>CM066038.1:140363719-142877796 GCA_033557465.1 Ichthyophis bannanicus | reverse complement strand
ATGGGTAGGTGGAGTGTGCCTGCTTCGATGCTTGCCAAGCATCAACTGCTGTCTGCGGTAATGCAGCAGCAGTCAGCACTTGGCGGCTTAGCACTGCAGCAGAAAAACTGGCTTTTCTATTGCTGGCTTTAAGAATTTGCCGGCAGTCGGCCCGACTATATAAAAACCGGCTAGTTGGCAACCTATGGCTATGTGACATTATGTAGGAGTTCTCTCTCCTGGAACCTCCCCTAATGACAGCAGATATAAAACATTTCAGACACACAATGTGAAGAGCTTACATACTTTTTTGCTGTATGTTCCTAAAAACAATATTTAAAAAGTAATGTTGGAAGAAAGGGAACTCCACCTCCCCCCCCCCACACACAAAAAAATAACAGCCAACCTTACTGTGCATGCCCAGAAGGAATACTTTTTACCACTGAACACAACATAATGGGCGTAAGTAACAGGGAGAGCTGGCTGGTAAATGTATGGGGCTAGGGTTTTGTTGTTTCCTGCTGAGGAATCTTTGCTGTGGACTATCATACCACTAGCCTTTTTAAATTAGCATGTTTTAATACATTTCCTTTTCTGTACATTTATTTTGTACTATAAACCTGAATGCTTTTAACGCAAATGGACATACATAGCAACATCTTCATCTGCTTTCATTTTTTCTAATGAAAGTTGATCTCTTGATGGTGTAAGTCTGGGATAGATTAAGGACATACTGCCTTTTGTGTTCAGACATTTATCTACCTACCAATTCAGGACACAGATAAAATAAGACCTAACAATGGTTGGGAAATCACATTGGGCTCTCACCTACACAGAGCAGCTATTCTTTCATTTCAGATGTGTGGAATTCAAGATGCTTGCTTCCAGGATATATCTTTCTCCAAGGACAAGCAGGATGAGTCAGCCACACTTGGTGACGTCATCCGACGGCGCCGAGACGGAAGTACACTCCATAGCTCAGAAGGGCTTTTGCCCTTCTGAGCATGAGCCAACTGCCCCACCCCCCAGCCCGCCCCTAGCTAGCCAGTTTTCAGTTCTTCCGCCTTGCCAGCAAGACGGACTGTTACTCTCCACCAAAAATCCAATCTCATCTACAACGTACGTATTATCTGTTTCAATCCTTCTTCTTGCTTCTTTCAGATACCTGTCTGTCAGCGGGGAAAGGTCTCCAGGACAATGGGGCTGGTAAGCAAGCCCAGCCAGCGGCAGCCCAGGATGTGCCTAACAGGCCTCCATCCCCGGCTAGCCCTCTAACAGACCTCCGGTCTCCAGATCTTGCAGTGGAGCTCGGATTCCCCTCGGTCCACGTGCCCTCTTGGTGGCAGATGCAAAGAGGAGCGGGGGACAATGGTTCAAGCAGTCTTAGTTTGAGGATCGCTGCCGCCACTACTCACATGCCTCCTTCGGACAGCCATGCTCCCCGAAGCATGAGCTCTCCCTTCTGGGACTCTTGCGGTGCTGCCGCTGTGTCGCTTCGGCTCTTATGAAGGGGAGCGAGGGGCATCGTTCAGGAGACTCCGGCGGACTACCTTCCTTGTATCGACTGCATCACCAGCCGCAGGCCTCCGCTAAGCTTCCTGCACCCCCGATCCGGCCTGCCTTGTGTCTCTCATGGCGGCAGCCATTGCGATCACAGAGGATTGTTTCACGAGCCCGGCTCCTCCCTCCTGCGGCGCCATTGGTCGGTGCCGATCCAGCATCAGGGGAGGAGGAGCCGCTGCCACGTGTCTCTCATGGCGGCAACCATTGCCTGATCACAGAGGATTGTTTTCACGAGCCCGGCTCCTCCCTCCTACGGCGCCATTGGTCGGCGCCGATCCAGCATCAGGGGAGGAGGAGCCGCTCGCAGACTCCAACTGCCGACGGTCCCGTCTGGCGCGGAGGCGTCTGCGCGGACAGCGCCGACGCTCTGGGCACTCTAGCAGCAGCTAAGTAAGGTTTGCAGATCGCAGAGGATTGTTGTCACGAGCCCGGCTCCTCCCTCCTACGGCGCCATTGGTCGGCGCCGATCCAGCATCAGGGGAGGAGCCGCCACTCGGGAGCCACTCGCAGACTCCCATTGCCGATGGTCCCAGAAACGAGGTCGCACCGATGCCAGGCGAGTTCCGCTGCTCTGCAGTGTTGCCCTCTTCACCTGTGGCTGGCGGCGGCTGTGAGTGTCAGCTTTCCTGCTCCGGGGCGTGGAAATTGGCTCCTGCCGCTGCTTTATGCTGGAGCTGGGGGTTGGGCACACCATGAGCAAGATGGGCACCCCTGTTCCTCCCTGCACAGGCTCTGTGTTATGAACCTGATAATTCGGAGTGACCTGCACGGGCCCAGGTGCACGCATCTGAAGCAGCTTAGTTAGGCGGCTCCCTTGCTGAAGAGGGCACAAACCCAACAGCCCAACTTCAGGCTTCATGACAAATGCATGTCTTGTGCAAGGTTAACCTGCACCATAGTTCCTTCTGGGATTCCCTCTCAGGTATGATAAGAGAAGTGGAACTTCGGTATACTACCATGGTCCAACGCACCAGCATGACATAAGGTTCACCCTTAGATTGCTGGCCCTACATCTCACTCAGCGCTGGGATGGCCATACCCGCCGCAGCTCCAGAAACAACTCCAGGCACCTGCCACCTGCAGACTCTCTTGGGTGCAGAGAAGCCCAAGGTGGAGACCCAGGAGTCCTGGGTCCCATCATCAACCCTGGGAACCTTTGGAAAGTCTCCTTAATCCCTAAATAAGTAGAAACATAGAAATATGACGACAGAAACTGACCACATGGCCTATCTAGAATGTCCTTCTATAATCAGCTGTTCCTTAGAAATCCTCTGTGTTTGCCCCACTGAGTAGTGGAACTAGAGAAATCGAGGGACGGCTGGCCAATACCAACAGCTCGACCCCTCCAGAACTCCTCCAGTCGCTGCTCTTTGACCATCACACCGTGATAGTGAGCCCATTACCCTATGGCCTTGAGCCTCATCCATGGCTTTGAGCCTCAACCAGCTTGTGCCTAGGCACTGGGAATAGGTTCCCAAATAAGGTGTATGGATTCTCCATCCTCCCCTCGCATTGCACTCCCGCTTCTTACTGTAGTACTCCATCGCTGCTGCACCCGGAAGGCTTGGCATTGCAGCGGTGAGTGCTGGAAGGAAGATTACTTACCACTTCCATATCGAACAATACTTCCCCATTAGTAATGCCTCCTAACCTCACAAGATTGTCGCATGGTATGAGTGGAGGAGTAGCCTAATGGTTACAGCACTGACTTGGGAATCCTGAGACCAGGGTTGATTCCCTAGCACTCCTTGCAGCCTTGGTCAAATCGCTTGACAAGGCACCCCTGGCCAGGAAGTCAAGGGTTCAAATCCCACTCGAGGACAGCAACCTTGGGCCAGAAGGACTGGAGTTTCTAGTCACACAAGTGCTCCTTGTGGTCTTGCATAGACAGAATAAAATAAAATAAAGCTCTACTGTCTAACCACAAAGTAGCTTATACAACTTAGCAAGGGTTTTGGGCAAGCCACTTACCCTACATCAATCAAGATAACCACAGTCTATGGTTTGACCCATACACAACCGACCCCAGACCAGTTTGATGACAACAAGTGGTAAGCAAAGGGCAGCTGGCATCCAGCCTTTTTCCCCAGGGTAGGGCAACATAGGGTTGCCCAAGGAGAAAGTGAGCACTCCGCAGTGTAAAAAAAAATATATATATATATATATATAGAAAGGGGGTTCATGGACAGTCAGAACGTCCATACACCGGTGCGCTCCCAACAACAGTGGCAGCAATGGACTCCCTGGGAGGGTAGTGGTATCTCCCCACGCTGTGCCATCATGAGAAGCCTACAACCATACCTATCTAACTTGGCTCCCTGGGGAAGCCGCTCATTAACTTGATGCTGTCGCTCATCAGCACCACAGTTCCTGAGGCAATCCTCCCGCAACACTGGAGGGAGTTCGTCATCTTCACAGCCCTGCTGCATCTATAGTGTGGTACACTATTCACAGCCACTGTGTCTTGGGGTAGAGTCACAGGTTCAGGTCCTAACTGTGGATCTTGCAGTACTCGTCTCTACACTACTTGAACACCATGGCCTACCGTGTGAGGTCTACATCCCCGGCGCAACTGCACTCTGCAGATGGCTGTGGCAGTACCAAAACCTCTGGCTACTCCCGAAACGGTGAGACTCCTACACAGTGGCCACAGTGTGGTGCAGTACACAGACAGTGCACTCAAGAGCAGGTGGTCACAGGTTCAAATCCCAGCTGTGGCTCCGACATCCCAGGCTCCATATTTAAAAGGCGCAAGCAGGCCCAACAAGATCCATGGCACTAAACCTAGGTCACTGTTCATATGAAGCAGGGTGGCAGGCTCGGCTCCAGCCTGGGGATGCCGAGTCCAGGGATCCTCCCCCTTATGAGCATTCAAGGAGACCTGCCTGCAGGTCGGAGTAGGGATAAAGCACATCAGCTGATTGCTGCACAACTCTGCACTCTAGGGCCTGCTCTGATAGTCAACAAGGGGTCACAGACCCGAACTTGCGCACAAGGGGACATGTTCCCACTACTCTGCAGGAAGACCCTATACTTCGGCTTGCAGAACCTATACTTCGGCTTGCACCACTCTGAGCCCCAGCCTTACCACCTCCAAGCGGTACCCATCCACAGCAGCGCCACTGAACGGTGCCCTCATGCTCCCAGGAAGAGCTGCCAGCCAGACTCGGCTCTCAGATGAACCGCAGGTGGGAACTGGACCCTTGGCTATCGGCTTCCTTCTTACATCAGCGGGCGGACCACTAATGGATCGGCCCGCCATGTGACCATTATGAAAGGCAACGGCTTAGTGGCTTAGAGTGGATAGATCCCAGTTCATCTTCATCATACCCTGGCCAGTACCAGTGCGGTTCCCTAAGCTTCTGACTACAGGGCCCTTGGACAACTCCTCCCCTTCCCCCCTCATCAAGGCTAGTGGACAAGAAAATCTGATAGCCTGACCCGATTGACAGACGATATCTCAGAGCTGACCGCAGCCTTCTATGTATGAAACTCGCGCCTTGGCACCATCGTCATGCAAGCCCTACAGCGCCGGGCGCAAGTACCAGCAACCAGACAGATTCCCAAACCCTTGGGATCGCCGCCTCCGGCGACTGTGTACAGCAGCCTCGTGGCCGCACTACTGCTGGCCCTCAGCCAGCTAACATAGTGAAACACCTCGAGGACTACTCACATGCTATTATGGGGGGCACCTCGGGGACTACCCTTGCGCTATTATGGTGGGCACCTCAAGGTCTACCCTTACGACAGCCTAGACCTTCCATAAGATCATTTGGATTACTATCCAACATGCTAGTCCCGAAGGTTTGGATAGCGGTCCTACCGCTAATCCTGATACACCTCACACGCTATGTCACCACGACCAAACTATTCTTGGGTCCCTGGCGGCATATCGGCCGGGCCACCGGATGGCGGGATCCGAGTAGAATCTCCATATTCCGAACATCACCACAGCCCTAAGCAAATATATGCCCAGGGCATACACAGAACAGTGCACCTGTAACAAGGGACACACTCTTTGCCACGTGTGACCTCCCAATAAACCTGGCCTCCCAGCGTACCCACCTCCAGGGATTCCACATGCTCCTCCACCTCGGCCAAGAGCACAAACAAGGGCAAACACGGAACTCTAAGGTCCACTGCCAACCGACGGCCCGTAAGTGTGCCGGGGCCACCTAGCCAACACTGCACACTATCCAAGAACTTGCAGCACGAACAAACATATCACCTAACAGTCTCGACGTCTAGACCGCTACCTCCTGCGTAGGCACAACTGACCATGACACGGACTGACCCATGTCCATTGCGGTCTTGGTGCTCCTTTCGCATCGCTCTTGTAGCTCAGTCAATAGTGATGCTATTTCCTATCCTTGCTCACAGTGTCCTCCTCTTACTGTGGCGGTATTAATACTCTAATTCGCACCGCTCTTGTAGCACACCCAATGTTGTGGCTATCCTTCGTAGTCACTTCCTCACTGCTACTGCTCGATAGGACTCCATAAGAGCATAAGATATGCCATAATGGGTCGGACCAAGGTCCATCAAGCCCAGTATCCTGTTTCCAGCAGTGGCCAACTAGGTCTTACGTACCTTCCAGTTCCCCAAAAGACACAGGTTCCACTATGCCTGTACTGGGTCAAGCAGTGATATCCTGGGTACCTTCTTAATAATGGCTTATGGACCTTTCCTCCTGGAACTGTCCAAACCTTTAATCCCGGCTACACTAACAGCCTTTACTGCATCCCATGGGCGTATACACACTGCACGTTTGTACATTGCGCGTTGACGCCGCCACCAGGCAGACTGTGGTTAGCCACACCTAATGGTAGTGTAGCAATCTGGTAAATGTTACAAGGTGTTCAAGGATACACCATTACAGAATCCTGTACCGGAAAAGGTCTTCGGCTACCCCTTCCACCGCATCACTGGGTAGCTTGGGAGGCACCAAGTGTGGCTGACTCATCCTGCTTGTCCTTGGAGAAAGCGATGTTACTTACCTGTAACAGGAGTTCTCCGTGGACAGCAGGATAAGTCAGCCACACATACCCACCCTCCTCCCCTTGGAAGGGGTCGGCATCTGACCGGTGCCCGCCTCCTAGCGGCAAAGGCTCAGCTAGTGATGAACTGGCTAGCTAGGGGCGGGGTGGGGCCAGTTGGCTCATGCTCAGAAGGGCAAAAGCCCTTCTGAGCTATGGAGAGTACTTCCGTCTCGGCGCCGTCGGATGACGTCACCAAGTGTGGCTGACTTATCCTGCTGTCCACGGAGAACTCCTGTTACAGGTAAGTAACATCGCTTTCAAGCAGTGCTCATAATGAGAAAACCTACACTAAATACTGTGAATCTAGAGTATACTTCCTATGAAAACAACTATAAACAACCTAGCTCTTTCATTGCTGCATATTATCAGTCTAAAAGATTGTATCAAAACACTCAACTCTATAAAAAGAGAAAGATCATTTTTGTGTAATAGGAAATAAAACAAAAATCAAGAGAAAAATAAGAGGGATAGACAAACACAGAGACAAGATACAAGTAGATCAATATTCAGAAGTTAGCATTAGTTAAAGCAACAGTATGTCATGCAATTACACATTAAATTCACATCTGGATGACACATACCTGGAACACCAGTCCTTTATTGTATGAAGAGTCCAAGACTGGCTGAAGAGAAAAGCAACTTAGGCGTGTGTAATATGTGCCGTGCTCTGCAAACTGTGACAACAAGTTGCTCATGTTCTCAGGCGATGTTCCAGAAACGTAAATACCTTGCTTTACCGCAAATGCCTGGAAAGACTAGAGATGCATAAGGGATATGTGAATCCCAACTGAGAGACCATGCAGAAATATGTCCACATGCTGGACACTTAAGGGAAAACTGTATGGAGAAATTTCACTTACCGTTAATTTCCTTTCCTGGAATCCTGCTAGACCAGTCCAGACAATTGGGTTTATCTCCTCCTACTAGCAGATGTTGGAGTCAGAAAAAAAAAACCTACCAGAAACCCGATTGGCTGGGCTCTGGTAGACATACAGGCATGCCCCTAGGGGTCACCCTCAGTATACTCTGACAAGCAACAAGGAACCCAAGAGAGCGAGAATGTAATTTAACTATGTACATCAAATGAAAATTCTAGAGAAGCAGAGGAGAATACACTGCTCGAGACGCCAGCCCTGGCTCCTTCGCAAAGCCACTGCTCGTTCAGACACTGGGAGGGTCCTGGACTGGTCTAGCAGGATTCCAGGAAAGAAAATTAATGGCAAGTGAAATTTCTCCTTCCAAGTCATCCTGCTAGACCAGTTCAGACAATCGGGTAGTAACCAAGCTAACTGCCCTCCAGGTGGGAAGACAGCCGTTGTAACTACGTTGGCTCCGAACCAGGCCTCTTCCCACGCCTGGAAATCGTGCCAATAGTGCCGGACGAATGTGGAGAGGGAAGACCAGGTGGCCGCCCTACAACTGTTGAGAGGGACAACCTGCGAGCACTCCGTCCACAACGTGGCCTGGGCCCATGTGGAGTGCTCCCGTAACCCCGAGGGCACGGATTTGCCACGGATTATATAGGCGGATTCAATAGTCTGTTGAAGCCACCTAGAAATGGTAGGCTTAGAAGCCGTAAGGCCCTTCCGAGGACCCACGAACAAAACAAAGAGATGGTCAAGACTTGCGGAACGGATTTGTGACCCGCAAACAGAGAATTCTTCGGATATCCAGTGTCCGGATATCCTTATGCCAGTCTGAACACTGATCTTTGGGGAAATACAGTAAGAAAATAGGCTGGTTCAAATGAAAAGGTGTAATGACCTTCGGTAAGAAGGAAGGAACCGCATGCAGGGAAATGCCGCCCTCCAAGAAGGAGAGATAGGGATCCCGGCACGATAGGGCCCGCAACTCGGAGACCCTACGAGTGGAGGTTATTGCCACCAAAAAGGCTGTTTTAAGGGTCAAAACGTGGAGCGATGCTTCCTTAAGCAGTTCAAAAGGAGCATCCATGAGTACCTTCAGGACTAAAGAAAGATCCCAAGGCAGTACTACCTGCCAGATTGGGGGGGGGGGGGGGGAGATGTACTACCTTAGCTCCCTTGAGAAAACGTGCTATGTCCGCATGGGACGCAATGGAGCAGCCGTCTATCGGCCCTCTGAAAAAGGTAAGGGCCGTGACCTGGACTCGAAGAGAACCAAGAGTTAACCCCTTTGAGGCCCTCTTGGAGAAAAGCGAGGACCTGAGGTATATGTGTGCGCCATGACGAGAGGCAACGCTGCAAGCACCAGGTCTCAAAGATGCGCCATACCCAGGCATATCCCCACGACGTAGAGGGCCGTCGAGCCTTGAGCAGGGTAGCTACCATTCAAGGAGAATAACCCTTGTGGCTCAGCCGGCAGTGTTCAAGAGCCAAGCCATAAGCGAGTAGGGAGCGGGGTCGTCCATCGTGATCGGCCCCTGCCATAGGAGACCTCTGCGAGCACCGAGCCACAGAGAAGTCGCTCGGGCTAACCGAACGAGGTTGGCATACCAAGGCCTCCAAGGCCAATCCACTAGAATCACTGTGCCCGAGTGTGCTCTGATCCGCTGGAGAACCTTTCCGACGAGTGGCCATGGGGGAAAGATGTACAGTAGCGCTGTCGCCGGCCACAGCTGTGCTAAGGCATCCAGTCCCTGTGACCCGTGTTCCCTCTGGCGGCTGAAGGCGGCCGGGGCTTTGGAGTTCATTGACGACTCCATGAGATCCATCACAGGCCGACCCCACCACTGCACAATCTTCTGGAACACCCACGGAGCTAACTCCCACTCATCGGGATCGAGGGCATGACTGCTGAAGAAATCTGCTTTCATGTTAGTTATTCTCGCAATGTGCTGTGCCGACAGTCTACAGATGTCTCTCTGCCCACTGGAAGAGCCATTTCCCTGGCTACTCCGAGGCATTTGGTTCCACCTTGACGGTTGAGATAGGCTACCGTCATCGCGTTGTTGGAGAGAACACAAACTGCCTGGGAATTAAGTAACTGCAGGAATCTCACTAAAGGTGATCAAAGTGCTCTGAGTCATGCGATTCAGGCAATGCGCTCCCCAACCCGAAAGACTCACATCTCTTGTCACCAAGACCTAGCGAGAAGCCTCCAAGGAAATGCCTCTGAAGAGATAGGACGGCAAGAGCCACCACAGCGAAGGTCGTGCCTCATCGATGGAGGTAGCGGAAGATGATAGTTGTAATCCTCCGACAGAGGGGACCAGCGAGCGAGCAGCACCTGCTGTAGCCCACGCATGTGTGCTCTGGCCCACGGTACCACCTCGATGGTAATTGCCAAGGACCCCAGGATCAGAAGGTAGTCCCATGCTCGTGGGCAATCTTGACAAAAAACTCTGAAGCTGAGAGAAAAGCTTGATGAAACAGTCATGGGTCAGGAAAATCTTGCCTTGAGCTGTGTCGAACCGGGCTCCGAGGAACTCCAACTGCTGAGAGGGCTGCAGGGAACTTTTGGCATGATTGATGACCCAGCCGAGGCTTTCTAAGAAGGAGACCACGTGATTCACTGTCTCACGGGCCTCTGAGAGGGAGTCCGCCCGCATAAGCCAATCCGTCCAGGTACGGGTACACCTGAATCCCCCGTCTGCGCAAAGCTGCTGCCACTACCACCATGACCTTGGAGAAAATACACAGAGCCATGGCGAGGCCAAACAGCATGGTGCAAAATTGGAAATGTTGGCCCAGGATGGCGAAGCGCAGGAAACGCTGATGGTCGCTGTGGATGGGAATATGGAAGTATGCCTCTGTGAGGTCGAAAGGCGCAAGGAACTCCCCCTTGCGGACTGTTTGGATGACCATACGTAGCGTTTCCATCCGGAAGCGTGACATGCGGAGTCAGCAGTTGACGCCCTTGAGGTCGAGGATCTGGCGAAAAGAACCATCCTTCTTGGGCACCACGAAATAGATGGAAACATAGAAACATAGAAAAATGACAGAAAAAGACCACATGGCCTATCTAGCCTATCCTTCCATATCAACAACTACAACAGTCCTCTTTTATTCTTTAGAGATCCTCTGTGTTTGTCCCATGCTTTTTTGAAATCATACCGCCCTCATCTCTACCACCTCCATTGGGAGACTATTCCACAGATCCACCACTCTTTCCGTAAAGAAATATTTCCGCATATCACTCCTTTCACCCTCATCCCATGTCCCCTCGTAGCAGAACTTGCTTTCAATTGAAAGAGGCCCTCCCCCTGTGCATTTATGTCACAGAGGTATTTAAATGTCTCAATCATATCACCTCTATCCCACCTTTCCTCCAAGGTGCACATTTTAAGATCTTTAAGTCTGTCCTCATATAAAAGAACAAACATAGAAATATCGACCCGTTCCACGCTCTGCGGGAGGGACAGTGCAAATGGTGCACAGGAGGAGATGACGAACTGTGGAGAGAATGGCTGCTCTTTTCCGTCCGTAGAAACGAGAAAAGCTTTGCGAATGGGCCAGCAAGCCTTGAGAGCGTAGCCCTGAGACAATACCGAGGACCCAATGATCGGAGGTGATGACTGCACACTGCCGAGAGAACAGCGCCAACTGGCCTCCTACTGGAAGTTGCATGCCGGGTGAGTGGTCTGCCCCATCAGTGGGAGAAGCGCATGGCTCCAGAGAACTTGTTCGGGCCCGAGTATGACTCGTTGCCTTTTCGGGCGCCCTGAAAGGGCTGTGACTTTTGGCCAAAGTGATTAGAAGAGGAAGGTGCTGGCCTGCCAGGTCGTTAACGGTGAGTGTCACGGGATCTAGACATACACCAGAAAGTCAGAGAATAAAGCCAGAACATAAAGCCGGAACGAATGGCACGCGGAGGACTTTGGCTTATCCTCCAGCAGACACTGAGGCTTAACCTCACCCAGGCCCTTGATTAAATTGTCTAAGTCCTTGCCAAAGAGGAGCCTACCCTAAAGGGTAGCCTGGAAAGACACATCTTAGAAGAGACATCCGCCGACCACTGGCGCAACCAGAGCCAATCGACAAGCTACAGTGACAGCAGTACCGAATGAGCCAAGAGACGCAGCAAGTCATAAAAGACATCCGCTAAGTAGACCATGACTAAGCAACCTAATGCTGGATCCTCCAGCAAGTGTTGAATCCATTGCAACAAGGCACAGGCTCTGAGTCCACCACATATGGTGGCTTGGAGAGCCAGCGTTGAAGACGAAAAAGTGGTTTTAAGACGACTCTCAACTTTTCCTGTCCTGTTGGTCGCATAACGCTCCTCCTCCCTCAACTGGAATGGTGGTGTGCTTCATGATGCCCATCACAACTGCATCCACTTTCAGATATGCGAGCCACCTTTCTCGTTCCGTGGGAAACCACAGATAAAGTTGGTTGAGATGGCGAGCTTTACGCAAGGAGGCATCCGGTGCTTCCCATTCCTGAGACACCATCTGCTGCAGTTCCGCTGGAAAAGGGAAAGCCCTGAAAGGCTTTCAAAATGCCCTGCAGAATGAGGTCTGCCTGCGACTGTGCCTGGGACTCCTGAATTACAGGAGGGTCAACAAGGCGCAATGCTTCCACCACCTGCACAATCAGAGCTGGTAACTCGTCCTTGCGAAAGAGGTGGATATCCTGCGCATTCCCTTGGCTGTCAGCTGAGGCTCCCGATGGAGAGTATTCGCCATCCTCCCGATCAGAGACCATGTTCTCAGCCTCCGAAGACGTGTCTTCCTCTGGGACCACTGGCCACGCATCCAAGCTCCACAAGACTTCTTTGGAAGGACGGCTACTTCCCTTTGGAGCCAAATCGCTATGGTGACGCTTCTGTGAGGCTGTGCCAGGGTTTACCTCACTAGATGGGGAAAGATGCCCTCCTGATTCCAACCCCGACGCATCCGAGCGACAAATGGACCAGGCTTTCTTGAAAAAGGACAGAAACTGCGCATCCGAAGTTGGGGAAGGCGCTTCTATGGCCAAGATTGATGAGGCCGGAGGCTGAGGTACCAGGAGAAGAGAGTCTGTAGGCCCCTCTGCCAAAGGTGCTGAGTGAATGCTCACCAAGGGAACAGGAGCGGAGGAAGATGCATCTCTAGTGGAGGGGCCAGAAACTGCTGCTGAAGACTCCCCAGGGTGAGAGAAGCATGCTACACACACCTTATCTTTTAACTCCTTTTGCTTCCTGCTGTATACGATGCACCTTTGATATGAGGAAGGCATAGTGAAATGAGCAGCTGATGTACCCCGAGGCCGAAAAAATTAATGAGCTGGACCTGTGCTACTGCAAGCAACAATGGCCCCGATAAGGGAGATGTGCTCAGCAGCCCGGCAGCCGTGGGAATTCCCGCTGTAAAATGGCCACCGCAACGAAGCCTCATGGGAGGGAGAAGCTGAAAAAATGTCTGCCGCACTGAAGCCCGCCAAAAAACCATGCCAGAGGAATGCAGATCCCACTGCTCTCAGCCAGCCCAGCCATCCCGATTAGCTCCCAAAGAAAACGCGATCCGATTAGAAAACGCGATCCAGCGTGAGCAGTGGCAGCGGCAGGAGGGGGGGGGGGAGAAACACTCACTGCCGATATGCTCTGATTGCAGCCACAGATGAGCAGGGGAGCCAAGACAGACCAGAAGGGAGGAAGACTCCAGACTGTGCACTGCTGCAGAGTAAGGAAGGCAACCCCGTGCTCCCAGCAAGGAAGGCCCTCGTGGCCAGGAGCCAAACCCCCCACCCTCCCCTCGATGACGGGAGCTCAACTGATCCGAGATCAGGAGCTCCCAAGTGATGCAGGCCTGGACAGAGCTGCAGACCTGGGAAATCCAGAGGGACACCTCTTGTGCGCTCTGGAACATCCAGTCTCAGGTAAGCAAGCAAAGAAAATTAAAATTAAAGAGACTTAAAGAAAAGCATCATCTGCTGGAGACAGAGATAAAATACTGAGGGTGGCCCTAGGAGCATGCCTGTATGTCTACCAGAGCCCAGCCAATCAGGTTTCTGGTAGGAGGAGATAAACCCGATTGTATGGACTGGTCTAGCAGGATGACTTGGAAACAGCCATTGTTGAATGACAGATGGATGCTTTCAGCATAAAAATACTTTCTGCTACTTTTCAAGGTGAAACTTCATTAAAAGCCCTACATACTTTGTAACTGCTATTTTATGTACGTTGCCTTTTCCCTTTCCTGACCTAAACACACCCGCGCCAATGCCACCCCACAAACCTGCTAAACGTTTGTGTGCTGTAGAAGCTTGCACGTCTTTTCAGTAGGGCAATCCGAGTGTACTAATCTGCTTTACCATAGTTAGCCTGCTTTGAAAATAGCCCTGAGGAATGGTGATTTTACCAGGTAAACTGGTGGTCTGGCTCACTCAATCCAGCTATAAGTAAATGTGGGATTCCACAAAGTGCACATTTTAAACTGTAATGAAGAGAAGTGATCCCAGGAGGAGGAGAGGGAATGTTTTAGGTGGGATTTTAAACTAGCACATGTGGTGATATTTTAAAATCTACGTTAATTTCCCATATAAATGTTATTGTGCACAAAGCAGGTGCAAGAGCCTGCACTCTGCAAACACTCTATGACATTTTCAAAAGGAAACATGCATGCTTTCCCTCTTTAAGGAGGTACAAATTTGAAAATTGCCCCATAGTGTGAAAAATGTAATGCTGGGAATTTTCCCCTCACCTGATTAAATGAAAATGTGGAAGATACCACACCAATGAGGGCATTCAGGACATCCTTCACCAGATCAGACTCCTTCAGCAGCATTAGCTGTGGTGTCTGCAACGATGTATTGCTGAGAATCTGTAATTCTCCCTCTCGAAGTCTGTAAAATCTGTCAAAGGCCTCTCTGCCAGCTTCAGTAAGGTAAGGTTCTTCTTTCTTACCAGGGGGGCTGCCAGATGAAAGAGCACAAGTCAACTACTTAAAAGTAAAAATAAATACATGAACCATAACAGGCCCAAGATTCCATCTAGAATGAAAAAAATAGCTACAAAACAGGCCACATTGCAAAATGCATCGCTCCCTAACTCTGCTAAAGTTCAGATTATCCACATACAATACAAATGGCAAATCAATTTGTTAAACGCAAGGGGACTAATATGGTTTGTTCAAATCCAACACAAAACATAAGTAATGAAACACGTCTTCACTCTAAGACTAGTATTAGCTGAAAAACTCTCAAAGATTTGGAGTATTTCAGCAATGACGCTACTTTGAAAGATGACAATCATAATATTGACTTTGTGATAAGGAAGCTTATCATAGCTCAGGAAGGAGCTATAGAAAAGGTGAAGTGACTCTGAACAAGCAACCTGTCAGTTCTGGTAGAAATAAGAAAACAGAATTTTGTCATAAAAGACTAACAGTCCCAGAATGCACCAGGTTTCCAACAGCCATTAGAGGAGCTGAAGTGGGGAAACGTGTGTTCAATCAGGAGGGCTATGAGGTAATCCCTAAGCACTCATCTCAAAGGGCAGGGCCTGATTCAGCACAGCTGCGCTGTGTTAGGGAGGAGCACTCATCTAGGCAGAATAAAGGTAGAGTTTATTCTACAGAGAATTATCCTCATTATCCTGAGAATCAGCTTGAGCTTGATCATCAGTTTCATCTGAAAGATCATCAGAAGCCAAACCGGACGGACAGAGAAGGAAAGAAACCCTTTGGAAGAAGGAAGAGAAAAGCCTTTGAGAGGTCTAGAAGAGTCCAGAGCAGTACGTATACTGGGAGGCATTTCAAGGGCCAGCATACACCATTGGACTGGGGAAAGCCAGAGGAATGGTGCTGCAGAGCTAGGAAACTCCAGACGCTACCTGTGAGGGAGACGGCTGCACGTGGAAGGGACCCTAAGACCTGTGCCAGAAGGTATGTGAAGAGAGATCCAGTGTCCAGGGATCTGGATTGGAAGGCTGAACATAAGAACTGGACTACATACTGGCCAGGCTATATAGAGAGGAACTCTAACAGCAATGGAAGCTCAGGTATGAACACTGATCTATGCCCTAGCTATAACCTTGAAAGACAGCAGGGAAACAAGTATTCTCCTGAAAGTGCTCCATTGAGAGATTCATCTGTGCCAATCCAGGATATTGAACCCATGCTTGTTGAAGAAGGGGGAATGATTGCAGATGAAGAATGTGTTTATATGGACTGCTCTCTGTCCAAACTCCTTTGGTGATTTTCTGTTATAAAGTACAGCAACCATCACAAAGAAATACAAACTTGTTCTTTAATCTACTCAGAAAAGGTCCTGAGTAAGGTTTCTAGCCACGAAGTAGAAAGCAAGTCAGCTAAGGGGTTTCAGCTGGATAACTGCTAGCAATTGAGCCTTACCTAATTGCTTGTGAGCTAGGAGAGAATCACTTCTGAATCTATGTGGGAAGATATAAGAAGTTAACCTGAAAAGAACAATTTTTTTTCTCTTTGTAGCTTTTGGTTTGTTGTTTGATACATGCTAAGAAAACATTAGCTAGTGCCTACAGAAAAGACCAGTTTGTACCAACCAGGTCTTATTTCTTTTGCTTTAATTGCCTGACAAGTTTAAAGGTTGTTTTCCTGATTTTGTTTTTTTCAAGTTTAACACTGAAGGTAAGTAACCTGATTTATGTGCTACCAAGCGTATCTGTGTTGGGAGAAATAACCCCATAAATAAATATCTTATTGGCTTTACCCAAGAGCACAACTAAATTATTGTCAGCAGCTGTGTCTGGTGTGAATGAACTACATTGCCCACAATCCCTTGCAAATCATATAGATATATGCACTTGCCAAGACTGTGAAGATTCTCACCCAGGCAGCCGTCTGACAACTTTCACCTTACGATGCATGGAAGAGGGGAGTGTTAGTGTCTCAGTCATAGAAACATATTTATTATGTATTTATTTTAAAAATTAATATTCTGCAGAACAACCTAAGCGGAGTACAAAAAAAAACACACACACATTAAATGAACATTCACAATACATAACAAGTCAAATAAAATGAAAACTCAAAAAACATAAAACCAAAAACCATAAAATCATCTGCTCTTAATATAATTTCCAACTAAATATGTACTGATCAGGAATTAGACACTGCATAAACCTGCATGAAGAGAAGTCAAAAGCCATTTACTAAACATGCCAATGTCAGATCGTAAATGAGCATGCGCTGGCGTCCTGAAGAATCGGGGGAAGTTAGGCGAGTGTTTTTGCAGTTAAGGAGAGAGTTTATACAGGGCATTAATGTTGTCTTGCCCAAAACGCAGTACTGTGTTCTTTTTTTAAAGCTGCAGATATTCAAGAGACTGAAATCTAACTAAGTCTGGAGAATACTACGACTTGGTTTCTTATGGACAACAGATAAGTAGCTTTTATTGTTTGTTACTTTGGATTGTCCAATTGTTTTCAGATATGTAAATTTGTTGGAAGCAATACACTTTTTGAACACGTTTGGTGTAGGACACACTATTACATGGTGTTTTTACCTACATTTTAAAGCTCCTGTTGGGACTCATTAAAATTGAATAAAACGGAAGTACTGCCATGAGAGGTAGTTTGTTTCCTCACGGCTAAACTTCCAGCATTTACACATCCCCATACATACACTTTAGCTCATGATTTTTTGATTCTGCTCTATTTTTGTTTTTAATGTCAGAAAGAAGGCACATCTCTACAGGAAGCAAAATTCCAGACTCTGGGGGCTTCCACAGAAAATATCCTCTATCTTAATTCACAAAAATACAGCTCAGGAAATGAGGGTGTGTCAAATCGCAGAGTAGCCCGAGAGTGCAAAGCGAGTGGCAGACAACAAACACTCAAAACCATAGATAAACATTATGGCACAAAATGATTAAGAGATTTAAAGACAAATAAGCAAAATCTTACAGACTGGTTGCCTGTTAAGTAACACGTAATGTAATTTCTGCAATATCGGCGTAATTGTTCCAGACAACTTATTCCAACAATGACACCTGAAGTAGCATTTTGTACTAGCTGTAACAAAATTAATCACTCATGTAGGTAAACCCAAAAATAAACTATTACAATAGTCGAAGGAAGACGAGCGCTTGCACCACTGCACGAAAATTTTCTGCAGACAAAAACAGTTTCAATCGACAAATAACTTTCAATTTAAAGAAAGCCCCCTTAGATAAATTTTGAATATGAGGCACCAAAGATAACTGTCTATACACAAACCTAAATCCCTTTTCACTTGAGTAGAAATGGAAAGGGTCCACTCAATTTTTACCTGTTCCAAAGTCAATGGAGATGAATCCCAGGCCAAATATATCTCTGTCTTACCAACATTAAGATGTATTTTATGCATCATCCAGGCTCTGATAGTCTTAATATATAGAGCTACCAAATCTAGGGCCTCCTGGATAGTAGAATCAATTGGAATAAAACCAAGTAGCTGCCTGGCCGATGTCCACCGGTGGAACTAAAGCATACTCGGCCCAGGACGCTGCCTGGCTCCGAGTAGAATGAGCTCTGAGGCCTTCTGGAGGAGCTCTCCCGCTCGCTTGATACGCTGCCGATACTGCGCGGCTAACCCAAACGGGCAATCAAGGCTTCAGAGGCCACTTCTCCTTTCCGTGGACCTCCAAACAGAACAAAACAACCTGTCCGTACGTCGAAAAGGTTTTGTCCTCCGAAGGTATCTCCGCAGCACTCTTCCTAAATCCAAGTTTTTCAGGACCCCATCCATGGGGTGTCCACCTTGGCTCAGAAAAGGTCGGTAGAGAAATAGACTGATTCACATGAAATCTTGACACTACCTTTGGAAGAAAAGACGGTACTGGCCGCAACAAGACTATCTTCCGTAAACTGTATATAGGGTTCTCTGCACGAAAGTGCTTGGAGATCCGAAATTCTTCTCGCCGAACACAATGCTACCAGGAAAGCGGTTTTCCATGAAAAATCTGAGCGAGACTTTCCTTGCCGGCTCAAAGGGAGGCCTTGCCAATGCTTCTAAGACTAAATTCAAATCCCAGGCCGGAACTACCGGGCGACGAATATTCTTTACTGCTCTTAAGAACCGTAGAATATCCAGATGCGCGGACAAGAAAATTCCTCGTACCTTGCCCCTAACACATGCTAGAGCCGCTAAGTGAACCTTGATGGTACTGAGGGCTAACCCCTTATCCAGACCGTCCTGCAGAAAAGAAAGCATAGTTACTCACCTGTAACAGGTGATCTCCGGGAACAGCAGGAATTTAGTCCTCACATATGGGCACTGTTCCCTCTAAGCTGTGCGCATGTGCGCGCGCACACACCTCGCCGAGCGAGCGCACATACTTTACAACAGAGTGCACAAAAATTACAGCTCTGATTCTGATAGAAAACACAGATGTCTTAAAATTTAAAAGTTATGATTGTAATTATTAGAAATTTCCCGCTTCATTTAGTAATTGTCTAATTTCATTTAATTTGATTAAAATCAATGTAGTGTACATACTGTATTCTGACGTGTAGTCAAATTTTAAAATATATAACTCCGAGTGTCGTTATGTGGCGCACAAAAATTTAGCCTTCCTTCAAAAGCTGCACACAACTGATATTTTATGCGCACACAGCCTACAGAAAATTAGAGGGAACATTGCATATGGGTATCGTCGGTACCGACGGAGCCTGCGCAGGAACGCTCCCCAGCGTCCAATTAGAAAGCCTTTGGGAGCATCCCACAGTGCCTGCATGCTGCCTTCCTGCCTTTCCCAAATGACTCTCTCCAGTTGAGTTTTAAAGCTGAGACAAAGAGAGAGAGAGGGAAAGGAAAGAGAAAGATAGTGAGATACAACTCCTAGGGGAGGTGGGTGGGTTGTGAGGTTGTTCCATATTTAATCAACTCCTACCCACCATCCCTGGTAGGATGCCAGAGATCCATGGGGGGGGGAAGTGGAGCCCTTCTCAGGGACACACAACTTCTGGGGTCTCTCCCTGGCATCTAAAGCTAGGGAGTCCCCATATGTGATGACTACATTCCTGCTGTTCCCGGAGATCACCTGTTACAGGTGAGTATCTATGCTATCTCCAGAAACAAGCAGGAATGTAGTCATCACATATGGGGACTCCCTAGCTGCAGATGCCAGGGAGAGACCCCAGAAGTTGTGTGTCCCTGAGAAGGGCTCCACGTCCCCCCATGGATCTCTGGCATCCTACCAGGGATGGTGGATAGGAGTTGATTAGGAATGGAACAGGTGTTGGAGAACAGCCTGACCAAATAAGGCATCCCAGCGGGAGTCCTTGTCCAAGCAGTAATGGGCTGTGAAGGTATGAACCGAGGCCCAGGTGGCTGCTCGACAGATGTCGTCGATAGATACAGAGTGCAGATGAGCCATTGAGGCTGCCATGGCTCTCACATGGCCCTCCAGAAAAAGGTTCTTACTCTGAAAGGCGAAAGAAATACACTGAGAAATCCAGTTAGATAGTGTTCTCTTGGAGACTGGAAGTCCCAAATGAGAAGGATCAAAAGCAACAAAGAGTTGAGAGGACTTTCTATGTTGCTGTGTTCTTTGTAAGTAAAAGGCTAAAGCTCTTTTACAGTCCAAGGTATGAAGATTCCTCTCTGCATTCGATGCATGAGTCCTTGGAAAAAACACAGGTAGGTAGACTGCTTGGTTTAGATGAAAGGGCGAGACCACCTTTGGCATAAAGTGTGGATGAGGTTTTTTTTGTTTTTTTTTATTTATTTATTATTTATTGAGTTTCTTATTTAACATTCAAATATCTGAATGACAGGAAATATGGTAATACAATATTACAGCCAATTTAACAAAAAAAACCCAAATTCTTAACAATACCAAAATCAGACCACAAATAAGGGGAGGAATCAGGAAAAGAAATTATTAAAAAGAAACTTAAAGCAGTGTGAGACTTATGCGTCAGCCAAACGGGAGGAAACTTTCACAACAAACTCTTTCCTAGCTACCAGAAATTCCAAGAGCTGAGAGAGCTCAAAAAAGGGAATAAACGAGTGAGGTTATCAAATTTGCAGGTGACACAAAACTATTTAAAGTTATTAAAACCCATGACGATTGTGGAAAATTGCAAGAGGATCTTGATAAATTGGAAGACTGGGTATCGAAATGGCAGATGAAATTTAATGTGGACAAGTGCAAAGTTATGCACCTAGGGAAGAACAACCCAAACTATGGTTACACGATGCAAGGTTCCACATTAGGAACCACCACCCAGGAAAAAAAGATTTAGGCATCATTGTGGATAACATGTTAAAACCCTCCTCCCAGTGTGCAGCGGCAAAAGAAAGCAAATAGAATGGCTAGGTATCATAAGGAAAGGAGTGGAAAATAAAACAAAGGATATTATAATGCCTCTGTATCATTCCATGGTGCGACCGCACCTTGAATATTGTGCTCAATTCTGGTCACCATATCTTAAAAAAGGATATAGTGTTATTAGAGAAGAGCCACCAAAATGGTAAAGGGGATGGAAGGATACCCGTATGAAGAAAAGCTAAAAAGGTTAGGGCTCTTTAACCTGGAAAAGAGACGGCTGAGGGGAGACATGATAGAAGTCTATAAATTAACGAACGGAGTGGAACGGGTAAATGTAGATCGACTGTTTACGTTATCAGAATATAGAAAGACTAGGGGATGTGCAATGAAGCTACAGGGTAAACTATTTAAGAGTAATAAGAGAAATATTTTTTCACTCAACGTGTAATCAAAAACTCTGGAATTTGTTACCGGAGAATGTAGTAAAAGCTGTTAGTGTAGCTGGGTTTAAAAAATAGGTTTGGACAAGTTCCTGGAGGAAAGGTCCATAAACCATTATTAAAAAGGTTCCCAGGATATCAATGCTTGACCCAATACAAGCATTGTGAAACCTGTGTTTTTTGGGGAAACTGCTAGGTACGTATGACCTAGATTGGCCACTGAAGGAAACAGGATACTGGGCTTGATGGACCCTGGTCTGACCCAGTATGGCATATCTTATGTTCTTATGTTCTAGCGGTTGAGAGGCTATGCCAGGGGTGTCAAAACCCTGACCCAAGCTAGGCCAGTTTCGGCGTCTGGGCCTTTGGGCTTACGTAGCCCCTGGCCAGTGCCCTTACTCTGACTGCACTGCTGCAGAGTCTGGGTAGCCAGGTATGGAGGGAATCACCGATAGGGTTGGCCCTTCCTGTTGAAGAAGGGCTTCTTCCCCTGTAGCTTCTTTCTAGGAATGGTAGAAGTCTTCAAGAGCTGAGTGTGGGTAACGTGCTCTGTCTTGATTTTGGCCACTTTGTCCTCCATGGGCTTGCCAAAGAGCTGCTCCAAGACACGGAATGTTGAGGAGCTTCTCCTGGACCCACTGCTCCAGGTCTGAGGATAGGAGCAATGCCTGTCGGCAGATGCCAATGGCCACCATCCTTGCGTAGTACTTGAAGCCGTCGTAGGCAGCTCGGGACCGATATTTGGAGCACTCACTGACTTCGCCAGTGTTTGGTTAGCCTCGGAGGTGGTCTCCATCGAGGCCAGCCACAAATCCTCCAAGATCCTTGGTAAGATCTTGGATAAACATGCCAATGTATAGTTGGTATTCTTGAATGCGGCAGGCTAGCATGAAACTCTGGTAGCACGACCGAGGGCATTGAGGACTCTTCTGCTTGCGCATGGCTGACTCAGCTACCATGGAGGTGAGGGAGCTGCACCTCTGTACATGGAATCCAGGCATCAGCTGATGATCGAACAGATGCTGGCATCTCCCACATGCGGAGGAGCCACCGACTAAGGATGGAGGGAACAGGAATCATGAGGGTTTCCTTCAGTGGTGCCTTGGAGGATATCGAGTTCCTCCGTTCGAGGGTCTTCCTCCGACTCAGTGGTGAGGGCCCGCGCCATATCCCAGACAAACTCGAGGAAGGAGGTATCCTCAGGTGGGTTCCACTGCCTCTGGGTCAGCAGGAACAGGTCCGAAGGGAGGTCTCAGGTGAGCCCGAGACTCTGGGGACATCTTGCCATCAGATTCCCATTCAGAGTAGTCTGTGGAGGACTCAAGACCAGCTGGCTTGAGATGGGTCGACGACCCCCCAATGGTAGCCCAAGACCAGCGCTTGGCTGGAGCCAGAGGCGCTCGCCTGGGATGATCTTGCACCAGAGGAACAGGATGGAGACACGAGGCATCTGGCTCTCTGGGATCGCAGCGGCGGCCCAGGAAGTCTTTGAGGTCAAGGTCCCAGTGGTCTTGGGGCATGCACCAGCAGGGCCGGGCATCTGCACCAGCTGGGCAGCTTGAACGCAGAAACGCTGCGTTCTAAAGCCAGCAAATCAGGTCTCCCATTCAGGAATGGGAGCCTGTGACACTAATGACAGGGTTACTGGGTCAGATATCAAGGAGGAGGCCCTCGCTGGGACAACCTTTGGGAGACCAGGTGCAATCGCCAGAGGCCTCAGTATCGGTTCTGGGAACTTTCCTTAGCTGCTCCCGCTCCAACTCTTCGGATGGCCACAGAGGGCAGAGGAACCACGTGCAAGATTTCTCACTCTTGTCCGTCTCCCCAGACGATGTCCGTGAGGCCGTCTTCATATGCTCATGCTCTGGTGACCCTTGGTTGGAGAGCCTGCGGGCTCGTCCCGTGGGAACTTTAGGCAACTCCGAGGGTTGCGGGCCCTTTGAGTGTGAGGCTACTGGGGATACCAGGGTTGAGTCTGCCTTGTGGAAGATGTCATCCTGCTTCTGCCGGCAACTCTGGATGGCCTTAGTGGACACCTTATTGCACAAGGAACACTGCTCCGGCTCATGATCGGTGGCCAGACATCAGAGACAGTCGTGTCGGTGAGAGACATGCTTTTAGAGCACTGATCACATTTTTTGAAACCAGTGGTCATTGAGGCAAAAAAGGACCCTTGCGAGGTCAAAGACCCTCACTGCAGCTAGCAGTTGAAAAAGGCATGAAAGCGCCAAAGTGAGAAAAAGGGAAAAAAATAGATTCTCGAGGTCCGCTGCCAGAGCTGCAGTACTCGAGCAGCGAGAAAGAGAACCGGCACCTGCCAGAAAATGCAATGATGCACTAGAAAAAACAACTTTTTCTGGGGGAACAAGACGAATGACCGAAGGGCTCTGCAGAAAAAGGGAGACTGAGCAAGATGGCACTCTTGGGTGGGAAGGGACCACGCATGCATGGTGATATCTCCCGAAGACTTTCTTTGAAAGCTGGGGAGATGCTTCCGCGAGGGCTCCGTCAGCATCACACATGTGAGGACCGACTTCCTGTTTGTTCCTGAAGAAAAAGGATTACAATCATCCTGCAATGTTCTCTTTTTATGTTAGTAGATTAACTGAAAATCCTAGTATTCATCACATCTGTGAAAGCATAAGAAATTAGAGTAGCAATGTTCCAGTTTATTTTTCAGCTACCTTGCAAGGTCTACTGGAGTCTAAAATCTCATGTTAAGTGCTTCAGTTGTTATTAATAAAGTCAGTATTGCAGGGGTCATTTATCAATTGGAAGTGTGAAGCAAATGTCTAGCATGATTCTGAAATGTAGGTACAGATAAAAGGGATTAGCCTGATGAGTGGAATTCCTGTGGGGGAATGTAAGGAGAGGTAATGAGGAGCCATAGAACGAATGCAGTTGTAGGGCAGTAGGAGAGGTATGAACTGGATGTGGAGCCTGTGAAATGACTTGAGAAGAGGGGGTTACGTGTAGCCATTCTAGCCTTTGTGGAGAAGGCCCACATGTGAAGAAAAGTGGCCATACAACAGTCAAGGTGCTGTTTCAGCCATTACAACTTAGGGACAAGCAAATGTTCCTCCCAGCAGCATCTTATTTTGAAAAGGAGCATTTGCTGGAGGCAAACGTACATGGCCTATTTATCAAATGCACTGAATAAATGAATGCTAAGTGTAGGGGAGCTTGCAAATTATTGAGCCATGCTGGCAAAGGGTAAGACCCTCTCCTCCTCAGTCTAGTTTGGCAAAGACAGTTAGAGTGCCAGTGAAGGGAACTGGATCAGTGACTCCATGCTTACATTTTCAATGGGTGGAAGAAAAATGGAGTACCAGATTTAGGACTGCACCGACAGTGACTATATTTGGCTGTAGTCGCCTAGCACAGAAAATCAGCAATAAGCACTAACATTCTTACCCCATACCTGGCCTTACCATTTATAAAGCCAAAATTTAGGCACCTTGTGATTTAAGGTGACGCATTTTTAGAATCAAAAATCTAGGCGCCAAATACTCAGTTATTTATTAAAGTTAAGTGCCTAGGATCTCCTGAATATGAGAACATTGTTTTTCTTTTGAACATCTGCTCCTTGGAAGACTGCAAAATGGATACGTTTTCAGGATGACCTTAATGGATATGCATGAGATCAGTTGCATGCAACTGACCAGTACATGCAAATCTCTCTCATGCATATGCATGAGAAGTATCCAATTTATGGCTCTGGTGCACCAGAGGGTTCTCTTTATACTAAGATGTACACTGTGAGCAACACTGTCAGCAGCACAAAAGGCTTTTATGGGCTAGGAAAGCTCAAAAATCCTGATCTGGCTGTCCAAATGAGGCTTTGTATTGAAAGATTCCCAAAATACAGCAGCTGTGAAAAAGGTATCAAATAGGTTCTTGGTTCTAAAATGATGTTCTTTAAAAACAGTAAACTACAAAAAGAAAAATTCAAAACAATGACAGTTCATAAATTAAAGCTGAAGAAAGCAGGCAAGCAAGGGGGTATAATGTGAAGATATCCCTTACAGGCAATAATCCTAGCCAAAAGCTAATTAAAAAAAATGTATACAACTGCAAAGTAGTAATAAAAAGAAATATATTCAGGCCTGAAATCCCACAGCCAGAGAGGGCTAATTGTCACATGATCCTTACAAGGTCAGACTATTCTTTAATGTTGCATTACTTATGCAATTCTGCAGTACATAACTTATGTGGCAAAATCATTGCAAACTCATATGGATAACTTACAATCCGATCCTCTCCCAGCACCGGCGTTTGCTGGTCCCGTATGTCAGTGCCACATCCCAGAGGTCAATATCTGGAGTTATGCTAGGTTCTGACTGGGAATCAGGAGTCAAGTTTGATGCTGACTGGAATCCTTCATCTTCGGAGGGGTCTATGCTTTGTGGAACCTGCAAGCCACAAAACACTGGTGAGCATTCATAGTTGCTGCTGACCTAACAATCCACAAGGGCCTGATCTATCAAGGGATTTTTTGCATTATGCATGTGTCTGTAAGTTACAATGTGTCAGACTTTCCATATTTTAATGGAAAAACGAACGCTATGTCTCATTCTAAATGTTTGACGTCGTGCAGTGTTCACTTTCCTTTAACGATATTCAGAAGTTACATAACTGTACACAGCAAAAATGCATCTAAATTCAAGCCAGGGGGATACTGAGTAAAATTATAGTCATTCCTGCTGTGTTTGTTCAAATAAAAAAGGGTAGATAAAATTTACTCAGATGGAAAACTGCTTGTTCAAATAATGTAGTCAGGCACAATCATGTCTTCCTGAAATGGAGTCATGGAACACTTTCACTGTGAGGGTTCCCTCTGATCCAATGTCATCCTCTTAATAAGATTCAAGATCTTAACAGGAGGATGAAAAACAGCAGAAATCTGCCTTGGTTACCAGCACTGGCTGTCATATCTTCCTATCACAGTGTGATCAGAAGATAAATGTCTAGGCTGTGTAGGTGGATGAACAGATGTTTAGGTCACCTGCTTTAAAGTAAGCTAGAATTTTACAAAAGGCTCTCAAGTGCTATATGTTTACTGTTGCCAAAGATACACATTTATTTTCAGTGCCATACACAAGTGAGGGGATATTTCATAAATGCATAAAAAAAGGGACCACCACCAATGGGAATTACCTACATAAAGCAATGCTACATATGTGGTAATGGCCACAAACTACAGTATGCATGTATGTGGTGTCATTTCTGCATGCATTTGACATGCAGAAGAGCGAATAATTAAGCAGCCTTCCTCTGAGTCACTCTTTGCCCCAGAAATGATGCATTCTTTGTAAAAGTGGTGCTCAAATCACCACCATCAAGTAGTCCTCCAAGCCCCAAATCACCACCATCAAACAGTCCTCCAAACCAAGTGCTATCTGGGTAATGCACGACTTCACTGAGCATAAATGCTGGCAGGTAAATGTATATTCCCCTTATAAAATATGAAAGTACATATATACTGGGAAGGGTCCACCCAGAACGTGCATCTTTTTCCTACATTTGTATTTCTACCTTCTACCGTCTATCACACACACACACACACACACCTATTTACAGTTCTAAAAAGTGGAGTTAAATGTGTAAATAGAACCCAAAGCTTCTAAAATTCACTCCTGAGTGTATTAAAGTTCACAGAATCAAGATATTTATACATATTCCATTATTTTGGCCAAAGCAGATCACAACCTTAAACAGTTAATAGCAACAGCAAGAAAAAAGATAAACACATACATATCAAAATCCATAAGCATATAAACAAATTGCCATAAAAGACCATAGTAATACAGAAGTATACAACATCAATTTAAAAAAAAAATCCTCGGCATAAAGTATATTACAATCCTGGGAGCATGGGAATAATCTACATGGAGCGACAAACTGGATGGACCATGTCAGTCTCTGCCATGGTCTACTATGTAACTATAAAAATAAGCAAAATATATAAAAAACATGGTATGATATGTATAGAATTAGAAAATGATAGTCATAGTTTTGATTTTGTGTCTAACAGATGAGAATCAAGAATTGAAAAAAACTATACAAGATAAACACTGTCCAAAAAAGTATACTTAAAACAGCCCCAGATATTACATCTTTACCTTATGGCAAAAGATGCCATATGCCTCAGTACATTTAAGGTCTAATGGTAACTGGCTCCAAATACTTGGGACAGCACAGATGATCTTGTGCCAGAGCTATTTAACAAAATGTAGGCGAATGAAGGACCATATTGTGAGCCCAAGAAGAACAAAAAGGAATGTGTTGGAGCATTTTAGTGACATTAACACAAACAGGAAAGTCTATCATCAAGCTAAACTAACAGAATGTGCTATTTGTAACTAGGTCCCATAGAACATGGCAACTAGTTACAAACAGCATATGCTGTTAGCCCATGTTAGTAAACATGCACCAAAAAAAAATGCCACACCATGGTAAGCTTAAAAAAGCAAGGAGACTAAGGGGACACACTTATCAGGCACTTGGGATGCAGAAATCTAAAGGAACTGTATGCAACAGTGGGTGAGAGGATGTGTGCACAGACCAGGAGAAGGACCTCAGAGTGATTATTTCTGAGAATCTCTGGGTGGCGAAACAGTGCGACAAGGCAGAAGGATGCTGGATTGCATATAGAAGAATTACCAGCAGTAAGGAGGAGTATTAGTACCACTGTACAAGTGGCTAATGAAGCCTCTCTGAGTATTGTGTTCATTTTTGGAGACCATATCGCACAAAGGATATAAAAGATTTGAGGGAGGGGGAGAGGGTGCACCAGATGTGCAAGTCGCACAGGGTGCAATTATGGCTTGGTATGGCCCTGATTCAAAGTACCCAACTTCCCCTGCTAACCTGAATTTTCAAAAGAAAAATGGCTGAAAAAAAAATTCTGTGGATGTCAACTAAAACATTCTAGGAAAGTAGCTTCTGCCACACTGAACACAATCATGCATATATCTCTCTGGAATAAGAAAACCAAGTGTTCAAACTACTGTTTACAAGCTTAAGCTAATCACAGGGCTATCATGATAAAAACATTTTAAAAAAAAAGTACCTTAATGGCAAGTCCGGACAGGTCAGCGTTGTCAGGCACTGGTGGCAGATCCAGCCTGATATCCATATCATGTGTGCGACTGTGGACCAGAGCACCAAAGAGCGAGACACGAGTTTCCTTTTCAAATCTATCACCAGCAGAGCAAGTCTGTGAAAAATAACCAATGGTAGGAAGTCCAGTGCCAGGCGCAGCTTCCATTACTTGACGTGTCCTTTGAATGGCATCATTTATTTGATACTCCTCGTTCATCATAACTGACTGCAAACCTGCTTCAAACACACTTACATCATAGTAATCGTAGCCCTGATATTTCAGATTCCTTCCAACATACTTGTTATTGAGGTAGTAGTCCCTTTTTTGTGGCAGGAGCTGTGGGGGTCCGGTTCCAGCAAGTTCTACCAAAAATTCCAGAACTGCAATGGTCTCTGCGAATGGTAAACACTCACTTTTCTCCAGGTGCTCCACAAGTTCCTCCAATCTATCTGCTTCATCCCCCCTGCCACTGGTCCGCAGATTGAAGGATTGCATCAGAATCTTGTTTTTAACTGGAAGTTGTGTTACACTGGATGGCACCCTATGCGCTACATCTTGAAAAAGGTTCATGAGAAGAGTATTGTATATCACCCGTTTCAGATTTTGCTTGGCCCTGCTCTTACTGACTTTTGGTCTTCCAAGAGCCACCTTCCATGACAGGCCTGTCATGTGCACATCACACAAATCGCCAAAGAGCTGGGTAATACCCTCCATGTTTCTTCAGAACACCTCAGTCTTTGCTAATGACAGACTAGCGGAGTCTTTCAAGCGCCAGGGCGGCTCTATAATGAGGCGAAGTGAGGCGGCTGTCTAAAGCGGCAAAGTTTTGAGGGCGGCAAATGCCCACGAAACAGTCGCCTCACTTCGCCTTCAAATTAAAAAAAAAAGCGCACAAGTTAATGCCGCTGCCGAGTCCGTTTCTCGGCAGCGGCAAACTCACCGCCTCCCTTCTTCTGCAGCCGCGGCTCCCTGCCTCTTAGGGAACCGCGGCTGTGCCGGTGAAGCCGTTGCAGAGGCTCCCTCCGTGCAGCATTGTCCCGCCTCCAAAGGAAGTGGTAAAAATACTTCCTTTTGGGGCGGGTCAATGCTGCAAGGAGCCCGTCGAGAGAGAGGGGAAGGCTCCGCTACGGCTTCACCGGCACAGCCGCGGTTTCCTACAAGACAGGAAACCGTGGCTGCAGAAGAAGGAGGCACAGGGCAGACAGACATGGGGAGAGGGGAGGAGGAGGCAGGGAATCGTCAACGAGGTTGACATGGAGGGAGGGGGGCTGACGGATGGAGGGTGGGTGGGAGGCTGACATGGATGGATGGAGGGAGTGAGACTGATATGGAGGAGGGGGCTGACATGGATGGAGGGAGGCAGTGGGGCTGACAGGGAGGGAGGGAGGGCTGACATGAATGAATGGAGGGTGGGGGAGGGGCTGACATGGAGGGAGGGAGGGAGGGAGGGAGAGAGGGGCTGGGAGGGAGGAGGGGGGGCCTGACAGGGAGGGGGGGGTAGGGGGGGCTGATAGGGAGGGAGGGAGGGGGGGGGCTGATAGGGAGGGAGGGAGGGGGGGGGGCTGATAGGGAGGGAGGGGGGGGGGGGGCTGATAGGGAGGGAGGGAGGGGCTGATAGGGAGGGAGGGAGGGAGGGAGAGGGGCTGACAGGGATGGATGGATTGAGGGAGGGGGGCCGACATGGAGGGAGGGAGGGATGGAGGCTGACATGGAGGGAGGAGGGGGGCTGACATGGAGGGAGGAGGGGGGCTGACATGGAAGGAGGAGATGGGGCTGACAGGAAGGAGGAGATGGGGCTGACAGGAAGGAAGGAGGTGGGCCTGACAGGGAGTGAGGGATGGAGGGAGGGGGGCTGACATGGATGGAGGGAGGGAGGCTGACTTAGATATATGGATGGAGAGAGAGGGGGAGGGGGGCTGACATGGGGGAGGGAGGAGGCTGGAAGGGAACTGACAAGGGTTCCCTCTCATCCAGCAGGAACAACCGGCATCAAACAAATTAGCCTGATCACTGCACGTGATCAGGCTAAATTGTGCAGCGGCGGCATTCCGGTTGTTTTTTTTTTTTAACTTTATTAAATTTTACATTAAACATCAGAAAATACTCTGACCAAGCATCAGAATTACATGAAATACAATAAAGCAACCTCACAGGAGGATAACAGGTAAATATACAACTTACTGGAACAGACCACAAAGAAAAAACACCTCAATATGGTCCAAGAAAAAAGCAATAACAATAATTTGGCATGTTACACCATTGTACAGTAACAAATTATATAATTGGAGCATAGTTATTGTGATATGGCAGCTGATATGGGACTCACCCCTGCCTCACCAGCTTCCCTAGCTAGTAAACATTGCAATAGTTGTTGGGACTCAAAAAACATAAGTTGTTTTGACCGAAAATTAACCACATATTTACAAGGATATCTTAACTTAAATTGCGCTCCCAAGGCGATTGTTCTCTGACACAATGCCAGAAACGCCCTACGCCTTTTCTGGGTGTCTCTAGCCAAATCTGGAAAAACTAAAATTTTTGAGCTCATAAACTAAGATACCGACATTTTACGGAAATACAGTTTAAGTACAGTGTTCCTATCCGATTCAAAGGCAAAACTAACCAACAAAGTAGCCCTACTGGTCACCACCTCTAAGAAACTCTCCAAAAAATCTGAAAGTTCCATCTGAGAGGGCACAGGCTCTACAATCTGACCCTGTTGCCCAGCAACATCCAACAAAGAGATTGTCACATATTGAGCCCTTACCACCAGAGGCAATGAGTCAGCGGGCATCTGAAGAACATCAAGAAAATATTTCCAGATCAGGTCCAAAGGAGCCATCAGAGGAGACCGAGGAAAATTCAGGAATCTCAAGTTATTTCTTCATAATTGATTATCCAAATATTCTATTTTCCTTGCCTGTATTAACCGATCCTTCACATTAACAGCACCAATGGATTGCAAATCCTCCACCTTTAATTCAAATTGTGAGACTCTAACCGCCTGAGCTGCCACCTCTGAAGCCGTTGAAGAGCACTGATCCTTAACATCTGACATCTCCTGTGTAGCAGCCCCCACAAAAGGAAGAAGGGACTGCTGAAGGGCAGAGATAGCTTCCCACAAGCTATCTAATGTTACAAGTGCAGGTTTCATCACACACCCAGGAGGTCTAAACGCCGAGGGAGCTACTCACAATCTGCTCCACTCCAGAGCTGCTCTCGGAGGGAGGCATTCCCACTCGACCTACAGCAGCAGATACCACCATCTGGATCTTCGCAGGAGCACCCTCCACAGCCGCGATGACCTCCCGAACCGGAGACTCGAAGCTCTGCTGCCCCTCCCCAAAGTGGCTTCCGGGCTGAGGTGGGAACGCTTGAACGGGGCTAAGAGAAACCCCTTCCACGCTCAGATCCGCACTCCCACTCTGCGGATCTCTCGAAGCCATACGATCCGAGGAGGTACAAAAACCGGCAATTGAAGACTGCACCAACCGATCTTCCGGAGACGAGGTAGCGGAGGGTTTTTGGGCATTCTGTTTCCTCTTCTTCCTCATTAGCGGTAAGTGCAGGAGCCGGCTCAGAACCAACTTCCCCGGCGTTCTACTCCGCCGCCATCATGGACCATCAAACCCCCACTCCGGTTGTTTTAAATTTAGATTTTGCTGCCTCTGTAAAGTATTACATGCGTCCCATGAAGATGATCGTGATGCTGTAAAGTCAGGCCCCTTGTTTTAGCTTACCTTCAAAGAGAAAAGTAATACTGTAAGGTGTTATAGGACTCCTGCATCATAGTAAAGTTGGGATGAATGGCCACTTCTGACCATCTTGTCAGCTGTTTTTGCCGTATTAAGGTCTCATATTCTCAAGCATTGGTCCATGACATTACCGCAATATAAACTCTTTATTCTTATTAAAGTGTGACATGGGAAGGTACCAATTCCAGCTCTCTTTGGCCAGCACATTGAGAAGTTCAAAAAGGTAACTAAGGCAGTTTTCTGATTAGTTAGAGTGCTTGGATTGTTGGTGGGTACTGAGTTTTGTGGCACTTCTGTTATAACAATGAAAGAAAAAAAAGCAAAAACAAGTTTTTAAAAGAATAAAGAGGTTATATTGTGGTAATGTCGTGGACCAATGATTGAGAACATGAGACCTTAATACAGCAAAAATAACTGACAAGGAAGTCAGAAATTATTCTGTGATGCTCCTTTCCACTTCTAGGTTTGCCATTTGTTGAATGGGGGTATTCTATATAGTCCTGCTAGACCTGTCCAGACAAGTAGGTTGTGTTCCCTACCAGCAGATGTGGAGACACATAAAAGTTCAGAGGCTTCTTATGACATCATTGTGCTATTACCAGCCTGTGCAGATAGGGACATAAACTAGATGGTGGATGCAAATTTTCTGAGAAAATCTAGAAAAACAAAGATTGAAGAAAAGGAAAGATTGATTTCTCTTCTGAGCGACCACCCATGAAGTGTCTTTCTTATTGGAGCGTGACAAAGGAGGCTTCAATAGAGTTGCTCTAAAATAAAGATGTTAAAAAGAATCGGACCAAGGACAGATCCCTGCGGTATACTACAGGTAACCACCTTCTCCTCAGAGTGAGCTCCATTTACCCCGTACTCGGTCACCTCCTACTCAACCAATTTCTAACCCAATCAGTAATTTAGGATCCATCCCTAGGGTACTCAGTTTGTTTATAAGTTGCCTGTGCGGAACTGTGTCAAAGGCTTTAATGAAATCTAAATACACCACATCTAAGGCTCTCCCTCAGTTTAAGTCCCTAGTCACCCAGTCAAAGAAATCAATCAGATTTGCCTGAAAAGAATTCAGCTTTTACTACATCCTCCGATAACAAATTCCAGAGTTTGATTATGCTTAGAGTGAAAAAATATTTTCTCTTATTAGTCTTAAACGTGTAGCTTCTTGCAAGTCCCCTAGTCTTTCTACTTTTTGATGGCATAAACAATCTATGTTTACCCATTCCACTCCATTCATTAATTTATAGACCTCTATCATATACCCCTCAGCCGTCTCTATTTCAGGTTGAAGATCCCTAACCTTTTAAGCCTCTCCTCATAGGGGTATCCTTCCATCCCCTTTACCATTTTGGTGACTCTTCTCTATACCTTTTTTAATTCCACTATATCCTTTTTAAGATACGATGACCAGAATTGCACACAATATTCAAGGTGCAGTCACATCATGGAATGAGACAGGCATTATAATATCCTTTGTTTTATTCTCCATTCCTTTCCTTATGATTCCTAGCATTCTATTTGCTGCCTTGACCACCACTACACACTGGACAAAGGGTTTCAACATGCTATCTGCAATGACTCCTACATCTTTTTCTTGGGTGGTGGTTCCTAATGTGTAAACATAGTTTGCGTTGTTCTTTCCTAGGTGCATAACTTTGCACTTGTCCACATTAAATTTCATCTGCCATTTGAATGTCCAGTCTTGCAATTATCAAGATCCTCTTGCACCTTTTAAGCAATCTCAGCAAAGATTGTATTCTAGAGATTTTATCTGGCAAGTAAAATGTCACCTTAGTGGAGTGGTTTATGAACTATCCTTTTCTTATATGATTTAGGGCAGGCATGTCCAACAGGTAGATTGTGATCTACTTGTAGATCGCAGAGGGGTCAGAGGTAGATCGCCAGCCCAACTTGGCTCCATCTCTCCAGCAGCTCGCCCCGTCGCTAGGAGAGAGCTCATGCCGGTAGGTCGTCTGCCGAGAGCTTGCCGCCACTGCTGATCCTTTGCCTGTCTTTTTTCCCTGCCTGCGGGAATCTTGCCTGCAGGTGTATTGGGGGCACTTGTTGTTTTCACGCCAATAGTTTGGGGGTACCCCAGGGGGCCGCCGCCCGCACCCCAAGACGAGACGCCATGGGCCCGGCATCATACCTGGTCTCCTGCCTCTCAGAATCACCAATTCCTGCCCCCACCCCAACACCCCTTAGAAGTGTGTTATATACCAGATGATATCCATTCACCAGGGCTTTACCTGAATGCACTTACCATATTAGTTGTGTCGTGTGCTGGTCGTTGGTCGCTTTATAGTTTGCTTTCATTAAACGTTTTCAGGCAGACACGACAAAGTATCAAGAATTTGGTGATTTTGGTGGGCTTTTCCAATTTTGTTCTAAATTGCCTGTGCATTGCCTTCGAATTGGTTCAAACCACTGTGACCTTTGCTTGCCTCTGCAATTTTATTTTGCATTGCCTTTGCGTTGATTCTACACTGCAATTTTATTTCGCCTTGCCTTTGCGTTGATTCTACACTGTGTGCAGAATTTATTAAATCACGTGTGGTGGTATTTGAACTTGTTTGGCAGTATTTGATTTTATCTGGTTTGCTGGACAGGTGTTTGAGTTTTTTTGATGATTAAGACCAGAGGATGATAAATGGAGGAGATACTCCAATAACGCCTCCACTGGCACTGAAAAGGGATTAAGTTCCCTTTTTGAACACCAGATAGAGAACCTTCTCCACTTAAAGGCACAAATTGATCCACAGGAATTCGCCGACCACATCAAAGTGAAATTTCACTCCACAGAACAAACAACGCCTAGCAGAACCACAAGAACGGACGTATACCCCAAAACCTGGGACACATTCTCCTCACCCTCAACAGAACAGATATCCCACATCATCTCTACAATCAACACTAGCACCGCTCCTACAGACCCATGCCCAGTGTCATGGGTCAAAGCCACCAAATCAAGCCTCATCCCAACCATACATAAAATAGTACACGACTCACTCACTCAAGGAATCATGCCAAAGCAACTAAAACTTGCATCAGTAAGACCAATCACAAAGAAAACAACTCTCGACAAAAAAGATCCAGCAGCGTACCGACCAATCTCCAGCATACCCTTCCTCGCAAAAATCATTGAAAAAGCGGTTCAACTACAACTTCAGGATCACATCGACAAACATGAAACACTCGACGACAACCAACACGGATTTCGTCCCAACCACGGTGTCGAAACACTACTGATCTACCTCTTCGACAGCATCCTAAGAATAATTGACAATACCAGGAATGGAATCATAATGATCTTCATCGACATCTCCTCAGCATTCGACACAGTGGACCACAACATGCTCCTGGAAAGACTAAAAAACACTGGTATACACGGCATCGCACTGAAATGGTTCCACTCGTACCTAACCGAAAGACAGCTACAGGTCAAGGTGGGACACATCACCTCCCGACCCATCAAAATCCGTCAAGGAGTACCTCAAGGATCTGCGCTCTCAGCACTCCTATTTAACATCTACATCCAACCAATATGCAACATCATGAAAGAGAACAACATTCAATACACAATCTATGCGGACGACATCATGATATACACTCCGATATCAATCGACAACCCGGACTTCTCTAAGATAACAGACTGCCTTACACAAATGACCAATTGGTGTCAGGACAACAACCTCGCAATAAACTACAACAAGACTGAAGCTTTAATCATCACTCGGAACCAAAACTTCATACACCCACCGAATATAAAGATACAAAACACTACTATACCAATAAGGTCAGAAGTGAGATACCTCGGGGTTACGCTGGACAATAAACTCAATCTCAAGCCACACATAGGCAAAACAATACAAAAAGCCTACTACAGGATGCGAATCATCAGGAGACTGAAACCACTCCTCGCCCCAGAACACTTCCGTACCGTATGTCAAGCTCTGATAACCCCACTACTGGACTTCTGCAATCCGATATACCTTGGTCTACCGAAACAAGCCATCAAACCACTCCAACTGGCACAAAACACCGCAGCACGAATCATATCCGGAACTGCAAGACAGGAGCACATCACACCCACCTTAAAGGACTTACACTGGCTTCCAATCAGTGCACGCATCAGATACAAAACTATCATAAACCTATACAAGATAAAACAGCACACATCAGCCAACAGCCTGCACACCCTCATACAACCAGACACCAGTACACGTCCAAGAAGAAAACAAACTCACAACCGAGTCAGCACCCCAAGTGAATACAAACACACACGCAAGGACACAACAGACCGAGCACTCTCCATGGCTGCTCCAACAATATGGAACAAACTACCGGACGATTTGAGGGCAACTACAGACCTCAAGGACTTTAGGAAACAGCTGAAAACCATGCTGTTCATAGAACACTATGGACACATCACATAGTCCAAATAGCTATATATCAGCACACGTCACCGCCTAACACTGTATGTATATAAGATGTTTGTAGCACCACTGTATATAGCCCACTTTGTACATAGATCAAACTAATCTAGCACACAACACAACACGCACCCAACTAAATTTTCTCCCTCACTGCATGTATAACACACTCACACTACCAGATTGTTTGCTGTGATACCACCTTGATTATTATGATAAGGCGGTTTAGAAATACTGTTAAATAAATAAAATAAATAAATCTAGTGGAAGTTTTTCTTGAAGCCAAAAGGATATCCTTTACTTGTTGAGAAAGGTTAATATCCTGGAATTCTAGGACCTCAGCAGCCACGCCCTGAGGTGTAGAGACTGAGGATTTGGGTGCAATAGCGTCCCGTTCTCCTCGGAAAGAAGATCTGGAGCACATCCCAACTCTAGAGGTTTGGCTTGAGAGAGACGTAGAAGCAGAGGATACCATATTTGTCGTGGCCAGCGTGGGGCTATGAGGATCATATGGCCCCTGTCTCTCTGAAGCTTGAACAGGGTTTTGGGAATGAGGGGAATGGGTGGGAAGGCATAGAGAAAGCCCTGACCCCAGTGGAAGTGGAAGGCATCCCTTGCCTGAGAGTTTTGAGCCGGAATTCTGGAACAGAACCGGGGACGTTTGGCATTCTGAGGACTTGCAAAAAGGTCTGTATCTGGAGTTCTTCAGATTTGAAAAATTTGAGCAATTTGCTCTGGATGAAGAGACCACTCGTGTGGCAGTAGTACTCGACTGAGTTTGTCTGCCAAGAGATTTTGAGTGCCTGGAAGATACACCGCTAGTAGGTGGATTTGAAGCTCCCTGCCGAATGCCCAGAGGCGTAGAGCTTCATTGCACAACGCTTGAGACCCCGTCCCACCCTGTTTGTTCACATAGAACACGGCTACTTGATTGTCGGTTTGGACCAGAACTGTCTTGTAGCTGAGGTGGGCCTGAAATACTTGAAGAGCGTAGAAGATAGCTCTGAGTTCCAGGAGGTTTATATGAAGACAAGCCACTTGCTGGATCCAAAGACCCTAAGTGGAGAGATTGTCCAGGTGAGCCCCCCAGCCTAACTTGGATGCATCTGTCGTCAAGGTGGCTTGGTGTAGTGGCTGCTGGAAGGGAAAGCCTACGAGAAGGTTTTCAAGCGATTGCCACCACTGTAGGGACGAAATGAGATGTGTCGAGTTTCTGACTTTGTCCATTAGACGACCCAAGGCCTGTGCTCACTGGGAGGATAGGGTCCACTGGGCTGCCCGCATGTGAAGGCGAGCATAAGGAACCACATGAACAGTGGATGCCATATCCCCCAGCAGCTGAAGCATTTCTCCAGCAGTTAACAGTTTTCATAGCTGCTTGAGATGCCAGCTGGAGTATTTGAAGACAACGTGGCTGTGGCAGGAAAGCCTTTGTCTGCCTTGTGTCTAGTCGAGAGTCGACTCTAGAGACTGAGAAGGGGTGAGATGAGATTTTGTGAGGTTTATGACCAATCCCAGGGCATGCAGGATTTGCATTGTGCGGGAAAGAGCGAAGCTGGCTTCTGGAGCTGTTGATGTTCGGATGAGCCAGTCGTCTAAGTAAGGGAAGACGAATATCCCCAGAGTTCTCAGGAATGCTGCTACCACTGCCATGCATTTTGTGAAGACTCTTGGGGCAGAAGCCAGTCCGAAGGGTAGAACCCTGTACTGGTAATGTCTTCCTTGAAAAAGGAATCGAAGAAACCTCCTGTGATCTGTATGGATGAGAATATGCGTTCATTCGTTTCTTTCATTTGTTCGTTCTTTTTTTCGTTCATTCATTTTTTCATTCATTCGTTCTTTCATTCGTTCATTCTTTTTTTCATTCGTTCATTTTTTCATTCATTCGTTTTCTTTCATTTGTTCATTTTTCGTTGATGCGTTCGTTCTTTTTTTTTCTTCGTTCATTTTTTCATTCTTTTTTCGTTCATTCATTTCTTTCATTCATTCATTCTCTTTCATTCATTTGTTCTTCTTTTTCATTCATTCATTCGTTCATTCCTTCTTTAATTCGTTCTTTTTTCATTCATTCATTCCTCCTGACTTTCATTCGCTCATTTTTTCGTTCATTCGTTCATTCTTTTTTTCATTCATTCATTCGTTTGTTCTTTCTTTCATTCTTTTATTCGTTCATTTTTTCGTTCATTCGTTCTTTCATTTTTTTGTTCATTCGTTCTTTCATTCTTTCATTCATTTTGTCTTTCATTCGTTCTTTTTTTCATTCTTTCATTCATTTGTTCTTTCAGTCATCCTTTTTTTCATTCATTTGTTCTTTCGTTTGTTCATTCATTATTTTATTCATTTGTTCTTTTTCATTCGTTCTTTCTTTCATTCATTCATTTTTTCATTCATTTGTTTCTTTCATTCATTCATTCTTTTTTTCATTCGGTCTTTTTTTCATTCTTTTTTTCTTCATTCATTTTTTCGTTCTTTCATTCATTTGTTCTTTTTCATTCATTCGTTCATTCTTTTTTTGTTCATTCATTTTTTCATTCGTTCATTTTTTCGTTCATTCATTTTTTTATTTCTTCATTTCTTCATTCATTTTTTCATTCATTTGTTCTCTTTCAATTGTTCATTTTTCGTTGATTCGTTCATTCTTTTTTTATTTCTTAATTTTTTCAGTCATTCGTTCCTCCTTACTTTCATTCATTCATTTTTTCATTCTTTCATTCGTTCATTCTTTTTTCATTTGTTCATTTTTTCATTCATTCGTTTTCTTTCATTTGTTCATTTTTCGTTGATTCGTTCATTCTTTTTTTTATTCGTTCATTTTTTCATTCATTTGTTCTTTATTTCATTCATTCATTTCTTCATTCGTTCATTCTTTTTTTCATCCGTTCATTTTTTCGTTCTATCGTTCTTTTTCTTTCATTCGTTCATTTTTCGTTGATTAGTTCTTTTTTTTTTTCGTTCATTCATTCTTTCATTCATTTTTTCATTCATTCATTTCTTTCATTCGTTCATTTTCTTCATTTGTTCATTCTTTCGTTCTTTTATTTGTTTTTTCTCATTCGTTCATTCGTTCTTTTTTTCGTTCATTCATTCTCTTTCATTCGTTTGTTCTTCTTTTTCATTTATTCATTCATTCTTTTTTTATTCATTCGTTCCTCCTTACTTTCATTCGTTCATTTTTTCGTTATTCGTTCGTTCATTCTTTTTTTTCATTCATTCATTTTTTCGTTCTCTTTCATTCTTTTATTCAGTCATTTTTTTGTTCATTCGTTCATTCTTTCTTTCATTTTTTTGTTCATTCTATCATTCGTTCTTCCATTCATTCTTTTGTTCATTTTTTCTTTCATTTGTTCTTTTTTCATTCTTTCGTTCATGTGTACTTTCAATCATTCTTTTTTCTTTCATTCATTTGTTCTTTCTTTTCATTCTTTCATTCATTCGTTCATTATTTTTTTCATGTTCTTTCTTTCGTTCTTTTATTCTTTTTCATTCGTTCATTTTTTCATTCATTCGTTCGTTCTTTAATTTGTTCATTTTTTCATTCATTTTTTCTTTTTTTCATTCATTCGTTCGTTCTTTCATTTGTTCTTTTTCCATTCATTCGTTCTTTTTCTTTCATTCGTTCATTCTTTTTTCATTTGTTCAATTTTTCATTATTCGTTCTATTTCATTTATTCATTTTTCGTTGGTTCGTTCATTCTTTTTTTTATTCGTTCATTTTTTCATTCGTTCATTCTTTCTATCATTCATTCATTTTTTCATTCGTTAATCTTTTTGAATCGTTCATTTTTCATTCATTTGTTCTTTTTCTTTCATTCGTTCATTCTTTTTTTCATTCATTTTTTCGTTCATTCGTTCTCTTTCAATTGTTCATTTTTTGTTGATTCGTTCATTCTTTATTTTTTATTTCTTAATTTTTTTATTCATTCATTATTTCATTTGTTCCTCCTTACTTTCATTTGTTCATTTTTTCATTCATTCTTTTGTTCATTCTTTTTTTTATTCATTTTTTCGTTCATTCATTTGTTCTTTCTTTCTTTCATTCTTTTATTCTTTTTTTATTCTTTCGTTCATTTTCTTTTATTTTTTTGTTCATTCGTTCTTTCATTCATTCTTTCGTTCATTTTTTCTTTCATTCGTTCTTTTTTTCATTCTTTTATTCTTTCTTTTGTTCATTCTTTAATTCGTTCGCTCATTATTTTTTTCATTCGTTCTTTCTTTCGTTCTTTTTTGTTCTTTCCCATTCATTTTTTTTTGTTCATTCATTCTTTTTTTCATTCGTTCTTTTTTCATTCATTCATTCTTTCATTCGTTCGTTCTTTAATTCGTTCATTTTTCATTCATTTTTTCGTTCATTCATTCTTTCATTTGTTCTTTTTTTCATTCATTCGTTCTTTCTTTCGTTCATTCTTTTTTTCATTCGTTCATTCTTTCATTTTTTTTGTTCATTCATTCTTTTGTTCATTTTTTCTTTCATTTGTTCTTTTATTCTTTTCTTCATTCATTTGTTCTTTCGTTCATTTTTTTTTCTTTTTTTCATTTGTTCATTCTCATTCGTTTGTTCTTCTTTTTCATTCACTCATTCGGTCATTCTTTCTTTCATTCATTCTTTCCGTCATTCTTTTTTCATGCATTCTTTTTCATTCGTTCGTTCTTTTTTTCATTCGTTCATTTTTTGTTCATTCGTTCATTCTTTCTTTCTTTTTTTCATTCATGAATTTTTTTTGTTCATTCGTTCTTTTTTTATTCATTCGTTCCTCCTTACTTTCATTCGTTCTTTTTCGTTCATCCGTTTGTTCTTTCATTCGTACTTTCATTCATTCTTTTGTTCATTTGTTCTTTCAATCATTCTTTTTTTCATTTTTTCATTCATTTGTTCTTTTGCTCATTCTTTTAATTAGTGGAGGAGGGATAGTAAGGAAATCCACAGTACTACCTTTTAATTTTCAAAAGGGAGACTATGATAAAATGCGGAAAATAGTTAAGAAAAAACTAAAAGGAGCAGTTGCAAAGGTTAAAGACTTACATCAAGCTTGGGTGTTGTTGAAAAATACTATCTTGGAAGCCCAGACCAGCTGTATTCCACGCTTTAAGAAAAGTGGAATGAAGTCCAAAAAACTGCCAGCATGGTTTAAAGGTGAGGTCAGAGAGGCTGTTGTTGCCAAGAAAGCATCTTTCAGGAAATGGAAAAAAAGAGCCAAACAATGAAACCTGGAAACAGCACAAGCACTGGCAGGTCAAATGCAAGGCATTGATAAAGAAGGCAAAGAGAAAATTTGAGAAGAAGCTTGTGCGGAAGCAAAAACGCGAAATAAAGATTTTTTCAAGTACATTCGTAGCAAAAAACCTGTGAGAGAGTCAGTTGGACCATTAGATGATAGAGGAGTTAAAGGGGCACTAAGAGGCGACAAGGCGATAGCGGAGAGACTGAAAGAATTCTTTGCTTCAGTCTTTACTGAGTAAGATGTAGGGATGTTACCCATGACTGAAGTGGTATTTAAAGGTGCGGAAGAATTGAAGGAAATATCGATACATCGGGAAGATGTATTACAACTATTAGATAAACTGAAGAGTAGCAAATCACTTGGGCCGGATGGTATGCATCCAAGGGTGTTGAAAGAACTGAAATATGAGATTGCAGACCTGCTATTAGTAATCTGTGAACTATCATTAAAATCATCTCTAATACCTGAAGATTGGCGGATCGCCAATGTAACACCAATTTTTAAAAAGGGTTTGAGGGGTGATCCGGGAAACTACAGACCGGTGAGCCTCACGTCAGTACCGGGAAAAATGGTAGAAACCATCATAAAGAATAAAATTACTCAGCATGTAGATAGTCATGGCCTAATGGGAGACAGCCAACATGGCTTTAGACAAGGAAGATCTTGTCTTACTAATGTGTTATGTTTTTTTGAAAGTGTGAATAAACAGGTGGACAAAGGTGAGTCGGTTGATATAGTGTATCTGGACTTTCAGAAAGCCTTTGACAAGGTCCCTCATCAGTTACTTTTGGCAAAACTAAAGAGTCATGGGATAGAAGGCAGTGTACTACTGTGGATCAGGAACTTGTTAAAAGATAGAAAGCAGAGGGTTGGGCTAAATGGCCAATTTTCCCAATGGAGAAAGGTGAATAGTGGTGTACCCCAGGGATCTGTGCTGGGTCCGCTGCTTTTTGTCATATTCATAAATGACCTGGAAAGTGGAATAACGAGTGAGGTTATCAAATTTGCAGATGACACAAAACTATTTAAAGATGTTAAAACCCAAGAGGATTGTGGAAAATTGCAAGAGGATCTTGATAAATTGGAAGACTGGGCATCAAAATGGCAGATGAAATTTAATGTGGACAAGTGCAAAGTTATGCACCTAGGGAAGAACAACCCAAACTATGGTTACACAATGCAAGGTTCCACATTAGGAACCACCACCCAGGAAAAAGATTTAGGCGTCATTGTGGATAACATGTTAAAACCCTCGGCCTAGTGTGCAGCGGCAGCCAAGAGAGCAAATAGAATGCTAGGTATCATAAGGAAAGGAATGGAAAATAAAACAAAAGATATTATAATGCCTCTATACCGTTCCATGGTGAGACCGCACCTTGAATATTGTGTGCCATTCTGGTCGCCGTATCTTAAAAAGGATATAGCGTTATTAGAAAAGGTTCAGAGAAGAGCCACCAAAATGGTAAAGGGGATGGAAGGATACTCCTATGAAGAAAGGCTAAAAAGGTTAGGGCTCTTTAACCTGGAAAAGAGATGGCTGAGGGCAGATATGATAGAAGTCTATAAATTAATGAAGGGAGTGGAACGGGTAAACGTAGATTGACTGTTTACGTTATCAGAATATAGGAAGACTAGGGGACATGCAATGAAGCTACAGGGTAAACTATTTAAGACTAATAAAAGAAAATATTTTTTCACTCAACGTGTAATCAAACTCTGGAATTTGTTACCGGAGGATGTAGTAAAGGCTGTTGGTGTAGCTGGGTTTAAAAAGGTTTAGACAAGTTCCTGGAGGAAAGGTCCATAAACCATTATTAAGAAGGGACCCAGGATATCAATGCTTGGCCTAGTACAAGCATTGCAGAACCTGTGTCTTTTGGGGAAACTGCTAGGTACGTATTACCTAGATTGGCCACTGTTGGAAACAGGATACTGGGCTTGATGGACCTTGGTCTGTCCCAGTATGGCATATCTTATGTTCTTATGTTTCATTGGTTCGTTCATTCTTTTTTTCATTCATCATTTTTTCGTTCATTCGTTCTTTCATTCGTTTGTTCTTTTTTTCGTTCATTCATTCTTCCATTCGTTCTTTCAATCATTCTTTTTTCATTCTTTCATTCATTTGTTCTTTCATTCTTTCATTTGTTCATTCATTATTTTTTTCATTTGTTCTTTCGTTCTTTTATTTGTTCTTTTTCATATGTTCCTCCATTCTTTATTTCATTAGTTCATTTTTTCATTCATTCTTTTTTTTATTCGTTCATTTTTCGTTCTTTTTTTCATTCATTCATTTTTTTCATTCATTCGTTTGTTCTCTTTTGTTCATTCTTTTATTCGTTCATTTTTTTCATTCTTTTTTTCATTCATTCATTTTTCGTTCATTCGTTTGTTCTTTCATTCAGTCTTTCATTCGTTCATTTTTACATTCATTCTTTTTTTATTCGTTCATTTTTTCGTATTCTTTCGTTCATTCATTCTTTCATTCATTCGTTCTTTTTTTATTCATTTGTTCCTCCTTACTTTCGTTAGTTCATTTTTTCGTTCATTTGTTCGTTCATTCTTTTTTTCATTCATTCATTTTTTCGTTCATTTGTTTGTTCTTTCTTTTGTTCATTCTTTCATTCATTCATTTTTTCATTCTTTTTTTTTATTCATTCATTTTTTTGTTCTTTTCATTCATTCATTCGTTCTTTCTTTCTTTCATTCATTCTTTTTTCGTTTGTTCTTTTTTTATTCATTTGTTCCTCCTTACTTTCATTCGTTCATTCTTTTTTTCATTCATTCATTTTTTCATTCATTCATTTGTTTTTAATTTCGTTCATTCTTTTATTCGTTCATTTTTTCTTTTGTTCATTCGTTCATTTTTCTTTTACTTTTTTGTTCATTCGTTCTTTCATTCGTTCTCTCTCTTTTTCATTCTTTTGTTCATTTGTTCTTTCAATCGTTCTTTCATTCGTTCTTCGTTCATTCTTTTTTCATTCATTCATTCGTTCTTTTTCTTTCATTCTTTCATTCTTTTTTTCTTTTTTTCATTCGTTCTCTTTCGTTCTTTTATTTGTTCTTTTTCATTTGTTCTTTATTTCATTCGTTCATTTTTTCGTTCATTTTTTTTCATTCATTTGTTCTGTTTCATACGTTTGTTCTTTTTTCATTCATTTGTTTGTTCTTTCATTCGTTCATTTTTTCATTGATTTGTTCATTCTTTTTTTTATTCGTTCATTTTTTCATTCGTTCTATTTCATTCGTTCATTCGTTCTTTCATTCGTTCATTTTTTTATTTGTTCATTTTTTCGTTCATTTGTTCTTTCATTTTTTTGTTCATTCATTTTCATTTGTTCTTTCATTCATTTATTCTTTCAATCATTCTTTTTTCATTCTTTCATTCATTTGTTCTTTCATTCGTTCTCTTTTCGTTCTTTTTCTTTCATTCATTTTTTCATTCGTTCATTTTTTCATTCGTTCATTCTTTTTTTCATTCATTCATTTGTTCTTTTTTCATTCATTCATTCATTTTTTTCATTCATTCGTTCTATTTCTTTCATTTGTTCATTTTTTCGTTCATTCGTTCATTTTTTCGTTCATTCATTTTTTCGTTCATTTGTTCCTTTTTTTCATTCGTTCATTTTTTTAGTCATTCGTTCTCTTTCATTTGTCCATTTTTTGTTGATTCATTCATTCTTTTTTTTTATTCGTTCTTGTTTTCATTCATTCGTTCTTTATTTCATTCATTTTTCGTTCATTCATTCTTTCTATCTTTCATTCGTTCATATGCAGCATTGCTAGGAAAGAGGAAGTGCTACTGATAGGGTATTTCAGTATGTCAGATGTTGATTGGCACATTCCTGCTGCAGTAGCATCTAGAAGTAAGGAGATCCTGGATTTTCTAAGGGAGAATTACTCAGCCAATATTTCTGTTCTGTGATCACAGATGAAGAACCAGGAGCAGGATCTCAGAAAACACCCACAAACAGGAACAGAAGCAAGGGGCATCTTGAACAATTTTCAGAAGACTGTGTTCCAGAGAAACTAACTAAAGTTTAAGTAGACAAAGCAATGGGACCGCATGGGATACACCCTAGAATACTGAGGGAACTTGGGGACATTCTAGCAGCTCCATTGACTGACCTTTTCAATGCCTTGGAGTCTGGAGTCAGTTCCAGGAAACAGGGGTGTACCTGAGCCCTGACAAACATTGGGCATACAGGTCTCAGTCACAAGACCACAGTCGGGGCCAGGGGAGACAAGCCTATCTGCACTAGACTACACACCTTGCCACCTGCTGGAGGCAGACAAATGCTGGTTTCATCAGCAGTGCTAGCCCAAGGGTTTCTTCTGCCCTAGGCAGAAACCCCAGCCTCACCGCCCCTCCCAACTGCTGCCATCACCCCCCCCCCCCCCCTCAGCTGCCACCAATTCCGTCTTGGGTTTGACAAGGTTCACCAGGAGCTTCCCGGCTTTGTCCCCCCATTGATGAAGTTTATATTTGTACATCCGAATGCTATAGAGCACATTGCATTGCAGCGATGCATTCACTCTTATTGCGCTGTTCCAGCAAGTGTTGGTGCTGTCATGTACTGGGCCGGACGCCAATGCAGTTCTTGCAGCTCCATCAAAAGACACTGGTTTTGCTGTCTGTGCTTTGAGCTCACAAATCCTAGAATTTGGCGACGCCATATGCCTTCCAATAAATGGCAGGGCCCACATCACTGACACTGTTCTCTATTTCATAGTCCTGCCAGCATTTGCGCACAAATTGGCAGAATGTGGGATCCTGACTTCAGACCAGGTTGAGGCAACACATCCTATCCACCCCCTCTAGATGTCCCATGAGCACCACCTGTACAGCAGTGTGGTCTGAGACCAGGCACGGGTGTATTTCGCAGCTGTGGATTTTCCCAAACAGCCGCTCTGTCACAAGAAGGTAGTCCAGACAGACTTGAGTTTTGTGAGAGCAGGATTGATGGGTATACTCCACCTCAGTGGGACGGATTGTTTGCCATCTGTTGACAAGTTCCAACTCATGGCAGAGGAAGTTAATTCCCCTGCTCTCATAGCCTCTCAGTGGTACCCGGGGTGACTCGCAATCAATGGTGGGGTAAGCAGTCATGTTAGTCCCCTCCCAAGATTAGTTTCTGCTTGATCTGCTAGTTTGGCCATGAGGTCCCCGAAAAACCCATAGCAATAGATGTTGGGTGCATAAACACTTCCTAGAAGATCCTTTTTGCCTTGAAGCATCCTCCAGACTAGAACATAGCACCCCTCAGGATCCTGGACTATCTTGTGGGTTTTTTCCTTATTAGAATTGCCACTCCCCATTGTTTGGATGAATAGACTGCCCAGTGGACCTCTCTCACCCAACCTCTCCACAGCTTACTATGTTCCTTATCTGTGAGGTGTGTTTCTTCCAATAGGGCCAACGTCCGCAATCAGTCACTGTAGGTATGAAAGGGTTTTCTCCCATTTTGATAGGGGAGTTGAGGCTGCCCACGTTCAAGCTTGAGCTCAGCCAGGGTCCAGAGTGTTCAATGAGCATGTTAAGTTACATTCAGCTCTATTATGCCCTTCAGAACTTCCCAGCCAAGTTCTTCGGGGTTGAGTCCATACTACAGTTTGTGCTCCCCAGTACCCTTTAATTCCCAATAGCCCCATACAGTACTCCACCCACCCCATTGTCTTTGTTATTTCCTCCCCAACCCCCCACCCCCCCGAGTCCCACCTTTACTCTTACTGTCCCTCCCCTCCCCCATCTATTCTCCATTCACATAGTCTCATCCAAGCCCACAACAACAGCTGTCACACACATAACTCTATTTCTACCCCATTTCATCCAGCTCCCCTTCTGTCATCTCCTCTAGGATCCCTTCTCCTCTGGCTTCTAATCATGACCCCTCCTCCCCCTCCCCCTATTGGCATAAGAAATCCCCCCCTTTTACCCATTCAGGTGCACCCAACAGTCCACATCATCAATAATGTCTTTATAGTGGTGTTGCCTAGCTGTTGTGGTGTGACAATCATAGCTTCGTCAGTGTCTCTCCTGCTATTTCTGGGCCCCCCATCTCAAGGTTGTCTCCATTAGTGTACCAGGAGATTCGGGTAATGAAATGAACCGCCTGTCCTTCTACCCCTTGCTGATTCTTGGTTGAGCCATGCAAGCCTAGCATGTCTCTCCCAGTGGCGCTCCATTGTACCGCAGTGGTGTGAGGCTTCAGCACTAATCATGCTCCACATGCCCCTTGAGGAACTTTTTCCCTTTCTCCATGCTCCCAAAGTACAAGGTGTTTCCTCCGTTGTGGAGGAATAGGAGAGCAAAATTGATTCCCCTTTGGTGGAGCATGGCGCAGACTGGCACAAATTCCCGCCATTTCAGTGCCACTTGATTAGAGTAATCATTGAAGAGCAGTATTTTGCTATTTTCATACTCCAGTGTTCTTGCTGCCAGTAAGCTTTCAAACTGTGCTCTTTTTCTATCCAGAGAAGGTACCTGGCAATCGTGGGTTGTGGACATGCTCCGTTTTCCTTCCTCAGGCCTATGCAGTGTGCACGTTCACAGTGCCATGTGGAGGTGTCGTCCTTCAGGCCTAAGGCATTTGGTAGCCACTGTTCATAGAATTCATAGAGCTTTGCATCTGGTAGCGATTCAGGTAAGCCTGCTACTCTGAGATTAAGTCTAGACCTGTTCTCCTGCTCCTCCAGGCAGCCTTGCAGCTTTTGGTATTCAGTCGCCTGTTCTGCACCTGCACTGCAGCGCGGTCTACCGCCATTTCCTGCACTGCTATTCTTTGCTCCAGGTCAGTAAGCTGACACACTTGTGACTCAAGCTGCTCCCAGATTCCATCGACAGTGGACTGAATTCTATTTAGATGGTCTTCTTGCACCACCGTCACCACCTTCGAGATCTCTGTGATTGTGCTGCGCCATGTTTTTCAGTTTGCTGCCCTTTGCCTGTTAGCGGTTTGATTTGACGTTTGAGCATTCCCCGCTGGCACAGCACATTTCCACTGACTGGTGAGTCGCTGCTGCAATAGTGGTAGGGCTATTGGGGTCTTATATCAATTCTGCAGATTTTTGCAGGTTACCATGGGAGCTCTATCTGATAATGTCCGTTTCCCATGCTAGCATTACGTGATCCCCTGTCCCTGCTTTCTGTACCTCATTTTCTGCCCCTCTCTCTGCATACAACCTTTTTTTGCTGCAGGCTGCAATTGTAATCATCCTCTCTCTTTTCTGCCTGCAGAAGATGGTATTCCTGAAGGCAGACAGCTTGCCTCTGGGTCGCAATCGTGGCCGCCTTCTTTTCTGCCTGTGGTAGATGGAATCTCCATGCACAGTCTGTGGCCTTCCCTTCTTTTCTGCCTGTGGGGTCATGATCATCGAGGGGGGAGGGGGGAGGGCAAGAAATCCTAGGTGCCATAACAAGGGCAACAGATTTTATGATGTTTATTTAGTCAGTTGTATTTTGCTTACGCCTTTCCAGTAGTAGATCAAGGCGAGTTACAATCAGGTACGTAAGGAAAGTCTATAAAATCCTAGGTGCCAGGTGCAAATTGAGACTGGGATTTTTCTGAGCTCTGCTCTATTGGCTGCCTGTCGCATAGCACAGCCTCTCATCCTTTCTCCTCCCATATCCCAACATGGCAGGGTCATCATTTTTGACAGCTCAGTTGAGATGGAGACAACTTGTTTGGGATGGGGGCAATGACTTCCTCCAAACTATGCCCATGTTACAAAGCAGGTTACTTTGTCAGTGGGTCAGGCTACATTTGGTCTCAAGGCTAAAATGAGACATACACATCCTCTTCAGTGCACTCAGTATGCAATGAACTGGGCCTACTGGGAAAATCTAGTGGTATAACCCTGCAAGGATGTAAATGTTAGCAGCATTTCTCGAGCCAGTCCTGAAGTATTGATCAATTTCTAATCCATCTCCCTGGTAAACATCTCTCCTGTGACCTCAGTCACCTAGCTAATCTTGCTTTCAGGTTATCCACAATGAAGGTATATGACATAAATTTGTATGCAGTGGCAGCAGTGTATGCAAAACTGTCTTGTGCAGATTTATTGTGGATTTTCTGAAAACCTGATTGGCTGGGTGACCCTTAGGACACATTTGGGAACCAGTGTGGTAGAAAGAAGCCACCATTGTCTCATGAATGGGATATTGCCATGCAAGTTGCTAAATAAATAAATATCTGGATGTAATCTATTCAGGAGGAATAGAGAGGACAGGAAAGGAGGAGGAGTAGCCTTCTATGTCAGAAACACTATAAATGAGATAGTATCTGGAAGAGGAGATAAGGAAAGTGGAAATGTAGTAGACTAACCTGAAAGAGGCCATAACAAGGGCAAAAGATCTATATGAAATGAAAGTATATAAAAGCAAGAAGAAACAGAAACTGGTGGGGTTCTCCAAAGAAGTGGCTTCAAAAATAAAGACAAAAATGGCAATGTTCATAATTTTATGAGGATCACAAAAAGAGGAACACAGAAAATAACACTGGATAACACTGAAAGAGGCAAAGAGAGAAATCAGGACGGCAAAAACACATGTGGTGCGATTGGTTACAAATGTGAAAGGAGGTGACAAGACTTTTTTCAAGTATATTGGGAAAAGGAGGAAGGCCAAAAATGGAATTGCCAGACTCAAGGATGTTGAAGACCAATTTTTAGAAAGTGATGAGAGAAAAATGAAATTATTGAACAAATACTTCTGTTCCTCAATCACAAAAGAAAATCCTGGAGAAGGGTCATGTGCAACTGACAAAGATCACAAAGGGAACAGAGTAGACGTGATGGAAGAAGATCTTTATGAACAGCTTTCAAACCTGAAAGTGGACAAGGCCATGGGACCAGATCAGATACATTCCAGGACACTGAAGGAGCGCAGGTTTTGGCAGAACCTTTAAAAGATCTGTTTAATAGCTCCCTGGAGACTGGGGAGACTCCATGAGATTGGAGAAGGTCTGACATGGTCCTTCTTCACAAAAGTGGCAGTAGAGAAGGGGTGGCAACCTACAGGCTGGTAAGTCTTACCTCTTTGGTGGGAAAAGTAATGGAGATGCTGTTAAAAGAAAGGATAGTGTTTTTTCTGGAAGCCAATTGATTGTGAGGCCAGAGACTACATGGCTTTACTAAGGGAAGATCATGCCAAACAAATCTGCTTTCTTTGACTGGGTGACCAGAGAACTAGATCACAGGCATGTGATGGATGCGGTCTACTTAGATCTCAGCAAAACCTTTGAAACTGTTCCTCAGAGGAGGCTTGTGAATAAACTGAGCAGCCTGGGGCTGGTAAACTGGATCAAGAACTAGGGGGTATATTTACTAAACCGTCTTAATGTTACCGGCGTTACTTGCAGTCTTACTGTGACGAATGCCATATAAGGTAGTGGGCGTTCCGGACTTAAGGTAGCATTTCGGGTTATCGCGCAATAAAGTCCGTTATCGTGCGATAGAGGGAGCCGTGGCACGTTAACACACATTAGCCTTAATTAGGCGCGCTGACCTGGAAACACAGCAACAAAAGTGTAGCACAATGGTTAATACATTGACTGATGAAACAGGGGTCATGAGTTCGATCCCCCAGTGGGCTTAATGAGTAAGGCTGTCTGAGGCATTACCCTTTACTTTAAATTAATGCTGTCTGAGGCATTTTCTTTTTTAATTTAAATTAGTGCTGCCAGCAAACACACCCTCACAGTGACGTAACCTAAGGTGCTGCATAAGGCGCCTATAAGGCACTCCAGAGGGCACAATATAAAGTGCACTGTCCACCAAGGCACCTTATAATGTTCCCTATAGGGTGCCTTATAAGGCGCCTTATAGGGCGCTTTATAGGGCGCCTTATGAGGCACCTTAAGGTTACAGCACTGTGAGGGTGTTTTTGCTGGCAGCACTAATTTAAAATAAAAAAGGAAATGCCTCAGACAGCCCTATCAAATAACACCACTGTGGGATCAAACCCATGACCTCTGCCTCCACAGTCAGTGAAGTAACCAGTGGGCTACATCTTTATAGCTACTAACAAACCCCTGGCTGGCTACAGAAGGACTGCAGGTCACCAAACAAACTGTCTGCTGTGGTGACCAGGATGGTGTTAACCCACCCGTACCTATGATGCACTGCACATGCAGATCAGCAGTCTACAGATGATCACAAGATGGGGTATGCACCCCCACAGCACCTCGGCCTGGTAGGGGGAACTGACCGTGTGTGGTACTGGCACAGAGTAGCTACAGACCGACACATTGTGGGGGTACTGTGTTCACCCTGAGGGCGAGGTGGGGCACCCAGCACCAGGTCCACAGCACCTGGCTTAGCTGAGATAGGCTATGCTGCAGGTCACCATCAGTGCCAGTGTGTGATAGGTAGTCCTTGCAGACACACCTAGGATACACCTGTATCCATCCGTATTTCCCAGTCACGTCTAGCCCTTGTGGACTATGATACACCCAGAATAGTGCATATCCTGTGTGGGTGCCATGGTCACATGATTTAAGTGAAGGGGGGTGTTTGGACCCATAGACGGATTATGTAGCACCACCCAACCCGCTCTCTGGGGCTCAGGGTGAGGGATAGGATCTCCCACCAACAGACCCACATTCTACATCCCCGCAATGGTGGCAGTAGAGGGGACCATCAACCCCAGTCCTGCTGGGGAACAGGCACCCTACAGGGCAGTCAATGCAGATCTGTACGCATCCATAAGGCAATGGCAGACAGACAGTAGGCCTGGAAACGCTCAGCTGCCACCCACCACTATCTGACATTCTCCAGCAGCGAGCACAGTGAGTCTCCAGCCGCTGAACCCTGCAGGGTGTTCCAGTCATACACATGCCACCTGCAGACAGTCTGCTAGCTAGTCCATAGTGCATGTTCCTGGAGGAGATGTGTGCACCCAAAACTGGGATGTGAGTACACCTACCAAGCAGATAAGTCAGTGATTGGGCCCCAGAAAAGAGAACCCATGAATATCACTTGAGAGAAATACTATATAGCACTATGGGGGAAACTAGCCATGCCGTGATCACTGCTCAGTCAGGGTGAGAGTGACCTCCCAGCAGGACATGCTGTGGCCACCCTGTCCATGCAGGTAGTGGTCGGGCACTACAATGTCCCAGCCATTTCTCTATGCCCTGTGCAGATGCATCCTGCCCAGGCCACCCTGTCCGGGCCATACCCACAGGACCTTGCTCCTCATTATGCACATTAGCAGGCTAACACTGGAAACAGTGTAAGCAGTGTGGGCTGAGTAAGGTGTAAGCAGCCACAACACACTGGACAGACAGACACACACTCCCACACCTATGCCAGCATTGTGCAAATATAGAGGCTTTTGGCAGCCCTGGCCACCACACCAGTCCTGGGCACAGTGCAGGTATGGCTATGGTACGCAATACTGTTGGGGTCACTCCCCGGGGTGGTAAACACTGTCAGAAACCAAAACTGAAACACACTCCACAAATATCAGAAAGGTTGCTATGATGCAGCTCTATCAGCAAATTGTGCTTAACTTAGGAATTGTTATCTGCCATTAATCATAGCAACCTTTTGATATATGTGTAATGTATTCCCAAGTTTAGGGTGGCATTGCTAAGGTATGCAAGTGCTAGTATTGGGAGATGCTGCTGCGCGCAGGGCCCAACAGCCTGACTCTCCATGAGGCTTTGGATAGTGGAGCCTGTGGGTGTGGGTGTTTATGCCCCTGTTGGCCACTGCTCTAGGGCAGAGGTTCCCAACTCCGGTCCTTGTGGGCCAAACACTGTTCAGGTTTTCATGCTGTCCCTAATGAATATGCATGAGATACATTTGCATACAATGGGGGAGGCGCATACTAATGCAGCACAGGCATAGTTATTAGGAACAGCATGAAATCTGAATGGTGTTTGGCCCTCCAGGACTGCAGTTGGGAAACTCTGCTCTAGGGATTGCACATGTTTATGGTGTCTGTGCTCTGTAGGGTAAAATAAAGGCATTTTAGGCATGTTTATTTTATCTGCAATAAAGGTTCCGTCTTTATTACCATGGTTTAGTACTGGGTAAATTATGGGGAAAGGGTTGGCAGTAGCCACAGCTGGGACTTGAACTTGTGACCTTCTGCTCCTGAACACACTTTGCTGTGTGTACTGCACCACACTGTTGCCACAGGGACAGTTCATTCCCTGGGGATGCCATGACTGTTCGTCAGACAGACCCTGTCTGTTGCATTGCATGGCACCCACCTAAACGGGGCTAGGCCATGGTCTGCTGTGAGCAGATGCCACTGCCCCCTCCGCCACCATGCTGCCATGCCATTATGCTGGTGGTGCGCAGTCCCAGGGCATCCAGTATGCCGGTAGGCAGCTGCCTATGGTGTGGGTTCTCAGGTAGGGGTACCTACATGGACATGCGCGCTCCCCCCCCCCCACCGTCTGCCAATGTTATGTGCCCTTATGTGCCGCCTGCTGGGTAATCTCCCTTGTGACACTGTGGGACACACACTTGTGCCCAAGTTGGACCCTCATCAGTTGCTGTCTTGCTGCTTTACAGTTTCGGCATTCCTATGTGCCACCTAAGCATCTGCCTAGCCCGCACTGTGCCCCTGTTGGACCACAGCATGTGCCGCCTGCAGCCCCCTGTATCCCATTTACAGCATCAGTACAGTTGCCGTTTCCTACGTGCCCACTCTGCTGTTGCTGCACATGTGCACGCCATAACAAACCTGCCCAATCTAACCGACAGAAACCCTGATCAGCGCTATTTCAATGTGGGATCATTCACTTTGTAGGGGGGCAGAGCATAGACCCTTCCAAACATGATATCTTAATTTATACGCTTTGTCAGTAGTGTTGCTTTATGTTTATCATTAATATCACTACTGGCCAGCTTGGTTATTGGGATTTTAGATGTGGTTCTGGTCCTTTTATATGTTTATTTGCCTTTTTGTTCCCTGCACATGTATCACAACTATCACTTTTCTGGGTTTCCCTGCCTTTGCTGCACATTGCTGACTGAAATGGTTTCTCTTTCCTGCAAATGTGCCTTAACGAGAGGGTTTCACTGGTGTTAGTGTTCAGACTCGGATTTCACAGCATTAGTGTGCCTGGAACCTCTCCCCTCCCACTCTCCGCCCATTGACCCCTTCTCTCCACCCTCTGGGAAGCCTTACTCCACCCTTCAGACCCAGATTTCACAGCGTTAGTGTGCCTTAACGCCGCGGCTGCATTATCGCACGATAATACCACTGCTGCAACGTTAAGACAGTTTAGTAAACATACCCCTAGATGACTGACTGACAGACTACAGAGGGTATTGGTAAATAGAACTTATTTTGAAGAAAGGAGAGCGAGTAGTGAAGTGACTCAAGGATTGGTCCTGGTGCCGCTACTGTTCAGTGTGGATAATATTGCCGAAGAGTTAAAAGGAAAAGTTTACCTTTTTACAGATGATATGAAGATTTGCAAAAGAGTAGACTCCTTAGAGACAGTAGACAACATGAGAAAAGATCTATAAAAATGTGATGTTAAATACTTGGCAATTGAGATTTAAGACAAAGAAGTACAAAGTGATGCATTTGGGGTGCAAAAACCCAAAGGAGCTGTATGCCATAGGGGGGGCGAGAGGCTGGTGTGTACAGATCAGAAGAGGGACCTCAGAGTGATAATGTCTGAGGAGCTCAATGCACCTTCATATAATAAAGGAGTGACAATGACGAAGGACTGAGAGCATGAAGCATTCACATAACGAAGGGTGACAGCATGAAGGAGTGACAAATTGCTCGGTTGACTGCTCATTCATATTTGACTGCATTCATTTAACAGAGTGACTGCACAAAGGATTGAGATATCAAAGTAGTGACAAAAATATTATAACAAAGAAGTGAAAGCACGAAGGAGTGACAAATTGAATGTGATTACAATGGAGTGACAAATTGGAGATGAATAACGAAATAGTGGCAAGTGACAAATTTGAGATGAATAATAATTTTACTTGATTACAATTTAAATTAAAATCACTTGATGAACATTAAAATGGAGTTGCAAATTGAATAACGAAGTAGTGTTAATTGATAATGGTGTGTCATTTTTTCATAAGCTGGTGTATTTCATAACAGTTAAAAGTTATTTCTAATGAATTATAAGGTTTTTTAAATTTCAATTTCATAACAGTTATATGTCCTTGCTAATGGGTTAAATGGTAGCATTTCACTTAACAGTATTTTATCTATTGATTTATAATTTATTTCAAATTAAATAACTGGCTTTTATTAAATTATATAACAGTTAAGTCATGATCGTTACTGGTAATATTTTTCAGTTAACGTGAATACAAACAACTTTGGGGGGGGTTGGTTTTTTTTTGTTTTTTTGTTACACAAACAAATTAATCTTTTTTTCTTTTATAGTTAACAGTACTTCCTTATTCTTGAAACAGCTGTTATTCTGTCTTGCCACTGAATTCCTTTTTAAATAACTTTTATTTTCAGTTATTCAAGTCATTTGTTAAGTCACTGATGTTTTCACTGCTTGTCCAGTAATGTAGATTGTATGAACTTCCACAAAGGTATTCTTCCAAAGGGACTTCACCATATCTTTTGAAAACAGCTGTTAGTGGCTCTTCTCTTTGAATTACTTTCTTCTTTTTTGGCATATTAGTTCCTGCTATTAGTCATTGTATTTCCTGATCTGTGCAGTGGTTTTCTTTAATGAACTCCTTTATCATTGAATATTCTCCTATATGGCAACCTTCAACTACTGTTTTGAAATGCCCGTGCCAGGTTTCTGTGTTGTAGGTGATTCTTGGAAGATTGTGTACTTGAAGATGATGGATACTTCACAGAGTTGATGGAAATACTGGTGGGTGACGTCTTCGATTTCATGGTGTTCTTCCTCTAATAGGTGTTGTAATTGCTTTTCCTAATACAAAATTTTCTCCAAAATGATTTTACACTGGTTTAACCTCGTTTGGAGCATTGAGAGAGTAATGAAGGCATTTTGAATTTCTTCTGAAAGTAAAAATGCAAATGCAGAATGTTTCCTCAAGCTTAAGGGGATGTTCTCTTTAGTTTTGTAGGCATGCACTAGACTGTTTTTCTGAATACTTTAACCTAAGTGGAAGAGCCAGATATTCTGAATTCTGGAAATTTCTGCAGACATGCATTGATGTATGCTAATTCAAAGTCCAGGAGCATAACATTTGGATTCAATTTGATTCCTCTTTCTTCTGCTGCAAACAGCAATTCTTCTAGCATGGATGTTTACTTTTTTTTTTGAGTTTTTCTAGTCCTTAAAATATAAACTACTGGAAATGATGCTTCTTGAAACATGTACTTGATAGTATATAATTGTACTTGATAGCATATAGTTGTTGGAAAAGGTGAGGTCAAGTTTTGAATGTTTTATCCACAAACCAGATGTCTGATTCTGCTAGTCTTCATAAATTTTCTTCGGTACCAAAAGCAATGATTCTTTCATTGTTTTCAATACCTTTTCCATATTTAATCTCTTATCAAATAAAAGGAAATTTCTTTTCCTTGTTTGTGTTATCTTCAAATGGTTCGGAATCTCTACATCGGTGGCATGTTTTGGTTCAGTTGGAAATTCCTTTTTTCTGATATGATGAATCACTCCCCTTAGTGCGGCTGTAGAAGGCATTTCTATTGAAATGTCAACTCCAAAGTTTTGTATTGTTCCTTTTACAATTACTGCTGGTGCAGACATGGTACTTTTGGCTACATTTTTGATTGAATTTATAGATTGTACAGCTTCTAGTATTCCTTTCAGTGGGGCATGATTGTGTTTTTTACCCTCTAAAAGTGAGCCTCCAAGAATGTTAAACATTGTCCCACCACAGAGGGTTGCAGAACCATTATAGTTTTTGTCCTTGCACTGGAAATAGTGATGATGTATCCATTAAATCCCAGTTTTTCCTTTCCCATTTGTGATTTTACAGATTGATAGTCATTCATTATGGCAGCAAAAGTTTTAAGTTAAATTGTTCTCTATTGCACTTGGTTTGGTGCTTGTGATGCTTTATCTTTGTAAGTTGATGTCTTGTAGAGCGCGTGATGACAGCATTTGTTGACTGGATTTATTCCATGATTCCAAGAAAGCTTTCTTCCTTTGTCAATTCTTTTTTTTTTTTTTTTTTTAAATTTTTTCCCTTCTTCATGATGACGCTTTTTTGTTATGCCACTGCTTTACCCGCATTTGTGTTCTCGCATCTAGTATGTCTTCTGAGCATACATAGGTTCATCGTAGTTCAGCGTTGTCAGTTTATTTTGATTTGCATCATCTGGCATCTTGTACATTTGTTGACATCTATATGAGGATAGTATTAGTTGAGCTGTGTGAATATCTGATTGGTCAAATTCTTTGTTATGGTTTAATATTTCAAGGGGTCTTAGCAGATTGGTGTACAACAATGTCTAAAATAAACATAATGAAACAGAAAAGAACTCCAATAAAAACAGGAAAGTGAACACTCATTCAAACCACATGAAATATAAGAACAAGAGAGAGACATAGAAGTCAAACAAATCAACCAAATTAAGTAGGCAAGTCATAAGCAGTATTGAACAAATGTGTTTTCAGAAGGGACTTGGGCGGCGGGGGGGGGGGTGGCGGGGGGGCGGGGCGGTGGGGGGGCAGCGAGGGGGGCTTCTGCTCATGCATTTCGGCCAGGGAGGGGTGGCAGAGGGTCTCGCCCCGCCACAGGCCGGGGCAGTGCACCGGTGCAGACGGGAGGGGAAGGACTGCGTCCAGCGCAGGCGAGGGGTTGGGCTCAGGGGCAGACTAGAGGACAGGACACGGTGCCAGACACTGGCAGGGGGGGGGAGCTCGGGTGGTACTTGGAGGGACGGAGGGCATGCTGGAGGGGCACATGAGGCAAGTGATGCGTGTAAACCCTGGTTCTTTCCCTGGGGGCAGGCAGGGGTGCAGGGATTTGGTCAGGGAGCGGTGCTGCCAGGGGGAGGTGTAGGGGGTAGGGGCATACCTATGGTCACAAGGGGGCATGGGGCAGGCAGGGCAGGGGGGTCTCCGGCAGGGCAGGGTGCTGGTTATACAGTGGGTGGACCGGGAGCTTGGGAGCATTGGTTAGGAGGCGACCAAGGTTCCTTGGGGGCAGGGTGGCTGGGGGCTTGGCCCTTGGTGTGGGCAGCTGCAGTTCCCCCTCCCCTTGTTTTTCTCTCTCTCCGCAGGCACATCCGTTTTCCCAGGGGAGGAGAGACGGGAGGATGGAGGAGCTTGGAACACCTGAACACCAGCTGGAATGTGTACAGGAGGCTTAGTGGAGGAGGAGAGTGAGGGACCACGGGGCACAGAGGCTCCAGAGCCACCAGCTATGACCAGTACAGAGAGACCGGTGGCAGCCGGGACAGGTGAGTCACTTGGGGATCCAGGGGAGGGGCCTGGGCAGGGGAAGGGGTCGCCGGGCGGGGAAGGGGGAAAAGTGCACAAAAAATGGCGGCACGTGTGTCGGCGGAGGCACAGCTTGGCGTCGTCATCGTCATCCTCGGGGTCCATGTCATCGGCATCCGGGGCAGATCAGGGCAGGCATTCGGTGGTCGTAGGCACGACGGCACATTCTGGGGCGGGGGGGGCAACTGCTACACTGGCTACATTTTCGGAGTTGTGGGAGAGTGTACCACGGAAACTGCGATGTCGGATTCGGAAGAGGCGATATATTGATATATTTCAGTTACTCGAAGGGAGGAGAAGGTCGAGTGCAAGCAAGAAAAAGAGAAAGCGGGACGGGTCAAGGTGGTCTCCCGGAATATCGTCAATTGGATGTGTGCATTTTTGAGGTTGGCCAGTGTATGGAGTAGGCAGTCTTCAGAGGACTATGGGATGTTACTGGCGTATGCTGACTCTCTTGGAGGCGGCTCAGACGCACGAAAGTTGGGCTTGGCTCAATTATGATGAAAAATTCAGGGATAAGATGGAGGAGAACAAATTGGTGTCGTGGGGGATGCAGGACATTAATTTATGGCTGACCCAAATGTCTGCTAGAACGGGGGGGGGGTTGGGGGATCCAAAGGAGGGCCGGGGACAGCCCTAGGGTCGAGTCATTCCTTTCAGGCAGGGGGAGGGGTGTCGCAGCAGAAGGCGGAGGGAGTGGAGGGGGAGATGTGTGCTGGAGGTTCAATAAGTCCTCATGCCCCTTTCCCAATTGCAAGTTTCGACATGCGTGCTCCGTGTGTGGTGGGGGAATTCCGCAGGTAAGCGTGTCAAGAAAGGGGCGGGGGGGCAGCTTTGCCAGTCGCCAAGTAGTAGTGAATGGCTGGGCTTCGACGCTGAGTTGGCTCGAGGCTCTAAGCCATGGCTGCACAGGTACCTGAGGTGGGAGGATAGCAGGGTATTGGAGTTAGGTTTTCAGGACGGTTTTGTGATCCCGGTAGAGGGGGGCATATCGGTTTCGGCCATTCGCAATGCTCCATCTGTGAGGCGGTGGGCACACATTGTGCGGGATAAGTTGAGGAAGGAGTTGGAACTGGGTCGGATTGCGGGTCCTTTTGAGGAACCGCCATTCCCGGATTTGGTAGTTTCCCCGTTGGGAATTATTCCAAAAAAAAAGAGCCGGGAAAGTTTCGCTTGATACATAACTTATCTTTCCCGCTGGGAGGGTCGGTCAATGATCACATTCCTAGGGAATTCTGCACGGTGCGGTACGCTTCCTTTGATTTAGTGGGCGAGTTGGTTCGGAAATGCGTATCAGGAGGTGGACATCGAGTCGGCATTTCGTTTATTGCCGGTTCATCCATCCTCGTTTCATTTGCTGGGGTTTTGTTTTGAAGGGGAAAGTTATTTTGACAAATGCATGCCCATGGGGTGTTCAGTTTCGTGTGCGTATTTTGAGAAGTTCAGTTCCTTTTTGCACTGGGCGCTAGTGAAGAGAGTGGGCAGTGCAAATGTTGTACACTATTTAGATGATTTCCTGTTTGTGGGGAAAGCGCAGTCCTCGGTGTGCAGGGAGTTGCTGGAGGGTTTCGTGGAATTGTCTAAGTTATGGGGGGTTCCATTGGCAGAAGGAAAGACAGAGGGTCTGGATACCAGGCTTACGTTTTTGGGCATGGAACTGGTTTCTGTCGCAATGGTGGCTCGGTTGCCACCCGATAAGGTATTGAAGTTGAGGGTGCTGGTGGCAAATGTTTTGGCATCCAGCAAGATAAGTTTGAGAGAGATGCAGGCCTTGATAGGTTCGCTGAATTTTGCGTGCCGGGTGATCCCGTTGGGTAGGGTGCTCTTACGGCGTTTAGCAGCGGCTATAGCAGAGGTGCTCAAATCGCATCATCGGATCAGGGTGTCCCGGAGCATACGGGCAGATTTGGGTGTGTGGGATCGATTTCTGAGAGAGTTCAACGGGACTTCGGTTTTGATGGAGGCGGCAATCTCCACAGTGGAATTGCAACTATTTACAGATACAGCAAGGGGGCGGGTTTAGGAATATACTTTGGGGGGGCTTGGTGTGCGGGTGGCTGGTCGTAGGAATGGCGGGTGGCGGGGTTAACTGGCAATGTTGCCTACCTGGAGCTATTTCCCAATTTGGTGGTTCTAGAGTTATGGCCGTACAGGCTTCACAACCGCAAGCTCATCTGGTGGTGCGATAACGCAGCGGTGGTGAGTGTGATTAATAATTATGCACCGCGGTGCCAGCAGGTAGCAGCAATAATGAGGGAGGTGGTATTAGCGTGTCTGTATTTGAATGTATCAGTGAGGACGCGGCATATACCAGGCAACACTAATAAGATCGCTGATGCGCTTTCTCGCTTCAAGTGGGATCTGTTTCGGAAGTTGGCGCCAGCGGGGGATGTCAAGGGCAAGAGAGTCCCAGAGAAATTATGGCAACTTGGCCTCCGGGCATGTTGACTCTACTGCAAAATTCAGTGTCCGAGGTTACATGGTTAGCGCATCGACATGGCTGTGACAGAATTGTGGATTTTCTGCGTTCCCGCGGGTGGCAATTGGGGCGGGTGTCCGACCACTTGATTGGGCGGTATGTCCTTGATGCGAAGGCCCGGGGGGCTTCGAGGGCATCAGCGCAGACCCATTTGGCTGGCTTTGCCTTTTTCTCGAGAGCGGTGGGCTAGGGCTCCCCAGCTGGCAGGCTTCTGACTTGCAGGCTGCTGTAAGGGTGGGAGCGCACTCAGCCAACTCCTCGTGATAGCAGGTGGCCTATTACCCACGAGTTGCTCGGAAGAATTTGTGCGGTGGTGCTGGGTGGTGACATGGTCGCCCTAAGAGGCTGCCTTGTTTAGGGCAGTGTTTTCTTTAGCCTTTTTCAGGGCTTTTCGGGTGGGGGAGTTGGTTACAAACTTGGGTCGGGCTGTGGGGAGAAAGGGGTTGATGTTACAGCACATGAGTTTCGGGAAATGGCAAATGCAGATCTTGCTGGCAAGATCCAAAACGGATCAGAGGGGATGGGGGTGGGGGTGGTGTTGAGGGAGAGTCCCGGGGAGCCTACCTGCTCGGTGGCAGCTGTGAAGGCCTTTTTGAGGTTGAGGCTGGGGCAAGGGGGTTGGTTGTTCTTGCATGAGGATGGGGCCCCTTTAACCCGCTTTCAGGTGACAGTGGTGCTGCATCTGGTGCTGCGGCATGTCGGGGAGGATCCGGTGCAGTATGCCCCGCATTCTTTCCGCATTGGGGCAGCAACCAGTGCGTCTACGGCCGGGGTACCGGAGGCAGCGATAAAGCGCATTGGCCGTTGGCGGTCGCAGACTTTTCAAGGCTACGTATGGCCATAGAAGGGTTGGTTGGGGGACCTCTTTTAGGCTTAATGAGTATGTTTTCTTTTAGGTGGAAGGATAATCGATAGCTGGCTGCTTGGTCACTCATTTGTTTATTGGGCTGGACAACGGGCTGCGGTGCGGCCGAATTTGGGACTAAATACCACACAGGTGGCAGTTCTATGGCTGGGCGAGCGGGGTCTGCGGTGGCTGCAACTGTTGCCTTTTCTGCGGCACCATGGGCGTATGAAGAGGCAGCCTTCCCTCCTGCTGCTGCACTTGGGCGGCAATGACCTTGGAGTCTGGACTTGTTGACAGTTGATAAGAACGGCGCAGAAGGATCTGTCCGAAGTTCTTCAAATGTTTCCGAATGTACGGTTATTGTGGTCAGACATTATTCCAAGGCCGGCCTGTGGGGCTCAGCGATGGTGGTCGCGGGGTTTGGCGAAGGTTAATCGTCAGATCGGTCGATGGGTATGTGAGCACAGGGGGTATGAAATCCTGCACGCCTGGGTGGATGTGGGGTGTGCGGGGTTGTATAGGCAAGACGGGGTGCATTTATCCCTGGTGGGAATGGATTTGTTGCTCAACGACTGGCAGGAGGCTTTGGAATAGGTAGTCCGCAGGGAATTTTAACTGGTCGCAGCTGGGTTTGTTGGGGGGTGGCACGCGACATGGATGGCACGTTGCCAATGGCGGGATCCCGGAGGTTTCCGGGGTCTGGAGCTCTAGGTAAAGCTTAGGGCGGGGGCAGGATGTCCCAGACCCGGACAACCCTGGGTGGCCTTTGCTAATCATATGGTGAGACCAGAGAAGGGTGGGTACTTAAACTAGCCGTTGACCTGACCGCGGCGGAGGCGGAGTTGATGTCACCTTACTAATATGGCTGGTAAGGCATTGACCCACCGGAAAAGCTTGTTATGAGTTCATGCTGGAAATAAGTTTGGATAATGTTTGAAGGTTAATAAAACTGCGACCAGTTAATACCCAAATATGAGTGTGTCTGGTTTGTAAAGGGGAGGTGATATGGGGGGGTGTTGGGAGAGGTGGGGGGAAGGGAGGAGCCACCGAGTTAAGCGTACCTCCCTAATAGTTAGGCCGCGGGGCACAGGCCGCGTGGGCTGCCATTAAGGAGGGGGCGGCGAGATGGCATCCCTCTCGTGTGTGCGCCCAGGCAGGGAGCGAGCAGGAGGCAGAGTGGAAGGGCGTCTTTGGAAGCGATTGGCTCCCGCCGCGTGAAGGACGGCGGGGGGAGCCAGTCGTGAGGGACGAGGGCAGTGGGGGAGGGAGCAGGTGTGAGGAGCGTGTAAGGCGGGATCCAGGCTTCAGGAGGCAGCAGAGGAGAGAGCCGATGGCGCCCCACCCTCCCTCCCCTTGTTTGGTAAGGCAACCGTGAGGGGTTACGGGGTATTGCAGCTGGGTGGGGGTAAGTTTGGATAATGTTTGAAGGTTAATAAAGCTGCGACCGGTTAATACCCAAATATGAGTGTGTCTGGTTTGTAAAGTGGTGGTGATATGGGGGGTGGGGGTGTTGGGAGAGGGATGGGGGGGAAGGGAGGAGCTACCGAGTTAAGCGTACCTCCCTTATATTGTGAGAGTTAATTGATTGGAATATTGGTTAATTTTGAGAAGAGGTGCAGGTTAGCCCTGGTTTTAGTGTTTAACGTGATCCAGAAGTTCTTTTTCTTTGGTTATAATTACTCCTGGTACTGTTTTCCTGTGCATGATTATGGGTAAGTTTTCTACATCTTCTTTAGTAAAGACTGAAGGAAAGAATTCATTCAGTCTCTCCGCTATGGCCTTGTCTTTTAATAGTCCTTTTACCCCTCTATCATCTAATAATCCAACTCACTCACTCACAGGAGTTTTGCTACAAATGTACTTGAAAAAGTTTTTATTATGTGCTTTTGCTTCCATGGCAAGCTTCTTTTCAAATTCTCTCTTTGCCTACCTTATCAATGCTTTGCATTTAACTTGCCAGTATTTGTGTTTTCTGTTTTTGTCAGTTGGCTCTTTTTTCCCATTTTCTGAAACATTCTCTCTCAGCTATAATGGCCTCTCTGACTTCATCTTTAAGCCATGCTGGCTGTCGTTTGGCTTCCTTCTGCCCAAAGCGCGGAATATATCTGGTTTGAGCTTCCAAAATAGTATTTTTAAATAATGCACAGGCCTGATGTAAACTCTTAACCTTTGCAGTTGCTCTTTTTGGTTTATTCTTTATTCTTGACCATTGTCCTCATTTTATTTATTTATTTATTTTATTTATTTATTTAACAGTTATTTATATACCGCTCTTTCCCTTGTTTCAAGTGCGGTTTACATGTAACAGTAGGTTAATTGGTATGAGATATACCAGGACATTTTACATAGAACAGATAATTATAAATTACAAGGAAAATTGTAACATTACAAGTATAACATATTAGAACATATATACATTGCTAGTTAAATTATTAATCATCATGTAAATGAGTGTGTAGTATGGTTAAATTAGTGTATTAGTGGCGTTTATTTTTGAAAATAGGGTATATAATATTAAAAATAAATGTTAGCCTGTATCCCTTTGAGAATTCTGTTTTGGGAGTGTATTATAGTGTAATGTAAATAAGTGAGTTTTTAATTTTTTTTTAAATTCTTTTATGTCAGACAGTAGGCGAATGTTGTCAGGTAAATTGTTCCAGAGTATTGGAGCAGAGTGTGAGAAAGCTCTCTTATTGGTTTGTTTTCTGGCTTTTGTAAAATCTTTTGGTATTGTTAAAGTATTTATGTTTCTGCTCCTTTGAGATCGTTTATCAATGTCAATGTTAATCAGTGTATTTAGTGCAGATGGTGCAAGTTTATTTATAAGTTTAAATGTAGTGACAAGAATTTTATATTTGATTCGGGAGTAAATTGGTAGCCAATGAAGTTCAGCTAAAATTGGTGTAATATGTTCAAGTGGGCTTATATTCATAATCGTTCTAGCAGCTAAGTTCTGAGTTATTTGTATCTTTTTAATATTTTGTTTTGAAATACCATTAAGTATTGTATTTGCAAAATCGAAATGTGGGGTAATAATAGCATGAATTATGTTAATAAAATCTTGTAGAAGAATCAAAGGTCTTAGTTGTTTTAGTGTTTTGAGTTTGTAATGTATATTTTTAGTTAAATATTTTATATGTGAATCCATATTTAGATTATTGTCAAGTATCACACCTAAATATTTTACTTCTTTTTTATATTAATTTCATGAGTATCTAGTGTAATCGTGTTTGGGGGTATATATGTTTGATTTTTAGTGATAAATAAAATATCTGTTTTAGTAAAGTTGATAAGTAGATTTTGATCTTTGAGCCACTCAGTTAGTTCATTAAAACATTCTGTTATTTTTTGGAGAGGTGGGTGTGGGATTTCAAATGGGAGGTAGAACATTATATCATCGGCGTAAATATGATAAAAGACATTGTGGCGTTTAAAGATGTTACAAACTGGTTGTAAGTAAATGTTAAATAATAGTGCAGATAAAGCAGATCCCTGCGGAAGACCTTGAGTTTGTTTGAAGGTGTTAGATATTTGGGTGTGGATTCTTACATTTTGGGTTCTGTTTGATAGATAGGATTTGAACCAATTATAAACAGTAGATGTTATACCAATTTTTTGAAGTCTGTTTAACATTGTTAAGTGATCAACACTGTCAAAGGCATCTGATATGTCAAGGAAAACAAGAATAAAGGCTTGTTTAGTATTATCAATACCTCTTAATATTGTGTCATAAAGGATCGTTAGTAAGGTTTCTACTCCATGGAAGGGTCTAAAGCCATATTGATGTTCATCAAGAATGTTTAATGTGTCAATAAAATCTTGTAGTTGAATTTGTACAATTTTTTCAATAAGTTTAGCCATAAAAGGAATACTTGATATAGGTCTGTAAGATTTTGGGGATAGTTTATCTAATGTGTTATTTTTAAGTATAGGACGTATTTGAACATGTTTGAGGGATGGTGGTAAATAGCCTTTTTGCAAGGATAGATTCACTAAAGGTAGAATGAAAGAAGAGAGTATTGGGAAAGTCTTCTTTTTATCATAGTCTTCATTTTGAAAGTTAAATTCTAGCACAGTGGATTTCCTTGTTGCTCTCTTTCCTTATATTAAATAAAATGTGATCATGTTATGATCACTATTGCCAAGCAGCCCCAACATCATTGATGCTATTGGCATGTTAGTTAGCTCCAAAATGATAACCTGGATGGTGTTGCACCTAACACACTAACTTTCATGGGCATTAAAAGCATGTTCCAAGCAGTTAATGCAATACATCCTGGGATAAAACTATTGAAGTAGCAGTAATTTCACCTGTGCTAATTGACCGTCTTGCAGTTAGTGCGGGAGTGATGACGGCAAGGGGCTCACTCTGCTCGTTCTCCATTCCTAACCCACCTCTTGCTCCCCTAATGTGCAATAGACAGTTAGCACTAAAAACTGATGATGTTGTCATGGCCCCATGCTAGCTATCAACGTGTGTCCCAGCGTGCTTTTAGAACACACCAAAACCCATGTTTAATATAGACACATTTATTACATTTTTATTTTGGATAGTTTTACATGACTGATGTTTTTACATGGTTCCCTTTTTGCTCTGGGTGGCACCTTTTTACTCTGTTCTGTATCCTGAGAAAGTTGTAACATTTCCAATTCTTGGAACTAAGGTGAGGCAACTTTAGAGAGTTATACGTTTTATTATATTTTTAAATTTGAAAATAAATTTTTTCAGCATATTTTGTGTTGAAGATTTTTGCGTTTGGTGATGTCATGCTTTCTGACTTGCCTGTGCTGCGGGTTCCTTTAAATATGGCGATGGGCCAGTAGCATCTAGGTTTTCAGTGAAGTACCTTTGAATGCTGCTATTTGGATGCTAGTATAATTGGACACTGTGATTTGGTAAATGCCTTTAAGTTATTAGTTTAAGATAATGCCCTCAATTATGTGGCATAATTGCAGGACAAATCTGATGTGACACTTGGTTCCCTTCTGATTAATGGATGCTTTGCTGCCGCTGCCTGTAGCGGTCTGATAATGAAGACATTCTCATTAGAACAATTTCAGTGGCATAACTGTAAGATCTGTATTTTCAAGTTGGGTCATTGTCTTTAAGCATATTTTGAATAAAACTAATGCCTATCATGTCATGTCATGACATTTTCATTGACATATTGTGGGAGGTAAGCTGTTTTTGAAGTAATAAATGTCATCTCCTAGCCATTCTGAGGTTTGGAAGCAGATTTAAAACGTACAGATTATATTTATTCATAAGAGTTTAGTTTCTTCTAACAATAGCATTACTTATTTTATTTTGATTTTATTGGAGTGACAATATTTAATTTCTTGCATTTTTGCTGTATTAGGAGAACATGATAATGATTGGACCAATGTCATTGTGATCCACTTTTTCAGTGAGTTAATTATTTGTGTAATGACAATCCAGCCTATGGCTTACTTTTTAAAGCAATGATACAATATCAGTCTTGATGTTCATTTTTGATTACCAAATCCTAATGTGTGTGATATTTTTCAGATTTATATTAATTATGTATTTTTTAGATCCACATTCATTGTTATTTTTGTATTGATTTATTATTTTTAAATTCATATTTATTATGCCACTTTGTATTTATGCTTTATTTTGTTTTTTATATATTTGTATGTATACATTATGGGGTTTATCTACCAAAGTGCATTAACTACTCCTGCAGGGCTAACGCAGGATTAAAGCCCCATGGTAGCAGCCAATTTTCTGCAATATCTGATCATCTTGTGGTGCAGCTCCCTTGGGTGGCTGTCAAAATCAGACCTAATCACAGCTTGTGTGTGCTTATTGCATTGATGCCACAGTAAGTAATTGGGAGGGTAGGGCCTCCTGCTTCCTGCCCATGATACCAAGCCTATACAGAGCTCTGGGAAGTGAGAGAAGGCGGCTACTGCTATTATGGTTGCTTTGGTCAGCCAACTATGGCACTGAGGATGCACGTCAAAGGAGGTGCTCCCTTGGTTGTGAAGGGTCACCAGTATAATTTGGGCAGCCTGCTTCAGAAGGAATGGGAAAGGCAGAAACTATTAATGGATTATGGGGTATAATAGGAGCAGAGGAACAGCAGCCTGGTAACCAAAGAAACCAGGTCACTCCTTGTGGCCTTGGTCAAGTCGCTTGACCTGCCATTGCCTTGGGTACAAATTTAGAAATCCCCACTGTACCTGATTCTAACAATACTACTGAAAAGGCATAAGTTAAATAATAATAAAATAAGTATCTGAATATAATTTCTCATGAGTCAAATTCAAATAAAGAAAGGAGAAATATCCCACACTGATAGATTTCAGCATTTTTATTTGTTTTGGGGTTTTTTTGCATGTAACCTGCTGCAGGAAGTCACATAATACAGCTTCAGGTTTCCTAACACTTGATGAACGCTAGCCGTTATCTCTTCTTCTTTTCTTTAACAGTGGGGACTTTACTGTCAGGGGAATTAAGCTGTTTGTATTTTGAGGACACTGAACTTCAAGGACTCTCTGCTTCTCCAGGGTTCCCAGCGCATCCCATCGGCCCAGTCCTTATAGTTATCCTGGGGATACCATTCTCCATTCAGATCTGCCATGCCACAGCTGTTGAACCACCAGCCCGAACCCATGTGGCTGCAGCTCTTGATTGCAATGTCGCCCATGATGCAGGGGTCACAGTTATCATTGTCCCTATCCATGGTGCTGAACTTGCTGCCATCCTGGCTCTTGTGGTCCTGAATGCCATCATTCTGCCCTCGGAATGCGTCTCCTGTGAGCAAAGACAACACTTTGATTAATGATGTTTCTGTGTGGGAGGAAAAGGGAATATTCACAAAGCAGAGCCCAATGGTGACGAGTCAAAATTAGATCCGAAACTGCAGTTTTGAGGATGCATATGCATTGAGGTATCCTATCCCAAAAGACAAATTAATACTGTATGTTGCTCGTAAGAGAACATTGCCTCACAGGAAGAACTCTCTAATCGAATTACTGTGTGTACAAGTCACTCATAAAAATAAAAAAATGAACCATTCATCTCATGTGGAGCCAGACAAAGTGAAGAGGTACCAACATCAGAGAGTATGGAGTCTGATACTCAGGTCCATGAGAGGGCAGTGAATGTAAAGGTTTCTAAAAACACTTCTCTTTTGACCAAGAAAGGGTTAAGAGATCAGCTATGTGTACAGTGCCATCAGCCTCTTTCTCAATGTGTATCACTTTTACTTATTATTCTAATAAAGGCCTGCCCCCCCCCCCCCCTTTAAAATAGAGGTTATTTTGCTAGGAACATTGGGATTGCAGTTAGAATGGGAAGTCTCCTTTCACTTGGTGCTGTTTTGCGACCAGATTCTGGAAGCTGGACACTCCACCTTCTAGGAGGGAATGGTTTGCTAAAGTTTGGGACATGCTTAAAATGGAAAAGTTAACTTTTGAATTAAGGGTAACATGGGGAGATTTTGGGATTTGTGGGCTCTTTTTTCAGATCTCAGGTGAGTGGTGGGCCATAAATCTTCCCCAACTCATTCCTTCTTGGTTCTGTTTGTACACCCACCTTGTTCCATTGCGGACACCTCTTCAGTTTGAGATGGATTGTGTGGGGGTTGGGGTTGGGTGGTAGGGAATGGGGAGGCTGGAAAGAGGTTGGTAGTCTGGAGTTTCAGCTCTGTTAGGGGGTGTGTGATCTTGGTTTTGTTTTTGCAATCTCACGTGATGTGGGTTTTCAGCTCTGTTAGGGGGTATGTGATCTTTTTGTTTTGTTCATGCAATCTCACGTGATGTGTATATGCCATTAGTAAAGTTTTTTACTTTGTGGTTTTTTGGGTTTTGATTTTTTTTTGTGCATTGAAAATTAAATATAAATTTAACAGAAAAAAGACCCATCTTTATTAAATCTTTCTGTCCAAGACTTGGAGTTCCTTATGCATCTGACATTGTCTTGAATTATGTGCTTCATAACACATGACACTGAGTGGAATTATTAGTACCTGGACTCTGGAGAAAACTCAGAATTCAGTAACATTGATAGGGACTATTTTTTAGCTAGGTGGCCAAATGGTTGGAGCGTCCATCTCAGTGGCAGGTAACCTCTGTGGGATTTTACGATTATCCATTGAGTGTTCAGCCTTAAGTATCAGTAGGTGGAGTAACTCGTAAGTGACTTTATGTATTGGGTGCTAGGGGTACACTGGTTTGGAGTCAGAGTGTATCTCGGGAACTGATGCAGATTTTACGTAGCTATTGGAGGTTCAGGTTTTATGCAGTTGCCAGTTAGACTTAAAGGCATGCACTGTTTCACATTTATACATAAACAAGATAACCACTGAGCCCAATCACAGAGTTCCGATTTTGCTGAAATCAGAATAGCTATATTCTAAAATTGCCAAGAGTCTATGCAGTTAAATATATGCACATATACCTTTCCTATGTAGAAATCGGACTTGACTGGAGGTTTTACTGGGAAAAGGAGCGCACTTAGGACTTAGGCACATACTTTATCAAATATGCATGCAAATGAAACTTGGAAATGTGTGCATGTCAAAAGACAGGAGTAAATGTGCCATGTGTGTGTACTTTCTGTGGGCTAATGGCTACACATATCCACCACACAAGTTAGACAGCCTATTCGTTCAGAAACCTGGAGAAAGGGGTGCTGTCCCGAAACCAAGAGGTGGAAGCATGATATTTGAGAAACATTTGGAAAAATTTCCCCTTGCTTTAGGTGGTCTTGGCTCTTTCTGAGGTGTTACATTTACAATGTAGGTGGGTTTTTGGGTTTTTTTTTGCATTTTATGCAATTAACATGAATTCGCAGAGTATATACCAGGGCAGTAGCTTTGCTGTCTATACAGTTTCCCTGACAGACAATCTGTAGTGCCCTAGTTGCGATTTAAATTTTTAAACCACCTTGGAAATTGTGATGAAATCTTTTTCGGAGTCTGTGATTTACAAAAAAAAAACAAAACAAATAAAATAAAGATATTGCGCTCGGGACTAGTTGCAGCTTCCACCGTCCTCTCCAGCTGCACTAGGGAAAAGAAAACAATTTGCTAACGTATTTTAGAAATTTTTCAGTGAATACTCACCTGCAGTTCCAGAAAAGGCGCCTAAAGAGAGCTGATAGGCACTTGCTTCATTGCCAATTTTGAAGGAATCGTATTGTGCGTAAGCCTCGGCATTGCTGAAGTCCCCCAGACTCACGTGTAGCTTAGCCTTCTTGTTTGGCTGGTTTGTAAGGTAATTTATGTTTTCTAGACCCAGCCAGTGTTCGCCTGGAGGAGAATTTAAAAAGTTTTAAAAAGCTCATTCAAGAACCTGGACAACACCGCGCTGCTGACCTGGGGAAGTGATTGCGTATGTACAGGATATCGCTGCTCTCCGAAATACATGTTAGCGATAAACATTCTCTGTGAACTAATCGTTTAACTATCTCCTTTCTATTAACAAATACAGTAATGTAGGTGACGCTGAATGCTTTTCTTAGGGGCATGTTTACTAAAGCACATATTTTTGCCCCTGTGTTAATAAAGCCGTGCTACCTGGGCAGTTTGAGTCTGGCCAACGTCTGGGCATTCTCACCATGCCACCACTAGCACTTGGAGGGGAAGCAACTACCACCAGCACAATGAGTGGTGGTAGTTACTCCCCACAGCAATATTCACACCGTGAGTAGCACTAAATTTAGGGGGAGGGCTGTCTCCACCTCCCTGTATCTAGTGCTGTGTCCCACCCTAGTAATGAGGTCCAAACCCGCATTACTAGCTTGGGGCTTAGTAAACCATTCACCTTAGTTCGTAATTTTAAAGTGCATGTGAATAACTCAAAAAGGCTGCATGCTCTGATTTTGAAGCATTCCATGTACATCATGAAATAGGAAAAATCTCCAGAACAGTAAAAAAAACACTGGGCCCACTCTTCAAAGGGAAATGTCAGGATAATGGCAGCTGGTATGGGGATAATCACTTCAAACACTTCTCAATATTTAACTAAAAAGAGCTAAAATGACTTCACAATGACCAGCTTTCTGCCATCAATTACATTCCATCATTGCTCTTAAATCATCATAATTCTTAGGGAGCCTTTTACTAAAGGGTGCTAGCTATCAGTGCGTATGCAGGCATGCACTGAAGGTGTACTCGGAACGCATTGACAGCTAGTGTGAGCCTAGTTCCGTGCTAATTATGAATCACATATTGGAATGGTAAGCAGGCGGGTTAGGGGTGGAGGGAGGGCAGTGTGAGCACTGCACAGTTAGCACAGCAGTAAACACCACACACTAATTGCGACCTTTGCAATTACTGAGGGTTCACCTACGCCACCTCAATAGGTGGAATTAAATGCTATTTCTATGCCGCATAATGGTACAGGGCTCGGCGTTAACCGCCGGGAACATGCTTTCCATGTCTCTCTCAGTTAATGTGGTGTAGTTGCACCCTTTAGTAAAAGGCCCCCTTAGTGTCTTGAAACAAATTGGCTCAAATCAAAATTAGTAATGAAGTGCTCCCATTTCTCGCCATAACTACACTTTACAAGATTTGCATTCATAGTGAAACACGGGAGCACCTTCAGTACTAATTTTGATTTGAGCCAATTTCTTAATCCTTTGCTGCACTGCAAATACAGTACATGACATGTCACCAGACAGTGGCACCGTGGCTTGAAACATGCTCGTGCTATCACACTATGCCTTAGTCTTAAAGGGATTCCACTGAGACAGCTGACACCAAGCAGGATTGTTGAAAGCAGGCAGATTTTATTTTAAGAGGACAGAATTCACATTGTTTAGCAAGTGCCAGGATTTGATGAATCTTAAGGAAATTGAAGGGCTCTGCCCTGGGCCTCAAGAGTAAGCTAAAATCAATACTCTACTGGGACGGATCAACCCTGAAAAACACACAAATCTCGAGGTCCCTTTTACTAAAGCCCGGTAACCAATTAATGTGCATTTTAACACACAGCAATTAGTATCCGGGAACAGTAATGTGGGAGCATACCATCCATCACATGCTAAAACACATGGTAACTGGTGTGATGACGAAGGCTGTTCAGGGGACATGGAGTGGCAAGAAAGTGAATCCTGTTCCTTTAAAAATGCTAGCAAACAGTGTTTCCCTAGCAACCACAAACCTCTGAGTCAGAGTGCAGCCAGTATCAAGCCCCGCCCACTTCAGCACGCCAGAGCTAGGTTGAGTCCTAACAGCTCCCACGTGGGCTGGGAGAAGGGTGTGGTCCCTAAGAAGGATCAGTTTAAAACTGCAGTGTTTGAGCAGTCTGATAGAACAGGAGCAGCAGGAAGAAGAGCAGCAAGAACGAGCAGCCCAAGCACGAGAAGGAGAGCAGCTGGAACCAGGAGCAGAGACAGGCTGTTGGATCTGAGAGGAACAGATCAGAGGCAGACACAGCTAAAAGGGAAATTGCCAGGAGAAAGGCAATTGTATGAAGAGAGAAGGCAGCATGGCACAGAGCAGGAAGGATTGGAACAGCTAAGAGGCCCAGAGTCAAGGCAAGTGCATGTTTCAAAGTCCCTGCATGAAAGAAAGCTGAAAGAGTCAGTTCCTAGTGGGGGAAGCAACTCGGCTAGCCAGCTAAGCTGCAAAGGTAGAGAAAATAGCTTTTCTGTGTTCCCTAGCCAAAGTCTCTTTGCTGAGATAGAGCAAAAGAAACTCTTGTTAGCAAAGCTGAATGAGTTGTTGCAGAAGCAGAGTAGTAAGCTCTATGACCCTGTTCCACCTGAAAATAGCTGCAATGAATCCATTGAAGAGATGGAGATAGAAAGCTGCATTGAACCATATGAAAGTGAGTCTGAGGAAATGCAGTGCTCATATTGCAGAGCTAATGAGTTTGAGATGTGCTGAGCCTAAGCACATGTAAGGGAATGAGTGTTTAAAGTAGAGAAAAGCTTGTTTGTGTGAAGCTGAAAGACACAGTAAGAAAAACTAACCAGAAGTTTTAAGCCAATGTGTTTTCCTCAATGCTCTGAAGAGAAGTAAAACTTACTGGGCGTTTTAGAAGCTGTGTGCCTCCGTGTGAAAGAAGATGTGAGAAAAACAGTCTTCATAAGAAAAGTTAGGTTACCTTGGAAAAAGTTAACAGCCTGAGCTTTGTAAGCCAGTTCCTAGTACCAAAGTTAACTGCTGTTTATTTATTTTTTTATTTAACAGTTTTTATATACCGCGCTATTCATCATCAGTGCGGTTTACATTTTAACAACATTGTACTTAAGCATAAAACATATGTCAAGTTTACATCTAACAGGAAGTGGAACAGGGATAACTGGGGTTAAAGATAATATAACAACAAATATTTACAACTATTTACAGTAAATTAGCATAGGCTTTGAGCTTCGTAGGTTAGAAATGCACTAGATTTGGTCGGGGGCAAGGAATGGAGTTTTGGGAATTTATTTGACTAACCATATTCATTAGTTTGGGTTGGAAGGGGCGAAGGTGGGGAGGTAATACCTTGGGAGAAGTGTTGGGTTAAGAGGTGTGTTTTTAGAGCTTTTCTGAATTGGGACAGGTCTTTTTGTGATCTGATGTTGGATGGTAACATGTTCCAGCATCTGGGGGCGAAGGATGAGAAAGCTCTCATGGTAGTCGTCTGCGTGACTTTTGCTGGGTCTTTTGGGACCATGAGTGTGTTTTCTGTTACCAATCTTCTAGCTCTGATGTTTTGAGGGTGGTGAAGGATGTCAGATAGTGAGGATGGAGAGATTTGATGGAACGCTTTGAAGGTCAAGAGGAGGGTTTTGTATAAGATCCTGCTTGTTATTGGGAGCCAATGAAGTTCAAACAGAATGGGAGTAATATGTTGACTCCTAGGAGCTCCGTATAGCACTCTTGCTGCTGTATTCATGGCCAACTGTAGTGGGTTCAGTGTGCTCTTAGGAAGGCCATGGAGAACAATGTTAGCGTAGTCGAAGTGCGGGGTGACTAACGCTTGGAAGGTTGTGCGGAAGTCATTTGGTTCAAGCATGGGTCTGAGAAGTCGTAGTGTCCTGATCTTATGGTAGATGGTCTTTACTGTATTCTTTATGTGATCTTTGAATTCCAGCCGCTGATCCAGAATGACACCTAGGTAACGTATCGTGGATTTGACCGGTAGATTGGCATCTCTTGTTCTTAACGTTGGTGGAGGAGAGAGTCTTTATTCCTTGTGATAATCAAGACCTCCGTTTTTTTAAAGTTGACTTGGAGATTTTGTGTAAGCAGCCAATCTGAGATATTATTGAAGCAGGTGGTTAGAGGCGTGTAGTCGGGTTTTATAACATTAACTGGTGTGAATAGGAGCACATCATCAGCATAAATGAGGCAGGAGATTCCGAATGAGCGGGTGATGTTGCAGATTGGTTGCATGTAAATATTGAATAGCAAGGCAGAGAGGGAGGAATCCTGCGGTACTCCTTGCTTCTGTCGGAAAGGCTGGGACGTAGTGTTACCAATCTGGACTTGTTGCCAGCGATCCTCCAAATAAGATTTGCACCAGTTCCAGGCCGTTCCTTGTATCCCTTTTTCGTGGAGCCGGGCTAGCAGTTGATCATGATCGACGGAGTCAAAAGCTGCAGCTATGTCTAGGAATACCAATGCAACTCCATTTCTGATGTTGTCTGTTGTAGTAATGAGCATGTTCATTAAAGAGGCTAGAAGAGTTTCGACTCCGTGCCCTTCTCTGAATCCATGTTGGTTTGGGTCTAGTGGTGCTTCGGAGTCAATGTGTTGTTGAATCTGCCTCAGAGTAAGCTTTTCTAGGATCTTGGCTAATAGGGGAATACTTGAAATTGGACGGTAAGAGTCTTCCTTCTTCGGAAAAAAGTGTTAAAGTGACCAACTCTGTGAATACAACCTGTTGACTTTATTCTTTGTTTTTGGAGACGTATCCAATTTATGTTCAGTGCTATTGAATGTGATGCGAGGGGGAAATCCCGAAAAATAAAAATATTCTCTGTTTTTCGCCTAACAGCGTGTGGTCACACTATTTGCTCTAAGGAATAAGTAAACTGCATTACCCAGCAGTCCTAGCTGGCAGCCATATTTATGGACACTATTCCAGGAGGGCAATAAGGCGACGCCCTCCTGCTTACTGGCTATCGGCCCGGGCGGGAGGCGCAGCGACACTGGTCATGCAAGTTCACCTAATGTCGCCTCTATGGGAGGTGAGCCTCCCTTACTAGAGCATGCCTTAGGGTGGTCTGTTACGTGTTAGCTGCTGGGTCATGCTGGTCATGCCCCTGACAGCGTGGAGGCTTTGCACTTAGCTTGCGTTTGTTTGGGGCGTTAAGTGAAAAGTCTTAGTGGGCTTTAGTGAAAAGGGCCTTGGTGTTGATTGCACACTCAGTACTAGAGAAGGGTATGCTGAGGGGTTATTAGTATTCTGTGCCCTTCTAAGTATACGGGGAATGCTCAACAGTATTAATATGGAGGGAAGGAGAATCCTAAAGGTTAAAATACTGGGCCAAGAGCAAGGAAGTGATGATTCAAATCCCGCTTCTCCTGTTGATGTTTCTTGCAACTTTGGGCAAATCACTTCACCTTCCATTCTCTCAGATACAGACCATGCTAGCCCTGAATATGGTGACCACTAGGGGGCAGGCACTACCATTTTCCAAGATAGCATTATTCCTACCTCCTGACTTGTGGTGAGTTGGGGTCTTCTGGGGCTACTTAGGCCATCAGGCATTGTCTCTGGGAGAGGAAGAGGGGGTTTCAGGGCCCATGAGAACCATCAGGGATTGTCTCAGACAAAAAGAGAGGGGCTTTGGGGCACAACTGGGCCACCAATGATCATCTCTGGAGAGAGAGAGAGGAGGGTTTTGTGACCCACAGGAGCCACCAGTGACATTTTTTTGGCCATGGTAGTTAAAGGGTTAGCTGAAGTGAAATGTTGCACATTTTATCAAATATTATCCCTTTTACTCCTGTCTAAAATTTGTACTACATCTCAAGGGCGATAATAAAAATTCAGCCCCAGTAAAAATCAAAGCAAATCAATTAGCTTCAGGCACTAATAGAAACTCATTAATATAAGTAGTTAAAGGGCCTTACTTCAAGTTAGCGCCATTGCCCTCAATAGGGATAACTTGAAGTTTGGCACTTTGGCTGGTTAACACACATTAGCACATAGTGTCCTCAGACTGTAAGCCTTCTAGGCAAGAAATCAACTTGCAGTCCCTGAATTTGTAGCTACCTGTGAACACTGTCACTATTTCTTTCCTGTTTTTATTGGAGTTCCTTTCAGCTATAATTTTAGTTTTTATTATGTAAACCACTCCAATACTGACCAGTGTAGGATGATAGAGAAAGTTTTAAATAAACATAAGGCACAATCAAATCTAAAAATCCAAGTCATGAACCAGGTTGTGTGTGATGCAAGAAAAATGCCCTAAACCAGAGTCTTCACTTACCTGCTGGGCTTCCAAATCCTTTTTTATAGTCTTGCCAATTTTTCTGAAAGCTCAGAGAGTCTGCACCATTGTGACTCTGTATGACAGTCCAGCCTCCATCCTTGCCCATCTCGCAAAAGACCTTGGGGGGGGGGGGGAGAAACCATGCAAAATAAGCTGCTGCTATAGAATACAGTTCATTTAAGGAGTTTGAGTCTTTCATATCGGTCATCTAAGAGCCTCTCTCTGTGCATTATCATTGGGGCTTCTGTCCCTAGGTGTTTATAAATTGTAAATGTAGGTGTTTATTTTCCAGCTAATGAGCTGTTTTTTGAAAGTACACAAATCAGTGTTTATTGGCACTTTCGTGCTCCAGGCACTATTGCTGGATACCTTTTCTGGTGGAATCAAACGTGTGCATTTATGTCACTTAGAAGTTATTAACACATAAAAGACACAAAAAAACAAGCAAAGGCTACAAGGCAGGCCTGGAGAGAGATGAATATTTATTGGGGAAGTGGTGTTTTTACAATGTTTACTCAATAAACACCTCTTAATATTTTTACCTTGGGAATGCTTTAGCAGTTAAAACCTAAAATCAGAACCCCTAATAATTCTATTGTTTTACACTGCATGACTTTAGGGCAGTGGTTCTCAACCCAGCCCCTGGGACGCACCGAGCTAGTCAGGTTTTCAGGATAACCACTGTGAATAAGCATGAGAGAGATTTGCATACAATGGAGGCAGTGCTTGCAGATCTCTCTCATACATATTCATTATGGCTATCCTGAAAACCTGACAGGCTAGTTGTGTCCCAAGGACTGGGTTGAGAACTCCCCTCCCCCATTTAGGGAATGATTTCAGACTAGGGATCATCATTGCCGTCTGTTCTATCAGATAAAATTAATACGGTATACTGTTTGAAGTAGGAGATATGTAAAGTCTGCATTTAAATTAGTGAAGCAGATCTTCTATTAACCTGACGTTAGTTTACAAAAAATGGACAGTGGATTTGGAACACAAACATTGCAATCTCTGTCGGACGAGAGCTAAGATTATTATTTTAGTTCTGCCTATGCATAAGTAGACATCATACTTTTTAAATATTAAATTTCGGGGGTAATTTCTCCAAATGGGTTAGTTTTGTGCATACATGACAGTCATGAACCTCAGTCCTATGGAGTACGATCTTAGTCTCTCAGATTTACTGCTATTGTTTGGTGTAGTATTTGCATCATGCTAAAGAGAGTTCATAAGATGTAGCATGTATCACTAATTTATCAAGGTGGATTTGGAAATTCTTAATCTCAGAGCAGAGGAGTAGTCTAATGGTTAGAGCACTGGCTTGGGAACCCAGAGACCAGGGTTCAATTCCCACTAGCACACCTTGGGCAAGTCACTTAACCTGGATTTTTTTTCCTGAATTAATGGAGGGTTATCAATGTCCCTGTTTAATGTACACTACCAGGTTTAAGTTACAATTTAAACCACTTTGACTAAATGATAAAGCGGTATAAAAAACCTGTTAAATAATCAAGCCTGTGGCACCCAAAGCGATGGGAAATAGCTTGGTATCTTGGTCTCTGACTGCATTTTTTGGTACTTGAAGATCTTCTTGCTTTGTATGCATGTGTGTGCCCACTCTTCATGTAGGTGAAAGAATGTGCTGATGGCTCTGAGTTTGTCTGGCTGTCAGGATCTATTATTTTGCTTTGCTGCTGCTGTTTGCCGACCCTCAAAAGCTGCTGCCCTAGGTGACTGCCTAGTTGTACCTAATGGTTGGGCCGGCCCTGCATGTAAGCCTGGAAATTCCCCTTAAAGGGCTTGGTTTATCAGATCCGGATGCCAACTCACAATGAACATATTCCTGGCAAATTAGGGAGCAAATAGCAAAGCCCCCTCCCTGATCTTGGCATACCTCATATTATGTGTTACTTCATTAGATTTTCAATAGCTATGAATGATTATATTAATGAGTCCAGAAACATTTTTTTAAAACTGCCAAATTGCCCAGTTCCAAAAGGCCAGTCCTGATTTTGAGCTTAATATCCTAAAGCAATGTGGGGTTGGTAGGTCCCATAGTGCATCAGGACAGGGTTTTCAGAAATCCAGGACTGGCCTAAAAGCTCCCTCCAGGAACTGGGTAACTTTGGATCTCTGTTTTGTAATCATGCTTGATATTAGTCTCTCTATCTGCAAAGCTTCAATACATTTTCTTTAATGAAGGAAGAGACAATATGTGGACTTACCTGGAAAGCTTGTGTTGCAGCTGCTGGTTTTATCCAGTATACTCCACTGGAAGACCCAGGACTTTTCTTCCAGATGTCAGAACAATCCTCACCTTTAAAATGCAATATGTCAACTACAGAGGACATGTATATTTCCCCTCTTTTTATATAATTTCTTTTTTTTAAATAAAGCACATGATTTGAATTCTACTGATGAAGTTTATCATGCCAGATAATCATTTTGATACTCGATAAATAGATTTCAACATCAGAGGAGTAGAAATAGCAATCTAATATCGCATTTCCATTCAGCAAACTACACAGCTGAAAGTGCAAGCAGAGAAACCTTCAGATGTTCGCTTTAGGACTACAATGAGAAACTATGACCATATAATAGGACCCAGCGCTCTCGTCCAATGGGTTAAGCTACTGCAGTTTCACTTACAGATGAGACCATTGGACGAGAGCGCTGGGTCCTATTATATGGTCATAGTTTCTCATTGTAGTCCTAAAGCGAACATCTGAAGGTTTCTCTGCTTGCGTTTTCAGCTGTGTAGTTTGCTGAATGGAAATACGATTAAAAATGCAGACTAAATGACAATGAGCTGTTTGATATTAGATAATCATTTTGGGCATCCAGGTCTCAGCATCAAACATTTCTAAATTGACAGTAAATTGTATATTGTTCCTTCTTATGACAATCTAGGCCATAGGGCAGATAGACCTCTGTTAGCTCTTAAAATAAACAAGAAGTTCCACTCAGAACTAATGAAGCCTCCCCTCAGGGATGTACATGCACCCTCATCTGTGTTAGAACCCTGCCATGAAACTCGGCTATGACTAGGACACCAAACACAATAGGTAGAATGTAATTATAAGCCTTATTCCCTTTGCAAACAATCTTAAATTTTGGTATAGGATTTCCATGGATTCATGCCTTTATTAACTTTGGCTTTTGGTTTTCATAAATCCATAATTGACCCAGTGTATTTTCTTGATGCTCAAGACATTTACTGATCGACATTAAAGTAGACAACTCATAACTTTCTGACAAGTAGGGGGAGGACACCTCATCCCTCAGATCTTTGAGTTTCTAGACACATTGCAATGTTTAGTGCTTTCAGAGTGGGACACATGGAGAAGGACCAGCTCTCTCTTCTTGGCCCTGAGATGAACAAAGGCTTAATTTGTATTGATGGGAAAACTCCACGGGGTCTGATAGGGTCAGTAAATAACATTCTGTAGGACACAGGAAATGTGAGCGCAATCTGAATCAGGCAGAGTGGGGCCAGTCTGCTTTCCTAGAATTCATCTCCCAGTTGGTTTTCAGGACATTCAGCAATTAATTGAAAGCTGAAAGAATAAGCATTGCATGTTGGATGGATCTTCCTTAGACCCCAAAGAGAAAACGTGAAACCTACAATTGGCACTACCATTGCAACATTAGAATTAAGAGGTGATTTTAGAAGCCCTTTGTGACAGAAGCGGCCTTATGCTGGTATAAATGGTGCAATCATCAGCGTGTAAATGTCAGCTTTTCTAAACTGACCATATCCACTGTAGGGGGAGGGGGAGGGGGAGGTATTGGGTGCGTGCCCTAAGCAGTGACAAAAATCTATATGGATATCCCCAATTTCATACAGGGTATGTATGTGTAAGCTCAAAATTACACCTGCTCCCTGACCCAAATAGGGATTTTAAAAGTACTTTTGTTCATTGCTTCACAGGAGGGATAGCCCCCTAAATCCCCCAATTGTTGATTTCCCTCTCTGAACTGAAATGTAGGCAAGAGATTGTCCTCTGTAATGAAGAGCATCTGCACATCTACGTCTGCAAAATGGCCCAGATCCACAGGTAGGTGCTGGCATTTACACATGAAGTGATTTGCCCAAAGTTGCTCGTTGTGAACTGCTGCCACTTGCACGTGTAGGTTGCCAGCTTTCTCCCATCGATCTGAGATCATTCCTCCTGCACCCCATGGATGTGTGTTTTAGAGACGGCTCCATGTTTAGCAGGGCTGTTTCTAAAATTTGTAAACATGGTGAGCTGGATATCTCAATTCAGATCTCCATGTCCTATCTATGCCTTTTTATGTAAATCGTTGTGACATAAATACTGTGTCCCACCACAAGGCTTAAAATGCCCCGGGCCAAGACTGGAAGCCTGTTTGAAGGCTCTGGCCTTCTGTTATTCCATGTCTGCCTCTCCCTTTTCACATGCGACAGGTTGTGTAATCCCTCTGTTTACCAAACTGCTAGTAACTTCTACAAATAGTGTTGCAAAGCCAGACAGTATAATGTCACTTATTCTTATGGATTTCGTCTTTTTGGAACATGTAGAGAATATTTTATAACAGGTCACCTAGGCTTGGAGGAGAGAAAGCACCTATTTTTAGCCTACTTTATAAGACACCTGGATGCCTATGTGTCTTTATAAAATATTAGCACAAGTCCTGTAGGAATCATGGCTAAACTGAAGCCATAGATATTTACATGTGCTAGGGAGCAGGTATAAATGTTAGTGTGTAAAGTATGAGCCTATATGCGTATCTTATAAAATTCAAGAATAAACTATAATGCCACTTAGAATCCTTCCCTAACCACACCAGGGAGAGCTATAGCAGTACGCTAGAACTGTCTTACCTTTGTATTATTTCTACTTTATTCTATTTTTCTATTTCCTTAGTCTCTTCTTTTAGATTATTGAGTTGTCATGTATATTAATTTTGTTGGCTTGTTTTACTGATTTGGTTTTATGATTCCTATATTTATTGTAAAAATTATCTGTTTGTCTACCATTTTGTGTTATGAAAGGCATTTAAGCACATTTTAATAAACTACTCTAACATTATGTACAAGATGCACCTAATTTCAGCACCCATACTTCTGCGTGTGAGATCTTTTGTGTGCCTAAACTGACATATACATATGAAAAATCCTGTATAAAATTACCTCCAGAAATGAACAATACATAACAATTCACATATATATAAAGTTTTGAAATGTCCTACCTTGCTCAAGAAATGTACCCTGCAAAACAATTATACACATTTTACTTTAAAAACAATCTAATTCAGATATTGTTAGAACAGTAGTTGCTGTAATTTCTGTCACCTTCTTCTCTTCCACCTCCCCCCAGTGAAGTTAGGTAAGTTAACTTGGTGCCAGTTTTCTTGATAAAAAATTTATCTTGCCTTCTACCATGGTGCAACTTCCTACAATTTACAGTTGCCACCTTAGATACTTTGCAGACGATCCCTATCCAGAATGTGTTCAATGCTGCATCTACAATGAACACAACAGCTTTTCCTCAAAGCAGGATTTCATGCAAGGTTTGTGAATTAATATTCTATCGGCATTTGCCATGTATTTTTCTGCAGTTACGTTTTTGTGTTTCCCAATCTACCAAACACGGTAATTTTCTCAACTGCTCCCAGTGAAACAGTGTCAAATGTTTTTCTCTTACCTGTGGCTTGACTTGGTGAAAAGAGAGGCATAGTAGGATTGCAATGCCAGAACAATATTTTAGTAGGAATGCTGGCTTCATTTTCCTAAATAAAATCAGAAAAAAAGTGTTAGAGGTGCCCAAGGTTCATTCTTACCTACTTCCATTCTGTAAGCACAAATGATACAATTAAAAACAAACTTTTCTGGTACTTTACTGGTGCTTAAAAATAAGTTTCTGTACAGTAATTTGCTTCCTTTTTTTGAAGAATAGTTTATCAGAAACACTTTAGAGAATATGGTAATTTTTTATAAGTTATTATTGGACAGGCTGGTTCTCACCAGTAATTTGCAATTTTATCTAAATATTGGCTTTTATAAAAGTAAACCGCAGCTAAGAGAGTATCATGTTCTGTTTGATTGTCACAGTTGCAGCTGGCTCCAGCCTCTACTGCCAGAAATCCATTTCCTTTTTTTTATGCTGCTGGTAAGATGACATCGAGAGAAACAGACAGCTGACTCTGGCTGCAGCAAGCTTTGTAAAATTCTGATTTGAGATATTTTTCCAGGGTACCCCCCTAGCTCTTTCTTCCCAGTCTTAGTGCTGACTGGGAAGAAAGAATCCTGGCAGATCTTTACCAGAAAAGTTATGTTTCCCATTTGTGAGGGAGTGTAGCACTATATTAGTGCTATGTACCATGTGGGTGACAGGAGACTTTCCTCTTAACCAGCGGTAAAGATGAGCAGCAGGTCTTTTTAAAATAAATTCTCCTGAATTATTCACCTCCCTATTGAAAGTTATATACTGATGAAACTTTTCAGTGCTGTGCAGTCATGATATGTAGATTAAAGGATGCAGAGACATTATTAATTTAAAAAGTCATTAGCAAAATTTTACAAAGTTGTGCACAGTCATCTAGAGAATGAAACCCCCCATGGTACAGCAGTCCTCTCCCGAGTCGCTGCTTCATGCTGCATTTCTACCTATGATCAAATCCGAACTAAAATTTCACTTTTTCAGATAGCTTTTAAATCTTAAACCCTAATTCTCCTTGCTTGTTGATTATAGCCATTTTTCTACAATAAAGTTTCTAAAATGTCTTATTTGTCATATCTCTCTGACTTGACTACACAGTAGCTCCACAGAGATGGGTCTATGCGGCATTGTGCACAACCAGTACCTTTCATAAAAGAAAGTATTAATCAACATGCCTCAGCCCATAGCCACTAGGCTTCTGATATTCAAGCACGTACCAACCCCTCCAACAGCTCAAAAGCTCTGGAAATTTAAAATTCATAAGACGTAATCTTCCTTAAGAGATAAATGAACTACAAAGGAAAACAAAAGCAGCTTCCAGTCCTCTGTCAGCAGAGGTCATCATTACCTATCAGCAGAGACACCACCACAAGGACAGCTCCGATCCAGTGGAGATCAGATGGGAGATGCAGTCAATAAATAGGGAAGACAGGGCTGTTCCCTTAGTGACAGGGTGAGGGGCGGGAGTTGTACTACCAGTTTAGTCACTAGTGGGAGGGACAGTTTCAGGCCTGACCACTTACTAAGAGGAAGAAGGATTAAGGTGGATTTCCTGCCTGGCTGCCTCCAGTGTTGAGACAGATGAAACTGATGTCTGGCCTAGAAATGTTTCCGTAATATGTTATTGTTCATAGTGGTACAGCCTTCAACACATAACAAATACTTATTTATTTCATTATATGACTAAAAAAAATCCAAGACTGATGTGTAGTGATAAAGGATCTGATTAAAGATGCAATACAAGGTGAGCAGACAATAAAGCGTCAAGAACACTTAGCAAACGGATTATGACCTTCAAACATTCCAAAGAAAATGCAAAAATTATTCTACATACAAAGGATGTATTCATTCCCTATTTATTTAAAAGATGTATAACCTGCTTTTCAGACTAACTCAAAGCAGGATACAGGAGACATAACATTAAAGCATAGAAAAACCCCAAAAGGCACAAAAATATCACGTCTTATTTTTATTCATTTGATTTAATTATATGTTGCGCCTCTAAAATTCTAAGCAGTGTACCACAAATACCTGATATTATTTATTATTTAACAGGGTTTTTTTATACCGCTTTATCATTTTAGTCAAAGCGGTTTACATTGTAATTTAAACTTGGTAATGTACTTTAAATAGGGGCATTGATAACTTGGATTTTTATGAGGCAATGGAGGGTAAAGTGACTTGCTCAAGGCCACAAGGCAACAAACATCACTAAATTCCATTGGTAAATCAAAATCCCTGCTCCTGGCAAACAGCAGCAAAATTATGAATAAAAGAAACACTTCTTCCCTTTTACAGAAAACTAAAAGATCAGATTCAATTGGAAGCTCAGCTGGTAAAATATCCCAAAACATAGGGCCTGATGCTGAAAATGTTTTGAAAAGTACCCGGAGTGGGCATGACAAAAAAAAAAAAAAAAAAGTTAGGTTTTCGTTCATTTAAAATGAATTATTCCCAGCTTTTGAATTTTTTTCACATTCATTTCACATATGCATGCTAAAACGTTTTAAGTGCGCAAATTGTATGAACATTAATTTGTAAATATATATGTGTACAAACAACTTGCGTGCACTTTCAATTTTTAGTCACCCAAAACAAACCAAATGCGTCTGACAAATGCAATCCCCTAGAAAGTATGATAGAATGCAACACCAATTAGGGGGTATTTTCCTCCTCCTCCTAATCCTTTATATAGTGGTACAAGGCATACGCAGCACTGTACAAACACATATATAGAAGACAGTCCCTGCTTGTAGAGCTTACAGTCTAATTAAGACAGACAGCGCAATACAAGAGAAATAAGGGGTTCAATAGGGAACAAGAGATTAGGATCCAAAAGCGGCCCCAAAGAGGTAAGCCTTTAGCATGGATTTGAAGAGGCAGAGAGATGAGACGACCTAAAGATACAGGAAGTTTGTTCCAGGCATAAGAAGCAGCAAGGCGAAAAGATCGAAGTCTGGAGTTGGCAGTAGAAGAGAAGGACACAGATAGAAGAAAGCCAGAGGAGGAGCGGGATTCACGAGGAGGGGTGTAGGGAGAGTGGAGAGAGCAAAGGTAATGAGGGGCAGGAGAGTGAATGCATTCATAGGTTAGAAGAAGAGGTCTGAAATGGATACGGAAACGGAAGAGGTGCCAGGGATGTGATTTGACAAGGCGCGCCTTGGACACGGTGCGACAGCTAGCATGACAACTAGTGGTGCTGGATTTTGGTGCTATCCATGGCGCATTAGGGCTGCAAGTGGGAGGTTAGGGGTGGAGAGTGGATGGGTGCACCCACCGTCACCTCCATAAGAGGCACTGAGTGCACCCGGGCTCTTCCAGTGCTGCAGGAGAGCCGCATACGCTGGGAATATGTTTACCATGCTCCCAGCAGTTAACAGTGTGGTGTTGCCCTAACGCACCATGGATTTGCATGTTATGGGTACATTAGGTGCAACACCACAACGCTCTTTAGTAAAAGGGCCCCTTAGTATTGCCAGTAAACCTGGACAGCAGAACATAACCGGCATGCAGGTCAATAACATATCAAAGCCTGTTTAATGGCTGAGGATATGAGTTCACTCTAGGACTTGTTAAAGACCACTAGATCGATATGTTTGAATTTATAACAAAAAGTCATAACTAGTACCAGAATTTCTTCTCTTCCTTTTCACTCTAATAAAATTTCCTACCTCACATTCCATTGCAGATTCCACTACTACTTTGTCATCTGTTAGCTCGTAAAAGACAAGAAGCAGCCTGAAAGAGAGCGAATGCTGGGCCAGTGTCCATCTGTACAGTGCTGTGTACACTCTGTAGTACCATATAAGTGTTTAACAGTAGCTGTACTAATCTGCAATACCATACATGACACTCGTATAAAGCAAGATCCATAAAGTGGAAGACAATAAGAACAAACTGTATCAAGAGGTCAAAGTGGGCAGAGAAGCAGGCTGATAGTGCTTGTGACCTTTAGCAAGTCACTTAACCCTCCATTGCTTCAGGTATAACTTACAGGCTTTGCACACGGTTTAGCTCGGTTTTAGTGCACAATTTGGGCATTATCTATGCAAGAACAAGTTTTGTACACAAGCTAATGGCAATGAAGCAATTAGCTTTGCAATGCAAATGCAGAGAAGTGCATCTGAGCTCAATGCTGGGATTTTAATGTACGGTCTAAGGAGACATAAAGGAGTTTGCTCATAAGTCTTGGTCAGCGCTGGTGAGAAATTTATGCCCGTTTCTTCTCTATTTTGAGTGTACAGCACCCTCAATCTTCTTCTGACTTTGCTGAAGGGAGTGGTGAAAAAATATGGCGAGGGGAGGTGTGCTGGAACAATGTTGTGTACATGTGCAAGAACGCTATCCGGTGCATGCAGACATCAATACCCTGTGTAGATTTTCAGTGCCGAATAATTTCACTGTTTATGAACACCAGTATTATACAGAGCAGAACTTCGGTGCAGAATAGTATTGCTGTTTCCTCACCATCTGTAAACCTCTTGTCATTTAAGCAGTTTTACATTATGTGCAGCCCCAATACTCATCTTTCTACTAATGCTATTGATCTATCTTGACCTCTTTTAGCATGCATATTTGAGTTAAGACTCCTAGTCCTCTACATTTTTATGTTTCATGTTTTAGGTGCACAGCAAGTTTGCAGAAGGGACTTATAGCTTTGTAGCACTTAAAATTTTCCTCATGTTAGCAGGCAGAAGGAATGGATGGCATCGTCCCGATTCCTATCCCATCCATGCCCCCATCCTAGAACACGAGGTCTGCATTACTGAGTATTGCTTCTTCTTATGCTTTTTTTTTGACTGCTCATTAATTCTGGGGACCCGATTTATCCAAGCTTTGTGGTAAATCAGGTCCATTGGGTAGATGCAGGAAATTCAAGGGGACCCCCCCTAGTGCACATTTTCCTTTTTCACTTTTTTCATCAGTTTTAGCAAGTCTAAATGACTTGACTGAGTGTAGTTGCCTTTATTTGTTGAAGGGAATTAGCCCTTGTAAAATCATCCAACAATATATATTGCCCAGTTCAAGTTTCAATCTCAGAATTTTAATGTGAATTCTGATCACATGGTTTGGCCAAAAAATAAAATGGATCACAAATTGACAACTTTGGATCATGAATTTTGGATGGGCTCAACTCTACTGAGACATGAAGAGGCTAAAACACTGGTGGCATTTTGTGATTTAATTTGTCTGTACACAGTCACGGTATTCCAGCACAGCTGACGTCAGCCTGCTCATATTGAAAAGCTGATTTCAGACCTTTCTGTCCTTCTATAAGGTCCACATGTCCTCTGTAAGCCACAGCAGTGACGCATCACTACACAAGGAAGAAATGTGTTGTTGCTATTGAAAGGTAAGTAATTATGACAGTCAATTTGTCATTAACTATTGCTTAATTAAAAGTCGCCAAAGTAAATGTCAAAACCAGGTTATGTTTCTTTTTTGTTCCATTGCACAATGTTCAGTCTCTGTGAATCTCACTGCAGCTTGTGTGGTCTCTATTCTGTTTCACATCTCCACCGGTGCTGGTGTATTTAGCGCTCAGGATTTATGGACGTGCTGTATCCAGAGCTCCTAATACAGTAATCAGAGCTACTGTAGTAACAAAGCAGGCCACTAAGTGTAATCAGATTCTCTTAGGATTACCAACTGGCAGTAAATTTTCATGACAGCCTGACCCAGGGTTGATCTTACTCCTTTCACGTGTAAATTTATACGAAATGCAGCAGGGAATCAGAACTACAAGTCCCAGCATGCAATGCGGTAACTACAACTGAATCTACAAATCTGGAGCCAGCTGGTAACCCTAGCATCATCTCCTGAGGAAGAGGATCATCCAAATGAAAAAATGTTTCAGGTTTTTTGTTTCCAGTGTGACAGTTCCCTCCTGCACTTTCCAGCTGAGTTATAACCAGCTTTTCTATTGGGATATAGTGCCTAAGCGCTTGCTGTAACAGGGTGCAAGCTCTCTCTATAACCAGGCCCCAATGCACCCTACGGGGTATGTTTACTAAGCATGATGTGCTTATTCAATGGGACATTACAAATTGAAGCAAAAAAATACAGCTGAACCCACCTCATCAACAATAAACAAAACATGCAAAAAATGGGTTCTGAAAATAACTCTAATATAAAAAATGTATGGGATTGCATTAGGGTTGCCAACTGGCTCCAGATGCGCCCGACAGGCTTGATCCAGTCCTGGGTTTACCCCATTGCATGCATGGAGATGTAGTTCTGAATTCCCTATTGCACTCCATAAGAAAAGCAAGACTACATGTCCCTGCATGCAATAGGGTAAACCCAGGACTGGATCAAGCCTGTCGGGCGCATCTGGAGCCAGTTGGCAACCTTAGATTGCATGCAGGCATGGGTTAACAGCCCAGTTTAGTAAACATCCCCTCAAGCCTAGTCATTAAGGCTGTCCCCTCCTCCGCCCCCATTTCTAAATCTCCTCCCTGCATCTACTCTTGAACCAGATGTGCTATAGTCATATTTTGTGAAATCTGCTTGGGATTCAGGTGACAACCAACACAGCTGAGTCACCAGTTAATTGGCTCCTTAAGACTGTATATTAATCATCTTTATAAGGAGAGCTTAACAAAACTGCAAACCTTCTCATAAGAACATAAGATATGCCATGCTGAGTCAGACCAAGGTCCATCAAAGCCCAGTATCCTGTTTCCAAAAGTGGCCAATCTAGGTCACAAGTACCTAGCAGTTTCCCCAAAAGACACAGGTTCCACAATGCTTGTATTGGGGCAAGCAGTGGACATCCTGGGTCCCCTTTAATAATGGTTTATGAATATTTCCTCCGGGAACTTGTCCAAACTGTTTTTAAACTCCGCTACACTAATAGCTTTTACTACATCCTCCGGTAATGAATTTCAGAGTTTGTTTACACGTTGAGTGAAAAAATATTTTCTCTTATTAGTCTTAAATAGGTTACCCTGTAACTTCATTGTATGTCCCCTAGTCTTTCTATATTCTGATGTGAACAATCGATCTACATTTACCTGTTCCACTCCATTCATTAATTTATAGACCTCTATCATATCTCCCCTCAGCCGTCTCTTTTCCAGGTTAAAGAGCCCTAACCTTTTTAGCCTTTCTTCACAGAGATATCCTTCCATCCCCTTTATCATTTTGGTGGCTCTTCTCTAGTAACACAATATCCTTTTTAAGATACGGCGACCAGAATTGCACACAATATTCAAGGTGTGGTCGCACCATGGAATGATACAGAGGCATTATAATATCCTCTGTTTTATTCTCCATTTTTCCTTATGATATCTAGCATTCTATTTGCTCTCTTGGTCACTGCTGCACACTGGGTGGAGGGTTTCAACAAGTTATCCACAATGACACCTAAATCTTTTTGCTGGGTGGTGGTTCCTAATGTGGAACCTTACATTGTGTAACCATAGTTTGGGTTGTTCTTTCCTAGGTGCATAACTTTGCACTTGTTCACATTATATTTCTTCTGCCATTTGGATGCCCAGTCTTCCAATTTATCAAGGTCCTCTAGCAATTTTTCACAATACTCATGGGTTTTAACAACTTTGAATAATTTTGAGTCTTCTGCAAATTTGATTACCTCACTTGTTTTTCCCATTTCTAGGTCATTAATGAAAATGTTAAAAAGCAGCAGACCAAGCACAAATCCCTGGGGTCCTCCACTATTCACCTTTCTCCATTGTGAAAATCAGCCATTTAGATGTACCCTCTGCTTTCTATCTTTTAACCAGTTCCTGATCCACAATTGTACACTGCCTCCTTTCCAATGACTTTTTAATTTTGCCAAAAGTCTCTCATGAGGGACCTTGTCAAAGGCTTTTTGAAAATCCAGATACACTATATCAACTGACTCACCCTTATCTACCTGTTTATTCACACCTTCAAAGAAACATAACAGATTAGTAAGACAAGACCTTCCTTGGCTAAAGCCATGTTGGCTGTCCCTCATTAAGCCATGACTATCTACATGTTCAGTAATTTTGTTCTTTTTAATGGTTTCTACCATTTTTCCCAGTACTGACGTCAGGCTCACTGGTCTGTAGTTTCCCGGATCGCCCCTGGGACTCTTTTTAAAAATTGGCGTTACATTGGCGATCCTCCAATCTTCAGGTATTACAGATGATTTTAATGTTAGTTCACAGATCACTAATAGCAGGTCTGCAATATTATATTTCAGTTCTTTCAACACTCTTGGATGTATACCATCTGGTCCAGGTAATTTGCTACTCTTCAGTTTATCAAATAGTTGTAGTACATCTTCCCAGTGTATCGATATTTCTTTCAATTCTTCTGTGGCATCACCTTTAAATACCATTTCAGTCATGGGTAACATCCCTACATTTTCCTCAGTAAAGACCAAAGCAAAGAATTCATTCAGTCTCTCCGCTATAGCCTTGTTCCCTCTTACTGCCCCTTTTACCCCTCTATCATCTAATGATCCAACTGACTCTCTCACAGGTTGTTTGCTACGAATGTACTTTAAAAAGTCTTTATTACGCGTTTTTGCTTCCACAGCAAGCTTCTTCTCAAATTCTCTCTTTGCCAAAGTTGGTGCTTGCCCTGGGACTAGGTCCACAACCGATCTTACAAGGTACTGGGGCTGCTGCCTGTGCTCAAGGTATGTGTGTCCTGGGACACTGGTAGCACTGTGACCCATTCCCAGCCTTGCATGCTGGCCAGTGGCTATCCTGGACACATTTCCTTGTATGTAGGCTGTGTCGTGCAGATGTTTTTCTTGGGCCTGTTCTGAGAATCATGGTGTGGTTGCTGCATTCCTGTGGGCAGATGCATACACCTCATTTTGCACTGTGTGGTGCTGTGGATATTACATTGCCACATTGGGGGGTGGTGGATTGTGAACCCATGACAGTGATAACATTTAGAAGAAAATAAGTTGATTGATTATACCTGTCTTTAAATAGCAACTGAATTACCTATACTGTACAGAGTTTATATGTGAGCAAGGAAGTGTTCCGATTTTATGAAATCACACATTCTGCTTAATTTCATCCACTATTATGACACTTCAACTTTATTGTGAAGAAATATAGTACACTCAGATTGCACTATGGAGCATATTTACTAAAGTGCATTGACATTCAGCAGCTTCGGGGTGCCAAGTGTTAACAATTAGCACAGGAGGCAGGGCAGGACAGAACCACAGTAACTATTAGAGGCATTCCCAGAAAATCCCCATGCACCTAGTGTGGTTGGAAGCACCTCACCGTGGTAAAATCAGCATTTCCAATTAATGTAGTGCACTTCCTGCTCCCATTCGTGCCAGCTACAGCATTGATGGTTACTGTGTGGTAATGATGTCAGCTCTAACGCCAATGTGCAGTCAGTGCCCTCTTCTCTGCCTCATCCCAACCCAAGCTAAGCTCTTACTATGACGATTTTAGCATAATGTTTTTTTTGTGTTTTTAGTATGTGGCAATAATTACTATGATTCCAGATTAACAGCTTAGTGCAGGATTTAGCGTATAGTAACAGTTACTGCAGTTTAGTAAACAGCACCTATGTGAATGAAAATATTTCATTATTTTAACTTATCTGTTCTAGGAGGTTTTAGTCTTTTTTTTTTCCTTTTAGAGTTCTGTATCTAAGCTTGAGAATCGAATTTCTGTTCTTGAGACCTAGCAGGCTGTTCTGAAGAAGCACTTTCAGGAACAAAGACAACAATACTGCTGGGTGACCCAGTTTCTGAACAGAGGATTTAGGTATTGCTGTGACCTCATAGTTAGTCAGGTTTCCAGACGATTCACAGTGTGTGTGAATGAGACAAATTTGCATAGACTATGCACCAGTGAGCACATTGTGATTTAGATTTAAGTTCAGCTCCTTCCACTTGAAATTAGTACTACAGGCACAGGCATTGCTATCAAGTAGCAACTTCCTCCACATCAAAATGGTTCCCCACCACCACCGTAGTTTCATAGACTCCATCATTCACAGAAGCCTCAGGCAACCCAAACTCCTGTCTAAAACAACAAAAAAAGCAGCTGGCATAAAAATCTGTAACATTTTCCAAGTGGTCTAATAGCAAAAGTGGCCCTGTCTTCCTGATCCTCGCTCTGATGGGTGTGCCCTCTACTTCCCTCTGCCACGCATCAGGCGCAGCAATAAATCAGACATCTTCTGCTGCCTTGCAGAACTAATCTCAGGGCTCATACTAGGAGACAGGTCTCATACAGCAGTAGACGGGGATGTTTGATTAAAAGCTGCTCTGAAGGCGAAAAGAACAGGATCAGTGTATTATTAGACTACTTGGAAAATGTCACAGGATTTCATTTTATTACTCAGAAGGAGGAGGGGGATAGGTACAGAATGCTTGCAGGGAAGGGGAAGAAAGGGGGGGGGGAGGGAGTGACTGGGGAAAGGGAGGAAATTAGGGATAGACTGCCTGGTGAGAAGTAGAAAAAATTGTATATAGTGCTTGGAGGGAAAAAGAGAATATAGTTACTAGAGGGTGGGGGACAGAATTCAGGGAGGTGGGTCAAATATATAACAGAGAGAATGTTGAAAGATGGGGGAAAACAGAAAATACCTAGAGGGAGTTCAAGAAGCAAGGTGAGGTGGAAGAAGAGATGAAGAAGGCAGAAGAGAACAATGTAAATGAACAATAAAGGGAAAAAAGGGAGAACAACCAAAATGAAAAGGTAGACAAAAAATAAAGAGCATACTAAGAAAAAAAAGACTCCAAATAATGAGGAGGAGTGGGGTAGGTATGGGAATGGTGGCGAATAGAGAAGACTAGGGATTGGATGGCAAAGGGAGGACCTAGGATTGGAGAGCAGAGGTCAAGGAATCCAGGGGATACTAAAGAAAGGACGGGGATGAAGAATGAAGGAAAACGTGTCAGAGAAAGGAGAGAAAGAATGGGGAAAAGAGAACATGGCAAAATAGGAAGAGGACACATGAAGAAAAAGAAGCAGAGAAAGGGTGAAGAAAGAGAGAATTAAAATATCCGCTCTGAGGGAAAGAGATACGAAGGAAGACAGAACTGAAACAGAAAAAACAGGGGCAACACCAGAAAGGTGAGAAGGATGGAGGGGGGACTACAGGAACTTGTCAATTGGGTGGACAGTATGAACAGGAGCCTGACATGGGCAGGGGGTGTGAGACTGAATGCAAAAGGGTTGTGGGGGGGGGGGGGGAGAGATGATGTGAAGGACCCAGAAGGCAGCCAGAAGCAGTGGAGGGATTGAGAAGTAGAGGAAAGGGAAAGATCTGTGTAGGTGAGAAGGTGTGGAGGGCAGGTGGGGGGAGGGAATGAAAGGAGAGAATGGAAAGTTGGGTGAGAGAGAAGAGACGGAAGGGAGCTAGATGCCTGAGGGGATGAGTAATAGGGCAGGAACTGGGATGAGAGTCATAGGAAGCTAGATGAGGACTAGGAAGAAGTTAGTACACAGAGTGGAAATGAACTAGCAAGTAAGTGCTAGACAGAGGGGGAATAGGAGGATGGGGAGGAGTGAGCTATGGAGGGCTGAGGAGTGAATGAGAGTGGAAGCAAGGTTGGCGCAAGGATTGGAAGCACCCTAGGCGGGCCCTCCATCCTGCTGCCCACTATAGTCAGCCCCTGCCACTCCAAGGCCTGCAGTGGTGGCAATAGCCCCCAAACTGCAACACAGTGTTTACTAACTTCAGGGCTGCATCGCCATTTCCTCCTGTGCACAATGTGCTGTTTACACCCCCCCCCCCCCAATGCCTCTTCTGATTCTGGAGCACATTGTGCACAAGAGGAGGCCGCGACACAGCGTCGGAGTGTTAGTAAGCACTGCATTGCGGTTTGAGGGCTATTGCTGCCCCTGCAGATGCAGGAGAGGGGCAGCAGCAACAGCAGTGGACACCCACTGAGGGCCAGTGCCCTACAGAACCACCTAGTTTGCCAGGTGTTAGCACCGACCCCGAGTGGGAGACAAGTGGTGAGAGCTGAAAAGAGAGCGAACGAGGATTGGAGTGAGAGAGAGAAGTGCAACCCATCAGCCTGCCCACCACTAGACACTTCCACTGATTTTCTGTCTACTTTATCTGCAGTTCTTGCCACTTTTTGCTGGCATAAAATGACAAACTCTCTCCAATCAAGCTGCTTTATCACAGCAGCCAAACTGATCCTGCAACACAACTCTCCTCTTAATGAAGAGGAGGCTATGATCACCTGGGATATCCCCATACCAACCAATAAAAAGCCGGACGCAAGGAAGCCGGATATAGTGGTAAAAAAGAAAAACACCAGAATGGCATTGATTATAGAGGTGTCAGTTCCAAGCGACTATTCCATGAATCGCGTTGACAGAGAGAAAATCTTCAAATACCAAGAAAGGGTTTGAGACCAAGAACATGTAGCAGAAGGATACCGAGTTATTTCCCATCGTGTTGGGTACCACAGGCTTAATTAAGAAGAATTTCCAAGCACATCTTCATAAATTACCCCTACATGTAACATCTTATGAACTCCAGGAGGCGGCTCTCTGACATGATGCAAGGACTAAGCCGTGCATTAGCCGTAAATTTGAGAGACTGAGATCATACTCCACATACTCTGGCTTAGAAGTGAGGGTCATGCAAAACTCACCCATTTGAAGAAACTACCCCAAAAGAAAAATTCCTTTACAACAGGTCTTGACAAATTTTCTTGGAATCTAGGAACCAGTCAGCCTAAAAATGTAGGATTTTTTTCCTTTTCTAGGATCTAATTTACTATTTTCTATGGGAAAAGAAAGCTTAATAATATCAGGCCTTAACATGCCACTGAACAATGCCAGTAGAAGGCAGTGGCCCCTCTCACTCCGCCCCCCCCCCACCCTCCCAGTGGCCTTTTACAGCTGTATCAGAGGGAACTTTCTTTTTGCTTTGCATATCACCATGGCCTGGTGACATGTGAAGCAAAAAAAAAGTCTCTCTTTTCGCATCAATTCCCTCCATCTTCCCCCATTTTCTCTCTCATGACTCCCGCCTAGGCTTCCCCCAGTCGGTCTCTCTCATAACGCCTCCACTCTCCCAGGCTTCCACCGACCAGTCTCTCTCTCTCTTTCATAACCCCCTCCCCCCCCCCCAAGCTTCACCCACTCTCACTCATCAATTCTTCTGCTTGACTGCAGCTGCTGAGAAACATGGTGTTTGACTTTCCCACCACGATTGGCTTTCTGCATGCTTTGGGTTGATCTTGCAGTTTCATGTCTTGTGAGACTCAACACCATGAGATTAGTAAGACCTTCCTCCACCACACTTCTCAAGCATGCAGAGAGCCAATCACGGTTGGAAACACCATGTTTCTCAGCAGCTACAGCCAAAAAAACCAAACATACACTTGGGGCCATGGAGTCCCAGGGTGCAATTTCTAGGCGCCATAGCAACCTGGTGCCCAAGATTTATCGAGTCCTGCTTTACATCATCATCATTTACAATGTTGGACCCTGCTTTTTAGCTTTAAGGAGTGCAATTTTCCAAACAATGTAGACATATTCAAACAGGTTAATAGTGCCCTTTCTGAAGGCACACACTTTCACAGCACATGCATTTTTAGCCGGATTGCAAGGAGGTGTTCTTGGGACTGTGTTTAGCTTTAAGCTAGATTCGTTGGGAATGGGTGAAGAAAGCCCCCAGGTAAGTTAAACATTAAATACCTCTATGGAAATGGGTAAAAGGAACAACATATGGAAAGCGGTGTGTATAAATGCCTGTAGCATGGAAAATAATATCCCAGATGTTGAAACTTTAACGGGAGAGGCTGACTTGGATTTAGTGGTAGTTACAGAAACAAGGTTCACAGAAAACCATGACTGGGATGTAACTATACCAGGCTATACGTTATTCAGAAAGGACAGGGTAGGAAGAAGGGAAGGATGAGTGGCACTATATGTAAAAAATAATATTAAAGCTTTGGAAATACAGAGCTTAAAAGGGAGAGAGGAGGCATTGTGGGTTAAACTAGAAAGAGGGAAAGAGAAATCTATTTGCATTGGCGAGATATACAGACCTCCCTCACAGGAGGAAGAGGTGGATGGAGAGTTAATTGAAGACATACGCAACATTGCTAGGAAAGGGGAAGTGCTACTGATAGGGGATTTCAATATGCCAGATATTGATTGGCACATTCCTGCTGCAGTATCATCTAGAAGTAAAGAGATCCTGGATTCTCTACAGGGAGAACTATTAAGGCAATTGGTAACAGAATCCACAGATGAAGGGGCCATACCAGACTTGGTGCTTACCAATGGTGAAAGTGTTTCTGATGTTATAGTGGGAGATCATTTTGCATCTAGTGATCATCAGATGGTGTGGTTCAGTATTAGGAATAGGCCCTGTTAAAATCCATTCAAAAGCGAGGGTCTTAGACTTCAGGAAAACTAACTTTGCCAAGATGGGCCAATACCTCAGGGAGTCATTAACGGGACGGGAACAGCTGGGAGATGTAGAAAAACAGTGGGCAAAACTGAAAGGGGATATTTTAAGGGCAACCAACCTTTTTGTTAAAATGGTAAATAAGGTAAAAGGAAAAGGAAGCAGCTATGGTTTTTGAAAGAAGTAGCTGTAAAAGTGAAGAAAAAGAGGAAGGCCTTCATGAGATACAAGAGATCACAGAGAGAGGAAGACAGGCATCTATATTTGGAAAAACTTAGAGAAGCTAGCATAGTAGTCAGGAAGGCAAAGATTCAAAAAGAGGAGGAAATAGCCAATGCAATAAAATGGGGGAATAAGACATTTTTCAGATATGTTAGTGAGAAGAGGAAGGGCAAAAGTGGTACTGTCAGACTCAAGGATGAAGGGGAGGAAGATGTAGAAGCTGATGAGGATAAAATGGAATTGCTTAACAAATATTTCTGTTCTGTGTTCACAGATGAAGAACCAGGAGCAGGACCTCAGAAAACACCCACAAACAGCAACAGAAGCGAAGGGCATTTTGAACAATTTGCAGAAGACTGTGTTCGTGAGAAACTAGCTAAACTTAAAGTGATGGGACCGGATGGGATACATCCTAGAATACTGAGGGAACTTGGGGATATTCTAGCAGCTCCACTGACTGACCTTTTCAATGCCTCATTGGAGTCGGGAGTGGTGCAAAAGGACTGGAGAGAGGCTCATGTGGTCCCTTTACCCAAAAGCAGAAGTAAGGGATGTGGTTGAAAACTACAGGCCGGTTAGTTTAACTTCAGTGGTGAGTAAATTATTGGAAGCACTGCTGAAAGGGAAAATAGTGAGCTTTCTGGAGTCCAGCGGATTACAGGATCCGAAGCAGCATGGATTTACCAGAGGCAGGTCTTGTCAGACAAATCTGATTGATTTCTTTGACTGGGTGACCAGGGAGTTGGACCGAGGGAGAGCCCTAGATATGGTGTATTTAGATTTCAGTAAACGTTCCTCACGGGCAACTTATAAACAAACTGAGCACCCTAGGGATGGACCCTAAAGTTACTGCTTGGGTTAGAAATTGGTTGAGTGGGAGGCGACAAAGGGTACAAGTAAATGGAGCTCACTCTGAAGAGAAGGAGGTTACCAGTGTGTGCCTCAGGGATCTGTCCTTGGTATGATTCTTTTTAACAACTTTGTTATTGATATAGCGGAAGGGCTATTGGGTAAGGTTTGCCTCTTTGCAGATGATACCAAAATCTGCAATAGAGTAGACACCTAGGAAAGTATAGATAACATAAGGAGGGATCCAGCTAAGCTTGAAGAATGGTCTAGAATTTAGCAGCTGAGATTTAATGTTAAAAAATGCAAGGTCATGCATTTGGGCTGCAACAATCCAAGGGAGCAATATAGTATAGGGGGTGAAGTACTTTTGTCCACTAAAGAAGAGAAGGATCTAGGCGTGATGGTGTCTGATGATCTTAAAGTAGCTAAACAGGTAGAAAAGGTGTATAAGTATAAGAAAAAGAGGCAATTGGTGCAACCTCATTTGGAGTATTGTGTGCAATTCTGGAGACCACACCTTTAAAAGGATATAAACAGGTTGGAGTTGGTACAGAGAGTGACTACTAAAATGGTTAGTGGTCTTTATTATAAAGCATATGAGGACAGACTTAAGGATCTTAATATGTACACCTTAGAGGAAAAGCGGGATAGAGATATGATATGATTGAGACGTTTAAATACCTCCATGGCATAAATGCACAGGAGGAGAGCCTCTTTCGATTGAAAGTAAGTTCTGTTATGAGGGGACATGGGATGAGGGTGAAGGGGGATAGGATTCAGGAGTGATATGAGGAAATATTTCTTTACGGAAAGAGTTGTGGATCCATGGAATAGTCTCCCAGTGGAGGTAGTAGAGATGAGGACAGTATCTGAATTCAAAGAAGCATGGGACAAATACAGAGGATCTCTAAAGAAAAAAATGGGACTGTTGTAGTGGTTGATATGGAAGGACAAACTAGATGGCCATGTGGTCTTTTTCTGTCGTCATGTTTCTATGGGAAATAGTGAACTACTGTACCATCAGTGCTGTCAGTTCAAATATGAGGCCCCCAAAATTTTACTAGTGGGTGCCCAGAATGGAGGGCACTCTCCACCCCCCCCCCCCTGCCTTACGTTTCAGTGGCCAACATAGTACATCACGGTAGATAAAGACTAGAACAGCTTATCCAGTCTGCCCAGTAAAGTGATTAGGGGTGTAAATGCTTCTCTTTGCACATCACGTCCTCTAGGGCTTTGTTTAGGGTTGCAAATTACTCAATGCCACTCCCCACCAACATCCAGATAGATATTTAGGTATCTCATATCCCACTGCCCGCCAAATTCTTGCCGTAAGAGCCACATGATTTCATGGCTGTCATGGTGAGACTTTGGCCTGGTAGCAGGAGATGAGGTGCTGGAGCAGTACTCTGGCTGCTGGAAGGAGGGAGGTGAGATTCAATAATTTAATTAGAGAAAGATGGTGCACAGCAAGTTTGTTAAAAGTTAGTATTGTTTAGCACACTCTGCCTCCCTCCCCATGGTGCATGGGTTGCTTGGGCAGAATTTATACCACTGGCTCACACAGAGTCTTTATGTGGTGGTACAGAATACTGGCACCTTTTTCATTGGCTGTTAAAATTGACCCCTGGTTCTCATGTATTAATGAAAAGAGTCCTGCATACAAGTATCGGCACCTTTTTTGCTAGGAAATATCCCCTGGCTCACACCACAACATTTTTAAAAGTACATAGTCTGTTTTATCTCCTCAGCTGTCCATATAAAACAGCAAGTGATAAGGTGTCTCTAGCAGGCATGCTTTATGTTAATTTTCAAAGAGCGTCTACCCAGAAAGTTTTTCTTTGAAAGTTAATGCAAAGTTTGCATCCTACAAGCTCCCTGGTCCTAAGCAACTCTGCAAGCTGATTAGATGCACCATTACCATCCAACAAAAAAGTTTTAACAAATGCAGATAGCTATGTTTGGAGACTTCAGCTGGAAAGCAAGCAATAGCAGCAGCAAAACGGAAACAAAAATGGTCCTTGAACAGCCAGCTATGTTTCTATTTCCTGAAATGTGCACCAGCATGAGACTGTTCAGAAGCGCTGATGATATAGTTGTTATGTATTTAAAGCACAGACAGAAGGGTCAAACCATGACGTGTTGCTTTATGCACACTTGTAATTCACATGCACAAGATTGGGAAAGTTGCTTGCAAGTTCCCCAAAGACACATCCTGATGGGGCAACAGTTGCAAAATCCTAGACAAAGACGCAAGAAAAGACAATGTTACACACAATGTGTAGTAGTGTCTCAAGTTCTTGCTACATAACTCCAGAGGTCTACAATGAATTGTAAGTTTGTGGTAGCCAAGTCTTATTTTCCAATAGGGAAAAAAAAAGAATCAGAAAACAGAAAACAGTGAGATCAGCAGGGCTAGTGCAAGGATAGAAGATGCCCTAGGAAGGGAACTCTCATTCCTTCTGCCCTCTCCTGCTTCACCCCATCCCTCCTCTCTGGGACCAGGCAACAATGATAATAAAACAGTACTTACCAGAACCTCTGAATTGCTGCATGCTGGTGTATGTTTATGTTTATGCAATTTCTTGATATACCGCCCAGGCTGAAGGGCATCAGAGCGGTTTACAATTACTACAAGCAGGTACTGGATACATTCCCTTATCCCCAAAGGGCTCACAATCTATGTGTATGGAGGATTAAGTGGCTTGTCCAAGGCCACAAGGCGTGCCTATAGGACTAGAAACCCCAGTCCCTCCGGCCTGAGATTGCAGTCCCCACGTGGGACTTGAACCCCTGGCCCTCTGGCCTAAGGTACCTTGTCCTAACCACTAGGCCACTCCTCCTCCTGAAAGGCCAGACAGTCCAACCCCCTCTGACACAGGCTTCCTGTTTGCATGGGAGTGGAACCAGCTGGTCAACATGCAGCAGTTCAGAGGCTCTGGTAATTACTGCTTTGCTGTTTTACTGTCATTGCCACCACCACCACTGCAGGTCCAGGAGAGGGATGGCAATGGCAGGAATGGAACTCAAGTCCAGAGCGAGGTGATCCACAAAGGATAAAGATGATCAGAATGTACACCTAAGAATAATTACCCAATATGGTTGTGTTTCGGCTGAGCCTTCATCAGGAGTAATGGCATAAACTATAAAAAATAGAATACATACATCAAAAACAAAGTGATGATAATAATAATAACCAATAAAAAATATAAGTATATAACAGATAAATAAGGATAACATATAAATATCTAAAAACATGAATAAATAATGAGGCACCTTCTAATATGTGTGTCCAGGCCCCTGTGCGCCCAATCGGAATCAGGACGCACAGAGGCAGACCCAATTCCGATCCCAAGTGGGCTAGACGTGCCCTGCGGGATCGGGTCTGGGCCTGTATGTGCAGGATGGGACCTGATTCTGATTGGCCTGCATGTACAGACCCCTGACAGGCTAACTAAGTCAGGTTCCTGAATGGAGCCGTGGTGCCATAGCATCCCAGTGACATGGCACCACGGCTCTATTCAGGACCCACAATCCCTGACCATTGACCACCTTTTCCTTTCCCTACAGCCCAACCCCCGATCTGGCTTTCCATGGCCAGGGTCAGCTGTAGGGAACCCCCTGCACCTCCTCACCTTTCTGCCACTGCCCAGTCCTATGTCCAGTCTGCCGACCCCGGATGTACAGGGCCGACCTCAGAATCAGCCCTGTACGTCCGGGGTTGTGGACCGTCCATGCTCCACCCTAGCTCTGCCTCCGGAACACCCCCAATTAAGCCTCCCCATACAAACTCCTTGTTCATACGGGGAGGCTTCTGCTGAGATGTCTATCCCCACTATTTGTGTTACAGAATATGTATAAATAAGGTAGAAAAGCAGAGAATATTGGTGATACGTACTAAAACATATAGAACAGACCAGTAGATAAAAGTATCCAAATAAAACAATAGAGGAGGACAAAAATAAAACAATCTGTTCAGTAAAACTTTAAAATAACAAATAAACTACATAAAACAATATACAATAATGAATAATAAGACAATAAATAATAGTAATTATAATAAGAACAATATAAAATCACAAAGTACTACAAGTATTACATGGAATTCCAACCACTGAAAGGATGACGAGAATTTTAAGAGAAAGGCACATGTATGTACGGAGCCAAAAATATAAAATGAAAGAAACATATTTACATGAAGAAACACTGTTAAGGTGTGCTGCTGGGTACAAAACACTCCAATAAGATTTCTACAGAAACAAATAGCACATCAGTGAACTATGGAACCACTAGAGGAGAGGAGAACACTGATCTACACAGGATCAATTAACAGAGTGGTGGAAGAAAACATAGCTACTCATCTGTAGCAGGTGTTCTCCGTGAACAAGTCCTCACATATGGGTGATGTCCCCAATGGAGCCCTGCATGGGAACACTCCCCAGCTTCCATTGGGAACCTCTATCACCCATGCATGCCTGCTTACTTGCCTGCTGTGGCGCCATCTTATCACCAGCATGATAACCAAGTTAGTAGCCAAAAACAATTCCACGAGGAGGTGGGAGGGTTGTGAGGATTTATTCCTGCTGTTCACAGAGAACACCTGCTACAGGTGAGTAAATACGCTTTCTCTGTGAACATGCAGGAAGTAAGTCCTCACATTTTAGACTCCCAAGCGACAGGCTACCGAACACAAAAAACAGCCCAACCTGGCAAACCTATGCTGCCTCGAATCCTGCAATCCATTGGACTCCAGAAACCTTACTATCCTCTCTTTTAGTAGCGTTTCCAATAATTACTCACCACAGAGGTTAGACTAACTGGTTTGTAGTTGTCAACCTCATCCTTACTTTCCTTCTTGTGTATTGGGACCACATGTGCCTTCCTCTAGTCCTCTGGGACCACTCACAACTCTAAAGCAGCATTGAAAAGGTCAGGCAGTGGAGCCACTAGAACATCCCCAAGTTCCTTCAATATTCTGGGATGTATCTTTTCCGGTCCAATTGTCTTGTCTACTTTTAGTTTAGCTAGTTCCTCACAAACACAAGCTTCTGAAAATCATTAAAGATCTCCATCACTTCTGTTCCTCTTTGTGGGCATTTTCTGAGGTCCTGCTCCTGGTCCTTCATCTGTGAACACCAAATAGAAATATTTGTTAAGCAATTCTGCTTTATCCTCATCAGCTTCTATATATTCCTCCCCTTCACCCTTGAGTCTGACAACACCACTTTTGTCCTTCCTCTTCTCACTAACATACATGAAATATGTCTTATCTACTTTTTTTATTGCATTGGCTATTTCTTCTTTTTGTATAAGAACATAAGATATGCCATACTGGGTCAGACCAAGGTCCATCAAGCCCAGTATCCTGTTTCCAACAGTGGCCAATCTAGGTCATACGTACCTAGCAGTTTCCCCAAAAGACACAGGTTCCACAATGCTTGTACTAGGTCAAGCATTGATATCCTGGGTCCCTTCTTAATAATGGTTTATGGACCTTTCCTCCAGGAACTTGTCCAAACCTTTTTTAAACCCAGCTACACTAACAGCCTTTACTACATCCTCCGGTAACAAATTCCAGAGTTTGCTTTCCTGACTACTTTGCTTTCCTTACTACTTTGTTAGCTTCTTTAAGTTTTTCCAAATATAGATGCTTGTCTTCCTCTTTCTATGATTTATTTATTTATTTAGTTACTTATTTAACTGTATTTATATCCCGCTTTTCACCGGGTCAAAGCGGTGGGACATATAACCGGGGGGGGGGGGGAATCAAATGTGGGGGGGGGGGCCATCACCGGGGGCTCAACATTGATGATTTTTGGGATGAACATATAGACTGACAAGATAGCATAGTTACTGGTTTGGAGTTCTTGGAGAGAAATAGGGGGGGGGGGGGGGTGTTCCTATTCAGAGATGTTCTCGGAATAGGATGCTTTTTAGCTGCTTTTTGGGAGATCACCGTTGTTCCTGATGTGGTTTGGTAGAGAGTTCCAGAGGGATGGGGCATAGAGTTCAAAGGCTCTGTTGCAGGTCCGTTGAGTTGCTTTGGTTCTTTTGTGGGGGATGGCAACGGAGCTTTTGGAGGATTGTCTGGTTGTTCTGCTGTGGGTTGGGCGAGGCAGTAGGGCGCAGAGTGGGGTGCCTTGTGTTTGGTGGATGGTTTTGTGGGTGAGTAGAAGGGTTTTGTACTTGATTCTTGCTTCAATGGGGAGAATATGAAGGTCTCTCAGAATTGGGGTGATGTGGTCTCGTTTCTTTGCATTGTGAATTATTCTCGCCGTGGTGTTTAGGGCAGTTTGGAGGGGATTGGTCTGTGTGGCAGGTAGGCCATGGTAGTTTATGTTGCAGTAGTCCAGATGAGGGAGTGTTAGAGCTTGCATTACTGTCCTGAAGTCTTGTGGTTCGAGGAGGGGTCGGAGGCGTTGTACCGTTTTTTGCCTTGTGGAATACAGTTCTTGTGGTCTTGTTGATTTGCTGCTTAAGGGTTAGGGCTTGGTCAATGATAATGCCGAGATATCTTATGTGTGGTTGTACTTGAATTTGCGTGGTTCCCATGGTGAGGTGAGTGGGTGGTTTGAAGTCTGGGTCTTTTGTCACTATAAGGGCTTCGGTCTTCTTTATGTTAATGGATAAGTTGTTCTCTTGTAGCCAGTTGGATACGTCAGTGAAGCAGGTTGATAGCTGGTCGTTTGTTGGGTCCATGGTTGTAATTGGGGCGTAGAGCATTATGTCGTCGGCGTATATGTGGAAGTTGACATTGTGAGTGCGTATGACTGAGCAGAGTGGACGGAGGTAGATGTTGAAAAGCATGGCTGATAGTGTGGATCCTTGAGGTACTCCTTGATGTTGCTAGAAGGGGGGTGAGGTGGAGGTTTTGGTGCGGATCAATTGCTGTTGGTTGGTTAGATAGGACCTGAACCATTGGAGTACAGTATCTTTGATCCCAATTGTTTGCAGTCTGTGGATAAGGGTGTCATGGGAGATGGTGTCGAATGCCGCTGATATATCCAGAAAAATTAGGATGTATCCGGAGTGTTTCTCTTGGGTTCCTATGATGAGGGTGTTCATCAGCATGGTCATTAGGGTCTCGACCCCATGTAATGGTCGGAATCCGTGTTGCTGCGGGTCCAGTATGTTGTTAACGTCTAGGTGTTCTTGAAGCTGATGTTGGACTATCTTCTCGATTATCTTTGCGGTGAGCGGGAGGCTTGCTACTGGCCTGTAGGAGGTGGGGTCTAGGGGATCTAGGTTGTGCTTTTTTAGGGTTGGTCGGATGATTGTGGTCTTGAGGGCGTCTGGCATGTGTCCTTGTTTAAAGGATTCATTTACGATGTGGGTTAGTGGTTCACTGAGGTCTTCTTTGGTTTTCTTTATCCAGTCGGCAGGGCAAGGATCCAGCGGGGAGGTGGTGGTGTTCAAGCAGGAGATGGTGGAAGATATTTCTTCTTTTGAGGTTGTGTCGAATGTATTCCAGTCTCTGTTCAGGGTGGGGTATGAAGTTGTCGTGGTTGTTGTTTCAGTGTAGTGATGTGGGTTTTGTGGTTGCTGAAGCTGTTTGTATTGTCGGGCTAGAAGATCAGGGGGGATATCTGGCAGCTGGTCGGAGTTACTGGGTGCTTTTGTTAGAGTTTTGACAATTTGGAAGAGCTCTCGAGGTTTGTTTATGGCTGTTGCGATGATTTTGGTGTGGTAGGTTTTTTTGGCATTGTCAGTTTCTGAGTGGTATGCATTGAGTTCGTAGAGGTATTTTGCTTTGTCTCTGTCGCTTTTGGTTTTTCTCCATTTCCTTTCGGTTCTTCTAAGTCTGGTTTTCAGTTTGCGGAGGCTGGGGGTGAACCATCGGGCTTTTGAGGAGATGGGTCTGGTACTGGTGCTGTTTCTAGTTGTGCTGGCTGCTGAGGAGATTGTGGTATTCCAGTTGTGGATCAGGACATCAAGGTTGTTGGAGTGATCTCTTGTATTTAATCAGACCCCCACCCCACCCCACCCCTCTTTTTTTATCACTTTTTCACCTACTTCTTTTGAGAACCAGAGGGGCCTCCTTTTCGTTTTACATTTACTTACCTTTCTAAGAAAAAGGTTTCCTGCACTTAAACTATCCCCTTTCAGTTTTGCTTGTTGCTTTTCTGCATCCCCCCCCCCCAGATGTTCCCATCCCACTAACAACTCCTTGAGATATTGTCCCATCTCAGCAAAGTTAGTTTTCCTAGGGCCCAATATTCAGCTGCCCGGATCTTTGAAGGGCTATGTGCCTGTCAGCACATTGTCCTCCCTGCTGACCTCTAAACCAGATATTCAAAGCTGCGGCAACAGCATTGAATATCCTGTGATCATTGCCAAAGCTAACCAGGCAGCAGCAATATTGGATGTTGCCCAGTTAGCTCCTGTGCCTTAAAGATAGGCAAGGAAAACCCTATCTTTAAGGTGCAGGATCAAACTGTCTCCACTCTACCCCAGAATGCCCCCAACATGCCCTCCAGGTAGGTGTCATTGAATATTCCCATCTTAGGCTTTTATACGATTTACTGGACTGTAAACCGTGTAAATGCCTTTTGAATATTGGGCCCCCTACTTTTGAATGTATTTTATCAGCCCTAGTCTTAATACTGAACCACACCATCTGGTGATCACTGTATGAGAGATGATTTTCCACTATGACATCAGAAATGCTTTCCCCATTGGTTAGCACCAAATCCATTATGGCCCCTTCACGTGTGGGTTACCAGTTGCCAGAATAGTTCTCCCTGTAGAGAATCTAGGATCTTCTTACTTATAGATAACACCGCATCAGGGATGTGCCAATCAACATCTGGCATATTAAAATCACCCTTCGGGGACAAGGGAATAAAAAGTACCTGTTAGTATACATGTAAACTGCTCTGATGCGTAAGTAAAGGGCAGTATATCAAATGCCTAAACCATAACCATAACCTATCAGTAGTACTTCTTCCTTCATGGCACTATTGTGTATGTCTTCTATTAAATTCCCATCTACTTATTCTCCCTATGAGGGATATCTGTATATCACACTAATGCAAACGGATTTCCCTTTCCTTTCTAGTTTGACCCACAGTACCTTCTCGCTCCCTTTTAAGCCCTGTATTTCTATAGCTTTAATATTATTCGTTACATATAGTGCCACACCTCCTTCCCTTCTTCTCACCCTGTCCTTCCTGAATAAAGTATAGCCTGGTATAATTACATCCCAGTCATGTTTGTCCTTGAACCATGCCTCCATAACTGCCACTAAATCAAAGTCAGCTCTTCCATTAAAGCCTCAACATCTGGGATCTTATTTCTCATGCTACAGGCATGTATACACATCGCTTTCCAGATATTGCCTCTTTTACCCATTCCTTTCACTTACCTGGAGGCTTTCTTCATGCATCCCCAATGAATCTAGTTTAAAGCCCTCTAGTCCCACAGGTGCTCCTTGTGGTCTTGGGCAAGCCACTTAACCCTCCATTGCCCATGTTCCCTATAAAATGTAAACCGCACTGATGCAGAATAGCACGGTATATAAGAGAATGTAAATAAATAAATAAATAAAATAAATAAGTAGGTTAACCAGTCTCCTGCGGAAGACACTTTGACACTTTTTGGACAGATGGATGCCATCTCTGCTTTGCAGCCCTTGGAAAATCATCCCACGGTCGAGGAAACCAAAACACTCTCAATAATACCATCCATGCAGCCATACATTAATCTCCAGGATGCGAGCCTCTCTGCCTCGACCTTTACCCTCAATAGGAAGGATTGAAGAGATACCACTTGCTTTACCCTCTGTCCCAGAGCCATGAAGTCACTCTTCAGGTGCTCAGAAGGATACTTGGCAGTATCATTTGTGCCAACATGGATGAGCAACATTGGATAATAGTCAGTAGATTTGATGAATTTCGGCAATCTCTCCATAAGCTTTTGGATTTTGACTCCTGACAGACAGCATACCTCTCTGGACATCAAGTCTGGTCGGCAGATGGATGCCTCAATACCCCTCAGAAGAGAGTCATCAACTACCACTACCCCTATGAAGAGAGGCTAAAAAGGTTAGGGCTCTTCAACCTGGAAAAGAGATGGCTGAGCGGAGATATGATAGAGGTCTATAAATTAATGAATGGAGTGGAACGGGTAAACGTAGATCAATTGTTTACATTATCAGAATATAGAAAGACTAGGGGACATGCAATGAAGCTACAGGGTAAACTATTTAAAACTAATAAAATAAAATATTTTTTCACTCAACGTGTAATCAAACTCTGGAATTTGTTACCGGAGGATGTAGTAAAGACTGTTAGTGTAGCTGGGTTTAAAAAAGGTTTGGACAAGTACCTGGAGGAAAGGTCCATAAACCATTATTAAGAAGGGACCCAGGATATCAATGCTTGACCCAGTACAAGCACTGTGTAACCTGTGTCTTTTGGGGAAACTGCTAGGTACGTATGACCTAGATTGGCCACTGTTGGAAACAGGATACTGGGCTTGATGGACCTTGGTCTGACCCAGTATGGCATATCTTATGTTCTTATGAGGGCGATGCAGTCCACCATCCAGGTATTCAGGGTCCGCTTGGTCACTGCCTCCCCCAGCCAACAGGCGTCATAGGAGACAAAAAGCTGGAACGCTCTTTGGTGACCCCAAGTGTGCTGTAGGTAAAAGGACTGGGCCTTCTTACAGTCTGGAGTATGCAGGATGTTCTCCACCCTAATGGTATGAGGCCTTGGAAAGAAGGTGGGGAGCACCACCTCCTGATTGAGGTGAAACGAAGAAACCACCTTCGGAAGGAATATGGGGTGTGTGCATAGCACAACCCTGTTCTTGTAGAACCTAGTATAGGGCGGCTCCACTACCAGGGCCTGAAGCTCACTGACTCTGCAGGCAAAGGTGAGTGCCACCAGGAAGGTGACCTTCCAGAAAAGGTACCACAGATGGCAGGTAGCCAGGGGCTCAAATGGTAGCCGAGTCACGCTAGCACCACGTCGAGATCCCACTCCACTGGGGATGGACAGATTTGGGACTTGGAGAGTAGCAGGCCCCATAGGAAGTAGGTGACAAGGGGCTACACCAAAAGAGGCTTGCCCTCAATAGGTGGTGGTGCACTGAGAAAGCACTTAGATGCACCCTGATGGAGATGGTCTTGAGTCCAGCCTGTGAAAGATGAAGCAGGTACTGTAGCACCATCTGCACAGTGCAGGAGAAAGGGTGGGCACGTCTATCTGAGCACATGGAGAATCTGCACCACTTAAAGGTGTAGGCATGCCTCGTGGAGACCTTGCAGGAGGCTAGGAAGACCTTCTCTACTTCCCCCAAAAGGTTGAAGGGGGCCAAGGTTACCCATTCAGCAGCCAAGCTGTTAGCATCAGAGACCCCAGATTGGGGTGGAGGAGGGAGCCGTCCTCCTGAGTCAGTAGCCCCAGAGAGCTCCCAAGAGGGACTAGGTGCTCCATTGCTAAGCAGAGCAGCAGTGAGAACCATGGCTGCCTGGGCCACTGGGGGACCACCAGAATTAGCAATACTTTGTCCTGGATGACCTTTAGAAGGGTCTTGGTGACTAATGGCATGGGCAGGAAGGTGTATAGGAGGCCCTGCGACCATGGATGAGAAAGGCATTGCTGCCTTCTGGGAAGGGTGAGGATGGAGGGAACAGAATCATATCATCTGAGCATTGGCCAGACTTGCAAAGAGGTCCAGCCGAGGGGTTCCCCAGAGCCGAAACAGCTTTGGGCTACTCTGGGGTCTAGCCACCATTCATGCAGCTGGAGGACCCTGCTCAACCTGTCTGCAAGGGTATTGTCCTGACCCGGCAGGTAAACCACTCTCAGGAGCATTCCATGGCTGATCCCATATGAACTGGCTACTGCCTCATGGCAGAGGGTGTACTACCCTGTACCCCCCAGGCTTGTTCATTAGTGTTGTTGGAAGCTTATGTACAAAATGGAGGCCGGTTGTGGGTTGCAGAAAACTTGTGCTTCGGGGTCAGTTCTAATTCAGAAGTAGGGCTGTGGGGACAAACATTGCTTTCAGAATTATCAACCAGTTCTTGTGGAAAGGAAGTATCAGGACAAAGTTAGTAATTGACTTTGGCATTTTATCACTGCCTGGCTCTATTAAAATGATTTCACATTATGTAGCATCTAGCATCCTTGACAAATTCAGCTCTACCTACAGTATGTCTTAAAGGCTTCAAAAAAAGTAGCAGCTCTCTTAAATGGGCAAGAGCTCTGCACCTGCAAGTATGACACTATACGAATAAAACATTCTGTGTTGTACCAGGTGCAATTAAAATCAACAAAAGTATTCCAACTATTAAAAATATTGACATGCCAGGTTTTGGCACTGTAGCTACCTCTTTTGGTCATATTCCTCAGTTTTATTTCTTATTTGTCACAATACATTTTGGGACATGTTTACTAAAATGTGCTAATGTGTACCAAATGCTAGGTAGTTAGATTAGTGCACAGTAATAGTTACCACAATCCCAAACAGCTGGCATGGTAAAAAATCCCATGCTAACTGCTTAGTGCGAGACAAGGTGGTTTAGGGGTGGAGAACAAGCATTGACTGCACATTGCAGTTAGCGTAGGGGTCATTAACACACACACTAATGGTCAATGTTGCAGTTACCACAGCCTCCATGGGTTGCATTACATGTACCCATGCTGTGACTGACGGTTTAGCATGGTGAGGCGCTGCTCACCACGGTAACTGCATAGGGACAGGCTAGGCATACCCCCAACAATTAGATGATGCTTTGCATCTCTTGCACAAAGTTTTTACACATTAATGCAGAACCTTAGTGCTCTTTAGTAAACATGGCCCTTTATAGTTTTACAGTTGCTTTGGAATTACAGCCATACTGCCTGCTTCCAAGTCTACTTTCACTAGTGCACTCTTTAGCTAATCATGCACTACTTATGCCTTTCATATTATCAGTGAGGGATTCCATAACAATCAAGCTTAGCACCACTTAGATTTGCATTTATGCAGATGAGTTTTAATTGTTCTATACTTGCTGTCTCAGGTTGATTTTTTTTTTTCTAATTTTAACTTTGCTTCTATCTTGCTATGGGAAAATGCAAGACACTTGCTCACCTTGTGCCCTTCCCCAGCTGTCAGTCTTATGGACAACTTTATAGTTCATGGTGGAGAGAGAGTCTGGATGCAGTCAATTCTTCAGTGGCTGAGTCTTCTACGACATCTGACCTCAAATGTATGAGGAAGTCTCAGCCTGACCCTCCCTGGCAAAGTGTCTGCAATTTACTCTCTCTTCTGCTATGCCATTAGTGGAACTGTCTCAGCTCTGCAAGATTTGTAGGGGGTGGGGGCGGAAATCTCATGAGATTTTAAATGCCCATTATGATGCTGTGACCATCTAGGAAAGTGCATTCTTCCCTAGGAAGGTGGGGAAGCAGTGAGCCAGGGACAGACCATAGATTTCAAGCTACCTTCTTTGATATAACAGTGATGTCTGGTAAACCCAGTATTGCTTCTACTTGATCTGTCCTATTATCTACTAGGGTTGTTAATGTGGTAAAGACAACATTTTAAAGAACTGATGTTGGAAATACAGTAGTTGATCACGGAGAACATGGAGGACATTGATAAAGCTGGGACAAAGGCCTCAGGTCAAGATATTTCTGAAATTAAAAATGAACTTTCCCTTCAAGGGTGGTCAAGGCTAGGAGCTGAAAAGTGGCAACTGTTGAAGAACTGTTCCTGAACTATAAGAGCTATGTGACTCATTAATAAAACCCTCTGCGGGCAATTAGAAAACGCCAAACCAGGGTGAGAAGCAAGGCCTGAGAAGAATACAAATTTCCAAGTTATACACCATTGCTGCTGCTGATCTATTTTATGGCTATTTATTGGACTGCTAGAGCATTTTATATTCATCAATTGCAGAATAAGGTGGAGATGGTAACAGTCCATCTAGTCAGAATCCACATTGAGATAGCAATGCCAGTTTCTCCCACAACTAGACTGACAGCCCTTCTTGCATCTTTGTTTCAGTGAACACTTTCTTACACAATGTTTAATAGCAAAAGCAATGCTTTTATATTATTTAGACAATAAAATTGAATCATTCAAGAGTCCAAGCTTAATAAAGTTTAACTTATCTGCTTCTATGAATTCTACTCTTACTTAGATCATATTCATTCTAATCTTCAAATAAATCATGTCAATAATTAATCCTATTTCTTTTAATCCTATTTAATTATTTAATTCAATAATCAGGAGTTCTCAACCAAGTCTTCAGGACACAGCCAGCCAGTCAGGTTTTCAGGTTAACCACAATGAATATGCATATACGAGATTTGCATGCACTGCCTCCATTGTACGCAAATCTCTATCATGCATACTCATTGTGGTCATCCTGAAAACCTGACTGGCTGTGTCCCGAGGACTGGGTTGAGAACCCCTGCCATAGAGGAATGTTTACTAATGTGCGCTAATCTCTTAGTATGTTGCTTATAATGTTGAGCATTTGCATAAGAAACTGTACAGTGAAACCAAGATGCACAGAGGGGCTGTCAATCAAGTTGAGGTAGGAGAAGCCCTTTAAGAAAGACAGCACATCTTAATGTAGTTTCTGAATAGGTGAGATGCTGTGCAGCACTTTCAATAATCAGCTCACTGTTCATAAAAATGATCATACAGTGAAACATAGTAAGTAGCTTTCTCTATATGTGAATCAATTTCTGTTGCATTAAAGTAATTTATCCTTTGACTATAGCTTATTCAACTGATTAGGTAATTCTTTAAGAGCTATGGTAAAGGATTTGATAAACTGATTTGGAGGGGAGTAGCAGCCTAGTGGTTACAGCAACAGCCTAGCACCCAATACATCTGGGCTTAATTCCCATTGGCACTCTTTGGGACCTTGGGCAAGTCACTTTACCCTCCATTGCCTCAGAAGAAAAGGCCTGGCAATCTACTTCTGGTGATATACTGCCAAGAAAACCCAGGGACTGCTGGGCGACAGGAGTTGACTTGGCAGCACTTTTAAAAAAAAAGTTGATTTAGTTAGATTAAAAAAAAAAAGCCAACTGTTAAGTGATGGCTTATGATAGAATAAAGATTAAGATATTTTGTAAGACATTGAAAGTAGTATAGTATAAAGCCATTCATAATAGTAGGATGTTGGCATATTATCATATGAATTCATTTTTTGTATTATAGATTGAGGAATATTGCAGGAGCATATTATTTCATAAATTCACTTTTACATAAAATGGAGCAAATTATCTCTGACAATAATCTATCTCAGGGGTTCTTAACACAGTCTTCGGGACGTACCTAGCCCATCCCGTTTTCAGGATAACCGCAATGAATATGCATGAGAGATCTGCATATAATGGAGGCAATTCATCAAATCTCTCTCATGCGCATTCATTACGGTTGTCCTGAAAGATTGACTGGCTAAGGGGGTCCTGATGACTGAGTTAGGAACCGCTGGTCTAGCTAACTGTTTTAGTGAAGCATTTAAAAGCTGATATTGGAGATTTCATTAATCCTTGACTTAATTTAAGTTGTTTAAAAATTGTATTTAGCAACCTCCCTCCAATTATACATATGGGTGAAGGATACCAGAATTCTCAACTATGTGCTTTGTAGCCAACTGAAATGTCCCCCCCAAATTATAGGGAAGACCATTCTCCAAATTACAAGATGCTCTCAAACATAATCTTAAAGCTTGAGAGGGCACAGCATTCCCACCCAAAGCCTTTAAACCAAGCAATCACAAACACAAAAGGAAAAGAAAGGCCAGCTTTGTAAGTTCATCATCTGTAGTCTTGCTTTCGGTTCCAGGAATGGTATTATATTAGTATACCAATGAACACAAACTTAATAAGGCAAAGGGAGCTATTGAAACTCATATGTTGTCATTTATGGAAGGATTTCCTCATCAAACTATTGTTGATTTAATGAATATAGTATTATATATGTAATGTGTTTTTGATATGGTACTGTATGTATTCAATATTAATGTTTTATAGCTTTCCTTAAGAGCAATTTCTCCAAATGGGTTAGTTTTGCACATAAATAAGAATAACTGCCTAAGGGATAAACTAAACTAACAAAAATACCCTTAGTATTAGTGCTCCCCCTGGGGATCTTACGGGATTTCTAGAGAGCTCCCTGGATTTGGTTACTGCCCGCACTACCCTCCTTATTATACTGGCCCTTGAGACGGATAAAGCATTAATTCTTCAACTGTACTTTAGGAATTTCAGTGAGCAGTTTATGGGAGCAAGTGTTCGTATTTTTCCTGATTTAGCTAGAAATACCCAGCTGAGGAGGAAGGAATTTCTGGGTTATAAGCCCAGGGTACTTTCTCTAGGCCGGTCATTTTTGTTAAAATTTCCTGCCAGGTGTTGTGTTTCGTATAATGAAAAGTTGTATATGTTTTTGAGCCCTGCCAGCTGCTGGAGTTGCTGGTAGCTAGGGAGGATAAAATTGTGAATGTGACCCCCCCCCCCCCCCCATATGGCTGACATATAAGTCTTCCACTGCTTATTTTTATTGTTATTTTCCTGAAAATTTCTGTAAAGGAAAAAAAAAATTTTCCTGATGCCTCTCCTTACTATTGTGGTCTGATTTTGGTAATGTATTGGATGATGTACTTTTTGGTATTACTTTGGAATTATTTTCATGTTACCATTTTTCCTTCCATTCATTTGAATGTACTTAAAAATTCAATAAATATTAAAGTGAAAAAAAACCCCCTTAGTAAACCACTTGATCCAACTGCTACTGGTTTGCAACTATTGTTACATGCCAAGCCCAGGATGTCACTCAGATAAGTGTACTTATACACCTTTATTGTATGTACAGATAAGCTGATTTTAAAGAAAATCTTTTCTGTTTCGTTATAGGAAAAACAGAGTGCATCTTATGGGCTTGGGTACTAGGTAAGATTACCACGTACTATATAGAAGTACAGACACTTCTGTTTTTTAATATTTATGTGTATTGTTGAGCTCTGAGGGATCCTTAAAAGTACTTTTGTGGATGTAGGATATTGAAATTGTGGTGAATTTGGATTAATAAATAAATATTAAGGATTATAAGGCTGAAGACCTATGATGTCAGCATCTGCCATCTCCCTATGGTGACTAGATTCGCCAGATGTAGGGGTAAGGCCATCCCGAGGTGATTTATCTGCCATATAGCATTAGTAATACGTGTATTTGTGTAGAAGATTTATATGAGGTTTTTCTGGAGATTATAAGGAATTTATGGTGATTACTAAGGGTATTTTTAGTTAGTTAGTTTAGTTTCACACATACTATGAAATAGTGAACCTCACTCTTAAGCCAGATTTTCCAGGTTCCCCATATAGTCTAACATGAAGAGAGTACTGCATTAGCAGAATGGCATGATACCCCAAAATTAAAATTACAAGTCTAATATGCATGTCTATCCTAACAGCAATTTTATGCACAGTTTACAATGTACTGTATCTATGTTAGGCTGCCACCTCCTGTCCTTTTTAGGAAGCTCAATCACTGGCTTTATAATCTTTGAGTAGGGCAAGTAACTAAGAGAATCGTGGAATTGTTTTTTTCCTGTGAAGCACTGGTCTCAGTGGTTAAAGAGCTTAAGTTTAGTTCCATCTGTCCACAGAACATTTTCCTAGGATTGTGGTTTCTCAAGGTGGGTGTGAGCAAATATCAGGCATACCTTTTTATGTCTGTCTTAGAGCAGTAGGGCCCTCCTTGGCCTTCACCTATGAAGTCCTTCTTTGTTTAGTACACAGTGGACGGTGTTGATTGAAACCACCACTCCAGATTGCATAGGCCAGCCTTGAACTACTTGGATGCTGTACATGGTGTTCAACAGTTCAAACTAACCTTTTAAGACTTCTTGGATTAACTTTCCTCATGCTACAGTTCCACAAGCAGAAAACGTCTTATCATTGCAAAGTCTTTGGAAATGGCCTTGTACCCCTTTGCAGTTTGATGGTTGGTAATAATGGCTTTTCTGACAGGCTTAGGCAGTTCTTTTGTTTTTGTAAAAATGGATCAAGGAGTGAAAGAAGCCATTTTAAGCATTAGAGACATTATCCATTAGTTGATTCAAGTCATGTGAGTACTGACAATTGCTTATAGGTACTCCAATTTTACTGCAATGGGAATGTAGCTCTTCTATTCAAGCCAATTATTGGCAATCTTATAAACATATCTTATGAAATAATAGTACTATTGAAAAATTGTTAACTATTAAATTAAATTGAGCTTCCAATGTTAATGTCCTTTTGGTAAATTCCTAACCCCTAAAAGATTTGTCAGATCCACATTCAAAAGGGGGTGGAAAGGAAAACACTCACTCCCCCCTCCCCTACTTGCTATAGGAGCTCCGTTTACTTAATTGTATGAAATAAAGCTTCAGGTTTAAATGAAAGTGACTGGTGCTGTAATATTTTTGAATTAAAACCCATATTTTATCAGAATGGCATCTGGCATCATGCTTGCTGTGAGAGAGGAAATTTCCTTTTGGGGGGTTGTCCCTCTGGTTCATTGGCAAGCAGATCTCACAGCAAGCATGACAGACACCAGTCTGAGAAAAATGTCCACAGGTTTTAATTCACAAATGTTCCAACACCTGTCACTTAAACCTGAAGCTTTATTTCATACAATTAAGTAAAAGGAGCCCCTAAAGCAGGAGGGGAGGGAGGGAGGGGGGGGGGGGTATTTCCCTTTCCACCTCCTTTTGAATATAGCTCTGACAAAGCTTTTAACGGTTAGAATTTCACACAAAGGACATTACCAGTGGAACCTCAATTTAATTTAATAATTATGTCCTAGCAATGGCCCAGTTTTTATACTATTTCATTTTTTTTAATTAACGTTTTGATTCTTTTATGTTTCAGATGTGTGCATATATAGTCCAAAGCCATTGCACTGGCCACTTTTTTTTTTTTTTAAGGACATATTGGACATTAAGAGGTTGAACTGCAAGGGTACCAATAAGGTTTACCGTAACTGAATAAGAAATAAACTATGCATGGTAAATCTGCACAAATGAGTTTGGATATTGCATCGTTCAAAAGGGATTGAGCTTGGTCTTCACAATGTTAGTGGAAACTTAAGAAATCTGGTTTGATCATGGAATGTTAACACCCACAAAAAGAGTAACCCAGTCATCAGAAATGGTATTGTAACCCTGTCCAGACTATCCACTGTCAGACAGTGTACAAATTGAAAAAGCTGAAGACAGCAATTCTGCACAGCAGCAGTTGTCTCGTGAAGAGCAACCAGAAAACCCTCCCTAAAGTCAAAAAGAACCCTAGACCAATAATTCTCAACACGCTCCTGGAGACAACATTTAACCAGTCATCTTTTCAGGATTACCACAAGATCACAGTGAATGTGCATGAGATACATTTGCATTTACTGAATATCTGCCATTCTCTCTCAGGAATATTCATTGTGGTCATCCTGAGAATCCAACTAGTGAGGTGGCTCCAGGACAGGGTTGAGAAGCATAACCTTAGACTAACATCTAAAGATCTGCCAACCTCTCTCACTGCAACTTATATGAAAGTCTGTGCATCAATCAACAGGAAAAAAAATGAATAGTAATGGTGCTCATGGAAGGATAGAAGGGAAGAAACCACTACTTTAAAAAACCAAACATTACTGACTCCCTCAGGTTTGCCAAAGAGGTCTGCATGATCCAAAAGACTACTGGAAAGCATAGTTACACACCTGTAACAGGTGCTCTCCAGGGACAGCAGGAATCAGTCCTCACATATGGGTGATGTCAGTACCGACAGAGCCCTTACAAAGGTATCCCCCTACCTTTCAAAGAAAGCCTTTGGGAAATGCCACCATGCATGTGTGGTCCCTTTCCTGCCCCAGGGTGCCATCTTGCTCAGGCAGATGACATAGCTAGAGCCAACAAAAGAAGATGGCAAAAATAGTACAACAACTCCAAGGGGAGGAGGGAGGGTTGCGAGGACCAATTCCTGCTGTCCCTGAAGAATTCCTGTTACAGGTGAGTAACTATGTTTTCTACATAAACAAGAAGGAAGACAGGCCTCACATATGGGACTCCCTAGCTACAGGCTACCAAAAACCTGTAGGGAAAAAAAAAAACACAGCTCAGCCGTGAGCAACCGCAAGTGAATCTGAGGACAGACTCTGAAGACTCCAGTTTCCAGGGAGAACCATGGCTCTGGTAGCCTGAACAAGAAGGGTCAGAGGGCAGGAGTTGCCTAAACCCTGAACAGATTACAGCTTAGATGAAGGCACTGTCCCATCAGGACTCCCTCTCCAAGCAGTAGTGAGCTGCAAAAGTGAACGTAAGACCAGGTGAAGGCCCAGCAGATGTCTGCCATAGGGACAGAGCATAGGCTCACAACGGAAGTTGCCATAGCTCTGACATTGTGCACCGTGACTCAGTACTCCAGCAGTAGCCCAGCCTGGTTGTGGGCAAAGGCAATGCAGTCTGCCATCCAGATGGACAGGGTCTGCTTAGTGACTGCCTTGCCCAGACGAATGGGGTCATACGACATGAAAAGCTGTGATGCTTTGCAGTGATCCTGGGTACACTGTAGATAGAACAGGGCCCTTTTACAGTCCAGAGTATGCAGAACAGCCACAGCCTTGTCAGCATGGGGCCAAGGAAAGAAGGTGGGGAGCACCACCCTCCTGGTTGAGGTGGAAGGTGGATACCACCTTCAGAAGGAATTTAAGAGGGGGGGGGGGGTGCGAAGCATGACCCTGTTTTTGTAGAATCTGGTTAGGGTGGCTTGGCCACCACAGCTTGGAGCTGACTCTGCAGGCAGAGGTGAGCACCACCAGGAAGACAACCTTCCAAGATAGATAGCACAGATGGCATATCCAAGAGTTTGAAAGGCTGCTTGGTAAGCTGCATTAGAACCACATTCAGAACCCATTCCACTAGGGGCGGCCAGATGGGATGCTTAGAGAGCAGCAAGCCTTACATGAAGTGGGTGATGAGGGGCCGGACAGAAAGAGGCTTGTCCTCTATGGAGTGATGATGCATAGAGCACGCTCAGGTAGATTCTACCAGAATTGGACTTAAGTCCAGCTTGCAAGAGGTGAAGCAAGTATTGGAGCACCATGTCAGCCCAGGAGAATGAGTCAAGCCATTGCTCCGCACACTAGACCAAAAATCTGCACCACTTGAAGGCAAACGTTCATTTCTTGGAGCTTTTACAAGAAGCCAGGACGACTTCCTCTACCTCTATAGGGAGGCTGAATGGCACCAGCGTGACCCATTCAGCCATCACGCTGTGAGTGATAGGGATCCCAGGGTGGGGTGGAGAATAGAGCCCCCCTTCTGGGTCAGCAGCCCTGGGGAACTCCCCCAGAGGGTTAGGGAGCTCCGTTGAGAGGAGGAGCAACAGAGAGAACCAGGGCTGTCTGAGCCAACGTAGGGCCACCAGGATCATGGAAGTCCTGTCCCACTGGACCTTGAAAAGGGTCCAGCCGATGAGCCATTTGGGAGGAAAGGCATACAACACTAAGTCCTCCGGCCACAAGATAAGGAAGGCATCTGCCGCTACCCGGCCTGGGTGCAGTTAGGGACAGCAGAAGTGGAGCAGCTGAGCATTGGCCAGGCTGGCAAACAGGAACAGACATGGGGTTCCCCATAGTCAGAACAGCTGCTATGCCACCTTGGGGTCTAGGAGCCACTCATGCAGCCAAAGGACCCTGATCAGCAGCCTGTCCACAAGAGCATTGTTCTGGCCTGGAAGATAGACTGCCCCAAGGTGCATCCCTTGCTTGATTGCCTACAAGCAGGGACCCTGTCCCCCCTTGTTTATTCAGATAGAACATCGGGACCTGGTTGTCCATTTGGACTAGCACAGACCGGTACTGCAGGTGGTGACAGAAAACCCTGAGCACCAGAAAGATGGGTCTTAGCTCCAGCAGATTGATCTGCTGCTGGCTTTTCTCAAAAGACCAGATGCCCTGCGTGTGCAGTTCGTCACAATAGGCATCCCAGCCCTGCAGGGAGGAGTCTGTCATGAGGAACATCTGGGGTTTGGCTGTTGGAAGAGTAGTTACTCACCTGTAACAGGTGTTCTCCAGGAGCAGCAGGAATCAGTCCTCACATATGGGTGACGTCGGCGCCGACGGAGCCCTCGTGCGGGGCATTTCCCCAGCTTTCAAAGAAAGCATTTGGGAATTGAAGCGCGCATGCGCGGTCCCCTTCCCGCCCAAGGGTGCCATCTTGCTCAGTCTGATGACATAGCTAAAAGACAGCAAAAAATCAAAATGAAGTATATGACTGCAACTCCAGGGGAGGAGGGAGGGTCATGAGGACTGATTCCTGCTGCTCCTGGAGAACACCTGTTACAGGTGAGTAACTACTTTCTCCAGGACCAAGCAGGAAGTCAGTCAGTCCTCACATATGGGACTCCCCAGCTCTAGGCTACCGGGAACCCTAAACCCTCAGCTGAAAAATGGCTCCCTCTCAAGAGCCTCAGAATATGTGCTAAGAATATCCTCTGAGAACACCTCCGTACGGTAGCCCAAAGCAAGGGCCGGAGGGTAGGAGTTGCCTAAACCACAAAGAGATTATGGAGTACCGCCTGTCCGAAAGCACTGTCCTTTTGGGACTCTCTCTCTCTCCAGGCAGTAATGGGCTGCAAAAGTCTGGCTTGAAGACCAAGTTGCAGCCCGGCAGATGTCTGCCAATGGAAGAGCAGAGATGAGCTACTGACACAGCTTTTACCCTGACACGGTGGGCAGTGACTCGACCCTGCAAGGGGAGGTCGGCTGCCTTGTATGCCCAGGCGATGCAATATGCTACCCAAGTGGATAACGTCCGCTTGGAGACAGGTAACCCCATCTTATTAGGGTCAAAGGAGACGAAGAGCTGAGTAGCCCTTCGATGCCCCCACATATTTAGCTGCTCCTTCTCACTTGCAAGTCTCACCTGCTACTTCTCATCTCAGATTTAGTACTGTTGTCAGTAGTAAGTTTCAGTTATATTACAGTCGTCTGTAACTCATCTTAGATATATGCCTACCACTTTGTGACTCACTCTAGACTTATTACTGTTATCAGTAACTCAAGTTGAAATATCACTACTATCTGTGTTTCACCTTAAATATATTACTGTTGTCAGTAACTCACTTCTGACTTACTGAAGTAGCCACCTTTTCATCTGTTTCTCTTTCTCTGTTATGCTTTATTCTGTGTAGGTATTTACATTCAATTTATACCTAAAAGTTGAATGCTGCTAGAAAGGTTATTGTATGACACACTGAGCCGGTTTGCTGAGTGCACAATATACAAGCTAAGATCCAGTCAGCCCCAGCGTGCCAAAACCCCCTCTATTCGCCTCTCGAATAAGCCTCATACTTCACAGGGTTAAAATGGAAGACATGATCATCAGGCTAATGTGCCTTTTCCTACTTATCATAACACTACCATCTAATATACTGGCCCTCACCACCTCACAAAATTACATTCCTATTGTACTATCTAGTGAGAGAAAATGGTCAGGAGACTCTTATTACAACCCACATGGGGCCAACATCCCGCACCGCAACCTCCTATTGCATGTCCCACTACAACACAACATGAAAACTAAACAAACTAAACACTCCTACCCTAGTAGACTGAAGTGTGCACTTATAAATGCCCGCTCACTTCGAAACAAGTGGCCAGTGATCACGGATGTAATAATGTCCCACCAGCTAGACATTCTCATGGTCACTGAAACATGGCTCTCAACTGAAGACAATATCATCCTCAACCAGCTTCTCCCACCTAACTTTACAGCCTTCACTGGACACAGACAAAACAAGAAAGGCGGAGGAGTACTTATCATCACGAAAGCTGACCTCCAGTTTAAAATGGATGAATCCAACAGTAACAACCATCTAGAAACAGTATCAGTCTCAAACAACACATGCTCCATAAATCTGGTCTATAGATCACCGTCAGGGGATCCAGACGACCTAGCAACCATAATAAATCTGGCATCCTTCACCCAGGGTCCAAATAAACCTAATTGGATCGTAGGAGATATCAACCTACCATCATTACAGGACACTCAAGCAACAGCATTCCTAGATGCCCTAGATAACCTAGGATACACACAAATGGTGCAAAAACCTACTCATGAGAAAGGCAATATCCTCGACCTAATATTCGCACCGCAGCTAATTTTGGATCAACCACAAAACATTGTGTTATCGATATCTGCAGTCCCATGGACTGACCACAAACTCATCACCTTTCAGATGCCTACCACTAACTGTTCACATAAGAAGAAAACGAATGAAAGCAGGCCCGCTAACTCAGATACCAGAAGATTCCACCCATTTAACAGAGAACGCATCCTCACTGAAATGAGCACACTCTTTGATGACACCTCACTAAGCCTAGAAGAGTTGGTCTCCACATGGAATAAAAAACTCAGCGCAATCGCTATCCGCCCTCCAACGAACAAGAACCCAAAGAAGAGATCTACCGCCCCATGGTTCACAGCCGATTTAAAAACCTCACTAACCATTTTAAGAAGACTAGAAAAACGATGGAGAAAGTCACGTACCACCAGTGACCAGTCAGCTTACATCCAACACCTGGCAGAGCATCGTAAAACCATCTCAGATAAAATCAGACAACACCACACAGATACCCTGAAACGGTCATTGAATAAACCTCACGACTTGTTTAACTTAGTTAAAACACTTGCCAAAGAGCCAACGCCTGAGCACCACAACAGGATCCACCCACAGGACTATGCAATTTACATGCAATCTAAAATGTGCAAGACCAACAAAATATTAATACCAGACCCTCCTGATGAACAAGACTACCCAGTATCACTGGCATCCTTTTCTACTCCTTCGAAGAAAACTATTGAAGATACCATCCTAGCTCTAAACACAACCACTGCACACACAGACCCTTGTCCTGCCCACTGGATAAAGGACCTGCGATGTGACATATCCTCAACTATAGCAAAAATCTTAAACTATTCCTTCACCACTGGCTCTTTCCCATCTACGCTCAAGCAGACCTCTGTAAGACCGCTGCTAAAGAACACCAAACTTGATCCTCAAAAGGTAGAATCTTATAGGCCCATATCTAGCATACCTATGCTAGCAAAAATCATTGAGAAAATAGTGCACAGGCAATTACAGGATCATATAGACACATCAGCTCCACTGGATCCAGCTCAACATGGTTTCAGAGAGTCGCATGGAGTAGAAACACTACTCAACACTCCTCAACAACATAACCTCAGGTGTGGATAACATACGCCAGGGCTTCGCTCGTCTTCCTAGATATAGCAGCGGCTTTTGACTCTGTATGCCACGAAATTCTCATCTGCCGGCTAAGGGAAAAAGGCATCTGTGGAACGGCACTCGAATGGTGCAAATCTTACCTGTCCGATAGATGGCAGCATGTCAGAGTCGACGGGGATACATCTGAACCTTTCCAACAAAGTCAAGGTGTACCCCAAGGATCCTCTTTATCTGCATTGATGTTTAATATATACATCCAACCCATCTGCGACATCATCAGATCCTTTAATGTCAGTTACATGATATATGCAGACGATGTGCTACTATATATGCCAATATCATTGGATTACCTAGACCTTACCCCGCTGACTAACTGCTTTGACACCATATCAGATTGGCTCCTATCACAAAACCTGAGAATACAACACAAAAAGACGGAAGTCCTGTTCGTCTCGAGGAACACCAACTTCACTCCACCTAGTTGTATTAACGTAAAGGATGCCCAACTCCAAGTTAAACCGGCAATACGCTACCTGGGAGTAACACTGGACCAAAACCTTGACATGAAGAACCACATAGCCAACACAGTCAAGGCAATCTACTTTAAAATCAGATCCCTCAGACACCTACGCATGCTACTTGAACCGGATGATTTCCGTACCATTTATCAAGCCCTTATACTCCCCCATTTCGACTTCTCAAACTCCATACTACAAGGACTCCCCCGGTCCACCCTGAACCCCCTGCAATTAGCCATGAATAGTGCAGCGAGGGTACTCCTAGGGGCATCCAGGAGAGATCACGTAACACCCCTTCTAAAACAGCTACACTGGCTCCCCATTCAAGCAAGGATCAGTTTCAAGACCTTATTGCTAACATTCAAAGCGGCTAAGGGGCTCACCTCTTCCTCTCTCTCCAACCTCATACAACCACTTGCACCAAACAGGCCACGAAGAACAGCAGAATTAAACACACTAGTTATCCCAAATGACACCACAAGATGCACTAGATCAACAGCCAACAGAGCCTTCCAATTCTGCGCCCCATCTCTATGGAACACCTTACCAGCACAAATCAGAGCAATACCTAATCTAAGTCAGTTCAGAAAGGCTTTAAAGCATTTCCTCTTCCTTAAATATCTCAATGACAGCTCCGAACATAACCCCCAGGTGAATAGCAGAAGTGGTCAAACCAGATAGACTCCCGCAACAGACCAACTTCACAATGTAAATAACTAGTTGTTCCATATACTATTGTACCACTATTGTATATAGTTAACCAGGATATCTTTTATCAGATAACCCTGCATTGTATTTAGTTTCCCTATTTCGCCAAGTTATTCTTCCTGTTAAATGTAATGACCAGACATATGTAAACTGTCGGATGTTTTCTGTTCAATGTAAACCGCGCTGATGTCTAATAGTGCGGTATATAAGAATTGTTAATAAATAAAAAAAAATAATAAAAATACGTTCTATGTAAAAAGACAAGACCCTCTTAAAGTCCAGGGTATGCAAGACTGTTTCAGCCTGGCTAGAATGCGGCCTGGGAAAGAAGGTCGGAAGAACCACCTACTGGTTGAGGTGGAAAGAGGAGACCACTTTTGGAAGGAACTTGGGATGGGTCCGTAGGACCACCCTGTTCCTATAGAACCGTGTGTACAGCCTATCAGAAACCAGAGCTTGTAGTTCACTCACACGTCTGGCCGAGGTAAGAGCCACCAGGAAGAGCACTTTCCAAGAGAGGAAGCGCAAATGGCAAGTAGCCATCAGCTCAAACGGTGGGCGAGTAAGTTGCTGCAAGACCACATTCAAATCCCACTCAGCTGCCAGTGGACGAACCAGAGGCTTGAGCAGAAGCAGGCCTCTGAGAAATTTGGTCACCAAAGGGTGAGCCAGCAGACTTTCCTTCCACCGCTGAGTGGTGCGCTGATAGGGCACCGAGGTGGACCCGAACAGAGTTAGACTTAATGCCTAGGTCTGACAGGTGAAGTAGATACTGCAGTACTACTGACAAAAGGCAAGAGAAAGGATCTTCATTGCGCTGAGCACACCACACCATAATTTTCTGGTGGACTGCCTCCTAGAGGCCAAGACCACCTCCTTAGGTAGACATAAGGGAGCTAGCACTATCCTTTCAGCAGCCAGGTCATCAGATTGAGGGACCTGAGATTGGGGTGCAGAAGGGAACCCTGATCTTGAGAGAGGAGATCGTGTTGCAACCCCAGAGGGAATGGAGTTTCCACCGCCAATTGCAGCAAAAGTGGAAACCACGGCTGCCTTGGCTGTCTGGGAGCTACCAGAATCAATGAGGCCTTGTCCCGGAGAATCTTGAACAGAGTTCAGGCCACCAGGGGCGTGGGAGGAAACGCATACAGGAAGCCCGTAGACCAAGAAATCAGAAAAGCATCCGCTGCTATCCACAGGGGATGTGGCTGTCTGGAGCAGAACCTAGGCAGCTGACAATTCTGCGGACTTGCAAAGAGATTGATGGATGGAAGTCCCCAGCGGAGGAACATCTGCTGGACCACCAATGAATTCAACTGCCATTCGTGAGGCTGGAGAATCCTGCTTAGCTTGTCTGCTAGGAAATTCTCCTGGCCAGGTAGATAAACTGCTTTGAGAAACATGCCTTGATTGACTGCAAAGGAACACAGGGCCAGTGCCTCCCGACATAGGAGTCTGGACCCCATGCCCCCTTGTTTGTTCACGTAGAACATTGCCATCTGATTGTCCAACTGAACTAGAACAGACTGGTGAGATAGGACATGAGAAAATGTTTGTAGAGCTAAGCGGATTGCTCGCAGCTCCAAAAGATTGATTTGCTGCGTGGCCTCCTGAGGAGAACACCGGCCTTAAGTGCACATGCCCTGGCAATGTGCACCCCAGCCCATTAAGGAAGCATCGGTCGTCAGCACCCTTGCATGTGGTGAAGCCTGAAAAGGTACCCCCCTGAGAAGGTTTGGGAGATGTAGCCACCACTGTAAGGAGTCCAAAAGTGGTTTGGACACCTTTACTCTGTCTCAGAGGTCGCCTGTGGCCTGCATCCACCGAGCTCTGAGGCACCATTGAGCAGACAGCATGTGCAGACGGGCGTTGGGGGTCACATGCACCGTGGATGCCATGTGGCCCAGGAGCCGCAGGTAGTGCTTGGCAGACACATGAAAACTGCTGTGGAACTGGTTGGCCAAGTCCATCAGTCTGTGACCCTGTCCTCGGGCAACTAGGCTCTTGCCTGAAGGGTGTCTAGTCTTGCCCCTATAAACTCTAGGTTCTGAGAGGGGAGCAAAGTGGACTTTGCGTAGTTTATGACAAAGCCCAGATGCTGAAGAAGAGAGACAGTGCGAAGAATGGCTTGTCGGGCCTCCTGGGGAGACTGGCCCCTGATGAGCCAGTCGTCCAGGTATGGTAAGACGAAAATTCCCTGACTCCTGGGATAAGCCGCCACCACCGCCAGGCATTTGCTGAAAACCCTGGGGGCAGAGGTTAGGCCAAAGGGAAGTACCTTGTACTGAAAATGGTTTCCTTCCACCACAAATCTGAGATATCGTCTGTGGTCTGGATGAATGAGGATGTGAGTATAAGCATCCTTTAGGTCTAAGGAGCATAGCCAGTCTCCCTGCTGGAGGTAAGACAGCTGTATCCCAAGGGTAAGCATCTTGAACTTTTCCCTCTCCAGAAACTTGTTTAGGTTTCACAAGTCTAGGATAGGCCAGAGGCCACCTGTCCTTTTTGGTACCAGGAAGTGCCTCACCGGTGAGGCACCGGTTCCACCACCTGTTCCTTTAGAAGACTTGCCAACTCCTGAAGGAGGAGGTTCCTGTGTAGAGGGAGTCTGGGAGGCTCCCTTGGAAAATAGGAGGGGGTAGCTGGTGGACGTGGAGCATGTAGCCCTGCTGGACTATGCTCAATACCCAGGTATCCCCTGTGATGGCTGACCACCTGTAGGCATACAGGGTCAGCTGACCCCCTGTGCTGAGTGGAGCCACCGGCAGAGGCTATGTTGCAGGAGTCAAAACCCCGCTCCCTGCTATGCAGGAGCCGGCGGCTTGGGGGTCTTCTGCCTACGGGGCCAATGCCCCTGCCCCTTGGCCTGCTGGCCCTGTTAGGGAGCTGGAGAGGCCTGATATTGAGGGTAGGCTTTGTAGGCAGCACCCTTCCTCGGGAAAAAGGGCTTCTTCCCCGAGCCCTTCTTTTTTTGAGAAGGGGCAGAAGTCTTCCTGGACAGCCTTGTCTTGGTGAGAGCCTCAGTCTCGATTTCTGCAGCCTTTTCAGTCATGGGCTTACTGAAAAGGTTTTCACCTCAGCAGGGGACATCGACCAACTTGTCCTGCACCCATGACTCCAGGTCTGATGACTGTAGCCAGGCATGAAGGCGTGCAACGATGCCGGCTGCGGCTACCCGGGCTGAAGCCTCGAAGCCATCATAGGCTGCTCGAGAGATAAACTTCGAGCACTCTTGGATCCCTGTTGACAAAGCCTTGAACCTCTGCAAAGGTTCCTCGGAGAGGCCAGCTGAGAACCCGGCAATCTCCTTTGCCAGGTCTCATAGGTACATGCCCATGTACAGCTGGTAGGTCTGGACACGGCAAGATAGCATAGAGCCCTAGAAGCACTTTCTACAGAGGGCATCCAGGTTGCGGGCCTCCCGGCCGGGGGGAACTGAGGAGTGCATCTTCTGACTCTTGAGGTGGTGCATGGCCGATTCCACAACCATGGAGTTGTGTGGTAGCTGCGCCTTTTGGAACCCAGGGCTCTTACGGACTCGATAAATGGAATCGACCCGTTTTCTAAGAACCGGCACCGAGACTGGTGCCCCCCACATATGGAAGAGCAGCCGTTCCAGCATCGGAGGAACCGGTACAGTAAAGGCTTCCTTCGAAGGAAAGTCATACTGGAGGGCATCAAGTTCTTCAGCTCGAGGCTCCTCCTCGGCGTCCATGGGGAAAGCCAAAGCTTTGGCCATGTCCCTCACAAAATCCGAGAACCGGGTATCCTCCGGGGGGGAGGGGGGGGGGGAAATGTTCTCCGAAGCTCGGACTCCAGTGAGTCCGAAGGGACGCACCGGGTCCAGAAGGTGTCTGGGGACTCCTCGTCCTCCGTCTCCCACGCCGACTCCTCCGAGGAGGAATCGAGTGGCTCCGGCCGTGTGGGCCTTGGTGCCACCCACCCCGACACCGAGGGTATCGGCGTCGACAACCTCAGCACCGCACGGGAGGTCAAGGGGGACCTTAACCAAGTATCGACTCGAGACTTCATTGACTCGAGGATCGGCTTGGTCTCCAGGGTCAGCTTAGATGTCGAGGTCCTGGTGGTCAGGGCAGATGCACTGGTCAGACCGGCGATCAGCACCCGCTGCTGTTCCATGAAGGCAGCCAAGCTGCTCTCCAAGGCCATCAGCCTGAGTCCAAGCTCAGGAGACTCAGCAGCCCCTGACTTGGGCCCCAATGGCGTCGGGCCCGACATCGGTTCTCCCAGAGTAGAGTCCACAAGGACAACAGCACTTACGTGACTCGGGGACTCCGGCTCCACGCAAGATAACTTGGACGGCCTCTCCGACTCCGAGAGCCCGGGGCGGCGGTCAGGGCTACACGACCTGGCCCTCGAGGACCCAGGAGCCTCCACAGACACCACCCTTGCGAGCTTCTTCTTCCTTTTGTGCTCCCGGGTGGGAGACTCCCTCTCAGAGGAACCCCGACGGCGCTCAGGGTCAGACTCCCGAGATGTCGAGGCCTCTGACGAAGTCCGGGCCTGGCCTGACGCGGACTCTGAGAAAATTCTCTCATGTTGATGCTGACGGCTCCGAAGTACCTGCGATGACATTTTGCTGCACGGGCCACAGACCAGCGGGTCATGGTCAGGCCCGAGGCAGCAGTCATGTGTGTCTGTGAGAGTCATAAGTTTCTTGCACCGATCACACTTTTTGAACCTGCTGGCAGCCATCGGGGGGAAAAAGGGCCCCTGCAAGATCAAAAGACCGGGCTGCCAGTGAAAACACAAATAAGGCACGATTGCTAGTCACGAAGGATAAAAAACGAAAATCAAAATTCCGGACTCGATACCGGTGTACCGAGCCCAGGCAGGAAGGGGAACCGGCGTCGAACCGGATCAGAAAAAGCCAAAATAGCCAAAAAAAAATCTACTTTTCCCTGGTGACACGAACTCACGTCCGTTGGGCTCCGCGGAAAAAGAAAGACTGAGCAAAATAGCACCCTTGGGCGGAAAGGGGACTGCGCATGCGCACTGCATTCCCAAAGGCTTTCCTTGAAAGCTAGGGAAATGCTCTGCACGAGGGCTCCGTCAGCACCGACGTCACCCATATGTGAGGGCTGATTCCTGCTTGGTCCTGGAGAAAGGGCATACCCCCTGCAGATACTGTGCATTCTGCCACCAACTGAGTGACTCTGCTAGTTAATGAGACACAGAGATCCTGTCCCGGAGTCTGCCAGTGGCCTGAGTCCACTGAGAGCGGAGGCACCACTGAGCCACCCACATGTGGAGGCAGGCATCGGGGACCACATGGACTGTGGAGGCCATGTGGCATAGCATGGACCATGCTGACAGGGTGTGACGGTGCTTTGCCTCGTTCACCAGGGCCCACTCTTTCCAAGGGGAGGAAGGCCCTGGCTTGGAGGGTGTCCAGGCGAGCCCCTATGAACTCCAGGTCCTGTACTGGAGTGAGGTGAGATTTGGGGTGGTTTATCACAAACCCCAGATTTTGCAGCACCTGAATGGTACGGGCTGTGGTCTGCTACATCTCTGAAACAGTGTCTCCTTTTATGAGCCAGTCGTCCAGGTATGGAAAGATGAAGGCCCCTTGGAGATGGAGGTAGGCAGCCACCACTGCTAGGTATTTGGTGAAGACTCTGGGTGCGGAGGCAAGGCCAAAGGGAAGTAGTGGTCACCCCCGACTGGGATGGATAAGGATGTGGGTATTCTTTAGGTCCAAGGAACATAGCCAATCTCCCTGCTGGAGGTAGGGCAGTAATGTTCCAAGGGAGAGCATTTTGAACTTCTCCCACACCAAGAATTTGTTCAAGTTTATCAAGTCCAGGATAGGCTTCATGACCCCTGTTCTCTTTGGGACCAGGAAGTACCTGGAGTAGAACCCCTTCCCCCTTGATTGGGGAGGTACAAGCTTGACAGCCCTGTCTCTGAGAAGTCCTGCAAGTTCTGCAGAAGCAGGACCTGTGCAGGAGAGTCTGAGGGGGTTCTCCTGAGAAAGGAGGGGGCTTCTAGACTAGGTGAAGGAGGTAACCCTCCCTGACCACCTGGAGTGCCCAGATGTTGGTGGTTATGGTAGCCCACCAGTGGGCAAAGAGTGACAGGCACCCTCCTGTTGGTAGCTGATCCCCCATGGGTAGAGAAGCTATGGCTTGGAAGTCAAAATCCTGACCCAGTCTGGGTTGGGACTGATGTTTGGGGCGTGGGGCCCTTGGGCTTACGTGGGCCCTGGCCTGTTCCCTTGCCTTGGTGACCCTGTGGAGGGGTCTGGGTGGCTGGGTACGGGGGACAGCCCCAGTAGGGCTTGCCCTTTCTGTGGAAGGGAGGCCTTTTCCCGGGTGTTTTCTTTCTGGGATCTTCTCCGTTTCCACACTCCCCGCCACACCCCCCGCTCTTTCCACCTCAACCGACTAGTACTGCCATCCCCCTCACGTGCCCATCTACAGTCCACACGATCTTCAGGTTTTTTTTTCATTGGCCCTGCTCTATGGAATTCCCTTCCCCCACCTCTCCGTCTCGAACCTCACTACCCCACCTTCAAGCGCTCCCTTAAGACTCATCTGTTCTCTCTTGCCTTTGAACTTCCCCCCCCGACCCTTGATCCTCTTGCCTCTCCCTCTATCCTTCCTGCTACTTGTTCTCGCTTTTCTCTCCTATCTAATATGTAACTTCCTTTCCGACTCCTGGCCTTGCGCCTTTCGTTTGTAATTTTTTTATTGTAAACCGCTCTGCCTATCAGTGAAGGGCGGTCAATCAAATAAATGAATATGAATATGGAGGTCTTCCTTGAGAGCCGAGTCCTGGTAACAAACTCTGTCTCCATCTCGGCTGCCTAATCTTCCATCGACTTGCCAAAGAGGTTTTCCCTAAGGCAAGGGACATCAAGGAGCTTCTCCTGAACCCAAGGTCCAATGCCTGGAGCCAGGCCTGGCATCAGGCACCAATGCCCACAGTGGCCACCCTCATGCTGGACTCGAAGCTGTCATAGGCTGCTCGAGACAGGTACTTCGAGCAGTCTCCGACGGATCTCATGAGGGTCTGGAAGTGCTGGAGGTGCTTCCCGTTGAGGCCCACCATGAAGCCTCCGAGTTCCTTGGTGAGGTCTCGAAGAAACATGCTCATATACAGTTGATAGGTCTGGATGTGGCTTGCTAGCATCAAGCCCTGGTAACATTTTCTTCTGAGTGCATCGAGGGAATGAGACTCCCTTCCCGGGGGCACCGATAAGTGGGTCTTCGGGCTCTTCTGTCAGCACATGGCTGACTCGACCACCATGGAGGCGTAAGGGAGTTGCGCCTTCTGGAACCCCAGACCTTGCTGGATCCGGTACATGGTGTCCAGGCGTCGACTGACAATCGGCACTGATGCCGGCATCTCCCACATCCGGAGTCGTCGACCAAGGATGGGGGGAAAACAGGGACCGTGAGGGCCTCCTTGGGTGGCTCATACTGGAGAATTTCAAGATCCTCAATAAAAGGGTCCTCCTCTGACTGCTGGGAGGGAGAGATCCCGCACCATGTCCCAGATGAACTTGAGGAACGAGGTGTCTTCAGGTGGGGACCGGTACCTTCTTATGCTGTCACTCCAGGGACCCTTGCTCGGAGTGTCTGCGTGCCCACTTGGGAACCGCGGGGGCCATACGCGACTGAGGATCCATGCGGGGCCTTACAGCGTGAGGCTACTGGGGATACCAGGGTCGAGTCTACCCTATGGAAGATGTCATCCTGCATCTGCCGGCAACTTTCGATAGCTTTTGCAGACATCTTTTTGCATAGGGAGCATTCCTCCGGGTCATGGTCGGCACCCAGACAATGGAAGCAACAATTGGGTGTGTCGATGACATATTTTTGGAGCAGCAATAACACTTCTTGAATCTGGTAGCCATTGGGGCAAAAAGAATCCCAGTGAGGTTGAATACCTTTGATGCAGCCAGCAGTTGAAAAAGGCACTGGATGGAAAAAGAACCTAACAAGGTTTTGAGGCCCAATACCAGGGCAGCAGAGCTCGAAGGTGGGAAAGGAACCAGCAATAGCCAGAAAAAGGCACAAAGTGCACAAAGAAATCAACTTTTTTCCCAGGGGGAAAAGATGAATGTCTTTAGGGCTCCACGGAAAAAGGGAAACTGAGCAAGATGGCACCCTTGGGCAGGAAGGGGACCACACATGCATGGTGGCATCTCCCTAAGGTTTTCTTTGAAAGCTGGAGGGGATGCTTCTGCGAGGGCTCCGTCAGTGCTGACCTCGCCCATATGTGAGGACTGACTTCCTGCTTGTTCCTGGAGAATTATTATTTCAGGATGGAGAGTCAAAAATTTAACTACTGGGTCATAATAGGAAATGTTTTGTTTGGAAGGCACAGTTTGCTTTTTGCAGAAGAACCACCACATCCCAAGCATCAAGTATGATGGTGGAGGCATAGTGCAGGGCTGTTTTGATGCATCAGGACTTGAAAATCTTGTCATCATTGTTGAAACCACAAATGCCGATTTATATCAGAAAATTCTAGAGAAGAATGTTGGACCAAATGTCTGTGAGCTCAAGCTGACGCAAAAGTGAGCCATGCAGCAAGACAACCCTAAACATGTCAAGAAAATCTATTGCTGCGGTGTCATCTAGAAATAAGGAGATCCTGGATTCTCTACAAGGAGAACTGTTCAGGCAACTGGTAAGAGAACCTACATGTGAAGGGACCATACTGGACTTGGTGCTTACCAATGCTGAAAGTGTTGCTGATGTTATGGGTGAGATCATCTCCCACCCAGTGATCACCTGAAGATGTGGCTCAATATTAGGACTAGGGCTGATAAAATCCATTCAAAAGCGAGGGTTTTAGACTTTAGGGGCCAATACCTCAAGGAGTCATTAGCGGGATAGGAACAGCTGGGGGATGTAGAAAAACAGTGGGCAAAACTCAAAGGGGATATTTTAAGTTAATCAACCTTTTGGTCAGAAAGGTAAATAAAGTTAAAAGAAAAAAGGACACTACTATGGTTCTCAAAAGAAGTAGCTGAAAAGGGGGGAGAAAAAGGGAGAGGCCGTCATGAAATACAAGAGATCACAGGGAGAGGATGACAAGCATCTATTTTTGGAAAAACAGAGAAGCTAGCAAAATAATCAGGAAAGCAGATACTAAAAGAAGAAATAGCCAATGCAATAAAATGGGGGGGGGGGGGGGGAGGATAAGACACTCTTCAACTATGTTAGTGAGAGGAGGAAGGGCAATAGAGGTATTGTCAGACTCAAGGGTGAAGGGGAGGAATATGTACAAGCTGACGAGGATAAAGTGGAATTGCTTAACAAATATTTCTGCTCTATGTTCACAGATGAAGGGCCAGGAGCAGGACTTCAGAAAACACCCACAAATAAGAACAGAAGCAACGGGGATCTCAAACAATTTTCAGAAAACTGTGTTTGTGGGGAAACTAGCTAAATTAAAAGTAGACAAAGCAATATTCCCGTATCTGGGAATATTGAAGGAACTTGGGGACATTCTAGCAGCTCGACTGACTGATCTTTTCAATACTTTTTTGGCATCAGGAGTGGTGCCAGAGGACAGATCCCTGGGGCACATGTGGTCTCTTTACACAAAAGCAGAAGTAAGGATGTAGTTGAAAACTACAGGCCAGTTAGTCTAAACCTCTGTGGTGAGTAAATTATTGGAAACACTGCTGAAAAAGAAAATAGTGAGGCTTCTGGAATCCAGTGGGTAGAGGATCAGAGGCAGCATGGATTCACCAGAGGCAGGTCTTGTCTGACAAATCTGACCGATTTCTTTGACCAGAGAGCTGGACCGAGGGAGAGCCCAAGATGTGGTGTAAATTGATTTCAGTAAGGCTTTGACACCCTTCCACGCAGGTGACTTAAACAAACTGAGCACCTTAGGGATGGACCCTAAAGTTACAGTTTGGGTTAGAAATTGGTTGAGTGGGAAGTGACAAATGGTACAGGTAAATGGAGCTCACTCTGAGTGGTGTGCCCCAGGGATCTGTCCTTGGTCAGATTCTTTTTAATATCTTTGTTAGTGATATTGCAGAAGGGCTGTTGGGTAAGGTTTGGCTCTTTGCAGATAACAAAATCTGCAATAGAGTAGACACACTGGAAGCAGTAGACAACTTGGAGGATCTAGCTAAGTTTGAAAAATGGTCAAGAATTTGGCAACAGATTTAATGCTAAAAAACGTAGAGTGATGCATTTGGGCTGCAAAAATCTAAGGTAGTGGTACAGTGTAGGGGTGAAGTATTTCTGTCCACAAAAGAAGAGCAGGACTTGGGCATGATTGTGTCTGACAATATTAAGGTAGCTAAACAGGTAGAAAAGACGACGATGAAAGCTAGAAGGATGCTTGGGTGCATAGGGAGAGGAACAGCCAGCAGAAAAAAGGAGGTTATAGTGCCTCTGTATAAGTCTTTGGTGCGACCTCATTTGGATTATTGCGTGCAATTCTGGAGACCACACCTTCAAAAGGATATAAAGAGGTTGGAGTCTGTGCAGAGGGTGGCTACTATAATGGTCTTTGTTATAAAGCATGAGGGCAGACTTAAGGATCGTAATATTCTGCTTTAGAGGAAAGGTGGTATAGAGGAGATATGATAGAGATATTTAAATACCTCTGTGGCATAAATGCAAAGGAGGAGAGCCTCTTTTGATTGAAAGCAAGCTCCGTTATGAGGGAACATATGATGAGAGTGAAAGGGGATAGACTCAGGCATAATATGCAGAATTATCTTTTTTTTTTTTTTACAGAAAGTGGTAGATACATGGAATAGTCTCCCAGTGGAGATGGTAGAGATGAGGACAGTACCTAAATTAAAAAATACATGGGACATACACAGAGGATCTCTAAAGGAAAAAGGGAGACTATTGTAGCAGATATGGAAGGGCAGACTAAATAGGCCATGTGTCTTTCTGTTGTCATGTTTCTATGTTACAGAGTGCTGAAGGAGGAAAGGTTTTGTGTTGCAGACTGGCCAATTAAACACTACTGAATGAAATGTAGTAAGGCCTGAAGTTAGCTGTTCATGGAAGGAAGCCTTCAAATGCCAAAGTTGAAACATTTCTTTATGGAAAAAATGGGCTAAAATACCTGAAACGAGAGTTAACAGTTGCAGGAAACATTTCAAGTTTTTGCTGCTCAGTTAGGTGCCACCAGTTACTGAATGAAAGGTTCACATATCATTTCAAACAAACAAAGATACTCAGTTTATTTTTGCTGAGTAAATGATCAAATATATATTTTTGTTCAAGTTATTTATTCAGTATCAGGCTTTATATTAGAATCCAATCATATTTTGGGTATAGATTGTGCTAAAATACATACCATCGTAAGGGGGTTCACAAACCTTTTCTCAGCACTGTACCAGAAACCAGAGTTTCCTTTACATAGATAACCAAGATGAGAGAGGAACCAAAGACTCATGAAATCTAACTTCCTTGCTATCTCAGCATGGGGAAAAGAGCAGTGGAGAAGGTGGCAGAAAGCCTGGGTCTATGAATAACTGAACCCCGAATATAGCAAGCAGGACCTTTCCCCAAGAATAGTCACATTATACTATATGCAATCCTTTCCTGCAAAATCTTGTCCAGTTTTGCTTTGAATTAATTATCGTAGCATGACTCTACTTGATTTCAGATCCACCCCTCTTGGAGACAACACCTTTTTAACTACTGAACGCAACAGAACCCATGATTAATGAATGATAAGTGGAACAAAAATCAGACTCGCCCTCAAAATTACTTCCCCCCCCCCCCCAAAGTAACTAATTTGCAATTCTGCAACAAGACTAAGCTTCCTTGTCTGTAGCTAATAGTTTTGGTATTCCTGCAAGAGCATTCCTGGACATGGAGGCCAGCAGCAGCATTCTTTGCAATGCAAAATGTGTCAAGTGAATGCTGACTCCTAGTGACCCTGCAGCCTCGGGGTGTGAGCAGAAATAGATTGCCTGGCCTTTCTTCTGATCTTTCCTCAATGAGGTTATGGTTTATGTTTTAAACAATGGGTAGAAACACTACTATGTATACATCAGAAATGCCATCAAAAGGTGGGAAACAACTCGCCCCTTATAGTGGAGGCTCCTTTTACTCATTTTATTTGAAAACATATATTTAAATAAAAATTCAAGGAATCCACCATACACGATGTGGCACGTTTCGGACCTGTAAAGTTAGGCCCTGCTTCAGGCTCTCAGGATTCCAGCAGAAGTCACAATATTTTGCGCTAAATGGCTGAGATAAACCTGCCAACATATAAACGCATGGAGGCATATTCTAAGATGTGCATCCCAGGCCTGTGTTTGTCTGGTCAGAACCAGACGCACAGAGGTAGACGGGATCAGAATCCCATCTAGGCCTGTATGTGCAGGCCCGGACCTGATTCCAGTCAACCTGCAAGTACAGGCCTCTGCCCGGCTAACTCAGTCAAGGCCCCTGAATGGAGCCAGGGCGCCATGGCACCACAGCTCCATTCAGGAGCCACGATCCCCAGCCACTGCCAACTTCATTAATTCCCCACAGCCTGACTCCCAATTTGGCCTCCCAAGGCCAGGTCAGGCTGCAGGGAATCTCCTGCACCCCCCCTCCACCCTTTGACGTGCCCCAGGCCTGCCATCCCCCACCATCTAGGAGTACGTATAAGTTCCCCGTCTACTCTGCCAGCCCTTGAAGTAAAGGGCTGACATCAGAATCAGCCCTGTACATCCAGGGCTGCAGACCGCCCACTGCCCACCCTAACCCCGCCTCCACACCATCCCCTTCCTACCCCCATCTAGCTTCCCCATACAAACTCTCTGGGGATGAATAGCAGGGGGTCAATTTGTGTTACAGAATAGACCCCATGGCATCTGACATCACATTCAAGAGAAGAGATTGACCAGTCCCACTAAGGGGAAAATCCACTACAAGGAAAACCTCTTGCTTTGTAATTGGTCAAAGTCACAACCAACTAAACCACCATAAGGAAATCCCTTGTTTTGTAATTCAAGTCACATCAAATTAAACAACTCCAATTCAGCATTGAGTCCTAGAGGTGTCAGACAGCAGCTTAAAAAGCCACTGTTCACTGTATATACTATGAGCCTGAAGCAGGGCCTAAACTTTACAGGTCCGAAACGTGCCACATCATGTATGGTGGATTCCTTGAATTTTTGGCGCTTCTTGATGAAGATATTTTATTTGAAAACAAATCTAAATTAACTTAAGTAAAAGGAGCCTCCACTCTGAGGGGCGAGTTGTTTCTCTATCCCCTTTTGATGACTTCTCCGGCATATGTATAGTAGTGTTTCTACCAGTTGCTCATTAGTTGGGACCTCAGTGAGGAAACATTTTATGATTTGGATACCAACTGTTTTGGGCTATTGCTAGTGGCCTTACTTCTGAGGCAATGGAGGGTAACATGACTTACCCAAGGCCACAAGGCGTGCCAGTAAGAATTGAACCCTAGTCACGTGGTCACTCCTCCACTCCAAGGATTCTTTGATTCACCAAATTTTCTTAACATTAACAGGAAACACATTTTTAAAATTACAATAATTTTTAAGGTATTTAGACAACCATATAAACTATCCAAAGATGTGATGTATTAAAGTATCAAATCATTAAGGCACAAGACAATTACTTACTACTGCATGTGTTTGTGTAGGTTATGTGGAAATTGCACAATTATCCCTAGGCTGGGAATAGCTGTACATCTCTGTAGACTCAAACAAGATGAAATCTGCTAAGGAATGCTGGAAAGCAGGAATAAGATTGTGACAGACCTTATACTCTTATCTTTCAAAAGCACTATGAATCTCACATGTGACAAAGGAGAATGAATAATGAGCGAGATCAAAGATCCTGGGTAACCAGACACCTGGGGAGAATATAATCAGCAGACAAGGATGTGCATCGGCAGAAACGATATAAATACTTCTGAAGCCTTGTACTCTTCAGAGCTTATGGAAGTAGGCAAATGGATTGATCTGGCCTACAGCCCCACCAGAGTCTCTCCCAAATGTTAAAACAAAGGGAGAGAGGGGGCAAACATATTTGCAACCCCATCACAACTGAGCAATATTCCAGTGATTTCTGAAATTAAATGATGCATCAAGACAGCTACATATGCATAATGTGCAGATAACTGTTTCATACCCGGTGGTTACATTTGGAACCCATGTAGTTTTCTTGTAAAACCTGAGTGGAGATTAAAACCAGTAAACATCAGAAGTCATTTTCTTACTTACTATTATCATAATGCAACAATGCAATGCAATGTGTGCCTTCGAGTCAGTCCCGACTCCTGGCGACCCAGAAGCTCCTGGGTTTTCTTGGCAGTGTCACCAGAAGTAGATTGCCAGGCCTTTCTTCCGAGGCAAATAAAATACTATAATCGGTTTAGTCACTAACTTACTAGGTGGTGCCCTGGTTGTGCTTTTGTTTTGGTAGCCATTGTGAAATTTTACTGCAAGTGTTCTAGTGTTAAAATTTAATGTTCTGAAGGCTTCACTGCATCAGGAAAATTCTCTCAAGTCAAACAGGTATTGCTTTCCCTTTCTGTCAGTTTTATCACCATTTTTTGTTGAAACAGTTGTTGAATGAAACCATTGGTACTTAGTGGTTGTTACATGTTACTGCAGAAATGGTGGTTTGTAATACTTAGTGAATTTTACCACACAGCAGTTAAGATTTAAATTTGAAAATTTATGTTATCTAATTAAGTAGTAATCTAGTAGTAATTCAGTTACATTCTGAAATTTGTTGAATGTTTGATGCAGGCAAAATGATGGATTGTGATATGCATCGCAGACAAAATAGAAAAGGAAAAATGGAATCTCAGCTTGTCTTGTTACCAGATGCTGACATTTCAGAACCTGAGTGTGATGTAGAGGGATCCAGAGATGGAAAATAATATGGATGAGTTGAGCGATGATTCAATGAACAAATCAGAAGATGATCTTCCATTATCAACAGTTAGGGATCATGCAAAGCAGAAAGATGCTGATGTTGCTGGTGTAGATGTTGATGATGTTAATGTTCCATTGAACAGATTATTCAAAAAGAAATCAAAATCAAAAGATGCAGTAATGTTTCGATGGAGGAGAATAAAGCCAAAGTCACCTCCGATCCAATCTGGTCGGGAAAATTTTCTGATCTACCCGAGGAAGAGCCTCCAATAAAATACTTTCACAGATTTTTTTCCACTGAACTTATTGAACACATTGTGATTCTGACCAATTTACTTGCAGTTCAGTGTGTGTCCTCATTTAGAACAGTAGAAATCGGACAATACTGTGGAATGTTGTTGAAGATGGGCATGGTTCCAATGCCCAGTTATAAATGCTACTGGTCAGAAGAATTCCGTTTTCCACCTGTTGCAGATATTATGAGTCGAAATCATTTTACTGACAACAAGCTTTTGCACTTCAACGACAACACCAAGGCCGTCACTGACAGAAATGATCCTTTGTATGATAGATATTGTAAAGTTCGCCCTCTTCTGGATTTCATTCGAGAGGCTTGCCTAAAGGTTGAACCGGAAGAAAAGCAGAGCATTGATGAGCAGATGATACCATACAAAGGAAAAAACCCCTTGAGGCAATACCTTCCAAAAAAGCCTAAGAAATGGGGCTTCAAAGTATTTGCTAGATGCGGGGTCAGTGGTGTGACTATGACTTTCATTTCTATGACAGCAAGGCTCCTGTTGTGCAGAAAAGCTGTGGATTTCAACCAGGAGACTTTGTTATGAAATTATGCGAGACACTGCCTAGCACTCAGAATTTCAAACTGTACTTTGATAACTACTTCATTTTTCTGGAGCTTCAGCTGATGCTAAAGGAACAGAGCATCCTGTCTACTGGGACAATACAGTGGAACAGGATCAGAGGATGCTTTATGAAAACGGAAAAAGAACTAAAGAAAAAAGGTCGAAGATCCAGTGATTTTATGGTTGATGCAGACTCGGTTTTCAGTAGTTCGTTGGTATGATAATTCAGCTGTTCAGCTTTCATCAACACTGAGATCAGTTGATCCAATTTCTATTATCAAGTGCTGGGACAAGAAACTGCATGCCTATGTTGTGCCCTGCCCAGCTGTTTGAGACTACAGTCAGAATATGGGAGGTGTAGATCTCTGATATGCTTATGGCTCTATAATCGCACTGACCATCGCAGAAAGAAATGGTACCGTAGAATATTTTACTGGGGCCTTCATCTTGCAGTTGTGAATGGATGGTTGCTTTACAGACGTCACTGTGAGCAGTGTTCTCACTCCTTTAGTTTATCAGCAGCATTAGTGAGTCGCTGATCAAAGAAAACAAGGTGCCATCATCTGTGCAAAGAAAAAGAGGGCGACCATCAAATGTGCTGGATTCTCCTGAAGTGAATGATCCTGATGACGCCCCTGTTCAGTCTGATCCAAATGCCAGCATCAGAAATGACGGTGTAGGACACTTTCCAGCTCACTCAGACCCGAAACAAGGTACAGGGTTTGCAAAGCTCATGTCAGGATGAAATGCATGAAATGCAATGTTTTCCTTTGCATTACAAAGGATTTGCTTCCTCAATTATCACACTTCAGCAGTTTGAATAAAAACTTTAAGAACTTTCAATTTTATATATCTTGCCTTTTATTCTTTATATTTAGTTCCGTTAAGTCCCATTGGTGCCAAATGAAACCATGATAAATAAAACTTCTAATTATTAACTACAGTGTAATACAAGTGAACATATCTGTTTTCTACTATCCCTAAGCAAAGTTCTGCTTTCTGGAATTTTTTTTACTGAAATAAAAAAAATTTGGTAGTGAAAGGGTTAAGTGCCGTCGAGTCTGTGTCGACTCTGGTGACTCTCTGGCTAGTTGACAAACTTTGTTCGGTCTTCAACCAAGCGGCTCATTGTTGATAGAGTGGTATTCATAGCTACTGTTATTGTATCGATCCATCTCATTGCCGGCCTTCCTCTTTTACAGTGACCTTCTACCTTGCCAAGAATTGTGTCTTTCTCCAATGATCTCTCTCTTCGCATGATGTGTCCAAAGTATGAAAGTCAAAGTCTTTGTCATCTGAGCATGCAAGACAATGTATAGGACAAAAGAGGAAGGGGGGCTAGGAGTACCATGTATAACCAACAACTATGCGGCAGCTCAACAGAGAGCTCTGTTTGTGTAGAGAGAGGTGGGAGACACACCACAATGGGTGTATATGGAGAAAGGGAAAGCCTGGAGGCACTAATATGGGATACTAGCAGGGGGACACAGAGTGGGGGAGCAGAAAATCCCTAGGAAAAATTGTGTAAGACGTGGAGGACCTACCTATTAGATGGAAAGTGAATTTCCAAGTGAGCATATATTCAAGGATTAGGAGAGCTCCAACTGGGGCGGGGAGGAGTTTTCAAGGAATGGGTTGCAAAGGGACTGGTAAGAGTAGGTCAAGTACTAGACCAGGGAGGGAAAGCTAAGACGTTTGAAGAGGTAAAAGAAACCTATGCTTTAAAAGATACAATTATACCTATACACAACTGTGGTACTACCTACAGCAAAAGGAAATAAGACAGGACCTGCTAGCCCAACCAACACCCTTCGAAGAATTAATGGAGGATAAAGATACACAAAAAGGTTTATCTATCTTATATCAAATAATTAATGCAAAGCAAACCAGAAAGCCAGAAGAGATGGGAAGGGGAAATAACAGGACCCTGAGATGAAGGGAGATGGAAGAAAATCTATAAATATGGGCAAAAATTGCCATTACGACACCCTTTTTTAGAGAATAGCCTAAAAATAAGATTACGAATGGTGTGGACCCCGATTCGACTGCAGGCCATATTTAAAGAGAGGTCCAGTGAGCGTTGGAAGGGGTGTGGAGGGCGCAGGGATCTGCTATACCTGATATGGAGCTGTCCCAAGATACAGAAACTTTGGGCGGAAGAAATCACATAGGTACAGCTCCAATTAATGTCAGGAATGGTAACACTTAATGAAGCGAGGGAAGGAGGAAACAAGCCCCTGGACACCTTTATGGGATGTTATGTGGTGACAACATGCATGACAATTTTGAAATGTTGGAGGCAAAAAGAAGCACCTGGGATACAGGTTATAGTGCATAAGCTAGAGCAAGTGTGGAGCCTTAGTGCGGTGGGGGCATATAGACATCACAATAAGCGAGCACATCAGCAAACCCAGCACTGGTATGCGGAAAGGGAAAAGGGGATTCATGAGCGGTTGGGAGGTTAATCACAAAAGGTCGCTGGGGAGGGAGAGGGGAAATGGCAAAGGAAGAAAAAGGGGAAGGGGTAAAATGGGGGAGGAACATGAAAGTTGTTATATGGTTGTAGTTTAAGCTTCAATATTATGGAATCTGATGTAAACTTAATAAACTATAAATTACAAAAAAAAACAAAAAAATGGACTGTTTTAAACTGGCCAGCAATGAGTCCCGATCTCAATCCAATTGAGAACCTTGGGAAAGAGCTGAAATCTGCCATTGGTAAAAGGAATTCTAGAAACATTCATGGAGTTCGAACAAATCTCAGTTGAAGAATGGGAGAAACTACCAGCAGACAGATGTATGACACTTATAGATGGCTACAAGAAATGTTTGGAGGCTGTCATTACTGTCAAGGGGTTTGCAACCAAATATTAGTGAACGGTGCCGTTAATCCTGTTAGTCATATTTTGTGTTTTTCTCAGAAATTACGACTAAGTTGTACAGACATCTTTTTTCATTGCATACCTTTGAACATACTATTAAAATATTATGACAACATACAGTTGCAACATTTCCAATTATTTCTCAAGATATTGTACGCAAAATAAATAAAATGCAAGGTTGCCAATAATATTGACCACAACTGTAAGTCACATCAGGTATTCATGGCATGCTTTTCCCATGTCACTCAGCCTGGAGAGGCAGAGGATGAAAAGACTCAGAAAGGAAGGGTTATGTTTAATGTGTGTATGCTGCACAAAGAGGAGTCTGACAATCCATGCTCTCTGCATGCTGCTGTTAATTCTTGCATCATGGGGCTCACACTGTAACTAGGTAGAAGTACATATAACTAACTACACATACTTAGAACAAAACTTGTCTCTCTGGTCATTGCCAGTTGTTTAGAGCATATCCCTGATGCTAATCTGAAGCTGAATATCAGGCAATGGTGACTTTTGTAACACATCTGATCAGTTCCAATGGCACACTGATTTGTTCACACTAGCTTAAAGGAATGGTACTGGGATTTCATAACATTGTTACTGAATTTGATGTATTCTGCTCTGTACTCTTCTATTTAGAAGAAAAAAAACACGTAGAAGTGATTGGCAGCATATAAAGTTTGATTCTAAATAAATACTGACAGTGAAAACATGAAATCTGGTTCTTTATTTAATCCATGCCACGATTTGAATTAGAAAGCATTAAAATTGTTGTAAATATTTACACACATACCACACTGAAAGAAGTACATTTACTGCATATGATAATCACTGTTCAAGTTTCTCAGTTCACTGTATATAAAAACTGAGTTCCATTATACAAAAACTTAACTCTCAATCTCTTTTCTAGCAAAGAGCATATAAGAAAATTTGACAAAGATCAGAATGTTCACAGAAAATGAACTACTTAATTAAATGAAACATAGCTTCAATAAGCGATATCTGAGCCTACGATGGCAAAACATCAGGTAGGCTCAACTGTGCGTGTCTATAGCCAGCTTTTCTGCAAAGTGCCTTTAGTTCATCAGACATAAATACATCAGGTTTCTGAATTGATATCTATGCCTTCATATCAACAGACAACACTTGAGTGCCCGAGAGCTGATAAAGCATAGTTACTCACTTGTAGCAGGTGTTCACCGAGGACAGCATGAAAAGTCTTCACATATGGGTGACATCATCCTACAGGGCCCTTGTGTGGAAGCTTTTGGAAGTTTGATTGTGAATGCACGCACCTTCTCGACTGCAGCGGCAGTGCCATTTTACTCACAGTCCTATGAAAACTGAGGAAACTACAACTCCAAGGGGAGGAGGGAGAGTTATGAGGACTTTTCCTGATGTTGTCAGAGAACAGCTGCTACTGGTGAGTAACTGTTTTCTCCATGGAAAAGCAAGAAAAATAAAAGCCCTCACATATAAGAATCCCTAGCTACAGGCTGCCTTAAACAAAAAAGCAGACAAGACACAAAGCCAAAGTTAGGCCAATATAATTGTTGCCATCGGACCTTTTCAGAACTTAAGGCAGCCTGGACAGAAAAAAAATGGGCCTAGGAGGACAGAGTTGGAGTCCACTCCCTGAAAAGATTCTATAGTACTGACTGACCAAATCTGTCGTCACACTAGGAATCCCCATCCAAACAGTAGTGGAAAGTGAAAATGAGAACTGAAGTCCAGGTTGCAGCTTTGCACATCTCCTCCACTGAGACCAAGGGCAAGTGGGCCACTGACACAGCATAATTCTGACATTGTGAGCCCTGATATGACCCTCAAGGCAAGAGATGCAGTTTGCGAGCCAAATTGGCAAAGTGTGTTTAGAGACAGCAGCCACTATAGCATGCTGGGGTAGAAACAAACAAAAAGCTTGAAGGACTTTTGTCTGCTCCAAAAAAAAAAAAAAAAAGCTAAGGCTCTTTTACAAACCAACATGTGCAGCGCAGCTTCCCCTTTGTGAGAATAAGGTTTTGTGAAAAAATTTGGAAGGATGATTGACTGGTTAAGATGAAAATCCATAACCACCTTTGGAAGGAACTTGAGATGAGTACGAAGTCCCACTCTGTTGTGAAAAGATTTTGAGGAAGGTGGATGAACTACTAGGACCTGAAGCTTGCTCACTCTGCACACTGCCACTAAGAAAATAACCTTCCAGGTCAAGAATTTCAGAGGACAGGAATTGAGTGGCTCGAAACAAGCTTTCATCAGCTGCATGATAACCACATGGAGGTCCCAAGACACTGCGGGCAGCTTTGAGAATAAGCCAGCCCCGCATGAAGCAAATAGATAAGGGCTGTCTAGAGATGGGTTTATCTTCCACACCATGATGGTAAGCTCCAATTACACTGAGATGAACCCTTACTAAGTTGGACTTGAGTCCAGACTCTGACGGGTATAGAAGGTACTCAGTGTTTGTGTGGGACAGGTGAAAGGATCCACGGACCTTTCCCCACACCAGACAGCAAATCTTCTCCCTATGAAAGCATAAGATCTTTGAGGCCCTCCTGGACAGTAAAATGACACTGGTTAACACAAGTGAGAAGACCCTCTGTGCCACCACCACCCCCCCCCCCCCCAAAGAAAAAAAAAAAAAAAAAAGATTGAGCCTCCATCCAGCCTGCCTTGCTGCTTCCACCTTGCACTGAAGTGATAACAGCTGAACTGCTGCTTCAACACTGTACTGGGCCTTACAGTGTTTACACGCATGCATGTACATGGCCTGCTCCCTCTCCAATGCAACTTTCTTGGAGGGTGGGCAGGAGCGGCAGACCAGAACTGCACATGGTGATGTTTTAAATCCCACTACAGCGCTGAAGCAGTAGTTCAGCTGCCGCTTCCCAGGGGACTAGGGTTAGCAATGCCACTCACCAGGGTCTGCCATCCTAGGTGATCGCCTAGTGGACAGGCCGGCCCTGGGCAACACCAAGAGGCAAGTTGAGACCAGACAAAGTTGACCTCTCAACATACATGCTGAGGCGGCTGGGGATGCAACGTTATCTCTTTCTCCTGTGTAACAAAACTTGGCATACAGCCCAGATGAATCGGTTCTCAGATAGCAAGTTCCAAATGAAGAGGGAACCAGGGTCAATAAAGAGCCATGAGAATCATCATATCTCTGTTGGTTTTGAGTTTCAGAAGGATCTCAGTGATGAGTGGTATTGGAGGATATGCATACTGAGGGCCCTTCCTCCAACAAAGGAGGAAAGCATCTAAGCCTAGTTTGCTGTTTGACCCCACTCTGGAGCAAAATTTAGGCATCTGGGCAGTGGCAAAAAGATCTAACAAGGGGGTGCCCCACTTTCAAAAGATGTGGAGCATCACCTCCCTGACCAGAGTCCATTATGAGTTGAAGGACTTGGCTCAAATGCAGACTTCATGTGAAGGACAGAAATATCTTTAAGGAGCAACACCTGATTCTAATGGCCTAGGAATTGAACCTTTGGAGGGCAATTTGGAGGAAGTTCAAATAGATGAAGTTTGTAGTCCCTTTGGGCAATCTGTAAAACCCAAGAGTCGGAGGTTACAATGGACCACCTCTGTATAAAGAAAGTTAGCCTCCCCTTCCAGACTGGAGAGTCATCTGCCAAGGTTATAGGTAAAGTGGCTGTGCTCTGTAAGGAGTCAAAACTCCCATCCTTTTGGCTGTAGTGTGGGCAGCTCTAGCTTAGGACGAGTATCGAGTTGGGTGTATCAGGAAGCAGGGAAATAGGAAGTTTTATAGTGGCATTCAGAAGAAAACCTATGATAGGAGGTCAACTAGGACATATGCCTGGAGAGCATTCGAAGCATGTTAGATTGCTTCTCAATGGAAGCTGGCAGCCTCCTCAACTCTATCTCCAAGGAGACTGTCTCCACAAAACACATTTGCGAGATTATCCTGCACAAACGGTTGTCAGTGAAACCTGGAGCCATGAGAGTCTTGGAGCACCAATACCGATAGCAAAAGCTCTGGATACCCTATCAAGACTATCGTAAGACTGCCTAGACCATGTATTTTGAGCAGTCTCTGCCGTGGATCACTAGGGAATTATAGTGAGATTCTTTAGAGGAAGAAATCCAGACATATCATCTAAGTTGTGCATGATGTCCTATAAGAACATACCCATGTAAAAGCCACAGGGGAAGCAAGTATGGTACTCAAACTTTCCTCCCAAAAGAATCCAGTGTCTGAGGAGCCTCCCTCCCTGGTGGTGCTGAGGAATGCAATTTGAAGCTTTTAGATATCTTGAGAGTGGATTTGATGACCAAGGACGGTGAAGAAGCTGGAGCTATTTGAATCCGGGAGCTCTGAATTCCGTATATGGAGTTAATATTTCTACTGAATGGAGGAAGAGAGGGTGGGGTGTCTCCCATATCATTTGTAACCTATGAAGAATGTGGTGCACAGGGCACCATCACTCTTCCTTGGAGGCTATGGGAGTGTCGGAGGATTTCCAAGTCTTCTGCCCTGGGTTCCTCTTCAGTCTCCAACAAAAATGATATGGCCTCAGCCATATCCTTTACAAAATCATGGAAAGTCATATCCTCAGAAGGGATTTGCACCTTTCGTAAGGTGGAGAGGGATCAGAGGGCGAGCTCTGGATATCTATCCTCTGACAGGATTTAAGACTCATCTGTGCTCCAGCCTTCTGAGACCGACTCAGAGAAAATCAAAGTATCTTTGAGCTTCTGCATGGTCTACTCTCCTTCCTTTTGGGGATCCAGAGCTTCTTCAGAAACACTGATGCACCAATGACTTTCTAGGCATTGGGGGTGTATTGGTCCATGATGCGCTAGAGTGCAATATTGACTGGTCAGAAATTTGTGTCAAGGCCATTCGATACCTCAATGTCAATGTCACTATCACAGGCAGACTGTGTATGTTGAGAATAGGCTCAAATGCTAGGTGGTGTCATGGATCGACAAATCAAGGCTTTGACCTGTTGTATGGCAAAGAGCATTGTGATTATTTCATCAGGTGATTCTCCAAGTCTGCCATCTCCAAAGGCACAAGGGGTACAGCAGAATCAGCATATGTTCACAGAATCTGTAAAGGGGTATTGGCTGGCTGGTGTCTGCTATGAGCAGGCTGTTGCTGCCCCTATGAATATACAAAGGATGAGCCTTCCTCTCTTTAGGGGAGCTTGGAGGGGCGTTCCCATGAACTTCGATGCTCTCAGCATCATACCTCGGAAAGCTCCAATGTTGATACACCCGGCCTCTGCTAGATTTCAACATCCTTATGCTTCGATGCCAAAGATGTAATAGAATCCTTCCCTGTCCTTGGGGGAACACTGATGGAATGATAAACATTCAGGAGATCTATGGGTACTTGGTGCCAAGTGGGCTGAAGAATTCCTCATTACTAATACACCACCAACGTCCAGTGCAGCCTGGAAAGCCACAGAGATTGATGCCAACATGAATGGATCAGACTTAGAAGCACCAAAAATCCTTTTGTACTCTCTCACTCTTTTCCCTTAAGACCTCATGTTGTCATCTGAAAATACAAATTACAAGAAGAGGGCTTATGGTTGGGTCCCAAGCACTGGAGGCACCATTTGTGAGTGTCCATTATGGATATGGTCTCTCAAACACCTGGCACACTTAAACCTGCTAGCAAGTTTTTGGGCCATGTCATCCGTAAAAATAGCTGAAACGAAATCAGTTTGATTTTTACAGAAATAATTTGACTGGAATGCCAAGCACCTAAATAGTTGAAGCACCATGGAAAATAAAGGAATCTTAAAACCAGTCGAAAATCCTTCACCAAGGAGAAAATACAGGAAGTAAATATGGGAAAACTGCAATGGCAGGCAGGAAATAAAAGAGTACAGCAGCAGAACCTCCATAGGATGATGTGTCATGCTATAACTAAACAAGCCCAAGGTGCTCCATGGAAAGAAAACAGCTGAGAGTAAAGTGTTGCCACCACAGCAGGTGGGAAGGCACACACATGCATGGTCAAGTTTCCAAAAGCTTCTAGGAGGAGCTGAGAAAACTCCCATGTGGGGCTGTTGGATGATAAGCACCCTTATGCGAGGGCTTTTTTTGCTGCTTGTTCATACAGAATAGCTTTCATATTTGGATGCACAATCAGTTTCAAAATTATCTATTAAACTCAAAAGAAAAAAAAAGCCCAGCCTGACAACATTAACTGAATGCCATGTGTACAAAGAGGTTATTGTGGAAGTTTCCATACAGAAGTGTGTTTTAAAGGCAGACAAATGAACTGTTTAGAACTAAAAGCACTTTACTTATGCCTTGAATGATTCTCCAGCTTCAATGGAAAATCAAACAAGGCAGTTAAGATGATCATGTAACACAGAGCCCAGCAGCCCAGAGTGGAGGTTTACTGCTGTAGGAAGATTTAATTGTGTTCTCTGAACCACAAGCTGCACCCACAGCTGATACATCTGAAGGATCATCTTCATGTAACTCATGGAAGATCTTTTCTTCTTGGTAAGGATTTTCCAAAAACTTCAACACCTGCCTTACCTATTTGAAAGCATTCAGACAGAAGCAAAATTACAATGAATAAATCATACAAGAAATATTCAACTGGTTGTTGCTAATGACAATAAAAAAGAAATGTTCTTACTTTAAAAACAAATTTTCCAACCCCATCCTCTCCTGCTCCTTTAGGCTCATCTCAAATCAGAACAGGCTACAGTGGAGAGTATGGTGACATGAGCCTTCACACATAGTAGTTCCAGACATTTCCCTCTTTAATTCTCCTCTAGTCCAGCAATTGCAGCAAGTGTTCTCTGGTTGATAAGATCATAGCTGCTGCTAGAACCAGTCAGCAAGTAAGCATTGCTACTCAAGTGTAATAAGTGTTTTCTAGAGACGACATGATTGATAAGGCATACAAGTGGATGGCTTCATCTGATGTTGGGACAGATCTGCCTTCTGACAGCTTAGAACTTCAGCATCAAATTAGAGCATAAATGACCTTGTTCCTCAGCTCAATGACTGCAACGCTGAGGAAAGCGGAAGGGATTGTGCTTCTCTTATCAATTCTGCTGCTTAGGGAAAACACCCATCACATGTGAATACCACAGCTTTTTACACTGACAAGCAGGATTCAATCAAGCACACAAGTGGGTGATTCCCAAACTTAGTGCTGCTCATGCTGTATCCATTTTACTTTAGTCCTTACAGTAGCAAACAAATATGGAAGGACATGACATTCAAGCTATCTGCACTAGCAGACGATGTGCTGAACAATACTAATCACACCTCAATTCCTCTGAGATAGCGGAATTTGCCTGGCTTTCAGGACATAAAATGAAATAAACTAGTTCAAGTCAGAAGTCTTTCCAATAAACAAATAGATCTATAGTCTAATATATTTCAGCAGGCTGCTGGAATCATTTGATATTTAGGAGCCCAGCACGGGGGTAACAAGTGAATTCAGAGATGGTGATACGAAGTGTGCGGGATCAGGTACTTCCCATTTGCTTGAGATCCCCAATGTCTTCTGGTGCATGTTACCAGAGGGACATAGAGCTGGGTTTTCAAAATGTTAGGAAGATATCTTGACACTAGCAGAATGCCCTATTTGTGGCAACAGGGATTTTGTAGCAGGGATGGAGGTTCCTATCTTTCTATTTTGGGAAAAGGTGGGTTTTTACCAGGTTGCTCAATTGTTGGGGGCGAAAGAGGGACTAATGTAGTCACATGCTGAGCTGCAAGTAAAATTTGATTTGGGATATAAGGATATATGTATTTTTTTTAAAGATATTTGCAAGTGTATCACTATGTGGAGCTGCTGCAAAAGACTGAAGCACGGATGTTTAGGATTGGTTTTTGGAGCAATATTATTGAAACAAGATCTTAAAATAAAGGTTGATTTCTTGGCTATACAAAATATTAAATGGCAAGATAGGAGATGCTCTGGTCTAGCTGCAAAAGGAAAAAGGGAAAACAATATGAGAGTGTAGAATTTGAGGATGATGATTTTAGTGTGAATATGGCGGGTATTTATGAGGGGGTGAAATGTTTGTTTATGCATCCTAGGTGGGTGTAGCATGTGAGAGTACTGCAATCTGGTATTGAAAAAGAAATTTCTCCGGGAACAAGCAGGAAGTTAGTCCTCACATATGGTTGATATGGGCACCCACGTGGAAACATCTCCCCAAGGGTGCCATCTTGCCTCAGTCTCCTTTATCCCAAGGAGCCCTCTGGACATCTGTCCAGTTTCCCCGGAAATAGTGTGTTTTTTTTGATACCTTTCTGTCCGATTTGCGTACTGGATCCTTTCCTGCCCCTAGGCAGCTTGCCTAGGCATTGCTCTTTGGGTTAGTTCCTTTGTTTTTGTTTTTTTTCTTTAAGGTATCCCTTGACTGGCATTTGCGCCTTTTTTCGGCCAAAGGCCTTGGACCCCCCACCAACCCTTCCCACCCCCCCATGGCCTCCAGCGGCTTCAAGAAATGTGATTGGTGTAGCAAGATGATGTCCCTCACCAATCTGCGTGACTGCTACCTCCGATGCTTTGGCCTGGAACACGATGACTCTGACTGCAAACTTTGCAGGACCATGACCTCAAAGGCCCGTAAGAGCCGTCAGCAAAAGCAGGAAAAATTTTCCAAAAGTCCAACACTGCATTGCAGTCTCCGGTGACACCCAACTCCAGAGGCCCCTCCAGTACCTCAGTGCCCTGTGAAGCCCAAGCCACCTTGGAGTCCTGCAGCTGCGGTTCCTCAGAGAGGAAATCCCCGAAGGTGGAATGCAAGAAGTAAAAGTCATCGAAGACCTCCTCGGAGACTGGGTTTAGGAAGATGGGAAAATCCCACGCCAGGCCCTGCAGTCCCCAGCATGAGTTTGAGGAGTCAAAGTGGGAGCAGCCTCACAAGCTGCCCCGAAAGGAGTCATCTGTATCCATTGACCGGCCTCAGACACATGAGGCCATCAATGTCGGAACAGACACTGGACTCAAAACCCTCTGCCCCCGCGTCAAAGGCTGCGAAGCCAACTGGCATGGATAGCAGGCTGGCAGCCTTAGAGCACGTTATCTTTGCCCTTGTGGCCCACAGCGGGCGTTCATGTCCGGTTCATCCTCCTCAATGATGGAACCTTCAATATCGAGGGCCTCCCTGGACCGAGCCGATCCTCAAGTGTCACCGTCCTCGAGAGCCTCATCAGCACCAAATGAGGTCCCGGTCCCATTCCTCAGGTCACCGGTCCTCTCCAGCAAATGCACGTGGCCCCTTGGTTTGGACATCGACCACAGTGACCACAAAGCTTCAGAATCTACCTCGGACTTCCAGTCCGATTGGGAGACAGAGGATGAGGAGTCCCTGGACCCTCGGTACCACAGAGACATATCTTCAAATTCGCACCCCTGGCATTCCGACGCCGTTCCCCACCAGAGGATGTTGCCTTCTTCGACTTTGTGCAGGACATGGCTAGAGCACTCTCCATCGAGACCGAGATGGAAAAGGACCATCGCACAGAAGAAATGAAGATCCTCAAGTATGAGGCCACTCCCTGCAATAAGTTTGTTAGCCTGGTCCACCAAATGAGTGAAGCACCGGAGTTGTGCGACTTTGCAAGGGACCTTCGTGTGAAGGGCCACAGTAAGTTAAATTCCAGTTGAGCTTGAGGTGCCACTGCAATGGGCAAATGCACAAGCGTGCTAGTGTAAGAACATGGACCAAAGTAGTAATGTGCCTTAGAAAGTAAAGAATAAAGTGCACCGAGGCATGCCTGTTCCAGGTCAGGATGGTTCCGAGACACCACAGGGTTGAAGCCCTGTCTCGGGGAAGGTATGCCTTAGCCGAGATAGTGTCTATGCATGCCCCAATGAAGGAGAGGTTTGCTGTGGTTTGAGTTTGGACTTCCGATTGTTGACAATGAAGCCAAACGTTTGTAGTGTGTGGATGGTATTGAATATGGCATGTTCTGTCTGGGCTCTTGTTGTGGTGGAGACAAGCCAATCGTCCAGGTAGGGATAGACAAAATGCCCTTGAATATGAAGAAATGCTGCTGCAAGGCACTTAGTAAATACTCATAGTGCAGGAATAAAGTCCAATAGGCATCACCTTGTACTTGTAGTGCTGGCCCTTGAAATGAAAACAAAGGTATTTCTAGTGATGGGGGTGGATAGGGATGCGAGTGTAGGTGTCCTTGAGGTCCAGGGAGACTAACCAATCATTGTGCTGCAGCAGTGGGAGGATGGTGCGGAGGGGAAAGCATTTTGAACTTCAAGATCTCAGAGGTCAAGGATGGGTCAAAGACTTTTTGGGACGAGAAGGAAATTGAAATATAAGCCCTGGTTGAGCTGATGTGTGGGGGACGGGCTCTATGGCCTGATGCCGCAGCAGCTGGTCTCTCTCCTGTTGCAGAATGGGGAAAAGCCATGCCGGGATTCTCACACTGCTTGAAGTTGTGGGGTGAGGCAGAGGCAGGGACCTGAAATTTATTCTGTATCCTTCCCAAATGAGGACCCATTAGTCCATGGTAATGGATTGCCAAGCCTCCCTGAAGTGATGGATCCTGCCGCCCACTGCAACGTAGTCGAAAGGAAGGATTGGCCTTGCTCACAGGAGCAGGTGCATTTGGTCATTTCCTTTCCTGAGGGCGGGATATTTGGTTGTATACTGGGCCAGAGGAAAACTGTGCCAGAGGTCATGAGTTTGAGGCAGAACTGCTGGAAGTATTGGTAGAAGTATGCTCTGCAGAAATGGAAAGGCTGGTTCCTGCGAGAATGGGATGGGGTAGTTTCCATTTGTTGGGCAGAAAGTTTCCTTACTGTGGAGGAATGATCTTTGAATTCTGTAACAGCCTCCTGCACCTTGGAGCCAAATAAGCTGTGCCCCTGACAGGGTGCATCAGCCAGGCAGTCGTGAAGGTCTTCAAGGAGGCCAGAAACTCAGAGCCAGGTGGTGCATCTAGCCGAGATGGCCATGGCCGCAGACCGGATGATAGTCATATGCATCATAGGTGGTCTGGATAATGTGGTATAAAGATTCATGCATATTGAACTGAAGTTGCATGCAGTCCTCGACTGCAGAGATGCCAGGATCATCCTTCTGTAGAAGGAGATCATGGTGGTAGTGGAGGATTTACAGTTGGTGCACCAGAATTCAGGATCCTTTGTCCCTGCCCAGAGGCATTAGTGCAATGGATTTTGTGCTCTTTGATTTTTTTTGGAACAGCCTCAGAGACTACTGATTGGAGTGGAAGTTGTTGGTGGTCGAACCCCAGAGTGGAGCAGAGGGACAAGCGCTTGAAGATTGTGCTGACAAGACATGAGTTTTTTCCCAGATGGAGGACTGGAGTCATGGAGGAGCTGATGCACAGAAGGGCTAGTACCTCTTTGGATGCATTGCAGCAGGACAGGATAGATTGGAAATCCCTCTTGGGGATTGGGACTCGCTGAGGATGAGTACACGGGAGAACTTCTGTAGGAATTTGGGATAGGAGTATTCTTATGCTGACTCCTCATGAGGCCTCACTATTGGGCGGGGGTCTTGGGAGATCTTCGGCTACTAGAGAAGAAACTCCCTCACAGGGGCAGACTTTGCTGGAAGCTGCTGTATAGATGTCATCCTCAAGGGGCAAGTACCAGTCAACAAGGGAGGGCAGGGAGCTTGGAGTTCAGTGAGTCTGGGGCACTGCTGGAGGAGCAGGGTCTCCTGACAGCCTGCAGATTGAAGGATTGCAGCACTGTCCTTGACAAGCCTTCTGAGGAGACTGGAATTTGGGCTGAGGTCCCCTCTGAGATGGGGAGGAGGCTGTACTGATGAGAGGGCAGGCATGGGGGGGGGGGGTCTTTGTTCACTGGAGTTTTCTGGGAGGGTTCCCTGCATGAGGGGAGGGTTTTGGATCCCTGGCACTTTTGTGGGTTGCTTGTCTTACCAGAGGTGGAGGCAGTAGCAATTTTGTGCTGCTTGGCACTTAACAACAACATGTTTTGATTTTGTTGCAGCTTTACGCCCCTGATCAGTTCATCTGGAGAATGGAGCTGGAGGGGAGTGAGTGGAGCTTCTGGCCCAGGATGAAAGGCCTTGAGCTGCCCCGAACTGAGCCTACACTGAGAGGAAGTCTGCCTCCAGTGCGCTGCTGATGTTCCTGCCTCTGATTATGTGAAGTCTGGGCCCAATGACGATTGTGGGTCATGGGACATTGAGCTACTGTGTCTTCTCACTGCGGGCTTGAGCTGCTGAAGAATGATCACCAGGAAAATGACAGGCAGAGTTATAGAAGGACCTTTGCGGATGATCAGCGGTCCGGAGCAGTCTCCACTGTCAGGGTGGGAGAGCGACACGTTGGCCACAGAAGTCAGGCTGTGGCTCCTGGAGGTTTTTTTCCCTGTTCCTTTCCTGTTAGAGGTTTTTTTTTAAAGCAGTCCAGGCATCCCACGATCAGGAGAGAGTGTGGATTGTTTTTTTGTTTTCTTTAAAACTGTTGGTTGGACCAATGAAGAGAGAGGAGAACAGTGGACACGCTAGCATAGTGAGAAAAGACTGAGGCAGAAGTTGAGAAGGGACACACATGCCCAGAGAAATCCAAAAGACTTCTCTGAACTAGGGGAGAGTCCAACATACACAGCTCCACTGAGGACATCACCCAATACAGTGTGCCTGCATCACCCTGCTTGTCTATGGAGAAAAGACAGAGTCAATTAGTGCATATGTTTTTACAGAGATCCAATGAGACATTTGGTTTTTTTTATTTGTAGCATTTAGCTCACACCATTCCAGGGGGAGGATCCTTCAAAAACGGCTGATGCAACCACAAAAGAAACAAGAGAGAAGAAGCATGTGCAGCAGTAAATCTTGTACACAGTATTTTGAGTCACTGCAGTCTGTTCTTTGACATAAGAACATAAGATTTGCCACACTGGGTTAAACCAAAGGTCGATTAAGCCAACAGTGACCAATCCAGATCACAAGCACCTGTCAGGTTCCCACAGGGTCGAAAGATTCCATGCTGCTTATCCCAGGGGTAAGCAGTGGATTTCCCAATCCACTTTAATCATGGTTTATAGATTTTTCCTTCAGGAACTTGTCCAAACCGCTTTTAAATCCAGTTACACTAATAGCTTTAATTACATCCTCTGGCAACAAATTTGGATTACACCTTCAGTGAAAAAAATATTTTCTCCAATTAGTCTTAAATTTTCTAGATTGTAGCTTTATTGCATGTGATGTAGTCTTTATTCTTTCTGAAGGAGTAAACAACTGATGTACATTTACCTGTTCCACTCCATGCATTATTTCATAGATCTCTATCATATTTCCCCTCAGCTGTGTCTCTTCCAAACTGAAGAGATGTAACCATTTAAGCCTTTCCTTACAGGGGTATCCTTCCATCCCTTTTATCATTTTGGTAGCTCTTTTCTGTACCTTTTCTAATTCTGCTATATTTTTTTTTTTTTACCACATATGGCAACCAGAACACCACACAATATTCAAGGTGTGGTCACACCATAGAGTTATATAGAGGCATTATATCATCCTTTGTTTTATTCTCCATTCCTTTCCTTATGATTCCTAGCATTCTATTCGCTTTCTTGGCTGCTGCTGCACACAGGGCAGGTTTCAGCATATTACCCACGATCACACCTAGATCCTTTCCTAGGTGGTGATTCCTAATGTGGAACCTTGCATTGTGCAACTATAATATGGTTTGTTCTTCCTTAATTGCATATTTTTGCAAATTTAATTTTGAATAATTTTGTGTCATCTGCAAATTTGATCACCTCACTTGTTCCCATTTCCAGGTCAATTTATGAATATGTTAAAAGGCAGAGGGCCCAGCACAGATCCCTGGGATGCTCCACTGTTCACCTTTCTCCATTGAGAAAATCTGCTATTTAGCTCTATTTTTTTTTAATCTTTTAAGCAGTTAGCAGACCACAATAGAACACTGCCTATAATTTCTCAAGAGTCTCCCACGAAGGACCTAGTCAAAGGTGCTCTCAAAATTTAGATAAATGAGCCGGTTGATACAGTGTATCTGTCTTTCATACCTGTAGTTTCACAGCTCACTAGAGTTGCCAACTTACCCAGTGACAGCACTTTTTGATGTAGGACCTCATGAAGGGACCACAAATGTGTCTGGGATATGCTCCACATATTTGAGAACAAAGACGTACTAAATGTCGAGGAACTAATAATCAGTAGTGATCGGGGTCCACATCTGGTAAAATACAGCCTGCTGCACACTGGAAACAACTTAGAATGGGCCTCTTGCCCATCACTTGGTAGAGTGGGAGGCAGTTGTTTTCGATGAGGAGTTGGCAAGGGGCTTGTGAGTGCCATGAAAAGGCTGAGCTTTGGCTTGAGACTTGGTTGACAAAGCAAACTGCTTGCCTGGATGGCAAGTGCCCCTAATGTGAGGGCACAAGGAGAGAGAGGAGACTCTTTGGCTTAAGCTCCGATGGGCAAAAACAAACTTTAATGCCTAAGTCCTTCATCAGCTTTTCCAGATCCTCAAAGAGGTGTTTCCCCTTAAAGGGAAGTTTGGACAACCAGGTCTTAGATGCTGCACCTACTGTCTAGTGCTGAAGCCAAATGGTAGCGGTGGGCTACTCTAGCAGTCTCGATTTCCTTCGCTGTAAGGCCGAGATCAAAGTGTCTGCCAAAATCATCACATCCAACTCCAGCCAAGCAAAAGAATAGTCCTCCAGCAGCAAAGAAATACATATGCCACAGGACCATCACAGACAGGCACCTGGAGATTAAGGGAGGAAGCCAAGAAGGCAGGCTTCAACAGAGCCTCCACCTTGCAGACTTGTTGATCCTTAAGAGCTGAACTGCCCTCTACTAGGTTGGTAGTTCACTTAGTGACTGCAGCCACCAACGCAGCCACCCTAGGAAAATTCAAGTCAAGAGCCATCTGAGGAAGGGTATAGAGCTTATGACCTAGATCCCCCTCCCCCACTAGGTGGTGTCAGGAGACTTCCACTCTGCCCAGACCATATGACGGAGAGCATGCAAACATAGAAAGGCCCTGGGAAGGTCTACAGAGGACCGCCAGATTGAAACCCCTTCTGACTTCTCGTTCATGTCTGTGGAATTTCAGCTAACTGGAACAAAGATGAAATCTGAGCAATCGATGCTGAAAGTCAACTTGTTCTTCCTCAAGGAGGAACAATTCGCCCTCCTCCAGGTTGGACCTGCTCCTGGAACTTTTGTGGAGAGAATCCACCTCCAGATCACTAAGTAGGGTCAGGTGAGACAATCCAAAACATCTGCCAAGGCCAAACAGGAACCCTCAAGACCCACTGGTCTGGACTGGTCTAGCAGGGCGATCTAGAAACAGACATTATGGTTTTCTTAAGGAGAGGATTGATTCAACTCATCACAAGATAAGGTATCATGGGATCCAAGGTGATTATGAACAGGGCACTTTCATCCTAGTTGCTCCACGATGGGCCAGGTAGCCATAATTTCCCCTGTTCCTCCACCTGACCACATTGCATCTGGTTCCCCTGGGGTGCAACCCAGGCCTACTGATGCAGGAAGAAAGCTCTCTCCTGCACACCAACCTGGGGTCTCTGACACTCACAGCCTGGCTGCTGAAAGAATAGCTCTGGCCCTTTCAACCGGTCGGTGCATGAAGCGTCGGCTCAACCCCTTCTGCTCCATCCAGCTAGTGCTGCAGTACCTACTTCACCTGTCCCCGGCAGGGCTGAAGCATAACTTTAAGAATGCACCTCTGTGCTCTCGCAGCGCACCATCATCTCATTGAGGGCAAACCCCTCTCTGCTCAACCCCTCGTTTCTCGCTTCCTGAGAGGGCTCCTCCTGTTGAAGCTGCCCATCTGTGGCAGAGTGGGACCTTAATGTCATGCTCTCCAAACCAACATTTGAGCCTCTCGGCTCTTGCCACCTTAAGTATATCTCCTGGAAGGTAATGTTCTTCATGGCGCTCACCTCTGCCTCCACAGGGTCAGCGAGCTTCAGGCGTTGGTGGCAGAACCACCATACACTAGGGTTCTACAAAAACAGGATTGTGCTCTGCATGCACCCAAGTTCCTACCCAAGGTGGTATCTCTAACACCTCAACCAGCAGGTGGTGTTCCCTACCTTCTTTCCGCAGCCTCACACCAGCAGTGCGGAGGCAGTTCTCCACACATTGGACTGTAAGTGGAGCCCTGCTGAGATTCTCAGCTCTGTTTCCTATGACCCAAGTCGGTTGGGAGCTGTGGTCTCTAAATAGATCCTGTCCAACTGGGTCACCGATTGCATCGCCTTTGTGTATGAGCAGGCTGGTCTCTCGCTGGAGCACTGTGTCATGACACATAGCGTCCGGGCCATGGCGGCCTCTGTAGCAAACTTGCACTCCATTCCCTTGTTGGAAATCTGCCGGGTGGCACCTGGTCCTCAGTCCACACTTTCGCAGCTCACTACTGCCTGGAGATAGAATCCCATTGACACAGCACCTTCAGCCAGGTAGTACTCCATCCTCTGTTTGGGGTATAGGCAACTCCTGCTCTCCGGACCTTTGGTGTGTTTAGGATACCAGAGCATTGGCTCCTCGCTGGGCACTTGGGCCGATTGACAGTCTTATCTCTCAACTCATTGCTGCTGTTTAAGGTTTCCCCTTTTTCTGGTCACTTGTGAGCTTTTTTAGTAGCCTGTACCTAGGGCATCCCATGTGAGGACAAACTTCCTGCTTGTTCCTGGAGAAAGCGTGGTTACTCACCTGCAACAGGTATTCTCCGGGGGCAGTAGGAATCATTCCTCACAGCCCTTCCTTCTCCACATGGAGTTGCTTTTTCTTTTCGCAGTCTTGTGCTATGATAATATACTGAGGCAAGATGGCACCCTTGGGCTGGAAGGGGACCACACATGCGTGGTACATCTCCCAAAAGTTACTTTGAAAGCTGGAGAGAGGTTACAGCACAGGCTCTATCAGCACCAATGTCACCTTGCCTGTTCCAAGAGAAAATGTATGCGTATCCTGAATTTTCATGCATTTCCCTAGAACCATATGAATGAGCTAAGAACATAGTATATGATGGCAGATCAAGACCAGCATATTCCATCTAGTCTGCCCAGCAATGTGGCAAGAGTAGGTGGCACCTGCTGCCCTGTGCAGGTCACCCCTATTTGTTGAGAAATAAGAGAAAGTTAAGTCTATTTTGATTTTATCCTGTTGCCATAAAGGGATCCACTGTGTCTGTCCCAGGCCATTTTAAATTCTGTCACTGTATTTGCGCTCCCCCCCCCCCCAAGTGACAGACTGAAATGATAATCAATGCCTGTTAAATTCCCACACTAATTGGACATTGTACTTTATTGCAGACCAAGCAGTATGAGACCAGAGATTATCATCTACTCAATATTTTATCAGGAGGTCTAAAAGGCCTTGAGAGTTGAGACTATCAGAGATCCCAAAGCTGATGAAAACTTCAATTCCCTTTGTTTGCTTAGACCAAGGAGATAAAGAAAGTTGTTAGACCGCAGCACCAGACTGGGAGTCTGTCTGGGATGTTAAAGGGATAAGGCAGGAGAGATCACGTGGTGTGGTGAGCTGGGGAAGACTGAGTCACCTTAGCTCCGGGCCCCCCTCCACCTACCGTTATTTTATGGCCGTGAAGCGTGGCGGAAACCACTAACTGCTAGTTCTGAAGGCTTGGTGAACGACTCCTGAACCTCTTTTGGGGAGAATTGTGAGATGGCAACATCAGCGAAGGCCGGGAGATGTGAGAAAGATCGGACGGCAGGGCAGCCGAAAATGGCGGAATCCCCGACGAAGGCGAGCACAGCGGCTTCCCCCACAATGACCGAGGAAATCTCGGCTGCGGTTACAGCGGCACTTTCCATACAGTTTGAAACCCTGCATACCAAAATGGACACAATTCAGGGTTCGCTGACTGCCCTAGGTACTAGGGTGCAGGAGGCAGAGGGCCGAATAGAGCAGGCCGAGGAGGAGGTGGCGACTCTGAAGCATGACCTGCATGTGCTACAGACTGAAGCCAAAGCCCATGCTTTGAAGCTCGATGATCTGGAGAACAGATCTAGACGTAATAATCTGCGTCTGCTGGGCATTGCCGAATCTATCCTTGATAAAGACCTCCGATCCTATGTGGAAGCTTTGGCCGTCTCGCTGATGGAAGGGGAAGAGGGGAATGCCCCCATAGTTGTGGACAGGGCCCATCGAGTGGGGCCGAAACCACAAACTTCGAGTGCACGACCCAGAGTAGTTCTGGCCCGCTTTTTGTATTATACCCAGAAGGAAGCCATCCTGAAAGCAGCGCGGCAAAAAGGCACTGTGGAGCGTGGGAACATGCTGATCCGCATAACGCCGGACTATTCAGCCGCGCTGAGCCAGCGGCGTAAAGCGTATGCCCCCATATGTCAACGTTTGATCGAGGCTAATGTGCGGTTCCACGTGCAGTACCCTGCCAAGCTCCATGTGCTGCACCAGGGGACCCATCGCGTGTTTGATGCAGCTTCAGAGGCCAGCTTATACGTGGAGCAAGTGCTGACTACCTTAACGGCGAATAACCGCGCACAGGCGCCATAGTGGCGGTGCAGGAGTGCATGCTATGGGACTACCCGGGGGGCGTAGGGAGGCACTGCTTTTGTCGGGCGCAAAAGTGCACTGCCCTACAAACCTAGATTTCCTTTCTGAGCTGGCTCGCCTGCGGAGGAGCTGGAGGATGCCATGCCTGTGAAAAGTGGATTACTGTGGGCGGATGGCGGCTCTTGGACCCCCGGCCCTCTCAGGTGACTATGCTGCTCCCCGGTAGTAGGTGGCCGGATTTACTGATACCCTAGGGCCGGCCCTGCTTGTTCTATCTGGGAGGCTCTGGGGGTAGTGTTTGACTGTTGCTGCTCCCGGAGCTTATGGCCGTCAGACCTGCTCTGCGAGGCTGCAAGGAGTCCTGTGCTCAGGGGCGGCCTACCGATCATCCCGGGAGTTCCTTCAGGGCCCGAAGACAATGTTCCGCTGTTACCAAGCCCAGCCGGGACTGACCTAGCTGCGGGATGGGCGGCGACATACAGCTGGGACAATATTCTGTTCTCGTTTGATTGTTAATTCGTTATTGTTCTGTTATTATATGGTGAGTAGAGAACTGTATATGAGGGGGGGTGGGGGGGTGGAGGGGGGTGGGTATTAGCGGCACAAGGATAGAGGGAAGTCGGGCGGCTGGATTCCCAGAGGGAGGGGCGTGACCCCCCTAGAGGGACTTGGATAAATATTGATTGGGGGGGGGAGGGGAGAGACACGGAATAGGGAAGTTCCAATCTGGGAATAACGCTCCCTTGCGAAGGAAGGTAGGTGGGTGCGTGTGTGCGCGCCTTCTCGTATGAAAGCATGTGCTTGCAGCATAGCGTATGGAGGGCAGCTGGGGTTTGACGGCAGCCACACTGTTATGTTAACCAGGGGATTGCCGTGGAGGTGTCGGTCCGGAAGGTTATAGCCCTTGTAAGTGTGCACCGACAATGCCTGTGTTGCAGGTGGAAGGGTAGTGAATTGGGAGCATATAATTCAGAGCGCTATTGAGCAGCCCACAGCGCTTAGACTCCCTGTAACTGCACAGCTGAAGTCTTGCGCATGCAGCCCATACGAACTGGAGAGCATTTAGGAGGGGATGGGATAGGGGTCGTGGGCGCAGGGGTTCCACGCGTCTGGACAGCTCGATGGGAGGGAGGGGGTCCTGTTCACATCTTTAGTGATCAATATGGGAGTAAGGAGGAATTTGGGGATGGTGTTTAGGATAGGGGGGGAGTGGGGGATAGAGACGGGGAATAGGAACAGGGGGGGAGCTGCAGCCCTGGATAATATTAAAGAAAGAAGGCAAGGAATCCCCTAGGGGAAGGAAGGGAGGATCTCAGGCTGGGGAGATCTCTCCTATGTATGCTGTTAGTGACGGTCTTATTAATTTCTACTCCCAGCTGATGTGAAGATCATATCTTGGAATGTCTGCGGTATAGGCAATCCTATTAAGCGATATAAGGTGCTGCAGGCCTTAGCGAGACAGCGCTGCGATATAGCCATGTTACAAGAGACCCACCAGAGTACAGAGGAACATGCTAAACTCAAACGGGACTGGGTGGGACAAGAATGGGGGGCCCCGGCGCAGGGTAGGAAGGGTGGAGTGGTCATTTTGATACACAGGAGACTCCGGTTTACTAAGGAGGAGATCTATGTGGATCCGGATGGGCGCTATATATTGCTATACGGGATCCTAGAGGGGAAACCCGTAATCCTGGGTAACCTTTACAGCCCCAATGTATTAGATCGGGCTCTCTATGCCCGGCTGGGTTCGCGGGTGGAGCAGATGCCCCATTGATTCTGGCCGGCGACCTTAACGGTGTCTTAGATCCTGCAATGGACCTATCGGGGGACGGGGATGGGAGGTCACGCAGGCAGGGCACTAAGGCCTTGCAACACTTGCGGCGGCGGCTACAATTGACGGATCCCTGGCGACTTTTGCATCCGGGGGAGCGAGATTTCACCCACCAATCCAGAGCGCATGGCACGAGTGCCCGTATTGATTACGTGTTAATATCGGAAAGACTTTTTACCTATGTACAGGATGCGCAGATCGGTCCTTTTGAAATTTCCGACCATGCTATAATATGGGTGGATTTAGAGTGGAGTGATGCTACTCCGCTGCCTCGCATCTGGCGATTCCCGGTTGAGCTCTACCGAGATGCGGACTTTTCTCTGTTCCTTAAACAGAAATGGCAAGACTTTGCCGTTTACAATGAACAACATCGTAACAACCCGGAGCTATTTTGGGAAATGGCTAAAGTGGTTTTACGGGGAGATATAATAGGATATGTGGCCCGTAAGCGAAAATTACTAGCAAAACAGATCATCTGCCTTGAAACACAGGTCTGCCGCGCTCGGCGCCGGCAGGCTAGTACCCCCTCGGCGGCAAATAAGAAGGCATTATGGGAAGCCCAGTCTGTCCTTAATGAGCTGCTCCACCAGCGGGCCAAGAAATCCTTTATGTATTATAAGTATCAACTTTACCGCTTCGGGGACAAATCGGGGAAATTACTGGCTAGGTGTCTACGGGGTAGGGGGGGGGGGCTAGAACGGTGGTGGCCCTGCGGGACGCACAGGGTAGCCTCCAGTCAGGGAATCGGGAAATCACTCAGATTTTTCGCCAGTTTTATCAGAAGCTATATTCGCGGGGGGCTGACCCTGGTACCGCTATGGAAGAGTATTTGCAGGAAGTGCAGCTGCCCCACCTTGATGAAGAACAGCGAGCGGGTTTGGAGGCGCCGATTACGGTGGAGGAAGTCTCTTTGGTAGTCCAACAGGCGAGTTGCTGTCGCGCGCCGGGACCAGATGGGCTCGGGGCCGAATTCTATAAGCTGCTTGGGGAAGTGGTACCGCCATTGTTGCTGGAGGTCTACCATCAGCGGTTGGCACAGGGGACGTTTACGTGGGGGGGGGAATCATGCCCATATTATTTTATTCCCCAAACCCGGTAAAGATAGGTCGGTAAGACTCCGCGTACGAACTATCTCACTCCTCAATTTCGACTTGAAGATCTTAGCTAAAGTCCTAGCATTGCGACTCGCCGGGGTTCTGGGAGACCTGGTACATGAGTCCCAGGTGGGATTTGTGAAGGGCCGGTATGCGGTGTGGAACCTGCGGAGAATTTTGGCGTCCTTGGAATGGGTCCATCGACATGGTACACCCTCGCTTTTGGTTAGCTTCGACGCTGAGAAAGCCTTCGACCGGGTGGGTTGGTCGTATTTGAAGTTTCTTTTACCGAAATACGGACTGGGGGAGTCTTTCTGTGGGATGGTGGACTTGCTATATGCTCGGCCCACGGCGAGTGTCTGTTGTAATGGGTTCCTATCGGACGCTTTTGATTTGGAAAGAGGCACCCGGCAGGGATGTCCGCTCCCCCCTCTACTTTTTGTTTTGTCTTTAGACCCCCTGGTCCGGAAGATCGAAACATCTGCTGAGATTGCTGGAATCAGGGTGGGACCTCACGGGTTTAAAATAGCGGCTTTTGCCGATGATATGTTAGTCCACGTATCGGCCCCGCGAACCTCCCTTCCGGGGATATTGGAGGAGTTCTCACGTTTTGGGAGCTTTGCGGGCCTCCGCATTAATATGGGTAAGTCTGAGGCATTAGACGTGGGGGGTACGCTCCGTGCGGCTTGGGGAGACTCCTTCCCCCTCCGGTGGGCAGAGGACTCCTTTACCTACCTGGGTATTTCTTTGACTACAGATCCCAAGCAATTATATCGGGCGAACGTGACCCGGATTGTGTCTAAAACTCGAGTACAATTGCAGGCGTGGGCCCCTCTTCCCTTATCTTTGCTAGGCAGAGCGGCGGCCCTGAACATGGTAATTTTCCCGCGGATTCTTTATTGGTTGCAAACACTTCCAGTGTGGCCGAGGAAACGCGATCTGCAAGACATCGAACGCCTTTTCCAGGGCTTTCTGTGGAAAGGGGCACGGGCTCGTATTCCCCTATGTCGTTTGCAGAGGAGGTGGAGGGATGGGGGAATCGGCATTCCTGATCTACGGCTCTATGCCCTGGCCTGTCAGGCGCGGCATCTTAGGGACTGGCTGGGAGAGACGGATGATTATACCCCACGGGCGTTAGAGGAGGCCTTGGTGGCCCCACAGGCCTTACTGGCAGCCCTGCACTTGGCGGGTTCCGATCTACCAAGATGGGTAAATCAGAGTGTGCTGATACGGCCGGCTCGGTGTGCATGGCAACAACTAAATAAATGGTGGGGGGCGTCTCTGGAGGTTTCTAGTTGGTTACCGTTACAGGGGAACGCACATTTTACCCCGGGAACGGATTCGCCCTCATTTCGGCTCTGGGAACAGAAGGGGATTCGGAACCTAGGACATGTTGTTGATCGTGAGGGGAGGTGTAAACCTTTTCTGGTCCTTTGTAGAGAGTACGAACTCAGCATCCGACATGCGTTCGCATATGCCCAAGTCTCCCATTATGTCGCATCGCTTCCACGGACTGGGCTGGTGGTTGAATGAGCGGCGCAGATACTCGAGTTTTTCGAGATTGGGGCGGACCCTGGGCCGTCTATAGCTGGGTTGAAGCGACGTATTGAGAAGTGGACGCCTCCGCTGGACTATACCGGAGTGGAGGGAGCGTGGGCCAGAGAGCTGGGGGTAGCGGTGGTCCCGGGTACTATTTACGAGGCCCTGAGACATGTCGGGGAGCTGGTAGATGGGGCCCGTTGGAGAGAGATACAGATCAAATGTATTTTGCGAGCCCATTTTTCCCTGCGACGGGCACTTCGCAGCCATCTCACACTGGATGGGAGCTGTCCAAAATGTAGCGCTGCATTGGCTGATTTGGGCCACATGTGGTGGGGTTGTGTGAAAGTTCGCAGATATTGGATGCAAATTCGGAATTACATGTGTGGCGTGTTACGCCAGCGGGTATGCTGGACGGGGTCTGCTGTGATGTTAGATCAACTTGGACCACTCCACCCGAAGGGTAGATGGGAGCGCCTCTTACTCAGGAAAGCCTGTTTGGTGGGGAAGGGTCCGCTGCTTCGCAGCTGGAGGGAGCCTACTCCCCCCTCCTTCTGGGAATGGCGCAACAGCTTTCATCAGCTGATGCTGTTCGAGAAGCGGGGGGCGAGAGGCAGGGTTAGACGCTGGACCTCCTTCCTGTTGACCTGGGAACCTTATATCCAGACCTTACGGCCTACTACGCGCAATGAAGTGCTCCAAGCGCACCATTAGCTAAGAGTAGGACCGATCCAATCAGGTGGGAAATGGAGGATACTGAGGTGAAGGGATTCGGTGAGGAGCGGGGCAGGGGCTGCAGGGGGGGAGGCAGGGTGGGGGGGGGGGTGGGGGGGGAACATCTATTGGGGAAAAATGCAAGTTATGTTGATGGACTTGTTACATTCTGGCTGTCTTCCCGGGCGGTGGATCAGACACAACCCTGCCCGGGTAACCAAGCATGTTCTGTGTTCTATGTATATGTTGGATTTTACCGATTGTCACTTGTTTGATGGCTGCCTTGTTTCAATAAAAATGATTTTATAAAAAAAAAAAAAAAAGGGATAAGGCGGATGATGAAGTCCGATGCAGGGAATAGATTAACATATAACATCCTTAATATACTCCCCATTTCTATGTGACAACCATATCACTGGATGTTGTGGGAATACTTGAAAAGTGGAATCAGAGCCACTGCTGATAAAAGAAAGCTAAAATGTTGTTAGCCTGCAGGCAGCCTATGTCAGGTATAGTTGCAGAAGGCTCAGAGATGTGACAGCGCTTGGATCTGGATTTCCTGGGACAAATGCTATTCAGCATCATGTGTGTTAGTGAGGTGTGCTTTTTTTAAACTATAATTGGTGCAGCAGCTCATTTCTTGATTGTATAGACTCTTGGGGTTGACCACAGCTTTCAAAGAGCCAGGATGGAGAGCAGGAGTCAGCAGGCACAATGAGAACTATGAAGTTAAGACCATGTATAGCCTGTCAAACCATGACATGTATCAGCAGGTGGTCTAGAAGTCCAAACTGGTGAGAGGCAAAGGAATCCAATAGGCGGAACATTGGTGCCATTGGCTGTGATGGAAAAATTTCCCCATTATCTCTTTAATGTAGCCTATCACTGATGATTAGCGCTTTCAAAACTACAGATCCAGAGAACAGATGTAGCAGTGGACACAATTGTGGTGTGTTAAGCTTGCATGACCTTTCAACTACAGCTCAGAAGCCTGACCTCATTTGGTACTGATGAGGACTGCCTTCTATCTTGATAGCAGGGTCTGCATTAATTATCAGTGCTTTCAAGCCTGCTGGCCTAGAGTGTGACTGAATAGATGAGCACAACAGGCTCTGCTCTGGTGTGGCACTTGGATCCTGCACATGGGTCATCATATTCATTGCAGCAGGGAAGTCACTCATGAAACAATCAAGGGCACTAGAAGGCAGATAACTTACTTGAAGCTAGTGCCTCTGGTTCCTAGTTTGATGGAAGGGAAAGTGAGAGATGCTGAATACCTTGAGGGAAGGGAAGAAAAGAAGAGAGGTGTGGACACTTTGGGGGATGGCAGGGAAGGAGAGATATGTTAGAGACATTGGAGGGATAGGTAAGGAGAGAGATGCTGGAGACCTTGAAGAGGGTAGGGAAGGAGAGCACTGCTGGAAATCGGCAGGGGGCATAGGAAATGGGATATGCTGGAGATCTTGGGGGTAAGGGAAGGAGAGGGGATTGTGAAAAAGTGCAAGAGAACCTTGATAAACTGGGAGACTAAATTTCATCTGCCATCTGAACACCCAATGTGGACTAGTACAAAGTTATGCACTTAGGGAAAAACAACCCAAAAGGTGAAATTAGACTTACCTGCTAATTGCTGTTCCTTGAGGAACTCCAGTTCATTCCCGCACCTCTGGGTGGTGTACCTCTTCCAGCAGCTAGGAAATTGAGTACGTCATCTTTTGATATCATCCTTGTACTTATACAGATGGCACCGCCTACCAGCCCCAGTAATCTATTGACAAAGCAGACTCACGGGAGCAGCAAATAAGTAGTTAACATCAGTAAACAAAGGTATTCCTACATAACTCTATGCTCCTCTTTCATACAGGAAGGCATTCCCCATCCTCCCCCCAGAATGAGGCGGCTTAACTATACAGCCTCTGGGTGACACCATTCAGCATAGGGCGAGAGACCAACAGCTCTTCTGGTCTGCTCCCTAACGTCACCCCCCCCCCCAAACCAGCTACCTTCACCAGCAAAGGTAACGGCTTTAGACCTGTGAGCCCAGAGCAGCCTATCCACCAAAAAAAACCCAAACACACACACTGGGGAAGGATCTGGGACGGGACTGGAGTTCCTTAAGGAACAACAATTAGCAGGTAAGTCTAATTTCACTTTCCTTATCGTCCCTCCAAGTCCAGTCCCACACCTCTGGGAATGTAAAAGAGCAGTCAAATTAATGGGAAGGACCTGACAAACCGGCTTAAAACATAGCCGATCCAAAACAAGCGTCTCCCGCCGCATGGACATCCAGGTGATAAATGCCTAGCAAATGTATGCAGGGATGACCACGTCGCCACCTTACAAATTTCCGCCAGCAGCACTAAGCTATACTCTGCCCACAAGGCCGCCTGAGCCCTCGTGTAATGAGCACACAATCCTGTTGGCATCGCTTCCCTGATCCATCTGGAAATGGAGGCTTTGGCTGCCACCTCTCCTCTACACGGTCCACCAAACAATACAAACAAATGACCAGATTTCCAAAAAGACTCTGTCCTTTTCAAATACTGCCACAGAGCTCTTCTGACATACAAGAGGCACAAATACTGGCTGATGGAATCCCTTTCCGCATCCGCCAGAGCCGGTAGGGAAACCACTTGATTCAAATGAAAATCTGAAATTACTTTGGGCAAAAAGGAAGGCACTGGTCTAAGGACCACCTTTCCCTTTGAGAACACCAGGAAGGGCTCCTGGCATGATCGCCGCAAGCTGCATCCTCAAGGAACTAGCAGCTAAGCCCTTATCAAAACCGGCCTACAAGAATGGATGTCCAGAACAGAAGCAGAGGATGGAGAACAGTGGACAAAGGCTGAGTCTGATGGGACCACTGACAGAGCACAGCACTCTGCAGTGGATGCATGTGCATTCTCGCCCATGGAACCAGTTCAAGAGTGGCTGCCATGGTCCCCAGGCCCTGCAGATAATGCCGATGGCGCCAACATTCTCAGAAACTGGCGCACCAGCTGTTTCAGTCCCTGCGCCCTCTGTTCCGGCAGAAAAACCTTTCCTACACGGGTGTTGAAGCATACTCCCAGATATTCTAGTTCCTGGGCTGGAATCAAATGGTTCTTGTCTACATTAATCACCTACCCGAGACTTTGAAAGAACTGCACCCATGCTGCATTGCTCTTTCGCTTTAGTCTCCGGATTTCGCCTGGATCAGCCCATCGTCCAGATAGGTGTACAGCAGAATTCCTTCCTTGTGGAGTGCAGCCACCACCATCACCCATGACCTTGGTGAAACTGGACATGCCCCATCGGTACAGCGAAGTGGAGGAACTGCTGGTGCCTCTGAGATCGAGAGACGTCAAACTTGCTGCTTCATACTGCTACTATGATGGAACGCAAAGTCTCCATGCAAAAATGCAGCACCCGCAGGCAATGGTTTATGCCCTTGAGATCAAGAAAGCACAGTTACTTACCTGTAACAGGTGATCTCCGGAACAGCAGGAATTAGTCTTCACACGTGGGAGACATCGCCGACGGAGCCCGCACGGGAATGCTCCCCAGGCATCCAATCAGAAAGCCTTTGGGAGCATACCCCGCGCCTGCGCGGTGGCTTCCCGCCCTTCCTACTGCCTCTCCCCAGTTGAGTTTTATAGCTGAGCCGGAAGGAGAGGAGAGGAAGGAATAGAGAGAAAAAGATACAACTCCTAGGGGAGGTGGGCGGGTTGTGAAGACTAATTCCTGCTGTTCCGGAGATCACCTGTTACAGGTAAGTAACTGTGCTATCTCCAGGAACAAGCAGGAATGAGTCTTCACACGTGGGGACTCCCTAGCTAAGGATGCCCGGGGAGATCCCATAAGCGCAGCCCAGGACAGGATGGCATTTGCCCAACCTGAATCCCCGGCATCCCCTGAGGGATGGAGGGCAGGAGTTGAATAGAGGAAGCTGTAGAGGAACAGCGAATCTAAAGACTACAGAGGAAAGTCTTTAGAGTGCAGAACAGGTATCATTAAGATACAGCAAAAAACCCCAGGCTACAGGAAGAGTAGTCAGAGGGATGCATAAAGAGTATCATTAAGCATTTAATGAGTAAATGACCTAGTACCATATAGAGCTTACCGGCCATTAAGTTTTAATGAATTAATGGTTTAGAACCCTGTAGAGCTTACCTACCGGGTTGTCGGAAGTAGACCTGTGATGAAGACACTGCAGACGCAGCAGCGAGGTCGTCAAGGAAACTTCACCGCAGCGAGGAGGAAGTTCCAAATCCGGAAGGCTAGGAGATCCAGGCGTCAGCTGGGTCAGGAGAAGGACGGCAGGTCTTCCAGGAGGCTTAATGCAAAGCTGAGCACCCCCTTAGGAGTAGAGTCCATAACTCAGAGGACTAACAGTAGAAGACTGGCCGAACTAGAGAGCCTATTCCGGAGAAGAGTAGGGGTGTACCCCGGAGCAGGAGTACAGTGTCTGCCCTAGCGAGAGATAGGGAGACAAGGGTCCGGACCTCCGGGAGGAGGACCTAACTGAAAAAGGAGCTGTTGACTTCACAGCAGTAGAGTACCACCAGTCCGCGGGCCGATCGAGGAATAGGCAGGCGGACTGGCCGGACCCCGGGGGGGGGGGGGGGGCGGGCGTGAGTACCGGCCATAGGGAAAATAGGCGGTAGAACACAGGTACTGTGGGCATCCCCCAATAGGCGCCTATCGAGCAGGAGACATCTAGTATATCTAAGCCGGTGGACATGAGAACGCCCACTCCGGTATGAACGCAAGTACGCCGAGGGGCCTACCTCCATGAGCATCACCCTGGTAAGGCGGATCTGCCATTGATCCACAGAACGCCCACCTGGAGAGGTGGTATTAAGATCCGTCAGTAGAGGGATCTATTCCGGAGGACAAGGGCAGATCGGCAAACCAACAGCGCGGTAGCGTGGGGGACGGAAGATAGCATCAGTCCGGTAGAACGCCACAGGGGGCTGGAGGCCCTATATGTGTCCCCAGGACCTGCACGCATAAGAACATAAGAACATAAGATATGCCATACTGGGTCAGACCAAGGTCCATCAAGCCCAGTATTCTGTTTCCAACAGTGGCCAATCTAGGTCATACGTACCTAGCAGTTTCCCCAAGGGACACAGGTTCCACAATGCTTGTATTGGTTCAAGCATTGATATCCTGGGTCCCTTCTTAATAATGGTTTATGGACCTTTCCTCCAGGAACTTGTCCAAACCTTTTTTAAACCCAGCTACACTAACAGCCTTTACTACATCCTCCGGTAACAAATTCCAGAGTTTGATTACACGTTGAGTGAAAAAATATTTTCTTTTATTAGTCTTAAATAGTTTACCCTGTAGCTTCATTGCATGTCCCCTAGTCTTTCTATATTCTGATAAGGTAAACAATCGATCTACGTTTACCCGCAGAAACTCGTCCCCCGCACAATCGGGGGACATGAGGGTATAGTCCTTGGTAAGCATTGGGGGACTATAGCGGCTGGAAGGGGAATTCCGGTACGGAAGCAATCAGCAGGGGATACTGCTGAGAAGGGTTCGGGGAAGTACCGAAGGGTAAGTAAGTTGACCGTGGGCCATAGCTATCACGGAGTAGAGGTGGTCTCCTTTTCCAAAGGAAGGAGAATACCTGAACCCCTAGATAAGTCCCCGAACCATTTTTCAACTGAACGAGCCCCAGAGTAGAGCTCAATTTTAAACTTCTGGTAAGAGAGTTAAGTGCAGGCAGCCGCCCACCTGAGCCTAAAAATACATAGCATGAGAGTCCTGGCGCGGGCCCGGGGGCATCAACCCGGGGTGAGAGGTCCCTTGCTAGGGCGCGCCCAGCGGGTGGGCAAAGGGCTGACATTTCCTCTTCCTGGGGAAGGGGAGTCTGGAGAGGCGTTTCCCACCGCCGGGGGGTGGGGGGGGGGGGGCCGGGCCCTAGGATGGCTGCTAACTCTGGGAAGGTTAGCGAAGCACTGTGCGACCTGACGTAAGGCTTCGCTATTGAAGAGGTGATCTCCGTCACAGGGAGAATTACCCAGGTTGTGCTGTGCCCGTCTACACAACTCGGACGCCTGCAACCATGCTGTACGGCGTGCTCTAATGGCAACAGCAGAGGATCTGCTGACCGACAGGAAGGAGTCCAGAGAAGCACGAGAAAGGAATCTGGAGATATTCCTGCAGTGATAAAGAAGCAAGGAATATTCAAAGGCCTTGGTTGCAGATACGAAGGGGGATAACCGAGATAACCTCTCGGTGACCTCCCGGAGCGACAGACTCATATAAAATATATATGAAATAATTCTGGCCGTCAGCATAGACGTCTGGAAGGCTTGACGTCCTAGAGTATCTAGCGTCTTTGAGGCGCGGCCTGGAGGGCGAGAAGAATGCTTCTCCTTGCTTCCGGCCTTCCTCAGCGCCGATTCCACCACAATGGACCGATGTGGAAGCTGGTGCTGCCGAAAACCCGGGGACGGAGGCACCCGATACAGAGCATGCAACGCGGTCGCAGGCGCCGGAGCCCTCAAAGGCGACCGCCAAGCCCCCAGCAGGAGATCCTGCAGGGAGGGATGCAGAGGAAGCATCACAGCTTCCCCCGTTCCGCAGGGCCTGGACTTAGGTCCGGAATAGGGATGGCCAGCAAGTCCGCCATGTCAAGGAGGAAATCCTGAAAAGGCGGCTCTCCCGGAGGAGTTATGGCGGGAGAGGCCGCCAGGGCACTAAGAGGCCGCTCGGGCTGATGCCCGCTGGGCAGAGAAGGGGACCAACCGACCCGGATCGGGGTAGTCAACATGGCGTCGTCGGCTCCTGGAATTGATTCCAAGCTAGGCATCAAAGGGGTCGATGGCACCAACGGCGCCGCAGGAATCGGCCTCGGCCCCGAACCCGGGGGCGGCGCTGCTCCCGGCGATTGAAGTGATTCCGCGGCTGCCAGAGGGGACAGGGGCCGATCCCGAGACGTGTAGTGGCCAGGCTTTCAATGCTGGACACCGACTCCAGGCTGGGCATCGAACCGAGCGAGGAGATCGACTCCCTTCTAGAGGGCCCCGGCGGGAGCGACCGCGCCGGTGGTGGAGATCCTGGAGCGCGGATCGGAACCGCGCCGATCAGTGCCGCGAGCATCAGCGGTCCCCGAGGGCGGACCTCGGTGGAGAGGGGGTCATCTGACGCCTGCACCGATGTTGATTGGCGGGCACTGCCCGATGCTGGGCTCCCTCTCGAACCCGTCCTACCCGGAGAGAAATCCTTCCGGGGCATACGGCCCGTCCCCGAGGGGACCCAGGTCACCCGACGACGAGTCCCTGCGGGGGGGGGGGGGGGTGGTGCAAAGCCCCTGCGCCGACGTCGGGGTACTGTTGCGGGGCGGCGCAGATCCAGGTTGGATCGAAGGTATCGAAGACCCCGAGGCCCCTTTTCTAGGAAATGACGGGGCTCTCGACGGCCGCTCGTGTGCTGGTCGACATACCCCGAGGTCCCGGGGAAGGTCAATGGCGGTCCCTCGTGCTCGACGCCCCTGCCGCCGCCGGCGGAGCGGCGCCGCTCAAACCTGGTACCACCCTTGCGCAGGCCTGGGATACCGGCGACCCAGCGCGGGTCGAAGCGAGCGGCCCCGAGGGGAGTGAGGCCAGATGACCATCCCCGGCGAGGGGTGGAACCACCGACGCCTGCGCGCTCGAAGCGGGTGCGACTTCCGCGCATGGCCTGAACGTAGGGCTGCCAGACAGTGTCGAGTCGATCGGCCCCAGAGGTGCTGAGGGCAGCGGCTGGCGATCCCCGGTGGGGAGCGGGTCACTCAACACCTACGGGTCGGCACCGCCCAAAGCGGATACTACCCCCGTAGGAACGCCATACCGGCGCGAGTCGGTCAGCCCCGGAGGCACCGAGGACCGCAGCCGCCAATCCCCGGTGAGGAGCGGAACGCTCGACACCGACACCGACGCCGACCTCGAGGGGTCGGTACCGCCCGTAGCAGGTACCACCCCCGTGCATGGCAGGGATGGAGGAACGCCAGACTGGACCGAGTCGATCGGCCCCGGAGGCGCCGAGGACAGCAGCCGACGATCCTCGGTGAGGAGCGAAACGCTCGACACCGACACCGATGCCGGGGGCTCAGTACCGCCCGGAGCGGATACCACACCCGAGCATGGCTTGGATGTAGGGAGATCAGACCCGGTCGAGTCGATCGGCCCCGAAGGCGCCGAGGACACCAGCTGACGATCCCTGGCGAAGAGTGGAACACTCAATGCCGATGCCGGGGAATCGGTACCGCTCAAAGCGGATACCTCCCTCGGGCATGGCTCGGGAATGTTCTGTGAGGAGCGAACCTCAGGAACATCCCGAAACCCCGTATATGCTTTGGAGCCCGAGGACTCCCGCCGGGGTATATTAGCCAAGGGGGCTTGAGGGGTTGGCCGGAGCTGTCGCCATGCCACGCATGAGACTCACCCCACAAGACTCGGCTAGTCTGAACAGACTGTTGTGTGGTTACCTGATCCTGGAGAGAAGAATAACCCGACGACTGCGCCTTGGGCGCGAAGACGTCGTCGAGGGATACCCGAAAAAGGGAGGGTCTTCTCCCGACACTGTAGCCCGGGGAATCCGGGAAAAAAGGGTCAGGCCCCAAACAGGGGAGGCACCAGGCATTGGAGTCCAAGTGGAAAATTAAGTCCCCGCAGTGAGGGCACTTCTGGGGGGGAAGAAGGCTCCATGCTGCAAGCCCGGTAGGCCTCAGTGCCCAGAGGCGACGAAAATTAAATGAAAAATAATTAAAAGAAAGAAAAGGGGCACGGAGGTGCCGCCGTCGGCGGGAAAAAGCCGCGACTACAGAAACAAGAAAAAAAAAAGGGAAAAATTTCTGCGGTGGCAGGAAGGATGTCCTGCCTGCTCCGCGGAAAACGAAAAACTGGGGAGAGGCAGTAGGAAGGGCGGGAAGCCACCGCGCAGACGCGGGGTATGCTCCCAAAGGCTTTCTGATTGGATGCTGGGGAGCATTCCCGTGCGGGCTGCGTCGGCGACATCTCCCACGTGTGAAGACTCATTCCTGCTTGTTCCTGGAGATTCAAGCGAAAGGAAACTTCCTTCTTGGGCACTACAAAATAAATGGAGTATCGTCCGCAACCACATTGGTCTTTAGGGACCAGCACCATGGCCTCTAGTTATAGGAGCCATGTCAAGGTATCCTTTCATAACCGCCACCTTGCTCCATGCCTTGCAGGGAGACTGAACAAAGGCATGGTCCACTGGCTGGGCTCACTTGAGGGCACAGCCCTCTCGGATGACCTCCAGGACACATTGGTTGGATGTTATCTGGATCTAGGCAGAGTAAAAATCCCACAGCCGACATCACGGGAGTACCTCCACCTGGGCTCCCCTCACTTCATTGTGATTTCTTGGAGCCAGATGTTGAGGCGGCACCAAAACCTCGGCCCACTCCTCGAAAACTCAGAAACCCGTCCCCTGGAGGGGAATCTCTTTCTGGTAAGGACCAAAGCGAGACATATGAAAACACCTGAAATCCCGAGGCTGTCCTCACGTCGCCGGAGGAGGGCGAACCTGCTTCTGCTTATCCTTGGGCAGATGCCCCCCCCCCTTGAACTTTCCCTAGTCCTTAACCAATTTGTCTAGCTCCTCCCCAAAGACCTATGATGAGATCGTAGTGGGTGTCAGCTAAATACACCGCTCCCAATTCAAACTTGGCCACCTCCCCAGAGAGGTCCTTCGCCAACTCTTCCCCCTGCTGAACCCACTGTGAACAGCGGAGGCAGGCCCTAGCTATCCAGGCTCCACAGATGAAGGCCTGCAGAGAGAGGGCATTGACATCAAATGCCTGTTTCAACAGGGTGTCCAGCTTCTGGTCTTGGCCATCCTTGAGTGCTGCACTGCCTTCTACCAGGATGGTTGTCTTCTTAGTGACAGCCGGCACTGCTGTGTCCACCCTAGGTGACCAAAACAGCTCTCAGTCCTGATCCAGCAGTGGATACAGACACGATATGGCTCGCCCCCTACTCTTCCTGGATCATCTGTTGGACCACCCAGTGCACCGGGAACACCTTCTTTGCCCTCCGTACTGCCTGAAGCAGCGGGTACTCCAGTGTATCGTCTTCTGCTGGGAGGCACATGGGTATATTAAGGGCCTTCAAAGACTCCATGATGAGTGCCGGCAATTCCTTCCATCGCAACACGCGCACAATCCGCGAGCGCTCGTCCTGCTCTGGAATTTCTCCCTTTTTAAACCTGTTGTCTTGGAACTCCAACTCGGTGCCCAGGTCTGGTTTCTCCAGTCTCTGAAAGCATGGCAGTCCTCAGACTCGGCTTCTTTGCCAGCCCTGTCTCCATCTTGCTGTCTTTCACATCTGCCGACCTCTTCGTGCCGTAGCCTGGCAACGCGGACCTGCCTGCTAACCTCTGTTGGTGCGGGCAAAATGCCCTGTGGAGAAGCAAGACAAACTCCGGCGAGAAATCATCCAGAAGCCCTACTAACCCCCCCGGTCCTGTGAGGTGGAGGGTCTGGCTACGGCCGAAGGACCCAGGTTCAGCTCTTGTATTGTCTGCGCAGATCCCTCTGCGTCCCAAGGCAGAGAAGGGCTCTTCTGCCCTGATGGTCCCTGAAGGTCTTATAACAAAAAAGATGGCCTCTTGCATGCAACCCTGGCAAATGCCCTTCTCAGAGAGCGCCCCATGCTGGGAACGGCAAACCAGGCACTGCGGTCCAGTCGGCATTGTGGGAATGAACGTGGCCTGCCCTGACTAGGGATATGTGTCTCACCGGTGAACAAAAAGAACACTAAGGACTGAAAAAATACAAATGAAACTAAAAATGAAAAACATGTTTACAGTGCATCTGAGAAGAGCCAACTCAAGCTAAAACTGTCCCAGCCTCCCTACAGTACCCGATGTAATGAGGAATCTGCATGCCTATCAGACAGGATCCTCGACCAGAGAAAAAAAACACATCAGAAACACAAAAAGGCTGCAGGAAATCAGCAGACATGCAGGGCCATTGGTGGGAGACATGCAGTGAACTCTTCTTTCCCACGCCACTGAAGACTGGCTGCCAAGAGGTGCTAGACTGCACACAGAACCAGCATGTATCTGCATCAGCTGGAGAAGTGTGTGCCGCTCATCCGCTGCTTTCGGCTGTTACTTCCCACTGCAGAACCCCCTTAATACTATAGTCGTACCTGCACCCGGCTCTCTGCCACCTGAGGCCTCATGCTCCCAGACTGCTGCTCTCCTTATCTCTACTCCCCCTCGCGCTCAGCCACTTCACTCTAGCTTTGGTGCCGAGAGGGGGAGGGTGCCCAGGAAACTGCTTTCAAGCTAGGAATATAGCCACAGCAGCTCCTCACCCATTGACAGGTTCGGGAGCTGCCGGTATCCCTCGGGGACCTAAATGCCCTCAAGCCACTTCCCTGAAGATCTGGAAGGGGGGTGGGGGGAGGGAGGCCTTCCTCCAAGGCTGCACTGCTCTCTCTGCTGCATTGTTCCTCTGAATGGACGCTAGACTTAAGAAAACCACCACCAGCTCTTGTAATATCAGGGAAAAACAAAAAAGAAAATGAACCTATTCTAAGCTATGCTCCTTAGTTGTCACTTCAGTGAGTCCAGCACCCTGGCTCACAACCTCCTCCAGCTGCTTGGCAAATGAGCATACTGGGGCTGGTAGGCAGTGCCAGCTGTATAAGTACAAGGGTGTCATCAAAAGACGATGTGATCAGTCTCCAAGCTGCTGGAAGAGATACACTACCCAGAGGTGTGGGACTGGACTGGAGGGACGATAAGGCACTACAGTCACACGATGCAAGGTTCCACATTAAGAACCACCACCGAGGAAAAGGATTTAGAAGTCATCATGGATAATACATTAAATCCTTTTCCCAGTGTACAGCAGTGGACAAGAAAACAAATAGAATGCTAGGAATCATAAGGAAAGGCATGGAGAATAAAACCAAGGATATTATAATGCCTCTGTATCACTTTATAGTGCGATTGCACCTTCAATTATTGTGTGCATTTCTGGTCGCCATATCTTAAAAAAGGATATAGCAGAATTTGAAACAGTACAGAGAAGAGTCACCAAAATGGTAAATGGGATGGAAGGATACCCCTATGAGGAAAGGCTTAAAAGATTAGGGCTCTTCAACTTGAGAAAAAGACAGTTGAGGGGAGATACGACAGTTTTATGTACTAAAGGAATGATCATAGACATGTTTTTTTGTATCGTGGATAGTAGATCTCTCTGAATGAGGATCCGGACATTAGTACTGCGGACAGCGAGATTGATTTTAGAGTCCAGCTGCCTGAACTACAGACAGGGGGGGGATCCCTTTAATGGTGGCCCTGCTATTGCTTGTAGGAGGAGTAAGCGTAGTTACTCACCTGTAACAGGTGTTCTCCAGGAGCAGCAGGAATCAGTCCTCACTTATGGGTGACGTCGGCGCCGACGGAGCCCTCGCGGAGCAATTTTCCCCAGCTTTCAAAGAAAGCCTTTGGGAATTGCAGCGCGCATGCGCGCGGTCGTCTTCCCGCCCGAGGGTGCCATCTTAGCCAGTCAGATGACATAGCTAAAAAAGACAGCATAAAAATTTGCAAAAAGAACATAAGCAGACGATTGCAACTCCAAGGGGAGGAGGGAGGGTAGTGAGGACTGATTCCTGCTGCTCCTGGAGAACACCTGTTACAGGTGAGTAACTACGCTTTCTCCAGGACCAAGCAGGAAGTCAGTCCTCACTTATGGGACTCCCAAGCTCAAGGCTACCGGAGACCCTAAGCACAAAAATGAGCTCCCTCTAGCTCAGCAGCACAGAAGGATAGAATCTTCGCTGAATTATCACCCACCGGTAGCCCACATCCGGGATGGAGGGTAGGAGTTGCTCAGACCTCAAAGAGATTACGGAGGACTGCCTGTCCGAAAGCACTGTCCCTACGGGACTCCCTCTCGAGACAGTAATGGACCGCAAAAGTCTGGCTCGAAGACCAAGTAGTAGCGGCCCGGCAGATGTCTGCCAGCGGAACAGAGCGGAGGTAAGCCACTGACGTGGCCTTTGCCCGAACGCAATGAGCCGTGACTCGACTTTCTAAGGAGAGTCCGGCTGCCCCATAAGTCCAAGAGATACAGTCCGCAACCCAGATGGACAGAGTACGCTTGGAGACCGGGAGCCCCAATTTATTGGGGTCAAAAGACACAAAAAGCTGAGCAGCTTTACGGTGCTCCCGCGTACGGTCAAGGTAGAAGTTCAATGCCCTTCTACAGTCCAGGGTATGGAGGACCGTCTCAGCTCGGCTGGAGTGTGGTCTGGGAAAGAAGGTTGGAAGTACCACCTCCTGATTGATGTGAAAAGGGGAGACCACTTTAGGCAGAAATTTTGGGTGAGTCCGTAGGACTACCCTATTCTTGTAGAACCTAGTGTAAGGGGGATCAGACACGAGGGCCTGCAATTCACTCACGCGTCTAGCGGAAGTGAGGGCTATCAAGAACAGTGTTTTCCAAGACAGAAAAACGGAGAGAACAGGTAGCCATAGGTTCAAAAGGCGGATAGGTGATCCGCTGCAAAACCACATTCAGGTCCCAGTCAGGCGCTGGCGGGCGCAGAGGTGGTTTAAGTAGAAGGAGACCTCGGAGAAACCTCGCTACGAGAGGGTCATTGGAGAGAGGTCTGCCGTCCACCGGCACATGATGTGCTGAAAGAGCACTGAGGTGAACTTTGACGGAGTTGGACTTAAGTCCCAGATTAGAGAGGTGGAGCAAGTACTGCAAGATCACCGACACCGGGCAGGAGACGGGATCCGGAGACAGGTGGGTCCACCAGACTGCAAAGCGACGCCATTTAAGGGCGTAGCATTTGCGGGTAGAAGGCCGTCGCGAAGCCAAGACGACCTCCTCCACCTCCGCCGGCAGGAGAAGGGGAGCAAGGACTACCCTCTCAGCAGCCAGGCCATGAGGTTGAGAGACCTGAGGTTGGGGTGCAGGAGGGACCCCTGATCCTGAGTGAGGAGATCCGGTTGTACCCCCAGAGGGATTGGATCCTCCACCGCCAGTTGCAGCAGGAGCGGAAACCACGGCTGCCTGGGCCAGCGAGGGGCCACCAGGATCATGAAGGCTTTGTCTCGGAGAACCTTGAAAAGAGTCTGAGAGACCAGCGGGATGGGAGGGAAAGCGTACAGAAGGCTCCCCGACCACGAGATCAGAAAGGCGTCCGCCGCCACCCGAAGGGGGTGTGGCCGACGAGAGCAGAAGCGAGGAAGCTGCCGGTTGTGAGGACTGGCAAAGAGATCCACCGTGGGGAGACCCCACTTGAGGAAGAGCTTCTGAACTACCAAGGGATCCAGACGCCACTCGTGCGGCTGGAGGACCCTGCTGAGTTTGTCTGCAAGGCAATTTTCTTGGCCCGGGAGATAAACTGCCTTGAGGAGAATGCCGTGACTGACGGCCCAAGAGCAGAGCTTCTGTGCCTCCCGGCAGAGGAGGAAGGAGCCCGTGCCCCCCTGCTTGTTCACGTAGAACATGGCAACTTGATTGTCCGTCTGGACAAGGACGGACTGTTGGGAAGTCAGGTGGGAGAAGGCCTTGAGAGCCAGGCGGATCGCCCTGAGCTCCAGGAAGTTGATCTGCTGAGCAGACTCCCACGTGGTCCAGAGGCCCTGAGTACGTGCCTCTTGGCAATGTGCTCCCCAGCCCAGGAGGGATGCATCGGTGGTCAGCACCCGGGTCGGCTGAGGTGACTGGAAAGGCATTCCGAATATCAGGTTCGGCTGCCGGAGCCACCACCGGAGAGACGAGACCAGCGGCTCGGAAACGCGCACTAGGTCTGCTAGGCCGCCCGTGGCTTGTCGCCACTGCTGGCGGAGACACCATTGAGCAGACCGCATATTCAGGCGGGCATTGGGGGTCACATGGACGGTGGAAGCCATATGGCCGAGCAGTCTCAGGAAGCGCCTGGCGGAGACCAGGGGCTGGCTGCGAAAGCGGTCGGCTAGGTCCATGAGCCGTTGAGCCCTGTCGAGCGGTAGGAATGCTCGCGCCTGAGGAGTGTGCAGCCTTGCGCCGATGAACTCGAGATCCTGTGAGGGGAGCAAAGTGGACTTTGCGAAGTTTATGACAAAGCCCAAGTGCTGCAGCAGAGTCACCGTGCGGCACGTGGCGTTGGTGACCTCCTGAGCGGACGCTGCTCTGATGAGCCAGTCGTCGAGGTACAGAAAGACATAGAGGCCGTTAAGCCGGAGATGGGCCGCCACGACCGCGAGACATTTTGTGAAGACTCGCGGTGCGGAGGACAGGCCAAAGGGCAGTACTCTGTACTGGTAATGATTTCCTGCCACCACAAACCGTAGGTATTGGCGGTGGCTTGGGTGGATGAGGATGTGCGTGTAGGCATCCTTTAGATCCAAGGAGCATAGCCAATCTCCCTGCTGGAGGTAGGGCAGAAGGATTCCAAGGGTAAGCATTTTGAACTTCTCCCGCACAAGGAACTTGTTGAGGTTGCGCAAGTCCAGGATGGGTCTGAGGCCCCCTGTTCTCTTTGGTATCAGAAAATACCTTGAATAAAAGCCTTGACCTCTCAGGTGGTGTGGCACCGGTTCCACCGCCTGTTCCTGCAGAAGACCTGCTAACTCCTGAAGGAGCAACTCCCTGTGCAGAGGGGGGCGCGGAGGTTCTCCCGGAAAATAGGAGGGAGGGACCTGATGGAAGTGGAGAAGGTAGCCTTCTCGCACGACCTGAAGCACCCAGGCATCTGCGGTGATGCTGGACCACCTGTGGGCGAAGTGAACCAGCCGGCCTCCGGTGCTGGAGGGAACCAGCGGGGGGGGAGAGGCTATGATTAGCGAGTCAAAAGCCCCCACCCTGCTGAGCAGGGGCTGGTGGTGCAGGCTTGGGGGCTTGCTGCCTACGGGACCCGTTACCCCGTCCCTTGGCCTGCTGGCCCTGTTGGGGAGCTGCAGGGGCCTGATAATGGGGGTATTGTTTGTAGGCAGCCGCCTTCCTCGGGTAAAAGGACTTTTTCCCCGAGCCCTTCTTTTTCTGGGAAGGGGCGGAGGTCTTCCTAGAAAGCCTGGTCCTGGTGAGAGTCTCAGTCTCAATTTGCGCAGCCTTTTCCGCCATGGGCTTGCCAAAGAGGTTTTCGCCTCAGCAGGGGACATCGACCAACTTGTCCTGCACCCAGGGCTCAAGGTCTGACGACTGAAGCCAAGCCTGTCGGCGGGCACCGATGCCGGCTGCGGCCACTCGAGCCGAGGCTTCAAAGCCATCATAGGCTGCTCGGGACATGAACTTTGAGCATTCCCGAATGCCAGTGGACAAGGCTAGGAACCTCCGCAAGGGCTCCTCGGAGAGACCAGCGGAGAATCCGGCTAGCTCTTTAGCCAGATCCCGGAGATACATGCCCATGTATAGCTGGTAAGTCTGGACACGACATGCGAGCATAGAGCCCTGGAAGCACTTCTTGCCAAGGCCATCCAGGTTACGGGCCTCCCTGCCAGGAGGCACCGAGGAGTGCATCTTCTGGCTCTTAAGACGGTGCATGGCTGATTCCACTACCATGGAATGGTGTGGCAGCTGTGCCTTTTGAAAGCCAGGGCTCTTGCGGACTCGATAGATAGAATCGACCCGCTTGCTCAGGACCGGCGAGGAGGCCGGACTCTCCCACATGCGGAAGAGTAGTCGTTCCAGCATAGGAGGAACCGGCACAGTAAAGTGTTCCCTCGCGGGAGAGTCATACTGGAGGGCGTCGAGCTCTTCGGCTCTTCGGCTCCTCCTCGGGATCCGCAGGGAAGGCCAAAGCCTTGGCCATATCCCTAACGAAGTCCGAGAACCGGGCATCCTCCGGGGGGGACTGCTTCCGAGGCTCGGACTCCGGTGAGTCCGATGGGACACACCGAGTCCGGAAAGAATCAGATGACTCTTCCTCCTCAGACTCCCAGACCGACTCCGACGAGGACTCGGTGGGGTTGGCCCGGGCAGGGTGCGGCGCCAGCCGCCCCGACGCCGAGGGAGTCGGCGTCGGCGACCTCGGTCCCGAACGGGAGGCCGAGGGCGACCTCGACCGAGGATCGACTCGAGTTCTCATCGACTCGAGGATCGGCTCGGTCTCCGGGGTCGACTTGGACGTCGACGTCCCGGCGGTCGGGGCAGCGACGCCAGCGAAGCCAGCGAGCAGTGCCCTCTGCTGGTCCATGAAGGCAGACAGTCTGCTCTCCAAGGCCGTCAACCTGAGTCCGAGCTCAGGTGACCCAGCAGCCCCCGACTCGGGCCCCGACGGCGTCGGGCCCGACGTCGGCTGTCGCGGAGGCGAGTCCAGAAGGACCACAGGACTTACCCGGGCAGGCATCTCCGACTCCAGGCGAGGTCGCTTCGGGACGTGTTCCTTCTCCAAGGACCCGGGGCGGCTGTCGGGGCTATGCGACCTGGCCCTCGCGGAACCAGGAGCGTCCACCGACGCCGCCCTCGCGGGTTTTTCCTTCCGACGATGGTCCCCGGAGGGAGAACCCCGGTCGGAGGAGCTCCGGCGACGGTCCGAGCTGGAGCCTTTCGACACGGAGGCCTCCGACGAGGTCCGGGTACGGCTGGGGTCAGCGAAGATTCTCTCACGCTGATGCCGCCGACTTCTCAACGCCTTTGAGGACAGTTTGCTGCAGGGCCCACAGATCAGTTCCTCATGATCCGGGCCCAGGCAGCGGAGGCAAAAGTCGTGTGTGTCGGTTAGTGACATATTTCGGTCACACCGACCACACCGCTTAAACCCACTGGCAGCCATCGGGGGAAAAAGGGCCCCTGCGAGGTCAAAGGACCGGGCTGCCAGGGAAAACGAAAACGAAAGCTGACTAAGTCAGAAAAACCGAAAAAAGTAAGAGGACTCGAGACCAGCGTCGCGAGTCCGGGCGGGAAAACGATCGGCGTCGAACCGAAAGAAAAAAGGATAAAATAAGAAGAAAATCAACTTTTTCGCGGGGACAAGACGGGGACGTCTGTAGGGCTCCGCGGAAAAAAGAAGACTGGCTAAGATGGCACCCTCGGGCGGGAAGACGACCGCGCATGCGCGCTGCAATTCCCAAAGGCTTTCTTTGAAAGCTGGGGAAAATTGCTCCGCGAGGGCTCCGTCGGCGCCGACGTCACCCATAAGTGAGGACTGACTTCCTGCTTGGTCCTGGAGAACTGAAGAGTCCAAGCCTGCTTTATGCCAAGTCCTTATAAAGAAAATGGTATATTCGATGACCCCACTGTTTCGCTGTATTTTTTTCTTTTTTTATTAAATACAGTATAGACGTCACAAAAAGCTTGCACAATCTATTGGTAACAAAATATTTAAAAATTTGGTATAATCTCCATTTTTTTTGGTGGTAATTCAAACAAGTGGAGAGAGGGAAGAGAGAACATTGATTCTGCTGAGCAGAAGCAGTAGACTGAGCAGGAGGAGCAACTGAGACATAGGTGAGAACATTTACACGTCAAGAAAGCATTGTTGCTTACCTGTAACGGGAATTCTTCTTAGACAGCAGGGGTATGCAGCCAGACTCCATAGGTGACTTCTCTGATGGAGCCTTTGTGCCAGGCTCTCCTCTAGCTCAGAAAAATCTTTTGGACTTCTGAGAATATGTGCCTTCTTCATCCAGACGTCCCACTCTTGTCTCAGCTCATAACAGAGACGCATCATGGATGCTATGAGGATTCAACCTGCGAGATTGATACACTATCTTTGTCCTCTGTGCATTTCGTTGTCTTCTCTTTCTTTGGGAGGGGAGGGGGCGAGGGCAGGTGAATGTGGCTGTATCTCTCTATCTATGGAGTACCTCTGTCACAACAGGTAAGCAACTATGCTTTCTCTGCAGACTAGCAGGGGGATGCAACCACACTACATAGGTGAGTCCAGAGCCGAGAGCCGCTTTGGAGCCAGTAAAAGTACCTCATGTGAGGGAAGTGGATGCAGTGATGATTAGGAAGCAAAGATGTTTCAGAAGACCATCTCTCTGAAGGAGAGGTCCCATAGCCGATGAACAGTACAAACTGTAGTGCTTTGTAAACATATAAATTTAAGTCCAAGTAGCTGCTTTGCAAATACCATGCGACGAAACAAAGGCCAAGCTGGCTATGGTGGTTGCAGTAGCCCATAGAAGGCGAGATGCAATATGGCCTAGGGGCTGCACCAGCGCTTGGTTGTAGCAGAAAGAGATGCGGTCAGCTATCCAGAAGGAGATGGTTCTTTTTGAAGCTGCCCACCCAGTGTTTGGGTTACATAAATGTGAAGAACAGTTGTGAGGAAATCCCTAAATCTTTGGTTGAATGAAGGTAGTACAAGAATGCGCTTCTGTAATTTAACGAGGGAAGGACCTTTTCTAGAAAGTCCGCTGGGGGACTTGGAAAAAAGGCTGACAAAACAATGGACAAATTAAATTCTGGGATGATTTTCGGGAGAAATTTTGGATGCGTGTGTAGCACCACTCTATTAAGCAGGAACTGCGCATAGGGAAGGGTAATGAACTAACGCTTGAAGATTGCCAATTCTCCTTGCTGAGAGTATAGTTGTGAAGGAGCTAATCATTCACGTGGGGTGTTTTAGAGAGGCAGAAACCAGGGATTTGAAGGGAGACCTCATGAGTTGATAGAACAATATTAAGGTCCCAAGCTGGGAGAGGTGTTTTTTGACTGGACGTTTGGTATTCATGAATCCTACCATGACTCTTGTTACTAGAGAATGAACGGAGATGGGCTTTCCATCTATTGGTGCATGGGAAGAGGCTATAGCAGAGAGGTGATATCAAAACGGACGTGGTTTGTAGGTCTGACTTTGACAGCCGAAGGGGAAGTCAGAGGACCAGATTGCTGCTTAGTCCAGTGAGAAAACAATGGACCACTTAAGATGGCAGAGGTTTTCCGGTGACGTCAGGGAGCATGGTGGCAGCTCTCTGAGGGAGCTCTGGGCGCTGGTGAAATAAGCTATACAACAAGCGACCCTACCCTAACAGAAGAGAGTGCAAATAGAGCCAGACACACCGGCTAATAGAGCGGATGTCGGTAAAAAAGAGGTTGTTGGTTTACCGCTCCTCATATGCCGTGGCGGAGGAGCAGGGGAAGGAGGGCCACGTGGACATCATGGCGGATGAGGTGGCTGAGCGGTCCGACTCTGATGGGGACTTTGATGGAGGACCGGACTCGCTGGAGAGCCTGAAGGAGTGACTCACCGCTTTCAAAGAGGAGCTGAAGGCTGAGATGGGCTCCTTCAAGAAAGATCTGAAGGAGACGCTGGCCATGCTAAAGCAGGACGTGAAGGAGCTAGGGGCCCGGGTGGAGGCCTCGGAGGAGCAGTTGGAGCAGCAGGCAGAGATGATAAACGATCTGCGAGCTGGTTGGGCGGAGCTGCGACAGGCCCAAGACCAACTTCAGGCCAAAGCTGAAGACCTAGAAGATAGGTCCCGAAGGTGTAATGTGCGGGTGCGGGGCCTACCGGAGGAGCAGCGCTTTCAGGACTGCGAGGCGACGCTGACGCGCTTGTTCGCCACTATCCTACATGAGGTTGACCCTGAAGGAGAATGGGAGGGAAAACCGATGCCCATGGACAGAGCTCATCGGAGCTTGGGCCCTCCCCGGGAGAACAAGCCACGCGATGTGATAGCGTGCATGGGTTCCTTTAAGTTGAAGGAGCGACTCCTCACCGTGGCGCGGAAGCTCGGCCCGTACAAGTGGGAAGGGGCAAAGATCGAGCTCTACCAGGACCTCTCTGCGGGCACGTTGCAACGGCGGTGGGAGTTGAGAGGAGTCACATCGTTGCTGCGCAGAGAAGGCTGGCGCTATAAGTGGCTTTATCCAGTCGGACTGCTGGTGACAGTAAAGGGCAGCACACGCCGGATTCAGAGCGCGGAGGGAGCTTGGCAGATTCTGCGGGACCTGGGTGTGAAGAATATCCCGGAGGCTCAACTGGGAGGTCCGTCTAAGGAGCAACGCTCATCCGAACGGAGTGCAGGACTGAAGTGACAGAGAGTGGAGAGTAAGAGCAGGCGGTTGACCAGGCTTTCCCGAGGCAAAGAACAGGCACTGGCGGTGGGGGCGACTGGAGACTGAGCGGAGCTGAGGAAGCCGGCTGTGCCGGGAGGACTTTGGATCGTTACGAACTGGCATGGTGGTAACTTACCGACATACCATAGGTCTCTTATTGTTTACTGTGTGCACCAGGGGGGTAACGGGGGGGTAATATTACTGTAAATCTGGATATGCATGGAAGGAATGGGGGGTCAGGGAAAGGGGGGGAGATAAGAAGGAAGGGGGGCGAGGGGGGCAGGGAGAAGGAAGGGGGGGTAGTTAAACTTGCTAGGCATGTGTGGGGGCTGGCGGGGTGAGTAGGGGATGGTGGATGAGCAGGGAAGGGGGGGAAGGGGGGGAAGGGGGAGGTTAGGGTGGGTAGTGGAAGCGCCCGGGGAGTGTAACTGGGGGGTCAGGGTAACTCCGGAGGGAGTGGTAATGCAGGGGGGGGATGAATGGGGGCGGGGAAGGGGGGGAGAAGAGGTAGAAAGCGGGGCTTCATAGGTAATGGAGGGGGGGGGGTAGGGGTGGCTGAAAGGTCCCAATGGGGAGGATAGGGTCCATCAATGCCAAAGGGCTGAATAATCCCCAGAAACGGCAGCAGCTGTATCGAGAAGCCACCCGGTTGGATTGGGAGGTGGTGCTCGTGCAGGAACCCCATCTGCGGAGGAAATATGAGGGGCTGATGCGGAATGCGAAATATCCGCAGCAGTACTTTGGGGGCATGAGGGGGATGGGAGCGGGTAAGAAAGGGGGGGTGGCTGTTTTGGTACGCCGGGACAGTTCATTTAGGGTAAGCAGGGTGGAGAGAGATGATGAGGGGCGGGTGCTGCTTCTGGGGGGGAATGGCAGGGGAAACAGGTTACTCTGGTTAACCTCTACGCTCCAAATGAGCGGCAGGGGCAATTTTGGAGAGGGGTGCAGGAGCTCTTGGCTAGGCATGTGCAAGGGAGGCTTATTTTGGGGGGTGATTTTAACTTGGCTCTTAACCCTAGCTGGGATCGCCAAGCGGGGGAGGATGGGAAGGATAACATCCGAAGGGTACTGCAGAGCATTATGGAAGCTTATCAGTTGCGTGATGTGTGGAGGCATCTTAATGCGGGGAGCAGAGTGTACACTTTTTACTCCGCACCCCATGACAGCTACAGTCGGATAGATTATATCTTGATGGCTGCTGGATGGGGCCCTATTTATTTATTTATCTATCTGTATTTATATCCCGCTTTTCACAGGGTCAAAGCGGTGGGACATATAACAGGGGGTGGGGAAATCAAATAGTGGGGGGGGGGACCCATCACCGGGGGCTCAACATTAATGATTTTGGATGGACATAGACATAGATGGACATAGAGACTGAAAAGATAGACAGTTTATGGTCTGAGGATCTTGAAGAGAATAGGGGTTCCTATTCAGAGATGTTCTTGGAATGGGATGGTTTTTAGCTGCTTTTTGAATGAAGGGAGATCACTGTTGTTCTTGATGTGGTTTGGTAGAGAGTTCCAGAGGGATGGGGCATAGAGTTCAAAGGCTCTGTTGCAGGTCCGTTGTGTTGCTTTGGTTCTTTTGTGGGGGACGGCAATGGAGCTGTTGGAGGATTGTCTGGTTGTTCTGTTGTGAGTTGGGCAAGGTAGTAGGGTGTGGAGTGGGGTGCATTGTGTTTGGTGGATGGTTTTGTGGGTGAGTAGAAGAGCTTTGTACTTGATTCTTGCTTCGATGGGGAGAATATGAAGGTCTCTTAGAATTGGGGTGATGTGGTCCCGTTTCTTTGCGTTGTGGATTATTCTTGCCGTGGTGTTTAAGGCAGTTCGGAGGGGATTGGTTTGTGTGGCAGGTAGGCCATGGTAGATTATGTTGCAATAGTCCAGATGAGGGAGTGTCAGAGCCTGCATTACTGTCCTGAAGTCTTGTGGTTCGAGGAGAGGTCGGAGACGTTGTACCGTTTTTGTCTTGTGGAATACAGTTCCAGTGGTCTTGTTGATTTGCTGTTTAAGGGTTAGGGCTTGGTCAATGATAATTCCGAGATATCTTATGTGTGGTTGTATTTGAATTTGAGTGGTTCCCATGGTGAGGTGAGTGGGTGGTTTGAAGTCTGGGTCTTTTGTCACTATAAGAGCTTCGGTCTTCTTTATGTTTATGGATAAGTTGTTCTCCTGTAGCCAGATGGATACGTTGGTGAAGCAGGCTGATAGCTGGTCGTTTTTTGGGTCTGTGGTTGTAATTGGGGCGTAGAGCATTATGTCGTCGGCGTATATGTGGAAGTTGATGTTGTGTGCACGTATGATTGAACAGAGTGGACGGAGGTAGATGTTGAAAAGCATGGCTGATAATGTGGATCCTTGAGGTACACCTTGATGTTGCTGGAATGGGGGTGAGGTTGAGGTTTTGGTGCGGATCAGTTGCTGTCGGTTGGTTAGATAGGACCTGAACCATCGGAGTACAGTATCTTTGATCCCAATTGCTTGGAGTCTGTGGAGAAGGATGTTATGGGAGATGGTGTCAAAGGCTGCTGATATATCTAGGAAAATTAGGATGTATCCAGAGTGTTTCTCTTGGGTACCTATGATGAGGGTGTTCATCAGTGTGGTCATGAGTGTCTCGACCCCATGTAATGGTCGGAATCCGTGTTGCTGCGGGTCCAGTATATTGTTGACGTCCAAGTGTTCTTGAAGCTGACGTTGGACTATCTTCTCGATTATCTTTGCGGTGAGTGGGAGGCTCGCTACTGGTCTGTAAGAGGCAGGGTAGCGTAGTTACTCACCTGTAACAGGTGTTCTCCAGGAGCAGCAGGAATCAGTCCTCACTTATGGGTGACGTCGGCGCCGACGGATCCCTCGCGGAGCAATTTTCCCCAGCTTTCAAAGAAAGCCTTTGGGAACTGCAGCGCGCATGCGCGGTCCTCTTCCCGCCCAAGGGTGCCATCTTAGCCAGTCAGATGACATAGCTAAAAAAGACAGCATAAAAATTTGCAAAAAAACTAAAGCAGATGATTGCAACTCCAAGGGGAGGAGGGAGGGTTGTGAGGACTGATTCCTGCTGCTCCTGGAGAACACCTGTTACAGGTGAGTAACTACGCTTTCTCCATGACCAAGCAGGAAGTCAGTCCTCACTTATGGGACTCCCAAGCTTAAGGCTACCGGAGACCCTAAGCACAAAAATGAGCTCCCTCTAGCTCAGCAGCACAGAAGGAAGGAATCTTCGCTGAATTATTACCCACCGGTAGCCCACATCCGGGATGGAGGGTAGGAGTTGCTCAAACCTCAAAGAGATTACGGAGGACTGCCTGTCCGAAAGCACTGTCCCTGCGGGACTCCCTCTCGAGACAGTAATGGACCGCAAAGGTCTGGCTCGAAGACCAAGTAGCGGCCCGGCAGATGTCTGCCAGCGGAACAGAGCGGAGGTAAGCCACTGTCGTAGCCTTTGCCCGAACGCAATGAGCCGTGACTCGACCTTCCAAGGAGAGTCCGGCTGCCCCATAAGCCCAAGTGATACAGTCCGCAACCCAGATGGACAGAGTACGCTTGGAGACCGGGAGCCCCAATTTATTGGGGTCAAAAGACACAAAAAGCTGAGCAGCTTTACGGTGCTCCCGCGTACGGTCAAGGTAGAAGTTCAATGCCCTTCTACAGTCCAGGGTATGGAGGACCGTTTCAGCTCGGCTGGAGTGTGGTCTGGGAAAGAAGGTCGGAAGTACCACCTCCTGATTGATGTGAAAGGGGGAGACCACTTTTGGAAGAAATTTTGGGTGAGTCCGTAGGACTACCCTATTTTTGTAGAACCGAGTGTAAGGGGGATCAGACACGAGGGCCTGCAATTCACTTACGCGCCTAGCAGAAGTGAGGGCTATCAAGAACAATGTTTTCCAAGAAAGAAAACGGAGAGAACAGGTAGCTATAGGTTCAAAAGGCGGACAGGTGATCCGCTGCAAAACCACATTCAGATCCCAGTCAGGCGCTGGCGGGCGGAGAGGTGGTTTAAGTAGAAGGAGACCTCGGAGAAACCTCGCTACGAGAGGGTCGCTGGAAAGAGGTCTGCCGTCCACCGGTACATGATGTGCTGAAAGAGCACTGAGGTGAACTTTGACGGAGTTGGACTTAAGTCCCAGATTAGAGAGGTAGAGCAAGTACTGCAAGATCACCGACACCGAGCAGGAGAAGGGATCCTGAGACTGCTGGGTACACCAAACGGAAAAGCGACGCCATTTAAGGGCGTAGCATTTGCGGGTAGAAGGTCGCCGAGAAGCTAAGACGACCTCTTCCACCTCTGCCGGCAGGAGAAGGGGAGCAAGGACTACCCTCTCAGCAGCCAGGCCATTAGATTGAGAGATCTGAGGTTGGGGTGTAGCAGAGACCCCTGATCTTGAGTGAGGAGATCCGGTTGAAACCCCAGAGGGAATGGATCCTCCACCGCTAATTGCAGCAGGAGTGGAAACCACGGCTGTCTGGGCCAGCGAGGAGCGATCAGGATCATGGAAGCTTTGTCTCGGAGAACCTTGAAAAGAGTTCGAGAGACTAGCGGGATGGGAGGAAAAGCATATAGAAGGCTCTCCGCCCATGAGAGTAGAAAAGCGTCTGCCGCAACTCGAAGGGGATGCGGCTGACGAGAGCAGAAGCGAGGAAGTTGCCGGTTGAGAGGGCTGGCAAAGAGATCCATCGTGGGGAGGCCCCACTTTAGAAAGAGCTTCTGAACTACCAAGGGATCCAGGCGCCACTCGTGCGGCTGGAGGATCCTGCTGAGTTTGTCCGCCAGGCAATTTTCTTGGCCTGGGAGATAAACTGCCTTGAGAAGAACGCCGTGACTGACGGCCCAAGAGCAGAGCTTCTGTGCTTCCCGACAGAGAGGGAAGGAGCCCGTGCCCCCCTGCTTGTTCACGTAGAACATGGCAACTTGATTGTCCGTCTGGACAAGGACGGACTGGTGAGAGGTCAGGTGGGAGAAGGCCTTGAGAGCCAGGCGGATCGCTCTGAGCTCCAGGAAGTTGATCTGCTGAGCAGACTCCCACGTGGTCCAGAGGCCCTGAGTACGTGCCCCTTGGCAATGTGCTCCCCAGCCCAGGAGGGATGCATCTGTTGTCAGCACCCGGGCCGGCTGAGGTGACTGGAAAGGCATGCCGAGTACCAGGTTCGGCCGATGAAGCCACCACTGGAGAGACACCATTGAGCAGGCCGCATATTCAGGCGGGCATTGGGGGTCACATGGACGGTGGAAGCCATATGGCCAAGTAGTCTCAGGAAGCGCCTGGCGGAGACCAGGGGCTGGCTGCGAAAACGGTCGGCTAGGTCCATGAGCCGTTGAGCTCTGTCGAGCGGTAGGAACGCTCGTGCCTGAGCAGTGTGCAGCCTTGCGCCGATGAACTCGAGATCCTGTGAGGGGAGCAAAGTGGACTTTGCGAAGTTTATAACAAAGCCCAAGTACTGCAGAAGAGTCACCGTGCGGCGTGTGGCGTGTGGCGTTGGTGACCTCCGGAGCGGACGCTGCCCTGATGAGCCAGTCGTCGAGGTACGGAAAGACATAGAGGCCGTGAAGCCGGAGATGGGCCGCCACCACCGCGAGACATTTTGTGAAGACTCGCGGTGCGGAGGACAGGCCAAAGGGTAGTACTCTGTACTGGTAATGATTTCCGGCCACCACAAACCTTAGGTACTGGCGGTGGCTTGGGTGGATAAGGATGTGCGTGTAGGCATCCTTTAGATCCAAGGAGCATAGCCAATCTCCCTGCTGGAGGTAGGGCAGAAGGATTCCAAGGGTAAGCATCTTGAACTTTTCCCGCACGAGGAATTTGTTGAGGTTGCGCAAGTCCAGGATGGGTCTGAGGCCTCCTGTCCTTTTTGGTACTAGAAAATACCTGGAATAAAAGCCTTGACCTTTCAGGTGGTGGGGCACCGGTTCCACCGCCTGTTCCTGTAGAAGACCTGCTAACTCCTGAAGGAGTAAGTCCCTGTGCAGAGGGGGTCGTGGAGGTTCTCCCGGAAAATAGGAGGGAGGGACCTGGTGGAAGTGGAGAAGATAGCCTTCTCGCACGACTTGAAGCACCCAGGCATCTGAGGTGATGCTGGACCACCTGTGGGCGAAGTGAACCAGCCGGCCTCCGGTGCTGGGAGGAACCAGCAGGGGGGGAGAGGCTATGCTTAAGGAGTCAAAAACCCCCACCCTGCTGAGCAGGGGCTGGTGGTACAGGCTTGGGGGCTTGCTGCCTACGGGACCCGTTACCCCGTCCCTTGGCCTGCTGGCCCTGTTGGGGAGCTGCAGGGGCCTGATATTGGGGGTATTGTTTGTAGGCAGCCGCCTTCCTCGGGTAAAAGGACTTCTTCCCCGAGCCCTTCTTTTTCTGGGAAGGGGCGGAGGTCTTCCTAGAAAGCCTAGTCCTGGTGAGAGTCTCCGTCTCAATTTGTGCAGCCTTTTCAGCCATGGGCTTGCCTAAGAGGTTTTCGCCTCGGCAGGGGACATCGACCAACTTGTCCTGCACCCAGGGCTCAAGGTCAGACGACTGAAGCCAAGCCTGTCGGCGGGCACCGATGCCGGCTGCGGCCACTCGAGCCGATGCTTCAAAGCCATCATAGGCTGCTCGGGATATGAATTTTGAGCATTCCCGAATGCCAGTGGACAAGGCCAGGAACCTCCGCAAGGGTTCCTCGGACAAACCAGCGGAGAATCCGGCTAGCTCTTTAGCCAGGTCTCGGAGATACATGCCCATGTATAGCTGGTAGGTCTGGACACGACACGCAAGCATAGAGCCCTGGAAACACTTCTTACCAAGGCCATCCAGGTTACGGGCCTCCCTGCCAGGAGGCACCGAGGAGTGCATCTTCTGGCTCTTAAGACGATGCATGGCCGATTCCACTACCATGGAATGGTGTGGTAACTGTGCTTTTTGGAAGCCAGGGCTCTTGCGGACTCGATAGATAGAATCGACCCGCTTGCTCAGGACCGGCGAGGTGGCCAGACTCTCCCACATGCGGAAGAGTAGTCGTTCCAGCATGGGAGGAACCGGTACAGTAAAGTGTTCCCTGGCGGGAGAGTCATACTGGAGGGCGTCGAGCTCTTCGGCTCGAGGCTCCTCCTCGGGATCCGCAGGGAAGGCCAAAGCCTTGGCCATATCCCTGACGAAGTCCGAGAACCGGGCATCCTCCGGGGGGACTGCTTCCGAGGTTCGGACTCAGGTGAGTCCGAGGGGACACACCGAGTCCGAAAAGAATCAGGCGACTTCCTCTTCAGACTCCCAGACCGACTCCGACGAGGACTCGGTGGGGTCGGCCCGGGCAGGGCGCGGCGCCTGCCGCCCCGACGCCGAGGGAGTCGGCGTCGGCGACCTCGGTCCCGAAGGGGAGGCCGAGGGTGACCTCGACCGAGGATCGACTCGAGTTCGCATCGACTCGAGGATCGGCTCGGTCTCCGGGGTCGACTTAGACGTCGACGTCCCGGCGGTCGGGGCAGCGGCGCCAGCGAAGCCAGCGAGCAGTGCCCGCTGCTGGTCCATGAAGGCAGACAGTCTGCTCTCCAAGGCCGTCAACCTGAGTCCGAGCTCAGGTGACCCAGCAGCCCGCGACTCGGGCCCCGACGGCATCGGGCCCGACGTCGGCGGTCTCGGAGGCGAGTCCAGGAGGACCATAGGACTTACCCGAGCAGGCAGCTCCGACTCCAGGCGAGGTCGCTTCGAGAGGTGCTCCTTCTCCAAGGACCCGGGACGGCTATCGGGGCTATGCGACCTGGCCCTCGCGGAGCCAGGAGCGTCCACCGACGCCGCCCTCGCGGGTTTCACCTTTCGTCGATGGTCCCCGGAGGGAGAACCCCTGTCGGATTAACTCCGGCGACGGTCCGAGCTGGAACCTCTGGACGCGGAGGCCTCCGACGAGGTCCGGGTACGGCTGGGGTCAGCGAAGATCCTATCCCGCTGATGCCGCCGACTTCTCAACGCTTTGGAGGACATTTTGCCGCAGGGCCCACAGATCATTTCTTCATGATCCGGGCCCAGGCAGCGGAGGCAATTGTCGTGTGTGTCAGTTAGTGACATATTTCGGTCACACTGACCACACCGTTTGAAACCACTGGCAGCCATCGGGGGAAAAAGGGGCCCCGGCGAGGTCAAAGGACCGGGCTGCCAGGGAAAAACCGAAAACGAAACTGACTAAGTCAGAAAAACCGAAAAAGAAGAAGAGGACTCGTGACCGGCGTCGCGAGTCCGGGCGGGAAAAAGACCGGCGTCGAACCGAAGGAAAAAAGAGAAAATATGAGTAAAAATCAACTTTTTCGCGGGGACACGACGGGTACGTCTGTAGGGCTCCGCGGAAAAAAGAAGACTGGCTAAGATGGCACCCTTGGGCGGGAAGAGGACCGCGCATGCGCGCTGCAATTCCCAAAGGCTTTCTTTGAAAGCTGGGGAAAATTGCTCCGCGAGGGCTCCGTCGGCGCCGACGTCACCCATAAGTGAGGACTGACGTCCTGCTTGGTCCTGGAGAACTAGGGGATCTAGGTTGTGCTTTTTTAGGGTTGGACGAATGACTGTGGTCTTAAGGGCGTCCTTGGGTAAAGGATTCGTTTACGATATGGGTTAATGGTGTGCTCAGATCTTCTTTGGTTTTCTTTATCCAGTCGGCAGGACAGGGGTCCAACGGGGAGGTGGTGGTGTTCAAGCAGGAGATGGTGGAAGATATTTTTTCTTTTGAGGATTTGTCGAATGTATTCCAGTCGCTGTTCAGGGTGGGATATGGATTTGTGTTGGCTGTTTCAGCACAGTGATGTAAGCTTTGTGGTTGCTGAAGCTGTTTGTATTGTCTGGCTAGAAGATCAGGGGGGATATCTGGCAGCTGGTCAGAGTTACTGGGTGCCCTTGTCAGTTTTTAGGATTAAGGAAGCGGCCATACGAAATATCATATGGTCCGATCATGTTCCAACGTGGGTGAGTGTTGGGGGCCCCCGAGACTGGGGGGGGGGGGGGGAGTGAGATTTGAGGCTTAATGAAAGTCTACTCAGGAGAGAGGAGGTGGTGAAGGATGTTAAGGAATGTCTGCAGGAGTATTGGCACCTTAATGACACGGGTGATGTGGGACTATGGGAGGGTATGAAGGCGGTGGTGCGGGGGCGATTGGTGATGTGGTCCTCTAGATTTAAGAAGCAGCGGCTGGCCTGGGAGGAGGAATTGCAAGAAGAGATCAAGCAGGTGGCCGAGAACTATCAAGCTCGGGGGAACAAGCGCGACTTTAAACGCCTCAATCAGCTGAGGATGGAGCTTCAGAAATTGCAAGTGGATGAGATTGGGTTCCAGCTGGCCAAGTTGAAACAGTGCTATTATGAATGGGGGGACAGGGCCGGGAAAATGCTGGCCAATAAACTGCGTAAGCGAGAGGCCCAGACCACTATAGTGGGGTTGAGGGGGAGCGGAGGGGAACAGTTGCGGTCGGAGAAACACATTGGGAAGCGTTTTTGCCAATTCTACAGGGATCTCTATCGGAAAGGGGAGGGGGGCGGCGGTCGGGGCTTGGGGAGGAATACTTAAAGGATATAGAGCTGCAGAGCCTGGGGGAGGGGGATGTTCAGGACCTGGAGGTTGATATCACCCGGGAGGAGGTGGTACAGGCCCTGCGGGCATTGCCAACGGGGAAAGCTCCGGGCCTGGATGGCCTGACGGGGGCCTTCTACAAAACCTTTCGGGAGGAACTGGTGGATAGGTTGGTCCGGATGGTGAATGGGGTGCAGCAGGAGGGGGGAGGCTTCTCGGCGGATATGCTTACAGCGGGCATAACGGTCCTGCCCAAGGGAGGTAGGGATCCGATGCAGTGCGGGTCCTACCGCCCCATCTCCCTGATCAATATGGATGTTAAAATCCTCGCCAAAGTGTTGGCTAACAGGTTAGCTCCGAAGATGCCTGGACTGATAGGGATAGACCAAACGGGATTTATAGTGGGGAGGCAGGCCTCAGACAATATTAAGAGGGTGTTGGAAGCGGTGTGGGGGGCGCATGCACAAGGGGTAGAGGCAATGCTGCTGTCAATTGACGCTGAGAAAGCGTTCGATAGAGTGGACTGGGACTTTTTGTTCCTGGTAATGCGGCAGATGGGGATGGGCCCTAAATACATGCGGTGGGTACAAGCGCTGTATAGGGGCCCGAGGGCGCGGGTTAAAATCAACGGGCGCTATACTGAGACCTTGGAATTGGAAAGGGGGACCCGCCAGGGGTGCCCGTTGTCCCCGCTGCTTTTTGCCATCGCTATTGAGCCTCTGGTGAGCACCATTAGAGGCAGTAGGGGGGTATGGGGGCTGCAGAGGGGGGGCGGACACCATAAAATTTCCCTTTTTGCTGACGATGTACTCATGGTGGTGACGCAGCCTGATGAGTCCCTACCAGAGATCTTGCGACTGCTAGGGAAGTATGGGGAGGTATCGGGGTTTAAAGTGAACCCGGACAAGACTGAGGCCCTGAATATAAATATGGCCCAGTCTCGGGTGGAAAGGTTGCAGCGGGCTTACCCGTTTAAATGGGCGGAGAGCGCAATTCGATACTTGGGGGTCAACATCACTCCCCAACCCGGGGGGATGTATGGGGCTAACTATGGTAAACTGTGGAAGGAGATAGACCAGGACCTGCAGCGGTGGATGAGCTATGAAGTGTCTTGGTTGGGAAGGATAGCGACAGTCAAAATGAATGTCCTCCTGTGAGTGCTGTATTATTTTCAGGCGTTGCCGGTGGTCATCCCGGGGGCACACCTGCGGCGCCTGCAGCGGAAAGTGAACCAGTTCATCTGGCGGCGACGTCCGCCAAGGATAGCCCGTGCGGTGATGTACAGGAGGAGGGGGGTTTGGGGGTGCCTAATATGCAGGCCTATTATTGGGCTGCCCAGGCTCGCCACATGATGGATTGGCGGGAAGGAGGAGAGAGGAAGAACTACGTGGAGATGGAGGAGGATTGTGGGGGGGGGGGGGGGCGGTCCCTAGCAGGACTCCCCTGGATGGGGCGGGGGGAGAGAGGGGTGGAAGTGCGGGCCAATCCGTATGTGAGCCATGTGCTCCGTGAGTGGAATAAGCTTAGAGGGGCAGCGGGGGAAGGCGGGGGGACGCGCTTTTCATTGATGAGGGAACTCTGCCATACAGAGGAGGTCCGCCCCGGGAGGGAAGGGGGGCAATATCGCAGGTGAGCACGAGGGGGGCTGAAGTGCTTCTTCAAATTTATCGATGGGGGGGGGGAGTGGGTGCCATTTGCGGCATTGCAAGAGATGTATGGGCTACGGGAGGGGGATCGTTTTTACTATGGGCAGGTGGTGAACTTCCTGCGGCAGAAATTAGGGAAAGCAGGCCTCGAGCGGGACTATACCCCGTTGGAGGTGGTTTGGTATGGGAAGAAGACATCCCCAGGGCTAATCTCGGTGTTGTATAAGGCCATACAAGGGCCCTGGGGGGGAAGCACAGATACATGCGGGAGTGGGAGGGGGACCTGGGGGTGGAGCTAGAGGAGGGCCACTGGAAGAATGTTTTCGACCAGATGAGGCTGCTGCCATTGTCCATAGCTGTTCGGGAGAATTGGTGCAAGGTGGTTATGCGGTGGTACTATACCCCAGCCCGGTTGCATCGGATGTTTCCCCGAGTGTCTAATCTGTGTTGGCGGGGGTGCGGGGAGGAGGGCACATTTTTCCATATTTGGTGGAAGTGCCCCCGTATACAGAGATACTGGGAGGCGATCCGGGATTGGATTAGGGAGGTGGTGGGGCGGGAGGTGACACTTGACCCAAGTGGGTATTTAATGGGGTGGTGGAGGGAAGGGGGGCCGGCTCAAGATAAAAGACAGGTAATGGCGTGCCTGAGTGCGGCCCGTTGCGAGCTGGCTTATCGCTGGAAGCAGCGGGAGGCACCGCAGGTGGAGCACTGTGTAGAGCGCCTCCGGCAAGTGTACCTAATGGAAAAACTGACTGCAGCTCAAAGGCAGAGGGTGGATAGATTTGAGAAGCAGTGGGACAAGGTGCTGCTTTACCTACGGGATACCCTGCAATTGAGGGGGCACACAAAAAAGGGGGGGGAGGGGGATGGGGATAAAGGGGGGGGGGTCGACAAGGGGGGGGCAGGGAGGGCGATAGGGGGGGAGGGATGGGGGTCGGGGGGGAAAAGCGGAAGGTAGGAGGGGGGGGTTGAGGGTGGGGGGGTAAATGTTACAGCTGCTGGCAGGGGGAGTTGAAGGCTCTTGCTTATATATAAACAATTCCACAAGGGGGGGCATGGATGATTGTAAATTGCTGTTTTCAGGTTGGCTGCGGCCCCATCTGTATCTTTTGGGCATGGAGAAGGGAACTGTTCATGTGTGGGGAATTAAGCGGAGTGGGAGAGGTTGATATAAGGTGCTCTAGGGTGGGCTGGATGGGAGTGGGTCAGCTGCTGTAACAGGACAGTTTTCTTATGTCTAGATGGGGCGCTGATACAATGTTTATGTTTATGTTTATTTAAAATTTGTTATACCGCTCAATACCATGGGCACCTGAGCGGTTTACAATAAAATAAGGCAAGTTAAAAACAAGCACTTGGCTGCGGGAAAAGGAAAAGAACGCCATCAAATTGTGAGAAAGGAGGGTGGAGAAAGGCAAGAGAGCTGAAAGCAAAGATAAAAATAACATAAAAGTAACAATGAACAAACGCTATCAAGGGGGGAAGAGGGGGGGGAATATATGGTATGTGGGTGGTGACAATGGGTAAGGGGAGGAGAGAAGGACTAGGGAGGAGGATCAAACGCAAGGGAGAAAAGGTGAGTTTCCAACTGGGCTTTGAATGATTGATAGGAGTCTTCTGCACGGAGAGAGGGGGGGAGTGAATTCCAGAGGCTTGGGGCCAGGAAATAGAAGGCAGAGGAGCGGGTTTTTTCCAGACAGGCATGTGCGGGGGAGGGAAGGACCATGCGGTTTATGTGTATGGAGCGGAGAAGACGGTGGGAGGTGTGGAAGTGTATCTGATTTGCCAGATAAAGAGGAGTGCCAGAATGGATTACTTTGTGTGCGAAGATTAAAAGTTTATATTGAACACGGAAGAAGATGGGTAACCAGTGATGTTGATAAAGAAGGGGAGTGACGTGATCAAAATGGGAAGCATGAGACAGTAAACGGATAGCAGCATTTTGGACACGTTGAAGGCGAGACAACTGGGACTTGGATAGGCCAGCGAAAGAGACATTGCAGTAATCGAGACGGGACAGTACAAGGGAAAGCAAGAGGGTGGTTAGGGCAGGAGTGGAAAGAAAAGGACGAACTGCTCTAAGTTGACGGAGGGAAAAAAAAGGAGCGCCGAACGATTGAGGAAATGTGATCCTTGAACGTGAGGGCAGAGTCAAAGACAACACCTAAATAGCGGAGTGATGAGACCAGAGGGATAGGTTGTGAGGACAAGGAAGGAGCACAGGTAGAAGGACTGCCAAAAGTGAACCAAATAGCAAAAGATTTTGCCGGATTAACATGTAAAAACTTGGAAGAAAATCAGGACACCACGGCAGTAAGACAGAGGTTGAGAGGGGAAATGTCAGGGGAGGAAGAGTCAGTGTGGTGAAGGAGGGAGGATGATGTCGTCTGCATAATAATATGCAGAGATGCTAAACTGTTGGACTAAAAGAGCAAGAGGGGCTAAGAAAATATTAAAGAGAAGTGGGGCGAGAACAGACCCTTGGGGAACACCACAGGAGAGTGTTACAATGTGTGTTAATGACGTTATAATGTATGTCCTTGAGTTTGCGATGGATTTGTTGTCAATAAAAAGTTAAATACAAAAAAAAAAAGATGGCAGAAATTGAGGTAGCAGTTTTCTGGATGCTGAAATGATATTACGTACTTTCCCAATAGTGAGACTTCTCCCCACTAGACCATATGCACCTTCCAGGCCGCCAGGGAGAGGATGACCAAGTTGGGATGTAGTAGAGCCCCCTAGTTCTGAGTGGAGGAGGATAAGATGTGTTCCCAGTAACTGGGGATCCTCTTCTGCCAAGGCAAAAAGGTGCAGAAACCAGGCTTATCGGGGGCCACTGGGGGCTATTAAAAAGACAGGTGTTCTGTCCTCTTGCATTCTGATCAAGATCCGGCTGATGAGCAGAAATGGAGGGAACGTGTACTGAAGCTGGCAATGCCAAAATATGCAAATGCATTGTGGGCCCATTGATGTGGACTAGGTCAAAGAATAGAGGACATTTCACCTTTTTGGCAGTAGCAAAGAGATCTCTCTCTGGAACACCCCACCTTTGCAGACCCTGTAAATGATTCTCTGGTCAAGGGACCATTTGTGAGGGTCCAACCATCAGCTCAGTGTATCTGCCAGTTGGTTTTGAGTTCCTAGCAGGTAAATCACTCTGAAAAAAGTGTCCATGGAATGAGCCAAGAGCCAGAGGCACATGGCTTCCCAACACAACCAGAGGGATCCTGCCCCCCCCCCCTTGCTTGTTGATGTAGAACATCACAACCTGATTGTTGGTCTGCACCAAGAATATCTTGCAGCAGGCCCAGTGACTGAAAATATTGAGGGCATAGAAGACCACTCAGAGCTCCAACACATTGATATGAGGAGTACGTTCGTATGCCTACCATATTCCGTGTGGAGAGATGGAGAAGGTACACCCACCAACTGTAGGTAGAATCTTCAATGGTAAGGGTGAAATAATTTTGCAGTACTTGAAAAAGGACATCCCTCTTACAGGTCGGATGGGTTGCTCCACCACCAAAGGCTCTCATGGAGACCCTGTAACTGTTCTAGACATGGCGATTCTCGTGCGCAGAGACTGGGTTTGTTGATTCCAGTTTAACCTGGGGTGCAATTGCAGGGGCCTCATATGGAGTCTTGCTAGTGGAACGACCTAGACTGAGGCAATGTGGTCTAGTAGCTGAAGAATGGGGTGGGCAGTGGCAAACCAGGTGTGTGAGCTTGTTGCTGAGGTGTTGGAAAACCAGGGCTCTTGTCGTTGAGAAGGTATGTTTTGATGACTAAGATGTTTATGCACGCCCTGATGAAGCAATTTTTTTTTGGGGGGGGGGGGCGCGCTTGGTCACAGATTTTTGATATTCATCACAAAACCTGTTACCTGCAAAATGTCCATGGTGGCTCGCTCTGCATGAAGTACTTCTTTGGCTAGCAGAGGGAGGATGGTATTGAGGGAATTCATTTTGAAAGTCTCCTGCCTTATATAAACGGTTGAAATCACACAGATCGGGGGTAGTCCACTAGTCTTTTTCGGATCAGGAAAATCTACAAATAAAAGTCCTGGTCATGCTGTTCGGGAAGGGTTTGATTGCCCGATTGCGCAGAAGCTCTGAGATCTCTTTCTTCTGAATGAACTGATGTTGAGCCAGAACTTGCCTTGTGTTCCCGTGAGGGGTGGGCTGTAGAAAATTTTTGAAAAATATTTCTTGTATCCCCTCAAATTATGTTGAAAACCCAGAAATCCATGGCTATGGATTGTTAGGCCTCCCTGACGTGCTGGATCCTGCCATCTACAGGTAGATAGTCAGAAACAGTGGTTCAGCTTGGTGGGGGGAGGGGGAGGGGAGTTGGGTTAGGGGATTGGTGCTTTCTTTCCCTTGGACAGGCGTGTTGAGTATAAGCAGGATCAAACACGCGTTGTGTATGTTGCCTAGAGTAGGGCTGGTATCTCCAATGAGGGAAGAATTGTTGGAAATACTGATAACAGTAAGCTCTCCAGAACCGTTTTTGTCAAGTCTGCAATGCAGTCTCTGCAGGTTGGGCTGCTAGCTCCCTGACAGTGAGAGAATGGTCCTTGACCTCTGAAAACAGCTTGCTATACACTATGGAGCTGAAGAGGCTATCCCCTGGATGGCAAGTCCACTAAGCAGTCCTAAGGGTCCTCTCAAAGTTGCCAGGCAGTACATCTGGTAGAAATGACCATGACGGTGCAAACAAACCACAGTGTCAAATACATCGTATGTAGTTTGAATGATGTGATAACGGAGATTCATGGAGGTTGTTTAGGAATTGGGCCTGGTCATCTGTCATCAGGGTACATGGGTCATCCAGTTGTAAAAAGGAGATCATGATGGTAGTGAAGGATCTGAAGCTGGTGTGCTAGAATCTGCATGGCCAAGAGGACTCTCTGATATGATTTTTGATCGACAGCATCCAGTTTTCTCTGCTGCTTGCCCAATGGCATTTTGAACACCAACTTCATACTTTCCGATTTTTGGAGGACTGCTTTGGAGATGACAGATTGATATGGCAGTTGTTGGTGATCAAATCCAGGAGCAGGAAGCACTTTGTACTTGAGATCCAGAGGCTGAAATGCCACATGTACTGATGTTAGGTTTTTCCAAATAGATACAGAAGATCCTGAAGAATCTGGTGGACTTGTAAGGATATGATTTTCTTGGAGGCACAGCATGCCTTGAGGATAAGTTGAAAGTCACATTTGTGGGCATTTGAGAATTGCACAGAGCAAGGGCTCAAGATCTTTTGTAGAAATTTGAGCTATGAGTAATCTTCCTGTGCCTCATTCGCGAGCTCTTGTTCTGGAAGATGGGCTAAGGTTATCACCCCCCGACTGAGCACGTCATACTTCTGTGGGAGAATGGAGCATTGAAGAGGGAGCAGAAATTGTCCTCAACTGATGGAAGGGTTCTCCAGTCCACTATGGAAGGGGATACTGGATAATGTAGCTGACTAGAGTCCAGCAGTTTGTCAAGTGGTGTGCTCTGTAAGGGGGGCACCACCACAGACTTAGCCTGAAGGATGGCAGCACTGTCCTGCACAAATCTCCTCAGGAGAGAGAGGAGGGAAGAATTGGGACTGGCGGCCTCCGAAGTTCACAGAGGAACGTCTCTTAAGTGATAGTGTGAGCACGGAAGGCTGCTGATACCTATGGATTATTTTTTGAGGATGCTCCCCAGAGTTTTCCTGGTGTCTTTGGGGCTGACGCTTGAGGGTCTTACCAGAAGATGTGTCATTACATCCATCAGGTAGTACTGCAGCTTGCTGGTGCTTATGAGATTTTGTTTTTGATTTTACAGTCCTCCTGAGGATCCCAATGTAACAGCATGAGAAGCATGCTATATTCAGGGGGGAGGGGAGGGGGAGCTGCTGTCCTGAGTCTGCAGGCTCTGGGTAGAAAAACATTGAAGCTAGTGCCGGTGAGATGACTGCCTCTGATCGCACGGCTGCCTAGAGATTTCCGATTGTGCCTGGTCTGGGCCCTATGTGACGAGGGCAGCAGAAGTAGATCACTGAGATGTTGCAGCCATGTGCTTCGGCAGAAGAGAGATGAGGTGGCCTATGATCTTCCCAGCAGTGAACTGAAAGTGCTTATGGAGTTGCGCCTTGATCCAAGCTTCTGGGTTATTTTTTTAAAATATGCCAATCCCCTGAATGAAGCAAACGCGTTAGGAGGGACCCAGTGCTTGGCCCTTTTCCTTGTTTTTTGTGATTTTTTTATTTGCTTTTTTTTGGAGGAATGCAGCGAATTGGTCCGCAGGGACCTCCATGGAGAGTTGAAGCCGATCGTTTTAAAATTAAGTTGCTCTGAGTGTGAGGTGTGACGGAGGAGGGGATAGCTGTTGCAATCCAAGGAAACTGAGGCAAGAGTAGGACTTCTAGGCGGAAAAGCACATGAATGCTCAGAGAAGTCCAAAAGACTTCTCTGAGCTAGGGGAGAGCTTGGCACAAAGGCTCAGTCAGAGATGTCACCTAAGGAGTGTGCCTGTATCCGCAGGCTTGTCTGCAAAGAAAGATTTCTGGTCTTTTCTAGCCTCTAAGAGAGCAGATGCAAGCTGGCACTGTCACTGTGACGTCACCTATGCATGACTGGTTACGTCCTGTTTGTCCATGGGAAAATGCAGCAAACAATTATCCTGCCTCCTGCAAGCCCTCTAGGGTCTAAGCATATTAAGCTCAGTAACACCCCAACTCCAAACAATCCTGGGGAATCCAAACTCAGATCCTCTGTACTACAAGTGATATTACAGTCAAGCTACAGGGCAACTACATGGTAAGATTTAGTGGGCTAAATACTACCAATATTAAACACACAAAAAAAATACAATTTTCTTTGCAGAAAATGTTCTTACTATACCTCTGTGAAATCTCCATTTTCAGCTGCTTCTATGGCATTTTGAGCAATATAATTTCTCAAGATATATTTTGGGTTATTAGAATCCATCATTTTCACACGATCAGAATTTAATGCTTCTATATTGCCAACAGACACTCTCTCTTTCTCTAAGCGGGCACTGAAAATACAAAAGAAATAATATCCATTTTACAATCTGACACTACTATAAACATTGTCAAAGTGCTTAGAGAGAGATTTTAAAGTATGCACAGTTTCAATTTATTTGTGGTTATGATGGCACCATACTATGGGCTGGATTATCCAAAGCTTTTCTTCCATGTTGCCTGGGAAAAAAGAGCTTAATGAATTAGGTCAAACAACAAAACATAGGAAGATACTGCCAGATATACAAAAATGTTCAGAAACTTAACTTTAGGGTTTTTTTTTTTTCTAATACAGTATATATAAGCTCTATTCAAGAGCTCCGTCGTCAACACACATTTCACAAGCAAAACAAAAACTCAAGATGATGTGTATCAAACTAACCATCCACAGTACAACACATCTCTATCACGTTACACTGAATTGAACACCTGCTAAGTACCCAAAGAAAACCTTATAGTGGAGACCTCAGAACAGGGCATTTATAATAGCCAAATCAAATGCTGTACATTTCTCCGTCCATTTCATTCATTGTTCATGTCTTTCTTTGTGTCTTTTTTCAAGATTTATTTGCTCTTCTAGTCCAAAGTGGGGCAGTACCAGCCCTGTACAGCCTCACTTCGGAATAGATGAGCAAAAGTTGGGCATTCTTCTAGAAGCTAAGTATTTTTTTCATTGTATACATATTGACTTGAAGACAAATATGTATATACACTAGAGGAGAGGAGAAACAGAGGAGATATGATACAGACCTTTAAATATTTAAAGGGTTTTAATGAACAAACCTTTTTCAAAGAGAGGGAGGACATGACGCTGCAAGGAAGTAAACTTCACATAAAGGGTGGTGGATGCCTGTAATGCCCTCCTGAAGGAGGTGATGGAAGCAAAAATAGTGACAGGGTTCAAAAAGGCATGGGACAGACACAGAGAATCACTACATAGCAAGAAGATGGAAAGAAAACAAACATTAACTTCTAAGTTACTGTGCTAACTAGTTGGACCATGCTGGTTTTTATCTGCCGTCATTTACTATGTTGCTAGGAAAGTTTTCATAAAGTGGTAGTGGGTTATTTTTTAATATTTAATCTTTAACAAATTTAACATTTTACAGGTAAGTCCATCCACACTCTCCCAAACCCTCCTTCCATATATTATATTGGCTCATTATAAGGTGCCCAAATCTTTTCAAACGTACATCATTGCTCGAATCGTGAAGCAGTCAAACATTCCAGAAGCACCATGATAGCAAAATGGGTTCCAGAATAGACTTCCAATACAAAACAATTTCACACTGAGCCCTATTAGCACACATAACCAAAAGATGAGACTGTACCCCATTCCAACAAAACTTCCCTACCTTCGAACTCTATAGGTACTGCCGCCATCTGGTGTACATATCTCCCTCCCTACTGCTTTCCATAAAGCATAGTTACTGACCTATAACAGGTGGTCTGTGGGGACAGCAGGAAGCAGTCCTCACATATGGATGGCGTCGGCAACGGAACCCTCACAGAAGCATCCCTCCAGCATGTGTGGTCCCCTTCCCGCCCAAGAGTGCCATCTTGCTCAGTCAGATGACATAGCTAAAGACAACAAAAATAAAAAATAAAGAAGCAACTCCAAGGGGAGGAGGGAGGACTGTGAGGACCGATTCCAGCTGTCCCCGGAGAACACCTTTTATAGGTGACTAACTACGCTTTCTCCAGGAACAAGCAGGAAGTCAGTCTTCTGCCAGTAAGGCTTGGAGTTTGCTAACCCTGTGAGCAGAGGTGAGTGCTACCAGGAACACCACCTTCCATGAGAGGTATCGCAGGTGACAGATAGCTAGAGGCTCAAAAGTTGGGTGAGTGAGCTGCGCTAATACTACATTAAGGTCCCACTTGATCGCCCCTTGGAGGTGGAGGAAGGCAGCCACTACTTCCAGGCATTTGGTGAAAACTCTTGGGGCGGAAGCCAGGCCAAAGGGTAGTACCCTGTACTAGTAGTGGCTGCCCCCACCATGAACAGCAGGTACTGCCTGCGGTTGGGGTGAATAAGGATATGGGTATAAGCATCCTTCAGATCCAAGGAGCATAGCCAATCTCCCTACTGGAGGCAAGGCAGCAATGCTCCAGGAAGAGCACATCTTTAACTTCTCCCTTACTAGGAATTTGTTCAGGTTGCGCAGGTCGAGGAGGGGCCTTAGGCCCTCTGTTCTTTTTGGTACAAGGAAATATCTGGAGAAGAACGCCTTGCCCCTGAGACGGTGGGGAACTGGTTCTACTGCTCTGTCCTCGAGAAGTCCTGCGAGTTCCTTCAGTAGAAGGTCCCGGTGAAGGAGAGACCTGGAGGGCTCTCCCAGAAAGAAAAGGAGTAGTTATCTGAGCCTGATGGAGGAGATAACCCTCCATGATCTCCTGGAGTGCCCAGGAATCTGTGTTGATGGCTGGCCATTAGGCATAATGAATGAGATGTCCTCCTGTGGGCTGCTGACCTCCTTGGGGTGGAGAGGCTATGCTCAAGGAGTCAAAAGCTCCCCCCTGGCTGGGTTGGGGCAGACACCTGGGGCTTGGGAGCCTTCTCCTTATGAGGCCTTACCCATGTCCCTTGGCCCGCTGCAATAAATTTAGACGCATCTGTGATCAATTGTTAGTAATCACATGACTTGAATCAACCAGCAAATAATGGTTCTGATGTTTAAAATGGCCACATTCACAGCCTGTCCTATTTTCACAATAGTGAAGACAAGCAAGCTGACTGAAACTGTCAGAAAAGCCCTAACCAAACATCAAAGTCAAAGGGGCACAAGGCCATCTCCAAAGACCTTGGGATTCCTGTCTTTACAGTTTGCAATCTTAAGAGGTTTTCTGCTCATGGGACTGTCAAGAACCTCCCAGGATGTGGTGAGAAGAGGAAAATTAATCCAAGAAATTTTCAAAGGTTAGTACAAACTGTTAAAAAAATACCACATACAACATCCAAAGAGCTTAAGGCTGACCTGGAGCAATCTGGAGTGCTGGTTTCAACCTGCACCATACGCTGCACACTAAACAAAAGGAGGACCTCATGGGCGAAGGCCAAGGAGGACCTCATGGGCGAAGGCCAAGGAGGACCTCATGGGCGAAGGCCAAGGAGGACCTCATGGGCGAAGGCCAAGGAGGACCTCATGGGCGAAGGCCAAGGAGGACCTCATGGGCGAAGGCCAAGGAGGACCTCATGGGCGAAGGCCAAGGAGGACCTCATGGGCGAAGGCCAAGGAGGACCTCATGGGCGAAGGCCAAGGAAGACCTCATGGGCGAAGGCCAAGGAGGACCTCATGGGCGAAGGCCAAGGAGGACCTCATGGGCAGAGCCCCCACCACCACCAGCAGCTCTCCCCTTCCCGGGGATCGAGCCACCAGCAGCAGGAGGGGCCTGCCGACATCCGACGCCCAATCCGGGCCCAGCAAGAACGATTTAAAGTTCGCACCAGCAGGCGCCGACCACCCGGAGCCCCCACCACCACCAGCAGCTCTCCCCTTCCCGGGGATCGAGCCACCAGCAGCAGGAGGGGCCTGCCGACATCCGACGCCCAATCCGGGCCCAGCAAGAACGATTTAAAGTTCGCGCCAGCAGGCGCGCCCGCGACTGGCGGGCCCGCGCCTGAGGGCCCTTTGGCGTGGCCCTTAGGCGGCGGCACTTTGAAAAACCCCAAGAACAACAAGAAATACTTCTATTTTGGACCCATTTGCACGCTGTTTTGATCCCTTTTCCTGAACCGCTAGTATTACCATTGCTATTGCCAGTATCACTCAATTGCTAGACTTTATTTCTGTTACCAATAATACATTTGCATGTATCAGTGCTAATCTTACTACTGTAGCCAGTATCACTTGACTGCTAGATTTTACATTTACATGTATCAGTGCTAATTATATACCATTGCTAGTATCACTTAACTGCTAGGGTATATTTTGTTGCCAAAAACCCATTTTCATGCATCAGTGCTAATCTTACTACTGACAACTGTGTCATACCGCATTACTGTTGTCAGTAATTCACCCTTACCCAAAAAGTGCGAACTTATTATTACTGTTGGCAGTATAGTATTCTGTTTCGTTCTTTGTTGAGTGTTACATTGTATCATTATCCGCTGACTGACACACTGCCTCATTGTTTTTGCTCGATGCTGTACTGTTCCTGTCTTATATGCTGCAACATTGTTCCAAATACCACTCTTCGCCAGACAGTAAGTTTATACACTGCGGATAGCTAGCACAATAGCCAAGCTAGCACAATAGTCAATACCGGTCCCACTAATTACCCAGCAACAAACAGCTCACATACTATTTCACAAAGACATCACAAAATGCACCCATTTATAGCCTTGGCGTGTCTACACCTAGCCTCCTGGCTCCCCCTTACAGCCCAAGCCTTTCACACAAGCACTAACCACATCCCAATACTCCACAGTGACGGGAAAAGATGGACGGAGAATCACCAACACCCCCCAAGAGAACCCAACGACGCACCTTACTCACATTTATTACACTTCCCACTTCAACATCTCAAGAAGTCACATTTGGACCGTCAGCAACACCATCAAGCCCTGAAGTGTGCACTCATCAACGCAAGGTCAATACGTACAAAATGGCCAATAATTACCGATCTGGTCACGACCCATGATCTTGATATCATCATGATCAAAGAAACTTGGCTATCAGAATGTGACAACGCAATCATCAACCAGATGTTACCCACAGGTTTTTCGGTCCACACATGCCATAGAACCAATCAGAGAGGAGGAGGAATACTCATCCTTGTCAAAACTCGCCTAGGCTTCCAGCTGTGCAACTCAACCAGCACAGCCCACCTGGACTCACTCACCATAACAAATAACACCTGCACGATCAACCTACTGTACCGAGCACCAACACCATCCTCAGAGGATCTTGCAACGATAATGGGCCTCGCCTGCAACTCAAACAGACCACGATCCCAGAACTGGATCCTAGGCGATTTCAACCTGCCTACGCTATCGGAATCTCAAACCTCGGCTTTCCTAGAAGCGTTACAAGAACTAGGCTACGATCAGCTAGTCAATAATCCCACCCACGTCAAGGGAAACAAACTTGACCTGATCTTTGCCCCACAGACAGATACGGATACCACTCAACCAATGCCACCAACCATAACTCCTGTGCCCTGGTCTGACCACAGCCTGATCCAATTCCAGATACCTATTAACACACACAATAAAAACTCCAACAAAACCAACGCTGTCAACGAAACCTCTTTGAAGCGCTTCCGCCCCTTTAATAAAGAAGAGCTTCGAGAGAAGATCCTCCCACTCCTCAACAACATACCACACGACCTAGATGCATTGGTGTCCACCTGGGACGAGAGCCTCAAGACCATCGCATGCATACCAGCCACTAATAAAACAACAACAAAGAAACGTGAGCACGGACCATGGTATACCAAAGACCTCCGAGATACACTCAAGTGCCTGCGCAGGCTCGAGAGAAGATGGCGTCGGTCTCGCTCTACTGAAACACAAGGTACTTACATCGCTCACCTAAGAGCACACCGTGATGAATTAACAAAAAAGCGGAAACAATATCATTCCGACATATTGAAGCGGTCACTAAACAAGCCCCACGACCTCTTCAATATAGTGAAATCTCTCATAAGAGAACCTCCCGCAGACCAGTCACAGATGCCACACCCCCAGGCATACTCCAACTACTTACAGTCAAAAATGATCCAGACCACTACATCTGCAACCAACTACCTACAACCTGAAATGACCCAGGCTGGTGCAACCTCGAGCTCCGCGAAAAACAGCTCTCAGCATAACTTGCCCCAACCATCACCACTATCCAAATTTGAAAAAATATCACGCAAAGAGATTGAAGACACTATCGCTGCAATCAACCCCACTACCGCACCCAATGACCCATGCCCTGCTTTATGGATAAAGGAGTTACGATGTGACTTAAGCCAATATCTGAGCGAATTAATAAACCAATCTCTTACAACCGGATCGTTTCCACAAAGTCTGAAACAAACATCAATCAGACCACTGCTAAAAAATAACAAGCTGGACCCAACGAAAGTGGAATCTTACAGACCAATTTCAAGTATTCCCATGCTTGCCAAAATAATTGAAAAGTTAGTACAGCGCCAAATCCAACAGCATATTGATACGGAAGCCCCACTGGATCCTTCCCAGCATGGGTTCAGAGAAGCACATGGGGTTGAAACCCTCCTCACCAACCTATTTGACCATCTAGTCTCTGGAACAGACAAAATTCATCAAGGATTCGCCCTCATATTCCTTGACATCGCAGCAGCTTTCGACTCGGTGAGTCACGAGATCCTCATACAACGCCTCAGCGAGAAAGGAATTCAGGGAACAGCCCTAAAGTGGTGCAAGTCATACCTGACTAATAGATGGCAACATGTAAGGTCAGGCTCCACAACCTCCGAACCATTTTTACAAAACCAGGGTGTACCACAGGGCTCGTCACTATCTGCATTGATGTTTAACATCTACATGCAGCCCATATGTGCCCTAGCACGTTCATTCAAGGTCAACTGTCTAGCCTACGCAGACGACATCCTCCTATACATCCCATTCAGGACCAACCAACCAGACCTCTCCCCTCTAACAAGATGTTTTGAGGCAGTAGTAGCAGAATGGTTCAGCACACAAAACATGAGAATCAACTACAGTAAAACAGATGTCCTTTTCATCTCAAGGAACCAGGACTTCACCCCTCCTCTCTCTTTAAAAATCGGCAACACAGAACTGAAAACCAAACCCACAATACGCTACCTTGGCGTTACACTGGATCAACAACTGGATCTGAAAACCCACATAAAAAACACAGTAAAAACAGTATACATGAAAATAAGGACCTTAAAACATCTCCGACCGCTACTTGACTTCAGTGACTACCGATCGATCTATCAGGCATTAATATTACCACATTTCGACTATGCCAACGTAATTCTACACGGTCTCCCTCAAGCAACGCTAGCTCCTCTCCAGCTTGCAATGAACACTGCTGCAAGAGTACTAACAGGGGCTTCACGGAGAGAGCACATAACGCCAGTACTGATGAACCTCCATTGGTTACCGGTTCAAGCAAGAACCCTCCACAAAGTTCTAACCTTAACCTTCAAAGCCTCAAACACTCTGACCCCCACAGCCCTCAGCAAGATGATACATAAAGTACCACAGAACAGAAATAGAAGACCCATGATGCAAAACACCCTAGAGGTCCCAAAAGTAATAACAAAATGCACAAAAGCAACAACAAATAGGGCCTTTACGATTTACGCACCCAGAGCATGGAATGCTCTCCCCACCTCTATTCGAAACATCACTTACCTAACCCACTTCAGGAAGGCATTAAAGCAGCACCTGTTCACCACATACTACCCGGAATCCAGCCTTAATAACCATACATATGGCCCCTCAGACAATCACTCATTACAATTAAACAATCAGACTCAGCATGAAAAAGGATAGTCAACTGATCGCTCAGAAGTACCCACTGAAATAGAATTAAGACCCCCAGTGTAAATAAGATGTAGATATGTTCTACCTGAAATCAGGTACCAGTGTAATACAATGTATATAGTTATACAATGTACATAGTTTCCCCCTGTTACTTCCAAGTTGATCTCCCTGTTTATTGTAAATACAACTCAAAGTTCCCTGTGTTGTATAGTTGATGTTAAATGTAAACCGCTCTGATCTAAAATAGAGCGGTATAGAAGAACTGTTAAATAAATAAATAAAATAAATAATTGATGACCCAGTGGCTTGAAAATGGCTTAAAAAACTTTATTGAAGGTCCCCGACGCGTTTCGGCTTACGCCTTTCTTAAGGGGAGAGATACGTACAGAGAAAAAATAAATATATTAAAATACATGCATAAACGTATCTCTAAAAGGCAACCGGAACACATTTACAGACTTCTATAATACATTACAAAATTAACTTTAAAATGAAATTAAAACAGAAATAAAACTGTTAAAAAAACAATAAAGAAATTAAATGTGACACTCATATTGAATTAATAAATAATTAAAATGAAACATATCAAAACATATTAAAACATAATAGAACACCATGGAAAAATAGACGCAGGGCAGAGAAGAAAAAACTCATTCAAGCAGACTGTATCAATCATATAAAAACTACTCACTGAGACGTGCACCGAAGTGCCGTTTAAACCGAAAAGACACTGTGGTCTTTGGTGAGATTGTATTGTGCCACTATGTAAATAAGGATAAAAAACGGATCACGTTAAAACTAAAAATAATGCTGGAAATAAAAAAGCTCTTTAATGAGATTGTATTATTACCTTTATATAGATAAGGATAAAAAACTCTTGCAAATACTACAAAGATGGAGTGTTTTAAATACCTGTATTGACTGCACGATCAAAGTTAAACTTGTTTAAAAGGAAACTTGTGGAGTGACAGTAGCAGGACGCTGTGCTAGCAACTGCAAAGAACACATCAATATGTACCATGAATAATTATGTTTTATAAGTTATTGCTTCTTTAGCATGAATAAAGAACGTATTTACTTACTGCTGACAGCAAAAGCATATACAAGGTGCGTTCTTCCAAATGGATCGGAATACTGCTCTAAGCTGCTATTTTAAAGACGCTAATTTTTGCGCCAAAAGGGGCGTGGCCATCTTCATCCAATCACGGAAGAGATATTTTAGAAGTGTGTAGCAAGATATTAAACAATATGTAGAAAATAAATAATTTCCTAGTGAATGGTGGTAAATAGTTTTAATTGAGAAATAGTCCAAAGGAAATTACCTTTGAAACTTAATACCACACACAGGAGTCTCGGCAAGGAGGGCGACGATTCCCTGTCAAGTGTAAGAAATTGTCTAAAAAAGGGGGGGAAGGAAGCATAAAATAAAATGTGAAACCATGTTAAATATTGAACATGATGTGACCTAGTGGATATGACATGTGCATCAAAGTGCCGTTTAAACCAAAGAAATACTGAGGGCTTTACTGAGGTTGTACTGTGCCACGGTAATATTGACTGCACGATCAAAGTTAAACTTAAGGTTTAAGGTTTGATAAAAACCGCCTTTCAAAACAATCAAAACTTGTTTAAAAGGAAACTTGTGGAGTGACAGTAGCAGGACGCTGTGCTAGCAATGCTGACGGCAAAAGCATATACAAGGTGCGTTCTTCCAAGTGGTGCATATTTTATAGGTATGATTTGCTGTTTGATCAATTTCATTGTTCATGTAAAATATTCTTTTATTTCTCTAACTTCAATTTTTCATTTTAATATCTAATAACACATCGAGGTAAATACATTAAGTTTCCGTTTTGATATTAATTACAATACATATTTCCCAGTTTTATATAAAGCCTGTATATTACAATTCACACTTTTTAGGCTTACCATAATTGGCTCATTATTATTATTTTTATGAATGTTCCCCCTTGACGTTCCTCAATGGTTTATTTTCTGTCTTTAACTAAAATAATTAAGGCAATATTTCACAAGTGAGTTATTTTCCAACACGAGTGTTTTGTCAGTATGATGTTTTCAATAACGTTTTTTAAACATCATTTTTATTTTAGATTTCAATTACCATTTAAACTGTGGTTCATACACTTCTTTAGCTTTTAATATGTAGCTGCCGTTTTCGTGTTTAAGTTTTAGCAAGTTAGCATTTCGAGGACCTTGACATACCTTTTGCCATGAGCATTGCTAGCACAGCGCCCTGCTACTGTCTCTTCACAAGTTTCCTTTTAAACATGTTTGATTTTGATCGTGCAGTCAATACCATGGCACAATACAACCTCAGTAAAGCCCTCAGTATTTCTTCGGTTTAAACGGCACTTTGATGCACATGTCATATCCACTAGGTCACATCATGTTCAATATTTAACATGGTTTCACATTTTATTTTATGCTTCCTTCCCCCCCTTTTTTAGACAATTTCTTACACTTGACAGGGAATCGTCGCCCTCCTTGCCGAGACTCCTGTGTGTGGTATTAAGTTTCAAAGGTAATTCCCTTTGGACTATTTCTCAATTAAAACTATTTACCACCATTCACTAGGAAATTATTTATTTTCTACATATTGTTTAATATCTTGCTACACACTTCTAAAATATCTCTTCCGTGATTGGATGAAGATGGCCACGCCCCTTTTGGCGCAAAAATTAGCGTCTTTAAAATAGCAGCTTAGAGCAGTATTCCGATCCATTTGGAAGAACGCACCTTGTATATGCTTTTGCCGTCAGCAGTAAGTAAATACATTCTTTATTCATGCTAAAGCAGCAATAACTTATAAAACATAATTATTCATGGTACATATTGATATGTTCTTTGCAGTTGCTAGCACAGCGTCCTGCTACTGTCACTCCACAAGTTTCCTTTTAAACAAGTTTAACTTTGATCGTGCAGTCAATACAGGTATTTAAAACACTCCATCTTTGTAGTATTTGCAAAAGTTTTTTATCCTTATCTATATAAAGGTAATAATACAATCTCATTAAAGAGCTTTTTTATTTCCAGCATTATTTTTAGTTTTAACGTGATCCGTTTTTTATCCTTATTTACATAGTGGCACAATACAATCTCACCAAAGACCACAGTGTCTTTTTGGTTTAAACGGCACTTCGGTGCACGTCTCAGTGAGTAGTTTTTATATGATTAATACAGTCTGCTTGAATTAGTTTTTTCTTCTCTGCCCTGCGTCTATTTTTCCATTATGTTTTAATATGTTTTGATATGTTATTTCATTTTAATTATTTATTAATTCAATATGAGTGTCACATTTAATTTCTTTATTGTATTTTTAACAGTTTTATTTCTGTTTTAATTTCATTTTAAAGTTAATTTTGTAATGTATTATAAAAGTCTGTAAATGTGTTCCGGTTGCCTTTTAGAGATACGTTTATGCATGTATTTTAATATATTTATTTTTTCTCTGTAAGTATCTCTCCCCTTGAGAAAGGCGTAAGCCGAAACGCGTCGGGGACCTTCAATAAAGTTTAAGCCATTTTCAAGCCACTGGGTCATCAATTGCTTCTGCTCGTTGTGTTCTCTCAAACAAGGCATCCCGACAGGAGTCCTTGTCTAAGCAGTAGTGGGCTGCAAAGGTGTCTACCGAAGCCCAAGTGGCTGCTCTGCAAATGTCATCAATGGACACTGAGCGAAGGATGGCCATAGAGGCTGCCACTGCTCTCACATTGTGAGCTGTGACATGACCTTCGAAAGAAAGTCCCTTGCTCTCATAGGCAAAGGATATGCAATCTGCAATCCAGTTAGAAAGTTTGCTTGGAAACTGGTAATCCAAGATAACTGGAGTCAAAGGCAACAAAAAGCTGAGAAGCCTTTCTATGTTGCGTAGTTCTCTGAAGGTAAAAAGCTAAAGCTCTTTTACAATCCAGAGTATGAAGATTCTTTTCTGCTCTAGAAGTGTGAGGCCTAGGGAAGAATAGAAGAAGGTAAACCAAGTGGTTTAAATGAAAAGGCGAAACCACCTTAGGCATAAAGTGAGGGTGAGTCATAAGAACTACTTTATCATGGTGGAACCTTGTATAAGGAGGATTAGCCACTAAAGCCTGTAGCTCACTGATGTGTCTTGCAGAAGTGGTGGCAATTGGGAAGATTACCTTCCAAGAAAGAAACTTCAGAGATGTAGTGGCTAAGGGTTCGAAGGGCGGTTTCATAAGCTGCCCGAGGACAAGGTTCAAATCCCATACCATGGGTGGTGGCTTAATGGGAGGTTTAGTTAAGAGTAGGACTCTCATAAACTGCGCTACAAGCAGTTGAGAGGCGTCAGGTTGTCCATCAAAGGGCTTATGGAAAGCCGCAATGGCACTAAGGTGGACCCTTACTGAATTAGTCTTAAGACCAGAGGATGATAAATGGAGGAGATACTCCAGTAACGCCTCCACTGGAACTGAAAAGGGATTAAGTTCCTTTTTTGAACACCAGATAGAGAACCTTCTCCACTTAAAAGCGTAGGCTCGCCTTGTGGAAGGTTTTTTGAAGCCAAAAGGATATCCTTAACCTGTTGAGAAAGGTTGATATCCTGAAATTCTAGGCTTTCAGCCGCCACTCCCTCAGGTGTAAAGACTGAGGATTCGGGTGCAATAGCGTCCTGTTTTCCTGGGAAAGAAGATCTCAAGCACATCCCAACTCCAGAGGCTTGGCTTGAGAGAGACGTAGAAGCAGTGGCAGGCGTGGGGCTATGAGGATCATATGGCCCCTGTCTCTCTGAAGCTTGAATAGAGCTTTGGGAATGACGGGAATGGGTGGGTAGGCATAGAGGAAGTCCTGACCCCAATAAAGATGGAAGGCATCCCTTGCCTGACAGTTCTGAGCCGGAATTCTGGAACAGAACCGGGGAAGTTTGGCATTCTGAGGACTTGCAAAGAGGTCTTTATTTGGAGTTCCCCATATCCGAAAGATCTGAGCAATTTGCTCTGGATGAAGAGACCACTCTCGTGTGGCAGCAGTACTCGACTGAGTTTGTCTGCCAAGAAATTGTGTGTGCCTGGGAGATACACCGCTAGTAGGTGGATTTGAAGACCTCTGGCGAAGGCCCAGAGGCGTAGAGCTTTGTTGCACAACACCTGAGAACCCATCCCACCCTACTTATTCACATGGAATATAGCTACTCTATTGTCAGTCTGGATAAGAACCGTCTTGTAGCTCAGGCGGTCCTGAAATACTTGAAGAGCATAGAAGATGGCTCCGAGTTCCAGGAGGTTTATGTGAAGACAAGCCTCTTGCTCGGTCCAGAGACCCTGAGTGGAGAGATTGTCCAAGTGAGCCCCCCAACTTAACTTGGATGCATCTGTTGTCAAGGTGGTTTGGTGTAGTGGCTGCTAAAAAGGAGACCCTATGAGAAGGTTTTTTAGCGACTGCCACCACTGTAGGGATGAAATGAGGCGTGTAGTTTCTGATTTTGTCCCCCAGGCGACCCGATGCCTGTGTCCACTGAGAAGCTAGGGTCCACTGGGCTGCCCGCATGTGTAGGCGAGCATAAGGAACCACATGAAGAGTGGATGCCATATGCCCCAGCAGCTGAAGCATTTCTCGAGCAGTTAGAAATTTTTCATAGCTGCTTGAGAGGCCAGCTGGGATATTCGAACACAACGTGGTTGTGGCAGGAAAGCCCTTGGCTTGCTTGTGTCTAGAACAGCTCCTACAAACTCTAGGGACTGAGAAGGGGTGAGATGAGATTTTGGGAGGTTTATGACCAGTCTCAAGTACTGCAGGATTTGCATTGTACAAGAGAGCGGGGCTAGCTTCTGGAGCTGTTGATGCTCGGATGAGCCAGTTGTCTAAGTAGGGGAAGACGAATATCCCTAGAGTTCTCAAGAATGCTGCTACTACTGCTATGCATTTTGTGAACAAATTAGTTGGTTGTCACTTTTTCAGAGCTTCATAAACTTCTCAGTAATTCTATTAAGATCAGCTCCACTATTCACCGTTGAAACTACAACTACTAAATCAATTTTTCAAAGCTGGTACCTCTATCATGCTAGCAACTGGGTCTCAGACTTGAACAGGGCAGCTTATAGAACCAACATATTACGTTTCGGTTCAACGCCCTTCGTTGCATCAATGACCCAACACGTTGCTTGCGTTACTTCAAAAATAGTGCCAATCAGGTTTTGCTCTACTGTTACTGAATATCAAAAGTTTTTAAGCGATGCTTATCTTGGTAATAGTTGTGGATCTTCCCTTTTTTAAACGCCAGAGTTCAGCGCTGTAGCGTTTCACGAAAGCACAGTTACTTACCTGTAACAGGTGATCTCTGGGAACAGCAGGAATAAGTCTTCACATATGGGTACATCGGTACCGACGGAGCCTGCGTGGGAACGCTCCCCAGCGTCCAGAAAGAAAGCCTTTGGGAGCATCCCACACGCATGCGCGCTGCCTTCCCGCCTAAACACTTCCCTCTCATCAGTTGGGTTTGTAGCTGAGACCGAAGGAGGGAAGTAGACAAATTAGAAAGAGAGAGAGAGCACAACTCCTAGGGGAGGTGGGTGGGTTGTGAAGACTTATTCCTGCTGTTCCCAGAGATCACCTGTTACAGGTAAGTAACTGTGCTATCTCCAGGAACAAGCAGGAATGAGTCTTCACATATGGGGACTCCCAAGCTGAGATGCCTGGGAGAGGCCCAGCATATTACAAAAACTAATGGATGGGCCATGCTTCCCCCCAAGGACCTCAGGCATCCAAGGGATGGAGGGCAGGAGATGAGCCAACAGTGTAAAAGGGTGTGCTGTGGAACAGCTAGACTAAACAAGGAATCGTGGAAGGTGTCCTTGTGTAGAAATAACTGTTAGTAAGGAAAAAGGAAGTCCCAATTCTTGAAAAAAGAAGTTATCCAAGGATTGCAAAAAACTACACATATGGGGAAGTTAACATGGGTCTGTTGTAAAGAACCATCACATTGTCCTCATATGGAATTCCCTTACTGTGAGGAGTAAAGGAAATAAAGTTTTGCAATGTAGACAGAAATAAGAAATATTAATGTCTAGACATAACCCCAGGGAAAAACTGGGGAATTTTATAAGTTGGGACCTTGGAGAGAAGTTTAAACTTCTCTATAGTCCAAAGTCTAAAACATTTCTGTCCCTAGAGCAGGATGGTGCCTTGGGAAAGAAAAGAAAAGACAAATCTGACTAGTCTGGAAAAAAAGGTCAAGATACCTTTATAGAAATAGGGGATGGGTTTGTAGAACCCCTTCATCCAGACGAGAAAATTGTATTGGGCTGTTTAGCCCCCAACTTCTGAAGATCAGTAATGTGTTGAGTAAGTGATAGCACTTAGGCTAACAACTTTACCTAGAGAGATTCAGATATAAGGTAACCTGATTCTGATAGAAAAAAAAAGGTTATGGTAAAGAAAAGGAGTTTCCTAACTTTACCAGACAAATTGGATGTCCATTTAAGAAGTTTATAGTATGCTGACAGCATTGATATGGACAGCAACAATATTTCAGGGTCAGATTGTATGCTTGTGTAACAAGAAGGGTTAAGACCTTACTGCAGATAGATAGTGAGGATCACTTATTAGTCAAGGTATAAGAAACATATGCAAGGTTACATGGAAACCAGTAAGATGCTTCTTACCCGTGACAAGAGGTCTATGTCGTAAAACGACTAGTCCTCAGATAATCAGGTCTTCAGACATACCCGAAGGTGTGCAGAGGAGATCCTTAATCCTAAGATAGAGGATTCCTTTTATCACTTCAGAATAGAAGCTGTAAGAAAAAACGCAATGTAAGGGGATACCATGTCTGTCTCTCTATGAGGACAGTATGAGTATCATGCGTTCTTTGCTTCTCAAGACTTCAATGTAGAAAAATTGCAGTAGATAAGGATCAACTGCAATGATTAGGAATGCATCCCTGTTGTAGGAGTTCCCTTGAGGATAAGGAACAACTTAGGGAGTGGTGCTATTCCTTAAACTTGAAGTCGTCCAGGCCCTGGTTCCTTCTCCTTGAAAGAATTTTAAGGAAAATGGAAAATTAGGAACAGCCAGCCATGTGGGAGCATGACTGGGTAGAGACTGCCAGTCAAAGGTTCTTTAAATGCCTGGAAGTTACCTACCAGGGGTGGACTACGACACTCTCTGACAAAGGCCCATAGTTGTAGAGCTTCATTGCATAATTGCAGAGAGCATGTTATAGGTTGCTTAGATGAGACTTGGCTGTTGGGTAGCCAGTGTGCAACCAAATCAATTCTGTTGAAACAGAATTGAGGATGGCAAAAATGGTAGAGAGGCTTTTTGCCCTGCAATGATTAATTGAACAGGAAGTATTTGAGGGGTCAGCTCTAACAAACGCAGGTAGCATAGAATAGGCGGAAACCCATGTGAGATATCTGTTTAAAGAAGCTCATCTAACCCACTTGGTGGGTTATTCATATTTCCAGTATGGATGGTTTTAGAAGCCTTCTGAGCTGACCTTGCTCAAATGTATAGACTAAATCTGGTAGGGGTTTTCAGAATGCTGAATTGCATCCTGTAAAAACCCCAGTGCAGAAGGACCCAAAAAGGAAAAAGCTCTGTATTAGAAAGATTTACTGGAGTAGGAATTCCTATAGCTTCAGTAAGAAGCTCTCCAGTTGAATATTATTCAGGTTGGAGACTGTATTACTTCTATCTTTTAGTTGGGACATCTAGAGATGAAAACTTACAATTTAGTAAGTGTTTATGGATAGGGTCCTCTGCAGTTACGGGCTTACAGGTAAGTGTCAAAAAAGGGTGAAAGATAACACTCAGCCTGTTAAGTTTCTTGATTGACCTTCCCTCCTGTTTTGTTTTGTTTTTTTAAATAGGGAAGTAGAAAATTATTACCTGTAGGCCTGAGATATCTCAAGAGCTCTTGGAGCTAGTAGAATGAAGTTCTCTTGAAACAAGAGATTCATACCTAGAGTTAACTCAGTGTTGTCTCAGCATGGATGAGAATCAAGCCAGACGCCTCTTTTGATAAAAAGGTAGGTGTATGGGTCCTGAGCCTCATACAGGAAGAAGAGAAATCAGAAACCCTGTAGTTACTGGGTTTGCTGAGTCCGTTGAGGTTTCTGTTTCCTTAGCCTGGTTTGATGCTGCCCCTGTTGGGGAACATCTGTCTGAGGGGAAGAAGATGGATAAAACTTTTTCCCCCTAGAGGAATAAAGTTTTTTAGAAGATCCATCATTAGCTGGGACAGAGGAAAGTTTTGACAATCCTCTTAAGGTAGCATTTTCAGTGGTTAACTGACTAGCTTGAAATAGACAATCCTTGTTGAAGAGATGTTCTCCAGTACAAGGGCTATTTCCCAGCTTTTCTTGAAGCCATTTATCAAAGTCTAAAGCTTGGAGCCAGGCTAAACATTGTGCCCCTATGGCTATAGCAGAAGATCTGCTAATAAATTCAAAAGAATCCATGGAAGCATGACAAAGGAATGTAGAAATATTATGAGCATGATTGACTAGTGATAAATAGTCAACTCTTATGTTCCTGAAGGAAAGGGTTGAAGAGTTTTAAATCTTTGGCAACCTCTTTCAGAGAGAATCCCATATAGAAAATATATGAAATGATTCTTGCTGAAAGCATCGATGCCCAAAAGCATCTAAGGTTCTAGACCAGGGATGGGCAAACTACAGCCCGGCGGACCTTTTAATCCGGCCCCTCCTGTATGGACGGCATGGTAGTTGCTGGTTCTGAGTCATGGTGTTTTTCTGCTCCTCCTTGGTCACGCCTCCCGCCATTTCTTGTTTTGGTAGTTTCTGAAGAGGGTGGATAGAACCACTCTTTAAGGGGTGACCGGTAGCATTTCCATAGCATCATAGATTTTCCTTCCTTTCCACCGCCGTACGGGTAGTCGGGGTGAAAAAACACTTAGCCAAATCTCACTTTTCTTGTTAGATCGGGCACGAAGGGGTGGTGGTTCTTGCGAGATGAGGGCAGTGTGGGAAATGGTTTGTTCTATGGGGGCGGAGCCTCAACGTTCCCAGAACGTTTTCGGGCTGTTTATAGAGGGGCGTGTCCAGAACATGGAGACCCCGCCCCCTGCTTATTGGGATTTAAGATTTAGGATGCTGGGATGCCATCTCTGGTTCCAAATGAGTTGGAAATACAAAGGACCCGGAGCAGGAGAAAACTGGCTGTGTTTAAAAAACAAAACCAAACCCGGTATTAATCATTCTGAGGTGAGGTGGCAACACTGGAGGAGAACTGACAGGGCAAAAGTGGGGAGGCATGTCAAATGGAGAAGGGGAGATAAAGAGGGAGGGAGGTAAATATTCTTGTGTTGGAGAAGGGACCCCTGAGGGTTGGAGAATGGGAAGGATGAAGGGGGGGGGGGGAGGTTAGAATGACACGGAAAGAATAAGTGGATATAGGGTCTGTATTTCTCTGTTCCTCAATGCAATAATACCCTCCTCCCTCTTTTTCTGTTCAGCACCACAATATCCCCTTTGCCATATTGTCTACAGTGGAATAACCCTTAACAGCTCAGCCATGATTCTTCCTCCACTCTAAGGCTCCGGCCATTAAACTGCACCCAATCTGCTCTGCGTTGCTCATTATGCAACAAAATCATACTACAGTAACCAAGAAATAAAGGTTAGCCAATAAATTAATTGTGATACTGTACTGATATACAGTTAATAAATTCCGTAACAGCTGAAAAGTCTCAGTATATGTGCTTGAGAAACCTTTATTTCATAGCTGTCAAAGCAAGACTGCTTATCTATAATGAGGGGTCTCTAGCGGAGTAGAGCCACAACGCTTGGGTGACATTATCCCATGTCACGGCATACCAAATTGTGCTGCTTTCCTAAAAAAAATAAAAAAACTCAGGAAAAGCCCACATGAGCTTCTTGAACATGTGTACTGTAGGGGTTCCAGAGCTGCCAGAGATCCCACCTCGGCCCAATCACATAGCCATGATAGAGTTGTTGGGATAGAGGGTGGGATTGTGTAGCGCCATACCCCTGCTGTCCAGGGAGAACCTGTATTCTCCTAAGACAAGCAGGATGAGTCAGTCACACCTGGTGACATCATCCGACGGCGCCATGGATATGGAAGTGCCCTCCAGAGCTCGGAGTATGGATTGAGCCGTATGTGCAGGCGCAGGCAGGGAGTTGACGTCACGTCAGATGACGTCAACTGCCTTTCCGCGCGCCTGCTAGTGAGGAGCGATCCATGCGGCGCCCGGCAGTCATTTTGTGATGCAGCTAGAAGAGAAGAAAGCGCTAGCCAACATAACAAGCAGCCTATTGGCAGATGCGTCTTATAGGGTGAAAAATATGGTAATCTCCTGAGGCCTTCTGACTAGTGTCCGTGATGGTATCTGCTTCTTCTTCAATTGCACGCTATTATTTGCACTTGCTTATTTTAATTTTTATTATTCTTCTGTTGTGTTTAGTAATTTCTGTTTTAACTCCTATTTTTATTTATAGATCTTTATTGCAGAATCCCAAAATGAGTGGGGCAAAGAAAAGAAAAGTGGACAGTGAATGCAGAGTGTTTAATAAGGAATGGATAGCAAAATATTTTTTACGGAAGTCCGATCAATGGCTGTATGTCTCATATGCCAGGAAACTGTTGCGGTTTTCAAAGAATATAATATCAGCCGTCATTTTGCCACGAAGCATGCTAACTATGCTAGCAAGCAGTCGCCCCAAGAATGGGGGTCTACAGCTCGGAGGTTGATGGCTAAATTACAGGCTCAGCAAAATTTATTTCACAGACAAACTGCGATTCAAGAGTCAAGTACCAAAGCAAGTTTTATGCTCTCATTCAAATTAGCAAAAGCTAGTAAACCCCTCTCTGAAGGAGAGTTTTTGAAAGAATGCATGATAGAGACCGCAGGTCTTTTGTGTCCAGAGAGCAAAGACAAGTTTGAAAAACTCAGTTTATCACGCAGGACAGTGACTCGTCGTGTGGAACTGATTGATGAAGACATAACAAACAAGTTAAATAATATTGCAGAGTCCTTTAAATTATATTCGCTAGCACTGGACGAAAGTACAGACATAAAAGACACAGCTCAGCTCTTAATTTTTATCCGAGGGATTAGCGACAGTTTTGAAATAACAGAGGAGTTTTTGGCCATGGAGCCACTTAAAGGAAAAACACGGGGAGAAGATTTGTATGACCGGGTGTCTGCTGTCATCGAGAGTATGAAGCTACCTTGGAGTAAATTTGCTAATGTCACTACGGATGGATCTCCAAATTTAACTGGAAAAAATGTAGGATTGCTGAAAAGAATTCAGGATAAAGTGAAAGAGGAAAACCCTGAGCAAGAAGTTATTTTTCTCCACTGCATCATACACCAAGAATCTTTGTGTAAATCTGTATTACAGATTAGTCATGTTGTGAATCCAGTTATAAAGCTTGTTAACTGCATACGAGCAAAGTTCATTGCATTTCTGGAGGAAACCGACGCAGACCACTAAGACTTGCTTTACCACTCTCGTGTCCACTGGTTGAGTTTGGGCAAAGTGTTTAAACGAGTGTGGGATCTTAAAGAAGCGATTGATACATTTTTGGAGTTAAAGGGGAAGTCTGATGATTTTCCAGAGCTGAGCGACAAGAATTGGCTGTGTGATTTTGCGTTTGCTGTTGACATTTTTTCTCACATGAATGAGCTTAACGTCAAGCTACAGGGAAAAGACCTGTATATTCACGACATGTATAGTAATGTAAATGCCTTCAAAGCCAAGTTGACTTTTTTTTCTAGGCAAATTTCAAAGAAAAACTTCTCTCATTTTCCCACACTAGCCACACAGGAAAAGGCCATCCAAAATGTGAATAAATATAGCAAATCACTGAATGACCTGCATGAAGAATTCTGCCGTCGGTTTTCAGATTTGGAAAAAATTGAAAAGTCACTTCAGCTGGTGGCCTGTCCCTTGTCACAAGACCCAGAAACAGCACCACAAGAAGTGCAATTGGAACTAATCGATCTTCAATCTGATGCAATCTTAAAGGAGAACTTCCACTCTCTTCCACTAAAAGAGTTCTATGCCTCACTTAAAGATGACTGTTTTCCAAACCTCCGGGGGGATGGCACAGAAGATTCTGGCCTTGTTTGGCTCGACCTACGTGTGTGAGCAGACGTTCAGCGTCATGATCATCAATAAATCCCGTCACAGATACCAGTTAACTGACCAACACCTCAGATCTATTCTGCGAATTGCAACAACAAAGCTATCTCCTGACTTTGATGCCTTAACAAAAAAGGGAGACCAACAACACTGTTCCCCTTAAATTGAAGGTACTATTTTATGAAAGAAATACATTGCATAAAAGTTTTGTAAAAGAACTCTTTTTATGCTTTTCTACCTTAAATTAATCTAAACATTTAATGTTACAAATTTAAATTTAATTTATATTAATTCACACATACACACCGTCCATCTACTCTTGGTCCGGCCCCCGGGTCCAATATATGAACCCATTGCGGCCCTCAAGTCAAAACGTTTGCCCACCCCTAGACTCACGACCTGGCGAATAAGAGGAGTGCTTTTTTGCACTCTTAACACGCCTCATTGCTGATTCTACTACTATAGAATGATGAGGGAGTTGAGTCTTTTGAAAACCTGGCGAAAGTGGGACTTTATAGTGTCCACTCTTTTGGAATGTGGGGATACCGTTAAGGGAGTTTCCCACATTCTTAACAGATCCTGTAGGATCTGATGTAGAGGAAGCACGATTGCCTCCTCTGGAAACCAGGGGGATTGCAGAATTTCTGAATCCCTTGGTATAGACTCCTTCCCAGGTATAGATATGGGGAGTATTCTTGCCATATCAAGCAGAAAAGCTTGAAAAGAGATCCCCTCTAAGAGAAATTCTCTGAAATGAGGAGTAAAAACTGAAACTGTTGAAAGTTCAGTTGCGGTACCGATAGATGCATCTCCGACATCGGGCTTAGAAGACCAGGGAGGATGAAGCATCAGATTCTCCTTACAGAGGTGTGATCGGTACTTCTCGATGTCGGTACCGAATCTTCCAGGCTAGATAGCGATTCCAGACTCGGCATCGAGGGAAGCGAGCCTGTTGAAAGAGGTATCGAAAGCATCGATGCCGGTACCGATGTCGATACCAGCATCTGCAACGATGCCCAATTCGGTACCGGGAGCAATGCCGATGTCGGTATGCATACCGACACCAGTGCTAGCATCGAAGCCGATACCGGTACCGGCGTCGACGCCGATATCGGTAGTCGAAGAACAGTCTGCGGCGACTGTTGATGAGAGATGCGCCAGACTGCGTTCCATGGTGAGGAGTTTTCCATCCAACACCATAGCCGATGCAGAGGTATCGGTACCGGTCGACGCAGTCCGAACCATCGAGCATGGCACAGGTGCATCCACAGAGGTAAAAACCTTGGGAGCAACCTGAGATCCTCATAATGCTTTGGAGCCCGAAGACGCCCACCAGGATTGAGTCATAGTGCCATCGAGGGCAAGGCCAGAGCCATCTCGATGCTTAGAAAGAGATCTACCTCTCGAGGACTGGCTAGTCTTAACAGACTGTTTGGTTACCTGACCGTGGAAGGAAGAAGAGATTCTGCCTTGTGACATCATGGTTGATGGAGACCCGGTACCAAGTTGTGCTCGGTTCTGAAGACCTCTTCTGGTTAAACTCCTACAAGAGAAACACTCTTTAGGACAATGGTCAGGACCTAAACAAGTTAGACACCAAAAATGAGTGTCTACTAACCTAGCTGTACCGCCACACTTTAGACATTTCTTAAAGATAGTGGCCGGCTTTTCCATAATGGAAAGGATAGAGGCCTAGTGGCCAGAAAAAGGTCGGGCACTAAATAAGAAAAATGTCTCAGAAAAAAGACGACATTTTTTAAGAAAAGAAAGAAAAGCACCGGCGGTACCGGTGGGCGTCGAGCGAAGGCAGGCGCGACCACAAAATATAAAAGAGATGAATTTTCTGCGGTGACAAGGACACGTCCTGTCTGCTCCGCAGAAAAACGAAAACTGATGAGAGAGAAGTGTTTAGGCGGGAAGGCAGCGTGCATGCGTGTGGGATGCTTCCAAAGGCTTTCTTTCTGGACGCTGGGGAGTGTTCCCGCGCAGGCTCCGTTGGTACTGGTGGTACTAGTATAGGCGTTGACAGGAAGGCAGACGCAACCACATAAAAAAGTTTTCTGTGGCGACAGGGTTTGCTGCCTGTCGGCTCCACGGAAAACGAAAAACACTGAAGAGGGAGAATTGAAAAGGCGGGAAGGCAGTGGCGCAGGCGCAGTGGGATGCTCCCAAAAGCTTTCCTATTGGACGCTGGGTGCATTCCCGCGTAGGCTCTGTCGGTGCCGACGATATCCATATATGAAGACTACATTCCTGCTTGTTCCTGGAGATAGGAGGCATTTGCTCGTGGACAAAGCGTTTCACACCAGGGATCGGCAGAGCTTCATTCTCAAACCACCATTCCCTCCAGTGATGTCACTTCCTCTTGTTTTTATAAGTTTTAATTGCATAAATGTTGAAAATAAAGTATAAAAAAATGAAGGATATGTAAAGATGGGGGCAGTGTACAGCATTTAACTTAGCTGTTATAAATGCCCCATTCCGAGGTCTTCACAGTAAATTTATTTCTTTGGATACTTAGCAGGTGTTCAATTCAATGATAGAGATATGGTGTACTACGAACATGAACACCCTCTGTAGTGGAAATTAAGTGATCGGTAGCTTGACTTTTTAATTGTTTTTAATCTTGATCAATCAACGTATCACCTCAAAAATGTTATATTTGTGGTGACATACATGAATTCTAATTAAATGTATTTTATGGTAAAATCATGGTCTTTTTCTTTGTTTCGTGGGTAGGGCAGTCTGGCTAACAGACGTGAATTTTTATACAAGGAACATGGGAGCTTGGGCAGTAGAAAAGCAAGGCTCTTATGACACCCAGAAAAAAAAAAGCCTAGATCAAAGGACAATAGATAGGGGGAATAAGGGAAGTCTGAAGGACTTCAGAAAGAAAAAAAAGCAAGCAACTAACTTTCGCTCACCCAACTAGGGTTCTTCTTTTCTTTGGGGAAGGGAAGGAGGGAATGGATGGGTCCACACTACAGTTGCAGCTCTGCTACTGAGATTAATTATTAAGACCTGGTTCAGCAAAACGATTACATTAATTTAATAACTGATAAGAAATCACAGAATTTAGGCTCTTTAAGAGAAAGTTGTAGTATTCAAGGCACTTTTTAAGCACTTTGTTTCTACCATCCTTGCTCTTTCACAAATTGAGTGTCTGGATGATGCCACTAACACTTGGCAACTCCGAGACTAAAAAGACGCCTCCTCTGAGGCACACCCTCAATGACACTATTTGGCTGCACGACTGCTACTGGCACATCAACTGGCTTCTCTCCATCTACCTGGGCATACCCAAAACCACAATCCCGATTCCCGGTGCTGTGGTTCCAGTCAGATGGCTAATTCGCAGTTTCCAAAATTAAAAACAAAAGTGGAAAGAACTACTGTAATACACTGCAAATGGTTGAGCTCTATGTGACAGGCAGAGCACTTGACTAATCTAAAGATGGCTTTATTCCCTCTGCTTCATAAGCAGTAAGCTCTCAGACAGTGGATTCTGTTTATCCAGGTACTCTAATATTCCAACATTATTATTCCTTATTTCCTGTTATAGCAATTCAAATATGACACTTTATGGTTCGTCACATAATAAAGGTGTAGCTTCTATTTGTGTTATGTTGGATCAGAGATGGAGGATGTTCTGTTAGGAGAAGGAAGAAGCACGATTAGCGTAGCTGCTCATGTTACGGAACATTTATAAATCTTCTGCCTCAGTTGTATTTTTATTACTAATTATAAAGAAGTTAAATACTCTGTTTGCATCCTGTAATCTCACCTGTATTTCTGCAGCCACTCTCTCCAGTGGTCTTTGTTCCTTCTCAGTAAATCACTAGAAGTTAGTTCCTGCAGCTTGGTATATCGTTCTATACGGTCTAGTTCCTTGTTTATAAGTTCTCTTGACCCAAACATTGCAAACAGTTGTGGATTTGATTGAGCCAACATAAGCATCATGGAAAGTTGCCTAGAAGAAATATTAAATACCAAATCAAAAATTACGGAATTAGAAATCTTAGTTGGATTTAACATTTTTGAAGACTTAAGGCCCCAAAATATGACTAGTTAAGACAGTAATGAAGTGTCTTAGCCTCAAATTTGCTTTTAATCTCCTCAAAACTATGCATCTTTGTATCTCAGCTATGCACTCTTACCTTAAGCTTTTTTTTTTTTAACTTGATTAACCACCAGAAAACAAGACAGAAATTCAGATAATGCCTCTTTTTCGACTACCAAAATTGCTCCATTCATCAACACCCCCTGACTTAATTGGTGGAAGCCCTTTTTCAGCAACAGCCATATGTCATTAAGGGTAAGTGTCTACTTACATAGTAACATAGTATATGACGGCAGATAAAGACCAATATGGACCATCTAGTCTACCCAGCAAGGCAGCAAGAGTAGGTGCACCTGCCATTCTGTGCAGGTCACCTCTCCCTATGCCTTTGCTTAGGGGTGTACCCACCGCTCCGTGAAGGTCACCCCTATTTGTTGAGACATAAAGAGATAATTATGTTTATTTTGATTTTATCCTGTTGCTATAAAAGATATCCGTCGTGTCTGTCCCATGCCATTTTGAATTCTGTCACTGTATTTGCCCCCACCACTTCCATCAGGAGGGCATTCCAAGCATCCACCACCCTTTCAGTGAAAATATTTCCAGACATTGCCTTTCAATTTACCCCCTTGCAGCTTCATATTATGCCCTCTAGTTTTATAGCTTCCTTGTCTTTGGAAGAGGTTTGTTTGTTCATCAATACTCTAGTATTTAAAGGTCTGAATCATATCTCCCCCGTCTCTCCTCTCCTCTCGAGTATACATATTTAGATCTTCAAGTCTCTTCTCATAAGTCTTCTGAAACAGGCTCCATATCATTTTGGTTGCCTTCCTCTGAACCATTTCCAGTCTTTTTATATCCTGTGTGAGATATGGTCTCCAAAATTGAACCCAATATTCCAAGTGACACCTCACCAGCACCTTGTACAGTGGCATTAGTACCTCTTCTTTTCTACTGGTAATTCCTCTTTGTATGCAACTAAGCACCCTTCTGGCTTTTGCCGCCGCCTTATCACACTATTTCGTCACCTTGAGATCCTTAGAAATAATCACTCCGAGGTCCTTATCCTGGGTCCATGCACACCAACCACTTGCCCCCTATTGCATACAATTCCCTTGGATTTCTGCTTCTCAAGTGCATGACACTGCGCTTCTTCACATTAAATCTTAACTGCCAAGCATTAAACCATTCTTCCAGCTTTTGTACATCTTTCCTCATGTTATCCACTCTATCAGGGAGTCCACTCTGCTGAAAATTTGAGTCATCATCTGCAAAAACACAGACTTTTCCATTCAGTCCTTCAGCAATATCACTCACAAATACATTGAACAGTACCTGTCCCAGGACTGAACCCTGGGGCACACCGCTAATCACCTTCCTTTCATCTGAGTAAGTTTCATTTACCATCGCCTTCTGTCGTCTGTCAGTCAACCAACTTCTGATCCAGTTTACCACCTTGGGACCCATCCCCAAGCTGTTGAGTTTCTTGATAAGCCCCCTATGAGGAACAGTATCAAAGGCTTTGCTGAAATCTAGGTAGATCACATCCATTGCATGCCCTTGAACTAATTCTCTGGTCACCCAAAGAACTCAGATTTGTTTGGCAAGATCGTCCTTTGGTAAAAACCATGTTGCCTCAGATCATGCAACATGGTGGTTTCGAGAAAGTCCACTATTCGCTCTTTCAGGGGCGCCTCCATTATTACTTTTCCTGCCACCAAGGTAAGGCTTACTGGCCTGTAGTTTGTCACTTCTTCCCTATTACCACTTTTGTGAAATGGTACCATATCAACCCTTCTCCAATCCTGTGGAACTTCTATCTCCAAAAATCTATTAAAAACACCCTTTAACGGCCCTGCCGCGTCAGGTAGAGCACAGTTAAACAACCTATAACTGTGCACAGTCAGATAGAACAGTCAATGTCCATACATTTTAGTGGAATAGTTCAAGAACTTTCGGATTGGTTGGGAATTGTCTCTAGACTGCTGTCTTCAAGTCTTGTTCACAAATTTTATATTATGTATAAGTGACTAAGCCACTTAGAAATTCACGTTTGTCTTGCTGAGTCACTTCATGGTAGCTTGGCTTAAGATCATTGTCTTGCTGAAAGGCGAATCATCTCGCTTACCCAGTTCTATGGCAGACTGGAACAGATTTTCTTCCAGTATATGTCTGCACTTTGCACCATCCATTTTTCCCTTGATTTTCACAAGCTTCCCTATCTCTATTACTGCAACCATACCCACAACAAAATGCTGCCACAAAACATTTTACTGTAGGGATGGTGTTAACAGGATGATGTGCTAAGTTTGACACCATACATCTCTTTAGCACGGACTAAAAAGTTCCACGTCTGTCTTATCTGAACAGAAAATCATCCCTACATATGTGCAGTGTCTCCTTAAATGTTTCTTGCACACACTGTGTGGCACATCGTAACGTTTTCTTCAGTGCTGATGTCCTTCTTACCAGCTTCTCACATAAAAGGCCATGCTTGTAAAGTAACCTTGAAACTGCTGAAGACATTTTCCTCAGTCTTGAAAACCTCTGCGATTCTCTTAAAGCAGGCCTTGACAAATTTTGTTTGTATTGAGAAGCCAGTCCAAATTCTTGGGAGCCAGAGACTGCAACCTCCTCACATCCACCCCCTGCTGTCGCCATTTTTCACCGATTTTCTTTCACTTGCAAACTCCTATATGTCTGGAGAGGGTGGAAGAATTTAAAAGAAGCAGCTTTAGACAGAAATATGTAGAAAGTGTCTGCATGTACTTGTGTGGTGAAATGATGGTTTGCCCACCTGTGCATGGGATGTGGTGCAGGACTGGAGTACATGGGTGCATTACTGAAGAGCTGGGGAGCCTCTGTATGTGTGGTGCAGAGGTGAGGTGCCTATGTGGTGCAGAGGTCGGGTGCCTATATGTGTGTGTGTCTATTCCAAGTGGACGGATGCACCTTTTGGCATATATACACGCATTGTGCTCTTTTGTCCATGTGTTTATCTTTTTAACCTTCAACACCTTGCACTCTCCCCCCTTGCTATGTTCCCCTTCCAGACTCTCCCCCTTCTCCCTCACCCTAGCACTCCTAACCCTCCGCTCTTACTACCCCCATCTTCCCCCTCTTGTTTTTTTTTTTAAATCTACTGTCCCTTTAAATGTTTGCTGCCTCAGTCCTCCCCCCTCTCCCATCTAACCTGCTCTTTTTCAGCAGGCCCCATATCAGACTGTCCTCTGAACAAGGGTAATGGGATCTCCCTTGGGCAGTCTACTGTCTCAGAACCACAATTTCCCTTCCTGTTCTGCCTGTGCGCATCAATCTCATGTGGGCAGACAGGAGGGGCCTTTGCCAAGATCACGGCTTTCTCTTCCTCTTCTGCCAGTGGGGATCTGCTCTCTCATGAGCAGAAAATAGCCAGCATTGTGGCAAAGGTCCCTCCTGTCTATGCATGGGGGATCGGATTCGCACCTGGGATTTGTCGACCCAGTTTTCAAGTATGTTTATTATAGTACTTCCAATACAGCAGTTTTTTTCAAAAAAGCAGTTTTCAATTACTACATGCTGCTTGTTAATTAATAATTAACAAGCAGCATGTAGTAAACTGATACATTCACATAAAATCTGCCTACCTCCCCCTATGACAGCCTCAGTGTACAGAGCCATCCATCTCACCAAAAGTCTATTCAAAGAAAAAGGTCTTTAAACTCATTTTAAAATTTCTTATAAAGGATGTCTGAGCAAAGAGGTTTAGCTTTAATCATTTATAATGGTGGAATCTTGCAAAATGATCTGCAGTTCTTATTCTTTTAGTATAATCTTAGGCCTCACAGTGATCTTCCTCAACAGTTTCCTTTACCCCCCGTTACAGACTTAGGAAGGACAGCCTGATCAAGGCAGTATCTTGGTGGTGTCAAACTGTTTGTACTTTACAATGATATTTCTTAAGTCACTGTCAGGGTTATCTCAAACACATTCTAATTATCACACAGCCTTCCCCCCAGGTCTGTGCCTTTGAATAACTTTACTCCAGAGTTCTTTCAGCAGGTATGTGTTTGGCATTGTTTAGACCTCTGCTTCAGATTCATTTCTTACAACAGAAACAACTTAACTAAAGAGAAAATACTACTGGATGAAGAATTATTATAAAACTTTTTAAAGCAATTTTTGAACGCAAAGCTAATTTGGGGTTTAATATGATTTGAACTAGACTGTAAAACTCCATGTCATCTCTGTGCAGCACTGTGTATGCATAGTAGTACTACAGAAAGGTTAAGGTGCAATAACTAAATGAGAAATGCAAAGGCCACCAAATGAAACCTAGAATTAATTGAAATTAAATACTTACTATAAGCATTTTGGATAGCACACCCAAAATAAATTTAGTAAAAAGAAAACTAAAAATGTAGTTAGGAAGAAATAAAACCATTAAATAGGATAATTACATTTTTAAAATTAACATTTTTTGGAACAACCTAGGGTCCTTCCATGGGCAACAGCTTGAAAGCAAAAATTAGGAAAATCTTAACTTTTAATATCTAGAGGTCTGGAAATGTTACTAGTTGGATTTAACTTTCATGTCAGGACTATAGATGTGCCATGCTACAGTGGCCAGCATGGGTCTAGAGCAGTGGTTCTCAACCTTTTTTGTACTATGACCCCTTTTACCATTGGGCAACTTGTGGTGACCCCCAATGATAAAGCATAGTTACTCACCTGTAACAGGTGATCTCCGGGAACAGCAGGAATTTAGTCTTCACATATGGGTATCGTCGGCACCGACGGAGCCCATGCGGGAACACTCCCCAGTGTCCAATAGGAAAGCTTTTGGGAGCATCCCACAGCGCCTGCGTGCTGCCTTCCCGCCTTTCCAAACTGTCCCTCTCCAGTTGAGTTTAAAGCTGAGACAAAAAAGACAGACGGAAAGAGATAGAAAGATACAACTCCTAGGGGAGGTGGGTGGGATGTGAAGAGTAAATTCCTGCTGTTCCTGGAGATCACCTGTTACAGGTGAGTAACTATGCTATCTCCAGGAACAAGCAGGAAAGTAGTCTTCACATATGGGGACTCCCTTGCTGCAGATGCCAGGGAGATGGCCCCAGAAGGTTGTGTGCCCTAGTGAAAGGGCTCCACTTCTCCCCATGGATCTCTGGCATCCTACCAGGGATGGTGGGTAGAAGTTGATTAAGTCTGGAACAGGTGTTGAAGAACAGCCTGACCAAACAAGGCATCCTGGCGGGAGTCCTTATCTAAGCAGTAATGGGCTGTGAAGGTATGTACCGAAGCCCAAGTAGCTGCTCGACAGATGTCGTCGATAGACACAGAGTGAAGATGAGCCATTGAGGCTGCCATGGCTCTCATATTGTGAGCTGTGACATAGCCTTCAAGAGGAAGGTTCTTACTCTCATAGGCAAAAGATATACACTGTGCAATCTAGCTGTACAGTGTCCTTTTGGAGACTGCAAGTGTCAAATGACTAAGATCAAAAGCAACAAAGAGTTGAGAGGATTTTCTATGTTGCTGTGTCCTTTGCAAGTAAAAGGCAAAAGCTCTTTTAGAGTCCAAAGTATGAAGGTTCCTTTCTACGTTTGAGGCGTGAGGCCTTGGAAAGAATACAGGAAGGTAAACCGCTTGGTTTAAATGAAAAGGCGAAACCACCTTTGGCATAAAGTGTGGATGAGTCCTAAGGACTACCTTATGATGGAACCTTGGATAAGGAGGATCAGCCACCAACACTTGCAATTCACTGATTCGATGTGCTGATGTGATTGCAATGAGAAAGATAACCTTCCAGGAAAGGAATTTCAAAGAGGTAGTGGCTAATGGCTCAAAGGGCGGTTTCATGAGCAGCCCAAGAACCAGATTCAAGTCCCATGCCACCGGTGGTGGCTTAATGGGAGGCTTCGTTAAAAGAAGGCCCCTCATAAATCTCGCTATGAGAGGATGAGAGGAAATAGGTTGTCCATTTAGAGGCTTGAAAGCTGCTGCAATAGCACTCAAATGGACTCTCACTGAATTGGTCTTAAGCCCTGCATTTGATAAATGAAGGAGGTACTCCAGTAATGATTCCAGAGGTATCGCAAGAGGGTGAAGACCCTTCTGCGAGCACCATATGGTAAACCTTTTGCACTTGAATGCATAAGAGCATCTTGTGGAAGGTTTCCTGGAAGCATGAAGGATATTCTTTACCTGCTGGGAAAGGTTAAGACCGTGAAGTTCTAGGCTTTCAGCAACCAGGCCCTGAGATACAGAGACTGGGGATTGGGATGCCACAGCATCCCGTCCTCTTGAGAAAGAAGATCTGGAGCAGATCCTAACTACAGAGACGGAGCTTGAGAGAGATGTAGGAGCAGAGGGTACCACGGTTGCCCTGGCCAACGTGGAGCTATGAGGATCATATGACCTCTCTCTCTGAAGCTTGAACAGGGTTTTGGGAATTAGGGCTGGAAAGGCATACAGGAATTCCTGACCCCAATGAAGGAGGAAAGCATCCCTGGCTTGACAACCTCAAGCCGGAATTCTGGAACAGAACCGGGGAAGTTTGGCATTCAGCGGACTTGTAAAGAGGTCTATCTCCGGGGTTCCCCAAATTTCAAAAATTTTGGCCACCTGGTCTGCATGGAGAGACCATTCGTGTGGAAGCAGAACTTGACTGAGTCTGTCTGCCCAAGATATGCCTGGAAGATGCACCGCAAGGAGATGAATCTGATGCGCTCTGGCGAGGGCCCATAGTCACAAAGCTTTGTTGCACAGCGACAGAGAGCCTGTTCCACCCTGCTTGTTCACACAGAACATGGCTACCCGATTGTCTTGTAGCTGAGCTGGGTGTGAAATACTCGAAGAGCAAGGAAGATTGCTCTGAGCTCCAGGAAGTTGATATGGAGATAGGCCTCCTGTGGAGTCCAGGTACCCTGGGTAGAGAGGCCGTGCAGGTGGGTTCCCCAACCCACCTGTGAAGCATCTGTTGTTAGAGTGGCTTGGGGTGGGGGTTGCTGTAAAGGAGATCCCACCAGAAGGTTTTTGGGTAACTGCCACCATTGGAGGAACATCATAAGGCAATCTGAGTTTGCTATTTTGTCTGACAGGCAACCAGACGCCTGAGTCCACTGAGTGGATAAGGTCCACTGGGCTGCCCTCATATGGAGGCGAGCATAAGGAACCACATGCATGGTGGATGCCATGTGGCCTAGCAACTAACATTTCCCGAGCAGTGAGATAAGGTTTTAGCACTGCTTGGGAAGCTAACTGCACAATGCGAAGGTAGCGGGGCTGTGGAAGGCAGGCCCTTGTCTGTCTGGTATCCAGAAGAGCTCCTATAAACTCTAGGGATTGAGTGAGAGCAAGGTTGGACTTTGGGAAGTTTATGACAAGTTCCAAATACTGAAGGATGCGCATTGTGGGAGACAGAGCCATCCTGGCCTCTGGCTCTGAAGGGGCTCGAATGAGCCAGACGTCTAAGTAAGGGAAGACGAATATTCCCATGGTGCGGAGAAACGCTGCTACCACAGCCATGCATTTTGTGAACACCCTTGGTGCAGAAGCCAGGCCAAAAGGAAGAACCCTGTATTGGTAGTGCTTCCCTTGAAACAGGAATCGAAGGAACTTTCGGTGAGTTGGATGGATGAGAACATGAGTGTACGCATCCTTGAGATCTCTGAAGGTATGGCAGCAGAGTTCCTAGAGAAATCATTTTGAACTTCTCTATGAACAGGAATTTGTTCAATTCTCTGAGGTCTAGAATGAATCTGTGTCCTCCTGTTTTCTTTGGAATAAGGAAATAGGGGGAGTAAAACCCTGTACCCCATTGGGGAATGGGTACCTCTTCTATTGCCCCTTGAGCAAGGAGCATAGTGACTTCTTGACCTAACCGGTCGTTGAGAGAGGTCTGAGAATTGAACTGTCTTACTAGTGTAGGAGGGGGCATGCTGAGGAAATGAAGCTTGTACCCCTCTCGTACAATAGAGTCCAATTTTATGCTGTTATCTGACCCCCATCTGGGGGCAAAATGACATAACCTTCCTGGGATGGAGGAGGGTTCTGGGCAGTTTAGGGCCAGGAAGGCAAAGTTCTCTAGACAGGAGTCAAAGCCCCTGTTAAGGCTGAGCCTGCTGAGCTGGTTGAGGCTTAGCTGCTTTTGGCTTCCTTTGTTGCCTAGGTTGTTACTGCTGTCCCTTTTGGGCAGACTGACCTGAACGATGTCCCTGGCTGGGTATAGGAGGGATAAAACTTTTTCTTCTTGCTGAAGAATGGTTTCTTAGAGGATCTTTTCCTCGCAGGATCAGCTGCAGATTTGGACAATCTATCCAAAGTGATATTGTCAGCATCTATCTCATTAGCTTTTTCCTGCCAATTCTTGCCAAAGAGATTCTCTCCTGTGCAAGGTATATTCCCCAGTTTGTCCTGTACCCAGATTTCCAAGTTAGATGCCTGGAGCCAGGCAATTCTACGCGCACCTATGGCAACAGCAGAGGTTCTGCTTATGCATTCAAAGCAGTCAAAGGCTGCACAATTCACAAAACTTAGAAACATCCTGAGCATGTTTAACAAGAGCAAGATAATCTTGCCTTTTATCATCAAGGAGAGGGCTCATAAGCTCTAAGTCTCCTGTGACTTCCTTAAGGAACATTCCCATATACAAGATATAGGAACTGATCCTAGCAGAGAGCATGGAAGCCTGGAAGGATCGACGTCCAAAGGCGTCAAGAGTCCTGCACTCACGTCCTGGAGGATTAGATGCATGCCTTTTTGCACTCTATCCGTCTCATGGCTGATTCCACCACCATGGAATGGAGTGGTAATTGAAACCAAAGACAAGGAAGAACTTGATACATGGTGTCGAGTCTTCGAGAATGAGATGTGGTCAGAGGTGTTTCCCACATCCTTAACATAAGATTATGCAAGATCTCATGAATAGGTAAGGTAGCTGCCTCCTTGGGAGCTTTAGGGTATTGTAGGATTTCTAATTCCTTTGCCCTAGGCTCTTTTTCAGGAGCCACTGTGATGGAAAGACCTCTGGCCACATCTCAGATAAAATCTTGAAAGGACATATCCTCTGGTGGAGACATCCTACGCTGAGAAGAGGAATCCTCGGGAAGAAGTACTCTGGTATCGGCAGAGCTGTCAGAGTCTTCAGACTCATCCGAGGATTCGAAGTATCTCCGATCCGGGTGATTGTACAAGGCACGGTACCTGTACCGATCAAAGTCGGCATCGGAGTGGTCCAGTACCAACTTGTCAATGCCAGAGACACATGACTCAGTCCCAGTAGAATACCTGCCGATGTCGATGCAGTCTGTGCCGGTACTGGAGTCAGTGCCAGTACCGGTTGAATTGTCTGAAGCGGTTTCAGGGGTATTGAGGCCATGAGAAGAGCCGCCAGACTGCGTTCAATAGCCAAGAATCTCTGATCTATCGATGCTGCCGATGCTTGGGTATCGGTACTGGATAAAGCAGCCAGAACCCCAGAGCATGGCACCAGTAGTTCTGCCGAGGTTGAAGCCTCGAGAACATCCTGGAGCCCCGTTAGTGCTTTGGAAGCTGAAGCCTCCTGCCAGGGCAATTTTGCCGGTGAAAGTCCCTCAAGGGCAACGCCAGAGGCATCTCGATGTTTAGAAGGAGATCTACCCTTTGAGGACCGGCTAGATTTATGTTTAGTTACCTGAGATCCATGGGAGGAAGATGAAGCCCGGGAGGAAGCTGATGTCACGGAGGCTGCATCGGAGGGAAAAAGGGTGCTAAGCTTAGCAGCTCGGTTTTGCCGGCCCCTTTTTGACATCATCCCACAGGCAACACACTCTGAAATAGAGTGGTTAGGACTAAACATTTGAGGCACCACTCATGGGTGTCAGTGACGGAGATGGTACTGCCACATTTAAAACACTTTTTAAAATCAGAAGTGGGTTTTTCCATTTTGAGGAAAAAACTGGGCCTAGTGCCAAAAATGGCACGTGGCAACCGAGACGAAAATTACTGGAGAAAGACTCCAGAACAAACGTTTGGGTTTTGGGGTTTTTGGTTTTTTTTAAGAAAAAAGAAAAGAACCACCGGCGGTACCAGTACAGTGTCGAGGGAAGGCAGAAATGACCACAAAAGTATAAGAAGGGAATTTTCTGCGGTGACAGGATGTGTGACCTGTCGGCTCCGTGGAAAACGAAGAACTGGAGAGGGACAGTTGGGAAGGCAGCAAGCAGGTACTGTGGGCTGCTCCCAAAAGCTTTCCTACTGAATGCTGGGGAGCGTTCCCGCACAGGCTCCGTCAGTGCTGACGATACCCATATGTGAAGACTACATTCTTGCTTGTTCTGGAGATAATCAAATGCGTCTCTCTTCCTTTACCGTTAACGCATTGTCGCTGTAATCATTTGTTGAATTATTAATATATTATAGGCCTTTGCAATATGTTTTTAATTTATAAAATTTACTTATTTAAACCACAACAAGTAACAATATTTGATTTCAAAATTATGATGATTTTGTAGTCAAATCACTAATATGAAATAAAATTATTTTTTCTACCTTTGTTGTCTGACCAATTTATTCTCTGATCATGCTGGTCCCGATCTGAGGCTTCTGCTTTCCTGTCTTCTCTTAGCTCTCTTTCTGTGGTCTATGGTCCATCTGCCATTTCTTATCTCTTCTTTCGTTTTCTTCACTTCTTTCCATCAGCCTATTTCCAGTCCCAGTAACCCTCCCCAGTATCAGCCTCTTTCCAGTCCTCACTCTCAGTACCTTCCAATGTCAACTTGCATTCCCATGACTGCCACTGGTGTCCATTCCCTTCCAGTCCCCCTCCTCCACTGACCAGTCCCTTCTAGTACAAATACCATGGCAGCCCCTTCTCAGATCCACTCCCATTTTCCCCATCCCCTTGTATGAGCCCATTTATAGCCTTCCCCCCCAGTTTTCTTCCAGGGCCAGCAGTTCTATCCTCCCCTCCCCACAAACAGCCCATTCCCAGTCGAAGCCCCCCAATCAGCTCGCTTCCAGTGCTAGTCCTCCCTCAACCCCATTACCAGTGCTAGGCTCCCCTAATCAGCCCATTACCAGTCCTACCCCCCCCCCATCAGCCCATTTCCAGTCCTAACCTCCCCGATCAGCTCATTTCCAATGCTAGCCCCCCATCAGTCCATTACCAGTCCTACCCCATCAGCTGTTTACCAATCCCAACCCTCCTTGATCAATCCATTCCCAGTCCAAGCCTTCCCTAATCAACCCATTACCAGTCCTAGCCCCCCCCCCCATCTGCCCATTATAATCCTAACCCGCACTGTCTCTCCTCTGTCCAGCATTTATCCACCGTCTGTCCAGTATGTCCCCGTCTCTTCCCTCTGTCCATGTCAGCCCCGTTGCAGGTTCCCTGCTCCCCTCTCCCCATGTCTGCCTCCTCCTTCTGCAGCCACGGCTCCCTGTCTCTTAGGGAATCGCGGCTACGCCTGTAAAACCGTTGCGGAGCCTGTCTCTAAACAGGCTCCGTGCTGCATTGTCTCGCCTCCAAAGGAAGTGGTAAACAACTTCCTCTGGAGGCGGGACAATGCCGCACGGAGTCCGTCGAGAGGCAGGAAGGCTCCACAACGGTTTTACAGACATAGCCACGGTTCCCTAAGAGGCAGGGAGCCGTGGCTGCAATAGAAGGGAAGCGGTGAGTTTGCCACTGCCGAGAAGCGGACTTGGCAGCGGCAGCAACTTGCGCGTTTTTTTTTTTTTTTTAAACGGCGGAGTGAGGCGACCCCCATGTTGAGAACCGCTGGTCTAGAGGAAGAATTTGAGAACACACAAGTACATTCTTTCACTGTACCTTGGATCCATCTTAGGTTTGAAAGCCACTTTAAGTTCTTCTATGGAGGCACACTCCTGGATGATCTCATCTAGGAAGGTTTCCATTTTAACTTGGTCAGATACACCTAGGAAAGAGCTCAGTAAACGGAAAGAATTTGTAAAATCTGCACCTGAAAAAGAAAGAAAAATCTAATAAATTATGCAGCACATTTCATTCAAACAGTATCCCACTGCATTTTACTATTACCTCGACAACACAAACAACCACTTCTGAAAGAAAAAAAAAAAAAAAAAAAGACTTAGAACAATATTTCTAATCCCTAGACTGCAATAAAGTTTCCAAAAGATTAAGGACTGGGATATGAGGGAACAAAGTCATTGCTCCTACCCAGTTACAAGTAACTAAACCAGTGCTTTCCAAACTTTTAACTCATATGACACCATTTTAGCAATTTTAAAGTCATGTGGTCCCAGATGATGAAATCAAAATAGCAGGTCTCCCGCCTCATCCCCCTCCCTCCACTCATCTAAAGCAGTAAGGCAGCAACAGTAGCGGCAAAAAATAGCAACAGCAGCAGTCAGCACAGGGTCCTTTGTGTCAGTGTGCAGTGCATGCTTCCACATCCCAGTACTTGGCATGGGTTTCCAGTCTAACAGGAAGCTTACCCAAGAGGAGCAAGGGCCTATGAATGTTCACTGGCTCACGGGCCGCATACTGACTGGTAACAGACACTACGTGGCAGTCAAGAGAGAAAGGGAAATGACTGTTTCTGTGACTACCTGTGTCCGTACGCCATGTACCTTCTCTAAACCTCTTCAAATCCAGGTTGAAAGCTCACCTCTTCGCTGCTGCTTTTGGATCCTGACTCATCTGATTTCCTTTTTCTTTCCCCTTGTTTTACCCCTGCTTACACCTTCTGTGTCTTAACTAGATTGTAAGCTCTGATGAGCAGGGATTGTCTCTTACATGTCTGTGCAGCGCTGCATACGACTGGTAGCGCTATACAAATGCTCAGTAGTAGACGACCCCATCCACTGATGTGATCCCATTTGGGGTCCCGACCCCAAGTTTGGGAATCACTGGACTAAACTGATTCACAGGAAGACAAACCGACTTGTCCAATGTCACAAATTAGTGGCTTAAAGAATCTAAACCCAGGTCCTGGAAATTATTCTCTCTTCATTGTGCTAGATCATACCTCCTTCCCACCATATTATTTCCAAGTCTTAAAATAGATTTAAACATATAAAAACCACCAGCTATTCAATGACACCATTAAGTATCTCAAACAATAGTCATTGATTTTTAACCAGACGCCACTCTGGTAACTATTCTTTTATTTCCCTCTTTTTTTGTCGGGAACAACCAACCTGAGAGGCAGGGCAAACAACCACCTCTCTATGTTGGAAGGACCCTTTTATTCAAGAGAGCCACAGCTCTCACAGTTTAACAATGTGAACCCACAGATAACCGGGTAAAGGTAAATGTCAAACCAAACACACCCAACTTAACTTTATCAAAGGCAATAAAACTCCAAACCGTGCTGGAACCAGAGGTAGTTGATAGCTGAACTATCCCTCCGTGTTGTTGCATCGACAAGCACCAGCAAACATCACGACATGCATGTTTCGGACCTACTACGGGCCCTGTGTCAAGTGATTACAATGTTTCTGTCAAGAAAATTGCCTTACTCCACCTCCCTCCCGGACAACCCTTATATTTTATTTATTTTATTTATTTATTTACATTCTCTTATATACCGCGCTATTCTGCATCAGTGCGGTTTACATTGAACAAACAGAAATTACATTGAACAGGGCATTATAACTTGGAGATAACTATTTTACAGGGAACATGGGCTATGGAGGGTTAAGTGGCTTGCCCAAGACCACAAGGAGCACCTGTGGGACTAGAAACCCCAGTCCTTCCGGCCCAAGGTTGCTGTCCTCTAGTGGGATTTGAACCCCCGGCCTGAAGTACCTTGCCCCAACCACTAGGCCACTCCTCCACTCCACTATATGGCAGGAGACGTAACTTATGATTGGCCAAAACCATCTATATGCCGGAAGGAAACCCCTCCCTCCTACGGACTACCCAGAATCCCTAAAATGACAAAACGAAGGGGGAGGGAAACGCTTCCCCTCAAGAATTCATCAAAAAACATTCTTAAAAGGACACTATCTAAAGACCACCCCTTTTACAATAAACTCCACCAATCCAATTCCATGTTTAAACCTGATGGTATATCAGTGTTTAAACGATACTGTGTTTAAATCCAGTACTGTTCCCTCCACTGCAATCGTTGTTCTCGATTAACTCCTCTAGGATGTGGCAGGGTCCAGTCAATCACCCGCCAATATAAATAAAAAAAAGTATGAGAAAACTCCAGACAATGCTCTACTATAGGGGCAGCCAAATGTTTGGACCTAATCTTAGAGGCATGTTCTCCCAAACGGATTTTTACTGGACGAATTGTGCGACCAATATATAAAAGGCCACAGGGCATTGAAGCATATAGACCACAAATGATGTCTGACAGGTCGAAACTCCCATAAACTCAAATCTGAGCCATGGTCAGATGAACCCACTGAATACCCTGTAAAGTGTTTTGACAATATTTGCAATGATTACAAGCCCAATGCCCCTGACGTTGATCCACCTGAGGGCCCCTCTCTCTCCCCGAAGAGAGCTGAGGCCACTGATCTCTAGGTGGACCTGTCCACACCAACCTATCCCGTAAATTGGGGCCCCGTGTGTATGCAAATCGCACTGGTTTACGAAAACAATCGTGGACCTGTAAAACTCCCCAATATTTACGTAAAACCCATGAAACCTCCCTAGTATGCGTGGTAAAAGGTAACACCCCTGTAATAGGCTCTGGATCCCCCCTATTTGAACAGCCATCCGCCAAAGGAATCTCGGTGTGGAGCAACCACTCCCGATGTGAAAATCGTGCTCTACAATATGCTGTTTTTATTACCGATTTCCCTCCCCCTTCGTTTCGTCATTTTAGGGATTCTGGGTAGTCCGTAGGAGAGAGGGGTTTCCTTCCGGCATATAGATGATTTTGGCCAATCATAAGTTATGTCTCCTGCCATATAAGGGTTGTCCGGGAGGGAGGTGGAGTAAGGCAATTTCCTTAACAGAAACATTGTAATCACTTGACACAGGGCCCGGAGTAGGTCGGAAACATGCATGTCGTGACGTTTGCTGGTGCTTGTCGATGCAACAACACGGAGGGACAGTTCAGTTATCAACTACCTCTGGTTCCAGCACGGTTTGGAGTTTTATTGCCTTTGATAAAGTTAAGTTGGGTGTGTTTGGTTTGACATTTACCTTCACCCGGTTATCTGTGGGTTCACATTGTTAAACTGTCAGAGCTGTGGCTCTCTTGAATAAAAGGGTCCTTCCAACATGGAGAGGTGGTTGTTTCCCCTGCCTCTCAGGTTGGTTGTTCACGACAAAAAAAAAGAGGAAAATAAAAGAATAGCTACCAGAGTGGCATCTGGTTAAAAATCAATGACTATTGTTCGAGTTAAAATAGATTTAGACAACAATATCCATTGATAAGTTCTGTCTGCTGCAAGTTGTTTCAAGGTCAGTAACAGTATCTTGGTCAAGTTAGTTGACTATTCAACACAAAGCCACTCCCAATCAATATCAAAGGTATAAAAGTAGAACAACAAATCCTAACATTTAACTCAAAATAAAAGGTTACCATAAGCTGACTAGTTGAGTGGTTGTGCGTTTTTTCTGAAAAAGCAACTCTAGTACTAGTCTAGTTTGTAAACCTTGCCATTACCAACCCAATCTTTACATTTTTAAAGTGGAAACGTAGTCATATTGTTTTACAATTTAGTAGTATGAACCTAAATGTTCGCAATTTAAGTTACTGTCTCACTAACCTGTGACGTGCATTGTTTCTAAGAAGTCAGACACCAATTTACTATCTTCTTCTAGCTCCAATTGAATAAGGCCTAGCTTCTTTCTCATCTTCTGCAAATAATGTTTCTCAAACTCTGCATCATATTCCTCTTCAAGGATGCTCTCACTCATATCCATAGGCAACTCTGGAACCAAAGCTTCAGCAAGTTTTTGCAGATTCCACTTACAGATGCTAGGCTGCTTGTTGTAAGCATAGCGTCCCGTGTTATCAGAACCATTGCATATGTGATCAGGGTCATATCTGCAATAAGGAGGGCATGATTTGCAATCTTCTCCATTTTATGGGCATGAAAAACAGGATTCTGTAGAGTACCAATATTCCTTTTCCTTTGATACTATTATACTTACTAAAATTAATAACGTTGGTGGTATACAGCACACCATCTTATGACAGACCCATGTTCAGGGAAGAAAACCATTTTCAGACCTCTTAAGGCAACATAATGATGCCACATCTGGGTGTGGTGAGGTACTGACTAAGAAATAGGCTATTTGAAGTGACCAATTACACCTAACAACTAAGCTACACAAATATACTATAGCTACTGTAGTGGCTGTGTTCCAAACATATACACATATATACGTACAGGACAGGAAATCTTTTTTAAAGAGTCTAGGCACCATCAATTTTCAGAAGCTGTGCTCTCTCTCATCCCCAACATTCCACATTTCAATATATATTTCCCTCTTTCCATCCCCCGCCACTCCCCTCTCCCCTACTTTCACTGAGCCACACGGGTAACAAAATCAGCATGCTGGAGATAGGAGTCCCAGAAACTAACACTAATTGCTCTCTTATTCTTGCACGCCTTGTTTAGAAATTAAGCATATCAATAAAAGCCAAGATCCAAGACAAAGGTATAAAAAGAGACCCAGGTGGCATAGTTCCTACCAAGCCTGCATTCATAAAGCACAGAAACTGACAGAAGACTCCTTTTCTCCAGTTACATACTTACGGGCAGAAAAGAGTAGTTACTCACCTGTAACAAGTGTTCTCCAGGAACAGCAGGAATCAGTCCTCACATATGGGTGTCATCGGCGCCAATGAAGCCCCAGCGGAGCATTTCCCCAGCTTTCTATGAAAGCCTTTGGGAATGCAGGCACGCATTCGCGGTTCCCTTCCCGCCTAAAGGTGCCATCTTACCTCAGTCAAATGACATAGCCAAGAACAGCACACAAAAATGAAAAATGAACTATGTACAACTGCAACTCCAAGGGGAGGAGGGAGGATTGTGAGGACTGATTCCTGCTGCTCCTGGAGAACACCTGTTACAGGTGAGCAACTACTCTTTCTCCAGGACCAAGCAGGAAGTCAGTCCTCACATATGGGTGACTCCCTAGCTCTGGGCTACCGAGGAACCCAGGCTGAACAAGAGAACTCCCTCTAGTCCCAGCAACAAAGAAAGGCTTTTCAAGGACACAGCCTCCACTGGTAGCCCAACAGAGGGCAGGAGGGCAGGAGTTGCCTAAACCTCAAAGAGATTCCGGAGTACTGCTTGGCCAAAAGCACTGTCCCTACGGGACTCCCTCTCCAGGCAGTAATGGGCTGCAAATGTCTGGCTTGAAGACCAAGTTGCAGCCCTGCAGATGTCTACCAAGGGCACAGAGCGGAGATGAGCCACTGAGGCAGCCATTGCCCTGACTCAATGGGTCGTAACCCGACCCTGCAAAGGAAGGTCAGCCGCCTTATAAGCCCAGGTGATACAGTCAGCTACCCAGATGGACAAGGTACGCTTGGACACAGTCAACCCCAACTTATTGGGGTCAAAAGAGACGAAGAGCTGAGTAGCCCTTCTATGCCCCTGCGTACGGGGTCAAGGTAGAAGGATAAGGCCCTCCTACAATCCAGGGTATGCAGGACTGCTTCAGCCTGGCTTGCATGAGGCCTAGGGAAGAATGTTGGAAGAACCACCTCCTGGTTGAGGTGGAAAGAGGAGACAACGTTGGGGAGGAACTTTGGATGAGTCCTAAGGACTACCCTGTTCCTATAGAAGCGAGTGTAAGGCCTATCACAGACCAGGGCCTGAAGCTCACTCACTCACCTAGCCGAGGTAAGGGCTACCAAGAAAAGTGTCTTCCAGGACAGGAAGCGTAGAGGGCAAGTAGCCATCGGCTCAAAGGGTGGGCGAGTCAGCTGCTGCAAGACCACATTCAGCTCCCACTCAGGGGCAGGACGACAGATGGGAGGCTTGAGCAAAACCAAGCCCCTAAGAAAGTGGGACACCAAGGGGTGATCAGACAGAGAATGGCCCTCCACCAAAGAGTGGTGAGCTGCTAGAGCTGAGAGGTGGACCCGAACAGAATTGGATTTAAGGCCTTGATTTGACAAGTGCAGTAAGTCTTGAAGGACTACTGGCACACTACAGGAGAAAGGATCAACTGTACGTAGCCGACACCACACAGAAAACCTTTTCCATTTGAGAGCATAGGTTTTACTAGTGGACTGTTTCCTAGAGGCTAGGACAACCTCCTCAACATCCTGAGGGAGGCCCCAGGGAGCCAAGACTACCCTTGCAGCCTCCAGGCCATCAAATTGAGAGCTTTGAGATTGGGGTGCAGAAGGGAACCCTGCTCCTGTGAGAGGAGGTCGGGTTGCAACCCCAGAGGTAGTGGAGGATCCACTGCCAGTTGAAGCAGAAGAGGAAACCAGGGCTGTCTCGGCCACCGGGGAGCCACCAGCAGGACCGAGGCCTTGTCCTGAAGAATCTTGAAGAGAGTTCAGGCCACCAAGGACGTGGGAGGAAACGCATACAGGAGGCCCTGAGACCAGGATATCAGAAAAGCATCCGCTGCTATCCGCAGAGGATGCGGTTGCCTGGAGCAGAACTTTGGCAGCTGCTTGTTCATGGGGCTGGCAAAGAGATCCATCAAAGGGAGACCCCATTTCAGGAAGATCTTCTGAGCTACTGAAGGGTGTAGCTACCACTCGTGGGGCTGCAGTATTCTGCTTAATCTGTCTGCCAGGTAGTTGTCCTGGCCTGGAAGGTACATAGCCCTGAGGAGAATGTTGTGCTTGAGGGCAAAAGAACAAAGGTCCTGAGCTTCCCGACAAAGGATCCTGGACCCAGTTCCACCCTGTTTGTTCACATAAAACATGGCAACTTGGTTGTCTGTCTGTATCAGGACAGACTGCTGAGCCAGGGTAGGAGTGAAAGCTTTGAGTGCTAACCGAATAGCTCGGAGTTTGAGAAGACTGATCTGCTGTGCAGCTTCCCAGGGAGACCACAGGCCCTGGGTGCACTTGCACAGACAATGAGCTCCCCAGCCTTGCAGGGAGGCGCCCGTGGTCACCACTACTGTGTACCCTGGAATCTGAAAAGGCACCCCCCTTCAGAAAATTGGGTGGGTGCAGCCACCAGTTGAGGGAGTTCAGAAATTGTCTGGACACCCTTATCCTGTCTTTGAGGCTGCCTGTGGCCTGTGACCACTGAGACCGAAGGCACCACTGTGCAGGCCTCATATGGAGCCTGGCATTGGGGGTCACATGTACTGTCGAAGCCATGTGGCCTAGAAGCCTCAGGCAGAGTCTGGCGGAGACCAGGGACCTGCTGAGAAAATGATTTGCCAAGGCAATCAACCTTTGGGCCCTGTCTACTGGCAAGAAAGCCTTTGCCAGCAGAGAGTCCAGCCTTGCCCCTATGAACTCCAAGTTTAGGGAGGGGAGCAAAGTGGACTTTGCGAAGTTTATGACAAACCCCAGACTTTGTAGAAGAGCAATAGTCCTGAGGGTGGCTTGTTTGGCCTCCTAGCACGTCTGACCCCTGATGAGCCAGTTGTCCAAATAGGGGAAGACAAAGATTCCCTGATTTCTCAGGTAGGCCGCCATCACTGCTAGGCACTTTGTAAAGACTCTGGGGGCGGAGGTGAGGCCGAAAGGCAGCACTCTGTACTGATAATGGTTTCCTCCCACAATGAACCTGAGGTACTTTCTGTGCTCTGGATGAATGAGGATGTGAGTGTACGCATCCTTTAGATCTAAGGAGCATAGCCAATCTCCCTGCTGGAGGTAGGGCAGAAGTGTCCCAAGAGTAAGCATCTTGAACTTCTCCTTCACTAGGAACTTGTTGAGGTTCCTGAGGTCCAGAATGGGTCGAAGGCCACCGGTTCTTTTGGGCACCAACAGACCATGAAGCTCTTGTAGAAGGAAGTCTGTGTGCAGGGGAGGCCTTGGAGGCTCCCCTGGAAAATATGGTGGAGGCAGTTGGTGAAAATGGAGGGCACAGCCCCTGTGGACCATCTCCAGCACCCAACTGTCCCCGGTGATAAGGGGCCACTGGTGGGCAAAGAGGGCGAGGCGACCTGTGCAGGGTTGGGAGAGCAGTGGAGGAGAGGCTATGCTCAAGGAGTCAAAAAACCCCACCCTGCTGAGTGATAGCAGGGGCCTGAGGCTTGGGGGTCCTCTGCCTACAGGGCCCATTACCCTGCCCCTTGGCTTGCTCACCCTGGGGGGCAGCTTGGGCAGCCTGATATTGCGGGTACTGTTTGTAGGCAGTGCCCTTCCTCGGGTAAAAGGGCTTTTTACCCGAGCCCTTTTTATGAGAAGGGGCAGAGATCTTCCTCAACAGCCTTGTCCGTGTGAGGTGCTCAGTTTTGAGCTGAGCAGCCTTCTCGGTCATGGGCTTGCCAAAAAGGTTTTCACCTCGGCAAGGGACATCGACCAACTTGTCCTGAACCCAAGTCTCGAGGTCTGATGACTGCAGCCATGCCTGGCGTCGAGCAGCGATGCCGGCTGCCGCAACTTGGGCCGAAGCCTCGAAGCCATCTTAGGCGGCACAGGACATGAACTTCGAGCAGTCCCGAATCCCCAAGGACAAGGACTTAAATCTCTGCAAGGGTTCCCCAGAGAGACCAGCAGAGAACCCGGCCAATTCCTAGGCCAGATCCCGCAAGTACATGCCCATGTACAGCTGGTAGGACTGGACACGGCAAGCAAGCATCGAGCCCTGGAAGCACTTTCTACCGACGCCATCGAGGTTCCGGGCCTCCCTGCCAGGGGGTACCACGGAGTGCATCTTCTGGCTCTTCAGACGATGCATGGCCGATTCCACAACCATAGAATGGTGTGGTAGCTGTGCCTTTTGAAAACCAGGGCTCTTCCGGAGTCGATAGATCGAATCGACTCGCTTGCTTATAACCGGCGCCGAGGCCGGTGCCTCCCACATACGGAACAGGAGCCGTTCCAGCATCGGAGGAACCGGAACAGTAAAGGCCTCCTTCGGAGGAGTGTCATACTGTAGGGCCTCGAGCTCTTCAGCTCGAGGCTCCTCCTCGGGGTCTGCCGGAATAGCCAGGGCAGCGGCCATATCCCGGACGAACTCCGAGAACCGAGTGTCCTCCAGGGGGGACCTACTCCGGGGCTCAGACTGCGGTGAGTCCGAAGGGACGCACAGAGTCTTGAAGGTATCAGGAGACTCTTCGTCCTCCGTCTCCCAAGCTGACTAGTCCGAGGAGGAGTCAGGGTCCGACCCCGCGGGGCCCTGGAGCACCCACCCCGATGCCGGAGGCACCGGCATCGACGCCCTTGGTCCCGAACGGGAGGTCGAGGGAGACTGCGACAGAGGTAGACTCCGAGCCACGATGGACTCTAGTATCGCCTCGGTCTCCGGGGTCGACTTCAAAGTCGATGTCCCGGTGGTCGGGGCAGATGCGCCAGACAGGCTGGCCATCAGTGCCCACTGCTGCTCCATGAAGGCAGACAGACAATCTGCTCTCCAAGGCCGTCATCCTGAGACTCAGCTCGGGAGACGCAGCAGCCACCGACTCGGGCCCGACGTCGGCTCCCTGGGAGGAGATCCTCGAGGACTACGGGGCTTACGTGTCCAGCAGACTCCGGCTCCGCGTGAGGAACTTTTGCAGGCTTCTCGTGTTCCACCGGCCCGGGGTGACGGTCGGGGGTCTTAGACCTGGCCCTCGAGGAGCCAGGGACCTCCTCCGACAACGCCCTCGCGAGCCGCTTCTTCCTCTTGCGTTCCCGGTTGGGGGAACCCCTGTTCGAGGAGCTTCGACAGCGCTCGGGATCGGAATCCCGAGATGTCGAGGCCTCAGACAAGGTCCGGGCCTGGCCGGAGGCCGATTCCGAGAAAAGCCTTTTTGCTGCTGGCGACTTCGGAGTGCCTCGGAAGACATCTTTCCACATGGCCCGCACGACTTAGGGTCATGGTCGGGGCCGAGGCACCGAAAGCAGCAGTCGTGTGTGTCGGTGAGAGACATCAGTTTCTTACACCGATCACACTTTTTAAAACCGCTGGAAGCGATCGGGGAAAAAAGAGTCCCCGCGAGGTCAAAGGACCGGCCTTCCAGAGAAAAATGGAAAAAAGGGTGCGAACGCCAGCCACGAAGGGCAAAAACTGAAAAAGAAGAATCGGGCTCGATACCGGTGTATTGAACCCAGCGGGAGGGGAACCGGCATCGAACCGGGAGAAAAAAATAGCAAAAATCGCCGAAACAAATCTAATTTTAACCGGGAGAACAGGACACACGTCTGGTGGGTTTCACGGAAAAGAGACTGAGGTACGATGGCACCTTTAGGCAGGAAGGGAACCGCGCATGCGTGCCTGCATTCCCAAAGGCTTTCATAGAAAGCTGGGGAAATGCTCCGCTGGGGCTTCATCGGCGCCGATGACACCCATATGTGAGGACTGACTTCCTGCTTGGTCCTGAAGAAAGTGTTGCTACAGGACTAGAAACTAAGTGACCTGGTATAAACCAGTAGCTTCATGCGATAATTGAACCTTCGGACTAGTAGTCCACGGAAGGTCAAGAAATAATTCCTTTCACCTGCCAGCCAGTCAAAGAATATGGCAGCATTAGTGGAGAGGCCCGTGGGAGGGATACGCTACCACAACCAATCCTGGCAAAACCAGGGAAGCTTGCATGAAGGAGATTTCTTTGAGGTGGCTCATCTACCAACTCAAGCTAGGGCAGACACTGTAGGGGAACACAAAGAGTAAGGGCTGTATGCCATGAAGTCAGAAAGTATTTGATAGTGTGACATGGGAGATCATACCCCCATTTCTCATATTAGTGAAGAATGTCCTCAGTGTGGTAGATAGGCCGAAAGTGAGGGTGGCGAACTCAGAGCCAAGTATGGCAACACACGCAGATAATTTTGCTGATCCGCCCAGATCGGGATATGCCTCGGCCAGATCCAGGGAAGCCAAGGACTCCCCTTGGCATGCTGCTTGTATCATAAAGAGCACAAGTGCTAGTTGGCCCCCATGAGGTCCAGAATGGGCCAGAACTATCAATTTTGGGCACTACAAAATAGATGAAGTATCTGCTTTTGCCTCACTTGTACAGCGGGACGGGCACCATCGCCTTTAGGTATAGGGAATTTGTCCAAGGAGGTCCACACAATGGCATCTTTGATCGCAGACTCACAAAGGGAGAAGTGAAGGCATCCAGAATCGGCTCTTTGCAATCCTGGACACAACAGAACTAAAAGATGTCTAGCACCCAGTTATCCTTAGTAACGTGGGCCCATTCCTGAAAGAAAAGGCAAAGCCTGTCTCCAACCAAAGGAACCAGGGAATGAACCCCCAAACCTTCTTTGTGCAGCCCGGGAGGGCCCTTCCCTGGCGGGGACTGTCCCTGTGTCCACACGCTTCACAAAAGGACTGAGAACAAGCCTGAAACCTGGAAGCAGAAGAAAGGCTTTCCAGATCAGTAACAACGAAAGTCTTGAGACTCCTGGGAATCCAGCCAGCGCGCCCTCGGTGGATGGGCAGAGGCAGACAAGAAAGAGGCACCAGCCCACTTCACAGGCCCCCTGGACCCATCTTCTGGAAGACAGTAAGACTTTGTTTCACTCAGGTCCTTCACCAGCTTCTCCAAATTAGCTCCAAAAAGAAGCTTCTTCCTAAAAGCCAGTTGGGCCAACCGGGCTTTGGAAGATAGGTCAGCTGCCCAGTGCCAGTGCCAAATCCAATGCCATGACAACTTCGTCATGGCACCATCCTGGGTCACCAAATGTACCAGATCATACATGGCATCAGAAAGGAAGGTTGCAGCCGATTCCAAAGGAGGGAGTAGTACTATCCAGTGGAAGAGACTGAATCCACTGGATCAGGGCTCGCGACGTCAGGCTGGTACACACTGCCACAGTGAACTGGTTTTTCAACAAAGAATCCACCTTAGGGTCCAGAAAATCCTTTAAGGCCCGCCTGGTAACCACCGTGACCTGGGCATCCATTTCAGGACTACCAAACCACTCCTTCTCCAGGAGAATGTAGATGATCTTACACATCCCTTAACGTTTTAGGCAGGGAATCGGGAGAATCCTACTCCAAACAGATCATATCCTTGATTACATCTGGGAACGGGAAGACAGTAATGGATTTCCACATCCCTTGAAAGAATAAGAGCACCTTCAGCTCCTGCTCCATGCTGGAAGCATCCATCAAGTTCAAGGTGGATGAAACCCTGGCAAACACCACCACCAGCTCCTCCTTCCAGAGTGGATCACTCCAGCCTCCACAATCTTCTGAAGGCAAGAGTACTTCCACATCAGAGCCTGATACCGAGCCATAATCAAAATCGGACAACTCCCAGCTGTTCCCCATATCCAGGGGGGGGGGGGCCCTCACCAAAGGAGCTCAGCCAAAGGCAGTTTAATAGGGCTTCCACTTTCAACCCGCACTGCATGAAACTGCACTTGAGAGAACTTGGAGGCCACAGGGTCCGAATTTCCACACCAGAAGGAGCAGGCCTGCTGCAAAAAAGAAAATAATTCTGGGGAGGATAATCTGGGGTCTAGAAGCTCTACTCTTGGGAATGACCCCCCCAACACCACAGCTGCCACAAAACCCCTAGACAACAAGGAGCAGCTCACAGCACGGTTGCTGGACCCTCTGGCTAGCTGAATATCTTTACCCACAGCACCGTCACCTCCTACCCTGAGGTAGGCAAGGCCAGATTAACTGCATCCCTCGGCTGAAAGAGGGGAAACAGGACCTCCAGGGACAACTCAGAAGCTGCATGCAAGAAGAGCAGAGTTCAGAATCCAGAGATGAGGCACTTCACTTGCCAAAGATCAAACAATGTTTCCTGGAAGAGGGCAGAGAGTTAAGGCAAGTATCATAATAGACACGCTAAGGTCGCAACCACTGTTCCCTCTAAGCTGTGCGCGTGTGCGCGCGCACACACCTCACCGAGCGAGCGCACATACTTTACAACAGAGCGCACAAACATTACGGTTCTGATTCTGATAGAAAACACAGATGTCTTAAAATTTAAAAGTTGTTATGCATTTACGGTTTTCACAAGTTCTACAATGTTTTCTAGTGCAATCAATGTGGTGTACATACTGTATTCTGATGTGTAGTCAAATTTTAAAGTATATAACTCCGAGTGTCGTTATGTGGCGCACAAAAATTTAACCTTCCTTCAAAAGTTGCACAGCTGATATTTTATGCGCACACAGCCTACAGAAAATTAGAGGGAACATTGGTCGCAACAGCCCAAAAGGTGCAGGTTAACTGCACTTTTACTGCAACACATGTTACAGGTGCTAGGGAAGGAAAGTGCATTTGAGCTGCTTGGGCAGAACGTGCGCTAGGACCATGTGACTGCCAGGCACACAATAGGTAAAAATGCTACTAACGTGTGCAGAAAAGGGAGGGAAACCCCCACACCACACCACACCGCACCGCACCGGTCATTAGTAGTCTATCCTGAATTGCGTCCCAGAAAGATGCGTTATCAGGAGCCCCCAACAAGGACAATGACAAGGTCATGCCTTGGTACTCACCCCCTGAGAGTCCCAAGCAGAGAATCCGTGCCGAGATCAGCTCTACTCTCCAGAAAGTGTTTTACTGGCTTTGCAGCACTATGTTTAAAGGTGGTTGGCAAGCAGATCTCTCAGAGCCTTCTGCAACTTTGGGAGAGGGCGGGGGGGAGACATAGGAGGAGGGGGGGCATTGAGGTTGTGTAAGGCTGCTGCACTCTTCCAGATCCTTTCAACTTCCAAGCTTTTATCACAACAGCAGCATGGAGTTGAACCAATTTTCCCTCCTCCTATGGCTGCCAAAAAGACTGCAGTATAGTCGAGCCTGCGCACAAGTGAGAGACCACCCTCAAAATGGTCTATCATGAGCGTTTTTATTAACCAGATTTTCTTCAGAGAGGAGACAATCCATCCACCCTCTGCTGGAGACAAAGAAATGCTGAAGGGACCTCTGGTGACCTGACCAAGGCGAATAGAGGCATGAGTGTGATATCATTGAAATCTGGGCTTTTCACTCGTTCTTTTTCTCCAATCAGCTGATAGGGGAACACAACCCATTTATCTGGACTGGTCTATTAGGATGATATGGAAATATCACCTAACCCCAGCAAATGCAATGTTCTGGAGCCCCTAATCCCAGCCTACCGCATTCCAGTCACAAGCCAACATCTAAGATGAAAGCTGTAGATAAACTATAACATGTAAATTGCCCTGCATGCTAATTCCCCCCCTCCGAAATCCTCTTGTTTCAATGTTATAAGCAAGTTAGAATGTATACTCACATTTAATGTACTCAGCTAAGTTACAATGCATTTACTCTCGTTTCAATGTACTTAAAGTTACAATGTAAACTGCTTTGATTGAAGGATAAGGCGGTATAAAAGCTGGTTAAATAAATCTAAAAAATCAATATTTCAAGTTCTTTTTTTTAATCACCAAGTAGTAATGGTGTCCTAGGCTAAGATAGATGAAGGCGCAAAACTGCACCGTTAACTCTTTGGGGTTACTGGTCTGGTGGTAGCAGTTCAGTACCTCTCTCTCACTAAATATTGAATGTTCATAAAGTTGGCATTCCTTCGCCCCTATATCTTGCTGTCTTTTCCTCTTCTTTACTGTTCTTTTTTTGTTTTTGTACCATTTTATTTTGGCAAAAGAACTCTTATTCAATCATGTGTCTGTCTTCTTTATCTGTTATCTTTACTAACATTTGATATAACGCTGTAGGCAGCAAGGCACGTATCATGTATCATTTAACTAAACAAAGAAATGTCATATACACAGTGTCAGAGAGCAAGTACAAGCCACGCTTCTGTAAACGTTAATATGCATTACTGTATTTATCCATTTGTTATTTAAATATTCCATATAAATTTAAAAAGCAAATGTATAAAAAAAGAGTTGGGAGAAGAGCAGTAGCAGCTCTGGGGATCACAAGACTGGCTACTACTCTCCGGCCAATTGATACAAAAGCTAATGCAACCTCTGGCATAGCAGAGAGGACTAACAGCAAGTAGGTTACACATTAGCTCCTGCTCTCCAGCACACAGTAGGAAGGACTCTGCTGACAACAGAACATTTCACCACTTCCCCCTGCAGAGCCCAAAGTAGTGTTGAAAAAGCGTAGTTACTCACCTGTAACAGGTGTTCTCCAGGAGCAGCAGGAATCAGTCCTCACTTATGGGTGACATCGGCGCCGATGGAGCCCTCGCGGAGCAATTTTCCCCAGCTTTCAAAGAAAGCCTTTGGGAATTGCAGCGCGCATGCGCGGTCGTCTTCCCGCCCGAAGGTGCCATCTTAGCCAGTCAGATGACATAGCTAAAAAAAGACAGCATAAAAATTTACAAAAAGAACATAAGCAGACGATTGCAACTCCAAGGGGAGGAGGGAGGGTAGTGAGGACTGATTCCTGCTGCTCCTGGAGAACACCTGTTACAGGTGAGTAACTACGCTTTCTCCAGGACCAAGCAGGAAGTCAGTCCTCACTTATGGGACTCGCAAGCTCAAGGCTACCGGAGACCCTAAGCACAAAAATGAGCTCCCTCTAGCTCAGCAGCACAGAAGGACAGAATCTTCGCTGAATTATCACCCACCGGTAGCCCACATCCGGGATGGAGGGTAGGAGTTGCTCAGACCTCAAAGAGATTACGGAGGACTGCCTGTCCGAAAGCACTGTCCCTACGGGACTCCCTCTCGAGACAGTAATGGACCGCAAAAGTCTGGCTCGAAGACCAAGTAGCGGCCCGGCAGATGTCTGCCAGCGGAACAGAGCGGAGGTAAGCCACTGACGTGGCCTTTGCCCGAACGCAATGAGCCGTGACTCTACTTTCTAAGGAGAGTCCGGCTGCCCCATAAGCCCAAGTGATACAGTCCGCAACCCAGATGGACAGAGTACGCTTGGAGACCGGGAGCCCCAATCTATTGGGGTCAAAAGACACAAAAAGCTGAGCAGCTTTACGGTGCTCCCGCGTACGGTCAAGGTAGAAGTTCAGAGCCCTTCTACAGTCCAGGGTATGGAGGACCGTCTCAGCTCGGCTGGAGTGTGGCCTGGGAAAGAAGGTTGGAAGTACCACCTCCTGATTGATGTGAAAAGGGGAGACCACTTTAGGCAGAAATTTCGGATGAGTCCGTAGGACCACCCTATTCTTGTAGAACCTAGTGTAAGGGGGATCAGACACGAGGGCCTGCAATTCACTTACGCGTCTAGCGGAAGTGAGGGCTATCAAGAACAGTGTTTTCCAAGACAGAAAACGGAGAGAACAGGTAGCCATAGGTTCAAAAGGCGGACAGGTGATCCGCTGCAAAACCACATTCAGGTCCCAGTCAGGCGCTGGCGGGCGCAGAGGTGGTTTAAGTAGAAGGAGACCTCGGAGAAACCTCGCTACGAGAGGGTCATTGGAGAGAGGTCTGCCGTCCACCGGCACATGATGTGCTGAAAGAGCACTGAGGTGAACTTTGACGGAGTTGGACTTAAGTCCCAGATTAGAGAGGTGCAGCAAGTACTGCAAGATCACCGACACCGGGCAGGAGAAGGGATCCTGAGACTGTTGGGTACACCAGAGTGCAAAGCGACGCCATTTAAGGGCGTAGCATTTGCGGGTAGAAGGCCGTCGCAAAGCCAAGACGACCTCCTCCACCTCCGCCGGCAGGAGAAGGGGAGCAAGGACTACCCTCTCAGCAGCCAGGCCATGAGGTTGAGAGACCTGAGGTTGGGATGTAGGAGGGACCCCTGATCCTGAGTGAGGAGATCCGGTTGTACCCCCAGAGGGATTGGATCCTCCACCGCCAGTTGCAGCAGGAGCGGAAACCACGGCTGCCTGGGCCAGCGAGGGGCCACCAGGATCATGAAGGCTTTTTCTCGGAGAACCTTGAAAAGAGTCCGCGAGACTAGCGGGATGGGAGGGAAAGCGTACAGAAGGCTCCCCGACCACGAGATCAGAAAGGCGTCCGCCGCAACCCGAAGGGGGTGTGGCTGACGAGAGCAGAAGCGAGGAAGCTGCCGGTTGTGAGGACTGGCAAAGAGATCCACCGTGGGGAGACCCCACTTGAGGAAGAGCTTCTGAACTACCAAGGGATCCAGACGCCACTCGTGCGGCTGGAGGACCCTGCTGAGTTTGTCTGCAAGGCAATTTTCTTGGCCCGGGAGATAAACTGCCTTGAGGAGAATGCCGTGACGGACGGCCCAAGAGCAGAGCTTCTGTGCCTCCCGGCAGAGGAGGAAGGAGCCCGTGCCCCCCTGCTGGTTCACGTAGAACATGGCAACTTGATTGTCCGTCTGGACAAGGACGGACTGTTGGGAAGTCAGGTGGGAGAAGGCCTTGAGAGCTAGGCGGATCGCCCTGAGCTCCAGGAAGTTGATCTGCTGAGCAGACTCCCACGTGGTCCAGAGGCCCTGAGTACGTGCCTCCTGGCAATGTGCTCCCCAGCCCAGGAGGGATGCATCGGTGGTCAGCACCCGGGTCGGCTGAGGTGACTGGAAAGGCATTCCGAATATCAGGTTCGGCAGCCGGAGCCACCACCGGAGAGACGAGATCAGCGGTTCGGAGACGCGCACTAGGTCTGCTAGGCCGCCCGTGGCTTGTCGCCACTGCTGGCGGAGACACCATTGAGCAGACCGCATATTCAGGCGGGCATTGGGGGTCACATGGACAGTGGAAGCCATATGGCCGAGCAGTCTCAGGAAGCGCCTGGCGGAGACCAGGGGCTGGCTGCGAAAGCGGTCGGCTAGGTCCATGAGCCGTTGAGCCCTGTCGAGCGGTAGGTATGCTCGCGCCTGAGGAGTGTGCAGCCTTGCGCCGATGAACTCGAGATCCTGTGAGGGGAGCAAAGTGGACTTTGCGAAGTTTATAGCAAAGCCCAAGTGCTGCAGCAGAGTCACCGTGCGGCACGTGGCGTTGGTGACCTCCTGAGCGGACGCTGCTCTGATGAGCCAGTCGTCGAGGTACGGAAAGACAGAGGCCGTGAAGCCGGAGATGGGCCGCCACGACCGCGAGACATTTTGTGAAGACTCGCGGTGCGGAGGACAGGCCAAAGGGTAGTACTCTGTACTGGTAATGATTTCCTGCCACCACAAACCTTAGGTATTGGCGGTGGCTTGGGTGGATGAGGATGTGCGTGTAGGCATCCTTTAGATCCAAGGAGCATAGCCAATCTCCCTGCTGGAGGTAGGGCAGAAGGATTCCAAGGGTAAGCATTTTGAACTTCTCCCGCACAAGGAACTTGTTGAGGTTGCGCAAGTCCAGGATGGGTCTGAGGCCCCCTGTTCTCTTTGGTATCAGAAAATACCTTGAATAAAAGCCTTGACCTCTCAGGTGGTGTGGCACCGGTTCCACCGCCTGTTCCTGCAGAAGACCTGCTAACTCCTGAAGGAGCAACTCCCTGTGCAGAGGGGGGCGCGGAGGTTCTCCCGGAAAATAGGAGGGAGGGACCTGATGGAAGTGGAGAAGGTAGCCTTCTCGCACGACCTGAAGCACCCAGGCATCTGCGGTGATGCTGGACCACCTGTGGGCGAAGTGAACCAGCCGGCCTCCGGTGCTGGGAGGAACCAGCGGGGGGGGGAGAGGCTATGCTGAGCGAGTCAAAAACCCCCACCCTGCTGAGCAGGGGCTGGTGGTGCAGGCTTGGGGGCTTGCTGCCTACGGGACCCGTTACCCCGTCCCTTGGCCTGCTGGCCCTGTTGGGGAGCTGCAGGGGCCTGATAATGGGGGTATTGTTTGTAGGCAGCCGCCTTCCTCGGGTAAAAGGACTTTTTCCCCGAGCCCTTCTTTTTCTGGGAAGGGGCGGAGGTCTTCCTAGAAAGCCTGGTCCTGGTGAGAGTCTCAGTCTCAATTTGTGCAGCCTTTTCCGCCATGGGCTTGCCAAAGAGGTTTTCGCCTCGGCAGGGGACATCGACCAACTTGTCCTGTACCCAGGGCTCAAGGTCTGACGACTGAAGCCAAGCCTGTCGGCGGGCACCGATGCCGGCTGCGGCTACTCGAGCCGAGGCCTCAAAGCCATCATAGGCTGCTCGGGACATGAACTTTGAGCATTCCCGAATGCCCGTGGACAAGGCTAGGAACCTCCGCAAGGGCTCCTCGGAGAGACCAGCGGAGAATCCGGCTAGCTCTTTAGCCAGATCACGGAGATACATGCCCATGTAGAGCTGGTAAGTCTGGACACGACATGCGAGCATAGAGCCCTGGAAGCACTTCTTGCCAAGGCCATCCAGGTTACGGGCCTCCCTTCCAGGAGGCACCGAGGAGTGCATCTTCTGGCTCTTAAGACGATGCATGGCCGATTCCACTACCATGGAATGGTGTGGCAGCTGCGCCTTCTGAAAGCCAGGGCTCTTGCGGACCCGATAGATAGAATCGACCCGCTTGCTCAGGACCGGCGAGGAGGCCGGACTCTCCCACATGCGGAAGAGTAGTCGTTCCAGCATAGGAGGAACCGGCACAGTAAAGTGTTCCCTCGCGGGAGAGTCATACTGGAGGGCGTCGAGCTCTTCGGCTCGAGGCTCCTCCTCGGGATCCGCAGGGAAGGCCAAAGCCTTGGCCATATCCCTAACGAAGTCCGAGAACCGGGCATCCTCCGGGGGGGACTGCTTCCGAGGCTCGGACCCCGGTGAGTCCGATGGGACACACCGAGTCCGGAAAGAATCAGGTGACTCTTCCTCCTCAGACTCCCAGACCGACTCCGACGAGGACTCGGTGGGGTCGGCCCGGGCAGGGTGCGGCGCCAGCCGCCCCGACGTCGAGGGAGTCGGCGTCGGCGACCTCGGTCCCGAACGGGAGGCCGAGGGTGACCTCAACCGAGGATCGACTCGAGTTCTCATCGACTCGAGGATCGGCTCGGTCTCCGGGGTCGACTTGGACGTCGACGTCCCGGCGGTCGGGGCAGCGGCGCCAGCGAAGCCAGCGAGCAGTGCCCGCTGCTGGTCCATGAAGGCAGACAGTCTGCTCTCCAAGGCCGTCAACCTGAGTCCGAGCTCAGGTGACCCAGCAGCCCCCGACTCGGGCCCCGACGGCGTCGGGCCCGACGTCGGCTGTCGCGGAGGCGAGTCCAGAAGGACCACAGGACTTACCCGGGCAGGCATCTCCGACTCCAGGCGAGGTCGCTTCGGGATGTGTTCCTTCTCCAAGGACCCGGGGCGGCTGTCGGGGCTATGCGACCTGGCCCTCGCGGAACCAGGAGCGTCCACCGACGCCGCCCTCGCGGGTTTTTCCTTCCGACGATGGTCCCCGGAGGGAGAACCCCGGTCGGAGGAGCTCCGGCGACGGTCCGAGCTGGAGCCTTTCGACGCGGAGGCCTCCGACGAGGTCCGGGTACGGCTGGGGTCAGCGAAGATTCTCTCCCGCTGATGCCGCCGACTCCTCAACGCCTTTGAGGACAGTTTGCTGCAGGGCCCACAGATCAGTTCCTCATGATCCGGGCCCAGACAGCGGAGGCAAAAGTCGTGTGTGTCGGTTAGTGACATATTTCGGTCACACCGACCACACCGCTTAAACCCACTGGCAGCCATCGGGGGAAAAAGGGCCCCTGCGAGGTCAAAGGACCGGGCTGCCAGGGAAAACCGAAAACGAAAGCTGACTAAGTCAGAAAAACCGAAAAAAGTAAGCGGACTCGAGACCGGCGTCGCGAGTCCGGGCGGGAAAACGATCGGCGTCGAACCGAAAGAAAAAAGGATAAAACAAAGAAGAAAATCAACTTTTTCGCGGGGACAAGACGGGGACGTCTGTAGGGCTCCGCGGAAAAAAGAAGACTGGCTAAGATGGCACCTTCGGGCGGGAAGACGACCGCGCATGCGCGCTGCAATTCCCAAAGGCTTTCTTTGAAAGCTGGGGAAAATTGCTCCGCGAGGGCTCCGTCGGCGCCGACGTCACCCATAAGTGAGGACTGACTTCCTGCTTGGTCCTGGAGAAAGTGCTGGATCACCTCATCTTGTGTTTTGAGCACCAGATTCAAACTTTTATGCACCAGTATGGCCAGAAAATGTGCAGCACCCATATAGACATGCATCCACACATATACACAGAAAAAAACATATATACTTGGACCATGTTTTACATACAAACTAGGATATTTAAACTTGTTTTTTTAGAAAAACAATGTCAAGTAAACAACCATTTAGAGGGGACAGAAAGGAAATGCCAGATAAAAATCAACATTTTAAAATATAAAGCTTAGTTACTCACCTGTAACAGGTGATCTTCGGGAACAGCAGGAATTTAGTCTTCACATATGGGTATCATCGGCACCGACGGAGCCTGTGCGGGAACGCTCCCCAGCGTCCAATAGGAACTCTTTTAGGAGCATCCCTCAGCACATGCGCTGCTGCCTTCCAACTTTCCAACTGTCCCTCTTCAGTTAAGTTTGTAGCTGAGAGAAAGGCTAGAGGGAGAGAGGAAAGAGGGGGAGAGAGGGGAGAGAGGAGAGAGGAAAGAGGGAGAGGAGAGAGAGAGACAACTCCTAGGGAGGTGGGTGGGTTGTGAAGACTAAATTCCTGCTGTTCCCGGAGATCACCTGTTACAGGTGAGTAACTATGCTATCTCCAGGAACAAGCAGAAATGTAGTCTTCACATATGGGGACTCCCTAGCTGAAGATGCCGGGGAGATGGCCCCAGGAAGCTGCCACCTATAATGAGGTGGGCCATGCTTCCTCCCATGGATCTCTGGCATCCCCCCAGGGTTGGTGGGTAGGAGTTGAATTAAGTCTGAAAGAGATGTTGAAGAACAGCCTGGCCAAAAAAGGCATCCCGACGGGAGGCTTTATCTAGGCAGTAGTGGGCTGTGAAGGTGTGCACCGAAGCCCAGGTGACTGCTCGACAGATGTCATCGATAGACACAGAGTGAAGGTTAGCCATAGAGGCTGCCATGGCTCTCACATTATGCGCTGTGACATGGCCTTGGAGAAGACGACTGTTACTCTCCTAAGCAAAGGATATGCATTGTGCAATCCATTTAGATAGAGTTATTTTGAAGACTGGAAGTCCCAAATGACTAGAATCAAAAGCAATAAAAAAGTTGAGAAGACTTTCTATGTTGCTGTTTTCTTTGTAAGTAAAAAGACAAGGCTCTTTTACAGTCCAAAGTATGAAGGTTCCTTTCTGCATTAGAGGCATCGGAAAGAATACAGGAAGGTAAATCGATTGATTTAAATGAAAAGGCAAAACCACCTTTGGAATAAAATGTGGATGAGTTCTGAGAACAACCTTATCATGGTGAAACCTTGTATGAGGAGGATCAGCCACTAAAGCTTGCAATTCACTAATGCGATGTGCGGAGGTGATTGCAATCAGGAAGATGACCTTCCAGGATAAAAACTTTAGTGTTGTAGTGGCTAAAGGTTCAAAGGGCAGTATCATGAGCTGTCCAAGAACTAGATTTAAATCCCATGCCACCAGTGGTGGCCTGATGGGAGGCTTTGTTAAAAGACGACCTCTCATGAATCTCGCTATGAGTGGATCAGAGGAAATTGGCTGTCCATTTAGAGGCTTATAGGAAGCTGCAATTGCACTAAGATGGACTCTTACTGAATTGGTCTTTAGACCAGAATTTGATAAATGAAGTAGGTACTCTAGTACCAATTCCAAAGGTATCACAAGGGGGTTTAAGCCCTTTTGAGAACACCATATAGTAAAACGTTTCCACTTAAAGGCGTAAGAACGTCTTGTGGAAGGTTTTCTAGAAGCTTGAAGGATATCCTTTACCTGTTGGGAAAGGTTAAGATCCTGCAGGTTTAGGCTGTCAGCAACCAGGTCCTGAGATGCAGGAACTGGGGATTCGGGTGCCATAGCATCCCATTATCTTGGGAGAGAAGATCTGGAGCACACCCTAAACTCAAGAGGTGCAGCTTGAGAGAGATGTAGGAGCAGGGGATAGCACGTTTGTCATGGCCACCGTGGCGCTATGAGGATCATACGACCTCTGTCTCTCTGAAGTTTGAAGAGTGTTTTGGGGATGAGGGGAATGGGTGGGAAGGCATAGAGGAAGTCCTGTCCCCAGTGAAGGAGGAAGGCATCCCTTGCCTGGCAATTGTGAGCCAGAATTCTGGAACAGAACAGGGGAAGTTTGGCATTGAGTGGACTTGCAAAGAGGTCTATGTCTGGGGTCCCCCAGATCTGAAATATCTGTCACCTGGTCTAGATGTAAAGACCACTCGTGAGGCAACAGTACTCAGCTGAGTCTGTCTGCCCAAAGGTTTTGAATGCCTGGAAGATATACCACGAGAAGGTGAATTTGATGCTCTCTGGCGAGGGCCCATAGTCATAAAGCTTCGTTGCATAACGACAGAGAGCCTGTTCCGCCCTGCTTGTTGACAAAGAACATGGCTACTTGATTGTCCGTTTGGACTAGGACTGTCTTGCAGCTGAGCTGGGCATGGAATACTCGAAGAGCTAGATAGATTGCTCTTAATTATAGGAGATTTATGTGAAGACAAGCCTCCTGTGGCGTCCAGGTACCCTGGGTAGAAAGATGGTGCAGGTGTGCTCCCCAACCCACCTGTGATGCATCTGTTAGGGTGGCCTGGAATAGGGGTTGTTGGAAAAGAGACCCCACTAAGAGATTCTCTAGTGACTGCCACCATTGTAGGGATAAGATCAGTCGTTGAGAGTTTGATCTCTTGTCTGACAGACGTCCTGGGCCTGTCTCCACTGTGTGGATAGAGTCCACTGGGCTGCTCACATGTGGAGGCAAGCATAGGGAACTACATGAACTGTGGATGCCTTAGGTCCCAGTAACTGTAGCGGTTCTCAAGCAGTTAGGGAGGATTTTCCTGCTGCTTGAGAAGCTAGTTGCACTATGTGAAGACATCGGGGCTGTGGGAGGAAAGCCCTTGACTGTCTGGTATCTAAACAAGCTCCTATGAACTCCAGGGACTGGAAAGGAACAAGTTGGGATTTTGGGACGTTTATTACCAATCCCAAGTATCGGAGGATTCGCATTGTGCGAGACAGTGCAGAGCTGGCTTCTGCAAACATTGGGGCTCGAATGAGCCAGTCGTCCAAGTAAGGGAAGACGAATATCCCTAGGATTCGTAGGAATGCAGCTACTACTGCCATGCATTTCGTGAATACTCTTGGTGCCGAAGCCAGACCAAAGGGAAGAACCCTGTATTGGAAGTGTTCCCCCCTGAAAAGGAATCGTAAGAATTTCCTGTGATCTGGATGGATCAGAATGTGAGTATATGCATCCTTTAGATCTAGAGAGCAAAGCCAATCCTGACTTTGAAGGTATGGCAGAAGAGTTCCTAGAAAGATCATTTTGAATTTCTCTCGGAACAGATATTTGTTCAATTCTCTGAGATCTAGAATGGGTCTGTGTCCTCCTGTTTTCTTTGGAATAAGAAAATAGGGGAAGTAGAACCCTGTACCCTGTTGGAGAATGGGTACTTCCTCTATTGCTTCTTGGGCAAGGAATGTTGAGACTTCTTGATCCAGTAGACTGTCTGCCGAGGTTTGGGAACTGAACTGTCTTACGATTGTAGGAGGTGGCATGCTGTGAAAATGAAGCTTGTACCCCTCTCCTACAATGGACAGAGTCCAATTTTCTGCTGTTATTTGGTGCCATCTGTTGGCAAAATGACACAATCTGCCTGGAATGTTTAGGGGTTCTGGACCCTTCAGAGGCAGGAAGGCCAAGCTCTCTAGGAAGGAGTCAAAGCCCTTGAAAGGGCTGAGCCTGTGGAGCTGGTTGAGCTCTCGGGCCTTTTGGCTTCTTTTGTTGTCTGGATTGTTGTTGTCCCCTTTGGGCAACTTGACCCAGCAGCGGCAAGGTCAGGGTATAGGACGGATAAAGCTTCCTCTTTTTGCTGAAAAAGTTTTTTTTTTTTTTTTAAATAGGGTTTCTTTTTGGCTGGAGTGGCTGTAGATTTTGACTGTCTAAAGTGATATTGTCATCTATTTCATTAGCCTTTTCCTGCCAATTCTTGCCAAAGAGGTTTTCTCCTGTGCAAGGGATGTTGCCTAATTTATCCTGTACCCAAATCTCCAAGTCTGATGCCTGAAGCCAGGCAATCCGACGTGCACAATGGCAATAGCAGAAGTTCTGCTGATGCAAAGCAGTCAGTCAAAGGCTGCACGATTTACAAACTTGGAAATGTCTTGAGCATGCTTGAGAAGAGTAAGGAAGTCTTGTCATTTGTCATCAGGGAGAAGGGGGCTCATAAGCTCCAAATCTCCTGTGACTTCTTTGAGGAACATTCCCATATATAAAATATATGAGCTGATCCTAGCTGAAAGCATGGAGGCCTGAAAAGTTCAGCGCCCACAGGCATCAAGAGTCCTGTATTCATGACCTGGAGGACTGGATGCATGTCTTTTTGCACATTTCATCCTACGCATGGCTGACTCCACTACCATTGAATGGTGTGACAGCTGAGTCTTTTGAAAGCCAGGACATGTTGGAACTCAATACATGGTATCGAATCTCCTAGAATGAGGAGATGTGGTCAAAGGTGCTTCCCACATTCTGAGCATCAAATCATGAAGAATTTCATGAATGGGCAGAGTGGCTGCCTCTTTGGGAGCCTTAGGGTATTGGAGAATTTCCAATTCCTTTGCTCTAGGTTCCTTTTCAGAAGCTACCATGATTGAAAGGCCTTGGGCCACATCACGAATAAAATCCTGAAAAGACATGTCCTCTAGAGGAGACATTCTGCGTTGAGGAGAAGAGGAGTCTTCTGGGAGAAGCACTCTGGTACCGGCAGAATTATCAGAGTCATTGGAATCAGAGGATTCGAAGTATCTCTGATCCTGATGTTCATGCAAAGCACAGTCTCGGTATCGATCAAAGTCGGTACCGAGTTGGTCCAGTACCGATCTGTCGATACCAGAAAGAGTCAGCATGGGAAGAATTCCCACCGGGGCCGGTACCGTCGATGCTGGTACCACTATCGGTGTCTGTACATGTGCCCATTGAACCGTTGGTAGCAGTGTCAACGGTACCGCAGGTGTAAGGAGAGCTGCAAGACTGCATTTGATAGCGAGGAACCTCTGGTCTATAGACGCTGCCGATGCCTGGGTGTTGGTACCGGTAGAAGCGGCTGGAACCCCTGAGCATGGCACCAGTAGTTCTGCCGAAGTCGAGGCCTCGAGAACATCCTGGAGCCTCGTCGGTGCGTTGGAGGCCGAAGCCTCCTGCCGGGGCTGTTTTGCCAGTGTAGTTTCCTCAAGGACAATTCCAATGGCTTTGATGCTTGGAAGGAGATCTACCCTTTGAGGACCGGCTCTTATGTTTAGTTACCTGAGATCCATGGGAGGAAGACGAGGCTCTGGAAGACGTTGATGCAATGGACATCGCATCTGAAGAAAAGAGGGTACCGAGCTTTGCAGCCCGGTTCTGTCTTCCTCTTTTAGTCATCCCCATACAAGAGAGACACTCCGATGGAGAATGGTCAGGGCCTAAACATTTGAGACACCAGTCATGGGTGTCGGTGACGGAAACGGTACCGCCACACTTAGTACATTTTTTAAAACCACTAGCTGTTTTTTCCATTTTTTAGGAAAATGGGGCCTAATGCCCAAAATGGCGCCTAGCACCAAAAAGAAAAAAAAGTTTCTGAAGAGAAACAGTTCAGAAAGTTTTTTGGGTTTTTTTGAAAAGAAGAAAAGAGAACCGGCGGCACCGGTAGGTGTCGAGTGGAGGGAGACGCGACGCGACCATAAGAAAACAAGTTTAAAGAAGAAATTTTCTGCGGTGACAGGATATGTGTCCTGTCGGCTCCGCGGAAAACGAAAAAACTGAAGGAGGACAGTTGGAAAGGCGGAAAGGCAGCACGCACGTGCTGAGGGATGCTCCCAAAAGAGTTTCTATTGGACACTGGGGAGCGTTCCCGACGATACCCATATGTGAAGACTACATTCCTGCTTGTTCCTGGAGATATATACACACACATTCTTTCACTCTCTATATACATACACACACGTGTAGAGAAAAAAAATAGAACAATTTTCAGTACTGTGAATTTAAACTGGTTTCTTCCTCATTGCCAGTTGGGTTATAGAATAACTTTGGAATAAAATGACAAGTTATATATACTGACCTGTCCATAAATCCAAAAGGTCCATAGTCAATAGTAAGCCCTACAATGCTCATGTTATCAGTGTTCAGTACCCCGTGGCAAAATCCAACACATTGCCATTCTGCAGCTAGCCTTGCTGTTTTGTGTGTTATCTGAAGAAAAAGAAAAATGTTTTAAAAAAGTACACCAACACAGAGTAATGAGAAAACATTTGTGAACCCCTTAGAATGGTCACGATAATAGTACAATTTAGATCGTAACATAACCCTAGTAAAAGATTTTAAAAAAATGTTTTGATGCAACAAAAATAATTCAACAATAAGGAAGCCTGTTACTAAGGGTTTTAACGTGCGTTAATGAAGTTAACCCGTTTTGGACCAGCGTATGTTTTACGTACATAAGGTTTCCATACTTACAACTGTTTACTAATTAATGGTTATAAGTTAAATGGAACTATGTTTAGCTATTATGTCAAAAAGTGTTAGATACAGATTTTTTTTATCTGAGATCTAGTTAGTTTAATAAGTATTCAAAGTTTGCTGATTTTGACGGTACTGACAGCTCAACATAAAAAGATCACAAAAAATAATAAGTAGCTTATAATCCTGTACTAGCTATTATTTTGCAAATAAAAGTATTTGTAGACTTTAGAAAATAGGTTTAGATAACTAAGTTACTTAGTGTCAGAGTTATTGGTGAGTATATCGGACTTGTATGTTTTTCATACGCTGGGCTAATATGTTGTCGAAACTAATTGCTGTCAAGCATTCTGTTCTAGGTGTTTCAATGGTGCAATATCGACGCACTGCATCAGAAGTGTTTTCACGTGTATCATATTCCGCCGTCAGAATGGACTGTTGACAAACTATATTATATCATAATAAAGTGTTTTAAATTAAAACTGCAGTTTTAATAGCACCATACAGTATGTTTATGTCAATGAATATTGGAACTGAATCCTATTTTTTCTGAAGACAGACAATATACTACATTGGACCAGTTTATGAAAAACATACACTATGTAAAACTTCTATTTTCTGCAAAGTTTTAATATTTTTTTTTATTATTGCCAGTAATTTCATAGTTGTTTGAGTGTAACAAATCTAATAATCATCCAGAACAGAGAAAGAATATGTGAGCTGATCAAAAAGTAATTAGATCTTACCTGCTAATTAGTGTTCCTGAAGGAACGACAGTCCAGTCCCTTCACTTCTGGGTTGCGCAACCCTTCCAGCAGCTTGGAGGCTGAGCCCAACCTTTTTGGGGGATGGAGCGGTATAAATACCACTGGAACCACCCAGACCCCAGTAATCGAATGAAAAAGCAGACTTAACGAACTTCCATTAACAATCTACCTAAACTAACACCGCAAAGAATATCTAACAACCAACTTTTTTTTTTTTTTTTTTTTTTAATAAGGAATAGGAGTAGGAGCGGGGGAATGGGCCCCGGGAGGAGGTGGTTTCCATGAGTCTGCCCGAACCGCCTTTCACTTGCACTCCCTCTCCTAAAACTGGCCTCACGCTCGGTCCGTAGCTCTGCCCCTGACTAATAGACCTGAACGGCTGCCGGAAACCGGGTGGGATCAGGGACTGGACTGTCGTTCCTTCAGGAACACTAATTAGCAGGTAAGATCTAATTACTTTTTCCTTATCGTCACTCCAGTCCAGTCCCTTCACTTCTGGGATGTACCAGAGAAGTTCAATCCTGGGTGGGATCCGGCAGACCAGACTGAAGAACCGCCAGACCAAACCGAGCGTCCGCTGAACTCTGCACGTCCAGCCTGTAATGCTTGGTGAAGGTATGCATAGAGGACCAAGTCACTGCCCTACAAATATCCAGAGGGGGAACTAGACTGAATTCTGCCCAAGAGGTGGCCTGCGCCCGAGTGGTGTGCGCCCGCAGTCCCACTGGAACCTGTTTCCCTTTCAGGATGTAGGCGGAAGCAATCGCTTATCTGATCCAACTTGAGATGGAGGCCTTGGCGGCCACCTCCCCTTTGTGCGGTCCTCCGAACTGAATGAATAGCCGGTCGGATTTCCGGAAAGGAGCTGTGCGGGAGAGGTAACGCTTCAAGGCCCTCTGGACGTCGAGGAGGCGAAGCTTGCTATCCCTACCTTCCTGTCCCTCGGCCGAGAGGACCGGGAGAGTAACTGTCTGGTTCACATGGAATGGGGAGATAACCTTGGGCAAGAAGGAAGGAACCGTGCGCAGGACCACCTTGTCCTTGAGAAATGACAGAAAGGGGGGCTGAGAGGACAGCGCTTGTAATTCGGAAACCCGTCTGGCCGAGCAGATGGCGACCAGAAACACAGTCTTCAGGGTTAAATCCTTTAAGGAGGCCCTCTTTACTGGCTCAAAGGGTTCCCCGATCAGGGCATTCAGCACCAGGTTGAGATCCCAAGGGGGGGATGACCGATCTCCGTTGAGGACGCAGACGTCTAACCGCTCTTAGGAACCTGGACACATCCGCGTGGGCCCCAAGGGTCTTGCCACGGACCTTACCTCTATAGCAAGCGATGGCAGCCAGCTGGACTCGTAAGGAACTGTGTACTAGGCCCTTGTCAAATCCTGCTTGCAAGAATTCCAGAACCTCCGGAACTGAGGCCGATAGGGGCTTTCTTCGGTGCTCTGCACACCATGCCTCGAAGATGCGCCAAACCCTTACGTAGGAGAGGCAGGTCGAGCGCTTCTTAGCTTTCAACAGCGTCGTGATTACCGCTCCTGAATAACCTCGTTTCAGGAGCCGTGCCCTTTCAATAGCCAGGCCGTACGTGAGAATCGATCCACGTGAGACATCCGAACCGGGCCTTGCCTCAGCAGGTCCCTTTTGCAAGGGAGCCGCCAAGGCCGGTCGGCGACCAACCTCACCAGATCCGCATACCAGGGGCGGTGAGACCAATCGGGAGCTATGAGGATTACTAACCCCTGGTGGGACTCCACCCGCTGGAGGACCTTTCCGATAAGAGCCCAAGGGGGGGAAACAGAGAAGACCCTCCCAGGGCCATTTCTGGGACAGGGCATCCAGGCCTTCGGACATTCTTTCCTTCCGTCGACTGAAGAATCGGTCCACCTTGGCAGACGAGAACCTCGCCATGAGATCCATGACTGGGAGCCCCCAACGGGTCACTATTTGGTCGAAGGTCTCCTGCTCCAGTTCCCACTCTCCGTGATCTATCTTGTATCTGCTGAGGTAATCGGCCATGACGTTGTCCATGCCGGCCACGTGCTGAGCTGAAAGCGCTTCCAACTGAACTTCTGCCCACTGGAATAAAGCGTCCGCCTCCTTCTCCAAGGCGGGACTGCTGGTGCCGCCCTGGTGGTTGATGTAGGCCACTGTGGTGACATTGTCAGAGAGAACGCGAATTGCTCTTGTTTGTACTAAGGTCTCTAGGGCCTTGAGCGCTAGGGTGACAGCCCGCAATTCCAGTCTGTTGATGGGCCATTGAGACTCCAACGGTGTCCAGCGACCCTGGATGAATTGATCCTCGCAGTGAGCTCCCCAGCCTGCCAGGCTGGCATCCGTCAATAGTAACCACTGATGAGGTTCGAGGGGCGTCCCGCGTTCCAGATTCCTTGGGCTCCGCCACCAGAGGAGGGACTGTTTGGTCCGCGGAGCACAAGGCAGCTGCATTGACAGGAGATGATGCTGGGGGTACCACCGACGCAGTAGAGCCCGCTGAAAAGGCCGCATGTGAGCCCTGGCCCATGGCACTACCTCTATCGCCGCCGCCATTGTTCCCAGTACCTGGAGATAATGCCACGCTGAAGGGTTTCATCTGCCCAGAAACTGCGAGACCAGGAGCCTTAGGTCTCTTGCCCTCGTTCGTGACAGGAACACTCTGCCTCTTCTGGTGTCAAACCTTGCTCCGAGATACTCGAGTTCCTGGGAGGGAGCCATCCTGCTCTTTGTTCGATTGATGACCCATCCCAACTCCTCCAGAACCTGAATTACCCTGGCCATCGCCGAGCAACTTTCCTCTTCCGACTTTGCCCGTATCAGCCAGTCGTCCAGGTAAGGGTGTACTAGTATCCCTTCTTTCCGTAGGAAAGCTGCTACGACCACCATCACTTTGGTGAAAGTCCTTGGGGCCGTAGCTAGGCCGAAGGGCAGGGCCTGGAATTGAAAGTGGCCTATTGGCACTGCGAATCTCAGGAACTGTTGATGGGACTTCCTGACCGGAATATGCAAGTAGGCTTCTGTTAAATCGAGGGACGTCAGGAACTCTCCGCCCCTTACGACTGCTATGACTGACCGTAGGGTCTCCATGCGGAAGTGTGGTACCCTGAGACAGCGGTTGACCTGCTTTAGGTCCAGGATCGGACGGAAGGATCCTTCCTTCTTTGGTACCACGAAGTAAATCGAGTACCGACCCGAGTCGCACTGGTCTGGAGGTACTGGGACCACAGCCCCAAGTGCTATTAGACGAGTGAGAGTTGCCTCTATGGCCGACCTCTTTGTAGGAGAGCCGCAGGGAGACTGAACAAAGGCTGGAAGTATTTGTTTTGCAAATTCAAGAGCATAGCCCTCTCTGATCACCTCTAGGACCCATTGATCGGACGTGACCCAGGACCAGGCTGGAAGAAACCGCCTTAACCATCCGCCCACCGGCAGCCCTTTCCCCTGGACCCCCGTCATCTCATTGTTGTTTACTGGGGCCCCGAGGAGGAGGAGGAGAATGACCCAAACCCTCGACCTGCTCCTCGAAACCCTCTAAACCCTTGACCCTTAGAGGGAAAACGGCCCCTGGGAAAGGGGTTTGACCTGGCTGGGCGAAACCTCCGGGGGTCCCGAGGCTGGTTACGCACTGGGGCTAGAGGGCGCCCTTGCTTCGGTCTGTCTTCCGGAAGTCTGCCTCCCTTAGACTCGCCAAGGTCCTTTATCAGCTTCTCTAAATCCTCTCCAAATAACAGTTTCCCCTTAAAGGGAAGTCGACTCAAGCGTGCCTTTGAGGAGGCATCAGCTGCCCAATTCTGTAGCCACAAATAACGCCTGGCCGCCACCACCGAGGCCATGTTCTTGGCCAGGCTTCTGATGAGGTCATACTGACTATCCGCCAAGTAGGCTGCTCCGGATTCCAACCTGGCAGCGTTGGCCTGCGTCTCGCCCGCGGAGCCCTCTGCTGCGTGAAGCTGTTGTGACCACCTTAGACAGGCCTGGGCCACCCAAGCTCCTGAAACGGAGGCCTGCAAGGCGAGAGCGCTTACATCAAAGGCTTGCTTCAGGAGCGTATCCAGTTTTCTGTCTTGAGAATCCCTTAAGGCCGTGCTGCCCTCAACTGGGATAGTAGTCTTCTTAGTAACTGCTGATACCGCTGCATCCACCCTGGGAGACCTCAGCAGCTCTTTGTCTGCCTCTGGAAGAGGATATAGATGAGTCATGGACCGGACTCCCCTTAAACTTGACTCTGGTTGGTCCCATTCTTCCTGGATCATCTGACCCACCACCCTGTGGACCGGAAAAACCTTCTGGGATCTCCTGATGGCCTGGATTAAAGGGTCCTCCAAAACCTCTTCCTCCGCTGGCGTGTCTGAGGCTACATTGAGAACTTTCAGGGACTCATTAATTAATGTCAGGAGTTCCTCCCGACGAAAGACTCTAATTATACGGGATTGATCTTCTTCTGGGATCTCCCCTTCCTCAAGTTCCTCCTCTTCCTCGTCCAAGTCCTTGTCAGAGTTATCCTCCTCCGGGGAACCCTGAGAGAGGGACGCGAGGGGCTCCTCACAGCTCAGACAGGGGTGCTTCAACGGTATGCCGGAATCCGGATTGCTTGATCTCAAGGGTCTGGCTGACTTGTCTTCCGCCGACGACCCAGCCTCTCCTGCCCCTAAGCCTTGCTTACGTAAGCAATAAGCCTTGTGAAGTAGGAGAATGAAGTCAGGAGAGAAAAAATCCCCGGCCCCTCCTTCTCCTGTGGGGGAGGGGGGAAGGGGCAGAGGCGGGGTGGGTAAATCAGATGACGTAGACGGAGGGAACTGAGACCCCCCCCTCCCCTTCTAGAGGGTCTCCTGACCCCTGAGAAGAATGCATCATGGCCAGGTTAATTTCTTGCTCCACGGAGGCAGCCACTGCAGCGCAACCCCTGCAGATTCCTGCCTCCGAGGAAGTACCCCTGCGGGTGCCACAGGATGGACACCGAGACTTGCCCGCCGTGTCACTGACAAGGGTTACTGAAGCCCTTCCTCTCCGAGGCTTACACAATTGGTCTAAGCAACAAAACTGCACAGAACAGATAGAGAGGACGACCGCCCCTTAATAACTGTGTGTGTGAGTGCTCTCTCCTCTGGCAGATAAATTAATAGGTTCCCCGAAAAGGAACTAACACATCAGCAAAAAAAAAACGGGGTTAAAACTAAATCAACTTTGAAATCAAATAAATCAAAAATAAATCAAGAGAGCAGATGGATTAAAAAATAAATAAATAAACCCCTGTCCCTTAGTCCCAAGTACTTGCGGTTTATTGTTGCTGTCTGGGCCCGACTCCGCGGTCACTGTCCGTTGGCTCTACATGTGGTAGGCCTCACCACGTGGAGACCAGAACGGGGGACCGCGAGTCTGTCCACCGGGCCGATCCTCCCTCTGAATGCCGCTTGTAGCTGGGAACCGCTCTCCGGATTAAAGAATCGCCGCTTTAAACAGACTCCCCGAAGGTAAACGGGAGCTCCAGAGCTCGCCTCCGCGTCCTTCTGCTCCAGGACGGGAATGGCGGCGGCAATTGGATTGCGGCGGTGCCTCCAGTGCTCAGCCACCAGGAGGGCTTCGGCGCGAGGCAGGGCAGGTCTGCGGGAGATCGTGCAGGGTCCGGCCGAAACAGCAGCAGAAGAGAGCCGAGAAGGTCCTCCTTGCTGCTGCGTGCAGGAAAGTACCTCCGATACCCGGCCCCGGGGGGGGGGGGGGGGAAGGGAAGAGGACGGAGAGAGCAGGCAGGAGCAATTAAAGGTACAGGACCTAAAGAAATTAAAGGGAAGTTTAAATAAAAAGGTAGATAAAGACAAAAAGAGAAAACTAAAAGGGAAGTTTAAATAAAAAGGAAGACTCCAGTAAGCCCTAGGCTTACGGAACCCTCCAGCTGCTTGGAGGCTGAGAATACTGGGGTCTGTGGGTGGTTCCAGTGGTATTTATACCGCTCCGTCCCCCAAAAAGGTTGGGCTCAGCCTTCAAGCTGCTGGAAGGGTTGCACAACCCAGAAGTGAAGGGACTGGACTGGAGTGACGATAAGGAAAACGGGTTAATGCATGTTAAATGCTCATAGCCCTTTTATTTCTATGAACGCAATGGCACCTAACTTCATTAACATGTGTTATCCTTTAATAAAAGGGCCCCTAAATACCCTTGTGTGAAAAACTATGTAAACCCATCAGCCAGTAACTGGTGCCACCTCTCTGAGCTGTAATAACTTCAACATTCTGTCTCTGTAACATATCAAAACACACTTGAGAAATGTGCCCCCATTCTTCCATATAGAATTGTTTCAACTCTGATGTTAGGGAAGGGGGAGGACCTTCCTTGCACGAACAGCTGGCTTCAGGCCACAACATTTCAATAGGGTATAGGCCAATCTCAAACATGAAGGGCATGTGTACTAAACTGTTGGTGCAGTTAATAAAGGGTTCACTACGCTAAGTCCGTTATAGTATCTGTTACTGTACACTAAAAATGTGGCCGATGTAAAAATACCACATTAACTGCTTGCAATGGAAACTGGGTGGTTAAAGGCAGAGTGTGGTCGTTGAACGCACATAGAGGTCAGCATGGGTGTTTCTGGCACACATTCACCATCAATGCTGCAGTTACTGCAGCAAATGGTTTGGCATAGGGGAGGGACTGGACCAGAGCTAACTACATGGGAACATATCGTGCACGCTTCCATTCATTAGCACCAGTCCAGTGACAACTTTGCACTAAGGGGCTTGTTTACAAAGCCGCGGTAGCGGTTTCCGATTGTTATCGGAGCCGCGACCCCATTGATTTCAGGTGCTCCTTGTGGTCTTGGGCAAGCCACTTAACCCTCCATAGCCCATGTTCCCTGTAAAATAGTTATCTCCAAGTTATAATGCCCTGTTCAATGTAATTTCAGTTTGTTCAATGTAAACCGCACTGATGCAGAATAGCGCAGTATATAAGAGAATGTAAATAAATAAATGGGGCCGTGGCTCCGATAATGATCGGAAACCGCTACCGCGGCTTTGTAAACAAACCCCTAAGTTTTAGGGCCAAACGCATGGTAAACTACAGCATTTTAGTAAACATACTCTAAAATCCAGCTATTCTGTAGATTTACAAGAATGTTTAGGGTTGGCATCTTGCTATATAATCCAACATTCTCCAGACTTTTCCAATATAAAGTAAAATTCAAAGTTCTATCAACGATGGCAAGCCATTCCATTCCCAACACAGTTTCACACCATAATATATCTATCTCCATGCTTGACAGTCAGGGAAAGGTCCTTACTTTAGCACAAAGTGTTTCTTTTTTGTTGCAATCACATGGTTTGTTTATCTATATTTATATCTGTACACACACACACACACGTTTTTTCCTTTTTTAATTGTTGGGTACCTGTAGCTGTTCTGCAGTCTCAACCCCAGGGAGCCATGTGCTGGAGCGAGCATGGCCAAGTCAAGTGAAGTACCATGCTGGTGGGAAATCACCACAGCATTTTAAAATTAAAATTGGGCTGGGAGCATCCTAAGCATGAAGGTTGTGTGAAGAGAAAAAACTGCAATCTGCAGGGGTTCACGGCCTGTATGGGAAGAGCAGGGAACAGAGGATAAGGTTTAGTGTTTCTCTCAGACAAGGGCCAAACTGTTTTAGAAGAAATGAAGCCATGATCCACGGCTATTGCTGCGCTGTGCAGAGAGCTACGGGAGAAAGGCTACATCTGTAAAAAACAAAGCCGTGAGGATGACAGGATCAGGCTGTGATTGCAGTTGGGCAAGTTGCGAGGCAGCCAGAGTTGTATGCAGCGCAAAGCTGTGATGATTTAGAGGGGCTACAAAGGCTGTATTAGAGATGTACTGGCATTTGGGAGGCAAATGGCTGAGATAGCTGTGAAATTTTAAAAAGGGCCGCAACCACAAATTAAACTTTTAAAAAGAAGCATGAGGGACTCTCCCGATGGCAGGGGTGAGGAGGAGAGAGAGCTGTGCTGATGAACAATGGATTACTTCTGGATGAATTCTGCAGAATGCAGAATATGCACATAATTCTGCATTTGCTGTGCAGAATTCTGCACACCGAGCCAGACAATAATGCAGGATCAGGTGCACACGCTTTAAGAGCACCCAATCCTACCTCACTGTTAGCAGCAACACAGTCATTTGCTCCTGTGGCTGTGCTAAAGTCCAATGCCTGTGCCTGCTTCCGAGAGGAAGCGCTCCTGCGTACTTTTGAAAAGATGCCGGCAGCAGACTCTAGCACAGCCATGGGGGCAAACTGCGATCAAGCTGCTAGTGAATGGGGTGGGGGGCGTCTTTGTTGGGGGCAGAAGATGGGCTGCTGGCGAGTCAGGAGTTGGCTAAAGGCTAGAAGTTAGAAAGAGAAAACGGAGGGAGGGAATAACAGGTTGGGGACAGAACTGTGATTTGAGCAAGAGAGCTAAGGAGGGAAAAGAGGAAATTTCAGGTCTAAAGGTAGAGTTACACTTTATGCTGGGGGAATTCTGCACAAAAATGTACTAATAAAGCATGCAGAATTTTAGAATACCGAGTGCAGAATTTTCAAAACTTTTTGCACAGAATTCCCTTAGCTGTAATGGGTTTAGCAACCAAATTTTCTCTTAAAGGGCCAGAGCCCTGCTTAAGAAGGAAGCTGACAGGCATCAGGAAAAGGTGAAGTGAGAGCCTGCTGGTGATAAAGAGGTACAATGGGAGTAAGGCATTGCTGTTGGAGGGAGAACATTTTATTTTAAAAAAGTGACATCTTACTTACCAGATAATGTCCTTTCTTTGAATCCTGCTAGATCAGTCCAGACAAGTGGGTTGTGCTCCCCTACCAGCAGACTGATGGAAACAAAGAACCAATGAAAAGCAACAGATTTCCAAGACATCACTCTTATGCCTCTATCCAGCTCAGCCACCAGAAGTCCCCTTCGGCATTCGTCCCAAAGCATATGGGAGTTACAGAGCAAACCTCACACAACCTCAAATGTGGGCAGCAATGAATAATCAACAGTAGTGAACTATGTACAGGAAAGCAGAAACAGAAGGCTGTCAGAAGATGAGCTGCACAGCCAAGTATAAAATCATGGAGGCCCCAAGGTTAGTGCAGTAGAAAAAATAGCAATACAGTTTCAGGGGCAGGCCCTGGACTGCTTTAGCAGGACTCAAGGAAAGAATATTATCTGGTAAGTAAAATGTCACCTTCTATATCCTCCTGCTAGACCAGTCCAATTAAGTGGAATGTACCAAAGCTACACAGCAACTCACAATATTCTCATGTCGAAGGCCGTGTCTGCCCGGATGTGGACATACAAGCGGTAATGCTTGACAAAACTGGAAAGAGATGCCCATGTCGCTGCCTGACAAATGTCAGCAGGGGCCACCGAGCTCCACGCTGCCCATGAGGATGTTTCTGCTTGGGTAGAATGGGCATGCAAGCCCTGCGGAACCAGCTGGTTCCATAACAGATATGCGAAGGCAATAGCCTCCTTAATTTAGCACCCCAAGGTCAACTTGGCTGCCATGGCTGCCACTGCTCTGTCGCCCCCCCCCCCCCTTATGCAGGCCAGCAAACAGCATAAAAAGATGGTCAGAATTAAGAAAGGACTTCGTAACCGCCAAGTACCAGAGAAGCACCCTCTCGACATCCACAATGCGAAGATCCTTATCTTTCCCCTGGCACTGCTCCTTAGAGGAGGGCGGCAGACAAACCACCTGGTTCACGTGAAAGGGAGACAGCTCTTTAGACAAGAAGCCAGGCCCAGGGCGAATGGAAACTGCCTCAGTTGAAAAAAAGGACAGATAAGGGATCTCAGCAAGACAAAGTCTGCAGCTGGGAAATCTGCCTTGCGGAAAAAAAAATTGTAACCAAAAAGTCAGTCTTGAGCATCAAAACCTTCAAGGTAGCATGCTTCAATGGCTCAAAACGGGCCACCATTACGGTTCTGAGCACCAGAGAGAGATCTCGGGAATGGATCATAAACCAAAAAGGGGAGGGGGGGGGAGAGACGCAGACATCAAATCCCTTGAAGAAAAATGAGAAATGTTCGGGCACAAGGCCAAGGGCTTGCCAGCCACTGGACCATAGAAACGGGTCAAAGCTGCCACCTGAACCTTCAGGGAGCTAAGTGAATGGCCCTTGTCTAGGTCATCCCACAGAAAAGAAAACAGGAAAAACACACCCTGGCTGCCTCAGGAGCCAACTGCCACACCAGCACTTGAAGAGGCATCACATCCATATGTATGCTAGCTTGGTAGACCCTCCTCCGGGCACCAAGTATAGCAGTACTGCTGGAGAGTAGCCCTTACACGCTAGCAGTCTCCTTTCAAAAGCCATGCCATAAGCGAGAAGGGAACCAGGTACTCCACAACAATCAGTCCCAGCCGCAACATCCCCGGAGACAGAGGCAGCCAAAGAGGATGCGCTTGAAGGAGCTGCATTAGATCTCTGAACCATGCATGCATGGGACATAGGAGGAGAGCGGCTTCTTACCAGGCAGCACCCTCCTTCTCTGCAGCCCTAGGCTTGACTGCTAATATGAATCAGATGGGACACCATACCATCATGTGTTTTATATAAACCAGGGGTCTCAAACACGCGGCCCGCGAGAGCATTTTGTGCGGCCTGCGACGCCACAACTTTTTTCATTGGTTTCACTTTTCTCACCTGATTGCCGGCGCGGCCGCGTGGGGTTAAAAAATACTCTCTCTAAAGTCGTCTTCTCTGTCCACATGACCCGAGTCACGAGCCTGCCCTCAACCAATTAGAGACAGGAAGGAGGGGGGGCAGTCAGCCGAACGCCACGAGGCACCACGCGTCCTCAAGGATCCATTTTGTGCACAGCTCTCCGTGGGCAGGTATGGAGGCAGTCTGCCCTGCCCCCGGAATTCCCCGATGTTAGCCAGCCCTGCGCCTCCCTCAGTCCCTCTCCTCTTCGGCTTTCAGAGCCGCGAAGGGAGAGCTTCTCCCTCGCAACTCTGTTAAGCTCGCCGAGGCAGATGGGAAATTTCCCATAAGCCTCAGCGGGCTTAGCAGAGTCGCAAGGGAGGAACTCTCCCTTCGCGGTTATAAGCCGAAGCAGAGAAGGATTGAGGGAGGGAGGGAAGCAAGCAAGCAGGCAGGCAGGGAGGGAGGGAGGGAGGGCTGGCTCTGCCGGGCAGGGGGGGCCCCACGGGACATTCGATTTTGCCGCGGCTGATGGGGGGGGGGGGTTAGGACTGGTAATGTGCTGTGGGTTGATGGGGGGTGGGTTAGGACTGGTAATGCCACTGGGGGGTTAGGACTGGTAATGTGCTGTGGGCTGATGGGGGGGGGGTTAGGACTGGTAATGCCACTGGGGGGGGGTTAGGACTGGTAATGTGCTGTGGGCTGATGGGGGGGTTAGGACTGGTAATGTGCTGTGAGCTGATGGGGGGGGGGGGGGTTAGGACTGGTAATGTGCTGTGAGCTGATGGGGGGGGTTAGGACTGGTAATGGGCTGGGGGGGTTGCTAGGACTGGAAATGGGCTGAGTGGAAGGGGGGCTTGAACTGCAAATGGATGATGGGGAGGGGGGCTTGGAATGGAAATGGGCTGTGAAGGGAGGGAGCTAGCACTGGAAATGGGCTGAGTGGGGGGGAGCTAGGGTTGGAAATGGGCTGATGCAGGGACTAGAAAGGAGCGGATGCTGGGTGGGGCTGGAACTAGAAGGGAGCTGATGCTGGGGGAGGATTAGAATGGGATGGAGCTGGGAAAGTGAAATGGAGAGGGAAAAAATATTTTGTGCGGGAGGGAAGACAAATCTACAATTGGCCAGGATTTGGGAGAGTAAGTGGAGATTGAGGATGGAGGGGTAATATTTGAGTGGATAAAATAGGAATGAGGAAAGAGCAAAAGGAGAAAGATTAGTATGTTAAAGCAGATGTAGAGAGAGAACGAAAAAAAAACTAGAAGAGAGAAGACAGGACAAATGGACAGCAGACGATGGAGAGTTAGCAGAAGACACGAAGAAACCATAAGAAAGTGGCTGGAACAATTGCAACTGAAAAAAAATGCACAAAAGGTAGGAAAATCTCTCTATTTTGAATTTATTAACTGGAATATGTCTGCTCTGGGAAATGTGCATCATTAATGTCTGTGCTTTGTTTAGTACAAGAAATTAATTTATAGTTTTATTTCTACAGTGTTGTTGTACATTCCAAGTTTGGCTTTTGGAGTTCCCAATTTAATTATTGTCTTCCTGTTTCTAAATTGTGATTCCTTGTTTGGTGATGGTGTATGTTCTGTATGTGTAAGAGCTGAGGTATTCTGTTTATGTAATTCCTATTTGACATTGCTACTTGTTCTCTTTTCCCAGTAGGTCATGTATTGTTGTTCTCTGAAATGTATTGATTTAATATTTGCAGTGTTGCCTTTTGATAGGTAGGGTCTGGTGCTTTGTGAGTCCTGGTAGTGCTGTTATGATACGGGGGGGGTTGCTATGGGTTCTAAATGGGCAGTGTTTGTAGTAGTTCCTAATGTGCCTGGCGGTTGGCAGTGGATTATAGTAATATAGAAATTGTTTAGTCTTTCTTTATCCATACACTCATTATGCAACATTATGCAAATATTTATGCAAATGAGGCCCCTGTCTTATGCGGCCCCCGGGTTACTTTAGAAGTCCTCATTTGGCCCTCAAAGCAATTTGAGTTTGAGACCCCTGACATAAACAGTGACATTGGGCTTCAGGGGAGCACAACGCAGCCCAGTGAGAAGCTGCTCTCGTTCTCTTTCCTGTGCATTACTAAACACAGCTAGCTGGGCTTATTTATTTAGACAGTTTTGTATATCACCTTATCCTTCAATCAAAGTGGTCACAACACAATTGGGGGATACATTTAACACGAGGGGATATGAGACACATACGCTAATACTTACAGGGAACATGGGCTATGGAGGGTTAAGTGGCTTGCCCAAGACCACAAGGAGCACCTGTGGCTTATGTGGAGCAGGAGTGGATGCTGTGCAAGTAGTGAGAACATACTGTGGGATTTTTCTAAGGGGGGAGGGGAACAGATCAAGCTGGAGGATGTTGTGGTAGAGGTGTTCCTGGGAAAGGAGAGCAAGCGCTCGGACAAAGATCTCAGGGTCTTCCTAGGAGTTAGAGATGCTGCATCAGTCAAGCATTCTTGCAGTTCTGCCCCAAAGTTTTTAAAAACTTGTATCCACGTACATTACACTGGCCAGAAGGAGGGCTGCTTGTTTGTCTGACTGCATATAGTGTGTGTTGGGGGGGGGGGGGAGGAGGAGGAGGGGACGTGCTTGGGGTGGGAGTATGACTGCCTTCCTGAGTGGTAAGGGCTAGCTGGGAGGAGTGTGGCCGACTGGGGGAGGAGGTATATGGTGAAATGGGTGATGATAGGGTGGGACAATATGAGAAAGAGGGAGAGACACTTGGCAATTATGGTGCATTAGAGGGTCCGATTTACTTTGGGTCTCCTAACTAGATAGGGTTAAACAATTATCTCAATTTAAAAATGTTATCAAGGAGCAGTGCATAGATAGGGAAAACCTGTGCTTCAGATGCTAAACAAAGTCTAAACTTAACTAAAGAAGGGCTACTATAGAAAAAGTAGAAGTGATAGGGTTTTGCTTTCTTTAATTTTTAAAAAGGTAGGGAGTAGGGAGATTTCATATTTTAGATTGGCCAAGTCAAAGTTCTGACCTAAACACTATTTAAATGTGGCAAAACCTGAAGTGAGCTGTTCATGCAAGGACACCCTCAAATTTTGCAGAGCTCTGTATGGTAGACAGAAGAGGTCTTGTGAGCCAGTGAATATTTACAGACCCTGCTAATTTCAGTAACCACCTTACAGCACTTAGTACACTAAAAAACTTTAAACTGCACAGGGGAGGGGAGGGGGGAGGGGGGAGGAATCCAAAATGGCCACACACTGCTGATGCTATTGTTTCCATGGCGATTGCCTTGATTCCAATATGCACAAAAAAAAAATAAAAAAAAATAGAAAGTTGGCAAGTGTCCTCCCTAAGCTGAAGCAAGTACCTGATAGTATGATAGACAACTCTACTCCCTACCACCAGGATGACATCTGTGAGCAATGCCCACTGCAGGCACCGTGAGGGGGGTAGAGGACTCCACCAATGCTTTTGGACTGAATCTTTCTTAGATTAGACTTCAGAGCGCCTCCACCCAGGGATGGTGCTACCTCGTAAGCGAGGTAAGCGCAGCAGGAGGGCTCCGACACTAGTCGTCCCCTCTCCATAGCGACAATCGCAAACAGAAGATCCTGCTTGTGGGACTTCCTGCTCCCGTGGGCAGGAAAGTTGTGCAAGGAGAGCTACTGGCCAGATCACATCTGCTGTAAGTCCCAAGGTAAGAGTGCAAGGGCAAATGGCGAGCGGGGGGGGGGGGAGGTGTCAGAGTGCAAAGGGGACGTGAAAAAAGGCCAGAGTCTGGGACGGGGAACAGAGATGGAGGAACAGCAGGAGAGTAGAAGGAAGATACTGGACATGAGGATAGAAGACTAGGGAGACAGATACACTGGACACAGAGGGGGAATAGGGAGATTGAGGTGAAATGAAGATGGACAGAAAATGTTAGACTCGGGGGGGGGGGGGTATCACGAGATAAGCAAGCTAGTAGAAAAGCGGAGTTCACAAGGAGGGGTGTAGGGAGAGATGACTGGAGGAAAGGTCATGAGGAGAAGAGTGAATGCACTTATAGGTCAGAAGAAGAAATTTGAATTGGATACGGAAAAGGAAAACAGTGAAGTGATTTGAGAGGAGGGGTTATCTAAGCGTAACGAAGCTGGCAAAAGATTAGATGCGCAGCAGTGTTCTGAACAGATTGAAGGGGAGAGAGGTTACTAAGAGGGAGACTAGCAAGAAAGAGGTTACAATAGTCAAGACGGGAAGTAATTAGAGAGTGGACCAGACGAGAGTGGATGCAGATCTCTCTCATGCATATTCATTGTGAATATCCTGAAAACCTGACTGGCCTAGGGTCCCAGAGGACTGGATTGAGAACCACTGATTTAAACTATTTTATGGACATAATTGCCTAGGCACAGTATAGCATTCTGAAATGCTGGCATATGAATAATATGTTGTTAAGAACATAAGATATGCCATACTGAGTCAGACCAAGGTCCATCAAGCCCAGTATTCTGTTTCCAACAGTGGCCAATCTAGGTCTGGGTCAAGCATTGATATCTTCGGTCACTTCTTTTTTTTTTTTTTTTTTTTTTTAAATTTTTAATTATTACAAACAAATTCCAGAATACAATCTGAAGCGAAATACAGATAACATAAAGAGACAAAAATATCTCCATGAAAATCACACCCAAAGAAATATATTATAATAATTCTAGACCACCATAAAACCACTATAAGATCCAAGAAAAAAGAAAAAAATAATCATACTTAGAAACTAAGTTACTTAACAGATAATCACAGGAGCATTGATATCATTATATGGCGGCCGATATGGGAGTCCCCTCTATCCCTCCTTCCCTACTTTGTATAAATTGCAACAATTGTAAGGCATCAAAAAACAAATATTGTTTAGCACAATACAAAATCACACATTTACACGGATATCTTAATTTAAATTGAGCTCCCAGAGAGAGGGCTCTCTGGCGTAAAGCCAGAAAGTCTCGCCTCCTTTTCTGGGTGTCTCGAGAAAGATCAGGAAAAATATGTATTTTTGCGCCCATAAATTGAGATTGAGACATTTTTAGGAAATACAATTTTAACACAGCATTCCTATCTGATTCGAAGGCAAAATTAACCACAAGAGTAGCCCGACTTGTCACCACCTCCAGCGAGCTTTCAAGAAATTCAGTCAAATTCAATGTAGAAGATACTGGCCCTGCAGCAGTGCCCTGCTGACCAGGCAGATCTACAGAGGCAATAGACACATATTGAGCCCTTGCCAGAGGGGGTAGCGAAGCCTCGGGCATCTGTAAAACTTCCAAAAAGTACTTACGGACCAAGTCCAACGGTGCGAGCAAGGGAGACCTCGGGAAATTCAGAAATCTTAGATTATTTCTCCTCAGCTGATTATCAAGAAATTCAATTTTTCTTGCCTGAATCAACCGGTCCCTTGAATTCACAACACCGAGGGCCTGCAACTCCTCCACCTTAGATTCCACCTGCAGAATTTTCGTAGCATGAATAGTAGCCTCCGTTTCCAGAGAGGAGCACTGCGCTTTAACTTCAGACAAATCCTGAGATACAGAACCCACAAACGGTAAGAAGGACTGCTGGAGGGTAGAGATAGCTTCCCACAAGCTATCCAATGTTACTAGCGCCGGTTTAACCACACTCCCAGGCAACCGGGAAGCCACAATGCGGGGGGAGCTACTTCCACCAAACTCTACCCCCGAGGAACCGCCGGAAGGAGACACTCCTGCTCGACCCCCTACGGCTCCAACTGCTGCCAAATCCTTCCCACGGGAGCCCTCAGCAGACCCAGCGGCTGCACACATCGGGGAAACCTCACTCGTCTGCAACACCGTGAGAGGGCCTCCCGGCTGAGCTGGGGACGCCTGTACAGGGCTCAGAAGGACCCCTTCCACGCTGAGATCCGCCTGCAACAACGGCGGATCCCTCGAAGCCATACAGCCGGCAGGGGCACAGAATCCGGTTATCGAAGTCTGAACGAGCTGACCAGCCGAGGAAGACGCCTCCGAGGACTTCTGGGCAAGCTGTTTCCTTTTCCTCCCCATCAGAACGATACGCTCAGATACCGGACCAGGACCAACACTGTCGGCATCTTACTCCAACGCCATCTTGGATCTTCGGTCACTTCTTAATAATGGTTTATGGACCCTTCCTCCAGGAACTTGTCCAAACCTTTTTTAAACCCAGCTACACTAACAGCCTTTACTACATCCTCCGGTAACAAATCCCAGAGTTTGATTACACGTTGAGTGAAAAAATATTTTCTTTTATTAGTCTTAAATAGTTTACCCAGTAGCTTCATTGCATGTCCCCTGGTCTTTCTATATTCTAATAAGGTAAACAATCGATCTACGTTTACCCGTTCCACTCCGTTCATTAATTTATAGACTTCTATCATATCTCCCCTCAGCTGTCTCTTTTCCAGGTTAAAGAGCCCTAACCTTTTTAGCCTTTCTTCATAGGAGTATCCTTCCATCCCCTTTACCATTTTGGTGGCTCTTCTCTGTACCTTTTCTAAAATCGCTATATCCTTTTTAAGATACGGCGACCAGAATTGCACGCAATATTCAAGGTGCGGTCTCACCATGGAACGATATAGAGGCATTATAATATCTTTTGTTTTATTTTCCATTCCTTTCCTTATCATGCCTAGCATTCTATTTGCTCTCTTGGCCGCCGCTGCACACTGGGCCGAGGGTTTTAACATGGTATCCACAATGACACCTAAATCTTTTTCCTGGGTGGTGGTTCCTAATGTGGAACCTTGCATCGTGTAACCATAGTTTGGGTTGTTCTTCCCTAGGTGCATAACCTTGCACTTGTCCACATTAAATTTCATCTGCCATTTTGATGCCCAGTCTTCCAATTTATCAAGATCCTCTTGCAATTTTTCACAATCCTCTTGGGTTTTAACAACTTTAAATAGTTTTGTGTCATCTGCAAATTTGATAACCTCACTCGTTATTCCACTTTCCAGGTCATTTATGAATATATCAAAAAGCAGCAGATCCAGCACAGATCCCTGGGGTACACCACTATTCACCTTTCTCCAATGGGAAAATTGGCCATTTAGCCCTACCCTCTGCTTTCTATCTTTTAACCAGTCCCTGATCCACAATAGTACACTGCCTCCTATTCCATGACTCTTTAGTTTTGCCAAAAGTCTCTGATGAGGGACCTTGTCAAAGGCTTTCTGAAAGTCCAGATACACTATATCAACAGACTCACCTTTGTCCACCTGTTTATTCACTCCTTCAAAAAACATAACAGATTAGTAAGACAAGATCTTCCTTGTCTAAAGTCATGTTGGGCTGTCTCCCATTAGGTTGTGACTATCTACATGCTGAGTAATTTTATTCTTTATGATGGTTTCTACCATTTTTCCCGGTACTGACGTCAGGCTCACCAGTCTGTAGTTTCCCGGATCACCCCTGGAACCCTTTTTAAAAATTGGTGTTACATTGGCGATCCTCCAATCTTCAGGTATTAGAGATGATTTTAATGATAGTTCACAGATTACTGATAGCAGTTCTTTCAACACCCTTGGATGTATACCATCCGGCCCAGGTGATTTGCTACTCTTCAATTTATCTAATAGTTGTAAGACATCTTCCCGATGTATCGATATTTCCTTCAATTCTTCTGCACCTTTAAATACCACTTCAGTCATGGGTAACATCCCTATATCTTCCTCAGTAAAGACCGAAGCAAAGAATTCATTCAGTCTCTCCGCTATCGCCTTGTCGCCTCTTAGTGCTCCTTTAACCCCTTTATCATCTAATGGACCAACTGACTCTCTCACAGGGTTTTTGCTACGAATGTACTTGAAAAGGTCTTTATTTCGCGTTTTTGCTTCCGCAGCAAGCTTCTTCTCAAATTCTCTCTTTGCCTGCCTTATCAATGCCTTGCATTTGACTTGCCAGTGCTTGTGCTGTTTCCAAGTTTTGTCGTTTGGCTCTTTTTTCCATTTCCTGAAAGATGCTTTTTTGGCAACAGCCGCCTCTCTGACCTCACCTTTAAACCATGCTGGCAGTTTTTTGGACTTCCTTCCACTTTTCTTAAAGCGTGGAATACAGCTGGTCTGGGCTTCCAAGATAGTATTTTTCAACACCCAAGCTTGATGTACGTCTTTAACCTTCGCAACTGCTCCTTTTAGTTTTTTCTTAACTGTTTTCCTCATTTTATCATAGTCTCCCTTTCAAAAGTTAAAAAGTAGTACTGTGGATTTCCTTACTATCCCCTCCTCCACTAATTAAATAAAAGGCGATCATGTTATGATCACTATTGCCAAGTGGCCCCAACACCCTTATCTCTTGCACTAGATCTGGTGTTCCACTAAGGACTAGGTCTAATACGGCTTCCCCTCTGGTCGGCTCATGAACCAGCTGCTCCAAGAAGCAGTAATTTATTTCATCTAGGAACTTTATCTCCCTAACATGTCCTGACGTGACACTGACCCAGTCGATACCGGGGTAATTGAAATCACCCATTATTATTACTGCGTTGTAACTTTTGTTAGCTTCCTTGATTTCTTTGAGCATTTCATCATCCATTTGGTCATTCTGGCCAGGTGCTCGATAGTACACCCCCCCCCCCACTGCCATTGCCTTCCCCCTTTTATATGGAATTTCAATCCATATAGATTCTACAGCAGATTTTGTTTCCTGCAAAACTTTAATCCTTTCTGACTCAATGCCCTCTCTAACATAGAGCGCAACCCCTCCACCAATTTGATCAGCTCTATCATTACGATATAGTTTGTACCCAGGTATCACAGTGTCCCACTGGTTGTCCTCCTTCCACCATGTCTCTGATATTCCAATCATATCTAACCTTTCATTTAGTGCTATATATTCTAACTCTCCCATCTTATTCTTTAGACTTCTAGCATTTGCATACAAGCATTTTAGAGAATGTATTTTATTCATGTTAACTTGGCTATTGTTAGACATGGGTAAATTGGGATCTTTAAGCTCTGTTTGCTCCATACTTGAGGGCATTTGGGCTACTTTACTCTTTTGTGGAACATCTCTGCTTTTGGTAGTATCCTTCAAGGATACATTCTTCCGAACCATCCGCTCTTGGGCGACTGTCGGCTTTCCCCTAATATCTAGTTTAAAAGCTGCTCTCTCTCCTTTTTAAAGGTTAATGCCAGCAGCCTGGTTCCATCCCGGTTAAGGTGAAGCCCATCCCTTCGTAAGAGCCCCTCCTTTCCCCAGAATGTTCCCCAGTTCCTAACAAATCCAAAACCCTCATCTCTGCACCATTGTATCATCCACGCATTGAGACTCCGGAGCTCTGCCTGGCTTTTGGGTCCTGCACGTGGAACAGGAAGCATTTCGGAGAATGCTACCCTGGAAGTTCTGGATTTCAACTTCCTACCTAAAAGCCTAAATTTTGCCTCCAGAACCTCCCTACCACATTTTCCTATGTCATTGGTACCGACATGTACCAAGACAGCAGACTCCTCCCCAGCAATATCTAAGACCTTATCTAGGTGGCGCGTGAGGTCCGCTACCTTTGCACCAGGCAGGCATGTTTCCAGGCGATCCTCACGTCCACCAGCCACCCAGCTATCTACATGCCTAATGATCGAATCACCAACTATAACGGCTGTCCTAACCCTTCCCTCATGGGCACATGGCCCTGGAGAAACGTCCTCGGTGCGAGAGGGTTTTACATCACCTGGAGGACAGGTCCTAGTTACAGGATCACTTCCTGCCACACCAGGGTGATGCTCTCCTGTCACGTGACCTCTCTCCTCCATGGCAACAGGGGTGCTGCCAGACTGGAGGTGGGACTTCAGGACTATATCCCTGTAGGTCTCGTCTATGTACCTCTCTGTCTGTCTTGTTTTCCAAATCTGCTACTTTAGCCTCTAGAGAACGGACTCGTTCCCTGAGAGAAAAGAGCTCCTTGCACCTAGTGCACACGTAAGACTTCTCACCAACTGGGAGAAAATCATACATGTGACACTCAATGCAAAAGACTGGAAAGCCCCCATCCCGCTGCTGGACTGCTGTCTGCATCTTAGTTTTAAGTTTGTGTCTAGATCTTTAAGTTCTTACTTACTAGGGGTTGCTATGGGTATTTATACCAATAAAACTGTACCTAATATGTTTAATATACCTTGTTCACCTGAAGCTTAATTAATCTCAGGTCCTTAGTGTATGACTGATTTGTGTAATGAGCTTCACCTGAAAGCACCTCCTGTCTTTTAAGATGTGTAAGTACCTATAAAGCTATGATTATCCCAGGGGTGGGTGGGAGGGAAATAACACTTATTAAAAGAGGGCTGCTACACAGTACCCTGTCTTGTGCTGCTGAGGTAAGCTAAATTCTGATTTGATTTAAATTATAGTTCTTAGCTGCTGCTAGGCTCTAACTTCTTATGAAATTTAAACTACAAGCTCTCTGCTGGGTACTAAATTTAACCAGAAAGCTCTCGTGTGTGTTAAATTTAAACTAAAAGTACTTTGCTGTTACTTGGCCCTGAGTGACTATTAAATTTAAACTACAAGCTCTCTGCTGGGTATGAAATGTAACCAGAAAGCTCTCCTCTGTGTTTTAAATTCAAATTTTAATTGCTGCTACTAGGCCCTAACTGATCCAACAAAAAACAGTGGGTTCACAGATTAAGTAGCTTTAATACAAAGAATTATTTTTAAAAAATTACCGGAAGTATATACTCACAGTTGCAGATTTCTCTCCAGAAGTAACAGTCCCCCTTTCTACTCCTTCGCTGTTGTTGTTAAGTGCCATCGAGTCGGAGTCGACTCATGGCGACCCTCTGGATAGCTATCCTAAATTGTGTTTGGTCTTCAGTCAGGCGGCTCATTGTTGACAGAATGGTACCTGTAGCTGCTGTTATTGTATCGATCCATCTCATTGCTGGCCTTCCTCTTTTGCGTTGACCTTCTATCTTGCCAAGCATAATGTCTTTCTCTAATGATCTCTCTCTTCGCATGATGTGTCCAAAGTATGAAAGTCGAAGTCTTGTCATCTGAGCTTCTAAAGAAAGCTTAGGTTTGATCTCCTCTAGTACCGACTGGTTTGTTCTTCGGGCAGTCCATGGTACACACAGTATTTGCCGCCAGCACCATAATTCAAAGGCGTCAATTTTCTTCCTGTCTTTTTCACTGTCCAGCTTTCACATCCATATGATGTTATTGAAAATACCATGGCCTGAACAAGTCAAATCTTTGTATGGAGACATCTCTGCTCTTGAGAATCTTATCTAGGTCTTTCATAGCCATTCTGCCAAGAGCAATGCGTCGTCTGATTTCTTGGCTGCTTGTTGCTTCTTTGATAGTTGATCCAAGTAGGTTAAAGTTGTTCACAATTTCAATTTCTTCTCCTTCAATGATGAACCTGTTGATTATGCCAGTTGTCATGATCTTTGTCTTCTTTACATTAAGGTGCAGGCCCATTTTGAGACTATGTTCTTTGATTGTGAGAAGCAAATGTTTCAGATCATCTTCACTTTCAGCCAGTAATGTGGTATCAGCATAGCGAAGGTTGTTGATGAGTCTTCTACCAATCTTCACACCTCTGGTGTCTTCATACAATCCTGCTTCTCTGATGATTTGTTCTGCATATAAATTAAACAGGTAGGGGGAAAGTATGCAGCCTTGTCTTACACCTTTGCTTATTTTAAACCATTCTGCTTCTCCTTGTTCCGTTCGAACTGTTGCTTCTTGATCAATGTACAGATTGCACAAGAGAACGATCAGGTGTTCTGGTATACCCATGCTTCTTAATGTGGCCCAGAGTTTCTCATGGTTTACACAGTCAAAAGCCTTGCTATAGTCGATAAAGCACAAATAGATATCCTTTTGGTATTCTTTAGTCTTTAAGGATCCATCTCACATCTGCAATGATGTCTCTCGTTCCTCGCCCTTTCCTGAACCCTGCTTGCACTTCAGGTAGTCCTTGTTCCAGGTATGGTTGTAGTCTCTTTTGAATAATCTTCAGTAGAATCTTGCTGGCATGGGGATCAGAGCGATTGTGCGATAATTTCCACAGTCAGTTGAATCACCTTTCTTTAGTATTGGTATAAACACAGATCTTTTCCAGTCAGTTGGCCATGATGTTGTCTTCCATATTTCTTGGCAGAGCATTGTGAGTATGGTAACAGCTTCCTCAGATTGCTGCCATACTTCTATGGGAATGCTATCAATGCCTGGTGCTTTGTTCTTTGATAAGGCTTCCAATGCTGCTTCAACTTCTTCTTTCATCACCAATGGTTCCCGATCATAAGGTACAGGATGAAATGGCTGTTGGTCCACTTGATCTTTATCATATAAAAACTCTGTGTATTCCTTCCACCTTTTCTTGATCTTCTCAGCATCATTCAACATAGAACCTTGAGCATCTTGTAACATTCCAATTCGAGGCTGGAACTTTTTCTTTAACTCTCGTAGCTTTAGGAAAGCCGATCTTGTTCTTCCTCTAATAGTTTCTGCTTCTATTTCCTTGCAAGTGTCATTGTAGTACTTTTCCTTGTCCTGTCTTGCTGCACGTTGGAAATCTCTGTTAAGTTCTACGACTGTCTTTCTTTCTCCTCTGGCTTTAGCTTCTCTGCGTTTCTGGGCAATTTTCAGAGTTTCTTCAGTCATCCATTTTGGCCGTTTTTGCTTTTTCACCTTTTATAGAGACTTCTCGCTTTCTTCCAACACAACCTTCTTGATGTCATTCCATAACTCTTCCGGAGCTCTGTCACTTGTATCTAAAGCAGCAAATCGATTTTGCAGGCAGTCTTTAAATTCCAGTGGTATATTCAAGGTCATATTTTATTACATTCATGAGTGGCTTGCTCTTTTTCAACTTTAGCTTGAGTTTGCATACTAGTAGTTGATGATCTGTACCACAGTCAGCTCCAGGTTTTGTCTTTGTTGATGTTACAGAGCTTTTCCATCGTTGACTTCCACAGATGTAGTCAATTTGATTTTTATACAATCCATTGGGTGAAGTCCATATGTACAGTCGCCGCTTGTGTTGCTGGAAGAAGTTGTTTGAGATGAATAGATCATTGGTCTTGCAAAATTCTATCAGTCTTTCTCCAGCTTCATTTCTGTTGCCAAGTCCATATTTTCCAACTACTTTGCCTTCTTCTTTGTTGCCAACTTTTGCGTTCCAGTCACCCATGACTATCAGGATATCCTGTTTGCATGTTCTGTCAATTTCAGCTTGTACTTGTTCATAGAACTCTTCAATTTCATTCTCTTCTGCAGCTGTTGTTGGGGCATATACTTGAATTATAGTTGTGTTGATAGGCAATCCTCGTAGACGAATAGAGATTAAGCGTTCGCCGACTGCATTGTATTTCATTACAGTTCTTGTAAGTTTCTTCTTTATTATAAATGCAACACCATTTCTTCTTTGTCTTTCATTTCCAGCATAGTAGACCATGTGATCATCTAATGCAAAGTGCCCCATGCCAGTCCATTTCAGTTTGCTGACACCCAACAGATCAAGTTGTACATGTTCCATTTCATTCTTGACCACCTCCAACTTTCCTTGGTTCATGCTTCGTACATTCCATGTTCCAATGTAAGACATCTTTACAGCTTCTGACTCTCATTTCATGCGCAGCTACATCAGGAGTCAGACTTCCCGAGGGCTTTGATCCAACCAGATCATAAATGCTGGCTTTACTCTGAAAAGTCTTCAGCTCTTCCCCAATAGCTAGTTGAGTGCCTTCCGACCTGGGGGTCTCATCTTCCAGCACCATAGCACAATTTGTTTTGTTGTAACTATCCATTGGGTTTTCATGGCAAGATACAGAAGTAGATTGCCGGGCCTTTCTTCCGCGCAGTTTAATTTTGGTGTTGTTGCCGTTGTCACAAAAATGTGATCCTCCGCCGTCAACACTGTCCCATTCTGCTGCTGCCCAGATGGGTGGTTTGTCTTGGTCTGGCACCTCAGCTAAGACCTGTCCATCTTGGGAAACCCTGCCAGTAGTTAAACTACCGATAGTTTAGCTCTCAGCATCACTGATGCACGCAAGCCCTCACAGCACGACAAGCTGCAAACCAAGTGAGAGATGAATAATATATTCAGAGTATATTTTCTTATTTTACAGCAGTCTAATGGCATGCTTGTATACTGTTTGCCTATTTTACTAATTCGTCACTATGCTATAACAACTTGTAACCTACTATTTGTCACTAAACCACATGCATTAGGCAGGTTTCCAATTAGCAATATATTAATGTCACTGTAGTCCTACAGAGACTATGATGCAATTGTTCTCTGAATCAACATTATAACAGCTTTACTTATAGTTTCTAGATGTACATTAACTGCATGGTTGTCAATTCCTACACTCTGTACAACATCCTTCTCCTGCATATTTTATCAATGAGTAAAATATTTCAGAGTTGTCGTACTGCTGAGTGTTTTTGGATCCATATCTAGAATTTAGCATGCTCTTGGACTATCACAGCCTATTCATATGATGCTAAGTATTTACTGCTCGGTAGTTATTTTTATTCTGACTATGCATGTGTCCCTTCACTGCAATTTCTTACAACACTAGTTTTAAAGAAGAAATACTAGAGACATGCGAAAAGAGTTCATCCAGAAGTTTTGGGAAAAAGGGGGGTGGGGTGTAGCTAACATTAATAATAAGGGAGGGGGCAACGATCTATAGGTTACAGGGGTGGCACCCGAAATTCTAGCACCGACCCTGCCTCCATCTCAATCAGAACTGAGTAGTTCACTAGTGCCTTGCCTTGTAGTGCTCAAGTTCTATCAGAAGGATGGCTTGGTGTTCGATTGGGGCAGAGCCCCAAACAAAAGTACTGGCAACTCCTAGTGAACTGTGCTGGGTTCATTGGAAGATCAAGCTCCTGGTAATATGCTGTCTTCGGAGCTATCTGTGCCTCAATCTCTGACCTAAATTTCCAGACAAGGTAATTTTGAACACTATCTGGGACACAACAGCTGATCTAGAGAGGGAATTGGCCCCACAAGTAAATCACTTCCCCAAAAGGTTCAAAAAAGATAGAAGCTAGCAAAGAGAATTTTGACAAATTATCAGCACATACGAGGCTTGAAAAAGTGGAGGTCTCCCTGTAAAAGTTCTCAGTTTTTGCAGGGAACGATAAGGAAACATCGTATTGACCCGAAAGCAAAAGTGGAAAGATTGGAGAATGCTGCATGTAACAAATCTGCATGTTTTGAATTTTCCACATATGCCTATTTCGTCTACATGCGAAACATTTAGAAGGTGGAGTGGAGGAGTGGCCTAGTGGTTGGGGCAAGGTACTTCAGGCCGTAAGGTCGGGGGTTCAAATCCCACTAGAGGACAGCAACCTTGGGCCGGAAGGACTGGGGTTTCTAGTCCCACAGGTGCTACTTGTGGTCTTGGGCAAGCCACTTAACCCTCCATAGCCCATGTTCCCTGCAAAATAGTTATCTCCAAGTTATAATGCCCTGTTCAATGTAATTTCAGTTTGTTCAATGTAAACCGCACTGATGCAGAATAGCGCGGTATATAAGAGAATGTAAATAAAAGGAATGGAAGTAAATAAATGGAAGTAAATAAATGGAAGTAAATAAATGGAAGTAAATAAATAAGGAATGGAAGTTCTGGATACATGAGGCAAATCTTCCACCACTTTTTGATGTTTTCTTTTTACCTAAAGCCAAGAATTCTGAGCAACCAGATATAATCAGATCCTGATGATGGTTTAGACGTATTGGATTATTTTTGTGCTTTTGAAAGCACTGACTTCTGAGTCTGTGACTTTTGCTACCTTGATGACGACTATTGTCTTAAGTTCGGAAAAAGAATGGTTATTGAAAATTTTCCTTTCAGAAGCATTATAAATTGTATTATGGTTCTAAGATCAGGATTTTCCCTGATGTTTGTAAAGCCACTCAAAAACAAATACATACAGTTTTTGATTTTGAGATCTGCAGTGATTAAACTAGGAGCTTTATATTTGTTAAAGTTTCTGTGTAAGTGCATTGTTACTGTAAGTACCATTGTAATAAGAATGTCTGTCTTTCTTAAGCCTTCTCATTTGTCTACTTTTATTATTTCTAAGGCACTGGTTACCTCTTCTGTTACTGCAGTGTAGGCTCCTTTGGTTGGAATTACTCAGTTAATGATATGCTTTACATATGTATGATATCCTGGGTTTGGGCTGATGTGTGTCCTTTTAAATTTCTCCTTTCCTTTGGAATTGGAATTCCACTCCCCCCCCATCCCCTCTTTTATTGTGGGCTTGAGTTCTTTTCAATAAATATAAAACAAAAATAAAAGAACTATAAACTGCAATCCCTAAACAATCATATAAAGAGAATCTCCAGAGGAGATTACCAGGCCCACATCCCCAGCCTCCCAACTCATGCCAGGTACTATGGAGGGAACCTTTATAACAGTGCCTTCTCTCCTACTAGATAGTAGGAAAAAGAACCTCCCAAATATTGCATCTCTTAAGTATTAAACCCTCACTTGGTTTGCAGCTTGTCGTGCTGTGAGGGCTTGTGTGCATCAGTGATGTTGAGAGCTAACTATCGGTAGTTTAACTACTGGCAAGGTCTCCCAAGATGGACAGGTCTCAGATGAGGTGCCAGACCAAGACAAACCACCCATCTGGGCAGCAGCAGAATGGGACAGTGTTGACGGTGGAGGATCACATTTCTGTGACAAAGGCAACACCGCCAAACTTAAACTGCGCGGAAGAAAGGCCCGGCAATCTACTTCTGTATCTTGCCATGAAAAGCCAATGGATAGTTACAACAAAACAAATTGTACTGTAGTGCTGGAAGATGAGACCCCCAGGTCGGAAGGCACTCAACTAGCTACTAGGGAAGAGCTGAAGACTTTTCAGAGTAAAGCCAGCATTTATGACGTGGTTGGAACAAAGCCCTCAGGACATCTGACTGCTGATGTAGCTGCACATGAAATGAGAGTCAGAAGCTGTAAAGATGTCTTACACATTGGAACATGAAGCATGAACCAAGGGAAGTTGGAGGTGGTCAAGAATGAAATGGAACGTGTACAACTTGATCTGTTGGGTGTCAGCGAACTGAAATGGACTGGCATCAGGCACTTTGCATCAGAAGATCACATGGTCTACTATGCTGGAAATGAAAGACAAAGAAGAAATGGTGTTGCATTTATAATAAAGAAGAAACTTGCAAGAACTGTAATGAAATACAATGCAGTCAGCGAATGCTTAATCTCTACTCGTCTACAAGGAATGTCTATCAACACAACTATAATTCAAGTATATGCCCCAACAGCTGCAGAAGAGAATGAAATTGAAGAGTTCTATAAACAAGTACAAGCTGAAATTGATAGAAAATGCAAACAGGATATCCTGTTAGTCATGGGTGACTGGAATGCAAAAGTTGGCAACAAAGACGACAAAGTAGTTGGAAAATATGGACTTGGCAACAGAAATGAAGCTGGAAAAAGACTGATAGAATTCTGCAAGACCAATGATCTATTCATCTCAAACACCTTCTTCCATCAACACAAGCGGCAACTGTACACATGGACTTCACCCAATGGATTGTATAAAAATCAAATTGACTACATCTGTGGAAATCAACAATGGAAAAGCTCTATAACCTCAACAAAGACAAAACCTGGAGCCGACTGTGGTACAGATCATCAACTACTAGTATGCAAACTCAAGCTAAAGTTGAAAAAGAGCAAACCACTCATGAATGCAGCAAAATATGACCTTGAGAATATACCACTGGAATTTAAAGACTGCCTGCAAAATCGACTTGCTGCTTTAGATAAAAATGACAGAGCTCCAGAATTGTTATGGAATGACATCAAGAAGGTTGTGTTGGAAGAAAGCGAGAAGTCTCTACAAAAGGTGAAAAAGAAAAAACAGCCAAAGTGGATGATGGAAGAAACTCTGAAAATTGCCCAGAAACACAGAGAAGCTAAAGCCAGAGGAGAAAGATGACAAATCACAGAACTCAGATTTCCAACGTGCAGCAAGACAGGACAAGGAAAGTACTACAATGACGCATGCAAGGAAATAGAAGCAGAAACTATTAGAGGAAGAACAAGACTGGCTTTCCTAAAGATACGAGAGTTAAAGAAAAAGTTCCAGCCTCGAATTGGAATGTTACAAGATGCTCAAGGTTCTATGTTGAATGATGCTGAGAAGATCAAGAAAAGATGGAAGGAATATACAGAGTTTTTATATGATAAAGATCAAGTGGACCAACAGCCATTTCAACCTGTACCTTATGATCGGGAATCATTGGTGATGAAAGAGGAAGTTCAAGCAGAATTGAAAGCTTTATCAAAGAACAAAGCACCAGGCATTGATAGCATTCCCATATAAGTATTACAGCAATCTGATGCAGCTGTTACCATACTTACAAGGCTCTGCCAAGAAATATGGAAGACAACATCATGGCCAACTGACTGGAAAAGATCTGTTTATACCAATACTAAAGAAAGGTGATCCAACTGACTGTGGAAATTATCGCACAATCGCTCTGATCCCACAAGCCAGCAAGATTCTACTGAAAATTATTCAAAAGAGACTACAACCATACCTGGAGCAAGAACTACCTGAAGTGCAAGCAGGGTTCAGGAAAGGGCAAGGAATGAGAGACATCATTGTGGATGTGAGATGGATCCTTCAAAAGACTAAAGAATACCAAAAGGATATCTATTTGTGCTTTATTGACTATAGCAAAGCTTTTGACTGTGTAAACCATGAGAAACTCTGGGCCACATTAAGCAGCATGGGTATACCAGAACACCTGATAGTACTCTTGCATAATTTGTACACTGATCAAGAAGCAACAGTTCGAATGGAACAAGGAGAAACAGAATGGTTTAAAAGAAGCAAAGGTGTAAGACAAGGCTGCATACTTTCCCCCTACCACTGTTCCCTCTAAGCTGTGCGCGTGTGCGCACACATCTCGCCAAGCGAGCGCACATACTTTATAACAGAGTGCACAAAAATTATGGTTCTGATTCTGATAGAAAACACAGATGTCTTAAAATTTAAAAGTTGTGTATTTACGGTTTTCACAAGTTCTACAATATTTTCTAGTGCAACCAATGTGGTGTACATACTGTATTCTGACATGTAGTCAAATTTTAAAGTATATAACTCAGAGTGTCGTTATGTGGCGCACAAAAATTTAACCTTCCTTCAAAAGCTGCACAGCTGATATTTTATGCGCACACAGCCTACAGAAAATTACAGGGGACATTGCCTCCTACCTGTTTAATTTATATGCAGAACAAATCATCAGAGAAGCAGGATTGTATGAAGACACCAGAGGTGTGAAGATTGGTGGAAGACTCAACCACCTTCGCTATGCTGATGATACCACATTACTGACTGAAAGTGAAGGTGATCTGAAACATTTGCTTCTCACAATCAAAGAACAGTCTCAAAATGGGCCTGCACCTTAATGTAAAGAAGACAAAGATCATGACAACTGGCATAATCAACAGGTTCATCGTTGAAGGAGAAGAAATTGAAATCGTGAACAACTTTAACCTACTTGGATCAACTATCAATAAAGAAGCAACAAGCAGTCAAGAAATCAGACGACGCATTGCTCTTGGCAGAATGGCTAAGACAGACCTAGATAAGATTCTCAAGAGCAGAGATATCTCTCTCCATACAAAGATTTGACTAGTTCATGCCATGGTATTTTCAATAACATCATATGGATGTGAAAGCTGGACAGTGAAAAAGATAGCCAGGAAGAAAATTGATGCCTTTGAATTATGGTGCTGGCCGTGAATACTGTGTATATCATGGACTGCCCGAAGAACAAACCAGTCGGTACTAGAGGAGATCAAACCTAAGCTTTCTTTAGCAGCTCAGATGACAAGACTTCGACTTTCATACTTTGGACACATCATGCGAAGAGAGAGATCATTAGAGAAAGACTTCATGCTTGGCAAGATAGGTGGTCAACGCAAAAGAGGAAGGCCAGCAATGAGATGGATCGATACAATAACAGCAGCTACAGGTACCAGTCTGTCAACAATGAGCCGCCTGATTGAAGACCGAACACAATTTAGGATAGGTATCCAGAGGGTTGCCATGAGTCGACGGCACTTAACAAGTATTAAAACTCACTGAACATATCTGTACTTCATTTTAGTACATGTGAAGAAGTTTAGGGCAGGTTGTATAGCCCTTCTGCCTAGACCATAAATCTTAAAATTACTCAAGATTCCAGCATTCAGTGAGAAAAAGCGTGCCATCAGGAAGCATAATTGAGGGCAGAAGAGCTTTTGCAAGTGTGATAAAGCTGGTTCTTGTCAGCAGGGCTGGATGAAACATAAGCAAATGAGGAAAGTACCTAGGATCTGAATATTTGAGGGGAGGGGAGGGGGGGCCTCGTCAGATGTGCTCAGCATTCGGGAGGCTAGCATCGCCAACCACCATCTGAATTTTTTTTGGATTGTATAGATTTTTCCCTATTAACCTCAGCAAGCCAGAAGGACAGTTATAAAGTGTCATTCTTTTTTAGGATTTGGCCCTCTACAGCTTTCCAATCCATCTCCCTGCATGAGTGTATGCCTGTCCTAACCCCCCCCCCCCCCCTTCCAATGTCACTAGCAGCAGAGACTGTTAGTAGGGTCTCTCCAATGAAAAGGCGATTCTAATTAAAGGGAGGGGATAAGCCACGGGGAAGTTATTGTGAAAGTGAGATAGAAGACATGTGCTGACCTTGAATAATTCCAGTGAAAGCACTGAATGCCCTGGATGGGAGAGGGAGTACTGAGAAGGGACAAGAATAGGATAAAGTGAGGGCACTGCTGCAGGCTGAGGAAGAGAGCTGGCAACAACTGCAAGAACTTTACATGGTAACTGGCAGAACGGGGGGGGGGGGAGGGAGGGCGGGCACTCACTAGATGAGCACATAATCAGCAGCACAGAACCATAAGAATGTGTATGCTTTTGCAGGTGTCTGAAGAGCAAGAGTGTGCGCTTCTGCATGCGTTTCTAAATCTCTTCTATTGGGGACAGTGTCATATAAAGAGTATCCCCTTTGAAAAAGTGGACTGGAATGGAGAAATCTATTAGTACAAATGTACTTGTGGGCATATAAGTGGAAGGAATTTTTCAGCCTGTGGAATTTACCCAGCTATTTAGCTACTTGTTTAAATTCCCCTGAAAACTGTCCCAATACAGCCTCCATTCTATGTGTATCCTTTCAGAAGCACTAAAGATAGCTAAATATTTCTCTCTGCTTCATTCATTTGTAAAGCCATTTTGACACTTAAAACTTACTAAATGTATACCCCAGGCGCACTGCCAAATATCTCACTCTTTGGGGGGAGGGGGGGATCCATCCTTGGCATCTCTCAAGTTTGTATCAAAGGCAATATGGAGGATGAAAATAGCTTGCCCAGCTCCCCTGGTTCTCAGCCCACTCAGATAACCACTAGACCACTTTACTCAAAGCATGTGTCTGCAACAGTTGCCATGTTCACTCAGCCTGCTACTGCCATAACACCCAGAAGTAGTTTTCCCCATACTACTTCTTGAGAGGTTACATGTGGCAGCATGGTGGAGTAGGTCATGAACAAGGATTCTGGGGGCAGTGGGGAGAGCAGAGAAAGAGTGAAAAGTAACAGGGCAGAGAGGATATTGATAAAAGGAGTAAATGAAAAGCTGTAGTAGGAATCCATATATATGTAGGCTTGCCCAAGGTCCAATATAAATCTGCCCTGCTTGCAAAGGCTTTCCTCTCATAGCATAATATTGCTAATAGCCATGCTGTCTTGTTAGTGGGGGCACTTTTGGCCTAAAAGGCTGCTGATCCTTAGTTTAAGTTATCAACTAGGTCACCAAAAACAATAGTACACATTCAAAACTAGCAAGATTCTTACCTCTGTGAAAAAAGCAGCATTCCTGCGAACATTGTTGTCAGAATGAGCTTCTTGTATTTCTGGATAGAATGTTCCAATTACATAATCCAGCATTTTTATTCTAATATCATTTCGATTAATACTGGGACCTTCACGTCCTGTGTACTCATCTTCTGATTTAAAAATCTCAAATGAGCCAAATCTGTTTAACACAAATGGTCTTGTGATCTCCATGTTACAGTAAAGAAAAACTATTCCTTCAAATTAGACAAGTGCAATACAGCTGTTTTCTCTGTTTAATGTAAGGGCTAAAAAACTGTAAGAAGCCTTCAAAACCAGAACAGACCAAGTTACAAAAGTTTTAAACAATTTCATTCACTTTTATAAATCACAGCAAGCTCAGATTGCGGAAGTAATGATAAATAAATGGAATGGGTCATCTTAAAGGCAATGATGTGCAAGAATCCCAGTTTGATTTCCACTCCATGGGTCAGAGGTCAAGGAAATTACCATCAGCATTCATGACCCTTGAAAAAGAAATCTCAGCCACTGCACAATAGCTACACCTACTGACTAGCTAATGACTAATCAGGCTGATGCAGAAAGCTAGCATGGGCTTAACGAGTCCATAACTACACATTTAAGCACATTTTTATGATCCATTACATGCAGAAAATATATGTAAACGCCGGCGGAAAAACTAGCGCCCAATTAACGCCATACGCATTTAAATGAATCCTAATAATTTAAATGTATTTGAATCTGCTGGGCTGTTATGCAAATCATGGCTATGCCCGATGCAGAGACAGGCATAGATGTTTTCACAACCAGCCATAACACCAAAATTTTTACTGCAGGGTCTGAGTAGAAGTAAACCTCTAACGCATGTCCCCGACAGCATTTTGATGGCACTGGATGCTTTCCCAGATACCTAGATCATCATCTCCCCAGATGATCAGGCATCGGGGAAAGCCCCGATGCCATTAAAACACTGTCGGGGCCATGCCCAACCCAAAAGAATCCCTGGTGGCCCAGCGGCACCGATCCCCCCCCCCCGACACTATTTGGATGGCATTGGGAAAAGCCCCCGATGCCATCAAAACACTGTCAGGGGCCGGTGTCCAAAGCAAAAAGTAATTACCTGGTGATCTAGCAGCCTCTAGAATCCCTCACCCCCCAACCCAAAGTAAAAGTAAAATTAAAATCACCTGGTAGTATAGAAACCATTAAATGTAACTCCCCCCATATACCTTAAAATAGGCGGGAGTGCTGCCTATGTGCTCCTGCTCTGGTCTACTATGTTGTAAAATAGCAACGCCTGGCCCCACGCAGTTTATCCTGGGATGTACCAAGCGGGGTTAGACTGCCATATAAGGCATAGTCTTGCCTTATAAGTCAGTCTAACTCACCCGATGCAGCCCAGGATGCACTGCGCGGAGCCAGACATGCCATTTTACAGCATTGCAGACCAGAGTGGGAGTGCGTAGGCAGCGCTCCTGCCTATTTTAAGGTAAGGGGTTTTGGATTTAGGGGGGTCACTAGACCACCAGGTAATTTTAATTGTACTTGGGGTTGGGGGTTCAAGGGGCCGCTAAACCACCAGGTAGTTACTGTTTGTTGGGGCACTGGTCCCCGACAGTGTTTTGATGGCAGCAGGGGCTTTTCCTGATGCTGCGATCATCCCCGATGCAATCAAAATACTCTTATGCAAATTAGCTACGCAGTGCCCAGAGGGCAAGCCAAACTAGCACAGGCTTCTTGTGCACATGCGTTTGGCTTGCTCTCCCAGTTTAACACTGCAATGGCTCATTTGCATGCGCACGGTTAACACGGGGACATTTACATACCCTATCCTTCCTGCATCGCATGTTAAAATGTGCGCGTTGTCAGGAATGTTTAAAAAAGCGCTTCAGTGCGGGTCTAGCACCAGTTTTCTGCATCGGCCTGTATGCTTGCACTGGATTCTGCAAGCCGTGCTCCTTTCCTTTCAGCTAAAGAACTGTCCCTGCAATGGCTGGGCTAGATGAGAATTTAAAAAAAAAAAAAAAAAAAATCTAGGGTAGCAGTGAATGAAAACTCATGAGATCCTGTGCCCCAGATAGGGCAGAGATTGATAGAGTTGGGAAGCCCAAAGACAATAAATATGCTTAAAAATTAATAGAGATAGACCATACTGTTTGCAAAAAATCACTACATGATGTAGCCCCAGATGTATTTTTTATTGTCATAAGAAATATTTCTAAACTGAACTGCAATACTGTATAACTACCAAATCATAATTATTACAAATCCATCTGTAGTAAATCAGGGCTAAATTGCTTTATCAAATATATTAGTCACATGAAATCATACCAAAAGGTTCCTCAATAGTCTATTTAACAAACATCTTTCTCACAGGACAGAAGGAAAACAATTCTTATACCACTATCAATGAAGCAATTGGAAACATTACTGCATTTCTTAGTGCCAAAGCTAATAAAAGATTCAGAAAATCTACCTTATGAATGTGGGAGCTATGCGAAGAACAACTGTGCATTTTTCATTCTTTGGATTCCCATCATAGAATATGTCCCTGATGACTTTTGTATCCGATGTCACACATGATCCAGCCCGTGTAGTGGGTATTCCCAGATGAAATATGGCTTCACTACAGAGAAACTCCCTTATACTTGAACGCAGAACCTTACGACCATCTGCTTGTCTAGAATCAAAAGCAGTAATCCTTTCAGTGAATTATGTAAATTATTTTTAGATTAGCATACAGGCATAAACTACCAGGCATGTTAACTAAAGTGCGCTAACAGCATGGACTTTAGTGTACAATAAATGGTTGGTGCAGGGCCATGGTAACCATTTCCATACACTAAAATGTAGTCAAGATAAAGCATAGTTACTCATTGTTAGGGAAATCAGAATCCTATATATGTGCCCTTTGTAATAATAATGCTTAGTTTAAGTGCATATACAAGAGGCCTGCACAAGAGAAATTAGAATCCTATAGAAATCAGAATCCTATGTGTGTGCCCTTTGTACATTCTGGTGGGTATGGAAAAAGGAATGTGCTGTGTAAGCTAAACTGATTGTTCTACTCAAGGATGACTTGTATTTGCACAGTTACTGATAAGCTATAGTGGGCCCCTAGAAGATGGGTGAATGACGTATGACTATGTCTCTAATAATGTATAAAATACAGACAATCCCTCCACCCTTTGGAATAAACTTGCATACTGCCCTTCTGTGTGGTCTGTGAGTTTTATTCCCCTGGATTCCAGCCAGCCGGAGCAGCACACCGCAGATGAGGGTTCGGGATTTCCTGGCCTGGAGTGACCAACAAGGAGCAGACCCATTACATTTGGTGTCAGAAGTGGGATACTCCCGTGGCCCAGGGATCCCTGTACTTTGGTAGCACAGTCTAAATTAGAACTGGTATTCTCCCTTTGGTTGGGAGTGTCCCTATTGCTTTGGTAGCATGGTTAAATGGTAATTAAATGGTAATTAAGACTTTCCTGTTCCCTGGGTGGGAATCGGTGGGAAAGCTAGATTTATTTTCTTTCTTATTTATTTATTTATACATCTCTTCTATACCGCCACTTCCAGCGATCAGTGGCGGTTTACAAGTAAACAAAGTTTAATAATAGAATGCTATTATTTTACATAGAACAGGTTTAGAAACTAATTTACATAGAACAGGTTTAGAACTATTTTACATAGAACAGGTTTTTACATAGAACAAATTTATAAAAGTAAACATTCAACTATTAAATTGCAACTCAATAATACAATGAGTATCTGCGGCTGCTGTGCAGGCTGTGTGCTTGTGTGTCTGGCCAGCCGTGCGTTTGTTGTGAATTAAATAGAGGATGGGGGGGTCCCAAGGTGAGGGGACCACTCCAGAATCCGCGTGAATGTATGTTCTGCTATATGTTGTGATAAGTTTGATAAGTTTTAAAACTGCAGCTAAAAAACAGCCATTCTACATAAATTGTCAGTGTAAGTTACAGGATTCTGCTGAATAAGCCTGTTAGCATGTTTACTGTGCTTAGTTTATCTCTGTGCCTATACGACACCCCCCCCCCCCCTCTCTAGAACTGATGACTCCGTGTCCCTGGAATGTAAGTGACAAGTGCTGTTTGTTTATTCTTCCACTTTTGCTTTTCCCTCCCCCTCCCTTTCTGTTCTTTGTGTTCAAAGGTTACGGACAGGCAGACAGAACAGAAACTTAAAGTTAAACAGCATACTAAAACGTAAATTATTATTTGTTTGCAGAGTGTCTATTTATTGCCAAGACAAGCTAAATAGAAAGAAAATTACTTTTGTACTCAACAACGGTATAACTGTCACTGAGATATGTAAAAGGGTGTGTCTGTATTTAGACACCCATTGCTATAGCAATGTACTGAATAATGAAATACTAAAAGCTCTTAATCTGCTTCACAATATCCCTCTCAGAGTCTCATTGGCCAGCTTGGCTAAAGGTGAATTGGCCACAGATAAAGGTGTAAATAACAGCTGGGGCTCGCTGGGATTTTCCCACGGTGGAGTGACTCCTGCTGAGTGGAGGTGCGAAGACGCGTCCTGTTGATTTCAACAGTCTCACCTCCTTCTCTGCGGAGAGGTCTCTTACTAGCTGGTACTGGTCCTGGGTGACTAGAGATATTGTGAATCGGAATATGACAGACAGTGAATTAAAAAAGTAGGCACTGCAGCAACCAAGTGAATTTTGTGCACAGACCGAGGTAAGGAAAAGTGAGACTTTGGTATCTACCTTGGTGGTTTGTACATTCTATTGGGAACTGAGACTGATTGTGTGTGAGTGAGATGTATAATGTAAATAGTGGAGGAATTCGGGGAGTGGGGTGCGCTCCAAATACCACGAGGGTCTAGTTCATTATGCAGGGCAAACTTTCTTAAGAAAGCACTTGTAAGCTTTGATTTATCTCGTTTAAATAAGAACTGAAACAGAAGTTTCCCAAATAAGTAACTCCTTAGTGTCCTTCCCAACAAGCTGAAAAAAATATATATGTTTTGTTTACAGTTAATATTGTTTTTCTTTTATTTGCTGGTTGGTGCAGGATTTAAGGAATTTGAATAAGATTGTCCAGACCTAGCAACGGATACTTTCCTTTGAAAACCTTATTTCAAAAGAAACCCCTTGATTTGTATATTTATGCTTTTGGTTAAAAATATTGAGCTAAATTTTGCATGAGCACAAATGGTTTAGTACTGTAGATTTGAGGTATATGTTTGAGCCTGCTCCCTAGGCACTATGTAGATGATCTCCTATGTTCAGAGCAGGAGAAACCAGTTGTGATAGAAGTCATTCACAATCTGCTGCATTTCTTGGGTAAGAAAGGTTTCAGGGTGTCCTGAAGAGAAAAAATTTAGGTTGGGGCTATCCCTTCCCCCTACAACATCAGAAACGAAACCAGAAACTTAACAAAGAGAAAAAAGAAGAGAGAGAGGGAAAGGGGGCAGCCCCTCCCGTGGGCTACAGAGGCACAAATGGTTAAAGAGTTTTAAAAAAAAAAACAATGATTTTTATATTTTGTGGCAAGCACCTCAGAGGTCATAATTATTGTTCATATATTACAAAACACAGAATTGTAACTATAGGAATTTAATAGCAATCACAATTAGTGACAATTCTCAAGCAACGTTTTCTTTTTAAACTTTTAGTATTTAGGACTCTTGTTCAGCTATCTGCATTTGCCTGAAGGAATTTGGACTTAAGACAGACTTGCTGTTTACTTTGCTGTGTTTGAGATAACATCAAGGTTGAACTGTTACTCTAAGTAGATTGCTTTAACATAATTTCATTGTTTCAGATCAGTTTGATACCAGTCTCAAGTATTATGTATAAGATTTTAATTTAAATGTGACAAAGCATGATTTTGAATTCACCTCTTTGCAGTTTCATGTTATTTGAATGTCTGTTTCTTGAACTGTAAGATTTTAAGTTAATTACTTTGCATTGTTAAGCTCGGTGCTGATGACTGACGAACAGGACAGTAGCACCATGGGTGCTGGCTATCTTTCTGATTTGATGTGTTGGGGTCCAGAGAGAAAAGGTTTTTAACATTTCAGTTTTAGTAATACAGTATATTGTAGCACTATGACATACAAGTTTTTTTTAGTTTACACACTTGCACTTTATGTTACCAAAATACTTGTTCTAGCAGTACATTATGTAGAGGTTCAGTACACATAGAAATTATAGAATTTTGGAAAGAGGCTGATCTGAAATTGCTCTGTTACCAAGCATATAGATCTTATTTAGTGGAAAGATGAAACTTAGTTCCCAGAAAACATGAGAATATTTGTAAAGTTAGTAGACAAATAAAACAATAACATTAACTTGAGTTGATTGGATAAACAAAATTTTAATTGTTAGCAACGATCTAGGAGAGGTTTGGAAAAAAATAAATAAATAAATAAATAAAATAAAAAATAAAAAAGATAACCGAGAGAGAGAGAGACAGAAGGTGAGGCTACAGCCTTGGAAAAGGCAATAAACGTGCTGCTCCGAGTGTGATGATCTGGGCCACCGGAATTCTGACTGCTTTAAGACTTCGAGGACCCACAAGGCCTGAAGAACATGAACCTTGCATATTTATGCCTCTGAAGAGACATGACTAGGCAGGGGGGGAATAGGCCGAGAAGAACCCGAGGAAACATCGCCATGAGGCCCAACCACCAATGCCTTGTATCCTCTTAGATCTCTCACCTCAAAAGGATCTTTTTTTTGACACCATAATTAATGAGTAGCTTACTCAAATCCTTGTGAACACTGCAATTTTAAAATCAGTCCAACAGCACTCTCACTGAGAACAGTGTATACGATAGATTCTAGTTATATGAGAGATATGAGCCATACTCCTTCCTATTGGGATGTTATAAAATGCCGTGAAGCACTAGTCTATATTGTAAGGACTTTACCTATATTTTGTTTAGGCAGTTGCTAATTAGAATGAGCACTGTTTACTCATATTGTTATGCTTATGGAAAAGGATCTACATTTATATGTATATATACCTTTTGTTTACAAAAATACTAAGTTTCTAACAATTGTTTGATGTTCTTAGCAGCCTTGCCAAATAAGGATACACTAGTATGGTATAAAAAAGACAGAAGGACCTATGCATGTAGTTTGATGGAATGATGTGAGTGGAAAAAAAGTGGTGTTGAAAGGAGTGTGATGGAATATTCATGTTGGAAAAGAGAACTCAGATTAACATTATAAAATGGTGAGGGTAAATTGAAATGTGAAATGATGTATCCGATGTATCCATCTAGAAAGAAAACTGACAATGAATACTCTACAATATTTGATTATGCCATCCCCATTAACTCCAATTTTGAAAGTTATCTAGCCCAGAGATATATCCAATAATTGGAAATAGACACTTGGAGATAGGCTGAGTGCACTTTTCATCCTAATGAGCTTTGGGGAGACCCACACTGGCCATGTGGTGCTTTTCAGATGCTTTTATCCCTTTTTGCCTCTATGTGTCCTGGCCCGACACATGAAGCTAAAGGAGAAAAGTTACTTTACACAAATTTTTACAAATTGGTATAATTCTAAAATTGTTAAAAAATTTGAGGAAGTGTGGGCATATTGTCAAAATGTATTAGCTAAATTGAGTTGCTTAGGATTGGCTGTTGTGTGCAAACAGCAACCCACGAAGGGGGGAACCTCCGAAATCTTTAAAAAAAAACTTTGTAAAGACACTAAACTGTCTTGCCTTTGACTCTGTTCAATAAACAACCAACCAAACAAATTGCCCCAAGGGAGTAGACTGAACTTTTTCTCCCTCTGAACTGTTATATGGAAGACTGCTTATTTTTTTATACTCCTGAGCCTCACATTTGATCTCTTGTATTTCTTAGCAGCAGAGGCAACTCTCTTCCCTCCACAGGTATGCTCAGCAGGTCCAGTCCTTTCTGCTGGATGACTCAGCTCTTTTCTTTCAATCCGGAGACTGGATTTTGGTAAAGACATACCACCAGCACACAGTACAAGCCCCTTTTCCAGTATGGGACCGTTCCAAGTTCTTCTGATAACATTGATTACAGTGAAGGTGGCGGCTAAAAGATCCTGAAGCCATTGCCCTCGCTGGAAACATTCTCCATATACAGATCAGGCTTCAGGACCAGGATGAGAAGTAGCTGACGCCGGGGCAGCCAAGGCCCTAGCAACTGGAGAGGAGAGGACTCCTGAAGAAAAGCAGCTTTCGGCCTAGAGGTACCGAACCAATATATCCCTTCAAGGTTGGTGACAGGTCAGAGCACCTCACAAGTACGGTACCTTAGACCCGCTCTACAGACCTCCAAACTACAGTGATCGCTATCACATGGTCAGCCATCCTGTGTGACTCCTCCCCTTCGTGGATCCATGCGTCAAGAATCAAGCGTGTATCGTCTCCACTGACATCTTCGGTTCCAGCCTCCTGACCATCACGCACAAGACTGTGTTGACTCCTCCTACCACTCATGTGGTGCCTCCTTCAGTCCATTTCGGGAACTGTTAATACGGCAATACTACTTGCCCAGACTGCCTTACTTTTTGTGTGCGCAGCTCGCTACAAATTGAAGCTTTTCTCTCAACATGTCTCATTACTGTACCTTCTAATCTGTGTGAAATGTAGAAGTTTACTGTACTTGACAATTTAAACTGCACCCAGCCCCATGTTTCTTTTTCTACTTTCTTGTATAACATTGGTGTTACTCGCCCCTCTTTGGGATATGACTAGGTCCCTTGCTCATTGTAAACTGTCTCTAGTTTTAATGCTACAGATTGTTTTATTGTTTCTGCTTTTAGCCTGTCTAATACTGCTCTATACTGTTCTTCAACTACAGGGAAATTTCTCATGATTACTCTCTGATGTATTTTTCATTGGGGTGGTCTCAAAGGGCTGCTTATTGCCCTATTGAGTGGTTACTGATAAGCTATAGTGGGCCCCTAGAAGATGGGTGAATGACGTATGACTATGTCTCTGATAATGTATAAAATACAGACAATCTCTCCACCCTTTGGAATAAACTTGCATACTGTCCTTCTGTGTGGTCTGTGAGTTTTATTCCCCTGGATTCCAGCCAGCCGGAGCAGCACACCGCAGATGAGGGTTCGGGATTTCCTGGCCTGGAGTGACCAACAAGGAGCAGACCCATTACACTCACCTGTAACAGGTGATCTCCAGGAACAGCAGGAATTTAGTCTTCACATATGAGTGATGCTGGTACCAACGAAGCCCATGCGGGAACGCTCCCTGACGTCCAATAGGAAAGCTTTTGGGAGCATTCCACTGCGCCTGCATCGCTGCCTTCCTGCCTGTCCAACTCTCCCTCCTCAGTTGAGTTTGTAGCTGAGAGAAAAGGAGAGAAACTTATAACTCCTAGGGGAGGGGGGTGGGTTGTGAATTTATTTATTTTATTTATTTATTACAAGCTCTTATATACCGCACTATTTGGGATCAGCGCGGTTTACAATATAACAAAAGACCAGAACAACAAGCTGTTTGGTTTTACATTGAACAGGAAAGAGAACTTGGATAATACATGAAATTGGATAATACATGAAATTATTTACAATGTATTTACATGTATATACAACAGTGTGAAGACTAAATTCCTGCTGTTCCCGGAGATCACCTGTTACAGGTGATTAACTATGCTATCTCCAGGAACAAGCAGGAATATAGTCTTCACATATGGGACTCCCTAGCTCCCAGATGCCAGAGAAAATGACCTCCGAACCGGTAGGTTGGTTTCAGGGCAGGCTTCAGGAGGTCATGAATCCCCTATGGATGTCTGGTATTGTTCCTGGACGGAGGGTAGAAGTTGCCTTTAAGTCTGAAAGGGATGCTGAAGAACAGCTTGACCAAACTAGACATGGACTCCTGCCGGGATGCCATGTCTAAAAAGTAAATGAGCAGCAAAGGTATGGACCGAAGACAAAGTTGATGCTTTGCAGATTTCACCAATGCCTACAGAGCATAGATTTGCCATTGAGGTAGCCATAACTGAACCAACAATACCCTAACTATGATGGAAAATCTCTAAGTCACAAATAAACCATCATATACTGAAACCCAAGAGTTATTTAATTCTTGTTGAAGCCCACCGAGGGAGGGTTAGAACAAATGACCTAACCCCCACCAGTCTGTGGACTGCTTTTTTTTCTTTTTTGTTTCACCCTAGTGAGATTAAAAGTGTTACTTATCTTCGCCAAATTTCATAGTTTTTCTCCTTTGCGTTGCAAATCACATGGGTACATGACGTGCACGTTTCGGGTGTGCGCCCTGTTTCAAGTGCCTTCTCCTTTACAATCGTGCAACGAAAAAACGCCGTCTTCATGGCCTGTTGGGCATTATGTATTAAATGGCTTTTGCTACGCCGAAACACCAATAGGAAGTGGAATTTCCCCACTGTCAGAGGTATCCACAATCTCATTGGTAGAAAGACTTTTCAGACAACTCAACGTCATAAAATAGTGATCCAATCAATGTCTCGATTTAACCCATTGGGTTGTATTGTATGTAAAACAAAGATCCAGAGAGATCCCACGTGATGCGTGAGTGAGCAAGACGTGTGTTTGCTCGCTCCGGGGCTGCCTCAAGCAATAATCTGCATTTTTTGGACTCATTCCCTGCAAAAACTCTCTTACCCGGCTATTGAAGCTCCCCTGGGGCCACTAAATGAAGCGGAACTTGAGAGCGGGTGGAGAGACGCCAAGACAGCAAAAAAAGGAACGCGAGAAGCCCGGTAAATCCGGGGCCTCCACCATGACTATGATGATGCCGGCATCCCCAGGGGCGCTGAGTACTGACTCGGCAGCGGCGGACTTGGCCAGAGAAGTGGCAGGTCTGCTTGAGCCCAAATTTGATCAGCTCATGCAAAAGCTTGATACTTTAAATGACTCTTTTGCCGATATGGGCAGGAAGGTGGAGGAATTGGAACAGCGTGTCTCCAGCGTCGAAGAGGGCGAGGGCCGCATGGACAGAGAACTTGCTGAACAGCGCAAACAGATAGAGGCTCTCAAGTCCAAGCTCGATGATCTGGAAAACAGATCTCGAAGGAACAACATAAGGCTCGTCGGCATACCTGAGACCCAAACTGACCAGATGCTTTTGCCGCTCCTCGAAGAATGGCTACCGAAAGAGCTGGGCCTCGCTTCCTTAGTGGGGCAACTCCGCGTAGAACGGGCACATAGATTAGGCCGGAGGCAGGAAGACCAACAGCGACCGCGTGTCGTGATCCTCCGGGTCCTTAATTTTCAGCACAAAGTGCAGCTCTTGCGGGCCTACCGAGAGAAAGGTGAGCTCCGTTGGGAGAACCATAAGCTTTTGCTGTTTCAGGACTACTCGGCGCTGGTAACAGAACAGAGGAGAGCCTATTCTGGGGTATGTGCGGCGCTGTTTCAGCGGAAAATTCGCTTTATGCTAGCCTTCCCTGCAACCCTGCGTGTTTGGAACCAGGGGAAAAGCCTGGTGTTCTTGACCCCGGCAGAAGCGCAGCGCTTTCTCGATGAAGGCCGAGGAGACAGGGCGGGAGCAGAGCAGCCGGCTACCCAACGCTGAGAATATGGGCCCCTGTACAGGATATTCCCGCCATGCTGAGGACGGCAGATGTCGATATGCCCGGCCCTGATGGCGGACTTCCTGGATCGTTATCGGAGGGCTGAGGACACTAATGTATATTTCTTTGATACTGAGCGGTTTGTTTTTGTAAACTCTGGCTGTGGGAATATAGTTTACCATAGTGGGGAGAGCCCATAGGTCACGATTATATAATGTGATGGCCTTGGGGCAGCCCTGCGGCATGTTACACGGTGGGATTCCAGCTCAGCAGGGGCGGCTGAGATTTATGGTTGAATTATTTATGGGGAGGGGAGGAAGAATTGGGGGGGGGGGGGGAAGCACACTGAAGGAGCTAGGGGGGTACTACCTGGGACCACTACACCATTTCAACTCATCTATCATATCTGGGGCAGGGCAGTGCGCGGGGGGGGGGGGGGGCTGGCCAAGGGCAGGCAATTGGCTCGGGGTCGAGGCTGGGCGGCCTGGAGCCAACTTTTCGGTAACGAAAACAGTCAGGCTGGGTATCATGTTTCCAAATGCTAGGTGGGCACTCTAACTTAAGAATCACCACGTGGAATGTGGGAGGGATAGGCACGCCGGTAAAATGGACGAAAATACTTCAGGCTTTAAGGAAAGGGGGCACGCAGATTGCTCTGCTACAAGAAACACACTTAACACAATTGGAACACGCTAAATTGAAAAAAGACTGGGTGGGACAGATCTTCTCTGCCTCATCTGGGGGTCGAAAGAGGGGGGTGGCCATTCTGATACGTCGGGGACTTCCAGTAGAAGTTCTCAGAGAGGAAGCCGACTCCCGGGGGAGATATTTATTCTTGCATGCTAAGATCGCTGGGGAAGAAATGTTCCTGGGTAATATCTATGCTCCTAACAATTATGACCATGCATTTTTTAAGAAGCTCCTGCGGCGGATTACAGAGGCGCCCAAGGTACCCCTACTCCTTGCAGGAGATTTCAACTGCCCTCATGATCCCAAACTTGACAGGTCGCAGGGTCTGAGAAGGGGAGAAGGTGGGGAGGGAAACTGGATTAATAAGGGTGTGGAGTACTTATGCCAATGGGGAGACCTGTACGATGTGTGGAGAATCTTGCATGAACAAGAGAGGGATTATACCCACCTCTCGAGAGCCCATCAGACTTGGTCACGAATAGACTACATTTTAGTTTCCAGGGATCTTTTTGATAAGATAGTGCGAGCGGAGATAGAGCCAATTGTGATCTCGGATCATGCTAGGGTCTTTGTAGACCTTAAGGGGCGATCCCCTGAACGTGGGCGATGGGCCTTCCCGAGACATCTGTGGCAGAATGCAACGTTTCGACAATATCTCACTCAAAAATGGGAGGAATATATGTCTCTGAATGAGTCCCCCGACTTGGCTATCTCGACCTTTTGGGAAGCGGGTAAGGCCGTCCTCCGGGGCCACATTATTGCATATGTTGTGGGAGAGAGGAAGAGAGTTAATGCTACTATCCTAGAGCTCACTAAGACCCTAGTACAGGCCAAGCGAGAGGCCCTAGCAAACAGAGAGCGCCTGGGGGCATATCTGGAACAGCAGAAGGCTCTCAATGCCGCATTGCAGGATAGAGCGGTCTACGCGATGCAATACTATCGTCATCAGCTGTTCCGCTTTGGGGACCGCTCAGGGAAACTATTGGCGCGCTTAGTGAAAGACCGCGGTGGGATCCAGAGTGTTATGGTTATTAAAGATCGCCATGGGAAGCGGCAACGAGATCCGGAAAAAATTTTAAAGGTGTTTGAGCAGTATTACCAGACCCTTTATACCCCGGAGACGGCCGACAAGGCTCAGCAGTGCGACTTCTTAAAGGCTGTTAAGCTCCCTAGGCTCCGGGAGGGGGCTTTACTTGAGTTAAATGCGCGCATTACGGGAGACGAAATACAACGGGTTATAGCCCGGGGGAAACCATATAAGGCCCCAGGGCCTGACGGTTACAGTGCGGAATTTTACAAAATACTATCGACCTCGCTCACTCCCACCTTGATGGCTCTCTATGAAGAGGCGAGAGAGAAGGGGTCCTTCCCGAGGGATATGCGGACTGCAGCGATAACCATTATCCCTAAGGCGGGCAGAGATCCGGAGAATCCAGCCTCGTATAGACCCATCTCCTTGATTAACTATGATATGAAACTTTTGGCTTCGATCCTGGCAGAGAGGCTACAAAAAGTCTTGCCTGAACTCGTAGGGAGCCATCAATCGGGATTTGTTCGCGGTAGAGATGCTTTTGCGAATATCACCAGAGTTCTACTGGGCATGGAATATTGTTTACAACGAGATACTCAGTTGCTGTTGGTAAGCCTAGATGCCGAAAAGGCGTTTGATAGGGTCTCTTGGGATTACATGTTTGCGGTCTTAACTCAATTTGGTTTTACTGGTGGTTTTCTGGATTGGGTAAAAGCGTTATACTTGGATCCGTTGGCTTGTGTAGTTAGTGGTGGCAGAGTCTCTCATTCCTTTTCATTGCGCCGGGGCACTCGACAGGGATGTCCCCTGTCCCCTTTACTTTTTGTGCTTCAACTGGAACCTCTGCTTTTGAGACTTCTCCGGGAGCCACAGATCATTGGGATAGAGTGGGATGGAGGCGGTATTAAGCTTAGTGCTTTTGCAGATGACTTACTGCTATGTCTTTGCAGTCCGGAAGAATCCCTCCCTAGAGCCTTACGTCTTCTGGAAGTCTTTGGCTCCTTTTCTGGGCTGCGAATTAATCAAGACAAATCGTTGGCTTTAGATGTGGGGGGCCGAGTTAAATCCAAATGGCAGGGTGCTTTTCCCCTGGTTTGGGCACAGAACACTTTGAAGTACCTGGGTATCTATCTACCTGAGCACACCGCTCATTTGTATGACGTTAATGTTAGGCCTCTGCTTGATAATACCATAGCGCGCTTGCTGAGGTGGCGTGACCTTCCGCTCTCCCTTATGGGACGCGTAGCACTGTTGAAGATGGTGGAGTTCCCTAAGTGGATTTACGTCCTCCGCCACCTCCCCCTTTGGATGACGAGAGGGGACTTGCAGCTATTACGGAAACGCATTGCACTCTTTCTTTGGAGGGGTAAGAAACCCCAAATGGCCTTCTCAGTACTAATGAGGCCTAGGGAGGAGGGGGGTATTGGCCTGCCCTCCTTACGGCAGTACAATCTGACCTGTATGCTTCGGCCGCTGGCTGATTTGCTTGGGGCCAATGGTGATATTCTGCCCTTGGCCTTATTAGACGGGCTCTCGGCGCCTTACCATCCGGTTTATCTTTTGCATGCGCCCGGTGGGCTTTTGCCGAAAGTTTGGAAAACCTCGGTGTATCTCAAGGTGATGAGACAGGCGTGGCAGGGCCTCTGCCGGCAGAGAGGGCTAACTTGGAAGTGCACGGAGTGTCTGCCGTTGGAGCGCAACAAGGATTTCATCCCCGGTCTGCAGAGTTCGGTCTCTATCCAGTGGCGGAACAGGGGTCTTCGCTGTATTGGGCATATGCTTATGCACGATGGTAGTGAACTCGACTCTTTTCAATCGTTGGCCAGGCGATATCAGTTGGAGCCCGCCTCCTTTTTCTTTTATTTACAAGCGCGCCACTATGTGCGAGACCTCCAAAAGAGGGGGGCCTACGAATTGGTACAGGAGCCCTTTGGGAGCTCTTGGAGGTGTTGGAGGGAGACATCTCCTCGCGGGCGGTTAGGCAGGCACTCTGGCCCGGGGGGGGTGGGGAAGCCCTAGGGAAGCTGGCGCACCGTTGGGTTGCGGACGGCGTATCACAGATGTCGGGGTCCCTTTTGACGGCGGCCTTCTCCGAGGTTAAGCCTTTATCTGAGTCGATCCGCCTACAAGAGCTGCAGTATAAATTTCTCTGGAGAGCGTATATTCCCAATACTTGGGCGGCTAAGATGGGTTTGGTTTCGTCAGATCTATGCACACTCTGTCAGGGAGAACGTGGGACACTACTCCACCGCTTTTGGCATTGCACACACATTCAACAGTTTTGGCAGGGTGTGGAACGCCAGCTGATGAGCTGGCGACGGGTAACTACTCCCTTCTCCTTACTTTGGTGTTTATTTGGAGTCCCTGGAGGGGAGGGGGGGTTGAGACATTCTGACCGACAATTATATGGAAAAGGTTTTATCATAGCGAAACTGGATGGACCCCCATCCCCCGGGGCTCAGCGAGTGGAATACACAAATGAGAGATCTGTATACTATGGAGATGAAGACAGCCAAACTGTTAGGGCAGAGGCGGGTGGAGATGGTTACAAGGCTTTGGGAGGGGATATTCCCTGACTGAATGTGTTTCTGATTGCCTGGGATGGGCACCCTAGCTGCTTGCGTGCTGGCTTGCCCTTAGAGTGTGAGGAGCTTGCCTCTGGGTTGGTGGGTCTGTACCCCTGTGGGGTGTGGTGTGGGCATTGGTACGGGGGGGGGGGATGGGGGGGATGGGCGGTAACGTAGCTAGGGCAGGGATATAGTGTCTTGTTCACTGTTGTTATTTCACGGGTCTACAGAATGCCCCCACTTCCCACTCGGTAAGCTGCGTTATAAGCGAGTTGGGGACTGGGGCGACTGTGGGATAGTAGCTACTCCTACTGAGGTTAGATCCTCATACGGTTATGATTTCAGCTGTATTTGCTGCCCTTATCTCACTATTGATTGTTCTTTACGCATAGATTGTTATGGGATAGGATAACCTTACATATGAATGGTGGGAAGGGGGCGTTGGAGATTGACACAAAGGACAGTGCTAAACACTCATAGAGGGTGTATTTTGATTGTAGCATAGTAGGTGTTTCAGCCCGCTAATGGGACTATGGCATTATTTGTTGATGGTGGTAATACTGCTGATGGTTGTATTTTGTTCCATTTCACTATGTAAACTGTTTCTGGTTGATGTTCATAATATTTATCACGATAACAATAAAAACATTTTCATAAAACAAAGATCCAGCGTTGTTCCAATCGTTGTAATTTTTGTTCACGGTCCCCCCCTCGTGGGTCTAGGGGGACATGGTCAATAACTGTCCAAGTCAACTCTTCAAAAAGATGAGACTGCGCTTCACAATGCTCCACTACCGGAGCCGTTAATACTCTATTCTTTATGCGTGATGCATGTTCGGCCAAGCGTTGTCTCATCGATTGAATAGTACGTCCCACATATAACAATCCACATGGACACTTCAAAAGATATACTACATAAGAGGTGAGACAGGTTGTCTTCCAACGTCGAGTATAAGCTTGCCCAGTAATAGGATGTTGCCACATTGATCCAGAGAGCGTCTGATCACAATATTTGCAGGTAGTGCAGGGGTTATGTCCCCCTTCATATCCCGGTGGAATTGATCTATCTAGAGGCAAAGCCGTCTTGACCAAATGATTGTTCAAGTTAGTGCCCCGTGTAAATGCCACTCGCAAAGGCTGTTGAAAACAGTCATGTAATGATAAAATCTCCCAATGGGAGCGTAAAATTTTTGCCACCTCTGAACTTTGTTCTGTATAGGGCAATATACCAACCATCATATTCGACTCATTCGATCTGTGAGAAGAGTAATGAGGGTCCAATAACCATTCCCTGTGTATATATCTTGCTCTCCAATATGCTTGTGAAATGACTTTTAATGGATAGCCCCTAACTAATAACCGGTCTGTTAGTCCAGCACCACTAGTGCTCCCCCTTTATCAGCTCGACGAAACACTAATGAAGAATCTGAGGTTAATTCCTTTAATGATTTCCAATCTTCCTTCGTGAAATTAGAAACTTGTTTTTTTGTAGCCTGTTCAAGTCGAGCTACATCCCTTAATACCAACTCTTGATATGTAGAGATGATTGTATCTCGACTTAAACCAACTTAAACCCAATATTAAATTTACTGAACAAATGGCCCAAGATAAGATAGAATTTCTTGATATATTAATTATGGTAGAAGATGGAAAATTGGTATCCTCATTATACAGAAAAACTGTTCAGAGAAACAGCTTGCTACATTATCGCAGCCATCATCCTGGTCCTCTAAAGCGTGGCCTTCCTTTTGGACAGTTCTTACGTCTTAGACGTCTTTGCCATTCAATTGGAGATTTCAAACAGCATGCCTCAGAACTAACAGATCGGTTATTAGTTAGGGGCTATCCATTAAAAGTCATTTCACAAGCATATCGGAGAGCGAGATATATACACAGGGAATGGTTATTGGACCCTCATTACTCTTCTCACAGATCGAATGAGTCGAATATGATGGTTGGTATATTGCCCTATACAGAACAAAGTTCAGAGGTGGCAAAAATTTTACGCTCCCATTGGGAGATTTTATCATTACATGACTGTTTTCAACAGCCTTTGCGAGTGGCATTTACACGGGGCACTAACTTGAACAATCATTTGGTAAAGACGGCTTTGCCTCTAGATAGATCAATTCCACCGGGATATGAAGGGGGACATAACCCCTGCACTACCTGCAAATATTGTGATCACACGCTCTCTGGATCAATGTGGCAACATCCTATTACTGGGCAAGCATATACTCGACGTTGGAAGACAACCTGTCTCACCTCTTATGTAGTATATCTTTTGAAGTGTCCATGTGGATTGTTATATGTGGGACGTACTATTCAATCAATGAGACAACGCTTGGCCGAACATGCATCACGCATAAAGAATAGAGTATTAACGGCTCTGGTAGTGGAGCATTGTGAAGCGCAGTCTCATCTTTTTGAAGAGTTGACTTGGACAGTTATTGACCATGTCCCCCTAGACCCACGAGGGGGGGACCGTGAACAAAAATTACAACGATTGGAACAACGCTGGATCTTTGTTTTACATACAATACAACCCAATGGGTTAAATCGAGACATTGACTGGATCACTATTTTATGACGTTGAGTTGTCTGATTGAAAAGTCTTTCTACCAATGAGATTGTGTATACCTCTGACAGTGGGGAAATTCCACTTCCTATTGGTGTTACCCCTGTTTAAAGTTTCGGCGTAGCAAAAGCCATTTAATACATAATGCCCAACAGGCCATGAAGACAGCGTTTTTTCGTTGCACGATTGTAAAGGAGAAGGCACTTGAAACAGGGCGCACACCCGAAACGTGCACGTCGTGTACCCATGTGATTTGCAATGCAAAGGAGAAAAACTACGAATTTTGGCGAAGATAAGTAACACTTTTAATCTCACTAGGGTGAAACAAAAAAGAAAAAAAGCAGTCCACAGACTGGTGGGGGTTAGGTCATTTGTTCTAACCCTCCCTCGGTGGGCTTCGACAAGAATTAAATAACTCTTGGGTTTCAGTATATGATGGTTTATTTGTGACTCATTGAGGTAGCCATGGCACAAACATTATGGGCAGTGACATGACCTTCAAGGGATAGTCCTACTTTGTCATAAGCAAATGAGATGCAATCTGTTATTCATTTAAAGAGAGTATATGTTTGGATACTGGCAACCCCAAGTGACAGGGATCAAAGGAGAGGAATAGCTGAGAGCCTTTACGGTACTCAGCTGTCCTTTGAAGCTAGAATGCCAAGGCACGTTTGCGGTCAAGGATATGGAGGGTTGCCTCTCCACTAGACAAATGTGATCTACGAAAAAAGACAGGAAGGTAGACTGATTCAAATGGAAAGGAAAGGAGACACCACCTTCGGCATGAAATGGGAGTGAGTCCTTAGGACAATTTTGTCATGGTGGAACCGTGTGTAAGGTGGGTTTGCCACCAAATGCTATAGCTCAATAATGCGTCTAGCCAAAGTGAGTGCAATGAGGAAAATGATCTTCCATATCAAACTTTAGCAAGGTAATGACTAAGGGTTCAAAAGGCAGCTTGAGAAGTTGCCCTAGAATGACATTGAGATCCCAGGCCACTTGTGATGATCTAATGGGAGGTTTGGTGAGCAAGAGACCTCTCATGAAGCATGCCACAAGCAGCTGTGAGAAAATCGATTGTCCATCCAGATGGTGAGGGGCTGCGATGGCACTCAGGTGAACTCTTACCAAGTTGGTTTTGAGACCGAAAGAGGATAGATGGAGGAGCTACTCCACTGGAGCGAGAAGGGATTACGGTTCTTCTGGGAACACCAGAGGGAAAATCTATGCCACTTGAAAGCGTAAGAACATCTGGTGGATGGCTTACTAGAGGATCTCCTTTACTTCCTGAGTAAAGTGAGGATCCTGTAATACTAGGCTTTCAGCAGCCATACCATGAGGTGGAGAGGCTGCAGATTGGGATGTAGTAGCATCCCCTCCTCTTGAGAGAGGAGATCTAGAGCAGAACAAAGATCTAGGGGTTGAGTCTGAGACAGATGTAATTGGAAAGGAAATCACGGTTGACATAGCCAATGTGGGGCTATGAGTATCATGAGGCCCCTGCCCGCCTGGAGCTTGAAAAGCATCTTGGGAATCAGGGGAATGGGAGGAAAAGCATACAGGAACTCTCGACCCCAGTAGAGGTGAAAAGCATCCACCTCCTGGTTGCCCGACATAGGAGTCCTGGTGCAGAAGCGGGGAAGTCTGCCACTCTGCAGAGTGGCAAACAGGTGTATCTCTGGGGTCCCCCCAGGTCTGAAAAATGAAGGATGCTGTCTCTGTGTGGAGAGACCATTTGTGGGGGAGGAGGATCTGACAATCTGTCTGCTAAGATATTTTGCTTCCCTGGAAGATACACCTCCAAGCCGTATATCTGATGAGTAATGGCAAAGGACCTGAAATGGAGATCTTCTCTGCAGAGGGGCCAAGATCCTGTTCCCTCTTGTTTGTTCAAATAGAACATGGCTACCTGATTGACCGATTGGACCAGGATGCACCTGAAAGACTGAGGGCATTGTATATTGCCTGAAGTTCCAGTAGATTTATCTGGAGCTTGGACTTCACCTCCATCCAGAGGCCCCGAGTGGAGAGGGACTCTAGATGGGCCCCCATCCCTGTCAGAAGGCATCCATTGTCAGGGTACATCGATGTGGAGACATCTGAAAAGGTGACCCAACAAGGAGATTCTTTGGGGATCATCACCATAGGAGTGATGTGGCCAGAGGGGCAGACACTGATATTTTGTCTGACACATGGTCTAAGGCCTGTGTCCACTGGGAAGCCAGAGCCCAATGGGCTGTGCGCATATGCCCATATGACCTAGAAGCTGTAGCATCTCTGAGCTAGAAACGCCCCTGACTGTTGAGTATTTAAGAGCTCCTATGAACTCTAGTGTTTGAGAAGGAGCAAGATAGGACTTTGGAAGATTTATCACAAATCCCAAGTGTTGAAGTACCTGCATGGTATGAGAGACAGACAGGTGAACTCTTGAGAGGTTCCTGCCCTTATGAGCAAGTTGTCAAAGTAAGGGAAGCAAATATCCCTAGAGATCTCAGGAAAGCGGCCACGACCACTATGCACTTTGTGAAGACTCTTGAGGCAGAGGCGAGTCCGAATTGCAGGACCCTGTACTGAATGTTTTCCTAGAAACATGAAGCATAGATATTTCCTGTGTTCTGGATTTAATCAGATGTGTGTGTATGCTTCCTTGAGATCTAAAGAACAGAGCCAGTCCTGACTCTGGAACTAGGGTAGAAGAGTCCCTAGAGAGACCATTTTCAACTTCTCGCAGACAAGAAACTTGTTTAGGTTTCTAAGGTCCAGGATGGATCTGTATAACCCGGTTTTCTTTGGTATGAGAAAGTACAGGGAGTAGAAACCCACTCGTTGTTGGAATGTTGGGACCTCCTCTATGACAGCTCCTGACATCAGAGAGGTGACCTTGTAGCAAAAAAGCAGTGAAAGGAGGCTAAGGTGGCTATTCCCTCACCAATGTGGAGGAGGGCAGAGCCTGCTGGTGAAGTCTGTACCCCTCTGCCACTATGGTCACGGTCCAGTGCTCTGAAGTGATTAGATGTCACCTGTGGGCATAGTGACAGAGTCTACCGGCAATGTTGGGGGAAGGGGGGGGGGGTCCTCCAGAGGTAGAATGGCTATATTCTCTAGGAAAAAGTAAAAAAGCAGGTGCAGGTTGAGTTTGCAGAGCTCGCTGGTATTTAGGAGGCTATGACTTTTTCTGCTGCTTGGGAGGCTCTTGCCTCTTGATTACCACGAGATTGGTTCTGCGAAGCGTAAAAACTTTTTTTTTTTTTTTTACTGAAGAAAGTCTTCTTTGCAGCTGTTTTCTTCTTAGCTGGATTAGCAGTGGTTCTAGAAAACCTATTTAGGGTAGTATTCTCAGCCTCCAACTGAGACGCCTTGTCTTGCCAATCTTTGATGAAAATGTTTCGCCTGTGCAGGAATATTGCCCAGTTTATCTTGAACCCATTGTTCAAGACTTGACGCTTGAAGCCAAGCAATCCTGCGTGTTCCAATGCAGACTGAAGTGGCCCTACTGGTGCACTCAAAGCAGTCAAAAGTTGCCCTATTTACAAACTGACATGTTCAGGGCATGTTCGACCAATGTGAGATAGTTCTCTTATCAGAAAGAAGAGGAGCCATAGTCTCAAGATCTCTAGTAACTTCCCTAAGGAACAAACCCATATAGAATATGTATGAACTTATCCTGGCAGAAAGCATGGAGGACTGAAAACATTGACACCCGAAAGCATCGAGCCTTTGCTTCTCTACTAGGAGGGCTCAAAGAACGAGTCTTTGAACTTTTAAATCTGATGCATTGCCAATTCCATCACCATTGAGTGATGAGGCAACTGAGTCTTTTGGAATCCAGGAGACTCTGGTACTCGATACATGGTATTGATTCATCGAGTATGGGGAGAAATGATAAAGGGGCATCTCCCACATCTGGAGCATGAGGTCCTGGAAGATGCGGTGAACCGGAAGGGTGGCAGCCTCCTTAGGAGCTGTAGGATATTGAAGGATTTCTAATTCCTCAGCCCTAGGTTCTTTTTTAGATGTTACTGTAATGGACAGGTTCCTGGACAGGTCCTGAATAAATTCTTGAAAAAACATGTCCTCAGGAGGAGGCATGCGGCTTTCCGGAGAGAGAGACGGACACTGCGTCTGAGGCAAAGAATGTGCCTAACTCTGCAGCTTGATTCCGCAGGTCTCTGACATCTTCCTACATAAAGACATTCTGAAGGCTGGTGGTCAGGCCCAAGGCATTTGAGACCCAGTCGTGGGTGTCAGTAGCAGAGATGGTACCGCCACACTTAGAACTTTTTTAAAACCACTTACTGGTTTTTCCATTATGCTGAGGCAAATGATAGGCTTAAGGCCTAAAATGGGGTCAATGCGCTCAAGAAAGTTCTAATTTACTTTTTAGAAAAAAAAAGAAAAGAAAAGAATCGACAGTAGTCTATCCCAGCATCGACGGGAAGGCAGATGCGACCACAAAAATCAAAAGAAATAAATTAAATTTTCTGCGGTGACAGGATTTGCTTCCTACTGGCTCCATGGAAAACAAAGAAGTGAGGAGGGAGAGTTGGGAAGGCTGTGATGCAGTTGCAGTGAGATGCTCCCAAAAGCTTTCCTATTGGATACTGGGAAGCGGTTTCCGCACAGGCTCTGTCGGTACTGACGTCATCCAAATGTGGAGACTACATTCCTGCTTGCTCCTTGAGATAAATCTTGCACTGACTGATTAGCATGTGATGGGGCAGGGACTGAGATGATTGGGGAAGAGTGGGTTTTGACTGCATAGGCGTCGTCATTAGCATGCGCTAATCATCAATGTTGCAGTTAGCACAGCTGCATTTACCACCACCTCAATGGGTGGTGGTAAGTGCACTTGCATTAACTGTGGCTGCACTTTCAGCCCAGTGAGGTGCTGTTCCATGAACTAACTGAATGGGGACATGCCAAGAATGCCTCCATCAGGTAACACAGGCATTCCCCCCCTCCTCCCCCAAACGCTAATTTGGGCACCTAATGCACACTAGAGGGCTAACTCTAGTTAAAGCAGTGGAATTTCTACCAACTGTGCTAGTATAAAGAGCGCAGAAAATAGAAATTACACTTACCTGGTAATTGTAGTTCCTGGAGGGTCCAGTTTAGTCCTCCACATCCGGGTAGTGCACCTCCTCCTGCAGCCTGGAGACTGGACCAATCAAAATGTAGGTATTCTGTCGGAGCTCCCATCAGCCCCCAGTGAACTAGTAACAAAGCAGACTCAGAGAAGCAACACATGAGATTATCATAAATATATAACAGAAACAGAAATTAACCCCTTAGGAAAGAAGCGACCCCCTCCCCAAACGAGGAAGCCAGAACTCTGCCCACGCCCCGCTCTTAATGCGAAGCAAAAAACTGACCGAATCCGAGCCACAAGAATACAAGAATTCAAGATCCGGAAAAAAGGGAAAGAATGCAGAAGAGGGCTCAGAAAGACGGAACGCAAATAAAAAAGTCACTGATGCAGTTTCGTACCGTTCGGAGTACGTGCGCCGTACCAAAAGACAAACAATCTGACACCTGGGAGGGAAGGAGGACTAAACTGGACCCTCCAGGAACTACAATTACCAGGTAAGTGTAATTTTTATTTCCTGAGCGGTCCTCCAGTTTAGTCCTCCACATCCGGGATGTAACAGAGCAGTCAACACCGGGCGGGACCCTTCGAACCGGCGCGCAGTACTGCCGAACCAAAGCAAGAATCCTGAGCGGCCATCACATCCAGTCGATAATGCTTACTGAAGGTATGCAGAGACGACCAGGTAGCCGCCCTACAAATCTCGACGGGCGGAACAAGGCTATGCTCCGCCCAAGACGTTGCTTGAGCCCTGGTAGAGTAAGCCCGCAGACCCACCGGGACCGGTCGATTCTGTAAGATATAAGCCGAAGCAATCGCCTCCTTAATCCAGCGAGCGATGGAAGCCTTCGCTGCCGCCTCACCCCGCCGGGCTCCACCAAAAAGCACGAACAACCGGTCGGTCTTGCAAAACGATTCCGACACCTTGAGGTAGCGACGAAGGACTCGCCGGACGTCCAGGAAATGTAGGTCAGCGTCCGAGGTACCTGCCGATCCCGAGGGAAGAACTGGAAGGAAAAAACGGCCTGATTCAGGTGAAAAGGCGAAACCACCTTAGGCAAAAAGGAGGGAACCGGCCGAAGAACCACGCGATCCCGAGAAATAGACAAGAACGGTTCTCTACACGAAAGCGCCTGTAACTCCGAAATGCGCCTCGCTGAACAGATGGCCACCAGAAAAACCGTCTTCAAGATCAAATCCTTAAGAGATGCCTGCCTAAGAGGCTCGAAAGGCTCGCGCACTAAGGCCTGTAACACCAGGTTCAAGTCCCACGACGGCATGGATACTCTGCGCGAAGGCCGCAATCTGAAAACCACCTGAAGAAAACGGCGCATGTCGGGATGTGACCCCAGGGAAAGACCCAAAACCTTACCCCTGTAGCAAGCAAGCGCCGCTAACTGAACCTTTAAAGAGCTGGCTGCTAAACCTTTGTCAAAACCGTCCTGCAGAAAGCTGAGAACTACTGGTACCGAAGCGGTCGCAGCTCGCACGCCACGCCTGGAACACCAGTCCTCAAAAATTCTCCACACCCGGACATATGCGAGCGAGGTGGAGGATTTCCGCGCCCGAAGGAGAGTGGCAACAACCGATGCGGAGTAACCCTTCTTACTCAGCCGAGCCCTTTCAATGGCCAAACCGTAAGCGAGAATCGATCCACCTGAGGCATCCAAAGAGGGCCCTGAAGCAGCAGATCCGGTAACGGTGGCAGTTTCCAAGGCAGCCCGTCGCGTAACCTCACCAGATCCGCATACCACGGTCTCCTGGGCCAATCCGGAGCCACTAGCAGTACGCGCCCTCGGTGCGCCTCGATGCGCTGAACGACACGACCGATCAACGCCCACGGGGGAAAGACATAAAGAAGTCGGCCCTCCGGCCACGGCAGAATGAGCGCGTCGATGCCTTCGGACATGCGCTCCCTCCGCCGGCTGTAAAAACGAGCCGTCTTGGCCGTTTGAAAGGTCGCCATGAGGTCCATGACCGGAGGTCCCCATCTGCGTACTATTTGCGCATAGATCTGCGGGTGCAGTTCCCACTCCCCGGGATCCACCTGCACTCTGCTGAGATAATCCGCCATCACATTGTCCTTCCCTGCGATATGCGCCGCCGACAGCGCCGGCAGCCGAGTTTGAACCCAAGCGAACAGAGCCGCTGCCTCTGTCTCCATTGCCACACTGCCGGTGCCACCCTAGCGGTTGATGTAGGCCACTGTCGCCAAGTTGTCCGAAAGAACTCGCACCGCACGCCCCCTTACCAGCGTCTCGAGGGCTAACAGCGCCAGTCTCACCGCGCGAAGCTCGAGGCGGTTGATCGACCACAACGCTTCGAGAGGAGACCACGTCCCTTGCGCAAAGCGGCCCTCACAATGTGCTCCCCAGCCCATCAGGCTGGCGTCCGTTAAAAGCGGAACCCAAAGGGGCTGTTCCAAAGGCATCCCCAATCGCAGGTTTTTCGAGCACAGCCACCACCGGAGAGACTGTCGCACGGACAACGGGCAAGGCAACCTCTTGTTCAACGAGTGTAACTGATTCGACCAACGACGTAACAGGGCGCTCTGAAGCGGGCGCATATGAAACCTCGCCCAAGGGACCACCTCCAACGTCGCTGCCATAGTGCCTAACAGTCACAGATACCACCAGGCGGACGGCGAAAGGATCCTTAGGAAGGAGCGCACGAGGCTGCGCAAGGCTTGAACGCGGCGCTCCGGTAAGCAGACGACACCGTTCGCCGTGCAGAAAAGAACGCCAAGGTATTCGAGGGACTGAGTGGGAACCAGACGACTCTTCCGCTCGTTGACCACCCAGCCGAGGGTCTGTAGCAAGGCTACCACCCTGTCCGTAACTCGCACACTCTTCGCGGGATTTCGCCCGAATCAACCAGTCATCGAGATAAGGGTGGACGAGGATCCCCTCCTTCCGCAAGGCTGCTGCGACCACCACCATGACTTTCGTGAAGGTGCGGGGAGCTGTAGCAAGGCCGAATGGCAGGGCTCGAAACTGGAAGTGACCCCAAGGGAAGGCGAAACGCAAGAATTTTTGATGAGCTTCCCGAATGGGAATGTGCAAATAGGCTTCGGAGAGATCGAGAGACGTGAGAAATTCCCCGCGACGCACCGCCACTATGACGGATCGTAAGGTTTCCATCCGGAAGTGCGGAACCCGCAGAAAACAATTGACGCCCTTGAGATCTAGAATCGGACGGAGAGAACCGTCCTTTTTGGGCACCACAAAATAAATGGAGTAGCGACCGACGCCGTGCTCCAAAGGAGGTACGGGAATCACCGCTCCCAGCGCCAAGAGACGGTGCAGCGTCCACCGAATGGCTCGCGATTTCTGCTCGCCTTTGCTGGGAGAAAGGACAAAGGAATCCGGAATCGGAGAAGCAAACTCCAGAGCATAACCGTCGCGGATGATTTCGAGCACCCACTGATCTGAGGTTATTTGGGCCCAGGAAGGAAGAAAATCGCGGAGGCGACCCCCGATGACTAGGCTTCCCTCCGGAGCCCGCCTCACTTCATTGCTGCTTTCGAGTAAAGGAGGAGGAGGAGGACGCTGCCGAAAACCCTCGTCCTGCACCCCGAAAACCTCTAAAACCTTGGAAACGGGAGCCAACACGACCGCGCTGAGAACCCCAAAGGTGGGAGGAACGAAATCTCCGAAAGTCCCGAAACTGACCGCGCACGGCCGGCAAACCTTTAGACACCTTAGGCCTATCCTCCGGCAGTCTACCGCCTTTAGACTCGCCGAGATCTTTAACCAACTTATCCAGATCGTCCCCGAATAAGAGTTTGCCCTTAAAGGGAAGCTTACTGAGACGAGATTTAGAAGAACCGTCGGCCGCCCAATTCCGCAGCCAAATAGATCTACGCGCCGCCACCAAGGAAGCCATACTATTCGCTAGAGTTCGAATGAGATCATAATGCACATCTGCCAAATATGCCGATCCTGACTCCAAGCGAGTAACCTCCAGCAACCCCTGCTGATCCAAGCCAGAAAGTTGCTGCAGGCGCTGCGCCCAACGCAGACAGGCCCTAGCCACCCAAGCGCCACAAATAGAGGCCTGCAAGGATAAGGCATTGGTCTCGAAAGCCTGCTTCAACAAACCATCCACTTTCTTGTCCTGCGCGTCCTTTAAAGCAGCACTGCCCTCGACAGGAATCGTGGTTTTCTTGGTTACCGCCGACACAGCGGCATCAACCCGTGGGGACTGAAATTTCTCCTTGTCTGCCAGGGGATACAGGCGGTTCATAGTCCGAATACCCTTCAAGCCGGATTCAGGCTGATCCCATTCTGACTGAATCATTTGCTCCACTACTCTGTGAAGCAGAACCACCACCTGAGAGTCACGCACCGCCTGAATGAGAGGATCCTCTAACCCGTCCTCTTCCACCGGACGAGGGGCCGACAGATTAAGAGTATGAAGAGATTCCGTAATCAAAGGCACTAGCTCTTCCTTACGAAACACCCGAACTATGCGGGCTTGATCCTCCGGCTCGGGGATTTCACCGTCCTCTAGGTCTTCCACTCCCGCCTCCGGATCCATCTCTGCATCCTGATCATGCCAACTCAAGTCATCGTGTTCCAGATCCAAAGATCGAAACCGCTTGGCGGAGGGCTGAAGTGGTTGCCGGGACTCCTTACCTTTGAAAGGGGGAAGGGACGACGGCCAGGCCTCAGGCAACTTGCCGGAGCGCCCCAAGCGAAAAGCTTGGTGCATAAGCAGGACAAAATCCGGAGAAAAATCCGTGAAGGCAGATTCGGCAGCCCCAAGCGGGAGTGGGTCGACCTGCCCCTTAGGAGGGATCGCAGAAAGAGAGGGAAGAGATCCCGGAGAAGGAGCACGCTCCGCAGGGACAGGCGGACTTTCCGGGTCAGGCAGCTCCTTATGTTCCATTCGGAGCTCTAAATCCGAGGACACTGAAGTGCAGCCCCTACAAATGCCAGACTCCGCCACAGCTCCCCTACGCGAGCCACAGATCACACACTGCGGTCGCGAAGCCATACAGGGGAAAGGGGCCCCCCCAGGGAGCCGGCACACTTGAGTAGCAGATAAAGAAATAAAGAAATAAATGGTCCTCTTTTTTTTTTTTTTTTAAATTCAGTGACACAGGAGGGATGGGGGGATGCTCCCAAGCAAAAACGCAATCCCAAAAAACTGTAAAAACGAAAGGGAAACCCGTGCCGTGCTCTTCAGATAGAGCGGGAAAAAGAAGCTGAACGAGAAAATGGCCGCCGGCACATTTTCGCCGGCGAAAAAAACGGCACGAAAATAGCCCGATGAAAATAATAAAGAAATAAAGAGAAGCTCTTGAGGGAGAATAAACAGCCCCCCGAAGGAAACACTCACCACAGCGGCCTCGGATCGCCGGCAGACGGCCCGCCGCTCGAATCTAGAGCGGGAGCACGCTGCCGAGCTGGGCTGTCAATCACCAGCCAAAGCGTCGGGGATCGCAAGGAAGAAGGCAGCTGAAAGAATGTAGGCTGCCCGGGAACAACAGAGTGCTGGCTAAGGCAGATCTCTCCTCCGTACACTCCAGGAGGAGAGATCAAAGCCCCCTGACTGCAACCAACTCCTGCATGAGAGGAAGGTCAGTATAGCCCGGGTCCTCATCTGCCCTGCTGTGTGCTACTGCAGATAGTAATTAAAGAGACAGCTACCTTAAAAATAATTAAAGTAAAAGAGATAGGGGAAAAAGAAAAATCCTAACAAAATAGCTCTCTAGTGTTGCTTCCAATCGTCCCTAAGTGAGCCAAACCAGGCACACACGTCCTCCAGCTGCAAGGAGACTGGACACACTGGGGGCTGATGGGAGCTCCGACAGAATACCTACAACCAGAGGAAGATTTTGATTGGTCCAGTCTCCAGGCTGCAGGAGGAGGTGCACTACCCGGATGTGGAGGACTAAACTGGAGGACCGCTCAGGAACTCTGTATTTAAAGAGGAAAAGGATGTCAAGTACTAGAGATAATAGCTGAACATAAAACATGTTCCTACATAAAAAGGCTCTACTTCAAATAAAGGATTTCACAGAACCACCACCATATCACAGTGCCACTTTGGAAAACATTTGTGAGATAAATTCCTGTGTTTCTCATAATTATCATGAAGATAATTTTGAAAAAACTGACTACCACAGTGTCTCAGGCCACAGTACTCTGACATAGGAGATTGGAGTTCCGATTCCAGAGCTCAGTCAGGCCAATTGGGCACCGAGCATCATAGGCCTAGGGGGGCGGAAAGATACCTACATCTAATCTGGCAGTCACTGATTGTCAATGAGTGGTACTGAGGATGTGCCTAAGCAGAGCTATACCTCCAAGTCTTAGGTTGACAAAAATCACAAAGCTACCCAGGGCAGGCTGTTTCATGAGGGGACAATCAAAGAGAGGGCATATGGTCAATGTAAGGCAATGCATAGCAAAAAGAACAAGGTGAAACTCGGAAAGAAGTCCAGAAACCTATTAAAACTACAATGCCTACATGAAGTCCATTCTAGAAAATCTCAATGAAGACCAAGCCACCAATACAAGACAGGCACATAGTCAAAACCAAATATCTCAAAAAAATATATTTCATGCTGAACAAAAATATTCATCCTTAAACCACACCTTTATTCATCCAGAAAATAAAACTATAAATGAGTGCAAATCGACTTCCACAGTCAACCAGAAAAATCCATACAAAACATTAACCCAGAAGCAGGCTCGCAATACAAACTGCACAGAGCCTAACTTGACACATTTCAACAAAACATGTCTATGGCAAAATTAAACAAACCTCTTTTTCATTTGTACATGTGCACATGGACAAACGTTCCACAATAAAAGTCACCAAATCACAACTTGGGCAGGAAACATGATGATTCAAATTTGTTGTTGCTTTTTTAACCACAGGTGTTTTATTGTTTTTTTTCCCATTTATATTTTTATAGGTTTGTCTGAGAAAAATAATTATGGTAGGCAAAAATGGAAATTGATTTACACTGATTGACAGTTTCTTCTAGATCACTGCTTCTCAACTCAGCCCTTAGGGTAACATAGTAAATGACGGCAGATAAAGACCAGTACGGTCCATCTAGTCTGCCCAGTAAGATGGCAGGAGTAGGTGTTCCTACCACTCTGTGCAGGCCACCCCTCACCATATCTTTGTTTAGGGGTGCACCTGCCACTCTGTGCAGGCTACCCCCCATGTCTCTGTTTTAGGGGTGAACCCGCAGCTCTGTGTAGTACACCTAGCCAGTCAGGTTTTCAGGATATCCTTAATGAAAATGCATGAAATTGATTTGCATACAATGGACGCAATGCATTCATGCATATTCATTAAGGATTCCATGAAAACCTGATTGGTTGGTGTGCCCCAAGAACTGGGTTGAGAACCACTGTTATTGGCCATTGCGCTCTATCAGGTTTCTGGTCTCTTTTACAAGACCGCAGATCGTTTGGAGATGCTTGCCATCTTCAGGGGGTAATTTTATAAAGGATTTTTCACACCCACAAGCCTTTTTGCCTCAAGTGGTAAGTAAAATGTATGCACTGTGGCAAGAAAGTACATACCTTTATGTGAACCATGTGTAAGACATGTCTTGGGGGGGGGGGGGAGTTTGGGTACAAAATGGGTGGAATCACGATTTGCATGCATATTTTATAAAACACACATGTACACGCATACTTTTTTTTTTTTTATTAATGCAATTTTTCAAAAACAAAAAAGATGGATATCTTGTACAAAAAAAGCCAGGTTGAAAATTATACAAGGCAAATCATCCAGCAAAGAAAAAGCCAACCACATACTCCAGGCCCTCAAGTCCACAATACATACATATGGCAAGACAGGTCACAATATAAAGGAAAAATTCTTTCAGTCAAAAACAAGAAACAAACAGATATCAGGGAAGGGTTCTTACTACAATACAGTGTATAACCAACCTAACTAGGTAGGGCTACCTAGGGGAGGTACTGAAGAAGAAGCCTGCATACTAACCAATCTAGAGGTAATAAAAGAGGCCAATTGAGATGGGTCAAAAAATAAAATATATAGCTGTGCCCAGCCAACTTCAAACATTTACAAGGAAAACGTAAATAGAAAAGCCCACCCAACTAAACCACCCCAGAACGAAACAATAAAAATTGCCTCCTCCTCTTTTGGGTAGCCCTAGATACATCAGGAAAAGTTCTAATGTGAAAGTCCAAACACACTTTACAGGGGGACCTAAAGAATAATTTCAAAAGCCAATCTTTATCTGCCTCTAAGGCAAAAGTGACCAGCAAAGTAGCGGTCATCCGTGACTAGGGAGACCGCTCCAAAAAGGTAGACAAGTCCAAACTATCAGATGACACCAAAGACTTTGCCAAGTTACCCACAGCTCCAATCTTTGCAGAGGGTAAATAGAAAGATTTTGAAATAGGTGGTACAGAATGAGCCAAAACCTTAAGTGTAGTGATCAGAAAATTCGTAAATAACTCCAAGGCTGACACAGAGGGGACCTTGGGAAAGCTCAGTACTCATAAGTTATGACTCCTTGCAGAATTCTCCAAAAATTCCAACTTCCTATGTAGAACCACAGAGTCCTTTACAAAGGTTTGGGTAGCCTCTCGTACTTACTTCAAGCACCCTTCCAATGAGGCAACTTTAACATTGATATTAGTTTGACCCATTCATAAATCACTAACTGCTGTCCAAATGACTGGAGCTGCTGTGAAACAGTTTGGAGCTAAGAAGAAATATTGATATGCAAAGAAAAAAAAGCTTCCCATAAGCTTTCCATAGTAAAGGACTCAGGTCTCCTCAAAGTGCAGTCTTGGGCAATCTCAACAGCTTGGACCAGACTATCCAAAACCAGAGAGGGCAACTCCAACAGGGTATGTATGTATGAAAAAGCATCTCTTACTTCCACCCCCGCCACGCTGAAACACATAGCCAAAGAGCCCTGGTCCTGGTTTTCACTTCTGGGACTAGGCAACTGCAACAGATGCACTGGAGGCAAGCTGGCCGCACCTCAAATGCTTGCACCCAGGCCTCTGTGCAGGTTCCCACCGTCAGGCTGCTCTGGCGGTAGACGGCACTCCGGGCTGAGGGAAACCTCCAACCCTTCAGTCAGGGACCGTCCTTCCAACCCTAAAACATTCAGCGGGTCCTCCAGGGCGCATGAACGAATCCATGGGTCCACAAACCGCCGTCTTCTCACCACCCATAGTCTCCCCCAACAGCTTAGCCTTGTGCTTCCTGCCTGTATGCGGCATGGGGCAGAGAAACACAGGAAAAAAGCACAGGTTGAGAGACTCAGCAGAGCGGGCGTCTGTTTTTGGCGCCATCTTGCCAAAGTCTTGTACATGCTTACTTTATAAGCTAACACTTACATTTGCTCCCGAGCAGGTGTAAATGTCCACGGCTTCGTTCTTGTCACAACTAGTCTATCACTAGTATTTTATAAAGATACATAAGTGCCTGAGGTCTTTGTAAAATATAGCTGTGATCAATTTTAGCACCCTTGCATTTTAGGTATGTTGAATTATTGCCAAATATTTCTCAAGATATTGTATACAACTGTATGTTGTCATAATATTTTAATAGTATGCTCAAAGGTATACAACAACAAAAAAAATAAGATGGATGTGGGGGTCATTCTTAGCCACGAATAGCGGGGATAGACGTCCCAACGTCCCTGCTATTTGTGCCCTTTCCTGATCCTGTCCTCCTCCGCGTGTTGTACGGAGAAGATAGACGGGGGCGGGAAAGGGGGGGGGGGATTGGGGGCAGTGTTAGGGCAGGCATTTGGTGGTCGTCGGCCCCAGACGTACAGGGCTGATTCTAATGTTGGCCCTGTATGCATGGGGCCAGCGACTTCAACGGGGACGTTATTCCACCTCAAGAGATGGAATAACTTCCCCGATGCAAGGAAACGGCAGGACCGGGGCTCGGAAGTGGCAGCAGGGGGGCAGAGGACATTCTCTGCAGCACGACCTTGGCCCTGGGAGGCCAGATCGAGGGTCGGGTTGCGGGGAAAGCACTTCGGGTGCCGGCAGTCGGGGATTGCGGCTTTTAATATGGAGCCAGTGTGCCATGGCAACCAGACACCATGGCGCCGCGGCTCCATTTAAAAGCCCTGAGTTAGCTGGGCAAGGTCTGTACGTGCAGGCCAGGCTGAATTGCGGACCTGGCCTGCACGTACAGACCTGTTTGGAATTCTGAGCCCACGGGGCTAGACACACTCTGGAGGATCAGAATTTCGACTCCCTTTGTGTGTCCAGTTCCGACCGGGTGCACAGAGGGCCTGTACATTCAGGATGGAATGACCCCCTGTCTGCGCAACTTAGACGTAGTAATTTCTGAGAAAAAAAAATACAAAATATGACCTGGACAGGATTAATGGCACCCTTCGCTAATATTTGGTTGCACAACTCTTGGCAAGGATGACTACCTCCAAACATTTCTTGTATCTATCTAAAGGTTTCCTTCAGCTGTGATTTGTATTCTCATGAATGTTTCCGGGATTCTTTTCACCAATGTCAGGTTTCAGCTCTTTACAAAGGTTCTCGATTGGATGGAGATCAGGACTCATTGCTGGGCAGATTAAAACAGTCCATTTTTTCCTTTTTAATCTCTCTTTTGTACTTTTGGATATACTTTTTGGGTCATTGTCCAGCTGGAGGACCCATGACCCAGCCCTAGCTTTCTGACAGTAGGTAGCACATTTCATTCCAAAATACCTTGGTAGTCCCTCTGACCATGATTCCTTTAATATGTTCCAGGCCTCCAGTTCCTGAGACAGCAAAACAGCATCACAACATTATGGAACCTCCACTATATTTAACTGGAGGATGGGTGGGGTTTTTTTTCCTTAAAAGCTTCATTTCTTCATCTGTAAATGTATCGCTGGTCTACATTGCCAAAGAGCTCAAGTTTGATTTCATCTGTCCACAGAACATTTTCCCAGAAGGATTGTGGTTTCTCAAGGTGTGCTTGGTCAAAGATCAGCCATACCTTTTTATGTTCGTCTTTGAGCGGTGAAGTCCTCCTTGGCCTTCGTCCACGAGTCCTCCTTTGTTTAGTGCACACCATATGGCATAGGTTGAAGCTAGCACTCAAAATTGCTTCAGGTCAGCCTTAAGCTCTTTGGATGTTGTATGTGTTTTTTTCCAACAGCTCGCACTAACCTTCAAAGACTTATTGGATTAATTTTCCTCTTCCCACCATGTTCAGGGAGGTTCTTGACAGTTCCATGAGCAGAAAACTTAACAACATTGCAAACTGTAGATACAGAAATCCCAAAAAGTCTTCGGAGAGGCCTTGTACCCCTCTGAAGGTGTGATAATGGCTTTTCTGAAGGTCTCAGGCAGCTCTCTTGTCTTCAGCATTGTGAAAATGGACCAGCGAGTGAATGTGCCATTTTAAACATTAGAGCCATCATTCATTGGTTGATTCAAGTCATGTGAACAGCTGACAATTGATCAAAGGTTCATCTAATTTTACTGCAATGGGAACATGGGTCTTTTGTTCAGACTGATTTGAATTGTTTATAAGGGTGGCAATAATCATGTACTGGCAAAGGTGAAATTAGACCTTACCTGCTAATTTTCTTTCCTTTAGTCCCTCCAGTCCAGTCTAGCTTAGCTTGTCTTCACCCCCACCCCCTCCAACAGACAGAGACTGAGAATGCCAAGCTTTGGTGATGTCACCCCATTAAGGGAATTGCATTCCTCTCACCTACCCAGAATCCTACTGACAAAGCAGATGCAACAAGCACCCTACAGAACAAACTATACACAAGGGTAGAACTATATACATACTGTAGGAGGACCTGTGAGAACCCAAAGACCAGAGTCCAGAAACCCCCGGGAACTACTTAGTGTAAGCAGAATCCGCCGACGGACAACAAACTGATGTGGTCCTGACCGGGCTTGCATCAAACAGCACCACTGCAGGTGGATTCTGGACTGGACTGACTAAAGGAAAGAAAATTAGCAGGTAAGGTCTAATTTCACCTTCCATAGCATCCCTCCAGTCCAGTCCAGAATAGCGAGGAACTACAGCAGTGCTCACATGTGGGTGGGCCCCACAAGCCCATCTAAGACTGGGCATCTGACTATTCCTGTACATTCAGACGATAATGTTTGATAAAGGTATGCAAGGATGACCATGTCGTTGCCTTATAAATGTCCACAAGGTGGCACCAGGCTTGATTCCATCCAGGTAGTCATCTGTACCCTAATAGAATATGCTCACAATCCCGACGGTAAGGTCTTGCGACTCAACAGGTAGGCTGACGCTATGGCCTTTTTGAGCCAAAAAGCAATAGACACTTTGGAGGCCGCTTCCCTCCTGCAGGGGCCTCCAAACAGAACAAAGAGCCACTCAGACTTCCGAAATGGTTGAGTACGTTTCAAATAGTGAACACCCTGCACATATTCAGGCTATGCAACTTCAGATCGGACTCCTCAGGGAATCTTGGTAAAGCGACTATCTGATTTAGATGGAAAGCGGAAACAACTATAGACAAGAAGAACGGCACCAGCAGCAAAACTATTCTTTCCTTTAGAAAGGGGTAGGAAAGGTTCTAGACACGACAAAGCCTGCAGCTCAGAAATGCGTCTAGCAGAACATACCGCCACAAGGAACACTACTTTCAAGGTGAGGTCCTTCAAGGAGACTGCTCTCCAGGGCTCAAAGGAAGGACCCGTTAATACCAACGGGACCAAGTTAAGGTCCCACGCCAGCACCACCGAGTGCACAGGCAGATGGATCTGCCACACCCCCCAAAGAAAACAAAACACAACAGGGTAAGAAGCTAATGTATGTCCACAACTATGACCTCAGTAACAACATAAGATCACCACTTGCACCCAAAAGGAATTCAGCACCAAGCCTTTATCCATAGCTGCCTGCAGAAAGGCCAGAATGTTCAGGATGGTTGCACACAAAGGCACAGTCCCCACGTTGGAGCACCAGTCTTCAAAGACCTGCCACATGTGGCCATAAGCTAAGGATGTGGAATGCTTGCATACCCACAAGAGCTTGGAGATGACAGCTGCCGAGTAACCACGCTTCCTTAGATGGGCAAGAGCCAAGCCGTAAGAAAAAAATCAAATCAACCTGTGGCATGGTCAGGTCAATCCAGCACCACTAGAAATCCCTGGACTTCTGTGCGCTCTATCCACCACACCATTCTGCCAATGAGAGGCCATGGTGGGAACACGTAAAGTAGGACATCCTCTGGCCACGACTACACCAGAGCATCAAGCCCCTCAGCCATCCGCTCCCTGCAACAGCTGAAGAAATTGGCTGCCTAGGTGTTTAGGGTGGCGGCCATCAAGTATATCATGGATTGCCCCCAACATTGCCTTATCTGGTGGAACACTGAGTCCTCCAATGTCCAATCTCCCAGATCAACCAGATGACAGCTGAGGAAGTCGGCCTCCACATTCTCAGTGCCGACCACGTACACCACTGAGATAGTTAGAAGATGCAGTTCTGCCCACTGAAATAATAGAGCAAACTCCTTGGCCAGCATTGGGCTCCCCGTGCCTCCCTAGCAATTGATGTATGCCACCATGATCAGTTGTCTGAGAAAATCCAGACTGCCTTCCCTTCCAGGAGGATCCAGAACTCCTGCAATACCAGAAAAACTGCTCTCATCTCCAATCGACTGATCAACCACGCTTTTTGCTCTGCAGTCCAGACTCCCTGGGCTATTTGCCCCTGGCAATGGGCTCCCCAGCCCATCAGACTATTATCAGTCATCACCACCATCCCACTCTGGTGGCTCTAGTGAACACACACTAGTAACATCCCTGGCCCGAGCCACCACTCGAGACTCAACCACACCTCTGACGGACAGATCAACTTGCGCAATAGCAGAAGATGCTACAGAGACTCTCTCAAATGCAATGCCTGCTGGAGCAGATACATACGTGCGTGGGCCCAGAATACCAGGTCCAATGTCGCCACCATGGAGCCCAGAATCTGAAGATATAATCAAACTGTGGGCACCCTGCACCACAGGAAGAGATGAATTTGACTGGCAAGCCTTCTCCTGCAGCAAAAATATGGCTCCCAGCAGGGTGTCAAACCATGCTCCCAAATATGTGAGGGTCAGAAGGAGTGAGAAGGCTCCTGGCCACACTGATCACCCAGCCAAGCTGTTGCAGCATCTTGATGACCCTGTTCATCACCAACCAGCTCTAGAGAAGGGACTTTGTCCTGATGAGCCAATGATCCAGGTGCACCAGTACCCGCTCCCGGCAAAGCAGCACCTTCACAACCACAATGATCTTTGTGAGAATGTACATGGAGCTGTGGCCTACCCAAACCACAGTGCCTGAAACTGATAGTGCCCCATAGGGGTGGCAAATCGCAGAAAGCATTAGTGCTTGGCTTGAATTGGGATGTGGAGATACGGCCCTGAAGAACTCCCCTTTTCGCACTGCCGTGATCACAGAGCGCAACATCTCTATGAAGAAATATGGGACATGCTAGGATCAATTGACATGCTTGAGGTCCAGGATGGGATGTAATGAACCCTCTTTCTTGGGAACCAGAAGTAGATGGGAATATCGACTGGATCCTAACCAGCATCACAGCTGGGAGCTGCAGTGACCAATGTAGCATCTCCTTAACCGCCACCCTTTTGGCGGGTGTCTTGCAAGGGGAGAATAGAGAGGTACTGCGAACTCCAAAGCGTAACCATTGTGAATCACCTCGAACACCCACTGATCTGAAATAATTTGGACCCAGGTGGAGTAGAACTGCCGGAGATGACCCCCTACTGGGACAACCCCTGCCTGAACCCGTCGGATCTTATTGTGGTTTCTTAGGTTCAGCTCAAGCCAGAAAAGGAACCGCACCCAGCTCCTCTGCTCCTACAAAAAGTATCTGGGCTGCTGACAGGGTGCAAACACTCACCCAGTAATGGCAAAAATCCCGTGGTTGAGACTTTGGCGTAGTTGACGCCTTTCCAGTCTGTCCCTCTGGCAATTTCGTTGGCTTGGACTTGCCTAAATTCTTCATCAAGACTTCCCCCAAACAGGAGCTTCCCCTGGAAGGGGAGCCTACTGAACCTTGATGTGGAAGAGTTATCAGCCAACCAGTTGTGCAACTAGAGTAACTGGTGCATTGCCACTGCAGAAGCCATGTTCTTAGCAAATGCCCGAACTAAACCGTTGTGCACATCCGCTAAGTACGCCGCTCCCAATTCCAACTTGGCCACTTCAGGCACTGGCAGTTCCTCCGTTGCCGAAGACTCCTGAAGGACCTGTGCCCTGTGCCCAAAATACGACCGCCCGTCTTCTCACCTTTTCCTCCCCCCGGGATCATGTCACCCCCTGCTTGCTCTCTCTTCACTGGCTCCCTATCAAAGTACGTTACGTCTACAAGTTTCTTATTATCACTCACAAAGTCCTTTACACTAACACTCCTCAGTACTTAGCTGACCTTATCTTTTTCCAACCCACCTCTCGATTATTACGTTCTATCCACAATAACCGCCTTTTTCTCCCTTCCCCAACTCAGGCTCACCTTGAATCAACTCGCCACGCTGCCTTCTTCTTTGCCAGCCCCGCGCTATGGAACTCCCTCCCACATACTATCCGCACTGAACTCTCCTTCCCCCACTTTAAGGCTATGTTAAAGACTTACCTTTTTGCTCAAGCCTTCGATCTTCCCCCCCCCACCCTTCACTTCCTCCCAGTCAAGCACACTCCCCTGCTCACAGTCTACTTAGGAGCTATAACATTTTGTGTTTACCTGGTATTTCTCTAAGCCCTCCGAATCAGCCCTCCCCCTCTTTTATGTTCCCTCATATGGTTTGTTTTACCTGCTGTGTGGCCTGCCCGTCTACTTCACCAACCCTGTCCTGGTTGTCTGTTTTGTCAATTGCACCCCCCTCTATTGTTGTCACCGGTGATCTGTCTGTTGTCTGTCTTTGTTCGGCTCGTCCTGTCTCGTCTACCACGCTGTTTTTTTACAGCCTACTTTTACTATTCTATTGTTCTTCTTCTATCCCTTTTGCTCACTAAATGGCGTTCTCTTTCATGTTTCTTTTTCCCGCAGCCATGCTTACTTGTATTGTAAACCGCCTTATATTATTGTTAAAGGCGGTATATCAAATCTGTTAAATAAAGATAAAGATAAAGAAATGCTCTGGCCACACAGGTCCTGTAGACAGGGGCCTGTAACTTCAGGGCGCTAACTTTGAATATCTGCCGCAACAGCATTTCCAACATTTTGTCCTGACAATCCTTCAATGCCGCTCCACCCTTGATCAGAACGGTGGTCTTCCTGGTGATAACCGTGACTAAGGCATCCACCTTAGGAAGATGCAGGAGCTCCTTCTTCACCAAAGGCATAGGGTATAGGCAAGCCATTGCCTGCCCTCCCCTCAAGCTAGCCTCTGGCACTTCCCACTCTGCCTCAATCATTTGCTTGATGGTCCTATGGATGGGAAAGCCATTTCGGAAGTGCGAATTCCCTGCAATAAGGGGTCTTCAAGCAGCAGATCAAGCACTTGAGGCACAAACAGAATATGCAGTGCCTTGAGGGAGTGAGCTATGAGTGCTCCAAGCTCTTCCTGATGGAAGACTCGGACAATGCAAGGATCATCCCCAACTGACAGGTCATTTTCCTCTAAATCCATTGGAGAGGTTTTAGTGTCTAACCCCAAGAGCCCCTCCAGAGGATCATCTGACAACCCCTAGAGAGTTCCGAGGTTCGCTCAATCTCCAGGGCCAGTGAGGCAGAGTTACTTTGCAGCAAGGCCTCCTGGAGCTTCTCCGAGACTGCTGAGGCTCCGTGTCCCCAGGAAGGAGGGCTCTCCAGCCCCTCTTCCTCAAATATGCCCGATGCATAAGTAAAACAAAATCTGGTGAAAAGGAATAGTTTGCTGAGTTCCACAAAACCCTGTGTACTGTCCTGATCTCCATCAAAACCACAGGAACCACTAATGTCCCTGGGCCTGTTGACTCCCCGCAGTTGCAGAGTGCACCCCTCAAGCGCCACCAGAGTGAGCAGCTGATCACCCGCCTCGTGATCTGCCTGCTTGCACAGTCGACAGAGACCCAAAGTGGAAAAAGGTTCCATCAGAGGCCACATCCAGCACAAACGGCCTTAGAAGGCATGCCATGTGAGAGGAAAAGAGCAGGAACCCTATGGACATGAGCAAGGAGGCTGGAGCAGGAACAGTACCGTCAGGAAGATTCCAGGTCGGGGAAACAAACCAAGACACCTCAAAGTAAGATGTTAACCCCCAAACAATTTACACTGCCTCCAATTTACTAGAACAAAGCTGATAGAGATTCTGCCCTCGTAGCTGCCTTTTAGCGAATGATGAGGAGGCCGTATGATTGAAAGGGCCTTTTTACTACTAAAGGTGTCCTGCCACCGAAGGGAGAGCTGCAGCAAACTGCAAGGCCCTCCCAGATAACAGGGACCCAGCCCCACAGGGTGTGTTCACTGGCTTAGGCTGGCTCAAGTTTTCTTTTTGTCCTCCCATGTTACTCAGTGCAGCTCTGGGGCACCTCTTGAAATCTGTTCAAAAGCTTAAAAACCACAGAAAGAAAACACCTCTATACTAACTCCCCCTCTCCCTTTTTTTTTCAACTAAGAAGGAATTCTCTTCAGTGCAGCCGAGACTAGACAAGGCTCACTCCCTTCTGTTGAAGGCCGAGGATACTGGCTAGACAGGAGCAGTGCAGTTCCCTTTATGGGATGACACTGCCAAAGCTTGGAATTCTCCATCTCCATTTGCTGGGGGGGGGGGGGGGTGAAGATCCACTAGTCTGGACTGGACTAGAGGGATGCTATGGAAATCCACTTTTTATACTATTTCCTTTTTTAATTGGTCTTGTTTCATTTGATTCTTTGATGTGCCAAATGTGTGTGCATATATAGTCCAAAGTCACTGGCCACTTTTTTTTTAGGGGGGGAGGGGAGATATTGGACATTAAGGGGTTGAACTGCAAGGGTGCCAATAATGCTGACCACAACTATAGGTACCCCATAATAAAATTACCCTCTCTGTCTCTTTTCTCTCAAGCCTGCTATAGCAGTGACAATGCCAGGACAATTTACTTTGCATCCTTTTGCTACTTTTTTTATAATTTGTCTGGGCAGCTAAGTTCCTCCACTTTTACAGAAGTGCCTTGGTCTGGATTCTCCGCAACCATCTAAAACAGCCTTCCTTCATGTGTTCTGTACGTCCCACAAACCTAGTCAGAGCATAAGCAAGGATTCTGTTCTTCACTATGTTTCTAAGGAACTATACACAAGCTTTTCTGCTGTGTTTTAAGAGTTTAAGCATTTTCTTGTCCTTTATATAAAGTGAGGGGGGGAGCACAATCCTTGCTGATGTGCCAGCAGTTTAAAAGAGATGGCTAAAGTGCACTATCAAATTCACACACCTCACTTAGTAAGATTAATTGGAGGGTGAAAAAACAGCATATGCTGTTATATTCTCCATTTGTGTGCCTTTGTTACATTGGTGCACAATAGAAAACAACTGATGTGCTAAAACTCCCATGCTAGTTGCTCAGCGCGTGATTCAGCAGAGACCGGACATGGACTACATACTGCAGTTAGCATGGAGTAATTATCATGCACTGTCATTTTTGCAGTTAGTGCAGGTGTATACATAATGCCTTTTTAAGATGGGGAGTTATATGCACCCACGCTAATTGCAGATGAGCTTAAAGGACGATAGGGAACGTTTTGGTGCAATAGCTGCAGGAGACATGCTGGCCACAACCCCAACAGCCCAAAGACTATACAATTACTGTGCATTAAGAGTAAAAATTAAACACAAAGTGCAAAACTTGCCACACTTTAATAAACAGGCCCTTTAATCTATTCTGAGGCCTATTAACATGAATGGTTTCAGAGTTTTCTTAATGTTTCAACAAGGAGGAAGACAAAGGTCTACAAATTTCATATGAATTTGTTAGAAAGTAAGGAAAAAAAAATTATGGCTCTTCAAACCCTACCACCACTGACCAGGGAAAGAAAAATGCTCTAAAACTAAAAATAAAATGTAGATGGAAGACACTCTCATGGACACCAAGGCAAACAATTTAAAATTAAAATTATAGTACCTCTTCAAATAATATCCAAACAAGTTAAAAACAGAAGCTCTGTTTTAGAAGAAACACATTTTTAACACAAAACTTAAATCTGCAAACTATGTTGAACACACCATATTTGTTTACAAACTGCTCCAAAACTACTAAGAATAATAAATACAGAGGGCAACCAAAATATTTAGGGAACAGAAAAATTGTTTTACTGCTTTTTGGCTTTTTTTAAACAATTTCTTTCACGTTGCCTCTCTTCCTCCAAAACCTCTCCCATATTCTCCTCATTCCAATCCCTCTCCTTTTTTCACTAGCAATAACCACCCCCTAACACATTTCCACAACTAATTCCCTGGCCCCAGCCCTGCCAGTGTCAGCCATCTCAGCTCCCTGATCTTGGTTCCTACCTACTTCTGTCAGGCACCAGGCCCTGAAAATTATTAAGGTTCCATATACGCTAAAGTCACTATTTGGAACCAAGTAACTGCTTCAAATGAAATTTATTCACAAACGTACAACTCTTTTTTGCACTGAAACCCGGACATCCTACAAGCCGTCAACCTTTTTCTGTTGAAAACAACCGGTACGAATAGGAATACAACAATTGGTCTTTATCTATGTCACTACCTAGATAGTGGATACATTTTGCCCAAACAGCGCAGAAGCGCCCAGTCAAGAAGAGAGCCCAGCACTGTGGTGGCAGAGGCAATAAGCAACAAAAGTAACTTATTTTTCAAAAAGCCGCCACCACACCACCTTATTCACTATGTTTGCCATGATCTACACCTCTACATTCTGGGGAAGTGGGGGCCAGGCGGGGAGTTCCTCTCACCACCATCGCTATCAGAGGACCCCTTATCTGAACTTACGCCACTGATGTTAGGTTACTATTGCAGTGGCCACCCTGTGCTTCTGTGTATCCCATTTTTTCAGTAAACGACGGCAGGTGAACAATCACCTCTACAGACTTGTAATTTAACACATTTGAGGAAAAAATAGCAGGAAGCACTCCTAAATCTCACCAAAAATATTTGGAATGTCAGACAGAAGTGGAAGTTCCTCTCAAAATCTGATTAGCAAAAACTATTATGAAATGCTGACACGACCGACTTTAGATCAGACCTCTTACGATTTCCTGGGTTGCTGGGATAAGTGCCAACATTAGATATCTCCTAAAGATGGATGGCCAAACAGAATATCTTCCCCTAACCCTAGGAGTCACTACCTACATTTATTAAATGTTTTCTTTCTGCGGCAATCCTGCAGTCAAGACAAGATCTCACACCACCATTACCTGGAATAAGGCGTAGGGCCGGCTCCCTTCAGCTGCATCTCCCACCTGTCTCCGTCGGGGCCCAGCACCTCGCCCAGGTACATGGCGGCCCCATCCCCCAGCTGCCCAGCGAAGCTGCCGAACTGGTGGCCGCAGTAGCAGTGCGCGGCGGGCTCGGAGCCTGGCGGCAGCCGGTTCCCGCTCAGGTACTCGGCCGCCTCCTCCTCGCGCTGCAGCAGCGCTTCGGCGTCCAGACCCAGCAGCGCCAAGGCAGGCGCGGAGAGCGCGACGAGCTGCGGCCTCTCGAGCGGGGCGGGACGCACGCGGGAGAAGCAGGAGCCCGGCACCTGCCGCGGCCGGTTCTCGTCGGACGAGTCCAACGGCAGCGCGCGCAACGCCAAGTTATCAAAACGAAGGGCGGAGAAGGCCCCTCCGCCGCAGGCCCGCGCCATCACGCCGCTTCCTTCCAAACCGACCTCCTCCTCCGCCGCCGCCTGAGCCTCACGCCAGTCGCGCTGGCTGCCCGCTGGTCTTCGGCTTCGCTGCCACTGGCGCGCGATTAGACTTCGCGTGACCCAGCAGCGCACGAGCGCTGCCATTCACCGACCGTCATAAGGCAGATAAACAGAAGGCGCATGCGCGGAAGGAAGCGCAGCGAATAGAGTCCGGGCTGGTTCAGGACACGGGGCAATTACGAATTTTCGCTCCCACCCCCTCCCCGGCCGTAATTCAACATAGCCGGTTCTCTCTTCCCCTATGCAAGGCGTGATTATCGCTTGTGTATAGAAAGGAAAAGGTGAAAACCACCTGCGGCTTATTGGAAGCTTCTCAAGCGCTGTACCTGCCTTACTGTCCTGCATTTACCCAGGGCTGGTCCCAACGTTCTTGCCGTATTCTTTGCCGCCTTCCCCCAGTTCCTTCCTAGTTTGCCTAATACAGGGGCCTCAAACTCAAATTGCTTTGAGGGCCAAATGAGGACTTGTAGAGTAACCCGGGGGCCGCACAAGACGCAGGCCTCATTTGCATAAGGGCATCATTTGCATAAATATTTGCATAATGTTACCATACACTAACTTTTAGTAAACATGCCTCTTAATGAGTGTATGGATAAAGAAAGACTAAAAGATTTCTACATTACTATAAACCAGTGCCAACCGCCAGGCACATTAGGAACTACTAGAAACACTGCCCATTTAGAACCCATAGCAAACCTGCAGTGTCCTAACAGCACTACCAGGACTCACAAAGCACCATACCCTAACTATCAAAAGGCAACACTGCAAATATTAAATCAACACATTTCAGAGAATAACAATACATGACCTACTCGGGAAAGAGAACAAGTGGCAATGTCAAATAGGAATTACATAAACAGAATACCTCAGCTCAGTTACACATGCAGAACATACACCATCACCAAACAAGGAATCACAATTTAGAAACAGGAAGACAATTAAACTGGAAACCCCAAAAGCCAAACTTAGAATGTACAACACTGTAGAAATAAAACTATACATTGATTTCCTCTTGTATTAAATAAAGTGCAGATGTTAAAGATGCACATTTCCAAGAGCTGACATATTTCAGTTAATAAATTCAAAATAAAGAGATATTTTTCTAACTTTTGTGCATTTTTTTTTCAGTTGCAATTGTTCCAGTCACTTTCTTCTGGTTTCTTTGTGTCTTTTGCTAACTCTCCATCGTCTGCTGTCCATTTCTCCTTTCTTCTTTCCTAGTTTTTTTCCATTCTCTCTACATCTGCTTTAACATACTAATCATTCTCCTTTTGCTCTTTCCTCATTCCTATTTCATCCACTCAAATTTTACCCCTCCATCCTCAATCCCCACTTACTCTCCCAATACCCGGCCAATTGTAGATTTTTCTTCCCTCCCACACAAAATATATTTCCCCTCTCCATTTCACTCTCCCAGCCCCATCCCATTCTAATCGTCCCCCAACATCAACTCCCTTCTAGCTCCTGCCCAACCCAGCATCCGCTCCCTTCTAGTCCCCGCATCATCAGCCCATTTCCAGTCCTAGCTCCCTCCCCTCACAGCCCATTTCCTTTCCAAGCCCCCCTCCCCATCAGCCCATTTCCATTCCAAGCCCCCTTCCACTCAGCCCATTACCATTCCAAGACCCTGTCCCCATCAGCTATTTGCAGTTCAAGCTCCCCCTTCTACTCGGCCCATTTCCAGTCATAGCACCCCCCCCCCCAGTCCATTACCAGTTCTAGCCCCCCCCCCTAGCCCATTATCGGTCCTAAGCCCCCCAACAGCCCACTTCCAGGCCTAACCCTTCCATCGCCCCATCTTCATTCTTAGCCCCCCCATAACCCCATTTTCAGTCTTAGGCCCCCAGTCAGACCACCTCCAGTCCTAACCCCCATCTGTCCATTACCAGTCCTAACCCCCATCACCCCATTTTCAGTACTACCCCCCCCCCCCAGCAAGTCCTGCTCCCCCCCTACATCAAGTCCTGCTCCCCCCCATCAAGTCCTCCCCCCCCCCCCCGGGAAAATTAAACTTTAAAAAAAAACCGGCTTCTGCTGCTGCTGCTGCTGCTGCCGCCGCTGCCGTGGCTGGCAATAGCAGCAATATCGCAAGTCCCGCGGGCTCCCCCCACCCGGCAGATCCCTTCCTGCTTGCCTGCCAGTTCTCCGCTTCGGCTTTCAGAGCCGCGAAGGGAGAGCTTCTCCCTCGTGACTCTGTTAAGCACGCTGGGGCAGATGGGAAATTTCCCATCTGCCCCGGCGAGCTTAACAGAGTCGCGAGGGAGAAGTTCTCCCTTCGCGGCTCTGAAAGCCGAAGCGGAGAACTGGCAGCATTGGCAGGCAAGCAGGAAGGGATCTGCCGGGTGGGGGGGAGCCCGCGGGACTTGCGATATTGCCAGCGGCGGCAGCAGCAGCAGAAGCCGGTTTTTTTTTTCCTCCCTATGCATCGCGGGCCGCACAAGGGTCCGCGGGCCACGTGTTTGAGACCGCTGGCCTAATAGTTGGAGTGGCCCAGGCTAGATATTGCCTCCATAAGAGGGCTTGAACAGTACAGCATGATTTTTTTATGGAATCTCGCTACAGGCCTTTCTACTTTCATGCTCTCAACGTTGACAAGTTACCCAGGGTCGGGAGAGAGCGTGTTTTTGCTAGCTTTGGTTTTAAATGTCCACTGCAATGCAATAGGGCACGTGTAGTCTCTTCCTTTATCCATTGTAATCAGTACTGCAGATCCCATAGTGCAGCAGTACGAGCTTGTCAGAAATTCAGGACTAATTTAAAATCTCACACACACAACCAAGTAAAGCATAGTTACTCACTTGTAAGAGTCCTCCATAGGCAACAGAAATCAATCCTCACATATGGGTGATGTCCAGCTCCCCTCACAGATGTGGGTCCTGCTACGCCTCTGCTTGGCTGAGAGCCCCCTGTGTTGCACAAGGAGGACATCGAAGTTACGTACCTGTAACAGGCGTTCTCGGACAGCAGGATAAGTCATACACACCAGGTGACATCATCCGACAGCACAGAGACGGAAGTACTCTCTCTAGCCCAGAAGGTGTTTCACTTCTGGGCATGTTCCACCTGGCCCAACCCCCAGGTCCACCCCTAGCCAGCCACTGTGTCCCAAGCTCGCCAGAAGCTAGGGGCGATGAGGGCCAGGACCGAGGCAGGGGAGGAAGGGTGGGAAAGTGTGGATGACTTATCCTGCTGTCCACGGAGAACTCCTGTTACAGATAAGTCACTCCGATTTCTCCTAGGACAAGCAGGATGAAGTCATCCACACCAGGTGCCTCCATAGGGCTGAGGTGGAAGGGGCCCTGCCAGAATATATCTAACAGAAGTGGCACCACGCATAGTGGGTTGGGACAAGGCTTTATTTTGCATATAAAATGTGCAAACAGCAAAATATACAATCTGTGCAAATCATCAATCAACAACATGTGCAAACCAACAACGTGTGCAACTGAAGCAATTGTGCAAACAACCTTGAGTAGGCAAAACTGTGCCCAGGTGCAATCTTCCAGGGTTCATGTATCAAGTGGCCAGCAGAGCCTTGGTTCAAGGAGTGGGTGGTCCGCTGGCAGCCGCCAGGACCTCCTGTCCGAAAGAGCCCATCTGCAAGTCAAGGCAGTAGTGTCTTTGTAAGGTCTGGAGGGAGGACCAGGTAGCCGCTTTGCATATGTCTGCTACCAGTACCGAGCATAGGTTGGCAATTGAAGTTGCGAGCGCCCTCAGCTGGTGTGCGTTTGCAGGTGGTGAGGGCCCTGTGCCAGCTTGGTCCAGACAGAAGGAGATGCAAGTGGAAATCCAGAGGGATAGGATACACTTGGTGACCGGGCGGCCCGGCTTGTTTTGGGTCATAGGAAACAAAGAGTTGTGTGCCTCGGCTTGGGGCCGCAGTCCTGAGAAGGTAGAGGCACAATCCAGCTTGTGTAACCGCTCCTCCTTGGGGGAAGCGTGGGGCTCCAGGTGGAAGGTAGGAAGTTTTATAGTTTGGTTGATGTGGAAAGCCGAAGCTACCTTTGGAACAAATCTAGGATGTGTCCAGAGGGATGCGCAGTTCTCAGAGAGCTGTGTGTATGGTGGGTGTGCCACCAAGGCCTGGAGTTCGCAGATGCGCCTGGCCGAAGTTATGGAGACCAAGAATAGGGTCTTCCAGGAGATGAGCTTGATGTCAGCCGACTGCATGGGCTCGAAAGGAGGTAGGGTTAGCTGGTTGAGAACCACATTGAGGTCCCAGTGCGGTACAGGCTTCCTGATTGGTGGGTGAAGATTGGAGAGGCCCTTCATAAAGCGTGTGACAATGGGAAGCTGTGCGATGGAGCTGTCCCCTGAGCGGTCATGGAAGGCCGCGATGGCTGCTAGGTGGACACGGACAGACTGCATCTGCAGGCCTTGTTGAGTTAAGGAAGTCAGGTACTGTAGGATGTTTGGTATGGTGCAGGAGAAAGGATCCAGTCCTTGAGAGGAGCACCAGACGGTGAAGCGCCGCCACTTGAGGCTGTAGGAGTTTCTGGTTGAGGGGCGGCAGGATGCGAGGACCACTTGTTCGACCTCATGGGGGAGGTGAAAGGGGATAGGGCTATCCGCTCAGCTTCCAGGCTGTTAAGGCCAGTGTTCATATGTTGGGGTGTAGGGTATTCCCGTTGTCCTGTGAGAGAAGGTCCAGTACCAGGGGAAGCCAGATCGGAGGGCGCAATGCCAGTCGGAGAAGAAGCAGGAACCACCTTTGGCATGGCCAGTGTGGGGCCACTAGGATGGCCTGTGCCCTGTCAGAGATGATGCGCTGGATTGTCCTGGAAATCAGCGGGATGGGGGGAAGGCATACACTAGAGACCACTCTCCCCACGACATGTCAAATGCATCTGCTGCATGGCTCCGAGTGGAGGGGCGCTTCGAGCAGAAGGTTTTGCATTTCGTGTTCCCTTCTGTAGCGAAGAGATCGACTGCCGGTTGGCCCCATTCTTGGAAGAGAGAATGGGCCACTTGGGGATTGAGGGACCACTCGTGTGGGTTGAGCTGCCGGCTGAAGTCCGTCTGCTAGCTCGTTCTGCACACCAGGGAGGTAGGAGGCCCAGAAGGTGCAGCGGTGTGAGATTGTAGAGAAGCCCTTCGGATCTGGGCCTTCGCAAAGAGTCTGTGACCCTGTGCCACCCTGTTTGATGATATAGAACATGGCCACTTGGTTAGCCGTCTGTAGTAGGACTGTTTTGTCGTTGATCATGCCTTGGAAGGCTTCCAGAGCGTACCTCATGGCCCTGAGCTCAAGGAAGTTTATGTGGCATTGTTGTTCCTGCGGCGACCAGGCTCCTTTAGTCTGGAGGTGAAGGCAATGCACCACACCACCCCACCCCCCCCCCCCAAGCCCACTGGTGAGGCATCGGTGGTGATAGTCAGTTGATGTACTGGCTGGGAGAGGGGCCTCCCGTATGCTAGGTTCCTTCCACAGGTCCACCAAGAGAAGGAGGAGATCACTGTCTTGTCCAGGGGAACTGTAGTTTCCAGAGGTTGTGAGTGTTGGGACCAGTGAGCCTGTAGATACCACTGGAAGCAGCGCATGTGGAGCTTCACTAGGGGTACTGTCTGGGTAGCCAACGTCATGTGACCCAGGAGGCAACGCATTACCCTCGCTGTAGGGGACCATTCTGCTTGCACGAGCTGTGTCAGTTCCTTGATGCTGTTTACTCGTAGCTTGGGTAGGAAGGCTTTCAAGCGGACAGTATCTATCAGTGCTCCGATGAACTCCAACCACTGTGAGGGGTGGAGTTGTGACTTTGGATAATTCACCAGAAACCCCAGGGAAGTCAGCAGGGAGATGGTTGCCTGGGTTGAGCACTTGGAATCCCTTGAGGAGGGAGCGGAAATTAGCCAGTCGTCCAAGCAGGGGAAAACACAGATCCCTTGTTTGCAGAGGTGTGCGGCTGCCACCGCGACACACTTCGTAAACACCCGTGGCGCAGGTGACAAGCCAAACGGGAGGACTTTGTACTGGAAGTGTTGGCCCACGGCCTGAAAGCGTAGGTACTGTCTGTGGTCCCTGTGTATTGGGACATGCGTGTATGCATCCAGGAGATCCAGGGATGTGAGCCACTCCTTGGGTTGGATGAGAGGCAGGATGGATCTGATAGAGTGCATCCTGAATTTTTCCTTTGCGATGAATAGGTTGAGCTTGCAGAGGTCGAGGATAGGCCGCATGCCGCCAGACTTCTTGGGGACTAGGAAGTATCTGGAGTAGAAGCCAATGTTCTGCTCCGCTACTGGGACGGGTTTGATGGCCCTGGATGCTAAAAGGGACAAGATCTCCGTCTCTAAAGATGAGGTAGATTCTTTGCAGGCTGGAATCACCTGCTGAAGCGGGGGCGACAGGAATTTTATCCGGTATCCGTTGGAGATGATTGCTAGGACCCACTTGTCCATAGTGATAGAGTCCCAGGCCGGCATAAACGTGGCCAAGCGTCCCCCTGTAGGAGGGTTGGCCCTAGGCTTCGCATCAAAAGGGGTGGTTGGCCTTTCCCTGTCCCGGTTGGGAGCTTTTCTGCGGTTGCTTCCTATCACGCTGGCAGGGCTTTTGCCTGTAGGCCGATTGTGAAGGGTGAGGCAGCAATTGGTAGCAGGGTTGCTGCCATCTCCGATAGGACCCGTATTGGTGTCTGGACGAAGAGAAGGAGTAGGGCTTCTGCTGGTAGGAGCTTCTGCGGTCGGGCCATTCCATGCCCTCATCAGCGAGGGTCTGCAGTGTAGTGCAGCAGTCCTTCATGGCGATAATTTGTCATTGACTTTCTCACCAAACAGGGTATCTGCGGTCCAGGGGGCGTCTGCGATGTGGTCGTGAGTGTCTTCCTGCAGGCCAGAAGCTCTGAGCCAGGCTAGCCGGCAAGCAGAAATAGAGGTGGCTGCAGTGCAAGCCGCCGCATCAAATGCATCAAAGGATGCCCGCACCTGGTGTTTGACGCACTCCTGTAGGTCCGCAATGATGGCGGAGGTAGCTGTCTGTCTCCAGGCTGAAGGTGGAGAGGGACAACTTTAACTGTTCCACCAGGGTGTCCTGATAAAGTGCCTGTTGCAATTGGTGGGCGGAGATTCGGGAGCAGAGCACTGCTCCCTGGAATGTCTTTTGGCCAATATCATCCAAGAGTTTGAGGTCTTTTCTGGGGGAGTAGTTGTTGTGGGTCCGATTGGATTTAGAGCGCTTGATCGCGGACTCCACCACTATGGAGTTGTGAGGAAGCTGGGTTTTGTCGAAGCCAGGGGAGGCCTGACCTTGGTACTTGGTGTCTAGCTTCCGTGAGACGGCTGCCCCAGAGGTAGGGTTCTGCCATAGGGAGAGGAGGTTCTCCTTGAGTAGAGGGTGTACCGGGATATGTGCAGAGGGGCGTGGGGCCTCCAGGAACTTCCTTGCCGCTTGGGTCTCTGGGCGCTGGTCAGACGAGATGCAGGTACTGGAGAGGTTGAGTGAGGTGGCGACCTTCATGAGGAACTTGGGATAGGTTAAGTCCTCTGGGCTGCTGGTCGGGGCGTCCGCCAAGGTCTCGGCCAATGGCACAGAAGACTTGAGATCCACGGGGGGGGAGAGGGGGAAATCTCCTGAGGATTGTAGTGCTGTGCTCATCTCAGCGACGTTGCAGGGTATGGAGGCCAGGTCTGTAACCTTGGGAGGTGCTGGGGAAGGATGATGAGAGCTGAGAGGGGTTCCTGCACTAGGGATCTGAGCTGTGGAAGTCCATTGTGCAAAGAGATCCGAAAGGAAGGAGAAGAACTGTGCGTGAGGCTCAGATGCTTCAGGGAGTCTAGGAGCAGAGCAAGTAGGTTCCATGAGGATTGGGAGTTATTCCTGGGGTCCCGGGGAGGCTGGAGAAGGAGCGAGAGCCAGGAGTGGGGAGAGATCGCGTTGGCTGCTGTACCTGATGCTGGCTTGGCTGCTGTCAGATGGGGAGTGTCGTCTGTAGCTGCCTCTGTGGGTCCGGCGATGCTTCCTGCGGTGCTGGATTGAGCTGCTCCTGTTGCTTCTACTACTGCTGCTTCTTCCCCGTTTGTGCCGGTGGCTGGATCGTCGGCGCAGGTCCGAGCAGTGTCTCCGCACCGAGTGAGAGCTCTGGTGGTGGGCATGTCCATGGGAGCAGCTCTTCCTCCTGCTGTGATGAGAGCTTCAGCACGGACCAATGGCGCTGTGGGGGGAGGAGTTAGGAGCGCTGATGTCATTAAATATGGCCACCACCATGGGAGCCTCGTGGTTGCAGAGAAGCAGGGCTGTTTGGGGCAGCTGGACTGAGGGAGGGAGTGCCTCCGAAGCAGATCCAGGGCCCAAAATGGATGGGCTGTGGGTGGAGGCCCCTGCGGGCACACCCGGATCCATTGGAGGTAGCACTGATGCCGACGAGGTCCCAGGGTCCAAGCCACAGACCTGAGCTCCTGTATCAGAGGGCACTGCCAATGGAGTTGGGATCAGCTGAGATCCAGCCAGGGGAGCTGGAAACAGTTCTTTGAGGGCATTTCTGCGAGATTTTCTTGCTCAAGGCGACATCCTGGTACAGTGGGCACAGTCCTCAACTCGGTGAGAGATACCCAGGCAGCGATCATGCAGGTCAGTGGAGTTCATCTTTCTAGCACAGCTTGGGCATTTTTTGAAGCCCAGCTTAGGCATCTTGATCCCAAAGTTCTTGAAGAAGGATTATTTATTTATTTATTTTAAATGTTTGGAGAGAGGATAGCATCCGTCTTGCTGGCAAGGCGGAAGAGGTAAAAGGGTCTGGCTAGGGGCGGACCTGGGGGATGGGCCAGGTGGAACATGCCCAGAAGTGAAACACCTTCTGGGCTAGAGAAAGTACTTCCGTCTCAGCGCCATCGGATGATGTCACCTGGTGTGGATGACTCATCCTGCTTGTCCTAGGAGAACTCTCTTCTGCACCTTAAGCATGGGCAGTTCTAGCATTAGGCCAACTGAGACAGTGGCCAGGGACAGTAGTCTGGCTGTGTTTATTTCTGATTCTGCCACACCCTAGAAACTGCCTAATGATAGAATCAGCCCTGGTACCAACATAGCATGAAAGCAGTCAATGAGACATCCAGTCAGGGCTGGTACTACCAGGTAAGCACAGAAGGGCAGCAGGTGGGGGGGGGGGGGGGGTTGCTATCTGCTGCCCTGAGGCAAAGGATGAAATAGAAGGGGGCAGGGTTTTCTCAAAACTCCAAGCAGCCGATTCGATTATAAGGAGGAAATGCAAGACATTTGTACACTAAATAACTAAAAGAGAGCGAGAATCACAGCAGTTTATAAAACTAAATTATAACTATTTTTTATTTGTTGTTATAAACTGCATTATAGTTCTTGCTTTTTCAACATATAGTTTGCATCCACAGAATCCTCTTCAACAGTGGGTGTAGAGCAGAACCAGGAAATTCACCCACCGAACTCAATATCTTAAAAAAAATGATTATAATCATCTCCCAAAAAAAACCATTTTCCAGTACCAGGCATATTGTGAACTAATACAAAACCCTACAACAAAGTCACTGAGTATCTAGAGAGCAAATCTACCATACCATACCAGCACCAACTTCCAAAACTCACATAAGGAGCCCATCCAAAAAAAACCCATTGCTGTAAATACTACAGTGGGCCCTGGAACACCCATACACCTATTTGAAAAGCTGAACATGTCAAATTACTACAGTACAGTATAGATCTTTATGTACAAACTCCATGTTAACAGAACACCTGGGCTGAATCACACACGCAGAACATAGACCCTCACCAAGTACAGAATAAGTAACCACAATCAAAAGTAAAAAAAAAAAATATGTAGACAAAATTTAAGTTGAAACCCCAAGAAGCCAGACTTCTCAAGCAGTGCAACAGCAGATGAATAAGATATGCAGTTTCCCCATTCCGTGTTGTCTGACCATTTTATTCTCTGATCATGCTGGTCCCGATCTGAGGCTTCAGCTTTCCAGTCTTCTCTTAGCTTTCTGTGGTTTATAGTCCATCTGCCATTTCTTGTTTTCTTTTGTTTTCTTCACTTCCTTCAATAAGCCTATTTCCAGTCCCAGTAACCCTCCCCACTATCAGCCTCCTTTCCAGTCCTCCCTTCCCAGTACCTTCCAACATCAACCCTCTTACATTCTCAGGACTGCCACTGGTGTCCATTCCCTTCCAGTCCCCCTCCTTCCCCACTGTCAGCTCCCTTCCACTCCCAGTGCCGCCACCCCCCCATCAGCTCCCTTCCAATCCCCCTCCCCTCTGTCCACTCCCCTTCCAGTGTCAACCCCACAAGTCAGCTCCCCATTACCCAGCCACCTACCAGTCCCATCCCCAAGCATCATCTCCCTTCCAATCCCCCTTCAGTACCATCTCCAGGTGTCAGCTCACTTCCAGCCCCCTCCTTCCCCCCCCCCCATGTCAGTTCCCTTCCTATCCCCACCTCCCCCCATGTCAGCTTCCTTCCTGCCCCCTCCTTCCTCTGGCAGACCACTTCAGCATCTGTTCCCTTCCAGTCTCATTCTCCCATCTGCCTGCATCAGCCCATTTGTAGCCCTAGCCCCCAGTTTTCTTTCAGGGCAAGCAGCTCTCTCCCCCACCCCACCCCCCCAATCAGCCCACTTCCAGTTCTAGCCCCCAGTCTTCTTCTAGTGCCAGCAGCTCTCTCCTCCCCCATAAACCCATTTCCAGTCCTAACTCCCTTGACCAGCCCATTTCGAGTCCTAACCCACCTGATCAGCCCATTACCAGTCCTACCCTCCCCCAATCAGACCATTTATGGGGCTAAACCCTCCCCCCAGCTTATTACCAGTTAAGCCTCCCCCGCCCCACAAGACCCCTGCATTTCCTAATCAGCACTCCAGCTCACCTTTGCAGAGCTACCGGAAGGAAAAGCATTTCTCTTCTTTCCCACAGCTCTGTTAAAGTTGAGCCCACTGGCACTGAGGGTAAAGAAGGGAAACGCTTTTCCTGCCCAGGGCTCTGCAAAGATGAGCCGGGGAGCAGGCAAGGCTCTTGAGGGGGAAGGGAGGCTGCTGCTACTAAGAAGCAGTGGCAGTTTGTCCTGCAGTGTTGGTTTTGGTTTTTTTTTAATTTTGAAGGCCAAGTGAGGCGGTCTTGTTGGGGGCAGGTTTTTCCACCTCCAAAAAGTTGCCACCACCTCACTCATCCTCATTATAGAGCTGCCCCTGGCCACCCACCACTTCAAAAAGTAGCTGCAGCTCTGCTATCTTTTAAACTGCTGGGTCACAGAGTTTCTGAAAGCAATAAAATAAAGTTACTTACCTGTAACGGAGTTCTCCGTGGACAGCAGGATAAGTCAGCCACACCTGGTGACGTCATCCGACGGCGCCATGACGGAAGTGCTCTCTAGCTCAGAAGCTTCTGAGCATGTGGGAGGTCCCACCTCCCCCGGCCCGCCCCTAGCCGGCCAGTAATTGACTAGCTATGCCTTAGCGGCTAGGTGCGGGCGCACAGGCCACCCTCATGCAGGGGAGGCGGGTGGGATTGTGTGGCTGACTTATCCTGCTGTCCACGGAGAACTCCGTTACAGGTAAGTAACTTTGTTTTCTCCTAGGACAAGCAGGATGTGTCAGCCACACCTGGTGTCTCACAAGCTACACATATTCGCTGAGGAGAATGAGGGAGGCATGCGTAAGTAGCAATAGTGTTTATTGAAGAACTTAACAACAATAAAGTGCAACACCCCAGCGAAGTGCCAGGTAACCATAGAGAAATTGTGCAATAGTAAGAGGTAGACTGTGCAACAACGTCAGTGCATACCCATGGGCAACTGTGGAGTAGCATATGTGAGCAATCAATTCAACAATGCGATACAATCTTATGCGCAATCAGATAATGAAGTGATACAATCTTAGCATATGTGTGCGATCAATTCAACAATGCGATACGATCTTCTGTGCAACAATGCGATACAATCTTCTGTGCAATCAGATAATAAAGTGTTCTAACAGTGCAATGCATTCAACAACAATGTGACAAATTCGTCAACAACAACTGTGAGTGGTCTCTGGTCCGTCCACTCAGCCTTGGGCTGGCTCATTAGGGCCCCCCTTCCAGGGTGTCGTAGTGGCGGATAGGACTGCTCGGCCAAAGGAGCCGTCGTTCTCCGCGTGGAAGTCCAGACAGTAGTGCTTCTGGAAGGTCAGTTGAGAGGACCAGGTAGCGGCTCTGCAGATCTAGCTCACCGGCACCTCCTGCGCACAGGCCAGGGATGCGGCTAAAGCGCGGAGCTGATGCGCACTCACCTTGTTCGATGGGAGCGCGCCCGCTTTCTGCAGGCAATAGGCAACGCAGGCTGAGATCCAACAGGAGAGTGTGCGTTTGGAGACAGGTCTCCCAGGCCTGTTCGGGTCAAAGGAGACGAAGAGCTGGGTCCCCAGTCGAGTAGCGGATGTCCTGTCGAGGTAGATGCGTAGGGCACGTACGCAATCCAGGGAGTGGAGACGTTGCTCCTCGGGAGAAGAGTGTGGGGCTGGGAAGAATGATGGCAGCTCCACCGTCTGGTTGACATGAAACGCGGAGGCTACCTTAGGCACAAACTTGGGATGAGTCCGCAGGGATGCCCGGTTGTGGTAGAGCTTCGTGTAGGGCGGGTGTGCCACCAGAGCCTGTAGTTCGCTGACCCTCCGGGCCAAGGTGATGGCTACAAGGAAAAGGGTCTTCCAGGAGAGGAATTTTCCAGGCGCTGTGGTCAATGGTTCGAACGGCTCCTGCATGAGTTGTTGCAGGACGACGTTAAGGTCCCATGAAGGTACCGGCTTCTGTACCGGTGGTTGCAGATTTCGGAGGCCTCTCATGAAACGCGTCACAATGGGAAAGGTGGCTATGGAGCCTGAACTTGGGTACTCCTGGATTCCGTGCAAGGAGGCTATGGCCGCGAGATGCACTTTGATGGATTGTGGTTTCAAGCCAGAGCTGGAGAGGAAGGCGAGATATTGCAGGACAATGGGTATCGGGCAAGATGCTGGATGAATTCCTTGGCCCTTGCACCAGATGCTGAAGCGTTTCCACTTCAGACTGTAGGCTTTTCTGGTTGATGGCCTCCGGGAAGCCAGGACAATCTGTTGTACCTCCGAGGGTAGGCGGACTCGTTGAGGGTTGTCTCGTCAGCCGGCAGGCCGTCGAGGCTCGAAATGAGGGAGGTCATCCTTTCAGTCTCCAGGCTGTCAAGGCTAGCGTCTGGAGGTTGGGATGCAAGGTGGTACCACCGTTTTGGGTTACCAGGTCTGTTCTCAGAGGAAGCCGAATTGGAGGCTCTTGGGCGAGCTGCAGCAGTAGGGAGAACCACATCTGTCTGGGCCAGTAGGGGACGATCAAGATCACATGCGCTTCCTCTTTGATGATGCGCTGTAACGTGGCTGTCACGAGAGGTGTTGGGGGAAATGCGTACACCAAGTCCCAGGTCCTCCACTGGACTGCAAACGCATCGGAGGCTACCCTCTGCTGAGACGGGTGCTTGGAGCAGAACAGGGCACATCTGGTGTTCGCTTCGGTGGCAAAGAGGTCGATCTGGGGCACTCCCCAGCGCCGGAATAGGTTGCGGGCCACATCCATGTGAAGCATCCACTCGTGAGGTTGCAGCTGTCTGCTGAGCCTGTCCGCCAGGGCGTTCTGGTCCCCGGGAAGGTAGGTCGCCTGCAGCCTGCAGTTGTTGGTTAACGCTTCGGCCCAGGTCTCGAGAGCTTCCTTGCATAGTGTACGGGATCTCGTGCCCCCTTGTTTGTTTATATAGAACATGGTGACTTGGTTGTCCGTTTGCACCAAGATTGCTTTCCCCGTCAGGTGTGGCCTGAATGTCCGGAGGGCATATTTGACGGCTCGCAATTCGAGAACATTGATGTGAAGGGCACGTTCCTCTCTGGTCCAGGCTCCTTGGGTGCTGAGATGCCTCAGATGAGCCCCCCATCCCATGGAGGAAGCATCCGTGGTGAGGATGCGTTGATGGGAGAGGGGTTGCAGATGCTTGCCTACTGAAAGGTTGTTTGCGTTCATCCACCAACGGAGGCTCCGGACAACGTTGGCGGAGATCGGTATGCGCGTATTGAGTGGCTGGGATAGTTGCTTCCAGTGACTCCGCAGGTGCCATTGGAGGGTGCGCATATGGAGTCTCGCCAGGGGAAGGACCGATGTCGCCGCCACCATGTGGCCTAGCAGGCGCATGATCCCTCGGGCTGAGGTGTGCTTCTCTGCCGACACTCTCTTGGCCAGTTGCACAATGGTCCTGATCCGGGGCTCGGGCAGGAAGGCCTTGCAGATCCTGGTGTCGATTATCGCCCCGATGAACTCCGTCCGCTGCACAGGGTCGAATCGGGACTTTTCCTTGTTGAGCAGGAATCCCAGCCGGAGTAGCAAAAGTGTTGTTTGGCGGACCGCTCTGCGGAGTTCGGGGGCAGAGCTCGCCGACAGGAGCCAGTCGTCCAGATAGGGAAAGATGGCGATGCCTTGCTTGCGGAGGTGTGCTGTGGCGACCGCCACGCATTTCGTGAATACTCTGGGCGCTGGGGATAGGCCAAAGGGCAGAACCCGATACTGGTAATGGCAACCCAGCGCGATGAATCTGAGGAATTTCCTGTGAGATGCGTGGACCGGGATGTGGGAGTAAGCGTCCTGTAAGTCCAGAGTGGCCATCCAGTAGCCCGCTCTGATGAGAGGGAGGATGGAGTTGAGCGAATACATCCTGAACTTCTCCTTCAGGATGAAGCGGTTTAGCTTCCGGAGGTCCAGGATGGGCCGAAGGTCTCCTGACTTCTTGGGAATAAGGAAGTACCGGGAGTAGAATCCAGTGTTGAGTTCGTCCGGAGGCACCTTCTCTATTGTCCGTGCCCGGAGCAGTTGCTGAAGGAGGTCCGCAAGGTGTTTTTTCTGATGAAGTGGAGGCTTGCTGGAGGGTGGCTTTCTCTGGCGTGGGAGGGAGGAGAAGCGCAAACGGTAGCCCGTCTGTATTATCTGAAGGACCCACTTGTCCGAGGTGATCTCCTGCCAGGCCGAGTGGAAATGGGCCAGGCGACCCCCGACCGGGTGTTCCCCGGGATCCAGTGAAGGGCCCAGCCATGCCGGGTAGTCAGAAGGAAGAGGCATCTTTCCCCGTGTGGGACGGGTTGGTCTGTTTTTGTTTGCGCTGCCGCTGTTGCTGTCTCTGAAAGGGCGGCTTGTGGTAGTTCTGCTTGAACCTGGGCGGCTGCCACTGGCGGTTGGAGCCATAGTATTGCTTTGACGAGGAAAGGGGCTTGCGGGAATAGCTCCCTTTCCGTGTCCAGGAGGGGCGTTCGAGTCCGTCTGCAGCCAGAGTCTTTAGAGTGGTGCAGTCTTCCTTCAGACCGTGCACCGTGTCGGCGACTTTGTCCCCAAAAAGGGAGTCACCCGAGCAGGGTGAATCCGCTATCCGGTCGTGGGTACTATCGGAGAGTCCTGACGCACGAAGCCATGCCCAGCGACGGGCAGATATGGCCGTGCCCGCTGTGCGCACGGCCGTGTCAAAGGCGTCAAAGGCTGTACTCATGAGGTGCCTGCTGCATTCCGCTAACTCCTGCATGGTGGTAGCGGCAGATGTACGTGAGTCCTTGGGGAGATCCTGCAGATGGCGTTTGAGGTCAGCCAGGAGGGAGTCCTGGAATAGGACATGCTGAAACTGATGCGCTGATATCTTGGCGCTGAGCATTGCGCCTTGGAACACTTTCCTCCCCACGTCGTCCAGGCGCTTGGGGTCCCGGCCTGGTGGGTGCACGGCTTGGGCACGTGTGGACTTGGCTCTCTTGAGAGCTGATGCCACCACTATGGACTGGTGGGTTAACTGAGGCTTGTCGAATCCAGGTGCCATGTGGAGGATGTACTTAGTGTCGAGGCGTCTGGAGCAAGCATGGCCAGATGCTGGGGATTGCCAGAGGGTCAACTGCTTTTCCTTCAACTTGCGATGAAGGGGAAGAGCCATGGCTGGTCTTGGGCAGCTGAGGTACTTCATGACATCCGGCTCCTTCTCCTCTGGCGTGTCCTCTGTGGCCAGCCCCAGTTTGGACGCCACCTTTCGTAGAAATTTTGGGTATGTTAGATCCTCCGGGACTGGTGTCGGTGGATCCTCCGCGGCATCTGCCTGGCTCTTGGAGGCGTCAGAAGCTCGTCCTATGTCCTCCCCGTCGCTCCCTTCGGAGTCCAGCTGCGCCGGCGAGGGTGTCCTCGGTGTAGAGGGTGCTGGGGAGAGAGTCCGCGCTGGGGAGGGAGTCCGTGCCCTGGATGGTGACAGGATAGGGAGCGAGTGCTCCGAGACAGGTCGTACCACGGATGGAACGAGCGCCTGATCCGCTTCAAGCCGATGGGGGGCAGTTTGTTCCACCAGGCGGTTAAGCAGCTGAAGAATGGCAGAGGATGTGGAGTCTGAGGACCGGCTGCTCCTATGCCTGCTGCTACCATGAGAGCTGGATCTCCTGCACCTCTTATGGCTCCGTGGGGACTCCCTGCGGGAAGATTTCTTCCTGGATGAGGAACGATGCCTGTGCTTGGCTGCCCTCCTCCTGCTCTTTTCCCCGACCTGCTGTGAGCAGCTGGAGCGGTGTCTGCTTCTGCCGCGCCGGCTTTCAGTGCCGGCGCGATTTACATCCTGTGCAGCTTTTCTGTGCTCAGCGCCGTCCCGGAACTCCACTGGCACAGGGGATGCCCGTCGGCGCCGATCGTCAGCGGCATGATTTTCCGCACGGCTCCGTAGCTCCTCTGCAGCCCGAGCAGACGTGCTGGGCAGGGGGGATGATTGTCGGCGCCGGTTTTCGCTCCGTTGCTTCTCTGGTGGCTGAGCAGTCGTGCTGGGCAGGGGGGAAGGCTGTCGGCGCTGAACGCTGGAGCTGGAACTGCTGCGCCCAATAGAAGGAGAGGGGGCGTGTCCGGAGGAGGAGCCCGGCTGGTCCACGATGGCGGCGCCATTTTCAAAGACTTCGGGAGGGCCGCATGGCAGAGGAGAACGGGCCCGAACACCGCTTGCCGCAGGGGGGCTTACCCGAAGGGTAGAGGCCTCTCCGGAAGCAGGAGAATCCGAGGGGGAAGCAGCGCTTGGTCCCCGTTGAGCAGGAGCCCTCACTCCATCAGTTATAGGGAGCTTTTTGGCATGGGAACGCTCGGCAGGCCCAGACGGCTGAATCTGCTTACTTTTTCGATGCTCCGGGTTCTGATCAGCAGGGGGACTGCTCGCTGTCGCCGCGGAGGAGAGCAACTCCTTCAGGGCTTGTTCACGGTGTTTTCTTGCCCTGGGGGACATCCGGGCACAGCTGGCACAGTCTTTCACCCGATGTGAGGTCCCCAGGCATCCGATACAATGGAGGTGAGTGTCCGAGAGGTTCATTTTTCTATTGCAGAGCGGACACTTCTTGAAACCAGGTTTAGGCATGAAGAGAATCTGAGGAATTTCTTTGTAATAGGTCTTTTTACAGGAGAGCTAGGTTTTCCGTCCTGAGGCAAGGCGGAAGAAAAGGAACTGGCCGGCTAGGGGCGGGCCGGGGAAGGTGGGACCTCCCACATGCTCAGAAGCTTCTGAGCTAGAGAGCACTTCCGTCATGGCGCCGTCGGATGACGTCACCAGGTGTGGCTGACACATCCTGCTTGTCCTAGCTGAAAGAGAAACAGGAAATGCTTATTACTGCTGGAAACTCCACAGTCCACCAGTTTAAAAGATAGCAGAGCTGCGAGAACAGAGAAATATTCCCACAGCTGCCTTTTTTTTTTTTTGAAGGACAAATCAGGGGGGACGACACCAGAAGGGAGCAGACATATGGGGGGGAGCTGCAAGAGAGCAGACACAGGGAGAGCTGGGAGGGAGCAGACATATGGGGGGGGGGGCTAGAGGAGTTGGGGCTGGAAGGTGGCTGGGTAATAGGAGGGGGTTGGAAGAGAACTGACGGGGGGGGGGGAGATGGGGGTTGGAAGGGATCTGACAACTGGGGATTCCACTGGAAGGCAGATGGACAAAGCAGAGGGTGACTGAAAGGGAACGGACATGGGAGAGGGCACTGGGACTGGCAGTTTGCTGATACCTGGGATGGTATTTGGACTAGAAGGGGCTGGATGGGTGGGAATAGACACCAGTGGCTGTGCTGGGAATGCAAGGGTGGACTCTGGGAAGGGAGGCTGTAAAGGGGGCTAATAGTGGGGAGGATTACTGGGACTGGAAAAAGGCTAATGTAAGAAAATTAAGAAAGCAAAACGAGAGACAAGAAATAGCAAATTGACTATAGGCCACAGATAGAGAGCTAAGAGAAGACAGAAGAAAACAGAGACCTCAGATCAGGATCAGCATGATCAAAAATCAGACAACAAAGGTAGAAAAGATAATTTTATTTTGAATTTAGTTATGGACTTTGCGCTATCTTTATATTTCACACAGTATGGGGAACTGCATTCTCTTATCTGGTGTGGCGTCATATATGTAGTCTGGCTTCTTGGGGTTTCATTTTCATTTCTACATATTTTTATTTTAGGTTGTGGTCACTTATTCCGTACTTGGTGAAGGTCTGTGTTCTGAGTGTGTGACCATTGGCAGGTGTTCTGTTAACATGGAGTTTGTACATAGGGATCTGTACTTTTTATTTAACTGTATTTATATCCCGCTTTTCACCGGGTCAAAGTGGCGTTACATACAAGGGTGGGGAAATTAAGTATAAGGGTGGGGCCATCACCGGGTGGGCAACATTGATGATTTCGACATAAAACAGACTTTCGACATGGACAGTTTAGTGCAGTATTTGATCAAAGGTTCATGGTGGGCGAGATCAGGGGTTAGTGCACTTTTTGGTGGGAGTTGTTTTAAAGTATTCTTGGAATAGGATGGTTTTTAGCTGTTTTCTGAATGATAGTAGATCGTCATTGTTTCTGAATTGGCTGAATCGGCAGGCTAACAGAGCCGCGAGAGGGAAATACTACTCTCTTCGCGGCCCTGAAAGCTGCCGCTGATGGAGCTAAGATGCTTTGCCGGGCAGATGGGAAGGGGCCGCGGGACAGTTGATTCTGCCGCTGCCACGGCAGCGGCAGCAGCAGCAGAAGCCGGGTTTTTTTTTGTTTTTCATTTTTTAATTTACTTGGGCTGATGGGGGGGGAGGGGGTTAGGACTAGTAATGGGGGGGGGGGTTAGGACTGAAAATGGGGTGATGGGGGGATAGTACTGAAAATGGGGTGATGGGGGTTAGGACTGGTAATGGACAGATGGGGGTTAGGACTGGAGGTGGTCTGATTGGGGGGCTAAGACTGAAAATGGGGTTATGGGGGGGCTAAGAATGAAGATGGGGCGATGGAAGGGTTAGGACTGGAAGTGGGCTGTTGGGGGGCTTAGGACTGATAATGGGCTATGGGGGGGGGGCTAGAACTGGTAATGGACTGGGGGGGGGGTGCTAGGACTGGAAATGGGCCAAGTAGAAGGGGGAGCTTGAACTGCAAATAGCTGATGGGGACAGGGTCTTGGAATGGAAATGGGCTGAGTGGAAGGGGGCTTGGAATGGAAATGGGCTGATGGGGAGGGGGGCTTGGAAAGGAAATGGGCTGATGAGGGGGGGGCTACGACTGGAAATGGGCCGAGTAGAAGGGGGAGCTTGAACTGCAAATAGCTGATGGGGACAGGGTCTTGGAATGGAAATGGGCTGAGTGGAAGGGGGCTTGGAATGGAAATGGGCTGATGGGGAGGGGGGCTTGGAAAGGAAATGGGCTGAGTGGAAGGGGGCTTGGAATGGAAATGGGCTGATGAGGGGGGGGGCCTACGACTGGAAATGGGCCGAGTAGAAGGGGGAGCTTGAACTACAAATAGCTGATGGGGACAGGGTCTTGGAATGGAAATGGGCTGAGTGGAAGGGGGCTTGGAATGGAAATGGGCTGATGGGGAGGGGGGCTTGGAAAGGAAATGGGCTGTGAGGGGAGGGAGCTAGGACTGGAAATGGGCTGATGATGCGGGGACTAGAAGGGAGCGGATGCTGGGTGGGGCAGGAGCTAGAAGGGAGTTGATGTTGGGGGACGATTAGAATGGGATGGGGCTGGGAGAGTGAAATGGAGAAGGGAAATATATTTTGTGTGGGAGGGAAGAAAAATCTACAATTGGCCGGGTATTGGGAGAGGAAGTGGGGATTGAGGATGGAGGGGTAAAATTTGAGTGGATGAAATAGGAATGAGGAAAGAGCAAAAGGAGAATGATTAGTATGTTAAAGCAGATGTAGAGAAAATGGAAAAAAACTAGGAAAGAAGAAAGGACAAATGGACAGCAGACAATGGAGCGTTAGCAGAAGACACGAAGAAAGTGGCTGGAACAATTGCAACTGAAAAAAAAATGCACAAAAGGTAGAAAAATATCTCTTTATTTTGAATTTATTAACTGAAATATGTCAGCTCTTGGAAATGTGCATCTTTAACGTCTGCACTTTATTTAATACAAGAGGAAATCAATTTATAGTTTTATTTCTACAGTGTTGTACATTCTAAGTTTGGCTTTTGGGGTTCCCAGTTTAATTGTCTTCCTGTTTCTAAATTGTGATTCCTTGTTTGGTGATGGTGTATGTTCTGCATGTGTAACTGAGCTGAGGTATTCTGTTTATGTAATTCCTATTTGACATTGCCACTTGTTCTCTTTCCCGAGTAGGTTATGTATTGTTATTTTCTGAAATGTGTTGATTTAATATTTGCAGTGTTGCCTTTTGATAGTTAGGGTATGGTGCTTTGTGAGTCCTGGTAGTGCTGTTAGGACATGGCAGGTTTGCTATGGGTTCTAAATGAGCAGTGTTTCTAGTAGTTCCTAATGTGCCTGGCGGTTGGCACTGGTTTATAGTAATGTAGAAATCTTTTAGTCTTTCTTTATCCATACACTCATTAAGAGGCATGTTTACTAAAAGTTAGTGTATGGTAACATTATGCAAATATTTATGCAAATGATGCCCTTATGCAAATGAGGCCTGCGTCTTGTGCGGCCCCTGGGTTACTCTACAAGTCCTCATTTGGCCCTCAAAGCAATTTGAGTTTGAGACCCCTGGTCTAGGGGATCCAGGTTTTGCTTTTTTAAGGATGATCGGATGATTGTAGTTTTGAGGGTGTCTGGCATGGGACCTTGGGAGGATTCATTGACAATATGGGTTAATGGCATACTCAGGTCGTCTTTGGATTTCTTTATCCAGTCAGTGGGGCAGGGGTCCAGTGGAGAGGTGGTGGTGTTTAGGCGGGAGATGGTGGATGATATTTCATCTGTAGTGGTTTCTTTGAAGGTGGTCCAGTCGCTGTGTATGTTGGGGTGGTGGTTTGTTGTAGTTGCCTCTGCGTTCAAATTTGGATTTTGGGGTTGTTGGAGCTGTTTGTACTGTCGGGCTAGTAGCTCTGGTGGGATCTTCGGTAGTTGGTCAGCGTTACTGGGTGCTTTTGTCAGTTTTTTGTACTGTAGTAATTTGACTTGTACAGCTTTTCAAATAGGTGTATGGATGTTTTGGGGCCCTTTGTAGTATTTATAGTGCTGCTTTTTTCTGGGTAGGCCCCTTATTGTATGAGTTTTGTAAGTGTATGCTGGTATGGTAGATTTGGCCTTGCAGATCTTCAGTGACTTTTATACTAGCTCCCCATATGCCCGCTACTGGAGAATGTTTGTTGTTGGTGAGATGACCAGAATCAGATTTTTAATATATTGAGTTCTGTGCATGAATGTCCTACCTCTGCTCTACACGCATATGGGGGGGGGGGGGGGGGATTATGAATGCAAAATCTATGTTCAAAAAGAAAAAGCAAGCACCATAACCCAGTTTATAACAAAATACAAATGAATTATAATTTGGAGTTATAAACTGCTATGGTTCTCACTTCTCTTTTAGTTCCTTGGTGTACAAACATCTTGCATTTGCTCTACATTATCTAATCGGCTTTTTGGTTTAGTTCAGTCCCTGACTGGCGTTTTAAGATCACCCTTCTCCGGGGAGGGACCTGCTCATCCCTCACCTCAGGCAGCAGATTGGCTTGAGCCGTCCCTGGCTGAAAGGGTAGCTTTGGCCCACTTCTATTTGTCCGACAAGGTGGAGGTGGTCCTCCTGGCCTCTGACAAGGCTTCCACCTGTCAGGCCTAGGCTTACCCCTTCAAGTGGCAGAGCTTGTCAGTGTAGCGCATGGGGAAGGGGATCAATCCCTTCTCCTGTTCTGCCCAGCTAGTGCTGTACCTGCTTCACCTGTCCCAGGCAGGGCTGAAGTTTAACTCTGTTACAGTACACCTTAGTGCACTCTCAGTGCACTACCAGCTTATCAAGGGAAAGCACCTCTCTGCTCAGCCCCTCATGACTCTCTTCTGGGATGGGGGGGGGGGGGGGGGGGAAGGAGGAGAGGGCCTACTGCTCTCACAGCCGCCCTCTGGCAGCAGAGTGGGATCTTAATGTAATTCTCTCAAAGTTTACCATGCCACTCATTGAACCTCTGTACTCTTGCCACCTCAAGTCTCTCCTAGAAGGTGGTCTTACTCATGGTGCTCACAGGTTAGCAAGCTCCAGGCTCTATTTATTTATTTACATTCTCTTATATACCACGCTATTCTGCATCAGTGCGGTTTACATTGAACAGGACATTATAACTTGGAGATAGCCCATGTTCCCTGTAAAATAGTTATGGAGGATTAAGTGGCTTGCCCAAGACCACAAGGAGCACCTATGTGACTATAAATCCCAGTCCTTCCGGCCCAAGGTTGCTGTCCTCTAGTGGGATTTGAACCCCCGACCTTTCGGCCTGAAGTACCTTGCTCCAACCACTAGGCCACTCCTCCACTCCACTCTAGTAGCCCATCCACCTTATAAGAGATTCCACAAGAACAAGGTCATGCTCTGCAGGCACCCCAAGTTTCTGTCCAACATGATGTTCCCGTTCCACCTCAAACCACCTTCTTCCTGCAGCCCCATGTGAACAGGGCAGAGGCCACTTTCCACACTCTACTGTAAATGGGCACTGGCCTAGTACCTAGAGCACATGAAGGCCCACCATCGCTCCTCATGGATTTTCATCTCCTACAACCCAAATCAGCTGGGGGCAATGGTTTCCAAGCATACCCAGTACATTTGGGTTGTAGACTGCATCGTCTTCTCCTATAAACAGGCCAATCTCTCGCTGGATCGCCATGTCATGGCGCAGAGCATCCAGGCCTTGGCAGTGTCTGTGGTGAATCTGTGCTCCATCCCCTTGACGAATAGCTGCCGGGCTGCCATCTTGTCCTTAGTCCATACCTTCGCAGCTCATTACTTCCTGGAGTGGGAGTCCTGCTGGGAAGCACCTTCAACCAGGCAGTACTCTGTCATCCATCTGAGGTGTAAGGCAACTCCTGCCCTTCGATGTGTTCAGGCTACTGGAGAATTGGTTCCTTGCTTGACACCCACGGCTGCTCAGGGGTCTTGCTGTTCCTTGACTCCATTGCTGCTTCTTACTGTTCACCATTTTTGGTCAACCGTGGCTTTTACAGGTTTTTTCAGTGGCCTGTAGCTGGGGAGTCCCATATGCAAGGACCGACTTCCTGCTTGTTCCCAGAAAAAGAGTAGTTACTCACCTGTAACAGATATTCTCCAGGGAAGCAGGAATCAGTCCTTACTACTTTCCCTCTTCCCTGTGGAGTTGTTTATTGACATATTTGCCTTCTTGAGCTAAGTCATCATATTGAGACAAGATGGCACCCTTAGGCGGGAAGAGGTCCATACATGCGTGGTAAATCTCCCAAGGGCTTTCTTTGAAAGCTGGGGAGGTTACCGGGTGCGTTCCATCAGTGCTGTCATGCATATGTGGAGACTGACTTCCTGCTTATTCCCGGAGAACTTGGAAACTGTGCTCAAACATGTCAGGCAGGAGAATTGAACAGAATGCTACCCTGGGAAACATGTGCATGCTACAGGCCTCATCTCCTTCTGTCCCCCCTTCCCAACTGCTCTAGCAGTTTAAGGAAGGTGAAACTTGTTCAGACCTGATCATTTCCTTTCCTTAAATCCTGCTAGGCTAGCCTAGTCCCTGCCTCTCTTCCAGTTGTTTCAGTCTCTTCTAGGGGGTTGAGAGAGCCCTCAAGGTTTCTGCTGTTGTCATCTTCAGTGGGGTTATTTCCCCAAACATATATTGGGGGCTGCAAACACTGTTCTTTCGCATCTGCTTTGACACTGCTGGTGATATCACCAAAGCATCTGGTTCTCTGTATGCAGCTGCTGGTTAGACAGCATGACCCACTTTTCTGAACTAGTTTAGCAAAATTCATAGAAAGCCAATTAGCAAATAAAAAAAAAGTGAAGTTCGTTCTAAGGTTTTCAGAGTCCTGTTGACAACCAATCAGTAGAACATACATTTCATGAGCTGGCAATCTTGATAGTCAAAGAAACAAACTGAAAACAAAAAACTCCAAAATACAAGTTTATTTCAGGGGATACAGCAAATTAGTGCAGTATAGCCTTCAGTTTCACAGAAGACACTAGGCTTTAAAAAGATAAACACAAAAACTCCTCCTTCCATTATGGTCTGGCAAAATTGGTATCTTAGGCATTTCTTCATTCACAGCACCAAAGAACAATGCCAACACTTTGGACAATTTAGCCTTATTTGCATCTGTTTGTGACCTACTTTAATGAACTAATAAATCAACATAAAAGATGTTTTATCAAACAGTGTAGGCTAAAATAATTTGAATTACACTGAATACAATAGTTTACATACTATTTGTAAACCAATAAGTTACAAAAACATGTAATCCCTCAGCCCCTTACAGAAGTTGTTTCAAATATTAGTAATTCTTTACAAGAAGATTCAACAGTATGTTTCACTGGATTAACCATCCTGCATATTTTTTAAACATTTCCATGCAATTTTTACATGGATAGGATGTTCACCAACTGAGTGCATAATCTAGCCACAAGGATCTGAATGTTAGAACCTGCTTCTGATCTTTCATAAATATTGTGGGGTTTATTTTTTCTACTGGCAAGCTAGACAATTTCCACTGCAATGCAATACATTTTCTGTTCCAGTAATGTCTCAAAATGACAAACAAGGAAAGATATCAGCTGAGTTTGAACTGGGGCATTAAAATCTCAAATGATCATTTCATAGAAGGCTTTGATCAGTAGTACAGCAAAATGTGCACCTTGAGCTTGGCCAGCAAATGCTGCTTTATAGCAACTGCCAGAACTCCTTCCTCAAGCTTGTGAATAGTTATCAGTTCTAAGTAACTAACATTTTTAAACATGATCACCTCAATTAGCATGTCTTCCAAAGGTGGTGTTGAGGGTTAATGTTTTAACAGGGTGTCTATGTCAAAGTTCCATTAAGGCACCCAATTTATAAAGGCAAGATAAGCATCTATGTACCTTTATAAAATAAGCACATAGAACTACTCCCAGTACCCCACAAATCGCCAGCACAAATTTATACCTGCTCTGAAGGTATAAATGTGTGCGCACTCATGTATTTTATAAAATACGCATGTATATCACAACTCTGCCCTTGCACCACTCAAACTGTGCCTGGAGAATGTCTGTCTATGCAACACCTTGTCAATGCATGTACTTAAGGTTTATTAGAATTTCCTAGACCACTCGTAACAGCATCAGAGCAGTTTACAATATTAGTAAAAAAAATACATAAAGTCAAAAGCAAATAGACTAGAAAAATATGAGATTGGGCTATAAAATTGCATGGTCAAATATAGATGTATAAGAGCCCTTTTTGCACAAGTAAAAACATGCTTCAGAAATTATCCCCAAAATGTCATTAGTGAGTAAGACATTAACACAGTGACTCCGCTAAATTCATTCACCCTCTATCCCCCATACAAAAGGTCATTCTAGAAGAAATGTTCTCAGCCCAGTCCTTGGGATAGATTCAGCCAATCTGGTTTTCAGGATATCCACAATGAATATGCACATTCGATTTGTATGCACTGTCTCCATTGTATACAAATCTATTTATGCATATTATACCGTGTTTTGCAAATGCAAAAAGGTCCTCTAAAATTGCATGGCCAAATACACATGTATAAGCTTTTGCAATGACAAAGAGATGCATAGTGCTTCTTGGGGGCAGACTGGGCAGAGCAGACATATGTATGAAATAGATTTGCATACATTGGAGGCAGTGTATGCCAGTCTCAATAATATTCATTGTGGATATCTTGAAAAACAGACTAGTTATATTGCGAGTCCTCGTTCAAGAAAGATGCATGGCATAATATTAATATAGCAATAGGAAACAAATGGTGCTAATAAAACCTGATCTTGATGTAGAAAAAAGTCACAGAAAATTGCTACCACCATAAAATTTTAAGTCAAGATTGAAAATCTAAGCAGCTTTTGTTCTGTGTTTAAATCCAGCAGCTAACAAGGATTTAAAAAGAAAAATAAGTCACTTTTGCATGTCCCATCTATTTTTTTCTGCTCAGTGTTAGACATCCAGTTCTGAAAGACTGCTCAGGGCACTGAACTTTCATTTACAGGCCAACAGAGTTTCTTCCTGTTCTGACCCTCCCATGGCCTCCTTTGGACTTAGCCGTCACACTGACAGTCTTCAGCCCTTTGAAGTCTAATCCATGTGTACCCCCATACTGGCTAGTAGGTGTTAATACAAAGAGTGCACACTTTCCACTGGGTCCTGGGGTTGCAGCCTCCACCACCATCTTCAGTCCTGGCTAGTCCAAGTAGCAGGGTTCATAACTCAACTAAGATCTTCTAAGTAATGCTGTCAGCCCAATGAGCATTTATTTAAGCAGAAAGGCAGAACAGGTGTAAACTGCTGGAATATCCCAGCACAGCTTGGGTGCACTTTAAGAAACAAGGTATTTCAATCAGCATACTAGTAGTTACACGAACATTATTTTTTTAAAGCACATTTTATGGTCTCTGGTTCTCATCTGTACTATTTTATGATGGGAGAGCAATTAATAAGAAGATACTTTCTTTAATCAGTCATGGACTAGAGATTTCTAGTATTTTATAATACCAACTTGTGTTTTCTGCAGTACAATAAAAGCACAGTTACTTACCTGTAACAGGTGATCTCTGGGAACAGCAGGAATAAGTCTTCACATATGGGTACGTCGGTACCGACGGAGTCTGCGCAGAAACGCTCCCCAGCATCCAATTAGAACGTTTTTGGGAGCATCCCACCACGCCTGCGTGCTGCCTTCCCACCTTTCCCAACTGCCTCTCCTCAGTTAAGTTTTAAAGCTGAGAGAGAGAGAGAGGAAAGATAGAGATATACAACTCCTAGGGGAGGTGGGTGGGTTGTGAAGACTTATTCCTGCTGTTCCCAGAGATCACCTGTTACAGGTAAGTAACTGTGCTATCTCCAGGAACAATCAGGAATGAGTCTTCACATATGGGGACTCCCAAGCTAAGATGCCCGGAGGGAGTCCTAGCATGTTGTCAATCTAGAATGAGCCATGTTACTCCTCAGAACCTCAGGCATCCTAGGGACGGAGGGTAGGAGTTGAATAATAGAAAGGTGCTGTGGAACAGCTGGACTAGAACAGGACTTCTATAGAGGAAGACCCTGTATAGAGGACATTTGGTAGTAAAATATTGAGTGCAATATTCTAATATGGGCCTCCCTTGGTGGCATTACAAAAAGTCTATTGAGGTTCAAATGGATCTGTTAGAAGAGCCACTAGAAGATCCTCCAGGGAGTACCTCACTGTGAAGTTGAGGTAATAACTGTAGAAAAAACAAGTGGAGGTGAGAACCCTTCAGGGTGAGAAATAGCCCCAGGGGAACTGGGGTAGCATAATGAGGTAGGGCTTCAGCGGAAAACGCAGAAGGTACTATTAGACAAAGTTTAAGCTCCTTTGGCCCAAGAACAGTAAAATCCTAGGACCAAAAGGAAAATGAGTCTGACCCATCTGGACTGACAATGGAATTAGTCCACGTAGGAGAGAAGGGGTATGGAAGATCCCTGTATCTGATAAAAAAGGACAGACTTAAGAAGCGTTGCAGCTTCAGATTAACTGAAAATCCACAATGTCTTTCCTAAATGGGGTCAATTAGGAAAGAAAAAAGGTACATGGAGAGCTTCAGAGGTACCTAACCCTGAAAGGTTATGGTAGGGAAAAAAATTGTCAATTACCACAGGGAGTGGTTGTATGTGTAGAACCCTAAGCATGTTGGCACAGCATTGATAGGGGTAGTGCCCATCTGTCAGGGTCATATGAGAATATATGGATATCTGAACCTGAACAGATCGACAAAGCCAGGGAGTCCCACAAGGTTCCTCCCTTTCAGCCCTCCTGTTCAACATTTACATGCAGCCAATTTGCAAGATCATCCGATCCTTCAATGTTGACTGCATGTTATACGCTGACGATGTCCTGCTGTACATACCCTTCTCTACGGAACATCTGGACCTCTCTCCACTGACGAGCTGTTTCAAATGCAATATCTGACTGGCTTCTCTCCCAAAACCTCCGAATACAACATAAGAAAACGGAAGTACTCTTCATTACGAGGAACCCTAACTTCACCCCACCACAATTCCTTAAAGTAAAAGAAGCAGAGTTACAATCTAAACCATCAATACGCTACCTGGGAGTCACCTTGGATCAACGCCTGGACATGAAAGCCCACATAGGGAACACAGTCAGAGCAGTATACTACAAGATCCGCTCACTTAGGCATTTACGATCCATGCTGGAACCAAATGACTTCAGGACTATATACCAGGCGTTGATCATACCTCATTTTGACTACGCCAATGCCATCCTACAAGGCCTGCCCCTATCCACCTTGAACCCGCTGCAGCTCGCCATGAACGCAGCAGCAAGGGTCATCCATGGAGCCTCCAGAAGTGACCACGTGACACCTCTGCTGATACAGTTACATTGGCTACCTATCCAGGCTAGAATCGTTTTCAAGACTTTGTTACTCACTTTTAAAGCTATTAACAAGCTCTCCTCTGAATCAATAACTGCCCTCATCCATACCACATCTCCAAATAGAGCAAGAAGATCCACGGCTATAAACTCCCTAAAAGTCCCGAAAGCATTAACAGATTGCACTGCATCCACAGCCAATAGGGCGTTTAGTATCAGTGCGCCAAGATGCTGGAACGCATTACCTCCAGATATCCGGGCTATTAAGAGCCTTACACAGTTTAGGAAAGCCCTCAAATGCCACCTTTTCAATAAGTACCTCAGAGAACCCAACCCCACCCCATTGAGACCAGAGATGCAATCCGCTAAGCAAATATATGGTTTCCCAACAACATGCCAAGAAAGATACTCTAACCCTTAGTGGTGCATATGTTTCTATGGAATTCATGTTCATATGACTATGTAGCAAGATTTGTAAATAGTTTACCCCTGTTATCCAAGTTATTTGCCCTGTTATCTGTAAACTCATAAGTGTTAATTGTACTGAGCATTTTTGTTCCATGTAAACCGCGCTGATGCTGAATAGTGCGGTATATAAGAGACTGTAAATAAATAAATAAATAAATATCTCAAGAAACATACACACATACATACACATGCACATACATATTCCTAAATACGAGTATATACACATATAGGGTATATATGCATATAAATATAGAGATATACATGGGCAGAAGATGTATATATGCATATAAATATAGAGATATACATGGGCAGAAGATGTATATATATATATATATATATATATATATATATATATATATATATAGGCATATAGACACATGCCTCCAGGAATGTGGATGGAGAGATGCCTATATAACTAGATCCCCCTAGGAATATGGGGAGAGAGAAAGATTCATCTAATAGCAAGAAGGGTGATACCTGCTTGAATAGATGCATAGAGAATCTTCTTTCCCTGATTATGATTGGCAGAGTCAGAGGAATGGTCTCCCTGACAAGAAGGAATCTAGATTCCCTTCAGAATTTGAGCTCTTGAATAACCAGGATGGCCTACATGAAAAATGCAGAGAATAACTTCAGTCTGCAGGCAGCAAGTCCAGATCTCTCCAGAACTGCAGTATGGTGAATGAATAGAGGACGCCAGTGGAATAAGATACCATAGTGACCCGCCTCAGGGGCAAGATGGGTATCCAGCGTCCTTGAGCTGCCACTGAAAGAAAAGTATCTCTGGCAAGAAGTTTAAAGGAGATATAGGTCAAGCTAGGGAATTGGCCATTCTTTAGGTTTTCACATGATGAAAGGCCTGTGTCTTATGTCTCAAAAGAGATTTTAGATGAGATGGTAAGGGTAGGGAACACCTGCTAGTCATGGGAACATGACTGGGTGAACCCCCTCCTGACCATCTGGGGTTATCTGCTAGGCAAGATACTAATGCTCTTTAGCAAGGGCCCATAGTGCAAAGCTACTCTGTAGAGTTGCAGAGAGCATGCTGCAGGTTGGTTAGAAGAACAAACTGACTGTACAAAGTCAGTGGGTAACAAACTATTCTGCCAAGGACAAGGGGGTGAAGAATAGAAGTTAACCAACCAGTCTGTGATAATAGGGTTACCAAAAAGGTTGATAACCTGTTTGGGGTTTAGCACTGAGGCTAGCAGGATTGCTAGTGGAGGAGAAACCCTGGTTGTGTGGTAAACAGAACCAGTGGGTTAACCACTAGAAATTGTTGCATTTGCAGCAACTAGTAGGGCAGCGGAAAAAAAAATGTTTCCCCCTTTTTTTTTTTTCTTTTTTTTTTAACTGGGAAAAAGAAGCAACAGACATAGTAGGAGTGGTACGACTTCCCTATTGTCTGATGAGCTGCCCTAAGGTAAGAAAAAAAGGGGAGACAACTCTGGAAGGGAGAATCCCCTTGTGGAATAGGTAGAAGACCATAGGGGCTTAACCAGTGTAATAGAACCACTCTTACAAACCGAATATTGTAGTAAGAGGGAGGTAAGACAGAGTTGAAGAAGACTATGTAGTCAGTTTCTGAAATGTAAGATGATACATGCTAGTACAGGTCAAAAACTCTTATTGATAGTTGGCACTTCTCTTTTCCCAGAAGAGGAAGAGAGCCCTGAAGTATGGGCATGATCATCATAAAGACTTAGAGTAAAAGAAAAGGATGTCTCGCGAAGAGAGATCCAGGAAAAGTTAGGATGAAATTAGTGCAGATGCTTCAGTGAAAAGAAACAGACTGCAACTCTAGAAGAGGTAATGATAATCTATCTGAAACCCTGCTACTGCTGGGTTTGTTGAACCTGTTGAGGTTGTGGTTTCTTTAGACCAGTGCGATGTTTCCCTTGTTTGGGAACATCTGTATGATGGACAGAGGAAGGATAAAACTTTTTCCCTCTAGGGAAAGAAAGTTTGGTAGGACATTTCCTACCAACTGGGAAAGAGGGAGGTGTAGAACAGCCTCTGAAAACAGGAATGTCAGTGGTTAACTGAGCAACCTGGAGTAAAGACTCTCTGTTAAAGAGATTTTCTCCAGTGCAAGGAGTATTTCCCAGTCCGTCTTATGCCCATTTGTCCAAGTCTGAAACTTGGAGCCAGGCCTTACATCGTGCTCCTATAGCTATGGCAGAGTTTCTGCTAACAGACTCAAAGGAGTCTAGGGAAGCACGAGTAAGGAACCTAGAGATATTATGAACATGACTAACCAGTAAGGAATAGTCTGCTCTTTTGGGCTCTTGAAGAAAAGGAGTCAAAAACAGTAATTTCTTTGTGACCTCTTCAAGAGATAATCCCATATAGAAAATATATGAGAGAATTCTTGCTGAAAGCATGGATGCCTGGAAAGTTTGACGTCCAAAGGCATCTAAAGTCTTAGACTCACGACCTGGCGGATAAGAAGAGTGCTTTTTAGTACTCTTAATACGCCTCATTGCTGATTCTACAACAATGGAATAATGAGGAAGTTGAGTCTTTTGAAAACCTGGAGAGGGGGGGGGGCACCTGATATAGGAGATCAGTTGCCCTAGAAGGTGGGGGTACCGTTAAAGGGGTTGCCCACATTCGAAGGAGGAGATCCTGCAGGGTCTGATGCAAAGGAAGCATGATGTTCTCCTTTGGGCTCCAGGGAACATACAGGGATTCTGTATTCCGACCTGGTACAGAAATGGCAAGTGACTGCCATATCAAGCAGGAATGCTTGAAAAGAAGAATCCCCAGAGGGAAATCCTCTAGAAAGAGGAGGACAAGCTAGATCTGTTGAAGAACTAGCATTGGCACCCAGGGATCTATCCAAATTTAGAGGAATAGAAGACCCTACAGGGTGGAGTATGGGATCCTTAGAGGATGGTCGCCGGTACCGCAGGAGGTTGGGACCAGCAACAGTCGGTAGCACATCGTCCATGCTAGGGATCAATTCCAAACTCGGTACCGAGGAAAGCGAGCCTGATGAGAGAAGCATGGAAGGCACCGACAGCAATGGTAATGTGGATACCGGTACCGACTCCGGTACCGTATCCGATACCGGTGGATGAAAGCCAGCCGGTGACAGCTCTAACGGTATCGAAGAAACCGAGAGTGCCGGACATGGATCATCGGAACCGAGCCTTCGGTACCGTCCGGTATCGGTACCAAGGCGAGTCGGTACCCAGTCATCCAGACTGGAGATCGATTCTAGACTCGGCATCGAGGGAAGTGAGTCTATCGATGCACATCTGGAGGGTACCGGCGTCGGTACCGGGATCGATACCGATACCGGGATCGATACCGATACCGCAAGATCGGTCTGTAGCATATCCAACGGGCCCACAGCCGAGAATGCCAGACTACGTTCTTTGGTGAGGAATGTTTCATCCAACACCATTGCCGATGCCGGGGTATCGGTACCACTCGAAGCAGATGCCACCACCGAGCATGGCTCAGGTATGTTCGGAGAGGGGTGAACCTCAGGAACAACCTGAAACCCCACTAAGGATTTGGAGGCCGAAGACTCCCACCGGGGTTTTAAAGCCAGTGAGTCCTCGAGGGCAAGGCCAGAGGCTTCTCTATGCTGTGCATGAGATCTACCACTCGAGGGCTGGCTAGTCTTAACAGACTGTTTTTGGGTTACCTGATCCTGTGAAGAAGAAATGGTGGTCGGTGCCTTGAAATTAAATGGGGACCGGGTATCGAGGTGAACTCGATGCTGAAGACTTCTTCCGACTATACTGCTGCAGGAGGGACACTCCGGCGGATAGTGGTCAGGACCCAAGCAGGTTAGACACCAATTATGAGTGTCTAAAATTAATTTTGTACCGCCACACTTTGTACATTTCTTAGGGATAGTGGCTGCAGGTTCCATGAAGGAAAGTGAATAGGCCTAGCAGGCCAAAAAAACCGTGAGGCACTAACCAGGAAAAAAAGTTTTCCTTAAAAAGGAAATTTTATAAGAAAAGAGAAAAAAAACACCGGCGGTACCGGTGGCATCGGGGAAGGCAGACGCGACCACAAGAAAAATAAAAAATAAAAGAAGAATTTTCTGCGGTGACAGGAGGACGTCCTGCCGGCTCCGCGGAAAAACGAAAACTGAGGAGAGGCAGTTGGGAAAGGCGGGAAGGCAGCAAGCAGGCGTGGTGGGATGCTCCCAAAAGCGTTCTACTTGGACGCTGGGGAGCGTTCCCGCGCAGACTCCGTCGGTACCGACGCACCCATATGTGAAGACTCATTCCTGCTTGTTCCTGGAGATAAGATATTAAACCAAAAGCACTATGGGAACAGTAAATCATTATCAGTGACACATCTTATAAAAGCAGTCTGAAAACAGTTTTCTGTTTATTATTAGGTACATAGTTTCAGTTACACCATCTTAATGCAGAAGCCAGTGTATTTTTCCTTTTAATTACACCACTTTCTTCCATGGCTTATGGAAAACTTTTCCATACCAGATAATTTTCTTTCCAGTAATTGGTTCTTACCATAGTTGCTTCTGCATCAGGCACTGAAACACTACAAAGCAATTCAAAGGCAGCAGGGCTTCCAAACATGTAGGAAAGTCTTCCACAGCAAGCCCTGGACTGGTCTAGCAGGATTCAAAGAAAGAAATCTATCTGCTATGTAAAATGTTTCCTTCCTTATCCTACTATACCAGTTCAGAGGAGTGGAACATACGCAAGCAGTCAGGACCCACAATGGGAGGAAGACTACACTCTGGCCAGAACAGCTTTGGCCAGTTCCAGCTCCCACATGCAACCCACCAAGGCAGACTCTTCCCAGGAGGTAGCCTGTACCCTAGTGGAGTGAGCAGCGATTCCCTCCAGCACTTGCTTTTGAGCCAGAAGAGATGCTGAACTAATGGTTTCCTTGATCCAGTGGGAAAAAAAGGACTTGACCTTTTCTCGAACCACTGAAGAGAACAAAGATGGTCTGACCAGCAAAAGGGGTTTGTTACTCCCAAGTATCTGAACAATGCCCTCCTCAAGTCTACCAGACAGAGCATTCTGACTGAAGATCCTGAGGAGGGCAGGATAACTGCCTGATTGAGGTTAAAAGATGACAGCACTATCCGCAAGGTGACCGACCATCACAGATACAGAAAAGGGCTCCTGACAGGACAAGGCCTGCAGTTCTGACATCATGTGGACACAAAACCCATCAGAAAACACTAAGAGTCAAATCTTTGAGAGAAACTTTATGCAAGGGCTCAAAGGAAGATTCTTTCAATGTCTTCAACACCAGAGAAAGGCTCCATTAGGGAATCACTGGACACACCGACAGACATATAGGACCCAAAATTCAAAGGCATTTACACGGTTTATAGACCTGATTAGTGCCGCTAGATATCCATGAATGCCACTGCTACATACCCTGATGCTATGCAGTTAGCATTGGGGTGTGTCGGCATTCTGGGGTGGAGCAGAAGTGGACCCGTTGCTAATTGGCAGGGCTGCCCCGGGCAGCAGAAGCATTTCAAAAATCAATGGCTTTTTGCTGCCGCTTTCTTGCCTGTGGCAGCCGTGGGCAAGAAAGCAGCAGCAAAAAGCAGCCACTTTTGGAAATACTACTGCTGTACTGTGTGCCTCCCCCCCTAAACAGAATCAGCAGCAGCAGGCGGGGAGGGGTGGCATGGGCCAGTCATGTGTGCCGCTGCTGCTGGCCACCTTAGTTGGCTGCCTAGCTCTCCTAGTGTATGGGACAACGCTGCTAACTGGGCAGTGGCAATATTGAGCTGCTGCCTGGTTAGCAATCCACTGGCAGTTAGGCATGGCAAAGGCTGGCTTAGTTTTGCCCACAGAAGCAAATGGGCAGTGGCTCGACATCACTACTGCCCAGTTTGCTTCTAGGGTGTACAGTGACCCAGCCACCGGTATTGAATATCAGGGTTAGTATTCAGCAGCAATAGTATGCACTTTAAAAGCGCTAGCCACTGCCATCACTGAGTATCGGGCCCATAATGTATAACCGCTCTAAGAAAATGAAAAACATCAAGGTGCACCACCAAGGTCAGGCCCTGAATATGCCCTGGTAGCATGCCAGGGCTGCCACCTGAACCTTAACAGTTCAGGGACAACCCCTGTTCCACCACTGCCTTCAAGGAAGACAAGGGTATTCTTATATCTGCTTTCCCAGCCTCCAGGGCCAGAGGAGAACACCACCTCTCAAAAACCCTCCAAAATCACATAAAACTCTAGCATAGGCTAAAAAGGTTGAGGCCCTGTGGGCCTTGAACAGGATATCCACTACTGCTCTAGTTCAAACAACTTAAATCTTTCAAGAGAAGAGAGTGGGATCCTCCATCACTAGAGGCCCTTGCCAAAGGCAGCCCTTCTCTTGAGGCAACAAGAACTGGAGACCTGGCCAACAGACTCATCAGATGCATGTACCATGTCTTGCTCAGCCAGTATGGGACTACAATAATCATCAAGTCCCAGTGAAACAGAGTCCTGAGTAGGAGGCAGCTAACCACAGAGGGAAGATATACAAGTCCCTCTGGTGACTGAAAAAGTTTCTCACCATGGCATTCTCCCCTGTGTGACCATCAGATCAAACAGCGGAAGGCCCTAATTTCACACTATTAGGCTGAACACATGGGGGCTCAGTTCCCATTCTCCAGGATCCACCATGTTCCAACTCAAGAAGTCGGCCTGAATGTCATTGACATCCACTATTTGGGCTGCCAACAAAGTGATCAGGTGCTCCTCCGCTCAACTGCACAAGGTAGCCACCTTGGCACTTCGGCTCCCTTCTTTCTAAATGGCATATGCCACTGCCATGGCAGTGTCTAAGAATACAGACTGCCTTTCCCTCCAGGCAGGAAATGAAACTTTACTAGGACCAGGTGCATTGCTCTGGCCTGAGGGGATCAAAGGTCCTGAACCATACGGCCTATACTGAGGCCCCAGCCCTTCATGGTGACATCCTTAGTGACTATTTCCCAATCTGGGGTTTCCAGCAGCATGCCACTCAGACAGTGAGGTTGAAGCCATCACACCAACTGCTTGACCTCCCGAGGGAGGGGGAAAGGCCTTGTCAAACAGCTCGCAGCAAGGTGACCAGAGAGACAACAGATGTCTCAGTGGTAGACATATATGTGCCCTGGCCCAAGGAACTAATTCCAGTATCAATGCCATGGACCCCAGGAGCTGCAGGTGGTCCCAGGCTGCAAACAAAACTCTCTAAGTTGGTTCTACAGCTTGAGCATCCTCTCCATTAGGAGGAAGTCCAAATACCAGAACGTGTTGAAACAAGCTCCCAAATACTCCAAAGCCTGGGAGTGGCTCAGGCTGCTCTCGAGATAATTGATCACCAACTCCAGCCATTCTAACCAATGAATCACCAGGGCTGTTCCCTCTTTCGATTTCTGCAGGAAACCAAACTGATCAGCCAGTCATCCAGATATGGATAAACGCAAATTCCTTGCTTGTGAACATGGCTGGCACAAGGATTGGACATCCTAGAGAGGTCCTCCATCCTGCCTATTCCCTCCGGGGCCTACAACAGCAACAATAACTCCCAAACCGCAACATAGTGCTTACTAACATTTTGGTGCTGCATCGTGGTTTCCTCCTTTCCACAATGTGCTGTTTCCACCCCCTCCAATGCCACATTGTGAACAGGAGGAAACTGCGATGCAGCACTGGACTGTTAGCAGGCACCATGTCACAGTTTGAGGGCTACTGATGCCACTGCAAGCTAGTATCCTAAGTGATTGCCTAGTGGTAGCACTAGCCCTACTTGTGGAGGAATGCTGCCACTACCATGTTCAAGAAAGTGCAAAGCACCAGGCATCATGGCCAAGCCAAATGGCAGAGCCCAGAGCTGGAAGAGACAGCCCAGGATGCAGAAGCAGAGGAACTACTGAGCTGTTCCCTTGATGTGAAAGCATAGTTACTCACCTGTAACAGGTGATCTCTGGGAACAGCAGGAATTTAGTCTTCACATATGGGTATCGTCGGTACCAACGGAGCCTGCGCGGGAACGCTCCCCAGCGTCCAATAGGAAAGCTTTTGGGAGCATACCACAGCACCTGCATGCTGCCTTCCCCAACTGCTCCTCTCCAGTTGAGTTTATAGCTGAGACAAAGAGAGAGGGAAAGAGAGAGAGATACAACTCCTAGCGGAGGTGGGCGGGTTGTGAAGACTAAATTCCTGCTGTTCCCGGAGATCACCTGTTACAGGTAACTATGCTATCTCCAGGAACAAGCAGGAATGTAGTCTTCACATATGGGGACTCCCTAGCTACAGATGCCAGGGAGAAGCCCCAGAAGTTGTGTGCCCTTTTGAAAGGGCTCCACTTCCCCCCATGGATCTCTGGCATCCTACCAGGGATGGTGGGTAGGAGTTGATTAAGATGGAACAGGTGTTGAAGAACAGCCTGACCAAATAAGGCATCCCGGCGGGAGTCCTTGTCCAAGTAGTAATGGGCTGTGAAGGTATGAACCAAGGCCCAGGTAGCTGCTCGACAGATGTCATCGATAGACACAGAGTGAAGATGAGCCATAGAGGCTTCCATGGCTCCTACATTGTGTGCTGTGACATGGCCTTCAAGAGGAAGGGTCTTACTCTGATAGGCAAAAGATATACACCGTGCAATCCAGCTGGACAGAGTCCTTTTGGAGACTGGAAGTCCCAAATGACTAGGATCAAAAGCAACAAAGAGTTGAGAGGACTTTCTATGTTGCTGCGTTCTTTGCAAGTAAAAGGCCAAAGCTCTTTACAGTCCAAAGTATGAAGATTCCTTTCTGCATTAGAGGCATGAGGCCTTGGGAAAAAAACATGAAGGCAAACTGCTTGGTTTAAATGAAAAGGTGAAACCACCTTTGGCATAAAGTGAGGATGAGTCCTAAGGACTACCTTATCGTGATGGAAACTTGTATAAGGGGGATCAGCCACCAATGCTTGCAACTCACTAATGCGACGTGCTGATGTGATTGCAATAAGAAAAAAAACCTTCCAGTAAAGGAATTTTAATGAGGTAGTAGCTAATGGTTCAAAAGGCGGCTTCATGAGCTGGCCAAGAACCAGATTCAAATCCCATGCCACTGGTGGTGGCTTAAGGGGAGGCTTAGTTAGAAGAAGGCCTCTCATAAATCTCGCTATGATAGGATGAGAGGAAATAGGTTGTCCATTTAAAAGGTTTGAGGGAAGCTGCAATAGCACTCAAACTCTCACTGAATTGGTTTTAAGCCCTACATTAGACAAATGAAGGAGATATTCTAGTAATGATTCCAGAGGTATTGCAAGAGGGTTAAGACCCTTCTGCGAACACCATATGGTAAACCTTTTCCACTTGAAAGCATAAGAGCGTCTTGTGGATGGTTTTCTGGAACCATAAAGGATATCCTTTACTTGCTGAGAAAGGTTAAGACCGTGAAGTTCTAGGCCTTCAGCAACCAGGCCCTGAGATGTAGAGACTGGGGATTGGGATGCCACAGCATCCCATCCTCCTGGGATAGGAGATTCAGAGCAGATCCTAACTCCAGAGATGGCTTGAGAGAGATGTAAGAGCAGAGGGTACCACACTTGTCGTGGCCAATGTGGGGCTATGAGAATCATATGGCCTCTGTCTCTCTGAAGCTTGAAGAGGGTTCTGGGAATTAGGGGAATGGGTGGGAAGGCATACAGGAAGTCCCGACCCCAATGGAGGAGGAAGGCATCCCTGGCCTGACACCCCTGAGCTGGAATTCTGGAACAGAACCGGGGAAGTTTGGCATTCAGCGGACTTGCAAAGAGGTCTACGTCCGGGGTTCCCCAAAATTGGAAAATTTTGGCCACCTGGTCTGCATGGAGAGACCATTCGTGTGGAAGCAGAACTCGACTGAGTCTGTCTGCCCAAGAGTTTTGAATGCCTGGAAGATACACTGCAAGGAGATGAATCTGATGCTCTCTGGTGAGGGCCCAAAGTTGCAAAGCTTCGCTGCAGAGCGACAGAGCGCCTGTTCCGCCCTGCTTGTTCACATAGAACATTGCTACCTGGTTGTCCGTTTGGATTAGGACAGTTTTGTAGCTGAGCTGGATGTGAAACACTCGAAGAGCAAGAAAGATTGCTCTGAGCTCTAGGAGATTGATGTGTAGATCAGTCTCCTGTGGAGTCCAGGAACCCTGAGTAGAGAGGCCTTGCAAATGGGCACCCAACCCACCTGTGAGGCATCTGTTGTTAGAGTTACTTGGGGGTTGCTGAAAAGGAGACCCCACCAACAGATTGTGGGGTGACTGCCACCATTGGAGAGACAAAATAAGATGATCTGAGGTTGCTATTTTGTCTGACAGGCAACCTGACACCTGAGTCCACTGGGCTGCCCTCATATGGAGGTGAGCATAAGGGACCACATGAATGGTGGATGCCATGTGGCCTAGCAATTGTAACATTTCCCAAGCAGTGAGGTGAGACTTTAGCATTGCTTGGGAAGCTAACTGCACAATGCGAAGGCAGCGGGACTGTGGAAGATAGGCCCTTGTCTGTCTGGTATCCAGCAGGGCTCCTATGAACTCTAGAGACTGAGTGGGAGCTAGGTTGGATTTTGGGAAGTTTATGACAAGTCCCAAATATTGAAGGATACGCATTGTGCGAGATAGAGAAAACCTGGCCTCTGGCTCTGATGGGGCTCGAATGAGCCAATCATCCAAGTAAGGGAAGACAAATATTTTTAGGGTGCGGAGAAATGCTGCCACCACAGCCATGCATTTTGTGAACACCCTTGGTGCCGAGGCCAGGCCAAAAGGAAGAATTCTGTATTGGTAGTACTTCCCCTGAAATAGAAAGCGAAGAAACCTTCGGCGAGTTGGATGGATGAGAACATGAGTGTATGCATCCTTGAGATCTAGAGAACAAAGCCAGTCCTGACTCTGAAGGTATGGCAGTAGAGTTCCCAGAGAAATCATTTTGAATTTCTCTTTGAACAGGAATTTGTTCAATTCTCTGAGGTCCAAAATGGGTCTGTGCCCTCCTGTTTTCTTTGGAATAAGGAAAAAGGGGGAATAGAACCCTGCACCTGGTTGATGAATAGGTACTTCTATTGCCCCTTGGGCAAGAAGCAGACTGACCTCATGATCTAACTGGGAGTTGAGAGAGGTCTGAGACTTGAACTGTCTTACCATTGTAGGAGGGGGCATGCTGAGGAAGTGAAGCTTGTATCCCCTCTCTTACAATGGACAGAGTCCAACTTTCTGCTGTTATCTGCCCCAATCTGGGGGCAAAATAAATCTTCCTGGAATGGTGGAAGGCTCTGGCCCGTTCAGGGCCAGGAAGACAAAGTTCTCTAGATGGGAGTCAAAGCCCCTGTGGAGGCTGAGTCTGCTGAGCCGGTTGAGGCTTAGCAGCCTTTGTTTTTCTTTGTTTAGGTTGTTGCTGACCCTTTTGGGTAGACTGACCTGAACGATGCCCTAGCTGGGTATAAGAGGGGTAGAACTTCTTCTTTCTAGTGAAGAATGGTTTTTGTAGGACTTTTTCCTTGCAAGATCAGCTGTAGATTTTGATAAGGTGAGATTATCAGCATCTATAGCTCATTAGCTTTCTGTTGCCAATTTTTGCCAAAGATTTTCTCCTGTGCAAGGAATATTCCCCAGTTTGTCCTGTACCCAAAGTTCCAAGTCAGATGCCTGGAGCCAGGCAATCCTATGTGCGCCTATGGCAATAGCAGGAGTTCTGCTTATGCACTCAAAACAATCAAAAGCTGCACGATTTACGAATTTGGAAACATCCTGTGCATGTTTGATAAGTGCAAGATAATCTTGTCTCTTATCATCAGGAAGGAGAGGCTCATAAGCTCTAGCTCTCCTGTAATTTCCTTAAGGAACATTCCCATATATAAAATGTAGGAACTAATCCTGGCAGAAAGCATAGAGGCCTGGAAGGTTCGACGCCCAAAGGCATCAAGTGTTCTACATTCACGTCCTGGAGGATTAGATGCATGTCTTTTTGCACTCTTGATCCTTCTCATAGCTGATTCCACCACCATGGAATGGTGGGGCAGCTGAGTTTTTTTGAAATCCAGGACAGGGAGGAACTCGATACATAGTATCGAGCCTACGAGAATGAGGAGAAGTGGTGAGAGGTGTTTCCCACATCCTTAGCATGAGATCATGCAAGATCTCATGAATAGGCAAAGTAGCTGCCTCTTTGGGAATTTTAGGATACTGTAAAATCTTCAGTTCCTTTGCCCTAAGCTCTGTTTCAGGAGCCACTGTGATGGAAAGACATCGAGTCACATCCCGGATAAAATCCTGGAAGGATATATCCTCTGGAGGAGACATCCTACGTTTAGGAGAGGAAGAATCTTCAGGAATAAGTACTCTGGTATCGACAGAGCTGTCAGTCTTCAGACTCGGAGGATTCAAAGTATCTCCTGTCCGGGTAATCGTGCAGCGCACGATACCAGTACCGATCGAAGTTGGTATCGACAGGGTCCAGTACAGGCTTGTCAGTACCGGAGGGCAGAGCATGCGTCTGCACCGGTAGTTCACCTGCCGACGTCGATGCAATTGCCCCCGGTACCGATGTAGGTGCCGGTACCGGTTTCGGGGGCATTGATGCCGAGAGAAGAGCCGCCAGACTGTGTTCAATAGCCAGGAATCTCTGGTCTATCGCCGCCACCGATGCCTGGGTATCAGTACCGGACAAAGCAGCTGGTACCCCAAAGCATGGCACCAGTAGTTCTGCCGAGGTTGGGGCCTCGAGAACATCCTGGAGCCCCGATGATGCTTTGGAAGCTGAAGCCTCCCGCCGGGGCAATTTTGCCGGTGTGAGTCCCTCAAGGGCAACGCCAGAGGCATCTCGATACTTAGGAGATCTACCCTTTGAGGACCAGCTAGACTTATGTTTAGTTACTTGAGATCCATGGGAGGAAGACTAAGCTCTGGAAGATGTTGATGCCACAGATGCTGCATCAAAGGGAAAAAGGGTGCTAAGTTTAGCAGCTCGGTTTTGCCGACCCCTCTTCGACATCATCCCACAGGCAACACACTCTGAGATAGAGTGGTCAGGACACTTTTTAAAACCCGAAGCAGGTTTTTCCATTGTAGAGGAAAGTTGGGCCTAGTGCCCAAAATGGCACGTAGCACCAGAGGAGAAAAAAAGCTGGAAGACTCCAGGAAAAGATTTTTTTTTTTTTTTTTTACAATGAAAAGAAACGACGAACCGGTGGGGAGCGTTCCCGCGCAGGCTTCCTCAGTACCGACGATACCCATATGTGAAGACTACATTCCTGCTTGTTCCTGGAGATTATGAAGGTACACCTCAGCAAGATCCAAAAAGGTAAGAAACTTCCCTGGATGAATGGATGTAATGACCAACCTGATGGTCTGTATATGAACTTGGGGGACCTAGAGTTTGGAATTGACTGCCTTCCGGTCTAGAATGGGCTGAAAAAAAACAAAACAAAACAGCACGCACCATTTCTTGGGCACTACAAAGTAGATGAAATAACAGCTCTGACCTTGCTCTGCAGAAGGCATGGATAAAAACAGCCTGCAACTGCAGGAGGTGCTGTAGAGTTTATGCACTGCAACCCACTTGAGAAGCAGATACAGGGAAACTCCACAAAAAAAAAAAAAAACATCTCCAAGGGGCTTTGCAAATTCCAGTGCATACCCCGACAAGTACCTCCAGAACCCATTGGTCTGATGTGATAATAGGTCCAATTTTGAGAGAAATAGCCAGAGGAGGCACAGCATGCCATATGCATGGTGCTTGCAAAAAAAGGAACAGTCGAAAAAAAGGCACCGCTGTGGCAAAAAGGAAGCCCCAAAAAGGGTATCCAAGCACCTGAAAAGGCTGATCATGCAAACCCAATCTGGGCTTCCCCAACTGCTGACACAGGCCTGGGAGACTCCACTGATGAGGAAACAAGACCTGATTTTTTTTTTAAAACCTGCTTTATACAAACTGTAAAGAGCCAAATACAGTCCAATATAAATTAATGTGCTAAAAAGAATTATAAAAAAAATGTATGACTTGCAAGCAGATAGGGGACAAGAGGGAAGAGGGGTCTGGGCCCAACTTAGCAAACCCCTCTGCACTGCTACAAGAGTCCACACACCTTGCCACCTGCTGGAGGCAAAGACTGGCTTCTCACAGTGCTGCACCAGCAGATAGACCTTCTGATGGCATTGAAAGATGCTCACATCTACCTCCACCTGCTGGAAAGGGAGCATAATACACTCGTTTGGACTTGTCTAGCAGGATAAGAAAACACCAATTAATAGTCAAGAGGATAAAAGCTATTGGTTGATACATCCAGATGATATATAAATCTGGACACGCTATATTAAATTGCAACTACAATTTTACAATTTTGTTTTTAAGAATACTGCTGCAAATGAGTATGTAATCGCTAACCATATGGGACTGTGATTTTGTAAACTGCATGTTTAAAAAAAAAAAAGTAGCTCATTTGATCTTTTGGCAAGTAATTTTATAAGGATCCGTGTAAAGTTACACACCATCTACACATGTTAAATCATATTTCAGTGATTTACTTGCATCACTGAGGCAGTTGCTATTCTGAAAGTATGCACGTTGGGCCAATGATATGCATCTTCACTGTGGGCCATATTCATGGGCAGAATTTTGGCGCAGCATAGAAAAATGCACAAGTACACACAAATTATAAAATGGTATAACTTATTCATGCTCTTTACAAGTATGGACACAGGCATTTACACTAGCTGAGGGGGCATATGATAGAGGTCTATAAATAAATAAATGGAGTTGAATGGATAAACGTAGATTGGCGGTTTGCGCCATCAAAAAGTAGAAAGACTAGAGGACACACAATGAAGCTACAATGTAACCCATTAAGATTAATAAGAAAATATTTTTTTACTCAACACGTAATCAAACTCTGGAATTTGTTACCAGAAGATGTATTTATTTATTTACATTCTCTTATATACCACGCTATTCTGCATCAGTGCGGTTTACATTGAACAAACTGAAATTACGTTGAACAGGGCATTATAACTTGGAGATAACTATTTTACAGGGAACATGGGCTATGGAGGGTTAAGTGGCTTGCCCAAGACCACAAGTTGTGGGACTAGAAACCCCAGTCCCTCCGGCCCAAGGTTGCTGTCCTCTAGTGGGATTTGAACCCCTGACCTTCCGGCCTGAAGTACTTTGCCCCAACCACTAGGCCACTCCTCCACTCCATGTATTAAAAGCTGTTAGTATAGCTGGGTTTAAAAAAAGCTTGGACAAGTTCCTGGAGGAAAGGTCCATAAACAATTATTAAAGCGGACCCAGGAAATCCACTGCTTACCTTGGGATGAGCAGTGTGGAACCTGTGTGCCTTTTGGGGAACCTGCCAGGTACTTGTGACCTGGATTGGCCACTGTTGGAAACAGAATACTGGGTTTGATGGTCTGATCCACTATGGTATTTCTTATGTTCAACCTTTCTGATCAATTATAATCACCATGTTAAAAATCTACTAAAATGGGAGAACTCATTTCAAATATGCTGTTCCTCAACTTCCAGATTCCTTTGGCAAAGTGATTTCAGGGTTCCTTTAGAGTGATGTTCTTTAACATATACATACATATGCATGTCACGCTTCCTGCTTTTTAAATTTGGGTTCCTGCAGGGTTCAATACTCTCCACCATTCTCTGTTTCTGAACCCTCTGGAATGCTTGATTCAATCTATAGCCATGAATGGACATTTCTTCATGGACGACATTCAATTAGGTGCCTATTTGGATCAATTATCCCCTAATCTTCAACCTCTAAAACTGTCTGTCCATTGTTTTCTCCTGGCTTGCCAATTATCTACTTATTCTCAATCCTTCTAAAACTAAAGCTATGTGGATCCTAGGCCCCGCTCTGTCTCCAAATCTCTCTCCTACTCTAGTTGGACATGCACTCCCTTTAGTATCTTCTATGAAAATTCTGGGTGTCCACATTGACACTCAGGGCCGGACTGCCCATTAGGTGAATCTAGGCGGTTGCCTAGAGTGGCAGACCCTGGTGGGCACATCACTACATCAACCCTCCGGAAGCAGCAGCTGAACTTCTACTTCAATGCCATGGCAGGCTTTAAAACACCAGCACACATGTATGCTGTTCTGATATGCCCTCCAAGAAAGTTGCATCGGAGGGGGGAGAGCGGCAAGCCATGAGCATGCATGCGTGTGGGCACTTTAAGGCCCCGACACAGCTCTGAAGAGTCATATTAGCTGCTGCTTCAGCATGGGGGAGGAGGGGGGCAGCAGCATGAATATCAGTGGCGGCACAAGGGTTTCTGCTGCCTTAGGCAAAACCAGTCACCTTTTTTTTACCCTTCACTTCAGTGGCTGTAAGCAGTTTCTCAGTCCTTAAGGGCATCTGTTCTATATGACCTCCTTTAGACAAATAAGCACGTACTATAGTTTTTCTTTTAGTGTTTTCTCGCAGTGACTATTGTAACTCTTTATAAATAGACTTCCATTATCTTCTCTCAAATCTTCCCTTGTCCTTGTGCATGTCTTTTTGATACAAAATATAGCAATTCAGTTCATCACTTTCTTATGTACATATGATAATGTTTCTCTGCCCCTTAAAGGCCATCACTGGCTTCCAGTTTAGCATAGTTACTCATTTGTAAAAGGTATTCTCCAGGGACAGCAGGAATCAGTCCTCACATATGGGTGAAGCCTGTGCCAATTGAGCCCGTATGGAAGCATCTCCCCAGCATTTAAAGAAAGCCTTTGGGAGATGCACCACGCATACGTGGTTCCCTTCCCGCCCAAGGGTGGCATCTTTGCCTTGACATAGCTAAGATGCCAAAAATTAAAATACGGTAAAGAAGCAACTCCAAGGTGAGGGAGGGAGGGTTGTGAGGACGATTCCCCAGAGAACACCTGTTACAGGTGAGTAACAACGCTTACTCTGGGAACCAGCAGGAAGTCAGTCCTCACATATGGGACTCCCCAGCTACAGGCTACAGAGAACATGTAAAAACACCACAGCGACCTGCAAAGGGTGAGCCATGAGCAGCAGCCGAGTCCCTACTGCAAGACTCTCGCAAGATCCAAGTGTCCGGTGGGGAACCAGCACTCTGGTGGCCTGAACACAGAAGGGTCTGAGGGCAGCAGTTGCCTACACCCCAAAGAGATTATGGAGTACAGCCTGGCCAAAGGCATTGTCCTCTAGGGACTCCCTCTCCAGACAGTAGTGCTGCCTGGCAGATTTCTGTCAGAGACAGAAAGCAGATTTGCCATGGAAGTAGCCATGGCTCCAACACGGTGAACCGTGACCTACTGGTCTAGAGAGATACCCGCCTACTCATAGGAGTGGACGATGCAGTCCGCCACCCAAGTGGACAGAGTTTGCTTAGTCACTGGGAGCCCCAGTCAGCTGGGGTCATAGGAAACAAAAAGCTGAGGTGCTTTGCTGTGGCCCTGGGTCTGTTGTAAATAGAAGGACAAGGCCCTTTTACAATCCAAAGTATGGAGAACAGTCTCTTCTGTGCCTGCATGGGAAAGAAGGTGGGAAGCACCACCTCCTGATTGAGGTGGAATGGGGACACCACCTTTGGCAGAAACTTGGGGTGTGCAAAGCACCACCCTGTCCTTGTAGAACCTCATGTAGGGCGCTCTGCCATCAGAGCCTCAAGCTCGCTGACTCTGTGAGCTGACATGAGTGCCACAAGGAAGACAACTTTCCAAGAAAGGTACTTAAGGTTGCAGGTAGCCAAGGGCTCGAAGGGTGGTTTAGTAAGCTGCGAGAGCACCATGTTGAAATACCACTCTGCCACCTGTGGACAGATGGGGTTTTTTGATAACTTGAGGCCCCAGAAGAACTGGGACATGAGGGGCTGACTCGAGAGCGGTTGCCCTTGATGGAATGATGGTGCGCTGCAATAGCACTCATGTGTACTCTCACTGTTGGACTTTAGTCCTGCCTACAACAGGTACACGTGGTACTGGAGTACCACATATGCTGAGAAGGAGAACGGGTTCGTCCATCTTTCGGTGCACCACACCGAGAAAAGACGCCATTAAAAGACGTACGTTCTCCTTGTGGAGGGCCTTGCGAGAGGCCAGAAAAACCTCTTCCACGTCCTGTGGGAGGCTGAAGGGGGGCAAGAGCTATCCTTTTAGTAGCCAAGCCATGAGTGACAGGGACCTCAGGCTGGGGTGCAGGAGAGAGCCCTGCTCCTGTGCAAGCAATCCTGGGACTCGGCCCAGGGGAATTGGCGATGTCACTGCCAGGGAGAGGAGCAGCAGGAACCAAGGTTGCCTGGGCCACCAGGGGGTTATCAGAATTAGTGATGCCCTGTCGCACTGGACCTTGAAGAGGGTCTTGGTGATCAGCGGTTTCACCGGGAAGGCATGAAGGCGGCCTTCCCTCAGTGGGATGAGAAAAGCATCTGCTGCCACCTGGGATGGGTGCAGCTGGCGGGAGCAGAACCATGGCAACTGCGCGGTTGTCTGGGCTGGCGAAGAGGTCCACTAGGGGGACGCTCCAGAGTCGAACAGCTGGGAGGCCACTCTGGGATCCAGGCACCACTCGTGCAGCTGGAGGACTCTGCTCAGCTTGTCTGCCAGGGTACTATCCTGGCCTGGGAGGTAGACTGCTCTTAGGAGCATCCTGCTGCAAGTCGCGTAGGAGCAGGGGGCTACCGCCTCCTGGCAGAGGGAGTACGACCCCGTGCTCCCTTGCTTGTTCATGTAGAACATTGCAACCTGGTTGTCGGTCTGGATAAGCACAGACTGGTGCTGTAGCCGGTGGCAGAAGGCTGGGAAGGCCAGAAATATCGCTCAGAGCTCAAGAAGGTTGATTTGCATCTGGAATTCCGACTGGGACCAGCTGCCATGAGTCTGAAGGTCCCTGCAATGTGCTCCCCAGTCTAGCAAGGAGGTGTCCATGGTAAGGAATCCGCCACTAACCTAGGGAGTCCGCCAGCTGTCTGGTCACACTCTCATTCTGCTCCCAGTGGACGCAAGCCACAGGCAGGCTCTGGAACAGAGGCAATACTGAGCAGGTCTCATGTGTAGTCGGAGATATGGAGTCATGTGGACCGTGGAGGCCATGTGTCCCAGCAGGCAGAGGAGAAGGCAGGCTCCCTGAGATGATGTGACTTCTCCTGAGGGAGGAAGGCCTTGGCATGGAAGGTGTCTAGTTGAGCCCCTATGAATTCTAGACATTGGGCCAGAGAGAGGTGGGACATGGGGTAGTTGATGACGAACCTCGAGGTGCTGCGGGGCATTGATGGTGTGCCTTGTGGCATGTTGCACCTCTACAGCTGAGCCTCCCTCTATGAGAAAGTTGTCCAGGTAGGGGAAGACAAAGCCCCCTAGAGGCAGAGGTGGGCTGCGATAATCGCTAGGCACTTTGTGAAGACCTCTGGTGAGACGGCCAGCCCAAAGGGGAGTACCCTGTATTGGTAGTGCTCTCCCCCCCACCATGAACCAAAGGTATTTTTCTGTGGCCAGGAATGAATCAGCATATGTGTGTAGGCATCCTTTAGGTCTAAGAAGCATAGCCAATCTCCCTGCTGGAGGAATGGCAGTAGGGAGAGCATCTTGAACGTCTCCCTTACCAGAAACCTGTTCAGCTCCCGGAGATCCAGGATGGGCCTGAGCCCCCTGTCCTCTTGGGAACAAGGAAATACCTGCAGTAGAAGCTGGTGCCCCAGAGATGTTTCGGTACTGGCTCCACCGTTCTGTCCTGGAGTAGGCCTACAAGCTCGTTGAGGAGAAGGGTCTGGTGAAGGAGTGGTCTTATAGCATTCTCTTGGGAAGTACAAGGGTGACACCTGCTGTAGGTGGAGGAGGTAGCCCTCCCTGACCATTTGTAGCACACAGGTATCGGTAGTGATGGCGGACCACTTATGGGCAAACAGGGCCAGATGTCCCCCTCTGTGGGCTGCAGGGGACCTCCTGGAGGAGAGGTGGTCACGCCTAGGAAGTCAAAAGTTCCCCCCAGGCTGGGCCACAGCCGGCGCATGGGACTTAGGGGTCTTTTGCTTATGGGGGCCATGCCCCTGTCCTTTGTGCTGTTGGCCTTGCTGAGGGGCCGAGAAGGCCTGAAATTGTGAGATACTGCCAAACCCCTCCTTCTTCCCTGAGGCCTTCTTACAGGACTGCACCGAGGTCTTCTTCGAGAGTCTCGTTCTCGTTAGGAACTCTGTCTCTATATCTGCAGCTTTGTCTGCCATGGGTTTCCCGAAGAGGTTCTCTCCGATGCACAGGACATCAATAAGTTTATCCTTAATCCACTTTTCTAGGTCAGACCTTTGCAGCCATGCTTGGCATTGTGCCCCAGTGCCCGCAGTGGCCACCCTGACCAAAGACTCAAAGCCATTGTAAGCTGCTTGAGACAAGAACTTAGAGCACTCTTTGACCGCTGAGCCCAGAGTCTTAAAACTCTGCAGGGCTTCCCCGTCAAGGCCTGCTGAGAATTCACTGAGCTCCCTCGACAGCTCCTTGAGGTACATGCTGATATAGCGCTGTTAGGACTGGATCCAGCAAGTCAGAATTGAGCCGTGAAAGGCCTTCTGGCCGATGTCGTTGAGGGTCTGGGTATCCCTATCAGGTGGCACCTAGAAATGAGTCTTTTGGCTCTTGAGCCTGCACATGGTTGACTCAACGACCATCGAGTTGTGGGGGAGTTGGGTCTTCTGGAACCTAGGGCTTCAGCATACTCAATACATGGAGTCAGGTCGCCTGCTGAAAATGGGCACCGACACCAGTGTTTGCCACATCCAGAGGAGGCACTCGAGGACTGGAGGCACCGGTACTGTACGGGTTTATTTAGAGGGCAGCCTCATACTGGAGTATTTCCAGTTCCTTCGTACGCGGGTCCTCCTCAGCCTTGGTCTTGATGGTGAGTGCTTTAGCCATATCCTGCACATAGTCGAGGAAGGCGACATCCTCAGGCGGGGAATGTCGTTGGGACAACAGAGGAGACTGGTCCGAAGGCATATGTCTGTGTCGCTGATGTCCAGGGACTCCTCGTTCTCGGTCTCCCATTCAGACCTCGAAGTCAGAGTATGAGTCCTCTGGAGGACCTGCAGTTCAAGCTGTGGGCGCTTGCCAGAGAGGACCGATGTCCCAAGGAATGGGACCAGGACCTCGTCTGCAGCCGATGGGTCTCGAGGCAGGTGGCACTAGAGGATCAGCTCGACATCTGGGGAAGGCCTCGATGTCGAGGGTCCCATCATCGGGGCTGATGAACCGGATGAATTGGACGAACCAGACATAAATGTCCTCTACATGGTCACAAGGTCAGAGATACTGATTTCTAAGGCCGCCATCCTGGTCTCCATGCCAATTGGCTCCGCAGCTTTCGATGCGGGCACAGAGGATTTCTGACCCAGCATCGATACTGTTGAGGGAGAGTCCTTGACAAGGATGGCCTCAGGTGTCTGAGGCTGTTTGGCGAGTGCCAACTCCTCCTTGAGGGGCAGCTTGAGGCCACTCCCACTCTGGCTCCGGCTCTTCAGACTCACACCGGGGACTGCAGGGCCTGGAGTAGGATTTCTCCTCCTTCCCAGACCTATCCTCCGAGGCAGTCTTCGAGGGTTTTGACTTCTTGCATTCCACCTCCAGGATTTCCTCTGAGGAACTGTGGCCATGGAACTCTGAGGAGGCTCAGGCTTCACGGGGCACAGAGGTACCAGAGGGGGCCCCGGAGCATGGTGTCACTGGAGACTCCAGTAGGGAGTTGGACTTTTGGAAGAATTTCTCCTGATATTAGTGATTTTTTCTTTAGGGCCTTTGAGGTCATCGTTCTTTGAAGTTCGCAGTCTGAGTCATTGTATTCTGGGCAGAGGCACCAGAGGCAGAAGTCATGCAGATCAGTGAGGGACATCATTGGGCTGCACCGATCACACTTCTTGAAGCCACTGGAGGCCACCAGAAAAAAAGGGGGTCCCTGCCACTCGGCAAGGGTCTGAGGCCTTTGGCCGAAAAAGGGCGTTAACACTGGTCAAGGGATACCGAGACAAAAAGGGGAAAACAAGAAATGAACCCGAGGAGCAACGCCGAGGTGAACTGGCTAAGGGGCAGGAAGGAGCCAGTACACAAACCGGACAGAAATGTATTTAAAAAAAAATAAATAAAAATCAATCACACTTTTTTCTGGGGGGAAACTGGACAAACGTCCAGAGAGCTCCACAGAAATAAAGGGAGAATGAGGTAAGATAGCAGCCTTGGGTGGGAAGGGGACCACCATGATGCATCTCCCAAAGGCTTTCTCTGAAATCTGGGGAGATGCTTCCACGGGGGCTCCGTCGGCGCCGACGTCAGCCATATGTGAGGACTGACTTTCTGCTTGTTCCCGGAGAACAAATCGTATCAAATTTAAAATATTCATTTTAGCTCATAAAGCATTCTATATGTTAGACTTCCTTTCTATTTTTTCTGCTCTCTTCATTCTCTTAATAGTCTTATATGCCCCTCGAAATTTGCTACCCTCTTGGAATGCTCTCGCCAGTCTCCTTTTTTTTTCTTAATCCTTGCATAATGGAATGCATTATCATTTTATATTCGGACTGAATTCTTCTTTAAATAAATAGTTTACAATGGATCTCAAAACTTTTTTTGAGATGGCTTTTGACAACCCATAAATTCCCATTAGAACCAAACTATTACACACACTGGGCAGCTGTTCAATGGATTATGCTGAATTCTTGCTTTCATTCTTCTCACCTAGAAAACTGATGGCTTACTCTTCTTTTTATTCTCTATTTCTCTTTCCTCCCCTATTTCAATATTTTGCATACTGCTCTGATGCCTCACATAGGGTAGTACAGCAAATTTTAATAAACAGACCACATAAATGGTCATCAAGAAGCAGCAATCTTCTGCTAACTGAAAACAAAAAAAAGGTAGGATTCTTTTTTCTGAATTTCAGTATTAGTGAGCCTTCATATGATTCACCTCAGCCAGCAAAAACAGTCGTTATGTCTATTTCTATTATGCCAAAAAATATATAATTCAGTTTTGTAAAAAGAGTTGGTCTTCTAAAATACTTCTTTTCTGTGTCACAGAATAGCGTGCCGTTTATCTTAAATGGATTGAGGGGTCCATTTTACTAAAGTGTTTTAATTCTGCGTCAAATGCATAGCTTGGAACGGGGTGGGAAAAGAGCATGGACTGCACTTTGCAGTTAGTACATGATAGTATACTACACAGTAAGTCAGGAGAAACTCCAGGCACCAGAGGCTTAGAACGCATGTGGGGAGACGGGTTGGGAAAGGCCACCATCCGGGCCAAGACTGGCGCTATCTATCCGCAGGGATCCCATTTCCTACAGGCAGATAGCACTGGTCTCAGCATTTCTGCCCGCAGGAGATGGAATCGCCATGGGAGAAACACTGTAAAAGGCTGCAATCCTGGTTGAGACCAGCACTTCTGCTTGTGGGGATTACATCTCCTGTGGGCAGAAATGCTGGAGAAAGCTGCAATTACGGTTGAGACCAGCGCTATCTACCTGTGGGAGATCAAATCCCCGTGGGGAGACGGACTGCAAGATCGTGACAGACCGGCGCTGTCTGCCCATGAACGATGGGGATCTGCGCAGGCAGAAGTACTGCAACTGTCCCCAGAGTCTGCAAAAGAGTGCAAAGACTGAAAAGTTTTTAAAAGGGCAACTAGAGGTTTTATCTAAGAAAGGGGGGGAGGAGGGAATGGAAGGCAAGGGAGTGCAAGGGATAAGGGAAGAGAGTCTGGGGAGAGAGGGACAGCAGAAGGGATTCTGGGGGGGGAAGAAAAAAGTGCAAGGGGTTGGAAAGTCAAGTACCACATACACACAAAGGATCATTGGGGATAGAGGGAGGAGGAGTGGGGTCCGATTTATTAATTTTTTCCCCATAAAAAAATGGGGAAACAAACAGTCTTAATAAATCAGGCTGTAAAACCTAAAAAGTAAGTGTGATACCTTTTTAGGTGGGTGGGATGTGCACGGACCTAGGTTTCAGTAGCCGGCCCCTGGATTTTTAGGCTGGTTCCCAGATTCCAAGAAAATGTATCAAGGCCTGCAGTAACTAATCTACACTCTGTACCATGGTTAACAGTTAATGCCACCTATTGGTGTGGTGGTAAGTATATCCATGTCACTAGCAATGCATTTAACATGTGGCAAACGTTTTCTCTGCAGCAGCTATATAGGAGGATACCGAGCACGCTCTCACACTGTTAGCATGCACTAATTTTTACCACAATTTAACAAGAAGGCCCCTAAGATTAAAGGCACAATCCTATTAAAAATACTTGTGTAAAATGCACTAATGCAGATAAATGAATATTAACCTAAAATACAATATAGCTCCAGAGAAATTAAGCAAGACAGCTCCATTTTATCCCCCTCCCCACTTTTTTTTCTTTTAAACTCTATAATGGTAATATTATAGAGGCTTATTCTAAATACGGAGCATATATGCTTTTAAAATATCAAAATTCATATGAGACTGTGCAGCACACCTCAGATCTTGATTTTAAGTCCTTAAAATACACATGGAAACCCAATGCATTAACTTCCCTCCAGACCACCACTTCTGTAGCAATTGTCAATAAAATAAAAATACCTATAATTAGGATGAGATGGTTTGAAAGGCTCTCTCTAACAAAGGACTAAAAGCTAAGTTTTAAGACCAACAGATATTAGTTTCAAGCATCTAGTCATTCAGAAGAGAAAAAAAAACAGTTTTATTTCTCATTTTTAAATTCCCCACAACCAATATATTACATCTGAGTCCTTTCTTAATTCCATTTGTAAACGTTATGTGAAAAACATTTAAAATTGTGATTCAAGGCAATCATTTCGTGCAAGTCCCATCTCACCCCTGAGTTTAAAGGCTCATATTACATTTATTTACCTTAGAGATATTGTATTTAAAATTACCTGAGGAGCATGGTAAAAAGGTTTGTGATTTTTTTAAACACGTATACATTACTATTCATATATTAAACTATAAAGACTAGAAATCACTCTAAAACAAACCAAAGTTTTTGGTATGCCAGAAAAGCAGATACAAGAGTGGCTTTAAACTTAATAAGAGATGTAAAATTTGTCAATAGAATTTGCCGAGTCAATGATATATTTTAATTACTGCAAAATCAAGACTGGGCACCTGTATTAGTTAAGCCTGAAGACTCAATCTGTTAACACTGTACTGGTGTATTGTAAAACTTCTTTTCTCACCGAAGATACCAAATTGTTGCTCCTACAATAATAAATGAGAATGCTAGTTTTGATTTTCAACTTGCTACAAATGTTAACATGCTGGTTTCATTGAGGGGGGAATTTTTGCACACAGCTACATATACAATAGCAGATTCATGCAAAAAAATACTATTTGAGCAAGAAAAGGCATGGAGGCTTCATGCTGAAAATCTGTTTCACTAGCACTTGCCATCTCCTCGCCTCAAAATTGTACTTGGTGGAGCTAGAAGTGTAAGCTGGAGGTCAGCAGACATCACGACTGCAGCTAAAGGACTCTAAGCTGCAGCTCTAGTGATGTCACTATTACAAAACATGGTGAAAGCAGACTATTCTTTCATTTAGAGCACTTTAGGGAATTCCTGCTGGCATAATAGAGAAAAGAACTTGGTCAAGTCTAGAAATACATTATCAACATGTTTAAAAATATTAATTCTGCTGGAAAACAAAGGCATTTCGCCAATTCCAACGCCCCTCGCCATAGCTATCAGTATGCAGATCTTTAAAAAGCACTGAAGAGTAAGAACAAAATGACTAAATGTGCAGAGGACAAATTGAAATAGCTTAAATGGGTCAATACAGACTACACTAGCTCCATCATAACAAAATATGGTTCAGCTGAACCAAAACTAAACACTTAGGGAGGTAGTTACTAACAGCATGTGCTAACGCCGTTAAAGCACTTTATTCACCACAGGGCATGCAGCATAAAATGGGCCTTGTGATAAATACACATTAACTATTAGCAAATGACTCCTTTTAGAAAGAATAGAAATTAACAATGGTATATTGTTATTCATTTGACTGTATCTTTTATACTGTACACAGATGCAAAGGACATCACCACGCTTATATGTACTTATGAAGGCAACATTCTCATTCTTTGATAAGGCCTTTTAGAAAATACAACTGTTTATACTTAACAGCCTAAAATTTCTACAATATTTTCTTTAAAAAATTACTGTTCTTTAAGTATAAAACTGTTTCGGTAACAAGATGTCCTTTGAAATTGCTGCTTTGGTGCTTGGCACCAGAACTTTAATGTGGTATTATACCTAAAACACTTTCATGTGTGCACCTGCTTGCTGGAAACAGAACACACACAATTAGGTACCTTTAAAAAATGCACAAAGCTAATAAAGCCATCTCATTTTGTTTTACCTCATTCTGTATCACATTCCTCTTCTCCCGACATCTGGGTGCTTCTGTATTATACCCTCATCAAGAAGAACCCACCCAAAATGTCACAGCTAGGATAACTCAACAAAGTCCATTTGCATTTCAGATCATTGTTAAGTATCTCAAGGAATCAATGGCAAACCCCCTCTATTCCAGTCTCTTCCCACCTGCTAAAATCAATTCCCCCTAGCATCCTTCTTTGGCTAATGGGTGTGGGTCTTATTGAAGGTATACTTTCAAAATCTGAAATCTCTCAGTTTCTGAAGACAATAATGAGCTGAAGGCATGGAAAGAATCAACTGAGCTGTCCTTTTTCCCACATGATAACATCCGTATCCAAGTACTCCAAGTAGAGACGCCTTGATGGCAAGTTTGATAATCTTACTGGCAACTGACGGAGGCGGCACACTGAAAGAAAGGGAAACATATTACTAGTCAAACCTAGCAGTTCACGGGTGTTTTTTTCCTAACCTTTGAAACATACCATTTACTGTCTACACATGCTTTAAGATTATATATTTTGGGGTCCCTTACACAGGCTTGATTTTCAGAAGATTTGTGATGGATACATGATATATCTGGATACCATCCATTAAAACAGCCAAATTAGATTTTCACAATGTCATTCCCTGAAAACTAGGTCCATCTGTATAGGAAAAGTAGTTACTCACCTGTAGCAGGTGTTCTCCAGGGACAGCAGGAATCAGTCCTCACATATGGGTGAAATCGGCACCAACGGAGCCCTAGCAGAAACATCTCCCCAGCTTTCAAAGAAAGCCTTTGGGAGAGGCACCACGCATGCATGGTCCCCTTCCCACCCAAAGGTGCCATCTTGCCTCAGTCTAATGACAAAGCTAAGACAGCAAAAATAAAACACGGTAAAGAAGCAACTCCAAGGGGAGGAGGGAGGGTTGTGAGGATTGATTTCTGATGTCCCCGGAGAACATCTGTTACAGGTGAGTAACTATGCTTTCTCCAGGAACAAGCAGGAAGTCAATCCTCACATATGGGACTCTCCAACTACAGGCTACCGAGAACCTGTACAAAACAGCATGAAAACCAGAAAAGGTGAGTTGTGAGCTGCAGCAGTTTGAGTCCCAATAGAAAGACTCTCGCTAGAGCCAAGTGTCCAAAAAGGAAACAGCATTCTGCTAGCCTGAACACAGAAGGGTCGGAGGGCAGGAGATACCTACACCAAGAAGAGATGGAGTATGGCCTGGCAAAAGATGCTGTCCTGTTAGGACTTCCTCTCTAGGCAGTAGTGAGCTGTAAAGGTATGGTCTGAAGACTAGGTGGTGGCGCAGCAGATTTCCGTCACAGGTATGAAACGCAGATTTGCCAAAGAGGTAGCCATGGCCTTGAAGCGGTGAACCGTGACCCAGTGGTCCAGTAAAATCCCAGTCTGCTCAAAGGAGAGGGCAATGCAGACTGCCACCCAAGTGGACAGAGTTCACTTGGTCACTGGAAGCCCCAGTCGACTGGGGTCATAGAAGACAAAAAGCAGAGGCGCTTTTCAGTGGTTTGAGTCCGTTGGAGATTGAATTGTAAGAGGGCCCTGTCATTCTGAGAATGGAGAACAGTCTTCGGGGGAAAGAAAGTGGGGAGGCACCACCTCCTGACTGAGGTGGAAAGGGGACACTACTTTTGGCAGAATTTTGGGGTGTGTATGTAGCACAACCCTGTTCTTGTAGAACCTTATGCAGGGTGGCTCTGCCATCAGAGCCTGGAGATTGCTGACACTGCAAGCTGACATGAATGCTACGAGAAATACAACTTCCAAGAGAGGTACCGCAGGTGGCAAGTAGTCAGAGGTTCAAACGGTGGCTTAGTGAGCTGTGAGAGCACCATATTGAGATTCTACTTCGCTGTTGGAGGGTGGACAGGAGGCTTGGACAACATAAGGCCCTGCCATTTGAAGGTGTATGCCCACTCTGCCAACTGAAGATGTACCCGTGAAGGCCTTGTGGGAGGCCAGAAGGACCTCCTCCATGTCCAGTGGAAGGTTGAAGGGAGCTAAGGTTACTCTTTCAGCAGCCAGGCCGTGAACGCCAGGGACCCAGATTGAGTGTAGGAGAGAGCCCTCCTCCTGTGACAATAGTCCTGGGGCATGGTCCAGGGGAATTGGAGACTCCGCCGACAGAGAAGTAGCGGGAACCAGGGTTGCATGAGCCACCAGGGGGCTATCAGTATCAGTGATGCCCTGTCGTGCTGGACCTTGAAGAGGGTCTTGGCGGAAAGGTATAGAGAAGGCCTTCCATCCATGGAATGAGGAACGCATCTGCTGCCATCCATGACAGGTGCGGCTGGTGGGAGCAGAAGCGGGGCAACTGCATGTTGTCTGGACTGTCGAACAGGTCCACTAGGGGAACACCCTAGAGTCAGAAAAGCCAGGAGGCCACTCTGGGGGGTCCAGGTGCCACTCGTGCAGCTGGAGGACTCTGCTTAGCTTGTCCGCCAGGGCACTGTTCTGGTCTGGGAAGTAGACCGCCCTCAGGAGCATGCTGTTGCACGTCGCATATGAGCAGATGACTACCGCCTCCTGACAGAGGAGGTCTGACTCCCGTGCCCCCTTGTTTGTTGACATAGAATATGACTTGGTTGTCTGTCTAAACTAGCACCAACTGGTGCTGCAGCTAGTGGCGGAAAGCTCGGAGGGCGAGGAATATTGCTCAAAGTTCCAGGGGGTTGATCTACCACTGGCATTCTGTCTGGGACCAGCTGCCTTGGGTGCCAAGGTCCTCGCAATGAGCTCCCCATCCCTGCAGGGAAGTGTCCATAGTAGGGACCCTCTGGGGTATGGATGCCTGGAAGGGCATCCTGGCCTGAAGGTGGCAGATGATCTGCCACCAGTCGAGGGAATCTACCAGCTGGCAGGTCATCTTTACCCTGTCTTGAAGCCTGCCCATGGCTTGTGTCCACTGGGAGTGGAGGCACCATTGAGCCACCCTCATATGCAGGCAAAGCATATGGGGTTACATGGACCGTGTGGCCCAGCAGGCAGAGAAGGCAAGTAGGTATGACCGGTGATGCTGCACCTCTGCGGCTAATGCCCTGAGGTATCCTGTTCTCTCTGAAGAGAGGAAGGCCTTGGCCTGGAGGGTGTCTAGCTAAGCCCCGATGAATTCCAGGCACTGAGCTGGACAAAGGTGTGACTTGGGGTAGTTGATGACAGACCCCAAATGTTGCAGGACGCAGATGGTGGCATGTCATACCTCTGCAGCTGTGCCTCCTCTTATGAGTCAGGCCTGGCAGGGAGAGACAAAGGCCCCTTGGAGATGAAGGTGGGCTGCGACCATCACTAAGCACTTGGTGAAAACCCTTGGCGATGACACCAGACTGAATGGTAGCACCCTGTACTGGCAGTGACCTCCTCCCACCATGAACCTGAGGTACTGTTGGTGGTGGGGGTGGATAAGGATGTGTGTGTAAGCACTCTTCAGGTTTAAGGGCATAGTCAGTCCCCCCTGCTGGAGCTATGGCAGCAGTGTTCCAAGGGAGAGCATGTTGAACTTCTTTCACCAGAATATGTTTCCTGAGGCTCTCTGTGCGTTTGGGAATGAGGAGATATTTGGAGTAGAAGCCTTTGCCCCAGAGTTGTCTGGGCACTGGCTCCACCACCTTGTACTCGAGGTGAACTGCAAGCTCTGTGAGGAGCAGGGTCGTGAAGGAGAGGCCTTACTGGTTCTCCTGGGAAGAACGAGGCTGGGGTCTGTTGCAGGTGGAGGAGGTACCCTTTCATGACTACTTGCAGCACCCAGAAGTCGGTGGCGATGAAGGATCACCTGTGGGCAAACACAGCCAGATGGCCCCCTGGGGGTTGCTGAGGGTCTCTCCTGGGGGAGAGGGGGCCAGACCCAAGGAGTCAAACTTCCTTCAGGCTGGGCCGGTGCCTGTGTCTTAGGCTTGCAGGGACCACTGTTCCCTCTAAGCTGTGCGCGTGTGCGCACATACTTTACAACAGAGCGCACAAAAATTTTGGTTCTGATTCTGATAGAAAACACAGATGTCTTAAAATTTAAAAGTTGTTGTGTATTTAAGGTTTTCACAAGTTCTACAATATTTTCTAGTGCAATCAATGTGGTGTACATACTGTATTCTGATGTGTAGTCAAATTTTAAAGTATATAACTCCGAGTGTCATTATGTGGCGCACAAAAATTTAACCTTCCTTCAAAAGCTGCACAGCTGATATTTTATGCGCACACAGCCTACAGAAAATTAGAGGGAACATTGGCAGGGACCATACCCTTGCCCCTTGGTCTGTTGTTCCTGCTGTGGGGCAGCGAAGGCCCGGTACTGTGTGGCATTACCAAACACCCCCTCTTTTCCATGGGAAGAAAGGCTTCTTCCCCAGGACTTTCTTATGGGGTTGCACCGAGGTCTTTTTAGAGAGTCTGGTCCTGGTTAGGAACTCAGTCTATCATAAGAAATGCCATACTGGTCAGACCAAGATCTATCAAGTCCAGTATCCTGGTTCCAATAGTGGCTAATCCAGGTCACAAGTACCTAGCAGTTTCTCAAAAATATACAGAGTGAGGAGTGGCCTAGTGGTTGGGGCAAAGTACCACAGGCTGGAAGGTCAGTGGTTCAAATCCCACTAGAGGACAGCAACCTTGGGCTGGAAGGACTGGGGTTTCTAGTCCCACAGGTGCTCCTTGTGTCTTGGGCAAGCCACTTAACCCTCCATTGCCCATGTTCCCTGTAAGTACTAGTGTATGTCTCATATCCCCCTCATGTTAAATGTATCCCCAATTGTGTTGTGACCACTTTGATTGAAGGATAAGGTGGTATACAAAACTGCATAAATAAAATAAATAAAATAATGCTTATATTGGGACAAGCAGTGGATTACCTGGGTCCTCTTTAATAATGGTTTATGGACCCTTTCCCCCAGGAACTTGTCCAAACCTTTTTTAAACCCAAGCTACACCAACAGCTTTTACTGCATCCTCCAGTAATGAATTCCAGAGTTTGATTACGCATTGAGTGAAAAAACTCTTATTAGTCTTAAACGGGTTACACTGTAGCTTCATTGCATGTCCCCTAGTCTTTCTAGTTTATGATGGCGTAAACAATTGATCTACGTTTACATATTACACTCAATTCATTAAATTTATAGACTTCTATCATATCTTCTCTCAGCCGTTTTCCAGGTTGAAAAGCCCTAACCTTTTAAGCTTCTCCTCATAGGGGTATCCTTCCATCCCATTTACCATTTTGGTGGCTCTTCTCTGTACCTTTTCTAATAACTCTATATCCTTTTTAAGATATGGCGACCAGAATTGCACACAATATTCAAGGTGCGGTTACACCATGGAACGATACAGAGGTATTATAATATTCTTTGTCTTATTCTCCATTCCTTTTCTTTTGATTCCTAGCATTCTATTTGCCTTCTTGGCCGCTGCTGCACACTGGATGGAGGGTTTCAACACAATGACGCCTAAATCTTTTTCCTGAGTGGTGGTTCCTAATGTGGAACCTTGCATCATGTAACCATATAGTTTGGGTTGTTCTTTCCTAGGTGCAGAACTTCGCACTTGTCCACATTAAATTTTATCTGCCATTTGGATGTCCAGTATTCTAATTTATCAAAGTCCTCTTGCAATTTTTCACAATCCTTTTGGGTTGTAACAATTTTGAATAATTCTGTGTCATCTGCAAATTTGACTACCTCACTCGTTATTCCCACTTCCAGGTCATTTACGAATATGTTAAAAAGAAGCAGACCCAGCACAGTTTCCTGGGGTATTCCACTATTCACCTTTCTCCATTAGGAAAACTGGCCATTCAGCCTACTCTCTGCTTTCTATCTTTTAAAGAGTTCCTGATCCACAGTAGTACACTGCCTCCTATCCCATGACTTTTTAACTTCACCAAGAGTCATGAGGGATCTTGTCAAAAGCTTACTGAAAATCCAGATTGACAAAGGTGAGCCGGTCGATATAGTGTATCTGTTTATTCACACTTTGTCAGACATGGGTTTTCCGAAGAGGTTCTTTATGGTGCAAGGGACAATTGATGAGTTTGTCCTGGACCCATTGCTCAAGGTCAAACAACTGCAGCCATGCTTGGCATCAGGCCCTGATGCCCGCAGCAGCCACTCTGACTGAAGATTCAAAGCCTTCGTGTGCTGCTTGAGACAGGAACTTCTAGCACTCCGACTGCCGAGGCCAGTGATTTGAACTGCTGAAGAGGTTCCCCATCCAGGCCTGATGAGAAAACAGCAAGCTCCCTCGCCAGTTCCTTGAGGTACATACCAAATGTAGAACTGGTAGGATTGGACTCTGCAAACCAGTATCGAGCCCTGGTAGCATTTTTGGCCAAAGACGTCCAAGGTTCGGGCCTCCCTACATGGGGGCACCGAGAAATGAGTCTTGACTCCTGATTCAACGCATAGCCAACTTGATTACTATTGAATTGTGAGGGAGCTGTGTTTTTTGGAACCCCAGGCTTCGGCAGACTCTGTACATGGAGTACAGCCATCTGCTCACAATGGGCACTGATGCCGATGTTTCCTACATTGGGAGAAGGCAGCGCTCGAGGATCATAGGGATGGGCATCATGAGGTCTCCTTTGAAGGGACCTCATACTGGAGGATCTCCAGTTCTTCTATGTGGGGGTCTGCCTCAGTCTCAAACGTGAGCACCTTTGCCATATCCCTCACAAAGTCGAAGGTGGCAATGTCCTCGGGCAGTGAACATTATCAGGACACTAGAGGAGACGGGTTCAAGGGCACATCTCAGTGTCGCCGGGTGTCAGAGGACTCCTTGCCCTCTGTCTTCCAATCTGACTCAAAGTCAGAAGAAGAATCCAGAGATTTGTGGCTCCCATGGTCTGGTCCTGAGACCAAAGGCTCATGGGCCCCGGAGGACCCGCAGTCCAAGCTGCATGCACTCACCGGAGAGTACCAGTGTCCCAAGAAACAGGACCGGGACCTCGTTTGAAGCAGATGGGTCTCTCGAGGCCGGTGGCACTCTAGGATCGGCTCAACGACTGGGGAGGCCTTTGTCTAGGGCAGCGGTGGCGAACCTATGGCACGCGTGCCAGCTGTGGCACGCGAAGGCCTTGCAGTTGGCACGCGGGAAGGTCCGCAAAAAAAGAAAAAGCTGGCTCTGACTGCTGCCGCGGACGCGGCAAGGACAGAATGCAGCGTCCCGCGGGGCCCCCTCCGCCCACTAAGCCCCTCTGCAAGAGCTTTCAGATTCGCGAGGGAGAGCGTCTCCCTCGCGTCTCTGTTAAGCCCGCAGGGGCTAATGGGAAATTTCCCATCAGCCCCTTTAGATGCGAGGGACTGATGGGAAATTTCCCATTAGCCCCTGCGGGCTGAACAGAGACGCGAGGGAGGTGTTCTCCCTCGCGGATCTGAAAGCCCTTGCAGAGGGGCTTAGCGGGCGGAGGGGGCCCCGCGGGACATTGCAATCTGCCGCGGCAGCAGCCAGAGCCTGCTTTTTTTTAAAAAAATTTGCCAGAGGGAGGGGGGGGGGGGTTAGGACTGCTAATGGGCGAGGGGGGGGGGGTTAGGACTGCGAAGGGGCGAGGGGGGGGGGGTTAGGACGGCAAATGGGCAGGGGGGGGTTAGGACTGCTAATGGGCGGGCGGGGGGGTAGGACTGCTAATGGGCGGGCGGGCGGGTAGGACTGCTAATGGGTGGGCGGGCGGGGGGGTTAGGACTGCTAATGGGCGGGCGGGCGGGGGGGGTAGGACTGCTAATGGGCTGTGGGCTGATGGGGGCTGTCTGGAAATGGGGTGATGGGGCTTAGGACTGGTAATGGGTTATAGGGGGGGCTTAAACTGAAAATGGGGTGATGGGGGTTTAGGACTGGAAGTGGGTTGATGGGGGGGGGCTAGGACTGGTATTGGGTTGGGGGGTTGCTAGGACTGGAAATGGGCTGATGGGGGGCTAGGACTGGAAATGGGCTGATGCAGGGACTAGAAGGGAATGGATGCTGGGTGAGGCTGGAACTAGAAGGGAGCTGATGTTGGGGGAGGATTAGAATGGGATGGGGCTGGGAGAGTAAAATGGAGAGGGGAAAAATATTTTGTGTGGGAGGGATAAAAAATCTACAATTGGCCGGGTATTGGGAGAGTAAGTGGGGATTGAGGATGGAGGGGTAAAATTTGAGTGGATGAAATAGGAATGAGGAAAGAGCAAAAGGAGAAAGATTAGTATGTTAAAGCGGATGTAGAGAGAGAATGGAAAAAAAAAAACTAGAAGAGAGAAGAAAGGACAAATGGACAGCAGATGATGGAGAGTTAGCAGAAAACATGAAGAAACCAGAAGAAAGTGGCTGGAGCAATTGCAACTGTGTAACTGAGCTGAGGTATTCTGTTTATGTAATTCCTTTTTGACATTGCCACTTGTTCTCTTTCCCCAGTAGGTCATGTATTGTTATTGTCTGAAATGTATTGGTTTAATATTTGCAGTGTTGCCTTTTGATAGGTATGGTGTGGTGCTTTGTGAGTCCTGGTAGTGCTGTTAGGATACGGCGGGTTTGCTATTGGTTCTAAATGGGCAGTGTTTGTAGTAGTTCCTAATGTGCCTGGCGGTTGGCACTGGATTATAGTAATGTAGAAATCTTTTAGTCTGTCTTTATCCATACACTCATTAAGAGACATGTTTACTAAAAGTTAGTGTATGTTAGCATTATGCAAATATTTATGCAAATTGACGTGCTGGCACTTTGAGGAAATTCTTTGGTTTTGTGCGGCAGTTTGGGCACTCGGGCTCAAAAAGGTTAGCCATCACTGGTCTAGGGTGTGGTCATCGGGGCAGAGGAACCGGACATCAGTGCCTGCTGCTGGGCTAGGAGGGCAGGGATACTGCTTTCCAAGGCTGCCATCCTGGTCTCCATGCCAGGTGGCTCCGCAGCCTTCGACCCAGGCACAGTTAGCTTTGGGCCTGGCGTCTGTTCTGTTGAGGGGGAGTCCTCAACCAGGATGGCCTCAGGTATCCGAGGTTGGTCCCCCAATACTGATGGCTCCTTCCGGGGCAACTTGTGAGGCCACGCCTGCTCTGATCCCTCAGTCTCAATGCCAGGGACTGGAGGGGCCTGATGTAGGATTTACCCACTTTTCCAGACCTGTCCTCCAAGGCGGCCTTCAAGCTCTTCTTGTGTTCCACCTCCGGTGAGTTCCTCTTGGAGAACCCGAAGCTGCGGGATTCCGAGACCACCCTGGCATTGCAAGACACAGAGGTACCCAGAGGGAGCCCTGGAGCATGATGTCGCTGGGGACTCCGGCGCAGTCAGATCTATGGAAGAACTTCTCTTGCTGCAACAGATGGCTCGATGGCCTTTGCAGACACGGACGTGCAAAGGTCCCAGCCCAAGATGTCATGGTCTGGTCAGAGGCAACGGAGGCAGTAGTCATGTGGGTCAGTGAGAGATGATATCTTACTGCACACCAATCACATTTTTTGAAGCCGCTAGAGGCCATGGGGAAATAACTGGCCCTTGAGCATGGGCAAGGGTCCAAGGCCTCCCGGTCAAAAAGGGTACGAAGCGCCGGTTGAGGAATACCTTGTAAAAATACAACAAAACCGAGGAAAGACGCCAAGGCGAGCTGGCTCCAGGACAGGAAGAGGAACCAGTGCACGTACTGGGAAAAAGATACTTAAGAACAAAGAGACATTTTTTCCGGGGGAAACAGGACAGATGTCCGGTGGGCTCCGTGGAAAAAAGGAGACTGAGGCAAGACGGCACCCTTGGGCAGGAAGCAGACCATGCATGCATGGTGCATCTCCCAAAGGCTTTCTTTGAAAGCTGCAGAGAAGCTACCACACAGGCTCTTTCGGTGCTGACATCACCCATATGTGAGGGCTAACTTCCTGCTTGTTCCCAGAGAATAACCGGTGTCAAGAACTGTTGTTCTTGAGACACTTTAAACATAGGCTTTAGTATTGTGTGCAATTCTGGAGACCACACCTTCAAAAAGAAAACAACAGGATGGAGTCTGTGCAGAGGGTGGCTACCAAAATGGTCATTGGGCTTCGCTGTACAGCATATGAGAATAAAGCTCTCAATATGTATACTTGGAGGAAAAGCAAGAGATGGACAATATAATAGATATGTTTAAATACTCCGTGACATAAATGCACAGGGGAAGAGCCTCTTTCAATTGAAAAAGCTCTACAAGGGGGCATAAGATGAAGGTGAAAGCGGATAGACTCAGGAGTAATATGCAGAAATATTTCCTTATGGAAAGAGTGGTAGATGCGTGGAATAGTCTCCCAGTGGAGGTAGTAGAGATGAGGATGATATCCGAATTCAAGAAAGCATGGGACAAACACAGAAGATTTCTAAAGAAAAAAAAGGAACTGTAGCAATTGGTATGGAAGGGCAGACTGGATAGGCCATGTGGTCTTTATCTGCAGTCATAAACTTTAAGTAAAATCCAAAATTAAAAATCATAATAGTGGCATTTAACATGATCCCTCACTACTCTCTCTGCTAAAAGCAGTCTCTTGTGCATTCTTTTTCTGTGAGAAAAGGAAAATGTTGAGCAGTTCTGATATTACAACCATAAAGGAAGCATGAAAACAACTCATTTGGTTAGAATATCAACCTTCCAGAGATACTACTGAACAGGGGGTAGAACAGTGGTTCCCAAACTTGGGGTTCAGACCTCAAAGGGAGGGGGGGGGCGCGTCACATCATCAGTGGATGGGGGTCACAGAAACATGGCCATTTCCCCTCCTCTCTGGGCTTTCACTGGGACCTATGCCAAGTAGTGGCAGTCACTAGTCAGCATGTGGCCTGTGAGCTACTGAACATTCATAGGCCCTTGCCCCATCTAGGCAAGCTTCCTGTTAGACTGGAAACCCATGCTGAGTACTGGGGTCTGTAAGAGCACACTATACATTGACACAAAGGACCCTGTGCTGACTGCTGCTACTTTCTGCTTTAGATGAGTGGAGGGAGGGGAAAGGAGGCTGGAGACCTTCTGTTTTGATTTTATCATCCGCTGGGGTCACATGAATTTTCAGTTGCTAAAATGGGGTCATATGGGATAAAAATTTGGAAAGCACTGGACTAGAGAGGTCATATTCTGCTGGAAATGAGAAGGACTTAACTGAAGACATCAAATGCCCTCATTACAATTTCTACTGCAATGCAATGTGTGCCTTCGAGTCAGTCCTGACTCCTGGCGACCCAGAAGCTCCTGGGTTTTTTTGGCAGTGTCACTGGAAGTAGATTGCCAGGCCTTTCTTCCGAGGCAATGGAGGGTTAAGTGACTTGCCCAAGGCCACAAGGAGTGCTAGTGGGAATCGAACCCTGGCTGCTTGGTTACCAAGCCAGTGTTCTAACCACTAGGCTACTCCTCCACTCCACAATCTCCACTAAGCCTGATAAAAAGACACCAGTTGGATTATAATGTTTAAAAATACACACGACTACATTTGGAAAAAAAAAATCAATTAAAATTTGGTAGTTAAACAGTAGCATTGAAAAGTATATAGCAGGGCGAAAAATCCAGTTCTCCATGGTGATTGCAAATGTCTGGCACTTGGAATTTTTGAACCCTGTTGCCACCAGTGCTTTACAGGAAACATGGCCGCTGAGCCAAACTGTCTTTCTTTTACTGCATGGCATTGCACAAGACTGAGCCATGCGTGCATAAAACTCTTGTGCTGGTCCTGCGACATGCGAGACTTGAGATTCTGAGACCAACACGAGAGTTGCTGCATTGCGCGGCTCAGACTTACATGGTTCAAAAAGGCAGCAGTTCCTTTTCGGACACAGTGGTCACTGATTCTGAGTTTTCAGTTGAGGTAAGGGCTGGGAGGCTGGCTGGCTGGGCCAACTCGGGTGGGGCCTGGAAGTCAGGCCAATTTCAGGGAGGATTGATGGGTAGAAATTTTATAAAAGGGAAAGATTGGGTGACAGCATGGTGGGGGTGTGAGAAAGATTAGGTTGGAAAGGGGGGCTGATGGATGCGCATTTCTGCCAGTAGCATGCAAGGATTCATTAAGGGCCAGATTTATTAAGCTTTATTTCTCTTGGACAAGGGATAGTAAAACCAGCTTTAGTAAATCAGGCCATAAAGGAGCGGCAGTAGAGCTCAGAGGGATTTCCCCCCCCTCTCTAACTTTAGTGGAGTGTGGGGAGGGTGCGAGTAGAAGATATCAGTTGCTGGCTCCTAAAATCCAATGAAAAATTTGTCAAGGCCTGGTATATAGCAACAAAGACAAAGGCACTTTCCAACTCCTTTTCCAAGTTCATGGTAAAAAAAATATCTAACCATGGACCTTGCCTCTAAATCAAAAAACTGCTTTAGGTTTAGGACTTTGCAAACAAATATATTCCTGCTAAGAGAAAATGTTCTATAATCATGCTAAAAACCTTGCAGTATACTTCATGTTATGTGCATTATTTAAGAATGACCAAGCTAGAAACACAAGGCTCCATTTTAGTTCCTTTTATCTGCAATGTTAAAATAAAGCTAAAATTCTGTGTTCTAATATTTCTTATGAAGGACTCGGCAATTGACAGAGAAAATTAAGACAATACCTTATGATTTCTTGGATGTCTAATTCACTACTCCAGTTCTTTTCAATTCCAGGGACGTGGCCCATTCCAACTACACCTACCACAACTGCTGGGATATATTTCTTTGGCTCAGCTATATAAGCAAAAAAGTGAAAACACAAAATGCATATACATCACATGCTATTCTTTTTGAGTAACAGATTTTTAAGAAATACCTTTTCCTTGATTTAACACTATCCATCAAACCAGATTATATGCCTTAGTAATGCCTCACTTGGTGTGATTAATTCTTTGTGCTATTCTGCACCTCTTGCTTCCTGAGCTAGGTGGGCCACAGGATGTGCTTTAGCACAAAGTTTTTTTTTTTTATTTCCGATTTCTTCCCTTCACCTCAACTGCCCATGTGACTTTTGTAGCTTGCTCCTAACAAGACAGACAGAGAAGCCCAAAGCTGAACTAGTCAGTACTGCTAACGTCCCAGCAAAAGTTGCTGCTAGAGCAGTAATCAGCCTCCTCCCCTGAGGTCTAGCCACATCCCCTCTAAAATAAAGACAAGCCTGTTCCTTTATCAGAGTCTGAAATGAATATGTAAGCCAGATTCATTATATGAAAACCAATTCTGGAGACTGTTTTTATTACATGAAACAGTCTATAAAGGACATGTAATGCTGCACAGAAAGTCACAGTATTTAAACATACAATGTTACTGTAATTTGCTAGCAATGCTTCCATACACTAACAAGTTTTCCATTCCTAATCACAAGTTTCAAAGTAGACAGGGGAGGTAAGACATCGCCAACTCTCTGGCAATGTCCTCTGATGAAGCAAGTGCAAAGCTCTCCTCCAGCTGTAATGGAAGAGATTTCCTCTGCGATATGCGTTGGTTCCTGCTTACCCCACATCATTCAATAAAACATAGTTACTCATGTAACAGATGATCTCCGGGAACACAGGAATTTAGTCTTCACATATGGGTGACATTCTGCCACCCCAATCACACTCCCCCCTCTCCTTTGAAGTCCACTCCATTTGCCTCCTCATACCACTTCCCCTCCATGTAGCTGTTATTTATTGACTCCAAATCAACCTCTCACACCGACTTAGACTCCTGGCTCTCTGCCTTTATGGATCCCTCCTCCCCCACTCTTATTCTTGGAGATTTCAACATTCACATCAACAACACCTCCAACCCCCATGCCTCAAAGTTCCTCGCTCTTACCTCCTCGTTCGACCTCCAACTTTGCTCCACTGCCCCCACACACCTACACGGCCACAGCCTTGACCTAATACTCTTCTCTAATTCCTCTCCTTCAAACTTCCACAGATCAATCCTTCCCTCATCTGACCATCACCTTTTAACATTTACTCTTCAGCTCCCACCATCCCAAGCTCATCCTGTCTCCTCCGACCTATTTAGAAACCTTCATAATATTGATCCCCTGACTCTCTCCTCCATTTTATACTCCGAGTCCGTCGACAAAGCATTATCCTCATACAATGCTACACTATCCTCAGCCCTTGACACTCTTGCCCCTCCCACCTCACGTCCTGTAAAACAATCTACTCCCCAACCCTGGCTTTCACCCACAATCCGTTACCTACGCATCTGCGCCCATTCTGCCGAACGAGCCTGGTCCAAATCCCGCTCCACAGAAGACCTTCTACACTTCAAATTCATGCTTGGCTCCGCCTTAGCACTTTCCAAACAAGATTACTACATCCATCTGACTAATTCCCTTGCCTCTGATCCCCGCCGTCTCTTTAACACCCTCAATTCTCTCAAGGTCCCCCCGCCCCCGATCCCACCCTCCCTCTCTGCCCAAACCCTAGCCGACTACTTCCTTGACAAAATCCTCAAAATTACCCTCCAATTCTCTACCCCTTCATCTACCTCCCCTCCCCCCATTTCTCCTCCCCCATCCATACTCCCCCTGCCACTCTCTCCCTCCTTCCCCCCGATCTCTGAAGAAACCGCACTTCTTTACTCCTCCAAACCCACCACCTGCTCATCAGACCCTATCCCCACCCATCTCTTACGTTCCATCTCCTCACCATCGTCCCCTCCATCACTCATATCCTCAACCTTTCACTCTCCACTGCAACTGTCCCCGTTGACTTCAAAACATGGTGTTGTCACACCCCTCCTCAAGAAACCCTCACTTGATCCCACATGCCCTTCTAACTACTGACCCATCTCCCTCCTTCCCTTCATATCCAAACTATTAGAACAAGCAGTCCACCGTCGCTGCCTCGACTTCCTCACCTCCCAGGCCCTCCTGGACCTACTACAATCAGGCTTCCGTCCCCTACATTCCACTGAAACGGCACTCACAAAAGTCACCAACGACCTGTTCCTGGCTAAGTCTAAGGGCCTCTATTCTATCCTCATCCTTCTTGACCTTTCTGCTGCCTTTGACACCGCTGACCACGACCTTCTCCTCACCACCCTCTCCTCACTTGGCATCAAGGACTCCATACTATCCTGGTTCTCCTCCTACCTCTCCCATCACTCATTCAGTGTATGCTCCGGTGGCTTCTCCTCCTCCCCTACCCTGTTCCATGTAGGCGTACCCCAGAGATCTGTCTTGGGCCCCCTCCTTTTCTCTCTCTATACCCAAGGCTTTGGCGCGCTTATCTCTTCCCATGGCTTTCAGTACCATCTCTATGCCGATGACTTCCAAATCTCTCTCTACACCTAATATTTCTCTGGCAACCCAGTCCAAGATCTCTGCTTGTCTTTCGGATATCGCTGCCTGGATGTCTCATCGCCTACTGAAACTGAACATGGCCAAGACTGAACTCCTTGTCTTTCCACCCAACTCCTCCCCCCCCCACTTCCCCCTCTCTCAGTCCATGTGGATGGATCTACTATATCCTTCCTGTTCCCTCGGCCCGCAATCTAGGGGTTATCTTTGACACCTCTCTCTCCTTCTCCGCCCATATCCAGCTTGTAGCTAAGACCTGTCGTTTTTTCCTCTACATCATCAAAATCTGCCCCTTCCTCTCTGAACACACTACCAAAATGTTTATCCACTCCTTAATCTCTTCTCGCCTCGATTACTGCAACCTACTCCTCATTGGTCTCCCCGTGAGCCACCTCCTTCCCCTTCAATCTATACAAAATCACGCTGCTCGACTAACCTTCTGACAGCCTCGCCATGCCCACATTACTCCTCTCCTCAAGTCACTTCACTGGCTCCCTGTCCAATTCCGCATCCAATTCAAGCTTCTCCTGCTGACCTATAAATGCATTCACTCCATGACCCCTCAATACCTCATATCTCTTATCTCTCCTTACATCCCCTCTCGAAATTTGCACTCCGCTAACCAATCGCTTCTTTCAATGCCTCTCACCTGCACCGTGAACTCCTGACTGCGCTCCTTTCATCTTGCTGCGCCACACGCCTGGAACTGCCAACCTGCGTCTGTGCGCCAGGCTTCCTCCCTGGCCCTCTTCAAATCCAGGCTGAAGACCCACCTCTTCACCGTTGCATTCAGATCCTGACTTCCATCCTCATCCTACCCTAACCCCCGTTAACGTTTATGACCAAACTATAGACCAAGCTGAACCAAACTGTACCACGCCGTACCTTCCACAGAACTGATTAATGCTCTGTACTGTTCTAATTAGATTGTAAGCTCCGATAAGCACAACTCTGATGGGCAGAGATTGTCTCTTGTATCTTAGCCACCTCTTGTAGGTTAGCTGTGCAGCACTGCGTGCGTAGCGCTTTATAAGTGCTAAATAGTAGTAGTAGTACATCAGTACCAACAGAGCCTGCATGGGAACGCTCCCCAGAATCCAACAGAAAAGCTTTTGGGAGCATCCCACTGTGCCTGTGTTGCTGCCTTCCCACCTTTGTGACTCTCCGAGATAGAGATAGAGAGAAAGAAAAACTCTACAACTCCTAGGGGAGGAGAGTGGGTTGTGAAGACTAAATTTCTGCTGATCCAGTTGATCACCTGTTACAGGTGAGTAACAACGCTATCTCCAGGAACAAGCAGGAATGTAGTCTTCACATATGGGATTCCCTAGTTCCCAGTTGCCAGAGGAAGGTCCCCAGAATCGGGACCTTAAGAGGGCATGGATCTTTAATGAACATCTGGCATTGAAAATTCCAGGATGGAGGGTAGGAGTTAACCCAAGTCTGAAAGAGGTGTTGGAGTACAGTCTGACCAAACATGGCATCCCAGCGGGAGTTTGTCCAAACAGTAACGTGCAGCAAAGTTATGCACCAAAGACTAGGTAGCTGCTTTGCAGATTTTGTCAATGGCAACAGAATGTAGGTTTGCCATGGAGGCATCCATGGCACGAACATTATGGGCAGTAACATGACCTTCAAGGGATAGTCCTGCTTTGGTATAAGCAAATGAGATGCAATCTACTATCCATTTAGATAGAGTACATTTGGATACTGGCAACCCCAAGTGTCTGGATCAAAGGAGATGAATATCAGAGCTCTTACGGTGCTCAGCTGTCCTTTGGCGATGACTGCAACCGTGCCTTGGCATTCTAAGAGTATGGAGGGTTGCCTCTGCCCTAGAGGAATGAGGTCTAGGGAAGAAGACAGGCAGGTAGATTGACTGATTCAAATGGAAAGGAGACACGACTTTGGGCATGAAATGAGGATGAGCCCTAAGGACCACTTTATCATGGTGGAAGCGTGTATAAGGCGGGTCAACCACCAAGGCTTGGAGCTCGCTAAAGCGTCTAGCTGAAGTGAGTGCAACAAGGAAGATGACCTTCCAAGAGAGAAACTTTAGCGAGGTTGTGGCTAAAGGTTCAAAGGACAGCTTAAGGAGCTGACCTAACACGATATTAAGATCCCATGCCACCGGTGGTGGCCTGATGGGGGGCTTGGTTAATAACATCCCTCTCACAAAACATGTTACAAGTGGTTGTAAAGAAATAGGCTGCCGATCCAAGGAATGGTGGAGAAGCAGCAATTGCACAGAGGTGAACCCTTACCAAGTTCGTCTTGAGACCAGAGGATGAAAGATGGAGGAGATACTGAAGGAGAGCTTCCAGCAGAGCTGATAAGGGGTTAAGATCCTTTGGGTACACCAAATGGAGTACCCATGCCACTTCAAGTCACAGGAACGTCTGGTAGATGGTTTCCTGGAGGCTAGAAGGATGTCCTTTACTTCCTGAGGAAGGCTGAAACCTTGCAAGACTATGCTTTCAGCAGCCAAGCCATGAGATGGAGAGACTCTGGGTTGGGATGGAGCAGCGTCCCCTCCTCCTGTGAGAGAAGGTCGTGAGCCGATTCGAGACCAAGAGGGCAAGTCTGTGACAGACGTAGCAGGAAAGGAAATCACGGTTGACATGGCCAGCATGGGGCTATGAGGATAATGTGGCCCTTGTCTGCTTGAAGTTTGAAAAGTGTTTTGGGAATCAGGAGTATGGGAGGAAAGGCATACAGGAAATCCTGACCCCAGTGAAGGTGGAAAGCATCAACCTGCTCATGACTGGGCATCGGGGTTCTGATGCAAAAATGAGGTAGATTGGCATTCTGTGGAGTGGCAAAAAGGTCTATCTCTGGAGTTCCCCAGGTCTGGAAGTTGTAGGAGATTGTCTGCTGATGGAGAGACGACTCGTGCAGCAGGAGGATCCAACTCATTCTGTCTGCTAAGACATTTTGGTGTCTTGGCAGATACACTTTTTGAAGATGAATCCGGTGAGCAATTGCAAAGGACCAAAGATGAAGAGCCTCCTTGCAGAGGGCCCAAGAGCCCATTCCACCCTGCTTGTTCACGTAAAACATAGCTACCTGTTGTCCAACAGGATCAGAACTCTGTGGCCCTGAAGTTGTTGTTGGAACACTTCGAGGGCATTGAAGACTGCATAAAGCTCTAACAAATTTATCCAAAGCTGTGACGTCTGCTCTGTCCAGAGGCCCTGAATAGAGAGAGAGAGTCCAAGTGGGCTCCACAACCTAATTTGGAGGCATCTGTTTTCAGATGCCTCCACATCAACGCATCCTGACAAGGTGACCCTACGAGATTTCCCAGGGTAGACCACCAGGGCAGGGAGTTTATGAGAATGTCTGACTTTGATCTTGTCTGTGATGGTCCCCGAGGCCTGTTTCCACTGGGAAGCAAGAGTCCATTGAGTTGTCCGCATGTGCAGACGAGCATTTGGTACTAAATGAACTGTAGAGGCCATATGGCCTAAGAGTTGTAGTATCTCTCTGGCCGTGAGATTGTTTTTGAACCTTACTTGAGATGCTATCTATACTAGGCGGGTACAACAGTCCAGGGGTAGAAATGCCCTTGACCGTCTATCTAGAACAGCACCTATGAATTCTAGTGTTTGAGTAGGAACTAGATGAGATTTTGGAAGATTTATCACAAATCCTAAATCCTGTAGTACTTGAATTGTACGAAGGATGGATAGGTGAACTTCCTGAGAAGTGGCTGCCCTTATTAGCGCATCGTCTAAGTAAGGTAAGACGAATATTCTGAGAGTCCTTAGATATGCGGCTACGACCGCCATACACTTTGTTTGGAGCAGAGGCAAGCCCGAATGGAAGGACTCTGTATTGGTAGTGATTTCTTTGGAAGATGAAGCATAGATACCACCTGTGTTCTGGATGAATAAGGATATGGGTATATGCTTCTTTGAGATCTAGAGAACACAGAGCCAGTCCTGACTCGAGATAAGGAAGAAGGGCTCCTAGTGAAATCATCTGGCATTTCTCTCGAACCAGAAACTTGTTGAGGTTTCTGAGATCTAAGATGGGCCTGTAACTTCCATTCTTTTTTGGAATGAGAAAGTACGGAGAATAGAACCCATTCCCCTCTAGGATATTGGAACCTCTTCTATAGCACACTCTGACAGAAGAGAGGTGATTTCTTGCTGGAGGAGAGCAGTGAATGGGGGGTTGCGAATGGTATTGTCTCACTAGAGTGGTGAGGGGTATGCTTTGTAGGTGAAGCTTCTACCCTTCTCGCACTATGGTTAGTGTCCACTGCTCTGAGGTTATGAGATGCCACTTGTGAGCATAATGGCAGAGCCTCCCTGTTATCTGGAGGAGGTGGGGGTTCTCCAGAAGCAGGGTGGCAATGTTCTCTAGAAAGAAGTAAAAAAACAGGCGTAGATGGAGTCTGCGCTGCTTGTTGCAGTTTAAGAGCCTGTGGCTGCTTCTGCTGCTTAGGAGGCTGTTGATTCCTCTGCGTAGCCTGGGGCTGGTATTGAGAAGTTGAGGGGTAAGAAGAATAGAATTTCTTCTTCTTACCACTAAATGGCTTCTTAGCAGCTGCTTTTTTCTTAGTAGGGTAGGCAGTAGCCTTTGAAAGCCTATTTAGGGTGGTATTCTCAGATTCTGAGCAGCCTTATTTTGCCAATCCTTTCTAAACAGGTTCTCTCCTGTACAGGGAATATTTCCCAGCTTATCTTGAACCCACTGTTCAAGGTCTGATGAATGAAGCCAGGCAATCCTATGGGCACTTTTGCAGATGGAAGTTGTTCTGCTAATGCATTCAAAACAGTCAAAAGGTTGCCCTATTACAAATATGGAAACATTTTGGGCATGTTTTACTAATGTAAGGTAGTCTGCCCTCTTGTTATCCGGGAGAAGAGGAGCCATTGATTCCAGATCCCTAGTCACTTCCCTAAAGAAATGCGCCTTTGGTAGCCTGGACATTCTGCAGGTTGTTCATTAGAAGTTACCGATGAGTTCAATACTTTGTGACAAATTCTACAAATTTAATTTAGGAAATACAGAATTTTCCTAAATTATCAAAACAAGTTCAGTAGAGAATGGGGGAGCAAGCAGGCCTGTTTGTTAGTGCTTTGTGGGAACAGATCTCTACACTAACCAGTCGTAAACATTTTCACAGGTTCTCCTGTGAACTTAGTGTAGACCTGATGGAGCAGTCTAAAAAAAACTCAGGTAGTAGCCTCTTAAGATTTATGGAAAATAGATTCAATATCTGTCTGTATGGGAAGGGGAAGATATTCAAGTTAATGGTCTTCAATTTATATCGTACCTGAAGAAAGGCCACATATGTAGTCCCATTGCTAGGATTAGCTCTATATTAATTATTTGGCCTGATAACAGTAATTTAGGTTCTGAACATTGAGGGTAATTCTAAAAGATTTAGTCATGGTTTACATGTCTGCAGGTGTGCATGTAGACCCATGTAGAGTATGTATGAACTTATGTGGGCTGACAGCATGGAGGCCTGAAAACACTGGCAGCCAAAAGTATTGAGGGTTCTTGACTCTCTGCCCGGGGGATTGGAGGAGTGCATCTTAGAACTCTTAATTCAATGCATAGCTGATTCCACTACCACTGAGTGGTGTGAAAGCTGCATTTTCTGGAACCCAGGGCTTTTCGGTACCTAATACATGGTATCGAGTCACCGGGTATGGGGAGAAATGGCGAGGGGCATCTCTCACTTCCAGAACATAAGGTCCTGGAGTATGCAGTGTATCGGGAGAGTAGTCGCCTCTTTGGGAGCTGTAGGATATTGGAGAATTTCCAACTCCTCTGCTTTGGGTTCTTTTCTTCGATGCAGGAGTAAGGCCTCGTCCCATATCCTTGATAAACTCCTGAAAAGACATGTCTTTAAGAGGAGACATGCACCGCTGTGGAGACGGAGAGGGTTCTTTGGGGAGACTCCTCATCTCTCTGGTACCGATTGATTCATTGTCCGAAGAATTGGAATCGGTAGATTCAAAGTATCAATGAGAGCGATGCTCTTGTTCTTGTAAGGACCGGTACCAATCGAAATCTGTATCAGCGCGAGAGACCTACTGTGTCGGTACCTCGGAATCAGAGACAGACTTGAGTGCCAGCATGGGCGGGAGCATGCCAAGGGGTACGAAGCCCGATGCAGATTGTATCGGCATCGTCGACTCTAACGGTATCGATACCGGTGGTAATGTCTTGACCGGTACCGATGCCGCTAATAGAGCCGCAAGATTCTGCTCGATGGCTAGCATGCGTTGGTCCAAACTTGCCAATGCCTGGGTATCAGTACCGGAAGGTTGGGCTACTGTTCCAGAACATGGCACCAGGAAATCTCCAGAGGTGGAGGCCTCGGGAGCATCCTGGACCCCCTGTAAGGCTTTGGAGGAAGGTTCTCCTACTGGGGTAGTTTGGCCGGTCTATCCACCTCTAGGGCAACGCTCGAGACATCTCTATTTTTAGAGAGATCTACCCTTAGGAGGACGGCCTGTCGGAAGACGACTTGTGTTTCAATACCTGAAATGGCATCGAGCGCCTGAAGAATTAAGTTTTTCTTCTTTTTTTTTTTTTTTACAGAAAGTAGTAGTAAAGATGATAGTTTGGTTCCGGCATTGATGTGAAGGCAGATGCAACCACAAAAATAAGGAAGAAATTTTCTGCGGTGACAGGATTTGCTTCCTGCTGGCTCTGTGGAAAATGAATTGAGGAGGGAGAAAGTCACAAAGATGGGAAGGCAGCAATGCAGGCGCAGTGGGATGCTCCCAAAAGCTTTCCTATTGGATGCTGGGGAGCATTCCTGCGCAGGCTCTGTCGGTACTGACGTCACCCATATGTGAAGACTACATTCCTGCTTGTTCCTGGAGATATTGATGCTGCTGCTACTACTGAACATTTGTACAGTGCTTCAAAACGTACATAGTGCTGCACAGACACATGTAAAAGACGGTCCCTACTCAGAGCTTACAATCTAGTCAAGACAGACAACACAGTAGCTGTAGACATGGAATACAGCTAGGGAGTATGGTAAGGAATTGCCAGTCTTATTTTCTCCACAGCTGTGACATGTCAAAGCTCTCCTTCGTATGCCCTTCGATTGGCATTTTATTTTTTTTAAAGTTCAAATTTAGTGTTTCTCCACTGTTGCAATCCCATTGCCTCACAGCTACATGTTCCCTGTAAAATAGTTATCTCCAAGTTATAATGCCCTGTTCAATGTAATTTCAGTTTGTTCAATGTAAACCGCACTGATGCAGAATAGCGCGGTATATAAGAGAATGTAAATAAATAAAATAAATAAATTTATTCACCGTGTTCTCAGCACTCACTGCATCTCTATAGAAGCGGTATCACCAGATCCTGTGGAAACACAATCCTGACAGACAAAAGGAGAAATGCAAAGCTCTGACATCAGCTCAACCTTATCAGCAGCTCCTCTCTCCCCAATGAGATTCCTGCGCGACCCTATCACCTACTGTAGCCGAGGTAGACAGCATCTCTGCCAAAAATGCTGCAAGCAAAGGAAAATCTTCATCCAGGTCTCCTGATCCTGTGGAAGCAGGTAAGACCCAGACCAAAACAGAGTACTGGGTCCTTTCCCATTTTGGTGGCTCTTCTCTGTACTTTTTCTAATTCTGTTATATCCTTTTTAAAAAAAGGTGACCAGAATTGCACACAATATTCAAGGTGCAGTCGCAGAGGCATTAGAATATTTTTTGTATTATTCTTCATTCCTTTTGTTACGATGCCTGGTATTCTAGTTGCTTTCTTGGCTGCTGCTGCACACCTGAAAGAGGGTTTCAACATTATCCACGATGCCTAAATCCTTTTTCTGGGTGGTTGCTCCTAATATGGAATCTTGCATCATGTAACCGTAGTTTGGACTGTTCTTCCTTAAGTACATAACTTTGCACTTGTCCACATTAAATTTTATCTGCCATTTGGATATCCAGTATTCTAATTTATAAAGGTCCTCTTGCAATTTTTCACGATCTGCTTGCGTTTTAACAGCTTTGAATAATTTTGTGTTATCTAAAATTGATCACTTCACTCGTTATTCCCATTTACAAGGCCTTTATGGATATGTTAAAAGCAGCAGCACCAGCAGAGATCCAGTCTGCAATGCCTTCAAAGCCTTTATATCTTGGCTACAATGAAGTTAGTTCTGATCAGATCAGACAATCAAGTTGCCATGTTTTACATAATAAAGGAAGGGGGAATCTCAATCCCTCCATTTGTTCCTGGAAGCACCAAAGTTTTGGCATCTAGCATGCTCCCTGCAGATAGACTACTTAAGAACATAAGATATGCCATACTGGGTCAGACCAAGGTCCATCAAGCCCAGTATTCTGTTTCCAACAGTGGCCAATCCAGGTCATATGCACCTAGCAGTTTCCCCAAGAGACACAAGTTCCACAATGCTTGTACTGGGTCAAGCATTGATATCTTCGGTCACTTCTTAATAATGGTTTATGGACCTTTCCTCCAGGAACTTGTCCAAACCTTTTTTAAACCCAGCTACACTAACAGCCTTTACTACATCCTCCGGTATCAAATTCCAGAGTTTGATTACACGTTGAGTGAAAAAATATTTTCTTTTATTAGTCTTAAATAGTTTACCCTGTAGCTTCATTGCATGTCCCCTAGTCTTTCTATATTCTGATAACGTAAACAATCGATCTATCTATCTTCCTGGACAACTCTCTCAGCAGACAACTCGACCCATAAGTCACAGACTACCTCCTTCAGATCTGGTGAACTCTACACATAGATCTCTTTGCGACAGAAAACAAATGCCAAATGCACAAAATCGCATTTCATTTATCCAAGCCTCCAAAGAATAGCTCAAATGCTTTTGCAAATCTATGGACTATAGGCCTTCTATATACTTTTCCTCAGTTCCCCCCTCAACCAGAGAGTTTTACATAAGATTCAAAAGGATAGATCCCAGATCATTCTGTTTGTACCCAGTTAGCCCAAACTCAGGGCCAGCCCAACCACTAGGCAAACTAGGGCAGCAACTTACAGAGGGCAGCAAACACAGGGCATTCAAAGCTAAATAATAGATTTTGATAGCAAGAGGGAGTGTAAAGCTTGAGGTTCGCCTAGGGCACCAACACTTTGAATCAACTCTAGGGCCAGCCCTGCCCAGACAGATCATGTTTCCCAGACCCCTTCCCTCAATACAGAACCTCCAAAACGTCTAGGCTACAATCTTATTCTGCTCATGAAGGAAAAAAAAGGGTCCAAATCTCTACAGCCTCTCTAATATTAGTCATGGAGATTGAAAGGGAAACTGTTAGATAGTGTGTCACTAGCACAAAACATGTATCATCATAATGGCCTCTAGGCAACCATCCACAAGAAAATCCTATCAAAGCAAGTGGAAATATTTTACAGAATGGGCTGCAGCCCATAACAAAGATGCCTTAAATTATCTTACAGGTCAAGTCCTCTCCTACCTCCTTCACCTCTTCAAGTTTGGTCTCAAGACATTCTCCGTGAAAATTCACCTCACAGTGATAGGTTACCATGACCAGATGGATTGAAAAAAGAAAGAAAAAAAACAAAAAGCAAAAAAAACCCCAAACTGTGGCAGGTGAAGGCCTGTGATCCACAATGTCTGACATAAACAAGCAGGCCTAACTAGCTTGACCTGTAAATGAAGTCTGTGGAGAGGCTAAAAGGAATTGCACATCCCCCAACATGCTGCTATTGTAGAATTAGAACTCAGTAAAAGTATTGAATTAGCTTAGACAAACAGAACTGAAAGTTGGAAAAATACAGAAAAATATGTTTGAAAGCCACTGATAAGAAAATACAGCTGTAAGGGATTTAATTAAAACTGCTGACAGAAAGGTTACAGAGCCCTGCTTCCCTACACGTACTAACTAGCCCAATGGCCTTGGAAGTAGGAAAGTAACAAGTTGGTAAACTGGCCATTGTAATTGGGACTAGAAGGGGGGTGAGCAGGTGCTGAGCCCACTCCAAGTACATAATTGGATAATCATATCAGTACCGGGACCAATAGAAGGGGTACGGGAGGTTACCGGGACCAATGAAATGTTTTTCTATACCTAGAATGGAGCAAAAGTCTATAAAAGTTGTTGTTTTGTGGTAGGCGACGGCCTATGATCCATGCTAATTGAACTAAGCAGACAGGCCTGAGCAGCTTGACCTGTAACTGAAGCCTGTAGTTAGGCCCAGAGGAATGAAAACCCCCCTGAATGATGACACCATAGAATTGAAACTTAACTCAGTTTAACTGAACATAGCTAAGCAGAAACGAAACTTATAAAAGACAGAAAACAGCTCTAATTGGTACTGATAAGAGAGCACAGCTTCTATGGAATTAATTAACTCTGCAAAAAGCAAGGTTACAGTGCCCTGCTTCCCATATGTTTTAACAAGCTCAGCGACCTTGGAGGAGAGAAGTAACAAGTTAGAGACACTGACCATTGTAATTGGGACTAGAAGGGGGGCAACCAGGTGCTGGGCCCAGACCAGAGTCCCGATTGGGTAGCCATATCAGTACCGGGACCAATAGATGGGTGAGAGGGGTACTGGGACCAATGAAAAGTTTGCCTATGCTTAGAATGGACAAGAAAGCTATAAAAGTTGTTGTTTTACTAGAAGCCATTGCTCAGCCATTTTGAAATTGCTTATTGCTTGAGCCATGTGCACATTAAACTGGCTTGGATCCTTGAAAAGACTCCTGGATTTATTTATTGCATGCTTATCTGCTGCTACATTCTTGGTGCGTTGGCCGAGAAGTGCGAGTGATGGATAGTGTTCAAGTGAATAAATCCACGTAATTCGCCTTGAGGTTTGGTCCAGTTGGAACCATGCCAATCCGACGCAGGGGAATCTCCCTGGGCCCACCGATCCTCTTGTATCGGAGGGAGTTCTGCCTGGCCTCGGCAGGCACTGAGTCCAGCTGGCTAACACTTCCGACCCGGGGGAGTCCAGGATCCAACTCAGAAGCTTGGGAACCAGATCTGGTAAGTATAGTTTTGAAAACCTGTCTAGACAGATGAGTTAGAACTGCAGTTTGCAAACTTTGGTAAGACTTAAGTCTTTGTTTGAAAATCCTTGCATGAGTATTCGCTAGGTACAGTTGTTATAGAGAATCATGATTCAGCCTGGTCAGAGCAGACAGGACTGGGTTTTTGGTATGTCTAGACAGAAATAGAAAGAGCAGTACTGCCAGTGGAACTTGGAATTTGTAATCTCGAGATATTGGGAATTGGTAAGAGAGCTCTCAAGGAAGGGCCGAGTAACCCCGCATGGGAATTCGCCGGGTGAAACCCTCATCCTTTTTGTAATTGGGAAAAAGACTAGTCAGAATAGATAGAAAGGAATGCATTCTAAGATACGTTGCTAGCATGATTATGTGAATGAAGTGTGAATGAGAGGTCTGGCAGCACGGACCAAGCAGAGTGGACTCTGGACTAGCGCAGTTCCTAGTCGGGTGACTGCGTCTAGGTCGCGAAACGGATGAAGCGTTTGATGTATTGTCCGTCCTGTGTATTTGATTTTTGTTATCTGTTGAAACCACGAGTTTCCCTTCTGTTATAAATGTGAGATTATTATGTTGAGTACTTTGTGACAGTTCACTGGTTAAGAAATTGTATTAATAGAGCAGAATGAAGACCCAAAACACCTACGGTCATTTTTAGAAATCAAAAAGCTGGTCTCACCCAGTTGGTTTTAGCACAGTGAAAAAGCTGACAGGGGGCGTGTCTGTGCAGGAGAATGTTTGGTGCTGTTTAACCCTATGCAGGCATGTTTTTCAACGATCTGCTGCTGGACTAATCAGGACAATTATACCTGTTTCTACCTGTTTTTATTCACTTTGTTCTGATAGTAATGTTCCTCCTGCTGTGGTCATGTATTGTGTACCATTCAATAAGAATATTTAGTCAGAATTTTAGTTTTGAAGGTTGTATTAATCATCAGAGCTCCGCAAACAGTTTTTAGTTATATTCTCTGCTCTGTCTGCATTTCTAAGTCAATTGAGCCTGTTATATTGCTGTTACTTTGCAGAACTATCCAGGAGGTGACGGGTTTAGTTCAGTTATAGTGTGTAGGGTAAGATTAGTTATTCCGGTCAGATAGGTATAATATATTTGTGGGCTTAGCTTTGCCCTGTGTTTTATGATTCAAATAGGAAATGATAAAGAACTGTTTTTGTTTTTCCTTTGATCTACAAAGTAATTAGATCACGACTTAACATTGATTTAAATTGTTTTTTTCTGGCATCTCTGTCCATGTGAATGAGAAGTCTCTTTTTATGAGCACAGTTCAATTGTTTCCCCGCGAGCAGAGGGGTGTGGCTTCCACATATCCTTTTAAAAAAAAAAAAAATCAACCTCCTGGATAGAGCATTGCTAGGAGAAACAGAATCCAGGAGAGGGGGGGGGGGGGACTACAGATTCCCAAGTAGTTTGCTAGCCACCTCTGCAACAGGGGAATGTCCACCCCCTCCGGACTAGAAGTGAAAGTCAGCTGACCAGACTTGTTTAGAACTGAAAAAAAACTGCATTATACACTGAGAAGTTTTAGGACTTGATTGAACTAATGAACGGAAATTGCAAAGAACTGGATGAATTTGCGGGCATAATGGTTAAATGAAAGTTAATCAGAGGGTGTGTGAATTGTGAAAATAAATGTAACAGAGAAAGTGAATGATATTTTAGTTGGATGATGTGGAGCTTTTCCTAATCGAAGGAGCAGCGGATGTGAAAACTGGGTGTGAGTGCGCCCATTATAGAAAAAGAAGGACATTAGAGAAGTGAATGCCCGTATCTTGACTCCCGAGGGAGTACTTGATTGCAAAGTCATAAAACAATAAACCAAGCACAGTGTTTCAGCACGAGAGTGGAGCAGCTATAGCGTGAGTGGCAGCCTGAGAGGGCTACAGCATGGATGAAGACTAGGCCAGACCGGACTCTCCAGTTTCCCTGGGTCCCCAGGAGTCAGTCTGAAAAATAGGGGACCAATATATGGACTTTTATGGGGGATACAGGAGCAGAATACTAAAGCCAGTAGCCCCTGTGTTTTTCTCGCAAAGCCTTTTCTGCAGAACCACATGTGTGAACTAGAAAAAAAATAATAATAATAATGTACCAGTTCCTGTATATGCCTGAATGCCCTATTCCATTTTTGGGCCGAGACCTGCTTGCAAAGCTTCAAGCACAGATATCCTCTGTTGAAGGAAGAAAAAAATGAAACTCAAAATCTGCTGGCCTGATGGTGTTAACTGTCCCCAAGAAGAAGAATGGCGGTTCTATTCACCTGCATCCAAAGCAACAAGCTGTACACTTACCAACCTCATAGCCCTACCTGGAGGATGGGCAGAAGATAATCCACCTGGCCTAGCGAAGAACATAGCCCCTGCCATTGTCACCCTCAAGCCAGTCAAGAAGCCTGGGACAGGTGATTACCGCCCAGTGCAGGATCTAAGAAAGAATGAATGATGCAGCTGAAACTATACAACCAGTGGTACCAAAATCCTTATATTCTCTTGGAGCTGATCTCTGCTGAAGCTATACATTTCATCATTCTGGACTTAAAAAGATGTTTTTTTCTGTATACGCTTAGCTCAAGACCCCACTACAAGGAGGTAGGGCCAACTCACCTAGACAAGATTACCACCAACTCAGAAAGTGAATGTCCACCAGCCACCAGTGAACTCTTGCACCTTTTTAATGAGGCTGGATACAAAGTCTCAAGAGCCAAAGCATAATTATGTCAAACAAGTTAAATACCTAGGATTCCAGTTGTCCAGCGGAATTTGACGCCTGGAACCCTTACCAGAACGCAAAGCAGCTGTATGCAGTATTCCTACTCCAACCACCAGGAGGCAAGTGAGAGCCTTCTTGGGTGCCACAGGGTACTGTTGTATATGGATCCCCAATTTTGCGCTGCTAGCAAAAACCATTGTATCACATTGTATCAAGCTATCAAAGGAATGGAAAAGTCTCCAGAGGAATGGGGACTTGAACAGGATGCAGCCTTTTGATCTTTGAAAAAAACACTCTGATGTTGTCACCAATTCTGGGTCTACCAGATGTCCAGAAAACCTTACAGTCTCTATGTTCATGAGTCGCAAGGAAATGTTCTAGGAGTGTTGACTCAATCTCTTGGACCTTGGCAACAACCAGTAGCCTATTTGTCAAACAATTGGATGTAGTTGCAAAAGGCTGGCCCCTTATTTGAGAGCTGTTGCAAGCTACAGCCCTCCTAGTGAGCAAAGCTGACAAGCTCACTTTGAGACAGAATCTTCAAGTTACTGTACCACACTCTGTTCTAACCAATATGAAATACAAAGGAAATTACTAGCTAACAAATCTATGAATGTTGAAATATTAGAGTATGTTGTGTGAAAACCCCAGATACAACTGAAGGGTCAGTCAAGCTTTCAATCCTGCTATGTTGTTATCAGTTGGTCTTGATCCCCTGATCATGACTGTTTAGAAATTATGGACACTGTATTCTCAAGCCACCTGGATTTGACTGATGTCCCTCTGGAGAACCCTGAACAGACTTTCTTTGTGGCTGAAGGCAGTTTCATCATCAATGGACATTGTTGTGCTAGATATGCAGTGGTGACCCCTGATTTGGTAGTTGAGTCCTCAGCCCTGGCCCCAGAAACTTCACCACAGAAAGCTGAACTGATAGTCCTCACTAGAGCACTAACAATAGGAAAAGAGCCCTGTCTAAATGTGTACCCAGATTTCAAGTATACCCTTACAACCTTGCATGCATATGGGGCCCTGTACAAAGAATGAGGGTGGATAACCTTAGGAAGCAAGTCCATTAAGTATAGCCCAAGATATCGATATTAATAGATACATACTGCCTATAGATCTCAGAATTTAGGAAAAGTAGAATGTATGAATAGAACCCTGAAATCTCAGTTGTCTAAACTTTGCCAAGAGGTTTACCTGAAGTGGCCCCAGGTTCTTCCCATAGCCCTTCTTAGGATATACTTAGCCCCTGCTAAGTCTATAGGAGTCTCCCTTTTTGAGATTCTGTATGGGCAACCCCTGCCTATTGTATAGGAAATAAAAGGAGATATGAGACAGATAGGATCTGAAATTATTAGACATGAACTATTGGTTTTAAGTTCTGTTTTGCAGGAGTCTTCATACCTGAGTACAAAATCGATTACTCATCAATTTGCCTGCACCCCTGCATCCTTTCAAGCCTGGAGTCTCGGTGTGGATCAAAGAGTGGAGAAAGATACTGTTAGCCCTGCATTGGAGAGGACCCTATGTCGTCATCCTGTCAACTCCAACTGCAGTAAAAGTCGCAGAATTTGATCCTTGGACCCATCATAATCAAGTGAAGCCAGCAGCTGCTCTTGAACCTGATCACTGGACTACTGTACAGCATCCTGAGACTCCATTGCACCTCACCCTACAACAACAACCACGGACCTAAGACTTATTGGTCCCTCAGAAACTGCACTATTTCAAGACTGTTTGTTTATCTGAAGGTAAGCCTCGCATCTGAAAAAACCTGCAATCATCAGAAAGAGACTGTGTTGTGTTAAGAAATTGAATCTTCTAAGAGACTGTGTTTAAATACTCTGAAAAGACTGTTTTGATCTCCTAAAGAGTGAACTGCTCTAAGGAAGCAATAATAGCCTAAGAGACTATGCTATGATATTTTAAGAAATTGAGACATCCCAGAGGACAGTGATACTTTGGAATCTACAGCCCTACTCCTGCCAAAAAGCTGGTAAGGTCATGTACAGTGGAAGCTTGAGGATCTACAATCAACGCTACACCTGTTGCATGCTACTGAGAGCAAAACAGGTCAACGTACAGTAAAGAAGAAGAAGACTTCGTGGTCAAGAATTATCAACAGATTGCACTGGTTTTTCAAAGACTTGCACTAATTCTTCAGAGAACTTTCATCATGATTCTCTACTGTTTCATCGTGATAGCAGCCTTGGAGTGCTTTGAAATGACTTTTGCCTTATCTCCCTGGGCAGCCTGTATAAGTACAACATGAACTGGACCGAAGGTCACTCAGACCTTGTTTTATCATTCTTCCTATACTTGCATTGGTATACTCTCCAATCCAAAAGTTGTTCTAGATTTTGACTTTCTACAAGGCTATGCAAGCCACCGTTGCAATTCCTCATACCACCACCAGAACTTGTTTCTTGAACTTACTGGAGCAATAGCATCTAGTCTCCACACTTCTGACTGTTTCTATTGTGGAGGAACTAAGATGGGAGATCAGTGGCCCTGGGAGACGCAAGAACTGAACTATTCTATCCTATACAATCAGACTGATTTACATAATACTACTAGTGAGTGGGTATTGGCCCACCCCATTGTTGACAGTTTGTGTTTTGTTCGGACTGGACCACAATCTACTACGAAGGATGGACAGCTGGTCTGTCTAAATCAGAAGCTTTACGACAGCACAACAAAGATGCAACCGAACCTTTTAATCCTTTAGTTCTTTTTCCCACTCTTGCCAAACTATGGACTTTGACTATCTGCCTGTTGCTCCCTTGTTTCTTGCCATTTTGCTTGCAAATGATAACTTCAGTTATTAATAACACTGTAGAGCGTAAGACAGCTACAAAGATGCTAGCTATGTGAACTTACTACCCTATACCACAGAGTGATACCTTTACCTAGTATTATGTGATTTGATTCTCACACCTTATTAACATGCGGGTGAGAATAATCAAAGGGGGGAATGTGGTAGGCGACGGCCTATGATCCATGCTAATTGAACTAAGCAGACAGGCCTGAGCAGCTTGACCTGTAACTGAAGCCTGTAGTTAGGCCCAGAGGAATGAAAACCCCCCTGAATGATGACACCATAGAATTGAAACTTAACTCAGTTTAACTGAACATAGCTAAGCAGAAACGAAACTTATAAAAGACAGAAAACAGCTCTAATTGGTACTGATAAGAGAGCACAGCTTCTATGGAATTAATTAACTCTGCAAAAAGCAAGGTTACAGTGCCCTGCTTCCCATATGTTTTAACAAGCTCAGCGACCTTGGAGGAGAGAAGTAACAAGTTAGAGACACTGACCATTGTAATTGGGACTAGAAGGGGGGCAACCAGGTGCTGGGCCCAGACCAGAGTCCCGATTGGGTAGCCATATCAGTACCGGGACCAATAGATGGGTGAGAGGGGTACTGGGACCAATGAAAAGTTTGCCTATGCTTAGAATGGACAAGAAAGCTATAAAAGTTGTTGTTTTACTAGAAGCCATTGCTCAGCCATTTTGAAATTGCTTATTGCTTGAGCCATGTGCACATTAAACTGGCTTGGATCCTTGAAAAGACTCCTGGATTTATTTATTGCATGCTTATCTGCTGCTACAGTTTTGCCAGAGAACATTACTCAGCCATTTTGAATTTGATTCTGCTTGAGTCTTGTGCACAAATAAATGATTTGGACCTTCTGAACTGACTCCTGGTATTGGGTTGTTTGCGCTCTGCTGCTACACAACCACCCTGTCCACCCACCCATTTGTCTTAAAAATCATGAAAGGCCTCATGAACATGAATTCCCCCCCCCCCCACCATCTCCTACGTGGAACCTCAATACAGTAATGGATGAACTCATGACTATCCCCCCCCTCTGAACCCCTGGGACTTGCCTCACTGAAGCGTTTCACATGAAAAAGCTTTCTTCATAGCTATCACATCTGCCAGAAGAATCAGTGAGCTACAGGCGCTTGTACATTACCCTCACTATACCCAATTTCTCTGCAATCAGCTGATTTTCCGGACACACCCTCAATTCCTCCCAAAGTGATCTCCGATTTCCATGTGACCCAATCCATCGTATTGCCCATCTTTCTGCCCCTCCCCCCCAATGCCGACTCGGAAATTTCAGAGCCCTTCCTGCACATCTTAAACTGCAGGCTTCAGACAACCAAAGACTGATCACCACAAGTTTTCGTCACCTAGAATCCAGCAAACCCTGGCAAGGCTGCTTCCAAGAGTACCTTATCCTTAAGATTATCTGGCTGTATAAACATTGTTATACTGAAGCAGATCTGCAGCCCCCAGGCATAAGCCCGAATCAGTCATGAGCAAAGACAACTTCAACAGTAAACTTAAGAGATGTTAGAAACACAAAAAAATGACGACAGAAAAAGACCACATGGCCTATCTAGTCTGCCCCTCCATATCAACTACAACAGTCCCCTTTTCTCCCCATAGACACATTATATTTTATATAGGGGTTTTTTTTAGTGCTGATTTCTGGCAACCCTGCTGCTTCTGGGTTTTCTTGGCAATATATCACCAAAAGTAGATTGTCAGTGGGAATCAAACCCTGGATCTTCTGAGTATTAGGCAGTTGCTTTAACCACTAGGCTACTCATTTTATTTATTTATTTATTTTTTTATATGAAATTTACAAAGCCTCCACTTGGAAGATTGTCCACACTTTCGCAAAACACTATTGTCTGGCCAAACTTCCCGTGAAGATACTGCTTTCAAAGCCAAAGAATCTTTGCCAATTAATCCCTTCTTCTACCCTGGATTTTCACGGAGCCATTAGAACAAACCAGAAGCGGAGCCTGAAGCTTTGGCATCAGACAGTGGGGCTGCATCGTCTGCCCTGTCTACAGAGAACGCAGAAGTTGCTTACCTGTAACAAGGCTTCCCTGTAGACAAGAACAGTAATGCATCCCCACTCCCTGCTTTAAAAAAAAAAAAAAAGACTAATTTTATTACACATGGCATCTACTAGCACTTAATTGGATGACATGGGATAAACAAGAATGAGCGGCACAACTGCAAGGGACTTCCTTACAGCCGAGAGGGCTCCACATCACTGGTTTCATCGGAGGATCTCATCAGCGAGTGCGGATACTTTAAGCTTACTTTCTACGGAGAACTCCTGTTAAAGATAAGCAACTTCGCTTTACCGGCATACCAAGAAAATCTGCATTAATGTTTGTTAAAAAGCTTGGACTTTAGTAAATGACTCAGATTTCTGGAAACTTCCTGATTCTTTAGAATAGATTTTTCCATTAAAAGTTTTAGTATTTACTTTCAGAAGCACATGGAATCTCTGTCCGCTTGGCTGCCTGCTTCAGCATATACGTTAGGTAAACGTCTCTCTCTGAGACAATCGTTCGGTGAAGATCGGGAAATTCTCCAATCATTTCTGCCATCATCTGCTCCAGAAGGTCCTTCTGTTTACATTTCTCTACATCATCTTTACTGAAAGACAAAGCAACACCTTCACCACTAGCACAGAGCTCACTCAACATGAAATTAAAACCACTATCAGTTAAATTATTTACACACATTCCATGAAGTACAAGAAATCTGTTTATATAGGCAAATAGTTATAAATTCCAGACTAATCTAAATGAGTAAATGAGTGAATTAGTAAGTAAAATTGTACTTGAAAAGCAAATTATCTAACCTGGGCACTAAATTCATCATGAGTGGTCTTACAATGATATTCTCAAATGTTTTGCTTTAGCTCAGTGACTCATTTGCCACAAAAAGAAATCAAAACAGATCACAAAACCATACAGGTTAAAGAATACTGGGCGACATCAAATTCATAATGAAAAGCAAAACTGCTTAACATATAAAAAGGCTGGCAAATATCCATGGAATATTAAAAGATGGAGCAATCAACCACATTATATTGAGTAAATGAGACGCTAAAGGTATTGAACATGTCTTAACAGACATAGAAACTAAATGTGAACTTTGAAGCTGTGATGAGATCTTTTTGTCAACTTACTTTCAGCCTCTTCTGTGATGCAGCAGCAAACTCAAGCAACTAAGTAACAGGACTGGCCAATCCTATTAGCTCCATTAACTCTATAAAACTAAAATGCCAGCTACTCCATACCTAGTATTTCTTACCCATGGACTTTGCCTCCGTTGTTGGCTTGAGTTGCTGTTGTATGGCAGAGGCATATTAAAGTTTAAATCTAAACACTGCAAGAGTCATTCAATTACTGTAAAAGATTTAAATTAGAAATCAAGATGGCAATAATCAAAGGCATTTGAGGATAAAGCAGTATCTTAACTATGGAGATGGAATGTCATTATCACCCACCCTCCACATGGTCTAAATTACCTATGTTGTTCTAAATGGGAGAAATTCTGCTTGTGTTGTTAAGGAGGTATGCTCGGATGCAGGGGATGAAACAAAGCTTGTGGTTTTGTATTATAAAACTGTGAGCCCTTTACTAAAATAAGATTTCAGGAGTTACAGGTCATTAATTGCCAACATTAATGCACAGCAACAGCAAAACCTCTACATTGTTGATGTTCCCCAGCCACTTACCACTCATTAAGAACATAACTGCCATACTGAGTCAGACCAAAGTCCATTGTCCTGGTTTCCAATAGTAGCCAATCCAGCTCTCAAGTACCAGATATATCCCAAAAGCAGTCAGTTCCATGCTACTCATCCCCGGGAATAAACAGTGGTTCTCTCTTGGACTACCTTAAAAATGGTTTATAGACTTATCCTCCAGGAATTTATCCAAACCTTTTTAAACTCAACACTACAGAGTTGCCAAGTTACCCAGTTCCAGGAGTGAGATTTTAAGCCAGTCCTAGATTTCTGACAGACAATCTTATTCTGATGCATCATGGGTCCTGCACCACTAATTCCAAAGGGTAAAATCAGGGACTACAAATACCATACTGCATTCAATGCAGATTAAAACTAAAACTGGAAAAAAAATTCACTCCCGGAAGTGGGCAACTTTGCAACTCTGACACTACCTTCTTTACACCACATCCTCTAGAAATGAGTTCCAAAAATTGATTATAAGAGAACAAGGTTTTCTGTCAGTTTTGAAATAAGCTATTTTGTAACTTCCTGGTGCATCCTCTAGTCCGTGTATTTTCTGAAAGAGTAATCAATACATATCTACCTATTTCACTCTACTCACATGATAGAGGTTTATAAAATCCTCTCTCCCCTCAGCTGTCTCTTCTCCTGGCTGAAGGGCCCTAATCTCTTCAACCTTTTCTCATAGAAGAGTTGTTCTATCCCCTTTATCATTATAGTCGCCCTTCTCTTTACTTTTTCTAAAATTGCTATATAATTTTAGAGATGAACATAAAAAATGCCATACTGGGTCAGACCAACGATCCATCAAGCCCAGTATCCTGCTTCCAACAGTGGCCAATCCAGGTCAGATGTACCTGTCAAGTTCCCCAAAAACAAAACCACCCATATATATATATATATATATTCCACAATGCTTATTCTGGGGTAAGCAGTGGATTTCTCTGGTCCTCTTTAATAATGGCTTATGAACCTTTCCCTCCATGAACTTGTCCAAACCTTTTTTTCAACCCAGCTACACTAACAGCTTTTACTACATCCTCCGATAACTAATTCCAGAATTTGATTACACGAGAAGTGAAAAAAGCATAGTTACGCACCTGTAACAGGTGTTATCCAGGGACAGCAGGAATCAGTCCTCACTTATGGGTGACATTGGCACTGACAGAGCCCACGTGGAGTAAATTCCCAGCTTTCAAAGAAAGCCTTTGGGATTGCTACCACCCATGCGTGGTCCTCTTGCCACCCAAGAGTGCCATCTTGCTCAGTCAGGTCCCTTAGCTCGAGCCCTACCAAGCAGATGGCAAGGGAAGGACAAAAATTCAGCAACTCATCAGTGGAGACGGGAGGATAGTGAAGACCGATTCCTGCTGTCCCTAGAGAACACCTGTTACAGGTGAGTAACTACGTTTTCTCCAGGAACAAGCAGGAAGTCAATCCCCACTTATGGGACTCTCTAGCTACAGGCTACCGAACCTGTAACAAAAAAAATAACACGCCTCCGCGAGGCAGTAATCAGAAGCCGAAGCCCGAAGCAGCCCGAGTCCTCGGGTCCTTGGGGCAGAACCCTCGGTAGCCGTGAAGAAGGGGCGGAGGGCAGTAGTTGCTAATACCCCGAACATATTACGGAGTACAGCCTGGCCAAAGGCGCTGTCCCGGCGGGACTCCCTCTCCAGGCAGTACTGGATGGCGAAGGTATTCGTAAAAGACCAGGTTGCCGCCCGGCAGATGTCACAGGCATGGAGCGTAGCGAGGCCTCCGAGGCCGCTTTGGCTCAGACCCCATATGCAGGGACTCGACGATCCAGAGGGATGCCCGCCTTCGCATGAGCGAATGCGATGCAGTCCGCCACCCAAACAGAGAGGGTGCGCTTGGTGACTGCTTGCCCCTGCCTATTGGGATCATAGGTCACAAAGAACCGGTCAGACTTGCGATGAGTCTGGGTACACTGCAAGTAGAAGGCGAGGGCCCACTTGCAGTACAGGGTATGGACAGTCGCCGACACCTGAATGGCATGGGGCCTCGGGAAGAAGGTTGGGAGCACTATCTCTTGGTTGAGATGAAAGGCTGACACAACCTTGGGTAAGAACTTAGGATGCGTCCAGAGGACCACCCTGTTCCGATAAAACCTGGTGTAAGGGGCGCCAGCCATGAGCGTCTGAGGCTCACTGACTCGGCGAGCCAAGGTCAGTGCCACCAGGAAGGCCACCTTCCAGGACAAATGCTGGAGTGAGCATGTCGCCATCAGCTCAAAGGGTGGACGAGTGAGCTGCGTGAGCACCACATTCAAGTCCCATTCAGTCATAGGGGGATGGATGGATGGATGGCTTGGATAACAGAAGGCCCCGCATGAAGCGGGAAACTAGTGGCTGCCCCAAGAGAGGCTTTCCCTTGATAGCGAGATGATTAGCCGATATGGCGCTCAAATTAACTCTAACAGAGTTAGACTTCAGCCCTTCCCTCGAGGTGGAGAAGGTACTGGAGAACCTACCGAACCGGGCATAAGAAGGGGTCGATCTGGTGCTCCGAGCACCAGACGGAGAAGCGTTTCCACTTAAAGGTGTAAGCGTAGACAAGGGGGATTTCCTCGACCTCCTCCAGAAGGGCCAGGGAGGCTAGAGAGACCCATTCAGCCACCAGGCCGTGAGGGATAGGGAGGGTAGATTCGGGTGTAGTACCCAACCCTCCTCCTGTGTCAGTAAGTCCCTGGCAGAGTCCAGGGGGATTGGAGGCTCCAACAACAGCCGGAGCAGGACTGGGAACCAAGGCTGCCGAGGCCATGAGAATCAGCGATGCCCCATCCCGTTGAGCCTTGAACAGAGTCCTCGCAATAAAGGGGTAAGGAGGGAATGCATAGAGAAGACTGGAGGACCAGTCCAGGAGAAATGCATCGGGGCCCTCCCTGCCCGGGTGTGGCACGGGCCACAGAAGTGAGGGAGTTGTGTGTTCTAAGGGCTGGCGAAGAGGTCCATCGCTGGAGTGCCCCAATGTAGAAACAGCCAGCCTGCCATTCTGGAATTGAGGCGCCACTCATGGGGGCAAAGGATACTGCTGAGCCTGTCCGCCAGGCCATTCTCCTGACCCGGGACATCCTCCGCCAGGTGGCAAAAGAGCAGATGAGGACTGCTTCCCTGCAGAGGGAGTGCGACCAAGTGCCCCCCTCTTTGGTGATATAGAATATCGATACCCGGTTGTCGGTCTGCACCAGAACTGACTTTCCGCTGAGGACATTCTCGAAGGCCCTCAGGGCCCACCGGATGGCCCTTAGCTCGAGCAGGTTTATCTGGTGACCACTGCCTCTGTGTGCAGAGAGGCTCGCAATGGGCTCCCCACCCTAAACAGGGAAGCATCCGTGGTCAGTACCACATCATGATGTGGGCCCTGGAAGGGCAATCCATACAGGCAGTTGCGGGGGTTGTGCCACCAGTTCAGGGACAAACATAGGTCGGGAAGAATCCTGACGGGGTCCCTGAGGTGTCCGAGGGATTGACTCCATTGGGAGCTGAGACACCACTGGGTTATGTGCAGGTGGGAGTGAGGAACCACATGCACGGTCAAGGCCATTTGGCCCAAGAGACGTAGCATGGACTGAGCGGTGACCTGGCGGGCGCTCTGGACGCGAGCCACCAGAGCCCAGAGGCGGGTGGAGCAATCCACCAGCAAGAAGGCCATGGCCTGCCGAGTATCGAGGCGCCCCCCCCGATGAACTCGAGAGCCTGTGCTGGCTCGAGGTGAGATTTTGGGTAGTTGACGAAGAACCCCAAACTCTCCAAAAGGACGACAGTGTGCAACATTGATTGCCAGGCCTCCTCGACGGAGAAGCCCGTAACGAGCCAGACGTCGAGGTAGGGAAACACTTATTAAAAGAGGGCTGCGACTTCCGGTGGCATGGTGGGCTAGGCAGGACGTGTCCTCCTTAGCTCCGGAGCCTGCTCCTTCTCCCTCTGCCTTCCAGTAACTATCTAGCCTTGGAATCCTGCCATAGTAGAGGGAGAACAGTAGTGACACTGTTGGTGCTCTGTGCTTCTGTCCTGTTTGGGAGCGAGTGCCTGCATGGCCGCAAAAACTCAGAGGCGGGAAAAGCCCCGAGGGGGTGAAGCGACAATGGTGGAGGGGACCTCTGAAGGGCTAACAACAACAACCGCACCGACGATTGTGGCAGAGGTCTCCAAGGCGGTGGTAGATGCTCTGGAGGGTCGTTTTGGGGGACTGGCCTCTCAAATCTCCGAGGTAGCAGCGGCGGTGACGGAGTTCAACCACCGCGTGGCCCAGGCAGAACAGCGCATAAGCCTCTTGGAGGACGCACACGAGCATGATGAGACCCGACTGGGGAAGCTCGAGGAGGCCCTCCGGAAGCACGAAGAAAAGCTTGAAGACCTAGAGAACCGTAGCCGGAGGAACAACCTGCGCTTCATCGGTATCGAAGAGACGGTGAAAGACAAAGATCTGCTGCCGTATATGGAAAGATGGCTGCAGGAGAACTTACCGTTGGCAACTGACCTGGGCACTATAGTGCTGGAGAGGGCACATCGATTGGGGCCATATCGTGTGGGTGATACCAGGCCCAGGGCGGTGATCGCACGTTTTCTCAATGCTGCCCAGAAAGAAGGTGTGCTCTGTGCGTCGCGGCAGCAGCGGCGTTTGGATGGTGCGGCCTGTAAGATCCTGATCTTTCAGGATTATTCGGCTGGAGTGTCGCTGCGCCGACGAGCCTTCAAGGAAGCTTGCAGCCGGCTTATTGAGAAGGGCCTGCGCTTTACGATGGCGTACCCCGCGACTTTGCGGGTGGAATGTGCTGAGGGCCGCCGGACTTTCATGACGCCCGAAGCCGCAATGGACTTCTGTAACCGCCTTGGCTGAATGTGCAGTCTTTCCCTGAGCGGCGTAGTCCTGAACTAGGATCTTCTGAGTGGCTGACTTTGCCCGGAGTCTGCGAGGCGTAGAATGTGGCCATGTGCCTTCCATAATGGAGGTGGAGATGTAATTAAAGTGACGGGATCTGAAGCATAGCCATTTTATTTGTCTCCTTGCCATTCCTTTTGCTCCTATTTAAGAGACTCTTACCCTTTTTTTTCTTTCCTTTTCTCCCCCACGCTTTCCCTTTTCTTCCTTTCTTTATTTTTCCCTCCTTTTTCCCTTTTCCCCCTTTTTTTTTTTTTTTTTAAGGTGTCCCTTTTATTGTGATTTTTTCCAATTTGGGGCTGAAGCCTTGTTAATATCCCTCCCCATGAATAATTATCCTGTGTTGGTACCATATGTGTTGCGTACGCTGCCTGGGGTATGACCTTGCTGAGTGCTTTGTTTTCTTTTGTTTGTTCTTTCAGGGCTCCCGGGGGACAGTTATAGCAGTATACAGATACTATCTCATACTGCTTCATTTGTTTCGCCATATGGTGGTGTTCTGTCCCCGCTTCCTATAAGTACCGGGATCCTGGTATTGCAGGGGTCTAGGGGACTTCTTTGGTAGTCCCGGAGATACCTGGTGGGCTGTAGAATAGCCGGATAGGATAGTCTGGTGTCGGTGGATGTTGACCTCTGGTGGAGGGGGGGGGGGGGGGGTTGGTAAGGAGTTCCATGGTTGGAAGTAGGTTTCCCTGTGATAGTACTATGGGGGGGAGGGGGAGGTTCTGCATGCTACGGGGTCATTGGTGGGCCAGCGCACAAGCGGGCTGGTATAGGTGAAGGACTGGGATTTGGGGGGGGAGGGGGTTGTTGGGATTGGGGGACACAAGCTTACTGGTAGGTGGGGGGGTGGGGGGGGAGGGGCGGGTTAGGGTGGGGATGGAAGGGGAGCGGTATGCCTGGTCGAGTGGATGCGCCAATATGTGTGATGGGATGCCTGAACAAGTGTGTGTGGCCGTGGTGGTTCTTCTCTGTTAGCCTGTGGGAGTGGCTGGGTGGAGGCCCTGAGCTGGGGGGGTCTCTACCTCTGGAAGTACTAGTGCTGTGTCAGCGTGTGGCCTTTTCTCTAGTTGAGAGACGAGTATAGGCCCTAAAATTGCATCATGGAATGTCTGTGGCCTGGGCTCCCCCATCAAGCGCTACAAAGTGTTACAGCAACTGAGACGGAAACAAATCGGGGTTATTATGTTGCAGGAGACGCATCAGTCTACGGCTGAGCATGACAAGTTATGCACAGGCCGCGTAGCTAAGGTCTATGGGTCCCCGGCGATAGGACGGAAACGAGGAGTGGCCATCTTAATTACCAGGTCGGTGAGCTGGGTGGAAGAAAACGTGGATATTGATTCGGCAGGCAGGTATGTTTGTGTGCGGGGGTTGCTTGCAGGTGTAAAGGTGGCCCTCTGTTCGATCTATGCGCCCAACGTGTATGAGGCCCGTTTTTTTCAGGACCTTGCTCGGGTACTAGAGGATTCAATTGGGTACCAGATGATTATAGGCGGTGACTTTAATGAAGTTTTGAATGCAGAGGTAGACCGGTCGGGGCCGGTGGGTGGCAGGAGTCAGCGGACCAGACGTCGTTTGTGGGGCTTGTGCGAAGGACATAAGCTTCTGGATATTTGGAGGGTCTTACACCCCGGAGATAGGGAGTATACGCACTTATCTAGAGCGCACGGCTCTTGGTCCAGGCTGGACTATTTTTTGATCTCGGACTCGTTATTTAGTTGGGTACGTAGTGCGGGAGGTGGGTCCCTCTATTCTCTCAGACCATGCGATGGTGATCTTGGAATTGCGCGATCGCAACCCTGGCAGGGCCCGGCTCTGGCGATATCCGCTGGAACTTAGTGGGGATGTGCAGTTTGAAAAGTACCTTAAGGATAGGTGGGCCGATTATATGGCCTGTAATGATAAACCCGGGATCTCTCCTGCTCTTCTCTGGGAAGCCGGGAAAGCGGTCTTGCGAGGAGACATTATTAGTTATGCTAGCTTACGACGCAGGCAGCTGAACCGGCGGATTTTATATCTAGAGCGTGAGCTGGGGAAGGCGCGCAGGAGGTTGGCTGGCTGCCGGACCGCTGCTCACCACCGTGTGATGCGGGACCTTCAGACGGAATTGGAGACGCTTCTGCACCAGAGAGCGCAGAAATCAATGTTATATTATCGCTATCAGCTATATAGGCACGGCAACAAGGCGGGACGGTTGATGTCCTCATTGGTGCGGCCGGCAGGGGGACCGCGTTCGATTGGGGCGATTCGCCATTCGGATGGGTCCATTAAGAAGGGAGCTGAGGACATCGAGACGGTTTTTTTGGACTTCTATCGACAGCTGTACGCGCGAGAGGAGGCGTCGGAGGAAGTAGGCCGGGCCTTCCTTCAGACTTGCCCTTTGCCGCGGTTAAGTAGTGAGGGCTTGCAGACCCTCAACCAACCACTGTCGGGTAGGGAAGTGCAAGATGCGATAAAGACCTTGAAGACGGGGCGGGCTCCAGGAGTGGATGGCTACCGGGGTGAATTTTTTAAAGCCATGGGTGATGTCATAGTGGGGCCTTTGGTGGGATATTATGAAGACCTTGTACAACGAGGGGCATTCCCCTTTGAGGCCAATAAAGCCTTGGTGACAATCTTGCCGAAACCTGGTCGAGACCCGCTTTTACCTGGTTCATATCGCCCTATTTCGCTTCTTAATGTTGACATCAAGCTTTTGGCTAAGATTATGGCAGAAAGGTTGGCACGCTTTTTGCCTGACTTAATTCATAGGGACCAAGTGGGGTTTGTGCGGGGTCGTTACGCCACTTCGAACGTACAGCGGATATTGTTGTCTATGTGCTCTCGGGAGTCGGTAGACTTTGGCTCTCTTCTCATCAGTTTTGATGCAGAAAAAGCGTTCGATCGAGTCAACTGGGGTTTTCTGTATCAGGTTCTGGAGGCGATGGGCTTTTGCGGTTTCTTTGTCGATGTGGTCCGAGTGCTGTACGCCGACCCTAGGGGGGCTTTGCTGGTTAATGGGCAAATGTCCGCGGATTTTAGTATCCAGAAAGGGACTCGGCAGGGATGTCCTCTGTCCCCTCTCCTATTTGTCTTGACGTTAGAACCCTTGTTAATTCGGATTCGACAGGCCACTGAGTTTAAGGGCGTTTCGATCGGGGGGAGGAGGTCCGAGTTGCGGCTTATGCCGACGATCTGCTTGTGCACTTAGCGGATCCGCTTGTAGGATTGCCTTCTTTGCTGCGCCTTATCCGAGAGTACGGGGAACCCTCGGGGCTCCGACTTAACTTGGACAAGTCGGAGGCAATGTGGCTGGGGTCCGTGGCTGTGCCTGAGTGGCCAGGAGGCTTCCCTTTGAAATGGGCCGGTGGGAATTTTAAATATTTGGGTGTTTACTTGCCGGCGCGTATCTGTGAGCTCTATGACCTTAATATTTCTACACTGGTGGCCACGGTGTCGCTTGCCATAGACAGATGGCGCGATCTGCCGCTCTCTCTGGGGGGTCGGGTTGCGCTATATAAGATGGCCATTTTTCCTAAGATTCTTTACATGCTCCAGCTTCTTCCGTTGTTCCTTCGGCGGTCAGATATCTGTAAGTTTAACGCACTTCTTAATCGCTTCTTATGGCGGGGCCGGAAGCCTCGTGTGCGCCTGGCGGTCTTGCAGCAACCTAGAGCATTGGGTGGTCTTGGGATTCCGGATTTGCGGAAGTACAATGTTGCCTGCCTATTAAGATTTGCGCGAGATTGGCTTTGGGATGGAGCTGACTATTCACCCTTGGAGCTCCTGCGGGAGATGGTACGTCCGCTCCACTTACGATACATTTTGCACGCCCCGGGAGTTCGATGGATGTCTCGGCACCTCTGGGGATCAGTTTTGGCACCGGTAGGGCAAGCTTGGCGTTTTTTTTGTAAGGGGCGGCGATTGCTGGCTCGTCACTCTCCTTATCTCCCGATTCGAGGAAATGCGGATTTCCCTCCGGGTCTGGATGGGCCCGCTTTTATCCGGTGGGCGTGCCTGGGGCTTGAGAATTTGGAACAGGTCGTGACGGCAGATGGAGGGATGGAGGGCTTTTCCGTGTTATCGCGACAATACCCATTAGTGCCATGGGATGTCTTTCCGTACATGCAGCTTCGCAATTACATCCGTCATCTTCCCAGTGCGGCCTTGAGCGGCAGGGTTAGCTCCGAGTTGGAATTGGCACTCGGGGGTGGGGATCAGCGGGTGCGGGTCTCGGACTTGCATAAAATGCTGTGGGAGAAGGAGCTGCCGATCCCCTTAGAAGGGTTAGCGCAGGCTTGAACATTAGAATTAGGCCTTGTGGTAACTACGGATGAACTCTTACGTGCCCTGGCAGGAATTTCAGAGTTGAGTGTAATGGTGCTTCACCGGGATGCTCAGTTTAAAATCCTCCGCCGTTTGCATTACGCGCCACATCGTGCATGGCGAGCAGGCCTTGCAGAGTCTCCTGGATGCCCTAGATGTGGGGAGCCCCGGGCGACGCTTGGACACATGTTTTGGACTTGTCTAAAAGTTCAGGGTTTCTGGGGGACCGTACTGGCGTACTTGACTGCTTGTGTGCAAAAACCCCTTTCCCTGACAGCTAGCAATGTGATGTTGGATGTTTGGGATGCTGTGTGGAAAGATGAGCTCGGGCCCGTAGTGTTGCGGTGGCTGCGATTGGTGTTGTTGCTTGGCCGGTTGACTATTCTTCAGCAATGGCTAGCGGTGATAGGGCCCACGTATGGGTTGTGGAGACTCCAAGTGCATGGTCTGTTACTATTAGATAGGATACAGGCTAAGGGCAATCCACGAAGATGGCAGGGGTTTTTAGAAAGCTGGGGTCCACATCTTGGTTTTCTGCCCCCTGGGGTGCGTCGCAGGGTCTTGGGCGGACCCTGATGATCCCTGCTAACTAGCTTGGCTTTCCTCTTCAGTGTAGTCGCACACTTGGCTGGGTAGAGGGACATTGTGTGGGCATTAAGACGGGGGGTGGGAGGGGGGGGTTGAAAGGGGCGGGTTGGGGTGGGGAAAGGTAAGATTTAGGGATTAGTGGGGGGGCGTCCTTCGGCTTGCGTTTGCTGGTGGCCAGATCTGGGAGAAGAGTCCCCCTGGATCTGTCTCTGCCCTGGGAGTTATGTGTTCCTTGCTGGGGCGACGGGGGTGTGGGAGAGAATTATTGCTCAATATCTTATTAAGTATGCTGTGGTTTCATATGTATGTGGTGTATCCTGTTTCAAAATGTCTGTTGCTTACACTGTTCTAATTTGTTTGCTATTTATATTGTTTCAATATGTAAGCAGATTATTATGTTTAACATGTTTGTTTCTTAAATTGAATAAAAGAGATTTAAACATAAAAGAGGGCTGCTACACAGTACCCTGTCTTGTGCTGCTGAGGTAAGCTAAATTCTGATTTGATTTAAATTATAGCTCTTAGCTGCTGCTAGGCTCTAACGTCTTATGAAATTTAAACTACAAGCTCTCTGCTGGGTTCTAAATTTAACCAGAAAGCTCTCTTCTGTGTTTTAAATTTAAACTAAAAGTACTTTGCTGTTACTAGGCCCTGAGTGACTATTAAATTTAAACTACAAGCTCTCTGCTGGGTATGAAATGTAACCAGAAAGTTCTCCTCTGTGTTTTATATTTAAACTTAAACTGTTGCTACTAGGCCCTGACTGATTTAACAAAAAATAGTGGGTTCACAGATTAATTAGCTTTAATACAAAGAATTCCTTTTAGAAAATTACCAGAAGTATATACTCACAGTTGCAGATCTCTCTTCAGAAGTAACAGTCCCTTTTTCTAGTTCTGGTGGACTGCCTCCTAGAGGCCAAAACCACCTCTCCAACCTCCTTAGGTAGAAGCAAGGGAGCTAGCACTATCCTTTCAGCAGCCAGGCCATCAGATTGAGGGACCTGAGATTGGGGTGCAGAAGGGAACCCTGATCTTGCGACAGGAGATCGGGTTGCAACCCCAGAGGGAAAGGAGTTTCCACCACCAACTGTAGCAGAAGTGGAAACCACGGTTGCCTCGGCCATCTGGGGGGCTACCAGAATCACCGAGGCCTTGTCCCGAAGAATCTTGAACAGATTTCGGGCCACCAGGGTCATGGGAGGAAACGCATACAGGAGGTCCATAGACCAAGAGATCAGAAAAGCATCTGCTGCCATCTTCAGGGGATGCGGCTGTCTGGAGCAAAACCCAGGCAACTGATGGTTTTGTGGACTTGAATCCATTGGTGGTCCAGCAGATCTCTTTGCAACTGCCATTCGTGAGGCTGGAGAATCCTGCTTAGCTTGTCTGCTAAGAAGTTCTCCTGACCAGGTAGATAAACTGCTTTGAGAAACATGCCTTGCTTGACTGCAAAGGAGCAAAGGGCCTGCGCCTCCTGACATAGGAGCCTGGACCCTGTTCCCCCTTGCTTGTTCACATAGAACACTGCTACCTGATTGTCTGTCTGAACTAAAACAGACTGGTGAGACAGGACATGAGAAAAAGTCTGTAGAGTCAAGCGGATTGCTCGCAGCTCCAAAAGATTGATCTGCTGTGTGGCCTCCCGAGGGGACCAGAGGCCTTGAGTGCACGTGCCCTGGCAATGTGCACCCTAGCCCTTTAAGGAAACATCTGTCGTCAGCACCCTTGTGTGTGCTGGGGCCTGAAAAGGTACCCCCTGAGAAGGTTTGGGAGATGTAGCCACCACTGCAAGGAGTCCAAGAGTGGTTTGGACACCTTTACTCTGTCTCGGAGGTCGCCTGTGGCCTGCGTCCACTGAGCTCTGAGGCACCACTGAGCAGCCCGCATATGCAGACGGGCATTTGGACTCACATGCACCGTGGATGCCATGTGGCCCAGGAGCTGCAGGAAGTGCCTGGCAGAGACCTGAGAATTGCTGTGGAACTGGTTGGCCAAGTCCATCAGTCTGTTGGCCCTGTCCTCGGGCAAGTAAGCTCTTGCCTGCAGGTGTCCAATCTTGCCCCTCTAAACTCTAGGTTCTGTGAGGGGAGCAAAGTGGACTTCGCGTAGTTTATGACAAAGCCCAGATGCTGAAGGAGAGAGATAGTGCGAAGAGTGGCTTTTCTGGCCTCCTGAAGAGACTGGCCCCTGATGAGCCAGTTGTCCAGGTATGGGAAGACAAAAATCCCCTGATTCCTGAGATAGGCCGCTACCACCGCCAGGCATTTGGTGAAAACCCTGGGAGCGGAAGTTAGGCTGAAGGGAACTACTCTGTACTGAAAATGGTTCCCCCCCACCACAAATCTGAGATATTGTCGGTGGTCTGGATGAATGAGGATGTGAGTTTAAGCACCCTTTAAGGTCTAAGGAGCATAGCCAGTCTCCCTGCTGGAAGTAGGGCAGCAGTATCCCAAGGGTAAGCATCTTGAACTTTTCTCTCTCCAGAAACTTGTTTAGGTTTCGCAGGTCTAGGATAGGCCGAAGGCCTCCTGTCCTTTTTGGTACCAGGAAGTATCTGGATTAGAAGCCTTGCCCTTCCAGGTGGTGAGGCACCGGTTCCACCGCCTGTTCCTTTAGAAGACTTGCCAACTCCTGAAGGCAGAGGTTTCTGTGCAGAGGGAGTCTTTGAGGCTCCCCTGGAAAGTAGGAGGGGGGTAGCTGGTGGAAGTGGAGCATGTAACCCTTTTGAACTATGCTGAGGACCCAGGTATCCCCTGTGATGGCTGGCCACCTGTGGGCATACAGGGTCAGCCGACCTCCTGTGCTGAGTGGAGCCAGCTGTGGAGAAGAGGCTATGCTGTGGGAGTGAAAATCCCGCTGCCTGCTGTGCAGGAGCCGGAGTTGGCGGCTTGGGGGTCTTCTACCTACAGGGCCCATGCCTCTGCCCCTTGGCCTGCTGGGGCGCTGGAGAGGCCTGATATTGAGGGTAGGATTTGTAGGCAGCACCCTTCCTCAGGAAAAAGGACTTCTTTCCCGAGCCCTTCTTTTTCGGAGAAGGGGCAGAAGTCTTTCTGGACAGCCTTGTCCTGGTTAGAGTCTCAGTCTCGATTTCCGCAGCCTTTTCAGTCATGGGCTTACTGAAAAGGTTTTCAGCTCGGCAGGGGACATCGACCAACTTGTCCTGCACCCATGACTCCAGGTCTGATGACTGTAGCCAGGCCTGATGGCGTGCATCAATGCCTGCCGCGGCTACCCGGGCCGAAGCCTCGAAGCCATCATAGGCTGCTCGAGAGATAAATTTCTAGCACTCTCGGATCCCTGTTGACAAAGCCTTGAACCTCTGCAAAGGTTCCTCGGAGAGGCCAGCTGAGAACCCAGCAATCTCCTTTGCCAGGTCTCATAGGTACATGCCAATGTACAGCTGGTAGGTCTGGACATGGCTAGAGAGCGCAGAGCCCTGGAAGCACTTTCTACCGAGGGCATCCAGGTTCCAGGCCTCCCGACCGGGGGGCACCGAGGAGTGCATCTTCTGACTCTTCAGGCAGTGCATGGCCGATTCCACAACCATGGAGTTGTGCGGTAGCTGTGCCTTTTGGAACCCAGGGCTCTTACGGACTCGATAAATGGAATAGACCGGTTTGCTAAGAACTGGCGCCGAGGCCGGTGCCTCCCACATATGGAAGAGCAGCCGTTCCAGCATCGGAGGAACCGGTACAGTAAAGGCTTCCTTCGGAGGAAAGTCATATTGGAGGACATCGAGCTCTTTAGCTTGAGGCTCCTCCTCGGCGTCCACAGGGAAGGCCAAGTCCCTCACAAAGTCTGAGAACTGGGTATCCTCCGGGGGTGGAACCATCTTTGATGCTTGGACTCCAGTGAGTCCGAAAGAACGCATCAGGTCCGGAAGGTGTCCGGGGACTCCTCATCCTCCGTCTCCCATGCCGACTCCTCCGAGGAGGAATCTAGCGGCTCCGGCCGTGTGGGCCTCGGTGCCACCTGTCCCGATGCCGAGGGTATTGGCGTCGATGACCTCAGCCCTGCACGGGAGGTCGAGGGGGACCGTGATCGAGGATCGACTTGAGACTTCATTGACTCGAGGATCGGCTCGGTCTCAGGGGTCGACTTGGACGTTGAGATCCCGGTGGTCGAGACAGATGCACCGGTCAGACCGGTGATCAACACCCGCTGCTGTTCCATGAAGGCAGCCAAGCTGCTCTTCAAAGCCGTCAACCTGAGTCCAAGCTCAGGAGACTCAGCAGCCCCCGACTTGGGCCCTGACGGCGTCAGGCCCGACGTCGGCTCCCCCGGAGGAGAGTCCACAAGGACAACTGCACTTACGTGACTCAAGGACTCCGGCTCCACACGAGGTAACTTGGACAGCCTCTCTAACTCCGAGAGCCCGGAGCGGCGGTCAGGGCTACGTGGCCTCACCCTCGAGGATCCAGGAGCCTCCACCGACACCGCCCTCGTGAGCTGCTTCTTCCTTCTGTGCTTCCCGGGAGGGAGACTCCCTCTCAGGAGGAACCCCGACGGCGCTCGGGGTCAGACTCCCGAGATGTTGAGGCCTCTGACGAAGTCCGGGCCCGGCCGGATGCGGAGTCAGAGAAAATTCTCTCATGTTGATGCTGACGGCTCCGAAGCGCCTTCGACGACATTTTGCAGCACGGGCCACAGGCCAGCGGGTCATGGTCGGGCCCGAGGCAACGGAGGCAGCAGTCATGTGTGTCGGTGAGAGACATAAGTTTCTAGAACCGATCACACTTTTTGAACCTGCTGGCAGCCATCGGGGGAAAAAGGGCCCCTGCAAGGTCAAAAGACCGGGCTGCCAGTGAAAACACAAAAAGAGCACGAACACTAGTCACGAAGGACAAAAACCAAAAACCGAAAATCAAAACTCTGGACTCGATACCAGTGTACCGAGCCCAGGCAGGAAAGGGAACCGGCGAACTGGAACAGAAAAAAGCCGAAAAAAAAAATCTACTTTTTCCTGGGTGACACGAACTCACATCAGTTAGGCTCCGCGGAAAAAGAAAGACTGAGCAAGATGGCACCCTTGGGCGGGAAGGGGACCGTGCATGCGCGCTGCATTCCCAAAGGCTTTCCTTGAAAGCTGGGAAATACTCCGCATGGGAGCTCTGTCGGCACCGACATCACCCATATGTGAGGACTGACTTCCTGCTTGGTCCTGGAGAAAAAAAAAAAAAAAGTTGTCCTCGGCTAGTGAACACCGCTGGAGATCAGGCGGCAAGGGGTCAGACGGAAGATCCTGGTGGGTGCGGGTCTCTGGGGATATGTCACCATCGGATTCCCAGTCCGAGAAATCGGTCGAGGGATCCGAGCCGGGTGATTCGCCCCATTCGATGTCCGGCAGCCTGGGGCTAGAAGCCCTGGACGATCTCGCCCCTGAAGAATGAGAGAGTGAGTGAGACAGACGTCAAGGACCTTCACGAGGCCTGTGGCTCTTGGGAGTTTCCTGGACGGATTTGGGTGTCCCATGCGAGGGACCCGTGGTCTCCGGGTGCAAGTCAGCAAAGCTGGCTGTGAGCGCCTGCTGGGAAGCAATTAACGCAGAAACACTAGTATGGGGCCCTGGGATGCTGATACCGGGGTCACCGGATCGGGCGTCCAGGAGGAGAGGGGGTCCTCACCGGGATAGCCCTCAGGAGACTGGGCGCCTTCGGAGGAGACATCAGTTTCTCTGCAAGGCACTTTGCGGGGCCGTCCCTTGTCTGACTCTCAGGAATGCCGAATGGGGCTAAGCAACCGGGCATGCGAGCGCTTGCGCTTTTCGGGAGCCCCAGACAGCGACTTCGAGGCCTCCTTCTTTTTGCGCCCTTCCACCTTGGGGGACCGCTGGTCCGAATGCCACCTTGAACGTGGTCCCGCAGGGGGAGAACCCACTGGAAGGGAAATGAACGAGGGTGCCACCGGAGACTCTGAGGCAGCCTTTTGAAAAAAGTCTTTGGATTTCTGCTTATGGTTGAGCAGGGCCTTAGAGGACATTTTCTTAAAGAGCGAACAGAGCTCTGGGTCATGGTCAGCTCCCAGACACCTTAGACAGCAGTCATGAGTGTCCATAAGAGACATGTTCCTAGAGCATCTATTGCATTTTTTAAACCCGTGGCCATGGGGGCAAAAGCAGCCCCTGCGAGGTTGAAGACCTATGCGGCCAGTGGTTTGAGAGAAAAAAAGAGCACGAAGCTCAGGAAGAAAAAGTTTTGAAAAGGTATCCCCGCAAGCTCCAAAAGAGAGCAAGTGGAGGACGGGTAGAGGACCGGTGCAACCGGAAAAAAAAGAGATATAGCCTGTTAAGGTGAGGAAAATGAAAACATTTTCCGAGGGACAAGGGCGTGCGTCCGAAGGACTCTGTGGAAAAAAGGGAGACTGAGCAAGATGGCACCCTTGGGCGGGAAGAGGACTACGCAAGCGTGGTAGCAATCCCAAAGGCTTTCTTTGAAAGTTGGGGAATTGCTCCGCGTGGGCTCCGTCAGTGTCGACATCACCCATAAGTGAGGACTGACTTCCTGCTTGTTCCTGGAGAAACAGTATTTCCTCATATTAGTCTTAAATGGGTTACACTGTAGCTTCATTACCTGTCTCCTAGTCTTTCTACTATTTAATGGAGTAAACAACTGCTCTACATTTGTCCGGTCCACTCCATTCATTAATTTATAGACTTCTATCATATCTGCCTTCAGCCGTCTTTTTTCCAAGAAAAGCCCTAACCTTTTATGCCTTCCTCAAAGGGGTATCCCTGCGTCCCCTTTACCTTTTTGGTGGCTCTTCTCTGTTCCTTTTTTAATTCTGCTATATACTTTTTAAGATATGGCAACCAGAACTGCACACAATATTCAGGGTGCAGTCGCACCATGAAACAGTACAGAGACAGTATAATATTCTTGGTTTTATTCTCTATTCCTTTTCTTATGATTCCTAGCATTTTATTTGCTTTCTTGGGCACAGTTGCACATTGGATGGAGGGTTTTAACATATTATCCAACTGGGCAGTGGTTCTTAAAATGTGGAACCTAGCATCATGTAACCATAGTTTGGGTTTTTCTTCCCTAAGTGCATAACTTTGCACGGTCCACATTAAATGTCATCTGCCATTCGGATGCCCAGTCTCCCAATTGATCAAGATCCTCTTGCAACTTTTCACAATCCTCTTGTGTTATGACAACTTTGAATAATTTTGTGTCATCTGCAAATTTGATCACCTCACTCGTTATTTCCATATCCCGGTCATTTAGGAATATGTTAAAAAGCAGCAGGCCCAGCACTGATCCACCTTTCTCCACTGAGAAAATTAGCCATTTAGCCTTACTCTCTGCTTTCTATCTTTTAACCAGTTCCTGATCAACAATACTACACTGCTCCCTATCCCATGACTTTTTAATTTTGCCAAGACACTCATGAGGGAGTTTGTCAAAGGCTTTCTGAAAATCTAGATACACTATATTAACCGGCTCACCTTTCTCTACTTATTTATTCACATCTTCAAGAAAATAACACAGATTAATGAGACAAGACTGTCCTTGGCTAAATCCATGCTGGCTTTCTCCCAATTAAACCACAACTATCTATATGTTCAGTAATTTTATTCTTTATAATGGTTTCTACCATTTTGCCCAATACCGATGTAGGCTCATCCCTGGAACCCTTTTTAAAAATTGGCATTACACTGGCCATTCTCCGATCTTCAGGTATCACAGATGATTTTAATGATAGTTCACAGATCATTAATAGTAGCTCTGCAATCTCATCTTTCAGTTTTTTCAGCACCCTTGTATACCATCTGGTCCAAGAGATTTGCTACCCTTTAGTTTATTAAATAGTTGTAATACATTTTCCCAGTTTGTCAATTTGTTTCAATTCTTCTGATACATCAGCTTTAAATACCATTTCAGGCATGGGTAACTTCCCTACATTTTCTTCAGTAAAGACCGAAGCAAAGAATTCATTCAGCTTCTCCGCTATGGCCTTGTCCTCCCTTAGCGTCCCTTTTACTCCTCTATCATCTAAATGGTCCAACTGATTCTCACAGGTTTGCCACGAATGTACTTGAAAACGTTTTTGTGTTTTTGCTTCCACGGCAAGCTTTTTTTTTTCTAATTTTCTCTTTGCCTGCCTTATCAATGCCTTGCATCAAACTTACCAAAACAAACCCCCAGAAAAATATGTATCAATAAACTTTCTTTTTGTCGGATGTGTTCAGGAAAGGAACATATATCAACGTTATGTCCACCACTCAGTTACATCCATTTTATTATAAGATATATTATATAAAGCGTTAAAAACTCTACTTAGCTAGATTGGCAAGTTGCAGACAACTCAGGCACGCTCAGGCACGACGTGCACGTTTCGGGTCAGGAACCCTGTTTCAAGTGCTGCCATACTCAAATTCAACCGTCTTTGAAACGCCGAAATCAGCTGTTTGCTTCAAAAGGGTCCGACACTTCACAGAATGGCCATATTTCGCCGTCAATCATCACAACCCACCAATGAGATACCAGGAGTACCCCACCAATCAGGGGAAACCCAGGAATCAGTGGCGTCAGTGAATACTGAGCCAATCAATTTCTTTGTTTAGACCTTCCGGAGACACAGTCCTCAATTGGAAAATCCAGCGCTGTTCGCAACTCTGCAATTTGTTGATGCGATCCCCACCACGTGGATCAGGAGGTATATAGTCGATGACCGACCACCGTAGATCCTGAAAAGCATGATTGTAAGCCAAACAGTGTTCCACCATTGGAGCTGTCATTATCTTCTGACGTAGACGAGAAGCATGTTCACTCAAACGGAGTCTAATCTTACGAATAGTTCTACCCACATAAGCCAAGGGACACGGGCAATAGATTAAATATACCACAAAGTTTGAGGTACAGTCAGTTTCCCAACGTCGTCGGAATTGCCGATCCGTATTCAAATAGTTCCATTCCACTCCTGTCACAGCTGTAGAGCAATAGTTGCAGTTACCACACGTTTTATGACCCCCATGAGGAAAGATAGGTGAAGAAGTCCTATCCTCCGCAACTGCAGAACTCGCTAATAAATCTCCTAAATTAGCGCCCCGTGTGAACGCTACCGAAAGAGATTTTTGAAAGCAAGGGTGTAAATGCAGAATCGGCCAGTGTTTACGGAGAATGCTAATAACTTCATTACTAGATGTCATATAGGGCAAGATACCCACCATTGGTGCAGAAGTGTGTTCCAATGCCACTTCAGATTGATTTGTAGCCAATAACCATTCACGATGTGTATATAATGCACGGCAATAAGCAAGTTTAATCACTTTGGGTGGGTAGCCCCTATCCAGAAGACGTGTTCGCAACTCGTCAGCATGATGTTTAAAATCCATCGTTGATGAGCAAATTCTCCGCAACCTCAAAAACTGGCTGTATGGAATTGGGGTTTTTTGTATATTGCATCAAACTTGGCAATGCTTATGTTATGTTTCCTGTTTTTGTCATTTGGCTCCTTTTTCCCCCATTTCCTGAAAGATGCTTTTATGGCCACAACAGACTCTCTGATCTCACCTTTAAACCATGTTTTTTGGCCTTCCTTCCACCTTTCTTAAAGTGTGGCATACATGTGGTCTGGGCTTCCAAGATAGTATTTTTAAATAATACCCATGCTTGATGTAAACCTTTAACCTTTGCAGCTGCTCCTTTTCATTTTTTCTTAGACTATTTTCCTCATTTTATCATAGTCTCACTTTTGAAAGTTAAAAGGTAGTATTGTGGATTTCCTGGCCATCCTTCCTCCATTTATTAAATCAAATGCAATCATGCTATGATCACTATTGCCAAGTAGCCCCAACATTATCTTTATTAAACTTAATATACCGCTTTTCAGTCATGCCAACAAAGCGGTGTACAGAGTCAAAGTTATAGGAGGAGGCCAAAGCCTAGAAAAAGAAAGGAAGTTACAATGACAAATAGGACAGAAAAAAAAAAGAGAAAACATGTATACCAGGCATAGGAAGAGAGGGGATTATAAAGGAGCAGGAAGGTCAAAAGCTGATAAAAAGAGATGAGTTTAAGGTGAGATTTGAAGGTTCTCTTACACCAGATCCTTTGTTCCACCAAGTCCAAAACAGTTTCTGCTCTTGTCTGTTCATGAACCAGGTGTTCCAAGAAGCAGTCATTATTTCATCTAGAAACTTTATCTCCCTAGCATGTCCTGCTGTGACACTGACCCAGTCAATACCGGGGTAATCGAAATCACCCATTATTACTGTTTGTAATTTCTGTTAGTTTCCCCTATTTCTTTTACATTTCATCATCCCATCTGTTCATTCTGGCCAGGCGAATGGTAGTACACCCCCACTACCAATGCCTTTCCCTTTTTACATGGAGTTTCTATCCATAGAGATTCTACAGTGTATTTTGTTTCCTGTATGACTCAAAGCCCTCTCTAACAGAGCACAACACCTCCACCAATTTGATCTACCCTATCATTGTGATATAGTTTGTACCCAGGAATCAAGGTGTCCCATTGGTTGTCCTCCTTCCACCAGGTCTCTGAGATGCCAATTATATCTAACCTTTCATTTAGTACTATATATTCCAGCTCTCCCATTTTATATTTTAGATTCTAGCATTTGCATATAGGCATTTTAGAGGTATTTTAATCATATTAAAAATCTGGTTATCAGTTGACAGGCTTAATTTGGAATCTTTCAGCTCTGTCTGCTTTGTACTTAAAGGCATCTGGTTACTTTTATCTTTTTTGCAAAGACCAGAACTGCATGCAGTACAGCGTAGTTACTCACCTGTAACAGATGTTCTCCAGGGACAGCAGGAATCACATATGGGTGATGCAGACATCGACAGAGCCCTCGCAGAAGCATCTCCCCAGCTTTCAAAGAAAGCCTTTAGGAGATGACACCACGCATGCATGGTCCCCTTCCCGCCCAAGGGTGACATCTTACTCAGTCAGATGACAAGGCTAGAGCAGACAAAAGAAGATGGCCAAAACGAACAGCAACCCCAAGGAGGGGAGGATTGTGAGGACCGATTCCTGCTGTCCCTGGAGAATACCTGTTACAAGTGAGTAACTATGCTTTCTCCAGGAACAAGCAGGAAGTCAGTCCTCACATATGGGACTCCCTAGCAACAAGCTACCAAAGACCTATAGAGAAGGGGCAAAACACGGCTCAGCCATGGGCAGCCACAAGCAAATCTGAGGACAGACTGAGGACCCCAGTGTCCAGGTAGAACCATGGCTCCTGTAGCCTGAACAAGAAGGGTTGGAGGACAGGAATTGCCTAAACCCCAAACAGATTACGGAGTACAGCCTGGCTGAAGGCACTGTCCCATTGGGACTCCCTCTCCAGGCAGTAGTGGGCTGCAAAAGTGTGGACAGACGCCCCAGTGGCAGCCTGGCAGATGTCTGCCATAGGGATAGGGCATAGGCTTTCAACTGAAGTTGCCATAGCCCTGACATTGTGCGCTGTGACCCAGTGCTCCAATGGAAGCCCAGCCCAATTGTGGAAGAAGGCGATGCAGTCACCCACCCATATGGACAGAGTCCTCTTGGTGACAGCCTTCCCCAGACGACTGGGGTCATAGGAAACAAAAAGCTGTGCAGCTTTGCGGTGGCCCCGAGTCTGCTGCAAGTAGGAGAGGACCCTTTTGCAGTCCAGAGTGTGGAGAACGGCCGACGTCTTGTCAGTGTGGGGCCATTGAAAGGTGGTGGGAAGTACCACCTCCTGGTTGAGGTGGAACTCAGAGACCACCTTCAGAAGGAATTTCAGGCGAGTGCGAAGCATGATCCTGTTCTTTTAGAACCCGGCTCGGCCACCAAGGCCTGAAGCTCACAGACTCTGCGGGTGGAGGTGAGTGCTACCAGGAAGGTCACCTTCCAGGACAGGTAATGCATATGGCATGTAGCTAAGGGTTCGAAGGGTAGCTTGGTAAGCTGCGCCAGGATCACATTAAGATCCCATCCCGCAGTCGGATGGGGGGCTTGGAGAGCAGCAAGCCTCACATGAATTGGGTAATGAGAGGCTGCACAGAAAGAGGCTAGCCTTCTATAGAGTGACGGTGCATGGAGAGCGTGCTCAGGTATACCCTGACGGAGTTGGACTTAAGTCCGAACTGCGGCAGATGCAGCAAGTATTGCAACACCTAATGTATCGGGCAGGAGAACGGATCTATCTATTGCTCTGTGCACCATACTGAGAACCTGTGCCACTTGAAGGCCCATGTTTAGGGGTTCTGGACCTTTCAGAGGCAGGAAGGCTTAAGTTCTCTATGAAGGAGTCAAAGCCCTTGAGAGGGCTGGGCCTGTGGAGCTGGTTGAGCTCTAAGGCCTTTTGGCTTCTTTTGTCTGGATTGTTGTTGTTGACCTTTCTGGGCAACTTGACCCTGAGCGTGCCCTTGTTGGGTATAAGACAGATACAACTTCCTCTTTTTGCTGAAAAAGGGTTTTTTATAGGGTTTCTTTTTGGCTGGAGTGGCTGTAGATTTTGACAATCTATCTAAGGAGATATTGTCAGCATCTCTCTCATTAGCCTTTTCCTGCCAATTATTGCCAAAGAGGTTTTCTCCTGTGCAAGGGATGTTTCCCAATTTATCCTGTACCCTAATCTCCAAGTCTGATGCCTGCAGCCAGGCAATCTGACGTGCACCAATGGCAATAGCAGATGTTCTGCTGATGCATTCGAAGCAGTCAAAGGCTGCACGATTTACAAACTTGGAGACGTCTTGAGCATGCTTGACAAGAGTAAGGAAGTCTTGTCGTTTGTCATCAGGAAGAAGGGGGCTCAAACTCCAAATCTCCTGTGACCTCTGAGGAACATTCCCATATATAAAATATATGAGCTGATCCTAGCTGAAAGCATGGAAGCCTGAAATGTTTGACGCCCAAAAGAGTCAAGAGTCCTGCATTCACGACCTGGAGGATTGGATGCATGTCTTTTTGCAGGTTTCATCCTACGCATGGCTGACTCCACTACCATTGAATGGTGTGGCAGCTGAGTCTTTTGAAAACCAGCACATGGTGGAACTCAATATATGGTATCGAGTCTCCTAGAATGAGGAGATGTGGTCAAAGGTGTCTCCCACATTCTGAGCATCAAATCATGAAGAATTTCATGAATGGGCAGAGTGGCTGCTTCCTTGGGAGCCTTAGGGTATTGGAGAATTTCCAATTCCTTTGCTCTAGGTTCTTTTTCAGGAGCTACCGTGATTGAAAGGCCTCGGGCCACATCACGAATAAAATCCTGAAAAGACATGTCTTCCAGAGGAGACAATCTGTATTGGGGAGAAGAGCAGTCTTCCGGGAGAAACACATTGGTACCGGCAGAATTATCAGTCATCGGAATCGGAGGATTCGAAGTATCTCTGATCCCGATGTTCATGCAAAGCACGGTCTCGGTATCGATCAAAGTCGGTACTGAGTTGGTCCGGTATCAATCTGTCGATGCCAGAAAAAAAAAAATTTGTCATGGGAAGAATTCCCACCGGGGCCAGTACCGTCTGTGCTGGTATCGGCGTCAGTACTGGTATCTGTACCGGTGCCCATTGAACCACTGGTGTCAACGGTAGTGCAGCTGCAAGGAGAGCTGCAAGACTGCGTTCGATAGCGAGGAATCTCTGGTCTATCGACACTGCCGATGCCTGGGTATCGGTACCGGTAAAAGCGGCCGGAACCCTTGTGCATGGCACCAGTAGTTCTGCTGAGGTCGAAGCCTCGAGAACATCCTGGAACCCCATTGATGCTTTGGCAATGTTCCCTCTAATTTTCTGTAGCCTGGGTGCGCATAAAATATCAGCTGTGCAGCTTTTGAAGGAAGGTTAAATTTTTGTGCGCCACATAACGACATTCGGAGTTATATACTTTAAAATTTGACTACACATCAGAATACAGTATGTACACCACATTGATTGCACTAGAAAACATTGTAGAACTTGTGAAAACCATAAATACACAACAACTTTTAAATTTTAAGATGTCTGTGTTGTTTTCTATCAGAAACAGAACCATAATTTTTGTGCGCTCTGTTGTAAAGTATGTGCGCTCGCTTGGCAAGGTGTGTGCACGCGCACATGCGCACAGCTTAGAGGGAACAGTGTGCTTTGGAGGCTGAAGCCTCCCGCCGGGGCTGTTTTGCCAGTGTAGTTTCCTCAAGGGCAATGCCAATGGCCTCTCGATGTTTTGAAGGAGAGCTACCCTTTGAGGACCAGCTCTTATGTTTAGTTACCTGAGATCCATGGGAAGACGAGGCGGCTCTTGAAGACGTCGATGCAATGGACCTGGCATCTGAAGAAAAGAGAGTACCGAGCTGTTCTGTCTTCCTCTTTTAGTCATCCCCATACAAGAGAGACACTCAGATGGAGAATGGTCAGGGCCTAAACATTTTAGACACCAGTCATGGGTGTCTGACGGAGATGGTACCACCACACTACATTTTTTTTTTTTTTAAACCACTAGCTGGTTTTTCCATCCTTTAGGAAAAATGGGACCTAATGCCCAAAATGGCACCTAGCACCATAAAGAAAATGTTTCTGAAGAGAAACAGCTCAGAAGTATATATTTTCTTTTATTAATAGAAAAGAAGAAAAACGAACCGGCGGTACCTCAGAAGACAGGGTAGGAGGATGAGGAGCAGAAACATACATGTTCTAACCTGAAATCAAAAGCTGCTGAGAGATGCTGGCCACAATGGAGAGGGACCTGGACTTCTCCAGATTATCACCCAACAAGAGATCCCTATGGCCTATCTGGATTCTGACCGACTACTACTGCTCAATCGGGCAACTCAGTTCTCCAGTTGGGCCCAAGAGCCTTTTCACCTCAGAACAGTCCCGCTGCATGGAACGCTTATCACCATCTGCTGGAGACAGAAAATACTGGAGAGAACGTGGCTGCAAGGAGCTTAATATAAGCCAGAGCTCACAGTTCTAACATCTGTCTATCTGCTGGCTGACAGGCACAACAAACATTCTGGACTACTCTGGTGGATAAGGAATATCATCTTTTGCTACAGAGCCTCGAGGAGACTGGGATCAGTGGCAGTTTTGCTCTTGTTTAGCTCCTTCCTAACCGGACGTTCATTTCGTTTATCATCTGGTTATCAACTGGCTCATCTATTTAAATCGTTTCCATTGTCTTGTGGTTTTCCGCAAGGTTCAAGTACTTGCATCACTTCTATTTCATGTCCTAGTCCCCTACTTTGTGCAAAACCTCAACATTAGTAATTACTATTATGTCAATGACATTATTCTTTATGTATTTAATAGTTTTTTGGGGGGGAGTTTATACCGCTTTATCATTTCAGTCAGAGCAGTTTACAATGTATCTTAAACTTGATAATGTACAATAAACAGGAACATTGATAACTTGGATTTTTTCTGAGGCAATGGAGGGTTAAGTGACTTGCCCAAGGTCTCTTGGTTCCCAAGCCAGTGCTCTAACCACTAGGCTATTCCTCCACTCCTTATTCTTATTGTCCTTTACACCGACTTGCACACCTCTGATATAACTCCCATGAATCAATGTTTAGATACTGTAGCCGAAAAACCATCTTAAACTGAAATTGAATAAATCTATTGCCACTTGGATAAGACGATCTTTCTATCCAGCTATTTCTCTATCCTTGCAGGACACCCTTTCATTTAACAGAAAATTTCAAGTATTTGGGCATTATCATCCATCAACTCTTTGAAACCCAAAATCTCCATAACTGTCAAAACATTTCTTTGCACTGCATCAATTTTGATCTCTATGAACATATCTAGACCCACCTGATCAACATACACAGATACATGCTCTCATTACATTCTGCCTTGACTACAGTAATTTCATCCATTTTGGATTAAGATTAACTAATTGATTTAAAACTGCTCCAATCAATTCAACTTGTCAGAAATTTGACCACATGACGACACTACTGTTCAATAACCACCGACTTCCAGTTACTTATCAAGTCTATTTTAAGATTTTTTCTAGCCCCTAGGGTCCTAAAAAGACAGCACCCGACTTATCTTTCCTCTTTACTTACACTTCAGACCTCACTCTGTCCCTTGTGATCCTCACAGGAACATCTTTTAATTTATTTCCCCTGCCTTCAAAAGCAATGCTTGACGCCACTAGGCAGATAGCCTTTTTCTGCACGGTGCTTATGCAATGGAACTCATTACTTCAGAACCTTCTTATGAGAAATTCAAAGTGGGTTTAAAGACCCATTTTTTTTACCTCAGAATTTGGTAGACTGTGAACCTGGGACTGCAGGAGAGGAAAAGAGGGTGCTAGACAGGCTGCCACTTCACCTTGCTACTGCCCCTTTTATCCTTTCCTGTTCTCTCCCTCTCCTCTGCTTGCTATTCTATCAAGAAATGGAATTCTCTTCCTCCTTTTACTTTATGATATTTGATTGTAAATCACCTTGTGCCATGCTCAAAGGTGGCATAGTAAACAAAAACATTAGCTGATAACAGCGCCATTGGCATGCATTTAACTGCCATGTAAACACGGCTTAATAAATAACCCATTGCGTGTTTGACAGAAAAATTATCTACCAAAAGCAGGCACAAATTCTATGCAGGTAATTTTTCAGGAAGCAATAAAGTGTACCTTTTTTTCCCCATTATTGCTGCAAACCAAAAGTTAAAAATTACCTGCAAGGTTGGCAATACAATGGGTAATTTAAAGATTTAGGGATAAATTTAATTGAGAACACTAACATTTAAGTTCAAATTCATTTCTGTTCTGTATTTTAAAAAATGCAGACAGAAATGGCTTTCTGTTTCACCCTTCTTCATTCTGCATAATTTTGTTGCTGCACCACAAAAGAAAATGAAATGGATGCCATGGGATTAGTTACAGCTCACTTGAAATCTTTGCTGCAACACCAGGACTGTAAATTAATGGTGATTGTTCATCAACCCTGCCAGAGTCCCTTTAAACAGAAGGCTGCCCCTAAAGCATCAGACTAATCACAGTACTTTCACCCTCTCTATTCACTGCACATCTAAAGAGGAAGGTAAACCCTTGGCAAACAGACCTTGTAAGGTTTCTTCATACCTGATAGGATCAGATAAAAAGCAGAGGCCCCAGGCCAGTTTGACTTTTTGCCAAAAAGAAAGTGCAGCGATTGCTCTCTTAAATGTGACAGGGATGGGTCTGTCTCCAAGGTGAAACTTACAGAAAGGCACTTTACAAGCCTGCAACAGAGGAGGGAATCATCAGTATTATATTTTGAGAAGTATCAGTCAGACAGATGTAAACACACTAGGTCATTCTCCTTTACAGTGCTCTTATTTACAGTGTTACACAAAGCAACAAAATTGCCTATAGAACTCAAGATGATTTATGTGACAAAGAAAGAGTAGTTACTCACCTGTAACAGGTGTTCTCCAGGAGCAGCAGGAATCAGTCCTCACATATGGGTGACGTCGGCACCGACGGAGCCCTCGTGCGGAGCATTTCCCCTGCTTTCAAAGAAAGCCTTTGGGAATTGCAGCGCGCATGCGCGGTCCCCTTCCCGCCCAAGGGTGCCATCTTGCTCAGTCTGATGACATAGCTAAAAGACAGCAAAAAATTAGCAAAATTAAGCATATGAATGCAACTCCAAGGGGAGGAGGGAGGGTTGTGAAGACCAATTCCTGCTGCTCCTGGAGAACACCTGTTACAGGTGAGTAACTACTCTTTCTCCAGGACCAAGCAGGAAGTCAGTACTCACAAATGGGACGTCCCAGCTTAAGGCTACCGGAGACCTCAAGCCGAAAAAATGAGCTCCCTCTAGCTCGTCAGTATGTAAGGAAGGAATCTTCTCTGAGAACGCCCCCGACCGGTAGCCCAACACCAGGGCCGGAGGGTAGGAATTGCCTAAACCCCAAAGAGATTATGGAGTACTGCCTGTCCGAAAGCACTGTCCCTGCAGGACTCCCTCTCAAGGCAGTAATGGGCTGCAAAAGTCTGGCTTGAAGACCAAGTAGCGGCCCGGCAGATGTTTGCCAACGGAACAGAGCGGAGATGAGCCACTGACGCAGCCTTCGCCCTGACACGATGAGCCGTGACTCGACCCTCCAACGAGAGGCTGGCTGCCCCATAAGCCCAGGCGATACAGTCAGCGACACATATGGACAAAGTACGCTTGGAGACAGGTAGCCCCAACTTATTGGGGTCAAAAGAAACGAAGAGCTGAACAGCCCTCCGGTGCTCCCGCTTACGGTCGAGGTAGAAGGATAACGCCCTCCTACAGTCCAGGGTATGCAGGACCATCGCAGCCCGGTTGGCATGCGGCCTGGGACAGAAGGTCGGAAGAACCACCTCCTGATTGAGGTGAAAAGGGGAGACAACCTTAGGAAGAAACTTCGGGTGAGTCCGTAAGACTACCCTATTCCTGTAGAACCTAGTGTAAGGGGGATCAGACACTAGGGCCTGAAGTTCACTCACTTGCCTAGCAGAGGTAAGAGCTACCAGAAACAAGGTTTTCCAGGAGAGAAAACGGAGAGGGCAGGTAGCCATAGGTTCAAATGGCGGACAAGTAAGCCGCTGTAAGACCACATTCAGATCCCACTCAGGGGCTGGACGACGCGGAGGAGGCCTCTTAGAAAACGAGACACCAAAGGGTGGTTGGAAAGAGGCCTCCCGTCCACCGGCGAGTGGTGCGCTGAGAGAGCACTGAGGTAAACCCTGACAGAGTTGGACTTAAGGCCTAGATTGGAGAGGTAAAGCAAATATTGCAATACTACCGCTACCAAGCACGAGAAGGGATTCTCGCTGTGCTGAGCACACCATGTGGAGCATCTACGCCACTTAAGAGCGTAGGATTTCCTGGTGGATTGCCGCCCAGAGGCTAAGACTGCGTCTTCCACCTCTCTAGGCAGGAGTAGGGGAGCCAGGACTACCCTTTCAGCAGCCAGGCCATCAGATGAAGAGACTGGAGGTTGGGGTGCAAGAGAGACCCCTGGTCCTGAGACAGGAGATCGTGTTGAATCCCCAGAGGCAGGGGAGTGTCCACCGCCAGTTGCAACAGGAGTGGGAACCACGGCTGCCTCGGCCACCTGGGGGCTATCAGAATCATTGAGGCCCTGTCCTTGAGAACCTTGAACAGTGTTTGAGACACTAGTGGCGTGGGAGGAAACGCATATAGTAGGCCTTGGGACCACGGAATCAGAAAGGCATCCGCTGCTACTCTGAGGATGCGGTTGTCTGGAACAGAATCTCGGGAGTTGCTGGTTCAGAGGGCTGGCGAAGAGATCCATGGTGGGGAGGCCCCACCTGAGAAAGATCTGCTGAACCACCCATGGATTCAATCTCCATTCGTGTGGTTGCAGGATCCTGCTCAGTCTGTCCGTCAGGTAATTTTCTTGACCGGGGAGGTAGACAGCCTTGAGGAGGATTCTGTGATTGACGGCCCAAGAGCACAGCCGTTGTGCCTCCTGACAGAGAAGGAAGGAGCCTATGCCCCCTTGTTTGTTCACGTAGAACATGGCAACTTGATTGTCCGTCTGGACCAGTACAGACTAGTGAGACGTGAGGTGGGAGAAAGCTCTCAGAGCTAGGCGTATTGCCCATAGCTCCAGGAAGTTTATCTGCTGAGCAGCCTCCCAAGGAGTCCAGAGACCCTGAGTACATGCCCCTTGGCAATGTGCTCCCCAACCTAGAAGAGAAGCATCTGTCGTCAGCACTCGAGAATGCGGAGGGGATTGAAAATCCACTCCGAGTACCAGATTCGGAAGAAGCCACCATTGTAGAGAGGAGACGAGCAGGGAGGATACTCTCACCGAGTCTGCAAGGCTCCCTGTGGCCTGATGCCACTGAGTTCGAAGGCTCCACTGAGCAGGCCGCATGTGCAGGCGGGCATTGGGGGTTACATGAACCGTGGAAGCCATATGGCCGAGAAGTCTCAGGAATTGCCTGGCGGAGACCAGGGAATTGCTGTGAAACTGCCTGGCTACATCCATCAACCGGAGGGCCCTGTCCACTGGCAGAAAAGCCCTCGCCTGAAGAGTGTCTAGCCTTGCTCCTATGAATTCCAAGTTCTGGGACGGGAGCAAAGTGGACTTTGCGAAGTTTATGACAAATCCCAAGTGCTGAAGCAGAGCCACAGTGCGAAGGGTGGCTTGACTGGCCTCCTGGGAAGACTGGCCCCTTATGAGCCAGGCGTCCAGGTATGGGGAAACAAAAAGACCTTGAAGCCTCAGGTAGGCTGCCACCACTGCCAGGCACTTGGTGAACACCCTGGGAGCGGAGGTTAGGCCAAAGGGAAGTACTCTGTACTGGTAGTGGTTTCCCCCTACAACAAATCTGAGATACTGTCTGTGGTCTGGATGAACATAAGAACATAAGATATGCCATACTGGGTCAGACCAAGGTCCATCAAGCCCAGTATTCTGTTTCCAACAGTGGCCAATCTAGGTCATATGTACCTAGCAGTTTCCCCAAGAGACACAAGTTCCACAATGCTTGTACTGGGTCAAGCATTGATAAGGATGTGAGTATAAGCATCCTTTAGATCTAAGGAGCATAGCCAATCTCCCTGCTGGAGGTAGGGCAGCAGGATTCCAAGGGTAAGCATCTTGAACTTTTCCCTCTCCAGGAACTTGAGGTTGCGCAAGTGTAGGATGGGTCTGAGGCCTCCTGTTCTTTTTGGTACCAGAAAGTACCTGGAATAAAAGCCGTGACCTCTCAGGTGGTGGGGCACCGGTTCCACAGCCTGTTCCTTTAGCAGACTTGCTAACTCCTGAAGGAGTAGGACCCTGTGCAGAGGGAGTCTTGGAGGCTCCCCTGGAAAATAGGAGGGAGGTACCTGGTGGAAATGGAGAAGATAGCCCTTTTGGACTATATGGAGAACCCAGGTATCTGATGTGACTGCTGACCATCTGTGGGCAAAGTGGGCCAGCCGGCCTCCTGTGCTGATGTGAGCCAGCTGAGGAGAAGAGGCTATGCCTTCTGAGTCAAAAACCCCCACCTTGCTGAGCAGGGGCTGGTGTTGGTGGCTTGGGGGCCTTATGCCTATGGGGCCCATGACCCTGCCCCTTGGCCTGCTGACCCTGTTGGGGAGCTGCAGAGGCCTGATAATGAGGGTATTGTTTATAGGCAGATGACTTCCTCGGGTAAAAGGTCTTTTTTCCCCGAGCCCTTCTTTTTCTGAGAAGGGGCAGAGGTTTTTCTGGAGAGCCTAGTCTGGGTCAGAGTCTCTGTCTCGAGTTCTGCAGCCTTTTCAGCCATGGGCTTGCCAAAGAGGTTTTCACCTCGGCAGGGGACATCGACCAACTTGTCCTGTACCCATGGCTCAAGGTCGGATGACTGTAGCCAAGCCTGTCGGTGGGCACCGATGCCAGCCCCGGCTACTCGGGCCGAATCCTCGAAGCCATCGTAGGCTGCTCGAGAGATAAACTTCGAGCACTCTCTAATACCAGTGGACAAGGCCTGGAACCTCTGCAAAGGTTCCTCGGAGAGACCAGCAGAGAACCCAGCAATCTCCTTTGCCAGGTCTCGGAGGTACATGCCCATGTAGAGCTGGTATGTCTGGACACGGCAAGCAAGCATAGAGCCCTGGAAGCACTTCTTACCGAGGGCATCCAGGTTCCGGGCTTCCCGGCCGGGAGGCACCAAGGAGTGCATCTTCTGACTTTTCAGTCGATGCATGACCGATTCCACAACCATGGAGTGGTGCGGTAATTGTGCCTTTTGGAATCCGGGGCTCTTGCGGACTCGATAGATGGAATCAACCCGCTTGTTTAACACCGGCGTCGAGGCCAAGGTCTCCCACATGCGGAAGAGCAGCCGCTCCAGCATCAGAGGAACCGGTACAGCAAAGGCCTCCTTCGGGGGAGAGTCATACTGGAGGGCCTCGAGCTCCTTGGCTCGAGGCTCCTTTTCGGGATCCGCGGGGAAGGCCAAGGCCTTGGCCATATCCTGCACGAAGTCCGAGAACCGGGTATCCTCCCGGTGGGATCGTCTCCGAGGTTTGGACTCCGGCGAGTCCGATGGGACACACCGAGTCCGATAAGTGTCGGGTGACTCTTCGTCCTCCGTCTCCCAGCCTGACTCCTCGGAGGAAGAATCGAGCGGCTCCAGTCAGGCAGGCACCGATGCCATCCGCCCCGACGCCGAGGGTACCGGCGTCGACAACCTCGGTCCCGAACGGGAGGCCGAGGGAGACCGTGGCCGAGGATCGACTCGAGCCCGCATGGACTCGAGGATCGGCTCGGCCTCCGGGGTCGACTTGGATGTCGAGGTCCCGGTGGTCGGGGCAGATGCACCGGAGAGACCGGCGATCAATGCCTGCTGCTGTTCCATAAAGGCAGCGAGGCTGCTCTCCAAGGCCGTCAACCTGAGTCCGAACTCAGGAGACCCAGCAGGGCCCGACGTCGGCTCCCATGGAGGAGAGTCCACGAGGACTACAGCACTCACGTGTCCAGGAGACTCCATCTCGATAAGAGGATGTTTGGCAGGCCTCTCAGACTCCGAAGACCCGGGACGGCTATCGGGGCTATGCGACCTGGCCCTCGAGGAACCAGGAGCATCCACCGACGCCGCCCTCACGGGTTTCTTCTTCCTGCAATGTTCCCGCGAAGGAGACCCCCGCTCAGAGGAACCCCGAAGCTGCTCGTGGCCGGAGTCCCGAGACGTCGAGGCCTCTGACAAGGTTCGGGCCCGTCCGGACGCGGAGTCAGAGAAGATCCTATCCTTCTGGTGCTGCCGACTCCTCAACGCCGTCGAGGACATTTTGCCACACGGACCACAGATCATCGGGTCATGATCAGGTCCGAGGCAGCGAAGGCAGCAGTCATGTGTGTCGGTAAGAGACATACGTTTCTTACACCGATCACTTTTTAAACCCGCTGGTAGCCATCGGGGGAAAAAGGGCCCCTGTGAGGTCAAAAGACCGGGCTGCCAGTGAAAAAAGAAAAATGGCGCAAACGCTAGTCACAAAGGACAAAAACCGAAAAAGAGAGAGTGGACTCGATACCGGCATATCGGGCCAAGGCGGGAAAAGGATCCGGCTTCGAACCAAAGAAAAAAAGAGAAAAAATAGGGAAATCAACTTTTTCCTCAGGGAAAAACGAACTACGTCCGTCGGGCTCCGCGGAAAAGAGAAGACTGAGCAAGATGGCACCCTTGGGCGGGAAGGGGATCGCGCATGCGCGCTGCAATTCCCAAAGGCTTTCTTTGAAAGCTGCGGAAATGCTCCGCACGAGGGCTCCGTCGGCGCCGATGTCACCCATATGTGAGGACTGACTTCCTGCTTGGTCCTGCAGAAATTGCTTCTCTAGTGCCATGATTGACAATTCCAAGGATGTTCTGTAATCTCACAGTCTGTAAACCAAGAAATATTGAGTTTCTAGGAGCCAACCCAAATTTAAACCCACGTTTCTGAAAATACATCACCCAAAGTAAAGTTGCAGCCAATTACATACACACTTTCAAATGTGTTCCCATGGCTAGAAGCATTCTATAGATATCTCACATCAACACTCAAGAGGAAGAACCAGCTTTGAATTAAGATTAGAGTAAAAAAGATTTAAAAGTTAACGGATGCCTTCATCCTTAATTTTGTCAGTGGCTCCCAAACCATGCTCCGGCACATGTTATTTGGTAGTCTTAGCAAACTAGTCTGGGCAAGGAAGCACACTTACCACGATTGATGAGTGCATGGTGTATAAATGAAAAAAGTTGCCCTAGGAATTTAGTCAAATGCCAAAGGGATCATTGGTGGGGAAAATGTTTGGGACCTGTTGCCCAACACAAAAGAACGTCATCATTTTTTTCTTCTTCTTTTCAAGAAGGGAAACAGAGCTAGGATTCATTTTTAAACTTTTATGGATACATTTTAATCATACCCGATAAATTTCCTCTCTTTGAATCCTGCTAGACAAGTCCAGGTGAGTGGGGGCTAGGCTCCCTTGCCAGCAGGTGGAGGCACACTTGAGCATCTTTCAATGTCATCATTAGGAGGTATAGCTACTGGTGATGCACTGATAGAAGCCAGTAAGAGTATTCTCAAGCAGTAGGCAAAATTTGAAAAACTCAGAGATAAAACTCCAAAATGATTCGTACAAAACAGTTAACATCTGAAACAACTGAAACTCAGAATTTAGCCATCTTACCGTAACTTACAGCTGGTCAGATTCTGCAACAGATATGAATGCAAAAGCAGGATATTCCAAACTGTAGTAAAGTCTTCCAGGGCAGGTCCTGGGCTGATCTAGCAGGATTCAAGGAAATAAAATCATCATCAGGTATGATTAAAATTTCTCCTTCCTTATCATCCTGCTAGACAAAATCCAGACAACTGAGATGTACCCAAGCAGTCAGGGCACTGTGTGGAAGGAAGACAACACTGACCAGAACAGCTTTGCCAAAAGCATTATGAGCATTTGCTCCCACATGCAACCTGGTACTTGCTCCCACGAAGGTACTTAAAGAGGACCAGATAGCCACCTTAAAGATGTCCTCTACCAATGAAGACTCAGCTCATGAGGTAGCCTGCAGTCTAGCCGATTGAGTTTTGACTCCCTCTGGAAACTGCTTCCTGAACAAAAGGTATGCTGAGCCCATGGCCTCTGATCACATGGGAAATGAAGAACTTTGCTGCAGCCTGTATTTTCCCCAGGCCACTGAAAAGCACAAAAAGATGGTCCTATTGCCAAAAAGCATTAGTGACTGAGGCATCTGAACCACACTTTTCTCACACTGAGACGACGCAGAAAGGGATGTGACTGGAGGTCATTCTCCAAAAAAGGAGGGCAAAACCATGTCCTGATTTAGGTGAAAATGGGAAAGAAGAATGGAACCATTCACAAGTTGAGGAAATCAGCAAAAGCGGCTCTTAAGAGGACAGCGCTGAAGCGCCAAGACCACCTGATGGAAGTAACCAGAAAAACTGCCTTAAGAGTCAAATCTTAGAGAGTGGTCTTGTAAATGGGTTCAAAAAGTGGACCTTTCAGTTCCTTCAATACCAAAAAGAGGCTCCACTGAGGAACAACTGGTCGCACAGGAGGCCAAATCTGCTTAGTTCCCCTAAGGAAGCAATCGATATCAAAGGGTGGGCTGACAATGACATATCATATATCCACTCCTGTTAGCATACCAAGGCTATGACCTGAAACTTAAGTGCGTTCAAGCCCAAATTCTGGTCCAAACCTGCTTGCAAGAAGGCTGGCACAGCTTAAACATTTGCTTTTACAGCAAACAGTGTCTGCGAACACCACCTCTCAAAATACCTCTATATACTCACATAAGCTAAAGAGGTGGAGGCTCTACAGGCCTTGAGTGTGTTCATGACTGCATCCAAGTAATCATTGTTAGCCAGTCTCTGCCTCTCAAGGGCCGGGCCATAAGCAAGAAAGGAGCAGGGTCTTCCATTACTAGGGGCCCCTGACAAAGAAAGCTACTTTCCTATGGAAGCTAAAAGCAGAGACCCCACTAGTAGACTCATCAGGTCTGCATACTATGGCCTGTGTGGCCAATCGGGGTCAACCAAAATCACCAGGTATAGACGTGCCCAAATCCTAAGGTGACAGCTCAGAGACCATGGGAAGAAGACGTAAAAGCACCTTCCCCCCTTCTGGTGTCACACTTGAATCAGGAAATCCATGCCTGCCACTTGTGGGTCCCTGTGGCAACTGAAGAAGCGTCTCACCTGCACACTGTTGCCCCCCATCTCCACACTATGAGCTCAAATAAGTGGGGACTCTGCTCTCACTCTCTGGAATCCACTATGTTCTGACTGAAAAAGTCAGCCTCTACACTGTTGACATCCATTATGTGAGCTGCCATACAGCTACAAAGAGCTCCTCCACCCAGTTGCATAGAGTGGCCATCCCAAGTGCCATGCCAGCACTCCAGGTCCCGACTTGCTTGTTGACACAAGCCACTGCCATGGCTTTGTTGAAGACCCAGACTGCTTTGCAGTCCAAGAAGGGCTGAAACCCTTCTAGGGCTAGACAAATCACCTTAGCTTCTAGCCGGTTGATATGCTAGGTGGCCTCCTGGAGGAGCCAAACCCCCCCTGCCTCATCTGGCCTAGCAGTGAGCCCCCCCAGCCCCTAAGACTGGCATTGATCATCAGTACCACCCAATCTGGGACTTCCAGAGGCATACTGTCCCATCCGATGGTGGGCTTCCTGCTACCATGCCAACAGATCCTTTATTTCCATTGGAAGAGGAAGGGCTCGCTTGAAAAGCTGCAAGCATGAAAACCATAAGGCTAGAAGGTATTTCTGAAGAGGACGTATATACGTTCTGGACAATAGGGCTAACTCCAAAGTTAAATGTCATGGACCTTAGAAGTTCTAGATCAGCAGCAGAATTGTCAGCTGGGTCTGTAGCTTGATAATCTTCTCCATCAACACATGACCTTGTATGATGTTGAAGCACATCCCTAAATACTCCAATTCCTGCAAGGGTTTGAGGTTGCTCTGGAGGTAATTGATCACCAGCCCCAAATGCTCCAGTCTCTGAATCACAAGGGACATGTCCTCATTGGACTTCTCCAGAAAATCCAACCAGATGAACTAGTTGTCCGGGTATTTATTTAGCTATCCTTATATACTGAAAGTCAAAGCAATTTACAGGTTGAGCAAAGTCAAAATTTAACATAACCTTTCATTGAAACAGAAGCGCAAATAGATAATACTATAATTTTAATACAAAAGGCAACTACTAACAAATAAGTTTCACTTATAAATTTACATGGAATAAGGATATATAACAGAGCAAGGGAGTGGTGGCTATGCTGAGAGCTAGTGAAAATGCAGTAGCTATTGGCTACTTAAGATGGCTAGAGGGGCTATTTCTCGCTACTGAAGTGCTCAATGACTAGAAAGGCTTTCAACCTTCTTCAAAACTCTATAAGGTCAGATGTGGTGCGAAGGGTCTCTGGGATTGCATTCCATAGGATTGGAGCAGAGAGCAAAAAAGGCCCCGTTAGATGTAGTTTGTTGCTCTTCAGATTTATAGTAGGTATGATAAATGTATTTTGGGAATTTGCCCTTCCAGATCTGTTGCTAGGCATTTTCTGTAATGACAACTGTAGGAGAGGCCATGAGCTACTTTGAATACTGTAAGGATGACTTTATCGTACTTGCACCATGACTGGGCTGCCAGTGTAACTGCTTAAGTATCGGAGTTATATGGTCATCTCTGGGAGCACTGCAGAGGATGCAGACGGCAGTGTATTGCACCAGTTGAAGGAGATGAAGTGCATATTTAGGTAAGCCCTGCAAGAGGCTTACCTAAAAATGCACTAGTCAAAGTGTGAGAATATCACCGCTTGAAAGACTGTATTGAAATCTTGTGCATCCAGCAGTGCTCACAAATGCTGTACTACTCTCATTTTGTGGTATATGGTCCTTGTGTTGTTACTAATGTGTGGTAGTAGGGTAAGTCGTTGGTCCAGGGTTACTACCAAGTAGTGCACTTCGGGTTTTACCTCTAGATGTGCTCCAGTGATATAGATATCTGTATCTATAGAGAGAGGGGTTGGTGGGGTAAAATTGGTGTCTCTGGTGACAGAGAAAGCATAGTTACTCACCTGTAACAGGTGTCCTCCAGGGACAGCAGGAAAATGTCCTCACATATGGGTGACGTCGGCACCAACAGAGCCCCCACGGAAGCATCTCCCCAGCTTTCACAGAAAGATTTTGGGAAATGCCACCACACATGCGTGGTACCCTTCCTGCCCAAGGATGTCATCTTAGTCAGATGATATAGCTAGAGCAGACAAAATAAGATGGTAAAACTTATACAGCAACTCCAAGGGCAGGAGGGAGGGGTGAGGACTGATGTCTGCTGTCCCTGGAGAACACCTGTTACAGGTGAGTAACTACGCTTTCTCCAGGAATAAGCAGGAAGTCAGTCCTCACATATGTGACCCCCTAGCTACAGGCTACAGAGAACCTGTAGAAAAACACGGCCCAGCCATGATAAGCCACAAGCGAGTCTGAGGAAAGTCTTGAAGGACTACAAAAAGGGACTGCTACTTCTGGAGAGAGATCTGCAATTGTAAGTATTTACTTTGGGAATTTTTCTAAATCTTGGAGAAAACAGAATTCTTTAGATTAAAGCTGATTAATCTGTGTAAATTAGAATCCAGTGTATTTGATAAATTAGTCAGGGCCTACTATCAGCAAATCACTTAGCATAAAAGGAAAACAGGATCAGTATTTTTGAGCAATAAATTGTTTCTAGAGACCTTTATAAAAGGGCCTTCTCGATAGGGGGCAAGAGACCTGTGAAATTGTTTTAAGTAGGTGTTAAAGCCAAGTGATAGATCAAAGGGGAATTTTGAAAGGCTCCCTCTATCAAAGCAAGGGCTGTGTGAATCATCCAGGAAATTGGTCACAGATTACCTTAGAAGCATAGGACAGGAAACTGTAGCAGCCAGCTTTTAATAAGTCTTCTTTTCCTCCTTCCCCAACACCCACCCACCGCTGGGATAATTATAGCTTTATAAGTGCTTAAACCTCTTAAAGGAAAGGAGGTGCCATATTTACTCTCAGGTGCAGCTGTTTATCCTCAGACACACATTAAGGACCTGAGATTAATTAATCTTGAGGTGAATAAAGTCCATTAAACGTATTAAGCATAGTTTTATTAGTATAAGTATCCCCAGAAAACCTAAGTAAACAAACAACTTAAATCCCTAAACACAACCTTAAAACTAAGATGCGGACAGCAGTCCAGCAGTGAGATGGGGGCTTTCCAGTCTTTTGCATTGTGCAGCTCATGTACGATTTTCTCCCAGTTGATGAGGGGTCTTACGTGTGCACTAGCTACAAGAAGCTCTTTGCTCTCAGGGAATGAGTCCGATCTCTGGAGGCTAGAGTAGCAGACTTGGACGACATAAGGAACATAGAGGTACATAGATGAGACCTACAGGGATGTATTACTGAAGTCCCACCTCCAGTCTGGCAGCATGCCTGTGGCCTTGGAGGAGAGAGGTCACGTGACAGGAGAGCATCACCCTGGTGTGGCAGGACCTGTCCTGCAAGTGATATAAAACCCTCTCGCTCAGAGAAGGTTTCTCCAGGGCCAGGTGCCCACGAGGAAAGGGTTAGGACAACCATTATCGTTGGTGATTCGATCATTAGGCATGTAGATAGCTGGGTGGCTGATGGACTTGAGGATCACCTGGTGCAAAGGTAGCAGACCTCATGTGCCACCTAGACAAGGTCTTAGATAGTGGTGGGGAGGAGTCTGCTGTCTTGGTACATGTCAGTACTAATGACATAGGAAAGGGTAGTAGGGATGTTCTGGAGGCCAAATTTAGGCTTTTAGGTACGAAGTTAAAAGCCCTAACTTCCAGGGTAGCATTCTCAAAAATGCTTCCCATTCTGACTGCAGGACCCAAAAGGCAGGCAGAGCTCTGGAGTCTCAATGCATGGATAAGACAATGGTGCAAGGAAGAGGTTTTGGATTTGTTAGGAACTGGGGAACATTCTAGGGAAAGGAGGGGCTTTTCTGAAGGGATGGGCTTCACCTTAACCGGGATGGAACCAGGCTGCTGGCATCAACCTTTAGAAAGGAGATAGATCAGCTTTTAAACTATATAATAGGGGAAAGCCAACAGTCACCCAAGAGCACATGGTTCGGTACAATGTATCCTTGAAGGATACTATCAAAAGACTGAAATTAGAGCATAACAGAGAAGTTCCAATAAAGACAAAAGTAACCCAAATGCCCTTTGTATACAGAGCAGAGAGCTTAAAGATTCCAAATTACCCCTGCCTACCGATAACCAGATTAATATGAATAAAATACAGCCTCTAAATGCTTGTATGCAAATGCTAGAAGTCTAAAAAATAAGATGGGAGAGAATATATAACACTAAATGAGAGGTTAGATATGATTGGTATCTCAGACATGGCGGAAGGAGGATAACCAGTGGGACACCGATACCTGGGTACAAACTATATTGTAATGATAGAGCAGATCAAATTGGTGGAGGGGTTGCACTCTGTTAGTTTTTCAGGAAACAAAATTCTACTGTAGAATCTCTATGGATTGACATTCCATGTAAAAAGGGGAAGGGGAAGGGGAAGGCAATGGCAGTGGGGGTGTACTATCAACTGCCTGGCCAGAATGAACAAAGGGATGATGAAATGCTCAAAGAAATCAGGGATGCTAACAAAATTTACAGCACAGTATAATAATGGGCGATTTCAATTACCCGATATCAAATGGGTCACAGTGTCACGGCAGGACATGCTAGGGAGATAAAGTTTCTAGATGAAATAAATGACTGCTTCTTGGAGCCACTGGTTCATGGACTGACCAGAAGGGAAGCCATTTTGGATCCAGTCCTTAGTGGAACACAAGATCTGGGGCAAGAGATATGGCTGTTGGGGCCACTTGGCAATAGTGATCATACCATGATCATGTTTGATTTAATAAATGGAAGAAGAATGGCAAGGAAATCAATAGTACTACCTTTTAAACTTTCAAAATGGAGACTATGATAAAATGAGGAAAATAGTTAAGAAAAAACTAAAAAGAGCAGTTGCAAAGGTTAAAGTTTCACATCAGGGATGGATGTTTAAAAATACTATCTTGGAAGCCCAGACCAGCTATATTTCACGTTTAAGAAAAGTGGAAGAAAGTCCAAAAAACTGCCAGCATGGTTTAAAGGTGAGGACAGAGGCAGTTGTTGCCAAAAAAGCATCTTTCAGGAAATAGAAAAAAGAGCCAAATGACGAAAACCAGAAACATAAGCACTGGCAAGTTAGATGCAAGGCACTGATTAGGCAGGCAAAGAGAATTTGAGAAGAAGCTTGCTGTGGAAGCAAAAAAGCATAATACATTTTCAAGTACATTCATAGCAAAAAACTTATGAGAGTCAGTTGGACCATTAGATGACAGAGGGGTAAGAGACACACTAAGAGAGACTGAATGAATTCTTTGTTTCGGTCTTTACTGAGGAATATGTAGGGATATTACCCATGACTGAAATGGCATTTAAAGGTGATGCCGTAGAAGAACTGAAAGAAATATCGATACACAGGGAAAGTGTATTACAACTATTTGATAAAACTGAAGAGTAGCAAATCACTTGGACCAGATGGTATACATCCAAGGGTGTTGAAAGAATTGAAACATGTGATTGCAGACCTATTAGAAATATGTGAACTATCATTAAAATCATCTGTAATACCTGAAGATTGGAGGATGTCCAATATAAGGCCAATTTTTAAAAAAGGGTTTCAGGGGTGATCTGGGAAACTACAGACCGGTGAGCCTGACGTCAGTACTGGGAAAAATGATAGAAACATTATAAATAACAAAATGACTGAATATGTAGATAAACATGGCTTAATGGGAGACAGACAACATGGCTTTAGCCAAGGAAGGTCTTGTCTTATTAATCTGTTATGTTGTTTTGAAGGTGTGAATTAACAGGTAGACAAAGGTTAGTCGGTCGATATAGTGTATTTGGATGTTCAGAAAGCCTTTGACAAGGTTTCTCATGAGACTCTTAGTGAAATTAAAGTCATGGGATAGGAGGCAGTGTACTATTGTGGATCAGGAACTGGTTAAAAGATAGAAAGCAGAGGGTAGGGCTAAATGGCCAATTTTCCCAATGGAGAAAGGTAAATAATGGAGTACCCCAGGGATCTGTGCTGGGTCTGCTGCTTTTTAACAGATTTGTAAATGACCTGGAAATGGGAATAACGAGTGAGGTAATCACATTTGCAGATGAGAAAATTATTCAAAATTGTAAAAAACCCATGAGGATTGTGAAAAACTGCAAGAGGACCTTGATAAATTGGAAGACTGGGCATCCAAATGGCAAATGAAATTTAATGTGGACAAGTGCAAAGTTATGCACCTAGGAAAGAATCACTCAAACAATGGTTACATGATAGCATAGTTACTCACCTGTAACAGGTGATGTCCAGGAACAGCAGGAATTAAGTCTTCACATATGGTATCGTCGGTACCGACGGAGCCTGCACGGGAATGCGCCCCAGCGTCTAATAGGAAAGCTCTTGGGAGCATCCCACAGCACCTGTGTGCTGCCTTCCCGCCATTCCAACTCTCCCTCTTCAGTTGAGTTTATAGCTGAGAGAGAGAGAGAGAGAGAGAGAGAGAGAGAGAGACACACACATCTCCTAGGGGAGGTGGGTGGGTTGTGAAGACTTAATTCCTGCTGTTCCCAGAGATCACCTGTTACAGGTGAGTAAGTACACTATCTCCAGGAACAAGCAGGAATGTAGTCTTCACATATGGGGACTCCATAGCTGAAAGATGCCAGGGAGAAGGCCCCAGGAAGCTGCAAACCCATGGTGAGATGGGTCATGCTTCCTCCCATGGATCTCTGGCATCCCATCTGAGATGGTGGGTAGGAGTTGTACTAAGTCTGAAAGAGATGCTGAAGAACAGCCTGGCCAAACAAGGCATCCCGACGGGAGTCCTTGTCTAAGCAATAGTGGGCTGTAAATGTGTGCACTGAAGCCCAAGTGGCTGCTCTACAGATGTCGTCAATAGACACAGAATGAAGGTTAGCCATAGAGGCTGCCTTGGCTCTCACATTGTGAGCTGTGACATGGCCCTCGAGAGGAAGTCCCTTACTCTCATAAGCGAAGGATATGCACTGAGCAATCCATCTAGAGAGAGTTCTTTTGAAGACTGGAAGTCCCAAATGACTAGAATTAAAAGCAACAAAAAGCTGAGAAGATTTTCTATGTTGCTTGGTTCTTTGCAGGTAAAGCACAGTTACTTACCTGTAACAGGTGATCTCTGGGAACAGCAGGAATAAGTCTTCACATATGGGTACGTTGGTACCGACGGAGTCTGCATGGGAACGCTTCCCAGCGTCCAATCAGAAAGCTTTTGGAAGCATCCCAACACGCCTGCGTGCTGCCTTCCCAACTGCCTCTCCTCAGTTAAGTTTTAAAGCTGAGACAAAGAGAGAGAGAGAGAGCAAGGAAGGGAAAGAGATAGAGAAATGCAACTCCTAGGGGAGGTGGGTGGGTTGTGAAGACTTATTCCTGCTGTTCCCAGAGATCACCTGTTACAGGTAAGTAACTGTGCTATCTCCAGGAACAAGCAGGAATGAGTCTTCACATATGGGGACTCCCAAGCTCAGATGCCCAGAGGGAGTCCTAGCATGTTGCAAGTCCAGAACGAGCCATGCTATTCCTCAGGACCTCAGGCATCCTGGGGATGGAGGGTAGGAGTTGAATACAGAACAGGAGCTGTGGAACAGCTGGCTAGAACAGGGCTTCAAAAGGGGAAGACCCTGTATAGAGGGTATTTAGTAGTAGAATATTGTAATCTGGGCCTCCCCTGTTGGCATTGCACAAGTGCACGGAGCTACATATGGATCTAATAGAAGAGCCAGTGAATGTGCTCAAGGGGTATCTCACTGAGAAGTAGAGGTAATAAAGTAGAAAAAAAACAAGTGGAGGTCAGAACCCTTCAGGGTGAGAAATAGCCCCAGGGGAAAACTGGGGTAGTATAAGAGGTAGAGCTGCAGCGGAGACGCAGAAGATACTATTAAAGAAAGCTTAAGCTGTTTTGGTCCAAAAACAGTACAAATCTAGGACCAAGAGAAAAAATGAGTCTGACCCAACTGGACTGGGGTTGGATCAGTCCATGTAGGGGAGAAAGGGTATGGAGACCCTTGTATCTGATAAGAAAGTAAGGACAGACTCAGGAGCGCTAAGCTTTAGAGCAACTGAAGCTCCGCAATGTCTTTCATAAATGGGGTGAATTAGGAAAGAAAAAGGTACATGGTGAGCTTCAGGAGTACCTAACCTGAAAAGGTTATGGTAAGGAAAAATTTTGTTAATTACCACAGGAAGTGGTTATAGGTGTAGCCCCCTAAGTATGCTGGCACAGCATTGATAGGGGTAATGCCCATCTCTCAGGATCATATAGGAATGTAAGAATATCTGAACCAGACATATAGATAAGTAGATGGATACAGATCTATCTAAAAATATCTCTCATTATATCTATCTATATCTCTATATTTAAATACATACACATATACACACACATACACATACATATACACACACATACACAGTATATATGCATATATCTATAAGAGATATGTATGGGCAGAAGAAACAAAGATAGATATAGATAAGTATATCTATCTCTATATCTATCTATCTATTTCTATATCTATCTATCTATCTCTATATATGAATAGGCAGGCATATAAACACATGTCTCCAGGTATATGGATGGAGAGATGTCCATAGAACCCCATCCCCCCTAGGGATATAGGGAGAGAGGAAGATTCATCTGACAGCAAGAAGGTTGATACCTGCTTGAATAGATAAATAGAGAATCCTCTTTTCCTGGTTATGACTGGCAGTCAGAGGAAAGGTCTCCCTGACAAGAAGGCGGCTGAAGTCTTTGCAGAATTCGAGTTCTTGAATAACCAGGATGGCCTACGTGAAAATTTCAGAGGATAACTTCAGTCTGCAGACAGGAAGTCCAGATATCTCCAGAACTGCAGTATGGAGAATGGATAGAGGACGCCTCTGGAGGAAGATACCCTAGTGATCCGCCTATGAGGGCAAGATGGGTATTAGGCGTCCTCTAGCTGCCATTGAAGAAATTTATCTCTAACGAGAAGACCCAAGGAGCTATGGGCCAAGCCAGGGAATTGGCCCTCCTTTAGGCTTTCACGTAAGGAAAGGCTTGAGGCATATGCCTCAAAAGTCTGCTACTAAATATGGGCTTATTCCGTCGAGCTTGCTCCTATGAAAAATGTGAAAAAACAGACCTAAGCTCAAACTACAACTAATGGAATATTATTGAGAAACGTAGTGTCAGGCTACCAAGGTCTCAGTTTAAAACATTGCAGCAATCCTTAGGATTTGGTAAAAAGCTTTAAATAAAACTTCTGCTGCTGTTCACATCAAGGACCTTTAATCGGTGCCGTCTACTTTGCTGCACACTATAAGTGACTAATAGATTTTTAACCTCTTTTTTCTTTTTAATTTTTTAATGTCCACTTTTTCTGTTGTTCTGTTTTTCTTTTAAAAAATCATGCTTACTACCTAAACTATAAAGATCAGTTTCAATGTCACTCGACTCTGCTACAGTATTTTTTCTTTTTCCATCAATCTTGAAAAACACAAAAGTACTTGCAGAATCGTGTTGATGATACTTCAAAAAAGGTTAAGGTCCAATAAGATCTAAACAAGATGCGCACTTAACTTCTGTAGCGTATCTGCGGATTCCACTTTTCTTCTAGTTAACACATTCTTCACCGTGTCTTTCACTATCGGACCTCACCCAGTTCTATGCAGGGTGTCTTTTTAGCTGTGCCAGAAGTATCATACTGCTTCTAATCTCTCCCAACGCCAGTGATCTAAGGCGCCCAAGCGTTTCGTTGTAACAAGTTCTTCAGGGGAATATGTTTCTCCCAAACTGACCTGTAAAAAGCAATCGCTGCTTATAAATCAACGTGGAGGACGTCTTTCTCTCATCCCTCCGTCGGTTATCGTAGAACTCCGCGCAGGAGTTCTACGATAACCAACGGAGGGACGAGAGAAAGACGTCCTCCACGTTGATTTATAAGCAGCGATTGCTTTTTACAGGTCAGTTTGGGAGAAACATATTCCCCTGAAGAACTTGTTACAACGAAACGCTTGGGCGCCTTAGATCACTGGCGTTGGGAGAGATTAGAAGCAGTATGATACTTCTGGCACAGCTAAAAAGACACCCTGCATAGAACTGGGTGAGGTCCGATAGTGAAAGACACGGTGAAGAATGTGTTAACTAGACGAAAAGTGGAATCCGCAGATACGCTACAGAAGTTAAGTGCGCATCTTGTTTAGATCTTATTGGACCTTAACCTTTTTTGAAGTATCATCAACACGATTCTGCAAGTACTTTTGTGTTTTTCAAGATTGATGGAAAAAGAAAAAAAGAAAAAATACTGTAGCAGAGTCGAGTGACATTGAAACTGATCTTTATAGTTTAGGTAGTAAGCATGATTTTTTAAAAGAAAAACAGAACAGAAAAAGTGGACATTAAAAAATTAAAAAGAAAAAAGAGGTTAAAAATCTATTAGTCACTTATAGTGTGCAGCAAAGTAGACGGCACCGATTAAAGGTCCTTGATGTGAACAGCAGCAGAAGTTTTATTTAAAGCTTTTTACCAAATCCTAAGGATTGCTGCAATGTTTTAAACTGAGACCTTGGTAGCCTGACACTACGTTTCTCAATAATATTCCATTAGTTGTAGTTTGAGCTTAGGTCTGTTTTTTCACATTTTTCAAAAGTCTGCTAGGCAAGATACTAATGCTCTCTAGCAAGGGCCCATAGTGCAAAGCTACTCTGTAGAGATGCAGAGAGCATGCTGCAGGTTGGTTAGAAGAAAAAAACTGGCAGTGTAAAGCCAGCAGGTGACCAGCTATTCTGCCCAGGACAAGGGGGCGAAGAATAGAAGTTAACCAACCAGACTGTGATAATAGGGTTTCCCAAACAAGGTTGATGACCTGTTTGGGACTTAGCACTGAGGCTAGGAGGATTGCTAGTGGAGGGGAAGCCCTGGTTGTGTAGTGAACAAAACCAGTGGCTTAACCACTAGGAATTGCTGTATCTGCAGCAAGTACCATGGCAGCATAGAAAATTTCTTTTCCCTCTTCCTTTTTTAGATTGGAAAAAAGAAACAGACATGGTAGGACTTTCTATTGTCTGATGGAGCTGCCCTAAGGTAACAAGGGGGAAAAACAACTCCAGAAGTAAGAATCCCCCGGTAGAACAGGTAGAGGACTATAGGGGCTTACCGGTGTAAGAGAGCCACTCTTACAAACCAAATGTTGTAGTAAGAGGAAGGTAAGACAGAGTTGCAAGAGACCAACTATGGAGGAAGTCTCTGACAGGTGAGATGATACATGCCAGTACAGGGAAATAACTGTCCATTGATAGTTGTTACCTCTTTCCTCCAAGAGGAAGAGGAAAAGGAAAACTGTTAAGTATGGGCATGATCATCATAAAGACTCTTAGAGAAAAGATGTCTCATGAAGAGATATCTAGGTAGGTTAGGATAAATTTAGTGCAGATACTGCCAGCCTAACCATCAACCAAGAGGGACAATGATCTATTTGAAACCCTGCAACTGCTGGGTTTGTTGACCCTGTTGAGTTTGTGGATTCTTCAGACCAGGGCGATGTTTCCCCTGTTTGGGAACATCTGTATGATGGATAGATGGGTAAAACCTTCTCCCCTTAGGGGAAGAAAGTTTGGTAGGACATTTCCTACCTACTGGGAAAGGCGGCGGCGTAGAACAGCCTCTGGAAACAGGAAAGTCAGTGAATAACTGAGTAACCTGGAGTAAAGACTCCTTGTTGAAGAGATTTTCTCCAGTACAAGGAGTATTTCCCAGTCTTTCTTGTGCCCATTTGTCCAAGTCTGAAGCTTGGAGCCAGGCTCTATGTCGTGCCCCTATAGCTATAGCAGAGGTCCTGCTAACAGACTCAAAGGAGTCTAGGGAAGCACGAGTAAGAAACCTAGAAATATGTAGAGTATGACTAACCAGTGAGGAATAGTCTGCACGCCTGGGCTCTTGAAGAAAAGGAGTCAAAAGATGTAATTTCTTTGTGACCTCCTCAAGAGACAGACCCATATAAAAAATATATGAGAGAATTCTTGCTGAAAGAATGGATGTCTGGAAGGTTTGACGTACAAAGGCATCCAGTGTCTTAGACTCACGACCTGGAAGATAAGAAGAGTGCTTTTTATTACTCTTCACTCGTCTCATTGCTGATTCTACCACAATGGAATGATGAGGAAGTTGAGTCTTTTGAAACCCTGGAGAGGGGGGCACCTGATATAGAAGATCAGTTGCTCTGGAAGGTGGGGGTACCTTTAAAGGAGCTTCCCACATTCGTAGAAGGAGATCCTGCAAAGAATGATGCAAAGGAAGCATTATGTTCTCCTTTGCTTTGCTAGGAACAGAGAGGGATTCTGTATTTCCTTGTGTAGGATCCTGTCCAGGAATAGAAATGGCAAGTGATTTTGCCATATCCAGGAGAAAAGTCCGAAAAGAAGGATCCCCAGAGGGAACTTCCCTTGGATAGGCTAGATCTGATAAAGAACTAGCGTTGGCACCGAGGGATCTAGCCAAGTATATAGGAATAGAAGATATTGAATGGTGCAGTATGGCCTTAGAGGGTGGTCGCTGGTACTGCAGGTCAGGACCAGCGACAGTCGGTAACACATCATCCATGCTAGGGATCGATTCCGAACTCGGCATCGAGGGAAGCGAGCCTGACGAGAAAAGCATGGAAGGCACCGACAGCAATGGTAATGTGGATATCGGTACCGACTTCGGTACCGTATCTGATATCGGTGGGTGAAGGCCAGCCGGTGGCAACTCTAACGGTATCGGAGGAACTGAGAGTTGCGGATCCGAATTATCAGAACCGAACCTTCGGTACCGACGGGAGTCGGTACCGAGGCGAGTCGGTACCCAGTCCTCCAGACTGGAGATCGATTCCAGACACGGCATTGAAGGAAGCGAATCTATCGATGCACGTCTGAAGGGTACCGACGTCGGTACTAGCATCGGTGCTGGTACCGATACTGGAAGGTCGGTCTGGAGCGTATCCACCAGCCCCGCAGGTACCGAGGACGCCAGACGACGATCCTTGGTGAGGAATGTTTCATCCAACACCAGTGCCGATGCCAGGGTATCGGTACCGTTCGAAGCGGATGCCACCACCGGGCATGGCTCAGGTATGTTCTGTGAGGGGTGAACCTCAGGAACAACCTGAAACCCCACACAGGCTTTGGAGGCCGAAGACTCCCACCGGGGTTTTGAAGCCAGTGGACTCTCGAGGACAAGGCCATAGGCATCTCTATGCTGTGCATGAGAACTGCCGCTCGAGGACTGGCTAGTCTTAACAGACTGTTTTTGGGTTACCTGATCCTGTTTAGAAGAAGATATGGTCGGTGCCCAGAAACTGGATGGGGACAGCGTGTCGAGGGGAACTCTATGTTGAAAACTTCTCACCATACTATTGCCCGAGGGCTCCGGAGGAAAATGGTCAGGACCCAAGCAGGTTAGACACCAATTTTGAGTGTCTAAAAATACAGTTGTACCGCCACAGTTTGTACATTTCTTGGGGAAAGTGGCTGGCGGTTCCATGAAGGAAGATGGAGAGGCCTAGAAGGCCTGAGAAACCGTGAGACACTAAGGAGGAAAAAATATTCCCTAAAAGGGAAAAGTTTTACAAGAAAAGAAAAAGAAACACCGGTGGCGTCGGGGAAGGCAGCCGCGACCACAAGAAAACTAAAAAATAATAGAAGAATTTTCTGCGGTGACAGGAGGACGTCCTGCCGGCTCCGCAGAAAAACGAAAACTGAGGAGAGGCAGTTGGGAAGGCGGGAAGGCAGCATGCAGGCGTGTTGGGATGCTTCCAAAAGCTTTCTGAATGGACGCTGGGAAGCGTTCCCGCGCAGACTCCGTCGGTACCGACGTACCCATATGTGAAGACTCATTCCTGCTTGTTCCTGGAGATAAAGCTAAAGCCACTAAAGCCTGTAACTCACTAATGCGTCTTGCAGAAGTGATTGCAACTAGGAAGATGACCTTCCAGGAAAGAAACTTTAGAGTTGTAATGGCTAAAGGCTCAAAAGGCAGTTTTATGAGCTGCCCAAGAACAAGATTCAAATCCCATGCCACCCATGGTGGCCTAATGGGAGGTTTTGTTAAGAGTAGGCCTCTCATAAATCTTGCTATGAGTGGCTGAGAGGAAATAGGTTGTTCATCTAGAGGCTTGCAAGAAGCTGCAATAGCACTAAGATGGACTCTTACCGAATTGGTCTTAAGATTAGAATTTGACAAATGGAGGAGATACTCCAGTAGCGATTCCAAAGGTATCGAAAGAGGGTTAAGTCCTTTTTGAGAACACCATATAGTGAAATGTTTCCACTTAAAAGGCAAACGACTGCCTTGTGGAGGGCTTTCTAGAAGCCTGAAGGATATCCTTTACCTGTTGAGAAAGGTTGATATCCTGAAGTTCTAGGCTTTCAGCAACCAGGCCCTGAGATGCAGGGACTGGGGATTTGGGTGCCATAGCATCCCGTTCTCTTGGGAGAGAAGATCTGGAGGTAACCCAACTCCAGAGGTGTGACTTGAGAGAGACGTAGAAGCAGAGGGTACCAGGTTTGCCCTGGCCAACGTGGAGCTAGAGTATCATACGACCTCTGTCTCTCTGAAGCTTGAATATTGTTTTGGGAATGAGGGGAATGGGTGGGAAGGCATAGAGGAAGTCCTGACCCCAGTGGAGGAGGAAAGCATCCCCTGCCTGACAGTTTCTAGCTGGAATTCTGGAACAGAATCGGGGAAGTTTGGCATTCTGTGGACTTGCAAAGAGGTCTATGTCTGGGGTCCCCCAGATTTGAAATACTCTGGCAAGCTGGTCCGAGTGAAGAGACCATTCGTGTGGCAGCAGTACTCGGCTGAGTTTGTCTGCCCAAAGTTTTTGAATGCCCAGAAGATATACCACTGGGAGGTGGATTTGGTGCTCTCTAGCGAGGGCCTGCAGTCGCAAAGCTTCGTTGCATAACGACAGAGAGCCTGTTCCGCCCTGCTTGTTCACATAGAACACGGCTACTTGATTGTCGGTCTGGACCAGGACTGTCTTGTAGCTGAGCTGGGCTTGGAATACTTGAAGAGCATGGAAAATTGCTATGAGTTCTAGGAGGTTTATGTGAAGACAAGCCTCCTGTGGGGTCCAGAGACCCTGAGTGGAGAGATCGTGCAAGTGGGCCCCCCATCCCAACTTGGACGCATCTGTTGCTAGGGTGGCCTGAAACAGGATGCTGGAAGAGAGAGCCTATGAGAAGGTTTTCCAGCAGTTACCACCATTGGAGGGATGAAATGAGACACGTGGAGTTTCTGATTTTGTCCGACAGGCGACCTGAGGCCTGTGTCCACTGAGAGGAAAGGGTCCACTGTGCTGCTCGCATGTGAAGGCGAGCATAGGGAACCACATGGACAGTGGATGCCATATGTCCCAGCAGCTGGAGCATTTCCCGAGCAGTTAGGAAGGATTTCTCTGCTGCTTGGGAAGCCAGCTGCACTATATGAAGACAGCGGGGCTGCAGGAGGAAAGCCCTTGATTGTCTGGTATCTAGACGAGCTCCTATGAATTCTAGGGACTGAGAAGGGACGAGATGAGATTTTGGGAGGTTTATGACCAATCCCAAGTAGCAAAGGATTCGCATTGTGCAGGACAGAGCGAAGCTGGCTTCTGGAGCCATGGATGCTCAAATGAGCCAGTCGTCCAAGTAAGGGAAGACGAATATCCCCAGAGTTCGCAGGAATGCAGCTACTACTGCCATGCATTTCGTGAAGACTCTTGGGGCAGAAGCCAGACCAAAAGGAAGAACCCTGTATTGGAAGTGTCTTCCTTGAAAAAGGAATCAAAGGAATTTCCTTTGATCTGGATGGATGAGAATGTGCATATGCATCCTTTAGATCTAGAGAACATAGCCAATCCTGACTCTGAAGGTATGGCAGAAGTGCTCCGAGGGAGATCATTTTGAATTTTTCTCAGAACAAATATGTGTTCAATTCTCTGAGGTCCATTATGGGTCTGTGTCCTGTCTTCTTTGGGATGAGAAAGTAGGGGGAGTAGAACCCCATACCCTGTTGGGGTATGGGTATTTTCTCTATTGCTCCCTGAGCAAGAAGTGATGCAACCTCTTGACTCAAGAGATCCGCTGGCAGGAACTTGAGAATTTAACTTTCTTATGATTGTAGGAGGGGGCATGCTGTGAAAATGAAGTCTGTACCCCTCTCGTACAATGGACAGAGTCCAATTTTCTGAAGTTATTTGGTGCCATCTTTTGGCAAAATGGCATAACCTGCCAGGAATAGTAGAGGGTTCTGGACCTTGCAGGGGCAGGAAGACTAAGTTCTTCAGGAAACAGTCAAAGCCCCTGAGGAGGCAGAGTCTGCTGAGCTGGTTGGGCTCTTAGGACTTGTGGTTTCTTTTGCTGTCTAGTTTGTTGTTGTCCCCTTTGGGGAATATGAACTGGACAGTGCCCCTGCTGGGTGTAAGAGGGGTGAAACTTCTTTTTCTTGTTGAAAAGGGGGTTTTTATTTGATTTTTTTGTTACTGGGTTGGCTGTAGACCTTGATAGTCTGTTCAAGGTGATATTGTCAGAATCAATCTCATTATCCTTTTCCAGCCAATTCTTGCCAAAGAGATTTTCTCCTGTGCAAGAAATGTTTCCCAGTTTATCTTGTACCCATGTCTCCAAGTCTGATGACTGAAGCCAGGCAATATGACGTGCACTGATGGAGATAGCAGAAGTTCTGCTGATACATTCAAAGCAATCAAAGGTTGCACAGTTCACAAACTTGGAAACATCCTGGTCATGTCTGACCAGAGTAAGGAAATCCTGTCTTTTTTTCCTCAGGAAGAAGAGGGCTAATTAGCTCCAAGTCTCCTGCAACCTCCTTGAGGAACATGCCCATGTAGAGGATGTAGGTGCTGATTCTGGCTGACAACATAGAAGACTGGAAGCATCGACGCCCAAAGGCATAGAGAGTCTTGGACTCACGGCCTGGAGGATTAGAAGAATGTTTTTTTGCACTCTTAATTCTGCACATTGCCAATTCCACTACTATTGAATGGTGTGGTAACTGAGTCTTCTGAAAACCAAGGACAGGGTGGGACTCGATACATGGTATGGACTAGGAGGCATGCAATGAAGCTACAGTGTAATCTATTTAAGGCTAATAAGAGAAAATACTTTTTCACTCAACATGTAATTAAACTCTGGAATTCATTACCAGAGGATGTAGTAGAAGTATAGCCGGGTTTAAAAAGGTTTGGACAAGTTCCTGGAGGAAAGGTCCATAAACCATTATTAAAGGGTACCCAGGAAATCCACTGCTTGCCCCAAGCATTGTGGAAACTGTCTTTTGGGGAAACTGCTAGGTACTTGTGACCTAGATTGGCTACTGTTGGAAACAGGATACTAAGCTTGATGGACCTTGGTCTGACCCAGTATGGCATATCTTATGTTCTTATGACTCTAAGGACCTCAGTTTCCAGGGAGAACCATCGCTCCGGTAGCCTGAACAAGAAGGGTAGAAGTTGCCTAAACCCCAAACAGATTATGGAGTATGGCCTGGCCAAAGGTGCTGTCCTGTCAAGACTCCCTCTGCAGGCAGTAGTGAGCTGCAAAGGTGTGAATTGAAGACCAGATGGAGGCCAAGCAGATGTCTGCCATAGAGACAGAGCACAGGCTTGCAAATGAGGTCACCGTAGTCCTGCCGTGTGCGTCGTGACCCCGCGCTTCAACAAGAGCCCAACCTTATCCTAGGCGTAGGCGATGATGATGCAGTCTGCCACCCAGGTGAACAGCCTCCCCCAGTCAACTGGGGTCATAGGAAACGAAAAGCTGTGAGGCTTTGCGGTGGCCCTGGGTACCTGAAGGTAGCAGGACAGAGCCCTCTTACAATCCAGAGTATGGAGAACAGCCACCAACTTGTTGGCATGGGGCCATGGAATGAAGGTAGCGAGCACCACCTTCAGAAGAGTTTAGGGTGGATGTGAAGCATGACCCTATTCTTCTAGAACATGGTGTAAGATGGCTCAACCACCAAGGCCTGAAACTTACCGATTCTGAAAACAGAGGTGAGCACCATCAGAAAGACAACCTTCCAGGAGAGATAACGCAAATGGCAGGTAGCCAGAGGTTCAAAAGGCAGCTTGATGAACCACATTGACGTCCCATTTCACTGGGGGAGGGTGGATGGGAGGCTTAGAGAGCAGAAGGCCCCGCATAAAAGGACAGCTGGGAAACCGGCTGGTACTTGGTAGATCTCTCTCTTTTGCTTTAACAGATACCTAAGCTCCACGAACAGAACAATGGCTGGGAAAAATCGTATTGCTAAAGCTGTTGCCCCCGTTACAGCTTCTGCCTCGGTCCAGACAGAGGTCCTAATGCCAGTTGAAGGACCAGTTCCATGTGCAGGGTGCCTGCATGCTGAAGCTCTGAGGAAACAAGTGGAGGAACTCAGAGAGGAGGTGGCGAGGCTGAGGAGCATTCAAGACAGTGAGAAGTACACTGATGAGATGCTTCTTGCAGCAACCAAGCTCTCCAGCACAGGAGAAGATGGGTGCCAACACAATGTCGATGGTTGGACACAAGTCACCAGGGCCTGCAAAAACACCAATCCAACGTCTCCAGCCCTTGAATTGAAGAACCATTATGCAGCCCTGGAAGTGGAGGAGGTGAAAGCATCCCTGGAAAGGGAAGAACCAGAGTTCAAGTACCCCAAAGTTGCAGAATCAGTGACCAGAAGGAAACGAAGGGTAGTGGTGGTTGGAGACTCTTCTAAGGGGTACTGAGGCGTCTATCTGTCGACCAGACTTGATGTCCAGAGAGGTATGCTGTCTGCCTGGTGCCAAAATCCAAGACGTTACGGAGAGTTTGCAGAGACTCATCAAGCCCACTGACTATTACCCAATGTTGCTAATCCATGTTGGAACAAATGATACTTCCAGGTATACCTCGGAACGTATCATGGCTCTGGGACAGACGGTGAAGCAGTTAGGTGCACAGGTGGTGTTCTCTTCAATCCTCCCTGTTGAGGGTAAAGGCCAAGGCAGAGAGGCTCGCATCCTGGAGATGAATGCATGGCTGCGTGGATGGTGTCATCGAGAGCGTTTTGGTTTCCTAGACCATGGAATGCTGTTCCAAGGGTTGCAAAGCAGAGATGGCATCCATCTGTCCAAGAGAGGTCAACGCATCTTTGGTAGTAGACTGGCTAATCTACTGAAGAGGGCTTTAAACTAGATTCGTTGGAGATGGGTGAAGAAAGCCCCCAGGTAAGTGAAAGCCCCCAGGTAGGTGATACATTAAATACCTTTATGGAAATGGGTAACAGGGGTAACATATGGAAAGCAGTGTGTATAAATGTCCGTAGCATGGGAAATAAGATCCCTGATGTTGAAGCTTTGGTGGGAGTGGCCGACTTGGATTTAGTGGCAGTTCCAGAAACATGGTTCACAGAAAACCATGATTGGGATGTAACTATACCTGGCTATACTTTATTCAGAAAGGACAGGATAGGAAGAAGGGGAGGAGGAGTGGCACTATATGTAAAAACTACTATTAAAGCTTTGGAATTACAGAGCTTAAAAGGGAGAGAGGAGGCATTGTGGGTTAAACTAGAAAGAGGGAAAGAGAAATCTATTTGCATTGGTGTGATATACAGACCTCCCTCACAAGAGGAAGAGGTGGACAGAGTTAATTGAAGACATACGCAGCATTGCTAGGAAAGGGGAAGTGCTACTGATAGGAGATTTCAATATGCCAGATGTTGATTGGCACATTCCTGCTGCAGTATCATCTAGAAGTAAGGAGATCCTGGATTCTCTACAGGGAGAACTATTCAGGCAATTGGTAACAGACCCCACACGTGAAGGGACCATACTGGACTTGGTGCTTACCAATGGTGAAAGTGTTTCTGATGTTGTAGTGGGAGATCATTTTGCATCCAGTGATCACCAGATGGTGTGGTTCAGTATTAGGACTAGGGCTGTTAGAATCCATTCCAAGGCGAGGATCTTAGACTTTAGGAAGACTAACTTTGCGAAGATGGGCCAATACCTCAGGGAGTCGTTAGTGGGATGGGAACAGCTGGGGGATGTAGAAAAACAGTGGGCAAAACTGAAAGGGGATATTTTAAGGGCAACCAACCTTTTTGTTTAAATGGTAAATAAAGGCAAAAGGAAAAGGAGATCGCTATTTCTTTCGAAGGAAGTAGCTGAAAAAGTGAAGAAAAAGAGGGAGGCCTTCATGAAATACAAGAGATCACAGAGAGAGGAAGACAGGCATCTGTATTTGGAAAAACCTAGAGAAGCTAGCAAAGTAGTCAAGAAGGCAAAGATTCAAAAGGAGGAGGAAATAGCCAATGCAATAAAATGGGGGGATAAGACATTTTTCAGATATATTAGTGAGAAGAGGAAGGGCAAAAGTGGTATTGTCAGACTCAAGGGTGCAGTGGGGGAATATGTAGAAGCTGATAAGGATAAAGGGGAATTGCTTAACAAATATTTTTGTTCTGTGTTCACAGATGAAGAACCAGGAGCAGGACCTCAGAAAACACCCACAAATAGGAACAGAAGCGAGGGACATCTTGAACAATTTTCAGAAGACTGTGTTCGTGAGAAACTAGCTCAACTTAAAGTAGACAAAGCGATGGGACCGGATGGGATACACCCTAGAATACTGAGGGAACTTGGGGACGTTCTAGCAACTCCACTGACTGACCTTTTCAATGCCTCATTGGAGTCGGGAGTGGTGCCAAAGGACTGGAGAGAGGCTCATGTGGTGCCTTTACACAAAAGCGGAAGTAAGGATGTGGTTGAAAACTACAGGCCGGTTAGTTTAACTTCGGTGGTGAGTAAATTATTGGAAACGCTGCTGAAAGAGAAAATAGTGAGGTTTCTGGAGTCCAGCGGATTACAGGATCCGAGGCAGCATGGATTCACCAGAGGCAGGTCTTGTCAGACAAATCTGATTGATTTCTTTGCCTGGGTGACCAGGGAGTTGGACCGAGGGAGAGCTCTAGATGTGGTGTATTTAGATTTTAGTAAAGCCTTTGACACTGTTCCTCACAGGCGACTTATAAACAAACTGAGCACCCTAGGGATAGACCCTAAAGTTACTGCTTGGGTTAGAAATTTTTTGGGTGGGAGGCGACAGAGTACAAGTAAATGGAGCTCACTCTGAGCAGAAGGATGTTATCAGTGGTGTGCCCCAGGGATCTGTCCTTGGTCCGATTCTTTTTAACATCTTTGTTAGTGATATAGCGGAAGGGCTGTTGGGTAAGGTTTGCCTCTTTGCGGATGATACCAAAATCTGCAATAGAGTAGACACCCAGGAAGGTGTAGATAACATGAGGAGGGGATCTAGCTAAGCTTGAAGAATGGTCTAGAATTTGGCAGCTGGGATTTAATGTTAAAAAAAGTAAGGTCATACATTTGGGCTGCAGCAATCCAAGGGAGCAATACAGTATAGGAGGTGAAGTACTTTTGTCCACTAAAGAGAAGCGGGACCTAGGCGTGGTTGTGTCTGATGATCTTAAAAGTAGCTAAACAGGTAGAAAAGGCGACGGCAAAAGCTAGAAGGATGCTTGGGTGCATACGGAGAGGAATGGCTAGCAGAAAAAAGGAGGTGATAATGCCTCTGTATAAGTCTTTGGTGCGACCTCATTTGGAGTATAGTGTGCAATTCTGGAGACCGCACCTTCAAAAGGATGTGAACAGGATGGAGTCGGTGCAGAGGGTGGCTACTAAAATGATTAGTGGGCTTCATTATAAAGCATATGAGGACAGACTTAAGGATCTTAATATGTACACCTTAGAGGAAAGGTGGGATAGAGGTGATATGATTGAGATGTTTAAATACCTCCGTGGCATAAATGTTCAGGGAGAGAGCCTCTTTCAATTGAAAGCAAGTTCTGCTACGAGGGGACATGGGATGAGGGTGAAGGGAGATAGATTCAGGAGTGATATGCGGAAATATTTCTTTACGGAAAGAGTAGTGGATCCATGGAATAGTCTCCCAGTGGAGGTGGTAGAGATGAGGACAGTATCTGAATTCAACAAAGCATGGGACCAACACAGAGGATCTCTAAAGGTAAAAAGTGGACTGTTGTTGATATGGAAGGACAGACTAGATAGGCCATGTGGTGTTTTTCTGTCATCATGTTTCTATGTTTCTATAAATCGGGTAATGAGGGGCTGCGCAGAAAGAGGTTGGACCTGTATGGAATGGTGTGCCGAGAACGCACTCAAGTGCACTCTGACAGAGTTGGACTCTAGTCTGGTTTGCAAAAGGTGAAGCAAATACTGTAGCACCATGTGCACCTTGCAAGAGAACAGGTCAACCTGCTTTTCTACATACTATACTGAGAAACTGCACCACTTGAAGGCATAGGCCCATCTCGTGAAGTTCTTACAGGAGGCCGGAAGGACTTTCTCCACCTCCCTTGGGAGGTTGAAGGGTGCTAAGGCTACCTGTTCAGCAGCCATGCTGTTAACAGGGACCCCAGGTTGGGGTGAAGAAGGGAACCCTCCTACTGGGTCAGTAGCCCCGACACATTCCCCAGAGGGACCAGGTACTTCATCAAGAGGCGGAGCAACAGAGGAAACCCTGATGGCCCTGTGGTGGCCCAGGCAACCTCGATCATTGAGGCCTTGTCTCACAGGACCTTGAAGAGGGTTTGGCTGATTAGTAGCATGAGATGAGGAAGGCGTCTGCCACTACCCAGGATGGATGCGATTGGGCTGGTGAAGAAGTCCAGACTTGGGGTTCCCCAGAATCGGAAGAGCCGCTGTGCCACCCTGGAGTCTAATCACCATTCGGGCGGCTGGAGGACCCTGCTCAACCTGTCTGCCAGGGTATGGTCTTGGCCCGGAAGGTATACCACCCTGAGAAGCATTCACTGACTTATCACGTATGAGCAGAGGGCTACTTCCTCCTGGCAGAGGCACCGAGACCCACTGCCCCCCCTGCTTGTTCAGACAGAACATTGCGATCTGGTTGTCCATTTGGACTAGCACTGACTGGTTCTGCAGGCAGTGGTGGAAGGCCTTGATCGCTAGAAAAATGGCCTTGAGATCCCTCAGGTTGATCTGTTGCTAGCTCTCCGCCAGGGACCAGTTGCCCTGCGTGCAGTTCCTCGCAATGGGTATCCCAGCCCAGTAGAGATGTGTCCATGGTGAGGACCCTCTGGGGATTTGGGGAATGGAAGGACATGTCCTCCTGCAGGTGCTGCTGTACCCTGCCTCCAATTTAGCAACGTCACTAGCTGACGGGACACTAAGATCTTGTCCCGGAGCCTGCTTGTGGCTTGTGTCCACTGTGAGCGGAGACACTACTGAGCTGCCCACATGTGGAGGCAGGCATTGGGAACCACATGGACTGTGGATGCCATGTGGCCCAGTAGGCAGAGCATGGACCTTGCCAACACTGTGTGATAGCACTGCACCTAGGTAGCCATGGCCCTGAGGCAAACTGCCCCATCCAAGGAAAGAAAGGCCTTGGCCTGGAGAGTGTCCAGTCAAGCTCCTATTAACACCAAGTCCTGCGTTGGAGTGAGGTGAGACTTGGGGTGGTTTATCACGAACCCCAAATGCTGCAGGAACTTGATGGAGCAGGACATGGCCTGTTGCACTTCAGTGGCCATGTCCCCCTTTAAGAGCCAGTTGTCCAGGAATGGGAAGACGAAGGCCCCTTGGAGACAGAGGTAGGTGGCCACCACTGCCAGGCATTTGGTGAAGACTCTTGTGTGGAGGCTACACCAAAGGGTAGTACCCTGTACTGGTAGTGGTTGCCCCCGACCATGAATTTTAAGTACTGCCCGTGACTGGGATGAATAAGGGTGGGCTTAAGCATCCTTTAGGTCCAAGGAGCATAGCCAATCTCTCTGCTGGAGGTAGGGCAGCAATGTTCCAAGGGAGAGCATCTTTAACTTCTCCCATACCAGGCATTTGTTCAGGTTTTTGCAAGTCCAAAATGGGCCTTAGGCCCCTTGTTCCTTTTGGGACAATAAAGTAATGGGAGTAGAACCCTTTGCCCCCGAGATGGAGTGATACTGGTTCCACAGCTCCATCACTGATGAGACCTGCAAGTTCCTACAGTAGCAGGGTCTGCTGCAGGGGTGCGAGGGGGCTCTCCTGGAAAAAGGGAGAGGTGTCTGGTCCATGTGAAGGAGGTAGCCTTCTCTGACCACCTGGAGGGGCCCAGGTGATGGTGGTTATGGCTGGTCACCGATAGGCAAAGTGGATCAGATGCACCCCCCGCCCCCTGTTGGCAGCTGCTCCTCCCCCCCCCCCCCCTGGGAAGGGAGGCTATGCCCAGGGAGTCAAAACCCCAACCCAGCCTGAGCTGAAGCTGGTGTTGGGGGCTTAGAGCCCTTAGGTTTGCGTTGGCCTTGGCCCGCTCCTTTGCCCTGGCAACCCAGCTGCAGGGTCTGGGGGGCCTTGTATTGGGGATAGCCTCGGTAGGGCTGGCCTTTTCTGTGAAAAGGGGGTCTCTTCCCCAATGGTTTGTTCTTGGGAAGGGTGGAGGTCTTCCAGGAGAGTAGAGTCCTCGTGATGAGCTCTGTCTCTATCTCCACTGCTTTTTCCTAAATCGGTTTGCCAAAGAGGTTTCACCAAAACAGGGAACGTCAAGGAGTTCTCCTGGACCCACTGCTCAAGGTCTGATGCCTGGAGCCAGGCCTAGTGTGGCGTTGGGCACCAATGCCCGAGGTGGCCACCCTCGCGTTGTCTCGAGCTGCCTACGACAGCTTTAAGTCCATGTACTCTGAGCACTCCCCATTGCACTTCGTGAGGGTTTGGAATCGCTGGAGGTGATCTCCACTGAAACCCGCTGAGAAATCTGAGAGAGTTCTTTTGCTAGGTCTCGAAGATACATATCGATATACAGCTGGTAGGCTTGGATTTGGCAACCTAGCATCAAGCCCTGGTAGCATTTACGGCTAAGGGCGTCACGGGCATGAGACTCCCTGCCTGGGGGCACAGAGGAACGAGTCTTCAGGCTTTTTTGCCGGCACATGGTCAACTCCACCACCACAGAGGTGTGTGGGAGTTGCGCTTTCCAAAAGCTAGGGCCCCGCTGGACCTGGTACATGGTGTCAAGGTGTCTAACTATTGGCACCAAAACACCAGTGTCTCCCACACAAGGAGGAGTCACCTGAGGATGGCAGAGATGGGGACCATCAGGGCCTCCCTTAGGTGGAGCCTATACTGGAGAATTTCAAGCTCCTCCATGCAAGGGTCCTCTTCTGACTCCGTGGTGAGAGACAGGGCTTTTGCCATGTCCCGGACAAACTTGAGGAATGATGTGTCTTCGGGTGGGGACCAGCACTGTGATGCCAGGGGAGACGGGTCTGAGGGGAGATCACAGTGTTTACTCAGACTGGGAGTCCAAGGTCGAGGCTTCCCCAGAGCCGCGTAGTCAGTCGAGAAGGCCAGACAGCGCTTGAGCTGCCAGGCTTGGGTCAGATCTTTGATGACCCACAACAGCTGCTTGGCCGGAGCCACATGCACGTGCTGGGGAGGATCTCGCTCCTGAGGAATGGGAGTAGATTTGAGACTCTCGCCGAGGATCGGCTCGAGGTTCAGGGCTCTCGAGGATTATCTCAGTGACCCGGTGAGTTCCTTTATGTCTAAGTCCCTGCAGTCTCGGGGCAAGCACAGGTGGGGCTGGGCATTGACACTTGCTGCGAGGCAAGGCAGGCAGAGGCACTGCGTTTTAATGCAGTCATCCTGGCTTCCCACTCAGGGGTTGCAGCCTTCGATGCAGACACCGGGGTGACTGGGTCAGCCATTGGTGAGGAGAGGGAGTCCGACAGGACAGGTCTCGGGAGTCCATGACCTGTTACCGGAGGTCTCAGTGTCTGTCCTAGGCACCTTCACCAGCTGCTCCTGCTCTGACTCGGATATCCTCTAGGGACTGTGGGACCCGGTAAGGGACTTGCTGTGTCCCCCCAATTCCCAGGATGAGGGCCGAGGATTTCTTCTTCTTGTGCTCACGCTCTGGGGAACCCTTGTTGGAGTGTCCGTGGGCCCAATCGGGTGCCTCAGGGGCTTTACATTATTCCGAGGATCTATGTGGAGCCTTAGAGCACAAGGCTTCCGGGGACACCAGGGCAGAATCTGACCTATGGAAGATGTTGTTTTGCTTCTGCCAATGACTTTGGATGGCCTTCGTGGACATCTTTTTTGCACAGGGTGCAAACCTCTGGGTCATGGTTAGCACATAGACACCGTAGGCAGCAGTCGTGTGTATTGGTTAGGGACATGTTCTTTATGCACCAATCACACTTTTTGAACCCACTGGCCACTGGGGCAAAAAGGAGACCTGCGAGGTCGAAGACCCTCGACACAGCCAGCAGTTGAAAAAGGCATGAAACCGTGCTGGAAGAAAAATGAAAAACGGTTCTGACACTTGACGTTGGGGCAACGAGACTCAGAGGCAGGAAAGGGACCAGTGATAACCGGAGAAGCAAGGCAGTTTAATGCACAAAAACGTCAACTTTTTTTTCCAGAGAAAGACAGACATCTGTTGGACTCTGCGGAAAAGGAAGACCCAGTAAGATGGCACTCTTGGGCGGGAAAGGGATCACGCATGCTTCCATGGGGGCTCCGTCGGCGCAGATGTCACCCATATGTGAGTACTGATTTCCTGCTTGTTCCTGGAGAACTTCTGTTTTGTTGTAGTTCAGACAGATTGTGTGCGAAGAGCCATTGCTTGACAGCGTTAAAGCACTTTCTTAGAAATGTACACACTGGTTTTATACTGAAGAATGGTACTTAAATGATTATGTCGTCCACGTAAATGTGGTAGAGTATGTTGTGAGTTTAAATGATTGTGCAGATAGGTGAAGAAAAATATTTAATAGGAATGAGGAGAGGGCAGAGCCTTACAGTACTCCTTGTTGCTGAGGGTATAGGGCTGATTCAATGGCTATGGTGAGGCTCTACATTAAATTGCTGCAGAGCAACCTAGGTTTTCTAATTCAGCCTTAGATTACACAGAATTGGAAGCCTCAGGAGTAAGGTAGCTAAGGTAAGTACAGGCTTAGAGTCCAATGAACAAGAGAGAGTGTATGCTATGGTCCATCTGGCTTGGCCCTTAGGCGAGGGTCCTTGCCTATGTGTTGAGGGAGGCATTATGGGAGTAGTCAGCATGTGATGATGCCTGAAGATATCAAGGTTTCCAGTGTTCCTGTGTCTTATAGGTTTACAGGGTCACTCTGGAGGATTGGCAGGTGAAGGAGGTGCAGGCTCTGATGGACGCGATCGGGGGAGATGGGGGCCACAAGTTGGGTTAGGAGTGTGAAGAACTGCAGGAGCTGCTGGCTGGCACGATCGGGAGAGAGGTAAGAGTGCACCCAGATCCCCTGCCTTGCAGGAAGGCTGCCACCACCACCACTGAGAAAGTACAGGGAACCATGATTAAGCCAAAGGGCAGAGCCCTGAACTGGAAATGTTGGCCCAGGACACAAAAGCATAGGAAATGCTGATGCTGGTCCCTAATGGGAATATGAAAGTAGGCCTTGGCTAAAATCTTGGAGAGCTGAGGAACTCTCCCTGATGCAGATACAATGATTTGGAGTTTCGCATTGACCACCTTCAGGTCAAGAATGGGACGAAAGGGCCTTCCTTTCTTGGGTACGACAAAGTAGATGGAATACAGGGGCTCCAATCTCAGGCCCTGACCTCACTCTACAGAAGAGTATGGATATGACAGCCAGCAACTACAGGAGGCACTACAATGTGTCTGTGACAGTCGCCTGATTGAGCGGGTCACAGGGAAAACCCACAAAGGCAACTCTGAAAGACTTGTCCTGACCCAGAACCTCTAACATCCACTGGTCCTAAGTGATCTGGGTCCATTCTGTGAGAAAATAATGGAGCCGCTCCCCCACCAGCTATCCCTCAGAAAAGGAGCTGATCTCATTCACTGAGGATTCCCAAGGCCACTGGACCTCCTGAAAAGGCTGGCCCTTTCTGGGTCAAGATCCATAGAGAGAATGGACAGAAGATGGGTCCTTGGACCCCCCCCCCCCCCTCAGGTGTTTCCAGGCTCCCTTTTAATTCAGTCAAGTTGCCGAGCAAATGCTCTTAGGTCTCTCTTCTGAGGGCCTCAAAGGATGGGCCTCATCCAAGTCCTTTACCAAATTTCTCTAAATCCTTGCCAAATGGCAGACTGCCCCAAAAGGAGAGCTTGCTGAGACAACTTTGAGGAGCCTACATCTGTCGACCTGTTGTGCAGCCAAAACCATTGCCTGGCTACTACTGCTGCTGATACAAATCTAGAGGTCTCTCTGATCAGATCATACAAGGTGTCCACCACAAATCCAGCCTCTAAAACCAATCAGGCCATTTCTGGGCTATCAAACAGTTGCTGAACTCAAAGCAGAAGTGCTCTGGCTACGAGGCTGGCCCACAGTGCTACATGGAAGCTTATGGCTGAAGCTGCAAAAGCATTTTTCATGGAGGGTCTCCACTCTACTGTGGACCTCCCATAGCACTGCAGCACTTTCCACTGGAATAGTCATGCGCTTCACCACCACTGTGACCAGAGCATCCACACATGGTAACCCAAAGAGCTGATCTAACTTTCCCAGAGGCAGCAGATACAACTGAGCCAGGGCCTTTGACCCTTGAGGACCAGCTCCAGATGCTCCCACTAGGAGACTAGGAGCTTTGAGGGCCTCTGGCAGCAAGAAAAACCCTTAGGCACCTGATACCCTCCAAAATTGAGTTTCTTTTCGACAGCGGGTCAGGATTAGACTCCGAGTCCTAGCACCAACATGGCATCCTGAATCAACACCGGAGATCCTCCTGGTGGAAAAAGACAGACCAGCAAAGGGTCCTTGCCCGCCAGAAGGGGGAAGTTCTCCTTCCTCTTCTGAATCACCTCTAGATACGAGAAAATCCTCTTCCATTACCCCGTTGATCCCTGCACAGGATAAGACCAGGCTCCCGGAGGACCACCTGGACAAATGAGCAAGACAGGAGAGTTTAGCCACTGACTTGGCCGTGGCAGTGCCACCTGAGAGCCAGGAATCCCCTGTGGGGGAGGTCAGGGTCCTTGACCTCCGTGAGGTGGGTTGCTAATTAGCAAAACATCACTGAAGACGGTTCAGAAGCTTTCAGTAGTTGCTGATCTCCACCAGGCAAGCAACTCTCCTGTGACTCTGAAGGACCTACAGGACCTCTATGGCAGGAGACTATGCCTCCTCCACCCTCTGTGAGGCCCCCCAGGGATACTCGAGTGTTGGCCACTCTGCAACTGTGAGCAAGAGACACAAATAAGGAGGCCCTAGATCCACCATAGGTAGCCATGATGCTAAAAAAACCTGGGCCCTTACATCATACAGAGCAAAAAGGAACCTGTGGGGTGCCACACTAGGCACAGGTACAGGAATGTGGCATGCTTGCCCTGCTCCACACAGCAGAGGTAAAAAGGTGTGAAGAAAAAAAAAGCAGAGAAAAAGCCTGCAGAAGAAAAGCATAGAGGGAAAAACCACGGCAGAGGCAAAACTCACCAAACCAGTGGGGGGGGGGGGGGGGGAGGAGCAGAGTCCCAAAAAATGGAGTCCCCCATTCCTGTCAGGCCAATTAGGGAAACCCATATCAGGGCTCCCCAAAGACAAAGAGGTTGTGAAAGCTCTACTGCAAAATGAGGTCTAACCAGCACCATTTTCTTTTAAGTTGCTTTCTGCAGCAAGACCGCCAATTCAACCCATTGAAATGAATGGGCCCAAACAAACAAGTCAGAAAAAGTTGATTTTTTTTCTAACTTGGACTTAAACGGATCCAAGGATAAAAGGGGGCCAGCAGGAGGGAAAGAGGCTCTGGGTCCCCACTCAGGGGTCCAGCTGCTCCTCCTTAGCCCACCAGACACTCATAACACATGGGAAATAGTGCTGGATCCAGGGCAGCTGTCAGCTCACGAATCTAAGGTGTACCTTTCACTTGGCACTCCAAAGGGTCAATACATGGCCTCTGCACCATGGTGTGGGCAAGGATTGCCAGGCCTATCATCATGGCTGTACCAGTTCACACACCCCTCGCCACCTGTTGGAAACAGATAATTACTGGCTTCTCTCAATGCTGCAGCAATGGTTATACCTCCTGACAACATCACTGAAAGATGCGCAAGTCTGCCTCCATCTGCTGGCAAGTGAGCATAACCCTCCCACTCATCTGGGCAGGTCTAGTAGGATAAGGAATTATTTTTTTAATCACTATGAAAACCAGCATCAACTCTCTGCTCCTGAATTTGATTTCCTTACCAAAGCACTGGTAGCTGGACATTGCGAATTCAAGCACAGAGGAGTTTCAGTGCTGGGGAAGCAAAGTATGGATCAGGTAAGAGCTAAAGAATTCTAATAAGAGGGGAAAACAGTAAAACTATAGAGGGCAAAGGTCCTTATCTACCAGTATTACCTGCCATGTGCCTTATCCTAGGGAAGAGCAGAGTATTAAATGAATATAAATAAATTATAGCCATTAGAAGTTGAATGCCATGAACAGCTGACCCCAGCAGGTTTGCTGTTGTGTATTTCATACTGTTAAACTGTGAACAGAAGCAGACTGAAAATGATCATAAATATATATATATGCATTTCTAATCTAGGGGACTTGAAATTGTCTCACCATGGATTATACTGCTTGTCTTTAGTCATTTTTCTCTTTAAGACTGAACTTGGTGTATTAATATTTTCTCTTATGATGTTTTGATGAAAATAATGCTTAATAAAACATCCTAAATTCAGGTTCCATGATGCCTGGACTCCGCCTGTGCCTTTTGTTTTAGAAGTTAAGGGCAGCCAGCTCACTTTATGTTCAAGGGACACCTTAAAAGGAAAATTTCAACAGTAAAAATATCAGGTATTTTGATAAGTGGGAAACATTTTCCTTCCCTAGTTTCCTTAAGGCTGAAGGATCTATAAAACATTCAAAATAGGCTGTGTTTTCAATTAAACCCTTGATTTTAACAGTTTTGTTGTCCCCAGAACTGCTGGCTGTTTGCCTGCAAGCATGAAAAAAGGACTGTGACCTAAGAGCAATAGTCTCGAGTCACTTTCCTTGTGCTTTGATAAGTGTGAAAACAAAAACAAACCAAACGAAAGAAAAAAAAGCACAACAGTGCTCTTCTCACCTTCTGGAGATGAAAAAGGAAATTAAGAAGGGCAAAGCATTGCTGAAAAGTAGAGGAGATCACAGTATTGTATGTGCCTTTTTGCTGACATTTTCCCAAATAGCTGGAACTAGCCACTTCCAGCAACACATTAAAGTTTAATCGTTCTTTTTGTAGGTGTCAAGGGCTAACTACAGAAGTGCACTGCAGATAATTTGCAGACTACATCATACACTACACTGTTACTTACAAGCACGCTATCAGTTTATCAATGTAAAATCAGATAAATGAGGGGAGAATTAAAATTACTTATGTTTTAGCAGAATACAACAAATATGTAGAAAAGGATTTATAAAATACACTGTCAACAAAAAATCTACAGTGAAAATGTAAGTCCACAATAAACCTGCACCTTAGTCTATAGAAGAAAGCCACCATACTCTTTTGTATGACTGCAAAAATACTATATTTAACTGCACACAAATGTGCAAGAAACCCAAAAGTTAGTTACTCTCTGTTCATACCCACCATGGCATTAAGGGATAATTTCCTGCAGCTCTGTGATTAGCCCATTCCAGCTCCATGCTATAAACTAAACACGTGGTGTACAACAAATAAAACACACTGGAAAACTCCTGCAAAACATTTTAATGAAGATTAGCAGCCTTATCTTTGTAGAACAGTGTGCTTTTTTGTCAGCTTGTTCAGATGGATGCTCAGTTCAGACGCTGAGTTTCTAATATTATTGCTGATTTATTTATTTTATTTTTATTTACATTTCTTATATACCGCGCTATTAAAATCAGTGCGGTTTATAGTGAACAGAAACAATAGTACAATGTAACAAAAAATATTGTTTTTACAATGAACAGGGTAATAAACTTGGGTGAGAACTATTTACAGTACAATTTACAGAATATTCACAATTGAGCAGAATTGACGGCAACGGAGGGTTCATGCAAGGGGTACGCAGACTATCCATTCTCTCGTTGGGTTAAGGTATTGGAGCAGTTAGGGAGGGGGGTCGGAGGGCTTTTCATGTTTCCCTGGGTTGTTTTCTGGGTAGTGTTTTTGGAATAGATGGTATTTTAGCGCTTTTCTGAATGGGGCAAGGCTCGTAATAGCTCGAATTTCAGAGGAGAGGGCATTCCAGGCTGTGGTTGCATAAACAGAAAAGGCCCTATTGGCTGTTGCTTTTAGGCATTTAGTCATTATCTTAGGGATTTCTAATGTATTCTGCATTGCATTACCCGACTGTTCCCACAACAATCACAACCTGAAGAACTGCTGCCTAAATTATATGAAATCCACTTTCTTACTCTCCCAGTAAACAGTACCAGCTAGGCCTTTTGTTATAATTGCACTATCAGAATAAACTGAAATAAGTTACTTCATTATCTACTTGAGAAAAAAGTTGGAGATCCCTGCCTTGGTTGGAATCTTTTCATGAAAGTGGTCAATAAATCTTAATAAATGAATCCAAATACATCAATAAAGAGCTTGATGGTCATTTGTGTCTTAAACATGTTGCCATGGGTGAGCATCATCAGCATCACCAAATCTGAGGCAGCAAGTATGCCAGATATGGGACAAGCAGCTGCAGGAGGAGAGGATCTCTCAGCGAGTCTTGTAGCAGTCTGCATACACTTATTTGTGACAAAGAAGAACCCTCACTTTCACGGCCCATGTTTCATGCTCCACTCTGACCAGAGACACCCCTTGCAGGTGTTCTCAGAGCTATTACTTGGAGCAGAAGATGTAAACTTCGTCTCACAGTCCAACAATAAAATAAACTCTTACCTCCTTGAATGCCTCCCTGAACTCCCCTCCTGGGGCCATTCCCAACTGCTCTGTAATGTGAGCCGAAACCTTCAGCAGAAGAATCTGCATCAGTCCAGACATGACTCCATTCTAGCACAAAAGAAGAAATGACCATTGAAAAGGAGGATTTAACCTGAAGTGGTACATAAAGTGCACTATTCCAGAGTGACCGCAGAACAGCCATAGCTCTTCTTCAGCAGTTTTCAGTAGCTATAGAATAGCACACCAGCAGGAAGATGCTCTGGCTAGCTGGAAACATTAACTTGAGAAAAGCTATTTTTTTAAAAACAGAACGTTTAGGGAACTTCATGTGCATGTCTGAAAGGAACCTTCAAGTGCTATATTTAAAAGTTTGATCCCTCTCAAAATATCACCATACAACCCTGTAAGTCAGAAAACGGCTGTTGTGCTGTAGAAAACAGTAATCCAGAAGAGCCTTTAGAAGTACTAGATCAAAGCTTATAAGTCTTTTGAAAAAGATATTCAATGTAAAAGCAAACAGATATGAATACTAAAATGTCTGTTACCCGCAGGCCATCTGGCTTTATTTTAGTCCATAGAAAATCCCAAAATAAACAGAAGGGAGATTAGATCACTATCATCATGTTATAAAAAAGTTCATTCCGGCTCATAGCTGAATGCCATGTACATAATTCACTTATTCATTAGTATAACTGTAAAAGCTAGCAGAAGCTTCTTAAAATAAAATTTTCTAGCGAATGTAGTGCTTATGGAAGGTGCCCAATGGACAGCACAGTTATGTTGATTATATATATAATTCTAATAAAATATTTGGATGTTTACAGTTCTGTTGGATCATATTTCTTTTTCACTTATTGCATTGTCTATGACTGATTGCCTTGATAGATATTTGGTTGTAGTCATAGCATGACTTTTTTGTATTTTAATTTTGTTCCTGTACTTTGACTAAAGTGCCTTGGTATTACGGTAAGAAACCTCACATATATAAATGTTCAATTAAAATCATCCACTGAACAGTAAAACAGGCGATGGCAGTGCAACCTTTCCTCACACCACTCTGCCAATGTGTCTCAAAACCTGTATTGCAAGGAAGGATAGGTAATTCAGTCTCGCACCAGTTTGTAATGGTGTTTTCAATGATGTTGACACCTGTCTACTATGATAATCTCGGACCATTTCAACTTATTTGGCTTTCAGATGGTAATGACCTTTATAGTTACTGAACAGTTAGATATGAACTGGTGGCCTCAGGTCCATATTAATGTAAAGAGAACTTATGTAGTATGTATATGTGGTATATATAGTAACAGATATATGAGGTGTGACAAAAAAGAAACGAGATTGTGGCAGCCACACCCATGACTCAATGCCAATTGGCTAACCGCTTATGTCACTGTGTTGTGCAACATCTTGCCACTATTCTGCTATAATATTTTTCATCTCTCTCACTCCGTTTTTCTTTTTTATGTTTTTTGGTAGCACACTGCTCCATTGTTTTGTCATGCAACTGGAGGTGGCAGAAATATGGAGCAAAGAATCAACTTGAAATTTCTGGTTAAGTTGGAGAAGGGCCCAACTGAGTGTCTCCAACTTCTCCAAAAGGCTTATGGAGAAGATGCAATGTCAAGGCCGCGAGTCTTCGAGTGGCACAAATGCTTCAAGACTGGCCGCGAGGATGTGGAGGGTGACCAAGTCAGGATGGCCTTCCACAACAAAGACGGCTAAGAACACTGACAGAGCGAACCAGCTGGTGCGAAGTGATCGCAGACTGATGGTGCGGATGATAGCTGAGGAGCTCAGCCTGAACAGGGAGTCAGTGTGGACCATCTTGGTGCAGGAGCTGGGGATGGGGAAGACGAGCACCAAGACAGTGCCCAAGCTTTTAATCGGATGACCAGAAGGAGCACCGGGTCAATGTTTGTCAAGACTTGCTAGAGAAGATCAGAGAAGATCCAGAGTTCGTTGGCCCAGTCATCACAGGAGAGGAGACTTGGGTCTTCCAGTATGACCCTGAAAGCAAGAGACAGAGCCTGCAGTGGAAGACTCGACTGTCACCCAGACCCAAGAAAGCGCGCTTGTCCAAATCAAGGATCAAGGTCATGCTGATTGCATTCTTTAACCAGAAGGGAGTGGTCCATCATGAGTTTGTGCCTGAGGGTCAGACAGTCAACCAGCACTTCTACCAGCAGGTCCTCAATCGCCTCCATGACCGGGTTCGGCACAGCAGGCGGGCTCTATGGAGAGACAAGTCATGGCTGCTCCACCACGACAACGTGCCCGCACACACCGTGCTCAGTGTGAGACAATTCTTGGCCAATGAATGGAGTGGAGGAGTGGCCTAGTGGTTGGGGCAAGGTACTTCAGGCCGGGGGTTCAAATTCCACTAGAGGACAGCAACCTTGGGCCGGAAGGACTGGGGTTTCTAGTCCCACAGGTGCTCCTTGTGGTCTTGGGCAAGCCACTTAACCCTCCATAGCCCATGTTCCCTGTAAAATAGTTATCTCCAAGTTATAATGCCCTGTTCAATGTAATTTCAGTTTGTTCAATGTAAACCGCACTGATGCAGAATAGCGCGGTATATAAGAGAATATAAATAAATAAATAAAATGAACAGATCGCAGCTCTCGACCACCCTCCTTATTCCCCAGCTCTCGCATCGTGTGACGTCTGGCTCTTCCCCAGGCTGAAGACTGTGCTCAAAGGAAATTATTTCGTCTCTGTAGAAGAGATCAAGGCCACTGTGACGAGGGAGCCGATGGACCTCAAGGAGGAGGACTTTACCGAGTGCTTCCGTACGTGGCAGAAGCGAATGCAGAAGTGCATTAACTCGGGGGGGGGGGGGGATTACTTTGAAGGGGACAATGCATAATTTCTCTGTAGATTTTGTAATAAAACATTTATGGGACAGACTCGTTTCTTTTTTGTCACAACTCGTATGACGACAGATAAAGAACAGCATGGTCCATCTAGTCTGCCCAGCAAGGCGGCAAGCGTAGGTGCACCTGCCACTCAATGCAGGTTGCCCCTCCCCATGCCTTTGTTTAGGGGTATACCCACTGCTCCGTGTAGGTCAGCTCTATTTGTTGAGATATAAGAGATAGTTATGTTTATTTTGATTTTATCCTGTTGCTATAAGGGGTATCCACTGTGTCTGTCCCATGCCATTTTGAATTCTGTCACTGTATTTGCCCCCATCATTTCCATCAGGAAGGCATTCCAAGCATTCACCACCCTTTCAGTGAAAAAGTATTTCCTGACATTGCCTTTCAATTTACCCCCTTGCAGCTTCATGTTATGCCCTCTAGTTTTACAGCTTCCCCGTCTTTGGAAAAGGTTTATTTGTTCATTAATACTCTTAAGTATTTAAAAGTCTGAATCATATCTTCCCTGTCCCTTCTCTCCTCCAGAGTGTACATATTTAGGGTTTAAAGTCTCTTCTCATAAGTCTTGACGCAGGCTCCAAATAATTTTGGTCGCCTTCCTCTGAACAGTTTCCAGTCTTTATATCCTTTGCAAGATATGGTCTCCAAAACTGAACACAATATTCCAAGTGAGGTCTCACCAGCAACTTGAACAGTGGCATTAGTACCTCTTTCTTTCTGCTGGTAATTCCTCTCTGTATGTAACCCAGCATCCTTCTGGCTTTTGCCACCACCTTGTCACACTGTTTCGCCACCTTGAGATCCTCAAACAATCACTCCGAGGTCGTCCTCCTGGTCTGTGCACACCAACCTCTCGTCACTTATCGCATACAATTCCCTTGGATTTCTGCTTCCCAAGTGCATGACACTGCACTTCACATTAAATTTTAAACTGCCATGCATTAGACCATTCTTCCAGCTTTTGTAGATCTTTCCTCATGTTTTCCACTTCCTCAGGGGGGTCCACTCTGTTGCAAATTTTCATGTCATTTGAATAAAGGTACACTTTTTCATTCAGTCCTTCAGCAATATCACTGAGAAATACATTGAACAGTACTGGTCCCAGGACCGAATCCTGGGGCACACCGCTAATACCCTTCCTTTCATCCGAATGCGCTCCATTTACCATCACCTTCTGGCATCTGTCAGTCAACCAATTTCTGATCCAGTTCACCACCTTGGGACCTATCCCCAAGCTACTGAGTTTATTGATAAGTCTCCTATGAGGAACAGTATCAAAGGCTTTGCTGAAATCCAGGTAGATCACATCCATCGCATGCCCTTGATTTAGTTCTTTGGTCACCCAGTCAAAGAACTCAATCAGATTTGTTTGGCAAGATCATCCTTTGGTAGAACCATGTTGCCTCGAATCATGCAACCTGTTGGTTTTGAGAAAGTCCACTATTTGCTCTTTCAGGAGCACCTCCATTACTTTTCCTGCCATGAGGTAAGGCTTACTGGCCTGTAGTTTGTCACTTCTTCCCTGTTACCACTTTTGTGAAGAGGTACTACATCAGCACTTCTCCAGTCTTGAGGAACTTCTCCTGTCTCCAAGGATCTATTAAGAACATCCTTTAACGGCCCTGCAAGAACCTCTCTGAGCTCTTTCAGTATCCTGGTATACATCCCATCTGGTCTCATGGCCTTGTCCACTTTCAGTTTTGCAAGCTGTTCTAACACATCTTCTGTGAATGGTGTGGTATCTACTCCATTCCCATTTTTATATTTGGGAATCACGGTTGGTCCTTCTCCAGGATTTTCTTTAGTAAAAACAGAGCAGAAGTATTTATTTAGCATTTTTGCTTTTTCAGTGTCCCTTTCCACAAATCCGTTCAACACTTTTGAGTCCTGCAATTACACCTCTGATTTTACTCCTAAGAACATAAGAACATAAGATATGTCATACTGGGTCAGACCAAGGTACATCAAGCCCAGTATCCTGTTTCCAACAGTGGCCAATCTAGGTCATACGTACCTAGCAGTTTCCCCAAAAGACACAGGTTCCACAATGCTTGTATTGGGTCAAGCATTGATATCCTGGGTCCCTTTTTAATAATGGTTTATGGACCTTTCCTCCAGGAACTTGTCCAAACCTTTTTTAAACCCAGCTACACTAACAGCTCTTACTACATCCTCCGGTAACAAATTCCAGAGTTTGATTACACGTTGAGTGAAAAAATATTTTCTCTTATTTGTCTTAAATAGTTTACCCTGTAGCTTCATTACATGTCCCCTAGTCTTTCTATATTCTGATAGCGTAAACAACTGATCTACGTTTACCCGTTCCACTCCATTCATTAAATTTATAGACCTCTATCATATCTCCCCTCAGCCGTCTCTTTTCCTCTCCCGAATATACCTGAAAAAAGTTGTCACCACACTTCACATCTTTAGCATCTTTTCTTCTGCCTTTGATTTTGCTATACTTATTTCTCTTTTAGTTTGATCCTGTATTCCTTTGTGCTCCTCTGTCTGTGAGCTTCTGAATTTTGTGAAAGCTGTGTTTTTTGCCTTTATTAGTGCAGACACTTCTTTGGAGAACCAAATAGGTTTACTTTCCTCTGGTTTTTATTTACTTTCCTTAAATATGTAAATGCTGCCCCTTTTATTGCCTCCTTTAGTTTAGCCCACTGCAACTCCCCTTCCCTTATTCCCTCCCACTCTGCCAACTCCTCCTTCAAGTACTTGGCCAGTTTATTGAAATCAGTGTTTTTTAAGTTTAGGACTTTGAGCTTGCAGTGATTAGACTCCACCTTGGCTTTTATCTCAAACCACACCGTGTGATGATCACTGCGGCACCCACCTGGATATTCGGCATGCTATCTCCGTTGATGAGCACTAAATCCAGCATAGAGCTTTCCCTGGTTGGTTCCATCATCATTTGTCAAAGTAATGCATCTTGGAAGGCATCCACAATTTTTTTTCTTCTTTCAAGATTTGCAGAAGGAATACTCCAATCCACATCGAGTAGATTAAAGTCACCCAATATGATAACTCCCCTCCTTCGTGGCTATCTTTGCAATATTAATAATCAATTTACTATCTATTTCTTTGGTTTGAGTTGGAGGCCTGTAAACTACACCAGTATGAATGACAGTGCCATCTCCTCTTTTCCAACACAATCCACAACGCTTCTTCTTTTCCCCATGTCCCCTGCATTTCAGTAGCTTTAATACTCCTTTTGACATACAGGGTTACTCCTCCTTTTCTACCCTCTCTCTCTCTTCTAAATAGATTATAGCAAGCTATGGAGTGGAGTAGCAGCCTAATGGTTAGAGCACTGGCTTGGGAACCCAGAGACCAGGGTTCAATTTCCACTAGCACACCTTGTGGCCTTGGGCACTTAATCCTCCATTGCCTCAGAAAAATCCAAGTTATCCATATCCCTGTTTAATGTACATTACCAAGTTTAAGTTACAACGTAAACTGCTTTGATTGAAAAGATAAAGCGGTATATAAAATCTGTTAAATAAATAAATAAAAATCCCATTCATGCGACTCATTAAACCGTGTTTCTGTAATGGCCACAATATCCAAGTCCATTTCCACCATTAGAGCTCCCAGGTCAGGAACTGAGCATTTGTGCTCATTGCTTTCCAGCATTTGATGACTGGCTTGCCTGTAATTTGCATGGATTTTGTTCTGCAAGCCTCTTCCCACTTAATATTGGAAACAGCCACATTTTTAAACCACAAATCAATGGCATTATACTTTTGCTGGGAGTGATGTCCTGAACTTGTCCTTCTCCATCCATCACCCCCTTTCCCTAATTTAAATGCTTGTCCACATACTGCCTGAAGTTTTCACTTAGGATTCTTTTCCCTGGACGCAGAGATGTAGTCCATCAGCACAATATAGCCTCTTGCCGATCCATCTTTTTCCTCTGTTGCCTATATATCTAAATCCTTCTGGTTTGCACCAGTTTTGGAGCCATGTATTAAAGCCGTTTATGCGATGCAGCCTTTCTGCCCTCTTACCAAGAACAGGTAGAACTTCTGAGAATACTATAGTGTTAAAAATGGGCTTGAGTTTCTCTCCCAGAGTCTGGAAGTCCCGTTGAGCTGCAGAGGCAGTGTTTCTAGCCACATCATTTGTATCCAAGTGGATGACGGCACCAATTTTGGAGTGCTCACTTTCTGTACTAACTATACCAACATTTGGTTTGTATTCCTGCTGGCTGAAGAGCCTGAGAGAAAACTAAAAGGATGATCAAGCAGCAATTACAGAAGAACTGGTCAAGATTGAATAATCAGGTAAACACATAGGGGTATGTTCACTAAACCGGGCTAACTGTTAACCCGGGCTATCTGCCACTAGGTCCCATATTATTCAATGGGACCTAGTTGCAGATAGCCCGGGTTAACCGTTAGCCCGGTTTAGTAAACATACCCCATAGTCGATAGTGGAGCAGTGTCTTCTAGAAGAGAATGATTTTTCCATGCTGAATGGAGAAGATTAGATTACCTTCCTCTGGGATGGAGGGGAGGGGACATGAATGAACAAATTGTTCTCTATAGTTTTTAGTCATGGATTTACAAATTGGATACACTAGCCCTGAAGGATTTAAATGCAGAAGTGGAGTGGCACACTAATTTAAAAAGAAGCTCTGTGTCTTTAAAATTTGGCAGCATGAGTATCCTGGTCCTCAAGGATCCATGTTTGAGAACCCAACTTAGGGCTTTCAACTGGCTTCATTTTTCAGGACAGACTTATCTAGGCCTGGCTTTGGTGCATGGCATGCATGGATGTGTAGATCTAAATTTGCATGTGATAAGAAATGAGGTATATCTTAAAACCTAACCTGCTGGCAGCCCTCAAGGACTGGGAGTGAAGACCAAATAAAACTTGGACCAAATTAGAGTGTTCCAAAGAAAAAAAGTCTAGTTAGTACCCTATTACAGCACACCTACTGTGTCTTCCAAAATGGTAGCAAGAAAATTATAAACCATTCACTGCGTGTGCTTTCTCATTTATAAATAGCTGCCTTTTACCTGGCCTTTAGTCATAGATATATAAATAAAAGCTGTATTTCACAGCTTAACTTCTCCCTGCTTGATCCCACAATGAAACAATCACTGGACCAAGTGATAATTTTGAAGACATGAACAAGCTAAAAAGGGCCTGACATATTAAAGGACTTCTCCCATAAAGAGGGGACATTTCAAAGAAATTTATCTGGGTAAACTATCCTTCTCAAAGCAGAAACAAGCACACACCAGATTCACAATGCATATTTTTAGCTGCACAAAAAAAAGCAATTTTTGGGTGGCTAGGTCACATACTTACCATTTTAAAAAGTGAATGGGGGATATTCACAGTCCTTTTGCTAGGAAATGGGGTGTACCATTTCCCTCCATCCCTACCCACACAAATAGTTGCAAAATACATAGGCACCTTAAACACACATACTTACAGTATACTGCTGACTTCCAAAAGGGAAAACTATCCACAAGCTCTCTCTTTGAAAATTAGCTACAAAGTACCCATGAAAAAAAAATAAAAAGACACCAAGTACTTTCCAAAATTGCCCTCTTTGCTACTATGTGAAAAATGCTTACTATAGAACAGGGTTTGACAAATCCCAGGCACCAGATCACAATGGCTACCAGAAATTTGCACCTGGCATCTGGGATTTTCTTGCCCTCCTCCCCTTAAAAAAATAAAATTAAAAAATTAAAAAAAGCAGCAGTTGTGGGCAAAATTTGTCCAGGCCTGCTATAGAAGTAAGATCAAGCAACTTAATGGGGGGATGTGTATTCATTTGCATACATTTTTTTTGTGCCGTCAAGTCAGTGCTGACTTTTGGCGACCCAGCTGCCTTTAGGTTTTCTTGGCAATGTATCACCGGAAGCAGATTACCAGGCCTTTCCTTCCAAGGCAATGGAGGGTAAAGTGACTTGCCCAAGACCACAAGAAGTGCCAGTGAGAATCAAACCCTTGATCTTCTGGGTACAAGGCAGTTGCTCTAACCCCTTAAAAATATTAATGCATAAAAAAATCAACCTGCGCCTATTAAAAATGTTACGGACAAAAATCATTTTGATCTCTCCCTGATATTTTTTTCTTCAGTTTTTCACATTCTTGTTTCTTATGACATCCCTATCACCTCTGCCAGTGTAAAGAGGGTAAAGGAAAAATCTTTACAGTGTGGCTAAAAGAAAAAAAAAAAAGTGACCAAAAACTATATTAAAATCAAAGACTAGATATAGTTCTTGTGCGTCTTTGCTCAATTAAAATCACTAATATGCAATATTTCAAATACAATTCACCAAGAGACATTTCAATATATATAGGTAGCCACCAACTTTCTCAAGCGTACAGCCAGCTAGCATATTAGTTACAGTAAATGACATGCTGGGAGCCGTCCTCTCACCTTCTATTTTAGCCTGTGAAAGTCCAGCTCATGTAGCATCAAAGGACATGATCTGCAACAGTACTGTGTTAACCATCACAGCTTAGAAGTGGCTAGTGCCACAGTCCATTAACTATGTGCACCCAGCTCATTGCTGTGCAGTTTTAAAGAGCTCCACATTGGGTCAAAATGCCACCTCATTTATTCTTAGCTAACTACTTTAGACTTGCACTGGTTGACCTTTAACTTCTATGGAGAGAATTGTGTATCATACCTGCTTGACAGCTTGTTGGAGTTTCTCCAGGTTGATTTCTTTGGCTTCCTTCAGTAATGTTGTTTCATCCATCTTTAACATGGAAACTCTATACTGACAGAGTTCAACCACAACTACATCCGGCTGCACCTCCTGGATAGTCTGAAATTGAAAGAAAAAAAAAAGGAGGAAAAAAAAAAAACATCTACTGAGAAGTAGTGACAAAATTTAGAAAGTAGTGAATCTTCTGGGCACTTTTGATCACAACTGACCAATGCCAGACATGGGATACAGGATTCACGGATTTTGGCCTCACTACTAGTATGGCTTATCTTATGTTCTAGAAGAATTTCACAAGTCGCAATGCTTCATAATACTTATCATGCAATAACATCTACATTTTGGGGGTAATTTTATAAAAGGGCACCTAGAGTAGGCACCTACTTGTCTTTATGAAATACTAGCATATGTGGAAAAAAACATGCCTAAGAAGTGATTCCTAAACTTTTCGGCCCGCCGCCCCGTTGACTCCATAAATATATTACATTGCCCCCACCCAGTGAGGCTATTATTCAAAACAAATTAAATAAAAACTCATCAAAATTTTGAATGAACGACTTCCAGTGATGTCACGGAGCTGATGGCGGCGGAGTAGCCTAGCTCTGTCCAATTCCCATAGTTTTTTGCAAAATAAAGCGTTCCCCTAGCAAAAAAGTGGAAGGGCGGCGGACTCCCACCTTTGCCATTTCAGCGAGAAAGAAGCTAGTGGGGTTTCAATCCGCTTATGTGCGTAAGGAGTTGATGGCGGCAGCGGCGGCGGAATTGGGAGACTCAGAAGATGGTGGTGAGCCAGGGAGCTCAGAGAAGGAGGACGCGCTGACTACAGAAGCGCAGGGGGGAAGTCGATGAAAGCCTGGTTGAAAGTGTTCAAGGGGCTGAAATGCAGGCGGAGTTGAAAGGGATCCGAAAACATGTGAAAGACACGCTGATATAGATTCAGGAGGTGGGCTGCTTAGGGCAGCGAGTGGAGGATATGGAGGGGCACGTGGCGTAATATGAAGAGGAGCTGAGAGAAATGGCGGCCAAACAAGGGAAAATAAAGGCCCAACAGGTGGAGGTATAGGAGAAATTGGAGGAGATGGAAGACAGAGCGCGGCGCAATAACCTGCGCATAAGAGGGGTGGCAGAAGGTGAAGCCACTAAGGATTGTGTGGAGGTAGTACAGAGACTGTGTACTCACATTTTGCACATGGAAGGAGAGGGGGAGGGCCCAGTGGTAACAGTGGGAGTGGAGAGCGTGCACAGGAGTTTGGGCCCCCGGCGGGAGAAGAAGAGAGACATCACTGCCTGCATGAGTAGTTTCCCTCTTAAAGAGAGTGTCGAATGTAGCACGGAAGTATGGACGAATCGCGTGGGAAGGCAATGAGGTGGAATTATTTAACGATTTGTCCCGAGGAACGCTGAAGCGGAGGAGGAACTTGAAAGAGGTCACAGCCTACTTGCGGGGGAAAGGGCTGCGGTATCGCTGGATGTTCCCTTTTGGGTTGCTGACAACGGTGAATGGGATGTCCTGGAAGGTGAAAGAGGCGGAGGAAGCGTGGTCGGTGTTGGGAGAGCTGGAATGTGAGAACCTACCAAAAGCGAGAGAGCGAGCGGAGAATGCAATCTAAAACTGTGGAGGGCAAGGTGCATGCTAGCTCTCAATGGCAACGAGAAGGAGAAAAAGGAAGGAGGCTGAAGAGGTTGTCACAGGAGCGGAAGACGGCGCAAATGGAGGAAGACACCTGAGGAGGCTGGCTGGTGGTGGAGTAGGCCAGAGCAGTCAGGCCACATGGGGCGGTAGAGCCCCAGTGCGTATTGGATGGTGGACACTGGACTTATAGGGCTTTAAGGGGAAGAATGGTGAAGGGGGGTGATGGGGTGAAAGGATGGGGTTAGGGGAGGGGGCAGTTGAGATGAGGGGGCCCGCCACAGGAAGGGGGGCTCTTGGTGAATGGGGGGATAAAAGTAACGGGGATAGGACACGTCATACATGGAAAGTCAGTAGGGGGAAGAGGAGGGGGAGGGGATGGGCATCTCATAGCAGGGACTGGAGGAAGAGGGGATGTGGGTAATGATTCAAATAGGATCTATAAATGTTAAGGGGCTAAATTCCCCGACTAAGCGTAGTCTGCTGTACAGGGAGGTGGAGAAGAATCGTTGGGATGCGGTATTAATACAAGAAACTCACCTAAGAGGGGATGTGGGGAGGATGAGGAACAGATGCATTCAGGAGCAATTTTACTCTTGGGACAAAGAGGGGGGAAAGAAGGGGGGGTAGCTTTACTGGTGCAGGTAGGGTGTGGGATTCAGGTGATGAGTGACTAAGGATGGGGAAGGGAGAGTGGTGGGGATAAAAGGGAAGATGGGGTCTGAAGATATTGTAATGTCGGTGTATGGGCCAATTGGTAATCAGGTCGAGTTTTGGAAAGGGGTACGGAAAATAGTAGAAGGGGTAGAGCAAGGGAAACTCATTATGGGAGGGGACTTTAAATGTCGTATCAGCCCCAGGGGTAGACAGGGATCCGGGAGGGGGGAAGGAGAAACAGACAAGCCTTGAAGCAACTAATGAAACAATATAATTTAGTTGACTCGTGGAGAGAGCTAAACCCTAGAGGTAGAGAATATACATTTTTTTCAGCACCACATCAGAGTTGGAGCAGGATTGATATGCTCCTGGTGGACAAGGAATGGATGATGGGGGTTAAGGAGGGGGGCATAGTGCCAATAGGGTGGTCGGATCATAGCGCAGTAGAGGTGAGTCGGATGGAAGGATCCGGGTGGGATGATATTTTGGAGATTGAATGAGAGTATATTAAAAAGTAGGGAGGTGGTGGAGGATGTAAGGCGGGCGATAAAGGAATACCTGCTCTATAATAATGGGGAAGTGACTGAGGTGACTTTGTGGGAAGGGTTGAAGGCCGTGATAAGAGGGAGGTTTATTATATGGGGGGCGAGGAAGAAAAGGGTTAGAGCGGAGGAGGAGGAGGGGTTGGGGATAGCGCTTAAGGAGGCAGAGGAGAGATTTCGGAGGTCAGGAGCAAAAGGGGATAGGGAGGAGGTGGAGAGAGTGAGGATGGAGTTGCAGGCACTGCAGGTAGAGCAGGTAGCCTTTACATTAAGGAGAGTAAAGCAGGTGTATTATGAATTTGGGGATAAGCCGGGTAGATTGTTAGCTCGTAGACTTCGGCAGCAAAGGGGGGCTTCAATGATATATCAGATTAAGGGGAGGGAGGGGACGTGTAGGGGGGAGGAGGAAATCCGGGAGAGATTTCGGGAGTTATCAGGAATTATATACAAGGACGGAGGGAATAGGGGAAGCGTATATTTCAGAGTATTTAGAAAGGATAAATTTAGGGGCATTGTCAGAGGAAGCTCAAGCCGCAATGGAAGGGAGTATTACGGGGGAGGAAATAGGGAAGGTGGTATGGGGGTTGGTGGGAGGGAAGGCCCCAGGGCTAGACGGTTTGCCGGGAAGCTTTTATAAGGTGTTTCTGGGGGAAGTAGGAGATATCATGGGTAGGGTATTTAATGGAGTACTGGAAGGGGGGGGGGGGGGTATTGTCTTCGGAAATGTTAACTGCAGGGATCACTGTTTTGCCAAAGCCGGGGAAAGATCCGTTAAATTTTAGTTCATATCATCCTATATCTCTTCTTTATGTGGATGTTAAAATCCTGGCGAAAATTTTAGCGGATTGGTTGGCACCATGGTTGCCGGGGATAATTAAGGATGAACAAGCAGGGTTCATAATGGGGAAACAGGCGGCTGATAATATCACGAGGGCAGTAGGAGTGGTGTGGGAGGTGAGGCAAGGACAGGAGTTCTTATTGATGTCAATAGACGCCGAGAAGTAGCCTAGTGGTTAGAATACTGGCTTGGTAACCAAGCAACCAGGGTTTGATTCCCACTAGCACTCCTTGTGGCCTTAGGCAAGTCACTTAACCCTCCATTGCCTCGGAAGAAAGGCCTGGCAATCTACTTCCGGTGGGTGACACTGCCAAGAAAACCCAGGAGCTTTTGGGTAGCCAGGAGTCAGGACTGACTCGAAGGCACACATTGCATTGCAGATGCCGAGAAGGCCTTTGACAGGGTGCACTAGGAGTTTCTAATGCAGGTGCTGGGGAAGATGGGTTGTGGGCCGAATTTTGTGAAATGGGTTGGAGGATTGTATGAAGGCCCGAGGGCGCGGGTTAAAATTAATGGGAGGTATTCTCGGGATTTTGGGTTGGGGCAGGGGACTAGACAGGGCTACCCGATGTCGCCGCTGCTGTTTGCAATGGTGTTGGAGCCATTAGTGGAAAGAATTAGAATGAACGAGAGGATATTCGAGGTGGAGAGGGGAGGGCAGTGTCATAAAATATCTTTATATGCTGATGATATTTTTTTATATATGGGGCATCCTCAGCAATCGATGCAGGTGATGGGGGAGGTGGGTAAGTATGGGGAGGTGTCGGGGTTTAAGATGAATGTAGATAAGACAGAAGTGTTGAAGGTGCATATGAGCAGCGAGGCAGAAGAGCTATTGCGCAGGCAATATCCTTTGAGGTGGGTCAGCAAATCGTTAGGCTACTTGGGGGTTCAAATTCTAGTAAGCTATGCAGATCTCTATAAGGTTAATTACCCGAGAATTACAGGAGACATTAATAAGGATTTAGATGGGTGGTTGAGGTACGAAATTTCATGGCTGGGAAGGATAGCGGCGATTAAAATGAATATTCTGCCGTGCCTGCTATATCTTTTTCAGGCTCTACCAGTGGAGATACCGGAGGGCGCGATGCGGGCGCTGCAGAGACGGGTTTTTCTTTATATTTGGAAAAGGAAGCCTCCAAGGATCTCACAGGAGGTAACGTATGCACCCAAGGACGAGGGAGGTTGGGGGTCCCTAATTTGCGAGATTATTATAGAGCGGCCCAACTTAAACATGTTATGGATTGGAGAGGGGATAAGGAGGAGAAACCATGGGCGAGTTTGGAAAAAACGAAGGTGAGGGGAGGGAGATTGGAGGCTTGGTTGTGGGTGCTGCAGGCAGAGAGGAAGGAGTTGGGGAAGGGTACCCCGGCAATGAGGCATGTGGTGAAAGTGTGGGATAGAGTGAGAGCTCCGGAAATAAAAAGGGGGAGAGGATTTTCGGCGATGACCCTGTGGAGCGGCTGGAGAGCTTTTCAACCAGGATGGGAAGGAGGTAGGTTTGATGGATGGAGTGATAAAGGGTTGGACTGTGGATTTCAGTTACTAGAGGAGGGGAAGCTAAAGACGTTTAGGGTGGTAAGGGAAGAGTTTGGATTGGAGGATAAAGCACAGTTACTTACCTGTAACAGGTGATCTCTGGGAACAGCAGGAATAAGTCTTCACATATGGGTACGTCGGTACCGACGGAGCCTGCACGGGAATGCTCCCCAGCATCCAATCAGAAAGCTTTTGGGAGCATCCCTCGCGCCTGCGCACTGCCTTCCCTCCTTTTCCACTGCCTCTCCTCAGTTGAGTTTCATAGCTGAGACAAAAGGAGAGAAAGAGGAAAGGAAGATAGAGAGATAGATACAACTCCTAGGGGAGGTGGGTGGGTTGTGAAGACTTATTCCTGCTGCTCCCAGAGATCACCTGTTACAGGTAAGTAACTGTGCTATCTCCAGGAACAAGCAGGAATGAGTCTTCACATATGGCGACTCCCTAGCTATAGATGCCAGGGGGAGATCCCATAAAATGCGTGTCCCTAGATCAGGACTGCACTTCCCACAGATGGATCTCCGGCATCCCATCAGGGATGGTGGGTAGGAGTTGAAAAGAGAGGAGCTGTAAGAAAAAACAGCGAACCTAAGGACTACAGGAGAGGAGTCCTTGGTATGTATGATAAGTACCATTAAAATTATTTAATGAACAATCATAATATGGAGCTTACCTACTGGATTGTAGGAAGTAGAGAGCGTGATGGAGACTACTGGAGATGCAGTAGAGGAATCCTCAAGGTGACCTCACAGCAGTGAGGATGAATGTCCAAATCTGGAATTGGCAGGTGACCCAGGTGTCAACTAGGGTAGTATAAGAACGGCAGGTCTTCAGTGGAAAGCTTTATGGAAAAAAGCTGAAAAATTTTAGGTACAGAGTCATTAATATTGAGGAGTAAAAGAGGAAGACTGACCGATTTGGACAAGTAGCTTAGTCCTGGAGGGAAGAAGGGGTATGGAAAAAAGCCCGCATTCCCAGGGAGGACAGATGTGTGAAGGGCTGAAACCTCAGAACTACTAAAGATCTACAGTCTTTCCTAGCTGGTGAGAGATAGGAAAGATATTGAAGTATGATGTTTCAGGGATAGCGAGACCTAGAGTAAAGTGGAGCTGTTAGTACCACAGTAGTGGTTGTGTGCATAACAGCCCCCACTTACTGAGGGACAGTATGAAGATATGCCAGCCAACTGTCTGGAACCTCTAAAAAGGTACACCTCTATAGTATAGACAGTTAGGGAGATGGTATGTAATACATATCTACCTATAAAAAGCATCTCAACAGATACGTATATAGAGGGATACACATACACACACATATACACATACACATACACACACATATACACATACATATATACATATACGTATATGTATATAGAGACATATCTATCTATCTATCTATATATATATATAAATAAATATATAAATATAGATATATAGATAGGGGCATAACTTACGCACACACAGCTTACAGACATATGTAAGTATAGAATATATATAGAGATATGTACATACATGAATATATAAGTCTGAAGATACAGGTCTGCAACTAAGCCCCATGAGAACATTCACATGAGAGATGTGAAGGAGAAAGATTCATCTAACAACAAGAGAGTGGAACCTACTTGAAAAGATATATAGAGAATCTGTTCCTCCGGGCTAAGAGGATGCAGGAATGCTATCCAGTGAAATAACCAGGATGGTTGCGTGAAAAAACAGAGGATAATATCAGTCTGTAGAGAGCAAGTCGTGAGTTCTGTAGAACTTTGACATGGTAAATGGACAGAAAAACGCATAGAAGGAGATACCAGGATGACCCACTGGAGGGACACAGGGGTATCATGCGTTACTGGTAGAACATGTGCTGTCCATGAGGGGTAGGATAGCAGGAGGGCAAGCTGTAAGGGAAAAAGAGCATATTCCTGCAGGATTGGGAAACTCCTTGGACATTCACGCAGAAAAAGCTTGTGCCCTGTATATAACAGGAGACAAGAGGGTGTGGAGAACCCTCACAGTCATGGAAAATGACTAATAAGCCTTTTCTACTATACAGAATAGCCATCAGAGACAAAGTTCAATACTCTCTAGCAAGTGCCCATAGTAGAAAGCTTCTCTGAAGATTGCAGAGAGCATTATGCAGGAGAATTAGGATATAAAACTGACTGTAGGTCAGCTGTGTTACCATATCCAAAGAAATGGAGATGGCCAGAAGAAGATAATGTGAGAAGCCTGAAGTGAGTAGGATTATCCAAGATAGATGAGGACAATCTTGGAATCACTACTAAGGCTAGACAGACTGGAAACTTGTGGGAAGGTACCAGTAGATGAATTAATGGAACTCCTGCATGAACAGCAACTGAAGGTGACAGCCGAGAAAATCTGTCTGTGGAACATAGAGAGAACAGACAAAGGGAGAGGAAATGGACCTGTCCCTGTCTGATAAGCTGTCTAGAGAATTTGGTCAAAGAAAAACTCTACACTGAAATGAAGGTGTACAGTATGGTACCACTCATTCAGGAAAAAAACAGGATGACTTACCATATGGCGAGTCAGCTGAAGAAGAAAATGTTCATGTTGGGACAGAAACTATCATGGGATAGTAGCTAACTTCTCTTCTTGGAAGGAAGAAGAGGAGAAATCTGTAACCCATAGACAAGAATATCCTGACAGCTGAGTACATCCTAAAGAAAGGAAGCCATGTGTAGAGCTTTAAAGAAAAAAAAAACAGTGAACAAACTTCTGCTAAGAAGAGGTTAACTGTAGGTTGCAACCTTTAGGAACCTATGGTTGCTGGGTATGCTTAGAGTTTAGATTCTTCAGACCAAGACGAGGTGTCTCCTGCTGGGTTACATCGGGATGATGGGCAGGAGAAGAGTGAAACCTCCTTTTCTTGGGGAAAGAAGGTTTAGTAGGAGATTTCCTACCTCCTGGGGAAGGCGGCGGCTTAGGATGGTTCCTAGAACCAGGAAAGTCAGTGGAGCAATGAGCAACCTGACGTAAAGCCTCCTTATTGAAGAGATTTTCTCCAGTACAAGGAGAATTACCCAGTGTGTGTTGTGCCCATCTGCTCAGGTCTGAAGCTTGGAGCCAGGCTCTACGACGTGCTCCAATGGCAATAGCGGAGGATCTGCAAACAGACTCAAAAGAGTCTAGAGAAGCACGAGAAAGAAACCAAGAGATATTCTGGCTATGACTAAGAAGCAAGGAATAGTCTGCAGCCTTAGGCTCTGATAGAAAAGGAGTCAAAAGAGATAATTTCTTTGTGACCTCCTGGAGAGATAGACTCATATAAAAAATATAAGAGATAATCCTTGATGCCAGCATAGATGTTTGGAAGGTTTGACGTCCAAAGGCATCAAGTGCTCTAGACGCACGACCTGGCGGATAAGAAGAATGCTTCTTCTTGCTTTTTGCCTTCCTCATTGCTGATTCCACTACAATGGAATGATGGGGAAGTTGAGGTTTTTGAAATCCTGGAGAGGGGGGCACCTGATACAGAACATTAGTTGCTGTAGAAGGTGAGGGAATCCTTAAAGGTGATTCCCAAATTCTCAGAAGAAGATCCTGCAAAGAATGATGTAAAGGAAGCATTATATTTTCCTTTTCTGCAGGAGAGCCTCGAGTAGGATCATAGCCAGGGATAGGAATAGCAAGAAATATTGCCATGTCAAGGAGAAATTTCTGAAAAGAGGGATCTCCAATGGGAACTATCCCTGGGCAGGCTAAGGTTGAAGGAGCAGCCTGAGCACCAGAGGATGTACTGGTCTGGTGCAGAAAAAGAACCCCACTAGAAGGATAGTGGCACTGGCAGTCACGATTTGAGGCAGTGAGTACTGCATCGTCCATGTCAGGTATCGATTCCAAACTAGGCATAGAAAGGATCGATGGTACCGTAGTAACTGCAGGAACCGACATCGATACCGATACCGGTAGCTGAGTCGGAACCGGAGATGGTAACGCCATCGCGGCAGTCATCGGAGGCTGCTCAAGCGGTACCGAGGGAATCAGAAACGCTTGGTGAATATCCTCAGTACTGCGTATCCGGAAACGATAAGGGTCGGTTCTGAGACGCGTCGGTACCCAGTCATCTAGACTAGATATCGATTCCAGACTCGGCCTTGAAGGGAGCGAGTCTATCGATGCATGTCTAGAGGGTACCGACGTCGGTGGTGGTATCGGCGATGTTGCCGATACAGGAAAGTCAATCTGGGTCATATCGATCGGTCCCGAAGGTACCGAGGATGCCAGATGACGATCCCTGGTGAAGAGTGGAACATTCAACACCGGTGCCGATGCCGGGGAATCGGTACCGCTCGAAGCGGATGCCACCCCTGAGCATGGCTCAGATACAGGAAAGTCAATCTGGAACGTATCGATCGGTCCCGAAGGTACCGAGGACGCCAGATGACGATCCCTGGTGAAGAGTGGAACACTCAACACCGGTGCCGATGCTGGGGTATCGGTACCGCTCGAAGCGGATGCCACCACCGAGCATGGCTCAGGTATGTTCTGTGAAGGGTAAGCCCCAGAAACAACCTGAAACCCCTGAAATGCTTTGGAGCCCGGAGACTCCTGCTGGGGTTTTAATGCCAATGGGGTCTTGAGGGCAAGGCCGGAGCCGTCATCATGCTTGGCATGAGACCTACCACTCAAGGATTGGCTAGTCTTAACAGACTGTTTGTGGGTTACCTGATCCTGAAGAGAAGAAAAGGGCGGTGCCCTCACTCCGGGAGGGAAAACGGTATCGAGGGAAACTCGAAAGAGGGAAGTTCTTCTCACAGATTTACAGCCTGATTGTTCAGGGGAAAAAGGGTCAGGACCCAAACAGGTTAGACACCAGGCATTGGAGTCTAAAAAGAAAAAACTGTTTCCACAGTGAAGGCACTTCTTAGGAGAAGGCGGCTCCATGATGGAGAGGCCTTGTAGGCCCAAAAAAGTTAAGACAAAAACAGAGGGAAAAATCTCTGAGTTTAAGAAAAAGAAAAGAAAAACCCACCGGCGGTACCGGTGGCGGCGGGAAAAACAGCCGCGACCACAAGAAAACAAGAAATAAAGAATTTAAAGAAAAAAGTTTCTGCGGTGACAGGAGGACGTCCTGCCGGCTCCGCGGAAAAACGAAAACTGAGAGGCAGTGGAAAAGGCGGGAAGGCAGTGCGCAGGCGCGAGGGATGCTCCCAAAAGCTTTCTGATTGGATGCTGGGGAGCATTCCCGTGCAGGCTCCGTCGGTACCGACGTACCCATATGTGAAGACTCATTCCTGCTTGTTCCTGGAGATAGATTCGCGTACACGCAGGTATGCTCCTTCCTCTAGGGGGAGTTGGGGAAGGCGGGGATGGCTAGGGAGGTTTCACGAATGGAGGCATTGTGGTATGGGAAGAGGGGTTTGAAAGGAATATCAGCTTTATATAAGGGCGTAAAGGGGGAGAGCCAGAAGGGAAGTTTAGCTATATATGTTAGAATGGGAGGGGGAATTGAACAGACGAATCTCAAGGAGTGGAAGGGGGTATGGGATCAGATAAAGAAGACGCCCTGGTCGAGTAGTATTAGGGGAAAACCAATAAGATAGGGGAAAACCCACTATCAAGGGAATCGCACTTCTCATTGGTTGGTTCTCCTTTAAAATGAGCGAATGAAGTCTTGACCATATTGATTGAAGAGTAAGCCTCAAGCTGCAAGACGGTGTTTTTTTGAGTTCACAGTTGCATTGGTTGGATATACAGACGAGAAGGCACTTGAGAAAGGAATTTTTTTCCGAAACATGCACGTCATGCAGAATATTGTATATTAGACAACAGTGACAACTTTATTGAAGAATTTCTGAATTATGGACAGATAAGTTATGAGTTTTATAAACTTTATTTAGAGGTGGCGTACCTTATATAATAAAAAAAGTAGCTTGTCGTCTGGAGTGGGCTAAATGACCAATTCTTACCCTCCCTCGACACGCTCCGACAAAAAATATTATAAAAGTGATTGGGGAGTTTAGATGGTGAATCTTTTTTAGGTTATTAGGGGGGGGGGGGGAAGGCAGAGGAAGGGGAAAGATAAGGGTACTCCAATCGACTAAAGGGGGGAGGGGCGGGGGATCTTTGTTGGGAGTAAAAAAGGGGGGGGAATAATAAATAGAGAGGGGGTAGGGGGGGTCAGCAGACGGGGTGGTGGGAGCATTAAAATATAAAATAAAAAGATTTTTTTGCATACACTAATACTGTTAAATTATGTTAAATACACTGAAGAGAGTGGTTGAGGAGAAAGATACGCAGGTATTGGGGTAACAACCATAGAAAGAGAATGTTATGAGTTATCTGTTAAATGTTTCTTTGGGTATGGGAGTAATATATTAAGCTGGAGGTGGTGTGTACAGTTGGGTTAGGAATCAATATTCTCGGGCGAAGGGGGATGGTGGTTGGAATGTGTTTATGTATATATGTTAAAGGGATGTTGACAATAACAATTTAAATATAAAATAAAAATACATTTACAAGAAAAAAAAATTTGAATGAACATAAAAATAGTATCATTTAACAACATTAATGATGAAACTGACATTTTTATTTAATTTACAACACAAAAGCAAACATTGTTCAAAAAACAATTTTAATAAAATAGTGTACCTACTCTATCTATTAAGCATGTTTAAGTGGATGTGTGGGCTTGATGAAGTGATACCATTTTTTCAACATCTGGTTTAAAAGATACTGAGTAGGAGCCTTTAATTCCCACATTCAACTATTTGGAGTTGATTTCTTTGTTCGTGCTTATCCCTCCAGTGCCCCCACGCTGCCACCTTGTCTTTCAAAGCCCCCCCTAGATTAGTCCACTTTGCGAATCACTGGTGTAAATGATCACTCATACTTTATGCACATAGATTAAGATATGTATAATCTACACAAGTACAAGTGAACTCCACCTGTGCTCTGTGCCACACCCCCAGCTATGCCTACTGGCAAAGTGCACACCTTCATGTCAAATCACATACTTTCAGGTCAGTCAGTATTTAATAAGAGGTCATTTACATGTGTAGGTGGCCACATTAAATATGAGAATGACTTCATAAAGTTACTCCCATTTGCTCTCTATTAAAAGTGATATAAATAAATGTTGATAAAATGACAAGTTTAACAATGTGCCTTTTTGGGCTCCACAGACTTTCCAAGGTGACTTGATGCCATCATTGGCAAATGTTCTTGAGAACACATGGTTAAAGCAAAAGATGCCCTTTATTTGCTGAATACACAGACAGACAATCAGTCTCTCTCTTAATTTATTATGCCTTAAACCACAGAATGGCACCCTACAGCAAAAACACAAAAATAATAAACATGTAGCATGGCAGAGAAAACAGGGCACCACAGATAAGAGCTAAGGAGACAGCATGGGGGGTAGGGGGAAGTGTCTCAAACACTGATCAGTGATGTTCAGCTAATGGCCAGACCCAGGGCCTATATTTGCCATACTCTGAAGAAAGCTATGGTTTATGGCGCTGGATGAAGACACCGTCACCAGAGTTGGAAGGAACATATAACCATAAACCATAATACCCCCATGTAATTGTAAACGAAGATTCATGTTAAAGTAGCTCAGTGGAGGCCGATTCTGATTGAACTGGAAGCCTAAAGGAGCAGGAAGAAACGGCTGGGCAAAACCACCCCAGACTGCAAGTTAATTCAAAATATGCCTGCCTTCAGCAGGGGATAAAGGGTCAGAATTGTTAAAGTCAAAATTTCTAACATCTAAGCATTACTTAATTGGATGTAACCCATTAAATATTTAATATATAAAAAGAGATGCCTGTGGCCTTTGGCATTATGTGTCCATCACATAACTATCTGTGCACATCACAAAAAGATTTTAAAATGCTTTTACACAAAACTCAATGCTATTAATGTTCTTTTTGGGTCCATTAGTTCCTTCGAGTTTTTCACATCAACTGGAAGCAGCTTCTATTGAGCTACAGTAGAACACAACTTCCTAGGGTTTCCCCTTTATTTTAATTTTATAACCTCTCTCTCTTTCGCTCTCCCCACCTGAACTAACCACTGAAGTGACAGTCCTTGCTAAGGGCCACAGACCACAGCTCCCTTCAGAACCCAGGAAAAAGGCAGAAGAAACTGTGCATTCCCTGGGCATGTTAAGGAGAAGCCAAGTACAGGTACTGAGCCCGGTTCGTTCACAAGGCAGCACTGCCACTGAACCCAGCTCAGTGCTATGGGATTACCTTGTGGCTTGAAAGTGTTAAATGGTCTAAATTCCACCACATGAGTCTGGAACAGTTCCCAAGTTTTAGAATACATAAAGGGGGCGTTTATTAAAAAGACCCTAGCACTAATGAGTCCATTAAAGGATGTCAGTCTTGCAAACTAAAAATTGTAGCCATGTCCGAGAGCTATATTCATAGAAATGTCAAAAAAGGGTATCTAGGAATACAAGAATGTCTCTTATTTTATATAAATTAAGATCACCAGTAATTTATAAATTCAGATTTTGCTGATCTCTAATTACACACACATGCACATTTCTGCATTTATCATTTACTCACACATTGTCTACTGTTGATATTAAACATTTACTATAAATCATAACTAAGAACACTGTAGAAGCAATCTTTGTGATGCGTCTTATTTTGGCCCAGCAGTTTCTTCCAACACTCTTTGACCTTCTAAGCTCAATTACAAATAGCTAGTGCTGGGGGTACGGTGTCATGAAGCTACATTCACAGGTACCCAAACGTTTTCACCCTACCTCTATTTTATTTCACCTATCATCCAGTCAAGACAATCCTCCAAATCACAGCTCACGTAAGTGGGATTCTCTCCTTCCCTCCTGCAGCCAGGAACACTGCCTATTTAGCATCTGCAACCACTTCTAATCCAAGAAGTGAAGCCGGATACCCTAAGTGCTAACAAAGTAGCCTAGTATGCTAGCTAAAGTAGTCTATTTTTCACCCTTATTTTTTAAACCAAGAAATGCTATTTTTATGCAAACTTATAGTTTTATGAGCTGTCATGTATGCCTGCTTGATTTTTATGTAAAATTAATAATAAAAAAAAAGTACTACTCAGAGACTTGGGAAGAATATACTAGAGGAGCTCAATGTCACCTCAAGCCCATCGGTACTCAGAACAAGTAATGACAATGAAGAGAGGCTTCCATGGTAGCAACGGGTCCTCCCAAACTAGGGAGCCAAGTGATTTTTCTTCACTTAAGAATTTGATGGAACATGACGACAGCAGAAAATAGCAGCTATGATCATGTTATTCCCCCCCTTCTGATTAATTTCCACTGACTCCCCCATTCAGTATCGCATCCATTTTAAGATTCTTACATTGGTTCAAAGTTCTGCACCCAGGTGTTCCCATCCTACCTTTCTTCTCTCATCATCCTCCACACTCCATACTGCTCCATCCACTCATTCCATTCCAATCGCCTACACCTTCCCTCTGCTTTTCATGCCAGATATGAATCAACTTGACAGTCTGCTTTCTACTTCCTAGGCCCCAACCTTTGGGACAATCTTCACCCCTGCTCTTTGTCTGGAACCTTCTTACAAGTAGTTCAAATTCCAGTTCAAAATCTTTGATGCATGAAGCCTTTGAAATTCCTACCACTTAATACAATGGGTCTCTGCCGATGATACCTCTTTCCTCCTAGCTCCTCCTCTCTCTCCTCCTTTTAGTATAAATGTAATCTACTCTTTCCTATTATATTATGGAGTTCCTTTCCTCTCTTGTTTTTAACAGATTTTATTGTAAACCACCCTGCTATTCGCTGAAGGGCAGTATATCAAATTTTAATAAGCAAATAAAACTAATGCAATATGAGCTATTATAAAAAAATCAGGTGAAAATTAATGTGAAAAACTGCAAAGTTAAGCACACAGAGTTATTCTTCCCTTTAGATACATGATACCAAGTTCCACAGGCATCACCACCCAGAAAAAGGATCTATGTGTTAACAATACGTTGAAATCCTCATTGTATAGTTTGCTTTTTTTTTTTATTACTGCTATGTTAGCAACGATTAGGAAAGGGACGTCCGATGACATCACAGAGTGCAATGGTATCACAGTGATTCAACTCCATTGATGAGGCTGAATAAAATGACCATAGTAGACACTTTGAGCCTTCCACTGTCCCAATTCTCTGAGAGGTTTTAGCAGTGCTTTGGGTGAAGAGGAGATAGCTAACAAAAATAAAGCAGCGGATTTACTTGAGTTTTCTTTCCCAAGAGTGGGATCCATACAGCATGAGAAGAAAAAGATAGCACCAGACACAGGAGAGGTCAGCAGAGGCCTGGTCTCCAGTGGCAGCAATGACACAGCAAATCCCCATAACATTGCAATATTAAGGAAAAAAATGGTGGCCAAGTCACAGGTGGGTTTGAACTATCTGGGGCAACGACTGGAGGAGTTGGAGACACATGCTGTTGAGCAATCAGAGGTGATCAGGGCCCTGAAAAAACAGATTGAGAGTTTAGGAAAAAGGGACAACTGGAATCAAATCGAGAAGGTGGAGTATTTAGAAAGTCGACTGAGGAGGAATAATGTCAGATAGAGGGGTGCCATAAACATCCAAGTATACCGACTGTGTTAAGACTAGCGAAAAACTGGGCCCACCATGCCAGAACATGCCCAGAGATATTATAGCCTTTTATATAGTTATGCCGTGAAGGAGCAACTTCTCCACAAGGCCAGAGAGGCAGGGACCATTAACATGAGACGGAAATAAGACTGAACCATCTGATGACATCTCCCCTTTTACGCTGAGGAAGTGCAAAGGCTTTGTAGTAGTCACCAAATGCCTTCGGATGGGAGAAAACATGTAGATGGACTTTCCCCTTTGCCATTATTTTTAAATTTGAGTGGAAATATCAGAGCTATGACAACAGAGGATGGCTGGTGGGCCCTACATAGGTCAGGCTTCTCAGATATACTGGATCCTTGGGTGAGTCAGGAAATTAGACCATGATCACTAGCATCATCTGAGACCGACTTGGATGGGCCATATAAAAGCCATCAAGACGACGATGTTTCTTAAGTTTCCTTATATTTTTCAGTCCTACTAGATTGACATTCCAGAGGGTTTCCTTAAATAAATACATAAAAGCATAGCTAGATTCATCAGGAAAAATGACCCCCCCCCCCCCCGGGTTGCTTGGAAACATAGAAATATGATGACAGAAAAAGACCACATGGCCTATCTAGTCTGTCCTTCCAGATCAACAACTACAACAGTCCCCTTTTTACCTTTAGAGATCCTCTGTGTTTGTCCCATGCTTTTTTTCAATTCAGTTACTGTCCTCATCTCTACCACCTCCACTGGGAGACTATTCCATGGATCCACTACTCTTTCCGTAAAGAAATATTTCCGCATATCACTCCTGAATCTATCTCCCTTCACCCTCACCCCATGTCCCCTCGTAGCAGAACTTGCTTTCAATTGAAAGAGACTCTCTCCCTGAACGTTTATGCCACGGAGGTATTTAAACATCTCAATCATATCAGGAATGGAGGTGTGGCCTAGTGGTTGGGGCAAGGTACTTCAAGCCGGAAGGTCGGGGGTTCAAATTCCACTAGAGGACAGCAACCTTGGGCCGGAAGGACTGGGGTTTCTAGTCCCACAGGTGCTCCTTGTGGTCTTGGGCAAGCCACTTAACCCTCCATAGCCCATGTTCCCTGTAAAATAGTTCTCAAAGTTATAATGCCATGTTCAATGTAATTTCAGTTTGTTCAATGTAAACCGCACTGATGCAGAATAGCACGGTATATAAGAGAATGTAAATAAATCACCTCTATCCCACCTTTCCTCTAAGGTGTACATATTAAGATCCTTCAGTCTGTCCTCATATGCTTTATAATGAAGACCACTAATCATTTTAGTAGCCACCCTCTGCACCGACTCCATCCTGTTCACATCCTTTTGAAGGTGCGGTCTCCAGAATTGCACACTATACTCCAAATGAGGTCGCACCAAAGACTTATAGAGAGGCAGATTACACTGGTCAAATTTTTACAAAAGTCATGTTACTGAAATAAAAAGTCATTTCTTATCAATTCTTATATGCTGAACATGAATATGACAGTAAAATTGCAAAGTTGGCTCTAGTTTTTTTGTAATCTACAAGAATTAAATGTTTACATCACGAAATGCATGTCAAATAGTAAATATAATAGGCCTTCAGTTAATACCTGTAAAAAACCAAGTCAGACTACTTCTTAGATTTTTTCGCCTGTCTCTTGTACAGTTGTTCGGGAGCTTCTCTGGGGAGTGTCCAGCAGTAGTCAGCCAGCATTGTAGTGGACCATTTTCCCTGGTATCTTTTCTCCATCGTTGCGATATCCTGGTGAAAACGTTCGCCCTGTTCATCACTAACCATAGTACAGTTGTCAGGAAAGAAATCGAGATGGGAATCAAGGAAATGGATCTTTAGAGACGTATTGCAGCCAAGTTTCTGATACTGCATCAGCATGTCTTCTACTAATTCCTTGTAGTTTTCTGCCCCAACATTCCCGAGAAAGTTTGTTGACACTAGGCGAAAAGCATTCCATGCTTGTTTCGCATCACCCTGCAGCAAGTTGTTGAACCGGTCATCTTTGAAGAGCTCTCGAATCTGAGGACCCACAAAAACGCCCTCTTTAATCTTTGCTTCGCTGAGGGAATTTTTCATGCAGGTATCGGAAAGCTGGCAAAGTGCGGTCCATGGCTTTCATGAAGTTTTTCATCAAATCTAGCTTGATGTGAAGGGGTGGGAAGGATTTTGTGAGCCTCAACCAGAGCTGGGTGCTGGATATTCTTCTCTCCAACTGTTACATTTTGTCTGTGATTCCATTCCTTCTGCAAGTAGTGCCAATCCCTTGCTCAGCTATCCCACTCATATAAGAAACACATGTATTTTATATATCCCTGCTGCAGTCCCATTGAAAGGGCAACTACCTTCAAATTACCACAGAGGTGCCAGCTGTACTTGTTATAGTTAATGGAAGTCAGTAGATGCTTTAATTTATCGTATGTCTCTTTCATGTGGACGGCATGCGCTACTACTGGAATAGATGGAAGACGGTTCCTATTGTTCAAAAGCACAGCCTTCAGACTCAGTTTCGAAGAGTCTATAAATAGTCTCCAGTCTTGTGGGTCATGAGTGATTTTTAAGGCATTCATGAGGCTTTCAATATCGGAACATAATACCAGATTACTTTCCTTTCCGACTGCGTATAGTACACTGCTGACGTCAGATGGCTTCAGCAGCAGTCTGGCAGTAGCATTGCATTGCATCAGAAAATGATGCAATCAACTCTGGATGATGTGTGCATGCTGGTATTATGCAATGTGACGCAATATTACATCATTCAAGGCTTATTTGGGATGTTGTTGATGTCCTACTGGATAAATTTACATGGTGAAACGTCAAAAATGAACATGCAATATCTTCAAAACGAGAGCCAATAAAAAATTTTAATGTTATATTCGTGTTCAGCTCACCAAGATACTAAAGATTGCAGCAGTGTGTGCCTTCGAGTCAATCCAGACTCCTGGCGACCCAGAAGCTCGTGGGTTTTCTTGGCAGTGTCACCGGAAGTAGATTGCCAGGCCTTTCTTCTGAGGCAATGGAGGGTTAAGTGACTTGCCCAAGGCCACAAGGAGTGCTAGTGGGAATTGAACCCTGGTTGCTTGGTTACCAAGCCAGTGTTCTAACCACTAGGCTACTCCTCCACTCCTAAAGATTAGGGCCTTTTAAAGTCAGTAACGATTTCAATGTTGACCAGTGCTACAACTAAAGCTAAGCTAGATGGAGGCATGGCGGTGCCCAATCCTCAAATACATGCAGTTCAAATGGGAGGATTAATTTATTGTATCGTAAGGGAACCTTAACAGTGAGTAGGCCTTGAGCAATTAATAGCAGAGGAGATTCCAATATAAAATTTGCCACAAGCAGCACTGAAGATGCAAAATCCATTTAACTGCTAACACCTTACATATATATATATACATATATATACATATATATATATATATTAACTGCTAACACCTTACATATATATATACATATATACACAATAACACAAGTTCATCTAAACAGCTCCAATCCCATCCCTATCTAACATGATACTTTTTCAAGTAATATTACTATCATATGTATATAGTTCAAGTTCTATTATCCTTTGTTACAATTACCCCTGTTTTCCAAGTTTTTCTTCCTGTTCCATGTAAAAACAGATATATGTATCTTATCTTATCTGATGTTTTGTAGTTCTATGTAAACCGCGCTGATAATAAATAGTGCGGTATATAAAAATGTTAAATAAATAAATAAATAAAATATCAGCAGTACAGATCAATACTATTGGGTGGAAAGATCATTTCAGGATTTACCCCCATAAGATAACTGAGATTGTCACCCGGGGTTTGTGAATGCATGTTTATTTATGTATTTTATTTAGCTGTACTTTCACCGCTTGTGACTTTTCATAGATTGGAGACTCAACCTTTGTAGCTTGGGGTAGTTGATGCCTCAAGGGAAGCTTCTATCCTTTGAGGATTTGAAAGGCACCTACCAACTATCTATTCCTCCGCTTAAGACCAAAATGCACACAACATACCAAAAAAGAGTCTTCATACTCTTTGCCTCCACAATATGGAATTCCCTACCGGAACCCATTAGATCAGCCGAAACCATACTAGAGCTCAAAAAAGCATAGTTACTCACCTGTAACATGTGTTCTCCAGAGACAGCAGGAATCAGTCCTCACATATGGGCGACGTCAGCGCCGGACGGAGCTCTCGTGCGGAGCAATTCCCCCAGCTTTCAAAGAAAGCCTTTGGGATTGCCATGTGCATGTGCAGCCCCCTTCCCGCCCAAGGGTGTCATCTTGCTCAGTCAGATGACATAGCTAAAAAGACGGCAAAATGAGAAAATAAAATAAGTGACTGCAACTCCAGGGGAGGAGGGAGGGTCGTGAGGACTGATTCCTGCTGTCCCTGGAGAACACCTGTTATAGGCGAGTAACTACGCTTTCTCCAGGAACAAGCAGGAAGTCAGTCCTCACATATGGGATGCCCTCGCTATAGGCTACTGAGAACCCATAGCTGAAAAATGTCTCCTAGAAGAGCCACAGCAGCTGTGAAAGAAATTTCTCAGATAACACAACCCCCATGGTAGCCTGACACCAAAGGGCCAGAGGGTAGGAGTTGCCTAAACCTCGAATAGGTTACGGAGTACTGCCTGGCCAAAAGCACTGTCCCGCCGGGACTCTCTCTCCAGGCAGTAAATGGGCTGCAAAAGACTGGCTTGAAGACCAAGTTGCGGCCTGGCAGATGTCTGCCAACGGTACAGAACGGTGATTAGCCACTGATGCGGCCTTAGCCCTGACACAGTGGGCCGTGACTCGACCCTGCAGCTGGAGGTCAGCTGCCCTGTACGCCCAGGCAATGCAGTCTGCCACCCAGGTGGATAACGTAACAGGTTGACCCAGCCTACTGGGGTCATAAGACAGGAAGAGCTGAGCAGCTCTCTGATATCCCCGCTACGTTCCAAGTAGAAAGCAAGTGCCCTCTTACAATCCAGGGTATGCAGGACCGCCTCTGCCCGACTGGCATGCGGCCTGGGAAAGAAAGTTGGAAGAACCACCTCTTGATTGAGGTGGAAAGAAGAGACCACTTTCGGAAGGAACTTGGGGTGAGGGAGAAGGACCACCCTATTTCTGTAAAACCGTGTGTACGTTCTATCAGATACCAGAGTTTGCAGCTCACTCACTCGTCTGGCAGATGGCAAGGAAAGGAAGTGCAGATGGCAAGTGGACATCGGTTCAAAAGGTGGGCGAGTAAGTTGCTGCAAGACCACATTCAAGTCCCACTCAGTCGCCGGAGGGCGAACAGGCGGCTTCAGTAGGAGTAGACCTCTGAGGAATCTGGACACCAAGGGGTGAGCAGAAAGAGGTTGACCTTCTACCCGAGAGTGGTTCGCTGATAAAGCACTCAGGTGAACCCTGACAGAGTTAGACTTGAGGCCTAATTCCGAGAGGTGACGCAAGTACTGCACCACCACTGGTACTAGGCAAGAGAAAGGATTTTCACTGCGCTGCTTACACCACACCTCAAACCTGCGCCACTTGAAGGCGTAGGACTTCCTAGTGGATCGCCTCCTGGAGGCCAGCAACACTTCTTCCACATCCTTAGGTAGGAGTAGAGGAGCCAGCACTACCCTTTCAGCAGCCATGCCATCAGGTTGAGGGACCCGAGGTTGAGGTCTAAGAGAGCCCTGCTCCTGAGACAGGAGGTCAGGCTGCGTCCCCAGAGGAAGTGGGGTTTCCACTGCCAGCTGGAGGAGAAGTGGAAACCAAGGTTGTCTTGGCCATCTGGGGGCTATCAAAATGACCGAGGCCTTGTCTCGAAGAATTTTGAATAGAGTTCGGGCCACCAGAGGCGTGGGAGGAAATGCATACAGGAGACCCACTGACCAGGAGATTAGAAAAGCATCTGCAGCCACCCTTTGGGGGTGTGGCTGTCTGGAGCAAGTTGAGCAACTGATGATTCTGCGGACTGGCAAAGATCTGTGGTCGGATGCCCCCAGCAATGGAAGATCTGCTGGGCTACTTTCTGATTCAGCTGCCACTTGTGAGGTTGGAGAATTCTGCTTAGCTTTTCTGCTAGACAGTTCTCCTGACCTGGCAGGTAAACTGCTTTGAGAGACATACCCTATCGGATTGCAAAGGAACAGAGGTCCAATGTCTCTTGACACAGGATGTGGGACCCCATCCCTCCCTGCTTGATCACGTAGAACATAGTACAGACAGACAACCAGGTGGCTAAGACAGACTGATGTAAGAGAACATGAGAGAAGGTTTGAAGAGCTAGGTGTATCGCCCGGAGCTCTAAGAGGTTGATTTGTTGTGTCTTCTCTTGAGGAGACCACAACCCTTGAGAGCATAAGTCCTAGCAATGGGCTCCCCAGCCCAGCAGAGATGCATCTGTCATCAGCACTCTTGTGTACGAGGGTGGCTGGAAAGACACTCCCTCGAGAGCAGGTTGGATGGCTGAAGCCACCAGGTCAACGACCTCAGTAGTCGTTTGGACACACTGATCCTGTCTTGGAGTCTTCCTGTGGCTTGTGCCCACTGATCTGAGGCACCACTGAGCTGTCCTCATTGAAGATGGGCGTTTAGGGTCATGTGAACCGTGGAGGCCATGTATCCTAGGAGGCGTAGAAAATACCTTGCTGATATCTGAGACTTGTGGCTGATTTGATGCACCAACTCCAGAAGCCTCTGTGCTCTACCCTCTGGCAGGTAAGTCTTTGCTTGAAGGGTGTCTAGCCTTGCTCCTATGAACTCTAAGTTTTGAGTGGGGAGCAAAGTGGACTTTGCTTGATTTATGACAAAGCCTAGATGCTGCAATATGTTGATAGTGCGAGTTGTGGCCTGTTGAGCTTCTTGAGGCGACTGGGCCCTGATGAGCCAGTCGTCCAGGCACAGGAAGACAAAAATTCCCTGGTTCCTGAGGAAGGCCGCCACTACTGTCAGACATTTGGTAAACACTCTGGGGGCAGAGACTAGGCCGAATGGAAGTACTCTGTACTGAAAATGGTTTCCTCCTACTACAAAAATCTGAGATATTGTCTGTGGTCTGGCTGTATGAGGATGTGCGTATAAGCATCCTTCAGATCTAAGGAACATAGCCAGTCTCCCTGGTGGAGGTAAGGCAGCAGTATTCCAAGGGAAAGCATCTTGAACTTTTCCCTCACCAGGAACTTGTTCAGATTCCAGAAGTCGAGGATGGGCCGAAGGCTTTCAGTTCTCTTTAGTATGAGGAAATACCTAGAGTAGAAGCCTTGCCCTTGCAGGTGGTGGGGCACCGGTTCCACCGCCCGATCCTTTATAAGACCTGCCAACTCCTGCAAGAGGAGGTTCCTGTGCAGAGGAGGTCTGAGAGGCTCTCCTGGAAAGAAGGAGGGGGGGTACCTGGCTGAAATGGAGCAAATAGCCTTTCTGAACTATTTGCAGGTCCCAGGTATCTGTTATGATGGCTGGCCATCTGTGGGCGTACAGAGGATGGCCTTCCTCCTGTGCATGGCCAAACCACTGGCGGAAGAAGAGCTATGCAGTGAGAGTCAAAAACCCCCTCCTGGCTGGGTAGGAGCCGGAGGTGCAGGCTTGGGGGCCTTCTGCTTATGTGGGCCATGCCTCTGTCCCCTGGCCTGCTGCCCCTGTTGGGGAGCCGGGGTGGCCATATAGGTGGGGTAGTTGCGGTAAGCAGCACCCTTCCTCGAGAAAAAGGCCTTTTTGCCCGAGCCCTTCTTCTTGTGAGAAGGGGCAGAGGTCTTCTTTGAGAGCCTTGTCTGGGTCAAGTACTCGGGACTATCTCTGCAGCCTTTTCAGTCATGGGTTTGCCAAATAGGTTGTTACCTGGGCACGGGGCATCCACCAACTTGTCCTGAACTCATGACTCCAGATCCGATGACATTAGCCAGGCCTGACAGCATGCACCGATGCCATCCGTGGTTACTCGGGCCGAAGCCTCGAAGCCATCATAGGCTACTTGAGACAAACTTCGAGCACTCCCGAATCCCTGTTGACAAGGCCTTGAAGCATGAGGGTTCCTCGGAGAGGCCAGCTGAGAACCCGGCAATCTCCTTTGCCAGGTCCCACATGCCCATGTACAGCTGGTAGGTTTGGACATGACATGAGAGCATCGAGCCCTGGAAGCACTTTCTACTGAGGGTGTCCAGGTTCCGGGCTCCCAGCTGGGAGGCACTGAGGAGTGCGTTTTTTGGCTCTTGAGCTGTTGCATGGCTGATTCCACAACCATGGAGTTGTGCAACAGCTGCACTTTCTGGAACCCAGAGATTTTACGGACTCGATATATGGAATCGACCCGTTTGCTGAGAACCGGCATTGAGGCCAGGGACTCCCACATGCGGAGCATCAGCCATGCCAACAAAGGAGGAACCGGAACAGTAAGGGCTTCCCTCGGGGGAAAATCATACTGGAGGGCCTCGAGCTCCTCGGGTCGAGGCTCCTCCTCGGACTCCACTGGGAATACCAAAGCCTTGGCCACGTCCCTGACAAAGTCTGAGAACCTGGTATCCTCCGGAGGGGACCTTCTCAGAGGCTCCGAGCCCGGTGAGTCCGATGGGATGCACCGGGTTCGGCGGGTGTCTGGAGACTCTTCATCCTCCGTCTCCCATGGCGAATCCTCTGAGGAGGAATCGAGTGGCTCCAGCCATGAGGGCTTTGGACCAGACTGCCCTGACACCGAGGACACCGGCGATGACCTCTGTCCCGAACGGGAGGTTGAGGGAGACCTTGGCCGAGGATCGACTCAAGATCTTATCGAATCGAGGATCGGCTTGGCCTCCAGGGTCGACTTAGATGTCGAGGCCCCAGTAGTCGGGGCGGATGGCCCGGTGAGACCAGCTATCAGCGCCCGCTGCTGCTCCATGAAAACAGCCATGCTGCTCTCCAGGGCCGTCAACTTGAGACCGAGCTCAGAAGGTTCAGCAACCTCCAGTTCGGGTCCCAACGCTGTTTTTCCCAGAGGAGAGTCCACGAGGACAACAGACATTACCTTACTCGGCATCTCCGGCTCCATGTGAGGTAGCTTGGCCGGCCTCTCCGAGTCCGAGGGTCCGGGGCGGCAGTCAGGGCTCTGCGATCTGGAACCCGAGGGCCCAGGCCAATCAGAGGCCTCCAACAATCTTGCCCTCACGAGCTGCTTCTTCCTCCGGTGTTCCAGGGAGGGAGACCCCCACTCAGAAGACCCACGACACGTCGAGGCTTCGGACAAGGTCCAGGCTCAGACGGATGCAGACTCTGAGAAGTGTCTTTCACGTTGATGCTGCCGACTCCTAAGTGCCTTGGAAGACATTTTGCCACACGGCCCACAGACCACCGGGTCATGGTCAGGTCCGAGGCATCGGAGGCAGCATTCGTGCGTGTCGGTGAGGGACATTCGTTTTTTACACCGATCACACTTTTTGAACCCGCTGGCAGCCATCGGGGGAAAAAGGGCCCCTGCAAGGTCAAATGACTGGGCTGCCAGTGAAAAATAAAGAGCGCGAACGCTAGTCTCAAAGGACAAAACAGCAACAACAACAAAAAAAACAAACACACTTTACCGGTGTACCAAGCCAAGGCGGGAGGGGAAACCAGCGTCGAACCGGACCGAAACAAAATGAAAACTTTGCAGTTTTGACACACTTTTTCCGAGGAAAGCAGGACCACGTCCGAAGGGCTCCACGGAAAAAGAGAGACTGAGCAAGATGGCACCCTTGGGTGGGAAGGGGACTGCGCATGCACATGGCAATCCCAAAGGCTTTCTTTGAAATCTGGGGAATTGCTCCGCACGAGGGCTCCATCGGCGCTGATGTCACCCATATGTGAGGAATGACTTCCTGCTTGTTCCTGGAGAAGAAACAAGACTCGCTTCTTCACTGAACACTATGGGACTGATATGATCACATAACACTGCAGCGCCTAAGACATCACCAACCAAACACTCCAAGAATAAGTTTCCCCCTCCCACACTGTTCACCCCAAGTTTCATGCACCCCCCTCCCCACTAAGTTTTATGTAATCCCCTGATGCCAATTTATCTGAGTCAGCTCTTTTGTTCTTTGTAAACCGCTATGATTACATGAAAAGCAGTATAAAAAAACTTGTTAAATAAATATTTGCAGTTGTGGCATTAATTGAATATCAGAGAAATAAAGAGGGTTTATTAATAGAGAAAAATCAGGGTTTGAATGTCTGTTAGAAGAGGTAATGCTGCAGGGCATGTTTACTAAAGTGCCACGAGTAATGTATGGCTAACATGCGGTTAGTGTGATTATACTGCAGGGGATGCAGCCACCACAAATGCAGGAGTTGTGGCTGTGGCAGAGAGGTAATGTAGTGCAGTCATTAACACATTCAGTAAGTGTGTGCGCTGTGACTGCATGCACTAGGTACCACCCTGTATCTGCCAGCTAGCAATTCTAGGATATGGGCAGCAATAAGCATACGCAACCAAGTCCCTGCAGAGAGCAGAGAGAAATACATAGCCCCCAACTCCATTAACAGGGCACATACTAAATGGGCAGTAAGGGAAAGAGCTGACCTGCGAATGGGTACATCCCACTGCACATCTCAGAGCTATGGCCAAAATACAAGGCGGCGGGACATACAAATTAGAAATGCAAACACATGCATAGTGACAATGCTGCAGCCTTGTTTGTGGGAGATAGGTGCAAATTCAGCAACTGAAGGAGCAGAGGATCACATATGGATGTGGGCAGGCTGTCAGCAATGGCCATCATGTGGAACAGCCATATGAACTCCTCTCACCCTTAATCACCCAGGGTGTCTGTTTACCTAGGCTGCAGTGGACAGGCCACCAGACCTCTGTCATTTCCCATATACATCTGGCACAATGCACTAGCTATTGTGGAGTGCTGCAGCCATGTGGGTGAAGGGGGGCACTAGAATCCGCAGATCTGCATGTGGGGAGACATGGCTGAGGTTGCCACCCATCTACACACCCCACCACATGGGGCCCACACTATCAAGATGCAGCCCTTTGGCCCATCGCACAGGACACCCACCCCTCTGGGCTAACCTTTGTTGAGGGGGGAGGTTTGAAGTAGTCTACAAAGGGCACCCATGCTCCCACCATGGAGAGGGCTCTGGGGTCACACCACGGTACCCATACACCCCCCTAATTACCTCCTAACCAGGAGTACTCCAACTTTCAGAGAACTGAAGACCCATAGACCACTGTGAGCCCACAAAAGCTTCCCATGTCTGTGGAACACCTCATCCCCTAGGTAAGAGGGCCAGGGAGGAGATGCCGATAGGGAGTTCCAACCAAGCTAGTGCATGTTCAGTGATGGAAATGTAGGTATTTGCTCAGAGCCAGTACACCAAAGACACATCCTCATATGATCAGAGGGGGGCCATTTGCCGACAAGGTCATAGCATTGGCACAGGCTCCCAGGTGTACGAATGCACCACTACATGACCACCATGCAGGGCAGATCATGGCCCGACAGTACAGTTGGTGCCAAACCTTCCTTCTGCCATTGGTTGGACCACCATATTTGCATGCCCCAACCCCAGCTGAACATCTCCATCCCTGGTTATGTGGCCAGTACTGGCTGTTTCACTGAGCACAGGCCATATCTCCTAACTCGTCAGCACCTAAATCACACCAATAGCCCTCCCACATCCATCCACATGCAGGCAAGGACTGCCTACTATTAAGACAGCCATAGCTGTGTATTTAGAGGTGTGCCCACTCTCACAGCATTACATACATGTGCTTCAAGCGCTGGGTTTTGTGGCTGGCCGGTTATGGTGATCTGCTGCCACAGCAGCTGTGCCATACTGCCCCACCAATACCTGTGCCCCTGGTTCACATGTGAACTTTGGTATAATATGGGATGGTTATGGCCTTTAAACTGTATGGGTTTTGCGGCTAGAATGCATATTCACGATGCGCTAGCAAGCAGGGTGTAACTGCTACTGCCTAGGTCAAAGGCTGGCAGTAATTGCACCCATGCTAGCAGCATCTTTGTGCCTCGAGCATGCAGCTAGCACAGCTGCTACTGCCCACTCTCTGCCCTAATCTCCACCTAGGCACATGCACTGCAGTCAGCACAGCACTTTTAGCATGGGAGTCTTCTGGCTCTGTGCTCCCAGCTACTGCACTTTAGTAAACATGCCCCTAAATGTATTATTTCTAAATTGTTGTTGTTGTTAAGTTACCATCAAGTCAATAGCAATACTCTGGATAGTTGTCCTAAACTCTGTTCGATCTTCAGTCAGGTGGCTAATTGTCGACAGAGTGGCATCCATAGCTGCTGTTATTATATCAATCCATCGCATTGCTGGCCTGCCTATTTTGCACTGATCTTGCCAAGCATTACGTCTTTCTTTAATGATCTCTTTCTTTGCATGATGTGTCCAAAGTATGAAAGCTGAAGTCTTGTTATCTCATCTTCTAAAGACAACTTAGGTTTGATCTCCTCTAGTACATGTTCCATTTCATTCTTGGCCACCTCTAGCTTCCCTAGGTTTATGCTTCATACATTCCATGTCCCAATATTTAAAACATCATTGCAGATTCTGATTCTCCTTTCATGCACAGCTATATCAGCAGTCAAGACATCCAGAAGGCTTTTGATCCAACTACATCATAAATGCTTGGCTTTACTCTGAAGGGGCTTCAGCTATTCCTTAGTAGCCCGTTGAGATGCACCCCCCGATCAGAAAGATCTCATCTTCCAGCACTATATCACATTACATGTTATTAAATACCCCCAACTCTAGGAAACCTAAATTCTTGTTCGATTGGGAGAGGGAACTGAGACAGGAGAGGGAGCCCAATGTGTGGTGGGACACACTTGAAATACTGACGAAGGAATTAATCTCAGTGGATTTGATGGGAAATATCAGAAACCATCTATATAATAATTTTATAGCTATCAGTTAAACTGCATAAGATGTTTGCAAATATAAGTGAGGTGTGCTGGCAGCGATAAAGAGTATTGAGAAACATTTATTCATATCTGGTGGAGCTGTCCTAAAACTGAGAAGTTCTCGAAAGGAATACATCATAAGATATGCTATACTGGGTCAGACCAAAATCCATCAAGCCCAGTATCCTGTTTCCAACAGTGGACAATCTAGATCATACAAACCTAGCAGTTTCCCCAAGAGACACAGGTTCTACAATGCTTGTACTGGGTCAAACAGGGATATCCTGGGTCCCTTTTTAATAATGGTTTATGGACCTTTCCTCCAAGAACTTGTCCAAACCTTTTTTAAACCCAGCTACACTAACAGCTTTTACTACATCCCCCAGTAACAAATTCCAAAGTTTGACTACACGTTGAGTGAAAAATATTTTCTCTTGAATGTTTACCCTGTAGCTTCATTGCATGTCCCCTAGTTTTTCTATATTCTGATGACGTAAACAATCATTGTTTACCCGTTCCACTCCATTCATTAATTTATAAACTTCTATCATATCTCCTCTCAGCCGTCTCTTTACCAGGTTAAAGAGCCCTAATCTTTTTAGCCTTTCTTCATAGGGGTATCCTTCCACCCCCCTTACCATTTTGGTGGCTCTTCTCTGAACTTTTTCTAATAACACTATATCCTTTTTAAGATACGGCGACCAGAATTGCACACAATATTCAAGGTGTGGTCGCAACATGGAATGATACAGAGGCATTATAATATCCTTTGTTTTATTTTCCATTCCTTTCCTTATGATACCTAGCATTCTATTTGCTCTCTTGGCCGCTGCTGCACACTGGGCGGAGGGTTTTAACATGTTATCCACAATGACGCCTAAATCTTTTTCCTGGGTGGTGGTTCCTAATGTGGAACCTTGCATTATGTAACCATAGATTGGGTTGTTCTTCCCTAGGTGCATAACTTTGCACTTGTCCACATTAAATTTCATCTGCCATTTTCATGTCCAGTCTTCCAATTTATCAAGATCCTCTTGCAATTTTCCACAATCCTCATGTGTTTTTAACAACTTTAAATAGCTTTGTGTCACCTTCAAATCTGATAACCTCACTCGTTATTCCCTTTTCCAGGTCATTTATGAATATGTCAAAAAGCAGCAGACCCAGCACAGATCCCTGGGGTACACCACTATTCACCTTTCTCCATTGGGAAAATTGGCCATTTAGCCCTACCCTCTGCTTTCTATCTTTTAACCAGTTCCTGATCCACAATAGTACACTGCCTCCTATCCCATGACTCTTTAGTTTTGCCAAAGGTCTCTGATGAGGGACCTTGTCAAAGGCTTTCTGAAAGTCCAAATACACTATATCAGGCATGTCCAACAGGTAGATCGCGATCTACCTGTAGATCGCCAGCCCCACTTGGCTCCATCTCTCCAGCAGCTCGCCTTGTCTCTAGGAGAGAGCTTGTGCTGGCAGGTTGTCTGCTGAGGGCTTGCCGCTGCTGCTGATCCTTTGCCTGTCTTTTTTCCCTGCCTGCGGGAATCTTGCCTGCAGGTGTATTGGGGCACTTGTTGTTTTCGTGCCAATAGTTTGTGGGTACCCCAGGGGGCCACCATCCACACCCCATGACGAGACGTCACAGGCCCAGCGTCATACCTGGTCTCCTGCCTCTCAGAATCACCCATTCCTGCCCCCACCCCAACACTTCTTAGAAGTGTGTTATATACCAGGCGATATCCATTCACCCGGGCTTTACCTAAATACACTTACTATATTAGTTGTGTCATGTGCTGGTCGTTGGTCACTTTATAGTTCGCTTTCATTAAACGTTTTCAGGCAGACACAACAGTGTCAAGAATTTGGCGATTTTGGCAGGCTTTTCCAATTTTGTTCTAACTTGCCTATGCCTTACCTTCGAATTGGTTCAAACCACTACGACTTTTGCTTGCCTCTGCAATTTTAATTTTGCCTAGCCTTCGCAATGATTCTACACTGTGTGCAGAATTTATTAAATTGCATGTGGTGGTATTTGAACTTGTTTGGCGGTATTTGATTTTATCTGGTTTGCGAGACAGGTGTTTGAGTTGTTTTGATGATTGATTGGCGGTATTTGATTATTGGTGCCAGTATGATTAATTCTTATTTTAACTTTTAGAACTGCATGTGTGGTTTTGGTATCTCCAATCCTTGTATTGCACATCATCCAGAGGTCTTCAGTTCCTGTTGATCTTTAATACTTTGGGACAGTGACAGCTTTGAACCAGATTCAGCCAGCCAGTGTTTATACTAACTTAGCAGATTTGGACTTCTTACATCCAGCCACCCCAGTATAACAAAGATGAGTGTTCCAAAGAGCAAAACCTACCACTTTCATGATGAATGAGAAATGGACTACTACTTCGTCATGGTGAAAGACAAGTGTTGTTGTCTAATTTGTAACACCCCAGTATCCTTGCCCAAAAAGGGTAATCTGGAATGTCATAATAAGGCTCTGCATAGCAATAAGTTTGATGCTGATTTTCCACCCAAAAGTGAAATTCATAAACTGAAGCTCAAAAAAAACTTAAATCGAAATTGGCTACTCAGCAACAGTTGATGGCGAAGCCAAGGTCACATTCGGTCAATGAAACCATAGCATCCTTCAAGGTCAGCAACCTGATCGCAAAGAAATGCAAACCTTTCACTGAAGGGGAATTTGTAAAAGATTGTTTTCTTGAAGCAGCCGACAATCTTTTTGAAGGATTTAAAAATAAGAAAGATCATAGCTGCAATTCAAGATGTACAATTGTCAAGAAACACCGTCATGCGGCGAATAGAAAAGACGTGTGGAGACACAACTGAACAATTGTTGGAGGAGGTTTCAAATTGTGTTGCTTTCTCACTCCAACTGGTTGAATCTACAGACATAAGAGACATAGCCCAGTTACTAGTCTTTATCCGGATGGCCTCTAGAGAGGTGCTTGCTTGAATGAGCCAATTGTCTAAGTAAGGGAAGACAAATATCCCTAGAGTCCTTAGGAATACGGCTACAACTGCCATGCATTTTGTGAAGACTCTTGGGCAGAGGCGAGGACGAAAAGGCAGGACTCTGTATTGATAATGCCTTCCTTGGAACATGAATCGCAGGAACTTTCTGTGCTCCGGATGGATAAATGTGAGTGTACGCTTCCTTTAGATCTAGAGAACAGAGCCAATCCTGACTCTGGAGATAGGGGAAGAAGGGTCCATAGGGAGATCATTTTGAATTTCTCCCGTAGTGGGTACTTGTTCGGTTCTCAGAAGTCTAGAATGGGCCTGTATCCTCCTGTTTTCTTTGGAATGAGAAAGTATGAAGAATAAAAGCCCATTGCCTGCTGGAATGGTGGAACCTCTTCTATTGCACTCTGCAATCGAAGGGAGGTGACTTCTTGTAGCAAAAGAGCAAATGAGAGGGAGAGTTGAGAGAGGAACTCTTAAAGTCTGGGTGGGTAGACTTCGTAGATGAAATTTGTCCATAGTATGGGAGGGGTACAATGTCCACTGTTTTGATGTGATGAGATGCCACCTGTTGGCAAAGTGACAGAGTCTGGTGGGAAAGTGGATGGGATCTGGACTCTCCAGAGGCAAGACAGCTATGTTCTCTAGAAAGTAGTCTGGGTCTGCTGAGGTGGCTGTGACTTAGGAATCTGAGTATTCTTTTGCTGCTTTGGAGGTTGATGTCCCTTCTGGAGAGCATGATGTTGACAATGAACAGCAGGGGTATAAGAAGGATAGTAGTTATTGAAAAAAAAGCTCTTTGCTGCTTTTTTCCTAGCTGGGTTGGCAGTAGATCTAGATAAACTATTGAGGATAGTGTTCTCAGATTCTAACTGAGGGGCCTTGTCCTGCCAGTCCTTGATGAACAGGTTTTCACCGTGCAAGGAATACTACCCAACTTATCCTGAACCCATTGTTCAAGATCGGATGCTTGAAGCCAAGCAATCCTGTGTGCACCAATGCAGATGGATGAAGTCCTGCTGATGCACTCAAAACAGTCAAAAGTTGCTCTGTTAAACTTTGAAATATTCTGAGCATGCTTTACAAGGGTGAGAATCTGCTCTCTTGTCATCGGGGAGAAGAGGCCATTAACTCCAAATCCTTAGCTACCTCTCTAAGGAACATATCCATATAGAATATATAGGAACTAATCCTGGCCAATAGCATGGAGGTCTAAACATCGACCAAAAGCTTCAAGGGTTCTCAATTCCCTGTCAGAAGGGTTCGAGGAATGCGTCTTAGCACTCTTGATTCGTAGCATTGCCGATTCCACTACCATGGAATGCTGCGGCAATTGTGTCTTTTGGAAACCGGGACACTCCGGTACCCAGTACATGGTATCGAGAAGCCGGGTAAGGGGAGAAATGGTAAGCATCGTCTCCCACAAACGAAGCATAAGGTCATGAAGTATCTGATGGATAGGGAGAGTAGCAGCTCCTTCGGAGCTGTAGGGTATGGAAGCATTTCTAGTTCTTCAGCCCTAGGCTCTTTTTCTGATGTTACTGGACAGACCCCTTGCAACATCGCGAATAAAGCCTTGAAAAGACATGTCCTCTGGTGGGGACATGCGACGTTATGGAGACGGAGATGGGTCTTCCAGGACAGTTTTCATGTCTTGGGTATCGGCCGATTCATCATCCGATAAATCGGAATCCGAAGACTCGAAGTATCGATGGGCAGGGTGTTCCCACTCCGTACGAACTCTGTACCAATCGAAACCGTTAGTTGAAGCCTGTGCTATAGGTACCGGAAATGGATTCGAGGGACAGCATGCACGGTAGCGTGGAAAAGGGCAAAAAAGTAGATGCAGACTGTTTTGGAACCAGAGCCGGTACAGACACCTGCAGAACTGACTGTAAGGGCTTTACTGGTACCGAGGCCACCAGTAAGGTTGGTAAGCTCCGCTCGATGGCTAGACTACATTGATCCATGGAGTTTGCCAATGCCTGGCTATCGGTACCCAAATTGCGGGCCACAATCCTCGGGCATGGCACCAGTTCTCCGGAGGCGGCAGCCTCGGGAGCATCCTGGGACCCCACTAAGGCTTTGGAGGAAAGCTCCTCCTGCCAGGGCTGTTTGGCCAGTTTATCTTCCTCCAGGGCAACGCCAGAGGCATCTCAATGCTTAGAAGATCTACCCTTGGAGGGCCCGCCAGCCTTCGATGAAGACTTAGGTTTCGATACCGGAGATCCCTGGGAGGAAGATGAAGCTCTTGATGACGTCAGGACCGGCCCGTCCATTGAGCGAGAATATTTTTTGCACAGGGCCCCGCGTTTAAAATTAAAAAAAAAAAAAAAAGGCTGCTGTCGCTGCCACCGCAGCAGCACCACATGTCCCGCGGGCCCCCCCCCCCCGCCCGGCAGAGCCCTCCCTCCTTTCATCAGTCCCTCTCCGTGCTGGCTTTCAGAACCACAAAGGGAGTTTCCCTTTCGCGGCTCTGTTAAGCCCACCAGCGCTGATGGGAAACGGGCTGTTTCCCATCAGCCCCAGCGGGCTTAACAGAGCCGTGTGGAGAGAGCTGATGCTACAGGGATGGAGGGCTCTGCCGGGCAGGGTGGTGGCCGCAGGACACTCGATTCTGCTGCTGCTGCGGCAGCCGCCAGCTTTTTAAATTTATTTTAAAATTTCCCTGGGCTGATGGGGGGGGAGGGGGGGGTTAGGACTGGTAATGGGCTGTGGGCTGATGGGGGGTTTAGAACTGGTAATGGGTTGGGGGGTTGCTAGGACTGGAAATGGGCTGAGTGGAAGGGGGGCTTGGAATGGAAATGGGCTGTGAGGGAAGGGAGCTAGGACAGGAAATGGACTGTTGGAGGGAGCTAAGATTGGAAATGGGCTATGGAGGGACTAGAACTGGAAATGGGCTGATGGTGGGGCTAGGAAAGGACTAGAAATGGGCTGATGGGGGGCTGGGATTGGAAATGAGCTGATGGAAAGACTCGGATAGGACTGGAAATGGGCTGATGGGGGGCTGGGATTGGAAATGAGCTGATGGAAAGACTCGGATAGGACTGGAAATGGGCTGATGGGGGGGGACTACGACTGGAAATGGGATGATGGGGGGGGGACGACGACTGAAAATGGGCTGATGGGGGGGGGACGACGACTGGAAATGGGCTGATGGGGGGGGGACGACGACTGGAAATGGGCTGATGGGGGGGGGACGACGACTGGAAATGGGCTGATGGGGGGGGGGACTACGACTGGAAATGGGCTGATGGGGGGGGGGACTACGACTGGAAATGGGCTGATGGGGGGGGGGGGACTACGACTGGAAATGGGCTGATGGGGGGACTAGAAGGCAGCTGATGTTGGGGGAGGATTAGAATGGGATAAGGCTGGGAGAGTGAAATGGAGAGAGGAAAAATATTTTGTGTGGGAGGGAAGAAACATCTACAATTGGCCGGGTAATGGGAGAGTAAGTGGGAATTGAGGATGGAGGGGTAAAATTTAAGTGGATGAAATAGGAATGAGGAAAGAGCAAAAGGAGAAAGATTAGTATGTTAAAGCAGATGTAGAGAGAATGGAAAAAAACTAGAAGAGAGAAGAAAGGACAAATGGACAGCAGACGATGGAGAGTTAGCAGAAGACACGAAGAAACCAGAAGAAAGTGGCTGGAGCAATTGCAACTGAAAAAAAAATGCACAAAAGGTAGAAAGATCTCTTTAGTTTGAATTTATTAACTGGAACATGTCAGCTCTGGGAAATGTGCATCATTAACGTCTCCACTTTGTTTAGTACAAGAGGAAATTAAATTTATAGTTTTATTTCTACAGTGTTGTAGATTCCGAGTTTGGCTTTTGGGGTTCCCAGTTTAAATTACTGTCTTCCTGTTTCTAAATTGTGATCCCTTGTTTGGTGATGGTCTATGTTCTGCATGTGTAACTGAGCTGAGGTATTCTGTTTATGTAATTCCTATTTGACATTTTCACTTGTTCTCTTTCCCCAGTAGGTCATGTATTGTTATTCTCTGAAATGTATTGGTTTAATATTTGCAGTGTTGCCTTTTGATAGGTTCTGTAGGGTCTGGTGCTTTGTGAGTCCTGGTAGTGCTGCTACAATACGGCGGGTTTGCTATGGGCAGTGTTTGTAGTAGTTCCTAATGTGCCTGGTGGTTGGCACTGGATTATAGTAATGTAGAAATCTTTTAGTCTTTCTTTATCCATACACTCATTAAGAGGCATGTTTACTAAAGGTCAGTGTATTGTAACATTATGCAAATATTTATGCAAATGGGGTTCCTTATGCAAATGAGGCCTTGCACCAAGTCTCTGCACATGGCCCCTCACCCCCCCTTGGGCCACCCCTGGATGACGTTGATGCTAAAGATACTGCAGAGGCAAAGAGGGTGCCCAGCTTTGCAGCTCAATTCTGTAGGCCTCTCTGTCATCTTCCTACAGAGAGGACATTCAGACAGCTGATGATCTGGTCCTAAGTATTTTAGACACTAGTCATGGGTGTCTGTGGCCAAAATGTACCACCACATTTGGAACACTTCTTAAAACCACTAGATGGTTTTTCCATTGTGTCTGTGACAAAATGGAAGGCCTAGGCCTAAGATGGTGTTGATGCGCCTGAAGAAATAATTTCTTCCTTCACACATTTTTTTTTTGAAAGAGAAAGCAACGACAGAGGTTGGTACCAGCGTCGACGAGAAGGTAGAAGAGACCACAAAAATACAAAAAAACAAAACAAGTTTTCTGCTGTGACAGGAATTGCTTCTTGTCGGCTCCGCGGAAAATGAATAACTGAGGAGGGAAAAGTGGGAAGGCTGCTAAGCAGCCACAGTGGGATGCTCCCAAAAGCTCTCTTATTGGATACTGGGGAGCGTTCCCACACGGGCTCCGCCAGTACAGACGTCACCCATACGTGAAGACTACACTCCTGCTTGTTCCTGGAGATAATAAAGATCTATAAAATGTGGAATGAAATAGGTAAACACAAATCAGTTGTTCACTCTTTTTCAGACGTCTAAAGACTAGGAGACATGCCAAGAAGTTAACTAAATATCACATTTAAAATAGCTGAGAGAATATTTTTTCACTCAACACACAAATAAGCACTGGAATGCATTAGCAGAGATTGTGGTAAAAGGAGTTAATGTAACTAAGTTTAAAAGAAAGTTTGGACAAGCATCTGGAGAAAACAAGTTCACAAATTCTTAAGACAGATTTAAGGAAAGCCACAGCTCATCCTTGATATTAAGCAGCATGGAATTTACCTTTTGAGATTCAGTCAGATACAGTTTGTGTGACCTGGATAGGACATAATTGAAAAATAACCCAGGATACTGGGTTTGGAGGTCCTTTGGGTCTGACACTGCATGGGAGTTCTCGTGTTATCTTGGGTCATCTTCTCTCTTCATTTTTAATTTTTGCAATTAAACACAAAATGGCTGTGCAGCCTAAACGCGCTCTCTTACCGTGGCCACATCTCTTTTACTGCTGTCACTGAAATGGGCAGTGCCGACCACATACACCTTGCTTCCATCTTCAGTAACTAGCTTTGTCACAGTGTCTGGCAATGTGGGCTGCTTCTGCCTTTTCTTCATCTTCACCTCCCAGAGAATTTGAAATGCATCTGCATCAGCTATAAATAAAGACACAAAGACAAAACAAATATATAGTCAGAAAAGGAAGAGACAAACCACCAGTCACAGCAGCAACTGCATCCTCTGCAGGCTGTAATAGCTTTTATTGGTCCAAGAGGAGCTTGTGTGGAGAAGGGCTGTATGTAGTCTCAAAAGATCATGCCAACAGAAGGTATTGATCAAAGCCAGTAAAGAAACAGAGTTTCAAACTTTCAACAGCACTGCCTATAATATGATCAGATAACACTTCACTCGTTTTTTTACTCTTATGATGTATGATAATTACAGGAATACTGAAGGATACTATGGGGCCGTTTCCTTCTCTTATTGTAATAATGACTAACAAAAAAAAAAAAAAGATAGGAAAACAGGATGACAGCACCAGAATCACATTTTGTGAATTCCTATTGCTAAGTGTTCAGTGTGTAAGTAGGAGCACCAAATGCTCAGGATTCACTTTTGAAAAAAACACAAAAAAAAAAAAAAGTGGAGCATGCATAACTGAAAGAAGAAAAACGTTTTCTACATAACATTTGAAGAGTACCAAGAACGTACAAATGTTGCACTGTACATCTGAAGCATCGTTCCGCCCATCTTCTGATGTATCTGATGGCATTGGTTCTGCAACAGCCTACAGGGGAAGAGAGAGAAATACAAGGAGCATCTATTTTATAGCAAAGGTTTTCCATTCCTATCATGCAACCTCCACCTTTCTATAGCCTTCGGTTAATTTATTGTGCATTGACAAGCAGCTGGAGCTCTAAGGATAAAAACAAAAAAAGGCTCACATAACATAAGAGGTCAGAGAACAGAACTTTCCAATTAAGCTGGAAGGTGCACCAATGCAATGTGTGCTTTCAAGTCAAGTCAATGCCGACTCCTAGCAAACCAGCAGCTCTTGGATTTTCTTGGCAGCGTGACCAAAAGTAGAATGCCAGGTCTTTCTTCCAAGGCAATGGAGGGTTAAAGTGACTTGCCCAAGGCCACAAAGAGTACCAGTGGGAATTGAACCTTGGTATCTTGGTTACCAAGTCAGCGCTCTAACCATTAGACTACTCCTCCACTTCAGGAGGTACACCTCATGTCCTTATTTGCAATGTTTACAGTTGCCACATCTTACACTTTGAAAGTACTCTCACGTTTGCCTGAAGCAAAGACCATTGTGATCTACTCCTTCAGCTAAACAGTGCAACCAAATCCTCAATTACCAAGCTTGAAGGATTAAAAGAAAAACATGAATCTGCCTTAAATATGGGTTTTAGTGCCCTGTAAAACGAGTGTCCAACATCTAAAAGCAAAGGAGGAAATATCTCTCTATATATATATATAAGTATGTGTATATATATATATATATATATATATATGTGTATATCTATATCTATCCTAGTACAGCCCAGGACTCTCAGTATTCTTCCGTACAAGTGAACGGCCAGCTTGAGTACTACCTGCAAAACCCAATCATATACAAAAATGTCACAATAAAATACTCCAAACAAGATCCACCATTAATAAGAAATGTTAAATTCTAAATAGACATTGTTCTTTTCCATAGGGCATCATATCCAACCATCTCTCCATAGATTTCTGGAACCCACACTAGCCTTGAGCTTACAATCAATATGTTAGTGAGAAGAGGAAGGGCAAAAATGGTATTGTCAGATTCAAGGGTGAAGGGGAGTAATATGTAGAAGCTGATTAGGATAAAGCGGAATTGCTTAACAAATATTTCTGTTCTGTGTTCACAGATGAAAAACTAGGAACAGGACCTCAGAAAACACCCACAAACAGGAACAGAAGCGAGGGGCATCTTGAACAATTTTCAGAAGACTGTGTTTGTGAGAAACTAGCTAATCTTAAAGCAGACAAAGTGATGGGACCGGATGGGATACACCCTAGAATACTGAGGGAACTTGGGGACATTCTAGCAGCTCCACTGACTGACCTTTTCAATGCCTCAGAGTCAGGAGTGGTGCCAAAGGACTGGAGAGGCGCTCATGTGGTGCCTTTACACAAAAGTGGAAGTAAGGTTGTGGTTGAAAACTACAGGCCGGTTAGTTTAACTTCAGTGGTGAGTAAATTATTGGAAATGCTGCTGAAAGAGAAAATAGTGAGGTTTCTGGAGTCCAGCGGATTACAGGATCCGAGGCAGCATGCATTCACCAGAGGAAGGTCTTGTCAGACAAATCTGATTGATTTCTTTGACTGGATGACCAGGGAGTTGGACAGAGGGAAAGCCATAGATGTGGTGTATTTAGATTTCAGTAAAGCCTTTGACACCGTTCCTCATAGGCGACTTATAAACAAACTGAACACCCTAGGGATGGACCCTAAAGTTACTGCTTGGGTTAGAAATTGGTTGAGTGGGAGGCAACAAAGAGTACAGGTAAATGGAGCTCACTCTGAGGAGAAGGACGTTACCAGTGGTGTGCCCCAGGGATCTGTCCTTGGTCCGATTCTTTTTAACATCTTTCTTAGTGATATAGCGGAAGGGCTGTCGGGTAAGGTTTACCTCTTTGCGGATTATACCAAAATCTGCAATAAAGTAGACACCCAGGAAGGTGTAGATAACATGAGGAGGGATCTAGCTAAGCTTGAAGAATGGTCTAGAATTTGGCAGCTGGGATTTAATGTTAAAAAAATGTAGGGTCATACATTTGGGCTGCAGCAATCCAAGGGAGCATTATAGTATAGGGGGCGAAGTACTTTTGTCCACTAAAGAAGAGCGGGACATAGGCGTGGTTGTCTCTGATGATCTTAAAGTAGCTAAACAGGTAGAAAAGGCGACAGAAAAGCGAGGAGGATGCTTGGGTGCATATGGAGAGGAATGGCTAGCAGAAAAAAAGGAGGTGATAGTGCCTCTGTATAAGTCTTTGGTGCGAACTCATTTGGAGTATTGTGTGCAATTCTGGAGACCGCACCTTCAAAGGGATATAAACAGGATGATGTCAGTACAGAGGGTGGCTACTAAAATGGTTAGTGGTCTTCATTATAAAGCATATGAGGACAGACTTAAGGATCTTAATATGTACACCTTAGAGGAAAGGCGGGATAGAGGTGATATGATTGAGATGTTTAAATACCTCCGTGGCATAAATGCACAGGGGGAGAGAGTGTCTTTTTCAATTGAAAGCAAGTTCTGCTATGAGGGGACATGGGTTGAGGGTGAAAGGGGATAGATTCAGGAGTGATATGCGGAAATGTTTCTTTACGGGAAGTGTTGGATCCATGGAATAGTCTCCCAGTGGAGGTGGTGGAGATGAGGACAGTATCTGAATTCAACAAAGCATGGGACAAACACACTCTAAAGGAAACAAGGGGACGGTTGTAGTTGTCGATATGGAAGGACAGACTAGATAGGCCATGTGGTCTTTTTCTGTCGTCATGTTTCTATGTTTTTCTAATCAATCATTCTCCCCAATAAAGCATCTCACAAAATGCCCCAAAGAAGTGCCTATTGATCAACATTTCCAAAGCATAATGACCTTCTGGGTTGGGAACACAGGCTGGTCTGGCAAGATTCAAGGAACTACAATTCAGGTAAGCATAACTGACATTTCCTTATCATTCCTGCCAGACCAGTCCAGACAACTGAAATGTTCCATAGCAACCCTTTATACCGGATGGGAGAAAGCCATAGTTACCATGCAATGCAGAGACTCAGTACTTGCAAGACCAGAGCATATCTTCCCTGCCATGAAGAGCCACACCTTGTCTACCTCCCATGAGCACAGACAACACTAACCATGCATACTAATGGCTGCCCAATATTCTGGACCCTGTTGGCTGCTAGTCACTACCTGTATATCTTGCCTTGATGAATGCTGACATACCTCCTGAGCAGACATTCTTATGCAGTAGCTTCATCGGACGGTTGGTGAATGGCCAATGTAATGCCAATTTTTTTAAAAAAGGTTCCAGTGAGCCTGATGTCAGTACTGGGCAAAATGGTGGAAACCATTATAAAGAACAAAATTACTGAACACGTAGATAGTCATGGTTTAATGGAGAAAGCCAACATGGATTTCGCCAAAGGTGGTCTTGTCTCATTTATCAGTTATATTTTTTTGAAGGTGTGAACAAACAGGTAGACAAAAGGTGAGCCAGTCGATACAGTGTATCTAGATTTTCAGAAAGCCTTTGACAAGGTCCCTCATAAGAGGCTCTTGGCAAAATTTAAAAGTCATGGGATAGGAGGCAGTGTTCTACTGTGGATCAGGAACTGGTTAAAAGATAGAAAGCAGAAGATGGAGCTAAATGGCCAATTTTCCCAATGAAGAAAGGTGAATAGTGGAGTACCCAAGGGAATGGTGCTGGGTCTGCTGCTTTTTAACATATTCATAAATGATCTGGAAATGAGAACGAGTGAGGTAATCAAATTTGCAAATGACACAAAATTATTCAAAGTTGTTAAAACCCAAGAAGACTGTGAAAAATTGCAAGAGGACCTTGATAAAATTGGAAGACTGGGCATCAAAATGGCAGATGAAATTTAATGTGGACAAGTGCAAGGTTATGCACCTAGGAAAAAACAATCTTAAGTATGTTTATATGATGCAAAGGTTCCACATTAGAAATCACCACGCAGAAAAAAGATTTAGGCATCATCGTGGATAACACATTGAAACCTGTCGCCCAGTGTGCAGTGGTAGCCAAGGCGACAAATAGAATGCTAGAAATCATAAGGAAAAGAGTGGAGAATATAACAAAGGATATTAGACTGCCACTGCATCGTTCCATGGTGCAATTGCACCTGAATATTGTGTGCACCTCTGGTCGCCATATCTTAAAAAGGATATAGCTGCATTAGAAAAGGTACAGAGAAGAGCCACCAAAATGGTAAAGGGAATGGAAAGATACCCCTATGAGGAGAGGCTTAAAAGGTTAGGGCTCTTCAACCAGGAAGAGACACGGCTGAGGGGAGATATGATAGATGTCTATAAATTAATGAATGTAACTTAACGGGTAAACGTAGAATGATTGTTTACACCATCAAAGTAGAATGACTAGGAGACATGCAATAAAGCTACAGCCTAACCAGTTTAAGACTAATAAGATAAAATATTTGGAATTTGTTACTGGATGATATAGTAAAAGTGGTTAGTATAACTGGGTTTAAAAAAGGTTTGGACAAGTTCCTGGAGGAAAGGTCCATAAGCCTATATTAAAGAGGGACTGGAAAATCCACTGCTTGCCCCGATACAAGCATTGTGGAACTCGTGTGTCATTGGGAAATTGCCAGGTACTTGTGACCTGGATTGGCTACTGTGGGAAACAGGATACTGGGCTTGTTGGATCTTGGTCTGATCCAGTATGCCATTTCTTGTATTCTTAGCTAGCGTGATCAACCTCAGTGTCCTGGTCTCTATCCTTCCCAAATTCTGTGCAATCATGAGAAATAGTCCTTTGGACGAGCAACCAGTCTGAGTGCTAGTCTTATGCCTGATCTGCATAGATGAATAGTGGCCTCGAGCAACATGCCCCCCCTCCCCAAGGAGAGCTCAGAGGAACTGGTTGGCAGGCTTCCCAATCGCATGTAGTCAAGAAGCACCCCCATGGCCCAACATCTAGGACACCCATCCCAGTGACCCAATATCTTCAAGGGAGGGGTGAGGGCAGTCCACAGAGGGAACCCATGCTTCCCCCTAACAGGGAAGAGCCCCATGGATGTGGCCAAACCAGGCCGGGCATCTCAGCTGTTAGGGAAGCAGAGGCCCACAGGATCTCGGAAGCCCACAATAGCTACCCAGTTCCATGGGACGCCTCAAGTATTAAGTAGTTGCTCAGGGCCAACAGGCATCAACCACATCCTCCTATGATCAGGGTGAGGACCAGCTGCTCACAAAACATGGTGGCAGCAGGGCCCCCCAGATCCACATATGTACTGCTACATGCCCTCCATACAGGGGAGGCAGGGGATGGACAGCAGCTCTTAATGCCATACTCATGTAGCCAGTTTGCTCAACACCTCAATTGCTTGTCTCACTCCCTGCTCTGAGGCCATTATTGGCTGATACACAGAACACAGACCCCCATCTCCTCAGACTCCCCCCTCCCCACCCAGGATATAACACCAGCAGCCCTCTGACAACTATCCAGTGCATATGCAGACAATAGTGGCCTCTCCAGACAGCAGCTTAGGCAAGCACTTAGATATTCTGCTAGCATCACCTATTTGCCCTTTTTCATATGTGTTTGTTAGGAAATGAAGGGCAGAAGCAGGACAACCTCATATGAACCATGTGTTCAGAACAAGCAGACATGGTGAGTGCAACTAGCACCTGGACAGAGCCAGGCAGTAGTTGCACCTGTGCTAGCAGTGCGTTTGTGTAGCTAGCGCAAGTCTAGTGCCCCCAACCCTGTCATGTGCCCCATTCTCTGCCCTCTCTCCATCCACTCTCTGCCTTAACCCTGCCTATTCACATGCTGCTCGAGTAGTGTGGCATTTTTGGTGCAGCTACCTTTGGGTCATACACTCCTGGCTACCACATCCAAAACGTGCATTAGCTAAACCTGGTGCTCCTGGCTACCATGCTTCAGTCAACATGCCCTTAAAATTTATGTTAAAATCTTCACTAAGAGTAAATGGAGAGTTGCCTACCCTGATCGCTAAGGGACAAGTGGGTTTTATCCCTGGGAGATACAGGGTGACCACCATATTCTAGCCAGGACAGAGGTGGTAGACAAACAAGGAAGCAGCTTTGGCAGCAAGTTGTGATATTTGTAAAGCATTCGATAGAAGTCTGCTGGGATTATCTATGGATAGTTCTGCAATATTTGGTGCTTAGAGAAATTCCAATTAATAGAAATGATTCTTTACCATCACCATAGACTGTTTTAGTAAATGGGTGCCAATTTAGGTCACATATTTTAGGTGGGGAGGGGGGAGAAGAGATACAGCAGGGAAGAGGAAGGTACCTGATTTTAAACTGTGTATTTCTTGTCAATTATACTTTATTAGAGTATGGTTCGGGGGTGAGGGGGGGGGGTCAAGCAGTTTGCTTGTTTATTTAAATTAAAAGCACTGGATATACCGCCATTCGATTGTACATCATGGCAGTTTACAACGGTGGCAGGAAACCCAGAGTCAAACATCACATAAAATCATGTAAGACCAAACAGATACAACTAAAACCAAACAATAGAAATATATATGGTCAGAAGGTAAAAACAAAACACAAAAGGGGGGGCTATGACTAGCACAATTTTCCAGCTACCAACAAAACCTGTGAAAACACTGGGGACATCAATTCTGAAAAAAGGTCAGTTAAGAACTCAAAAATCAATAAATAGGTTAAAGTTTCACTAAAAGCTTTAAAGGAAAAAAAAAAGTTTTGAGGCCCTTTTTAAATTTCCTATATGAACTTCCCAATCATAAGTCCTGGGGGAGAGCATTCCATAGTTGGGAAGCAAGATATTAAATGAACATTTTTGGGGGAAAAAAAACCCACCTAATCGCAACCTGGTTTTGGTTGGTAGTGCCAGGTAATTTCCTTGAGAAAGAATTCTTGTCAGTACATAAGGAATCAAAAATAATCACCGAGATGTCAAGGGAAACCTGTGTAATAGGCCTTATGCACTAGTAGAACTTAAAAAATGTACACGACTGGATATAGGGAGCCAATGTTGCTCCTTTAGAAGAGGTGAAACATGGGTCTCTTCTTTGTGCATCATAAAACAGTTTTACTGCACTGTTTTACAGAAGCTGAAGCTTCCTCAGATGTCCCTGAGAAGCAATACTAGGGCAGAGAATTACGAGGTTGCTCGGAAAGTAATGCCCCACATGTTTTTTCCCAGTCCAGAATGAGGATAGAGGTGTAAAACTGAAAGGGTATGTCACCCGGTTGCCGGTGACACAAAGATTATACGCCACTAGGTAGCGCTGTTAAAGAACAAAGAGTCCAAGTGTAGGGTAATCAAGGCTTTTATTCCCCGTTTAAAGCAAGGTTCAACTAAGAGATTTTTTAGATAACAGAAACAGTCCTTTGTTTCAAAAGGTACCAATATTCACTGGTTAGTTAACTGTTACTTCACAGTTTAAAGCAGGTTTTCTTCAAAGTAATATTCAGTATAATAAACATCAAATTATACTTCATTTATTCTTCTGTGGAGCATACATACTTTGGAGCATAGGCAGTGCACCAATCACATTCCATTTCCTCAGGCAAAGGTGAGGGAATAGTGCTGGGAGAATCCACTTCCATCAATTCCTCTCCCCTATACTGATTCAAAGGGCTTCCACTGTCCCTGTCTATTTCAGCATGGTAATCTCCAGCTTGGGAGTTTGGCTTCACATAACCAGGGACTCTTAAGGCTGGCGGTAGTTTAGTGAACCAGTCTGCACTCTTGTTTCCCTTAGGAGGAATACTTCTTTTAGCATAACTTTTAGCAGTACAATCATTACAGTTAATCTTCAATGCCTCATACCTTGGCTCACTGAGTAAAAACTTCCGTTGCTTATAAAACTGCTTTTCCCTCTCAATAGGTGAAACTGGGCAATGATCCTCTAGAGATAAGCTTCTGTCAGAACCTTCCTCTCTGGTTCTTAGCTTTCTTCTATGTTACAGGCAGGCAGAGTATAGGAACTAGGCGTGGCAGAGCCTCTCACCTTGGAGCAACTTCCACCAAACTCCCCTTGCACAACAGGTCCAGTTTGGGCTTTCTGGCTTCCCACCTTGTGAGGTCTGTTTCTCCTCCAGCTTCCAGCTTGGCTTCTTTCACAGCAATCAGGCTTATGTCCTTGATAGCCTCCAGGCTTCTCTGCTGTTTCACCTTCTAATCCAGCTCCAGTTCCTTCTTCCTCTTTCTCCTCCTTCCTCAGCTCCTGCTGTGTCTACTGCTTCCTCTGCTTATGCCACTCCTCCCCAGAAGCATTCTGCTCTGGCTTATAAAGTGAACCGTTACTGCTGACTTCCTGGTTCCCTTTCAGCTGCAGGTCATCAGTGAGCTTAGGTTCATTAAGACCAGTATGTCTGTTCCTGCTCCCTCTAGCTGTGCCTGGAGGTAACTGCACATCTAGTTCTTCTAAAACAGGATTTCTTTTCTTAAAACCAACTTTATTAATGCCCGCATCATGACAGGTATTAAATTGGAACTTCAAAAAGACACGTGTGTAATTTTACAGTCATCCAACAAATAGCGAGGCAGTAGTGATCCTTCAAATGGCGTCTGTGAGTGACACAAGGTACAAACAGCGAGCTATAATTGAATTCTTGATGGAGGAGAAAGTGAGGGGGGGGGCTTTTTGTCCCGGATCGTCACAGGTGACGAAACCTGGGCTCACCACTATGAACCAGAGACTAAAAGGCAGTCCATGGAATGGCATCATGCTCACTCACCAAGAAAAAAAAAAGTTCAAGACCACTCCTTCCGCTGGAAAAGTGATGATCACCATCTTTTGGGACACTGATGGTGTAATTCTGGTGGATGTGCTTGAGAGAGGTGACTCAATCAATTCAGACAGGTACACCAAAACCCTTCAAAAACGGAAACGGCATTACTTGTGAGTACGGCCTAACAGTAATCCAGGAGACATGTTGCTTCAACACGATAATGCTCACCCTCATACAAGCCTCTGAACCCAAGAGGCAATGGCCAAATTTGGTTGGACAGTGCTCCCCCACCCACCCTACAGTCCTGATCTTGCACCATCAGATTTTCATCTGTTTGGAGCACTAAAGGATGGCCTGCGTGAAACAAGGTTTGAAGATGACGGGAGCGTGATTCATGCTGTAAAAAAATGGCTGCATGAACATGACACGAGCTGGTACAGAGGAGGAATTAATACCCTCGTTTCTCGCTGGCGTAAGGCCGTAGATGTTGATGGAGCTTATGTAGAAAAATAATATGTGTTAAAGACACATTAATTTATACTGCGAGTGATTTTTATACATTTTGAATGAAAACTCTCCGAGAAAAATAATGTGGGGCATTACTTTCTGGACAACCCTCGTACAATAATCCAATTGCATTACAATGAGGGCATGTACCAAAGATTTATAGCCCTAGAGTCCAGGGAGAGCTTCGGGGATTTTATTCTGCGTAAAATAGCAAAAGAGGCTCTTACAGTTTGTGATATGTAAGAGTTAAAGGTCAAATTATTGTCCCAGATAAACCCTAGCAGCCTAATTTTGTCTTTAACTGTGATTGAGACTGAACTAATTCTTGAGATAAAAAGTAAGGGGCATGTTTACTAAAAACCGCCAATGTGCGCAGCCGCACAATAGCGCACTAAAAGCGGATTTAAGAGCACTTAAGCGCCCCGCACACGTGCGCTGAAGCCCCGCATCCGTGCGCGTCACACTAACGGGTGCCGCACAAGTACGGGCCCGCAAATGTCCGATAGAGGCGTGGAAAGGCTAACGGAGGGCGGAGGAAGGCCCCGGAGGGGCGGAGAGAAGGGGTTAATGGGCGGGGAAGGGGAGGGGAGGGGAGAGGAGAGGCGCCCCGCACATTATCGGGGCTGAATTTCAAAGGAAAAATAGCACGAGTGAATCACTCGCGGTAGAATGCATTTAAAGGGAAGAGAAACCATTTCCGTCAGCAATGTACAGCAAAACCGGGGAAACCTGCAAAACGTGAGCAGTGTGATACATGTGCACAGCCCAAAAGTGGAATTAAAAATAGAAAAGGACCACAACAAAAATTGTAAAAATAGGAATTCAGCTGGGGAACAGTTATAGTAATGGGCAAAACTAAAAAACACACCCAGGAAAGCTCCAGCAAAAAGAAATGATTTTTGGAAAGGTGTACGGAGCGGAGACTCTTCCAAAAAACATTTCCTTTTTGTTGGAGCTTTCCTGGGAGTGTTTTCCATGGTTGCCCATTAATATCACTGTTGCCCAGCGTGGTGATATTGTGTCCCCCATTTTCCATGGTCATTTCCGGGGTTTATGTGCACGTTTGTCACCAGACAGGGTGCATGTGCCCACAGTAAAAATGCGTAGAGCAGGGTTTGCGACTCCATCCTGCCAGGTTTACTACCTCCAGGGGCTGCACTGTCTCTGTGGGCATAGTGTGGTGCAGCGGACAGAGCCAGTACCTCTAGGACCAGAGGGTCAGAGGTTCAAATCCCAGCTGGGGCACTTGCCAGCCCAGTCCCTATATTTTACCCACCACTAAACAAAGATAGCGCAGAATCCCTTGTATTGCAGGGAACATAAGCATGGGGAAAACACCCATATTTTACCCAACACCGCACACACACCACAACAATGGGCATTACCTACAGCCAAGTCCCCCAAATGCAGTCCCGTACTGCCACATTGCTATCAGGTCATCTGCTTTTTCTGAGAGAAGCTCATGCCAGCATGTTGGCGGACGAGTACATGTGGTGCAGGGGGCAGTGGCTGCTAGCCACAGAAGACAGAGGCCTAGCCATGTGCAGGCTGGCACAGTCCACTGCAACAGACAGGCCCTGCCGGACCCACAGTCATGGATGTTCCAGGGAATCCATCCAATCTGTGGCTACACGGTGGTGCAGTGCACACAGACAGTGCATGCAAGAACAGAAGGTCAAAGGTTCAAAGCCCAGCTGGGGCTACCGCCAATCCTGCCCACATATTTTTCCCACAACTAAACAGTGATAGTAAGGACATATGCAATGGTACTACGTATATCTTTTACCCCACTGAGCACAGACACCATGAACAGGGGCAGTACCTAGAGCAGAATCTCCCAAATGCAGTCCTGGTGGGCCACACACCAGTCAGGTTCCATGCTGCCACTCATACAAATGCCTGTGCTGTATATCTATGCACCACCCCCATGGCATGTAGATGTAGCTCATGCATATTCATGAGGGACAGCAGGAAAACCCGAACAGTGCGATGCAAACCTGGACTGGAGCTGGGAATCTCTGCCGTAAAGCAGCAGCCAACAGGGCCAGACACACCCACACCCACAGGCCCCATTGGCCAATGTCTCCTGGAGAGGCAGAACATTGGACCCTGCGTGCATCTCCCAATACTAGCACCTGCATACCTTAGCAATGTCACCCTACACCTGAGGTATACGGTACACAGCTCTGAGACGTTTGCTAGGAGTACTGGCAGATAGATATCCATACGTTACGCACATACTGCTAGTTGACCCCATCAGAACAATCTGTTAGGTGTTTGCGTGCTCCAGGCCTGGCCTCTGACGGTGTTTACCACCCTGGGGAGTGACCCCCAGCAGTACTGCGTACCATATCCATGCCTTGCCGTGCCCAGGACCGGTTTGGTGGGCAAGGCTAATTACCTCCTCAATAGTAGCACCATGATGGCATAGGTGTGGAAGTGTGTGTCTGTCTATACAGTGGGTGTTGGCTGCAAGCCCCTTCCACAGCCCACACTGCCAGCACTGTTGCCAGTATTGGCCTGCCAATGTGCATAATGAGTAGCAAGGGACCATGGGTACATCTCAGACAGGGTGGGCTGACCAGGATGCAGCTGCACAGGGCATAGGGCACTGGAAGGGACATGGTAGTGGTCGGCCACCACCTACACAGACAGGGTGACCTCTGTATGTGCTGCTGGGGGATCACTCTCACCCTGAGTGTGCAGTGATGGCAGCATGGCTAGGCACCCCCATAGTGCTGTATTGTGTTTCTCTCATGTGATATATATGTGTTTCCTGTTGGGGCCTCTTCACTAACTTATCTGCTTGTGTGTGCTGCCACCCCAGTTGTGGGTGCATGCATTTCCATCAGGACCAACCAGCAGACTGTGCACAGATGGTATGTGTCTTGATGGAGCGCCTTGCAGGGTGCAGTGGCTGATGGCTTGCTGCAGGAGAATATCAGATAGTGGTGGGGTGCATCTGTGAATATCCAGGCCTAATGTCTGTCTGATATTGTGTTATGGATGTGTGTGGAGCTGCTTGGACTGCCCTGTAGGGTGTCTGTTCCCCAGCAGGACCGGGGTTGATGGTCCACTCTACTGCCATCAGTGCAGGGGGGGGGGGTGGGATGGGGATCTGTTGGTGGGAAACCGTGTTTTATCCACCTAGGGGTCCTTGGGGGGGGGGGGGCTTTGGAGCTCTGGCATGGCCACATTCAGCCATGTAAGGTGTTGTGGACCTGGTCCTGGGCGCAACATCACAAACTCAGGGTGAGCACAGTAACCGCACAATGTGATGGTGTTTAGCTACTCTTTGCCATTTGTCCACCCACTCAGGACACCCTACCAGGCCGAGGTGCTGTGTGGGTGCACACGGACACGTCCCCCTACCAGGCCGGGGAGCGTTAGGGGTGCATTTCCCATCCTGTGTGCATCTGTGGACAGCTGATTTGCATGTGCAGTGCATCATGGGTACGGGTGGCCTAACCCTATCCTGTTTACAACAGCAGACTGTCTGAGCTGACGTGCAGGCTATCTGCAGCCAGCCAGGGGCTTGCTTACAGCTATAGAGCTGTAGCCCAATGGTTACGTCACTGCCTGTACAGCCAGAGGTCATGGGTTCAACCCCACAGTGGGGTTCTGTGATAGGGGTGTCCAAAGCATTTTTTAATGTACTGTACATATGTTGATGCCAGCAATAACACCCTCAGCGTACTGTACCCATAAGGTGCCTCTGAGGGTGCTTTATGGGGCTCTGAGGGTGCTTTATGGTTGGCATCCATATAGGGTGCACTATACATTATCCTGTGTCGCAACATATATGCTGCCCTATAGGGGACATTCTAGGGTGCCTTTGCGGACGGTGCACTGTAACATGTGCCTTATGGGCCGCCTTATGTTAACATGCTGTGAGAGTGCGTTTGCTAGTAGTTATCACAAAATAAAATTTAAAAGCCTCCTACAGCACTCCACAACATAAAACATACTGCCTCAACTAGCCTTTTTCACAGGGCATTGTGAGGGATTGAACCCCTGGTCCCTGCACCATTGGTCAGTGTCTTAACCATTGTGCTGTGGCTGTGTTCCTTTGCTTTACCATCAGCACGCAGCCTTATGCCCATCAGCGCGCCGCATCCTGCTGCCCTCACTTAACAGTGCGCCGCCTTATGCCGTCCAAAATTACTTTGCCTCCACATTCAAGGTGGTGCCTCAGCTGGCCTTTTTCGTTGCGCACAATGGGGGATTGAACCCGTGGCCCCTGCACCATTGGTTAGTGTGTTCACCGTTGTGCTACAGCTCTGTTCCTATATGTGCCCAGCAGCGCCCCGCTTAGCCTTCCCACGTGCTAATGTGGGACCCGCACATTAGCACGACGCGCACACGTACGGTCGGGTTTTTTTCTTTTTACTGCCTGAACCGCCCACTCCTTATATGGCACAGGCACACTACCGCGGCCCCGCACATTAGGAATGTTTAGTAAACATGCCCCTAATTGTATTGCCCCAGAATGACTGCCAAATTGCTTCAGTCTTTTTTTGTATTTAAGACCAATTTGCTTTCTTCCAACCAAGAAGTGATTTTGTCTAGTTATGCATTCAATTTAGTCTCAAGGTTAGAGTCCCAGACATCCACGGCTACCAGAAGCTGAATGCTGGGGCTAAAATGGAGCCCTGAGAGACACTGAAAGAGGTTGAGAAGTTAAAGAATTTGTGTCAGTTGACACATAAAAATGCCTTTGTGAGAAATATGATCTGAACCAATTATGACCTGCCCCGTGAGTCCATATGATTGTAATCAATCCAGCAGCATGAAGTGGTCAATGGGATCTTATGGCAGCATTTGATTCAATTTAATCACCAAGACGTCCTTCCAGCTGTCCAGGTCCACTTCATTGAGATGGGCTAGCAAAGTTGTTTCAGTACTATGACCATTTCTAAATCCCAATTGTCTTGGATGAAAGGTGTATGAATTTAGAAAATGGATTAGTTGCTCAGCCACGGCTTTTCTAAGAGTTTTGCTGGGAAACAAAAGGTTCGAAATTGGTCTATAACTTTCTAGGTCATCCAAAAAAGACCCAAGGGATCAGTGACCAAGGCACCTGTGTCATTCTGGAGACCCCCAAAGCAGTGTGTCTCAGAGAACACTGATAAGAACATGAGCGTGCCAGGCCAAACACATAACTACAAATGGCACCTCCATGCATCCTTTCCACTGCTACTAGAACGGATTCAAAAAAAGTTCTCAAACTGCCTTGATTGACTCCAAACCCTATTAGGAAATACTTAAAAAGCTCCATGTAGGAAAAAAGGATGCCCACGCCGAACCCCATTCCACACACCACATCTCAACTGGAAAGGAAGTGAAAGATATCACTTACATCAGATCTCTCAACAGAACAATGTTGCTGTCTGTGTCCGGAATCCTACATCAACTCCAGAAATCAGGCAAACCCGACTCCAAACACAAAGAAAAACATGTCTTCACCTCCACTGAAAGCAGAGCACCCTACTAAACCTAGAATGACATTTATACACATGTGTTCAAAGAAAGGAAGACACCATGACCTGGGCAAGCAGGGTCTCCCATCCTGACCCCTGCCCTCACCCAAACCCTACAAAGAGAAGGCAATGTGTTACTCTTGATCTGGGAAACTAAATCCCGCCCAAGGACCAGATTTGGCCTCAAACCCAGCCACGGACCAATAAACTGACTGCTGCCCTAAGTACCAGAATTCATCTAGGTGGCTTCTTCAAGATTTCTAACAAGACAGACCACCCACTTTCAAATGAATAGCCCCCAGAGCCAACCAGGAGACTGCAGAGGTTCCACCATGGCTACTAAGTACAGAGGAGTCTGTCCTACTAGGCCATCCTCCCCCAAAAATCAACTAAAGTTCCAGACCATGCCAATCGCTATGAACCATGACCGGTTGGATGATACACTGCCACAACCTTGAGCACCATGTCATCAGTGCCAACAAACGTTCTATAGAAAGAATCAAGCCAGGGACTTAAATGGCTGCCTTTCATGCCAAAATCCCTCCACTCTAAAAGGATATCAACTTGGCCCCCCATAAGAACATAAGAACATAAGATATGCCATACTGGGTCAGACCAAGGTCCATCAAGCCCAGTATTCTGTTTCCAACAGTGGCCAATCTAGGTCATATGTACCTAGCAGTTTCCCCAAGAGACACAAGTTCCACAATGCTTGTACTGGGTCAAGCATTGATATCTTCGGTCACTTCTTAATAATGGTTTATGGACCTTTCCTCCAGGAACTTGTCCAAACCTTTTTTAAACCCAGCTACACTAACAGCCTTTACTACATCCTCCGGTAACAAATTCCAGAGTTTGATTACACGTTGAGTGAAAAAATATTTTCTTTTATTAGTCTTAAATAGTTTACCCTGTAGCTTCATTGCATGTCCCCTAGTCTTTCTATATTCTGATAACGTAAACAATCGATCTACGTTTACCCGTTCCACTCCGTTCATTAATTTATAGACTTCTATCATATCTCCCCTCAGCCGTCTCTTTTCCAGGTTAAAGAGCCCTAACCTTTTTAGCCTTTCCTCATAGGAGTATCCTTCCATCCCCTTTACCATTTTGGTGGCTCTTCTCTGAAACTTTTCTAAAATCGCTATATCCTTTTTAAAATACGGCGACCAGAATTGCACACAATATTCAAGGTGCGGTCTCACCATGGAACGCTATAGAGGCATTATAATATCTTTTGTTTTATTTTCCATTCCTTTCCTTATCATACCTAGCATTCTATTTGCTCTCTTGGCTGCCACTGCACACTGGGCCGAGGGTTTTAACATGGTATCCACAATGACGCCTAAATCTTTTTCCTGGGTGGTGGTTCCTAATGTGGAACCTTGCATCGTGTAACCATAGTTTGGGTTGTTCTTCTCTAGGTGCATAACCTTGCACTTGTCCACATTAAATTTCATCTGCCATTTTGATGCCCAGTCTTCCAATTTATCAAGATCCTCTTGCAATTTTTCACAATCCTCTTGGGTTTTAACAACTTTAAATAGTTTTGTGTCATCTGCAAATTTGATAACCTCACTCGTTATTCCACTTTCCAGGTCATTTATGAATATGTCAAAAAGCAGCGGACCCAGCACAAATCCCTGGGGTACACCACTATTCACCTTTCTCCATTGGGAAAATTGGCCATTTAGCCCTACCCTCTGCTTTCTATCTTTTAACCAGCTCCTGATCCACAATAGTACACTGCTTCCTATCCCATGACTCTTTAGTTTTGCCAAAAGTCTCTGATGAGGGACCTTGTCAAAGGCTTTCTGAAAGTCCAGATACACAATATCAACCGACTCACCTTTGTCCACCTGTTTATTCACTCCTTCAAAAAAAACATAAGATTAGTAAGACAAGATCTTCCTTGTCTAAAGCCATGTTGGCTGTCTCCCATTAGGTCGTGACTATCTACATGCTGAGTAATTTTATTCTTTATGATGGTTTCTACCATTTTTCCCGGTACTGACGTCAGGCTCACCGGTCTGTAGTTTCCCGGATCACCCCTGGAACCCTTTTTAAAAATTGGTGTTACATTGGCGATCCTCCACTCTTCAGGTATTAGAGATGATTTTAATGATAGTTCACAGATTACTAATAGCAGGTCTGCAATCTCATATTTCAGTTCTTTCAACACCCTTGGATGTATACCATCCGGCCCAGGTGATTTGCTACTCTTCAGTTTATCTAATAGTTGTAAGACATCTTCCCGATGTATCGATATTTCCTTCAATTCTTCCGCACCTTTAAATACCACTTCAGTCATGGGTAACATCCCTACATCTTCCTCAGTAAAGACTGAAGCAAAGAATTCATTCAGTCTCTCCGCTATCGCCTTGTCGCCTCTTAGTGCTCCTTTAACCCCTTTATCATCTAAGAGCAGCCAATTCTCTTTTTTTTCCCCTTGAAACATGACTGCTTGGAAGAGGAAATCATCATAGGCCGGGGACCCCAAATTGTAAATTCCCACCTAAAAAAGGGCCGACTAGACCTCTGATGCTTACTGGCATGCCGTAGGGAGAAATCCATAATATCCTGACCTGGCTTTTTGAAAAATATCAAACACAGTGCTGCACGTTGCCTTGCCCTGTGGCAGCAAAGAGACAACTGAGGCACATGCTGAAAGATGTACCTGTGCAGCCGCGGTAAGTCTGTTCGCCCTTAAGAGCAGGCCGGATATGAGCCCTACGATGTTTGGCTGCCATCCCATCAAGGGAATGCTAGCTGCTGATACTGTTGGCCGTCAGCCCTGCAGTTACCGGCTTTCTCCCATTAAAGAGGACATCAGCCAATGACTAACCAGTAGCTGAACCAGAGCCTGAGAAATCCACCCCACCCGAACTAAAAATCATTGCAGACTTTGGAGTGGGGTTTGGGGGGGGGAAGAGTTCACAACATACCACTCAATGTTCTCCCACCAGCCAGAGAGGAAGTAGTCACGATCCTGCACCATGAAAACTCCCGTGCCCCCTCCCAAAGGTTGGGGAGGAGGAAAGGGGGGAAACTCCGATCAAAGTTACTCCCAGCCTGTCTCTTAGAGCCTGAGGAGGAGCAAATGGGTGGGGAGGGAGAGGGCCTTGGTACCACTGGGTTCTGCACCCCAGGGCCTGCTGCCAGCAAAGGCTGACCTATGCCCCCAAAATCATCATCTTTACTCCAGTTCAGACTGCACAGACTAGACAACCTCCATCTGCTGGATGCTGAGAAATACTGATCAGAGGAGGGCTGCACAGGACTCTTATACCGTGATGTCAGCAAACCAATGATTCTCAGTCTCCATCTGCTGGTAGGCGAGCATAACCCATGCATCTGGACTAGATGGACGATGAGGAAGCTTGCTTTGCAGTTAAGCATTGGTCAAGTAGTTCCTACATTTGTCCAGCAGCAGATGCAAACGCATACCTTGCTACAGATGGAGCAGCTAGTGAGATGCTTTAGTTCCATTAGAAAGAAGAGCTGCTGCGGTGTAATTTTGGGACCCTTTCGTTAAAGTCTTGGGCTCCATGATGGAATGCTATTCTCAATGTGGTCTCCATGTAAGGGAGAAAGTGTGTGTGTGGGGGGGGGGGTTGTATAGTAAAAAGTTGGAAATTTCCTGGTACATTTATGAATGCTATATTTAGAGAATCTTTTTAGTGAAAAATCAGTTTTTACTAATTTTTCACTTTCCTTTATAACCTCCTGGCTAACAAAATTGAAGGGCATAATTAGGCCATACGCACAACATTCCAAACCTGAAAAGGGTGCTGAAGTCTAAATACATAAAAAGCAACCGGTCTGGTAACCATAACCATAACCATACCACCTTTTCATCGGACTACCTTTCGAGACCTATACATAAGTGCATTAACATGGCGAACACAATACTTTGCCCATCCTGAAAGAGTGGTTTGTGCATTTCTCTCTGCTTCTGTCTTATTATGCACATTAACATTTTGAAGCAATTCTCTTTTTTTGTACTCATTTCTAAGGTAGCAAGCTCCACTCCTGTCTCTTACATTCCCAGTGGTGACTGGAGATATATTCAGTGGTAGAATTATGGACAACAGATGGAAAACTCTGGAAGCACACTGGCGGGCACGTTTAATTTGTGCCTATGTATTTTCTACTAATTCTCATTTGTCTCATTTAGCCAGCGAGACAAAAAGACCACAATATACTTTATGTATTGTGGACCAGAATCTTAGCAGCCTATGAAGACCTTTACTGGTCCAGTATAAGATTAAGAGATGCTACACTAGTCCCTTCTTTGGGGGCACCATTAGTTTATTTAACCTACCTCCTGATGCTGCTGCTCGTCCTCCTGCATCACTACAGGGCAGTACGGTTTTTGTCTGCCAAGTCTGTGAGGGGAAAAGAACAAACAAAAGGAAACTAATTTCAGAAGATGAAGCACCTGAAGAAAACACACCCATCTCAGAAAGACATCAGTTTATCTTCTGTCTGCCAGGAATGTAGAGGGTAAGTTCAAAAACTTGCCTCTTACATGTGAAGGCCCAGTAGGCGCCTATTTCACTCGTATTTAATAAAAGGCAGATAAATATCTATGTTTATAAAAGTTGCCCTAACAAAACTGGCAGAAATCATGGCTAAAACTAAGCCATAGACATTTACGCAAGTATTTTATTTTATTTATTTTATTTAACAGTATTTCTAAACCGCCTTATCTTAAAAATCAAGGTGGTATCACGGCAAACAATCAGGTCAGGTGAGTGTGTTATACATGCAGTGGGGGGAAATTGAGTGTGTGTCGTGTTGTGTGTTAGATTGGTATGAGCTATTTACAGAGTGGGCTATATACAGAGGTGCAAAAACAAATTCCATGCATACATTGGTTAGGCGGGATCATGCGCTGTTGTTCATTCTCTGAAGTTATGTGATGTGTCCATAGTGTTCTATGAACAGTATGGTTTTTAGCTGTTTTCTGAAGTCTTTTAGGTCTGTAGCGGCCCTCAAGTCGTCCGGGAGTTTGTTCCATATTGTTGGAGCGGCCATTGAGAGTGCTCTGTCTGTTGTGTCCTTGCGTGTGTGTTTGTATTCACTGGGGGTGCTGACTCTGTTGTGGGTTTGTTTTCTTCTGGGACGCGTACTGGTGTCTGATTGTATGAGTGTGTGTAGGCTGTTGGCTGATGTGTGGTGTTTGATCTTGAATATGTTTATGATAGTTTTGTATTTGATGCGTGCACCGATTGGAAGCCAGTGTAAGTCTTTTAAGGTGGGTGTGATGTGCTCCTGTCTTGCCGTTCCTGTTATGATTCGTGCAGCAGTGTTTTGTGCTAGTTGTAGAGGTTTGAGGGCTTGTTTCGGTAGGCCGAGGTATATCGGATTGCAGAAGTCCAGTAGTGGGGTTATCAGTGCTTGACAGACGGTACGGAAGTGTTCCGGGGCAAGGAGCGGCTTTAGTCTCCTGATGATTCGCATCTTGTAGTAGGCTTTTTGGGTTGTTTTGTCTATGTGTGGTTTGAGATTGAGTTTATTGTCCAGAGTAACTCCGAGGTATCTCACTTCTGATCTTATTGGTATAGTGGTGCTTTGTATCTTTAGATTTGGTGGGTGTTTGAAGCCTTGGTTCCGGGTGATGATTAGGGCTTCGGTCTTGTTGTAGTTTATTGCTAGGTTGTTGTTTTGACACCAACTCTCCATTTGGGTGAGGCAGTCTGTTATCTTAGAGAAGTCCGGGTTGTTGATTGATATCGGGGTGTAAATCATTATGTCGTCTGCATAAATTGTGTATTGAATGTTGTTCTTTTTCATGATATTGCAAATTGGTTGTATGTAGATGTTAAATAGGAGAGCTGAGAGTGCGGATCCTTGAGGTACTCCTTGTTGGACGTTTATGGGTCGGGAGGTGTTGTGTCCTGACTTGACCTGTAGCTGTCTTTCGGTTAGGTACGAGTGGAACCACTTCAATGTGATACCGTGTATACCAGTGTTCTTTAGTCTTTCTAGGAGGGTGTTGTGGTCCACTGTGTCGAAGGCTGAGGAGATGTCGATGAAGATCATTATGATTCCATTCATGGTGTTGTCGATTATTCTTAGGATGCTGTCGAAGAGGTAGATCAGTAGCGTTTCGACTCCATGGTTGGGACGAAATCCGTGTTGGTTGTCATCGAGTGTTTCCTGTTTGTCGATGTGTTCCTGAAGTTGTAGTTGGACCGTTTTTTTCAATGATTTTTGCAAGGAAGGGTATGCTGGAGATTGGTCGATATGCTGCTGGATCCTTTTTGTCGAGATTTGTTTTCTTTATGATTGGTCTTACTGAAGCAAGCTTTAGTTGTTTTGGCATGAGTCCTTGAGTGAGTGAGTTGTGTATTATTTTATGTATGGTGGGGATGAAGCAGGATTTGGTGGCTTTGACCCATGACACTGGGCATGGGTCTGTAGGGGCAGTGCTTGTATTGATTGTAGAGATGATGTGGGATATCTGTTCAGTTGAGGGTGAGTAGAATGTGCCCCAGGTTTTGGGGTGTACGTCCGACCTGGTGGTCCCACTAGATGTTGTTCGCTCCGTGGAGTGAAATTTGTCTTTGATGTGATCTGCGAAATCCTGTGGGTCAACCTGTACTTCGCCTTCTGTTGTTTGTTCTTTTGTGAGGATCTTTACTATTTCGAAAAGCTCTCTGGGTTTGTTGATAGAAGTATTTATCATGTTTGTGTGGAATTCCCTCTTTGATTGGTTGATGAGTTCATTGTAGTGTTTTTGCTTTGTTAGATAGAGATGCTGGTCAGCGGTTGATTTGTTTTTTCTCCATCTCCGTTCAATCTTCCTGAGCTCTCTCTTTTCCTTTCGTATTTTTTCTGAGTACCATGGCTTGTTTTGTCTCCTGTTGTGGTGTTGTTTCTTGATCCCACCGTCAGATGGTTTGGCGGCGTTCGCTAGAATGCTGTTCCAGCTGGAGACTTGTTCTTCTAGGTCGTCTGTGGTAACGTTCAAGTGTTGTGTTGTGTCCTGTATGAATTCGTCCCTGTCGAAACGTTTGAATCGTCTTTGCGTGTGAGAGATGTTAGCTCTTTCGTTCGTCTGGTCCTCTTGATATCGTAGTTTGGTCTCGATTAAGTAATGGTCGGACCATGGCACTGGGGTAATGGTAGGTGGAGAAATTAGTTCTCTTGATGTTAGGTAGTTGGATGCAAAGATGAGGTCTGGGGATGATCCATGTCTGTGTGTTGGTGCATTGATTATTTGTGTGAATTGGAGTGAGGTCATTGCTTGGAGGAAGGCCTCTGCGTCTTTGGCATTGGTGGACTTGAGGTTGAAGTCTCCGATCATTAGCACTGGTTTGTTGTTTGTTGTTATGGCACAGGCTTCTTCGAGAGTGAGGGCTAGTTCATCGGGTGGAGCTCTGGGTGCTCTGTAGGTTAGGCAGATTGCGATGTTCTTGTTTTTGATGCTAATTGTGTTACATTGCTGTGTGTCTGTGAAGTTCTGTGTCTTGAATTTTAGCTTTGTTTTCGCTATTATCAGGACTCCTCCTCCACGCTTGTGGGTGCGTGGGCAGTTGTATGCTGAGTAGTTGTCCGGTACCAGTTGGTTGAGTAGTACGTTGTCGGTAGGGTTGAGCCATGTCTCTGTGATGCATATTATGTCGGGCTGTCGCTCTTCTATGTGGTCTACAATAGTGTGTATCTTGTTGCAGACGGATCTGGCATTTATGAGCTCAATCGTTGTTGTTTTCGTTGCTGAGGTTGGTGTTCCATGAGTTTCCTTTGTGCTTGCGTGGGAGTTTGATTTGTGTCTGTTCAGTTCAGTCGCTTTGCCTGGTAAGCCCTGAGTGTCTCTTTGTGTGTGTGCTGTGGTTCTGAGTATGGTAATGCAGTTGGTGGATGCCATATTGTGTTTGCTTGTGGGTAGTGGAGGTGTGTGGTTGGTGGGAGGAGTTGTGTGACTAGTAGGTAGAGTGGTAGGAAGTATGTGGGGTGCATGTTTTCCCTTCTGATGTTCTGTTAGGGTGACGCCTGCTTTCTTGAGATTTTGAGCACCCTGATGGTAAATCGTTGCTCTGCCAAACTCTGCCTTTTAACAGGTCTACACTCGATTAGCTTTGTAAAAGTACAGATTCCTATCACAAATATTTTTATGCACAGGCTAAATTTTATAAAACATATTACACATGAAAATGCTTTTAAAAGCATTTTTTCAGTTTGCTTTCTTAAAATAGAAATATGATAAATTTAGTTCTCTGCATCATCTTTTATAAAAATTTCCCTCAGTGCCTATATCACCAACCAAAATCTGAAGACCTGACCGCCAAAGATGAGAATCTGCAATTGCTTCTCCTCAGTGGCATGCTCTCAATTTAATCCAGCCTATATGCCGTACACCAACATTTCTGAAGTCTGAGGCTATAATTGCACACTAGGATTCTATTCTATTGAAAGATGATGCCGAGAACTAAAATTTATCATATTTCTATTTTAAGAAAGCAAACTGAAAAAGGAAAGTCTGATTTTTAGATAACACTAATTTTTCAAATCATGTTGGCGCAAGACATCTTCCAACAAAAGAAAACATTTGACAAGCCACAGTGTAAATCAGATCAGTTTTTGCTTCAAAGTCAAATAAGTTTATACACAGCAGTACTTAAAGAGTTAAAGCACGATGCCTTGAAAAGATCAGTTATACCTTACATAAGTTACCACACCAGATGGAATTTGCCCTCCTTCCAGTCCTGCCAAACCAGTCCACACCAAATGGGATTAACCCTTCTTCCAGTAGGTGGAGACAGGGACAAGACTCATCCCATCTCCCTGCAAATTTAGGTGCAGTCAGGAAGCCAACCAATATTGCAACTGTCCAAGCTTCCTTTCCCTATAACTTAAAGTGAATATTAGTACTATCACTTATTCACTTTAGGATGCAACTCACATGTCACCCCTTTTATAAGCAGTTTAGCATACACATATTTCCAATCTCTCAGTTTTCCGTAAGGCAATAAATATTCATCTGTTCTGACAGTTCCATGATCACATTCCTTAAACCTAATTAACAGTCACAGACAGACGGCCCCACATCGCTGACAACTCTTAAGCTTAAGTCGCTATAGGAAATACACACCATTATGTAATATAGTTCAACTCTGTTTAACCTCCAAGCTGACATCCCTGTTCAGTGGAAAACATTTCAATTTTATTGTTATATGTAAATTGCTCTGATTATAAAATAGTGGTATATAAAATCAAAATGTATATATGTATGTTTGTTTATATCTGCAACATATTCACATCCCCTGCTGTTGGGCAGCTGAACAAGAGCGGGAATCATGGACTGGTCTGACAGGACTCGAGGAACATCAATCAGGCAAGGCATAACTGCTCTTTCCTCTTTGTCTTGCCTAGACCATTCCACAACAATGGGACATACCAAAGTGAAAAAAAAGGGCAGGGAAAGACCACAGCAGCAACATGAGTTTGTGCTGCTTACTATCGCAGGACACTATGCTAGATGCAGGAGGGGCAGAGAGAGCTGTCCCACTGGATTTAGCACAGCTCGCCATGGTAATACCGCCACAGGGAGCAACTTACACCACCCTCTGTGTTGGCAGTAGTTGCTCCTCACCTAAGCACCAGCAGCACAGACTTTCAAGGCCTGCACTGGCGCATCACAGCAGAAACGCCCACATCCTGAAGAGATACATGTGGTTTTAGCAAAGAGCCCCACACTACATTTTAGCACAGTGTCAAAAACACGTGCTACCTGTGTAGTGTACCTTAGTAAAGATGCCTCCATGTGTCACTTGTTCACAATGCCCCAGTTACTGTGTCACCACTCGGTGTCACAGAGAAGACAATGAGCCTGACCCCACCTTGAGAATTGGTAGGAAGCTGCACAAGGCATCACAACTGCCAATCCCTTGTCTGACTGCCTTCAGTGGCTACAGTTATGTGAACTCCACGACTGCTCTAGTGGTTCCTATTAAATTGGAGGGGGATCCAAGGCCTGATCTTGCCCATTTGGATTATCCATACTGGCAAAGGCCACCTGCCTGATTTCCTTAGAGGGGAGGCACAGGCCTTCTCTTTGCACCATGAAAAACTCCTCCAAAACGGTACCTTTGCTACCATGGCTCTGTTCCCATAATTTGATTGTATCAGGGTGCTCAAATGATTCAGAACCTCAACTCTACTGCCGCTGGTGAACCTGAGGGAGCAAAGCTCCTGACGGCTAAGTAGATAGATGCAAAATATGTTCAGAAATAGAGCAGCTCGATAGGGTTTATAGGCCTTGCAGACCTGGCCAAGGAAAACTCCATACAGGCATTCTGCCAGAAGATACATAAGCAATCCTAGTCAGTCACCTTGCCCTGCTGGGTACATTCTGGGGAGTTACACTACTGGCGATAAGAGATTTGAACAAAAATCTCTCTTCACTAGGGCTGTTTCCTGTTCCGCCTGCGAACATCAATCCTGAATTGAAATGAATTTTATTGCCAGCAGGGTCATTACCCCTGGATATGGAATCTACCAGGTGGCAGCACCAGCACCACTTCCTGAAAAACCTCAAGGCAAACCACATTCACCTCCTAAGATCGCAAGCAGTCTCAAAGTGTGGATAATTTCTCCATGTATAAGGGGAATGGACCACACTCTAGGCTGGCCTTACACATTAACCTGGCGAGCATGCACTAACCCAGGTTAAAAAGGTCTAGGGCGATGAAAGGTACAGGAATATTTCTGGTTAACATCAAGTCAAACAATAGCAAAGTTCTGATGGGACAACATTGATCTGCCATTAGTATCATGATGACTGCCAGCATTATAACTACACAGCACAATGGCTCATGTCACCACCTGGTGGGAGCATAGACAGACATCAATTTAGAGCCATCTCCACAATGCATACTGGCTTCATGCTGGGACCACCCAGAACAAATGAGCCCTAGCCGTACTCAAATGCAGCCCAAGCAAAGAATTCCAACCACTATCTGGAAGGAAGAATACTACTACTACTACTGATCACTGGTATAATGCTACAAGGCATATGCAGCGTACAGACACATGTAAAAGATGGTCCCTGCTCATCAGAGCTTACAATCTAGTCAAGACAGACAACACAGCCGCTATGGACAAGGATACATCTAGGGGAATGGTAAGGAAATACATAGGAGATTAAATGGATCAGGAACCAAAAGCAGCCTTGATGAGGTGAGTTTTCAGCCTGGATTTGAAAATGACCAGAGAAGAAGCCTGACATACAGACTCAGGGAGTTTGTTCCAGGCAGAAGGCGCAGCAAAAGTGTAAGAATCGAAATCTGGAGTTGGCAGTAGAAGAGAAGGACACAGATAGAAGGGATCTGCCAGAACAGCGGAGTTCCCTAGGAGAGGTGTAGGGAGAGATACGAGAGGAAAGGTAGAGAGAAGCAGCAAAATGAGTACTTATAGGTCAGCAGGAGAAATTTGAACTGGATGTGGAAACGGATAGGGAGCCAATGGTGCAACTTGAGAAGGGGGGTTATATGAGCATGTCAAGGCTGGCGGAAGATTAGCTGTGCAATTGGGTTTTGCATAGATTGAAGAGCAGAGAGATGATTCAGAGGGAGACCAGCAAGGAGAAGGTTGCAATAGTCTAGAGAGGAGGTCACTAAAGAGTGGATTAGTAGTGTGTTCAGAAAGGAAGGGGCAAGTTTTGCTGATGTTATAGAAAAAGAAACAGGTTTTAGCTATCAGTTGGATGTGGGTGGAGAGGGAGAGGGATAAGTCAAAGACAACCCCAAGGTTGCGAGCCGAGGAAACAGAGAGGAGTACAGCGTTATCCACAGAGATTGAGACGGGGGGGGGGGGGGGGGGGAATTGGGGGGGGGGGTTTAGGAAGAAAAATAAGAAGCTCAGTTTTGGCTATGTTCAATTTCAAAAGTGATGAAACATCTAAGCAGCAACGTCAGAGATCCGGACCTGGATTGCCAGAAGGATTTCAGGTGTAGAGAGGTAGATCTGGGAGTCATCAGCATAAAGATGGTACTGAAAGCCATGGGAAGAGATGAGTGCACCAAGGGACTGGATATATAGAGAGAAAAGGAGTGTACCCAAGACAGATCCTTGGGGTACACCAACTGAGAGCAGGATAGCAGTGGAGGAGGATCCACCAGAACAAACACTGAAAGAGCAAATGGAGAGATAAGAGGAGAACCAGGATAGCACTGAGCCCTTAAAACCAAGCAAAGACAAGGTATCGAGAAGGTTGTGGCCAACAGTGTCAAAAGCAGCAGGAAGGTCAAGGATGAGGATCGAGTAAAGGACCTTGAATTTTGCCACAGGGTCTGAATTTCCACAACAGAAGGACCAGGCCTGCTGCAAAAAAAAACATATTGTCCTCCCTGAAATTCTAGGTCTGGAAGCTCTCCTCTCAGAAATGACCCCCCCCCCCCCCCAACACCAGGGGGCATAGCCGCCACAGACCCCTAGAGCAGGGGTGGCCAACTCCAGTCTTAGTGCACCATGATCCAGCCTGGTTTTCAAGATATTCATGAGGTATATTCACATCCACTGCCTCCAACTGTATGCAGATATTTCATGAATATTCATTAGGGATATCCTGAAAACCAGGCTGGATCGTGGTGCACTAGGACCAGAGTTGGTCACCCCTGCCCTAGAGGAAGACGAGGAGCTCACAGCAGTGTCCCGGATCCTCCAGCTGGCTGAATATCCTTACCCATAGCACCATCCGTCACCTTCTGCCCTGAGGCAGGTAAGGCTGGACTAATCGCATCCCCCGGCTGAAAGAGAGGGAGCAGACCCTCCAGTGATGACTCAAACTGCCATTCAAGAATCCAGAGATGAGACAAGACATTTCGCTTGCCACAAGTCAAACATTTTCTGGAAAAAGACAGGAGTTAAGGCAAGTATCACAATGCACGCTAAGGCTGTGGCAGCCCAAAGGCACATGTTAACTGCGCTTTTACTGCAATGCGGTTTAATTGTGCTTTTACAGCAATGTGTGTTACAGGCGCTAGGGTAGGAATGTGTGTTGGAGCCACTTGGACAGAACACACGTACAGACAGCGTGACTGCCAGGCGCACAAAAGAAGCAAATGCTACTAACGCATGGAGAAAATGGCAGGAAATCCCACACAACGCCAATGTTCGTCAGCAGTCTCTCGAATTGTCATCCTTGTTGGGGGGTCCCAATTCCATCAGTGTGGGACGCAAGGTCAAGCCTTGGTACTCACCCCTTGAGAGCCCCAGGCAGAGGATCCATGCCGGGCTCAGCTCTACTCCCATGATACTGTTTCACTGGCTTTGGCAGCATTGTGTCAAAGGTGGCTGGCAGGTAGATCCCTCCAAGAGCCTTCTGCAATCTTCAGGAGAGCGCAGGGTGGGAACAGAGGATGAGGGAGGGGGCACTGAGGTTGTGTGAGGCTGTTGCACTCTTCCAGATCCTTTCAATTTGTGGCTGCTCAACATGCTCTTATCATAAGAGCATGGAGCTGAACCAATTTTCCCCCTCCTATGGCTACCAAAAAAAAGACCGTAATCTAGTGGAACCTCCCACGTCATGCTCAAGTGAGAGTCACTTTCAAGGTAGTTATGCCCGAGTGTTTAATCAATCTTTTCCTCTGAATCCTCAGATTTTCTTCAGAGAGGAGGAGAACATCCATCCACCACCTGCTACAAAGAAATACTGAAGGGACCTCTGGTGGCTGAGGTGAACAAAGGTTGAGGGAGGAGTGGTCTAGTGGTTAGGACAAGGTACTTCAGGCCGGAGGGCCGGGGGTTCAAGTCCCACCTGGGGACAGCAATCTCAGGCCGGAGGGACTGGGATTTCTAGTCCTATAGGAACTCCTTGTGGTCTTGGGCAAGCCACTTAACCCTCCATTGCCCATGTTCCCTGTAAGTATTAACGTATGTGTGTCATATCCCCTCGTGTTAAATGTATCCCCCAATTGACCGCTTTGACCTGGTGAAAAGCGGAATATAAATACAGCTAAATAAATAAATAAAGGTTGTGGGAGGCAATGTCGTTGAAACCTGGGCTTTTCATTGGGTCTTTGTCTCCACCAATCTGCTGGTAGGGGAACACAACCCATTTGTCTGGATTGGGCGAGCAGGATGATTTGTAATATTACCAGCGTGCAGCAACTGCTACATTCATATGGACAGCTACCCTCAACTGCAGGCTCCACACAAACATGCTCACATCATTGCTTTCCCAAATGCCGGCCACTCTTTCAAGCATGCATGGACTATAAAATTTCACAGGCATGTATAGACAGTTGCCACACGCATGTGCAGGCTGTTGCCACAAGCATGCTGTCATGTCTGCACAGGCTGTTGCTTTCTGAGCCTGTGCCAATAACAGGTTTACCAGCATACACCAGCTGCTGCTCACATGGCGTACAACATGCACAAGCTGCCACTTCATCAGCATGCCCTGATTAAAAGCCATATAGCTTTTTTCCCAAGCAAAGCTGATGGTCACAGCTATACAGAGAAGTCTAAACCCCTTTGATGGTTAAAAGACCCTCCCTGCATCCTGGCTATACAGCTGAAGTCACAATAAGGGAGTATAGGAGCTGCCACACCCAACTGCTGGTCTCAAACTAAACTCACTTTTAAGCTCAGATGCAGTCCATGTTTTACCTAAAGCCCTCTGTAGCCTAAATGAGTAATCAGACATTTGGGAATTTCCAGCACTGCATAGAGGACAGTCTCCAGGCAACAACAGGGTGTGGCTCCTCAGTTGTTCTACCTAGCCTGGAATTTCAGAGAGAGAGAGAAAGCACAGAATAGTAATAAGGAATTTTTAAATTAAACAAATAACAGGCACATACTAACAGTTTTGGTGTCTTCTCCGTAATTACACCTCCAAGTGCCAGGGTGCCTCCTAATCATGCTGCCCATGATTTATGTGCCATGCTGGGAGGGGGGGGGGGGGGTCCACTCCAGGGCCTACACGATAGTTTTGCAGTGTAGAAGTGCATGCGGCATAACTAAGGTGACTTAATCCTACCTGCCCTAAAATGTGTTAGCTGCAGAGGAGGCCACACCACGTCTCTAGGGTTCTCTGTGGCTCGCAATCAGTATTCCAGAGGCTGCTGCCTTTTTTGTTTTTAAACCCCCTTCTTTGCAATACATATTGTCTGAGGAAAGCAGCACCAGGCCAAGAGCACCCTGCCCATCCTTCCAGGAATGAATAGCTCCTGAGGGAAACGTATGAGGGGGGGGAGGGAGAATGAACAGCAGATGCTGGTTGAGGCCCAGAAAACTCTCAAGGCCCCAAGTCTGCAGAGGTGGTACGCAAGTCAGCCACTCTTCCAGAACCCTCTTTGGCCTAACTGCACCACAAAGCTGGGGACAGAGCAATACTGGTTGGCTTCCTGACTACACCTGTATACGTAGGGAGATGGATAGGGGAATCCTGTCTCTGCCTACTGGAAGAAGGGCAAATCCCATTGGTGTAGACTAGTCTAGGGAGGACAAAAAGGAATTCCTGCTTGCTATATGGGAACACCAGAAGCGTCACTAGAAACAAAGAGTGTTACCTACTGATTTCTTATCAAGATGAGCTTTTCCAGTTCTAGTTTCATCCATTGGTGTAGCTTGTCTTCTTACTTTGGAGGGAATAAAGGGTAAGGAAATTATACCGACGGTGGGGGCAGGGCTACCAGATCACCATTACAGCCTGCAACATTTAGGGGGAGGGGATGTCCCCCTACTCCCCCCCCCCCCAAACTACACCTATGGTTTCATTCCCATTGCACACATGGACTTCTAGGACCAGTTCCTGAAGTAAAGCAGGAGAGAAAATCCATGTGTTTCACAGTATGAAACAGAGACTGGATCAGCCTGTCCTGCAAACATGAAGACAAATGGCAACCTTGTTTCCTAACAAATTCTCTGAAAGCCAGAGCAGGGAGTAACATGCTGTAAAGAGCTTCCTCACTCACGGGCAATCCTCCCAGTACAAGGAGCATGCCCTCCCCTTTGCTTCAGATTCAGCACATTTGCTGATGTTATAAAGTTGAGGAAGCTTAAGCTGCATAAAGGGGGAAAAAAAACCCAAACAAACTGCAAATATAAAAACAGTAAGAGAGGGGGAGGTCACGTGATGCGTGAGTGAGTGCGGACGCTTCCTGCTCACTCCGGGGCAGCCACGGGAATTAATCTGCTTTAAACCTTACTAATTGTCTCTCCACCTCTCCCCTATCCTTCGAGAGTGTTTCCGAAGCTGAGCAATACTCACGGTGGGAGTCAGTGGTGCCCTGCCATGCCGCTAGCACCAAAGCGAGATCGAGAGAAGCTGTCTAAAGCTGGGCCTTCAACGTCGGCACTGACGCAGCCCTCCTCGCCAGGGGGAGAGAGCATCGATTCAGCCCCGGCGGAGCTAGCCAAGGAAGTGGTTAAGCTCTTGGACCCGAAGTTTGACATGCTAATGAAAAAGCTGGATGGCATGGAAGACTCGTTGGCAGATTTTGGCAAACGAGTTGATGAGTTGGAACATCGGGTTGCAAGTCTTGAAGGCGAAGAGGGGCGCTGTGAGAGAGCAGTGACCAAGCACGCACAACTTTTACAGGAGATCCAGCAGAAGCTGGATGATCTAGAAAACCGCTCACGGCGAAACAATCTACGGATTCTGGGTATTGGAGAGGAGAAAGCTGAGAGAGAGTTGCTCTCCTTCTTGGAAACATGGCTACCGGAGGCCTTGGGCCTAGAGGACCTGCGGTGTCTCCTTAAAATCGAACGCGCGCACCGGCTGGGTGCCCACCGAGAGGACGGTGATCGACCCTGCGTGGTGATATTGCGTGTTCTTAATTTTCAACACAAGACCCAAATCTTGCAAGCTTACAGGAAAATACCTGAGCTGTTGCTGAACAACTGCAAAATATTAATGTTTCAGGATTACTCGGCGACAGTGGCAGCAAAACGGAGGGAGTTTGCACCAATCTGTGCAGAGCTATTCCGCCGGAAGGCCCGCTTCACCTTGGCCTTCCCGGCCACGTTAAGGGTCACTATCCAGAGGAAGGCACATACTTTTGAACAAGCCGGGCAGGCAAAAGTTTTTGGCGAGATTACCCGCAGCGCACGCGGAGGACTGAGAGATGGGACAACATTCACTGATGTCGGTGTCGAAGTTTGAACAGGCGGGAGAGCTGCCAAGCCCGTTGGTGGGGACAGACTTTCATTTCCAGGACCACTACCCGGGTTGAGGAGACTGATCTACGGCTCTGGTGGCAGGGGAGACCAAGAGGAGTCATGGACATGCAGACCGGTTCATAGTTTGTACTGTATATTGGGTGTCTTTTGTCTCTTTCTTCCTTCCTAACTGCTCAGCGTTTCAACAGGTTATGATGTGGGATTATGTAATGATCTGAGCTTGAAGTGTACTGTTGGGCATGTGGGGAGCGGGGAGGACTGCTGGGGCTGCCCTGTGGCATTGCTTTGACCTAGACCTCAGTTAAGGGAACTGAGGGACATGGTTGGTGATGCTTTTAGGGGGTGCTGGGGAAAGGAACGGGGAAGGTGAAGGGGAGAAGGGGGGCTGGGAGGGGATAGGGAATCCCTGGGAGGTCTGCTTGTACAATGGCCTATACCTCCTGATAGGTTGCGGTTTCTCCGGTTGAGGAGAGCCCCCGATTATAGAGCTAAGTCGAGTGGGGGTGGGGTAGAGGCTGGGCTGCCCCACGCTCAAACCCAGATGTTTCATCTCAAGGTTTTGTGCGCCGAGAGATTACACTACTCCCCCTGATTTACAAATTGTGACCTGGAATGTTGGAGGGATCACTACTCCTGTGAAACGTACCAAAATCTTACAAGCCCTTAAACGAGAAAAGGTCCAGGTGGCTCTGTTGCAGGAGACGCACTTAACTGCTAAAGAGCATTCCAAGCTGCAACGGGACTGGGTGGGGACGGTCCTGTCCGCCTCCTCAGATACGCGAAGAAAAGGGGTTGCAATTTTGATTCATAAGCGTTTATCCTGTGAGGTTTTAAAGGCGGAGGAGGACCCCACGGGTAGATTTCTTTTCACACACGTTAAGCTTCAGGGCAAAGAGCTGTTCATTGGGAATGTGTACGCTCCCAACAACTATGAGCATGAGTTCTTTAAAACTATTCTCCATAAGGTTTTGGGCGCCCCGAAAATCCTGGTCATTCTGGTAGGGGACTATAACTGCCCTCATGATCCCTCCTTAGACCGTTCTCACCCCTACACGGGGAGAGGCTGGAGTAGTAGGGGAGTAGGCTATTTGTGTGAATTGGGAGAACTTGTTGATGCGTGGAGAGTGCTTAATCAGGATAGCAGAGACTACACACATCTGTCGCGTGCCCACCAAACGTGGTCGAGAATTGATTATATTTTAGTATCGCAGCAATGGTTCGGGAAAGTGCTCCGGGCGGAGATAGGACCTATTCTTGTGTCAGATCATGCCATGGTAAGCTTGGAGTGGCGGTGTGAGCGGACGGGGGCTAGCAAGTGGACTTTTCCCAGCTACCTTAGAAAAAGCCCGGATTTCCGCGATTATGTGGCTAGGCACTGGGCTGAATATGTTCAGTTCAATGAGGGGACGGCAAGCTCGATGGCATCCTTCTGGGAGGCTGGGAAAGCAGTCCTCCGTGGGCACATCATTGCTTATGTAGGTGCGGAGCGGAAGAGAGTTAATGCGGAGGTGCTCCGACTGACCGGGGAGCTCCGCAAAGCAAAGGTCCTGGCGCTCAGACGTCCGGGTGGACTTGCGGGCTATATTGAGACTCAAACAGCTGAATGGTTTGTTGCAGGAGAAAGCCATCCAGTCTCAGCAGTACTATCGACATCAGTTTTTTCGATATGGCGATAGGTCAGGGAAGCTGTTAGCTCGACTGGTGAGAGACCAGGGTGGTCCCCGCGATTCGAGATGAAGAGGGTAGGCGACACACGACAGCGGAGGAGGTGGTGCGGGTGTTTCGCTCTTTTTATGAAAAGTTGTATGCGTCGGAAGAAGGGGATGCGCTCTCAATGGATGACTTTTTGGAGCGAGTTTCTCTTCCACGGCTCTCAACAGAGCAGACGGCAGTGTTGAATCACGAGATCACGGGAGAAGAGATTCAGAGAGTAATCCGAGCAGGAAAATCGCACAAGGCTCCCGGTCCGGACGGGTTCACTTATGAGGCTTACAAAATGTTAGAGCTATCGGTGGTCCCCACGCTGGCAGCGCTGTATGGTGAGGTAGCAGAATTGGGCACCTTCCCAAGAGATATGCGAACGGCCAGTATTATATTAATTCCAAAACAGGGAAAGGACCCTGCTTCCTATAGACCTATCTCACTGATCAATGTAGATCAGAAGCTCTTTTCATCGGTGTTAGCAGTCTGCCTCCAGATGTTCCTGCCCGAGCTGGTGGGTCCTCACCAGGCCGGATTTGTTAAAGGTAGAGAGGCTTCGGTTAATATCAGCAGGGTGTTGCTGGGTATGGAGCAGACCTTGCTTGCTCGGGACCCGCTGATCCTCGTCAGCTTAGACTCTGAGAAGGCTTTCGACAGGGTGTCCTGGCGCTATATGTTTGCGGCCCTCCGACGGTTTGGATTTCAGGGTGCTTTTCTGCAGTGGTTGCAGGCGCTCTATGCAGCCCCCCGAGCGGTAGTTGACGCAGGGGGAGTGTGCTCCCAGCCTTTTTTGCTACATCGGGGTACTAGACAAGGTTGTCCGCTCTCTCCCCTACTGTATGTGTTACAATTGGAACCACTTCTGCTTTCCCTGATTGCGTCTTCGCAAATACCGGGCATTAATTGGAGGGGCGGGAGCATTAAGGTCAGCGCGTTTGCGGACGATCTCTTGTTGTGTCTGACGAAGCTGATGTGGTCACTGTCGGAGGCCCTCCGCACTATTGAGCATTTTGGCGGGTTCTCAGGGCTCCGCATCAACCGGACGAAATCGATGGTCTTAGATGTGGATAATCAGTCTCGACGTAGTTGGCGGGGAACGTTTCCGCTTAGCTGGGCGGAGGGGCACATTCGATATTTGGGCATTCAAATCCCTGCACGTTTGCAAGCCCTATATGAAGTAAATGTTCGGCCCCTCCTTACCTCTATGATAGCGAAGCTGCAGAGGTGGAGGGACCTCCCCCTGTCTTTGATGGGGCGGGTTGCACTCGTGCGGATGATAGAGTGGCCCCGCTGGTTGTACCTGCTGCAGAATCTACCACTTTGGCTAACTAGACGAGATCTACGGGAGCTTTATAAACAGATCGGTCGCTTTTTGTGGAGGTCTCGGAGAGCGCGTATCGCGTTGGAGACGCTCATGCGGCCGGTTGACGAGGGAGGCCTAGGCCCGACCCCTTTGCAGTCCTATAATCTTTGCTATGTAGCGCGGCGTTTAAGTGATCTGGTGGTGGGGAACGACGAGAAGGTGCCGATTACCCTGATTGATCAATTCTCTGAGAAGCGGCACAGGACATACTTGCTCCATTGTGGGGGAGCAATGCTTCCGCCGGCTTGGAGGGCGTCCTCTTATCTGTGTACGCTGCGAGTGGTGTGGAAGCTTTTATGTCGGTTCCGAGGCCGGCCTTGGAGAGCCATGGACTGCTTGCCCCTGGTAGGCAACAGAATTTTTTTTCCGGGGAGCGTTAGCGGGATAGGTCAGATTTGGTCACGGGCGGGTATTGAGTATCTTGGGCAGTTGCGAATGGAGACTTCGGACCAGCTTGACTCTTTTCACACATTGTCGAGAAGGTACAACCTGCAGAAAGCGACATTTTACTACTACTTACAAGTGCGGCATTACGTGGGCAGTGTCCCTGGTGGGAATGAGTTGCTCTCACGTGCCCATAGTCTTTGGTTATTACTGGAGAAATGTCAAGAGAGTCTCACTGCAAGTTGAAGGAGGTTTTAGTTCCTCCTGGAAACTTGGAGGGATTAATTTCTCTGGTAGAGCGTTGGAGAAAGGATGGAGTGGCGGACCTCACGGTAGAGATGGTAGGGATAGCATTTCGTAGAATTCGGGAGCTCTCAGAAGCCGTCCGTTACCGAGAGTTGCAATTCAAGCTATTGTGGCGAGCCTACATTTCTGAGACTGGAGCGCGGAAGATGGGGCTTCTGGCGTCGGATGTGTGTGGTTTCTGTAAGAGGGACGTGGGTACCCCGTCACACCGCTTTTGGTTCTGTCCCCTTATTCAAATTTTCTGGGAGGCGGTGGGGACCAAATTGGCGCTCTGGGTGGGAGGGGCGGTAGACCTACACCTTACGTGGTGTTTATTTCATGTGGGATGCTTGGGGGTCCAGGGGACAGCAGCCCAGAGGCGGCTGTGTGAGAAGAGTTTTCAAGCAGCTAAACACTGTATTTTACGTCATTGGTTATCGGAGGGTGGCCCGGTGTTTGTGGAATGGGAACGGCAGGTGGGTGAACTCCTGCACATGGAAGGTAGAATGGCCCAACTCCTTGGGGGTAAAGCTTGGACACGCTTTCAAACTATCTGGGCGCCCCTATTGCAGTCCCCGAGCCCGGACCACAGGGGGGAACAGGATTAGGATTAGTGTCCAAGGCAGCGAGCTCTGTTATGTGGAGGGATGATATTGGGCGGCCGAGATTGGGAGGGAGCTGCAGAGGGGGTATTGGAGGCCATTTCTAGATAAGGGGAGGGTGGGTGGTTCAGGGGAAGGGGGGAACTGACTTTAGCTATTCGGCTTTTACGGTTGGGCAGGGGTGGCATCTATATTATATTCAGGATATAGCCTGAGGGGCCCCAGAGGTGACTGCACTCTGCAATTGTATTTAGCGCACCTTTGGTCTCTTTGTTATTTACTCTGTTCTGGAGTCTGTGCTGGTTGTGTTTTGTATTCCTCAGTTGCTGCAGGACTTCCGATCTTTGACGGTTGCTGTTAATGGGCACTTTGACGGCCTGTGATTGTATGCTTTATGTGAAAATAATAAAAATGACTTTACATAAAAACAGTAAGAGAGCATCTGACAAAGATCCAAAATCTAATAACTGCTAGTAAAAGGCAAGGCAGTCACACACACACACACACACCAGAACCTATGCCTTGCATAGATTAAGTTATTCAAAATGATTACAATTTAAGAGTCATCATATTAAATCATGGAGAGGGGGAGATAAATGTAGTCCCTTCAGTTTCCACAAGGTTATTTGTACTATGAAAATGGGCAAGAATGGTTGGTAAAGGGGCTTTCCTGATTTCAGCTTCTACCCCTTGCCAGATATCAGTAAGTATCCGGAAATAAGACAGTTAAATAAAAAAACTGTACACTAAGATCCCAAAAAAACTATAATAAAATGCATTTTAAGAAGGGCCTTTACGGTCTTTGTTTAATTAGGCTGCATTTCGTAGTCTGTGAAATGAGATTTAAGAGAACAAAAAAAATAAATAAATAGTCTTGCTGTTTTTAACTGAAGAGGAGGGATCTCCAGCAATAACAGTAAACCCTTCTGACATAGTATGTCAACAATTTGGGTTTGATGGTAGATAACAGATAGAGATCAACATGGTCCATCCAGACTACCCAATAGGGTTGCCTTTCCCCACGCCTTTAGTTTTCCACAATCTTCAAAACATCCTGCACTTGATTAAATCCCCAGCCCGCTGTGGGACCAGCAAAGCTGTTCTTTCTGCAACCGGGCCATGGCCCAGTCCATGCTTTGATATTAATAAAATTATTTATAAAGAAGGATAATTCCAGTAATCCCACCAGATTATATACAATTCCTCAGTCACAGAAAACGTATTATTACATGGAACGATTCCCCTTCAAATTCTGTGCAGGATGAATTTCAAAGCATTCTCGCCATAACAAAAAAACAAAAAAGCAAACAAAAATAATTACTGGAGTCTCATTGTCTATAACAAACATGTTTCACACTAAAAATTATTTGTTTCTTTAAAAGAAAATCTGGTGATGAGCAAGCAGTAAATATATGATATTAACCAGTTCATATAGTATGCAGAGTTATGAAATGTTATCCTTGCTTTATAATTTCAAATGAATTAACAAATCTATTGAAGATTTTCTGACTTTTCAGTTAAAGGAAGAAACTTGAACATTGATTGTCCTGGAGACTAACTTGCTAGAGAAGAAAGTGTAGTTACTCACCTGTAAGGTGTTCTCCGGGGACAGCAGGAATCAGTCCTCATATAGGTGACATCGGCACTGACAGAGCCCTCGTGGAAGCATCTCTCCCCAGCTTTCAAAGAACACCTTTGGGAGATGCCACCATGCATACGTGGTGCCTTTCCCACCACCCAAGGGTGCTATCTTGCTCAGTCAGATGACATAGCTAAAAGACAGCAAAAATAAAAGCTGGTAAAGAAGCAACTCCAAGGGGAGGAGGAAAGGTTATGAGGACCGATTCCTACTGTTCCTTGAGAACACCAGTTACTGGTGAGTAACTACGCTTTCTCCGGGAACAAGCAGGAAGTCAGTCCTCACATATAGGACTCCCAAGCTACAGGCTACTGCAAGCCCGTAGGGAAAAATACCACGGTCGCCCTCAAGGGGAGCCGTGAGCAGCAGCAATCGAGTCCACAGAAACAGACTGCAGTAGGACCCGTGTGTCTGATGGAACCAATGCTCTGGTAGCCTGAACACAAAAAGGTTGGAGGGTAGGCGTTGCCTAGACCCTGAAAAGATTGAGCACGGCCTGGCTTAAGGCGCTGTCCTGTTGGGACTCCCTTTCCAGGCAATAATGAGCTGCAAAAGGTGTGGACTGAAGACCAGGTAGAAGCCCAGCAGATGTCCAGCATTGGGACAGAGCGCAGGTTTGCCACAGAGACTGCCATGGCCCTGACACAGTGTGCTGTGACCTGGCCATCTAGTGTGAGCCCAGCCTGCTCACAGCCAAAGGTGAGGCAGTCTGCCACCCAGGTGGGCAGTGTCCGTTTGGTCACCGCTTTTCCCAGCTGACTGGGAACGTAAACAAAAAAGCTGAGCAGCTGTCTGGTGGCCCTGGGTACACTGAATGTAGAAGGACAGAGCCCTCTTACAGTCCAAGGTGTGAAGGACCGTCTCCACCCTGCTGGAGTAAGGCCTTGGGAAGAAGGTGGGTAGCACCATCTCTTGATTGAGGTGGAAAGGAGATACTATGTTCGGAAGGAATTTAGGGTGTGTGCATAACACGACCCTGTTCTTACAGAACCCGGTACACGGCGCCTCTGCCACTACAGCTTGGAGCTCCCTGACCCTGAGAGTGAAGGTGAGTGCCACCAGGAACATGACCTTCCACGAGAGGTATCTCAGGTGGCAGGTAGCCAGAGGCTCAAATGGTGGGCAAGTGAGCTGTGCCAAAACTACATTGAGGTCCCATTCTGTCACCAGAGGGCAGACAGGGAGTTTGGAAGCAGAAGTCCTCTCAAGAAGCGGGTCACCAGAGGCTGGACCAAGAGGGGCTTTCCATCAACCGGATGGCGATGCACTGCTAAGGCATCGAGGTGCACTCTAACAGGGTGATTTTAGCCCGGATTACGAGAGATGAAGAAGGTACTGCAGCACCAGCTGCACCAGGCAGGAGAACAAGAACCTGTGCCATTTGAAGGCGAAAGCTCTCCTGGTGGAGGCCTTACAGGAAGCCAGCAGGATTTCTTTTCACCTCTCCCATAAGGTTGAACGGGCTAGGGTCATCCTTTCAGCAGCCACGCCATCAGCGATAGGGACTCCAGGTTAGGGTGCAAGAGAACACCCTCCTCTTGAGACAAGAGTCCTGGGGAGCTCCTCAGTGGGATTGGAGTCTCCACTGATAGTCAGAGGAGCAGCAAGAACTACGGCTGCCTGGGCCACCGAGGGGCCACTAGGATCAGCAAGACTTTGTCGTGAAGAGCCTTGAAGAGCGTTTTGGCAATCAGCAACATGAGTGGGAAGGCATACATTAGATTTTCTGACCACAGAATGAGAAACATATCTGCTGCCACCCAGGATGGCTGAGGCTGCCAGGAGCAGAAGAGGGGCAACTGGTAGTTGTCCTGGTTGGCAAAAAGGTCCACCCATGAGGTTCCCTAGAGCTGGAAGAGCCACGTGGCTACTCGGGGTTCCAGCTGCCACTCGTGTGGCTGGAGGACCCTATTCAGTTTGTCTGCCAGAGCGTTCTCCTGGCCTGGTAGGTATACCACTCGTAGGAGTATTTCCTGCTGAACTACGTAAGAGCAAAGTGTCATTGCTTCACGGCAGAGGGTGCGAGACCCCATGTCCCCATGTGTTCACATAGAAAACTGCCACCTGATTGTTTGGATCAGCACTGGCTGGTTCTCCAGGCAGTGACAGAACGCTTGGATGGCTAGATAAATTGCCCAAAGCTCCAGGAGGTTGATCTGCGGGTGTTCTTGACTTGCAACCAAGCTACCCTGGGTGTGGAGTTCTTCGCAGTGGGCTCCCCATCCCAGGAGGGAGGCGTCTGTAGTGAGGACCCTTAGAGGGCCTGAGGTTTGGAAGGGCATCCCTGCCTGGAGGTTATGGAGATTTTGCCACCAAGACAGAGATTCCGCCAACTGGTGGGTCACAAACTCTGTCCTGGAGACAGACCATGACCTGTGTCCACTGGTCTTGAAGGCACCACAGAGCAGCCCACATGTGCATCTGGGCATCTGGGGTGACATGGACCGCAGAGGCCATGTGTCTGGGTAAGCGCAGCAGAGGCCAAGCAGACACCAAGGAATGGTGTTGTACGTCTACGGCCAGTGCCCTGAGACAGTCTGCTCAGTCTAAAGGGAGGAAGGCCTTTGCCCAAAGAGTGTCTAGCCTTGCCCCTATGAACTCCAGACTGTCTCGGGAGGAGGTGAGATTTGGGGTAGTTTATCACAAACCCCAGAAGTTGCAGAATCCAGATGGTTCGTGCTGTGGCCTGCTGCAACTCTGCGGTCATGCTTCCTTTTATGAGCCAGTCGTCCAGGTAGGGGAAGACAAATACCCCCTGGAGGAAGAAGAGACCACTACTGTCAGGCATTTGGTGAACACCCTGGGGGCAGAGTTCAGGCCGAAGGGTAGTAGCCTCTACTGGTAGAGGCTGCCCCCCACCATGAAGCGAAGGTACTGCCTGTGGCTGGGGTGAATGAGAATGTGGGTATAGGCATCCTTCAGATCTAAGGAGCATAGCCAGTCTCCCTGCTGGATTAGGACAGCAATGTTCCAAGAGAGAGCATCTTGAACTTCTCCCTCACCAGTAACCTGTTCAGGTTGCGCAGGTCCAGGATGGGCCTTAGGCCCCTGTTTTTTTGGCACAAGAAAATACCTGGAGTAGAACCTTTAACCCCTGAGATGTTGGGGTACTGGTTCTACCGCCTAGTCCTCAAGAAGGCCTGCTAGTTCCTTCAATAGGAGGTCCTGGTGAAGTGGAGATTTGGAGGGCTCTCCCAGGAAGAAAAGGAGGGAGATGTCTGAGCCAGATGAAGGAGATAGGCCTCTCTGACCACCTGGAGTGCCCAGAAATCAGTGGCGATGGCTGGCCACTTTTGGGCATTATTTATTTACTTAACAGGCTTTATATACCATTTTATCATTTCAATCAAAGCGGTTTACATTGTAACTTAAAACTTGGTAATGTACATTAAACAGGGATATCAATAACTTGGATTTTTCTGAGGCAATGGAGGGTTAAGTGACTTGCCCAAGGCCACAAGGAGTGCTAGTCGGAATCAAACCCTGGTCTCTGGGTTCCCAAGCCAGTGCTCTAACCATTAGGCTACTCCTCCACTCCATAGTGAATCAGACGTCTCCCTGTGGGCTGCTGACTTCCTTGGGGTAAGAGGCTATGCCCAAGGAGTCAAAAGCTCCCCCCTGGCTGGGCCGCAGCCGACACCTGGGGCTTTGGAGCCTTCTGCTTACGAGGGCCTTGCCCATGTCTCTTGGCCTGCCGACCCTAATGGGGAGGCCTGAAAATGTGGCTAGTTTTTGTAAGCAATCCCTTTTCTTGGCTAAAAGGGCTTTTTACACAGGTCCTTCTGTTGGGGAGGGGCAGTGGTCTTTTTAGAGAGCCTGGTCCGCTTCATAAAATCTGTCTCCAACTTGGCAGCCTTTTTGGTCATGGGTTTGCCAAATAGGAACTCTCCTTCATCTGAGACATCGACCAATTTGTTCTGAACCCATTGTTTGAGATCAGAAGACTGTAGCCAAACCTGGCATCAGGCTCCGATGACCACTGCTGCTACTCAAGTCACTGACTCAAAAGCAGTCATAGGCTGCTCGAGAGATAAATTTGGAGCACTCACAGATGGCCTTGGCCACGGTTCTTAAGCCGCTGCAGGGGTTCCTCGGAGAGACCAGCTGAGAACGCAATGATTTCCTTCATAGGGTCTCTCAAGTACATGCCCATGTACAGCTGGTAGGCCTGGATCTGGCCGATGAGCATCGAGCCTCGGTAGCACTTTCTGCCAAAGGCATCCAAGGTACAGGCCTATCGGGGGGCATCGAGGAATGCGTCTTCTGGCTCTTCAGCTGATGCATGGCCGACTCCACTACCATGAAGTTATGTGGCAGCTGCGCCTTTTTGGAATTCAGGGCTCTGGCGGATCTGATACAGCAAGTCGAGCTGCTTGCTCACAACTGGCACCGATGCCGGTGTCTCCCACATATGAACCATTAGCCATTCCAGGATGGGTACAGTGAATGATTCCCTCAGAGGGGCCACATATTGGAGGATTTCTAGTTTCTCCGTCGAGGGTCTTCCTCCAATTCTGTCAGTAACACCAGGGCCTTTGACATGTCCCGCACAAAGTCGAAGAATGCCATGTCCTCAGGCTGGGACCAATGCCGGGGCTAAGGAGAGTCCAAAAGGATGTTGCAGTGGTGACAGGTGTCCAGACTCCTCGTCCTCAGTCTCTCATTCCAAGTAGTTGGTCAAAGACTTGAGGTAGCTTATGGGCTCCAGGCCTGAGCCCCGCCCGCATGCCTCAAAGGCCCCACAGCTGGTGCCATGTGTGCTAGCCGGGGAGGATCTCTGTCCCGTAGAATAGGAGCTGGATCAAGACCTCAACCAAGGATAGACTCGAGGCCAAATGGTCTCAAGGATCAACTTGGCCTCCGGGGATGTCCTCGATGTCAATAGCCTAGTGATCTGGGCAGAGGAACCGGTGGTACTGGACAACAATGTCTGCTACTGGTCCATGAAGGCAGACAGACTGCGCTCCAGGGGCGCTATACTGGTTTCAAATCCAGAAGGCTCTGCAGCCTTCAGCACGGGCACCGAGGAACTCTGGCCTGGCGCCAGTTCCTCTGAGGGTGGAGTCCTCAACGAGGATAGGTCCTGACATCCAAGGCCAATTGTGATCGATGCCTTCCAGGAGACCTTGGTATGCCACACCCACTCTGATCCCTCAGACGAGTGTCTAGGACTGCAGGACATGGCGTGGAGCTTACCAGCAATGTTCCCTCTAATTTTCTGTAGGCTGTGTGCGCATAAAATATCAGCTGTGTGCAACTTTTGAAGGAAGGTTAAATTTTTGTGCGCCACATAACGACACTCGGAGTTATATACTTTAAAATTTGACTACACATCAGAATACAGTATGTACACCACATTGATTTTAATAAAATTAAATTAAAATAGACGATTACTAAATGAAGCGGGAAATTTCTAGTAATTACAATCATAACTTTTAAATTTTAAGACGTCTGTGTTGTTTTCTATCAGAATCAGAGCTGTAATTTTTGTGCGCTCTGTTGTAAAGTATGTGCGCTCGCTCGGCGAGGTGTGTGCGCGCGCACACGCGCACAGCTTAGAGGGAACAGTGCTTACCAGACCTGTTGGAACCATCCTGGGATGCTTTCGAGGTTCTCTCCTCCTTATGTTCCCTAAAGGGAGACCCCCCTTTCTGGGGAGCCTCAGCATAGATTGTGGTCTGCAATGGTGCCCCGGCATTCCATGGCTTCAGAGGAGGCCTTGGCCTTTGGAGGTACCAGGGCTCCAGGAAAAACACAAATATATCTTATCGTGGAGGAAATAATGTTACCTTGCCTAATGGCAGCATGAGAAACTCGCTCCAGTGCAGACCCTGCTAAGGGTTTTGTAAAATCCCTCCACGAGCAGCGGAAAATCAGCTACATGGGTGGCAGACGTCCCAGAGAGCAAAGAGGCCAGAAATGAACATTTGCAGGCATGCAGCAGACTAAAAAGAATTACACAACTAACCCTATGGCGGCATGAGGGAAGCGCTCCGATGCCAACTCTGCTAAAAGCGCTAGAAAAGCCAACGAAGCTGGAGAAACAACAGCAAAGAGAGAGGTAGAATCCCAAGGGGCAAAAAAGAGACCAGGAGAAAGTGACAGTAACCACGCAGCATACTAAAAGAAAGGTCACTTACGAAAGGAGCACAGCTCAAACACCATGGGAAAGACAAGATGGCGGCTGGAGGGGCTCAGAACCTCTAGGCAGTAGCAAGAGAAAAAACGAATAGGCAGCAAAGGAGGAAATGTGGTAACTCAAGACCAACACAGACTAAAGAAGCAAAATTGAAGGACTGATCACAGGATCGCAAACACAGGTACAGAGAGTAGAAGCAAAAGCAGGAGATAAGGGGGTGAATTTAAAAGAGAAAAAAAAATAAAAAAGAGAAACATACAAGTAGAAGAGAAATTACTAAGTAAGAGGGCCACTTAAATTGTAAGACCCAAAGACAACTTCAAGCAAGGGCAGCCAAAGAATACTTCCAAAGGGCACAAAACCTAGAACAGTAATACCAGAACAATTTGCCTAGCAAAAGGAGAAAAGATATCAACCAGAAGAAGACTGCAGACATAAGAGAATATGCATATGTAGGGGCGAGTGGAAGCGGCAACGAAAACACCAACATGTAACAGTCCGTAAACATATATCAGAATGAGACACAGAAGCAAAGGAATAATCAAGAACAGGGGAGAGAAACCATACAAGGAATAACAAAACACTAGAAATGTGAGAATAGTTTGCAGAGATAAAAAAATGAAGTGCAAGCGGTGAAAGCAGAACTGAGTGAACTTATTGGAAATTTAAAGGAGGACATTGCAGAGCTAACGCATAAAGCAGGAGACCACGAAAACAGACTACAGGAGGCTGAACAGCAACAGGAACAAATACTACAGCAGATATCTAGAATGGAGAAATGGCAAGATACAATTCAATATAAACTGGAAGATCTAGAAAACCGCTCGCAAAGGAATAATCTGTGGATCCAAGGAATATCAGAAGATAAGGAGTTTCAAGACAATGCAAGAGTAGCAGCCTCAATATGCTCTGAAATACTAAAGAAAGGGGGAGAGGAAGTAACCCCGGAGAATACAGCTTAATAGACAGAGCACATAGGGCACTTGGTCCACCAAGAATGAATAGGCCTAGAGCAATGTTCCCTCTAATTTTCTGTAGGCTGTGTGCGCATAAAATATCAGCTGTGTGCAGCTTTTGAAGGAAGGTTAAATTTTTGTGCTCCACATAATGACACTCGGAATTATATACTTTAAAATTTGACTACACGTCAGAATACAGTATGTACACCACATTGATTTTAATCAAATTAAATGAAAATAGATGATTACTAAATGAAGCGGGAAACTTCTAGTAATTACAATCATAACTTTTAAATTTTAAGAAGTCTGTGTTGTTTTCTATCAGAATCAGAGCCGTAATTTTTGTGCGCTCTGTTGTAAAGTATGTGCGCTCGCTCGGCGAGGTGTGTGCGCGCACACATGCACACAGCTTAGAGGGAACAGTGACCTAGAGACATTATTATATGCTGACAAATTACAGAATGAAAGAGCGCAATACAACAAAAATGAGAAGCTTGGGGACTCTCAGATGGCAGGGGTACCCGGTGGCCATATATGAAGATCTATCTAACGGACCTCTGCAGCGAAGAACAGCAGTGCATCGAGTAACGCAGACCCTGAGAAGAGCTGAAATTAAGTATAGATGGCGACACCCCTTTGGAATAGCATTTGCCCAGGGAGGGAAAACCTGGTGAGTACACTCAATTGAAGAGGCTAATCTAGCACTCCAAGAAGTAGGGATATGACAGGGAGTGCTAACTGAGCAAGAGAAGGAGGCAATGGGCCAAAAGCAGAAAGGAGAACAGAGACAAGAGTCGCATAGAAACAGCGGAATAGCAAAGATGGATCTAAACGATGAAGGACACTAGCAGGATAGAAGGACTAAAGAACATTTTTCTGATATGAAAGAACAAAGGAGAAGGAATAAGGAAAGCACGAATAAAAGGTTTATGTAGTTCTTATGAAAATGTGCAGAGGGGAGAGGGAGAGGAAAAAACAATTTAAAAAGTGTCAAAACACTGGGGGTGGGGGGGGGGAGGAAGGGTGGAATAAGGAATATATGAAGAATCGGGTAAGGGTGCGCAGAAGGGGAAAAGAAAGAAGGAAAGGGAAGAGTGGGGGAATGCACCAGTCTGGGACTAGGATGCAACGCATGTCTGAAGAGATAGGGAAAGAGGAGGAGCAAGAGAGAGTTTGGGTAGGGGAGGTAAGGGGCACACTACTCCAATATCACCTCTGGACAGTGAGGTAGAAGAGGGTGAGGGGAGCCAAGAAGAGAGAGAGGAGGAAGGGAGGGTGGGTGGGGAGGACCAAAGGGAAGCAGGAGAAAGGAAGAGGCGGAGATAAGAGACAGGGGAAAGAGGCAAAAGGGGAAAAGGAGTAACTAATGTAACAAATAAGAACATGAATAAGAAAAAGCTAACAATAGCACATCGCATAAAAAACACTTATTAGAAAAAGAAGACAGACACTTAATTGCAGATATTCTTTGTGTACAAAAGAGACATCAGTGGGTGGGACAAGAATATATGCTAACTTCAAAATACTATCCCGCAGTCACACTAGCGGGACAGAGTGAATCCCTGAAAGGAGGGAGTGGGGATTTTAGTACGAGACACATATTGCCATACAATAGTAGGAGAACGCAGAACCAAAGAGGGGAGATGGGTGGGGGTTTGGCTCCGAATAGCAGAGGAGGTGGTTTGGGTGATAAGCATCAAGGAGAAATGTATGAGATAAGCATCAAGGAGAAATGTATGAGAGTACTAAAAGAATTAGAAGAACTGGGGGATATTCCTATAATATTAGTGGGATACTTTAATATAACTTGCAATCCAAGGCTAGACAACAGTGGAGGGTAAGTAAGTGGGAGCAGAGGAGATAGGTTAGGATTGATAGATATCTGGAGAAGCAGGCATCCAAGGGAGAGCAAATACACATTTTACTCACATGCGCCTGGGACATACAGCAGACTAGACATGATTTGGGGAAGTGGGAAATGGGTATCAAAGGCCCCGAGAAGCAAAACAAGGGATGATAACCTAGACAGGCCATGCTTCGGTCAGTGTGGTATTTGAGCCAGAAGAGGGAATTAAATTTTGAAAACTCAACGATTTACTATTAGAGGATGGCAATCAAGTGGATAAGATCCTCAAAATATACAAGAATATCTGCAATTTAATTTAAATGGGGAAGTGACATTGGGCATGGTATGGGACGGGTTAAAGGCAGTGGTTTGAGGCAAGCTAATCAGCCTGCTGCAAGGCAAGAGAGGGAGAAAAGGAAATCAGAAACAGAACCCCTGAAGCGGACAGAAGAGTTAGAGAGGAAACACCAAAGTGACTACGACCCATCCATAACTGCGGAATTAAAGCGCAAGGTGAATTAAGCTGGAAGAAGGTGTTTGAGATAAATAGATCATTGGTCTTGCAGAATTCTATCAGTCTTTCTCCAGCTTCATTTCTGTTGCCAAGTCCATATTTTCCAACTACTTTGCCTTCTTCTTTGTTGCCAACTTTTGCGTTCCAGTCACCCATGACTATCAGGATATCCTGTTTGCATGTTCTGTCAATTTCAGCTTGTACTTGTTCATAGAACTCTTCAATTTCATTCTCTTCTGCAGCTGTTGTTGGGGCATATATTTGAATTATAGTTGTGTTGATAGGCAATCCTCGTAGACGAATAGAGATTAAGCGTTCACTGACTGCATTGTATTTCATTACAGTTTTTGCAAGTTTCTTCTTTATTATAAATGCAACACCATTTCTTCTTTGTCTTTCATTTCCAGCATAGTAGACCATGTGATCATCTGATGCAAAATGCCCCATGCCAGTCCATTTCAGTTCGCTGACACCCAACAGATCAAGTTGTACACGTTCCATTTCATTCTTGACCACCTCCAACTTCCCTTGGTTCATGCTTCGTACGTTCCATGTTCCAATGTGTAAGACATCATTACAGCTTCTGACTCTCATTTCATGCGCAGCTACATCAGCAGTCAGACTTCCCGAGGGCTTTGATCCAACCACATCATAAATGCTGGCTTTACTCTGAAAAGTCTTCAGCTCTTCCCCAGTAGCTAGTTGAGTGCCTTCTGACCTGGGGGTCTCATCTTCCAGCACCATAGCACAATTTGTTTTGTTGTAACTATCCTTTGGGTTTCATGATCTATTCATCTCAAACACCTTCTTCCAGCAACACAAGCGGCGACTGTACACATGGACTTCACCGAATGGATTATATAAAAATCAAATTGACTACATATGTGGAAGTCAACGATGGAAAAGCTCTGTAACATCAAAGACAAAACCTGAAGCTGACTGTGGTACAGATCATCAACTACTAGTATGCAAACTCAAGCTAAAGTTGAAAAAGAGCAAACCACTCATGAATGCAGCAAAATATGACCTTGAGAATATACCACTGGAATTTAAAGACTGCCTGCAAAATCGATTTGCTGCTTTAGATACAAATGACAGAGCTCCGGAAGAGTTATGGAATGACATCAAGAAGGTTGTGTTGGAAGAAAGCGAGAAGTCTCTACAAAAGGTTAAAAAGAAAAAATAGCCAAAATGGATGACGGAAGAAACTCTGAGAAGCTAAAGCCAGAGGAGAAAGAAAGACAATCGCAGAACTCAGAGATTTCCAACGTGCAGCAAGACAGGACAAGGAAAAGTACTACAATGACACTTGCAAGGAAATAGAAGCAGAAACTATTAGAGGAAGAACAAGATCGGCTTTCCTAAAGCTACGAGAGTTAAAGAAAAAAGTTCCAGCCTCGAATTGGAATGTTACAAGATGCTCAAGGTTCTATGTTGAATGATGCTGAGAAGATCAAGAAAAGGTGGAAGGAATATACAGAGTTTTTATATGATAAAGATCAAGTGGACCAACAGCCGTTTCAACCTGTACCTTATGATCGGGAACCATTGGTGATGAAAGAAGTTGAAGCAGCATTGAAAGCCTTATCAAAGAACAAAGCACCAGGCATTGATAGCATTCCCATAGAAGTATTGCAGCAATCTGATGCAGCTGTTACCGTACTCACAAGGCTCTGCCAAGAAATATGGAAGACAACATCATGGCCAACTGACTGGAAAAGATCTGTGTTTATACCAATACTAAAGAAAGGTGATCCAACTGTCTGTGGAAATTATCGCACAAGCGCTCTGATCCCACATGCCAGCAAGATTCTACTGAAGATTATTCAAAAGAGACTACAACCATACCTGGAACAAGAACTACCTGAAGTGCAAGCAGGGTTCAGGAAAGGGCGAGGAACAAGAGAAATCATTGCGGATGTGAGATGGATCCTTGAAAAGACTAAAGAATACCAAAAGGATATCTATTTGTGCTTTATCGACTATAGCAAGGCTTTTGACTGTGTAAACCATGAGAAACTCTGGGCCACATTAAGAAGCATGGGTATACCAGAACACCTGATCGTTCTCTTGCGCAATCTGTACAATGATCAAGAAGCAACAGTTCGAACGGAACAAGGAGAAACAGAATGGTTTAAAATAAGCAAAGGTGTAAGACAAGGCTGCATACTTTCCTCCTACCTGTTTAATTTATATGCAGAACAAATCAGAGAAGCAGGATTGTATGAAGACAGAGGTGTGAAGATTGGTGGAAGACTCAACAACCTTCGCTATGCTGATGATACCACATTACTGGCTGAAAGTGAAGATGATCTGAAACATTTGCTTCTCACAATCAAAGAACATAGTCTCAAAATGGGCCTGCACCTTAATGTAAAGAAGACAAAGATCATGACAACTGGCATAATCAACAGGTTCATCGTTGAAGGAGAAGAAATTGAAATTGTGAACAACTTTAAACTACTTGGATCAACTATCAATAAAGAAGCAACAAGCAGTCAAGAAATCAGACGACGCATTGCTCTTGGCAGAATGGCTATGAAAGACCTAGATAAGATTCTCAAGAGCAGAGACGTCTCTCTCCATACAAAGACTCGACTTGTTCAAGCCATGGTGTTTTCAATAACATCATATGGATGTGAAAGCTGGACAGTGAAAAAGATAGACAAGAAGAAAATTGATGCCTTTGAATTATGGTGCTGGCGGCGAATACTGTGTATACCATGGACTGCCCGAAGAACAAACCAGTCGGTACTAGAGGAGCTCAAACCTAAGCTTTCTTTAGAAGCTCAGATGACAAGACTTCGACTTTCATACTTTGGACACATCATGCGAAGAGAGAGAACATTAGAGAAAGACATTATGCTTGGCAAGATAGAAGGTCAACGCAAAAGAGGAAGGCCAGCAATGAGATGGATCGATACAATAACAGCAGCTACGGGTACCAGTCTGTCAACAATGAGCCGCCTGACTAAAGACCGAACACAATTTAGGATAGCTATCCAGAGGGTCGCCATGAGTCGACTCCGACTCGACGGCACTTAACAACAACAACAACATGAATTAAGCAAAATAAGATACCAGGAAATGACATATAGACTAGCAGTGCTGTGTCAAACACACTTTGAAGGGGGTAACAAAGCAGGCCAGATCTTAGCTAGTCGCTTGAAGGCTAAAAGACAGGCAGCATATATAGATGGGATTAGAAATAAAGGAGAAGTGGTGCATCACACGTCGTAAATTAGCAAAAGTGTTTAAAGAGTACTATAAAAATCTATATAAAAGTGAAATTACAAGTGGACAAGAGAAATAAACACTTTTTTTTTTTTAAAAGAGTATAACCTGAAAAAAAAAAAAAAAAAACTAGACTTAGAGAAGGGAGAGAAAATAGGGCAGGAAATTAAAGAGGAGGAAGTTAAAGGAGCCATTAAAAAACTCTCAAATTAGGAAAAGCCCTGGGATTAGATGGCTTTATGGTGAAATTTTATTGCACAACGATGGATCAAACACAACCGATCCTAACCCAGGTTTTCAACAAGAAACTCCAGGGAGAGAGGATCCCAAAGTCCATGGAAAAGGCAGGTATTACAATCTTACCCAAACCACGAAGACAGATTGGTGTAGCTCCTATAGGCCCATATCATTGATCAATTTAGATGCAAAAAGTTTGGCAAAGATACTAGCGAACCGTATCCAGGATGTGGTACCCAGACTGCTTCATAAAGATCAAACGAGGTTTGTGAAGGGGAGAGACAAGGGAGGGACAATATTAGAAAAATATCAAATATTGCATGGCATCTCCAAAAGTCAAAACAAGCAGCAATATTAGTAAAGATAGATGCGGAAAAAAAGCGTTTCACCGAGTAGAATGGCGGTACATGTTCCAGGTATTGGAACAAATGGAATTCGTAGGGAACTTTCTAAGATGGATGAAGGCACCCTAAGCAAACCCAAGAGTTAGAGTAAACAGGGTATACAGAAAGTTTTGATTTAGCAAGGGGAACAAGACAAGGCTGCCCACTATCACCACTCTAGCGATTGAGCCATTGGCAGTGTTTGTTAGACAAGAAACAGATATATATAAAAAAAAGGGTGGGTCCAGGAAGCAAAGATCACCTTGTTTGCAGATTATATAATTTTGGCTTTGAAATAACGCCTAACCACACTACCAATACTGATGGGAGTAATAAAACGATTTAGCAGAATAGCAGGATATAAAATAAACTATAGTAAGACTGAAGTTCTAGGGTTTAATCTATCACAGAATCTAGAAGAGAGCCTAAAGAAACACTAAGTTCAAATGGGTAGACCAAGAGTTTAGATACCTAGGCATACAACTAGGGAAACCCCTAGAAAATATTAGGCAGTGGAATTATGAAGCCCTGACAGAAAACATCAGGAAAGATCGTTCTAAATGGACAGGGCTACATTTAGCCTGGTTGGGAAGTACAGCAGTAGTGAAAATGAAATGTGCTACCACGGATACTATATGTTCACATCCCTACTGTGCAGGGTACCCAAGGGGGAAATTTTAAAAAGCTGCAAAATATAATTATGTAATTTATTTGGGAAGGAAAATTCCCAAATGTAGCAAGGAATACTTTGTATAAGTGGAAAGAGGAGGGAGGGCTGGGAGCACCATGTGTAGCTAACTATTATGATGCAGTGCAACTCAGAGCAATATTCGTATGGAAGGAGGGGGGATACGTCTGGGTGGGTACACATGGAAGCTGAGGGGAAAGGAAAAATAGAAGCAAAGATTTGTGACCCCACAGAACATATAAAAGGAGAGGAGGGGAAAACTCCCCACAAAGAACTCACCGTTCAGGTGTGGAACAAATGGAAAAGGCACCTTATGGGAGGGAAAAATATTTCAGGCATACATTTATCCAAGGAATAGGAAAATTCATACCCAGGAAACTAACAAAAGCGTATGAAGGATGGGCAAGTAAAGGGTTGACAAGGTTAGGCCAACTGATGGGAAAAGGGGGAGAAATTAAAACATTTGAAGAGTTGCAAAAGAAATACTAACTAAACAAGACAAATTACTAAGCCTATGTGCAAATTTGGTACTTCTTACAACAACAAAAAAGAGATAAGATTAAACTCACAAGCTAAAAACTTACACCATTTGAGGAATTGATGGGAAAACAGACCCCACTAAAAGGGCTGATATCCAAATTATATAAAATGTTGACTGCAAAAGGGGAAGAAATGTCAGTGTCAAAAGAAATGGGATGAAGAAATACCGGGACCTTGGACTTGAATAGATGGGAGAATATAAATGAATGGGCATACAAACTAGCACCAGGGACACAGTTTTTGGAAAGACAGTCAAAAAGTACAGCTACGGATGTATTGGACTCCAGTTAAAATACATGCTATCTATCCTGAAAACTCTAATGAGGGCTGGAAAGGATGTGGTAAGAGAAGAGATTTGTTGCAAATGATCTGGGGATGTCCAAAAATACAAAGACACTGGAACAATGTTCCCTCTAATTTTCTGTAGGCTGTGTGCGCATAAAGTATCAGCTGTGCGGCTTTTGAAGGAAGGTTAAATTTTTTGTGCGCTACATAACACTTGGAGTTATATACTTTAAAATTTGACTACACATTGATGTTAATCAAATTAAATGAAAATAGACGATTACTAAATGAAGCGGAAAATTTCTAGTAATTACAATCACAAATGTGGTATTATTTCAGTTAATTTTTATTGAAAGCCATTGTTATTCCATGTAAATAATTTATGTATGGAAGAAGAGTTCGGTGTCCTACATGGAGTGGTGGGTTCACCCCTAAACAAAGACATGGGGAGAGGTGGCCTGCACAGAGCAACAGGTGCACCTACTCTTGCTGGGCAGACTAGATGGACCATGCTGGTCTTTATCTGCCGTCACTTACTATGTTCTCAAAATTTCTCTCTTCGATCTTTCAAATGTACCCAGTCTGAATAAATTTTATCAAGGTCTACTGATCCGCCATCTTGAAGATGACTCTTAACACGCATCAGCATTTCCAAATGTTCTAAATGTAAGCGATTCCTTATTTTGGTTTTTAAACTGTTCATCAAGCTGAAATCACGCTCACAATCTGCACTAGAAGCCAAAAATGTTCCAAATATATCGATCAGTTTCGCTAAATCTGCAAACTGAGCATTCTGAAACGCCAAAGTCACCATATCCGGAAAACTGTTTATCAGTTTGCTTTTGACTTTTTCTGCGACTAAAAACTTGAAGTCATTGTACTGCTGAACAACAATATGTTCCTCCATAAGAAATTGTTTGTACTTTAAACAGAGTGATCGGACGTTTTCAATTCCAAATTCATAATCACACTGTGCTATTGCTGTCAAGTCAAAAGCAGACCATTCCTCAATTTCATTTTCAGGAAATCTTTCCCCTATATGCAGACACAGCATATTAATGAAAGTAAGTGTGGAACCAGTATCCACTGAAGCGTCTCCAGGTATCTTGTCGAGAAGATTTTTAACATTATCAGTCCATTTTACTGTGTCACCCAAGTATTGCATTCGGATTTTGTTCAGCTTACCCTGTGCAAGATGATATGCTTCCAGTGGTGTTAGCCCACGTTTCTGAAATGCCATTGTTAATGAAGCTAGTTCAGATAAAACATCATTCAAAATTTGCAGTGTTATAAAAAGCTAAACAGCCATCAATTCCATATAACACAACATAAACCACATAGATTAGAGATCCACAGAGATATAATAAAGGCATATGCTTAAAAAACAAAGGGTAATAAACTCCGCTAACTAAAAAATCTCTCGTGTAGGCTGGAAAAAAAAAAAAAAAACGGAAGAAATCGTCACATCTATATTTAAATAAAAAAGTTATCTCGTGCATAATGGAGTAACCATAAGCATTGTCAAAAATAGCTGGTTATGATAGAACATACAGCTTAAGAGATAATTTAAAACATACACGAATATACAGAGAAATAGTACACAGACCATAACCATAAACGTGCTGTAGACAGCGGAAAAAAAACCTGTCGCAGCAATACATAAAAGGTTAAGTCAAAAAATATGGGCAACAGAAAAAGTGAGAACATGCGTGGGCGAATCTATAGTGCAAAACGAATGTGGGGAGCAAATAAACTGACTAGGGCTAGGATGGATCGAGCCGATATAAACACCATGGTCCAAGAAACACAGATGAGCAAAGAATAGACATGCTACCTATAAACACCACTTAAATGTACAGCATGTACCAATTGGAAGGGAGAAAACCATTACTTATGTCTATATAAAAGAAGTTATGTGTGAGAAACCAAACGTGCACGGTATAAAAGTCGAACGCACTGTACCTGCTTGGACTGTAAAGGCAGGAAAAACCACACAGGAGCATAGAGAGCCTACTTAAAGGGGAGAAGGAGGCTCCTCCCACTAACATTGTGTGCTGTAAAAAGCCTTATCTAATGAATCAAAAACTAAAAAAAATGAGTCATGTAAAACTTAAAAATGAAAGTGAAGAGATCCTTGCTGAGTTTGAAGAAGTGTTATGCCAAAAAACTATAAAGAACGTAAAAAGCAATACCTAACCAAAAAGTAATCAGACCGCAGACCAAATAGGAGACCGTGGCAAAAATCACAGAAGAATATATCACAAACGATTACAGAGAATAAATAAAATAAGTCAAAAAAAGATATATGCCATAAAAAAACGGATGCACCAACAGTAGAACTCTGCTCCTGCATATCAAAAAAGAAGAAGATTAAAATAAACAGAACCACATTTTTGCATCGGGGAAAAAAAATGTTTTGCAAATAGTGTGGACCACAAAAGACAATCCAATGCAAAAAATAAACTACGATTATACCATCTTCATTAAGATAATATAAATAGAAATAAAAGACTTGTTGTTTAAAAACGATATATGTAGGAAAGCCATAAAACAAACCTAAAAAGCAACACCATACCTGCACACACAGTAAGAAGCAGGAAACACCGCGCGGGGACATAGGAACGTGAGGAGGGGGGGCATGGGGGGAGGTGGGAGGGAAGGAGAAAGGCACGTCAAACTAAAGTGCTTAAAATAAACCATCTTATTATGGAACACTTCATCATAGCATTGAGTGGCGCCGAACCAACTCATCTAATCTATAAGTAAACCATTGCAAATTAAAAATGAAAAAAGAAAGAAAACCATTGCAAATTAAAAAGGAAGAACCGTAATACATAAAGACCCCCATGAACAATCACAAATTATGAAGGGGCAAAAAACAAACAAGCAGCGCATGGTGATACAATAAAAACGCATAAGGAAAAAAGGAAGGTTTAAAATTGTACCATATAAAGACCAATGATGGAAACGGTGCCGAAGGGGCTCTGGATGCAAATTGTGATCACCGCACCAATACCGTGTGAAATACATTAATCCATATAACCCGATTGGGACAACTTGCTCAAATCGCAAAAGGCAAATATAAAAAATTAAATAAAAGAAAATAAGCTATAACTAATCAAAGAAGGAAGCACCACCTAAAACATCCGTGTCCCGATGCACCAATATCAACTGATAGAACCATGCAGCGGTCTCCTCTTCTTCGCTGGTGCGGTGTGTTGCTCTCGCATCCAAGGCAGCACGTGGCACTGAAGGCTGGCTGAGGGAGGGATCCAAGGAGGTGCGTGGCTGGCAGGCAGGCAGAAGAACAGAAAGAGGCTGGCTTGCTGGCTGCCCCTCCCTTTTATTTCCCTCTAGCCTGCCATGATTCGTCAATCGTCGGTCACATGTGAGAGGAGTGAGGGCAGGGGACTCAGTGCAGACAGAGGAGAGATTCGGAAGTGACGAAAATTACAGAATGGCAGTAGATCGGTGGTGCAGCCGCGGCCTTAAAAAACCCAAGGTTTGAAAACTCATGAAATCAGTAATTTTTGTGCGCTCCTTTAAAAGTTGTGTGCGCTCGCTCGGCGAGGTGTGTGCGCGCGCACACGCACACAGCTTAGAGGGAACAGTGCGCTGGAAAGAGATAGAGGTGTTATATGGAGAAATTACCAAAGCGCAGGTCAAATTAACTCCAGCTAAGGTAACCTTAAACGATGGAATAGGAGAAGGTAATGAAGATTTAACAATGTTTTTAGGATACTGTATAATAACCACATGCATAACCCTTCTTAAGTGGTGGAAGAATAGAGAAATACCACCTTTAGAAGACGTAGTAGGAAAATTGGAACAAGCATGGAGCAATAGCAGCCTAGGGAAACCATAACACAAGAAAATATAAAGATACGTGACATTGGTATGAAGAATGGAGGGTGGAAGGGGCAAGAAGAGTAATAGGGAAGATAAAGGGAAAGGGAGGGAGGGGTGTAGATTAAAGGCAAAGACCACTAAACTAAGACAATAAACAAGGTCCAAACTGGATAAAGGGAGGTTCAGGCATGAAGATAGTAAGAGGGGAGGGGGGAGGGGGGAGGGGAGTATAAAGAAAGCAAAAATAAGTTGAACAACCTGTTCTTAAACATTTCACTGTAAATTGTTGCAACACATTGATGAAGGCTTGAAAGCAGCTGTAAATGTATGTTAAAAATGAATAAAAAACAGTAAATTACAACCCCCCAACAAAAAACAACTTATCGTGCTGCTGCTGACAGCTGTTAAGGGCCTTGGTAGACATCTTTTTACAAAGATCGCATGCCACAGGGTCATGGTCCAGCCCTAGGCAGTGTAGGCAGCAGTCGTGTGTGTCAATAAGGGACATGAGTTTGGCACACCGATCACGCTTCTTAAACCCACTGGTAGCCATGAGGGAAAAAGGTACCACAGCGAGGTCGAAGACCCGTGGTGCTGCCAGCTGGAAAAAAGGGTGCAGGCACTAAAAAAGGAAAAAAATAGGAACCCGAGATTTGATGCTGGAGACAGCAAGCTCGGGTGGCGGGAAGAGTACCAGTGCACAACCAGAGAGAGTATGAAACTCAGGTCGAGAAAAAAAATCAACCTTTTCTATGGGAAAACCAGATAGACGTCTGAAGGGCTCCATCGAAAACAAGAGAGACTAAGCAAGATGGCACCCTTGGGCGGAAGGGTACCACACATGCGTTGTGGCATCTCCCAAAGGCTTTCTTTGAAAGCTGGGGAGATGCTCTGTCAGCGCCTGCTTAACCTATATGTGAGTACTGACTTCCTGTTTGTTCCCAGAGAAAAGTATTGATCTTTGAGGAGAATAAGAGCAAGTTTGGTTCCACCACTCATGATTTGTATGAACAGTGGAGACCAAACGATGGGCATGTTCTCTCTGGTGGAGTCTAGGTCAACACAGTGCTTTTCCTCTTGATGCATCCTTTAGTATATTTTGTATCTGTGCCTAATCTCCAGGATATTTGGACACTCATTTTGGTATACACTTATCTCCCATACAGTTTTTCTGAAGAAACGTGCAAATCATCCTGCATGTGTGTGCTTGATAGCAGCTTAAGTCAGCTTGCAGCTGCTGAAAAGCACATATCCTTCACACCCTCAGATCACTACCATTACTCGGCAATACTTAAATTCTCTTATTATTGTCTTTTAAGGGCACAATTTTCAAAAAATTATCTGTATCGATGCAAAGCCCATAGACATGTTTATCTGTGGATTTTGCACCAGTTCTCGAAAAAGGATGTGCACATGTTCCCTTTGGAAACTGCCCAAAAAATACCTGTAGAGCTCTGCCCCTGCTTTTTCTGTGGGTACATATCTCATAGCCATTCGATTGTTTCTACTCATAAAGTAGTATGTGCATTGTGGATCCTCACACATAGGATTTGACTAGTTATGGATCAGGCAATTTACAGCCAATCTGGGTACATGGCTTCTAAATACTGCCCTCCTTAAGTCCAGAGCCAACATCAAGTGAACACAGGCATCTCCTTTGAAAAGGTGACTGAATTTTGAATGTTTAGGAGAGATGCATAGCTAAGATTGAAGCCTTGATGACTGGTGCATTGCTCTCCAATGTCATACTTGTTATGAACTCAATCAAGTTCCTCTAAGTGTTACAATGGACCAATGCATATGTACTTTTCTTCAGAAAATGAAAGCTTCACAGAAAAAAAAGGGGATGTTTCCACTTTTGATTTTTGGTTTCCAGCTAAAAGTGTCACATACCCAGTGGTATAAATTCAAATTAAGGGCCCCAAGAACAGAGAAGGCCACTTCAAAAGAACCAGGAGAGGCTGCAAGTGGACTCCTCACTGCAGGGTTTAGGTGAAATTTACACTACTGCATATGCCTTAAGTCTATGAAGAAGCCAGTATAAAAGATGCTACAAAAACAATGCTTGATATTTGCTCATTCCAAAATTGATAGAACCAATAAAAACAAAGCGGCCCAACTAGCAAGCAAGAGAGCCAGTTGCCCCCCCCCCCCCCCCCGGCGGGCCAATAGCCCCAGCGCACCCACCGCTACCTCTACAATTAACACCGAGTGCACCTGTGCTCTTGTAGAGCCACAGCAGGGATGCATATACTGCCAGGGAACATGCTTTTGATATTCCCAGCAGTTAAGGCTGTAGTGTTGCCCTAACACACCATGGATTGATGTGTTATGGGCACATTTGATGCAATATCACCACACTCTTTAGTAAAAGGGCCCCTAAGTGGCTAAACTGATGATTTCAAACTATCAGGCAGATGGACCAGAAGAATGTAATGTCAAGTACAGCTACTTAGGCCAGAAGTTCAAACACCCCACATTACTCTGTGGTCAAACTGTACTTACGAAGGGGCCTGAAGGATGAGGATAAAGGAAGTAATTTTATAAAGTGATTTCCATACATATGTGGCCACATATGTACATAAATTACTTTTACAGCAGTTGCTATTTTGTAAAAGGTATCTGCTTTGGCATCAAGGTGCATACTTCACTGGCAGACAATCACATGGGTGGAGTTTGGGCAAAGCACATAAGTATGCAGTTTACACATATACTTGCAATATAGGCGCAGAGATTTACACCAGCTCTAGGACTGGGGTAAAATGTCCACACCTGCAAAGTAGGCACGGACTATGCCACTGGCCTAGTATTTTGTAAAGACAAGTAGGTGCCTACTTGTCTTTATAAAATAGGTTTGGGCTGGCCCTGATCAGCAGTGAGCCAGGAAAAGCCTATCTGCTATCCTAGGCAGACTTTCAGCATGTAACACTACCCCCTCCCCCCCCCCTACAGTTCAGCTTTGCCAATACTCGCTATAGTTCTGCATCATCTTTTGCTCCTTCTCTCCACCTTGGTCTGCCCCTTCAAACCTTTGGAGGTACAGTTCCTTTGTTCCTTGTTTTATGACAAGTCAGCATACAAAAAGAAAATAAAGTCATCAAAGATCTTCATGCTGAATCATGCTGGAAGCCCTTGCCGGTCCTGTCCCCCAATGCCAGCAGAAGTGTACAGAGGAGGCGGGACTGGCATGGGCTTACAGCATGATTCAGCATGAAGATCTGTGACGGCTTCATTTTCTTTTTGTATGCTGAGGTGTCATAAAAACAAGGAACAAAGGAACTGTGCTGCCGAAGGTTTGAAGGGATAGAGCACTGGGGGAGAGGGGAAGGGAGGGAGTAAAGACGCTCATCAAGCAGTGTTTTGGGGGGGTGGTGCCTGAGTTGGCTGCCTCCTACTCCCACTACCTCTCATGTCACCCTATTTATTTTTATACCACCTTTCTACCATTCAAAGCAGTGTACATAGAACAAAAAACTTAAACAGGACAAGGGGATACACACGGTTGTGCAATGAAACCGATTGCCTGGCTCAATGGTCAGCACTGCTGCTGATTCTTCCTTGAAGAAGGAAGCTCAGTGAAGGCGTGAGCAGATGTTACATTAATGCTTGAGCAGGTATCAAATTTTTCTACATTTAAAATCCTTCAGACGTCCCTATGTCAGTCCAAGGACCCAAGAGATGCAGATCAGGCAGATGTCTCATTCCTGACTACTGTGCTTGCAACCCCTTGGGAAAGGGCAACCAAGCTATGTTCCAGCATTTTCTGTAAGCCAGCAATAAAGCAGTTTTGAAGGCAACTGTAAACTACATTCAGCCTCGGGACCCTCTGTATCTACAGGACAGGAGGCTATTCAAGTGTTAGTAACTCAAAACTTGTGGAAAACCAGAATGTAGTCCAGGAGTTTGGCCATTTGCTCTAGCTATGTGAAGGTTCCAAACTATATCTGGACAATGCACAACAACCCTTTCAGAACACATCCAGGAACACAGAACAGCAAGGACAACAGCTGCTCAGAATCCTGGAACAGCTGATGCTAGCATCAAAATACTATGTTGGAATTTAGAATGCCTGGAAGGGGGGCTTCCATGTTCTAGTTTTGAAAGATTTTGCAGACATGTGAAATACTGGGCCCTAAGAATTCTGTACCTTTTCATTAATGAATGGTGGGCTCTTTACAAGACAACCTCATATTAAACTGGACATTTCAGAAAATCTTGCACCATACTACAAAATTAAAGGAAAGCATTTTTTTAGCTCAGTACTCCACCTACTCTCCAAGTACAGGAATTCTACTGTCAGAGCAGGAAATGTAAGGACAACAAAACAGGATCTAACAGCTTAGGCATGAAGAAGCTACTTTAGAGCTGCTTGCAACAAATGTCGGAAAGTATTCTCATTCAGCTGGAGTACTGTTTTTAGGTCAGTAATGGTATATTTAAAAAAAATCCACAGACCTTACAAAATCAATAGTAACTGTATTGATTCTGGAGAAAATAAAATAAAAAAAGTTATTGCAAACCTGTAATACTTTTTTTAACTGAATACAAATTTTCCAAAGATACTTTTCTACATGAGCTTTCAAAAGCACATTGAGACCACACAGGGTTTTTTCTTTAGATGTCCAATTACATAGGTTGATGCACTAAAATATGTAATTTTTTTGTTGCAGTTCTATATAGGTAGATATTTCTCTTCTCCTAGCCAACTTGCTCAGAATTTTGTATACTGTGGGTTTTAATTGTACCTTGGTCAGAATACATAGGTAGTGGAGTAAACAATAAACTGTTAGCGAACAAATAAAAACGTGACAATCTGCATAAAACGTAAAGCATTTAAATCCAACAAAACAATGGAACAGAAGAAACTAAGCAGACCACAGGTGGATGGGCACATTCCCCCTAAACACCAACTTATGCGCTGAGAAAGATCTGGTTGGGTAGATCCTGGTTTTACTCTCACCCAGGCCACATTTCCCCTCCTGAGCCCGACACCCTGAACTGCTATTGGGGCCGAACTGTCAGAATGGGGAAGGACGGACGAAAGATCAAGGCATTCAAAAAGCAGTGAAATGTAAGGCAGACACTCTCTCCCCCTCCCCCGAAACCAGCCTCAAGCCAAAGACTCGGGGGGGGGGGGGGGGCCCGAGGCGTGCTTACAGAACAGAGAAACTACATAGCACAGCAACACATCAAATAAGAAGCAAACGAACGCTAAACTACAAGCCACCGACCCTGAACCTAGGCGCAGCTTCAGACGCCTCGCTCTCCCGCAAGAGGAGACAGGCAGCACTTCCCCGCCACAGGAAGACGCAGCGCAATTCCTGGACATGGCCAGTAGAACAGCAACAGCCAGCGCAAGTCCACCACTTACCCCGTCCGGGGAGAACAGCGGCGACTAACCTGCAGCTGTTAGTCATGACTAGGAAGAACACACTGCACGCCGGGAATTGTATTTCTTCTGCGAGGTCCTAGCAACCGCCAGCCCCGAGAGCGCGGAGATAAAAGAAAAAAGAGCGAACCCTCCTAAAGAACTCCACCTCCCAGAGTAACCTACCAACCAGAGCGCATGCGTCCTGACCCAGTCGTACCTTCAAAGTGTCGCAGAGCCGCTACTTCGAAAATACGACACGTCAGATCTCGGTATGTGTAACCGCACGCGCTCTAGTAAGAAGAAAAAGACGCACAGTGATGAAGTCATCATCTGGCGTTTGATAGAAAGGCTTTCATCAGCCATGTTTGATTTGGGAGTGGGGGAATAACCTGGTGGTTAGAGCAACTGCTTAACATCTAAATCAAGGATTCGATTCCCACTGGTGCTCCTTGGGCAATCTTCTTCTAGTTATACATTGCCAAAAAAAAATAGAAGCTACTGGGTCTCCAAGAGACGGCACTTTAAAAAAAATTTGATTTGGGCACGAATTTTGTTAGTGACGATTTTAGATTATAATGCGGAAGCAAGCTGTGGTCCAGCAGTGAGACTGCGTCAGTAGAGTTCTTGCAGACCAGGGCTTAACGGCATAGCAATTTTTACAAGTGTATTTGGAATCCACCAGCGGGCCAATCAGCCTCGATCATGCAGAAAGCAGGAGCATCAAAAGCTTCCAACACCCAGTCAGTGGGCTTAACGAGCGTCATGGGATGGGAACCCCGGCTTACCCTGTCCTCGGCCGATTTATTCTTAAAAACGCAGGGTATTAGATGAACCCCAAGAACGAGTCTTTGGCTAGGAGAATTGTGTGTCGAGGAGGTAATCGTGGGACACGTATGAAGATATTTTGTCATGCTAGACAAAACCAAGATCTTTTGAGTTGCAAACGTTTATTTTTTATGAAGCTTCTAATGGAAAAGAATACTTTCATACAGCATATATATAAAAGTTTCCGAGTAACTTTAACTTCTCAACTTTCATAACAGAGATAGGGATTATTATAGAAGCTTTATTCACAAATTCCATGTTTAAAATCAGGCATGTACATGTGGAAATGGCATCTACATGTAAATAGCGATTTTAGAAGCATGTCTACTAAAGTGCGGGGTTCGGAGGCCAGCAGCTGCAGTAAACACAAGGAGTGTGGCCATGGTATGCTACTACTGCTGCCTAGCAACAGCACTATCGGGGTAATAGCAAAAGCACGGCCCAGCATGTTGAAAATAGAATGATACAAGTGCAATATTGAGGTGTCTGCAGACGGGCGGCTCAAGGCAATCTGCTGCCTGAGACGAAGTATGAAATGGTGCCCCCACACCCCAACCTTAGAGGGGGTGGGACTTTTCCAGAAATCCAATCAGAGACTGAACCAAACCAAAAACCCAATTAGATTATATGGAGGGAATGCAAGATGTTTGCACACAGGGCCGTATCGAGCTGCAATCACACCCAGTGCAACTTGCAACTCGGGTGCACGCCCCCCTCCCCCCATACCTCCATCCAGTGCTGCCTGCTCTTTCCTTGCTGCTGCCGCCCTCTGGTTTTTGCATGGTGGCGCCGGCAGCAGGGAAAGAATAGGCAGCGCTGGATGGAGGTATGGGGAGGAGGAGGGGGCATGCACCCAATCTGAAAGACACCGGCACTTTAAGCAGATCTGTCCCTCCCTACTCTGACACTGCGTCAGAGGAGGGAGAGACCAGACCTGCTTAAAGTGCTGCAAAAAGGCTTGGGGGCGCATTTTGGCTGCCTGCTATTGTCCTGCCAGCGGCGGCAGGGCAAAGGCAGACAGCTGAAATGTGCCCCCCAAGCCTTTCCGCCCTGTGCGGCTGCACCACTTGCACAGGTCTAGGTACAGTCCCGTTGCACATCAAGGAACTAAAAGACAGCAAAAACCAACAGCACAATTTATACAACTAAATTATAACTCATTTTTATTTTGTTGTTATAAACTGCGTTATGGTTCTTGCTTTTACTTTTTCAACATACATTTTGCATCCACAGTAGGTGCAGAGCAGAACCAGGACATTCACCCACAGAACTCAATATTTAAAAAAAAAATCTGATTCTGATCATCTCACTAACAACAACCACTATTCTCCAGTATCAGACATATTGTGACCTTATACAAAACCCTACAACAAAGAGCAAACCTACCATACCATATCAGCAAAAACTTCCAAAACTCATATAAGGAGCCCATCCAAAAAAAGCATCGCTACAGTGGGCCCTGGAACATCCATACACCTATTTGAAAAGCTGAACATGCCAAATTACTACAGTACAGTATAGATCTTCATGTACAAAGTCCATGTTAACAGAACACCTGACCTCAGTCACACACTCACAACATCGACCCTCACCAAGTACAGAATAAGTAACCACAATCTAAAATAAAATAAAATATGTAGACAAAATTGAAATTGAAACCCCAAGAAGCCAGAGTCCACATGCAGTGCAACATCAGATAAATAAGAGATGCAGTTCCCCAATACTGTGTAAAATATAAAGATAGCACAAAGTCCAATCACTAAAATTAAATACAATTATTTTTTCTACCTTTGTTGTCTGATCATTTTAGTCTCTGATCATGCTGGTCATGATCTGAGGCTTCTGCATTCCTTTCTTCTCTTAGCTCTCTTTCTGTGGTCTATGGTCCATGATCCATCTGCCATTTCTTACCTCTTTTGTTTTCTTCACTTCCTTCCATCAGCCCATTTCCAGTTCCAGTAACCCTCCCCAGTATCAGCCCCCTTTCCAGTCCTCCCCTCCCAGTACCTTCCAGTGTCAACTGCCTTGCATTCCCACGACTGCCACTGGTGTCCATTCCCTTCCAGTCCCCCTTCTTCCCCTCTGTCCAGCCCCTTCTAGTCCAAATACCATCCCAGATATCAGCTCACGTCCACTCTCAGTGCCACACACCCCCAGTCAGCTCCCTTCCGGTCACCCCACCCTCTGTCCATCCCCCCAGTGCCATTTGTATATCAGCTCCCTTCCAGTCTCCTCCCCATTAACCAACCACCTACCACTCCCATCCCCAAGTGTCAGCTCCCTTCCAGTCCCCCTTCAGTACATCCCAGGTGTCAGCTCCTTTCCAGACCCCTCCTTCCCCTAGCAGACCCTCTCATTATCTGCTCCCTTCCAGTCCTACCATCCTCCCGCATCAGCCCATTTGTAGCCCTAGCCCCTAGTTTTCTTCCAGGGCCAGCAGCATTCTCCTCCCCTACCCATTAGCCCATTTCCAGTCCTATCCCCCTTATCAGCCCACAGTAGTCCTAACCCCCCAATCAGTCCATTACCAGTCCTAGCTCATTTCCGGTGCTAGCCCCCCATCTGCCTATTACCAGTCCTAACCCTCCACCCAATAAGTCCATTTCCAGTCCTAGCCCCCCCCTACCTATCAGCCCATTTCCAGTTCTAACCACCCCCATTAGCCCATTTCCAGTCCTAGCCACCCCCCATAGCCCATTACCAGCCCTAGCCCCCTCCCGATCAGCCAATTTCCAGTCCTAACCCCCCCCCCCCCATCATCTCACTTCTAGTCCTAGCCCCCCCACAGGGAAATTCAAATTTAAAAAACTGGCTCCTGAAGCAGCGGCAGAAGGAAGTGCGCCGCGGCTGCCCCGGCAGAGTCCTCCTCTCGCCCTCGGCGCCGCCGGCTTTACAGAGCTGCAAAGGGAGAGTTTCCCTTTCTCGCGGCTCTGTTAAGCCCACCGGCACTGATGGGAAACAGAAAATGCCTGTTTTCAATCAGCGCCGGCGGGCTTAGCAGAGCCGCAAGAAAGGGAAACTCTCCCTTTGCGGCTCTGTAAAGCCAGTGCTGAAGGGAGAGAGGAGGGCTCTGCCGGGGTGCCGCGGGGCACTTCCTTCTGCCGCGGCTCTTCCGATCATCGTTTGTTTTTTTTTGAAGGCCGAGTGAGGCGGGCTTTTTGGGGGCAATTTTTGACGCCCCCAAAAAGTTGCCACCTGAGGCCACCACCTCACTCGGCCTAAAGATAGAACCGCCCCTGTCTGCGGGCCTTGGATTCACTGTGGACAGCAAGAACTGGGCCCCTAGCACCCATACAGGAAGATAGAAACTGGTCAGTCCGGAATAGAGTGATGACTGAGTGAGATGAACAGCTAGCACAGCTCACAGCATAGGGGCTAATTACAAGAGGATGGGGCATACAAATCAGAAAAGAAAACACATGCAGAGATTATGTGCTGCATCTCAAACCGTAGGCAATAGGGAGCAAATGTGGCATCTGGAGATGCAGGGGATCAGGCAGGATGTTCACAGTGTCCATCATGGGAGACAAGGATATGGAACCCCTGAGGCAAAAAAAAAAAAAAAAAAAAAAAAAAAAAAATTTGTTTTGCTTCACTATAGGTTTAGTTCATCTCGGTAAAGGTTTTTTATAGGTTTTTGATTACCGGGTTTGGTATTTGTTTGTTAGATCAGAGGTGGCCAGTCTTTCATACCAAAAGCCAAGGAACCTGAATGCACAGTACCAGAGCCTCATGTTTTCAATAGAAAGGCTGCAGGGTAGGGTGAGGATCAACAGTAGGGCATCTCCTGCTGCTGTGAGCACTAGCACCCCCACCAATCTCAGTTCCCCACCCTATTCTCATCAGTCCCTCACCCTACATACAGCGGTTTCTCTCAATACAAACCACTCTGTTCCCACCAGTCTTTCTCTCACACCCCTGTCCATGGCAGTCTCTCTTAAACCACTGTCATGGTCTAGTCCAGGGGTGGGCAAACCTTTTGACTCGAGGGCCGCAATGGGTTTATATATTGGACCCGGGGGCCGGACCAAGAGTAGATGGACGGTGTGTATGTGTGAATTAATATAAATTAAATTTAAATTTGTAACATTAAATGTTTAGATTAATTTAAGGTAGAAAAGCATAAAAAGAGTTATTTTACAAAACTTTTATGCAATGTATTTCTTTCATAAAATAGTACCTTCAATTTTAGTGGCCGTAGTTTGCCCATCCCTGCACTAGACCATGCCTCCCTACTTCCTTCTGTGGGTGGGTCTTTTGGTTTCTGAAGCGTGGTAGCCAAAGTGGGGGCTGTCCCACCCGCTTCATCCGAAAAGATGGGGTGGGCAAGATATGAGCGAGATTTAAGATTCTGAATCACCTCACATGAATCTGCAGTTATTGCGTGCCGAAGCGTCAGGAAGTGGGATATCCAGATCCTCCCAAGTGACCAGCCCATTTCCTGTCCTAGCCCCCCCATAGCCCATTATCAGTCCTAACCCCCCATAGCCCATTACCAGTCCTAACCCCCCATCACCCCATTTCCAGACAGCCCCCATCAGCCCACAGCCCATTGCCAGTTTTAACCCCCCCATAGCCCATTACCAGTCCTAACCCCCCCATCAGCCCACAGCCCATTACCAGTCTTAACCCCCCCATAGCCCATTACCAGTCCTAACCCCCCCATCAGCCCACAGCCCATTGCCAGTCTTAAGCCCCCCATAGCCCATTACCAGTCCTAACCCCCATCACCCCATTTCCAGACAGCCCCCATCAGCCCACAGCCCATTGCCAGTCGTAACCCTCCCCCCATAGCCCATTACCAGTCCTAACCCCCATCACCCCATTTCCAGACAGCCCGCATCAGCCCACAGCCCATTGCCATTCTTAACCCCCCCATAGCCAATTACCAGTCCTAACCCCCCCCCATCAGCCCACAGCCCATTGCCAGTCCTAACCCCCCCCCAATCGGCTCACAGCCCACTGCCAGTCCTAACCCCCCCCCCATCGGCTCCTGGAAATTAAAATTTAAAAAAAAGCTGCCCGCTGCCGCCGCGGCAGCATGGAGTGTCCCGCGGGGCCCCCTCTGCCTGGCTGAACTCTCCCGGCGCGGCTGAAGCCCTCTGCTCCGGCTTGCAGATACACAAAGGGAGAGTGTCTCCCTCGCATCTCTGTTAAGCCCGCAGGGGCTGATGGGAAGCAGGGGCTGATGGGAAATTTCCCATCTGCCCCTGCGGGCTTAACAGAGATGCGAGGGAGACACTCTCCCTTCGCGTATCTGCAAGCCGGAGCAGAGGGCTTCAGCCGCGCCGGGAGAGTTCAGCCGGGCAGAGGGGGCCGGATTAAAAGGTCCGCCGGGCCGTAGTTTGCCCATCCCTGGTCTAGTCGCTCACTGTTTTCACTTCAGCAAGCAGCAGCTTTCGTTTTCTTCTGCCGGCGTCCTTCTTTTCCCACACTCTGCCCTGTCTCTCTGTCCAGCATCTCTTTCTCTCTCCCTTCCATGCTTCGCCCAGTATCTCCCACTTTCTCTACCCCATGTTCTGTCCAGTCTCTGTCTCTCTTCCACCCATGTCCTAGCCAGATCCTTCTCCCCTGTCCTCCCCCAGGGCTGGATTTACCTCTTTGAAGCAACACATGCATATGGACCTAAAGTTAGCAGGAGCCCAAGATGTGGCACCTTCAAAATTTGGTTCCCTTAACAGTCATCTATGTTGCCTATGCCTAAATCCAGACCTGCCCTCCTTCATGCTCTGTTGAATGTGACCCTATCTCACACCCACACCCTGCCCAGCATATTCCTCTTTTACCCACATTAAGCCCAGTTTGTCCCTCTTTCTTCCACTATTATACCAGAATATTGAACCTAGGGTAATTATCTGAGGTAATTACCCCAGAGTACTTAGCCAGGATAATTATTCTGGGGTATTTAACCCTGGCTAGAACCCCCAGGGTAATAATCTTGGGCTAAATACCACAAGGAAATTACCCCAGGATAACTACCCCAAGGTAAATTACCCCAGGCAAAATACCCTGAGGTATTTAGCCCAGACAAATTTAGTCTGGGGTATTTTCTTGTATTAATTACCCTGGGGTATTTTAGCCCAGGGCAATTACTCTGGCCTAAATATCCCCAGGATAATTTGCCCATGCTAAATACCCTGAGGTAATTGCCACGGCAGCTAAGCACCCCATGGTAATAAGCCAATTTCAACTGAAAGCTAGTTCTGAATGAGAGCTCATAAGATGAAGGTAAAGGGGATTGATTCAGGAGTAATTTGGAGAAGTTTTTCTTTACATAAAGAGTGGTATATGCATGGAATAGCCTCCCAGTAGAGGTAGTAGAAACGGGGACTGTATCTGAATTCAAGAAAGCATGGGACTAATGGAAAAAAAGGGACTGTAAAGTTTAGAAGTTGGTATGGAAGAGCAGACTGGATAGACCTTATAGTCTTTATCTGACATCATTTTGCTATGTTTCTATCGTTTTATGTAGGATGGGGAGAGGGTAAATGCTGGACTGTGGGGGACTGCAGGAATAAGAACGGGGTATGTTGAACTATGGAGGAAAGAGAGAGAGGAGAAATTGGACTATGGGTGAAGAGGACAGGGAGATGATGGACTTGGGGAGGAGGACAGAGGGGAGGAGATGCTGGACTGTGGGGCGGGGATGGGGAAAAAAGAAGAGATGTTGGGCATGGTGGAACCATGTGGAAGAGGTCATGGGTAAGGGCAGGGCCGGATTTACCTATACGCCATGTACGCCATGGCGTAGGGCCCACAGCTGGCAAGGGCCCACAAAAATGGAACAAGTTAGCTTTTTTTTTTAAAATAAAATTTAAAAAAAAAACCCTGCTGGCTGCCGCCGCGGGGCCCCCTCTGCTGCCGCGGCAGCATGGACTGACCTGCGGGGGCCCCCTCTGCAAGCTCGATCCGTCGATCCATCCGTCCCTCCCTCCCTCCGTGCAGGCTGTGAGAGACGTGAAGGGAGCGTGTCTCCCTCGCGTCTCTGTTAAGCCCGCAGGGGCTGATGGGAAATTTCCCATCAGCCCCTGCGGGCTTAACAGAGACGCGAGGGAGACACGCTCACTTCGCGCCTCTCACAGCCTGCACGGAGGGAGGGAGGGACGGATCGACGGATCGAGCTTGCAGAGGGGGCCCCCGCAGGTCAGTCCATGCTGCCGCGGCAGCAGAGGGGGCCCGCGGCGGCAGCCAGCAGGTTTTTTTTTTAAATTAAATTTTGCTTTAGGCCGACGGGGGGGGGGGGGTAGGACTGGTAATGGGCTATTGCTGGGGCTGGGACTGGAAATGGGCTGGGGGGGTTAAGGCTGGAGGTGGGCTGATGAGGTTAGGACTGGTAATGGACTGTGGGCTGTTGGGGGGGTTAGAACTGGTAATTGGCTTTGGGGGGGTTAAGACTGGTTATGGGCTGTGGTCTGATGGGGGCTGTCTGGTAATGGGCTATGTGGGGGGGCTAGGACTGGAAATGGGCTGGAGGGGTTAAGACTGGAGGTGGGCTGATGGGGTTAGGACTGGTAATGGGCTGTGGGCTGTTGGGGGGGGGTTTAGAACTGGTAATGGGCTTTGGGGGGGGTTAAGACTGGTAATGGGCTGTGGGCTGATGGGGGCTGTCTGGTAATGGGCTATGGGGGGGCTAGGACTGGAAAGGGGCTGGGGGGGTTAAGGATGGAGGTGGGCTGATGGGGTTAGGACTGGTAGTGGGCTGATGGGGGGGGTTAGGACTGGCAATGGGCAATGGGGGGCTGACTGGAAATGGGTTGATGGGGTTAGGACTGGAAGTGGGCTGATGGGGGTTAGGACTGGTAATGGGTTATAGGGGGGCTTAAACTGAAAATGGGGTGATGGGGGGTTAGGACTGTAAGTGGGTTGATGGGGGGCTAGGACTGGTATTGGGTTGGGGGGTTGCTAGGACTGGAAATGGGCTGATGGGTGGCTAGGACTGGAAATGGGCTGATGCAGGGACTAGAAGGGAATGGATGCTGGGTGAGGCTGGAACTAGAAGGGAGCTGATGTTGGGGGAGGATTAGAATGGGATGGGGCTGGAAGAGTAAAATGGAGAAGGGAAAAATATTTTGTGTGGGAGGGATAAAAAATCTACAATTGGCCGGGTATTGGGAGAGTAAGTGGGGATTGAGGATGGAGGGGTAAAATTTGAGTGGATGAAATAGGAATGAGGAAAGAGCAAAAGGAGAAAGATTAGTATGTTAAAGCAGATGTAGAGAGAGAATGGAAAAAAATCTAGAAGAGAGAAGAAAGGACAAATGGACAGCAGACGATGGAGAGTTAGCAGAAGACACGAAGAAACCAGAAGAAAGTGGCTGGAGCAATTGCAGCTGAAAAAAATGCACAAAAGGTAGAAAAATATCTCTTTATTTTGAATTTATTAATTGGAATATGTCAGCTCTGGTAAATGTGCATCATTAACGTCTGCGCTTTGTTTAGTACAAGAGCAAATTAATGTATAGTTTTATTTCTACAGTGTTGTACATTCCAAGTTTGGCTTTTGGGATTCCCAGTTTAATTATTGTCTTCCTGTTTCTAAATTGTGATCCCTTGTTTGGTGATGGTCTATGTTCTGCATGTGTAACTGAGCTGAGGTGTTCTGTTTATATAATTCCTATTTGACATTGCCACTTGTTCTCTTTCCCCAGTAGGTCATGTATTGTTTTTCTCTGAAATGTATTGGTTTAATATTTGCAATGTTGCCTTTTGATTGGTAGAGTATGGTGCTTTGTGAGTCCTGGTAGTGCTGTTAGGATACGGCGGGTTTACTATGGGTTCTAAATGGGCAGTGTTTGTAGTAGTTCTTAATGTGTCTGGCAGTTGGCACTGGATTATAGTAATGTAGAAATCTTTTAGTCTTTCTTTATCCATACACTCATTAAGAGGCACGTTTACTAAAAGTTAGTATATGGTAACATTATGCAAATATTTATGCAAATGAGGCCCCTTATGCAAATGAGGCCCCGCACCCCCCTTGGGCCGCCCCTGCTGGGGGCCCACAATTTTTGTTGGCGTAGGGCCTCACTCAAGGTAAATCCGGCCCTGGGTAAGGGTGGTGGTTGGCAAGGAGATGAGTGAGAAGAGGATGGAAATAAATCTGGGAAGGTGGTAAAAGGGGATTAGCAGAAACCCTTTCTCCTGTCAGAGGCCCCCTTAGGCTATTCAGTATATGGTGGTGTCTTGGGAGAGATGGACAAAGACAGGTAGACACCATGATACAATGGCTTAGCTAGCCAAAGACAGGGAACTGCCTTTGGTCCGAATATTCATAGCAGTCAGTTTTCCATCCTACTGTATATGAGGTCTCCTTCTACCATTACTTCATAGGTAAGGAGCATCCTCCCAGTTTTGGAAAGTACTGGGTGGCATAAAGAGGTCACCTAATTCAACTGGTAAAGCAACTAGGGGTCTCTACACAGCTAAAGGAGCTTTTCTTTGAACAAATTAATTCTGAAACTGAAGAAATTGCAAATGTTTAGGTCACTTCTTTTTGCCAGGAGAGTATCCACCTTTTTAAACACTTGCAAAAAATAGTGGCATGTTTGGATGTAATTGTAAAGGTGCTTATCAAGTGTTTCCACTGCAAGGACAGAATGGGGAAAGATTGTGGTAATGGTGTGTGCAATGCTGTGCCCTGAAAATCTTCTTAAAAATGGTTTCACTCTGGCAGCTTGAGGGAAAGAGGTGGGAGCAGATGCTGGGGGATTGAGGGGTAAGAGGCAGGGGCAAGGGTGCTAGGGGAGTCAGGACCCCACCTCCACTGTTACTACTCACTTGCAAAATGAATGTGTCCAGAAAAAAATAGAGGGAACATGTGACTCTGAAAAAGATAGAGGGAACATCGCCTACAGAAGTGTTGCTTTGTTCTTTTAGTGATATGTAAATTTATGTCTTGATTTGTTAATTATTTTCTTTAACTTCTGGCTTATTTTGCCAAATGTAGTAACCCTCTTTACATTTTGGAGATTATTTTATAAACCCTTTCTGTGTGTTAAACGCTTTTTATAAAAATTAAGTTAGGTGTAGAAAAGCACATGCAGTGCACTTGGTCTCATACTTGAATGCAATTTTAGAGTAAGTATGTTCTAGGGCGGAGTTTGGGCGGTGCACAGACAAGAGTCGTGATTTATGTGCATAAATGTCTGTGCCTTCAATGTAGCTGCAATTTGTGCCAGTATTATTTTAAAGGCACAGAGACACTTATGTATCTTTATAAAATAGGTAAAAAATAGGCACCTTCCTGCCTACATAACCTGGGCGGATTGTTATAAAATGACTTTGCTGTATCTGCCTCTTCTCCCTCACAATCTGCTGAGCATCTCTCTCTAATTAGAGATGATAGATAGGATCCCTTATGTTGTATGTCTTTGAAATATAACTCTGATATCCTGTGATATATGCTGGCATATACATCCTCGCTATTTGTCCCCCTGCTGCAAAGGCTCTCCGTATGAACAGCACTGTTGTACGGGAAGCCTTAGACGGGGGTGGGAGGGGGCGGTCTGGAGGCAGAGCGAGGGCGGGCCGTGTACATCCAGGGTTGGCCATGTACACAGGGGACGCCGGAGCCGGCGACAAGGTGAAGGTGCGCAGGGGGATCCCCGCATCCCAACTGTGGCCATGGGAGGCCAGATCGGGAGTCGGGCTGCAGGGAAAGGATGTTATGGCCAGTGATCGTGGCTCCTGAATGGAGCTGCATGCCCTGGCAATGGGACGCCATGGCACTGTGGCTCCATTCAGGAGCCTGGCTGAGTTAACCGAGGATCTGCTGGGCGTGCAGCCCATCAGAATCGGAACCCGGCCTGCACGTCAGACTGATACACCCGATTCTGATTCTGCGAGCACATCTAGCCCCTGCGGGATCAGAATCGGGTGCTACTGCTCTATATCCTGATTCTGAGGAGCCACACAGGGACTGGATGGCCAGAATAGAATTGGCCTCATAGTGTGCAGCATGTGACTTGCAGGATTTTGTGCTATTACCTTCTTTTACAGTTTTTGTTTCAAATTTGTTTCTTAGTAATTATTTTTTCAGATTTGATGGTTTCCACAAGGCCAGCACCAGAAGAACAGGGAATATTTTACTAAGGAAAATAGGCTGTAGGTCATTTATACTTTGGAAGAAAGGAGGGAGAGGGGAGATATGACAGAGACATTTAAATACTTCTGAGGTATAAATGCACAGGAGGCTTGCCTCTATTGATAGAAAGGAAGCTCTGGAATGAAAGGTTATAGAATAAAAGTGAAAGGGGGTAGACTCAAGAGTAATCTAAGCAAATATTTCTTTACAGAAAGGATGGTTGAGGCATGGAACAGCCTCTCAGAGGAAGTGGTGAAGATGAGGACAGTATCTAAATTCAAGAAAGCATGGGACAAGCACAGAGGACCTCTAAGGGAGAGGAAGAGATTGAAGAGCTTAGTAGTTGGTACGAATAAGCAGACTGGATAAGTCATATGGTCTTTATCATTTGTCATTTTCTATCTTTCTATGTATTTATAGTTACAATTTTATCAGCTTTTCCAGATCTGAGTTGTACGTTCCTGCAAGGGGTCATTCTTCTGTGGTTTCCCTTTCTTCGTATTGTAACAAGTTGTTCCTGGTATTTTAAATAAAGATGCAATCTTTCTGGAAACATTTTTTATTAGGGTTATAGCTTTTAGGTATGAAGTTCTGAGTTAGGTCTTCGAGGTGTTTGTCTCTTTGTTTTGAATTGGACTGCAGACGGTTGTTCCATGTGTCTTGGTTGTGTATAATGGATATTTTTGTATGGAAGCTGAAACTGAGTAGCGATCTGCATTTGTCAGTTCTTTTGTATACTGAAATTTGCAGATGGCCATGGTGACTGAGGTAATGGCAGCTAAAGTGAACTCTTCCCATGAAGTAGCCTAATCTGAATTTGGTTAAATGACAAAATACATTAAGAGGGTAATTCTATAAGGGCTGCTTCGTTCAACACATTGTCACGTGTGTAGTTGGCACTTATTCTATAAAGTGTGCATGTGCATGATTACTTTATAGAATAGGGACTTAAGTAGTGAGATGCAGGTGCCAAATCTAGGCATGACCGCACACCAACTGTAGACTTGGTGTAAATGCCTATAACTAGATTTGCAGGAAGCCTTCTGTAACTTACACATGCAAATATGAGCTCTGCCTATACTCTGCCCAAGCCCACTCCAAACCCATGAGCCATTGCCCTTACAGAATGGCTACCACCTATACTCCACACGAACATACCCATCCCTGCGTGCAAGTCATTTAAAATAGGTGATTCATGTGCATTGATGGCATGTAAATGTCCATGGCTTGTTAAAAACATAACATATGCCATACTGGGTCATACCAAGGTCCATCAAGCCCAGTCTCCTGTTTCCATACCAGGGCCAATCCAGGTCACAAGTACCTGTTATGATCCCAAAAGGAATACAGATTCCATGCTGCTTGTTCCAGGGGTAAGCAGTGGATTTCCCAGGTCCTCTTTAATAATAGTTTATGGACTTTTCCTCTGGGAACTCATCCAAACCTCTTTAAACCCAACTACACTAACAGCTTTTACTACATCCTTTGGTAAAGAATTCCAGAGTTTGATTACGCATTGAATGAAAAAATATTTCCTCCGATCAGTCTTAAATGTGCTACATTGTAGCTTCATTGGGGGTCTTCTAGTCTTTCTACTTTTTGAAGGAGTAAACAACCGATCTACATTTACCTGTTCCCCTCCATTCATTATTTTATAGACCTCTATCATATCTCCCCTCAGCTGTTTTGTTTCCAAGCAGAAGAAACGTAACCTTTTAAGCTTATCTTTGTAGGAGTAACCCCCCCCCCCCCTTTATTATTTTGGTTGCTTTTCTCTATACCTTTTCTAATTCCGCTATATCCTTTTTAAGATATGGCGACCAGAATTGCATCATGGAGCGATACAGAGGCATTATAATATCTTTGGTTTTATTCTCCGTTCTAGCATTCTATTTGCTTTCTTGGCCGCTGCTGCACACTGGGCGGAGGGGTTCAGAATATAATCCACAATGACGCCCAGATCCTTTTCCTGAGTGATAATCCTTGCATCGTGGAACTGTAGTTTGGGTTGTTCTTCTCTAAGTACAGAACTTTGCACTTGTCCACATTAAATTTCATCTGGCATTTGGAAGCCCAATCTCTCAGTTTCTCTAGGTCCTCTTGCCATTTTTCACAATCCTTTGGTGTTTTAACAACTTTGAATAATTTGTGTCAGTGTTTTAGAAAACACTCTGCTAACATGGAGCCTGTTCTAAAGTAGTGCAGGAGTGAATGTGCATTTGCCAATATATGGAGCTGGAGAAGCCATTTTGCAAATTTCCACATGGGAAAAATCAATGAGGGAAACTCGGCAAATTCCAGATGGCAATTGGTATTTCACAACCTCTACATGTAAATGTGCAGCACTTGTATGTATATGTCAGCTATTTTGCAAACGCACACATATAAAGGCCACAAATTAACTATCTAATTCCAATTTTGAAGAGGAATTAAACAAGAGATAATTAAGCAGGATGACCTTCTTAATTCTGCTTGTAAAGGGCTGGCTAAAACACTTTATAAAAACCTATATGTGCCAGAGAGAAGCTGTAAATCCTGGCATGGACAACTGCAATCGTACACGTGTATTCCTTATAGAAAATGGGGAATACACGGTAGATATTTGATCTGCCCAGACCATATCCTAACCACATCATCTTGCAATGTCTACATAGTAAATTCTAAGAGGCATGTTTATTCTATATGACTCCATTTTAGCAACTGAAAATTCACATGACCCCAGATGATAATGCAATCAAAACAGGAGGTCTCCAGCCTCCTTCCCCTCCCTTCACTCATCTAAAGCAGAAAGTAGCAGCAGTCAGCACAGGGCCCCTTGTGACCCCAGTACTCAGCATGGGAGACCCCAGTACTCAGCATGGATTTCCAGTCTATCAGGAAGCTTGCTCAGGTGGGGGCAAGGCCTATGAATGTTCACTGCTCACAGGCCACATGCTAACTGGTGACTGCCACTACTTGGCATAGGCTACAAAAGTCCAGAGAGATGGGGAAATGGCCATGTTTCTGTTACCCCATCCACTGATAATATGACCCCAAGTTTGGGAATCATTGTACTAAAGAGCGCTAGCTGGTAGCGTGGGGTATTGCATGTGGCTGGGCCGTGCAGCAGCAAGGAGCATGAGCAGCCAAGGCCACCGCATTAGAATTCCCATGCTACCGCAGCAACGCATAAGTACTTGGGGCCAAGGCAGAAACTGGGCGGAGTCAGGGTACATGGTTGTGGTGGGCACAGTAGTGCATGCTAGCTACACAACCATGCCGCTAGCATGGCTGCAGCTAATGCCATCCTCTGACCAGGTGCTAGCTGCACTCGCCATGCTCTCGCACGCCAACTGCACAGTTTGGACATGTGGTTCATACACAAGTGCTAAGAATTATGAAGGACAGGAGCTGAGCTAATACATTTGAACAATAGGGGGCCAACAGTAGATGGGAGCTGAATACCAAGGCACATGCCTAGGCCATCATTTGGGGGATGCTGCATGGTACAGCTGACAACCTAACACACCAGCATCTGCAGGCACCCTGCTGGGACTATGTCCCCTGCAGCCTAGGTGAACAGCCACCCTTGTTGCCTCAGGGGTTCCATATCCTTGTCTCCCATGATGGACACTGTGAACATCCTGCCTGATCCCCTGCATCTCCAGATGCCACATTTGCTCCCTATTGCCTACGGTTTGAGATGCAGCACATAATCTCTGCATGTGTTTTCTGATCTAAGACATACCCCACCCCCCTCCATTCTTTCCTATGCACACCACCATTGAAACCTAGGATTCACTCATGTTCAAGCAGCTGTCGTCTTTTACTCTGACCCGCTCCTCCTGTTTTGACCTGAGAGTGTTCACTCCCAAAAGCTATTCAAGAAATGTATTGTTCATCCAATAAAAAGGTATCACTTTATTTTTTCCTGCCACATGCTATATTAATCATATTCTAAAGAAACAGAACTCGCAGTCAAGCAACAAACGCCTTCAGAGGAGGTGAAGGAATCAGCCCCAGAGTGACTTCCTGGCCCCATGTCACACTCACTTTATTCAGCTCTGGGATACCCTTTGGCTTATTTCATTTCGTTTGTTTAATGTGAACTAAAATAAGGAACAACTTAAGGTATCTTCTATAAACCATGTTTCATTCCTTGTGGGGCAGGTTGCAAGGCAAAACAGCTCTGCAACAAGGACCCGAGCGAGGTTTCACTTCTTCTCTGGCGCGTTCTTTCCGATGAATGCTTTGATGTGATGCAAAGTCTGGGCTGCCTGCAGTGACGGCCAGCCGATGGTTCCCTTCACCCCTTAATCTTGCAGGTGTCTCGCCATTACTTCAGGCTCTCCCTGCTGTGCGGACAAGATTAGTCTTCTCACTGTAAGCCTGGAGGTGATGCCGAGCCCGGGCTGTGACTGAGGACGGCGACTCTTCAGCTCTTTGTACATTCGGCCGAGGACTGCGGGGGACCCTCCGTTCAGTGTAAGGGGAGGAGGGGCGGGCTCGTGGGTGGGTGGGACTCGGCTCTGGACTGAGGAACCCAAGGTGCCAGGACTGAGTCCGGATTAGCCAGAAGCTTCTCTCCGGGGCGATCGGCTCCTCCGGAGGGCAAACCGAGCCTGGGGGGGGGGCACCCCGGAGCTCGCCAGCAGGAGGTAGTACGGAGCGGACGGACATGGCTCTGCTGAAAGTCTCCCTGATGGCGTTCAGCTTCGTCTTCTGGCTGGCCGGACTGGCCATGCTGATGCTGGGCATGTGGGCAAAGATCTCGCTGGCCCAGTACCTCGTGCTGTCCACCAACGCCTACCCGAACACGCCCGTCATCCTGCTGGCCACGGGCGCCGCCGTGCTGCTCTGGGGCTTCCTGGGCTGCTTCGGCGCCGCCACCGAGCACCGGCGCCTGCTGCGCGCCTACGGCCTCTTCCAGCTCGCCGTGCTGGGCGCGGGGCTGGCCGCGGGGCTCTGCGGCTTGTTCTACCGCCGCGACATCGCCGAGGGCTTCCGCGCGGGGCTGCGGGAGGCGCTGCGGAGCTACGCGGACCGCGAGGACACGGCCGATGCCCTGGACGCCCTGCAGAGGTCGCTGCGCTGCTGCGGCGTCGACAGCTACCGGGACTGGGCCGCCGAGCAGAGCTCCAACGGCTCGGTACCGGCCAGCTGCTGCCGGGCTCGCCGCACCTGCCGCCCCCCCGCCACCGGCATCCACACGGACGGCTGCTTCAGCAAGGTGTCGGCCTTCGTCAGCGACAACATGTTCTACATCGCCACCGCCGCCCTGGCGCTCGCCACCGCCCAGGTGCTGGGCATCGTGCTCGCCTGCCTGCTGGCCGCCAGGATCGCGCCTCCGGCTCCGTGACTGGGACGAGGACTGCGAACTGGACGGTCATGTCCGTGCAAAGCTCTCACCGAGGCGAAGGAGTTTTGCAACTTGCTGGGGGGGCGACCAGCCTCGATGTACCGGGGGCCACAGTGTTATTCATTCTCATGGGGCATGGGGGGGAGGGGGGTTCTGTCATTCTGCTTTTACCCTCTCAGAAAGGCTGATGTTCGGTCTTCGCTCTAGCTCACACCTCCGCGCAATGTACATAGAGCGCGAATTCATGCTCGCACGGACTTGTGATTGTGATTCGTATGCGAACTGCAAGGGATGGAAGTTAGGCTGACTGCGCTCCAGTGTGGGAGGGGGCCAGTGCTTCCGGCTCCCGAAATCTCAGGTCTCTCAGCTCGCTTACTTGTCACCGTGCTACGACCCTGTTTGGGAGTCTGGAAATGTTCTGCTGGACTGCATGCATGTCTCTAAAGTAAGGACTAGTAGTTATGTTGAACCTATGTTTGAATGAAAGGTGCTCTACAAATAGAAGCTATTATTTGAGTGTGCTACTTAACCATGCCGATTATGGAAAGGACTGGGAATCCCTTGCATATGGGAATATCACTACAGAAACTGCTTGGGTGCGCTAGACCCATCATGGTACCTTTGCCAGCATTGCCTATAGCATGGATCATTATTTCCTAACAAGGAGTTTGTTTCTGCAAGTTGAACGGTGATCATTTGCCTTAAAATATTACTTTAAGCATAATTTTATTTGAAAAAATAAAACAGTTGCAACATTTTTTACTATGCCCATAAAGATCTGTACATTGAGACTATTTAATTAAGGCTTCAATTCTTAGGTGTTTATACATTGTAAATTAAGGTGTTTATTTTCCAGCTAATTAGGGATTCTTTGACAGTATAAACAAATCCCTTTTTATCAGAATTTTTGCTGGGTACCTTTTCTGGTTGAGTCAAATCCATGCATTTGTGCAGTTGAGGACACAGCACATAAAAAGCACAACAGCATGGAGGGCTCAAGACAGTCAAAGGGAGGGGGGGGGGGCTAATAGTAGGGAAAGTGGTATTTTTCCCATGTTTATCCAATAAACATTTATTTTAATTTTCTTGTCCCAGGGTGGTTTTATCAATGTTTATCAGTTAAGACCTAAAATCAGAAGCCCTAATTATAAACTTACTTACATCCAGTTAGTTAAGAAATCAATTGAACCTTTGACGTTTCTCTCACCTTTTTTATGTATTTCTTAATTAAAACATTCTTTCAATACAATCCCAACATATGTCATTTGTGTGATACGCTGCTGCTATATGGTATTAACATTATAAAATTGTGCTCTGTGGGTTTTAGAAAATAAAAAAAAGGATAAAAAATAAAACATGTTCTAAGTAAAAATTGAATTTGTCTAGCTGGGAAGAGAGAGAGAGCTGCAGGCATAGCCCGACTCTGCTGGATTTCTACCATGGTCAGACCCAGTAACACTGTAGATCAGTTCTTTTCAGTACATGGTGTTGCAAAGAATTGCTTTGGCAGAATCATTTTGCCAGGCAATGTATGAAGCAGGGTTTATAGAGTTTGAGGAATCTGCATTATATTTACTCAACTGTATAGATAGACCAAGCCTTAATTTTTTGCATTATCTTCCTATAAAACTAGAGGGCATAATATGAAGCTGCATGGGAGTAAAATGAAAGGCAATGTGAGGAAATACTTTTTCACTGAAAGGGTGGTGGATGCTTGGAATGCCCTCCCGATGGAAGTGGTGGGGGCAAATGCAGTGACAGAATTCAAAATGGCATGGGACAGACACAGTGGATCCCTTTATAGCAACAGGATAAAATCAAAATAAACATAACTCTCTCTTATATATCAACAAATAGGGGTGACCTACACGGAGCGGTGGGTACACCCCTAAACAAAGGCATTGGGAGGGGTGACCTGCACGGAGTGGCAGGTGCACCTACTCTTGCCGCCTTGCTGGGCAGACTAGATGGACCATACTGGTCTTTATCTGCCATCATTTACTATGCTACTATGTTATGTTCCTAGTTAAAAACATTCAGTTTTGTATTAGCTTTGTTTGTTTAGGGTCATTTCCTAATAGTTAGAGCATGTTGATGCTGATAATGCACATGTAGGCCGTGTTACCAGCACGGGGCTTCCAGCTAATGGCGGTAGGGGGGAAGGTGTACATCTATTCTGTAATTAGTGTGGGAAAGCCATGTTTTAACATGGTGAATGAGTCACAGGTACATGAAGCGCAGTTAGCATGGGTGACAATCGTCAACCCTAGCTGTGCCAGGAAGGTCTCAGTTCTACCCATCCCCCACCCCAATGCATGTTACTAGAATAGTGTGGGGGGTTTTAGTACAGGTTCCCTACACTACGTTTTAGGATGGCACCGATACTGCATACTAGCCCCGCGCTACCCTAGTAGCTCACATTAATGCATTATTTACCACAGTCTCATTACATAAAATGGACCCTGTAGCAAATAACATACTAATGGCGTTATTAAATGTTAATTGATAGTAAATCATTCCCATTATCTCCTGAAGCATTCAAACTACTGCAATCAAATTTTCAAGAGAGATACAAAAGCAAGAAACTTAAATAAGATTTTCCTATAAAAGGTAAGGTTCTAAACCAAAATGGACAAAATCAGTCCTTTTTATTCCTATTAAACTTATGGATTTCACGCAAAATTGAAACCAAAAAAGTGTGCGTACAAATCGCTGTGTACTTCCTTTCTTACTCGTAAGTGTTTTTGGAATGCAAGCACCACAAAATAAAAGGTGATGGTAATGTGGGTCTCAGATATTCAGATCAAAGGATTCATCCTCTACCTCTCCGCTCGTACAGACTGCAGAGGGAGGGTGAGAGACACACACCTGCATTCTGTGCTTAATCTTCTGTTCCTCCATTGAGTTTTATAGACATTCAGCTGTGGGTTGATGTAGTATAGTTAAAGTGCGTCTGTGCTGAAAGAAAAAACACCATTGCTCTCCCCCATAGTGTGTTCATCAAGGGGCTCTCCCCATCAGCCATCACCAGCCAGGCACTGGAAAACAGCTATTTCGCATCGGAAAGGCAGGGAGGAATTTTTATTTGACACAGCGAATGCAAAGCCACCCAATATGATTTCAGATTCACCTTCCCTGCAATCTGGTACTCTCTCAGCAAACTTCCAAGCCCCTCAAATAAAAGAGGGTATCATAAAGGAATTTTCAAGCACACTTTGATAAACTGCCTGTACATGTTACATGTTCAGAAGGAGGGTCTCTTTGGCTTAATGCAAGTACTACGGTGAGCGCTAACAGTAAATTTCAAAGACTGAGATCATACTCCACATACTCTGTCGTGGTTTGTGAGAAACTAACCCATTTGAGAAATTGCTCCCTAAAGAGGTTATGATTAACATACAAAATAAGAAGACATTTATCTCAGGATTCTCGCTTTAGCAGGACCGCTGTCTGCCATCAGTTCTTACAGTATATATAAAACAATTATCTGCGAGGTTTCCTTCTCACGAGGGGAGGGCTCAGGGCAGTTGCTCCAATTTCTTCCAGCCCTTCCCCCTTCTAAGAATGGCACAGTACAAAGGGCGACTTTTCTAAGATTAGTTAAGATCCACTGATGTAAAGAAAGGAATTATGTGTAGAGACTGGTTGAACATGATGAAGTGAATTCTCAGCCACCTAAAATCTATGCACACTTTTAAAGCATACATCAGTTTTAGAGGATTTTATGGGCATATGTAAAATCATGTACTTGACATTTTCTAAAGGTACACACATAGATGACATGCCTCCAAGGTGTCTAATTTTGCATCACAATGTGATCAATTTAGCTGCATAACAATGTGATTTTTTCCCCCATTTAAATGTAAGCGTGTACCATGAGTTTGAAAACTGGCCTGTTCTGTGCAGGCATAGAAGCACATACGTAGCTTTGCAGTTAGGTACCCTATTGAAATGTATTCCAAACACAACAGCACCAGTATTTTACCAATACAGAGAGAAAGCAGCACCCATTACAGTAACCATCTCGCTGCTAGACACTGTGCTGACTTTCTTCCAGGTCATGCCAGCTCACCACCCTGCAACCTTTATAAATGATGGCAAATTGATTTCTTTTCCCTACTGTAGTGAACAGAAAGGTGGAGGCCACTATGAACCCCGGCCCAGTAGTTTGACCTTTTTTTCTTTTTTGAGTCAATCACTACTGACTGAGGAACAGCAAACTTAAAACAGACAGTATAGAGCACCAACAGCCAGGGCCAGTTTAACTATTCGGTGAATTAGGCAGCGGCTTAGACTGCTGTAAGTAAAACAATAGAACTTGGCAGCTCCATCAGCGTGAGCTTCTACCTGCAGGAAGGATGATCAATTTTCGTAGCCCACCTACCAGTGCAAATTAGGAGAGATTTCCTCCTCTTAGTGCTAACTGGAGTTTGACTAGAAACAAAACGTTTACTGAGTTTAATATTTAAAAGTAGGATGTCCAGTTATGCATTTTTGCAGGATTGTTGCTGGATGATCAAGACTGTGGAGTTAAATTAGCAAATCTTAGGGAGAGGGGAGTGCAAATGGGGTATGAAAGCTAACTGGGAGGGGGGCGGTTAAAGGCTGGGTGCCCGATGTGATCGCATTTGCCTTGGAGGCAAAGCAAGAGCTCCTGCTGCATCTCGGGCTCTTTCTTCAGTTGATTTTACTTTTTAAATGTGATATTTATTTATTTTTATTGCCATGGGTCCCATATCTACTGCAGCTTCTGAGGCTATTTGGGAATCAGGCTCCTTAAAGGGGCAGTACCTATCTCCATTTCTACCAGCATAAGATGCGTTATTTCTTTCTGCTGCTTTCCTCCCTCCCATCATTGGGAATAGGTTCAAAAGCGGATTCCCCTTCATTTGTCCATCCCTCCCACCATAATATGCCCCAAGGGTCATCACTAATATGGCCCTTTTGCCCAAAAGGTACCCCACCCATATACTACAACTACCCTCCCCCTTCTTTTCTTCTTCCCTACTGTTTCCCCAAGTCTTGCCCACAGGTAGGAATGCAATTGAGCTGGTGGACATTACAAGTCATATAGGGAGATCTGTTGTGTCCAGGCTAACCCTTAACTGATGGCCATCTCTTTTGCTCCACTGCCAGGTGTTTTGACCCTTCAGGAGGGACTGAAGCTTTGCCATTCCATCACTTGAGTCTGCATCTCTGTTGGAGACACCCCCCTCCTGGCAGGATCAAAGACTTGTCTCTATTCCACCACTGGGTCCATGCATCTCCTGAGGGCCCAAAACTCTGCTACCTTTCTGCTGCTAGGTCCTCCAGAGGATCAAAGTTAACTGTTCTGCTGCTGGGTCCATGGCCCACATGGGGATCAAAGTTCAGCCTCTGTTCTGCCGCTGGGTCCATGCCTCTTCTCGGAAGGCTGAAATTCTACCCCTTCTTTGCTATTGGACCCATGCTTCACTGCTCTGTTGCTGCTCTACTGAAGTTCCAATGTTACTCCCTTGCTGGGATAGCTCTGTTAGGCCCATGGCTTGATGTTTGCTCATTGAGTTTAGCTTTACTGATATTATCCCAATGATTCTAGTTCATCTAAGTCCATACCTGTCATTTAGCTCTTTCCAGCAAGAAAAAAAATTTCTCTCTCATCCCAAGGCAAACCCCCCCCCAAACTGAGCAAGAGGATTTCCGAAAAGAAAGAATGCATGTTCTTCCTTCTGCTTAGATTTTTTCCTCTGGTCTACAAAGCAGTTGCCCAGAGCAGGGCTTCTCAACCCAGTCCTCGGGACACACCTAGCCAGTCAGGTTTTCAGGATAACCAGAATAAATATGCATGAGAGAGATTTGCATACAATGGAGGCAGTGCATGCAAATCTCTCTCATGCATATTCATTGTGGTTATCCTGAAAACCTGACTGGCTAGGTGTGTCCCAAGGACTGGGTTGAGAACCCCTAGTCTAGAGTGTCAACTACATACTTATCATTCAGCTTTTCTGGTAAATATATTTCTAAATGTATTTTCTTAATTCTTCTAGCATATATCCCTCTTTTTATCAGAGTCCCAAGCCTTCTATTTTTGTAAATAACCAGGGTCTGTATTCCACAGTGCTTTGTTTTAATATATATCTCCACAGGATTCACAGTACCTACTAGGTTTTTAAATATCAGATTTTATTTTACATTAAAAAAAGAAAATATATTGATTGGTAAAAATTCAAAATGTTTATTTATACTAATGCACAATATCAAGTTTCAAACAATTGTATGTGTATATGTAAGAAGGAAGGGTGCAAGGCTAAATGTTTGCTTTGGGCATCTATACTCTTGCATATGCCCAGGGCTGGTTTAACCACTAGGAAAGACTAGGTGGTCACCTAGGACAGTAGCTTCTGGGCGCAGCAAAGAACTGCTGCAGTCAAAGCAAAACAGTAGATCCTGACAGCCAGGCAAATTTAAAAAACTATCAACAGAACGTCTATCTGCAGGAAGGATGAGCAATTTTTGTAGCCCATTTACCCAGATAAATGACCTTTGGAAACGGCCCACCAGGGCAAATTTCAAATGGAATTAGGAAATCGTTCCTCCTCTTCGTGATAACTGGAGTTTGACTGGGAAGCAAAAAAATCTACAGAGTTTAATATTTAAAAATAGAATGTCTGATTATACATTTTTACAGGATTGTTATTGGATGATCATGACTGTGGAGTTATCAAAATCTTTAAGTGAGGAAGTCCAAACTAAGGGCCTGAAAGTTAATTGGAGGAGGGGGGGGGAGTAAGGCTGAAGGTTCACCTAGGGCATCCAGTACCCTTGCACTGGCACCGCGCATGCCCTGCCAACTACTAAGAAAGAGTAAACCAAAACCAGACAGCATGCAGCAAGCAACTATCACAGGATGAGCAAACCCACACCATCGGCATTATCGCTCATTGCTGCCTCTGAACTCTTCCAGTTCTTCTACTTGTTGCTTCAAAGAAAGATATTTTAGCAGATACAGTCTCTACTAAAGTTTGGTGCAAGTTTACTTGACCCTCCAAAGTCCTCATTTGATGTGTAAGAGTCCCACAATTGGGGACCAAAGTTTAAAGTTTAAAATCACAATCCGTAAGGTCTCCATAGTAATCTGAGTATGTATGTAAGAGAGAAAGCATGGAGTTTCGTGAGTTCATATTGAACTTTCCTCAACAAAGAATTTGTTTAAATCTTTCAGGTTCAAGATCAGTCTCAAATCTGATTTCTTTGAATTTAAGAAATATTTGGAGTAAAATTCTTTGTTGGTTTTGGGGTTCCACAACCCTTTCTTATAAGGGAGACTCGCTCTTACTGCAACGGTGTGGCTGGCTTACTGAGGAAGCAGGGACCGACTAATCCAATGGGATCAGAGAGAAATGTAGACAATAGTCTTGCTTGATTATACTGAACATTCAACTCTCCTTTGTTATCAGAGGTTAGGACTGGATACAAATTTCTAGACTCTTTGCTATTAGAGGAGGCGGCTAGTTCTGAAAAGCTTGTTACCCTATCTTCTTTCAAAAAGATAAGGACACTTTTAGTTGCACCTCATGACACACTGACCTTTGGTGGGCTATCTCCTTTCTCTTCTGACAAGATCTCCGGCCTTGCCTCTGTCTGACCTACTGGCAATAGCGCCTCCTCTGGTAGAAGAACTGACTTGTCTGGGAACTTGGGAAGGGCTGATTTCTCACTGTGGTAGACCGTTCTGCTGTGGCTGATGACTATGGGCCTTAGTGATTTGGATGTCCAAATCAAGGAGACGTCTCCAGAGCCATTTTACAAATGGCTTTTAAAAGACATCTCTTGTGCGGGGACAATCAAGTAGTCAGGGGGCATGGTGAAGGTGCGTCTGGGACACTGCAATGGACATAGACATCCCTGCTCAATTTCAGAAATGTCGGGGATGTCTGTAATGCTGTCTAAGTTTAGACCTGCTCCAGGCATGAATAGGTATTGGGAAAGTGTTTGTTTTGACTGTAAAACATCCAAAGGGAGTAGAGAAGATGAAGAGTTAAAGATTTGCCCAAGATCCCATGGAGCATTAGTAGGATTTGAACCCTGACCCTGGCCCTGGCCCACTAGTCTAACCATTAGGCTATTAGACATCTCCATTCTGAAATACTATTTCAGGGATGTCTATGTAGACATCCATATCAGGCACATCTACATTTGTGAAATTGTGCCTAAACTTGGACCTGCCTGCTTTTTTATGATGTTCTGGCTTGGATAGCCCAGATTCCACTTGGATATCCACTGTAAAATGTGCCTTTACGTTTCTTCTGTATCTCTGAAGAAAATTTTACTCTGTGTCCTATAAGTTCACAATATACATAAATACAACTTTGCCCTGATACAGTAAATAATGAGTAATTAGATCCAAGAGCTACATATTTTCCCTAATATTCCTTATTTCTTCAAGCATATATTTTTAGCTGTGGCACATTTGATTAGTGAGAAAAGAGAATGCTGCTCTACAGCAGGGAACCGTGGGGCATGTTTACCAAGCCCTGTACTGCTAATGTGCATGTTGCCTGTGTTACTTACTGGTACATCCATGCGCCACAGTGGGAACACCCCCATCCTGCCCAGTCGCTGCCCTGATGTGAGCTACAAGGGTAGTGCCAGGTTTTTGGCAAAACCACATGCTAACCACACGCTCCCCTTTAGTAAACATAGCTCCATATGTTAGGGGGAACTCACTGTTACATTCCTAGACTCCTATTGCATGGGAACTATCTATTATGTGTTAGATAAATTTATTTATTTTATTTATTTATTTATTTATTTATTTATGTAGCGTACATTTATATCCCGCTGCTTCCAGTGATCAGCAGCGGTTGTTACACATGGTGATGTTGGCTGTACTGGCCAGGAATTAGATTATAACACTCTGATTAGAGGGGGGGGGGGGGGGACACAGCAGAATACAGATTACAGGCTTACAGTTGATTGCTATATACATATTTACACATGATTGTTATATACATATTTACAATACATGATTGTTATATACATATTTAAATATATATCTACAGACCTTATAGGTGAAGAAAAAGAGTCTTATGTTCTTATTACAATGAATTAATTTCTCTAGTCCTGGTATTTTTCACTAGAAGTATCAAAGCAAATGTTTTGACCTGTTTTTTTGTTTTGGGGGGGGGGGGGGGGTTAACATGTCTTATGCAAGCAGTACATTTTTTTAAATACGAGTATCTTGTTTATCACTAAATCCAAATTATAACATAGGTTAGTAGAAAACTAGGATGGATGGTTTTTTTTTTACTTAAACTGAAATTAGATGATTAAATTCTGATTGGCTTACGATTTGCCTGATATTAGAACTTCCCTGGTTATAGGTGATTGGGTATGCCTTCTTGTTCATGATTAGGACATTATATTCATATATTCACATCATTTTATTTATGCAGTTCTTTCTCAGGCAACCAATATTTTTCCTTACTTCCTGCACTGATAATGTAGAATACAGAAATTCATTTCATGTTACTCTGGATAAGGTACCCTATACTCTCTCATCCCTATCATAGGGTAGGATACACATAGAGAATCCATATACAGCAAGAGGAGCATTCCTGCTCAAAGCAAAACTTGAATGACTTTACACTTCAAAAAAAGGCACAGAGCTTAGGTAACCTGCAAGGAGCAGCAGTTACAACCCCAAATAAAAGCACTTTACTGGGGAAATTGGATGAGCCATGCTGGTTTTTATCTGCCATCATTTAATATGGTACTAGTGTATGTTATTTTGTTCTTTCTTTGATTATAGTTCGGTATCATTTCCTTTATTTTCTTATTCATATAACCTCACTCTTTATTTTAGTGACTGTGCCTGATCATTGCTACTTATAACTGTCATTTATTGATTATCCTGTTTGTAATGATTTATCATACATAATGGACTGTGTGAATAAACTGTAATACATATGTAGATGCCTTCAATTTTCTCCTTTAAAGGCCAGAACTAAGGGAGGGCATTGCACTGAACACTGTACAATATTTTCAGGGGCACCAAACACCAATCTTTGGGGAGGGGAGGGAAGGGGAGCCTTGCCACTGTTTTATGGAGCTGTGCCCCAGACTGCATGACATCTAGGCTCCTGCACTCTTAGACATCCAGATGGGGAACATTAGTGGCCCAAGATGGGTGCAGGGTCATGTGCGGAAACCCATTGTGGGGCATTATTTGCATAAATATTTGCACAATGTGAACTTGTACCTATGCTCCCATTTAGACTGTTCTCTCAAATGTATGAGATTTATGTGTCTATTAGTATAGGACTAAAGCAGGTTTATGCCTCATAAACCAACATGTAACAAAGGAGACCTCAGCATTTCACAAGGCAAGGAAATCCAGAAGATAGCATCCAAGAACAATCAGTTTCACTTTTATTATTTACACTGCTTTTAATATGCCTTTTAGCACTATACAAATGATCAGTAGTAGTAGATTTAACAGAAATGTTTATTCGCCGTTGAACAGATATATATTGATGCAACCAACCATGACAGCCCAAACATGTTTAATATAAATTGTAGTACTCAGGACTAACAATCAGGTGTTTTAATGCAGTATGAACTTCCATCAGTTATATACTCTTCTTCAGATGCTGTCCTTGAATACTATAGTCCTATATACATTTCGCATGAGACAAGGAATAATCACCCAAAGCATTGCAAACCACTATATGCAGCCTGCACTATCAACTACTACCAAGAAATACTCAAGACCTACAGAGCAAATCGATCATATTATAGCAGCATTAACTACCAGAATTCACACAACATTACCTAGGAAATGGCAGCACTGGAAATATTGCGGTGAGCCCAACGACATCAATAAACCTATTTGGAAAACTGAACAAGCTGTTTACTACAAATCCTTACATAGAAACAGGGTCAGTAAGGGACCCGGGATTAGAGAGAGGGTGCCAAAACCAATTGTCAGACCGCTGTAGTCTCTTCAGATTTGGTCAGAACATGGGCCCCCTGTGGCATGGGGACCTAGCTGCCTGGTTGTACCCCTAACTCCGGTCATGCATAGAAACTTCATGCTAACAGAATACCTAGCCTCATTCTGCAGAATACAAATGGTCCCTCACCAAGTACAGAGTAAGTTACCACGACCTAAAGGTAGAAATATGTAGACAAAAATTAAACATAAACATGACAAAACCACACTCTGTACAGAGCAACACCAAACAATAGAAACAGCAATGCATTTTCCCCAGTACTGTGCAAAATATGATAGCAGATATAAAATCTAAAAATTGACATATTCCAATCACTAAATTGAAAAAATTCTTTTTTCTACCTTTGCTGTCTGCAGTTTTATTTTTCTAATCATGTTGGCCCCAATCTCTGGTTCTGCTTTCCTCTGCATTCTCTTAACTCAGTTTCAAGAGTCACCTGTCCATTTGCCATTTGTTTTCTCTCCTCCTATCATCCTCATTTTCTTATGTGACATTGATCTTCTACTTTCAGCTTTCTTTCATTTATTTTTCTGCATCTCTATTCATTCAGGGGTCAATCTTCAAAAGCCAGTATCCAGATAGCCGCTGAAATGATCCGGATTTGGGCACTCAGATATCCAGACAATGCTATGAAAAATCTCTGCATATTATTTCAGCACAATCTGGAGAGCACCAGGGCGGTCTCAGGACAAAGAGAGAGCAGTACCAGAAACTATCTGTGTAATCGCTGCCCTTATCCAGCTAGCAGCCAAAAATCACCACAATGTGCCCCTTAGGTTTCTGGTGGCCCTGAGCTCTGCCCTTGCTTTGGCCGCTAGGCACCGGCACTGGGGCGGGTGGATAGGGTAGGTTTCCCCAGTAATGAAGCCCCTTCCTTTGAAAGAAGGGTTTCTTACTGTGCTGTTTCTTCCATGGAAGGGAAGAGGTTTTCCGAGAGAGACGGATGTGGGGTAGGAATTCCTTCTTGATCTCGGCTGCCTTGTCCTCCATGGGCTTGCTGAACAGTTGTTTGCCGAGGCAGGGAACATCCAAGAGCTTCTTCTGGACCCACTGTTCCAGGTCTGAGGACTGGAGCCATGCCTGACGCCGGGCTCCGATGCCAGCCACTGCCACTCAGGCAGAAGACTCAAACCCATCATATGCGGTGTGATAAAGGTATTTCGAGCAGTCTGCAACTGACCTCAAGAGGGTCTGAATCTGAGAAGGTGCTCACCTTCGAGGCCCTTGGAAAAACTGCCGAGCTCTTTAGCTAGGTCACGAAGGAACATACCCATATATACTTAGTATGCCTGGATGTGGCATGCCAGCATGGATCCCTGGTAAGCCTTACACCCAAGGGGATCAAGGGCATGGGATTCTCTGCCGGACGGAACCGAAGAATGTGACTTCGGGCTCTTCTATTTCTGCATTGTGGATTCCACTACCATGGAGGTATGAGGAAGCTGGGCCTTTCGAAACCCAGGACCGCACTGGACTCTGTACATGGCATTGAGTCTCTTACTGATGATAGTGTCCGAGGCGGGTGCTTCCCACATGCGTAGGAGCAGTCAGGTCAGGATGGACGGCACAGGGACCATGAGAGACTCACTTGGGGAAGACTCATATTGCAAAATGTCGAGTTCCTCTGCCCTTGGCTCTTTCTCGGTCTGCGTGGACAGATTGAGGGCCCGAGTCATATCCTGCATGAAGACCAAGAAGGAGGTATCTTCGGGGGGTGACCGCCTTTGCGAGGCGGCTGGGGACGGGTCAGAAGGAAAGTCCCAATGGTCGCGGGTTTCAGGGGATGTGTCTCCATCTGATTCCCAGCCCGAAAGGGACTCGGAGTCGGGCTGATCCCCACAACTGGTGTCCGAGGCCCATTTGGAGCCGGAGGCACTGACTCTAGAAGACCTCGCCCCTGAGGAACAGGATGGTGAGCAAGACCGGTGCCAAGGACCCTCACAGGCCCGTGGCTCTCGGGGGTTTCCAAGGCAGTTTTCGGGACGACAGTTGAGGGACCCTCAGCCTCGAGGTGTGAGGCAGCTGTGCTGGGCAAGAGTGCCTGCTGGGCAGCTAGGAAGGCAGAAACGCTGCGCTCTACTGCCAGCATAGGGACTCCCACTCACTGGTGGGTCCCTGGGATGCCGACACTGGGGTTACCGGGTCTGGCGTGGAGGAGGAGAGGGGGTCCTCTCCAGGATGACCCTCCAGAGACTGGGCACCATCGCTAGAGGCCTCCATGTCTGTACGAGATACCTTTTGAGGCCACTCCTTGTCCGACTATCAGGAACGCCGAGGAGGACTAAGAGAATGAGCGCAAGACCGCTCATGCTTATCCGGAGCCCCTAACGGCATCTTCGAGGTCTTCTTCTTTTTTCGCCATTCCACCTCGGGCAAACCCTGGTCAAAGTGACGCCTGGGACGCGGAGTCTCTGCGGGGAACCCCGCAAGTTGTGGAATGGTGGAGCGGGGCATCACCAGGGATTCTGGGGCTGACTTATGGAAAATGTCATAGAAACATGATGACAGAAAAAGACCACATGGCCTATCTAGTCTGTCCTTCCATATCAACAACTACAACAGTCCACTTTTTACCCTTAGAGATCCCCTGTGTTGGTCCCATGCTTTTTTGAATTCAGTTACTGTCCTCATCTCTACCACCTCCACTGGGAGACTATTCCATGGATCCACTACTCTTTCCGTAAAGAAATATTTCTGCATATCACTCCTGAATCTATCTCCCTTCACCCTCATCCCATGTCCTCTCGTAGCAGAACTTGCTTTCAATTGAAAGAGGCTCTCTCCCTGAACATTTATGCCACGGAGGTATTTAAACATCTCAATCATATCACCTCTATCCCGCCTTTCCTCTAAGGTGTACATATTAAGATCCTTAAGTCTGTCCTCATATGCTTTATAATGAAGCCCACTAATCATTTTAGTAGCCACCCTCTGCACCGACTCCATCCTGTTCACATCCTTTTGAAGGTGCGATCTCCAGAATTGCACACTATACTCCAAATGAGGTCGCACCAAAGACTTATACAGAGGCATTATCACCTCCTTTTTTCTGCTAGCCATTCCTCTCCATATGCACCCAAGCATCCTTCTAGCTTTTGCCGTCGCCTTTTCTACCTGTTTAGCTACTTTAAGATCATCAGACACAACCACGCCTAGGTCCCTCTCTTCTTTAATGGACAAAAGTACTTCACCTCCTATACTGTATTGCTCCCTTGGATTGCTGCAGCCCAAATGCATGACCTTACATTTTTTAACATTAAATCCCAGCTGCCAAATTCTAGACCATTCTTCAAGCTTAGCTAGATCCCTCCTCATGTTATCTACACCTTCCTGGGTGTCTACTCTATTGCAGATTTTGGTATCATCCGCAAAGAGGCAAACCTTACCCGACAGCCCTTCCGCTATATCACTAACAGAGATGTTAAAAAGAATGTCATCTGACTTCTGCTTATGGCTTTGCAAAGCCTTAGCGGACATTTTCTTGCAAAGTGAGCAGAGCTTCGAGTTGTTGTCAGCTCCCAGGCACCACAGACAACAGTCGTGGGTGTCCATGAGCAACATGTTTTTGGAGCACCTGTCAAATTTTTTGAAGCCGGTGGCAACTGGGCCAAAGAGATTGAATGCCCTCGAGGCCAGCGGTTAGAAAAAAGGACGCAAAATGGGCCCATAGTGGAAGCGGGGGTGCAGAGAGGATGGGAGAGGACCGGTGCAACTGGAAAAGAGGCCAAAAGCCCAAAAGAGAAAAAACGTTTCTGAGCGACAAGGACATGCGTCCGAAGGGCTCCGCGAAAAAAGGGAGACTGAGAAAGATGGCACCCTTGGGTGGGAAGAGGACCACGCATGCATGGCAGCAATCCCAAAGACTTTCTTTGAAAGCTGGGGAATTGCTCCCATGCAGGCTCCGTCGGTGCAGACATCACCCATAAGTGAGGACAGACTTCCTGCTTGTTCCTGAGAACAACATATTCATGCTTTCTTTTTTGCTTTCATCATGCCCAGCATATCCTCTCTGCGCCTTGCTTCACTTTCTCCCCCCACCCAAACCAGTCCACCAACTCCCTTAACTTACTGTGAGGCCAATGCAGAAAGACCAACGTGCCCTTTGCATGAAGATAACGCAACTTATAAGCACAAGTTCCAATAGGTCAAATGCAGAAAAGAGACTGACGCGCGCATAAACAGCAAAGGAAAAGAAAGCACACACGGTAATGCCAAGTGTATTTAAATTATAGGCAAATGGGCTAGGAGTATTAAAATGGCATGCTAATTTTGTCTGTGCCCGATGCAGAGAAACATGTAGAGGCTTTCATAACCAGCTGAAGCGCCAATATCTCTATGCCTAGATCTGAGGTAGCTTAAACGTCCTATGCATGCCCTAATAATATTTTGATGGCATCAGGGGCTTTTCCTGATGCCTGGATCATCTGAGGAGGTGTCATACTTCCCCTCAGATGATCTAGGCATCGGGGAAAGCCCCCCTTGCCATCAAAATACTGTCAGAGGGCCAGTGCCCCTGATAGAAAGCAAATCTTTGGTGGCCCAGCAGCCCTGATCCCTCCACCTACCTAACTAAAGATAACCCTGGTGGCCCAATGGTCCTGATCCCCCCACCCACCCAACTAAATAAAACCTTGTGACCCAGATGCCTTGATCCCCCCACCCACACATCAACTGACCAAACTAAAAATAACCCCGGTGACCCAGCAACTCGAAATCCCACCATCCCCTTCCGGTACCTTTACAAAAGAGCGGGAGTGTTGCCCATGCACACCTACTCCTGCATCGCCATATTGAAAAATGGCAGTGCCTGGCCACACGCAGTGCATCCTGGGATGCACCAGGTGGGGTCAGACTGCCATATAAGGTAGAAAATGCCTTATTTGGCAATCTGACCCCACCCAGTGCATTCCAGGATGCACCATATGAGGAGTACGGCCACAATTTTTCAATATGGTGGTGTAGGAGTGGGAGCACATGAGCAATGCTCCCGCTCCTTTGTAAAGGTACCAGGAGGGGAGTTCTGGGCCACCAGGGTTATTTTTGGTTAGTTGATTGGTTGGATGGGGGGATCGGGGCTGCTAGGCAACCAGGGTTATTTTTAGTTGGGTGGGTGGAGGGATCAGGGCCACTGGGGCACCAGGAATTTGCTTTCTTTTGGAAGCACTGGCCCCCGACAGTATATTAATGGCATCAGGGGCTTTCCCTGATGCATGGATCATCTGAAGGGAAGTTTGACACTACACCTTAGATGATCCCTGCATCAGGGAAAGTCCCCAATGCCTTAAAAAAACTATTGGGGTACCTATGCAAATTAGCCACACGGTGCCTCTGTTTCTCTGGGAGAGCTTGCCAAACCTGCACAGAATTCTATGCATGTGTTTGGCTTGCTCTCCCAGTTTAACGCTGCCATTTGCACCACAGTTTAACGTATGGTTAATTTGAATATGTGCCCCTTAATGCATGCTGGCGCTGAAGTTGTGCGCTGCCTAGAAGGGTACAGAGTTGATAGCACGCGACTGCATTGGCCTCTTTGTGTTTTACCAGCTATCCAGCTGAAGTCTAGAGGAAACTGAAGGAAGGTATTTCTACTACTACTACTGAACACTCGTATAGCACTACAAGACGTACGCAGTGCTGCAAAGATATCTGTAAAAGATGGTCCCTGCTCATCAGAGCTTACAGTCTAGTCAAGACAGACAACACAGTAGCTGTAGACACGAGATACATCTAGGGGGAATGGTAAGGGTGAAACTGTCTGCATTTAGAGAGACACTTTTTTCTTTTTCTTTCCACATTGGGAACTCAGTAACAGAGTTTGCGAGCAACTATGCAAAGGAAAGATTGTTGTACCTTTTAACTGAATTATACCCTGTGCTGTAGTTGAATAGGGGAACTGGGACTTGGGCTTTTGCAGCAATAGCATTTATATTTATCCCATGTTTTGTTTTTTTCTTTATTTTTTTTTCTGTCTGCTCCTGCAGTGAAAGAACTGCAGGCCAGGACACTATTAAGGCAGAATTGCCGGGGACTTTCATATATTTTTGCTGAGCTAAGAGGCAATATTTATTTTTCTCTGAATGCCAGCCCTCTTGGCACCCAGGCCAGGCGCCCCCCCCCCCCCCCCTCCCTTACGTGGCAAGACTTTGGCTGGGAGAGAACAGCAGCCAGTCCTGGAGCATGAAGCAGTGCAGCAAGCCAGCTTTATGGTGTTTTTGCTGTGCTACCTCTGTGGGCTGGGAGGGGGGGAGGATGCACCCGCCACCCAGTTGGCACCCGAGGCAGGCCACACGCACTACCCCACCCTTGGTAAGCCACTGCTTACTTACTTTATAACTGTGCTTCGGCAGCTGTTCTTTTATGTTTTGAAAGCTGGCAGGGTCTATAAGTGCACAATTGCCTTAAGACCATCTTTCGACTCATGGCTCCAAGAATGAGGCTCCCCCTAACGGTGGCAACACTTACCATTTGCCAGAGAGTTGAGTATGGGGAACTTAGACTAGTGAAAATGTCCCATAGTGGCCCAGAAGAGGATGATCTTGAAGTACCTCCAACATGGGTGTTATTACATACGTCATAGGAGGTGACACTAACATATCCTTAAAGGAGGTCTTCACAAACAATTCAAATCACTTTTTCATGCTTTCTTTAACAAACTTGGATCCTGGTATAACACCTAATGAAGGTCTGGGTGAGACATCATCTGCTTTCTGAACCAGTAAGGGCACTGACTTCAACTCTGATTGCTTCTTCTGTGCAAAAAACAATTCTGACTACACCGAGCTCTTGTGCATAGTGGACACTCTACTCTGCCCCAAGCACAATTTTTAATTCCTCTCCATCAAGTGTATTCTCCGTTATGAAGCAGGCTTCTTCTATATGAAGCATATCTTTTCTTATGCAATAGGCTTCTCCTGTACCAATTGTAGTTTGTCCTGTGCTCCTTATCCTGTGCTGAGCATCTTTCTCTCTCAGCTCAGAGAAGACTCTGTCCTGCTTTGATGACCGCACAGTGTTTCTTTAACCAAGTTCAAAGTTTTATGTACACTTTGACCTCAGTGAAAAGCAGTATAAAAGTTCAGCCAAATAAAATAAATAATGAATAAATACATTTCTTCTCTGTCAGTCTTTCAACACTAGCTTCATCTGTTCTATAGGCTGAAAAGGCTTCTGCAGAACAATTTTGACTGTAGAGTAGCAGCTGTCTGCATTAAAGATCTTTGGGATAAGGATTCTGCCATGATCTAACTACATCTCCTAGGAGGAGCTATCGTCCTTTGAAGAATGTCTTCTTTTGGTAGCTTTCTTGACCCTATCCCTTGAGATAGATCCACTCCCTGGGGTTGAGTGGTATCTCTCTCCTCTTTGTTTTCTTTCTTTGTACTTCCTTGGAGATGCAGGAGATTCAGAAAGAGAAAATTGCATATCTCTCATCATTTCCTTGCCCTTTGTGACATTTTGGCATCATGCTCACAACTGAAGACTTTAGGCCCAATAAAGCATTTACTGGGGTTAAAGGTGGTGGCAACGGCTATGCACCATAATAGTGCATAACCATCCCAGATCAATATCAAGCCCTTTATGTCTTGGTTCTAGGCAATAGTAACACTTGAAGCTGTCATTATGCATCCACAAGGGCACATTTGAAGCTGGTTGGCATGAAGAAGACATTCACAAGATCAAATTATTTCCGCTAGTCCTGCATTCAGATTAAAGTGCCTAATTTAGACAGATAGCAGCTGAATTTTGCAAGTTTCTATAGCAACTTTAGACTTGCATCTGGACCACCCTAAATCCCATTCAAATTTAAAACACATAACTTTGGAAGTATATTTTGGAGTAAAGGTGGGAGAGGGGTGATATGACAGACATTAAAATATGTCCTTCGTGAAATAAATGCACAGGAGGTGGCCTTCTTCCAGTTGAAAGGAAGCTCTGTAATGAGGGGTCATAAGATGAAGGTGAAAGGGAATAGACTCGGGTGTAATCTGAAGAAATATTTCTTTACTGAAGTGGTGGAGAAGAATTCAAGAAAGCATGGGACAAATACAGGGGATCTCTGAGGGAGAGAAAGAGTTGTAGAACTTCATAGTTCTTATAGATGGCCAGACTAGATAGGCCATACATCAGAACTTAAGATATGCCATACTGGGTCAGACCAAAGTCCATCAAGCCTAGTAGCCTGTTTCTAACAATGGCCAATCTAGGTCACAAGTACCTAGCAGTTTCCCCAACAGACACAAATTCCACAATGCTTGTATTGGGGCAAGTAGTGGATTTTCTGGGTCCTCTTTAATAATGGTTTATGGACCTTTCCTCTTGGAACTTGTCCTAACCTTTTTTAACCCAGCTACACTAACAGCTTTTACTACATCCTCCGATAACTAATTCTAGTGTTTGATTACACGTTGAGTGAAAAAAATATTTTCTCTTATTAGTCTTAAATAGGTTATACTGTAGCTTCATTGCATATCCCCTAGTCTTTCTATATTTTGATGGTGTAAACAATCAATCTACGTTTACCTGTTCCACTCCATTCATTAATTAATAGACCTCTATCATATCTCCCCTCAGCCGTCTCTTTTCCAGGTTGAAGAGCCCTAATCTTTTCAGCCTCGGAGTATCCTTCCATCCCCTTTCCCATTTTGGTGGCTCTTCTCTGTATCTTTTCTAACATAGTAACATAGTATATGACGGCAGATAAACAACACTATTTCCTTATTGTCTCTCCAGTCTAGTCCCTTTCGTCTGGGTTGTGTTGCCCTTCCAGCAGCTTGGAGGCTGAGTTTATCATTGATTTGATGTTACTCTGGTATAAATACCACTGGCACCACCCACTAGCACCAGTAAAAAGCTCAGCCTCCAAGCAGCTGGAGGGAAGCAGTAAGCCAGGATCAGGGCTTACTGGAGAGACAGGCCTTAGGGGGTTGGTTAGGCTCCTTGGCTGGGTTCTTTATTTAAGTGGAGTAGTTCCTTTAATTTAATTTAATTTATACTTAATTTATATTTAATAGCTTAGTTTCTTTGTTTTAGCCTTTCTTGGTTAGGACAGGGAACCCTCCCCCCCTTCACGATACCGGTTCTCCTTGCAGACCGGCAGAGGAGGCGGCTTGCTTGGCCATGTGGGGAAGAGAGGGAGAACCCCTCTCCTCATTGTAAGCAGAATCAGTGTGGGGGGGGCCCTTCTTCTGGTCTGTGCCACCTCGCGCCGAAGCCCTGTCAGGAGGCTGAGCGCGGGGCGAGAGTCTGCCTGCACTGCAGCTGGGAAACTGCTCCAGAAGGGGGAGAGAGAGTGATCTCCTGATGCGGCAAGGAGAGGCAGACGGAAGCAGCGTTCAGACCACGGAGCGAGCAGAGCCACGCAGCTGCTAGGGCTGGGCCCTGGAGCACTTGTATCTAGCACGTGGGAGACTGCAGCGGCAGGAGGTAGGTGCCAGCAGTTTTTTTCCTTTGCGTGCTTTTCCACACGGTTGCAGTGAAGGTCTCCAGGGGGGGCCCCCTTGCCGGAGGGGGTGTTTCTGACACACAGTAAGGGGTTTGGGGCCTAGGGAGGTCCGAGTTAATTACAAAAAAAAAAAAAGTTATTGGTTTTAGGGATTTAAGCCCTTGGTTATGGGGTCTTATTTCATTTAGTTATTTAATTTATTCTTTAACTGTTTCATGTGTAGAATGCCGGGTAGACCGTGGTGTCTCGTCTGTGGCACTCGGAGGGGCACAGTGTCAGAAGCAGGAGTCTGCAGAGGCTGTACTACAGAGGCTGCTTCGGTTGAGCAGGGAATGCAAGCGGGGCTGTCCCAGGAGTTGCGGACGTCTGACTCCCAGGGGTCAGGGGACCCTCTGGAAGCGGGAGGGGAGCAGAGTTCTCCCCTTCCCTTAACCGTGGACCTGCAGGGACCTGCTCTTCCACAGCCCACCCCATCTACGTCCTTGGGGGAAGGGGGTGGATGGGGGCACTTCTCCCCGGAATTTGTCCTTCTGCTGCACAAGGCTTTTTGTTTGTGTCAGCAAGGAACAGGGGGGGGGGGGTCCCAAGCTCCGCAGGTACGCGGACCTCCCAGACAAGAGATGTCCAGGGATCTCGAGGCGGGCGTCTCGCCTAAGAGGGCTAGGTTATCAAATGAGGAGACTCTCACCTCTCCACTATCGGAGACTCTGGAAGGGGAGGTCTCTGACAGGGAGTTGGGAGATGATGAAGAGGAACTCGAAGAGGGAGAGATTCCAGAGGAGGACCAAGCCCAAATAGTTTGAGTTTTTCATCGGGAGGAGCTCCCAGCGTTGATTAGTGAGTCACTGAAGGTTCTCAATATGGCGAAGGATGTGCCAGCTGATGAACAGGCATTGGAGGACCCATTGATTCAGGCAGTCAGGAAGTCCCAGAAGGTTTTTCTAGTGCAGCGTGTAGTGCGTCAGATGATTCAGGGGGAATGGAATCAGCCGGAATCCAGCTTAAGGGGGGTAGGTCTATGGCTCATCTGTATCCCTTACTAGAGTTGGACAAAGAATTGCTACGTTCTCCCAGAGTGGATGCGGCAGTGTCAGCGATCACAAAGAAGACGACTATTCCTGTCGAGGGCAGTGTGGCCCTGAAGGATGCCCAGGATAGGAAGCTGAATACGTTGCTGAAGCAGGCTTTTGATGTTAGTGCACTGGCGTTACAGGCTTCTGTGTCTGGGATGTGGGTGGCAAGAGCCTGCCTGAGGTGGTTGCAACAGCTCCAGGTGGCTGGGGACCTTGCAGAAAATGCGCAGGGTGAAGCTGCTAGGATAGAGTCAGGGGCGGCCTACCTGGCAGATAGTCAGTATGACCTCATCAGGAGTTTAGCAAAGAATATGGCTTCAGTAGTGGCAGCCCGGCAGTATTTGTGGCTGTGCAACTGGGCGGCGGATGCTTCCTCAAAAGCCCGTCTCAGTAGACTTCCCTTTAAGGGGAAGTTGCTCTTTGGAGAAGACCTTGATAGGTTGGTAAAGGAATTAGGGGAGACTAAGGGGGGCAGTCTCCCTGAGGATAGGCCTACCCCTGCCCTCGCACGGGGCCAGCCAAGAGACTTTCGAAGGTTTCAGCTGGCTAGGTCAGCTCTCTTTCAAAGGGGCCATTTCCCCTCGAGGGAACAAAGCTTCCGGGGGTTTCGTGGAGCAGGAAGAGGCTTTGGGGCCTCTTCCTCTTCTGCTGGCCCTAAGAAAGCACAATGAAACAACGGGGGCCCAGGGGGAGGTTCTGCCTGTGGGAGATCGATTAAGGCGGTTTCTTCCTGCCTGGGCCCGGGTCACATCCGATCAATGGGTCTTGGAGGTAGTCCGAGAAGGATATGCTCTCGGGTTTGCGAGACCAGTTCGACCAGCTTTCGTCCAGTCCCCTTGCAGATCCCCGACAAAGAGGGCGGCAGTTGAAGACACTCTTTGGAGACTACTGTTGTTGGGGGCTGTAGTACCGGTTCCTTTAGACCAGTACGGTTGCGGTCGATACTCAATTTATTTTGTAGTACCAAAAAAGAAGGGACCTTTCGACCAATACTCGACTTAAAATGGGTCAATCGATGTCTCAGAGTACCACACTTTCAGATGGAAACTCTGAAGTCGGTGATTGTGGCAGTTCGGCAGCGAGAGTTCTTGACATCCCTAGATCTAACAGAAGCGTATTTACATATCCCCATTCGCAAAGTGCATCAGCAGTTTCTGAGATTTGCGGTTCCAAGGGGGCACTTTCAGTTTCAAGCTCTGCCCTTTGGTCTGGCAACGGCTCCTCGGGGATGTTCACCAAGGTGATGGTAGTGGTGGTCGCGGCGCTGTGCAAGCAAGGAATCTTGGTCCATCCCTACCTCGACAACTGGCTGATCTGGGCGAAGTCTGAGGCGGAGAGTCGCAGGGCGACGGCCAGAGTGGTGGCATTCCTGGACGAGTTGGGGTGGGTGATCAATCTGGCAAAGAGCAGACTGGTTCCCACGCAGGAACTCGAGTACCTCGGAGCAAGCTTCAGCACCGTAAAAGGCAAGGTCTTCCTGCCGGTTCAAAGAATAAGGGATCTGAGATGCCTGGTGTCGCAGTTTCTGGTCAGGCAGAGACCTACGGCCTGGCATTACTTTCAGGTGCTAGGGACCATGGTGGCAATGATAGAGTTGGTGCCAAGGGCCAGAGCACATATGAGGCGTCTTCAGCGGGCCTTGCTCCAGAGATGGTCCCATCAGCATCAGCCATTGTCTGTGGCATTACCCTGTCCCCAAGCGGTCAGGGGGGACTTGCAGTGGTGGCTCTTCCCGAGGAATTTAGAACGCAGAATGTCCCTCGAGCCTCCGCAGTGGGTGCAGTTGACGATGGATGCCAGCCTAGCTGGTTGGGGAGTGCATTGTGAGGGCCGCTCTGCCCAGGGTCTCTGGAGTCCGGTGGAGGCTCAGTGGTCCATCAACAGACTGGAGATGCGGGCGGTTGTCCTGGCACTCAAAGCATTCGAGTCTTTGGTCCGTCAGAGAGCAGTTTGGGTCCTGTCCGATAATGTCATGACAGTGACCTACATCAACCGTCAGGGGGGGGGGATGACAAGCAGCCCTCCTCTGGAGGTGGAGGCAGAGAGTCTTTTGCAGTGAGCCGAAGCCCATCTAATAGCCCTCTCGGCACAGCACGTGACCGGGATAGACAATGTCACATCGGATTACCTGAGCAGGTGCAAGATAGACCACAGAGAGTGGGAGCTCACTCAGGAAGTGTTCGACCAGATAGTAGCCCGTTGGGGAGCGCCGATCATGGACCTCATGGCAAGATGGGAATCGGCCAAGGTGAGTCGGTTCTTCCTCCGCAGAAAAGAAAGGATGTCGGAGGGCCTGGACGCTTTGGTCCAGAAGTGGCCTTCGGAAGGTCTCCTGTACGTTTTCCCTCCTTGGGCTCTCATAGGGAGGGTCCTACAGTGGGTGGAAGCTCACCGAGGATTGGTGATCCTCATAGCCCCGGATTGGCCGCGGCGGCCATGGTATACGGATTTAGTGAGACTGACGGTCGATTGTCCGTGGCGGCTTCCCTGCAGGGACGATCTATTGGTGCAGGGACCTGTGCGGATGCCCCAGGTGAATCGGTTCTCACTTACGGCTTGGCTATTGAAAGGGCACGGCTCCGCAAGCGGGGATATTCAGGGGCAGTGATTTTGACCTTGTTGAGCACGTGCAAGCGATTGACCTGCCTCTCTTATGTGAGGGTATGGCGTATATTTGAGGCCTGGTGTGCGGGGCAGAACAAGAGGCCCCTCGCAGTCTCTGTGCCGGAGGCTCTGGAGTTTTTGCAAGCGAGTTTCGAGAAAGGCCTGGCGGCCAGCTCCTTGCGGGTTCAGTTGGCGGCCATTTCCTGTTATAGGGGTAAGGTCCACGGAAAGGCCTTGGGTAAACATGCTGATATTAGTAGGTTCCTGAGAGCGGTTTGACGCCTGTGGCCTCAGCGGAGGTCATTGATTCCTCCTTGGAATCTAAATCTGGTGTTGAATGCATTAGCTGGGGAACCTTACGAGTCAGCGGGGGAAGCTTCTATGAAGGACTTAACCCTCAAGGCAGTTTTTCTGGTAGCTATCTATTCCGCTAGGCATATTTTGGAGCTTCAGGCTCCGTCTTCTCTTCCGCCTTTTCTTTCATTCTTCAAGAGAAGGTGGTCTTACGGACGGTTCCTTCCTTTTTGCCAAAGGTAGTTTCTCCCTTTCATGTGAATCAGGCCGTCTTTCTCCCGTCCTTTCCTAGAGAGGGATTGGAGGCGGGTGATTCGAGGCCACGCCGTCTGGATGTGCGCAGAGTGCTGAAGCGTTATCTGACTCGCACGGTACTGTTTCGAAAGTCCGAGCGCTTATTCATCCTGTTTGGGGGACCACGTAAAGGGGAGGTGGTGACAAAAGCGTCCATCTCCAGGTGGATCAAGGAGATGATTGCTTCGGCCTACATCCTGAAGGGGAAACAGGTTCCCGTGAGCTTCCGGGCGCATTCAACTCGAGCCCAGGCGGCTTCATGGGTGGAGTATAGTTTGGTTCCACCACTAGACATTTGCAGAGCAGCCACTTGGTCATCTTTATACACATTTGCCAAGCATTATAGGTTGGATGTTCAGGCGGCAGCAGATGCTGGTTTTGGGAGTGCTGTGCTTCGGTCTGGGATGGCGAACCCCTCCCAGGCTTGAACTGCTCTGTTACATCCCAGACGAAAGGGACTGGACTGGAAAGACGATAAGGAAGAAGTAATTAGACCTTACCTGCTAATTAGTGTTCCTGAAGGAACTCTAGTCCAGTCTCTGATCCCACCCGAGTTGTCTTGTTCTAAGGATTCAGTTTTCCAAATGTAGGTCTCTGGACCGAAGGTCTATTGTAGGAGTTGAGAAGATGTCTGAAAGCTCCTCGCAGAGGTTCCGGTGGCATGGCGGTATGGACTGGCAGTGGCCCTTAGGAGTGGTTAGGTAAGGGCTGGTGCGGACTCAGGTAAGCCTTCTCTTCCTCTTCCCAGGGGGGGGGAGGAAAGTTCCTTCCGGGGGAGAGGGGAGGAAATATTCGTGTTTGGACATTATTTTATAGTTGGTTTAAGAAGGTATGGATACTTAAGTGTCTCTCCATTAAGTCTGCTTTTTCAATAGATTACTGGTGCTAGTGGGTGGTGCCAGTGGTATTTATACCAGAGTATCATCAAATCAATGATGAGCTCAGCCTCCAAGCTGCTGGAAGGGCAACACAACCCAGATGAAAGGGACTGGACTGGAGTTCCTTCAGGAACACTAATTAACAGGTAAGGTCTAATTACTTCATCCTTTTTAAGATACAGCGACCAGACTTGCACACAATATTCAAGGTGCCGTCACACAATGGAACAATACAGAACCATTATAATATCCTTTGCTTTATTCTCCATTCCTTTCCTTATTATTCCTAGCATTCTATTTGCTTTCTTGGCCGCCGCTGCATACTGAGCGGAGGGTTTCAACATGTTATCCACGATGACGCCTAAATCTTTTTTCTGGGTGGTGGTTCCTAATGTGGAACCTTGCATTGTGTAACCATAGTTTGGATTGTTCTTTCCTAGATGCATAACTTTGCACTTGTCCACCTTAAATTTCATCTGCAGGAGAGCGGGAATCTTTCCTTACCTGGGATTTGCAACATCTTCCTGCAGGCGCATCAGCGCTGGTTTGTGCCTGATAAAACCTGGGCTGTGCCACGGGATGCAGCTGCGGGCACGTCTCTTGGGTGCGTGCCTGAAGGGGTGTGTCCAAAGGGGCAGGACACACCCCTTTGGCACTCTTTCAGCACACTTCAGAGAACTGAGGAGGTGATTGACTTCTAAGTAATGGGGAAGCGAAGAAGGAAGATTTTTCCCGCAGTGTCAAGTATAAAATCTTCTAAAACTGAGGGTCCTTTGGATAGGCACTTGAAAAGGCAGGTTTTGGAACATGCTAGCCCTGTATCATCAGCTTCTGTAAGTACTGATTCAATGCTCAATCTATCTCAGGTAGGGGGTTTAACCTCACCCCATTCATCTCTTGAACGGATTATGCCAGCTGTGGAGGGGGAGGATGTGGTCCCACCTTCCACAGGGTTGACGTCTTCTCCTGAACAGTCCTCGGCCCAGACGCAGATGGATGTTATGAAAGTTTCTATGCCTAAAGTGATTCAGATTCCATCGTTGGCTGAGGGGGAACCTTTAAATAGTGTTCCCCCTCAGGATGGGACTCTTAAGGATATCTCGTCTGTTGTCACTTGGACCGAGGCTGTTTTAAATGGAACTCTGAGACAAACTGAGGACTTTACGAGGAATTCAGTTGCAAAACCTATTGATTACGATGCACAGCTGGTTGTGGTAGGGGAGCATCTGAATCAGATGCAAGCTAAGTTGGGTATTGCTCAGGCAGTATCAGCGGCTTCTATTAAAGATATTTATTTCTACATAGACAATGTGAAGTATTTGAGAACTGGTCTCGCTCTAAAAATCTGAGGCGTTTGAATTTTCCTATTTCACATTACCCCTCCCCCTTAATTTTATTTTATAAGTATTTGAAAGGTTTCGTTATTTGCTAAACCTGAAGAGTTTAAGGTTGCCAATTCATATTACAGTGGTGTGCAAAAGTCTGGAATCACTTGTAAATTTGACGTTTTTTCAACTTCGTGACCTTATATTTTAATTTCTTTTTCCTCTCAGTGGCTTTTTCTGTGTATCTCATGATAAGTGATAGATTTGGCTATAAGGGCCAACTTTTAGTATTGGTTTGGCCCTTATTTTCTGAGTTTGTTCCCCATAGTTGTCCTGTTGATAGATTTTCTGTGAAAATCGCGTAATGTACATCGTTGGCCAACAATATATTATTGTAAGTATGCTTTAAAATGTTATGGATGCACGCCAGGTTTCCTTCAAATTAATGTATGTGGCCTTGAAAAAGGCCGTTTTTATGTGTCAGTGATGGCTCAGTATTTGATGGGCTACCCTTTGTTCTTGATCACCTGACTGCACCTTTTCGGCATTGAATGAACCACTCTGACAAGGTGATCGTTGGTGACAACGCAGTTCCAAGCTGCAATGAGTGACTCAATCAGCTCACACTTTGATGTCAGATGCCTCTTGGATATTTCCAAGGCCACCTTGTGCCACAGGTTCTCGATTGGATTCAGATCTGGAGACTGGGCAGGCCAGTCCATTGACTTGATGTCGTTCCGCTGCTTCCAGCTGATCATCTATCTGCAGCAATGGCAGGGTGCATTGTCATTTTGGAACAGGAACTGGTCAATAAACAGCTGGTGTGCTGATGACACCACACACTTTTGCAATATGGTGATGTACTTGGCCCCGTTGACCATTCCATCGACGATGTGAAGACATCCAACGCCACTGGCAGCCATGCAGCCCCAGACCATCACCTTCAAAGGATGCTTCACAGTGAGGTTGAGATACTCAGGCTTGAATTCCTCTCCAGGAAATCTCCTCACATAAGTGTGGGCCTGGTTACCAAACAGGCAGAAGATGCTTTCATCGCTGAATAGCACCTTTTCCCACATTTCAGTCAACCAGGTTGAGTGCTTTCTTACCCACACGATCTGGTTGTGCCTTTGTATGTCAGTCATCAGTGGCTTATTCCGTGCTTTGCAGCCCCGGAGACCAAAATGCAGGCACCGGCGACGAACTGTTGATGAGCTGACACTGACCTCACTCTTGTCTGACCACTCTTGAAGTAGCTGAGGAGAGGTCAACTTGCAATTAGTCAGTGAAATGCATCATAGTGCGCGGTCCTGGCATGATCTTGATGCACGTGGAAGACCTGAACGAGGCTTGTCCACCACTGAACCCATTTCTTTCTTCTTCTGTACAATCTTAACAGTGCTCTGACTGCAGCCAACTTTCCTGGCTATCTGACGGCTTGAAAATCCTTCCTTGCTCATAAAGGACACATGAACACGCTCGTCCAATGTCAGGGTCCGAGTCATCTTCATGGTCGATCCAGAAAGCATATGAAATTCAAAAATTCCACACGTTTTAGTTGTTCCTGGAGTTAAGAGCTCACACCCTTACAGTGGGAGCTACCTTTTTTCTTAAGTTCCCAAGCAAGCATGTGGTCGGCCATCGGGGAAAGAGTTATGGCTTTTTGGAACCTGATCATTTAGTAGACTTTCTAAGTAAGAATGAGTCTCTATTACCTGAGTGACAATTTAGTATATTGGGGTATGAATGTTATATTGTTGCATTGCTATACAGAGGTTTGTTATTTGGTGGACCTTTTCTTCAAAGGGATTCCCTTTCTTCCTTAATGTGGGCTTGTATGCTTTGTATGTGATGATTTAGAGGGCTGGATTGGCTTTATTTTTTCTTTGTTTTTTTTTATTTGCATTTTTCTTTGTGATAACTATTTGTATTGTTATTAATTGAAACTATAATAATTTAAAAAATTTAAAAAAATCATCTGCCATTTGAACATCCAGTCTTCCAGTTTATCAAGGTCCTCTTGCAATTTTTCACAATCCACTTGGGTTTTAACAACTTTGAATAATTTTGTGTCATCTGCAAATTTGATTACCTCAATTGCTATTCACATTTCCAGGGCATTTATGAATATGTTAACAAGCAGCAAACCCAGCACAGATCCCTGGGGTACTCCACTATTCACCTTTCTGAACTGAGAAAATTGGCCATTTAGCCCTACCCTTTGCTTTCTATCTTTTATAACCAGTTCCTGATCCACAAAAGTACACTACCCCCTATCCCATGACTTTTTAGTTTCACCAAGAGTCTTTCATGAGGGACCTTGTCAAAGGCTTTCTGAAAATCCAGATATACTATATCAACCGACTCACCTTTGTCCACCTGTTTATTCACACCTTCAAAAAAACATAACAGATTAGTAAGACAAGACCTTCCTTGGCTAAAGCCATGTTGGCCGTCTCCCATTAAGGCATTTATTTTTATTTATTTATTTACAGTCTCTTATATACCGCACTATTCATCATCAGCGCGGTTTACATGGAACAAAATGCTCAGTACAGTTAACACGTATGAGTTTACAGGTAACAGGGACACAAAAACTTGGATAACAGGCATGACTATTTACATGTTCAGTAATTTTGTTCTTTATAATAGTTTCTACCATTTTTCCCAGTACTGACATCAGGCTCACTGGTCTATAGTTTTCCATATCACCCCTGGAACCCTTTTTAAAAATTGGCGTTATATTGGCCATCCTCCAATCTTCAGGTATTACAGATGATTTTAATGATAGTTCACAGATTACTAATAATATGTCTGCAATCTCATATTTCAGTTCTTTCTACACCCTTGGATGTATACTATCTGGTCCAGGTGATTTGCTACTCTTCAGCTTACCAAATAGTTGTAATACATCTTCCCATTGTATCAATATTTCTTTCAATTCTTCTGTGGTGTCACCTTTAAATACCATTTCAGTCATGGGTAACATCCCTACATCTTCCTCAATAAAGACCGAAGCAAAGAATTCAGTCTCTCCGTTATGACCTTGTCCCCTCTTACTGCCCCTTTTACCCCTCTATCATCTAATGGTCCAACTGACTTTCTCACAGGTATTTTTGCTACAAATATACTTGAAAAAGTCTTTATTATAAGTTTTTGCTTCCACAGCAAGCTTCTTCTCAAATTCTCTCTTTGCCTGCCTTATCAATGCCTTGCATCTAACTTGCCAGTGCTTATGTTGTTTCCAGTTTACTTCATTTGGCTCCTTTTTCCATTTCCTGGAAAGATGCTTTTTTGGCAACAACAGCCTCTCTGACCATGCTGACAGTTTTTTGGACTTCCTTCCACTTTTCTTAAAGCGTGGAATACAACTGGTCTGGGCTTCCAAGATAGTATTTTTAAACAACCACCATGCTTGATGTAAATCTTTAACTTTTGCAACTGCTCCTTTTAGTTTTTTCTTCTATTTTCCGCATTTTATCATAGTCTCCCTTTTGAAAGTTAAAAGGTAGTACTGTGTATTTCCCTGCCCGTCCTTCCTCCATTTATTAAATCAAACACGATCATGTTATGATCACTATTGCCAAGTGGCCTCTTGCACCAGATCTTGTGTTCCATCTAGAAACTTTATCTCCCTAGCATGTCCTGCCATGACACTGACTCAGTCGATAACAATTTTATTGAAATTACCCATTATTATTACTGTGCTTTAGCTTTTGTTAGCTTCCCTGATTTCTTTGAGCCTTTCATCATCCATTTGTTCATTCTGGCCAAGCTGGGTCTTCTCCTTTGCCTGGCTATTGTAGTAAATTGGTTCAGGGACAATTTTAAAACTGTATGCATAGCTGCAGATTACCCAGTTACTTTTTCCTAGAAAGTTGGCATTGATTTTAAGAGTAAGCATATATATGTACTTTCGCTTTGACAATTACCAAAGGAAAAGTTATCTGCACATACTTGCACTTACTTTTTATGCAGATATTTTTACAACAAAATAACCTAATTAGGGGGTCATTCTATAAGGGGGTGCCTACTTTACACAGTAAGATATGTGCTACTTGGCTGGTATTTTATTCATTAATGCACATATGTGTGAATGGCCTCTCATAAAATATCAATCAGCGTAATAGGAGGCACGTTGACACAGGGCCGTACCAAACTAGAAATGTGTCCTTTACAACTAACAAATCTGGTGCCCCCCTCCACCCAGCCACATTCAGTAACTCATTCTTTTTGAGCTTCCTGGAAGCCCAGTGATGATATCAGTGCCCCCTTCGGTGCATGCGCCCTGTGTGGTCATACCACTTGCACAACCCTTGGTATGGCCTTGTGGTGACATGATGGCAGCATAAGGCAGAGCACATAAATACATGCGTATCTTATAAAATACTATAATGTACATATTTTCTTGGTGTGGGTATTTATGCCAGCTCTATGGACTTAACTTTAGGCATGATCTCTGCCATTCACGTTTGAATTTTATAAAGACAAGGAGGCACCTACTTGTCTTTATAAAATAGGTTTAACATAGGCACCTTAAAAAGCACTAACTAAGTACCTCCTTATAAAATTACCCTCTTATTGTGGAAAATCTATAGGCGTGTGCATTGTTTGTCCTTACTGGGGAGCATCTCCCAAATGTGGGTCAAAATTATTCACATTATTTACTTTTACCCACATGCAGGATAGCTAATTTTCAGACAGCCAATTTACACTAATGAATTCTGCATCTATAAGGAAAAACCTTAGTAAATGAGGCTCTGAATTTTAACCCCATTCATACATAGGGTTCTTGAGAACATATATATGCTATAAATCTGAATTCCAAAGATGTGGTAACTTCAGCTGATATTATGCTTTCTAACTGTACTTCAAGTGCACAGATGCTGAATTTAACATGCATAATTGTATAGAGCCTGTATACACTGCAGAGATTGAGATGGAAGAATCACATATAACTCTATGGTCTAGGTGGGGTTAACTTTTTGGTAGGCCCTAGAAAACAAGCATGTGGGCTCCTTACTAAACATGTGAACACCAGTACATTAACCTCTACCCCTTCCCTTAAAGCCAGCATCAGAGGTGAGAGCGGGAGCTCCACCTCCCTCCACAGAGACTGCCCACTCCATCGGCTTTTAAACCGCCATTCCACCAGCGTGTTCTGTGAGGGGAGAGCAGCAGCCAGCATCAGAGGTGAGAGCGGGAGCTCCACCTCCCTCCACAGAGACTGCCCACTCCATCGGCTTTTAAACCGCCATTCCACCAGCGTGTTCTGTGAGGGGAGAGCAGCAGCCAGCATCAGAGGTGAGAGCGGGAGCTCCACCTCCCTCCACAGAGACTGCCCACTCCATCGGCTTTTAAACCGCCATTCCACCGGCGGGCCCGCGCCTGAGGGCCTCGCCAGAGAGCCCTTTGGCATGGCCCTTAGGCGTTGGTCCATGGCGTTTGTCCTGAAATGAGCATTGAATATGTGGTCTGGATTGTCATACGCTTATATTATGGTAACCTGCTGTTCCATTTCTTTTCTTTGCCTATCCTTTTGACTGTTTCTGTCCTCTACTCTTTCCTATCTTACAAATGGCGTTCCTTTCATATTTCCACAAATGATATATTATTGTAAACCTCTCTAATGCTTCGGCCTGAGCGGTATATCAAATTCAAATAAACATAAACATAATCACATCATCTCTCTCCTGCCAACAGCCCCCTGGCATAATCACTTTCATTAAATTCCCTCCTCCCAACCTACCCCCAGCCTGATGCTCTACAGCCAGCAGGAGTTAGCAAGCCTGCTGCCATCTCTTCCTCTGCCAGCTTTCCTCAAGACTACAGGGCCCTAAAAAGTTATGACTGGAAAGGAAATCCAGCAGAGGAGGCGGCAGCAGGTAAGAAGTGCTGCTTACTAACTCTTCCTGCTGACCAGAGGATGATGTGCAAGGGCTGAAGAAGACAGACTGTTGTGAGCAGCAGTGGGGCTCTGGCTTCAATTTGTCAGGACAAAAATCTACCTTGGAAGCCACTGAATTAGCACATTTGACAATCCCCCTCCCTCCCCCAAGGTATGGATTCTATGCATATATCTAGCTGGCCTAGGGCCAGCGCTACCATTAGGTGAGCTAGGTGATTGCCTATGGTGCCCCATTGCTGCTGCTGTCATCTCTTTCCAGGGCCTGCAGTGGCAGCGACTTTCAAAGCAATGCACAGCGCTTATCTCAAACCTCCGGCGCTGCATTGCGGTTCATGACTTATAGGACCTGCCGCTTCCACCCCCTTCGGATGCAGACCTTTGGTTGGTACAAACCAGAAGTCTGTAGCAGAGAGGGGAAGAAGCCAGGAACCACAACACAGCACTAGAGACTTAAGATAAGCACTGTATCATGGTGTGAAAGCCATTGCCGCTGCTGCAGGCCCTGTAGATGAGCAGCAGTGGTAGCAATGGGCACCACTGGGATGGGGGATGGTAGGCCCGCTAGAGCGCCTCTAATCCTTGCACCAGCCCCGAGTCTGCCTATGCCTCAATCCTGCCATCTGTGGTAAATGATTCTCGTTTCAAATGCTTACATGGCCGAAATGGTGGAAGCCAACTGGATCCTTCTTGAATGTCATGGGATGGCGATGAGGGTAACACTTCAATAACAACAGCTCTAAGTGCTATTCAGGCTGTTTAAATAATTTAAAAAAAAACCTCTGTGAGAATATAAAACTGACAAATTTGTGCCATTAAAATGTAAATGTATATGAAGCTAGAAACCATTATGGAAATGAGAATATGCTGCTTCAGACATCATTACTGGGATTAATGCCAGAGAGTCAGTGATTCAGACAGTTCTTCTGAATCTAATAACAATAATTTAAAATACACCTGCAGTTATTTTGGGATTCCTGTCCTTCAGATGGAGCTAAACAGGAGAATAATAACATCCCATAAGGGACTTGTTTTAAGATATTGCCCTGCACTTTGCAATTTTTATGACATGCAGGGGTTTGGAGTATTCTAGCAATACTATAGTGGTTGTCAGTTTATTTCCTTTAAGGCATGAACATGAGTTTTGAATTGAGAACTTGTGTTTCTCAGCCTTTTAGGTACTGAAATATGACAACTGGTCTATGACTTATAGACAGCCTCTTCTTGGTCTTTAGGCTGAGATTGAATACTTATTATAATATGGTAAGGTTACCAGATGTCCCTGATTTTGGGGGAATATCCCTGACTTCAACCTTTTTTGGCAACCTCCTGTCCCCAATCCCAGCAATGGTCATAGTGAGGGTAGAAAAAAAAGTATTTTACATTTAGTGATTTGAATATGTCAGTTTTTAGAATTTACATCTATTATCTTTACATTTTGCACAGTACAGGGCAAATGCATCACTCTATTACTCTGTCGATTTGTCTGATTGGAAGTGATATTGTTGCTGTCATGGGACAGATGGGGGGGGGGGGCAGGGTAATAACTCCTCTTCCCTCCTCCATGCCTTGCTGCTCAAACCTGGAAATAAGGTGCCTCTTCCTTTCCCCCCTCCTCCCCCACACTTCGAATAAGTGTCTCGAATTTGCCTGCAAAACATCTGATAACCTTATAATGTGGGGACTTAACCCATGCCACCAGATTCCACTGGGGACCCAAACTGGACCCTAGCCAAAGCTGTAGGTTTAAAAACTTCTATTAGCAAAAATCCGGTTCTATGGCCTCAGTAACTTTCTCATACGTTTTTCAAAGCAGAAGTTTTAGAAAATCAAAACCTCATTGAGTCACCACTTCCTGCCAGAGTTAATTAGAGTTGCCCCATACTTCAAAGATCCTAGTTAAGCCTTTGTTTGAAACAAAAGTTTCAAATCAGCATTTCATAATAAAAATTCAACTGTATATGAAATAATTTCTCGTTTTGTTCTTACCCTTAGGCGCCTTTCTTTTTGTGTTTTTATATTTTATGTCATATATTTACACATTTATTAATAATGGATTTATATCCTTTTTATTGCTATGTCTGAAGCAGTTACTGGGTAAAATATTGCCCAGGCAGAAATTACTTCCAGCTTTTCTCTTCTCTTTTCAGCTTATGTGTTTGCAGACTTACAGACTGACTCAGAAAGTTAGGATGGTGCCTTTACAGGCAGATGTCCAAGATGATCAACTACTGGTCATCCTTCTTGTCCATCCCTTTCAACAACTCTAGCCATGCCTCCAATTTAAAAAGAAATGGGCTTCCTTGAAAACAGTTTTCAATTGTTTGTGCTGTGTTTATCCAGTGTCCTGATTCCTAAAAATACAAGGAGATAAACAGGCGGCACTTCCAAAATCTCTGAACTCTTAATATCTCCTCAAAAATGGAATAAGAAGCAGAACAAAAGAAGGGAAATTGACAAAGTTCTTTCTTAGTAGCAAACATTCTGCTAGTACTACTGCTTTAAAAGTCTAGGATATCACAGAAGTATTCAGAATACAATGATAATTAACTGGTAAATTCAAAGAGGGGAACAAAGAAGCGTAGGAGCCAATTTTCAAAATAGCTGATATTCAAATGCTTAAACATCTGTGGGATATTCAGAGGCAATATCCAGATGGGAGCTGCCACTGAATATCCAAGCTGAGTGGCACTAACCAGATAAACGGCAACCTTATCTGGTCAGTGGCGCTTTTCAGCCAGCACTTATCCGGCTTCCAATTTGGCCACAGAGGCATTCTGAACTAATAGAACGCTAGGTATCATAAGGAAAGGAATGAAAATAAATCAAAGGATATTATAATGCCTCTATATCGTTCCATGGTGAGACCGCACCTTGAATATTGTGTGCAATTCTGGTCGCCGTATCTTAAAAAGGATATAGCGATTTTAGAAAAGGTTCAGAGAAGAGCCACCAAAATGGTAAAGGGGATGGAAGGATACTCCTATGAAGAAAGGCTAAAAAGGCTGGGGCTCTTTAACCTGGAAAAGAGACGGCTGAGGGGAGATATGATAGAAGTCTATAAATTAATGAACGGGGTGGAACGGGTAAACGTAGATCGATTGTTTACCTTATTAGAATATAGAAAGACTAGGGGACATGCAATGAAGCTACAGGGTAAACTATTTAAGACTAATAAAAGAAAATATTTTTTCACTCAACGTGCAATCAAACTCTGGAATTTGTTACCGGAGGATGTAGTAAAGGCTGTTAGTGTAGCTGGGTTTAAAAAAGGTTTGGACAAGTTCCTGGAGGAAAGGTCCATAAACCATTATTAAGAAGGGACCCAGGATATCAATGCTTGAACCAATACAAGCATTGTGGAACCTGTGTCCCTTGGGGAAACTGCTAGGTACGTATGACCTAGATTGGCCACTGTTGGAAACAGAATACTGGGCTTGATGGACCTTGGTCTGACCCAGTATGGCATATCTTATGTTCTTAACTGAAAATGCTGCTAAGCAGATAAAACCATCATTTACGCGGTTAGCGCTGATACCTCCCTCACAGACTACCACTGCGTTAACTGGATAGTGATGAGGCAGTCTGTGGGAGATACGCTGCAGCATTATCCGCATAGTGCCGTTGAATATCACGGTGAGCACACTTAGCCCCCATAGCTCTCAAAGTTAGGAGCATAAATCCTTTGAATATCAGGCCTAGATGTCATACTTTGTAACTTTGTGTTTGGTGTAAGCCAGGTAAATGTAGTTTTTCTCCTCCCCCACAGTCCTGAACTAGTTCCTATTTTATGTTCCCTACTGCTATCTGAGGTGGGGAAGAGGGGGGAGGGAGACGGAAGTATGCAGGGCAGTGGTAAGAATGCTAACCCCCCCCCCCCCCATAAAAATCTTTTTATTACAAAATTATTTGATAGGCAATACACCAGAATTACAGGCAGGGAGTATGTCAGTCAGTTGAACCAACTAATTATCCCTCATTTTTTACAAGTTCCTATCTGAGTTATATAGAACTACATTTAGCATTATAAACCTGCTGGTGGAATTTCAAAGCCATCACCTTTCATTTTGATAAAGATGGAGACCTAATGAGGGCTGAGCACAGTTCAATAGATATTATTCAATCCACTGGCTCAGTTCTGGCATGCACCTTTTTTGGTAATTTTCTTAAAAAAAAATATCGGGTTGGGGATTCGCTATTTCATTGCAGCTTCAATGCGGTAAAGGGAGCAAGCTCAAAAAGGTTCCAGGGTAGCAATCACTACTGCTGCCGGCTGATGAGTGACACTGAGGGTGTTCGTCCGAGCAGGGACCCCTTCATCCCTTGAATACTTTTTCTCTTCAGTAGAAATTAATAGTTTGTAGGCAAACATGTAGACTGATTTATGCTACCAAACATGCAGAATCTATAGGCACACCAGCTTATTTGCATAATTACTGAAAAGTCCTTAGCTATGACAGCAGATGAAAGGTAAAGCGCAGTTTCTCATCTCAAGTGTTGATGTGGAAGAGGTATAATCTGACTGATGAAGGCATTTACTGCACCACATCAGTATCAATGTTTACAGCAAAAAGATTTATTATTGCAATTTCATCTTGATGATGCAGCACGTTCTCTTGACGCTCCAGGAGCTGATGCAGACTTCAAAGCAGCCTTTGTGCATTAGCCTGATACAGTGATACTCGATGATCTTCTGCTGAAGAACACTGGTCACTCTGGCTAGGAATGATAGAAGTTATGAGTAATATTTTTCATTGCTTTTGCTACAAGAGATCCAAATGCTTGCTTAATTGATTTAAAAAGCTTGCAGTGGATATCTAAAAATATCTGTGTTCAAATAATCCACCTAAGTTTGTTCTCTCTTCTACACATTCACCCCTAAGAGATAAAGAAATAGAGGAAATGACTGCAGAGATCATACAGCCTACCATTAAATAATGCAAGCCCTATTATTCTCAATGTGTCTATTAACTAATTATGCACTTAACTCAAATCAAAGTGTGTTAACTCATTAAAACACATTAAGACATGAAGTTGTAGCCTGTTATGTGCTGCTCATGTCAAATTCCAGGCTTCCTTGCTCCAGTAAATTCAGATCTTCATTATCCAACCTTTACTATCCTCTGATTCATTTTCTTCCCCTCACTGAATTTCTCCATTCCCATATTCATCCCTATCTCCATTCCCACATTTCCATCATTTCCATTTAGGTCTGCATAGCTGCCATCTTTCCCAGGCCCAGTGGGGACACTTCATGCCACTAATCATAGGTAGTGGAATGGAGTGGGGCACTGGAGCCATCTCCCCACCAACGTTTTGCCCCACATATCATCAGAAACTAGGGAGCTTGGGGATCAGGAATGGGGGTTGGTTTATTTGGCCCTCCTAAGCAAAAGGGTCTTCCAATCACGATCCAGAGAGACATGGCAGGAGCAAAGGGTGGAGGAGATAGGTCAAGAATTCAGGAGGAAACTACAGGACCCTATTGCTCTGTTAAGGATGGGGTTGTTAGAAATCCAGATCTGGCCTAAAATGTCCCTAGTGGTGGAAACTATGGGTCTGATATTCACAAGAGCTGAAGGAGAGGTATGCAAGAACTTTGTAAGAACAGCACACTCCCTGATATCCTCTGCAGTTCTCTCAGCACAGAACTCTTTACCACATACCATCTAAGCTCTGCCTACATAGGAATTGATTGAATATGCAACCGCCTAACCTTATCTGAATAGTATCATAGTATTTTAGAGCCTATGTACCTTAGAACTGTAGGTCATCCCAAAAAACATTTGCTTCTCCAGATCCAGAAGACAAAAATGACACACAAAAAAACTGGATCCTCAAAGAAACCAACACATAGGGGCTTGTTTACAAAGCCGCGGTAGCGGTTCGCGATCGTTATCGGAGCCCCGCCCAGATCTCAAGGCTATTCTCAGACTTCAGTCCTATCTCTCCTAAACTGTCCTGTCTACACTATGGAGTTCCTTTCACTTCTTTTCTTTTTAATTATTGCACACCACATAGACTGCTATGCAATGTTGCGGTATATCAAATACAATATAACCATAACCATAACCATAACCATAACCATAACTAACTCAGCTTATGTTTTCAGGCCCCACCAGTGAGGACACTATCACCAGAGCAATGTTTGTGCATGATACTGGCCAAAATCTATTAGATGTTTTGACTCTGATGAAGATGACATTGCTGAAATGCAGCGTGTCCTAGTCCCTTTCCTTTGGACTGTGTGGGAAATATTGGGAAATTCCAATACAGATTAAAAAGGTGTCAAAGGGATTTGTTCCCTTTTCTGTTCCATAACGTGAAACGTTTTGATAAATCAGATCCATCTGATCTAGAAGAGGATTGTAGTATATGATGGCTATAACTGAGTCAAAAAAAACATTGCTTTAATAAAATTAATCTGCTGAAAAAGAAAATTATAGTAAAGAAACAGTCAAATATTCAGGTACTTTTTGAAACAAACTCCACAATAATTCACAAGTATAATCGTATGACCCATTTTTTCCTTTTAAATAAGCTATGAAAACGTGTGGCCCATTCTTTCATTTAAAAATAATCATACAATGAAATAAAGCATTGTTACTCACCTTTAACAGATGATCTCTGGGAACAGCAGGAATCAGTCTTCACATATGGGTGATAGCACAGACTGAGCCTGCATGGGAACGCTCCCCAGCATCTAATTGGAAAGCTTTTGGGAGCAATCCACTGTGCCTGTGCATCTGCCTTCCCACCTTCCGAAGTCCTCTCCTCAGTTGGGTTTATAGCTGAGAGATAGAGGAAAAAAGAGAATACCCTACAACTCCTAGGAGAGGAGGATGGGTTGTGAAGACTGATTCCTGCTGTTTCCGGAGATCACCTGTCATCAATGCAGTCTTCACATATGGGACTCACTAGCTCCCAGGTACCAGACTGGAAGCGGATAGCCCTTGTATCCCTAAGACTAAAGGATAGAGCCAAGAGGGTGTGAATACAATGTTGCCTCATTGGACTTAACTGCAGTCAGCTAGACCACCTCTAAAGGAAGTCTGGTGCCAGAAAGAAGTCCAGGATGGAGGGTAGGAGTTGCATTTAAGTCCCAAAACGGTTCTAGCGTACAGCCTAGCTAAAGACAGCATCCCGGTGGCTTTGGCTTTGTCACTGGAAGTCCAAGGTGACTTGGATCAAAGGAAATGAATAGGAGTGAAGATTTCCTGTGAGCCTTGGTTCTATCCTAGTAGTAAGTCAGCGCTCATTTATAGTCTAGCGTGTGTCTAGACTTTGGTCTGAGAGGCATGTGGTCTCGAGAAGAAGACCAGTAAGATTACTGACTGGTTCAAGTGGAAGGCTAAAATCACTTTTTGAAGCAAGTGCTTATGGGTACAGAAGAACACCTTGTCATGGTGGAACTGAGTGTAGGGGGGATCCGCCTCTAAAGCTTGCAGTTCACTGATGCGGTGAGGTGAGGTGAGGTTAGAGTGATGAGGAAGAGTACCTTCCATGTGAGAAACTTGAATGATGTGGTGACTAAAGGCTCAAAGGGAGGCTTTTAGAAATTGCGCTAGAACCACATTGAGGTGGTGGTTTGATAGGTGGCTTGGAGAGCAGGAGACCACGCATGAAACATTGCACCAAGGGATTCAATGAAATAGATTGCATGTCCAGAGGCTTGTGATAAGCCATAATGGCACTGAGATGACCTCTCAACACAAGGAAGAGCAGGACGCTCTTGCAGTGGAACCCAGAGAACACAAGAAGCAAGAGTCTGTTCTTTTAATTATAGCATTTTTATATGTTGTATTTATGTTTTAATTATTTATGATTTTACATATTGTTTTAATTGTTGGATTTCATTTCACTTTATTTTAATTTATTTTATAAGCTGCATACCCCCTGAGGAAGGCGTTTGCCGAAACGCGTTGGGGTTCACCTAATAAAGACTCTTGTGACCTTCACACGACTCTTGCTTCTTGTGTTCACTGAGATGACCTCTGACTGATTTAATCTTGAGACCTGCCAAAAACAAGTGGAGGAGATACTGTAGAAGAAATTCCACTGGGCAGGTAAAGGGGTCAATTTGCTTTGGGGAACACCAGAGTGTGAACCTCTGCCATTTGAAGGTATATGAACGCCTGGTGGATGGCTTGCATAATGCAAGTAGGTTATACTTGACCTATTGTGGGAAATCAAGGTCAGCAAGGATTACACTTTCAGGAGCCAGGCCATGAGGCAGAGGCCCTGTGGATTGGGATGAAGAAGCATCCTGTGATCCTGAGAGATGAGGTTGGGTGCATGTCCCAGGCTGAGAGGTTGAGTCTGCGCCAGTCGAAGCAGCAGAGGAAACCATGGCAGACAGGGCCAAAAAGGGGCTAAAAGAATCCTTGCTGGCCTGTAGTTTGAACAGGATCTTGGGTATCAAGGGGATGGGTGGGAATGCATAGAGCTGACCTTGTCCCCTGTGGAGAAGGAAAGCATCCATCGCCTGTCTGTGCAGGGAGGGAAGCTGTGAGCAGTTGTGCATTCTCCTGAGTGGTGAACGGATCTATGAATGGGGTCTCCCACACTTGGAAGATCCAAGATGCCATTTTGCAATCGAGGGTCCACTCATGTGGATATGGCTGAGTCTATCCACAAGCAGATTGAATTTGACCAGGAGATACACCGTTCTGAGGTGAATGCGGTGTGCAATTGAGAAGAACCAGAGGCTAAGATCCTGTTCCACCCTGCTTGTTAACATAGAACATGGCCACCTGGTTGTCTGTTCTGACTAAGATCTGTTGGCCTGAGAGTTGGGGTTGAAAGACCCGAAGGGCATTTGTAAATGCATGTAGTTCCAGGAGGTTTATCTGTAACAGAGATTCCTGATGTGTCCATTGTTCCTGTGCGGTTAGATTGTTCATATATGCTCCCCAACTGAGCTTGGAGGCATCCATTGTCAGAGTGCATTGAGGTGGAGGCATCTGTAAAGGTGACCCCCCAAGTAGGTTTTGAGGGGAGCATCATCACTGAAGGGAGTTGAGACGTGGAGGTGTGATGCATATTTTGTCTGAGAGATGCCCGGCTGCCTGTGTCCACTGCAAGAGTCCATTGGGCTTGTCATATGTACAGGAAGGCATAGGGGACTACATGGACTGCAGAGGCAATGTGTCCCAAAAGGCATAGCATCTCTCAAGCTGTTATACAAGTGTGACTTTGTATCTTGTGGGTTAGCTCAATGAGCTGGGTAGAGTGATCCAGGGAGAGGAAAACTCTGGCCTGTTGAGTGTCTAGAAGTGCTCTAATGAACTCGAGTCACTGGGTTGGCACCAGGTGCAACTTGGGAAAGTTTAAGACAAATCCCAGATGTTGGAGCACTGTGATGGTGCAATGAAGGGAGAGCTTTACCTTTTGTGGGGATTCTCCCCTGATTAGCCAATCATCTAAGTAGGGGAAGACAAAGACCCACAAAGTGCAAAGGTAGGCTGCAACCACTGCCATGCGCTGTGAATACTCGGGGTACAAAAGTTAAACTGAATGGGAGCACCCAATTTTAGTAATGGTTCTGCTGAAACCAAAAACGCATATACTGTCTGTACTGAGGGTGGATCAGTAAATGTGTGTATGCCTCCTTGAGGTCTAGAGAACACAGCCAGTCATTCCTCTGAAGGTATGGCAGGAGTGTGCTGAGGAAAATCATTTTGAATTTTTCTTGAACGAGGAATTTGTTTAGGCTCCTGAAATCTAAGATGAGCCTGAACCCTCCTGTTTTCTTAGGGATAAAAAAATAAGGAGAATAGAAGCCCATGCCCTCTTGGGGCAGAGGAACTCTTCCTATGGCCCCCTAAGTTAACAGGGTGGACACTTCTTTTGACAGGAAATTTATCTGCAGGTGGTTTCTGGGATAATCTCCTATGAAGATGGTGGAGGGTATGCTGCCTTTGATGTTGAGAGTCCACTGTTCTGATGTTATGAGGTGCCATCTCTGGGCATAGGAACAGAGCCTACCTGCTATGTGTAGGGGTTGGGGACCCTGCAGAGGTAGAGTGGCTATGCTCTCCAGGAAGGAGTCAAAATCCAGATGCTGTTTGTGGCTGTGCCACTGGTTGGGGTTTAGAAGCCTTAGGCTTCTTGGGTTGGCGAGGGTACTGTTGGCTCTGCTGTTGCTGTAGAGGCTGGTGAGCAGCTGCAGGTGGATAAGAAGGATAATATCTCTTCTTCTTTGGATAGAAAGATTTCTTTGGATTAGTCCTTCTCTTACAGGGGTCCTCTGTCTTTCTTGAAAGGTGCTTGAGGATGAGATCATCTGTCTCAATCTCTCCAGCTTTTTCCCTCCAACCCTTTCCAAAAAGGTTTTCTCCAGAACAGGGAATATTAGCCAATTTGTCTTGGACCCACTGTTCAAGATCCAATGCCTGAAGCCAAGCCAAGCCATCCTGCAAGCACTGATGCAGACTACTGAAGCTCTGCTGGATGACTCAAAGGTATCAAAAGATGCTCTAGTAAGAAATTTGGATGTATTTCGATTCTGCCTGATTAGGGCTTGGAATGCATTTCATTTGTCATTGGGAAGGACAGGTGCAAATGTTTCCAGATCCCTGGATACATCCTTGAGGAACATGCCCATATAGAGCATGTAGGAGGTAATTCTAGAGGTGAGCATGCATGCCTGAAAGCATCAATGGCCAAAGGCATCGACAGTTCTGGAGTGCTTGCCTGGAGGAATGGAAGAACTCTTGGGAGTATGTTTACTAAGCAGCAGTAGTGGCTTCCGTGCGATATCAGAGCCACGGCCCCATTGGTTGATATGGAAAGACAGACTAGATAGGCCATGTGGTCTTTTTCTGTCGTCATTTTTCTATATTTCTAATGGGGCCGCGGCTCCGATATCGCATGGAAGCTGCTACCACTGCTTAGTAAACAAACCCCTTAATGTGGCGCATCGCTGATTCCACCACCATAGAATGCGAGGAAGTTGAGGCTTCTGAAAGGCTGGGCATCCTGGAACTCAGTGCATGGTATCGAGTTGTTTGCTGATAGGCGGAACTGTTAGAGGAGCCTCCCACATACGAAGCATCAAATCCTGCAAGATGCTATGTATCGGTAAAGTGGCAGCCTTTTTAGGTGTCGAGGGGTATTGGAGGATTTCCAATTCCTCTGCCTTCGGTTCCGTCTCCAATGCCACAGTGACCTGTAAGCCTACTGCCATATCCCTAATGAAGTCTTGGAAAGACATATACTCTGGCAAGGATCAACACCGCTCTTGAAGGAATGTCCTAGCTTTCTCAGGAATCCTCCGATGCGCCATCGGAATTGGAGGAAGTAGAGTCAGAGTCTGACAGAAAATCAAAGTATAGACGATCTCATGCTTGACCTCGACATTTCCCTGATGTCGATGACTGATGTTGGTACCGATGATCGGTTGGTGCAACATCAGGCACCTGCTGGGTACCAACAATATTTGTCAGTTCCAAAGAGGGTATCAGAGAAAGACGCTCCCCTGATGCAGGTTCGAGTGCCGGCATCAGCGCCAGAACCGGCAGTTGTTGTCAGGGTGCTGTCGCTTGCACTGCTGGAGCTGTCGATTCTGAGGCTGCCAGTAGTGTGGTCAAACTCCTCTCAATAGCCAGTATATGCTGGTCGAGGGAGCTGACCGATGCCTATGTGGCATCCCACATGGGGCTTTGAGCCACTGTCACAAAGCATGGAACCAGTAGCTCTCCGGAAGTCAATGCCTCGGGAGCGTCCTGGAGCCCTTCTTATGCGTGGAGGACAGGGCCTTCCGCTGGGACTGTTTGGCAAGCCAGTCAGTATTGGTCACACTCTTCGGTGAGTCTTGATGTCGATGAAGGGGCTTACCTCTGGAATCAGTATCAGTTCTCAATGTCGATGCTGATAATTTAGACTTAGTTTTGTGTTTGGACTTTGAAGAGAGCCAAGAACCATGAGAGGAGGCTGATGTCTTCAACGTTGTGGAAGCCACTGAAACTGAGTCCAGGGCGAACAGAGAACCATACTGTCTGGCCCTGTTCTTTAGGCCTCTTTTTGTCTTTTGCTGACACAAAGCACAATCATTTTGAACATGGGCAGGACCCAAACATTTTAAGCATCACTCATGTTTATCCGTGACTGATATGGTACCAGAACATTTGGTATGTTTTTTGAAACCACTGATGTGTTTTTCCATCGTGGTGAGGAAAAGCAGGCCAAAGCCGTGGCCTACCTTTCCTCACCATGATGGAAAAACAACTTAGATTCATTAGCCTCATTGACTATGGATGTGTGACACAACTAAGGGTTTACTATGGCCAAGAAAAAAGCATTTAGGTCATACATTTCTGGATGTCACAATTTCTTTGTGAACAGTATTGCCAGATACCAGAAATGCAGCAACCATACTGCAAAGTTTCCTCCAGTCAGCTTAATCAGACACTTAGGACATTCTGTCCTGGGGTTGAATGATGGATAAGAAGATTAATAATGGGCTTTCTAAAGAAGCTTGACACAATTAGATTAGAATTGGTAAGGGCAAAATGTTCTGAGAAACCATTAATTTTACTCCAGCAAATTGAAAAAAGGGCAATTAAAGACTAGCACCTAATTTAAACAGAGTTTTATTTTAGACACAAAAACAGAATGAAGACAATTTTAAAGGAGCACTGTTGTAGATTTCTTACAGGCTCTTACTGAAAATGAATAGCTGCCGCATACTACATTGTCAGGTTTAGAGCCTGAATATATTGAAACCCCAGTTTCCTGAATAGCACTTTTTACTTCATCTCCAGAGGTGAGGTAAAGTTTTAACGTCCCATTCATTTCAGCCAACAAATACTGGAGATCCTCCTGGAAATGGGATTCCTAATTTAGGGTCCCCCAGATAAAAGATCCTCCCAGGTCCCAGGAAACTCTGCCCAAAGATCCCAGAGACAGGAAGGCGATGCCTCAAAACCCCTAAGCATGATTGCCCTGGAACCAGAGTATCTCCAACACCCCTCCCACCCATTCACCCAGCTTCCTCATACATACTGTCACCATGTGGCCAGCCCTCCGCTTAGGGAGCAGAGGGTTGGTCTGCCATGATAATTTCTCTATGCAGAAAGTGAGACTACAGCTGTGGCTTTTGCAAGGCCTCTTGGGAATTGTAGTCCCTTTTAAAGCTCTCTGATAAAGAAGCAATTGTAGTCCGAGTGTTTAAGGCAAAATGACAAGGATTTATTCCCCTTACAAATAGAACTTTGGTGCAGAACAAAAATAGGACGGTTTCCAGGAGTTTAGCATGAGATCGCCAATGTAACACCAATTTTTAAAAAGGGTTCCAGGGGTGATACGGGAAACTACAGACCGGTGAGCCTGACGTCAGTACCAGGAAAAATGGTAGAAACCATCATAAAGAATAAAATTACTCAGCATGTAGATAGTCACGACCTAATGGGAGACAGTCAACATGGCTTTAGACAAGGAAGATCTTGTCTTACTAATCTGTTATGTTTTTTTGAAGGAGTGAATAAACAGGTGGACAAAGGTGAGTCGGTTGATGTTGTGTATCTGGACTTTCAGAAAGCCTTTGACAAGGTCCCTCATCAGAGACTTTTGGCAAAACTAAAGAGTCATGGGATAGGAGGCAGTGTACTATTGTGGATCAGGAACTGGTTAAAAGATATAAAGCAGAGGGTAGGGCTAAATGGCCAATTTTCCCAATGGAGAAAGGTGAATAGTGGTGTACCCCAGGGATCTGTGCTGGGTCCGCTGCTTTTTGACATATTCATAAATGACCTGGAAAGTGGAATAACGAGTGAGGTTATCAAATTTGCAGATGACACAAAACTATTTAAAGTTGTTAAAACCCAAGAGGATTGTGAAAAATTGCAAGAGGATCTTGATAAATTGGAAGACTGGGCATCAAAATGGCAGATGAAATTTAATGTGGACAAGTGCAAGGTTATGCACCTAGGGAAGAACAACCCAAACTATGGTTACACGATGCAAGGTTCCACATTAGGAACCACCACCCAGGAAAAAGATTTAGGCGTCATTGTGGATACCATGTTAAAACCCTCGGCCCAGTGTGCAGCGGCAGCCAAGAGAGCAAATAGAATGCTAGGTATGATAAGGAAAGGAATGGAAAATAAAACAAAAGATATTATAATGCCTCTATATCGTTCCATGGTGAGACCGCACCTTGAATATTGTGTGCAATTCTGGTCGCCGTATCTTAAAAAGGATATAGCGATTTTAGAAAAGGTTCAGAGAAGAGCCACCAAAATGGTAAAGGGGATGGAAGGATACTCCTATGAGGAAAGGCTAAAAAGGTTAGGGCTCTTTAATCTGGAAAAGAGACGGCTGAGGGGAGATTTGATAGAAGTCTATAAATTAATGAACGGAGTGGAACGGGTAAACGTAGATCGATTGTTTACGTTATCAGAATATAGAAAGACTAGGGGACATGCAATGAAGTTACAGGGTAAACTATTTAAGACTAATAAAAGAAAATATTTTTTCACTCAACGTGTAATCAAACTCTGGAATTTGTTACCGGAGGATGTAGTAAAGGCTGTTAGTGTAGCTGGGTTTAAAAAAGGTTTGGACAAGTTCCTGGAGGAAAGGTCCATAAACCATTATTAAGAAGTGATCAAAGATATCAATGCTTGACTCAGTACAAGCATTGTGGAACTTGTGTCTCTTGGGGAAACTGCTAGGTACATATGACCTAGATTGGCCACTGTTGGAAACAGAATACTGGGCTTGATGGACCTTGGTCTGACCCAGTATGGCATATCTTATGTTCTTATGTTCTTATGGATTATATACAATAACTAAGGTAATTGCTTCTTCACCCTCTGGTCCCAAAAACATGCATTGCTCGTTGCAAATACAAAAAGGAAAACAAACAGCTTCTCGTAGCAAAGCAAAACAGTTCCTTTTTCTTTGCTGTGTCTCAGCACTTTTCACTTCAAGGTTTAACACAGTGACTCAATGTTGTCAGCCAAACAAAGCGTGCAATCCATCTGCATATCTGCTACGTCATCAACATTAGAGTCTATTTGCATATCTTCTACTTCAGGACTAACAGCGTTTATCTGCAAACTGTGGGATTTCAGCGTATACTGTGGGATTTCAGATAACTTCCCTCTATAAGCTCAGGTGTTTTCCCTTTACACACCTCAAAACAGTAAGGGTTTAAAATTCCTGTTACCCTAGAGTTTCTTCTTTGGCTCTCCTCTAATTCTTGGCAGTTATAAGGGAATACGTTTGTGCTGGGCTCCCACTTATGCAAACTGTGAAGGCTTCCTTCTGACTGAAGGGTTCCCTGCTCTCTCCGTTCCAGCCAATTCCTGGTCACAGGGCGTGCCTTCCCTCCTCCTAGTCTGCTGGCTTTTCTCCCAGACCTGTAGGTAATTTCTTTACCCGGTATCCAACTCTCTGGGGCTTCTGAGCCTCTCCCAGCACGTCTTACAGGAGTTCTCTCCTCTCTCCTGTCTTTGCTGTCCAGGACTCCTCTTTCTCTGCTGCCACGGCTCCAACTGCCGTCCGAGCTGCAATTACTACTCCAGCTTGTACTCAAGCCTGCTTCTCCTGCCTTAATTCCAAATCTCCATCTTAATCTGCAACTGCTCCTGGGAGCTAATGACGAGGTTTTATAATTCTGTTCCCCTGGGCTTGGCTCTGCCCTCAACCTGAACAAGTGTGATTGATCAAGCTCTAAGCTTGCTGTTGCGTCAGAGCTTGGGCGTGTCAGTTCAGCTCCTGACTTTCTCTGTTTACCTTTTCTTTGTAAACAGTGGGCCATGTGTTCTAGCTGCCTGTCAGTTTTAAAGGTGGAATCTTCCTTTCTCTCTGTTTCCATGGGCTCTGTAGGGTCTCTACATCACAATACCTACTCCCCCACCCACTCATCTATCTACCTACCCTCTTACTCGCCCATTGGTCCTCCCATACATACCTTACTAGTGAAAGCATCCTCTTTCTTCAGTGTCTTTTCCTGCTGGCTGCCAATTTAAAAATGGTAGAGATTCAGTTGAGGTCATTGACTTCAGCTGACCCCCTGTTCAGCTGAAGTCCTAAAGGATGACCTTATGAGGCAGAGTAGGAATCTGCCTGGGCAAGCATAAATTTGGGGGGTGGTGCCAATGCTGGTGCAGCAGTCATTAGCAGCCCTAAAGCAGAGTCAGAGCAGCTGGTATGGGACCTTAAGTACATGTGCACACTCAAAACCTGTCATGTTCTGCCTGCCCCGAAACAGGAAATTCAGAAAGAGCAGAACATGGCAGGCATTGACACAGCCCTGCACTGGCCGCCCTGGCTCTTTGATGCTGTTGGAGGGTGGAGAGTGACAGCAGCAACAGGGGTACACTCAGCAGGGCAAATGAAAGAAGGGAGATGCTGGATATCTTGGAGGAATAGGAAAGGAAAGGAAAGGAAAGGGGTGACGCTGGACATCATGGGGGGAGAGGGGGTAAGCAGATTCTGGACACCTGTAGTGTTCGTAAAGGACAGGGAAGAGAAAGGAAGATGCTGGATGCCTGGGGGAAGAAGGGGATTCTGGGCTTCGGGGGGGGGGGGGTGTAGATAAGAGACGGGAAATACTGGATACGTAAGGGAGAGGAGAAGAGAAGGGAAAAATCTAGATCAGTGGTTCTTAACGAGGGGTGCGAGACAATAATTTTGGGGGTGCAAGGCTAAAGAAAATTTTACTGTGATCAACAAGGGCAAAGGATGAGGGAGGTGAGGTGGCCAACTCAGGTGGCACATTGGTAGAAGTGGCCTTTCTAACAGTGGATTGCTTTCCCAGAAAATTCTAAGAAGTTGCTAGTACATTTTTCAGAAAACACAATAATATCATTTCCACATTATAAGTCGCACTAACTGACATGTAACTGCAACTCTGTCATATTGTCAATCCTAGATAGCACTGCTAGGAAGATACGCTTTGAATCAGAGATGGCGAGGAAATATTGTTGAAGTTATTAAAGAACAAATTGCTTTCTTAGAAATCAGGAATACAAACTCACGTGTTCGGTAGATCGCCTTTCTGTTTTTCAAATCTAATAAAGTGTGGCTCTACTTTTGATTTATTTATTTATTTAACATTTTTTATATACCGTCTTTCTACAAATCAAGACGGTTTACATAGAACGTTTCAAGGCAGTGTGTTTCAACTGTTTACATAGAACAAAGTAACAAGGATACATAGGTGAACAATATGAACTGTTTACAATGATCAATGATCAACTATTTACATATGTATATACAGAGCTATACATGGTTGCATTATAGAATTTGGTTGCATTATAGAATTTGAGGGGGCATGGGCGGGGAGGTAGGTGTAGAGGGTAAGGTACTAGGGTGGTAGGGAAAAATGTTCAAGGAAGAGATGGGTTTTTAACTTCTTTCGGAACTCAGAGTGGTTCATACAGTTACACAGCTCATGAGGAAGGGTATTCCATAGGGATGGAGCATAGAGAGAGAAGGCCCTGTTGCTAGTAGATTGTTTACAATGCCTTTTAGTTGTTGGTATGGTAAGTAGGTTTTTGGTAAAGGAGCAGTGTGTTCTTGTGTTGTTGGAGAAGGCAAGGAGTGGGGAGAGGCATGGAGCTGACACCTTTGAAATAATTTTATGTATAAGAGTAAGGACCTTGAATTTAGCTCGGTATTGAATTGGGAGCCAGTGGAGATCATAGAGGACTGGTGTATGGGATCGTCTGGGTTTGTTGGTTATGAGCCGCGCTAACGTATTCTGGGCTAGTTGGAGTGGTTGGATGGTGTTCTTGGGAAGGCCATGATAGATAAGATTACAGTAGTCAAGCAAAGGGGTTGGGAGGGCCTGACAGACAGTACGAAATAAGTCAGGGCTTAAGAGAGGTTTGAGGTTCCGGAGGGTACATAGCTTTGCGTATATTGTATTGGTAGTTCTCTTTATTTGATCGGAGAAGGAGAGGTTCTGATCAAGGATGATACCAAGATATTTCACTTGTTTTTTTATAGTGAGTGTGAGATCACCAAAGGTGAGGGTTGGAGGAGGGGTGTATGAGGGATTGGAAAATACTTGAAGGACCTCAGTTTTGGATTGGTTAATTAGGAGGTTGTGCTGGGAGAGCCAGGATTTTAGACTGGTTAGGCATTCACTTAGTTTAGTAAAGTTAGGGTTAGTGAGGTTAAATGGTGTGAAGCACATCATGTCATCTGCATATAATTGGTACTGAATGCCATATTTTTGGAAAATCTTGCAGACAGGTTGAAGGAAGATATTGAAAAGTAAAGCAGATAGACTAGATCCTTGGGGGACACCTTGTTTTAGTGTAAATGGAAGGAAGGTATCATTTCCAATACGGACCTGTTAGGTTCTGGCGTCTAAGTAGGATTGGAACCATTTTAGAGTTGTGCCTCTTAGTCCTATTTCATGAAGTCTGTTTAGGAGTTGATGGTGGGGGAGGGAGTCAAAAGCAGCGGATAAGTCAAGGAATATAAGTAGGCATCCTTGAGTGGGGTTCTGGGTGTGCAAGTACAAGGAATCTAGTAGGGAGGTGAGGAGAGTTTCAACTCCATGATTCTTTTTGAAACCATATTGGAATAAGTCGAGGGAAGAGTGGTCATCAATATAGTTCTGAAGTTGAGTTTGGACTAGTTTCTCGGTTATCTTTGCAAGGAAGGGATACTAGAGATGGGTCTGTAGGAGGAAGGGGAGGTGGGGTCGAGTTTTACTCCTTTTAGGATTAGGCGGATAGTGGCACACTTAAGTGGAGGTGGTATGGAACCAGTCTGGAGGGAGGTTTGTACAATATACAGAATGTAGGGGCTGAGGGAACTTCTGGTAGATTTGATCCAGGGGACAGGACAAGGGTCAAGGGCAGAGGTTGAAGCATTCAAATCTTTTATAACATCAGATACATTATCTAATGTAAGGGGATCAAACTCATTCCATGAGTTTGAGAGGATAGCCTCATGTGGTTGGGTGCTGTGGTCAGCAGTGGGTTGAGGGTTATAGGTTGATAAAGGTGAGAGGAATTTAGAGGTCAGTTGGTTAGCTATAGCCTGCGCAGTTATTTTTGGTGGCTGGTCCTGTTGTAGGGGTTCGTTTATTAAGGATTTGGCAATGGAGAAGAGCTCTCTTGGTTTATTAAGCGATCGTTGGATAATATTTTCATTATATTCTCTCTTATAGTTGAGGGTTTCTGAGCAGTAGGTTTGGAGTTTAGTTGTGTAGGCAATATGTGCATTAGGGTCTTGAGTGCGTCTCTATTTACGTTCAAGACATCTAAGCTCCCTTTTGAGGTTTCTCAGAATTGTAGAGAATCTCAGTGTCCCTTGGATGGTTGTGCCATGTGTTTTCTTCTAGCACATACTCTGTGCCAGTCAGCGACTCGCCTCCTTGACCCAATATTACAAGTAAGTTTTCTTCCTTTGTTCAAAAGTGAATGCACTATGTTAATAATACATTTTGTAGACACAGTTTACTTATGTAAAAAGCATAGTTACTCACCTGTAACAGGTGTTCTCCAGGGACAGCAGGAATCAGTCCTCACTTATGGGTGATGTCGGCACCGACAGAGCCCGCACAGACCAATTCCCCAGCTTTCAAAGAAAGCCTTTGGGATTGCTGCCATGCATGCACGGTCCTCTTCCCGCCCAAGGATGCCATCTTGCTCAGTCAGGTCCCTTAGCTTGAGCCCTACCAAGCAGATGGCAAGGGAAGGACAAAAATACAGCAACTCATCATGGGAGGTGGGAGGGCAGTGAGGACTGATTCCTTCTGTTCCTGGAGAACACCTGTTACAGCTGAGTAACTACACTTTCTCCAGGAACAAGCAGGAAGTCAGTCCTCACTTATGGGACTCCCCAACTACAGGCTACCAAACCTGTAACCAAAAAATGTCTCCGCAAGGTCATGAGCCGAAGCCAATGCCCGAAGGAGCCCGAGTCCTCGAGGCGAAGCCCTCGGTAGCCATGAAGAAGGGTCAGAGGGCAGGAGTTGCTTATACCCCGAACAGATTATGGAGTACAACCTGGCCAAAGGCACTGTCCCGATGGGACTCCCTTCTCCAGGCAGTAGTGTGCAGTGAAGGTATTCGTGGAAGACCAGGTCGCCGCCCAGCAGATGTCCATCAGGGGCACGGAGCGCAGTGAGGCCACTGAGGCTGCTTTGGCCCAAACCCCGTGCGCGGTGACTCGACAATCTAATGGGGCACCCGTCTTCGTGTAAGTGAAGGTGATGCAGTCACCACCCAAACAGAAAGAGTGCGTTTGGTAACTGCCTGTCCCGGTCGATTGGGATCATAGGTCACAAAGAGTTGGCCAGACTTGCGATGAGTCTGGGTGTGCTGCAGATAGAAGACAAGAGCCCTTCTGCAGTTGAGGGTGTGAAGAGCCGCCGACGCCTGGTCGGTGTGGGGTCTCTGGAAGAAATTCGGCAGGACTATCTCCTGGTTGAGATGGAAATCCGAGACAACTTTAGGCAGGAATTTGGGGTGGGTACAGAGGACCACCCTATTCCTATAGAACCTGGTATAAGGGGCATCAGCCATGAGAGCCTGGAGCTCACTGACTCGGTGGGCCGAGGTCAGCGCCACCAGGAAGGCCACCTTCCAGGACAGGTGCCAAAGCGAGCACGTTGCCATCGGTTCGAAGGGTGGACGTGTCAGCTGCATGAGCACCACATTCAGGTCCCATTCCGCTGGGGGAGGCCAGATGGGCGGCTTGGATAGCAAAAGACCCAGCATAAAGCGGGAGACTAATGGCTGCCCTGAGAGGGGTTTTCCTTCAACGGGGAGGTGGTTCGCCGAGATGACGCTCAAGTGTACCTTGATGGAGTTCGACTTCAGACCTTCCCTCAAGAGATGGAGGAAATACTGAAGGACCTATCAAATGGGACACGAGAATGGGTCAATCTGGAGCCCTGAGCACCAGACCGAGAAGTGCTGCCACTTGAAGGCGTAGGCTCATCTAGTTGAGTCCTTCCTCGACACGAGGACCACCTCCTCGACCTCCTCCGGGACAGCCAGCGAAGCTAGGGAGACCCGTTTAGCCACCAGGCCGTGAGGGATAAGGAGGCTAGGTTTGGGTGCTGTACCCATCCCTCCTCCTGCGTTAGCAGACCCGGGGCAGAGCCCAGGGGAACAGGGGACTCCGTCGATAGCCGAAGCAGGAACCAGGGTTGTCGAGGCCATGAGGGAGCTATGAGGATCAATGATGCCTGATCCCGCTGAGCCTTGAAGAGGGTTCTTGCAATGAGAGGGATGGGAGGGAATGCATAGAGTAGGCTGGATGACCAGCTCAGAAGGAATGCATCTGGACTCTCCCTGCTCGGATGCGGTACCGGCCCGCAAAAGCGGGGGAGCTGCGCATTCTGGGGACTGGCAAATAAGCCTATCATTGGCGTCCCCCAGCGAAGGAACAGCCAGCCCGCCACCCCTGAATACAGTCGCCACTCATAAGGGCGAAGGATCCTGCTGAGCCTGTTCGCCAGGACATTCTCCTGACCCGGAAGGTAGGCCGCTCTGAGGGACATCTTCCGTCGGATGGCAAAGCTGCAGAGGGAGTGCGATCCAGTGCCCTCTTCCTTGTTGATGTAGAACATTGCCACGCAGTTGTCGGTCTGCATGAGTACCAACCTCCCCTTGAGGTGGTCTTCGAAAGCCCTCAGGGCCCACCGAATTGCCCGGAGTTCAAGCAAGTTTATCTGCTGCTGAGACTCCTCGGGCGACCACTGCCCCTGTGTGCACAACGGTCCGCAGTTGGCTCCCCACCCTAACAGGGAAGCATCCGTTGTCAGCATCTACGCATGCTGTGGGGCCTGGAAGGGCAACCCCCAGAGGAGGTTGCGAGGGTTTTTCCACCAACCCAGGGACAAGCAAAGGTCAGAGAAGACCCTGATGGGGCCCCTGAGGTGACTGATGGACGGTCTCCATTGGGTGCTGAGGCACCACTGAGCAGTCCGCATGTGCAGGCGGGCATGGGGGACCACATGGACGGTAGAGGCCATGTGGCCCAGGAGGCATAGCATAGTCCAAGCTGTGACTTGGGGGGTGCTTTGGATCTGAGCCGCCACGGCTCAGAGGCGGTCAGCGTGATCCGCTAGCAAGAATGAGGTTGCCTGCTGAGTACAGAGGCATGCCCCGATGAACTTTAGGGCCTGCATCGGCTCGAGGTGGGACTGACCCAGAACCCCAAGCCTTCTAACAGAAGGATTGTGTGCGACGTCGCTCGCTGGGTTTCCTCGACCAAGGATCCCGTAACAAGCCAGTCGTCAAGGTAGGGAAAGACCGGCACACCATGATACCTGAGACAGGCGCAACCACAGAGAGGCATTTCGTGAAGACCCGTGGGGCAGACGCGAGGACGAAGGGGAGCACGCTGTACTGGAAGTGCTCTCCCCGCACCCTGAAGTGCAGGTACTGCCTGTGCTGGGGGGTGGATTAAGATTTGGGTGTAAGCGCCCTTTAGATCCAAGGAGCGTAGCCAGTCACCCTGCCAGAGGAAGGGCAACAGAACGCAAAGGAATAACATCTTGAACTTCTCCCGCACCAAGAACTTGTTTAACTTTCAGAGGTCAAGGATGGGCCGCAGACCCCCTGTCTTCTTTGGGATGAGGAAGTACTGGGAATAGAAGCCCTGACCTCGAAGGTGCGGAGGGACCTTCTCGATTGCCCATTTGGTGAGGAGAGAGAGTAGTGCCCACTGCAGTAAAACCTGGTGCGCAGGGAGTCGAGGAGGCTCCGCCGGGGAGAAGGGAGGTGGAAGCCTGTCGAAGCGAAGACGATAGCCATCTCGGACGACCTGGAAAACCCAGGTGTCCAAGGTGATGGAAGCGCACAAAGGGGCAAAAGACAACAGGCGTCCCTCCACTGGCTGCTGCATCGTCAGAGGGTGAGGGGCTATGCCAATGGTGTCAAAACCCCTGTGCGGGTTGTGGTGGAGTTGAGGGTTTGGACTTTTGGCCCTTTTGGCTTACAATGCCCCTGGTCGGAGTGGTCGGCATGGGGGTGGTTGGGTACGGTGGGTAGCCATGGCACTGAAGGCCTTTCCTTGGAAAGAAAGGCTTTTTGGCCTGTTGCTTTTTCCGGGGCAGAGCGGAGGTCTTACGTGAGAGACAGGTTCTGGTGACGAACTCCGTCTCTATCTCCGCGGCCTTATCCACCATCGGCTTGCCGAAGAGCTGCTTGCCGAGGTAGGGGAACTCCAGGATCTTTTCCTGTACCCACTGCTCCAAATCTGATGATTGGAGCCATGCCTGGTGGTGGGCCCCAATGCCCACGGCCGCCACCCGAGCCAATGACTCAAATTCATCGTAGGCGGCTCGGGAGAGGTATTTTGAGCAGTCTGCGACGGATTTCAACAGAGCACTGAACCTATTGAGGGGCTTGCCCTCAAAGCCCGTGGAGAAACCTCCGAGCTCCTTGGCTGTCACGCAAGAACATGCCCATGTATAGTTGGTATGCTTGAATGCGACAAGATAGCATGGAGCCTTGGTAGGCCTTGCAGCCCAGGGCATCAAGGGTTTTCGACTCTCGACCCGGAGGGACCGACGAGTGTGATTTCGGGCTCTTCTGTTTCCTCATGGCCGACTCCACCACCATGGAGGTGTGGAGAAGTTGGGTCTTTCTGAACCCAGGACCACACTGTACCTTGTACATAGTGTCAAGGCACTTACTCATGATGGGGATCGAGGCGGGTGCCTCCCACATGTGGAGCAGCAGCTGGGACAGAATGGGAAGGACCGGAACAGTGAAGAATATACTGAAGAATGTCGAGTTCTTCAGCTTGAGGGTCCTCCTCGGCCTGGGTGGCCAGGTTAAGAGCCCATACCATATCCCAGATGGACACCAGGAAAGAGGTGTCCTCAGGAACGCGGGCAGGAAGGGGTCCGACGCAAGGTCCCGATGAGTATGGGTTTCTGGGGAGGTGTCCCCATCAGATTCCAAATCCGAGAACTCAGTCGAGGAGTCCGAGCCAGGCAGGTTGCCCTGTCCAACGGCCGGGGCCCGTTTGGAGCAGGAGACCCTGAAAGATCTCACCCCCCGAGAAACAGGAGGGCGAGCAAGACCGATGTCAAGGACACTCATAAGGCCCACGGATCTCGGGGGTTTCCTGGATGGATTTCAGTGTCCCACGCGAGGGACCTACAGTCTCTGGGCATGAGTCAGCGAAGTTGGCTGTGAGTGCCTGCTGGGAAGCAATGAATGCAGAAACGCTGCGTTCCAGCGCCAGCATGCGGGAATCCCATGCAGGCATGGGGCCCTGTGATGCTGACCCCAGTGTCACCAGGTCGGGCATCGAGGAGGAGAGGGGGTCCTCACTGAGACCTCCCTCAGGAGACCAGGTGCCTTCGCTGGAGGCCTCCGTATCCATGCGAAGTACCTTGCGGGGTCACTCCTTGTCCAACTCTCGAAAACACTGAAGGGGGCTAAGCGACCGAGCGCGGGAGCGCTCATGCTTGTTGGGAGCCCCTCACAGCGACTTTGTTCTTCTTCTTGCGCTGCGCCAACCAGGGTCCCCTGAGGTGACCCTTGTTGGAGTGCCGCCAAGAGCGTGGGCCTGAAGTGGGAGACCCCGCCCGAGGAGAGATGACTGAGGGTGCTACTGGGGATTCCAAGATGGCCTTTAGAAAATGCCTTCGAACTTCTGCTTACGAATGAGCAGGGCTTTAGAGGACATTTTCTTACAGAGCGAGCAGAGCTCCGGATCATGATCAGCTCCGAGACTCCACAGACAACATGTTCCTAGAGTATCTATCGTATTTTTTTAATCCAGTGGCCATAGGGGCAAAAATGGTCCCCGCGCAGTCGAAGACCCACGCAGCCAGCAGTTAGGAAAAGAAAAGGGCGCAAAGCCCGTTGCAAAAAAGGCGAAGAAAAGCCGTCCCCTAACAGCTCTAAAAGGGTAGAGCAGGGGAAGGACGGGTAGAGGACCAGTACAACCAGAAAATAGAAGGCCAGTAGGCCAAAAATGAGACTTTTTCCAAGGGACGAGGACATGTGTCTGAAGGGCTCCGCGGAAAAAAGGAGACTGAGCAAGATGGCACCCTTTGGTGGGAAGAGGACCACGCATGTGTGGCAGCAATCCCAAAGGCTTTCTTTGAAAGCTGGGGAATTGCTCCACGCGGGCTCCGTTGGTGACGTCACCCATAATTGAGGACTGACTTCCTGCTTGTTCCTGGAGAATGTTTATTCCACTTTGTAAACAGCCTTGAATTAATTTATTTACAAATTTTTTAACATGATATTAAATTATAAATATTTTTTCCAGATCTTGAAATGTTGAAAAGGCACCTTTGGAATGATGATTATGTTCGCTATGGTTTCACTTGTATGAAAGAAAAAGATGGAACCCAGTGACCACCATGTATGCTATGTTGCACCATATTTTCAAATTCTAATCTTAAACAGTAGAAACTCTTAAAATACTTCAACAAACAGTACAGTGGTGAAGCTGCAGAACATACTTTTAACATCTTAAAAAGTAAAAGAGCAAAATTTGATGTTGGCGGTACTATCACATCATATACATATTCAGCAATAGAGAAACTGTTGTTACAAGCCTCATATCAAGTTGCCTATCTATGTGTGAAAAACAAGAAACCTCATACATTAGCTGAGAAGTTGGTAAAACACTGTGCACTGGAAATGGCAAAAATTGTGCTAGGCCCAAAGGCTCACAAGAAAATTCATCAGGTTCCTCTGTCAAATGATGTAATTTGGGGGAGGATTAATGATATGAGCGAGGACATTTTGCAACAAGTAATTAAAGATATCAAAGACAGCCCTTTAAGAGTAGCTATCCCTTAACCGTTACAGGTATAGAAGTTAAAATAGTGGAGGAGAGATACAATGTATGGAAATACTGCAGGGACCTGTATAATTTCTATGTAACATATAAATCAGCTGTGAAAGTAGCAAAGGAAGGAAAAAAAAAAGAGGAGGAGAGCTCTGCAGTATATAATGGCTACCAGAAGACAGACAATGGATTTAAGGGAATATGGATTCACAAGTGGTAGTGGGGGTGCAAGTGAAAATAATAATATGGATAACAATAATAAAACTGCACAGCAAATGGAGGAAGGAGAAGAGTCGAGAAATAAAAATACTGGGGAACAAGGAAAAGATATCATTAAAGAAATATCATGATCGGAATTAAAGGAATGGTTTACAGAAATAAAGAAAGAAATACAAGTGGTTAAAACTGAGCTTAGTGTACTTATTGGGACCTTGAAAGATGAGATAATGGAATTGACACATACAGCGGGAAAACATGAAAACAGCTTACAGATCTTGGAGCAGCAACAAGAGGAATATCAACAGGAGGTTGAAAATTTTCAAAATAGACAAAAAGAGATGCAATATAAATTGGAAGACTTGGAAAACAGCACGTGGAGGAATAATTTGAGGATTAGAGGAGTCCCAGAGGATAGGGGAATTAAAAAATTTGAAGAGTTACAACATGAATATAAATTAGAGAAAAAGGATCAATATGCATATATACAAATGTGGAATTTTTTTAATTCTAAAGAGGTAAAAGCGGATATGGAAAGTGAACCTACAAAATGTGAAGAGATGATGGAGAAACCGTGGACACAGAAAGGGATAATTTCAGAGCTTTATAAAATGCTCTTACAAAAGGGGAGAGAGAAAATGAAATGGCAACAGAGGTGGGAAGAGGATATTTCGGGAGTTTGGAATGATGAGCGTTGGGTGCACATATATGTACGTACACACCAGTTGGCCAGAGGTACCCCTATGCTTGAAAATGGTTTAAAAGTGAGGTTTAGGATGTATTGGATACCAACAAAAATACAGGCAATATTTCCTGAAAGCCCGAGCGAATGCTGGAAGAAGTGTGGTGGGAGATAGGATCTGATGCATATGATGTGGCAATGTCCAAAAGTGAAGGATTATTGGGGGAAGATAGGATGTTTATGTGAAGAAATTACAGGAATATTAATAGACTTAACGCCAGCAATGGTATTGCTCAATGAGGGGGAGGTAGAAGGGGAAGGAGATCAAGGGAGGTTTATTGGGTATGTTATTCTGGCAGCACGTATGAGTCTCTTACGAAGGTGGAAAAATGTTGATGTACCTGCACTAAAGGAAGTGGTATGTAAGTTGGAACTGCTGTGGGGGTTTTGTGTGATTGAAGAACATCAAAGGCATAGAATTAGTAAATATAAAAAAGGCGTGGCAGTGGTATGAAAAGTGGAGAAGGAAGAGAGTGGAACAAATATGTGGAGAAGTAGATGAATTAAAGGGGTAGGGAGCTGAAGAGGGTAAGGGTGAGGGAGGGGGAGATGGGAGGATTAACTAATTGTAATTATAAAGTAAAGTAGGAGTCAAGGTTTAGGTTGATGTTATTTATTATAATAGTGGAGTAGAGGTGGAAATGGATATTTATATTTGTTAAAAGAAAAGTAATGGCCTGTAACACGTGTAAATGTTTGAAAAATAATAATAAAAATTATAAATTAAAAAAAAAAAAGAGTAGCTATCCAGTTAGATGAATTGCAGTCTGTTGTTAGTGTTTGTGCATTATGTTAAAGAGAAAGAAATTATCCAAGATTCCTTGTTTTGTGAACCTCCAGAATTGACAATGAAAGGAACTGATGTGTATAATAGTGTCAAAAACCTTTTTGAAAAATATGAGGTATCAATAGATGTTATAGGATCAGTATGTACTGATGGAGCCCCTACTATGTTGGGTAAAAATTCAGAATTTATTTCTTACTTGAAAAAGGAAATACCAGATATTGTAATTAACCACTGTATGCTATACCAACATGCACTTGCGTCAAAAACTTTACCATCAAATTTGAAAAGTACATTATCAAATGTAGTGAACATTGTAAATTATATCAGAGGAAGAGCACTTGACTCATTGACTGTTTCGTGCATTCTAGAAGAAATTGATTCTGTTTATATGGTTCTACTTTTCCACACAGACGTATAATGGCTTTCTAAAGGTTGAATGCTTAGTCAAATATTTGAACTACGTGCAGAAATAATCCAACTTTTCAAAAACTGAGAAAGTAGTTTAGTGGATAATTTTCAAACCAGGGATTCTATTCTTCATTTGGCCTACTTAGCTGACATAGGGAGTCGTTCTGTCCTCCAGGCAAAAGCCTCCCCTTAGAAACAACACGTTTGTATGGGGAGGCTTAGATGGGGGCGGGAGGGGGTGTTCCAGAGGCGGAGTGAGGGCGGGGCATGGGCAGTCCATGACCCCAGACAAACAGGGCCGATTCTGAGGTCGGCTCTGTACGTCTAGGGCCGTGAATTTAGATGGAGGACTTATTCCACTGCAGAGGTGGAATAAGTCCCCCTGGATGTCAGGGAATCCTGTCATCGGCCGGGAACAAAAGTTAGGGGGGTGCAGGAAGTTCCCCGCAGCTGGACCCTGGCCATGGGAGGCCAGATCGAGGGTCCGGCTGCGGGGAATGAATTGAATTGGTGGTGGCCAGCATTCGCGGCTCCTGAATGGAGCTGCGGTGCCATGGCGATGGGACGCCATGGCACTGCAGCTCCATTCAGGAATCTGACTGAGGTAACTGGACAAGTGGCTGTGCATGTAGGCTGATCAGAATCATGTCTCGGCCTGCACTTTCAGGCCCTAGACCTGATTCTGATCCCGTTGGCACATCTAGCCCCCACAGGATCAGAATCGTGTCTATCTCTGGGCATCCTGATTCCAATTGTCTGCACAGAGGCCTGGACTCCCACATTGGAATGTGCCTTATAATGAATTAAATACATCTTTGCAAGGATATAATGTAAATATAATAAAAAGCAAGGAAAAACTTTCCGCTTTTAGTGGCAAACAGCAAATTTGGATCAAATGAGTGGTGAAAATAAATTTTGCAAATTTTCCCTTGCTTGAAGAAACTTTTCTATCAGAGGATGATAGGATTTCAATAGCATCTGATGTGATAATTCATTTGCAGCAAATGAAAGATTTGTTTGCAGGATACTTCCCTAAAGATGATCTGAATACGAATCAGGCATGGATATTAGATCCATTTCTTTTTAATTTTGATTCTATGGATGACAATGATTTAGCAAAAGATGATATAACTGAAATTAAAGCCAGCACTCTACCGAGATGCAATTTAATCAGTTGACCTTAGAACAGTTTTGGTGTGTTCAATTACAGTCATATCCATGTTTTGCGAAAATTGCATTGCAAGTTCTGTTGCCATTTGCTACCACATACAGCATTAGTTACTCACCTGTAACAGGTGTTTTCCGAGGACAGCAGGAATCAGTCCTCACATATGGGTAATGTCGGCACCGACGGAGCCCTCGCTGAAGCATCCTCCCAGCTTTCAAAGAAAGCCTTTGGGAGATGCCACCACACATGCGTGGTCCTCTTCCCGTCCAAGGGTGCCATCTTGCTCAGTCAGATGACATAGCTAAAAGACTGCAAAAATAAAAGATGGTAAAGCAGCAACTCCAAGGGGAGGAGGGAGAATTGTGAGGACTGATTCTTGCTTTCTCCAGATAACACCTGTTACAGGTGAGTATGGACTGAAGACCAGGTGGAGGCCTGGCAGATGTCCACCATTGGGACAAAGCGCCACCGAAGCCGCCATGGCTCTGACATTGTGCACCATGATGCGGCCTTCCAACAGGAGCCTCACCTGCTCATAAACAAAGGTGATACAGTCCGCCACCCATGTGGACAGCGTACGCTTGGTCATTGCCTCCCCCAGCCTACTGGGGTCATAGGAGATGAAGAGATGAGAAGCTGAGAAGCTTTGCGGTGGCCCTGAGTGCGTTGGATATAGAAGGACAAAGCCCTCTTACAGTCCAAGGTGTGAAGGACCATCTCCACCCGACTGCAGTGAGGTCTTGGAAAGAAGGTAGGAAGCACCACTTCCTGGTTCAGATGGAAGGGCGACACTACCTTCGGCAGGAATTTGGGGTGCATGCGAAGCACCACTCTGTTCTTGTAGAATCTGGTATAAGGCGCCTCCGCCACAAGGGCTTGGAGCTTGCTAACTCTGTGAGCGGAGACAAGCGTGACCAGGAAAACAATCTTCCAAGAAAGGTAACAAAGGTGGCATATAGCTAGAGGCTTGAAGGGTGGGCAACTGAGCTGCCCTAACACCACGTTAAGGTCACATTTGGTTGCTGGAGGGTGAACTGGGGGTTTCGATAAGAGCAGGCCCAGATGGAAATGGGTCACCACTGGTTGGACCGAGAGGGGCTTACCATCCACTGGATGGTGGTGTGCCGTCAGGGCACTCAGGTGCACTTGGACGGAGTTAAACTTAAGCCCGGACTGAGAGAGGTGGAGAAGGTACTGTAACACCAGAGCCACCAGGCAGGAGAAAGGATCAGTCCAGTGTTCGGTGCACCAAGCAGAGAACCAGCGCCATTTGAGGGCATAAGCCTTTCTAGTAGAGGCCTTGTGAGAGGCCAGCAGAATGTCCTCCATCTCAACTGAAAGGTTGAGAGGGGCCAGAGTTACCGTCTCAGCAGCCACGCTGTCAGTGACAGGGACCCCAGGATGGGGTGCTGGAGAAAGCCTCCCTCCTGGATAGGAGTCCCGGGACGGTCCCCAAGGGGATGGGGGCCTCCACTATCAATTGCAGAAGCAACGGGAACCACGGCTGCCTGGGCCATTGAGTCTGAGCGAGGCCCTGTCACAGAGGGTCCTGAACAAGGTCTTGGCGATCAGAGGCGTTGGAGGGAAGGCGTACATGAGGCCTTCTGACCATGAGACTAGGAATGCGTCCACTACCACCCTGGATGGGTAGGCCTGCCAGGAGCAGAAACAGGGCAACTGAAAATTGTCCAGACTGGCAAACAGATCCATCACGGGTTCCCCCCAAAGCCAGAAAAGCCGACTGGCTACCCTGGGGTCCAGCTGCCACTCGTGCAGCTGGAGAATTCTACTGAGTCTGTCAGCCAGCAGGTTGTCCTGGCCTGGTAGATACACTGCCCGCAGGAGGATACCCTGTTGGATTGTGTACGATCAAAGAACCAGCGCCTCCTGACAAAGGGTACGAGACCCCGTGCCCCCTTGTTTGTTCACGTAGAACATCACCACTTGGTTGTCCGTCTGGACCAGCACCAGCTGGTGATGCAGATGGTGACAGAAGACCCTCAGGGCTAAGTGTATGGCTCGGAGCTCCATGAGGTTGATCTGCTGGGTGCTTTTATCTGGCGACCAGTTGCCCTGAGTGCGGAGATCTTCGCAGTGGGCTCCCCAGCCAAGCAAGGAGGCATCTGTGGTGAGGACCCTGAGTGGTTTGGGGGCCTGAAAAGGCATGCCCGCTTTGAGATGCTGGGGCGATTGCCACCAGACCAGGGAGTCCGTCAACTCTGTCTCGGAGGCGGCCTGTGGCCTGAGATCACTGGTTCCGGAGACACCACTGCGCTGTCCTCATGTGGAGAAGGGCATCTGGGGTGACCTGGACTGTGGAGGTCATGTGTCTGAGGAGGCGCAGTAGAAGCCGGGCGGGCACCGAAGAATGGTGTTGTATGTCCAGAGCTAGAGAGCTGAGCCTTCGACTGGAGAGTGTCGATCCTTGCCCCGATGTACTCCAGGCACTGTGTCGGGAAGAGGTGAGACTTGGGGTAGTTTATGATAAAGCCAAGTGTTGTAGAACCTGGACGGTGCATGTGGTGGCCTGCTGCACCTTGAAGGCCGTGCCTCCCTTTATGATCCAGTCGTTCAGGTAGGGGAAAAACAAAGACCCCCTGGAGCCGAAGGAAGGCAGCCACGACCGCCAGGCATTTTGTGAAGACCCTTGGGGCAGAGGCTAGGCTGAAGGGGAACACCCTGTATTGAAAGTGCCTGCCCCCCACTATGAACCGCAGATACTGCCTGTGGTTGGGGTGGATAAGGATGTGAGTATAAGCATCCTTGAGGTCTAAGGAGCATAGCCAGTCTCTCTGCTGGAGTATGGCAGCAATGTTTCAAGGGAGAGCATTTTTAACTTCTCTCTCACTAGGAATTTGTTGAAGTTGCGCAGGTCGAGGATGAGCCTTAGGCCCCTCCCCCATCCTCTTTGGCATGAGGAAGTATCTGGAGTAGAACCCCTTGCTTTTGAGGTGGTGGGGCACCGGTTCCACCACCTTGTCCTCGAGAAGACCTGCCAACTCCTTCAGAAGATCCTGGTGGAGGGGAGACCTGAGGTACTCTCCCAGGAAATAAGGGAGAGGTGTATGAGCCAGGCGGAGGAGATAACCCTCCCTGACTACCCTAAGTGCCCAGGAATCGGTGGTGATGGCCACCCACCTCTGGGCATAGAGGGCCAGCCCTGTGGGCTGCTGATCTCCTTCGGGTAGAGAGGCTATGTTCAAGGAGTCAAAAACTCCCCCTGGCTGGGCTGGGGCCGGTGCCTGGGGTTTTGGAGCCTTCTGCTTATGCAGGCCATGCCCATGTTCCTTGGCATGCTGACCCTATTGGGGAGCCGGGGAGGATTGATAGGGTAGGCAGTTTCGGTAAGCAGCCCCCTTCCTCAGGTAAAAGGGCTTTTTACCCGAGCCCTTCTATCATGGAGGGGCAGTGGTCTTCTTAGAGAGGTTGGTCATCGTCATGAACTCGGTCTCCAGCTCGGCAGCCTTGTTGGTCATGGGTTTGCAAAAGAGGTTCTCTCCTTGGCATGGGACATTGACCAATTTGTCCTGAACCCACTGCTCAAGGTCGGACGACTGAAGCCAAGCTTGGCGGTGTGCACCGATGCCTGCCACAGCTACCTGGGCCGCCGACTCAAACCCATCATATGCCGCTCGAGACATGAATTTGGAGCATTCACGGACGGCCTTGGCTGCAAAGGTTCCTCGGAGAGACCAGCCGAGAAACTGGCGAGTTCCTTCGCCAGGTCTCTCAGGTATATGCCCATGTACAGCTGGTAGGCCTGGATGTGGCAGATGAGCATTGAGCCCTGGTAGCACTTTCTGCTGGGGGCATCCAAGGTGCAGGCCTCCCTGCTGGGGGCACCAAGAAGTGTATCTTCTGGCTTTTCAGCTGACGCATGGCTGACTCCACCACCATGGAATTATGCAGCAGTTGTGACTTCTGAAAGCCCGGGCTCCGGTGGACCCGATACATTGAGTTGAGTCATCTGCTCACCACCGGCATTGACACCGGTGTCTCCCACATGCGGAGCATGAGCCGTTCCAGGATGGGAGGAATTGGCACCGTGAGCAATTCCCATGGAGGGGCCTCGTACTGGAGGATCTCCATCTCATCCACCCAAAGGTCCTCCTCTGACTCAGTCAGGAATGACAGGGCCTTAGACATGTCCTTGACAAAGTCCAGGAATCCCATGTCCTCAGATGGGGACCGCCGCCGAGGTCCGAGATGGGAGAATCCAAAGGGATGTCACAATGGTGACGGATATCGGGGGACTCCTCATCCTCCGTCTCCCACTCGGAGATGTCCGTGGAGAACTCGTAAGAGGACTGCTCTGCGGGCCTTGAGGGCCCCAATTCCCTATGGCTGATGCCCGGTAAACTGACGTGGGACTCAGAGCGCGACCTCGGCCGAGGATTAACTCAAAGCTGAAGGACCTCAAGGATCAGCTCAGCCTCCGAGGACATCTTGGATGTCAAGGGCCCGGTGGTCAGGCAGATGAACCGGTCATGCCAGACAGCAGCACTTGCTGTTGGTCCATGAAGGCAGACAAACTGCGCTCCAGGGCCGCCGTTCTGGACTCCAGACCAGAAGGCTCCGCAGCCTTCGGCACGGGCATAGAGAGACTCAAGCCTGACACCGGCTCCCCCGAAGGGAAATCATCGATGAGGATGGTGTCTGTGGACCGAGGCCGGTCCTTCCGATGGACCTTCACAGGTCATTCCTTCTCCGATGCTTCGGACGAGCGTCTTGCACTAAGGGACCAGACCCGGGGAACTCCCAGCCGGTCGGAACCATCTAAGGATGCTGCCTTTGAGGGTTTCTTCTTCTTCCTGGGTTCCCTTGAGGGAGACCCCCTTTCTGAGGACCCACAATGAGGCTTGGGTTCGGAGAGTTCCACCTGAGATGTTGGGGGTCTCAGACAAGGCCCTGGCCTCCAGAGGCATCGGGCAAAAACTTATCGTGCTGCTGCTGGAGGCTCTTGAGGGCCTTGCCGGACATCCTCTTGCAGAGACTGCAGGCTGTCAGGTCGTGGTCTGATCCGAGGCAGCAGAGACAGCAGTCGTATGTGTCGGTCAAAGACATGATTTTAGAGCACTGATCACACTTCTTAAAACCACTGATAGCCATGGGGGAAAAAAGTACTCCCGCAAGGTTGAAGACCCTCTGGGCTGCCAGCGTTAGAAAAAAGGGCACGAAGGTGCCGGAAAAAGAAAATAAAGAAAAGTAAACCAAACCCGATGCCGAGGCACCGAGGTCGGTAGATGGGAAGAGTACCGGTGCAATACTGGAGGCGAGTGTGAAACTTGGGGAACAACATAATCAACTTTTTCCGGGGACAAGCCAGACAACGGCTGAAGGGCTCCGCGGAAAAAAGGAGACCGAGCAAGATGGCACCCTTGGGCGGGAAGGGGACCACGCATGCATGGTGGCATCTCCTAAAGGCTTTCTTTGAAAGCTGGGGGGATGTTTCCGCGAGGGCTCCGTCGGTGCTGACATCATCCATATGTGAGGACTGACTTCCTGCTTGTTGCAGAAGAACTAGGTGAATCAGGATTCTCATCACTTCTCCATATAAAAAACAAAGCCAGAAACCATTTATGTGGGAATATTTTTATTAATTTTCAAGGTAATAACCAGTTACATCTACATCAACACACTGGGGATGAACACAGATAACATTAAACAATTATTAGCAACTTCCAGATAACTCAGCAACTACCTAGATAGAGTGCCTTTATAGTCAAAAATCTCTGATGTTGAAGTATAGAGTAGTTACTCACCTGTAACTGGTGTTCTCCAGGAGCAGCTGGAATCAGTCCTCACATATGGGTGACGTCGGCGCCGACGGAGCCCCCGCGGAGCAATTTCCCCAGCTTTCAAAGAAAGCCTTTGGGAATTGCAGCGCGCATGCGCGGTCCCCTTCCCGCCCAAGGGTGCCATCTTGCTCAGTCTGATGACATAGCTAAAAGACAGCAAACAAATTAGCAAAAACGAAATGATAGGACTGCAACTCCAAGGGGAGGAGGGAGGGTTGTGAGGACTGATTCCTGCTGCTCCTGGAGAACACCTGTTATAGGTGAGTAACTACTCTTTCTCCAGGACCAAGCAGGAAGTCAGTCCTCACATATGGGACTCCCTAGCTTAAGGCTACCGGAGACCTCAAGCGGAAAAATGAGCTCCCTCTAGCTCAGTAGCACAGAAGGAAGGAATCTTCTCTGAAAACGCTCCCCACCGGTAGCCCAACACCAGGGTCGGAGGGTAGGAGTTGCCTAAACCTCAAAGAGATTATGGAGGACTGCCTGACCGAAAGCACTGTCCCTGCGGGACTCCCTCTCCAGGCAGTAATGGGCCGCAAAAATCTGGCTTGAAGACCAAGTAGCGGCCCGGCAGATGTCTGCCAAGGGAACAGAGCGGAGATGAGCCACTGACGCAGCCTTCGCCCTTACACGATGAGCCGTGACACGACCCTCCAACGAGAGGCCGGCTGCCCCATAAGCCCAAGCGATACAGTCAGCAACCCATATGGACAAAGTACGCTTGGAGACAGGTAGCCCCAACTTATTGGGGTCAAAAGAAACAAAGAGCTGAACAGCCCTCCTATGCTCCCGCGTATGGTCAAGGTAGAAGGACAAGGCCCTCCTACAGTCCAGGGTATGCAGGACCATTTCAGCCCGGCTGGTGTGCGGCCTGGGAAAGAAGGTCGGAAGAACCACCTCCTGGTTGAGATGAAAAGTAGAAACCACTTTTGAAAGAAACTTAGGGTGAGTCCGTAAAAGCTACCCTATTCCTGTAGAACCTAGTGTAAGGAGGATCAGACACTAGGGCCTGCAGTTCACTAATGTGCCTAGCAGAGGTAAGGGCTACCAAAAACAAGGTTTTCCAGGAAAGAAAACGAAGAGGGCAGGTAGCCATAGGTTCAAAGGGCGGACAGGTAATCCGCTGCAAGACCACATTCAGATCCCATTCAGGGGCTGGTGGGCACAAAGGAGGCTTAAGGAGAAGGAGGCCTCAGAGAAAACGAGCCACCAAAGGGTGGTTGGAAAGAGGCCTGCCATCCACCGGTGCGTGATGCGCAGAGAGAGCACTGAGGTGGACCCTGACAGAGTTGGACTTAAGGCCCAGATTGGAGAGGTAAAGCAAATATTGCAAGACCACTACCACCAAGCAGGAGAAGGGATTCTCAGACTGCTGAGCACACCACACGGAGAACAGACACCACTTAAGAGCGTAGGACTTCCGGGTGGAGGGCCGCCTGGAGGCCAAGACGACCTCTTCCACCTCCCAAGGCAGCAGGAGGGGAGCAAGGACTACCCTTTCAGCAGCCAGGCCATCAGATGAAGGGACCGGAGGTTGGGGTGTAGGAGAGTCCCCTGATCCTGTGACAGGAGATCGGGTTGAAACCCCAGAGGAAGAGGAGTGTCCACCGCCAGCTGCATCAGAAGCGGGAACCAGGGCTGTCTTGGCCACCGGGAAGCCACTAGGATCATCGAGGCTCTGTCTCTGAGAACCTTGAAGAGCGTCCGAGACACTAGTGGCATGGGAGGAAAGGCATAAAAGAGGCCTGTGGACCATGGAATCAGAAAAGCATCCACCGCTACTCTGAGAGGATGCGGTTGTCGAGGGCAGAATCTGGGAAGTTGCCGGTTCAGAGGACTTACAATTGTTGTGTAGTCTATGTCTCTTTAAACGGTTGACTAAAGGCAAAACTTATCAAATACCGTTTAAATGACTAACCCTGCAACATGAGGGCTTGCTATTATCACTTGATCATAAACTGATTCATGCTTTGCTCTCGGCACTAAGTCTCAGAGAAACCAGATTGCACTTTAACCAAGGGCTGATAGCCCATTAAGTGTGCTTATTTCACATCAATGACCCGTTGCCGTGTTGAGCTTATTTTTTAGTTTAAAATTTTTTTAAATTTTCTTTTTTAATACACCCCAAGCGTTTCACAGCGGTTGTTTCTTCAGGGAATAGACCCTTTAAAACTGAAAAGATGAGAATAAGAAATTATGTTGTGAACTTACTCTTAGCCTGTTGCTTCCTTTGTCTCAAAATTACGATGGTATTCATAAGAACCTGCTCAATTGATGCTGTCGGCGTTACTCCAATACTATGTCCATCTTCTTAACCCTCAATATGAGTGATGCCGCGCATGCGAGAAAAAGAACTTCGCCTCCTATTTATAGAGGCTCAAGGACAGATGTCTTCAATCATGTGGTTAAACATAAAAAATGCGGAAATGGTTAAACTGCAGCTGGGACCCTGTTCCATCTTTAAATTGAACTACTCAAATGCCCCTAAAACCTAAATACGATAGAATCTGTGTGTTTGTAATAAAAAATTATTTAAAGCTGAATTTTTCATATTGATTGATTAAATTAAAGGCACGATGCAAGATTGAGTCGCACATTTAATCCATTCGGAGTGACTGTGTTGAGCGTGTAGATCCATTTTTGTTCCTTCCATAAAAGAGTATTGGCTATTGTTTTGCCCCTTATGGCGTGATTGACTTTTTCTAAACAAAAACATCGGAGCTGTTCAAAAATGTGATTGTATTGCACATTCAATGGAGTCATTTACCAACAGATCTCTGGAGTGGCGATGGGGGCAACGTGTGCCCCTTCCATCGCGAATCTGTATATGGGGGATTTCGAGGAAACCTGGTTGAAAGCCTCCCCGTACCAGCATCAATTGATCACATGGCAGAGATATATTGACGACATTTTTTTACTATGGCAAGGTTCCAAACAAGATCTGGAAGATTTCCATGGTTGGCTGAACACTTGTGACTCGCATATCCAGTTCACATTACAATATCATATGGAACAAATTACTTACCTCGATATTTCCATCAAGCGAGGCAGTCAGTCATGGGAAACATCGGTATACAAGAAACCGACGGATCGTAATGCATTGCTATATTACACTAGTGCTCACCCTCGTAATTTAAAGGATAGTTTACCAATATCGCAGTTCCTGAGATACAGAAGAAACTGCTCAAGTAAAGCTGATTTTAAGATCAAATCTCGAGGTTTAATACAAGATTTCAAGGAGCGAGGCTATCCCTCTACAGTAATAACCCGGGCTTACCGAAGGGCACTATATAGAGATCGCACTACATTACTAACTTACCGTTCACCATCTTCCACTACTGACATTGAACCTGATGATTCTGTCATTAACCTAGTGACTAATTTTTCTCCGCTCAGTAAAGATATTAAGAAAATTATAAACAAGCATAGCAACATCTTGCAAGTAGTTCCAGGATTGAGCAACCGAAGAATTCGTTGCGTCTGGCGGCGCAACCGAAATCTCAAGGAACATTTATGTTCTGCAGTCCTTCCTAAAGATTTTTTTGGCTCTTCATCTAATTTAGTTCCCCAGGGACATCAGAAATGTGGAAAATGCACCATTTGCGACATAACTATGGAATTAACTACATTTGAACACAAAGGAACTACATACCATCTTCGACACAATACCACTTGCATTTCAACTGCTGTAGTGTATATCATAGTATGCCCATGTGGGCTTCTGTATGTAGGTAAGACTGAGCGACTGTTCCGTACCCGTATGCAAGAGCATAGGAGTCGGCTCAATTGTAAGGTCCTTGAAGCTCCACTAGTGCAGCACTGCCTGCAATACAATCACATTTTTGAACAGCTCCGATGTTTTTGTTTAGAAAAAGTCAATCACGCCATAAGGGGCAAAACAATAGCCAATACTCTTTTATGGAAGGAACAAAAATGGATCTACACGCTCAACACAGTCACTCCGAATGGATTAAATGTGCGACTCAATCTTGCATCGTGCCTTTAATTTAATCAATCAATATGAAAAATTCAGCTTTAAATAATTTTTTATTACAAACACACAGATTCTATCGTATTTAGGTTTTAGGGGCATTTGAGTAGTTCAATTTAAAGATGGAACAGGGTCCCAGCTGCAGTTTAACCATTTCCGCATTTTTTATGTTTAACCACATGATTGAAGACATCTGTCCTTGAGCCTCTATAAATAGGAGGCGAAGTTCTTTTTCTCGCATGCGCGGCATCACTCATATTGAGGGTTAAGAAGATGGACATAGTAATGGAGTAACGCCGACAGCATCAATTGAGCAGGTTCTTATGAATACCATCGTAATTTTGAGACAAAGGAAGCAACAGGCTAAGAGTAAGTTCACAACATAATTTCTTATTCTCATCTTTTCAGTTTTAAAGGGTCTATTCCCTGAAGAAACAACCGCTGTGAAACGCTTGGGGTGTATTAAAAAAGAAAATTTAAAAAAATTTTAAACTAAAAAATAAGCTCAACACGGCAACGGGTCATTGATGTGAAATAAGCACACTTAATGGGCTATCAGCCCTTGGTTAAAGTGCAATCTGGTTTCTCTGAGACTTAGTGCCGAGAGCAAAGCATGAATCAGTTTATGATCAAGTGATAATAGCAAGCCCTCATGTTGCAGGTTCAGAGGACTGGCAAATAGATCCATGGTGGGGAGGCCCCACTTGAGAAAGATCCGTTGAACCACCAACGGATCCAATCTCCACTCGTGTGGTTGAAGGATCCTGCTCAGCTTGTCTGCCAGGTAATTTTCCTGACCTGGGAGATAGACAGCTTTGAGGAGGATGCCGTGGCTGACGGCCCAAGAGCACAGTTTTTATGCCTCTTGACAGAGAAGGAAGGAGCCTGTGCCTCCTTGTTTGTTCACGTAGAACATTGCAACTGTCCGTCTGGACCAGCACAGACTGGTGAGAAGTGAGGTGGGAGAAGGCTCTCAGAGCTAGGCGGATGGCTCTGAGCTCCAGGAAGTTTATCTGCTGAGCAGACTCCCAAGGAGTCCAGAGGCCTTGAGTACATGTCCCTTGGCAATGTGCTCCCCAACCCAGGAGAGAAGCATCGGATGTCAGTACCTGAGAAGGCGGAGGAGATTGAAAATCCACTCCCAGCACTAGGTTTGGCAGATGAAGCCACCACCGCAGAGAAGAGACCAGCAGGTCGGATATCTGTACTGAGTCCGCCAGGCTTCCTGTGGCCTGATGCCATTGAGTGCGAAGGCACCACTGAGCAGGACGCATGTTCAGGCGGGCATTGGAGGTTACATGAACCGTGGAAGCCAAATGGCCGAGCAGTCTCAGAAATTGCCTGGCAGAGACCAGGGAATTGCTGTGAAAGTGGCTGGCGAGATCCATGAGCCTGTGGGCCCTGTCCAGAGGCAGGAAGGCCCGTGCCTGAAGAGTGTCCAACCTGGCGCCTATGAATTCGAGATTTTGAGAGGGGAGCAAAGTGGACTTTGCGAAGTTTATGACAAATCCCAAGTGCTGGAGTAGAGTCACAGTGCGATGAGTGGTCTGAGTGGCTTCTTGGGAAGACTGGGCTCTGATGAGCCAGTTGTCCAGGTATGGAAACACAAAAAGGCCTTGAAGTCTTAGATAGGCCGCCACTACTGCTAGGCATTTGGTGAACACCCTGGGGGCAGAGGACAGGCCGAAGGGTAGTACTCTGTACTGGTAATGATTTCCTCCCACAACAAACCTGAGATATTGTCTGTGGTCTGGATGAATAAGGATGTGAGTATACGCATCCTTTAGATCTAAGGAGCATAGCCAGTCTCCCTGCTGGAGGTAGGGCAGCAGGATTCCAAGGGTAAGCATCTTGAACTTTTCCCTTTCCAGGAACTTGTTGAGGTTGCGCAAGTCCAGGATGGGTCTGAGGCCTCCTGTTCTTTTTGGTATCAGAAAGTACCTGAAATAAAAGCCGTGACCTCTCAGGTGGTGGGGCACCGGTTCCACAGCCTGTTCCTGAAGGAGTAAGTCCCTGTGCAGAGGGAGTCTTGGAGGCTCCCCTGGAAAGTAGGAGGGAGGTACCTGGTGAAAGTGTAGAAGATAGCCTTTTGGAACTATATGAAGCACCCAGGTATCTGAGGTGATGGCTGACCACCTGTGGGCAAAGTGGACCAGCCGGCCTCCTGTGCTGAGAGAGAAACCAGCGGAGGGGAAGAGGCTATGCTGACGGAGTCAAAAACCCCACCCTGCTGAGCAGGGGCCGGAGTTGTGGGCTTGGGGGCCTGCTGCCTACGGGACCCATTACCCCATCCCTTGGCCTGCTGACCCTGTTGGGGAGCTGCTGAGGCCTGATAATGAGGGTAGTGTTTATAGGCAGCCGCCTTCCTCGGGTAAAAGGGCTTTTTCCCCGAGCCCTTCTTCTTCTGAGAAGGGGCAGAAGTTTTTCTGGACAGCCGAGTCCTGGTCAGAGTCTCGGTCTCGATCTGTGCAGCCTTTTCAGCCATGGACTTGCCAAAGAGGTTTTCACCTCTGCAGGGGACATCGACCAACTTGTCCTGTACCCATGGCTTGAGGTCGGATGACTGAAGCCAAGCCTGTCGGCGGGCACCGATGCCAGCTCTGGCTACCCGAGCCGATGCTTCGAAGCCATCATAGGCTGCTCGAGAGATAAACTTCGAGCACTCCCGAATACCAGTGGAAAAGGCCTGGAACCTCTGCAAAGGTTCCTCGGAGAGACCAGCAGAGAACCCGGCAATCTCCTTTGCCAGGTCTCGGAGATACATGCCCATGTAGAGCTGGTAGGTCTGGACTCGACAAGCAAGCATAGAGCCCTGGAAGCACTTCCTACCGAGGGCATCCAGGTTCCGGGCCTCCCGGCCGGGAGGTACCAAGGAGTGCATCTTCTGACTCTTGAGTTGATGCATGGCCGATTCCACCACCATAGAATGGTGCGGTAGTTGTGCCTTTTGGAACCCGGGGCTCTTGCAGACTCGATAAATGGAATCGACCCACTTGCTTAACACCGGCGCCAGGCTCTCCCACATGCGGAAGAGAAGTCGCTCCAGCATCGGAGGAACCGGTACAGTAAAGGTCTCCTTCGGGGGAGAGTCATACTGGAGGGCATCGAGCTCTTCGGCTCGAGGCTCCTCCTCGGGATCCGTGGTGAATGCCAAGGCCTTGGCCATATCCCGCACAAAGTCCGAGAACCGGGTGTCCTCTGGGGGGGACCGTCTCCGAGGTTCGGACTCGGGCGAGTCCGATGGGACGCACCGAGTCTGAAAAGTACCTGGTGACTCTTCGTCCTCCGTCTCCCAGCCCGACTCCTCGGAGGAGGAATCGAGCGGCTCCGGTAGGGCGGGCACCGATGCCCTCCGCCCCGACACCGAGGCCGGCGTCGACGACCTCGGTCCCGAACGGGAGGCCGAGGGAGACCGTGAACAAGGATCGACTCGAGCTCGCATGGACTCGAGGATCGGCTCGGTCTCCGGGGTCGACTTGGACGTTGACGTCCCGGTGGTCGGGGCAGATGCACCGGCGAGGCCAGCGATCAATGCCCGCTGCTCGTCCATGAAGGCAGCTAAACTGCTCTCCAAGGCCGTCAACCTGAGTCCAAGCTCAGGAGACCCAGCAGCCCCCGACTCGGGCCCCGACGGCATCGGGCCCGACGTCGGCTCCTTCAGAGGCGAGTCCACGAGGACTACAGTACTCACGTGTCCAGGAGACTCCATCTCGAGACGAGGATATTTCGAAGGCCTCTCCGACTCCGAGGACCCGGGACGGCTATTGGGGCTATGCGACCTGGCCCTCGAGGAACCAGGAGCGTCCACTGACGCCGCCCTCGCGGGTTTCTTCTTCCTATGATGTTCCCGGGCAGGAGACCCCCGCTCAGAGGAACTCCGACGATGCTCAGGACCGGAGTCCCAGGACGTCGAAGCCCCTGACGAGGTCCAGGCCCGGCCGGACGCGGAGTCAGAGAAGATTCGTTCTTTTTGATGCTGCCGACTCCTCAACGCTTTTGAGGACATTTTGCCACATGGACCACAGATCATCGGGTCATGATCGGGTCCGAGGCAGCGGAGGCAGCAGTCGTGTGTGTCGGTAAAAGACATAAGTTTCTTACACCGATCACACTTTTTAAACCCGCTGGCAGCCATCGGGGGAAAAAGGGCCCCTGCGAGGTCAAAAGACAGGGCTGCCAGTGAAAAAAGAAAAATGGCGCTAGTCACGAAGGACAAAAACCGAAAAAATAAAGAACAGACTCGATACCGGCGTATCGGGTCCGGGCGGGAAAAGGGTCCGGCGTTGAACAGAGAAAAGAATATTAAATAAAATCAACTTTTTCAGCGGCGATCACAAACAGCGTCTGTAGGGCTCCGCGGAAAAAAGAAGACTGAGCAAGATGGCACCCTTGGGCGGGAAGGGGACCGCACATGCGCGCTGCAATTCCCAAAGGCTTTCTTTGAAAGCTGGGGAAATTGCTCCGTGGGGGCTCCGTCGGCGCCAACGTCACCCATATGTGAGGACTGACTTCTTGCTTGGTCCTGGAGAATATACTTTCCATCTTCCAAACTTTATCAAAACTTTGCTGCCCTTTCCCCCCCCCCCCTCCACTCTCAAGAGGTATTAATCATCGTGGTATCTAACCCCTCCACCCCCCCCCACCAACTAAGCATCGAGCGGGTGACTCTTACCACCCATGATGCTCCTCCTGAACTAGTCTACCTTCCCTATCTCCATTCTCCCTCACTTCTTCTCCCTCCCTCCTCCCCCTCTGAGGATCCCACTACTTGGCAACCCAGAAAAAGTGTGTGTATATCTTGCCATCAGGTATTCCTTGAAGAGTGAGACTAGATTTGTAAGCCTATTAGGCTGAGAATATCATTCCGGGCTCTTGGGGAAAGGTTCTTCAAGTAAGGTTCCCAGAAGTTTAAAAAATTGTCCCTTTTCTCCCCCCCCTCCCCCCCCCTGCTTGGATGCGATCCCTTCCCATATTATCAGTTGGTGAAGTGCGTTCCACCATTCCCAATATCCTGGTCCAGACGGGTCTCAAGATACAGGATTTGGCGAATAGACAGGCCTTGCGGACCAAGAGTCTCCTTCCCACTCCCCTTACTCCAAGTGGTGCCACAGCATCCAGGATTGCAAATTCAGGTGTGAGTCAATTACATTCCCAATAATTGCCCTAAGTAAATTTGTACTTTGGACCAAAATGCTTTTATTGTCTTACATCCCTAGAACATGTGTCCTAGGTGTACTGGCTCAAAGGTACACCAGGGGCATTTTGCAGGTTCAACAAAGTCTGCCTTCCAAGCCCCTTGTGGAGAGTAGTACTCTCTCATCAGGATTTTGAATTGTATCTCTATATTTGGCCCCTTGGACTAGTCCAGGTATACGTGCCACCGCCGGTTCCCATGTGAACCCCTCTAGTGATATATCTAGATCCACCGCCAATCCTGCCTAACAATGACAATGGAAGCGGGCTCCAGTCTCTTAGTTTGTCCTGCACCCACCCCAACAGGGGAGGAACATTCATATTGTAAAGTCAATTTTGGGTGCTGGGGAGCCAAATTCCCAAATACTTGAATTTATCAGTTGCCCATTAAGAGGGAACTTCATCAGCCAGTGACTTTGTATCCAACCTAGCACATCCAGAGCTTCGGACTTAGATTTATTTAATCACAACCCTGCCAACCCTCCAAAACTCTCTATTTCTGACAGTAACTTGGGCAGAGTCATTTGGGTCTGTTAGCATTATTAGTAGATCGTCCGCAAATGCAGAGACTTTGAAAACTGTATTTCCTATTTGCACCCCTGGGATATCATCTCTGGAGTATATAATTCTTTTAAGGGGATCCAGAGAGAGAACAAATAGTAGCAGTGAGAGGGGGCATCCCTGTTTCGTACCTCTTTCCAAGTTAAAGCGCGAGGTAATGTCCCCATTTACCCCCACAGTCACTGTGGGATGATAATGCAGGACCTGCACTTCTCGGAGAAACTTCTCCCAGCCCGTAAGCCCCTAGAGTCTCAAAAAGAAATGGCTAGCCGACCCTATCGAATGCTTTTTCGGCATCAAAACTTATAAGGAGAGATGGTGTCTGGAGTTGGCGGATTCTCTCCAGAGACGCAATGATCCAGCAAATATTACTAACCGTGTATCGCCCCTGCACAAATCCGGTCTGGTTCGGATGGATCAGCTTGGATAAACAGGGGGCCAGACGCTCTGCCAATATCTTAGCAAACAGTTTTAGGTCCAAATTTAGGAGAGAGATTGGGCAATAGGAGTCAGCCGTGGATGGGTCTTTACCCGGTTTGGGCAGCACCACTGTATGTTCCGAGTTTACATCAAGCATTAGCTTGCTAACAGTTAGTCATGTATTAAACACATCCACTAGGTTCTCCTAGCAGTTGTGGCGATAAGATTTTGTAATACTCTGCTCTGTAGCTGTCTGGTCCTGGGCCCTACATAGAGCAGCTCCAGCTATGGCCTTTTGTTCTTCATCTGCCGAGACAGGGGCTCCAAGGTGTGTCCGCTAACTTGTGGAAACTTGCAGGAGCGACACCCGGCTCAAATAAGCATGAATTCGTGTTGGGGAGACCACGTCCTTCCTATATAGGGAGCAATAAAAGTTGGCAAAGATATCTCCAATATCCTTACTCCCACCCCATTTTGTAGTGCCGCCAGATATCGAGAGTCCTGGCTCTTTTTGAGGCAACACGCCAGCAGTTTCCCAGACTTATCCCCATACTGATAAAGATGATATTTGTAATACACCAGGAATTTCTTCACCCACTGGTGTATCACTGTATTCAAGGTAGCCTGGGTAGCCAGCAGTTGTGCCTTATTTGTCATTGTAGGACAACAGGCCAATAAGCGACGTTCCTTACATACTTGTTTTTCTAAGCTGAGTATTCGCGCTGCCAGGTCTCTTCAATGTTTGGCCACATAAGAAATTACGTCTCCCCATATCACCATTTTAGATGCTTCCCAGAAAAGCTCTGGAGTCTCAGCGTGTTCCCCATTAAAATAACAGTAATCTTGCCAGCATTCTAAAAGATATTTCCTAAATCCCTATTCCTTTTATAACTCTATGGGAAAATGCCATGGACCATATCTGGCCTGAGTATTCCCCCAAACACATTCCCCCCTTACTGGTGCATGATCTGATATCTCATATGGGCCAATAACAGCTTCCTCAACTGCCTGGAAATGAATATGGCGTCTAGTCATGTGCTTGTATTATGTGCTCTTGAGAGATGTGTGTAATCATGTTCCTTGGGATGCAAGACCACCAAATATCAAGAAGGTGGAGGCGTCTAAGAAAACGGCCCAAATGCCATGCCATATCCAGCCATACCCCACTGATTCAACCCGAGATGTTCATTTTAGGGTCAAGGCTCCATTCCAGTCTCCCCCTAGAATCAAAAGGTAGTCTGGTAATCCCTCTATCATCATTGCTAGTCCTGCAAAAAATGCGGGATCTGGGATGTTTGTGCCATATATAGCCCCCAAGATCACTGCTCGCCCCCGCAGTTTCTCTACCACCAACACACATCGGCTGGAGGGATCCCTGATCTCCTGAATGCTCTGGAAACCGACTCCCCCCCCCCCCCAAGTGATTAACAGTGTGACGCCACCTTTCCTTCCCTCGGCAGAAGCCCCATATACCTGTTTAATTTGGCCCCCTTTCAGCCTATTGAGATCTTACACGGCTTGATGGGTTTCTTGAAACATTATGATCTCCCCCCTAAGTCATTTGATGGCCTCAAGGATCTTCCTTCTCTTAATTGGGCTAGCTAGCCCACAGACGTTCCACGATAAAATTCTCACCCTGGATCTAACAAACAGGTAAAATCCAGTTCTCTACTTAAGGATCCTCCCAGCCTAGGACACCCCCCAGTATACCTTTGGGGTGTGAGCCCCAGATTGGTCCCTCCACATACTCACACTTTCCCTCTCCCTAGATCCCCATAAATTCTTGCTTCCTAAATAACTATCTATCCCTCCTCCCTGTGTGCTATCATCCCTCCCCCCCTTCCTTCCCAGCCCTCTATCTTCCCATCATTCATCCTTCTCCGGAGTCACTTTTGATGCTAGGATCCCCACCACTACACCCATCATTCATATCTGTACTTCCCAATTGTATACCCTTAATCCGCCTTTATTTATGCTACTATCGCTGGGCATATTTCATTATTGCTCATATGCTTGGGCTCTCCTGGGGTATTAAGCCTTTCCTGCCCTATCTTGCCTGCTCCCTTAAGCTATTTTCCATGATACAGATTGTCCCTTTCTATACATTACCTGTGTTAGACTAGGTGTATAGGGCCCACTGGAGCAGGTCAGCACTCCTGGAAAATCTTCTGTTGTGGTTCTTATACATAAAATACTTATATAATTAAAAACGTTCCCCCTATAACAATTGCCAGAAATGATAAAAATCTCATGGCTTCCCCAAGTCCCTATAATGTCCACTCCAAATGTGGCTCTCATTCTGTAATAAGTGTGTGGCTCTGGGCATCTAATCGGTCTGGCATCAATGTTCGCACGACCGCCCCAAAGTAGCATATATATTTCTTGCTGCTTACAGCTCCTCACATATATGCCATATAGTCCACCACATCCAGCCTTTCTGTTTCCTCATGAGGTGCCAGGGCTCGGGACATGTATAGAGTCCAGATAACTGTGCTGTCACTGGGTTTTCAAATGTCTTTGCAGCCCCATTGTAAAAGATCTGTATCTTGGCAGGGTATAATACTGCGAATTTCAATTTAGCCTCCACCAGCTTTTGACACACCGTGGTGTAGGCCCTTCTTTTGGTGCTCAGCTCTATGGAGTAATCTCGATAGGCCATCGCTGTTGTATTCCCACTCCGGATGGGGTCCTGGGTATGCATCGCTCTTAGCACCTTCTCTTTATACAAGAAGTTCAAGAATCAGGCCAATACTACCTGGGGTCATGCATCTGAGGCCCGTATTTGCCCAACACGGTGTATGCATTCCATAATCAACGATTTACAGTCATCTCCCAATTCTAATGTAGCGAGCAAAAGGGTTTCTAAATAGTCTCGAAGTTCGCCATCTTTCACTGATTCAGGTATACCAATGAAATGGAGATTTTTCCTTCTCACCCGATTCTCTAAGTCATCAAGCTTTGTGGCCTGTTCCCCACTAGCTCTTTTAACTGTTGAATTTCTTTGTCTGTGTTACTGCGCATGTCTTCCATTTGTGATATCCTCTTTTCTGCTTCTTGGAGTCAGCTTCCAAAATCTTCAATTGATTTTGCCATTATGTCGAGACAGCCCATGATGGCATCTAGCCTCTCCACTAGGGCCCCAACTACTGCCGCTGTCACGTCTTCCACCAGAGCTGCCTGGCCTGGGGAACCTGGCAAAGCTGAGGAGTTGCCATTTTAGCTGTTAACACCGCCGATTTTTCGCAGTCTCGCTGGGCAGTTTTCATCGTCTCCTCTGTAGATGTCTCGGTTTGAAAGATGCCCAGTTGAGTATTATGATCTGTGCCTCGCTCCTGGTATTTAATTTTTGAAAATGTTCAGCCAGGGCACTAGTAAAGTTAGGGAATCCCGGAGAGAGCACCGCACATGTCTATGCTCTCTCAGCACATCTTGTGACTGCCAGAAACCACTTAAATGTGTCTGACGACATTAGAATGGCTCTTTCAAAGAAAGAGCCTCGCATAATGAATATTATTGAGAATAAACAACAGAAAAGTCATTGAATTTCTTTTAAAATTTGATTAAAATTATGATTAGGTATTTTGTTTTATGATTTGTGTTTTGTTTTTGTAATTGTAAGATTTTTTAAAAATGTATTTGTTCCTGTTCGACCTTGAGATGTCTTTCAATGAGTTATTATAAGATCTATGTGGTTTTTTTCTGTATTACCCCTACCTAATATCACTCAAGTCCACCTAAAATCTGATTATAATTCAGAAAGATTAATTAGACAATCTGTGTCCATTAATAGACAAAAATTTGACTTTATATGGGAGTACAAGATCGCAATTTCAGAGTTGAAAGGGGTGTGACCACCAAAAAAAGGTTAAGAACCACTGATCTAGATGATAGGGAGTAGAGAAGGAGGCATTATGGATGATGGGGTGAAGAGAAGGGGTGATGCTGGATACGGGGCATGGGGAGAGATGGAAAAAGAGGAGGAGTTAGTGAGAAGTTGGGGAAAAAGAGAGAGATGGGGGATGGTAGGGCTGGGATCAGGAAGAATAGAAAGCTGTAGGTAGATGCAGTTAAAAAAAAAAGAAAGATTGAGGACTGAGTGGTGAAAAGGAGGGGCAAACTCTGGACAGACAGACAAGCAGAAAAATACATGGAAGAGAGTTAAAAGTGAAATATTAATGTACAAGATGGACTTAGGGAAGGAAGTGAAGACAGGAAGAGAGAAAAGAAATGGCAATTGGACAGGAGACTCTGGGAACAGAGTTAAGAGAATGGAAACTGACAGCGAGATGATTAGAAAAATAAAATGACCAGACAACAACTCTTTCCCATTTCAAGGAATGTCATGCCCATTATCGATCTTAACTACATAAATCTAAGCAATCTTATTTTTCTACAGCCATTTCTACTGCACCCAATCAGATCCGTCACCTCTACACCGTCCTCCAGTATCTCACATCTCTCCACCCTGGTTCTCTTCCCACAGTCCCTGCATCTTCTCCCTCCCCTGCTCAGTTGGCTACCTATTTCAACAATAAGTTCATGATCTCCGGCTTTCTTTGCCCCATTGTCCCCCCCCCTCCCACCCCCTATTTCTGATTCCTCTTCTCCTTCCCCTCCTCCTGTCTCTCAGCTATCTCATGTCTGATCTTCATTCTATCCTATAATTACATCTGAGCTTATCAAGTTCATCTCCTCTTCCAAAAAAACCTTCTGTGCATTGGACCCTATCCCCTCCTCTTGGCTACTTCTTACCTCTCTAGCCCTTGCTCCTTCTATCCTCACTCTGGTCAATACCAGTCTTCCCACCAGTATTTTTCCCCATACCTGGAAGCACGCTCTCATCCGTCCCATTCTAAAGAAACCTTCACTTGATCTCCTGACTGTTGCTCATTACCGTCCAGTATCTAACCTTCCTTTTCTTTCTAAAATCCTGGAGAAAGCTGTATTTGCACAACTATCTCACCATTTAGACTCTACTCACTTCCTTCACCCTCATCAGTCGGGCTTTAGGCCAGGTCACAGTGTGGAAATGGTACTTCTCGCTTTTCATAATGAACTTCACGTGGCATGCAATCGTGGTGATTTTTCGGTGGCGGTTTCCTTAGAACTCTCTGCTGCTTTTGATCTGGTTGACCACTTTCGTCTTCTCTCTCGTTTGCGGGAAGCTGGTCTCTGTAGCACAGTCTATCACTGGTTTCATTCTTATCTCTCCTCCAGGTCCTGTACTTTTTTATCCTTGTCTTCTCCAGCAGTATCTTCTGAGTCCTTTCCTCTCCCCTGTGGTGTACCTCAAGGTTCAGTACTAGCCCTTCTCCTCTTTAATATCTTTCTTGCCCCCTTAGCACTCTTAGTACAGCAGTTCAGAATCTCCACCTTCTTCTATGCTGACGATCTACTCCTTTTCCACACCTCTCCTGCACATCCTGATCTTTCCCCTCTCAACTCTTGTCTTTCCGCTGTTGCTGATTGGCTTCTTACCCACTGTTTGCACTTAAACTTAACAAAGACTCTTGCTATCTGGTTTACTTATGGTAGCCCCTCCCCTTCACTGACACATTCTCTTTCTGGTTCCCCTATTCCCTTAGTATCTTGCTTTTGTTATTTAGGCGTCTTTTTGATTCTGATCTCACCTTTCGGGACTACATATCACATGTTTCTAAGATTTCTTTTTTCTTTCTACATCAAGTTAGTGCTATTCAACCTTTTCTCACCCCACAAGTCCTCACTACTCTCCTTCTTTCCATTGTTATGTCTCGTATTGATTTTTGTAATTCTGTCTTGGTCGGTCTTCCTATGTCACAGCTACACCGTCTCCAAAGAATTCAAAACAAAGTTGCACGCCTCATCTCTCACTCTTCACAACGGGATCACATCACTCCTCTTCTCATCCATCTCCACTGGCTCCCTATTGATTTCCGTATCCGGTATAAACTTCTCTCATTGGTTCATCAAGTCCTCTACACTCAATCACCTCAGTACCTGGCAGACCTCATCCAATATCATGTTCCCACCCGTTCACTTCATTCTTTACACATCAACCACTTGCACCTTCCTTCTCCTTCCCGTGCTCACTTGCAGTCTACCCGTTCTTCCGCCTTTTTCTTCATTGGCCCTGCCCTATGGAATTCTCTATCCACTACCCTCAGGCTCGAGCAAAATTATCACACCTTTAAGAAATCCCTTAAGACCCACCTGTTCTCCTCCGCTTTTGACCTCCCCCCCCCTCTCGTATGATACTACTCTCCTTCCCCTCTCTTCTCTGTCCTGTCGTATGATTGTACTGTGTGCTATTCTATCACATTATTGTTACTTCCTTTCTGTTTCCACCAAATTGGCTCTCTGTATATTTTCGTATATTGTAAACTGCTCTGATCTTTTTGGCGAAGGGGTATATCAAATAAATAAACAAAGGTAGAAAAAGAATTTCATTTTCAGTTTAATGATTGGAATATGTCAGTTTTTGGAATTTACATCGGCTCCTTTTTATATTTTCACAATACAAGGGTAATTTTATAAAGTTGCACTTAGTTTTAACGTGTTTTCACATGCCTATTTTATATCTATTTTATAAAGTTAGTATTCGTATGTATACTTGACTTTATAAAATACTAGCATAAGCGCAAAATAATGTGTGGCATGTAGATGCTAGCGCATACACCAGCTTGAGGGCTGGTGTAAATATTAGCACAGACCTTTTGCACGTATGCACGTAATTTATGATATTTTATAATATGGGCAAGTCACTTTACCCTCCATTGCCTCAGAAGAAAAGGCTGGCAATCTACTTCTTGTGTTACATTGCCAAGAAAACCCAGAGGTAGCTGGGTCGCTATGAGTCAACACTGACTTGATGGCACTAAAAAAAAAAAAAATGAAATGGGCATCAGGGCCCTAGTAAGGGCTGTGCAAGCGATGCAGCCGCACAGGGCACAAGCAGAGGCAGGGCACTGATAGAATCACTGGACTTCCAGAAAAATCAAAAAGAGTTACTGTATGTGGCTGGGTGGGAGAAAGGCGCCAGATTCATTAATTGAACTGGGCATATTTCTAGCTTGGTACAGTTCTGGTGGGCATACTCAAAAGTATTTATGTGGTTTGCAGACCACGTAAATGTTGCTGAGAGGAATATTCAGCAGCATTAACCTGGTTAGTGCCACTGAATATCTAAACTTAACTAGGTTAAATGCCCTGGCACTATCTGGATAGCACTGGGGCATTCTGGGAACATAGCAGGGGTGGTACCACTGCTTATCCAGTCAGTGGCAATTTTCAGCCACTAACCGGATAGTCAAACTGCATAAAGTTAGGACAGGTGAAAGACCGACTGAATTGCAAAACTAAAATCCAGGCAAGCAGGATATTCAGCACTGGTCACTGAATATTCACCGGCACTGAATATCTGTTTTTAATTTAAAATGACAGCATCCAGCCACATCAGTAGTGCTGGCTGTCACCGCTGAATATGCCCCTCCCCCACCCATACATATAAAAATTAACTTCATCCATACTCTGCCCAAACTCCACCCCTATGCATGCTCACAGTGAAAGTATGCACCATAAAACGTACTTGTATTGGATTCAGTGCATAAATGACTAAAATACAATATGTGCATTCTTACCACCTAAAACTAGGTGGCTCCTTATAAAATAACCTCCTACAGGGGGAAATGCTTTGCTGTTTCTATTTCTCTGGTGTTGCACTACATGCAGAGTGTGGCTTCTTGGATTTCAGTTCAATTTTTATCTACATATTTATATTTTTATTCTGTGAAATTTATTCTGTACCCGGCCAGATATTCTGTTAGCAAGGAGTTTCTTGGAAGGAATCTGTAGTAATCTGGCTTGTTCAGTTTTCTCAGTAGATGTAATAATGTTCTACTGTCCATTGCAATATTGATGTGCTAGCTTTTTCAGGATAGGCTCCTTGTTATACAAGTTCTGGTCCCCAGTGATCTTTGTAGAGTTTTGTATTACTTCATTATATGCGTGATACTGGAGACTGTTTGTGTTGTTGTTATTGAGATAAATCCAGAATCAGGCATATTTTAATATTGTGAATTCTATAGAGAAATGTCCTAGCTTTGCTCTGCACCCATTGCTGGATGAGGGAAATGTCTGTGGAAGCAGCATGTATGCTTACATTTAACACCATGACTGACCAATATATAAGATCAGGGATAATTGTTATTGTATCAGAAGATCAGAATATGTTGTCTATATTGATACGTAGACAACATATTCTGATCTTCTGATGCAATCTTTGTATCATTCTCAGATTGTAAAAAGAAAATTTAGCCAATGTAGAAATGTTATGGTAGTGAATAAAATAGATTATGGTAATATTGTATACTGAGATATGGCCATAAATGCTTTGTAGCATCTTCAATTGCTGCAAAATACAGCTGCAAAATTACTGCGGTATCGGAGCCGCAGCCCCAGTTGAATTCAATTGGGCTGCGACTCTGATATCACACGGCAGCCGCTACCGCTGCTTAGTAAGCATACCCTTTAGTTGTATTCTCAAGCATTCAAAGCCTAAATAAAAACTAAACCTAAGTATTTTTAAAATGTCAGTCAACAGGAGCAGACAATAAAAGAGAAGGCAGCTTTCACCGAGAGGAGGGGACCAGTGGTGGGGGTTGTGGGTAGATGTCAGAGGAGGGGATAGGTGGCGAGTGAGTGGTTGGGTTTTCCCAGAGGTAGATAAGTATGTGGGGGTAGATGAGGTCTGGTGAGTGGATGAGTAGGTAGGTAGTGGTGGGTAGGTGAGGAATAGGGTAACTGAGTGGGTGTGTAGGGGTATACAGATGGGTGGGATTTGGGCTCAAGAGTCCTGGGTCAGAGTGTTCCTGGTTGGGAAGTTCCAGGGGAAAAGTATCCCTACCTTGGGCGAGGAAGAAGGGACCAGGGCACTTAGAATGACTACAGAGCCTCTGAATTTATAATGGATGTAAAGTAAACAAGCTCTTTTTAATTTTAAAACATTTTTAAAATTGACTTCCATTTTAGTTCAGATATTTTGCATCATTGTTTTTGCATATAATTTTATGACATCAAAATAAAGTAAAATTAACACTCAAATAAAAAATTATATGCAAAAACTCTATCACAGATTTTCAATGTCATCTTATTACACTAGCTTGTCTTCATATGCACAAGCCTGAAAGGGAAGTTGGGTGCTGAAAGCAGCCCTTGCATGGGGCACGGTTTTGTCCAGTGACAGCCCTGAGGAGGAGAAGCAAAGTCTAAAGCTGACCATGTTAGCAGAAGGATAGTTTCTCTTACAGAAAGCAGAGTGAAAAATTGAGGTTGGGATTCCAAGATGGAAAGAATCCTGATAATACAATGAAGGGAGCCAGTCCAAATCCTGGAAAACTAGAAAGAAAGAGATCAGTTTTCAAAGAAATATAGCTGGATATTTAAGGACTTAGCCAGACAGATCAAAGTCAAAATTTATATAGATGACCAGCTATATTTAGCCACCTAAATTTCATGCATAAACTTTACCAGGACAAATTCTGGATAGGTGGAAGGGATGGGTTAGATCAGGATAGGGCAGAGAAAGTTACATAGTTGGCACTAATTTTCAGCACTAAGCAACTAACCTGACCTGTCAAATCTAGGTATGGCAATAGCAGGCCTAAATTTGGGTGGTCAGGACTCAGAAGACCTCCCTTGCCACCCAATATATTAGAAAACCATCACCCCCAAGTTCCAATCCATCCCTCTCTCTCTTTCCCAGCAACATAAGAATTTAAATAAACCCCATTTCCTCTAAGTCACAGGGGCCTGTCTACTAGGCACAAAATGGGAAAAATCCTTTAGTAGACAGGCCCCACAATCTTATTTCCTCTCTACTCACATTAAAAAAATTATTTAAAAAAGTCTAGAAATTTACATATCTTATTACAAGTATAATACTTGAATCATCAGAGATAAGGTGAGAAATAACCAAGTAAGAGAAAAAAATATAAGGTGAAAAATAAAGCCTTCTTTATCGCTGTAAAGTCCTCAATATATGGGGAAGAGAGCAGTCAAAATGATAAAGCAAAAGGAGAACACAAAAAAAGATATCCTGCTATCAAAAAGCAAAAATTGGATAAAGTTCAGAATGATTTTTTTAATTTTTCCAAGACATAGGCAGTATAGAGTAGTTACTCACCTGTAACAGGTGTTCTCCAGGAGCAGCAGGAATCAGTCCTCACATATGGGTGACGTCGGCGCCGACGGAACCCCTGTTCAGAGCATTTCCCCAGCTTTCAAAGAAAGCCTTTGGGAATGCAGCGCGCCTGCGCGGTCCCCTTCCCGCCCAAGGGTGCCATCTTGCTCAGTCTGATGACATAGTTAAAAGACAGCAAAAAACAAAATAAAGTATATGACTGCAACTCCAGGGAAGGAGGGAGGGCCGTGAGGACTGATTCCTGCTGCTCCTGGAGAACACCTGTTACAGGTGAGTAACTACTCTTTCTCCAGGACCAAGCAGAAAGTCAGTCCTCACATATGGGACTCCCCAGCTCTAGGCTATCGGGAACCCAAAGTGAAAAAATGACTCCCTTTCAAGAGGCTCAGCATCCGTGATAAGAATATCCTCTGAGAACGCCCCCATACGGGTAGCCCAACACAAGGGCCGGAGAGTAGGAGTTGCCTAAACCTCAAAGAGATTACGGAGTACCACCTATCCGAAAGCAATGTCCCTTCGGGACTTTCTCTCGAGGCAGTAGTGGGCTGCAAAAGTCTGGCTTGAAGATCAAGTAGCGGCCCGGCAGATGTCTGCCAACGGAATAGAGCAGAGATGAGCTACTCACGCGGCTTTTGCCCTGACATGGTGGGCCGTGACTCGACCCTGCAAGGGGAGGTCGGCTGCCTTATACGCACAGGCGATACAACCTGCTACCCAAGTGGACAAGGTACGCTTGGAAACAGGCAACCCCAGTTTATTAGGGTCAAAGGAGACGAAGAGCTGAGTAGCCCTTCGGTGCCCCTGTGTACGTTCTATGTAAAAGGACAATGCCCTCTTACAGTCCAAGGTATGCAAGACTGTTTCAGCCTGGCTGGTATGCGGCCTGGGAAAACATGTCGGAAGAACCACCTCCTGGTTGATGTGGAAGGAGATGACAACTTTTGGAAGGAACTTCGGATGGGTCCGTAGGACAACCCTGTTCCTATAGAACCGTGTGTAGGTCTATCAGAAACCAGAGCTTGTAGTTCACGCACACATCTGGCTGAGGTAAGAGCTACCAGGAAGAGCGCCTTCCAAGAAAGGAAGCGTAAATGGCACGTAGCCATCGGCTCAAATGGTGGGCGAGTAAGTTGCTGCAAGACCACGTTCAAATCCCACTCAGTGGCTGGTTGACGAATCGGAGGCTTGAGCAGAAGCAGGCCTCTGAGGAAGCGGGACACCAAGGGGTGAACCGACAGAGACTGACCCTCCACCGGTTAGGGGTGTGCTGATAGAGCACTGAGGTGGACCCAAACAGAGTTGGACTTAAGGCCTAGGTCTGACAGGTGAAGTAGGTATTGTAGTACTACTGGCACAAGGCAGGAGAAAGGATCTTCATTGCACTGAGCACACCATATTGAGAACCTATACCACTTGAGGGCATAGAACTTTCTGGTGGACTACCTAGAGGCAAGACCACCTCCTCAACTTCCCTAGGTAGAAGTAAGGGAGCTAGCACTATCCTTTCTGCAGCCAGGCCATCAGATTGAGGGATCTGAGATTGGGGTGCAGAAGGGAACCCTGATCCTGAGACAGGAGATCGGGTTGCAACCCCAGAGGGAATGCAGTTTCCACTGCCAACTGCAGAAGAAGTGGAAACCACGGTTGCCTCAGCCATCTGGGGGCTACCAGAATCACCGAGGCCTTGTCCTGTAGAATCTTGAACAGAGTTTGGGCCACCAAGGGCATGGGAGGAAACGCATACAGGAGACCCATAGACCAAGAGATCAGAAACGCATCTGCTGCCATTCTCAGGGGATGCGGCTGCCTGGAGCAAAACCTGGGCAGCTGATGGTTCAGTGGACTTGCATAGAGATCGACGGATGGAAGTCCCCATTGTAGAAAGATCTGCTGGACCACCAGTGGATTCAACTGCCATTTGTGAGGCTGGAGAATCCTGCTTAGTTTGTCTTCCAAGAAGTTCTCCTGACCAGGTAGATAAACTGCTTTGAGAAACATGCCATTTTTGACTGCAAAGGAGCAAAGGGCCTGCACCTCCTGACATAGGAGTCTGGACCCTGTGCCCCCTTGCTTGTTCACATAGAACATTGCTACCTGATTGTCTGCTGAACCAAGACAGACTGGTGAGAGAGGGCATGAGAAAAAGCCTGTAGAGCTAAGCGGATTGCTCGCAGCTCCAAAAGATTGATCTGCTGTGTGGCCTCCCGAGGAGACCAGAGGCCTTGAGTGCACATACCCTGGCAATGTGCACCCCAGTCCTTTAAGGATGCATCGGTCGTCAGCACCCTTGTGTGTGCTGGGGCCTGAAAGGGTACCCCCCCCCCCCCCCCCGAGAAGGTTTGGGAGATGTAGCCACCACTGCAAGGGGTCCAAGAGTGGTTTGGACACCCTTACTCTGCTCGGAGGTTGCCTGTGGCTTGCGCCCACTGAGCTCTGAGGCACCACTGAACAGCCTGCATGTGCAGACGGGCATTCGGGGTCACATGTACCGTGGATGTCATGTGGCCCAGGAGCCACAGGAAGTGTCTGGCGGAGACCTGAGAATTGCTTTGGAACTGGTTGGCCAAGTCTATCAGTCTGTGGGCCCTGTCCTCGGGCAAGTACGCTCTTGCCTGCAGGGTGTCTAATCTTGCCCCTATAAACTCTAGGTACTGTGAGGGGAGCAAAGTGGACTTTGCATAGTTTATGACAAAGCCCAGATGCTGAAGAAGAGAGACAGAGTGAAGAGTGGCTTGTCTGGCCTCCTGGAGAGACTGACCCCTGATGAGCCAGTCGTCCAGGTATGGGAAGACAAAAATTCCCTGATTTCTGAGGTAGGCCGCCACCACCGCCAGGCATTTGGTGAAAACCCTGGGGGCGGAGGTTAGGCCAAAGGGAAGTACTCTGTACTGAAAATGGTTTCCTCCCACCACAAATCTGAGATATTGTCTGTGGTCTGGATGGATGAGAATGTGAGTATAAGCCAATCTCTTAGGTCTAAGGAGCATAGCCAATCTCCCTGCTGGAGGTAGGGCAGCAGTATCCCAAGGGTAAGTATCTTGAGCTTTTTCCTCTTCAGAAACTTGTTTAAGTTTCGCAAGTCTAGGATAGGGCGGAGGCCTCCTGTCCTTTTTGGTACCAGGAAGTACCTGGAGTAGAAGCCTTGCCCTTTCAGGTGGTGAGGCACCGGTTCCACCGCCTGTTCCCTTAGAAGACTTGCCAACTCCTGAAGGAGGAGGTTTCTGTGAAGAGAGAGTTTTGGAGGCTCCCCTGGAAAGTAGGAGGGGGGGAATCTGGTGGAAGTGGAGCAAGTAGCCCTTCTGGACTATGCTCAGTACCCAGATATCCCCTGTGATGGCTGGCCATCTGTAGGCGTACAGGGTCAGCCGACCTCCTGTGCTGAGTGGAGCCAGCTGTGGAGAAGAGACTATGCTGTGGGAGTCAAAACCCCGCTCCCTGCTGTGCAGGAGCCGGAGCTGGCGGCTTGGGGGTCTTCTGCCTACAGGGCCCATGCCCATGCCCCTGCCCCTTGGCCTGCTGGCCCTGTTGGGGAGATGGAGAGGCCTGGTATTGAGGGTAGGATTTGTAGGCAGTACCCTTCCTCGGGAAAAAGGACTTCTTTCCCGAGCCCTTCTTTTTCTGAGAAGGGGCAGAAGTGTTTCTGGACAGCCTTGTCCTGGTGAGAGTCTCAGTCTCGATTTCCACAGCCTTTTCAGTCATGGGCTTACCGAAAAGGTTTTTACCTCGGCAAGGGACATCGACCAACTTGTCCTGCACCCATGGCTCCAGGTCTGATGACTGTAGCCAGGCCTGACAGCATGCACCGATGCCGGCCGCAGCTACCCGGGCCGAAGCCTCGAACCATCATCGGCTGCTGGAGAGATAAACTTCAAGCACTCTCGAATCCCTGTTGACCAAGCCTTGAACCTCTGCAAAGTTTCCTCGGAGAGGCCAGCTGAGAACCCGGCAATCTCCTTTGCCAGGTCTTGCAGGTACATCCCCATGTACAACTGGTAGGTATGGACACAGCAAGATAGCATAGAGCCCTGGTAGCACTTTCTACCGAGAGCATCCAGGTTCCAGGCCTCCCGGCCAGGGGGCACCAAGGAGTGCATCTTATGACTCTTCAGACGATGCATGGCCGATTCCACAACCATGGAGTGGTGCGGTAGCTGCGCCTTTTGGAACCCAGGGCTCTTACGGACTCGATAAATGGAATCGACCCATTTGCTAAGAACCGGCGTCGAGGCTGGTGCCTCCCACATACGGAAGAGCAGTCGTTCCAGCATCGGAGGAACCGGTACAGTAAAGGCTTCCTTCGGAGGAAAATCATACTGGTGGGCATCGAGCTCCTCGGCTCGAGGCTCCTCCTCGACGTCTGCGGGGAAGGCCAAGGCTTTGGCCACGTCCCTCACGAAGTTCGAGAACCGGGTATCCTCCAGGGGGGACCGTCTCCGAGGCTCGGACTCCAGTGAGTCTGAAGGGACGCACTGGGTCCGGAAGGTGTCTGGGGACTCCTCGTCCTCCGTCTCCCACTCCGCCTCCTCCGAGGAGGAATCGAGCGGTTCCGGCCGTGTGGGCCTTGGTGCCACCCACCCCGACGACCTCGGCTCCGCACGGGAGGTCGAGGGGGACCTTGACCGAGGATCGACTCGAGACTTCATTGACTCGAGGATCGGCTCGGTCTCCGGGGTCGACTTAGACGTCGAGGTCCCGATGGTCGGGGCAGATGCACCGGTCGGACCAGCGATCAGCACCCGCTGCTGTTCCATGAAGGCAGCCAAGCTGCTCTCCAAGGCCGTCAACCTGAGTCCAAGCTCAGGAGACTCAGCAGCCCCCGACTCGGGCCCCGACGTCGGCTCCCCCGGAGGAGAGTCTACGAGGACAACTGCACTTACGTGACTCAGGGACTCCGGCTCCACACGAGGTATCTTGGAAGGCCTCTTTGACTCCGAGAGCCCAGGGCGGCGGTCAGGGCTACGCGACCTGGCCCTCGAGGAACCAGGAGCCTCCACTGATGCCGCCCTCATGAGCTTTTTCTTCCTTCTGTGCTCCTGGGTGGGAGACTCCCTTTCAGAGGAACCCCGATGGCACTCAGGGTCGGACTCCCGAGATGTCGAGGCCTCTGATGAAGTCCAGGCCCGGCGGGATGCGGAGTCAGAGAGAATTTGCTCACATTGATGCTGACGGCTCCGAAGCGCCTTCGACAACATTTTGCCGCACGGGCCACAGGCCAGCGGGTCATGGTCGGGCCCGAGGCATCGGAGGCAGCAATCATGTGTGTCGGTGAGAGAAATACGTTTCTTGCACTGATCACACTTTTTGAACCCGCTGGCAGCCATCAGGGGAAAAAGGGCCCCTGCAAGGTCAAAAGACCGGGCTGCCAGTGAAAACACAAAAAGGTGCGAACGCTAGTCATGAATGACAAAAACCGAAAATCAAAACTCCGGACTCGATTCCGGTGTACCGAGCCCAGACAGGAAGGGGAACCGGTGTCGAACCAGATAAGACAACGCAAAAATCGCAGAAAAAAATCAACTTTTTCCGGGTGACACAAACTCACGTCTGTCGGGCTCCGCGGAAAAAGAAAGACTGAGCAAAATAGCACCCTTGGGCGGGAAGGGGACCGCGCAGGCACGCTGCATTCCCAAAGGCTTTCTTTGAAAGCTGGGGAAATGCTCCGCATGGGGGCTCCATCGGCGCCGATGTCACCCATATGTGAGGACTGACTTCCTGCTTGGTCCTGGAGAAGGGTGATATAGGCTCCACTCACAAAGAATAGTAATTGTGGAGGCTCAAAAAACATATATTTAACATCTTTAAATTTCACCAAACATCTACAAAAAACAAAGAACCCGATTCTGAGAGGAGCACTTCTGGGCCGTCCGGACGTCCCCATGCAGGATGGAGCCATTAGGACCCTATTCTGGTCTGCAGGAACAAAACGTTCCCGCGGCATGCAGAATCGGGCTCAAGGACGGCCCAGCATGCCACTGCCTGCCTGCAGGGACATTTCTCTTTGCAGGCCCCTATGGCTCGCCCCCCCTCTTCTCCGCTGCCCGACCCATGACTGGCCAGCCGGAATCTGGATTGGGTAGCAGGGAATAAGAAGCACATCCCCTTTGACCTGGCAGGATGTTCAGGGCCGTGACCGGAATCGGCCCTGTATGTCCTGCTGGCTCGGTCCACTCCCGCTCCGCCCAGATCCTGCCCCCTCCCACCCTCCGTCCTTCTGCTCTGGATGTGCAGGGAGAGCTGGAGGGGGAATCGGGTCCGGACGGCTTGTGGGGCTGCACGTCCTGCCAGGACATGCAGCCCCGCAACCTGCGACTCAGAATCGGGCCCAAAGCCCCTAACTGAATAATTGTAGGGGAATGTTTACTAAAGCACATTAGCTGCTACAGTGGGGATAACGTGGGATGATCGCGCAGCAGTAGCAGTAAATGCATGCCAAATGCAGACATAGCAGATATTTTCTGTGATGTCCACATTTCACATGGTAACCACGGGCTGGATGGGAAGCAGGTGAGATTAGGGTGGAGAGTGGGCGTGCCTGCAACATGCGATTACTATAGATGTTAACATTGTATGGTAATCACCAAAGTTGCAGACACTGTAGGTGCACCTAACTTCACTTCAAAGGGTAGCATTAGCTGCATCTGTGAAGCTGCCAGCCCATGATCCCTGCATTTTCTCTATGGTATCTGCAGGGGAAATGATGGGAATGCCCCCTGTAGATACCATGAGACCTTTGCAGCTATCGCTCGGCATTAGCTGAAAAAGAGTAACACACCTTAATAAACATACACTAGGTCTCATTATCAGAAACTCTATCCTCCTTTTCTGTGTATTTCTAGAAACATCAGGAAAAACAATTTCTCATTACAAAACAATGGTTGACAGCATTTAAAATAGTTTCAAAGTCAAATTTCTATCTGAGACAAATAGAAATGTGACTATCAAAGTAGATGTATCCATAATTCCTGTAGATGATTTAAGAAATGAGGTCCACCATCCACTGGCAATGTTTCAGTCAACTGACTCCCAAGCTCTTGGTCTACGGCTCCGCATTGCACAAACACATCAATGGAGCCCGATGGCTGTGCAGCCTCAGACACAGGAGTACAAGTAGGAGGCTTCCCTTTTCTCTTCCTCCTCATCATAGTAGGCAATGGCTAAAAGGCAAGAAATGTGGAGCTCCAGCATAAGATGTCTGCCATCATGCTCTGTGCCCCACCAACATCTCTTTCAAAAAATTGAAAAAAAAATGTCTTAAGTCCTAATCCCTTTCGATCCTTTCCAACACCGAAAGAATTTTGAAAAACTTTCCCAAGTCCTGAACTCCCTCCCTCTCTCCCAACAACCGATGTAAAACAAAAAAGCCCATGTCCCTCAAACCCCAATTCCCCCTCCCTATATGCTGTATAAAAACCTTGGGGTTGAAATTCAAAGGAAGTTGACATTCACTGGTAACTGAAAGTATAACTTCCTTATTATTTTTTTAAATAATAATATATGGATAATGTTGGGCCAAACATACCTCTAACCAGCTCAACATAAGCTGTATAGTAAAGGGGCAGATGAAGGGCGCAGTAACAAAACTATCTCAGCAGTGGCTATTTTCAGCCACTAAACAGATAGTGGTGGTAATGGTGACTGCATGGTTTGTGGTTTATTTGATATACTGCAAATAAAATACATATATCTAAATGGTTTACATAAAATGATAATAATCATCAAATTATATCGCATATCAGAGGAGACAGAGACATAATCTTTCTCTTTCTCTCTGTGTTCTTCTAAGACTTTACAGCTGCCAGGCTCAATGGATTCCATGACAAGGATTTAGAGGAAAATGAAAGCCCCTTTGGTCAATGGATCTTAAATAGAAGATTGTGAATTATGAGAATCAAAAACAAGTCTGAAGAGTCAGATCTTCAATGTCGTTTTGAGGAGCTTGAGCAAAGACTTATGTCTTAAGTCAGGCAGCAGGCTAAAACAGGAGCCACTACTTGAAATGTAGAGTGATGAAAGACTTCAAGCCTAACTTTAGTATAATGAGATTACCTTGAGAGAATCTAAGAGCATGTGATAGGGAATGAGCAAACTGAATAAAAAGCTGGGAACATTGTGGCACACATTGGGTAAGGGTAAGAATCTTAAACCTCATCCAGTGGATAAGGGGGAGTCAATGTCCTTCTCTCAATAGCAGGGTGACATGGTCAAATTTGTTTGACTCCATACAGTAGCTTCACTCCAGTATCCTGTGTTATTTGAAGTTTGTTGATCAGAGACATGTTACAGCCTTGAAGCAGAGTTGCAATAAGTCCAACCTACTGATGATTAATGAGATGAAAAGTGAGCAGATTTCATTAGGAACAAGCACTGAATGAATTGAACGTATGAGTCTTAACTTTTTTATAAGATTTGAGATGTAGTCCGAATGATAATTTATTATCCAGAAGGACACCAAAAATGTGGATGGAACTCTTCATAGCACTAGAAATATTCTGGATACAAGGGAGGATGGGAAATGTAGGGACATTCTATTGTGAGAAAAGAACATCTTCAAAGCGTTGAATTTATATTTGTGGCTATTGCAAGCAAGTTATTAGTGATATCCTTTATCAGAATAGAGTTGTTTTGATCAAGGGGTGAAAACAACTGACTGTCATTGGCATAAATAAAAATTGCAAAGTCAAGAGATTGCATATTCAGCACCGCTGGCTCTGTATAGCAGTACTAAATATACCTATTAATGTAAATCAAGCTGCTTGCCACTGAATATTGCCCCCTCATGTTCAACAAGCTCATATCACCCTTCTGATATTCAAAGTCTCCTTCCCCACTCAGATCCCTCCTTCCACCTCCTATCCCTCTGGAATTTGCTATTCAGCACTGACCCACGGAGCCACAGCAGGAAAGCTGTCATAAGAACATAAGATATGCCATACTGGGTCAGACCAAGAGTCCATCAAGCCCTTCTGCTGGGGAAGAAGGGATCCCATCATTGGGCTAAGTATGGACTTTCTCCTTCTTCTTTACCATGATAAGTTGTTCTTATCATGGTAAAGAAGTTGTTCTTATCATGGTTGTTCTTCTTTACCATGATGGTTGTTGAACAACCATCAACAAGAAGATTCAAACCGTTCGACAAAGACAGCTTCATTAAAGGCACCTTCGCCCAACTAATTGAAGACTCCACAGACCCCATTACCCTCATTGAGAATTGGAACAACAGTACCAGACAAGCAGCCATGGCAACAAAACCCCTTAACACCCATGCACACAAAGCAATCTAAAACTGACTGGAACATCCCAGTCCTCCGCAGCAAAAAGCGACAACTCCACAAGCAAGAAAGGAAATGGCGCAAAACAAAAGAAAATGAAGACAGAATACATTACTTACAACTTCTGAATGAATGCCACACAGCTGCAGCCAAAGCCAGAGGCAAGCACCACATTAAAATACTCAACTCTGCAATCAACCGACAAAGGTTGCTATTTAACATAGTAAAACTGACAAAATTGCCAACCACCAAAAACCAAGAAATCAAGCTCAACCCTGAACAACTAGCATTACACTACAAACAACTCCATCCTCAACCAGACAACCCTCACCTACCACCTATTGAAAACAAGGAATACCCAGACCCCTGGACCTCCTTCCCAGGAGTCACAAAAAGACAAATCGAAAACATCATAACATTCCTAAACACAATCTCTCTACTTGACCCATGTCCTGTCTTGTGGATTAAGGAGATCAAAAAGGAACTCAGTGGAACACTCACCAAAATCATATAGGCAATACTACAGCAAGGCTTCATGCTCACATCCTTGAAGACCACCTCCATACGCTCAATGCTAAAAAAAACCTACCCTAGATGCCTCAAATCCATCATCACACAGACCCATCGCCAACATACCATTCACAGCCAAGATTACTGAGAAAGCCATACAACACCAACTTCAAGCCCACATAGACAATAACTACTGGACCCTCAGCAAAACAGGATTCCGCCCTTATCACAGTGTGGAAACACTGCTAACCACCCTGATAGATACTCAAATTCAAGGAATGCAACAAATCAACCAAGCCTTCTTACTAATCTTCTTAGACATCTCTTCTGCCTTTGACATTGTAAGCCACCAAATCCTCCTACAATGTCTACGCACCAATGGAATTCAAGGAACAGTGCTCAAATGGTTCACACCCTACCTCGCAGACATCCTACCTCAGAGCAAATAAAGGTCAGACAAAACTCCTGCACTCCATTCAAACAGACACAAGGAGTGCCTCAAGAATTTACCCTCTCTGCCATCCTCTTCAACCTCTATCTCCAACCGCTCAGCTCAGTCATTAGATCACATGGCCTCAAAATCCACATCTACGCTGATGATATTATGATGTGTGCACCAATCAACATAAACCAACCCAATTTGTCTGCTCATCAAGAATTTTTCGCCAAAGTAACTAACTGGCTAAAAGACAAACAACCTCAAGATCAATTACACTAAAACAGAAGCAATCTACATAACAAAATGGTCTACCTCAATCCACACTCATGCCCCTCCAAACAACACTGCACTCAACAGCCAGGACCCTACAAGCTGCAGCAAGACATGACCACATTATGCCTATACTCAAACAGCTCCACAGGCTCCCACTTCAGAGCCAAATAAAATACAAAACCCATCATCCTAACACACAAAGCACTACACTCTGACTCCCCCACACACCTCCACATGCTACTCCAGACCCCCCAACCCCACAGATCCAGACACACATCCACAATGAACACCCTCACAATTCCCTATATCAAAACGAAATCCAACCAGCAAGCATGCAAAAGAGCTTTTCAACTGTACGCTCCATCCACTTGGAACAATCTACCAGACCAGCTCAGAAATACAACAGACCTCAAGTCCTTCAGGAAACATCTGAAAACCCACTTATTCTCAGAACATTTCAACCCTATCACCTAATCCAACCCCTTCAATGGGAGCAAAACCGGACTGACTAATTTCCCACTGTCATATATACCTCCTAATGGTATATAATTATGATCCCTGTTATTGTTGCATGGTTGTAAATAGTTTTCATGATGCTATTTATTGTATTACCACATACGTTCTATGTAAACCTCCTTGATTCGGCGAAAGGCGATATATAAATACAGCTAAATAAAATAAATAAATAAGGAAATTATAAAAGAAATATTTAACAGTACTCACCTTCTTACTGCAGAGCTCACACAGACTGCTATTCATAAATGTCTGCCATCTTGAATCTCCCTCCAACAAGGGAAACATATAAACTTAGACATTTTTTGTCGGAACGTACACCGTGAAGAATCATTTCCTTCTTGCGGTGTAATGTTCCTTTTATTCTTTTTTTAGGGACACAACCCCAACTTTAGGTTATTAAGAGGATCTTAACCCCTCAACACCAACCGGTAATAACTCCTCATTCATCAAAGGCTAACTTGCCAAAATGGAAAAGTCCACTTAGCCAATTCAATGTGATTACTTTCTTTCCAAGCGTAGATCTTCAATCCTCTTCTATGTTGCAAGGAAACCCTCACAGTCACAGCCAAGATGACTTCCCAAACACCTGTTTGTAGCAACCACCTCGAGATCCCAAGATCACGAGACAGAACCCAACGTTGTGTTTCAAGCCAAAGAATCTCCTGGCCCTTCTTCAAACTGTGTTGCTCATCTCCCAACCGGAAGCCCCCTTATTTGAACTTCCTAAAATGATCATATGACCGGTTGATCATAACGCAAAGGCCTCTGCTGGTTGAAGTCCTCACTTCCTCCCTCAAATAATGCTCCACCAGTCCAAAGACGAATTCAGACCCTGTGGTGTTAAGGACTCAAGGGTATAAATCCGAAATTGTTCACGATAACATAAATGGGCATCGCGATCTCCCCCCTTAACATTAAATGGGATGTGGTCCAATATTCTCCAACGTAAGTCCGTAAACTGATGATCATTCTCCTGACAATGTGTTACTATCGGAGCTGATAGCACTCCATTCGTTATACGGGAACGACGTTCTTGAAGCCATTTTTTCATCGTTCTAGAGGTCTTACCAATGTAGATCTTTGGGCACGGGCAGACCAGCATATATACAACAAATGACATCTGGCAATTAGTAGGAAACTTGCTAAGCACCTGCCGATGCTGCAAAGGGTGTTCCCAATCCATAAACATAAGAACATAAAATATGCCATACTGGGTCAGACCAAGGTCCATCAAGCCCAGTATTCTGTTTCCAACAGTGGCCAATCTAGGTCATACGTACTGTGTGTGGTGAAGTTGGCCCTTCAGAAGAAATGGATGTTGAGGAAAATCCTGAGAGCAGAGCTAACTCACACAGGATTTCCAAAACTGACCTGAAAAAAACACAGTGCTCTGCTGAGCCGAAGACACACCCCGTACAGGGGAGGAGTTAGGCTTCAGCTCTGATTGGGCACACCCAAGGGAACGGCAGGAAGTGCCGGGAATTGAAGCCCTTTTTAAAACCTCAGAGAGAGCTGAAAGAGAGAGGAGGAAGGAGGAGAAAGGTGAACAGGTTGTTGTTGCAGAGAGGACCACAGAGAATATCCCAGAGGATAGCATGGAGAAGGATATCCAAGTCCAAAAGAACGTTGTGAGAGGAGTGCAGAGTACTGGAACCCTAGAAGCAAGGAGAAGAGCACTAGGACCTTGTGAGAAGACAGAACCCCGGAAGAGTCAGCCTGGGAGTCTAACGTACCCTGCAAGAAACTCTTACTGCCGGGAAAAGCCTAGACCTAGCCAGCCTCGAGAAAGCAGCACGTGGAGAAAAGGTACTTCTAATGCCAACAAGCAGTGCTATAAAGACAGAGAACTACAGCCAGGAGAAAGTTTTCCTAAGAGAAGTTCTTTTATAGATGCCTCTAAACAAGCACAGTTTCCTAATTTGTATGCTTGGCTGAAGAAACCTTCATATAGTGCTGAACTGTGCAAACCTAACTTTGCTACCGACGTAGCAAATGCTGAGTTAAGCTGCTGAAGTTTATGAATAGCTGAGTTAAAGCTAATTTGATTTCACTGCTTCCTGAGTTCCTGTTTTCCTCTGTTTATCCTAAAAGTTCTACTTTTTGCGTTTGTTGCTTTGAGCTTTTGATGCGCTGGAAACTATCCCCAAGACAGATAAATTTTCTTGCTTGCCTAACCACATCTGGTCACGACTACAATTCTTCCCTAAGGAATATACAAGAGCACTACAGTTCCCAAGATTCATTGGGAACCGTGCCAGCTAATTCTTCAAGGGACAATATAAGGCCACTCCTGCCTGTAAGCTCGAGGGCGCAGGCAGGAGCGTCACATGTGACAAGGAAGCCTGTTTTGAGCCTATGAGTATAGAAAAGGCCAATGACTTTAACTTAGAGAAAGGAGAAATCCCTGCAGGGCATGGATTTCAGGCCTCTCATAGAGAAAGAAACCTGAGGGAGAGAAAGTTCAGGCAGCCACACCCTAACTCCTATGACGTAACTGCAGGCTTGAGAGGTGATTACAATCACCTGGGAGGAGTGGAGGAAGGGCTGGAGCCCTGGAGAGGGAAATATAAACCCCTGCTAAAGCAGAGGAAAGGGGAAGCTCAGAGGTCTCAGGAGGTTCGGAAGACTCAGAGGATTCAGGGGAATCAGGAGTGGAACCAGGAGCACCTGCAGATCTCCAGGAGAGAACCCAGAGAGGAATACAGAGAGCTGTTCCAGAGAGGCTGGAAGGAGGCAAGGAACCGTAGCGAGCACAACCAGGGAGAACTGCCCAGTGCTTCAGGTACTGACTGTCTTTATCGGGGAGAGTTGAACTCAGGAGAGACATTAGAACCCCCAGGGAGGCTGTATTCTGAGCACTGTGTCCAGAGCTCAGAACAGGACACTGCCCTAACAACACCAGAGGATATGCAGATTGAGTTGGCAGGGGAGGAATTGCAAGATCTAGATATCCCCATGGACTGTACCCTGTGTCAAGCTACAAGCATTGAATCATTATGCTAAAGGCTAGCATTGAATGAGAAAGTCTCCTAGAAGCAGGTAACTGGAATTGAGCCAGGAATTGGGTTTGAAGAAAACTCCACGTGTTTGCATTTCTCAGGCAAAGTGCTGAGTCACGCTGAAGAGAAAGCTTGTGAATGTTTGTTACTTGTTTTCTTATTTTGAGTTTAAAACCTATCCTGAAAGGAAGGAGGGAAAGAAGAGGTTGTTACAGAGGAACTGAGTTATTCTTTTGCTGTTAAGTGCTTCACAAACACAAGGTTAAAAAGAAGTATTTTTACCTTGCTGAGCAGAGGTGTTTCTCTAAGACTGAGCAACGTTGTTAACCAGCTGCATGTGTTTAAAAGACTGTGAAGCAGTTATACTGATGTAAATGCTCTGTTGCAAACAATCCTGAATGGACAAAATTCCTGTGTACAGTTTACTTGAACCTTTACTTTAAAATAAATTCTGTCATTTGCCTTAACATCGGACCATGACTACACTTCTTCTTAAGAGCCAAACTACATGTACCAGAATCCAACTGAGGAAAAGCTAGTTTATTTGAGCTCACCAAGAGAAGTTCTCCGTTACCTTGCCCCTCTAAGCCAGAGGCCAGGGGCAAGGGCGTGACAGTACCTAGAACTTTCCCCAAAAGACACAGGTTCCGCAATGCTTGTACTGGGTCAAGCATTGATATCCTGGGTCCCTTCTTAATAATGGTTTATGGACCTTTCCTCCAGGAACTTGTCTAAACCTTTTTTAAACCCAGCTACACTAACAGCCTTTACTACATCCTCCGGTAACAAATTCCAGAGTTTGATTACACGTTGAGTGTAAAAATATTTTCTTTCATTAGTCTTAAATAGTTTACCCTGTAGCTTCATTGCATGTACCCTAGTCTTTCTATATTCTGATAACGTAAAAATCGATCTACGTTTACCCGTTCCACTCCGTTCATTAATTTATAGACTTCTATCATATCTCCCCTCAGCCGTCTCTTTTCCAGGTTAAAGAGCCCTAACCTTTTTAGCCTTTCTTCATAGGAGTATCCTTCCATCCCCTTTACCATTTTGGTGGCTCTTCTCTGAACCTTTTCTAATAACGCTATATCCTTTTTAAGATACGGTGACCAGAATTGCACACAATATTCAAGGTGCAGTCTCACCATGGAACGATATAGAGGCATTATAATATCTTTTGTTTTATTTTCCATTCCTTTCCTTATCATACCTAGCATTCTATTTGCTCTCTTGGCTGCCGCTGCACACTGGGCCGAGGGTTTTAACATGTTATCCACAATGACGCCTAAATCTTTTTCCTGGGTGGTGGTTCCTAATGTGGAACCTTGCATCGTGTAATCATAGTTTGGGTTGTTCTTCCCTAGGTGCATAACTTTGCACTTGTCCACATTAAATTTCATCTGCCATGTTGATGCTCAGTCTTCCAATTTATCAAGATCCTCTTGCAATTTTCCACAATCCTCTTGGGTTTTAACAACTTTAGTTTTGTGTCATCTGCAAATTTGATAACCTCACTCGTTATTCCACTTTCCAGGTCATTTATGAATATGTCAAAAAGCAGCGGACCCAGCACAGATCCCTGGGGTACACCACTACTCACCTTTCTCCACTGGGAAAATTGGCCATTTAGCCCAACCCTCTGTTTTCTATCTTTCAACCAGTTCTTGATCCACAGTAGTACACTGCCTCCTATCCCATGACTCTTTAGTTTTGCCAAAAGTCTCTGATGAGGGACCTTGTCAAAGGCTTTCTGAAAGTCCAGATATACTATATCAACCGACTCACCTTTGTCCACCTGTTTATTCACACTTTCAAAAAAACATAACAGATTAGTAAGACAAGATCTTCCTTGTCTAAAGCCATGTTGGCTGTCTCCCATTAGGCCATGACTATCTACATGCTGAGTAATTTTATTCTTTATGATGGTTTCTACCATTTTTACCGGTACTGACATGAGGCTCACCGGTATGTAGTTTCCCGGATCACCCCTGGAACCCTTTTTAAAAATTGGTGTTACATTGGCGATCCTCCAATCTTCAGGTATTAGAGATGATTTTAATGATAGTTCACAGATTACTAATAGCAGGTCTGCAATCTCATATTTCAGTTCTTTCAACACCCTTGGATGTATACCATCCAGCCCAGGTGATTTGCTACTCTTCAGTTTATCTAATAGTTGTAATACATCTTCCCAATGTATCGATATTTCCTTCAGTTCTTCTGCACCTTTAAATACCACCTCAGTCATAGGTAACATCCCTACATCTTCCTCAGTAAAGACCGAAGCAAAGAATTCATTCAGTCTCTCTGCTATCGCCTTGTCGCCTCTTAGTGCCCCTTTAACTCCTCTATCATCTAATGGAGCAACTGACTCTCTCACAGGTTTTTTGCTACGAATGTACTTGAAAAAATCTTTATTTCGCGTTTTTGCTTCCGCAGCAAGCTTCTTCTCAAATTCTCCCTTTGCCTGCTTTATCAATGCCTTGCATGTGACTTGCCAGTGCTAGTGCTGTTTCCAGGTTTCGTCGTATGGCTCTTTTTTACATTTCCTGAAAGATGCTTTTTTGGCAACAACAGCCTCTCTGACCTCACCTTTAAACCATGCTGGCAGTTTTTTGGACTTCCTTCCACTTTTCTTAAAGCGTGGAATACAGCTGGTCTGGGCTTCCAAGATAGTATTTTTGAACAACACCCAAGCTTGATGTAAGTGTTCCTTTTAGTTTTTTCTTAACTATTTTCCTCATTTTATCATAGTCTCTCTTTCGAAAGTTAAAAGGTAGTACTGTGGATTTCCTTACTATCCCTCCTCCACTAATTAAATCAAAGGCGATCATGCTATGATCACTATTGCCAAGTGGCCCCAACACCCTTATCTCTTGCACTAGATCTGGTGTTTCACTAAGGACTAGGTCTCATATGGCTTCCCCTCTGGTCAGTTCATGAACCAGCTGCTCCAAGAAGCAGTCATTTATGTCATCTAGGAACTTTATCTCCCTAGCATGTCCTGCCGTGACACTGACCCAGTCGATACCGGGGTAATTGAAATCACCCATTATTATTACTGCGCTGTAACTTTTGCTAGCTTCATTGATTTCTTTGAGCATTTCATCATCCATTTGTTCATTCTGGCCAGGCGGTCGATAGTACACCCCCACTGCCATCGCCTTCCCCTTTTTACATGGAATTTCAATCCATAGAGATTCTACAGCAAATTTTGTTTCCTGCAAAACTTTAATCCTTTCTGACTCAATGCCCTCTCTAACATAGAGCGCAACCCCTCCACCAATTTGATCAGCTCTATCATTACGATATAGTTTGTACCCAGGTATCACAGTGTCCCACTGATTGTCCTCCTTCCACCATGTCTCTGATATTCCAATCATATCTAACCTCTCATTTAGTGCTATATAGTCTAACTCTCCCATCTTATTTTTTAGACTTCTAGCATTTGCATGCAAGCATTTTAGAGACTGTATTTTATTCATATTAATTTGGCTATTGGTAGACATGGGTATTTTGGGATCTTTAAGCTCTGTCTGCTCCATACTTGAGGGCATTTGGGCAACTTTACTTTTTTTTGGAACCTCTCTGCTTTTGGTAGTATCCTTCAAGGATACATTCTTCTGAACCATCCGCTCTTGGGCGACTGTCAGCTTTCCTCTATTATCTAGTTTAAAAGCTGCTCTATCTCCTTTTTAAAGGTTAATGCCAGCAGCCTGGTTCCATCCCGGTTAAGGTGAAGCCCATCCCTTCAGAAGAGCCCCTCCTTTCCCCAGAATGTTCCCCAGTTCCTAACAAATCCAAAACCCTCATCTCTGCACCATTGTCTCATCCATGCATTGAGACTCCGGAGCTCTGCCTGCCTTTTGGGTCCTGCAAGTGGAACGGGAAGCATTTCGGAGAACGCTATCCTGGAAGTTCTGGATTTCAACTTCCTACCTAAAAGCCTAAATTTAGCCTCCAGAACCTCCCTACCACATTTTCCTATGTCATTGGTACTGACATGTACCAAGACAGCAGACTCCTCCCCAGCACTATCTAAGACCTTATCTAGGTGGCGCGTGAGGTCCGCTACCTTCACACCAGGCAGGCATGTTACCAGGTGATCCTCATGTCCACCAGCCACCCAGCTATCTACATGCCTAATGATCGAATCACCAACTATAACAGCTGTCCTAACCCTTCCCTCATGGACACATGGCCCTGGAGAAACTTCCTCGGTGCGAGAGGGTTTTACATCACCTGGAGGACAGGTCCTAGTTACAGGATCACTTCCTGCCACACCAGGGTGATGCTCTCCTGTCACATGACCTCTCTCCCCCATGGCCTTCTAATGTTAAATCACAAAAATCACAATTAGTATATTTGAAATGTCCAGCCATTCCTAATTCCTGCTGATGATCATAATTATGTACTACCCAATCCGCAATATTTTTCCCTCTTTGAAAGGCAATCATCAGTAGTTTTTCAAAACATGGATGTAATGATAAAATCGGCCAATGGGTTTTCAAAATTTTCATCACCTCAGTTGCTCTTGGCATGTAAGGCAATACGCCCACATAAGAGGGGGAACCCTCCAGATCCGTAGAAAAAGAATTTTGAGCCGTAGAAGAAAAAATTTGATCCCCCGAATCCCATCACTCAGCATGATTAAATCGGGCCCTACGATATGCACGATTGATTATAGATCGTGGATATCCCCGTTCAAATAAACGAGTCTTCAAGGACTTGGCTTGTATCTTAAAGTCCTCTACAGAAGAACACAATTGACGTAGCCTGATGAACTGACCTACCGGCAAGCCCCTCTGTAAGGGACCCGGGTGATAACTTCGGTAATGCAATAAAGTGTTTCTTTGAACTTCTTTCCGATATAACATGGACCGAACTTCTGAATGATATTTATATAACCGCAAATCTAAAAAATCAATGGTATCCTTATGAAAGTTCGGTGTAAATTGCAAATCTGGTGACAAAGTATTAATCCAGGTAAAAAAAATACTTGTAATTTCATCTCCGTGTCAACCCAAAAGAAAAAGATGTCATCTAAAAATCTTGTCCACATCCAAATACAGGAAAACCAATCTGAGGGGTAAATGAAAGTAGACTCAAATTCTGCCATATAGAACGTTGCTGGAGGAAGTGAGGACTTCAACTACCAGAGGCCTTTGCATTATGATCAACCGGTTGTATGATCATTTTAGGAAGTTCAAATAAGGGGGCTTCCGGTTGGGAGATGAGCAACACAGTTTGAAGAAGGACCAGGAGATTCTTTGGCTTGAAACACAACGTTGGGTTCTGACTCGTGATCTTGGGATCTCGAGGTGGTTACTACAAACAGGTGTTTGGGAAGTCATCTTGGCTGTGACTGTGAGGGTTTCCTAACGACATAGAAGAGGATTGAAGGTCTACGCTTGGAAAGAAAGTAATCATGTTGAATCAGCTAAGTGGACTTTTCTGTTTTGGCAAGTTAGCCTTTGATGAATGAGGAATTATTATTACCGGTTGGTGTTGAGGGGTTAAGATCCTCTTAATAACCTAAAGTTGGGGTTGCGTCCCTAAAAAAAGAATAAAAGGAACATTACACCGCGAGAAGGAATTGATTCTTCAAGGTGTAGGTTCCGACAAAAAATTTCTAAGTTTATATGTTTCCCTTGTTGGATGAATATAAATGTGGGAGATATAGGGGGGGGGGGGGGTCGATGTTTAAGGGATCTTGAATCTCCCAGCACCACCTGCACCCACAATTTCAAACCAAGCTCCATGCTATCAATATTCTAGTTACTTTATTTGCAATACTTGAGCCAGCTCACAAAACGTTTAACCAAATTGGTTGTATAAAAGAAAAATGTGAGGGAGATATGACGACATGGGTATGAGAGGGCATCTTTGTGGGAGTTCTGGCATCTACAGCTTTGCTTTGGTTCTTACTTTTAATTCTTATGATTGTATTTATGATGGTTGTGAAGCTTAAGTGCAAGGTAAGGAGCTTTGCCTCCCAAGCCTCAAACACCAGGTCCTGAGAAGCAGTTAAAATTCCCAATTTTGCCGTGCTTATGCCTGCTTCGTGAAATTAGTGTTTTTCATTGGCAGGTATCAGAGGAATTATCTTCCTTGGAATTGGAGGTGATTTTGAGTCCTGGTGCCTGAAACACTCTCAGAGCCCTCAATTTAGGATGGTAGCATCATTGGGCGTCTCAGTGATAGCCAAAGTGCAACAGCAGTTTTTGTCCCTCGAAGAGTTAGTATCAGAGGGGTTTTGACTTCTCAGGATGCATTGTTTACTGCCAAAGTAAAAACTTCCAACTATTTGCAGATGGTGGACTTCAAAGCTAACATGACATGACTGGAGGAGACAGCAGGAGGTGATGTTTAGCTAAGATGAGTAAACTTCAGTTATCCATCTTGGCCTCTGCTCACCCCGAATCAGGTGCAAGTTTCTTAATTAAACTCCCAGCGGTAACTTTGTATTCCATTTGGGCCACATTAGTTAGGTTGGGGACCTTAGTAACACAATGCTCTAAGAACGTTGGATCATTAAAAGCAAGGCTTGGGTCATAAGCTATGCTGCAAGCAACTGTTACGGGGGGCTTGCTAAGAGAATGAGTTGTCTAGAGTAGAGCAGTCCTCTAAAAAGATTTATAAATAAAAGCTCCACTCTACCATAAGTTTTACTTTCTGCAACATATTTTACTTCTAATATATATTTACATGCATTGTGGCCTTGTTGCCCATTTGAAAGAGCACTTTAGGATTAACATCTTTTCTAATATAAAGCCAAGAACAGTGCAGATGGAAGATGAAATAGAAACCATTGCTAAAAAGCTAGGGAGTGAACATCATGTCATGTAAAAGTGACGTTTCAATCTCCATGCTTATCAGGCAGACAAACCCAGGGACCCAAGAAAACCATCTTCTCTGCATAAAAATAGCTTCTACCTCTGCCATTGTAAAGCTCAGCTCCACACTTCGGCAGCTTGCAATAAGCAGGTATTGATGTTTGCTTTGCTATGGTAGAACATCAAGATTTATTGACCTCGAGAAAAATATTCATGAAGGTGATGCAGAGGTCAAGACTTCCCTTAGAAGGTAATAAATCTGGATGTTCCCTATGAACAAAGGTGAAATTCTGCTTAGTGTCTTGTGCTGTTTAGCTTTTTTAATTTAACAAGCAATTTTTATAAAAGAAAATTCTCTCTCAAACAAATGTGATTTTCTGTGATTTTTCAGTGAACAGGCAGGTTTGCATGAAGGCAACACAATCTGCTACTTGCAACAGCTAGATTTATATTTGTGGATTTTTTTACCTTAACCACTGAAAGTAATTTTATAATAGAGCACCTAATTTAAAAGTGCAAATAGGCACCTACATAAGCTCTACTTTATAAAAACATATACAGTAGGTGCTTATGGCCCTCATTCTCAAATGCAGGTTGTGGGGCTGCACGTCCGGGCAGCCCTGCAAGCCGTCTGTATCCTATTCCTCCACCGGCTCTCCCTATATGTCCTGTGTATCAGGACGGGGAGATCCAGCGGGGAGTGGGAGGAAGCGGGATCAGGGTGGGCCAGTCCGGCTGCATGTACAGGGTTGATTCAGGTCACGGTCCTGTACATGCTGCCAGGACGTGCTGCTTATACCACTTCAGAGGTGGTATAAGCAGCACAATTTGCCAGATCGGGGCAGGGGAGCCACCCCCGGGGCCAGAGCCAGGTGCAGGGGGGGGGGTCCCCCACCGCCCGATCCAGGCCGCAGGAGGCCAGCCATGGGTCGGCGGTGGGGATTTGGGGGGCTGGAGCCATGGATGCTGGGCTGTCCTCGGGCCCCGATTCTGGCTCCCTCGAGAATGTTTTGTTCCCACAGACCAGAATCGGATCCTAATGGCCCTGTCTTCAGTGGGGACGTCCGGACGGCCCGGGCATCCCCCTCCTGGAATGGGGCTCCACGTCTTTATAAAATATTAGCATAAGTAGCAGAAATCACATGAATGCAGACACAGATGTTCCTATCTGCTTGAGAGCATATTTAAATGTGGCAGAAATCACACCTTGAATAAAGGCACGGACATTTCTAGCTGCTTGAGAGCATATATAGATGTTCATGCATAACTTATACGTGCTCTTGAGAACTTTAATGTATTTTGTAATCTACACCTATACTTGTGAACTCTACCCCTGTTCCATCCAGACTACGCCTCTGGCTACGCCTCCCAGCAAAGTATACACCTTCATGTCATCACATGTACTTGTATGCCAGTTGGAATTCTATAACAGACCATTTATGCACATATGTGGTCACATAAGCATGAAAATGGCTTTATAAAATTACTGCTTGGGCAGGAAAGGAACAATATATATGTGCCTATTTGCTTTTTTAAAATTACCCTAGGGAAAGTAGATACCACATTTATACCTGCTTAGAGGCAGGTATAATTGTGAGCATGTACAATTGTGGTCAACATTATTGGCACCCTTGCAGTTCAACCCTTTAATGTCCAATTTGTCCTACAAAAATAGTGGCCAGTGAAATGGCTTTGAATTATATATGCATACATATTTGACACATAAAAAGTCAAATAAAACAAGACCAATTAAAAAAGGAAATAGTAGGAAATATTATAAAAACTGGGACATTGCCAGAACATAGAAACATAGAAACACAACGGCAGAAAAAGACCACATGGCCTATCTAGTCTGCCCTTCGATATCACTACAATAGTCCCATTTTTTCCTTTAGAGATTTTGTCCCATGCTTTTTTGAATTCAGATACTGTAATCATCTCTACCACTTCCACTGGGAGACTATTCCATGCATCTACCACACTTTCTGTAAAGAAGTATTTCCGCATATTACTCCTGAGTCTATCCCTTTTCACCCTCAACCTATGTCCCCTCGTAGCAGAGCTTGCTTTCAATTGAAAGAGGTTCTTCTGTGCATTTATGCTATGGAGGTATTTACAAGTCTCTATCGTATATCCCGCCTTTCTTCTAAAGTATACATATTAAGATCCTTAAGTCTGTCCTCATATGCTTTATAACAAAGAACACTAACCATTTTAATAGTCACTCTCTGCACCGACGCCAACATGATTATTACAGTATCATATCATGTATCAGCAATAAAAGGAGAGAGTTAGAAAACTTCATATCAGAAATAACTTTGAAGCCACCTTTTGACTGTTGATATGTTGAACTTGATTCATAATGTGTTTGTTTTTCCTATAGTGCCATTTTTTGCTAGTTCCTTCTAATGCACCAACCAATGAAATGCTTACAGCGTCGACAGAGATGCTATATGGGCAGCAGCCATTAATGGACTTTGACTCTGCTTTGCTGTGCTTTCCTTTAAGAATGGATGTTTGCTAGATAACTATGCCATTTTCTGCTAGTGCTTTCTGATGCAGCAACCAGTGGAAAGCTGACAGCATCAAGGCTGAGGCAATAGTTTACAACACACAAGAAGATAATATGAATTTTCTATACATTTGTACTGCTGTGGTATTTGTCAGTGGTTAGAATTATGATGTTAATGTCTGGGGCATGGAACTGGCTTATGTTTTAACTTTATAGCGTAGTTACTCACCTGTAACAGGTGATCGCTGGGAACAGTAGGAATTTAGTCTTCACATATGGGTATCGTCGGTACCGATGGAGCCTGCGCAGGAATGCTCCCCAGCGTCCAATAGGAACGCTTTTGGGAGCATCCCTCAGCACATGCGCGCTGCCTTTCCGCCTTTCCAACTGTCCCTCTTCAGTTAAGTTTGTAGCTAAGTGAAAGGATAGAGGGAGAGAGGAAAGAGACAAAGAGATAGAGAGACAACTCCTAAGGAAGGTGGCTGGGTTGTGAAGACTAAATTCCTGCTGTTCCCGGAGATCACCTGTTACAGGTGAGTAACTACGCTATCTCCAGGAACAAGCAGGAATATAGTATTCACATATGGGGACTCCCTAGCTGAAGATGCCAGGGAGATAGCCCCAGGAAGGTGCCACCCTAGAAAGGTGGGAATCCTTCCTCCCATGGATCTCTGGCATTCCACCAGGGTTGGTGGGTAGGAGCTGAATTAGGTCTGAAAGAGATTTTGAAGAACAGCTTGGCCAAAGAAGGCATCCCGACGGGAGGCTTTATCCAGGCAGTAGTGGGCTGTGAAGGTGTGTACTGAAGCCCAGGTGGCTGCTCAACAAATGTCATCGATAGACACAGAGTGGAGATTAGCCATGGAAGTTGCCATGGCTCTCACGTTATGAGCTGTGACATGGCCATGAAGAGGAAGACCCTTACTCTCATAAGCAAAGGATATGCATTGGGCAATCCATTTAGATAAAGTTCTTTTGGAGACTGGAAGTCCCAAATGACTAGGGTCAAAAGCCATAAAACGTTGCGAGGACTTTCTATATTGCTGTGTTCTCTGTAGGTAAAAGGCTAAGGCTCTTTTACAATCCAAAGTATGAAGGTTTCTTTCTGCACTAGAGGCGTGAGGCCTCGGAAAAAATACAGGAAGACAAATTGATTGATTCAAATGAAAAGGCGAAACCACCTTTGGCATAAAGCGTGGATGAGTTCTAAGAACAACCTTATCATGATGAAACCTAGTATAAGGAGGATCAGCCACTAAAGCTTGCAGTTCACTAATGCGACGTGCAGAGGTGATTGCAATTAGGAAGATGACCTTCCAGGTCAAAAACGTAAGGGTTGTAGTGGCTAAAGGCTCAAAAGGCGGCTTCATGAGCTGCCCAAGAACTAGATTTAGATCCCATGCCACCGGTGGTGGCTTAATGGGAGGTTTGGTTAATAGAAGACCTCTCATAAATCGGGATATGAGTGGATGAGAGGAAATTGGGTGTCCATTCAGAGGCTTATAAGAAGCTGCAATTGCACTAAGATGGACTCTTACCGAATTGGTCTTTAGACCAGAATTCGATAAGTGAAGGAGATACTCTACTATCAATTCTAAAGGTATGACAAGAGGGTTTAATCCCTTCTTGGAGCACCATATAGTAAAACGTTTCCACTTGAAGGCATAAGATCTTCTTGTGGAAAGTTTCCTAGAAGCCTGAAGGATATCCTTTACCTATTGGGACAGGTTGAAATCCTGGAGGTCTAAGCCTTCAGCAACCAGGCCGTGAGATGCAGGGACTGGGGATTCTGGTGCCATAGCGTCCCGTCCTCTTGGGAAAGGAGATCTGGAGCATGCCCTAATTCCAGAGGTGCAGCTTGAGAGAGACGTAGAAGCAGGGGATACCATGCTTGGCGTGGCCATCGTGGCGCTATGAGAATCATGCAACCCCTGTCTCTCTGAAGTTTGAAGAGTGTTTTGGGGATGAGGGGAATGGGTGGGAAGGCATAAAGGAAGTCCTGACCCTAGTGAAGGAGGAAGGCATCCCTTGCCTGACAATTGTGAGCCGGAATCCTGGAACAGAACCGGGGAAGTCCAGCATTCACTGGACTTGCAAAGAAGTCTATGTCTGGAGTGCCCCAGAGATGAAATATTTTTGGCACCTGGTCTAGGTGGAGGGACCACTCGTGAGGCAGCAGTACTCGACTGAGTTTGTCTGCCCAAAGGTTTTGAATGCCTGGAAGATATACCACTAGAAGGTGAATTTGATACTCTCTGGCGAGGGCCCACAGTCGTAAAGCTTCATTGCATAAAGACAGAGAGCCTGTCCCGTCCTGCTTGTTCACATAGAACATGGCTACTTGATTGTCCGTCTGGACTAGGACTGTCTTGTAGCTGAGCTGGGCGTGGAATACTCGAAGAGCTAAACAGATTGCTCTTAATTCCAGGAGGTTTATGTGTAGACCAGCCTCCCTGGGTAGAGAGCTGATTCAGGTGTGCTCCCCAACCCACCTGTGATGCGTCTGTTGTTAGGATGGCCTGAAAAAGGGGTTGATGAAAAGGAGACCCCACTGTCAGATTTTCTAGTGATTGCCACCATTGGAGGGAAAAAATTAGACATTGAGAGTTTCATATTTTGTCTGATAAAAGACCTATGGCCTGTGTCCACTGTGTGGATAGCGTCCACTGAGCTGCTCGCATGTGGAGGCGAGCATATGGGACTACATGAACTGTGGATGCCATATGTCCCAGCAACTGTAGTAGTTCTTGAGCAGTTAGGGAGGATTTCCCTGCTGCTTGAGAAGCTAGTTGCATTATGTGAAGACACCGGGCCTGTGGAAGGAAAGCCTTTGCCTGCCTGGTATCTAGACAGGCCCCTATGAATTCCAGGCATTGGGAAGGAACAAGTTGGGATTTTGGGAAGTTTATTACCAACCCCAAGTATTGGAGGATTCGCATTGTGCGAGACAGTGCAGTGCTGGCCTCTGCAACTGTAGGGGCTCGAATGAGCCAGTCGTCGAAGTAAGGGAAGACGAAAATCCCCAGGGTTCACAGAAATGCAGCTACTACTGCCATGCATTTCGTGAATACCCTTGGTGCTGAAGCTAGACCAAAGGGAAGAACCCTGTACTGGAAATGTTTTCCCCTGAAAAGGAGTCATAAGAATTTCCTGTGATCTGGATGGATCAGAATGTGAGTGTATGCATCCTTTAAGTCTAGAGAGCAAAGCCAATCCTGGCTTTGAAGGTATGGCAGAAGAGTTCCTAGAGAAATCATTTTGAACTTCTCTTGAAACAGGTATTTGTTCAATTCTCTGAGGTCTAAAATGGGTCTGTGTCCTCCTGTTTTCTTTGGAATAAGAAAATAGGGGGAGTAGAACCCTGCACCCCGTTGAAGAATGGGTACCTCCTCTATTGCCCCTTGGGCAAGAAGTGTTGAGACCTCGTGATCTAGCAGATCGTCTGTGGAAGTTGGAGAATTGAATTGTTTTAGAATTGTAGGAGGGGGCATGCTGTGAAAATGGAGCTTGCACCCCTCTCCTACAATGGACAGAGTCCAATCTTCTGCTGTTATCTGATGCCATCTGTTGGCAAAGTGGTATAACCTGCCTGGGATATTGGGGGGTTGGGAACCCCTCAGAGGCAGGAAGGCTAAGCCCTCTAGGAAGGAGTCAAAGCCCTTGAGGGGGCTGAACCTGCAGAGCTGGTTGGGCTCTCGGGCCTTTTGGCTTCTTTTGCTGTCTAGTTTGTCCCTTTTGGGCAACCTGACCCTGAGTTTGACTCTGCTGGGTATAGGAAAGATAAAATTTCCTCTTTTTGCTGAAAGAGCGTTTTTTATAAGGCTTCTTTTTGGCTGGAGTGGTGGTAGATTTCGACAATCTAGCTAGAGTAGTACTGTCAGCATCTAACTCGTTAGCCTTTTCCTGCCAGTTCTTGACAAAAAGATTCTCTCCCGTGCAAGGAATGTTGCCTAACTTGTCCTGTACCTGAGTCTCCAAGTCTGATGCCTGAAGCCAGGCAATCCATCGTGCGCTAATGGCAATAGCAGAGGTTCTGCTGATGCATTCAAAGCAGTCAAAGGCTGCACGATTTACAAACTGGGAGACATTTTGAGCATGCTTAACTAGAGCAAGAAAGTCTTGTCTCTTGTTATCTGGGAGAAATGGGCTCATAAGCTCCAAGTCTCCTGTAACTTCCTTGAGGAACATTCCCATATATAGTATATATGAACTGATCCTAGCTGAAAGCATGGAAGCCTGAAAAGATCAGTGCCCAAAAGCGTCCAGAGTCCTGCATTCACGACCTGGAGGATTGGATGCATGCCTCTTTGCACTTTTCATCCTACGCATGGCTGACTCCACCACCATTGAATGGTGTGGTAGCTGAGTCTTTTGAAATCCAGGACATGGCAGAACTTGATACATAGTATCAAGTCTCCTAGAGTGAGGAGATGTAGTCAGAGGTGTCTCCCACATTCTGAGCATCAAGTTATGCAGAATTTCATGGATGGGCAGAGTGGCTGCCTCCTTTGGAGCTTTAGGATATTGGAGAATTTCCAATTCCTTTGCTCTGGGGTTCCTCTTCAGGAGCCACCGTGATTGAAAGGCCCTTGGCCATATCACAAATCAAATCCTGAAAAGTCATGTCCTCTGGAGGTGACATTATGCATTGGGGAGAAGAGGGATCTTCTGGGAGAAACCCTCTAGTACCAGCAGAATTGTCAGAGTCTTTGGAATTGGAGGATTCGAAGTATTCCTGACCACGATGCTCATGCAAAGCATGGTCCCGGTACCGATCTGTCGATTCCAGCCAAAGATGGCGTGGGAAGAATTCCCACCAGGGCTGGTACCATCGGTACCGGTACCGGTGTCTGTACCGGTGTAGGTACCGGCATCGGTGCTGATGTCGGTACCGGTGCCCGTTGGACCAACGGTACCGCAGCTGAGAGAAGAGCTGCGATGCTGCGTTCGATAGCGAGGAACCTCTGGTCTATCGATGCTGCCGATGCCTGGGTGTCAGTACCAGTGAAAACGGCCGGGACCCCTGAGCATGGCACAGGTAGTTCTTGCGAGGTCGAGGCCTCGAGAACATCCTGGAACCCCATTGATGCTTTGGAAGCCGAAGCCTCCCACCGGGGCTGCTTTGCCAGTGTGGTTCCCTCAAGGGCAATGTCAATGGCCTCTCGATGCTTAGCAGGAGAGCTACCCTTTGAGGACTGGCTTTTATGTTTAGTTACCTGAGATCCATGGGAAGAAAGAGGAGGCCCTTGAAGATGTCGATGCAATGGATCTGGCATCCGAAGAAAAGAGGGTACCGAGCTTTGCACCCCGGTTCTGTCTTCCTCTTTTAGTCATCCCCATACAGGAGACACATTCAGATAGAGAATGTTCAGGCCCTAAACATTTAAAACACCAATCATGGGTGTCAGTGACAGAAATGGTACCACCACACTTAGTACATTTTTTTAAAACCACTAGTTGGTTTTTCCATGTTTTAGGAATATGGGGCCTAGTGCCCAAAATGGCGCCTAGCACCGAAAAAGAAAAGTTTCTGAAGAGAAACAGTTCAAAGTATAAGTTGTTTTTTTTTTTTTAAAGAAAAGAACCGGCGGTACCGGTAAGCGTCGTGCGGAGGCAAACGCGACCACAAGAAAACAATTTTAAAGACGGAATTTTCTGTGGTGCAGGGTATGGATCCTGTCGGCTCCATGGAAAACGAAGAACTGAAGAGGGACAGTTGGGAAGGCGGGAAGGCAGCGCACATGTGCTGAGGGATGCTCCCAAAAGCGTTCCTATTGGACCCTGGGGAGCGTTCCTGTGCAGGCTCCATTGGTACCGACGATACCCATATGTGAAGACTACATTCCTGCTTGTTCCTGGAGATCCATCTTTATACAACCCAGAATTAGTAATACTGAGGTCAACTGTTGTATTTTGTAATCTTTTTTCTGTATTATACATATCAAGTCAGAAATAAACATACCTATTTTTTATAGCAGTTTTTCATTTTTTGCATTAGTTAAGGTCAGTTGAGTTTGTAGCTGAATAGAAGGAGTGAAAAACAAAAATACAGCCCTACAACTCCATGGGGAGGAGGGCGGATTGTGAAGACTAAATTCCTGCTGTTCCTGGAGATCATCTGTTACAGGTAAGTAACTACACTATCTCCAGGAACAAGCAGGAATGTAGTTTTCACATATGGGACTCCCTAGCTCCCAGAACTCTGAAGAGTTGAACCGAGTCAGAAAGTCGAACAAAGTCATCTGAACCTAGACTTCTCTGCCAAGGAGATCTTGCAGGAAAGTGGGCGGGGGGTAGGAGTTGTGTCTATGTCCCAAAAAGATGTTGAAGGACCAACTGGCCAAAGGCTGCATCCCAGCGGGAGTCCTTGTCCAAGCAGTAATGGGCCACAAAAGTATGGATAGAAGACCATGTTGCAGCTCGGCAAATCTCGTTGATGGCTACTGAAAGTAGGTTGGCCACCGATGTTGCCACTGCACGAACATTATGTGCAGTGACATGACCCATAAGGGTAAGTCCCGCTTTGTCATATGGAGAGAAATATAATCCGCTATCCATCTGGAGAGCATACGTTTAGTTACAGGAAGACCCAGATAATTAGAATCAAGGGAGACAAACAATTGGGAGGACTACCTGATGTCTTCCGTCCTTTGAAGATAGAAGGCTAGAAACCTCTTACAGTCAAATATATGCAGGGTTGCCTCTGCATGAGATGTGTGAGGTCTTGGGAAGAAGACTGGCAAGATGACTGACTGATTGATATGGAAAGGAGTCACCACTTTTGGCAGAAAGTGGGGATGTGTATGAAGGATGACTTTGTCATGATGAGATCTTGCATACGGTGGATGCGCCTCTAAGGCCTGCAGCTCACTGATGCGACTGGCTGAGGTCAATGCGACGAGGAATAAAACTTTCCAAGATAGGTAATGCAGGTGTGTGATTGCTAAGGGTCCAAATGGAGGCTTGAGAAGTTGGACCAATACCACATTATGATCCCACGCTACTGGGGTTAGTCGAAGGGGTGGCTTGGTGCCCCTCATGAAGCATGCCATGAGAGGAACTGTGGAGATGGGTCAACCATCCACAGATTTATGAAAAGCTGAAATAGCACTGAGGTGCACCCGCACCAAATTCATTTTGAGTCTGTGATAAGGAAGCTTATCATAACTCAGGAAGGGGCTATAGAAAAGGTGAAGTGTCTCTGAACAAGCAACCTGTCAGTGCTGGTAGAAATGAGAAAACAGAATTTTCCCATAAAAGACTACCAGTCCCAGAATGCACCAGGTTTCCAACAGCCATTAGAGGAGCTGAAGTGGGGAAACGTGTGTTCAATCAGGAGGGCTATGAGGTAATCCCTAAGCACTCATCTCAAAGGGCAGGGCCTGATTCAGCACAGCTGCGCTGTGTTAGGGAGGAGCACTCATCTAGGCAGAATAAAGGTAAAGTTTATTCTACAGATGACCATCTTCATGATCACCTTGGATATCCAGAGAAGGATCATCAGTTTCATCTGAAGGATCATCAGAAGCAGAAGCCAAACCGGACGGACAGAGAGGAAAAGAATCCCTCTGGAAGAAAGAGGAGAAAAGCCTTTGAGAGGTCTAGAAGAGTCCAAAGCAGTACGTATACTGGGAGGCATTCCAAGGGCCAGCATACACCATTGGACTGGGGAAAGCCAGAGGAATGGTGCTGCAGAGCTAGGAATCTCCAGAGGCTACCTGTGAGGGAGACGGCTGCACGTGGAAGGGACCCTAAGACCTGTGCCAGAAGGTATGTGAAGAGAGATCCAGTGTCCAGGGATCTGGATTGGAAGGCTGGACATAAGAACTGGACTACATACTGGCCAGGCTATATAGAGAGGAACTCTAACAGCAATGGAAGCTCAGGTATGAACACTGATCTATGCCCTAGCTATAACCTTGAAAGACAGCAGGGAAACAAGTATTCTCCTGAAACTGCTCCATTGAGAGATTCATCTGTGCCAATCCATGATATTGAACCCATGCTTGTTGAAGAAGGGGGAATGATTGCAGATGAAGAATGTGTTTATATGGACTGCTCTCTGTCCAAACTCCTTTGGTGATTTTCTGTTATAAAGTACAGCAACCATCACAAAGAAATACAAACTTGTTCTTTAATCTACTCAGAAAAGCTCCTGAAGCAGGATTTGACCCACGCAGTAGGAAGCAAGCCAGCTAAGGGGTTTCAGCTGGATAACTACTAGCAATTGAGCCTTACCTAATTGCTTTTGAGCTAGGAGAGAATCACTTCTGAATCTATGTGGGAAGTTATCAGAAGTTAACCTGAAAAGAACAGTTTTTTTCTTTCTTTGTGGCTTTTCGTTTGTTGTTTGATATATGCTAAGAAAACATTAGCTAATGCCTGACAAGTTTGAATGTTGTATTCCTGATTTTGATTTTGTTTTTCCAAGTTAAACACTGGAAGCAAGTAACCTGATTTATGTGCTACCAAGCATATCTGTGTTGGGAGAAATAACCCCATAAATAAATATCTTATTGGCTTTACCCAAGAGCACAACTAACTTATTGTCAGCAGCTGTGTCTGGTGTGAATGAACTACATTGCCCACAATACCTTGCAAATCATATAGATATATGCACTTGCCAAGACTGTGAAGATTCTCACCCAGGCAGCCGTCTGACAAATGGCGTAGTTTTTCGGATTGCTTTTGCACAAAGGGATTTACTTGCTGAGGATTACAACTAAAGTTCAAGTTTAAAGCTGGAAAAAAAAAAAAGATTTTCCCTCAACTGCACTTTGGAGGAGAAGTGGTTGTTCCAGGAAGCTGTCCCAGGAGGAAAAGACCCTGTGCAGAGCTGGATTCATCACTGACACAAGGTAATAAGTACCTGGGCATGTCTAGTGGTGGATGGGAGTAAGGCACAGGGGTAATTAAAAAAAAAAACACACCTGTTTGGAAGGTGGTGCACTTTGGTTTTTTTTCTTTGTTTCTTGCAGGGATCAAGATGGATCCGAGGGAGATGGCTAGCTGGATGGCAGCCCAGTTTAGCAGGCAACAGGAGCTATCACAGCAGGCACAGGACACTGCTATGAAAGCCTTCATGGAACAGCAGAAGCCAGTGCTTGATCTGGTGCAAGCCCTAGTTCAGCTGCAGAACCAAAGTGGAACGGATGCAAGACCAGCAGTAAATACTGGTACACCACATGTGGACAGTGTGGGACTCAATCAAGGGAGCATTTAGTTTTGGGAAGCTAACTCCAGATGATAATGTTGATGATTTTCTAGAGTCTTTTGAAAGAGTGGCACAAGCATTAGCATGGCCAGAGACCCAGTGGGCAGTAAGGCTGGCAGCCTCATTAACTGGAGAGGCGCTTGCAGCTTATAGAGCAATGCCAGCAGCCCAGGCTTTGAATTATAAGGATGTAAAGGCTGCTATTAGAGATCGCCTAGGGTTGTCTATTTCAGAGTATAGGCGAATGTTTAGAGCTGTTACATTGAGAGTGGGTGAAACACCCAGGGCTCTGAGTCAGAGAATCAGAGGTTTAGCTGTAAAATGGTTGGAGCCTGAGCAAAAGACGGTAGAAATGTCATTAGACATTATAATGCTTGAACAATTTATGTCTGGGGTGTCTAAAGATTTGCACACTTTCCTTATACAGCAAAATTGCCAAAATCTTGGAGAGGCAACCATGCTAGCAGAGAGATTCTTGGAAGCCACGCAGGCTTGCCATAGAATGGGTGGCCCTCTGAAGATTGGTGCTGAGGCAAGATGTGCTGTATCAGAAAAGAAAATAATTAAAAATGTTTCTGAAAATGAATGTACTGTATCAAACCAGATGACACAGTGGAATAGAAAGAAATGTTTCAAGTGTGGAAAATGGGGACATTTAGAAAAGAGATGCCAGACACACACTAGCTTAGTGGGTGTGGATTTAAAACAGCCCAAAGAAGGATTTCTTTTGATGGTTGATGTGCAAGGAATTACCACAAATGCTTTGTTAGACTCTGGGGCAGACCAGAGTATGATGTCAAAAAGGCTTTGGAAGAGGATAGAGGCCCAAGAAGGATTTGTGTCTAGAACCCCTGAAAGCCAAGTTCACATCAGATGCATTCATGGTGCTGCAACATCATATCCCACCTATAGGCTAAAGGTTAAGTGCCTGGGGGAACAAGAGGAAGTCCTGTTAGCAGTGGTGCCTAGGCTACCCTTTGATTTGGTTCTAGGAAAGGACTGGCCAAGATTTAAGCAGGGTCTAGTGGAAGGGCTAGGAAAAAAGGAGGGAGAAGGAATAATGGAAATAGCTCCCGGGCCTTTCTTTGGAAGTCCTCAGTCCCTAGCTAAAAAGATGGTTAAGCTTCCAGAAGGCCAAACCATAGGTAATAAGAGGGGCCTTGTATCCACCCGCTCGCAGGCTAAGGTAGAGAGCCAGCAGAAGGAGGAGGGGGAGCAGGCAGAGTTATTAGGAGACTTACCCTCTCATGATGATTTAATAACCCCATCATCTGGTAAAGTAAGAAAGTTGAAAGCACAAAAGCGGCGTGAGAGACTTTGCAGAGCACAGGGTAGGGCTGAGATGTTAGCTGGTCAAAGTTTACCCTGGGTGCCAGCTGAGTTAATGGCAAAGTTTCCTAACTTTCCACAAGAGCAGCGAGCTGATCAAGCTTTCACCCGAGCTTTTAAGTATGCTCAGGAGGTCAGGGAGGAATTGCCCAGATTCAGACTAGATAATGAAATATTATATAGAGAGAGTCAGGACTCCAGAAATGGGACCATATGTAAACAATTGGTGGTACCCACAACTTTCAAAGGGCTAGTACTTAGATTAGCACATGATCATCCAGTTGGAGGTCATAAAGGGATGCAAGGAACGCTGGATCAAATACTTATGCATTTTTACTGGCCGGGTATCTTCAAAGAAACTGCCCAGTTTTGTGCTGCATGTCCAGCGTGTCAGCGAGTTACAGCGGCTCACCCACCGGTGGTGCCATTGATTCCCATGCCAATTATCACAGACCCAATTGGTCGCATTGCCATGGATATTGTAGGCCCATTAGTCAAAACGCCCCGAGGTTTCCAATACATCCTAGTTATGGTAGATCAGGCAACAAGGTTTCCCTGGGCCATACCATTGGGGAATGTTTCTGCAAAAACAATAGCTTTAGAGCTAGTAAAATTGTTTTGTGAAGTGGGATTCCCAAGAGAGGTGTTGACTGACCGAGGGTCCAATTTTGTATCCAAATATTTGGCCCAGGTCTGGGATGCCTTTGGCATTCATCACGTAAAAACCTCAGCCTACCATCCACAATCAAACGGTTTGGTGGAGAGATTCAACCAAACTCTCAAACAAATGTTGAGAAGGGGGTTAGCAGGAGAGGTAAAAGAATGGGATATGTTATTGCCTTTTGCCTTGTATTTATTTATTTATTTATTTAGCAAGCATTTGTAGCCCGCTCCTTCCAGCGATCAGAAGCGGGTAGGATTACTATTGTGAAACTGCCGAATCAAGGCAGGTACAAATTTTGTTTACATACAGATTGTCAGAAAAGCACATCATACAGAGTTAACACTTCTTAGCTATGGGGGAGTTCATTTACATATATACATAAATACATATATACAGGATAAGCTTTTTGGCCACAGTGGTCAGGGGCTGCTCCATCTGTGGATTTAGTTCAGGTTGAAATGAGATTGGAAAATGTGCGTTTTGAGTTTCTTTCTGAAGTCTAGAAGGTCATTGCTAGCTCGTAGTTCTGGTGGGAGTTGGTTCCACAGTGTTGGTGCCACATATGAGAAAGTCCTGTGGCTGGTGTTAGCTTTGGCAGATCTTGTATGCCTGCAGGGAAAGAATTCAGGTGTCCCTAGGTGTAACCCCATATGAATTGATGTATGGTAGGGCTCCACGGGGTTTGTTAGACATTTTGAGGGAACAATCTTTATCTTTATCTTTATTTAAAATTTGATAAACCGCTTTTCGTCGAAACATAAAGCGGTGTACAATAAAAGGTTGGCAATGCAAGGACAAGGAAAGGAACGCCAAAGTAAAACAGAAAAGTAAGTATAAAAAGAATAAAGGCATAAACAAAGGACTTCCGGTTTTGGCAATGAGCTGACCTGACAGGGGTCGATCGGCTCCGGGATATCTACCCCACAAACCTGCAACATTTCTTTTATAAACGTGGTGGATCATCGCGATTCTCCTTGACTCACTGAACCACCGGGTGCACAGAGGCGGAAAATCCGAGTGCCAACGATGGCCACAAAAGCACTTCGTAGGGAGAAACCGCGTGCCCCAGAGAGCAAGATGGCGGAGGGGTCACCTCGCAGCCCTAAGCCTGGGGAAAATCAGAGCCTGGTGGCCGAAGTCAGTACCGCGGTGGTACTAGCCCTGGACGCCCGCTTTCAGGACTTAGCAGAGACGCTGCAGAATGTCAGCCAGCGATTTGCAGAATTCTCAGGGCGCATGGAGCAGGCAGAAACAAGAATTTCGGCTGCCGAGGACACGCAACTCTCTATGCGGGCCCAGATTGAAGCACTCGAAAAGACGGTGAAGCAACAGGGTGAAAAACTTGACGACCTCGAGAATCGGGGTCGTCGGAAGAATCTCCGCTTCGTCGGCATCGCAGAAACCGTGTCAGATGGAGCCCTGATGGGTTTTGTCGGCGCTTGGATTGACAAACTCCTGAGCGGCAGAGGAGAAGGCCCCATTCGTTTGGAGCGGGTCCACCGGCTGGGCCAGAAGCGCGATCAAGCATCGAAGCCGCGTGCGGTCATTGTAAGGTTCCTGGATTTTCGCCAGAAGGAGGAGGTGTTAAGGGCTGCCCGAACCCGCAAGCAACAACCTGGGGATCCGGACCGGCTACTTGTCTTTCAGGACTATTCTGCTCTGGTGAGTCAGCAACGCCGTGCCTTCTCCCCTGTCTGTACCCACCTGATCAACCGGGGAGTGCGTTTCTCTCTGCTCTACCCAGCTCGTCTACGGGTGGAGTTTCAAGGCCGGACCCGATTTTTGCTGACTCCAAGTGAGGCCCAGTCTTTTCTGGATGGTCTGCCGGCTACGATGGAAGCTGCCCAGTGAGCGTGGGGGAGAACGGAGCCGATTGATGTAAGCCTGAAGTAGGCCTGGTCCCTGGACTTAGGTTACCACCATCGGAGGGCCTGTGCAGAATACAGGGCCCTTCCCGTGCTCCGGAGCCTGACCCTACCAACGGGGAAAGCCTGGCCTGCAATCAAAGAGGGAGGTTTGGGGATCCTAGGGGGCTGTGTGTGCTTAGTTAACCTTAGTAGTGTGCTGTGTGCTTAGTGAGAGTGCTTATTTGATACATTTTGCTACATGTCTACCATTGCTTCTTTGTATATCCTTCCCTGGGTCATAGCAGTTACATTGTTGATTATATTGTATCAAGAACAGATTCCTTTTACTTTCCATTCTAGGAGGGGTAGCGAAGATTGTTTGTGTCTGCTATGGGTGGAAGGGGGGATTGTTTAGACTGTATGGGTTTCTTATTGGGTTCCTGATGGTGGGGGGGGGGGAGGCACTCAGTGTTCAGGCTGATCGGGGAGGGTGGCACAGTCCTGGGGTCTTGATGAGGGATAGAGGTGGCCCTAGCATAGACACAATGGGCCCGGTGTTAAGATATGAGGTGATCTGGGAAGAGGGGTGGACCCGACTGCCATAGGAAGTCAGCACGGTCCATGGAGGGACATAGGGGGCATGCAGAGGGGAGGATGGGAGGGGTAAAAGGGGGAGGGAGGGTAGGGAGGGGAGGGGGCTATGTGGGTGGGGTAGCATACACTCCGTTATTCTTTTATGGTCAGATTAGTAGACAATCAACTACTAGAGGGAGGGGGCTCCAGGCTGGGGGGGCCCCTTCTGGGCAGGTAGGATTTGGCTTATTGACACATCGTGACACTGCCCCGTGCCACTGAAGATTATCACATGGAATGTCTGTGGGTTGGGGAATCCCATCAAACGTTATAAAATATTGCAGGCATTAAATAGACAACGGTGTGACATAGCATTTATGCAAGAGACGCACCAGACGGCTGAAGAGCACAGTAAACTGCGTAGAGACTGGGTGGGACAAGTGTGGGGTTCACCTGCTTGGGGTAAAAAAGGGGGCGTAGCTATTCTAATCCATAAACGTATTCGTTTTGAGATGATCTCTGCTGCAGGAGATGACGAGGGGAGATTCATATTGGTGTATGGGAACTTAGAGGGTAAACCCGTGATCTTAGGGAATCTTTATGGACCTAATGTGTTCGATCCGAGTTTCTATAGTGCTTTGGCCTCGCGGGTGGAGAGCTTGCCGGAATGCCCCCTGCTTCTCGGTGGAGATCTCAACGGAGTCCTTGATGTGGACTTGGACACATCTCGGGGTGAGGAGGCGAGGGAGCGTGTCCCCACAGCTCGGATGTTGCAACGTTTTTGTAAAAGGCTGGGCTTAGTGGATCCATGGAGGCTGGTCCACCCACTAGAGCGTGACTATACTCATCAATCTCGAGCCCACAGCTCCAGTGCACGTCTTGACTATTTGTTGTTATCCGGGGGCTTATTCGCCCAGTCGGGCGATATTCAGATCGGTCCCACCGAGATCTCCGATCATGCGTGGGTCTGGATGGAGTTAAGTTGGGGGACGAGGCAGGTGCGACCACAACTATGGCGCTTCCCGCTGGAACTCTATCATGATGCTCGATTCCGAAGCTTCCTCCTTCAGCGATGGCGGGAGTTCGAGAGTGATCATGGCTCCCATAAAGAAGACCCTGAATTAGTCTGGGAAACGGCCAAGGTGGTATTTCGGGGCGAGATCATTGGCTACATGGCTCGGAAGCGTCGGCTGATCGCGGAGCGTATCATACGTCTGGAACGTCAGGTGTCTGGTCTGCGACGACTGTCTGCGCGCAACCCGACGGGGGGAAATAAAAAGAGGTTTTGGGAAGCCCAGGCGGATCTTAACGAACTTTTACACCAGCGGGCCAAGAAGTCGGCCCTCTATTATCGCCACCAGTTGCATTGCCATGGAGATAAACCAGGGAAGATGTTAGCCAGATGCCTTAAGGGCCATAGAGGCTCCTCATTGGTTGCGGCGTTTTGGGATGGGGGGGGACGCTTCATCGGGAGAGCACCGAGATTGCTCGAGTATTCCGTGTGTTTTTCCAATCCCTCTATACGGCGGAGCTGCAAGACTTTCTGAGCAAGTTGAATTTGCCCCAATTGTCTGAGACTCAGAGAGCACTCTTGGAGCAGCCGATTACCGGTCAGGAGATCTGCTCGGTTATCTCAAGTGCCAGTTGTTACAAGGCGCCAGGACCAGATGGCCTAGGTGCAGAGTTTTATAAGATCCTTCGGGAGTCTGTCAGTCCAGTATTGGTTGAGGTGTTTGGACGCCGTGCGGAGCAGGGAGGGTTTCGGTGGGGACAGAATCAAGCCCATATCACACTCATTCCCAAACCGGGTAAAGATCCAGTTCAGGCCTCGTCATATCGGCCTATCTCGTTGCTCAATTTCGACCTCAAATTATTGGCGAAGATCCTTGCAGTGCGCCTAGCCGAGGTGCTGGGTGACCTGGTACATGAATCCCAGGTGGGCTTTGTCAAGGGGCGTTATACAGTCCGAAATATGCGTAAGCTGCTGACTTCTTTGGAATGGGTGCAGAACCATCAGTTGTCTTCTCTGTTAGTTAGTTTCGATGCCGAAAAGGCTTTTGATAGGGTTGACTGGCGGTACCTGCATTGTCTGCTCCCACAATATGGTCTGGGCGGCTATTTTTGTCGCATGGTGGATAGCCTATATGCGCAGCCGACGGCCAGGGTTCTTTGTAATGGGGTGCTCTCCGACACCTTTCCGCTGGAAAGAGGCACCCGGCAGGGCTGCCCACTTTCACCTTTACTGTTTGTCCTCTCTCTTGACCCCTTGATACGGCTCATAGAGGCTTCTCGGGAGATAAAAGGAATCCGGATTGGGACGACAGAGTTCAAGATTGCGGCCTTTGCCGATGACCTGCTGGTGCATTTGCTTGTCCCTGATCGATCGCTGCCGTGTTTATTGATGGAAATTACACGTTTTGGACGAATTGCGGGGTTGCGCATCAACAAAGATAAATCTGAGGCTTTGGATATCTCGGGTCGGCTGCGAGGGGGGTGGGAGGGGTTTCCCCTAAAATGGGCCGATACGGAGTTTAAATACTTAGGTATCGTGTTGCCCCGGCAAGTTAACGCCCTATATGGCGCAACCTGGACCGCATCCTTAAGGGACTGCAAATCCAGTTGAAAGACTGGGGTCACCTCCCGCTTTCTTTGATGGGACGGGTAGCAGCCGTCCAGATGGTGATACTTCCGAGGATCCTGTACTGGCTGCAGACGCTGCCGGTATGGCTGTTGAGCCGTGATTTGCGCCGGGTAGAAGCCCTCATAAGGGCATTTTTGTGGAAGGGGGGAAGGGCCCGTATACCTTGGAATCGGATGCTGGGGACCTGTAGGGAGGGGGGACTGGGATTGCCCAATCTAAAGGTCTATGCTTTAGCTTGTCAAGCCAGACATATCGGAGACTGGCTGGGAGGGACCGAGGTGTATACGCCGAGAGCGATGGAAGAGGGGTTGGTGGCCCCCCATACTTTGTTGGGAGTCTTACATGGGGCGGACCGCGATTTGCCTAACCGGATAGTGCAGAGTGCATTGATTAGTTCGGCCCGACGAACCTGGAGACACCTCAATAAACTTTGGAACACTTCGTGGACCGCTTCTAGTTGGCTACCATTACAAGGGAACGTACAATTTACCCCGGGCTCTGAAACGGTGATTTTCCGGGACTGGAGTGACAGAGGCATTCAGAAGCTGGGGCACTTAGTGGACCCCACCGGTTCCTGTAAATCTTTTTTAACTCTGAGCGGGGAATACGATCTCTCCTCTCGACATTGTTTTGCGTACATTCAGGTATCTCACTATGTGTCCTCTTTGCCGAAGGAAGCGCTCAGCTTAGAACGATCGGCACAGATCATGGAATTTTTTGGGATAGAGGGGGATTACCCGCCTTCGATATCGATCTTAAAGAGCCGCCTGGATCGTAACGGGGTGTTTCCAGATTACGGACCGGTGGAAGAGGCCTGGGCGGCGGAGCTACATGGGCAGGTACTTCCAGGGACGGTTCGTATGGTTTTAAAACGGATAGTAAAACTTACTTCTGGGGCGCGATGGAGAGAAGTACAGTTTAAATGTATCACTAGAGCCCATATATCCCCGCGGCGGGCGTTTCGGAGCCGCATTACAACTGACGGCCGTTGCCCTCGATGTTCTGAGGCCATGGCCACTCTATTGCATATGTGGTGGGAATGCAGGTTTATCCGGCCCTACTGGGCTAGGATCTCAAGGTTTATGGGGATTCTCTTGCAGCAGAGATTGCGGTGGTCTGCCTCCCTGGTAGTGTTAGATTGGTTGGACTCCCCCGGTCTCTCGCGAGCTGGGGAACAGCTGCTGGTGCGCAAAGCCTGTCTGGTGGGGAAGGGGCCTATTCTTCACCTATGGCGGGAAAGGGAAGCACCTACCTTCGGGGAGTGGCGGAACTATTTTCACCAATTCATGTTGACGGAGAGATGGAGTGCACGGGGTAGTGTCAAAAGATGGATGGCCTTCATGCGTGTCTGGGAACCTTACATTCAAAGCCTGGGGGCTCGGTGCCGGAATGAAGTGTTACATGTAGGTAGTTGATGGAGGTCTTGTAGGGGGATGGGGGTGGATGCAGGTTGACCTCATGCTAGTAGTTCTCTTTTGTCTTCTGGAGGAGTGTTGCTACGGGTGGGGGTGGGGGGTAGAGGAGGGGGTAGGGAGGGAGGGGGGGAGGGTTTAATGGGTTATAATCCACCTGCTCTTATATCTTTGTTGTAACTCTCTGGAGGGGGATAAGAGTTCCACCCCCCCCCCCCCTAGAGAGTCCTGTTTTCCTGTATATTGTACAATTTTTTGGTGGTCTATAAATAAAGTATTCAAAAAAAAAAAAGGCATAAACAAATAGAAAAACAAAAAACCAAAAACAGCACAGGACAAAACTGGTGAATTAGAATAAGAAACTTATAATGAAAACGGAAACAAAGAGGCAACCAGTGCAGGCGAAGAAGGATAGGTGTGATATGGTCGAAACGGTGTGAGAATGTGACGAGACGGGCAGCGGCATTTTGAATGCGCTGAAGGCGCAGAAGTTGATACTTTGGGAGGTTAGCGAGAAAGACATTACAGTAATCCAAGCGACTAACAACTAAGGCCAAGACAAGGGCGACTAGGGAGGGAAGGGGGAGAAGGGAACGGACAGCCCTAATCTGTCGCAGGGTGGCAAAGGATCGACGTATGAGGGAAGTGAGATATTGGTGGAAAGACAGCGTAGGGTCGAGAATTATACCAAGATAGCGGAAGGATGACACAAGAGGGAGGGGAGTAGAATCAATCAAGGGGGCCAAGGAAGGGCAAGAACCAGTCAATGAAACCCACATGGCTGTGGATTTGGATGGATTCAGGTGCAAGAAGTTTTGAGACAACCAAGAAGAGATCCGGGAAAGACAGAGATTTAGCTGGGTAATGTCTAACGTCAGGGGAGAGGTATGAAACAGTAGAATAATGTCGTCAGCATACATATAGAATGATACAGGGAACTGTTGAATTTCCAAAGATAAAGGAGCCAGAAAGATATTAAACAAAAGAGGAGAGAGAACAGAACCTTGTGGAACACCGCAAGTGAGAGGAAAAGCAGCAGAGGACTGATTACCAGAGTGAACCAAAAAAGAGCGGGCTGTAAGAAAAGAACAGAACCACTGCCACACCGTGCCTTGTAATCCCACATCCGATAGCCGAGAGAGCAAAGTACGGTGGTCAATCAGATCAAAAGCCGCTGATAAGTCGAGAGACACCAGAAGGGAAATATCACCGCGATCATGTGCAACATGCAAATCATTAAGAAGTGCTAGAAGGACTGTTTCCGTGCTGTGTCCGTGACGAAAACCAACCTGACGAGGGTGAAGAGTATTAGTAGATTCAGTGTGAGAATTAAGTTGATCAAAGACAAGGCGTTCCAGGAGCTTAGCTAAGAAAGGAAGGTTTGAGACAGGACGCCAGTGAGAAAGAACAGAAGGGTCAAGAGAAGACTGCTTAAGGATAGGGCGAACGATAGCTGATTTCCATGATGAGGGAAAATAACCGGTAGACAGACTGGTGTTAATGATGGTGGTGATAATAGGTGTGAGCTCTAAAGAAGGTTCGGACAACCAGGAAGAAGGAATTGGATCCAGCTTGCAGGTGGTTTTATTAGATTTTGCTAGAGCCTGTAGGACTTCAGCAGAAGTGACAGAATGGAAGGAAGACCAGGAATGGGCTAAGGCAAGGTTAGACGGGGAGGGGGACAAGGCAGAACAGAGTGGGGACAGGGGCGGAGGCGGGGAGTGGTGTGTGAGAAGGATGAACGAAGATGGAGAATTTTGTCAGAAAAAAACGTAGCAAGAGACTGAGGGTTAGGGGCCATGGCTAAACGTTGTTGATCAGAGCCAACAGCAGAAAGTCTACGCAGGATGGAAAAAAGTTGCCTAGATGAGCTCGCTGCAGTGGAGATTTCAGTTTCGTGAAAATCACGCTTGGCAGATTGGATCGCCTGTCGGTACGCTGAAAAAAGCTGCTGGAAGTGAAGGCGCAATTCAGGAGAGGGGTGGCGAGCCCACTGACGTTGTACATGCCGGAGTTGGGTTCGCTGGAGGCGAATGGATTGATCCTGAACCAGGAAGTCAGGAGGTGCCACTGTTTCTACGTGACTTGAGAGCACGTTTGAAAAGGACATCGCAGGTTGCTGAGAGGAACCTGCAGGACAGTCAAGTGCGCCAGAAAGGGTGGTATGATAGGAAGGCCAAAAGCCGCCAATTAAGCATTGGTGAAAAGGTTTTGGTTCAAGTAGCAGGTACAGCTCCAAAATTTGAAGTACAGTGGAAAGGGCCATGGAAGGTTGTTAAACAAGTGAGCCCAGTGTCTTATATGGTAGAAAATGCAAGAGGGCGTAGGCAGACCTACCATATTAATGTACTTAAGTCTTGGAAGGAGAGGCCTGTAAATAATAATGTCCCTGAAGCCAGTCAGGAAGTAAGTGAGCTTCAAAATGATAACACTCTCGTAGGTATTACGGACTGTAGGAAAGAAGTTTCACCAGTTAAACCAGTCCGTAATAACTTAAGCAGGGGGGTATGTGATAAGGAAGCTTATCATAGCTCAGGAAGGGGCTATAGAAAAGGTGAAGTGTCTCTGAACAAGCAACCTGTCAGTGCTGGTAGAAATGAGAAAACAGAATTTTCCCATAAAAGACTACCAGTCCCAGAATGCACCAGGTTTCCAACAGCCATTAGAGGAGCTGAAGTGGGGAAACATGTGTTCAATCAGGAGGGCTATGAGGTAATCCCTAAGCACTCATCTCAAAGGGCAGGGCCTGATTCAGCACAGCTGCGCTGTGTTAGGGAGGAGCACTCATCTAGGCAGAATAAAGGTAAAGTTTATTCTACAGATGACCATCTTCATGATCACCTTGGATATCCAGAGAAGGATCATCAGTTTCATCTGAAGGATCATCAGAAGCAGAAGCCAAACCGGACGGACAGAGAGGAAAAGAATCCCTCTGGAAGAAAGAGGAGAAAAGCCTTTGAGAGGTCTAGAAGAGTCCAAAGCAGTACGTATACTGGGAGGCATTCCAAGGGCTAGCATACACCATTGGACTGGGGAAAGCCAGAGGAATGGTGCTGCAGAGCTAGGAATCTCCAGAGGCTACCTGTGAGGGAGACGGCTGCACGTGGAAGGGACCCTAAGACCTGTGCCAGAAGGTATGTGAAGAGAGATCCAGTGTCCAGGGATCTGGATTGGAAGGCTGGACATAAGAACTGGACTACATACTGGCCAGGCTATATAGAGAGGAACTCTAACAGCAATGGAAGCTCAGGTATGAACACTGATCTATGCCCTAGCTATAACCTTGAAAGACAGCAGGGAAACAAGTATTCTCCTGAAACTGCTCCATTGAGAGATTCATCTGTGCCAATCCATGATATTGAACCCATGCTTATTGAAGAAGGGGGAATGATTGCAGATGAAGAATGTGTTTATATGGACTGCTCTCTGTCCAAACTCCTTTGGTGATTTTCTGTTATAAAGTACAGCAACCATCACAAAGAAATACAAACTTGTTCTTTAATCTACTCAGAAAAGCTCCTGAAGCAGGATTTGACCCACGCAGTAGGAAGCAAGCCAGCTAAGGGGTTTCAGCTGGATAACTACTAGCAATTGAGCCTTACCTAATTGCTTGTGAGCTAGGAGAGAATCACTTCTGAATCTATGTGGGAAGTTATCAGAAGTTAACCTGAAAAGAACAGTTTTTTTCTTTCTTTGTGGCTTTTCGTTTGTTGTTTGATATATGCTAAGAAAACATTAGCTAATGCCTGACAAGTTTGAATGTTGTTTTCCTGATTTTGATTTTGTTTTTCCAAGTTAAACACTGGAAGCAAGTAACCTGATTTATGTGCTACCAAGCATATCTGTGTTGGGAGAAATAACCCCATAAATAAATATTTTATTGGCTTTACCCAAGAGCACATCTAAATTATTGTCAGCAGCTGTGTCTGGTGTGAATGAACTACATTGCCCACAATACCTTGCAAATCATATAGATATATGCACTTGCCAAGACTGTGAAGATTCTCACCCAGGCAGCCGTCTGACAAGTCCTAGAGAGTACAAATAAAAAAGGTATTGAAGAAGCACGGGCACTGGTGCTTCAAAGGGATTTTGATTATTTTAAGAGCACCATGAGGCATATCTATGCCATTTGATAGAATATATCTTCCTGGTGGAAGGCTTTCTGGAAGGAGTATATCCTTTACAGCTGTTGATAGTGATAGATTTTAAAAGATCAGGCTTTCAGCATCCATGCTGTCAGACGGAGAGACTGCAGATTGGGATGGAGGAGTTCTCCATTGTCCTGAGACAGAAGACCCAGCTTGGATCCCAATGGAATCGGAGAAGTCTGCATCAGCCAAAGCAGGAGGGGAAACCAAGGCTGACGGGGCCAGCAAGGAGCTATGAGGAGCATAGATCCCTTGTCTGCTTGTAGTTTGAGGAGAGTCTTTGGGATGAGGGGAATGGGGAGAAACACAAAGTAGTCCCCAATCCCAGTGGATTATGAAGACATTGGACGCCAGGCTGAATTTGGATGGCCTCCTGGAACAGAACTGTGGAAGTTGAGAGTTCTGTGGAGTGGCAAAGAGTTCCCAGATCTGGAAGAGCTTTGCCACTGTTTTTGGATCTAAGGACCACTCATGAGGTTGTAAGATCCGACTCGGCTTGCCGCCAAGTGATTGCCTTCTCCTGGAATATAAAGTGCACGAAGATGCGTGTGGTGGAGAATGGTGAAGTTCCAGAGGTAGCAGGCTTCCTGACAGAGAGGAAGGGATCCTATCCCTCCTTGTTTATGTAAAACATTGCCACCTGATTGTCCATCCTGACCAGTATCTGACTGTTGGAAAGGTGGTGTTAGAAAACTCACAGGGCATTCGTGACTGTTCGAAGCTCGAGGAGGTTTATCTGTTGAATTGATTCCTGGGCTGTCCACAGACCTTGTGTGGAGATGGCATCCAGATGTGTTCCCCAACTGAGCTTGGACGCATCCGTAGTTAGGGTATGCTGAGACTGGGGAATCCGAAAAGGTGACCCTTCGAGAAGATTTGTTGGGGTGCACCACCACAGGAGAGATTCGGCAAGAGGGCATGTTATGTGTATGATATCTCAGAGATTCCCTGTGGCCTGGGTCCACTGGGTTGAGAGAGTCTATTGCGTCAGTCAAATGTGGAGTCTCGCGTAAGGTACTAGATGTACTGTGGAGCCATGTGTCCCAAGAGGCACAGGAAGTCTCGAGCCATGGCAGTCTGTTATTGGCACATGTGGGTGGCTAGGTCTACTAGTTTGCTCATGCGATCTACAGGAAGAAAGGCTCTGGACTTTTGGGTGTCCAGTATGGCTCCTATGAATTCCAACCTTTGGGTTGAGCGAGATGGGATTATGGGAAATTTATCACAAATCCAAGGTGCTGCAATAGTGCAAGAGTTCTTTGATGAAATGAGCAGAGGTCTCCAGGAGAGTCTGCCTTTATTAGCCAGTTGTCTAAGTAGGGGCAGACAAAGACTTTGTTGTTTCGAAGATATGCTGCCACCACAGCCAGGCACTTTGTAAAGACCCTTGATGCAGATGCAAGACCGAAGGGCAGGACCCTGTATTGGTAATGAGAGCCCTGACCGGTGAAGTGAAGGTACTGTCTGGATGAATCAGAATGTGAGTGTAGGCCTCTTTGAGGTCTAGGGAACAGAGCCAGTCATGCTCCTGTAAGTAGGGGAGGAGTGTTCCCAGAGAGATCATATTGAATTTTTCTTTTACAAGGAACTTGTTTATCTCTCTGAAGGCGGAATAGGCCTGTATCCTCCTGACTTCTTTGGAATGAGGAAGTAGGGGGAAGTAGAAGCCTTTTAGAAGTTGATTTGGAGGAACTGCTTCTATCGCTCCTTGAGAAAGAAGATTGTTGACTTTCTGCCTGAGCAGGGCATCTAGGGGAGGATGGGTGGTAAAAACTCCCCTGAAGAGGTGAGGGGGAAGCTCCCGAAAATTTAGTTTGTAATCTTTTTGAACTATGGACAGAGTCCTTCGCTCTGTGGTGACAGAATACCATCGATATGCAAAGTGGCATAGTCTCCCTGGGATAGTGGTGGGTTCCTGAATGTGCAGGAGAAGACTGGCTGTGCTCCCTATGTGGGAGTCAAAAGCTTGGTGTTGTTGGTGCCTGGGTGGCTGGCTGTGGCTTGGCTAATCTGGGCTTTTTTGCTTGCTTAGGACACTGTTGTTTCTGTTGGGTCTGATAAGCCGGTTGGGAATAGGAGGGGCAGAATCTTCTCTTTTTAGGGTAGAAAGGTTTTTTTAGATGCTGCCTTTTTCTTGGTATGGTCAGCAGTTTTTCTAGAGATCCTCTTCAGGGTGGTATCATCCGTTTTGAGCTCTCCTGCTTTCTCCCTCCAGTTCTTTCCAACTTCATACATTATTGTATAAATGTAGTTGCTTGAGCATGTAAACTGCTGTTCTACAAGTTCAAATCTCTTATAAAATTACTCCCTGTCTTTCATTGACAACATGTGTAAAATTGTCATACCAATAAAGTTATCTGTGTAGAAAGGGTCTCAAAGGGGGTCGGGGGTCTGAGGGAAAAGCTTAGAGTATGTGAACAGCTGCGAATATGCTAATAGGTTCTTAGAGGGTGTTTATGAATAAGCGTGAAGACACTCAAGGTTACATCTTGTAAGACAGAATGTTTATGTTTGCAGAATGCTTGTCATGATTAGAAGTGGTCAATATGGGCCTCATGCAGAGATGTGCCCAATTCCCTCTCTGGCTTTCCCTGTACATCCTGATGCTCAAGATGGGGAGAGCCGGCGGGGTGCAGGAGGGGGCAGGATCTAGGCGGAGCAGGAGCGGGTCAGCACGTACAGGGCTGATTCAGGACACGGCCCTGTATATCCCACTGGGCCTGGTGGAGACATGCTGCTTAAGCAGCACTTTTAGCACAATCGGGGCCAGGGATCCCCTCCCAGGGCCGGGTGCAGAGGGATCCACCGCCCAATCCAGGCCACTGCAGACCAGCCTTGGGTTGGGCAGTGGCGAAAATGAGGGCCGGAGCCATGGGAGATGGGGGTGCCTGCGGGGATGACGTCCCTGCAAATGACAGAGGCACGCCGGGCCATCTTCGGGCCCGATTCTGGCCACCTTGGGAATGTTTTGTTCCCATGATCCAGAATCGGGTCCAAACGGGCCCATGTTGCTTGAGGCCGTCTGGTTGGCCCAGACTTGCCCCTCTCTGAATCTGGCTCTATGTTTGTGCCCAGTTTGACCTGAAACATGTAGGGCCCAATTTTCATCTGGGCAGGCTATGCACTGCTAGGGTGCATAGCTCTGCCCACTGACCCTTAAACCTAGATATTCAATGCTGCGGCGATGGCATTGAATATCCGGTGATTGCCACAAAAGCCAGAAACCGCCAAAGCTAACCAGGCAGCAACAATATTGGAGGCTACCTGGTTAACTCCTGCCCCTTTAAGGCGCAAATCGCTAACTGGGAAGCAGCCAATATTGCTGCTGCCCTATTAGCGCCATTCTCCAGCTCCGCTCTGCCTCGGAATGCCCCCAACACGTCCTGATGATAACCGGATAGCATCGGGGCACATAGAGGACTTAGATTGGGATATTCAATGGCACTAACCATGTACATGCCATTGAATATCCCTATCTAAGGCATTTACACAGTTTACTGGACTGTAAACCATGCAAATGCCTTTCGAATATCAGGCCCATAGTGTTTAGCTTGACCTGTAATATGTACAAAAACAAAAAGTAAAGCAAAAGCATGATGCAGCGTGATAAGACGAAATTGTACAATATAGCATTTTTTCCTAATAAAAGAAAGTGCTGTGGCCAAGCTAATGGAGGGAGTTACAGGAGACTGCTCAGGTTTGTGGGCCTGTGAATTCCTCCCTAAAGCTTTAGAAGACTTTGTTATGGTATAATCCTGTGTATGTTTTCTTTTCATTTCATTTCCTCTCACTTGCTTCTGAGACCAGAGATAGGAGAACAAGGGCCGAAGGAGGATCCCTATGTTTGTTGCCCCCAGCTAAGAATTTGTTACATGCAACAATCTGAAACTTAGTTTTCCCCACTCTAAACTTCTGAGTTTGGTAGACATCAAAACTACTAAGCATTTATACAGTGCTACAAGGTACAGGCAGTGCTATATAGACACATACAAGAGAAAGGCCCTGTTACATGGAATTTATAATTTTGTCTACAGACACGGAGGATACCTTCTCCTCATCTTCCTCCTCTTCAATCCCAAATCCTTCCCTCATTTTTGATCATCCTTTCTTCCTTTTCTGAAATCACTGAGGAGGAAACTGCAAATCTTCTCTCCTCCTCCAAACTGACTACCCACTCCTCTGATCCTATCCCCAACTGTCTACTAAGCTCTATCTCTTCCGCTGTCATCCCTTCCATCTGTCATATCATTAACCTATTGCTTTCCACTGAAACTGTTCCTGTGGCCTTCAGACATGCTGTGGTTACACCTCTCCTCAAAAAGCCTTCACTAGATCCTACCTATCCTTCCAGTTATCAACCTATCTCCCTCCTCTCCTTTGCTTCAAAACTACTTGAACAAGTGATTCACCACTGCTGTCTATCCTCTCAAGACCTTTTTGATCCACTGCAATCTGGCTTTCGCTCTCTACATTCCACAGAAACGGCTCTTGCCAAAGTCTCCAGTGACTTGTTCCTCTCCATATCCAAAGGCCTCTACTCAATTCTCATCCTTCTTGACCTTTCTGTTGCTTTTCATACTGCCAATCACCACCAATCTCCTCAAAACCCTGCCCTAGCTTGGATTTAGGGGTTCTGTTCTTTCCTGATTTTCTTCTTATCTCTCCCATTACACTTTTAGTGTATGTTCTGGTGATTCCTCCTCTAACGCCATTCTGTTTTCAGTGGATGTATCTTAGGGCTCTGTCTTAGGACCTCTCCTTTTCTCTCTCTACACTTAGTCCCTTGGTGTACTTATTTCCTCCCATAGTTTTCAGTGCCATCTTTATCTTTATTAAACACTTGATATGCCGCCCTAGTGGATAATGCCTCAGAGCAGTTTATAATATCTATATAATTAAAAGGGAAAAGAAAAGGAATGCCAGAGTTTTGACAGGACAGAAGAGGACAGAAATCAGAGAAGGTCATGAAGGTCTAGAGGGTGTCTCGGGACAGAGGAAGAGGGGGCGAGTGGCGGGTGACTTGCTGAGAACTGCTGTGGGAGAGGTCAAAGGCAATCTGAAAAAGGCGTGTCTTCAGCAGTGTTTTGAATTTGACAAAAGTGGTTTCACAGCGGAGAGTAGGAGGTAGTGAGTTCCATAATGCAGGACCCAGGTAAAAGATGGCTAACTTCTGAGTCTGTTCAAGATGTGCCTTGGTGGCCGCAGGGAGGATTGGATGGTTGATATATGGATGGCTCTGAGAAGACAGTAGGGGGAATGGAACTAGAGCAGATCAGATAAATACTGCGGGGTCCCAAAGTAAAGAGATTTATGAACAGTAATAAGAATTTTATAGTTGATACGGTATTGAAGAGGGAGCCAGTGCAGATGAATTAGGAGAGGGGAGATGTGGTCACGACAAGAGGAGCGAGTGAGAACACGTGCGGCAGTATTTTGTATAAGCTGTAGGCGATGTAGCTGATAATGAGGAAGACCTTGAAGTGAAATGAGCATGGAGGCCTCCTGCCTTTATGTTCTGACAAGCCCTGCAATGGCCCTGCAAGGTGAGGCATTGCAGGGCCTGTCAGAGCATGAAGGCAGGCAGATACCATGTTAATTTCACTTTAAGAATATCATTACTACTGCAGCCAGCACAGAAAGGGAGAGGAAAGCGAGAGGAAGATTGAGGGAAAGATCTGGGCATTGGTGACTTGGAGGGAAGGAGCAGTGGCAATCAGGGGAAATTCCACCCCCTCCCCATTGCCTAAGGGTGCCTAAAGAGTAAATCCAGTCCTGGATGGTAGCCACAGCCCAACATATTTTTTTCTGTCTTTCCTCTTCCTTTTCATCCATTAACAGATGGCTGGTTGCAATGTAATCTGTAATCGAATCTCTAATAGGAACTTTTTAAGAGGCAGGACTGAGAATAGCAGAGAAAGAAAAGAAAACAAAAAGTAGGAGTAATGGAACTGAAGTTTCAATAGCTTGGAGTGAGGATGGAGCAGGTATAGTGAAGAGGGGATGTGAAGGTACTGAAGTAGGGGATATGTAATAGATTTCTCAGTATTGAGGATAGGAGTCACTTTAAATAAGCAGAGGATTCTACTCTCCAGAAACATAAATAAGCAAAAACAGTCAATGGGATAGGTGGGTAAGAGGTAGGATGGGAGCAAACCTAATTATCATCAGCAGTTAAACACTTTTGCTTCCTTTCCTGAAACCAATCTGAGTTATAGATTTACTTCACAAAATGAAATGTTCCTCAGTGAGGGAAACAAAGTCAGCCAATTGATTGGCTGTCTCTTTGAGAGACATAAGCTTGGCACTCTTGCACTTTCAGTGATAGAAAGACTCCAACAGAGGCTTGACCTGGGGAAAACCCAGCATTTGGTGACAGATGTCTTGATCTTCAATCCAGCTGGTCACATGGAGCAAGCCAAGGTTAGAAAGAAGACGACTGTATCATATAGCCCCCCCCCCCCACCCAAGCTATGCCCATAGATATCAGAGATTTGCTAGAACTCAGATAAAGGGGTTTCTGAAAAGCAGGAAGCTGCTCACAGCAAGCTGAAGGCTAATCAGCACACTTGCTATTGAGCTTTCAGTATGTGGTGGCCATACCACCATGTCTCTCTGCTCCAGGCTTATCTAGTAGAGAAGTAGCATAGTGGTTAGAGCACAGGAATGAAAACTAGTGAAGCCAGGGTTCAACTCCCATTGATGTTCTTTGTGACGTTGGGAAGTCAGTTAGCCCTCTGTTGCCTCAAGTACAAAGTTAGATTTTAAGCCCCCTAAGGACAGGCAAGTATGTCTTGTACCAGTCTATAACTCACCTTGAGCTACCACTGAAAAGGTGTGAGCTAAATCCAAAGAAATATTTACATTGTGACTCCAGTTCAAGGCCTGTAATTTCGGTCTCTGTTTCTAGCCTTTTGGACTACTTGTTGATTGCAATTCCAGGCCTGTAGCTGTGATTCTTTTCATGCTCCTGTTCTAGCATTATGACCCGCATGCTTACTCCAATTCAAGGCTTACAGCCAGGATACAGCTCCAGTTCTTGCTACCTGCAAGTTCCAAATCCAAGTCTCTGTCTACCTGAGTGCAATTCCGGACTCCAGGGTGCTTCTCAGTCCATGCCTCACTCAGTCTTATTGTCCATGCCTGGGATTAGCCCCTACTTTGAGCAAGTTGTATTTAGGGGTACGTTGCATGCAGCACTGTGAAATATGAAATATTTACCAGTTCAGCCATCAGCATTATTTAAATAATAATGACCAATAGGATGGTAGTTAATGCTCTGGTAGACTTTCAACATAGAGATAAAGTTGAGGGATGTTAATGCACCTTGGCTTTTACAGTGAATATCCAATTTGAAACCATATGAGATCTTTTTCCAAAAAGACTTCTATAAGCAGCTGTCTGAAAATTACTCTTCCTCAATGCAGCTAAAAGCTAATGCAAGGAATTAAAGTAGCATTGAAGCGGCAGGTGTAGAGTAGTTACTCACCTGTAACAGGTGTTCTCCAGGAGCAGCAGGAATCAGTCCTCACATATGGGTGTCATCGGCGCCAATGAAGCCCCAGCGCAGCATTTCCCCAGCTTTCCATGAAAGCCTTTGGGAATGCTGGCACGCATGCACGGTTCCCTTCCCGCTTAAAGGTGCCATCTTACCTCAGTCAAATGACATAGCTAAGAACATCACACAAAAATGTAAAAACAAACTATGTACAACTGCAACTCCAAGGGGAGGAGAGAGGGTTGTGAGGACTGATTCCTGCTGCTCCTGGAGAACACCTGTTACAGGTGAGTAACTACTCTTTCTCCAGGACCAAGCAGGAAGTCAGTCCTCACATATGGGTGACTCCCTAGCTCTGGGCTACCAGGAACCCAGGCTGAACAAGAGAACTCCCTCTAGTCACAGTATCAAAGAAAGGCTTTTCAAGGACACAACCTCCACCGGTAGCCCAACAGAGGGCAGGAGGGCAGGAGTTGCCTAAACCTCAAAGAGATTCCTGAGTACTGCTTGGCCAAAAGCACTGTCCATACGGGACTCCCTCTCCAGACAGTAATGGGCCGCAAAAGTCTGGCTTGAAGACCAAGTTGCAGCCCTGCAGATGTCTACCAAGGGCACAGAGCGGAGATGAGCCACTGAGGCAGCCATTGCCCTGACACGATGGGCCGTGACCCTACCCTGCAAAGGAAGGTCAGCTGCCTTGTAAGCCCAGGTGATACAGTCAGCCACCCATATGGACAAGGTACGCTTGGACACAGCCAACCCCAACTTATTGGGGTCAAAGGAGACGAAGAGCTGAGTAGCCCTTCGATGCCCTTGCGTACGGTCAAGGTAGAAGGATAAGGCCCTCCTACAGTCCAGGGTATGCAGGACTGCTTCAGCCTGGCTTGCATGAGGCCTAGGGAAGAATGTTGGAAGAACCACCTCCTGGTTGAGGTGGAAAGAGGAGACAACGTTGGGGAGGAACTTTGGATGAGTCCTAAGGACTACCCTGTTCCTATAAATCCTGGTGTAAGGCCTATCACAGACCAGGGCCTGAAGCTCACTCACTCGCCTAGCCGAGGTGAGGGCTATCAGGAAGAGAGTCTTCCAGGAAAGGAAGCGTAGAGGGCAAGTAGCCATCGGCTCAAAGGGTGGGCGAGTCAGTTGCTGCAAGACCACATTCAGCTCCCACTCAGGAGCAGGAGGACGGATGGGGGGCTTGAGCAAAAGCAAGCCCCTGAGAAAGCGAACACCAAGGGGTGACCTGACAGAGAATGTCCCTCCACTAGTGAGTGGTGAGCTGCTAGAGCGGAGAGGTGGACCCGAACAGAATTGGACTTAAGTCCATGATTGGACAAGTGCAGTAAGTACTGAAGCACTACTGGCACAGTACAGGAGAAAGGATCCTCTGTACGTAGCTGACACCACACAGAAAACCTCTTCCATTTGAGGGCATAGGTTTTCCTAGTGGACTGTTTCCTAGAGGCTAGAACAACCTCCTCAACTTCCTGAGGTAGGCCCCAGGGAGCCAAAACTACCCTTGCAGCCTCCAGGCCATCAAATTGAGAGCTTTGAGATTGGGGTGCAGAAGGGAACCCTGCTCCTGTGAGAGAAGGTCGGGTTGTAACCCCAGAGGTAGTGGGGAATCCACTGCTAGCTGAAGCAGAAGTGGAAACCAAGGCTGCCTCGGCCACCTGGGAGCTACCAGCAGGACCGAGGCCTTGTCCTGAAGAGTCTTGAAAAGAGTTCGGGCCACCAAGGGCGTGGGAGGAAACGCATACAGGAGGCCCTGAGACCAGGACATCAGAAAAGCATCTGGTGCTATCCTCAAAGGATGCGGTTGCCTGGAGCAGAACTTGGGCAGTTGCTTGTTCAGTGGACTGGCAAAGAGATCTATCCAAGGGAGACCCCACTTCAGGAAGATCTTTTGAACAACCAAGGGATGCAGCTGCCACTCGTGGGGCTGTAGAATTCTGCTCAACCGGTCGGCCAGGCAGTTCTCCTGGCCTGGGAGGTACACCGCCTTGAGAAGCATGTTGTGCTTCAGGGCAAAGGAACAAAGGTCCTGAGTCTCTCGACAAAGGAGTTGGGACCCAGTCCCGCCCTGTTTGTTCACATAAAACATGGCTACCTGGTTGTCTGTTTGAATCAAGACTGAGCGGTAAGCCAGGGCCGGAGAAAAAGCCTTGAGAGCCAAGCGGATAGCTCGTAGTTCCAGGAGATTGATTTGCTGGGCTGCTTCCCAGGGAGACCAGAGGCCCTGAGTGCACTTGTCCAGACAATGAGCACCCCAGCCTTTCAGAGCGGCTTCGGTGGTGAGGACCACCGAGTATTCTGGCATTTGGAAGGGCATCCCCTTCAGCAGATTGGGTGGATGTAGCCACCAGCTGAGGGAGGCTAAAAGGGGTCTGGACACCTTTATCCTGTCTCTCAGGCGGCCTGTGGCTTGAGACCACTGAGTCCGAAGGCACCACTGTGCAGGCCTCATATGGAGCCTGGCATTGGGAGTCACATGCACTGTCGAAGCCATGTGGCCCAGAAGTCTGAGGCAAAGTCTGGCGGAGACCAGGGGTTTGTTTAGAAACTGTTTGGCCACGTCCATCAGCCTGTGGGCCCTGTCTTCTGGCAAGAATGCCTTTGCCAGTTGAGAATCCAACCTTGCCCCTATGAACTCCAAGTTCTGGGAGGGGAGCAAAGTGGACTTTGCGAAGTTTATGACAAAGCCCACGTTTTGAAGCAGAGCATTGGTTCTGAGGGTGGCTTGTCTGGCCTCCAGGAATGTCTGACCCCTGATGAGCCAGTCGTCCAGATAGGGGAAGACAAAGATGCCTTGACTTCTTAGGTAGGCTGCTACAACTGCCAGGCACTTGGTAAAGACCCTGGGAGCGGAGGTCAGGCCAAAAGGTAGTACTCTGTACTGATAATGGTTTCCTCCCACAATGTACCTGAGGTACTTTCTGTGGTCTGGATGAATGAGGATGTGAGTGTACGCATCTTTTAGATCTAAGAAGCATAGCCAATCTCCCTGCTGGAGGTAGGGCAGAAGTGTCCCAAGAGTAAGCATCTTGAACTTCTCTTTCTCTAGGAACTTGTTGAGGTTCCTGAGGTCCAGAATGGGTCGAAGGCCACCGGTCCTTTTGGGTACCAGGAAATACCTGGAGTAGAATCCGTGACCTTGCAAGTGGGGAGGCACAGGCTCCACCGCCCTGTCCACCAACAGACCATGAAGCTCTTGTAGGAGAAGGTCTGTGTGCAGGGGAGGCCTTGGAGGCTCCCCTGGAAAATATGGTGGAGGCAGTTGGTGAAAATGGAGGGCATAGCCCTTGTGGACTATCTCCAGCACCCAACTGTCCCCAGTGATGGGGCCACTGGTGGGCAAAGAGGGCGAGGCGACCTCCTGTGCAGGGTTGGGGGAGCAGTGGAGGAGAGGCTATGCTCAAGGAGTCAAAAACCCCCACCCTGCTGAGTGGTAGCAGGGGCCTGAGGCTTGGGGGTCCTCTGCCTACGGGGCCCATTACCATGGCCCTTGGCTGGCTGACCCTGGGGGGCAGCTTGGGCAGCCTGTTACTAAGGGTACTGTTTGTAGGCAGTGCCCTTCCTCGGGTAAAAGGACTTTTTACCCGAGCCCTTCTTTTTATGTGAAGGGGCAGAGGTCTTCCTCGACAGCCTTGTCCGGGTAAGGTGCTCAGTCTCGAGCTGAGCGGCCTTCTCGGTCACGGGTTTGCCAAAAAGGTTCTCACCTCGGCAGAGGACATCGACCAACTTGTCCTGAACCCATGGCTCGAGGTCCGATGACTGCAGCCACGCCTGGCGTCGAGCCGCGATGCTGGCAGCCGCTACTCGGGCCGAAGCCTCGAAGCCATTGTAGGCGGCGCGGGAAATGAACTTTGAGCATTCCCGAATTCCTGAGGACAAGGTCTTAAATCTCTGCAAGGGTTCCCCAGAGAGACCAGCAGAGAATCCGGCCAACTCCTTGGCCAGGTCTCGCAAATACATGCCCATGTACAGCTGGTAAGACTGGACACGGCAAGCAAGCATAGACCCCTGGAAGCACTTCCTACCGACGCCATCGAGGTTGCGGGCCTCCCTGCCGGGGGGCACCGCGGAGTGCATCTTCTGGCTCTTCAGACGAAGCATGGCCGATTCCACAACCATGGAATGGTGTGGTAGCTGTGCTTTCTGGAAACCAGGGCTTTTGCGGAGTCAATAGATGGAATCGACTCGCTTGCTCAGAACCGGTGCCGAGGCCGGTGCCTCCCACATCCAGAAGAGGAGCCGTTCCAGCATCGGAGGAACCGGGACAGTAAAGGCCTCCTTCAGAGGAGAGTCGTACTGGAGAACATCGAGCTCCTCGGCTCGAGGCTCTTCCTCGGGATCGGCAGGGATAGCCAAGGCAGCGGCCATATCCCGGACAAACTCCGAGAACCTAGTGTCCTCCGGAGGGGATCTACTCCGGGGCTCAGACTGTGGTGAGTCCGACGGGACGCACCGAGTCTTAAAAGTATCGGGAGACTCCTCATCCTCCATCTCCCAGGCGGACTCATCCGAGGAGGAGTCAGGGTCCGACCCCGTGGCGTCGACACCCTCGGTCCCGAACGGGAGGTCAAGGGAGACCTCGACCGAGGACGACTTCGAGCCACGAGGGTCTCGAGTATCAGCTCGGTCTCCGGGGTTGACTTCGAAGTCGACATCCCAGTGGTCGGGGCAGATGCACCAGACAGGCTGGCCATCAGTGCCCGCTGCTGCTCCATGAAGGCAGACAATCTGCACTCCAAGGCTGTCATCCTGAGACTCAGCTCGGGAGACGCAGCAGCCACCGACTCGGGCCCCAGCGGCACCGGGCCCGACGTCGGCTCTCTGGGAGGAGAGTCCACGAGGACTATGGGGCTTACATGTCCAGCAGACTCCGGCTCCACGCAAGGAACTTTGGCAGGCTTCTCTTGGTCCACGGGCCCGGGACGGCGGTCGGGGGTCTTAGACCTGGCCCTCGAGGGTCCAGGGACCTCCTCCGACGCCGCCCTCACGAGCCGCTTCTTCCTCTTGCATTCCCGGTCGGGGGACCCCCCTGTCCGAGGAGCTTCGACGGCGCTCGGGATCGGAATCCCGAGATGTCGAGGCCTCAGACGAGGTCCGGGCCCGGCCGGAGGCAGAGTCCGAGAAAAACCTTTCCTTCTGATGCTGTCGACTTTTGAGTGCCTTGGAAGACATCTTCCCACATGGCACACACGACTTGGGGTCATGGTCAGGGCCGAGGCACCGAAGGTAGCAGTTGTGTGTGTCGGTGAGAGACATAAGTTTCTTACACCAATCACACTTTTTAAAACCACTGGAAGCCATCGGGGAAAAAAGAGCCCCTGCGAGTTCAAAAGACCGGCCTTCCAGGGAAAAAATGAAAAAAGGGCGCGAACGCCAGCCACGAAGGGCAAAAACCGAAAAAGAAATAAACGGGCTCGATACCGGTGTACCGAACCCGGCGGGAGGGGAACCGGCGTCGAACCGGAGAAAAATAGCAAAAAATCGCCGAAGACAAAAATCACTTTTATCCGGGAGAACAGGACACACGTCCGATGGGCTTCTCGGAAAAAAAGAGACTGAGGTAAGATGGCACCTTAGGCGGGAAGGGAACCGCGCATGCGTGCCAGCATTCCCAAAGGCTTTCATGGAAAGCTGGGGAAATGCTCCGCTGGGGCTTCATTGGCGCCGATGACACCCATATGTGAGGATTGACTTCCTGCTTGATCCTGGAGAAATTTAGGTTATGAGATGAAAAGTAAATGCATGGGGGGAATATTCAGTGGTAGCAGCTAACGCTGATAAAGCGTCTAGCCGTTGCCACTGAACATTGACATTTAATGCTGAGGTCATATCCAGCCACTGCCATTGAATATCTGAGATGGCTAGATAGCAAGTTAGCTAAATTGTCAGCAGCGATATTGAACCGCTGGCTGATTAGCTAAAGTTAGGCTAACCATTAAAGTGCCTAATGTTAGCTGCTTTAGGATTTCTAGCTAGTGGCTGAATAGCACTGCTAACCGGTTATCTCCGGGTGTTGCCTCCGCTCCAGAACTGTCCCATGCTAGCCAGCTTGCATTGGGGTGCTTGAAGGCTGAATATCCCACTAAGTGACCTTCGAATATCCTCCCATTTTCAACTTTGCATGTATTTTTGCAGCAAAATTTTACCCATAGAAAAACAGATGTAAATGACCACATGTACTATGTACCCATAACAAGTTTCAGGGGCATATTTACAGAAGTGCAGTAGCTGGTAGCACCGGGTTTAGCTTGCAAATACTGTGCATTCCATGCTGGGACCGTGTGGTAACAAGGCATCTACCAGAGCACTGTGCAAAAAGGTGGGGTTAGGGCAGAGTTGGGGGTGGAGAGTGGGAAGGAACAGCTGCTCACACCTAGCACAGCTATGCTAGTGGTGTTGCAGATCACAAAAAACACCGCTAGCGAATGGATGTAATCCTCATACATGTAACATCCCACACTGAGAACAAGCAAGATACCATAGCTGATACTGTCCCGAGGTAAATGAGGTGGTCGCCTAGGGCAGCAGCAACTGGGGGGTGTCAATGTGCAGCAGCCAGGCCGGCAAAACAAATGACCTTGACAGCCATAGAGGATTGTACCCACTGGGAGATTGTGCATACATATACCTACAAAGCAACAGTAGTCTGGAAAGTATGATGTGTAGGTCTGCATAAATACTGCAAGATGTGAGGGGGCAGCTACTGTGATGAGCTGGGGAAGGGTTGGGAGCAATGTTCCCGCTAACCTGCGCTGGGTCCACTGCCAACATTCCTGCTGGTGGGGGAGTGGGGTGCAGAGCGATCGCCGCTCTGCCCCTCCCCCCCCCCACCGGCAGGAATGCCGGTGGAGGACCCGGCGCAGCTTAAAGAGAACATTGAGAGGGTGCTGCGGCGTGTGTTAGACCCTGTGTCTCTTTAAGCTGCGCCAGGTCCTCCGCCAGCATTCCTGCCGGTGGGGGGAGGGGCAGAGCGGCGATCGCTTTGCACCCCACACCCCCCCGCCGGCAGGAATGTTGGCGGCGGACCCAGCACAGGTTAGCAGGAACATTGGTTGAGAGATAGGGTATGTGCTCTGTGAGTCAACCAAAGTGGGCCACTCAGTCAGGGTTGAAGATGACTAAACATAGTTTGGGGGGGGGCATGGCATTCAAATTAATAGTTGCAACTACTGGAAAAATGTTGGTCTAACACAGAAATGCATTGGGGGCTATGTATTGGTCCATACATGCACCTGGTGGGCCATGCTAATGCCACGAGCTCTGTTTCTAGGGACACAAGGCCAGTCACTCTGACCATAGGAGATCATGGGCCCGATTCTGGGATGCGGGTTGAGGGGCTGCACATCCCAGTGGGACGTGCAACCCCACAAACTGTCCGGGCCTGATTTCCCTGCCGGCTCTCCCCATACGTCCTGAGCATCAGGTCAGGCAGAGAGGTGGGATCTGGGAGGAGCTGGGGTAGGCCAGCCTGGCAGGACATACAGGGCCAATTCAGGTCACAGTCCTGTATGTCCTGCTGGGCTCATGAGGACATGCTGCTTATTCCTCAAAGGTGGAATAAGCAGCACAAATCCCATGATCGGGCCTGGGGATCCCCTACTGGGGCTGGGGCCAGGCATGGAGGGGTCCCTGCCACCCGATCCAGGTCACGGCAGGCCAGCCATGAGTTGGGCAGTGGGGAAAAGGGGGCCGAAGCCGCGGGAGTCGGGGGTGCCTGTGGGGAGGATGTCTCCGCATGTGGCAAGGGCACGCCGAGCCATCTATGGGCCTGGTTCTGTGCACTGCAGGAACGTTTTGTTCCCGCGGTCCAGAATCAGGTCCACATGGGCCTGTCTTCCTCGGGGATGTCCTGGACATCCCCCTACCTGAATCAGGCTCCATGTCTATGGCTCAGGCTCACATTTAAACCACTGAAGGAGGGCTAGCTCCACTGGAATTCCATGGCCAGTTATCCCCCACCTGTATGGGCTTCATAGGGTTTGGAGGTCCTCAGCTTCCTGAAAGCTGACGGGCTAGGTACTGATTGGGGTTGCTCTGCTCCATGATAGTGTGTGGGTTGTACTCCAGTGTGCCCTCAGGCCCTTAACACATTAGGAGCATGAGTGGCTACTGTGGAGTGCATTGTTTATGGGGTAGGTAGCCTATATGCCTGTCCTCTGCCAAATGCATCCCATATCTGTGTGGTCTCTGTGTTGGAGCAGCTGATCTGTGCATCAGACCATGGCAACCTCCCCCCTTCACCCACATAAGGGGGAGTCTGCATTCCTCCCTAACAAGAGCTTAGTGCCAGGTGTATAAGGGGAGTGACAAGGAAAGGAACCAATCCACCTCCACTCCTGCATAAAATACCACAGCCCATATTCTGGCAGCTGATGCACAATCTTTGATTGACTCTGCAAGAATGATCCATGGCTTGGCTTGATTTCTTGGCACAAAGCACTGCACAGATGTATGCTGACTTTAATCTGTTATTTTAGTAAAACCAAAACATGCTCACTTTCAGATTCCATGAATCTCTGAAACTTGTTTTATAATGAGGATTTTAAAAATAACTTCACAATTGAATTAAGTTGGCCTATCTGAAACCTTTCTTATTTTAAATTTGCTTTCTGTGATGCCTTCCAGCAAACTTCAGTGGACAGAGGTCCATAATAAATAATGAATGGAGTGGAATGGGTAAACATGATTGAGTTATTGTACTCCTTCAAAAAGTACTAAGACTATGGGATACTTAGGGTCTGATTCCATCCCGGACGTCGATCCCCTCTGTATGTCCTGTCTGAACCGGATGTACAGAGGGGATCGCGATTCTGATCCCGCGGGGCACATCTAGCCCCGCAGGATCAGAATCACGAATCGTCCTGCACATGCAGGCCGGGACTGCGATTCAGTCCAGCCTGCACGTGCAGAACTGACCCTGGCTAACTCATTCAAGGCTCTTCAATGGAGCCGCAGCGCCATGGCGTCATGTTGCCATAGCACCGCGGCTCCACTGAAGAGCCGTGATGCTGGCCACCGCAAAAGAAAGCATATTCCCTGCAGCCCAACCCCCGATCTGGCCTCCTAAGGCCAGGGTCGGGCTGCAGGGAATGTCCCCTGACCTCCCCTGCCCCATCCGTGCCCCGAGTATACACTTTAGAAACGTCCAGGAAAGTTATTCCACCTCGGAGACGGAATAACTTCCCTGCACATGTCGCCAGCCCTGGATGTACAGGGCCAACATTAGAATTGGCCCTGTATGTTCAGGGCCGGGACCACCCAGATTCCACCCCTTCCCTGTCCCCATCTAATTTCCCTGCACAACCGGCAGGGAAGTTAGTTGCGGCCAGGAGAAGGCACGAATAGTGGGCATGGACGTCCTGTCGGGCCATCCATCCCCGCTATTCGTGGCACAGAAAGAGTAGTTACTCACCTGTAACAGGTGTTCTCCAGGAGCAGCAGGACTCAGTCCTCACATATGGGTGACATCGGCGCCAACGGAGCCCTCGTGCGGAGCACTTCCCCAGCTTTCAAAGAAAGCTTTTGGGAATGTAGGGCGCATGCGCGGTCCCCTTCCTGCCCAAGGGTGCCATCTTGCTCAGTCTGATGACATAGCTAAAAGGCAGCAAAAACAACAAAAATGAATCATATGACTGCAACTCCAAGAGGAGGAGGGAGGGTCGTGAGGACTGATTCCTGCTGCTCCTGGAGAACACCTGTTACAGGTGAGTAACTACTCTTTCTCCAGGACCAAGCAGGAAGTCAGTCCTCACATATGGCACTCCCCAGCTTCAGGCTACCGGGAACCCAAGCTGAAAATTAAGCTCCGTTTAGAGCGTCAGCATCCGTGAAAGAATCCTTTCGGAGAACGCCCCCATATGGTAGCCCAACACAAGGGCCGGAGAGTAGGAGTTGCCTAAACCTCAAAGAGGTTACGGAGTACCGCCTGTCTGAAAGCACTGTCCCTATGGGACTCCCTCTCGAGGCAGTAGTGAGCCGCAAAAGTCTGGCTTGAAGACCAGGTAGCGGCCCGGCAGATGTCTGCCAACGGAACAGAGCGGAGGTGGGCTACTGACGCGGCCTTCGCCCTGACACGGTGGGCCGTGACTCGACTCTGCAAGGAGAGGCCGGCTGCCCTGTACGCCTAGGCGATACAATCCGCTACCCAAAGGGACAACGTACGCTTGGAGACAGGCAACCCCAATTTATTAGAGTCAAAAGACACGAAGAGCTGAGCAGCCCTTCGATGCCCCTGCGTATGGTCTATGTAAAAGGACAATGCCCTTCTACAGTCCAGGGTATGAGGACTGTTTCAGCCCGGCTGGCATGCAGCCTGGGGAAGAATGTTGGAAGAACCACCTCCTGATTGAGGTGGAAGGAGGAGACAACCTTCAGAAGGAACTTAGGGTGAGTCCGGAGGACCACCCTGTTCCTATGGAACCGTGTGTACGGTCTATCAGAAACCAGAGCTTGTTAGTTCACTCACATGCCTGGCCAAGGTAAGAGCCACTAAGAACAACGTCTTCCAGGAAAGGAAGCATAAATGACAGGTAGCCATCGGCTCAAACGGTGGGCAAGTAAGTTGCTGCAAGACCACATTCAAATCCCACTCAGTGGCTGGTGGACGGATCGGAGGTTTGAGCAAAAGCAGGCCTCTGAGGAAGCGAGACATCAAGGGGTGGCCCGACAGAGATTGGCCCTCTACCTGTGAGTGGTGTGCCGATAGAGCACTGAGGTGGACCCGAACAGAATTGGATTTAAGGCCTAGGTCCGAGAGGTGGAGCAGGTATTGCAGCACCACTGGAACCAGGCACGAAAAAGGATCCTCCTGGCGCTGAGCACACCAGGTGGTGAACCTACGCCACTTGAGGGCATAAGATTTCCGGGTGGATTGCCTCCTAGAAGCCAAACCACCTCTTCCAATTCCTTAGGAAGAAGTAAGGGGGCTAGAACTACCCTTTCAGCAGCCAGGCCATCAGATTGAGGGATTTGAGGTTGGGGTGCAGGAGAGATCCCTGATCCTGAGACAGGAGATCGGGTTGAACACCCAGAGGGAGTGGAGTGTCCACCGCCAATTGCAGAAGGAGTGGAAACCATGGTTGCCTCGGTCATCTGGGGGCTACCAGAATCACCGAGGCCTTGTCCTGAAGAACCTTGAACAAGGTTTGGGCCACTAGAGGCTAGGGAGGAAACACATACAGTAGGCCCGTAGACCAAGAGATTAGAAACGCATCTGCTGCTATTCGCAGAGGATGCGGTTGTCTGGAACAGAACCTGGGTAGCTGATGGTTCAGTGGACTCGCAAAGTGATTGATGGTTGGAAGACCCCATCTTAGAAAGATCCCTTAAACCACCAGAGGATTCAAATGCCAATGGTGAGGCTGTAGAATCCTGCTCAATCTGTCTGCAAGGCAATTATCCTGGCCAGGCAGATAAACTGCCTTGAGAAACATGTTGTGTTTGATTGCCAAGGAGCACAGGGCCTGTGCCCCCTGACACAGAATTTTGGAGCCTGTGCCCCCTTACTTGTTCACGTAGAACATTGCCACTTGATTGTCTGTCTGACCTAAGACAGACTGGTGAGAGAGGACATGAGAGAAAGTCTGTAGAGCTAAGCGGATAGCTCGCAACTCCAACAGATTGATCTGCTGTGTGGACTCCCAAGGAGACCAGAGGCCCTGAGTGCAAGCCCCCTGGCAATGTGCACCCCAGCCCTGAAGGGAAGCATCGGTTGTCAGCACCTGTGTGTGAGGAGGGGCCTGAAAAGGCACCCCTTGGACCAGGTTCGGGAGATGCAGCCACCACCGTAAGGAGGCTGCCAGCAGTTTGGACACCCTTATCTTGTCTTTCAAATCGCTTGTGGCTTGCACCCACTGAGCTCTGAGGCACCACTGAGCAGGTCACATGTGCAGGCGGGCATTCGGAGTTACATGGACTGTGGATGCCATGTGGCCCAAGAGCCTTTGGAAGTTTCTGGCGGAGACCAGAGAATCGCTCTGGAACTGTTTGGCTAAAGCCATCAGACTGCGGGCCCTGTTATCGGGCAAATAAGCCTTCGCTTGGAGGGTATCCAATCTTACCCCTATGAACTCCAAGTCCTGTGAGAGGAGCAAAGTGGACTTTGCGAAGTTTACCATGAAGCCTAGATGCTGGAGTAGAGAAACAGTGCGAAGGGTGGCCTGTCTGGCCTCCTGTGGAGACTGACCCCTGATGAGCCAGTCGTCTAGGTATGGAAAGACAAAGATGCCCTGGTTTCTGAGATAGGCCGCCACCACTGCCAGGCACTTGGTGAAAACCCTGGGGACGGAGGTGAGGCCAAATGGAAGTACTCTGTGTTGAAAATTACTTCCTCCCACTACAAATCTGAGATATTGTCTGTGGTCTGGATGAATGAGGATGTGAGTATAAGCATCCTTCAGGTCTAAGGAGCATAGACAATCTCCCTGCTGGAGGTAGGGCAGCAGTATTCCAAGGGTAAGCATCTTGAACTTTTCCCTCTCCAGGAACTTGTTTAGGTTTCGCAAGTCTAGGATAGGCCGGAGGCCTCCTGTCCTTTTTGGTACCAGGAAGTACCTGGAACAGAAGTCTCGCCCTATCAGTTGGTGAGGCACTGGTTCCACTACCTGCTCCTGTAGAAGACTTGCCAACTCCTGAAGGAGGAGGTTCCTGTGCAGAGGGAGTCTTGGAGGCCCCCCTGGAAAATAGGAGGGGGGTAACTGGTTGAAGTGGAGCAAATAGCCCTTTTGGACTATGCTCAGTACCCAGGTATCCCCTGTTATGGCTGACCACCTGTGGGCGTACAGTGTCAGCCAGCCTCCTGTGCTGAGAGGAGCCACCTGAGGAGGAGAGGCTATGCAGTGGGAGTCAAAACCCCGCTCCCTGCTGTGCAGGAGCCGGTGCTGATGGCTTGGGGGTTTTCTGCCTACGGGGCCCATGTCCCTGCCCCTTGGCCTGCTGACCCTGATGGGGAGTTGTAGAGGCCTGAAATTGAGGGTAGGATTTGTAGGCAGTAGCCTTCCTCGGGTAAAAGGGATTTTTCCCCGAGCCCTTCTTCTTCTGAGAAGGGGCAGAAGTTTTCCTGGACAGCCTTGTCCTGGTGAGAGTCTCAGACTCAAGTTCTGCAGCCTTTTCAGCCATGGGTTTGCCAAAAAGGTTCTCAGGCTGCTCGAGAGATAAACTTTGAGCACTCTCGAATCCCGGATGACAAAGCCTTAAACCTCTGCAAAGGTTCCTCGGAGAGGCCAGCTGAGAACCCGGCAATCTCCTTTGCCAGGTCTCGGAGGTACATGCCCATGTACAGCTGGTAAGTCTGGACACGGCAAGCCAGCATAGAGCCCTGGAAGCACTTTCTACCAAGGGCATCCAGGTTCCGGGCCTCCCGGCCGGGGGACACCAAGGAGTGCATCTTCTGACTCTTCAGACGATGCATGGCCGATTCCACAACCATGGAGTGGTGCGGTAGCTGTGCCTTCTGGAACCCAGGGCTCTTATGGACTCGATAAATGGAATCGACCCGTTTGCTGAGAACCGGCGCCAAGGCCGGTGCCTCCCACATGCGGAAGAGCAGCCGTTCCAGCATCGGAGGAACCGGTACAGAAAAGGCCTCCTTAGGCGGAGAGTCATACTGGAGGGCCTCGAGCTCTTTGGCTCGAGGCTCCTCCTCGGGATCAGCGGGGAAGGCCAAGGCTTTGGCCATGTCCCGCACGAAGTCTGAGAACCGGGTATCCTCTGGTGGGGACCATCTCCGAGGCTCGGACGCACCGGGTCCGAAAAGTGTCCGGGGACTCCTCGTCCTCCGTCTCCCACTCTGACCCCTCCGAGGAGGAATCGAGCGGCTCCGGCCGGGCGGGCACTGATGCCATCCGCCCCGATGCCAAGGGCACCGGCATCGATGACCTCAGCCTCGAGTGGGAGGCCGAGGGGGACCTTGGCCAAGGATCAACTCGAGACCGCATCAACTTGAGGATTGGCTTGGCCTCCGGGGTCGACTTGGACGTCGAGGTCCCGGTGGTCGGGGAGATGCACCGGTGAAACTGGCGATCAGTACCCGCTGCTGCTCCATGAAGGCAGCCAAGCTGTTCTCCAAGGCCGTCAACCTGAGACTCAGCTCAGGAGACTCAGCAGCCCCCAACTCGACGTCGGCTCCCCCGGAGGGGAGTCTACGAGGACAACAGCACTCACGTGACTCGGGGACTCCGGCTGCAATCGAGGCAACTTGGCAGGCCTCTCTGACTCCGAGGACCCGGGACGGCAGTCAGGGCTATGCGACCTGGCCCTTGAGGGGCCAAGAGTGTCCACCAACGCCACCCTCGCGGGTTTCTTCTTCCTTCTGTGTTCCCGAGAAGGAGACCCCCTTTCAGAGGAGCCTCGACGGTGCTCGGGGTCGGACTCCCGAGATGTCGAGGCCTTTGACAATGTCCGGGCCCGGCCAGACGCGGAGTCAGAAAAGAGTCTTTCACGCTGTTGCTGACGGCTCCTCAACGCCTTAGAGGACATTTCACCGCACGGGACACAGACTACCGGGTCATGGTCGGGCCCGAGGCACCGGAGGCAGCAGTCATGTGTGTCGGTAAGAGACATCAGCTTCTTACACCGATCACACTTCTTGAACCCGCTGGCAGCCATCAGGGAAAAAGGGCCTCTGCAAGGTCAAAAGACCGGGCTGCCAGTGAAAAAGAGAAAAAAAGCGCGAGCGCTAGTCACAAAGGACAAAAAAACAAAAAACTAGCTCCGAGCTCGATACCAATGTACCGGGCACAGGTGGGAAAGGGAACCGGCGTCGAACCAGGCAAAAACCACGAATCCAACGCAGGAAAAAAAAATCAACTTTTTACCGGGTGACGACGACACACGTCCGTCGGGCTCCACGGAAAAAAGAAGACTGAGCATGATGCCGACGGACGTGTGTGGTCACCCAGTAGGAAGTCAGTCCTCACATATGGGTGACATCAGCGCCCTCTGGGGGTGCAACCCGATCTCCTGTCTCAGGATCAGGGATCTCTCCTGCACCCCAACCTCAAATCCCTCAATCTGATGGCCTGGCTGCTGAAAGGGTAGTTCTAGCCCCCTTACTTCTTCCTAAGGAAGTGGAAGAGGTGGTTTTGGCCTCTAGGAGGCAATCCACCCGGAAATCTTATGCCCTCAAGTGGCGTAGGTTCTCCACCTGGTGTGCTCAGCGCCAGGAGGATCCTTTTTCGTGCCTGGTTCCAGTGGTGCTGCAGTACCTGCTCCACCTCTCGGACCTAGGCCTTAAATCCAATTCTGTTCGGGTCTACCTCAGGGCTCTATCGGCACACCACTCACAGGTAGAGGGCCAATCTCTGTCGGGCCACCCCTTGGTGTTCCGCTTCCTCAGAGGCCTGGTTTTGCTCAAGCCTCTGATCCGTCCACCAGCCACTGAGTGGGATTTGAATGTGGTCTTGCAGCAACTTACTTTCCCACCGTTTGAGCCGATGGCTACCTGTCATTTACGCTTCCTTTCCTGGAAGACGTTGTTCTAAGTGGCTCTTACCTCAGCCAGGCGTGTGAGTGAACTACAAGCTCTGGTTTCTGATAGACCGTACACACGGTTCTATAAGAACAGGGTGGTCTTGCGGACTCAACCTAAGTTCCTTCCGAAGGTTGTCTCCTCCTTCCACCTCAATCAGGCGGTGGTTCTTCCAACATTCTTCCCCAGGCTGCATACCAGCCGGGCTGAAACAGTCCTGCATACCCTGGACTGTAGAAGGGTGTTGTCCTTTTACATAGACCGTACGCAGGGGCATCGAAGGGCTGCTCAGCTCTTCGTGTCTTTTGACCCTAATAAATTGGGGTTGCCTGCCTCCAAGCGTACGTTGTCCCTTTGGGTAGCGGATTGTATCGCCTGGGCATACAGGGCAGCCGGCCTCTCCTTGCAGGATCAAGTCATGGCCCACCGTGTCAGGGCAAAGGCCGCGTCAGTAGCCCACCTCCGCTCTGTTCCGTTGGCAGACATCTGCCGGGCCGCTACCTGGTCTCCAAGCCAGACCTTTGCGGCTCACTACTGCCTTGAGAGGGAGTCCCGTAGGGACAGTGCTTTCCGACAGGCGGTACTTCCTAATCTCTTTGAGGTTTAGACAACTCCTACCCTCCGGCCCTTGTGTTTGGCTACCGTATGGGGGTGTTCTCCAAAAGGATTCTTTCAAGGATGCTGACGCTCTAGAAGGAGCTTATTTTTCAGCTTGGGTTCCCGGTAGCCTGAAGCTGGGGAGTCCGATATGTGAGGACTGACTTCCTGCTTGTTCCTGGAGAAAGAGTAGTTACTCACCTGTAACAGGTGTTCTCCAGGAGCAGCAGGAATCAGTCCTCACGACCCTCCCTCCTCCCCTTGGAGTTGCAGTCATATGATTCATTTTTGTTGTTTTTGCTGTCTTTTAGCTATGTCATCAGACTGAGCAAGATGGCACCCTTGGGCGGGAAGGGGATCGCGCATGCGCACTGCATTCCCAAAGGCTTTCTTTGAAAGCTGGGGAAATGCTCCGCACGAGGGCTCCGTCGGCACTGACGTCACCCATATGTGAGGACTGACTTCCTGCTTGGTCCTGGAGAATAACCCCTTTAATGAATCTGCAAAGTAGTACCTTTAAAACGAATCGGAAAAAAATATTTTTTCACTTAACACTTAACTAAGCTCTGGAATTTGTTGCCAGAGGATGTGGTAAATTATTTGGACGAGTTCTTGGAGGAGAAGTCCATAAATCATTATTAAAGTGGACTGGAGGAAACTGAGATAAGCAGCATAGTATTTACCACTTGGGATCATGCCAAGTAATTGTGACCTGGATTGGCCACTGCTGGAAACGGGATATAGGGTTTGACAGACCATTGGTCTGACCCAATATAGTAAATCTTATGTTCTTATGTAAGAAGGAAACTTTCTGGAAAATAGAAGATTGGCAATTGGCATGATGTGCTTAACACATGTACATAAAGGATTGACTTAAAACAATACATTGATGCACTAATTCTCTATTTGCCTGGTAGACAATGAAACCATCCTCACACAGCCCATTTTAAGCAGAATCAATGTTATCTATTTCATACATTTGCTGCTTAATTAACATTTAAGCTTATGGAAAAATAAAGTCGTAAAACTCAGCATTTGCATTCATTCGTAGCCGCTGTTGTCTCATAATATCTCTATATATCAAGCATCCTGCTCGCAGCAATTCTTATCAAGAGCCAAATGCTTCTGTCTTTTATTTCCCCCATAAATCTCAGGAGCCACAGATGAAACATCATTAAAATCAGCTATTCCTGTACACCCATGCTATGACTTGATTTTGACAGCCAGTGGATTGCATTTGCAGTTTATTCTGACATATCTGTTGTGTCTCATCAAACATGCCTCTTTCTTTCAGGACCACTGAACAGTTTAACTCTTGGGTCAAAAAATTAACAGGTTATCTTGTGATTTCAACCACATTCATGGTAGACTTTGGTGTCCTGTATAGCAAGGGTGAGAAGAAAAAAAAGATGCATGTTTTCCTTACATTTTAGCTGGTAACACACAAACTGCAAATAAGTCACTTTGCAGTTGAAAATTACTTCAAATGAATTTAAAGTTTATTTGGGTGAATACATCTGTATTTATTTAATTTTAAATCTCTTCATTAAGGAACAAAGAAAACAAAGAGAAATGCCATAACCTGAAGATACAAAGTGATGCAAAATTTCCCAACAATAAACCAGGCATTCCCAAATTCCAATAATCAAATGCAAGGTTTTACCACCCTTTAAATTCCACCATTTATCCACTGGCCAAAACCCGACATGGCCATGTTTTGGCTATGCCTTCCTCAGGGGCTCACTTTAGCATACTAAAAACACAACCAATGACAAAAGTATAATTAAATAAATAAACCGATTAAAAGCATATTAAAATAGAATGAATAAAACCAATACAAACATAAATATTAAATGAAAAAAAGCTATCATGAACAAATATAAAAGACCATTTAAAATAGATAAATACATCTTTAAAAAAAAGTATATCTGAAAATAAATAGTTAAAACTCAACTACATAAACATCAAAAAATGAGCTGAAAACAAAAATAGAAATTACACTTACCTGGTAATTGATGTTCCTGGAGGAACTCCAGTTTAGTCCACACTTCTGGGTAGTGTACCTCCTCCTGCAGCTTGGAGACTGGGCATATCCAAAAACATGATCTCACTGGATGTAGTCTGCTGACATCTCCCATCAGCCCCAGTGAACTATTGACAAAGCACACTTAAAGGAGCAACAAATAAGTAGCCAACCACAAACAAGAAATTGCATGCAAAAACTGAACTCAACTACTACTATATACAAACAAATTTGTCATCTGGCCGCTAGGCCTCATTCCTCATGCCAGCTCCTTCCGCCCCATCCAAAGCGCCAGATTAGCAAGGATAAGAAGAGGCAGAAGAAGTACTGAAATAAACACCTACTGGTCATCGTATCCCTTCGCTGACTGAACCTGAAATGCTACCGTACCATCCCGGGTGGGAATGAGGACTAAACTGGAGTTCCTCCAGGAACATCATTTAGCAGGTAAGTGTAATTTCTATTTCCTTATCGCTCCTCCAGTTTAGTCCACACTTCTGGGATGTAACAGAGCAGTACTCATTGGGAGGGACCTTTCCAACCGGCCTGCAACACCGCCGACCCAAACACAGCATCCTTCGCTGATAAGACATCAAGACGGTAGTGCTTACTGAACGTGTAAATTGACGATCAATAGCCACCCTACAAATTTCCACGGGCGGAACCAAACTGTGCTCCGCCTATGAAGCCACTTGCGCTCCAGTAAAATTCACCCGTAACCCCGTCGGGACCTGTCGCTCCGACAACAGATACACTGAAGCAATTGCTTCTCTAATCCACCTAGAAATAGAAGCTTTCACGGCCGCATCGCCCTTACGGGAACCCCCGAACAAAACAAATAGATGGTCCGACTTACGATAGGACTCTGACACCTTTAAATACTGTTGAAGTACTCGCCGTACGTCCAGCCGACGAAGACCCTGGTCCACCTTAGCGCCCTTGAACGACCCGAGCATCGGCAGGGTAACCGTCTGATTTAAATGAAACAGAGAAATCACCTTAGGCAAAAAGGAAGGAACGGGCCGAAGAACCACCTTTTCCCTAGAAAAGGATAAAAATGGCTCCCTGCAAGATAACGCTTGCAACTCCGAAATACGCCTTGCTTAACAAATGGCCACCAAAAATACTGTCTTTAGAGTCAAATCCTTCACTGACACTCGCTGTAACGGTCAAAAGGCTCCTTAGTCAGTGCTCTCAGTACCAAATTAAGATCCCATGGAGGCATCACTACTCTACGAGAAGGGCGCAGCCTGGAAACTGTCTTCAGGAAATGCAATACGTCCGCATGAGTGCCGAGCGCCACTCCTTGAACCTTGCCTCTAAAGCAGGCCAGCGACGCCAAATGTACTCTCAAGGAACTGGCCGCCAGACCTTTCTCAAAGCCCTCCTGCAGAAAACTTAAGACGATCAGCACGGACACCTTCACTGCCCGCCAGGGGCGGCCCAAGGGGGGTGAGGGGCCATGTGCAGAGACTCGGTGCGGGGCCTCATTTGCATAAGGGGCCTCATTTGCATAAATATTTGCATAATGTTACCATACACGAACTTTTAGTAAACATGCCTCTTAATGAGTGTATGAATAAAGAAAGACTAAAAGACTTCTACATTACTATAATCCAGTGCCAACCGCCAGACACATTAGGAACTACTACAAACACTGCCCATTTAGAACCCATAGCAAACCCGCCGTATCCTAACAGCACTACCAGGACTCATAAAGCACCATACCCTAACTATGAAAAGGAAACGCTGCAAATATTAAACCAATACATTTCAGAGAACAACAATACATGACCTACTGGGGAAAGAGAACAAGTGGCAATGTCAAATAGGAATTACATAAACAGAATACCTCAGCTCAGTTACACATGCAGAACATAGACCATCACCAAACAAGGAATCACAATTTAGAAACAGGAAGACAATAATTAAACTGGGAATCCCAAAAGCCAAACTTGGAATGTACAACACTGTAGAAATAAAACTATACATTAATTTGCTCTTGTACTAAACAAAGCGCAGACGTTAATGATGCACATTTCCCAGAGCTGACATATTCCAATTAATAAATTCAAAATAAAGAGATATTTTTCTACCTTTTGTGCATTTTTTTTCAGCTGCAATTGCTCCAGCACTTTCTTCTGGTTTCTTCGTGTCTTCTGCTAACTCTTCATCGTCTGCTGTCCATTTGTCTTTTCTTCTCTCTTCTAGTTTTTTTCCATTCTCTCTCTACATCTGCTTTAACATACTAATCTTTCTCCTTTTGCTCTTTCCTCATTCCTATTTCATCCACTCAAATTTTACCCCTCCATCCTCAATCCCCACTTACTCTCCCAATATCCGGACAATTGTAGATTTGTCTTCCCTCCCACACAAAATATTTTTTCCCTCTCTATTTCACTCTCCCAGCTCCATCCCATTCTAATCCTCCCCCAACATCAGCTCCATTCTAGTTCCAGTCCCACCTAGCATCCGCTCCCTTCTAGTCCCCGCATCAGCCCATTTCCAGTTCCAGTCCTAGCCCCCCACCAGCCCAGCACCAGTCCTAGCTCCCCCATTTCTTTGCCGTCCCAACCGAGTCCCTCCACCAGCTCATTTCCACTCCCACCCCCCCAGCAGCCAATTTACAGTCCTTTCCTAGCCCCACCACCAGCCCAAGTCAAATCCGAGCTCCCCTCCACTCACCCCACTTCCCCCCCAAGCCCCCCATGAGCCTACTTCCACTTCTAGCCCCTTCATTATACCATTTCAATCCACACCCCCACCACAGCACATTTACAATCTTAGCACCCCCCAACAGCCAATTTCCAGTACTATTCTAGCCCCTCCATCAGCCCATTTCCAGTCCTAGCCCCCCCACTCACCCATTTCCAGTCCTAGCTCCCTCCCCCTCACAACCCATTTCCATTCCAAGCCCCCGTCCCCATCAGCTATTTGCAGTTCAAGCCCTCCTTCCACTCAGCCCATTTCCAGTCCTAGCCTCCTCATAGTCCATTACTAGTCCTAACCCCCCCCATCAGCCCATTACGTCCTAACCCCCCATCACCCTATTTCCAGTCCTAGCCCCCCATCAGCCTATTTCCAGTCTTAGCCCCCCCCATAGCCAATTACCAGTCCTACCCCTCCCATCAGCCCATTTCCAGTCTTAGCCCCCCCATAGCCCATTACCAGTCCTAACCCCCCCATCACCCTATTTCCAGTCCTAGCCCCCCCATCAGCCCATTTCCAGTCTTAGCCCCCCCATAGCCCATTACCAGTCCTAACCCCCCCCCTCACCCTATTTCCAGTCCTAACCCCCCCATCAGCCCATTTCCAGTCTTAGCCCCCCCATAGCCCATTACCAGTCCTAACCCCCCCATCACCCTATTTCCAGTCCTTGCCCCCCCATCAGCCTATTTACAGTCTTAGCCCCCCCCCATAGTCAATTACCAGTCCTACCCCCCCATCAGCCCATTTCCAGTCCTAACCCCCCCCCCACCACCACCACCACCCCACTTCCAGCCTTAGCCCCCTCCCCATAGCCCATTACCAGTCCTAACCCCCCCATCAGCCCACTTAGCCCCCCCATAGCCCATTACCAGTCCTGACCCCCCCATCAGCCCACTTCCAGTCTTAGCCTCTCCCCCCCATGGCCCATTACCAGTCCTAACCCCCCCCCCCCATGGCCCATTACCAGTCCTAACCACCCCCCATAAGGCCACTTACATTTTTATCCTCCCCCCCCCCATGGCCCATTACCAGTCCTAACCACCCCCCCCATGGCCCATTACCAGTCCTAACCACCCCCCCCCATCAGCCCACTTCCAGTTTAGTCTCCCCCCTCCCATAGCCCATTACCAGTCCTAAACCCCCTTCCCCCCTATCATCCCAAATTAAAACAAAAAAACCCCCCAAACCGGCTGCTTCTGCCGCAGCAGCATCAAGAGCTCTGCCGCGGCAGCATCAAGAGCTCTGCCGCGGGGCCCCCCCCCCTGCCCGGCAGAGTCTCCCTGCATCATCAGCTTTCTTGAAGTCCCAAAACGCGGGCTTCTTTCAGAGCCGCGAGAGTTTCCTTTCTCGCGGCTCTGTTAATCCCGCCGAGGGTGATGGGAAATCCCATCAGCCCCGGCGGGATTAACAGAGCCGCGAGAAAAGAAACTCTCGCGGCTCTGAAAGAAGCCCGCGTTTTGGGACTTGAAGAAAGCTGATGATGCAGGGAGGCTCTGCCGGGCAGGGGGGGGCCCCGCAGCAGAGCTCTTGATGCTGCCGCGGCAGAAGCAGCCGGTTTGGTTTTTTTTTTTTAAAACTTGGGATGCTGAAAAATGTTTTTTGCGCGGGGCCCCTTGAAACGCGGGGCCCTGTGCAAAAAACATTCTTGCTCAATGGACGGGCTGGCCCTGCTGCCCGCACCTGCCTCCTTGAACACCAATCCTCGAAAATACTCCATATATGAACATACGCCAGAGACACAGACTGCTTTCGAGCTTTAAGTAACGTTGCGATAACTGCTCCAGAGTAGCCTTTTTTCCTTAGCCTTGCCCTTTCAATGGCCAGACCGTAAGCAAGAATCGATCCACCTGAGGCATCTTAAGAGGCCCTTGAAGCAACAGATTCTCCGACGCCGGCAACCTCCAAGGCTCCCCGTCGAGAAGACACATGAGATCTGCGTACCACAGGCGTCTTGGCCAGTCTGGAGCCACCAGCAACACTCTCCCCCGATGCGCATCTACACGCTGAACCACTCGACTTATGAATGCCCACGGGGGAAACATGTAGAGAAGACCCGACACTGGCCACCTCTGTATCAGTGCGTCAATCCCCTCTGACATCCACTCTTGCCGTCTGCCGAAAAACCAACTCACCTTTGCCGACTGAAACGTCGCCATGAGGTCCATGATTGGCGGCCCCCATCTTTGCACCAGCTGCGCAAACACTTCCAGATGCAACTCCCATTCCCCGGGATCCACTTGCACCCTGCTGAGGAAGTCCGCCGTCACGCTGTCCTTCCCACCAATGTGTGCCACCGAGATTGCCAACAGATGAGGTTCTACCCAAGAGAACAGCACTTCCGCTTCTTCCTCCATTGCTGAACTTCCGGTACAGCCCTGCTGATTGATATACGCCACTGTAGCGGAGTTGTCAGAGAGCATCCACACCGCATGACCTCTTACCGTTGCCTCGAATGCCCGTAGTGCCAATGCCACCGCTCGGAGCTCTAACCTGTTGATGGACCAGGCACTCTCCGGAACTGACCAGCGTCCTTGCGCAAAGAGCTCTCCGCAATGAGCTCCCCAACCCGCAAGGCTTGTGTCCGTTAACACCGGAAGCCACTCCGGTTGCTCCAGAGGCATCCCGACCGAGAACGAACTCGGCCTCAGCCACCACATCAGCGCCTGCCTGACCCTGAAAGGACAGGGAAGACATCAGCGAGTCGGACTGATGAGACCATCGGCGCAGCAGCACCCGTTGCAACAGCCGCATAAGAAACCTGGCCCAAGGCACTGCTTCCAATGTTGCCGCCATCGTACCCAGCACCCTGAGATAACTCCATGCCGAAGGTGCCGGCGTGGCTCTGAATTGGCTTACCACCTGCTGAAGAATTTGGAATCGACGATCCGGCAGAAAAAACGCACCCCGCTGGGTGACGAATCACAACCCCAGATATTCGAGGTCCTGGGACGGGTTCAGGTGACTCTTGGACGAATTGACCACCCAACCGAGTCCCTCCAAGAATTTCACAACTTTGTTTGTAAACTGTATACTTTTGGCCTTGGATTTTGCCCAAATCAACCAGTCGTCGAAATAGGGATGCACCAGAATACCTTCTTTTCGCAACGCTGCGGCTACCACCACCATGATCTTGGTGAAAGTATGCGGCGCCGTCGCCAGACCAAAGGGCAACGCCTGAAACTGATAGTGTCCCCACGGCAACGCAAAACGCAGAAATTTTTGATGACCCGCTCTGATCGGAATGTGCAAATATGCCTCCGTCAGATCGAGAGACGTCAAGAACTCCCCTTTACGCATCGCCACAATGATGGACCATAAGGTTTCCATCCTGAAATGCAGTACCCGGAGACAACGGTTTACGCCTTTGAGATCCAATATAGGGCAAAGAGATCCTTCCTTCTTTGGAACCACAAAATATATTGAGTATTGACCCCTGCCGTAGTCTTCCTTGGGCACAGGGACGACCGCTCCGATCTGCAATAGCCGATCTAAAGTCCTGCGAACTGCAAGCACCTTCTGATGTCCCCTGCAGGAGACATTAGAAACAACTCGCGAACCGGCCTGGCAAACTCCAGCGCATAACCCTCGCAAATTATTTCCAACACCCATTGGTCAGTCGTTATCTGGGTCCTGGCAGGAAGAAAGCTCCGAAGATGACCTCCTATAAGCTGCCTTCCTGCCGGGACACCCCTCACTTCATTGCGACTTACGACTGGCTGCTGCGGCCACCGGGGCAAAACCTCTACCGGTTCCTCGAAACCCTTGAAATCTCTGGGCCCGAGAAGGAAACCTTCCTTGTTGAAAACCACCCAAGCGAGAAGTCCGAAACCTTCTAAAATCTCTAAAGGGACCCCTAAAGGCTGCCGAGGACTTTCCATGCTTAGGCTTATCTTCCGGGAGTCTTCCCCCCTTGGACTCCCCTAAGTCTTTCACGAGCTTATCGAGATCCTCTCCGAATAACAATCTCCCTTTGAACGGAAGTTTACTGAGGCGTGCCTTGGAAGAACCATCTACCACCCAATTTCTTAACCACAAAGACCTGCAGGTGGCTACTAACGATGCCAAACTATTAGCTAGAGCTCTGATCAAATCATAATGCACATCCGACAAATAGGCGGAACCCAACCCCAGACGATCAAGCTCCCGCAGACTCTCTTGATCCAGCTGAGTACACTGCCGCAAACCCTGAGACCAGCGAAGACACGCTCTTGCCACCCAAGCACCACAAATGGAAGCTTGTAAGGACAAGGCATTGGCTTCAAAGGATTGTTTCAACAATCCATCCACCTTTCTATCCTGCGCATCTTTTAAGGCCGTGCTCCCTTCTACCGGAATAGTGGTCTTCTTGGTCACAGCCAATACCGCCGTGTCAACCCGCGGGGAACGAAACCTTTCCTTGTCCTTATCTGCTAGGGGATACAACCTATTCATAATCTGACCGCCTCTGAGGCCGGCTTCTGGCTGATCCCACTCATCCCACTCATCCTGTATCATCCTATCGACCACCTTGTGAACGGGAAACACTATTTGGATTTGCCATGCCGCTTGAATGATCAGATCCTCTCCAGTATCTTCCTCCACCGGCTGGTCAGCGGCCAGCTTCAGTGTTTGAAGAGACTTTGTGACAAGTGTTGTCAACTCATCCTTCTGGAATATACGGATTATTTTGGTCTGATCCTCCGGCTCCGAGATTTCTCCTTCCTCCAATTCTTCAATTCCAGCCTCCAGATCCATCTCGTTTTCCTCAGCCTCTTGCCATTCTACCTCAGAAGGCGAAAGCTCCCGTGGCCTGGATCGCTTGAAGGGCCTGGCGGAAGTAGCACCTGCTTCCGCCGTGCCTGACTATTGTAACACGGGAGACCCCGGCAACAGTTCCGGCAGCTTACCTTGCCTCCGCAAACAAAATGCCTGATGCATAAGTAACACAAAATCCGGGCAGAAATCTCTGAGCTGATGCCCTGCATCCGCAACCGTAGAAGTCCCCGAAGGACCGGGCGTGAGCTCTTGACCGGCTGCTGGAATAGAGCCCTGCATGGTGTCTCCGTCTACCTCAGAGGAGACAGCCTGTAGCTCCTGCCCTACTTTTATTTCCATCTGCTGCTCCACGCTGGCTGAAGCTGCTGTACAGCTGCGGCAAATTCCTGAGTCCTCGCTAGCGCCCCTACGGGATCCGCAGATGACACAAAGTGGACAGGAAGTCATCGTATACGTTTCTGTCCCCGCTCTAATGCCCAGACAGAAACTCTGTCCTCCAGAATTCTTTTTTTTTTTAAACTTTATTTTTATTACACACCAATTTGACAATCACACTATCACTGAATAACATTGCAACATATCCACAAAGGCCATCCACGATGCCTACAAATCTCATTACATTCCAACTGGTATAACTTTATATAACCACGTTCCCCTCCCCACCTCCCCACCCAAACAGCATCAGTTTACATATATGTTTCTATATTACTTATTGGCCATCCATATTATATACTTTCCCCACACCTTCAAAAACTTTTGTGGTCGCTCCTTCTTCAGTGCCGTAAGTTTACTCATCAAAAAAATGTGGTCTAAGGAGCTACAATAGTCCTCCAGCTGTGGCACCCCCACTTGTTTCCATTTCTTAGCAATCAACACCCGAAATGCTACACACCCCAAATTCACAAAATCCCCCTCCCAGCTTTTAAAATCCTGTGGCCGTACCCCTAACATCGCCGTGGCTGGCGAGGGCTGCACGTCTTTTTCCAAAATCTGGCCAATAAGGCTGAACACCTCCAACCACATTCCCTGTATTAGTTTACAATTCCACCATATATGCATATAAGAACCCCTTTCCCCACATTTCCTCCAACATTGATCACTTATATTACTATACATATTCTTCAAACGCACTGGCGTCAAGTGCCATCTATACATGACCTTATAACTGTTTTCAATTAGGGAGGTCGCCAATAGCCCTTTATATTGTGATTGATAAATTTGCTTCCAAGTGTCCTCCCCCCACTCAACCCCCAAATCTTCTTCCCACTTCCTTTGAAAGGCCTCTCTTAACCCTACCCCTTGCATCATGGCATAAAATGTAGTCACAATCCCCCTCTTCCAGCCCATCAGGAACATCTGCTCCACTTCAGTAGGATCTCCCCGCAGACCCGGCACTATCTTATGTTGAATATAGTCGCTAAGCTGATGGAATCGAAAGGCGTCCTTATCCTCCAGTTGGAACTGCTCTTTCACAACTGTAAAGCTCTTCAAAGACCGTCCCTCCAACAGTTGACCTATCCACACTAAACCCTTCCGTTTCCAGTGCAAGTAAGCCATGATCCCCACCCCCGGTGGGAAGGCGGGATTCCCCCTAATCGGTATCAGCCTAGAGACCCCCTCCTTACCTAGCCACATACATTTCCACTTATTCCAGACCTTCAATGTTATCTTCACATACGGGTTGTCCCCTTTAAAACCTCTATTCACATCTCTGGGCAGCCATAATAAGTCCCCAATCTGTCCCCCCCCCCCCCTAGTTCCTCTGACTCCATCCAAACCCACTCTTTTTTCTCATCCCCACACCATTCCACACTAGCACCCAATTGGGCAGCCTCCCAATATCGCCCTAAATCCGGTATAGCCATGCCCCCAAATTCCGTCCTTCTAGTCAATATTCGCCTTGCTACTCTGTTCTTTTTCAGGCCCCCCACATATTTCATAATCCCCTGTTGCCATTTCGCAAGACAGCTCTTTGGTACCCAAATTGGCAACACTGTGAAGAGATAGAGCCACTTAGGTAAAATCACCATTTTCACTGCTGACATCCTCCCGTACCAGGATAAGCCCTTACTCCCCCAGCTGTCCAGTTCCTTCCTGACTACTTTTTCCATTCTTCCCTAATTCGCCTCAAACAGGTCCTGCTCCCTCGCTGTTAATTTTATACCCAAATATGTAATACTGTGCTTGGCCCATTTAAATGGCAACGTCTCCTTTATTTGTAGCTCCGTGTCCACCTGAACCGATATGTTCAGAATCTCCGACTTTGTAGCATTAATTCTAAACCCCAAATATTCCCCAAATTCCACTAAGATGTCATATAGTTTAGTTAAAGACGTCAACGGATTAGTTAACATAAACAGTAGGTCATCCGCAAAGAACTTTCCAAGGCTTTCCACCTAACCCCCTTCACCTCCCCACACTCACGCACCCGTTGGGCTAAGGGTTCCATCGATAGCACAAACAAAATCGGCGACAGCGGGGACCCCTGCCTCGTACCCCGCCGTAATTCGAATGCTGCCGTATATTCACCATTTATGCGAATCTTCGCCCGTATAGATCGCTTTAACCCATCGCAAATAGTTCCCTCCTATCCCCATCTTCTCCAGAACTTTAAAAAGAAAGGGCCATGATACTCGGTCGAAAGCTTTCTCAGCATCAATTGTCAATAATAACATCTGTTTCTTTCCTCGCTTACATTCCCACATAGCATTCAGCACTTTCCGTATATTATCGGACGTGTGCCTCCCCGGGACAAAACCAGACTGATTTTCATGCACTAGTTGTGGTAAATAGGGTAATATCCTATTGGCCAATACCTTGGTATAAATTTTAAAGTCCGTCCCCAGCAATGAGATGGGGCGATAAGAGCCACATAAAGTTAAATCTTTCCCCTCCTTTGGGAGCAATGTTATACCCGCTGTTCTCATTGTTTCTGGCAACTCTCCCTCCTCCTTAAAAGAGTTAAAGAGCCTTGTCAATATCTCCCCCACCACATCCCCAAACCTTTTATAAAATTTGTTGGTATACCCGTTCAGCCCCGGTGCTTTATGAGACGGTAAGGTCTTAATAACCGCAAGCACTTCCCCCACCTCAATGGGCTGGGAAAGCTGTTCTGCTTGCCCCGTACTCAGACTCAGAAGCTCCATACTCAAAAATTCTTCCAACTCCCTCTGCACGCCTCTCTGATCTGGTGTATACAATTGTTTATAATACTCTACAAAACACTCTTGCAGTTGCCCCGGTTGTCTCATATCTTTCCCCTGTGCGTCTTTGATTTTAGTTATATAATTTCGCTGTCGCTGTTGTTTCAGCCTATGTGCCAAAATCCTGCTGGGTTTATTCCCCCACTCAAAAACTACTTGTTTTAGCCGATCTTGGGCGAATTTAATCTCCCCTAGTTCCAACTCACCTAATTCCTTCCTAGCCCGCGCCAGTTCATGCAAGCCCGTCCTGCCCAGGTTACCCAGTTTTTGTAAATTCTCCAAGTCCCTGATCTTATTATAAACTGTCTGCTTCTGTTGCTCATTCACCTTCTTCCTATAGGAGCCAATGGCAATCAACTTTCCTCTCACCACCACCACCTTTAGGCATTCCCAAAGTGTTCCAATTTTACACTCTGCTGTGTCATTTAGCTCTAGATATTCTTTAATATTGTCTCTCACTTGATTAACGATGTCAGGTACCTCCAGCAGACACCACCCCACCCTGAGCCTTTCCTACCGGTTTTCCCCACCCTAAGCTCTATCCAAACTGGGGCATGATCCGACAACGTTCTCTCACTGATCTCACACCCTCCCAGGTCCTGTACTAATGTCTTGGCCACCCACACCATATCCAACCTAGACAGAGAATCATGCACTGGTGACCAATAGGTATAGTTCCCTTCTCCTCCCATTCAGCTCCCGCCACGCGTCCACCACTCCCAACTGCACCCCCATGGCCTTCAGTGCTCTCCTGCTATTAACATTCCCTAGGGCCTTCCCCCTGGAATTATCCAAAATAGGATTACTCGTTAAATTAAAATCTCCCCCCACAATTAGTTGTCCCTCTGCAAATTCAGCCACCCTCTTGGTCAATTCCACAAAGAAGGCCCCTTGTGCCACATTTGGACCATAAATATTTACCAAAGTAAATTTCTGATCCTTTATTTGCATCCTAACCATAATGTAAACATAAAAACATAGAAACATAGAAACATGATGACAGAAAAAGACCACAAGGCCCATCTAGTCTGTCCTTCCATAACAACAACTACAACGGTCCACTTTCTACCTTTAGAGATCCTCTGTGTTGGTCCCATGCTTTTTTGAATTCAGTTACTGTCCTCATCTCTACCACCTCCACTGGGAGACTATTCCATGGATCCACTACTCTTTCCGTAAAGAAATATTTCCGCATATCACTCCTGAATCTATCTCCCTTCACCCTCATCCCATGTCCCCTCGTAGCAGAACTTGCTTTCAATTGAAAGAGGCTCTCTCCCTGAACATTTATGCCACGGAGGTATTTAAACATCTCAATCATATCACCTCTATCCCGCCTTTCCTCTAAGGTGTACATATTAAGATCCTTAAGTCTGTCCTCATATGCTTTATAATGAAGCCCATTAATCATTTTAGTAGCAACCCTCTGCACCGACTCCATCCTGTTCACATCCTTTTGAAGGTGCGGTCTCCAGAATTGCACACCATACTCCAAATGAGGTCGCACCAAAGACTTATACAGAGGTATTATCACCTCCTTTTTTCTGCTAGCCATTCCTCTCCGTATGCACCCAAGCATCCTTCTAGCTTTTGCCGTCGCCTTTTCTACCTGTTTAGCTACTTTAAGATCATCAGACACAACCACGCCTAGGTCCCGCTCTTCTTTAGTGGACAAAAGTACTTCACCTCCTATACTGTATTGCTCCCTTGGATTGCTGCAGCCCAAATGCATGACCTTACATTTTTTAACATTAAATCCCAGCTGCCAAATTCTAGACCATTCTTCAAGCTTAGCTAGATCCCTCCTCATGTTATCTACACCTTCCTGGGTGTCTACTCTATTACAGATTTTGGAATCATCCGCAAAGAGGCAAACCTTACCCGACAGCCCTTCCGCTATATCACTAACAAAGATGTTAAAAAGAATCGGACCAAGGACAGATCCCTGGGGCACACCACTGGTAACATCCTTCTCCTCAGAGTGAGCTCCATTTACTTGTACTCTTTGTCGCCTCCCACCCAACCAATTTCTAACCCAAGCAGTAACTTTAGGGTCCATCCCTAGGGTGCTCAGTTTGTTTATAAGTCGCCTATGAGGAACAGTGTCAAAGGCTTTACTGAAATCTAAATACACCACATCTAGAGCTCTCCCTCGGTCCAACTCCCTGGTCACCCAGTCAAAGAAATCGATCAGATTTGTCTGACAAGACCTGCCTCTGGTGAATCCATGCTGCCTCGGATCCTGTAATCCGCCGGACTCCAGAAACCTCACTATTTTCTCTTTCAGCAGCGTTTCCAATAATTTACTCACCACTGAAGTTAAACTAACCGGACTGTAGTTTTCAACCACATCCTTACTTCCGCTTTTGTGTAAAGGCACCACATGAGCCTCTCTCCAGTCCTTTGGCACCACTCCTGACTCCAACGAGGCATTGAAAAGGTCAGTCAGTGGAGTTGCTAGAACGTCCCCAAGTTCCCTCAGTATTCTAGGGTGTATCCCATCCGGTCCCATCGCTTTGTCTACTTTAAGTTGAGCTAGTTTCTCACGAACACAGTCTTCTGAAAATTGTTCAAGATGTCCCTCGCTTCTGTTCTTATTTGTGGGTGTTTTCTGAGGTCCTGCTCCTGGTTCTTCATCTGTGAACACAGAACAAAAATATTTGTTAAGCAATTCCACTTTATCCTTATCAGCTTCTACATATTCCCCCCCTGCACCCTTGAGTCTGACAATACCACTTTTGCCCTTCCTCTTCTCACTAATATATCTGAAAAATGTCTTATCCCCCCATTTTATTGCATTGGCTGTTTCCTCCTCCTTTTGAATCTTTGCCTTCTTGACTACTTTGCTAGCTTCTCTAAGTTTTTCCAAATACAGATGCCTGTCTTCCTCTCTCTGTGATCTCTTGTATTTCATGAAGGCCTCCCTCTTTTTCTTCACTTTTTCAGCTACTTCCTTCGAAATCCATAGCGGTCTCCTGTTCCTTTTAGCGCCCTTTTTTATCCTGTTGTATTTCCTGTACCTGATAAGGTATTTGCGTTCTCACTAAAATTCCTATCCCCCCTTTCTTGAGTTCAACACAATTTGAGGCAAACCATTGACCCTGAAATTTTTTATTTGCCATCCGCCACTCATCCCTTTTCTTCAAATGGGTCTCCTGAATAAACACCACATCCCCCTGCAGCCTACCTATCTCTTTGTACACTCTCTGCCTCTTAATTGGGGAATTTAAGCCTCGCACATTCATTGTTACCAATCTTAATTTATCCATCATCACAACATACTTCAATTACCCTGTTCCTATGCTGTTTGGATAGGACGTCCCTATGCTTACCCCCCCATCCCCTCCCCCCCATCCCCACCCCCCACCCCCCTCCCCGACCCACCCCCACCCCCACCCCCCTCCCCGACCCACCCCCACCACCTTCCAAGTCAATCTCATCTCCATCTCGCGAGGCATGACTCACCAGCCCGAGCCCCTAATTACCCTACTAATTTCAAAGGGCACCCCACCCCCCCCCCCCGGCCGCCACCAATACTTTATTACGTTTTAACATCACACTTTACACATCCATTTCCTTCACAGGAATTACTTAATATCATTCCAGAGAGTCCACTACTCCTTCTCAACAGTCAGGTTCCACGGTAAGCTTCTGTTGTTGTCTGCGAAGCCGCCGGTCCCCTTGTGGTGCTCTTCTCCAGCCACTTTCACCTGGACGTTTCCTCACTGTCTTGGGGTGATTTATATGCTGAATCTCAGGTATCTCAGTCCAACCAGCATTCTCCATCGCCTTAACTGCTTCCTCAGCTGTTTTCACGTAAGAAGTGACCCCTTCTATACAAAATTGCAACCCAAACGGGAACAGCCATTTATATCTAATGGCCCTGTCCCACAACTTCTTAGTAATCTGAGCAAAGTCTCTTCTTTCTCATCGTGATCGCTGAGAGATCTGCATAAATCTCAATTCGCTGATTTTCCCAATTAAAGTTCTTTACTTTCCTTGCAGCCTCCACCACCGTATTTTTCGTGAGATATTCATGAAAGCAGGCAATAATATCTCTATTATATCCCTCCTTTTTGGAGCCCAGTGCTCTATGGGCCCTGTCTATCTTCCAACACAGTCCCTCCTCTGGTATACCAGCATCCAGCATCAGCTGTTTACACACTTTTTCCACTACTTGTGCACAGTCCAAGTTCTCAGAGGTTTCTGCGATGCCTCTCAGTCGAATATTCGCCCTCCTTGAACGGTTCTCCAGGTCTTCCAATTTAGACCATAATTCCTCCTGCTCCCCCTCCATACTCTCAATCTGCTCCTGCAGTTTCTGCATCGTGCTTTCCTGCATTTCCACTTTGCTCTCCAGGTCTTCCACACATTGGCCCACCTCTCTAATCTCGCCGCGTAGGTCTTCCACCCAATCCCTGCACGTCTGCCTTAAACAGTGACATATCCTGTCTGAGGGTGGTAAGCCAACTTTTAAGCTCTCCACGGAGTACCTCCAAATCTCCTCCCCGCTGCTTTTCCGCTGTTGAGGCCTCCTCATCGCTGCCCGCACTCACCGCCGCCATCTTGGCTTTCCCCGTGGCTCCCACTGCCGCCGCGTTCTTATAGGCAAACGCCTTCAGTTCAGCGCTACCTTTTTTCATCCCCGGGCAGTCTCTCCGTTCACCCTGCTATCCGCAGCATTTCTGACTCTCCAGACCCCACGGTGTGGCTAGGGGTGCACCTCCAAATCTCACATTCACGGAGCCCCGTGCTTTTGCTGCCACTCAGGCTGGTGACGTCATTTCCTCTTCCCTGTCCTCCAGAATTCTAACAAACTATAATAAAAATCTTTTTTTTTTTTTTTTGGCAAGGATTCTTAACCAGCCAGCAGTCTCAATTAAGCAAAGAGGCTCCCAAGCCCAAGGCACTGAAGTGATATATCCAACCCTCACCTTAATTAACCTTCCAAGTAATAGCAACTCCCCCCACTAATTCAAATAGCCCCAAATGCTAGAAAAACCGATTTAAACTAAAGACTAACAAAGAGGGAGAGAGAGATAGGGTAAAAAAACAACCTAGTATGAGCCCCGATGCAGCGGCGCGCCATGCGGCAAACATGCTGCCAAAATGGCCGCCCACTGACTGAAAAGAGAAAAAAGGCGTGAAGAATTCTGCCGAAATCCCCGGCCTCTTCTCAGTCTTCTGTGCCGATTGCCCGCTCCCAACACCACGTACCTGCGTGTTGATTAAACCGCCGGCGTTCCCCAGCCGCCGCGGTGACTCTGTGCTTGACCCTGCGCTCAGCTGCACAGCGAGCAGGGCGCCATCGGCGAGCCGCTGTCTGCACCAAATGTAAGAACTCACAGGGTCCCGGCGGACAGGAACGCCGGAGACTCACTGCTGCTTTCTGCACACAGAGCTCTCTCCCGTATGCACAAGGTAAGTGCTACCCTTTCAGCATCCATGCAGTTAACATCAGGGATCCCAGGTTGGAGTGGAGAAGGGAGCCCCCCTCCTGTGAAAGAAGACCTGGCTGATGGCCCAGTGCCACCGGGGGTGCCACTCAGAGAGAGTAGCAGGGGGAACCAGGGCTGTCTGGGCCACCTGGGAGCAACCAGGATTACTGCAGCATGGTCTCTCTGGATCTTGGAAAGGCACCTGGCAATTAGAGGGGTCGGTGGGAATTCATAAAGCAGGCCCCATGACCATGAGACAAGGAAGGCATCCGCTGCTACCCTTTTGTGGTGTGGCTGAGGTGAGCAGAATCTGGGTAGCTGTGCATTGTCCGGGGAAGCAAACAGGTCCAGCCAAGGTCTGCCCCAGAGGCGGAAGAGCCTCTGTGCCACTCTGGGATCCAGACGCTACTCATGAGGGCGAAGGATCCTACTGAGTTTGTCCGCCAGGAGGTTGTCCTGGCCCGGCACGTACACCACTCTCAGGAGCATGCTGTTTGTCACAGCCCCTCCTAGTGGCAGCGTGCAGGAAGGAGAGGGTGGACACTTATTGTTGGTTGAAGAAGGAAAAAACTTTTCTAGACCAGGTGCATCATGGTCTTTGTAGTCCCACTTCATAAAGAAATAGTTGTGAGCCTTGTGCAGGGTTAAACTTAAATGGTTTTTATTCCCTTTGTTGCGCAAAGGTTCTCCAGGAAGACAAAACAGAATGTACCTTACTTCAGGGTTTTTGCCAAAATATTTACAAAGTCAGTAACTGTTACAGGCGCTTCACAGTTCTTTGCATTCAAACAGGTTTTCAACACCAAGAGGAAAAACAAACACAAAACTTCTTTTAGCTTAGCAAAAGCAAAAAGATATGTTAAAGCATGTCCTGCCGGTTACAATTCTGTGAGAGACTCTAGACTCTTGGAAACACAGAGTGAGCAGTCCATCGGGTGCTCTAACTGCAACGGCTCTGGCTCTATCACCTCTATTTGCATAGGTTCCTGTTCAGCCGTGTTGTCAGCTAGTCCTGAGTTTTCCCTGGATAAGGCAGGTTGTATGTAGTTCAATATATCTCTCTAATATTTCCCAGCCTTGCTGGTCTTGGTTTGGCAAATAACTGCTATGGCTTTTTACTATGCCTCTCTGCAAAGGTTTCACAAGCCCTTCCCAGCTTTGTTTCCTATCAGTACGGCTCTCTGGGTTATAAGCTTTTCTAGGAGCTGGCTCACATCTTGGAAAGGAAATATAACTGTACCTTGGATCTTTGAGACGTGCTCTGCTGGTATTTGCTCTACCCGGCAGTCTCCTTCTATCACCGTCTTCCCTGAAGACTGGCTCCTGGAGCTTTCTGGAATGGGCTTGTCCTCCCTGGAACTTAGCTCTTCCTTGTAAGTACTCCAAGCTTCTCTGCCTTTCAGTATGTGAGGTTCCTCTCTCAGGTCCCCTCTCAGTTCCTCTCTGAACTTGTGTTCCTCTCCAAACTTGTGGTCCTCTCTCAGCTCGTAGTCCTCTCTCAATTCCTTTCTGAACTCGAGATCCTCTCTCAGTTCCTCTCTGAACTCAAGATCCTCTCTGCTTTCTTCCTTCTGAGCACTGGTTTATAAAGCCGTTTCTCCACTGAGCTTCCTGGCTCTCTACTCAGGTGTACCTGATTAGCTCCTGCATTCTCAAAACCTGGGTGTGTCAGCTTAGCTTCTGCAGCCTCGTGCCTGCTCCCTCTAGCTGCACTTTTAGGTAACTGCACCCTCTGTGAGTCAGTTGCTTTATAATAAACAGTGTTTTTTCCTAAGTCTATAGCTTCAATGGCTTCAGCTTCATCACATGTTGCACACTGCGAAGGAGTGGAGGGCTCCCTGCTTGTTCACATAGAACATGGCAACCTGATCATCCATCTGTATGAGGACCAAGAGATTGCTCAGGAGGTAGCAGAAGGCCTGTAGGGCCAGGAAGATGGCCCTGAGCTCGAGGAGGTTGATTTGTAACTGAGATTCGTCTGGGGACCAGTTGCCTTGTGCAATGGCCCTCACAATGTGCGCCCCAGCTTGCCAGGAAGACATCTGTTGTCAGGACCTTTTGTGGTGCTGGTGTTTGGAAAGGCATCCCTGCCCTGAGATGCTGTGGGGACTGCCACCAGTTGAAGAAGGCCGCCAGTCATTGGGTGACCTTTATCCTGTCCATCAGCCTGCCTGTGGCCTGTGTCCATTGGGATCTGAGGCACCACTGGGCTGCTTGTGGCATGAACCATTGAGGCCATGTGGCCTAGGAAGCAGAGGAGCAGGCGGATTGGCACCAATCTGCAATCTTGAATCTCCCTCGCTAACTGCATCAGGCGGCAGGCCCTTCCTATTGGGAGGAAGGCCTTGACCTGCAGTGTGTCCAGCTGTGCTCCTATGAATTCCAGGTCTTGAAATGGGGAGAGGCTGGACTTGGGGTACTTGATGATGAATCCCAATCGCTGCAGGGTATGGATTGTAAGCCTTGTGGCTTGACCGGCCTCGAGAGCTGTGCTGCCTCTGATGAGCCAGTCGTCCAGGTAGGGGAAAATGTGGGCCCCCTGGAGGAGCGCATGGGTGGCCACAACCGCCAGGCACTTCATGAAGACCCTTGGGGAGGAGGCGAGGCCGAATGGTAGCACCCTGTACTGGTAGTGCTGCCTCCCCACCACGAATCTGAGGTACTGTCTGTGGGAGGGATGGACCAGGATGTGGGTGTACACATCCTTGAGGTCCAAGGAGCAGAGCCAGTATCCCTGGTGGAGGTAGAGCAGCACTGTCCCAAGAGAGAGCATCTTGAACTTCTCCCTCACCAGGAACTTGTTCAAGTTGTGCAGGTTCAGGATGGGTCGGAGGTCCCCTGTTCTTTTCTGGGACAAGGAAATACCTTGAGTAGAACACATTTCCCCAGAGGTGTTGGGGTACAGGGTCTACTGCCCTGTCTCTGAGTAAGCCTGCAAGTTCTGCGACGAGCAAGGCCTGGTGGAGGAGAGGCCATGATGGTTCTCCTGGGAAGATCTCTGGAGGGTTCTGTTGTAGATGGAGGTGGTAACCCTCCTCACCACCTGCAGAACCCACTTGTCTGTGGTAATGCTGGACCATTTTTGGCAAAATGAGGCCAGCTGACCCCCGTGGGCTGAGGCGGGACTACTGGGGGAGGGGAGGCCCTGCCCAGGGAGTCAAAAGCTTCCCCCCAATTGGGTGGATGCTGGTGTCTGAGGCATGGGGGCCATGGGCTTCCAAAGCCCATGCCCTGGCTTTTAGGCTGTGAGGCCTGGTGCTGCTGCCCTGAGGAAGGCTGGTAGGGCCCAGTCTGGCTTTTTCCCTGAGGATTTTTTCTTGGGGAGAGTCGAGGTCTCCCTGGATAGCCTTTACTGCATCATTATCTTGGCCTCGATTTCAGCCGCCTTGTTGGATAACGGCTTCCCAAACAAATTCTCGCCATTGCATGGGACATCCAGCAGCTTTTCTTGCACCCACTGCTCGAGGTCCGAGGTTTGTAACCATGCCTGGCGCCGGGTGCTGATGCCAGCGGCTGCCACCCTGGCCGCAGACTCAAACCTGTCATAGGCGGCCCTAGAGAGAAATTTGGAACAGTCCCGGATACCCGCTGTCAGGGACTGGAATCTCTGCAGGGGTTCCCTGGAGAGGCCCACCGAGAACCCCGAAAACTCCTGAATCAGGCCTTTAGCATAGCTACTCACTTGTAACAGGTGTTCTCCGGGGCCTGCAGGAATCAGCCCTCACATATGGGTGACATTGGCACCGATGGAGCCCTCGCAGAAGCATCCCCCCAGCTTTCAAACAAAGCCTTTGGGAGATGCCACCACACATGCGTGGTCCCCTTCCCACCCAAGGGTGGCATCTTGCTCAGTCAGATGACATAACTAAAAGACGGCAAAAGTAAAAGATGGTAAAGGAGCAATTCCAAGGGGAGAAGGTTGTGAGGACTGATTCCTGCTGTCCCCGGAGAACACCTGTTACAGGTGGGTAACTACGCTTTCTCCGGGAACAAGCAGGAAGTCATAAATAGTAGAACAACATACAAAATACTCCTAACCACATTTAAAATAACAAACGGCATCTCACCATCACATTTAACCACTCTGATTCAAGCTCCAAAAGAAATTAGAACCCGCAGACAAAACGCAACCTACTCACTAGAAATAAAAAAATCCATCCGGAAAACAAAGAAGACCACAAGCTCAAGAGCCTTCTCTTATGCAGCCCCCACCCTATGGAATAAACTCCCGCTAGAACTCCGCAAAATAAAAGATCTTCAAACATTTCGAAAAGAACTGAAGACATTTCTATTTAAAAAACACTTCACAAATTTAAATGAATCCTATCCACCCAACACACCACACAACCATAACAATCCTCCTTAACTACAGCTCAACAAGCCTCAACACTCACTACATTTAAGAAACAAAGCTTAATTTAACAAAGAATCAATGTAAATAGACAAAGCATTACTAGCCAATGTTAAAATGTATATAGTTCTGTAACAATAATCCATGTTAAACTGTATTTAGTTCTGTAACAATGTTCCATGTTATCGTTTATTATGTTAACTGTACATAGTTATGAAAAAAACGATGTTCTATGTAAAACCATGTTCACTAAATGTTACCTGTAAACCGCCTTTGATCTTTGGAAAAAGCGGTATAGAAATAAGCATAAATAAATAAATAAATAAATAAGTCAGACCTCACATATGGGACTCCCCAGCTACAGGCTACCGAAAGCCCATAGCAAAAAACAGTGGCTCCCTTATGGCGAGCCGCAAGCAGCAGCAATGAGCCCATGTACACAGACCACAGTAGGACCCCTGTGTCCGATGAAACCAGCGGTAGCCTGAACACAGAAGGGTCGGAGGGTAGGAATTGCCTAAACCCCTAAAAGATTACGGAGCACAGCCTGGCCAATGGCACTGTCCTGTTGAGACTCTTTCCAGGCAGTAATGGGCTGCAAAGGTATGAACTGAAGACCAGGTGGCTGCCCAGCAGATGTCCACCACTGGAACAGAGCACAAGTTTGCCACCGAAGCCACCATGGCCCTGACACGGTGCGCCATGACTCGACCTTCCAGCGGGAACCTTTCCTGCTCATAAGCAAGGGCAATACAGTCTGCCACCAATGTGGACAGCGTACGCTTGGTCACCGTCTCCCCCAGTCTACTGGGGTTGTAGGAGATGAAAAGCTGAGAAGCTTTGTGGTGGCCCTGAGTGTGTTGGATATAGAAGGACAAAGCTCTCTTACAGTCCAAGGTGTGGAGGACCGTCTCCGCCGGAATAGAGTGAGGTCTTGGAAAGAAGGTAGGGAGCACCACTTCCTGGTTAAGATGAAAGGGCGATACTACCTTCAGCAGGAATTTGGGGTGCGTGCGAAGCATCACCCTGTTCTTGCAGAACCTGGTATAAGGCGTCTCCGCCAAAAGGGCCTGAAGCTCGCTAACTCTGAGAGCAGAGGTAAGCACGACCAGGAAGACCACCTTCCAAGAAATGTAGTGAAGGTGGCAGAGGCTCAAAGGGTGGGCAAGTGAGCTGCCCCGACACTACATTGAGGTCCCATTCGGTTGCCAGAGGGCAAACCGGGGGCTTCGATAAGAGTAGGCCCTGAAGAAAATGAGTCACAAAGGGATGGACCGAGAGGGGCTTGCCATCCACCGGATGGTGATGCGCCGCCAGGCACTAAGGTACACTCGGACCGAGTAAAACGAGCCCAGATTGAGAGAGGTGGAGAAGATACTGTAACACCAATGTCACCGGGCAGGAGAAAGGGTTAGCCCTGTGTTTGGCGCACCAAACCAAGAACCTGCACCATTTGAGGGCGTAAGCCTTTCTAGTAGAGGCCTTGCGAGAGGACAGCAAAATGTCTTCCACCTCAACCGGGAGGTTGAAGGGGGCCAGAATCACCCTCTCAGCAGCCACGCTGTTAGTGACAGGGACCCCAGGTTGGGGTGCAGGAGAGCACCCCCTCCTGAGATAGGAGTCCTGTGGCATTCCCCAAGGGGATGGGGGGTCTCCACCATCAACTGTAGAAGCAGCGGGAACCATGGCTACCTGGCCACCGAGAAGCTATCAGGATGAGTGAGGCCTTGTCGCGGAGGTTTCTGAACAAGGTCTTGGCGATCAGCGGCATAGGAGGGAAGGCGTACATGAGGCCTTTTGACCACGAAACAAGGAACGCGTCTGCTGTCACCCTGGAGGGATGGATCTGCCAGGAACAGAAGCGGGGCAACTGAAAGTTGTCCGGGCTGGTGAACAGGTCCATCACTGGTTCCCCCCAGAGCCAGAAAGGTCAGCTGGCTACCCTGGGGTCCAACTGCCACTCAAGCAGCTGGAGAACTCTGCTTAGCCTGTCAGCCAGCAGGTTGTCCTGGTCTGGCATGTACACTGCCCGCAGGAGGATACCCTGTTGGAATGCATAAGAGCAGAGGACCAGTGCCTCCCGACAAATGGTACGAGACCCCGTGCCCCCCCGTTTGTTCATGTAGAACATCGCCACCTGGTTGTCCGTCTGGACCAGCACTGGCTGGTGATGCAGATGGTGAAAGAAGACTCTCAGGGCTAAGTGTATGGCTCAGAGCTCCAGGAGGTTGATCTGCTGGGTGCTCTCGTCTGGTGAACAGCTGCCCTGAGTGCAAAGATCTCCGCAGAGGGTTCTACAGCCAAGCAGGGAGGCATCCGTGGTGAGGACCCTTGAAGGATATGGGGCCTGGAAAGGCATGCCCACCTCGAGATGCTGGGGAGACTGCCACCAGACCAGGGAATCCGCCAATTGTCATGTCACAGAAACTCTCTGTCTCGGAGGCGACCTGTGACCTGAGACCACGGTCTCGGAGACACCACTGCGCCTCCCTCATGAGGTGGCGAGCATAGGGAGTGATGAGGACCGTGGGGGCCATGTGCCCAAGGAGGCGCAGGAGAAGCTGAGCAGGAACCAAGGGATGGTACTGTATGTCCCGATCCTGAGTCCTGAGACGGTTGGCCCAGTCCCTTGGCAAGAATGCCTTCTACTGGAGAGTGTCGAGCTTTGCCCCACTGAACTCCAGACACTGCGTCAGGAGAAGGTGAGACTTGGGGTAGCTTATGACAAACCCCAAGTGTTGCAGAGCCTGGATGGTGCGTGCGGTGACCTGCTGCACCTCTGAGGCCGTGCCTCCCTTTATGAGCCAGTCGTTCAGGTAGGAAAAGACGAAGACCCCCTGGAGCCGGAGGAAGGCAACCACAATTGCCAGGCATTTTGTGAAAACTCATAGGGCAATGGCCAGGCCAAAGGGGAGCACCCTGTACTGAAAATGCCGGCCCCCCACTACGAACTGCAGGTACTGCCTGTGGTTGGGGTGAATGAGGATGTGGGTATAAGCGTCCTTGAGGTCTAAGGAGCATGGCCAATCTCCCTGCTGGAGGTAAGGCAGCAATGTTCCAAGGGAGAGCATCTTGAACCAGGAATTTGTTGAGGTTGCGCAGGTCGAGGATGGGCCCCATGTTTTTTTGGCACGAGGAAGTACTTGAACCTTGCCCTTGAGATGGTGGGACACCGGTTCCACCACTTTGTCCTTGGGAAGACCTGTCAACTCCTTCAGAAGAAGGTCCCGGTGGAGGGGAGACCTGAGGAGCTCTCCTGGGAAATAAGGGGAGATGCTTGAGTGAGTCCACAAGCCTGAACCACTCAAAACTTTAAACTCTAATACTAAAAGCTTAAAAACACATCTCTGTTTTATTGGAAACCAGTGCAACTGGCGCAGAACTCTCACCATTAGGTCTCTCCTCTGCAGACCCCAGATGACATGTGCGGCTGAGTTCTCTACCACCTGCAATTTCCTCAGCAGATAGCCTGGCAACCTGACATATAAAGCATTACAGTAGTCCAGGCAGGACAATACCAATACCTGGATTACTCAGCGCAAAGCCTCCTAAATAGGGCCTGAACTGCCTGGCCAATCACAAATTACCAAAAGCAACTCGCACTACCTGTGACACCTGCTGTCAAAGACAAAGCTCACCATCCAAAATAATACCCAAATCCCGAATCTCACTTTTCCAGGGCAAGCAAACACCCCATCTGGAAAGCCCTGAGCACAAGCCATCTTCCTCTAAAGCCCCACAAAGTAATACTTCAGACTTATTAACATTTAAAACAGGATGATGAGACTGTATCCAAGCCACAATATCTTCTAAACAGCAATTCACACGTTGAATACCACAGCCTCAAATCAACAGCTTTATATCATCAGCATATAAAAAGACCACAAATCCATGATTCCTACAAATTGCACCTAAAGAACTCATATAAATATTAAACAACACTGGGGACAAAGTGGAGCCCTGTGGGACCCCACATGTCCACTGAGAACCGAGGAGTAATGCACTCCTCAGCGAAGACAAAACCGCCAATTAGCCATAAAGGACATCAGTCACTGAAGAACCAAACCTCCAGTCCCCAAGGCCCTGCATCACATAGCCATAATATCTGGCTGAATATATCATTTTCTTCCCCTAACATGGCCCACAAATATATGGATGATAATTGGCCATTTAGCAAATTAAACAGCCCAATATTATCTGTAACATTTTGAAAATACTCAGATCAAACTGTACAGTTACAGATTTCTATACAGAACATGTTAAAGGGAATCCCTCACCTTGTCTGCCTATGGAAAACACAGACCATTTAGCAAAGAAAAAGAAACTACAAATTAGAAACAAATATGCATGCAAAAATTGAAATGGAAACCCCTCCAAACAGACATTGTGCTGTGGAACTCTGAATTACAGTTGTGATCAACATTATTGGCACCCTTGCATTTTAGGTATATTGTGTACAATATCTTGAAAAATAATTGGAACTATTCCAATTTTATGTCATCATAATATTTTAATAGTTATGTGCAAAGGTATACAACAAAAAAAAGATGTCTGTGCAACTTAGACATAGTAATCTTTGAGAAAAAAAACAAAATGATATTGAGCACTAAATTAGCCAGACAAAGCTCAGTTCTGCAAGTCTAAACCTGTACAGCCAAAATTCTCAGAGCGCCTATCAAAAAGAGTTCCTGAGTATGTCCTCTCCCCTTCATCTTCCAAAAATTGTAGCAAACCAACTCCTCTTCCATTCCTTCTCACAAAGCAAAAATATTTGCAGATCAAGGGGCCCACCCATATACTCCCTTACCTAAAAACAAATACCAAATGGAACACCAAATCCATCCCCCAAACCTCCAAAAACATTCCTGAAGCTGAGCAAGAGGATGAGAGAACATTACTTCCTCCCAACTTGGAAGAATACTAAAAATTGGTAGTGCTGGCCCTTAGTATTCATTTATTTACTACATGCTCAGTAAATAGATGATTCCTTATTCAGGACTCTATTCTGAATACAGATATCATGGGCCCGAAATTCAGTGCCTGTGGCTAGGCGTGAGTAGAGTGCCTAGCCGTCGATGCTGAACACTAAACCCAGATATTCAATGCCAGGGTCATATGTGACCTTGGCATTGGATATTCGGGGTTGCAGCACAGCCTCTGCAGCCGCAGAAGCTAACTGGGTAACGGCGGTATTCACCTGCTGCCTGGTTAGCTCCTACGGTTAAAGCTAGGCCAGCTTTTGCTGCACCTAGCTTTACCCTGTGTTTCTAACCTGGTAGCAGTACAATATCACTGCTACCGGGTTAGCAACTATTGCCATCCATGACAAACTCCGGAACGCTCACGACACGCTGCAATGCTAAGCAGTTAGCATCAGGGCTTGTAGCAGCATTAGTAGGGGATATTCAGTGGCACTAACTGTGTTAGTGCCATTGAATATCCCGTTCAGCGGCATTTACACGGTTTACAGGTCTCTAAACTGTGTAAATACCTTTGAATATCCCTGATTTCAGTATGTTCTATACGCTTCCTCTGCTTTATTCCAGATGTTTCTGACATTATTAAAAGGCCACATTATATCTCTCTGGCTTCTGCAGGAGTTGTTTGGAGGGGCAAGCATGAGCTTTCAAAGCTAAGCAGAGCCAGCTTAAGAGGTGAGCCAGTGAGGCAGTAGCTCGGGACACAAAGTCACTGCCTAACTGGCTCGCTCCCAGCCAAATACCTCCTCTCCTCCTCTTTACCCCTGCTGCCCCCATTGAATAATTGTTTAATACAGCTACAGACACATTTTCTTTTGTTCCCGTGGCTGTGCTGTGCTGATGCCACCGGCACAATGGCATTTTTAGAAGGCAAAAATAATCACTTCATGTTTCTGGGGTGGAAGATTGGTGACTTGGGATTTATTGGGAGAGATATTGGGGACTAAAACATAGTTACTCACCTGTAACAGGCGTTCTCCAGGGACAGCAGGAATCAGTCCTCCCTTATGGATGACGTTGGCATCGACGGAGCCCATGCGGAGCAATTCCCCAGCTTTCAAAGAAAGCCTTTGGGCTTGCCGCCACGCATGTGTGGTCCTCTTCCTGCCCAAGGGTGCCATCTTTCTCAGTCAGGTCCCTTAGTTTGAGCCGTACCAAGCAGATGGCAAGGGAAGGACAAAAATTCAGCAACTCATCAGGAGAGGCGGGAGGGTAGTGAGGACTGATTCCTGCTGTCCCTGGAGAACACCTGTTACAGGTGAGTAACTATGCTTTCTCCAGGAACAAGCAAGAAGTCAGTCCTCACTTATGGGACTCCCTAGCTACAGGCTACCGAACCTGTAACCAAAAGAAAAAACAACTCTGCGAGGCCGTGAGCAGAAGCCGAAGCCTGAAGGAGTCCGAGTCCTCGGGGTGAAGCCCCCAGTAGCTGTGAAGAAGGGTCGGAGGGCAGGAGTTGCTTATCCCCCGAACAAGTTACGGAGTACAGCCTGGCCGAAGGCGCTGTCCCGGTGGGACTCCCTCTCCAGGTAATAGTGAGCTGCAAAGGTATTCGTGACAGATGTCCATCAGGGGCACAGAGCACAGCGAGGCCACTGAGGCCTCTTTGGCTCGGACCCCATGTGTGGTGACTCGATGATTCAGTGGACGCCCGCCTTTGCATGGGCGAAAGCAATGCAGTCTGCCACCCAATCTGAGAGGCTGCGCTTGGTGACTGCTTGCCCTGATCTATTGGGATCATAGGTCACAAAAAGCCGGTCAGACTTGTGATGAGTCTGGGTACGCTGCAAAGAAAAGGCGAGGGCCTGTTTGCAGTCGAGGGTGTGGAGAGCCGTTGATGCCTGGTCGGCATGGGGCCTCAGGAAGAAAGTTGGCAGCACTATCTCTTGGTTGAAATGGAAGTCCGAAACAACCTTAGGCAGGAATTTAGGGTGGGTACGGAGGACCACCCTGTTCTGCTAAAACCTGGTGTAAGGGGCGCCAGCCATGAGAGCCTGGAGCTCACTGACTCGGCAGGCCGAGGTCAGCGCCACCAAGAAGGCCACCTTCCAGGACAGGTGCCGGAGCGAACACGTCACCATTGGCTTGAAGGGTGGAAGGGTGAGCTGCGTGAGTACCACATTCAAGTCCCATTCCGCCGGAGGAGGACGGATGGGCGGCTTGGACAGCAGAAGACCCAGCATGGAGCGGAAGACTAATGGCTGCTCCAAGAGGGATTTACCCTCGATGGGGAGATGATTAGCCGAGATGGCGCTTAAATGAACCCTGACAGAGTTCGACTTCAGCCCTTCCCTTGAGAGATGGAGGAGGTACTGGAGCACCCATCGAACGGGGAACGAGAAAGGGTCGATCTGGTGCTCTGAGCACCAGACGGAGAAGCGGTTCCACTTAAAGGCGTAAGCTCGCCTAGTGGAGTCCTTACTCGAGGTGAGGAGGACTTCCTCGACCTCCTCCGGAAGGGCCAGAGAGGCTAAGGAGACCCGTTCAGTTGCCAGGCCGTGAGGGATAGGGAGGTTAGGTTCGGGTGCAGCACCCGACCCTCCTCCTGAGTGGGCAGAGCGCAGGGGAACCGGAGGCTCCATCGACAGCCGGAGCAGGAGCAGGAACCAAGGCTGCCGAGGCCACGAGAATCAATGATGCCCTGTCCCACTGAGCCTTGAACAGAGTCCTCGCAATGAGGGGGAAAGGAGGGAATGCATAGAAAAGGCTGGAGGACCAGTCCAGGAGAAATTAATCGTGGCCCTCCGTGCTCAGGTGTGGCCCCGGCCCGCAAAAGCGGGGGAGCTGCGTGTTCTGGGGACTGGTGAAGAGGTCTATTGCCGGTGTCCCCCAGCGGAGAAACAGTCTGCTACTCTCGGATCCAGCCGCCATTCGTGGGGGTGAAGGATTCTGCTGAGTCTGTCCGCCAGGCCATTCTCCTGGCCCGGGAGGGACGTCGCCCTGAGGGACATCCTCCACCAGACAGCAAAAGAGCAGATGAGGACTGCTTCCTGGCAGATGAAGGGTGATCCCATGCCTCACTCCTTGTTGATGTAGAACATTGCTACACGGTTGTCGGTCTGCACTAGAACCGACCTCTCGCTGAGGTGTTCCTTGAAGGCCCTCAGGGCCCACCGAATGGCCCGGAGTTCCAGCAGGTTTATCTGTTGCTGAGACACCTCGGGTGACCATTGCCCCTGCGTACAGAGTGGTCCGCAATGGGCTCTCCACCCTAACAGGGAAGTGTCTGTTGTCAGCACTGCATCATGCTACGGGGCCTGAAAGGGAAATCCCTGTAGGAGGTTGCGGGGGTTTTGCCATCAGCTCAGGGACAAGCGGAGGTCGGGAAGAACCCTGACGGGGTGCCTGAGGTGTCCGAGGGACTGGCTTCATTGGGACTGAGACACCACTGAGCCGTCCGCATGTGCAGGCAGGTGTGAGGAACCACATGTACGGTCGAGGCCATGTGGCCCAAGAGATGTAGCATGGTCCGAGCGGTGAGCTGGTGAGCGCTTTGGACGCGAGCCGCCAGAGCTCAGAGATGGGTGGAGAGATCTACCGGTAAGAAGGCGATCGCCTGCTGAGTATCGAGGTGTGCCCCGATGAACTCGAGAGCCTGCACCGGCTCGAGGTGAGACTTCGGGTAGTTGACCAAGAACCCCAAGCTCTCCAAGAGGACAGCACGCGACATCGCTTGCCGAGCCTCCTTGACCAAGGAGCCCGTAACGAGCCAGTCATCAAGATAGGGAAAGACCGGCACGCCCTGGCGCCAAAGGTAAGTGGCGACCATGACGAGGCGCTTTGTGAAGACCCGTGGGACGGATGCAAGGCCAAAGGGGAGCACCCTGTACTGGACGTGCTCTCCCTGCATCCTGAAACGCAGATACTGCCTGTGTTTGGGGTGGATTAAGATGTAGGCGTAAGCGTCCTTTAGATCCAAGGAGCATAGCCAGTCGCCCTGCCGGAGGAAGGGCAGCAAAACACTAAGAGATAACATCTTGAATGTCTCCCGCATCAGGAACTTGTTTAGCCTGCGAAGTTCGAGAATGGGCCGCAGACCCCCCGTCTTTTTCGGGATGAGGAAGTACTGGGAATAGAAGTCCCGACCTCGAAGGTGGGGAGGGACCTTCTCAACTGCCCGCTGGGCGAGGAGAAAGTGCAATTCCTGCTGCAGCAGAAGCTGGTGTGCGGGGAGTTGAGGAGGCTCCGCCGGGGAGAAAGGAGGTGGAAGCCAGTTGAAGTGAAGGCGGTAGTCGTCCCAGACGACTTGGAGGACCCAAGTGTCTGAGATGATGGAAGCCCACGATGGAGCGAAGCAGGACAGGCGTCCCCCCACTGACTGCTGCATCATCGGAGGGCGAGGGGCTATGCCGATGGCGTCAAAACCCCTGAGTGGGTTGCGGGTGAGCCGGCGTTTGGGCTTTGGTCTTTTTGGCTTACGATTCCCTTGGCCAGATTTCCCCTAAGCCGGAGTGGTCGGCGTGGGAGTAGCTGAATATAGAGGATAGTCCTGATACTGGAGACCTTTTCTCGGGAAGAAGGGCTTCTTGGCTGGTTGCTTCTTCTGAGGCAGGGTGGATGTTTTGCAGGAGAGATGGGTTCTGGTGATGAACTCCATCTCAATTTCCACGGCCTTCTCCTCCATTGGCTTGCCGAAGAGCTGCTCACCGAAACAGGGCACGTCCAGGAGCTTCTCCTGCACCCATTGCTCCAAATCTGAGGATTGGAGCCATGCCTGGCAGCGGGCCCCAATGCCCGCGACTGCCACCCGAGCCGATGTCTCGAAGCCATCATAGGAGGCTTGAGAGAGGTACTTAGAGCAGTCGGCAACGTACTTCAGCAGAGTGCGGAACCTATCAAGGGGCTCTCCCTCGAGGCCCGCGGAGAAACCCCCGAGTCCCTGAGCCAAATCGCGCAGCAACATACCAATGTACAGTTGATATGCCTGGATGCGACAAGAGAGCATGGAACCTTGATAGGCCTTGAGGCCCAGGGCATCAAGGGCCCTCGACTCTCATCTGGGTGGTACCGATGAGTGCGATTTCAGGTTCTTTTGCTATCTCATGGCTGATTTGTTTACAATGGGGAACGAGGCTGGGGCCTCCCACATACGGAGCAGCAGCCGAGACAGAATAGGAGGTACAGGCACAGTGAGGGATTCCCTGGGCGGGAACTTGTACTGAAGAATGTTGAGTTCTTCAGCACGAGGGTCCTCCTCAGCCTGGGTGACCAGGTTAAGGGCCTGTGCCATGTCCCAAATGAACACCAGAAAGGAGGTGTCTTTGGGTGGCGAGCGCCACTGGAATGCAGCTGGTGAGGGGTCCGACGGAAGATCCCAGTGGGTACGGGTTTCCGGGAAGGTGTCCCCATCGGACTCCCACTCCGAGCCGGGCAGTTTGCCCTGTCCCATGGCCGGTGGCCTGGTGCCGGTGGCCCTGGACGATCTCGCCTCAGAGGAATGGGAGGGCGAGCAAGACCGATATCGAGGACCCTCACGAGGCCCATGGCTCGCGGGGATTTCCTGGACGTATTTGGGTGTCCCACGCGAGGGACCTGCGGTCTCTGGGTGCGAGTCAGCAAAGTTGGTTGTGAGCGCCTGCTGGGAAGCAATGAACGCAGAAACGCTGCGTTCCAGTGCCAGCATGCGGGACTCCCATGCAGGCGTTGAGCCCTGCGATGCCGATCACAGGGTCAGCGGGTCGGGCGTTGAGAAGGAGAGGGGGTCCTCACCGGGATGACCCTCAAGAGACTGGGCACCCTCGCTGGAGGCCTCCGCTTCCATGCGGGGTACCTTGCAGGGCTGCTTCTTGTCCGACTCTCGGGAACGCCGAAGGGGGCTTAGCAACCGGGAGCAGGAGCGGGAGCACTTGTTGGGAGCCCCGGACAGCGACTTCGAGGCCTTCTTTTTGCACTGCTGCACCTCGGGGAACCCCTGGCCGGAGTGCCGCCGAGAACGCGGGGCCGTAGGGGGGGAACCCAGGAGGCCTTTCATAAAATGTCTTCGGACTTCTGCTTACGGCTGAGCAGGGCCTTAGAGGACATTTTCTTGCAGAGCAAACAGAGCTCCGGATCATGATCAGCTCCGAGGCATCGCAGACAACAGTCGTGAGTGTCTGTAAGCGACATGTTCCTAAAGCATGTATCGCATTTTTTTAATCCGGTGGCCATGGGGGCAAAAATGGCCCCTGCAAGGTCAAAGACCCACACGGCCAGCGGTTAAAGAAAAAAGGACGCGAAGCCTGAACAAAAAAATGAAAAGAAAAGGATAGCCCCCATAGCTCTAAAAGGTAGAGTAGGGGAAGGACAGGTAGAGGACCGGTGTAACTGGAAAATAGAGAAAGCCTGTTAAGGCGAAAAAACTAATCTTTTTCTGAGGGACGAGGACGTGTGTCCGATGGGCTCCATGGAAAAAGGGAGACTGAGCAAGATGGCACCCTTTGGCGGGAAGAGGACCACGCATGCGTGGCAGCAATTCCAAAGGCTTTCTTTGAAAGCTGGAGAATTGCTCCTCGCGGGCTCCGTCAGTGCCGATGTCACCCATAAGTGAGGACTGATTTCCTGCTTGTTCCTGGAGAAGAAATTGACCAGAAATTAGGAGGACAGTGCGGATAAGGTGATTGAGTGAGCGGTATATGAATAGGCTGCAAGACAAAGTACAGAAATATGGGGAGGGGAGAAGATATGAAGGACCCGGAGGGTTTACAAAGCAGTTGAAAAGGACCAAGGGCTATGGAATGGGAGGGAGACACAGGAAAGGACAGCAGAGTTGAGAGAGGATAGCAATGGGGGAGGTGAAAGGGGAAATGGAAGCCTAGATAGCGGGTAAGACCTAAGAAAGGGCCTGGAGGTGAAGAGAGGATGAGTGCTAGGAAATGAGCTGAGGCTGATTAGCAGATGAGAGGCAGAATGTGGTAGATAAAGATGGGGAGGGGATGAGTACAGAGGGAGGAATTGGGGGACTAGAAAGTGAGTGAAAGACAGGGGATAGGGGTCCAGCAAAGGAATGAGACAGGAATGAGAAAATTGGAAGACTACATAAAGCGTAGTTACTCACCTCTAACAGGTGTTCTCCAGGGACAGCAGGAATCAGTCCTCACTTATGGGTGACGTTGGCGCCGACGGAGCTCCATGCGGAGCAAATCTCCAGCTTTCAAAGAAAGCCTTTGGAAATTGCTACCACGCATGCACGGTCCCCTTCCCGCCCAAGGGTGCCATCTTGCTCAGTCAGATGACCTAGCTAAAAAGATGGCAAAAACAATGACATGAAGGACTGCAACTCCAAGGGGAGGAGGGAGGGTAGTGAGGACTGATTCCTGCTGTCCCTGGAGAACACCTGTTACAGGTGAGTAACTATGCTTTCTCCAGGAACAAGCAGGAAGTCAATCCTCACTTATGGGACTCCCCAGCTACAGGTTACTTGGAATCCCACAGCCAAAAAAGGCTCCCTCAGGAGAACCGCAAGCAGCCGCAAGGACAACCCTGACAAGGGAGTGACACTCCGGTAGCCTGAACACAGAGAAGATCAGAAGGCAGGAGTTGCCTAGACCTCAAATAAATTCCGGAGTACCGCCTGGCCAAAGGCACTGTCCCGTCGGGACTCCCTCTCCAGGCAGTAATGAGCTGCAAAGGTCTGCCCCGAAGACCAGGTGGCGGCCTGGCAGATGTCCACCAATGGAATAGAGCGGAAGTGAGCCATTGAAGCCGCCATGGCCCTGACCCTATGAGCCATAACCCGGCCTTCCAGCAGGAGACCCGTTGCCTCATAAGCCCGGGCAATATAGTCTGCCACCCAGGTGGACAGCGTACGCTTCGTTACAGCCGTCCCCAGCTTACTGGGGTCATAGGAAACAAACAGCTGAGAAGCTCTCCTGTGACCTTGCGTACACTGAATGTAGAAGGACAGGTCCCTCTTACAATCCAGGGTATGGAGGACCGCCTCCGCCCAACTGGCATGCAGTCTTGGGAAGAAGGTGGGAAGCACCTCCTCTTGATTGAGGTGAAATGGAGAAACCACCTTCGGAAGTAACTTGGGATGCATCCGGAGCACCACCCTATTCTGGTAAAATCTGGTATAAGGCCTCTCGACTACGAGGGCCTGGAGCTCACTGACCCTGTGGGCAGAGGTGAGCGCCACCAAGAATACCACTTTCCAGGAAATGTAACGAAGATGGCACGTGGTCATTGGCTCAAAAGGCGGCAGGCTGAGCTGTTCCAAGACAACATTAAGATCCCACTTGGCCGCCGGGGGATGTATCAGAGGCTTTAACAGAAGCAAGCCTTTCAAAAACCTGGACACCACTGGGTGAGCAGAGAGAGGCCTGTCATCTACGAGAAAGTGGTTTGCACCAGGGCACTGAGATGCACCCTGACGGAGTTAGACTTAAGGCTTTGCTCAGAGAGATGGAGCAGGTATTGTAGAGCCATGGCAACTAGACAGGAGAAGGGATCCACCGCCCAGTACACCAAATAGCAAATCTGCGCCACTTGAAGGCGTCCGTCTGTCTAGTAGACAGTTTACAGGAAGTCAGTAAGACCTCCTCGACTTCCTTTGGGAGGAGAAGTGGGGCAAGAGTCATCCTCTCAGCAGCCACACTGTCAGCGACAGAGAACGAAGGTTGGAATGTAGGAGAGAGCCCCCCTCCTGGGATAGGAGCCATGGAGACGAGCCCAAGGGAATGACAGCTGCAGGAGAAGCAGGAACCATGGTTGCCTGGGCTACCGCGGCACTATGAGGATGACCAGAGCTCTGTCATGAAGAATCTTGAACAGAGTCTGGTCGACCAGAGGGGTAAGCGGAAATCTGTATAGAAGCCCAGCTGACCATGAGACTAAAAAGGCATCGGCGGCCACTCTGGCCGGGTGTGGTTGCCTTGAGCAAAACCGGGATAACTGGTGGTTGTCTGGGCTGGCAAACAAGTCCAACACTGGCCTCCCCCATGTCTGAAAGAGCTGGTGGATTACCTCCCGATCAAGTTGCCACTTCTGCGGTCGGAGGATCCTGCTGAGCCTGTCGGCCAGCCAGTTGTCCTGGCCAGGCAGGTACACTGCTTTCAGAAGAATCCCCTGTTGGATTGCAAAGGAGCACAAGCTTAGGGCTTCATGACATAGGATGCGGGACCCCATGCCCCCTTGTTTGTTCACGTAGAGCATGGCCACCTGGTTGTCCGTTTGGACTAGGACAGGTCTGTGGTTCAGATAGGCTGAGGCGAATAGCACGCAGCTCCAATAAGTTGATCTGCTGTGTGCTCTCCTCTCGGGACCATACTCTGAGTATGGTACCTCTGACAATGAACTCCCCAACCCAGTAAGGAGGCATCTGTGGTGATGGTTTTTGAGTGGGGAGGGGTCTGAAAGGAGATGCCTGCTCCCAGAAGATGGGGGGAGAGCCACCATGTCAGGGATCGCACCAGGGCCCCGGTGATCTTGATCCTGTCCCTGAGGTGTCCTGAGGCCTGGGACCACTGGTCTCTGAGGCACCACTGCGCAGTTCTCATGTGGAGGCGGGCATTTGGGGTTACATGAACCGTGGAGGCAATGTGGTCCAGAAGATGCAGCAATTGTCTTGCTGGCACTGAGAGACTACGACTTACCTGGCCTGCCAGGGCTATGAGTTGCTCTGCCCTATCTGTGGGCAAAAAGGCCTTCGATTGGATGGTGTCAAGCCTTGCCCCAATGAACTCAAGCTCCTGGGTCGGTTCCAGATGAGACTTGGGGTAGTTGATTACAAACCCCAAGTGCTGCAGGAGCTGGATGGTACGGGCTGTGGCCTGTTGCACTTCGTTGACTGAAGTGCCCCTGGTGAGCCAATCATCAAGACAGGGGAAGACGAAAACTCCTTGGAGCCTGATGAAGGCAACGACCACCGCTAGGCACTTTGTGAATACCCTGGGGGCCGAAGCAAGGCTAAAGGGAAGTACTCTGTACTAATAGTGGTTTCCTCCCAACATAAAGCGGAGATATTGCCTGTGGCTGGGGTGGATCATAATATGCGTGTAGGCATCCTTCAGATCTAAGGAGCATAGCCAGTCTCCCTGGCGGAGGTAAGGCAGCAAGATTCCAAGGGAAAGCATCTTGAACTTCTCCTGTACCAGGAATTTGTTGAGATTGCGCAGGTCTAGGATGGGTCTGAGGCCTCCTGTTCTATTTGGTACCAGAAAGTATGTGGAGTAGAAACCTCTGCCCTGAAGGTGGTGGGGCACCGGTTCCACCGCCTGATCCTTGAGAAGACCTGTCAACTCCTTCAAAAGAAGGTCCTGGTGAAGGGGAGACCTGGAGGGCTCTCCTGGGAAGTATTGTGGAGGCACCTGGGCTAGACATAGAAGGTAGCCTTCCTTGACCACCTGTAATGCCCAAGCATCAGTGGTGATGACTGTCCACTTGTGGGCAAACAAGGCGAGCCGACCTCCTGTGGACTGCCTGGCTCCAGCTGGAAGAGGGGCCATGCTGTGGGAGTCAAAACCCCCCACCAGGCTGGGCTGGAGCCAGGGCATGGGGTTTGGGGGCCTTCTGCTTACGTGGGCCATGCCCCTGTCCCTTGGCCTGCTGCCCCTGTTGGGGAGCTGGGGAGGCCTGATAAGGGGGGTAATTTCGGTAAGCAGCTCCCTTCCTCGGGTAAAAGGGCTTTTTACCCAAGCCCTTCTTACAAGAAGGGGCAGAGGTCTTCTTAGAGAGCCGTGTCCTCATCAAGTACTCGGTCTCCAGCTCTGCGGCCTTGTCGGACATGGGTTTGCCAAAGAGGTTTTCTCCCTGGCATGGGACATCGACCAACTTGTCCTGAACCCATTGCTCGAGGTTGGACGACTGCAGCCAGGCTTGGCGGCGTGCACCGATGCCTGCCGTGGCTATTCGAGCTGCTGACTCAAAACTGTCATAGGCTGCTCGAGACATAAACTTGGAGCACTCACGGATGGCTTTGGACAGACCCTTGAAGCGCTGCAAAGGCTCCTCGGAGAGACCAGCTGAGAACCCGGCGATCTCCTTCGCCAGGTCCCTCAGGTACATGCCCATATACAGCTGGTATGCCTGAATTCGACAGTTCAGCATTTTGCACCCTGGAACCATTTCCTGCCGAGGGCATCCAAGTTATGGGCCTCCCTGCCGGGGGGCACCAAGAAGTGTGTCTTCTGACTCTTCAGCTGATGCATGGCTGATTCCACAACCATGGAGTTGTACGGCAGCTGTGATTTCTGGAATCCAGGGCTTCAACGGACCCGATACATTGAGTCAAGTCGTTTGCTGATCGCCGGTGTCTCCCACATGTGGACCATAAGTCGTTCCAGGATAGGAGGAACGGGTACCATGAGGGTCTCCCGAGGAGGAGCCTCATACTGGAGGATCTCGAGCTCATCGGCTCGAGGCTCCTCCTCGGACTCCGTGGGGAAGACCAAACCCTTGGACACATCCCGCACGAAGTCCAGGAACCTCATATCCTCCAGTGGGGACATTCTCCAAGGGTCGGATACCGGGGAATCAGATGGGACGTCCCTATGCCTGCAGGTATCCGGGGACTCCTCATCCTCCGTCTCCCAAGCCGAGGCCTCTGAGGAGGACTCAAGGGGCTCTGCAGGCATCGAGGGCCTCAGCGCCTTCCGCCCCGACGTCGGCAGGCTTGGCGGCGGTGACGACCTCGGTCCCGAACGGGAGGCCGAGGGTGACCTCGGCCGAGGATTGACTCGAGCCTGAAAGGCTTCGAGGATCGACTCGGCCTCTGGTGTCGACTTCGATGTCGAGGGCCTGGTGGTCGGGGCACAGGAACTGGACATGCCGGACATCAGCACCCGCTGCTTTGCGATGAAGGCAGTGAAACTGCGCTCCAAAGCCACCATCCTGGACACGAGTCTGGGAGGCTCTGCAGTCTCCGGCTCGGGTGCGACTCGATCAGCCCCGATGCTGGCTCCCCCAGAGGGGAGTCCTCAACAAGAACGGTCTGTACTTGCCTAGACTTGTCTGGGTCTCACCGAGGAACCTTAGCAGACCGCTCCCTCTCAGACGACCCGGGCAGGCATTCGGGGCTCTGCGACTGGCCCCAAGAAGACCCGATGCCGGAGCCATCCAGAGACGCCGCCTTCGAGGACTTCTTCTTCCTCTTGTGCTCCCGTGAAGGGGACCCCTTTTCTGAGGAACCTCGACAATACTCGGGCTCGGAGTGTTCCCCCTGAGACATTGAGGCTTTGGACGAGGTCCTGGCTCTCGGAGGCATGGGGGACTCAGTGAAACGTTTTTCGTGCTGCTGCTGGCGGCTCCTCAGGGCCTTAGAGGACATTCTCCTACATGGGCCACAGGCCGTCGGGTCATGATCCGGCCCGAGACAACAGAGGCAGCAGTTGTGAGTATCGGTGAGGGACATGATTTTCCCGCACCGATCACACTTCTTAAAACCACTGGTAGCCATCAGGGGAAAAAGGACCCCGGCGAGGTCAAAGACCCTGTGGGCTGCCAGCAAGGAAAAGAGGGACAAAAAGGGCACGAAAGCGCCTCAGGGACAAAAAGTTGAAGAAGTGGAAAAAAAGAACCCGGTTCGATACCGGAGTACTGAAGCCGGAGGCAGGAAGGATACTGGTGTAGACCAGCAAAGAAAACAGAGAAAAACAATCACTTTTTCTGGGACATGGAGGAACTACGTCTGAAGGGCTCCGCGGAAAAAAGGATACTGAGCAAGTTGGCACCCTTGGGCGGGAAGGGGACCGTGCATGTGTGGTAGCAATTCCCAAAGGCTTTCTTTGAAAGCTAGGGATTTGCTCCGCATGGGACTCCGTCGGCGCCGACGTCACCCATAAGTGAGGACTGACTTCCTGCTTGTTCCTGGAGAAGTAAGATTAGAAAATGGAATGTTGGTAAGTAGGCGAGTGCTGAAAAGAGGGAGACTGAAAATTGAAGAGGGAGAAGGGAGAATGGAATGAAGTCACAGTTAAGTAAAAAAGCAGATGAGAGAAATAGAGAAAAAAAGATGAAACAGAAGGATCAATGTGTCCATCTGCCCAAGAAGGGTCGAAGTGTCTTCAGCTGCAGACTGGCTAACCTACTGAAGAGGGCTTTAAGGTGAAATTAGACCTTAACTGCTAATTGATGTTCCTTGAGGTATTCCAGTCCAGTCCCGGAATCTGTGGGCTGTCCCCCCCTTCCAGCAGCTTGGCGACTGAGTATGTTATCTTTTCATGACATCATCCAGGATAAGTAGCTGGCACCTCCCTCCAGCCCTCAGTATCCTATTGACAAAGCAGACTGACCAGAATAACAACAACTATGCAACATCAGTATAAGAACTCATCATTTTTTTTTTTTTTACTTTGTTCTCACCATCCCCCCGTAGAACGCAAGCACACCTTCTCCCCAAACCACAAAGGTGTTTACCTGCCAGTTGGAGAAAGCAACTTGTCACTTCAGCCAGCCCTTTAAGTTTGATAGCCAGCACCTGAAGATTAAACCATTTCTTATGTGAGGGGATGCACCAAACGCACCCACCCTGCGCACCGCCCATCCCAGACGCAACAGAGATTACTCTTTTCAGGCCCGGGAATGCCAAACCAAAGGGTGGGTCTCTGAGACTGGACTGGAGTTCCTCAAGGAAGATAAATTAGCAGGTAAGGTCTAATTTCACCTTCCTTATTGTCCCTCCAGTCCAGTCCCGGAACCTGTGGGATATACCATAGCAGTATCAGTCTTGGGAGGGATCTGCGAGCCCAGCCTGAAGTACCGCCAAACCAAAATGCATGGCTCCCGCCACCTGCACATCCAGATGGTAAGTCACACAAAGGAGTGCAAAGATGACCATGTTGCCGCCTTACAAACTTCCACAGATGGCACCAAACTGACTTCCACCCATGACTTTGTTTGAGCTCTGGTGGCATGAGCCCTTAACTTATTGGCACAACCTTTCGCCTCAGCAGACAGGCGGACATGATGGCCTGCTGAATCCAGTGTCCATCCAACCTTCGTACCAGAGCCTCCTCCACTGTTCCTCCTGCTCCTGAAAACACAGGCAGCGAGACAGACTGATTCATGTGAAAGGCAGACCCCCTTAGGTAGAAAGGAGGAAAATGGCCTCAGAACCACCTATTCCTTTAACATCACTAGAAATGGAGCCCGGCAGGACAAGGCTTGAAGCTCCAATATTCTTTGTGCGGAGCCAATGACCACTAGGAAAGTTGTCTAGAAAGTTAAACTTCAAGGAGCAAGCCAACCACGGCTCAAAGGGGGTGCCGTGAAAACAGACAGTATGAGATTCAGATCCCAAGGGGGAAAGACTGCACCGGAGGCCAGATCTGCTTAACCACGTGGCAGAAACGCATGGCTTCTCGATGCGTCCTCCATGGTATGCCAAGTAGCTTCCCCATGAACCAGGAGACTGCTGCCACCTGAACCCACAGAGAGCTAGTAGCCAGGTCCTTCTCTAAGCCTTCTACACGAAGGCCAGGACATTTAACCCCTTAGCCTGCAATGGACAACCGTCTGTCCCTTAGCACCAAGCTTCGAAAAATCTCCATACTTGAATGTAAAGCCAGAGAAGTAGATCACTGCTGAGGCCTTCAACAATGTTGTAATCACCGTGGTCAAGTAGCTGCATCATCTCCGCCATACCCTCTCAAGAGCCATGCCGTAAGTGAGAATCGATCTCCCTACAGCTGCAGTACCGGACCCTGCACCAGGAGATCATGTCTTGTGGTCACACCAGTTCGGCATACCACAGCCGCCTCGGCCCATCTGAAGCGACTAGCATCACTAGCCCCTGAAGCGCCTTGAACCTCTGTACCACTCAGCCTATGAGTGTCCATAGAGGAACACGGAGCATCCCCTCCATAGGCAACGATTGCACTAGCGCATCGAGTCCCTTCGACCTACGCTTCCACCTTCTACTGTAACAAAGAGACACCTTTGCAGACGCAAAGGTCGCTGTGAGCTCCATGATCGGAGGTCTCCAGCCATGCAAACACTGCTTAGTTGAGCGTCCATTCACGTGGGTCGCTGTGCCCTCTGCCGAGATAGTTGGCCGTCATGTACTCCGTGCCAGCTACCTGTACTGCCGAGAATGTACCCAGATGACCGTCTGCCCAATCCATCTGGAGCTGCACTTTGCTTTCCAACTGCGCACAGCTTGTGCCGCCTTTCCGGTTGATGTAGGCTACCACTGTGGCATTGTCTGAGAACATCCTGACTGCCTTCCCTTTCAGCAAGGACTGAAAGCCTCGCCTGGCCAAAAAACACCGCTCTGAGCTTTATCCGAATGATGGATCACCCTCTCTCCCCTGAGGACCACTGTCCCTGTGCAATGATGGACTCGCAGTGCGCCCCCCCCCAGCCGTAAAGACCAGCATCCATGGTGAGAGGGATCCATTCAGTGTCTCCAAGGGCATACCCGCTGAGAACCTTTCAGACTGTAGCCACCCCCTGAGGCCCCTCCAGAATTCTGCCGGCCATGTCAGCGGATGCGAGAGCAGATGGAGCAACACTGGCCTTTTCTGCAACAATATCCTCTGCACGGTTGCCTATGAGCCAGAGTTCATGGGACCATCTCAATCTGGGCCACCATGGGGCCCAAGATTGCAGACATCACCACGCCAGAGGCGCCTTCATGCGGAAGAACTGTCTTATCTGCTGCTGACGTTTTCGTGCTCTATCATGGGGCAGTGACACCCATCCGAGAGTCGTTCGGAAGCGAGCCCCTAGATACTGCAAGTCCTGAGACGGCTGCAAACAGTTCTCAGCAAAAGTAACCATCCCTCTGAGACTTTTAGACGGGCTATGACCTGCTCCATTGAACCCTTGCACTCTTCCCTGGACTTAGCCCGAATAAGCCACTCATCCAAATAGGGATAAGAACATAAGATATGCCATACTGATCAAGGAGATGCCGAAATAATACAACAACACTCAAACCCTGAATGATTCCTGAAATATAAATCAAACTCTGTTTCACATATCAGTGAATCTAATAAGAAAGAAAAAGAAAACAAACACCAAAGAGAGAGCCATTAAGTCTTACCATCCAAGAATGTAGTTAACTGTTCTACATCAACGAATACATATCTTTTCCCCTGGTACAAAACATGGCATTTACATGGAAATTTTAAATAAAAAGAAGCCCCTAAAGCAAGAACACGCGGGCGCATGTCCAGGAAGGACTTACGTCGCTGCTGGGTTTCTCTAGAGACATCTGGAAAAATTTGTATAGTTTGTCCACAAAACTTATCATTCTTTTTTTAAAAATAAGCACGAAGAACTCTATCTTTATCCATCATAGAAACAAACGTTACCAATAGAGTAGCCCTAGAATTGATAATATCATTATCTGACTCAATGAACTCTGAAATGTCTAAAGGAGAAGAGACTGGATGTTGCGACTGAACGCCCATCCCCCCCCTCCCCCCTCTATCTCCCCACTAACCACATTACCAACTGGAACATAAAAAAGCTTAGAAATACTAATTGCCTTAGCATCACTAAAACACAATATCTCCTGAAAATATTTTTGCAACAAAATCATAGGGGATAAAAAATGTGTCTTCGGGAAATTAAGTAACTGAAGGTTACAAGATCTAAACATATTTTCCAGATATTCATCTTGCTTATGTAACACCAATGAATCCACCGGAATCTTATCTAATATAGCCTTATGAGAAAGAAAACCAGAATCCTGGAAATCAGCCCGCTTTTCTAAAGATAATATTCTATCCTGATGGCATCTCCTTGATGAGTATCAGGATGTATTATAATGTATTTTCCTATGTTACGCTGTATTGATAATGGCTATTTCCTTTGTATTGTTCTTTGTATTGTTTAAGAAAATTCAATTAAAAAAAAAAAGATATGCCATACTGGGTCAGACCAAGGTCCATCAAGCCCAGAATCCTGTTTCCAACAGTGGCCAATCTAGGTCATAAGTACCTAGCAGTTTCAACAAAAGACACAGGTTCCTCAATGCTTGTATTGGGTCAAGCAGTGATATCCCGTGTCCCTTTTAATAATGGTTTATGGACCTTTCCTCCAGGAACTTGTTCAAACCTTTTTTTAAACCCAGCTACACTAACAGCTTTTACTACATCTTCTGGTAAGAAATTCCAGAGTTTCATTACACATTGAGTGAAAAAATATTTTCTCTTATTAGTCTTAAATAGGCTACCCTGTAGCTTTATTGCATGTCCCCTAGTCTTTTTATATTCTGATGATGTAAACAATCGATCTACGTTTACCCGTTCCACTCCATTCATTAATTTGTAGACCTCTATCATATTTATTTATTTATTTAGTATACATTTGTATACCGCTACTTCCAGCGATCAGCAGCGGTTTGATTACAGATTGGAAATTGTCAAATCATGACAGGAAATTTTTGAGGTATAAACACATTGATTAGACAGGAAAGCACAGCACACAGAGAACTATTTTACAGGGAACATGGGCTATGGAGGGTTAAGTGGCTTGCCCAAGACCACAAGGAGCACCTGTGGGACTAGAAACCCCAGTCCTTCCGGCCCAAGATTGCTGTCCTCTAGTGGGATTTGAACCCCCGACCTTCCGGCCTGAAGTACCTTGCCCCAACCACTAGGCCACTCCTCCACTCATATCTCCTCTCAGCCGTCTCTTTTCCAGGTTGAAGAGCCCTAACCTTTTTAGCCTCTCTTCATTGGAGTATCCTTCCACCCCCTTTACCATTTTGGTGGCTCTTCTCTGTACCTTTTCTAATAAAGCTATATCTTTTTTAAGATACGGCGACCAGAATTGCACACAATATTCTAGGTCAATATTCAAGATCGCACCATGCAACATAGTAACATAGTAAATGACAGCAGATAAAGACTAGTATAGTCCATCTAGTCTGCCCATTATATAGTTAAGTTTATTTTGATTTTATCCTGTTCCTGTAAAGGGATCCACTGTGTCTGTCCCATGCCATTTTGAATTCTGTCACTGTATTTGCCCCAACCACTTCCATCGGGAGGGCGTTCCAAGCATCCACCACCCTTTCAGTGAAAAAGTATTTCCTGACATTGCCTTTCAATTTACCCCCTTGCAGCTTCATGTTATGCCCTCTAGTTTTACAGCTTCCCCGTCTTTGGAAGAGGTTTGTTTGTTCATTGTCTTACTATATGATAATCAACTCATCAATGCTGCTTTTAAATAGCTCTCTGTAAATAGTAAACAACTGTTGTAAATTAGTTCTCTGTAAATAGTTAAATTTCTAAATAGTTCAACATGTTCCATGTATCATAGTTATTTTTTGTGCCAAAATGTTCTATGTAATTCATTGTTCAATGGTTTTAACTTGTTCTCTGTAAACCGCCCTTGATCTCTGGAAGGGGCGGTATAGAAAAGCACACAAATAAATAAAATAAAAATAAATTATTTCTCTTTAAGTATTTAAAGGTCTGAATCATACCTCCCCTGTCCCTTCTTTCCTCCAGAGTGTACATATTTAGGTCTTCAAGTCTCTTCTCATAAGGCTTCTGATGCAGGCTCCAAATCATTTTGGTCACCCTCCTCTGAACAGTTTCCAGTCTTTTTACATCCTTTGCAAGATATGGTCTCCAAAACTGAACACACTATTCCAAGTGAGGCCTCACCAGTGACTTATACAGTGGCATTAGTACCTCTTCCTTTCTGCTGGTAATTCCTCTTTGTATGCAACACAATATCCTCCTGGCTTTTGCAACTGCCTTGTCATACTGTTTTGCCACCTTGTGCAGCCACTTCTTGGGAGAACCAAATAGGTTTCCTTCGCCTCTTGTTTTTATTTACTTTCCTTACATATTTATCTGTTGCCCCTTTTATTGCCACCTTTAGTTTAGCCCATTGCAATTCCTCTTCCCTTATCCCCTCCGACCCTGCCAACTCCTCCTTCAGGTACTTGGCCATTTTACTGAAGTCAATGTTTTTGAAGTTTAGGACTTTCAGCTTGCTATGATTGGATTGCACCTTGGCTTTTATCTCAAACCACACTGTGTGATGATCACTGCTGCTCACAGGGGCACCCACCCAGACATTTGACACACTATCACCATTGGTGAGCACTAAATCCAGCATTGAGCTTTCCCTGGTTGGTTCCATCACCATTTGTTTAAGTAACGCTTCTTGGAAAGCATCCACAATTTTTCTGCTTCTTTCTAGATTTGCAGAAGGAGTAATCCAATCCACATCGGGTAGATTAAAGTCATCCAATATGATCACTTCCCCCTTTGTGGCTATCTTGGCAATATCTATAGCCAAGAATAACGAGTGAGGAACGATACAGAGGCATTATAATATCCTTTGTTTTATTTTCCATTTCTTTCCTTATGATACCTAGCATTCTCTTTGCTCTCTTGGCTGCCGCTGCACACTGGGCGGAGGGTTTTAACATGTTATCAACGATGACGCCTAAATCATTTTCCTGGGTGGTGGTTCCCAATGTGGAACCTTGCATCGTGTAACCATAGTTTGGGCTGTTATTTCCTAGGTGCATAACTCTGCACTTGTCTACATTAAATTTCATCTGCCATTTGGATGCCCAGTCTTCCAATTTATCAAGATCCTCTTGCAATTTTCCACAATCCTCTTGGGTTTTAACAACTTTAAATAGTTTTGTGTCACCTGCAAATTTGATAACCTCACTCATTATTATCTTTTCCAGGTCATTTATAAATATGTTAAAAAGCAGTGGATCCAGCACAGATCCCTGAAGTATTCCACTATTCACCTTTTTTCATTGGGAAAATTGGCCATTTAGCCTTACCCTCTGCTTTTTATCTTGTAACCAGTTCCTGATCCACAACAGTATATCACCTTCTATCCCATGACTTTTTAGTTTTGCCAAAAGTCTCTGATGAGGGACCTTGTCAAAGGCTTTCTGAAAGTCCAGATACACTATATCAACTGACTCACCTTTGTCTACCTGTTTATTCACACCTTCAAAAAAACATAACAGATTAGTAAGACAAGATCTTCCTTGTCTAAAGCCATGTTTGCTGTCTCCCATTAAGCCATGACTATCTACATGTTCAGTAATTTTGTTCTTTATGATGGTTTCTACCATTTTTCCCAGTACTGATGTCAGGCTCACCGTTCTGTAGTTTCCCGGATCACCTCTGGAACCCTTTTTGAAAATTGGCGTTACATTGGCGATCCTCCAATCTTCAGGTATTAGAGATGATTTTAATGATAGTTCACAGATTACTAATAGCAGGTCTGCAATCTCATATTTCAGTTCTTTCAACGCCTTTGGATGTTTACCATCCAGTCTAGGTGATTTGCTACTCTTCAGTTTATCAAATATTTGTAATACATCTTCCCGGCATAGCGATATTTCTTTCAATTCTTCCACAGGATCACCTTTAAATACCACTTCAGTCATGGGTAACATCCCTACATCTTCCTCAGTAAAGACCGAAGCAAAGAATTCATTCAGTCTCTCCACTATAGCCTTGTCCCCTCTTACTGCCCTTTTTACCCCTCTATCATATAATGGTCCAACTGATTCTCTCAAATTTTTTTGCTACGAATGTACTTGAAAAAGTCTTTATTATGCGTTTTTGATTCCACAGCAAGTTTCTTCTCAAATTCTCTCTTTGCCTGCTTTATCAGTGCCTTGCATTTAACTTGCCAGTGTTTGTGATGTTTCCAGTTTTCGTCATTTGGCTCTTTTTTCCATTTCCTGAAAGATGCTTTTTTGGCAACAACAACCTCTCTGACCTCACCTTTAAACCATGCTGGAAGTTTTTTGGACTTCCTTCCACTTTTCTTAAAGCGTGGTATACAGCTGGTCTGGGCTTCTAAGATAGTATTTTTAAACAACACCCAAGCTTTATGTAAATCTTTAACCTTTGCAACTGCTCCTTTTAGTTTTTTCTTAACTATTTTCCTCATTTTATCATAGTCTCCCTTTCAAAAGTTAAAAGGTAGTAATGTGGATTTCCTTACCATTCCTCCTCCATTAATTAAATCAAACGCGATCATGCTATGATCACTATTGCCAAGTGACCCCAACACCCTTATCTCTTGCACCAGATCTGGTATTCCACTAAGGACTAAGTCCAAAATGGCTTCCTCCCTGGTCGGTTCATGAACCAGCTGCTCCAAGAAGCAGTCATTTATTTCATCTAGAAACTTTATCTCCCTAGCATGTCCTGCCATGACACTGACCCAGTCAATATCGGGGTAATTGAAATCATCCATTATTATTACCGTTCTGTAACTTTTGTTAGCTTCCCTGATTTCTTTGAGCATTTCATCATCCATTTGTTCATTCTGGCCAGGCGTTTGATAGTACACCCCCACTGCCATCGCCTTACCCTTTTTACATGGAATTTCAATCCATAGAGATTCTACAGCAAATTTTGTTTCCTGTAGAACTTTAATCCTTTATGACTCAATGCCCTTTCTAACATAGAGCGCAACCCCTCCACCAATCTGATCAGATCTATCATTACGATATAGTTTATACCCAGGTATCACAGTGTCCCACTGGTTGTCCTCCTTCCACCATGTCTCTGAGATACCAATCATACACTAGAATGCCCTCCTGACTGCGAGCCACGGCCCCTATGACCAGTACCTTGGTGAAAGTTTGAGGTGCTCTCGCTAGGCCAAAGGGCAGAGCCCTATCTTGGAGTGCCCCATGGGGAGAGCGCATTTTAGGAACTGCTGACTTCAGCATCCTCCCATGAAAGCGCGACACCTTTAGACACTGATCTCCCTTTTCAGATCCAAGATCGAGCGGAAGGAATCTTCTCTCTTTGGGACTTTGAAGTAAATGGAGTATTGACCACTTCCACATTGGTCTCCTGGTACCTTCACTACCACTCGCAACTCCAATAGCTGCCGCCACCTCTGTCCCATGGCTTGACATTTCCCTAGAGCTCTGCATTGAGAGTTGAGGAAGGCCTCCTGGAGGTGCCATGTGAACTCCAGGGAGTAGCCCTCCTTTATGACCTGTCGCACCCACTGGTTGGAAGGGATCTGGGCCCTAGCATCGTAAGAGCGCTGTAACCAACCTCCCAAAAGGCACTATTCTTAGCCCCTGGTGAAGCAGAGGGGAACCCTCCCCCTACTGCCTCCTCTGAAGCCTCTAAAAAGGTTGGCCAGAAGACGCCCCCTCTGAGAAGGGGGAGACCTGGCAGCCTGAAAATGCCAGAAGTCTCTGGACTGCCCCCGTACCAGAGCCCCAGAGCGAGTCTGCCTCTGCTTATCCTCCGGCAGTCTTCCGCCTTTCATCTCTCTGAGCCCTTTCACTAACTTGCCCAGATCTTCCACACAGAGGAGCTTCCCTCTGAATGGGAACTTAGGAAAACAGGACTTAGAAGAGATGCCGATTACCCAATTTCGCAACCAAACGTAGCATTGAGCTCCGACCACCGAAGCCATACCTTTCGATCACCAACGGATGAGATCATAGAAGGCATCTGCTAAGTATGCAGCCCCTGACTCCAACTTGGCTGCTTCCGGCGGTTAGGAGTCAAACTCCCCAGAGTTTTCCAGGATATCCTGCACCTAGTGCAGACATGCTCTAGCCACCAAAGTGCCACCAATGGATGCCTGCCAGGACAGGGCATTAAGTTCAAAGGCCTGCTTGAGAAGCGTCTCCAACTTTCTGTCCTGTACGCCCTTCAGTACCAACCCGCCCTTAACAGGGATCATAGGGAGGAGCGTGGCCTAGTGGTTGGGACAAGTTACCTCAGGCTAGAAGGTCAGGGGTTCAAATCCCACTAGAGGACAGCAACCTTGGGCCAGAAGGGCTGGAAGGACTGGGGTTTCTAGTCCCACAGGTGCTCCTTGTGGTTTTGGGCAAGCCACTTAACCCGCCATTGCCCATGTTCCCTGTAAGTATTAGTGTATGTGTCTCATATCCCCTCATGTTAAATGTATCCCCCAATTGTGTTGTGACCACTTTGATTGAAGGATAAGGTGGTATACAAAACTGACTAAATAAATAGTCTGTTTCATGACAGCAGTGACTGTCTGGGAGCACCTAGAACCTCCTTTTCCTTTCCTGTCAGTGGGTAAAGGCAGGACATCACCCTTGTACCTCGCAAGGCGGCCACCAGAACATCCCATTTGTCCTGTACCATTTGTTGGACTACGTGATGGAAAGGAAAAACCCTTTATGTCTTTCATACCACCTGAAAAGAACAGATTCTCCAAAGGTTCCTCTTCTCCTGGGGCCTCCATTTGCACTGTTTTAAAGGACTACAAAAGGGGACTGCTACTTCTGGAGAGAGATCTGCAATAGTGAGTATATACTTCTGGGAATTGTTCTGAAGGGAATTCTTTGGATTAAAGCTGATTAATCTGTGAACCCAGTGTAATTGTTAAATCAGTCAGGGCCTAGTAGCAGCAGTTTAAGTTTAAATTTAAAACACGGAAGAGAGCTTTCTGGTTAAATTTAGAACCCAGCAGAGAGCTTGTTAGAAAAGGTTCAGAGGAGAGCCACCAGAATGGTAAAGGGGATGAAGGATACCCCATGAAGAGAGGCAAAAAAGGTTAGGGCTCTTTAACCTGGAGAAGAGACGGCTGAGGGGAGATATGATAGAAGTCTATAAATTAATGAACGGAGTGGAATGGGTAAACGTAGATCGATTGTTTACGTTATCAGAATATAGAAAGACTAGGGGACATGCAATGAAGCTACAGGGTAAACTATTTAAAACAAATAATAGAAAATATTTTTTCACTCAACGTGTAATCAAACTCTGGAAATTTGTTACCGGAGGATGTAGTAAAGGCTGTTAGTGAAGCTGGGTTTAAAAAAGGTTTGGACAAGTTCCTGGATGTAAGGTCCATAAACCATTATTAAAAAGGGACCCAGGATATCAATGCTTGACCCAATACAAGCATTGCGGAACCTCTGTCTTTTGGGGAAACTGCTAGGTACGTATGACCTAGATTGGCCACTGTTGGAAACAGGATACTGGGCTTGATGGACCTTGGTCTGACCCAGTATGGCATATCTTATGTTCTTATGTTCACCTTTAGGACCTTGGAGAACTGCATTATTAATGTCGCCAATTCCTCCCTTCCAAAGGCTCAGAGAAAGCGTAGTTACTCACCTGTAACAGGTGTTCTCCAGGGACAGCAGGAATCAGTCCTCACATATGGGTGACGTCGGCGCCGATGGAGCCTTCATGTGGAGCAATTTCCCCAGCTTTCAAAGAAAGGCTTTGGGAATGCCTCGCGCATGCGCGGTCCCCTTCCCGCCCAAGGGTGCCATCTTGCTCAGTCAGATGACATAGCTAAAAAGACGGCAAAAAAATAATAAAAAGCAATAACAGAACTGCAACTCTAGGGGAGGAGGGAGGGTCATGAGGACCGATTCCTGCTGTCCCTGGAGAACACCTGTTACAGGTGAGTAACTACGCTTTCTCCAGGAACAAGCAGGAAGTCAGTCCTCACATATGGGACTCCCTAGCTACAGGCTACTGAGAACCTATAAGTGAAAAAAAGGCTCCCTCTAGGTGAGCCGCAACAGCAGCGAGAGAACTTTCTCCGAGAATGCATACCCCATGGTAGCCTCACACCAGAGGGCCGGAGTTGCCTAAATCTCGAATAGAATCCGGAGTACCGCCTGACCGAAAACGCTGTCCCGTCGGGACTCCCTCTCCAGGCAGTAATGGGCTGCAAACATCTGGCTTGAAGACCAAGTTGCGACCCGGCAGATGTCTGCCAACGGAACAGAGCAGTGATTAGCTACTGATGAGGCCTTAGCCCTGACACAGTGGGCCGTGATACGACCCTGCAGCTGAAGGTCAGCTGTCCTGTACGCCCAGGCGATTCAGTCTGCCACCCAGGTGGCTAACATGCGCTTAGAGACCGGTAGACCCAGTTTACTAGGGTCATAAGAGACGAAGAGCTGAGAAGCCCTCCGATGTCCCCGCGTACACTCCAGGTAGAAGGTGAGCACCCTCTTACAGTCCAGGATGTGCAGAACTGCTTCTGCCCTGTTGGTATGTGGCCTGGGAAAGAAGGTTGGAAGAACCATCTCTTGGTTGAGGTGAAACGAGGAAACCACTTTTGGGAGGAACGTGGGGTGTGTGTGGCGCACTACCCTGTTCTTGTAAAACTGTGTGTATGGCCTATCTGACACTAGAGCCTGCAGCTCACTCACACGCCTAGCCGACATGAGCGCTACCAGGAAGAGCACCTTCCAGGAGAGGAAGCGCAGATGGCAAGTGGATATCGGCTCAAAAGGAGGGCGAGTAAGTTGCTGCAAGACCACGTTGAGATCCTACTCCGTCGCCAGAGGGCAGATTGGAGGTTTCAGCAGGAGCAGGCCCCTGAGAAACTTGGCTACCAAGGGGTGAGCCGAGAGAGGCTGACCGTCTATTGGTGCATGGTTAGCTGACAAGGCACTCAGGTGGACCCTGACGGAGTTAGACTTGAGGCCTAGCTCCGAGAGATGAAGTAGGTACTGTAACACCTCGGAAACCTGAGATGAGAAGGGTTCTACAGTATGTTGGTGACACCACACTTGGAACCTGCGCTATTTACATACGTAGGATTTTCTGGTGGATGGCCTCCTGGAGGCTAACAACACTTCCTCTACCCCTTCGGGTAAGAGAAAAGGTGCAAGGCCTACCCTCTCAGCAGCCAGGCCATCAAATTGAGGGATCTGGGATTGGGATGCACTAGGGAACCCTGCTCCTGGGAGAGGAGGTTGGGCTGTACCCCGAAGGGGAGAGGGGTTTCCACCGCCAGTTGAACAAGAAGTGGGAACCAAGGCTGTCTGGGCCAACTGGGCACTACCAGGATCACCCAGGCCTTGTCCCTGCTAATCTTGAAGAGAGTTCGTGCTACCAGAGGTGTAGACGGAAAAGCGTACAGGAGGCTTCCCGACCAAGGGAGAAGAAACGCATCTGCTGCTACTCTGAGGGGATGCGGCTGTCTGGAGCAAAAGCGGGATAACTGGCAAGGAGATCCATGGACAGGAGGCCCCTGTGGTTGAAAATCTGCTGGGCAATCCCCCTGTTCAGTTGCCATTCGTGGGGTTGAACAACCCTGCTCAGTTTGTCTGCCAGGCAGTTCTCCTGGCTGGGTAGGTAAACTGCATGGAGAGACATGTTGTGTTGAACTGCGAAGGAACAGAGATCCAGAGACTCCTGGCAAAGGATCCTTGAACCTGTGCTGCCCTGTTTGTTCACATAGAACATAGCCACCTGGTTGTCCGTCTGTACTCGGACAGACTGGTTGGAGAGGACAGGAGCAAAGGCTTTTAGAGCAAAGCGAATGGCCATGAGTTCCAACAGGTTGATCTGGAGTGTGGCCTCCTGAGGAGTCCACTGACCTTGAATACAAGAGCCCTGACAATGGGCTCCCCAACCCATCAAGGAGGCATCCATGGTCAGCACCCTGGTATGCACGGGAAGCTGGAATGGTACCCCCCGCAGGAGGTTCCCTGATTGTGACCACCACTGCAGGGACTGCACTAGGGGTTTGGATACTGCCACTCTGTCGGACAGGCATCCTGTGGCCTGTGACCACTGATCCCGCAGGGTCCACTGAGCTGTCCGCATGTGCATGCGTGCGAAAGGAGTAACATGAACTGGGGAGGCCATGTGGCCGAGCAGGCCTAAGAACCTCCGTGCTGACACCTGGGGTACTTGAGTCACCATGCCCACCTGAGACAGCAGGCGGTCTGCCCTGTCCAGTGGCAAGTAGGCCCTCGCCTGTACAGTGTCGAGCCTGGCCCCTATGAATTCCAAGTTCTGGGTGGGGAGCAAAGAGGACTGCGGAAGCAAAAATGCGAAATAAAGATTTTTTTCAAGTACATTCGTAGCAAAAAACCTGTGAGAGAGTCAGTTGGTCCATTAGATGATAGAGGAGTTAAAGGGGCACTAAGAGGTGACAAGGCGATAGCGGAGAGACTGAATGAATACTTTGCTTCGGTCTTTACTGAGGAAGATGTAGGGATGTTACCCATAACTGAAGTGGTATTTAAAGGTGCAGAAGAATTGAAGGAAATATCGATACATCGGGAAGATGTATTACAACTATTAGATAAACTGAAGAGTAGCAAATCACCTGGGCCGGATGGTATACATTCAAGGGTATTGAAAGAACTGAAATATGAGATTGCAGACCTGCTATTAGTAATCTGTGAACTATCATTAAAATCATCTCTAATACCTGAAGATTGGAGGATCGCCAATGTAACACCAATTTGTAAAAAAGATTCCAGGGGGGATCGGGGAAACTACAGACCAGTGAGCCTCACGTCAGTACCGGGAAAAATGGTAGAAACCATCATAAAGAATAAAATTACTCAGCATGTAGATAGTCGTGGCCTAATGGGAGACAGCCAACATGGCTTTAGACAAGGAAGATCTTGTCTTACTAATCTGTTATGTTTTTTTGAAAGTGTGAATAAATAGGTGGACAAAGTGAGTCGGTTGATATAGTGTATCTGGACTTTCAGAAAGCCTTTGACAAGGTCCCTCATCAGAGACTTTTGGCAAAACTAAAGAGTCATGGGATAGGAGGCAGTGTACTACTGTGAATCAAGAACTGGTTAAAAGATAGAAAGCAGAGGGTAGGGCTAAATGGCCAATTTTCCCAATGGAGAAAGGTGAATAGTGGTGTACCTCAGAGATCTGTGCTGGGTCCGCTGCTTTTTGACATATTCATAAATGACCTGGAAAGTGGAATAACGAGTGAGGTTATCAAATTTGCAGATGACACAAAACTATTTAAAGTTCTTAAAACCCAAGAGGATTGTGGAAAATTGCAAGAGGATCTTGATAAATTAGAAGACTGGGCATCAAAATGGCAGATGAAATTTAATGTGGACAAGTGCAAAGTTATGCACCTAGGGAAGAACAACCCAAACTATGGTTACACAATGCAAGGTTCCACCCAGGAAAAAGATTTAGGCATCATTGTGGATAACGTTAAAACCCTCGGCCCAGTGTGCAGTGGCGGCCAAGAGAGCAAATAGAATGCTAGGTATCATAAGGAAAGGAATGGAAAATAAAACAAAAGAGATTATAATGCCTCTATATCGTTCCATGGTGAGACTGCACCTTGAATATTGTGTGCAATTCTGGTCGCCGTATCTTAAAAAGGATATAGCGTTATTAGAAAAGGTTCAGAGAAGAGCCACCAAAATGGTAAAGGGAATGGAAGGATACTCCTATGAAGAAAGGCTAAAAAGGTTAGGGCTCTTTAACCTGGAAAAGAGACGGCTTAGGGGAGATATGATAGAAGTCTATAAATTAATGAACGGAGTGGAACGGGTAAACGTAGATCGATTGTTTACGTTATCAGAATATAGAAAGACTAGGGGACATGCAATGAAGCTACAGGGTAAACTATTTAAGACTAATAAAAGAAAATATTTTTCACTCAACGTGTAATCAAACTCTGGAATTTGTTACCGGAGGATGTAGTAAAGGCTGCTAGTGTAGCTGGGTTTAAAAAAGGTTTGGACAAGTTCCTGGAGGAAAGGTCCAAAAACCATTATTAAGAAGGGACCCAGGATATCAATGCTTGACCCAGTACAAGCATTGCGGAACCTGTGTCTTTTGGGGAAACTGCTAGGTACGTATGACCTAGATTGGCCACTGTTGGAAACAGGATGAACCCCAGATGCTGAAGCAGAACTATTGTGCGAGCTGTGGCGTGGTGTGTCTCCTGAGCTGACTGGCCCCTTATGAGCCAGTTGTCTAGGTAAGGGAACACAAAGATCCCCTGACTCCTGAGGAAGGCCGCTACCACAGCTAGGCACTTGGTGAAAACCCTTGGAGCTGAAGCTAGACCAAAGGGAAGCACTTTGTATTGGAAGTGGTTTCCTCCGACCACAAACCTGAGGTATTGTCTGTGGTCTGGATGTATGAGGATGTGTGTGTAAGCATCCTTTAGGTCCAAGGAGTATAGCCAGTCTCCCTGCTGGAGGTAAGGCAGAAGTATTCCAAGTGAAAGCATCTTGAAGTTTTCCTTTACCAAGAACTTGTTGAGATTTCGCAGGTCTAGGAAGGGGCGAAGGCCTCCTTGTCTTTTCGGTATCAGGAAATACCTGGAGTAAAAGCCTTTCCCCTGCAGGTGGTGGGGCACCAGTTCCACCGCCTGATCCTTGAGAAGACCAGCCAACTCCTGCAAGAGGAGGTTCCTTTGCAAGAGGGGTCTGAGATGCTCTCCTGGGAAATAGGAGGCAGGCACTTGGCTGAAATGGAGCAGATAGCCATCCTGGACTATTCTTAGAACCCAAGTGTCGGATGTAATGGCTGGCCACCTGTGCTTTGGAGGACATCTTGCCACACGGACCGCAGACCACCGGGTCATGGTCAGGTCCGAGGCAGCAGTCATGGGTGTCGGTGAGGGACATAAGTTTTTTACACCAATCACACTTCTTGAACCCGCTGGCAGCCATTGGGGGAAAAAGGGCCCCTGTGAGGTCGAAAGACAGGGCTGCCAGTTAAAAGAAAAAGAGTACAAACGCTAGTCACTAAGGACAAAAAATGAAAATTAGTCGGACTCGATACCGGTGTACCGAGCCGAAGTGGAAAGGGGAACTGGCATCGAACTGGTACCTTGATGGACCTTGGTCTGACCCAGTATGGCATATCTTATTTTCTTATGGAAAGGTCCATAAACCATTATTAAGAAGGGACCCAGGATATCAATGCTTGAACCAATACAAGCATTGTGGAACCTGTGTCCCTTGGGGAAACTGCTAGGTACGTATGACCTAGATTGGTCACTGTTGGAAACGGAATACTGGGCTTGATGGACCTTGGTCTGACCCAGTATGGCATATCTTATGTTCTTATGGTACCAAAAAATGGTAGAAATAGTCAAAAAACAATCAACTTTTTCCGAGGAAAATGGGACGACGTCTGTCGGGCTCCAGGGAAAAAAGAAGACTGAGCAAGATGGCACCCTTGGGAGGGAAGGGGACCACGCATGTGTGAGGCATTCCCAAAGGCTTTCTTTGAAAGCTGGGGAAATTGCTCTGCACGAGGGCTCCATCGGTGCCAACGTCACCCATATGTGAGGACTAACTTCCTGCTTATTCCTGGAGAATACAAGCCTCCTCCCCATGAGGAAATTTGTCTTCCTCCAGTTCTGGCCCAGCTTCCTGTTCTATTTCAGGATCCTCCAACTACTTGGAAACCACGGGACCCCCCCCCCCCCCCCCCCCCCCCCCGTCTTCCCAGAGGTCTTCTTCAACTCTCTGTTTGCTGGGTCACGGTCTTCCCTTTTGGACCCCAGTGTGTCTTGGAAACTTCTCTCTGAGGTCCTGCTCAAGACTCCCTGGGATCCTTCACCTCCATGCTTTTGCATACAACCTGTTGCTTAAGATAGACCAATTCTGGAATAAAAACCCAGTAGAAGGGAAGCCCCCTGCTCCCCCTTAGCTGCGGAGACCTTCATTGGTTTCACTGGCTTTTTTTCTTGCTTTTACCCCTGGGACCGCAGAGTAGACCCTGCCTGTTCTCCGGTGCCTCCATTAGACCCCGGCTGCTACAGCTGCTGTGGGAAAAAGGATATGCTCACACCTGACATCTGTGCTGAGCCCTCCCCCTCTGCTGGTACCGCTTGAGTGCCATATGACACCTGATCTACCAGGCTGGACACCAGAGCCTTTGGCTCGGCCTCGCTGCCACAGCAGCAGCTTCCAGCTGAGACCAGTCCGCTCCGTGCTCTCCATGCCACACACGCAGTCTTGGAAGGACTGCTGGCTCCTCCCCATCTAGCAGCAAAACCTCCCCTGTCTTGTGCAGAGCTTCCAGCACCCCTCTGCACATTGCCATTTTGCTATATGGACTCTATTATTTATCTTATTTTCCTCTACTTTCATTTCTTTATTTACTTTTTTTTCTTTTTTTTTTTTTAACCTTGGAAAGGTGCTGAACTTACCTCCTTCTGTATAAAACAACAACAAAAAAAACCCGCAAGAAAAGACCACCCTAGCCCAAACTATGCTTTCTGAATAAAACAAAAAAAAAAAATCGCAGTTTAACCGGGCTTCTCGCGGCTTACACTTCCGGCGGGAAAATGGCCTCGTCAACCACACAGTTAGTGCTAAGGCCTCCTTCAGCCTCGGCCTGCGCTGTACCACTGAATTCGCCCTTTTAAATCCCCCACTACCAAATCCAATAAAGGAAGGTACTGAGGTGATTTACCAGCCGCCCTGACACTAAGTCAATCCTCCATGACTGTAGCGCTAGCTGACTGCAGGGACAGGCTGCTACTGCTGATGCTCCATGGATGGCTCCTCATTTCTATCTGAGCCCCAGAGCCACCGCTACTGTGCTCTCCCACGGGTAAGCCCCCTCTCTTACCGGCAAGTACCAGGGTGCACGTTCTTGAATCGGCAGATGAGCTCTCTGCTCCCAGAGCCCCTCCTTGCCTGGAGCCTCGTAGTTTCTGTTCTCTTTTCTTTTCTTTTTTTTTTAACTCTTTACTTTATTTTATTTCTCTTACACTAATCCACCTTAACCAAACTTCCTAATTTCCCTGCTATCCCTAACTGCCCCTTCAGTGAGTCCTGTGGGAATCACCCTTCCAGCTGCTTGGAGACTGAGATACTAAGGGTTGGAGGGAGGTGCCAGCTACTTATCCTGGATGATAGTAACATAGTATATGATGGCAGATAAAGACCATAATGGTCCATCTAGTCTGCTCAGCAAGGCGGCAAGAGTAGGTACAGTTGCTGCTCTGTGCAGGTCACCTCTCCCCATGCCTTTGTTTACGGGTGTACCCACCACTCCATGTAGGTCACCCCTATTTGTTCAGATATAAGAGATAGTTATGCTTATTTTGATTTTATCCTGTTGCTATAAAGGGATCCACTATGTCTGTCCCATGCCATTTTGAATTCATGCAATGAAAAGATGACATGCTCAGTCTCCAAACTGCTGGAAGGGGGACACAACCCACAGGGACTGGACTGGAAGGACGATAAGGAAACTAGATTTGTTGGGAATGGGTGAAATATTAAATACCTCTGTAGAAATGGGTAATAGAGGCAATGTCTGGAAAGTGGTGTGTATAAATGCACGTAGTATGGGAAATAAGATCTCAGATGTTGAGGCTTTAATGGAAGAAGCTGACTTGGATTTAGTGTTAGTTATGGAGACATGATTCATGGAAAACCATAACTGGAATATAATTCTACCGAGCCATAATATATTTAGGAAGGACGGGATAGGTAGAAGGGGAGGTGCTGTGGCACTATATGTAAAAAATAATATTAAAGCTATAGAATTGGAAGGCTTAAAAGGAAGAGAGGAGACGCTGTGGGTTTATTTATTTATTTATTTACATTCTCTTATATACCGCGCTATTCTGCATCAGTGCGGTTTACATTGAACAAACTGAAATTACATTGAACAGGGCATCATAACTTGGAGATAACTATTTTACAGGGAACATGGGCTATGGAGGGTTAAGTGGCTTGTCCAAGACCACAAGGAGCACCTGTGGGACTAGAAACCCCAGTCCTTCCGGCCCAAAGTTGCTGTCCTCTAGTGGGATTTGAACCCCCGACCTTCCGGCCTGAAATACCTTGCCCCAACCACTAGGCCACTCCTCCACTCCAAACTAGAAAGAGGGAAAGGGAAATCCATTTGCATTGGAGTTATATACAGATCCCTCTCACAGGGCGAGAAGTGGAAAGAAGATTTAATAAAAGACATACACAATATTGCCATGACAGGAGAAGTGCTACTGATAGGTACTTTCAATATGCCGGATGTGGATTGACACATCCCTGCTGTGGAGTCACCTAGAAGTAAGGAGATCCTGGATTCTCTACAGGGAGAACTATTCAGGCAACTAGTAACAGAACCCACACGTGATGGGGCCATGCTGGTCTTAGTGCTTACCAATGGGGAATGGGTTTCTGATATTATAGTGGGAGATCTTGCATCCAGTGATCACCAGATGGTATGGTTCAGTATTAGGACTAGGGCTGATAAAATCCATTCAAAAGCTAGGGACATTGGCTTTAGGAAAACTAACTAACTAACTAAACTAACATAAGACAGACAGAGAGGTACATAGACAAGACCTACAGGGATATAGTCCTGAAGTCCCACCTCCAGTCTGGCAGCACCCCTGTTGCCATGGAGGAGAGAGGTCACGTGACAGGAGAGCATCACCCTGGTGTGTCAGGAAGTGATCCTGTAACTAGGACCTGTCCTCCAGGTGATGTAAAACCCTCTCGCACCGAGGAAGTTTCTCCAGGGCCATGTGCCCATGAGGGAAGGGTTAGGACAGCCGTTATAGTTGGTGATTCAATCATTAGGCATGTAGATATCTGGGTGGCTGGTGGACGTGAGGATCGCCTGGTAACATGCCTGCCTGGTGCGAAGGTAGCGGACCTCAGGCGCCACCTAGATAAGGTCTTACATAGTGCTGGGGAGGAGTCTGCTGTCTTGGTACATGTCGGTACCAATGACATAGGAAAATGTGGTAGGGAGGTTCTGGAGGCTAAATTTAGGCTTTTAGGTAGGAAGTTGAAATCCAGAACTTCCAGGGTAGCATTCTCCGAAATGCTTCCTGTTCCACGCGCAGGACCCAAAAGGCAGGCAGAGCTCCGGAGTCTCAATGCGTGGATGAGACAATGGTGCAGAGATGAGGGTTTTGGATTTGTTAGGAACTGGGGAACATTCTGGGGAAAGGAGGGGCTCTTCCGAAGGGATGGGCTTCACCTTAACCGGGATGGAACCAGGCTGCTGGCATTAACCTTTAAAAAGGAGATAGAGCAGCTTTTAAACTAGATATTAGGGGAAAGCCGACAGTCGCCCAAGAGCAGATGGTTCGGAAGAATGTATCCTTGAAGGATACTACCAAAAGCAAAGAGGTTCCACAAAAGAGTAAAGTAGCCCAAATGCCCTCAAGTATGGAGCAGACAGAGCTTAAAGATCCCAATTTACCCATGTCTAACAATAGCAAAATTAACATGAATAAAATACATTCTCTAAAATGCTTGTATGCAAATGCTAGAAGTCTAAAGAATAAGATGGGAGAGTTAGAATATATAGCACTAAATGAAAGGTTAGATATGATTGGAATATCAGAGACATGGTGGAAGGAGGACAACCAGTGGGACACTGTGATACCTGGGTACAAACTATATCGTAATGATAGAGCTGATCAAATTGGTGGAGGGGTTGCGCTCTATGTTAGAGAGGACATTGACTCAGAAAGGATTAAAGTTTTGCAGGAAACAAAATCTGCTGTAGAATCTATATGGATTGAAATTCCATATAAAAGGGGGAAGGCAATGGCAGTGGGGGTGTACTATCGAGCACCTGGCCAGAATGACCAAATGGATGATGAAATGCTCAAAGAAATCAAGGAAGCTAACAAACGTTACAGCACAGTAATAATAATGGGTGATTTCAATTACCCCGGTATCGACTGGGTCAGTGTCACGTCAGGACATGCTAGGGAGATAAAGCTCCTAGATGAAATAAATGACTGCTTCTTGGAGCAGGTGGTTCATGAACTGACCAGAGGGGAAGCCATATTAGACCTAGTCCTTAGTGGAACACCAGATCTAGTGCAAGAGATAAGGGTGTTGGGGCCACTTGGCAATAGTGATCATAGCATGATCGCCTTTGATTTAATTAGTGGAGGAGGGATAGTAAGGAAATCCACAGTACTACCTTTTAACTTTCGAAAGGGAGACTATGATAAAATGAGGAAAACAGTTAAGAAAAAACTAAAAGGAGCAGTTGCGAAGGTTAAAGACGTACATCAAGCTTGGGTGTTGTTGAAAAATACTATCTTGGAAGCCCAGACCAGCTGTATTCCACGCTTTAAGAAAAGTGGAAGGAAGTCCAAAAAACTGCCAGCATGGTTTAAAGGTGAGGTCAGAGAGGCTGTTGTTGCCAAAAAGCATCTTTCAGGAAATGGAAAAAAGAGCCAAACGACGAAACCTGGAAACAGCACAAGCACTGGCAAGTCAAATGCAAGGCATTGATAAGGCAGGCAAAGAGAGAATTTGAGAAGAAGCTTGCTGCGGAAGCAAAAACGCGTAATAAAGACCTTTTCAAGTACATTCGTAGCAAAAAACCTGTGAGAGAGTCAGTTGGTCCATTAGATGATAAAGGGGTTAAAGGAGCACTAAGAGGCGACAAGGCGATAGCGGAGAGACTGAATGAATTCTTTGCTTCGGTCTTTACTGAGGAAGATGTAGGGATGTTACCCATGACTGAAGTGGTATTTAAAGGTGCAGAAGAATTGAAGGAAATATTGATACATCGGGAAGATGTCTTACAATTATTAGATAAACTGAAGAGTAGCAAATCACCTGGGCTGGATGGTATACATCCAAGGGTGTTGAAAGAACTGAAATATGAGATTGCAGAACTGCTATCAGTAATCTGTGAACTATCATTAAAATCATCTCTAATACCTGAAGATTGGAGGATCGCCAATGTAACCCCAATTTTTAAAAAAGGTTCCAGGGGTGATCCGGGAAACTACAGACCGGTGAGCCTGACGTCAGTACCGGGAAAAATGGTAGAAACCATCATAAAGAATAAAATTACTCAGCATGTAGATAGTTACAACCTAATGGGAGACAGCCAACATGGCTTTAGACAAGGAAGATCTTGTCTTACTAATCTGTTATGTTTTTTTGAAGGAGTGAATAAACAGGTGGACAAAGGTGAGTCGGTTGATATTGTGTATCTGGTCTTTCAGAAAGCCTCTGACAAGGTCCCTCATCAGAGACTTTTGGCAAAACTAAAGAGTCATGGGATAGGAGGCAGTGTACTATTGTGGATCAGGAACTGGTTAAAAGATAGAAAGCAGAGGGTAGGGCTAAATGGACAATTTTCCCAATGGAGAAAGGTGAATAGTGGTGTACCCCAGGGATCTGTGCTGGGTCCGCTGCTTTTTGACATATTCATAAATGACCTGGAAAGTGGAATAACGAGTGAGGTTATCAAATTTGCAGATGACACAAAACTATTTAAAGTTGTTAAAACCCAAGAGGATTGTGAAAAAGTGCAAGAGGATCTTGATAAATTGGAAGACTGGGCATCAAAATGGCAGATGAAATTTAATGTGGACAAGTGCAAGGTTATGCACCTAGGGAAGAACAACCCAAACTATGGTTACACGATGCAAGGTACCACATTAGGAACCACCACCCAGGAAAAAGATTTAGGCGTCATTGTGGATACCATGTTAAAACCCTCGGCCCAGTGTGCAGCGGCGGCCAAGAGAGCAAATAGAATGCTAGGTATGATAAGGAAAGGAATGGAAAATAAAACAAAAGAGATTATAATGCCTCTATATCGTTTCATGGTGAGACCGCACCTTGAATATTGTGTGCAATTCTGGTCGCCATATCTTAAAAAGGATATAGCGATTTTAGAAAAGGTACAGAGAAGAGCCACCAAAATGGTAAAGGGGATGGAAGGATACTCCTATGAAGAAAGGCTAAAAAGGTTAGGGCTCTTTAACCTGGAAAAGAGACGGCTGAGGGGAGATATGATAGAAGTCTATAAATTAATGAACGAAGTGGAACGGGTAAACGTAGATCGATTGTTTACCTTATCAGAATATGGAAAGACTAGGGGACATGCAATGAAGCTACAGGGTAAACTATTTAAGACTAATAAAAGAAAATATTTTTTCACTCAACGTGTAATCAAACTCTGGAATTTGTTACCGGAGGATGTAGTAAAGGCTGTTAGTGTAGCTGGGTTTAAAAAAGGTTTGGACAAGTTCCTGGAGGAAAGGTTCATAAACCATTATTAAGAAGTGACCGAAGATATCAATGCTTGACCCAGTACAAGCATTGTGGAACTTGTGTCTCTTGGGGAACTGCTAGGTACATATGACCTAGATTGGCCACTGTTGGAAACAGAATACTGGGCTTGATGGACCTTGGTCTGACCCAGTATGGCATATCTTATGTTTTTATGTTCTTAAGATGGGATAATACCTCAAGGAGTCGTTAGAGGGATGGGAACAGCTGGGGGATATAGAAAAAACAGTGGGCAAAACTGAAAGGGGATATTTTAAGGGCAACAAATCTTTTTGTTAGAAAGTTAAATAAATGTAAAAGAAAAAGGAGGCCACTATGGTTCTCAAAAGAAGTAGCTGAAAAAGGTGAAGAAAAAGAGGGAGGAGTTCATGAAATACAAGAGATCACAAAGAGAGGAAGACAGGCATCTGTATTTGGAAAGAGAAGCTAGCAAAGTAGTCAGGAAAGCAAAGGTACAAAAAGAAGAAGAAATAGCCAATGCAATAAAATGCAGGGATAAGACATTTTTCAGATATTCTAGTGAGAGGAGGAAGGGCAAAAGTAGTATTGTCAGACTCAAGGGTGCAGGGGAGGAATATGCAGAAACTAATGAGGATAAAGCAGAATTGCTTAACAAACATTTCTGTTCTGTGTTCACAGATGAAGGGCCAGGAATAGAACCTCAGAAAACACCCACAAAATGGAACAGAAGTGATGGGGATCTCAAACGATTTTCAGAAGGCTGTGTTCGTGAGGATCTAGCTAAACTAAAAGTAGACAAAGCCATGGGTCTGGTTGGGATACATCCAAGAATACTGAGGGAACCTGGGGACATTTTAGCAGCTCCACTGTCTGACCTCTTCAATGCCTCTTTAGAGTCATGAGTGGTGCCAGAGGACTGGAGAAAGGCACAAGTGGTCCCTTTACACAAAAACCGACATAAGGATGACATTGAGAACTACAGGCTGGTTAGTCTAACTTCTGTGGTTAGTAAATTATTGGAAAGGTTACTAAAAGAGAGAATAGTGAGGTTTCTGGAATCCAATGGATTGCAGGATCCGAAGCAGCATGGATTCACTGGAAGCAGATCTTGTCAGACAAATCTGATTGATTTTTTTGACTGGGTGACCAGGGAGTTGGACTGAGGGAGAGCCCTAAATGTGGTATATTTAGATTTCAGTAAAGCCTTTCACACCGTTCCACACAGGCGACTTATAAACAAACTGAGCACCCTAGGGATAGACCCTAAAATGAATGATTGGGTTAGAAATTGGTTGAATGGGAGGCGGCAAAGGGTACAGGTAAATGGAACTCACTCTGAGGAAAAGGAGATTACCAGTGGTGTGCCGCAGGGATCTGTCCTTGGTCCTTTCTTTTTAACATCTTTGTTAGTGATATTGCGAAAGGGCTGTCGGGTAAGGTTTGCTTGTTGATAGCAAAATGTGCAATAGAGTTGACACCCAGGAAGGAGTAGATAACATGAGCAGGGATATAGCTAAGCTTGAAGAATGGTCTAGAATATTGCAGCTGAAATTTGATGCAAAAATCCAAAGGAGTGGCCCAGTGTAGGGAGGGTGAGGTACTTCTGTCCACAAAAGGAGAGTGGGACCTGGGCATAATTTTGTCTGACGATCTTAAAGTAGCTAAACTTGTAGAAAAGGTGACTTCAAAAGCCAGAGGGATGCTTGGATGTATTGGGAGAGGATTGGCCAGCAGAAAAAAGGTGGTGATAATGCATCTATAAGTCTCTGGTGCAACCTCATTTGGAATATTGTGTGCAATTCTGGAGACCACACCTTCAAAACGATATTAGCAGGTTGGAGTTGGTGCAGAGGGTGGCTACTAAAATGTTAGTGGTCTTCGTTATGAAGTATATGAGGACATACTTTAGAGAAAAGGCGGGATAGGGGTGATATGATAGAGACATTTAAATACCTCTGTGGCATAAATGCACAGGAGGGTCTTTCAATTGAAGGCAAGCTCTGCAACGTGAGGACATAGGATGAGAATGAAAGGGGATAGACTCAGGAGTAATATGCATACATATTTTTTTACGGAAAGAGTGCTGGATGCATGGAATAGTCTCCCAGTGGAGGTGGTGAACACGAGGACAGTATCTGAATTCAAAAAAGCATGGGAAAACCACAGAGGATCTCTAAACGTAAAAAGGGGACTATTGTAGTTGATATGAAAGGGCAGACTAGATAGATCATGTTGTCTTTTTCTGCCATCGTGTTTCTATGTTGGAGAGAGATGTAGGGAAGGAAAGAATGAAGACAGGGAGTGTGAAGACACAGAAAATGGAAATGAGATGCTGGAAAAGAATTTAGAAGAAAACCAACAAGAATAAGTGGTAAAGAGAGTACAGGACCAACCCAATTGGAAAAATAAAATGGTCAAACGACAACAAATGGACAAGAGAGTGTCAGTTTTTAGAGAATAAAATATGTCAGCTTTGAAAATGTGTATTTCCAAGGGCTACAGACCAGAGATGGCGTCCATCTGTCCAAGAAGGGTTGAAGTGTCTTCAGCAGCAGACTAACTAAGCTACTGAAGAGGGCTTTAAACTAGATTCATTGGGGATGGGAGAAGAAAGCTCCTAGGTAAGTGAAACATTAAATACCTCTGTAGAAATGGGTAAAAGGGGCAACATCTGGAAAGCAGTGTGTATAAATGCCTGTAGAATGAGAAATTAGATCCCAGATGTTGAGGCTTTAATAGAAGAGGCTGATTTGGATTTAGTGGCAGCTACGGAGACATGGTTCATGGATAACCATGACTGGGGTGTAATTATACCGGGCCATAATTTATTCAGAAAGGATAGGGGAGGAAGAATGAGAGGAGGAGTGATACTATATGTAAAAGATGAAATTAGACCTTACCTGCTAATTGTCTTTTCTTGAGTCCCTCCAGTCCAGTCCAGTAAAGAATACAATCAGATTTTCCATCGCCTTCAGCAGCTGAGGACTGAGTATGTCAGAAGTCTGATGCCATAGCCTAAGAGCTCCCCCTCTAGCTCAGCCTTCAGTATTCTATTGACAAAGCAGAAACAGGGAGAGCACACAACTCCAACAGCATACCTCTGCAGGCCCCAAACAGGCCCACCTCTGCTTCAGACATAGTTTATGTGACAGCTAGACACCAGCACTGAAAATAACAGTAGGAACTCACAGAAGCCACTGCAGACTGCAAAACGCGAGCACCATCCCATCGCCCCATTCCCTAGAGCGAAGAGAGCGTGAACAAATCACCTGTGGACTCTTCAGGTGGTCCATGCATCTCCTCTACAGCTGGACTCGGCTAACTCTGTAAGGAAATATAGAATGAAAGAACCCTCTGGGCGGGGCCTGGACTCAAGGAAAGACAATTAGCAGATAAGGTCTAATTTCACCTTCCATATCGTCCCTCCAGTCCATTTCAGGAAAGGATACCATCAGGATGAACTAGAACAGTACTAACAATGGGAGAGACCCACGAGTTCAGCCTGAAGCACAGACTCTCTGAACTGAGCATCCACCAATGTCTGCACGTCCAATCGGTAATGATGAGTGAAGGTATGTAGCAATGCCCAGGTCACCGCCCTGCAAATATTTGCCAGAAGAATCAGGCTGTGTTCGGCTCAGGACACTGCCCAGGACTGAGTAGAAATGAGCCCATAATCTCGGTGAGACCAGCCAGCTCTTGGAAACATAAGCGGAAACTATAGCCTCCTTTACTCAATGCACTATCGAGGCTTTGGAGGCCACCTTCCCCTTCCGTGGACCGCTGAACAAGATGAATAAATGGTCTGGCTTCTGAAACGGCTGTGTTCTCTTCAAATACTGATGCAATATTCTTCGGACATCCAGTTTATGCTTTTGTCTATCCTCTCATGACTCCAGCAAGTCCGAAAAAGCTGGTAGCGCCAAGGACTGATTCATATGCAAACTGGACACCACCTTGGGAAGAAAAGAAGGCACTGGCTGGAGGACAACGTTTTCCTTGGTAATGACCAGATAAGGATCCCAGCAGGACAATGCTTGCCACTTTGAACTCGACATGTGGAACAGATTGCCATCAAGAACACTGCTTTTAAGGATCAGCACTTGAATGATACCTGCACCAGGGGCTCAAAGGGATCCTTTGCCAGAGCTGACGAGCACATTAAGATCCCATGGCAGAACCACTGGTCAGACCGGTGGACGTGCTTGTTTCACTGCCCTAAGGAAATGCATGATATCTGGCTGTGTTGCGAGTGATCGTCTCTGCACACTGCCTTGATAACAGGAGATAGCAGCAACTTGCACTCTTAACAAGCTGAGAGCCAAACCTTTCTCCAAGCCCTCCTGAAGAAACAGTAAGATGGCAGAGGGAGAAAAACTATGAACAGCTGAACCTGATGGGCCTTGCACCAGTGCTCGAAAATCTGCCAGATGCGAATGTATCATGTTAGACTTCATGCGAATGTATCATGTTAGACAGATGTATCATGTTAGACTTCCTGTTACATGTAAACTCACAACAGCCTGTTGCTATCTGTGAGTACTTTATGTTTACTGTAAACCGCGCTGATGGTAAAAGTGCGGTATATAAGAACGTTAAATAAATAAATAAAATAAATAAATGTAAGTTAAGAAGGTAGACTTCTTTCATGACTTTACCAGCGTGATGATGACTGATGGAACATATCCCCTACATCTTAGCAGTGCCCTTTAAAGAGCCATGCCAAAAGAGAGAACCGAGTCACCTGCGGCATCAGAATGGGGCCTTGCATGAGGAGGTTGACCCTGTCTGGGAGCCACCATGGCTCAGCTGCCAGAAGCTGAATGAGATCCGCATACTCACCCTACTTAAAACACTATTGTGAAACTGAGAAAGAACCCCCAACATCAATTGTGATATAGTAATTTAAAGGACATATCTGATTCCTGACATGTTGACGCACATATGGAGGAATAGTTCACCAGTTTTTAGATAAATCTTAAAATGATTAAATAGGAAAATTTGTTGCAAGAGGTAATATTAATCATGACAAATCTTCCATCAAAATATATAATGTGCTAGCTGATGGATTAATTTTGGTCTGCTTTTCATTTTGTTGGGGAATAATTTGAGAGGACATTGTGTTTCCATTTTTTGTATAGGACATGATTACTGGCATCCTTACACACAATTCAAATCAGTTTGAACAGAGCCACCACATTCCCATTGTAGTAAAATTAGATTCACCTATGATCAATTGTCAGAACTTACATGACTTGAATTAACCAATGAATGATGGCTCTAATGTTTAAAATGGCCACATTCACTCCCTGTTCCATTTTCTCAATGATGAAGACAGGAGAGCTGCCTGAGACTGTCAGAAATGCAATTATCACCAAACATCAAACTTCAAAGGGGTACAAGGCCATCTCCAAAGATCTTGGGATTCCTGTGTCTACAGTTCGCAATGTTATTAAGACGTTTTCTGCTCATGGAACTCTCAAGAACCTCCCAGGACGTGGTGGGAAGAGGAAAATTAATCCAAGAAGTCTTTGAAGGTTAATGCGAACTGTTGGAAAAACACCACATACAACAGCAAAGGCTTAAGGATGACCTGGAGCAATCAAGAGTGGTGGTTTCAACCTGCTCCATACACGCACACTAAATAAAGAAGGATTTCATGGGCGAAGACCAAGGAGGACCCACTGCTCAAAGACAGACATACAAAAGGCACACTTGATCTTTGCCCAAACACACCTTGAGAAACCACAATCCTTCTGGGAAAATGTTCTGTGGAAAGATGAAACCAAACCTTGAGCTCTTTGGCAATGCAGACCAGTGATACATTTACAAGCGCAGAATTAAATTTATAAGGGAAAAAAAAACCCTCCCTATAGTTAAATATGGTAGAGGTTTCATAATGTTGTGGGACCGTTTTGCTGCTTCAGGAACTGGAGGCCTAGAATGTATTAAAGGAACCATAAAGTCAGAGGACTACCAAGGTATTTTGGAGCAAAATGTACTATCTAGTATCAGAAAGCTAGGTCTGGGTCAAAGATCATGGGTCCTCCAGCAGGACAATGACCCAAAACATACATCCAAAAATATAAAAGAATGGTTAAAAAGGAAAAAATGGACCATTTTAAATTGGCAGTAATGAGTCCTGATCTCAATCCAATCGAGAACCATTGGGAAGAGCTGAAATCTGCCATTGGTAAAAGGAATCCTGGAAACATTTATAAGCTGGAAAAAAATCACAGTTGAAGAGTGGGAGAAATTACCATCAGACAGATATACGAAACTTAGAGATAGCTACAAGAAACGTTTGGAGGCTGTCATCACTGTCAAGGGTTGTACATCCAAATATTAGAGAAGGGTGCCTTTAATCCTATCCAGGTCATATTTTGTTTTTTGTTAAAAATTACTATGTCTAAGTTAGAAACATAGAAATATGACGACAGAAAAAGACCACATGGCCTATCTAGTCTGTCCTTCCATAACAACTACAACAGTCCCCTTTTTACCTTTAGAGATCCTCTGTGTTTGTCCCATGCTTTTTTGATAGAAACATAGAAATATGACGACAGAAAAAGACCACATGGCCTATCTAGTTGCACAGACATCTTTCTTTTTGTTGTCTACCTTTGAACATAACTATGAAAATATTATGATGACATATAGTTGGAATATTTCCAATTATTTCTCAAGATATTGTACACAATATATCTAAAATGCAAGGGTGCCAATAATGTTGACCACAACTGTGTATACTCAATATTCAAGATGTTATCCAGTCAGTATTAAAAAAGCTATTATGTTTGGTGCTTTGCTGAACGTATAACTACTTTTTCTTAGATATATATGTAGTGCTAAATGTATAAATTCACTATACATATAGGGGGTCATTTTAGAAGCCCTATTCGTGCTTTGGATGCTCGAAAATGAGCATAGAGATGTCCAAAACACAGAAACTGTCTCCAGAGCCATTTGAGAAGCCGGCTGTGAGGGTGTCCCCAGTGTGAGGACATCCAAATCTGAACTGGGGAATCTGGAGGAGTGATTAGGGCATTCTCAGGGAGTCTCGCCTGATCACAGAAATGTCATGGACATTTGGCATCACGTCTAACTTTAGACCTGCTTCGAGGCACACATAGCGATGAACAAGCATCTGAAAAGTGCTTGTTTTAGCTGAAAAACTCATCCAGAGGGTGTAAAGAAGAAAGCACTCTATCATCTCCAGTACTCAGCACAATTTCAATGAGAGCAGCAGTAGGATTTGAACCCTGGCTGCCCTGTTCCTAACCCACTAATCTAACTATTAGAAATCTGAGTTCTGAAATATGATTCTGGGAATGTCTAAATAGACACCCTGTAGATGTCCCTATTGGGCACATCCAGATTTGTGAAATTACGTCTGCACCTGGACATGCCTGCATTTTTTTCAGACATTCTGGCTTAGACGTCCTAGATTGCACTTTGACGGATCTTCTAAAATGCCCCTCATAGTGCTATACATAGAGTAAAAGGGGCAGAATGAGGGCATTCAAAGGACAAGACAACACATACGTACAGTTTATACATATCAGTGCATTTTATTTATTTATTTAGTTTGGGCACTTGATATACTACCAAAAAGCAAGAAGTTACTGCAGCAGTTTACAAATGAAATATAAAAAGGAGAAACACACTTCCGGTCTGGGCAATGAGCTGATCGGTCGGCTTACGATCAGCTCCGGGCAACCGCCCCTACAAAACAGCTAAAAATCCTGCAAAAACTAAAGAAAACCCCCTCTCTCCTACCGGTGCTGCTTCTTCCCTGCCGGGGCTCTGATCCGCTGCCGCTGAAGCGATTCGCGGCCATCCGGGGGAGGAAAGATCAGCGGAGAGGGGAGCGTGTGGAGGCCCCTCGGGCACTTCCCCCACTGCCATCCTCGGTTCTCCCTGTGCAGGATCCGGGGCTTGAAGGCACGGAAGGACCTGCAGCCACTCCTACCCGAGCGGAGAAGATCGTGGGCTATCCTGCAAGCAAGCCGGGGGTACGCTTGGGCATCCTTGCTACTGCTCACCTCCGTCTCAGAACAGCACGTGGTGGCCTAGCTCGCGTGTTCCGGGCAGGCTACTTCTTCTACTTCTTTTACTAAGCAGCGGGACGAGGTGCGCCCGGACAGTCCCCCGCCGCTAGTAGCAGCGCCACGCTCACGGAGGGCTGAACTCGCAGCCGAGGAGAGACCAGTGACTGATTCCACCGGATCGGACCAGGGGGGAGGAGATCCGAGGCGCGTTTGAGTGCTCCCGTCCCTTCCCCGCCTCCACGACTAGTTGCTCCTTCTGGGGGAGCTGTGTATTCAGCGGAGCGGAGGCCTGGGATCATCTTTGCCAGCACGAGGAGAGTAGCTGCCGCCAAAAGCTACGGACATTAAACACTTCTCTCGCCGGGGCACAGCGCTTCCCCACACTAGATGAAAGACCTCGGGCGGCGAGGAGATCGGCGGCCCCCCCCTGCCTGACAGCAGCGGGCATTGGTGCCTACGAGAAAGCACACCTGAGTGTGGTAAGATACTCCTTCTACTGCCCCATCCATCAGTATCCTCCTGGTTTGGGCAGATAACCCTTCAACAGCGTCCTCAAATCCTTGCAGCTGTGGGTTTGCACTGCACAGCTCTATCTTTGCTGTTCTGCGAGAGCGGGGCCCTGCGTGGGACGGGGTGCATATAACACTGCTAACCCAATGGCATCTAAAGCTCCGCGAAAAGAGAGACCCCGCCTTACGGGGGGAAAAACGGCAGAAGACCAACCATCCAGCCCGAAACCGGACACCCCGCCAGACTTAGTGGCCGAGGTCAGTGCGGCAGTGGTGCAGGCGCTCAGCACACGTTTCCAGGACTTGGTAGAGCAAATCCAGTCGCTTGGACAACGTTTCACGGCGGTGGAGGAGCGACTGGAGCAAGTTGAGACAAGGGTGTCAGATGTGGAAGACACGCAAAACTCGGTGGTGGCCAAAGTGGCCGCCCTAGAGACTTTGGTGAAGCAGCAAGGGGATAAACTCGATGAACTGGAGAACCGAGGTAGGCGAAAAAACTTGAGATTCATCGGTGTTCCTGAGAGTGTCGCTGATAGTGCCCTGCTTGAATATTTACAATCCTGGATTGGAAGCCTCCTGCCAAATCTGAGAGGTGAATCTCTCAAGCTGGAGCGGGCACATCGGCTAGGCCAAAGACGAGAGCAGGCCAGGAAACCTCGTGCAGTAATCGCCCGCTTTCTCGATTACAGACAGAAAGAGGAGGTGTTAAAGGCGGCAAGGGGCCGACGGCGGAATCAACAGGATATCGAGCCGATCTTAGTATTCGGGACCCAGCTCCCCGACTTTAAAAAGAGCACGCTACAGGCGTGACCGCGCCAGGCGGGCCCGCGCCTGAGGGCCTAGCCAGAGGGCCCTTTGGCGTGGCCCTTAGGCGAGGACCGAAAAGAAAAGCTTCAAGGCTGACACGGTAAATCTTTACAAAAAAGGAAGAACACAGACGTCAATATCATAGTGCTGCTGAGCTCCTCCAGGGTTGAACCCACGTGGAACCACCGCCATCACACACCAAGTCACTGCAAGTATACCCAACCAAAATTGCCTCTCTCTCTCTTCAGCGGCACAGCTCTCCCAGGAGGGATTGAGCTGCAGCGTTCTTGTGCTTCACCTCCAGTCACCTCACCAGCCCAATCGGGGCAGACCAGATCGACCTGCTACCGGACCATACACAGCAAGTATACCACGACTCGCGCTTGACCTCTACATTCTGTGGATAAATATTAGTATACTACCAATTATACCTCATGGACTAATACCTACACTTGTATATGCTTTTGCCAGTATACACTGTTACCACCTTTTATATATATTGTTCTTACATTTACTGTCGTCAGTAACCTGTATTATCTCCACTCAACACTCATCTACTATCACTAGTAGCCATATAGTATACTGTTATATAGTAGCCATATAATATACTGTTGCCAGTATCAAGCATCAAGCATTCATACTGTTGACAGTAGATGAATATACTGTTGACAGTAGATGAATATACTGCTGAAAATAACTAACTGTACTGTTGTCAGTAGATGAACATACTATTGAAAGTAACAAAATTCACTGTTGCCAATAGGTAAATATACTGTTGAAAGTGACTAATTTTACTGTTGCCAATAGTACTATAATATTGACAGTAACAAATTATACTGTGGTCAGTACATGAATACACTGTTGATAGTAACTAATTTTACTGCTGCCAAAATTATATATACTGTTGCCTGTAGACACATACACTATCACCAGAGGCCTCTAATCCCTGCAGAACTCCCTCTCACACAACCCCCTACACACAATGTATCCCACTAAATCTACAAACATCCCTCTCACTCTCCTGCTGATAACTCTCCTAACCCAACACATATATACATACAATACCAACCAAAGCCCTTACAAAAACATCCCCATCATCCACAATCACTACCGAAATCCTTACAATAACATCCCAACCACCCATAACCAGTATCAAAACCCAACACACAGCAATACATATTCAAAACCCCACTATCATCATTCGCGCAATGACTCAGACAAACCCCTTCACAGACGCATACAAATAAAACCCCAACCCTATAGTACAATAAACGAACGAGCTAATAACACAAACTCTAACCTACAAATCATCTTAATAAACATCCGTTCTATACGAAATAAAATACCAATAATCAATGACATAATAAAGGACACAACCCCAGATATTATCTGCATCACTGAAACATGGCTCTCACCCACAGACACCATACTACTAAACCAGTTAGCCACACATCAATATGACATATTCAACTGTCATCGGAATATAAAAAAAGGAGGAGGCGCTTTAATACTCACCAAAAAAGACCTAAAATTCACCCTAACAAACTTAGACAATATAGACGGAATAGACATTGTCAATATAGAAAATAGAACCCTTGCCCTCGCCCTCATCTACCGACCCCCATCATCTGATCAAAATAACCTCACCCCTATCCTAGAACTTGCTTGCACAGCATCTCAAAGCAAACCACTCATACTCCTTGGTGACCTGAACCTTCCATCACTGACCAACTCACAATCGAATAACTTCATAGAAGCTATGACACAAATGGGATATACACAGATAATACAAGCCCCCACACACAATAAAGGTAACATACTTGACCTAATCTTCCTTCCCTCTATGCTCTACAGTCACCAGCCACACACCACTCCAACCATAACCGAAGTACCATGGTCCGACCACCACCTTATTACAACTTACCTACCAATACAAGCTCCAAAAAACACCACAAGCACACCTCCACATACATCACGATTCGCACACTTTAACAAGAATACATTCCTCAACGAAGTATTACCCAAACTCAACACAAACTCATCAGACATCAATTCAACCATAACACATTGGAATTCAACCATTCAAAATGCAGCTGTCCCCACACAAGTCTTACATAGACAAACAAAAAAGACCGAAAAGTGGTTCACGAAAGAGCTAGCAAAACTAAAAAAGCAACTAAGGAAACAAGAAAAGAGATGGAGGAAAACAAAATCGGATGAAAACAAATCCCAATACATGTTAATACTTACTGGATACAAAAATGCAATCAACAAATCAAAAAGAGACTACCACTCTAAAGTACTAAACTCAGCCATCAACCGCCCGAGAGAACTATTTGCGATAGTAAAAACACTAACTAAAACTAATAACACCGAGCCTAAACAACCAGCAATAAATGTACAAACATTAGCAACACACTTTGCAGCGAAATTAAAAAACAAAACCACTACTCTGACACCAATATTTACAAGCACTAAACTCATAAACGAATGGACAAACTTCCACATAATAGACCGAAAACAACTCCTTAAAATCGTAACAATGATCAACACAACAACCTCCCCACTAGACCCATGCCCTGTATCATGGATTAAATGTGCAAAGGAGGAACTGGCGGAAAATCTACAACATATAGTGAACCAATCCCTCTCACAAGGCATAATGCCTGATGCCTTAAAACTCACAACACTTAGACCAATAATAAAGAACAACAAGCTTGACCCAAAAGACCCGAACTCATACAGACCCATAGCCAGCATCCCATTTATAGCTAAAATAATAGAAAAAACAATTCAAATACAGTTACAAGAACACATTGATGAACATAAACCACTTGACTCACACCAATTTGGGTTCCGCCCATTCCATGGAGTAGAAACTCTATTAATCACCCTAATGGATTTCCTCATCAGAGGTACAGATGACAACAACCAAGGCTTCCTACTTCTATTCATAGATATTTCTGCCGCCTTTGACAACATTAACCACTCCACACTGATCAACAGACTACAAAGCTTAGGAATAGGCGGGACTGTCCTTGATTGGTTCAAGTCCTACATATCAAACAGACTAATACGCGTACAAATTGACCAAGAAGCATCAGAACCATTCCCCCAAGGCCAAGGAATACCCCAAGGATCAGCCCTCTCCGCCCTCCTATTTAACCTGTATCTACAACCAATAACAAACATATTTAAAAAACACAGGATTAACCACTTTATATACGCCGACGACATCATGCTCGCTATCCCTATAACCGCTAAAAACCCCTCATATGACACACTATCAGAATGTATGACTGAGACCTCCTCCTGGTTAGAATCTAGCTACCTCAGCATCAACCTCAAAAAAACGGAAGCAATGTTCGTAACAAGGTCATCAACCACAGAGAACACCTTCCCAGAAACAATCACAATTAACAGAACATCCATACCTGTTAGAAAAGAAGTAAAATATTTAGGTGTGATAATAGATCACACACTCACCATGCTACCACACATAAAACAAACCGTAAAAACCATCTACTACAAACTAAAAACTATTCAGCACCTAAGGCCACTCCTAGAAACTCAAGATTTTAGATCTGTAGTAAATACACTAATCACCCCCCACTTTGACTACTGCAACAGTCTATTAATAGGCCTCCCTCAAAAAAGCACATACCTTCTTCAAAGAGCTCAGAACATCTGGCAAAAGTAATAGCTAAAGCACGTCTAACAGACCACGTAACCCCAATACTGCTAGAACTACACTGGCTCCCAATCAATAGCCGAATCAGATACAAAACTATCCTAACAACCTTTAAACTCATAAAAGACATAGCCCCCTCACACCTATCCACACTACTGCAATCACCAAACAAAACTAGATCACACAGACAAAACGAAGCCCACTCCCTTATCACACCAAAAGCCTTCAGGAAGACAAAGAAAACCACTAGCTCCAGAGCATTCACATTCACTGCCCCTACGCTCTGGAATGACCTCCCAATAGACCTTCGCGTCATAAATGACCTCTATCAGTTCAGGAAAGAGCTAAAAACTTACCTCTTTACTGAACACTTTGAAATCCCATATACCCCCAAAACACCTCCATAACCATGGTATTACACACACAAACCCCCTTGCTCAAAACTAAACAACTCACCCCCCCCCCCGTCTGAAACCCCATACACACCCCCGATTTACGTCATAAAAGGAAATAAATTCCAAAATATACACAAAACACAACCACTGTAAATATCCAATGTAAATAATTTAATGGTTGTTTGTATTACTAATACATCTTGAAGTTGAAGTTTTGTTCAATGTAAATAGTTAAACTTAACCGTTCATTGTAAATAGTTGAATCTGATTGTTCAATGTAAATGTATACATCGGTGTACAATTGTTAAAATGTTCCTTGTAAACCGCCCTTGATCGCTGGAAGGGGCGGTATAGAAAAAATATAGATAAATAAATAAAAATAAATAAAAATAAAATAAACTCGATGAACTGGAGAACCGAGGTAGGCGAAAAAACTTGAGATTCATCGGTGTTCCTGAGAGTGTCGCTGATAGTGCCCTGCTTGAATATTTACAATCCTGGATTGGAAGCCTCCTGCCAAATCTGAGAGGTGAATCTCTCAAGCTGGAGCGGGCACATCGGCTAGGCCAAAGACGAGAGCAGGCCAGGAAACCTCGTGCAGTAATCGCCCGCTTTCTCGATTACAGACAGAAAGAGGAGGTGTTAAAGGCGGCAAGGGGCCGACGGCGGAATCAACAGGATATCGAGCCGATCTTAGTATTCCAAGACTACTCGGTCCTCGTCAGTCAACAGCGAAGGGCGTTTTCGGGGATCTGCACCCAGCTGTTCAACCGCGGCATTCGCTTTTCACTCCTCTACCCGGCCCGGCTGAGGATTGATCACCAAGGACACACTCGCATTCTAGCGACCCTGGAAGAGGCGACTACTTATCTGGACTCCCTGCCTGATCAATCGGCTCCCTAGCTGCTCCATGATGGACTGGAGGTGAGCTACGCCTCCCCTTGTGACGTGGGGGGGTTTGGAGCCCCCGGGGGCCGATTGGCTCCTGGCAGCTTCCATTGTCATGGGAGAACTCCTGGTTTTGCCTTTTATATAGTGTATTAAGCTGGGCTGCAACGTCTCATTGCCTTGGTAACATTGTTAATGACAGGAGAGACATTGTATCCATGTTATTTTGTTGCAAGGATTACTTTGTTATAATTGTTGCTGCATTGCTGGCTCCCTGGTTATTTCCCTCCTTGCATTGTCTCTGCCCTTGTATTCCTGCTTGGCCCGCCCTCCTCCCCCCCCCCCCCCCCCTTTTTTTTTTTTTTCCCCCTTACAGGTGGGGTTCGATTTGAGGCAAGGGGGGCAGCCGGGAGAGTAGAGAGGATTGGCCTCGATACAGCAGGGATGCATGTATTGATGGGGGGGGGGGGGCGGAGGAGTTGGGGGGTCATCTGGGTGGAGGTGGGCAGGGACAACGTGGGAGCAGGTGAGTGGGGGGTGCTAGCACCGACTGTGGGAGCCCCAGTACCGGGGCTTGTAGCGGAGACTCTGGGTCTCCTTTCTCTCTTTATCCTACTTGTTAGAGAGGGGGAAGTGTTAGAGGGGCGAACCCGTCTGCCATAGGAAGTAGTCCAGGCTATGACTGGACGGGAGAGCGTGGAGGGGTGGGGAGATGGGGGGGGGGGGGGGGAGGGATTGGGGGGGGAGAGAGGAGGGAGGGACAGGGGGAGGGGAGGGGGTACACTCCATTGAATGCTACTAGATGGGATAATTGCCTACATACAGATGGGGGGGGGGGATGCCAGGCTGGGGGTGTCCCTCTGCAGTACCTGGAAGTGATTCTGTGGTGGCACCTTGGCACTGCCCCGGCGCTTTGAGAATAATCACCTGGAATGTCTGTGGACTGGGAAACCCTATTAAGAGGCATAAGGTATTGCAAGCACTGGCTCGACATAAGTGTGACATTGCACTTCTTCAAGAAACCCACCAGACGGCCGCTGAACATAGCAAGCTTTGTCGGAACTGGGTGGGCCAAGTGTGGGGGTCCCCCGCCCAGGGGCATAAGGGAGGCGTAGCGATTCTGATTCATAAACGCATACGATTCGTAGCGGAGACGGTCCTTGCTGATAATACTGGTCGATCCCTGGTGATATATGGTCACTTAGACGGTAAACCGGTGATTCTGGGAAATCTCTATGGTCCCAATGTGGTTGACCCGGGTTTTTACAATGGCCTAGCATCAAGGGTGGAGCAGCTTCCGGAGTGCCCGGTGATTTTGGGTGGGGATTTTAATGGAGTCCTGAATGTGGATCTGGACACTTCTAGGAGAGGAGGCGGGCGGGAGAGGATAGCACCTTCCCAGACGCTGTTGCGGTTCTGTCGGAGACTAGGTTTAATTGATCCTTGGCGGGTCCTGCACCCCTCCGAAAGAGACTATACCCATCAATCTCGAGCGCATGGTTCCAGTGCCCATATTGACTATGTAATGATCTCGGGGACTTTGTTCACACACACCGAGGATGCACAGATTGGTCCCTCCGAAATATCAGACCACGCGATGGTGTGGCTTGACTTACATTGGGGGCGGGACACTAATCGGTCACGCATGTGGAGATTCCCCCTAGAGCTTTACTCGGATGGGCAGTTTCGCCAGTTTATCCGTCAGAGATGGGCAGACTTTCTTGGCAATCACCAGGTTCATGTAGACGACCCCGAACTGGTCTGGGAAACGGCAAAGGTGGTTCTTCGCGGGGACATCATAGGTTATGCCGCGAGACGGCGTCGGCTGATGGCAGAACGTATAGTACAACTTGAGCGTCGAGTCACCATACTACGGCGGCGATGTGCCCACACGTATTCGCTGTCTAATAAGAAGGCGCTATGGGAAACCCAGACCGAGCTTAACGAGCTCTTGCATCAGCGAGCAAAGAAATCGGTTCTGTTTTTATCGGTTCCGTCTGCACTGCTATGGTGACAAACCAGGCAAGTTGCTGGCACGATGTTTGCGGGCCCGACGGCGTCCTGCCCATGTAGCGGCGCTAAAGGATGGCCAGGGACATATGCATAAAGAGAACAAAGGAATCGCGGAGATTTTTCGCACCTTTTTTCAAAACTTATATAAAACCACGGATGGCTCCCCTGAGGGGCTGCGGGACTACTTTGCGGACTTGGAACTGCCTCAACTTACTTCAGCCCAGAGGGAGGTTCTAGACTTACCTATTACCATACAGGAAATACAATCCGCAATATCTGCGGCCCAGTGTTATAAATCACCAGGGCCGGACGGATTCGGGGCCGAAGTCTACAAGATCTTAGGAGACGGGGTAAGCACACTCCTGCGAGAGGTCTATGCCACCAGGGCAGAGCAAGGGGCGTTCTGCTGGGGGCGTAATCACGCATATATTACCTTGATCCCGAAGCCGGGCAAAGACCCGATGCAGGCAGCTTCATATCGACCCATATCCCTACTCAATTTCGATCTTAAACTTTTGGCGAAAGTTCTGGCTGACCGCCTGGCGGGGGTCTTAGGCGATTTAATACACGAAGCACAGGTGGGCTTTGTGAAAGGCCGCCACGCCGTACGAAACCTCCGGAAGATTTTGGCCTCCTTGGAGTGGGTGCATGCTCACAATATTCCGTCGTTGTTGATTAGCTTCGATGCAGAGAAGGCCTTTGATAGGGTGGATTGGCGTTATCTATGGAGGCTGCTACCGCGCTACGGCATTGGGGAGGATTTTTGTAAAATGGTGCAAAGTTTGTACATCTCACCGACGGCGGGCATACTGTGCAACGGCCTCATCTCGGACGACTTCACGTTGGGAAGGGGTACAAGGCAGGGCTGTCCTCTATCGCCCTTGCTCTTTGTTCTTTCCCTAGACCCGTTGATTCGTACCATAGTAACTTCGGGAGAGATACAGGGAGTGGGGCTACGGTCGCAAACCTTCCTTATCTCAGCCTTTGCAGATGACCTGCTAGTACATTTGACGTCTCCGGCCACCTCCTTACAATCGCTTTTAGACGAGTTCCAGCGGTTCGGAGCAATTGCAGGCTTGCGCATTAATAAAGATAAGTCGGAAGTAGTAGATGTCTTGGGGCATTCCCGAACTTCTTGGAGGGGATCCTTCCCTTTGCGGTGGGCAGACAAAGAATTTATCTATTTGGGTATAACATTGACTGGAAACCCCCGGGACTTATACCGGCGTAACCTAGATCGGATACTGCGGCAGTTGGCGGTGCAGTTAAGTGCGTGGGGACCCCTCCCGCTGTCACTGGCAGGGAGGATAGCGGCAGTGCAAATGATAGTTCTACCTAGAATTTTGTACTGGCTGCAGACCCTGCCAGTTTGGTTGCTTCGACGGGACTTGTGTAGAATGGAGGCTCTGCTTAAGCGTTTTCTTTGGCGAGGATGGCGGGCGCGGGTCTCATGGAATCGCATGCTTGGAAAATGGCGAGAGGGCGGTATGGGCCTTCCAGACTTGAAGACCTACGCATTGGCCTGTCAAGCGAGACACCTGGGTGATTGGCTAGGGGAGACGGAAGTATATACGCCTAGGTCCTTAGAGGAGTGTTTGGTGGCCCCTGCGACTCTCCTGGCGTCTTTGCACGGCACATCCACGGTTTTCACAGGTACTAGCCGACAGAGTCCATTAGTGGACTCGGCCCGACGCACATGGCAACAACTTAACAAATATTGGCGGGAAACGTGGAAGGTGTCTTGTTGGTTGCCACTGCAGGGCAATGCTCAATTCACTCCAGGGTCCGAGACTGCGGTGTTTCGGGACTGGTGGCTACGGGGCCTCCGGTGGATAGGGCACTTGGTAGACCACATGGGAAACTGTAAATCATTTCGAACGCTCAGTCGGGAATACGATCTCCCCGACACGCATTGTTTTGCATACATACAAGCCTCCCACTATGTGGCTGCACTGCCGCGCGCAGCGCTACAGGCTGAGCGCTCAGCTCGTATTTTGGAATTTTTTCAGCTGGGAGAGGAGCGCCCGGCGTCGATTTCCAATTTGAAACATAATTTGGAGTGCTACCGCCCCCTCCCTGACTATAGTGGAGTCGAAAGAGCTTGGGCGACCGAATTGGGAGTGGACGTACCACCGGGATTGGTATTGACGGCATTGAAACGGATTAGCCGACTAGTTCAAGGAGTGCGTTGGCGTGAGATTCAATTTAAGTGTGTGACTAGGGCTCATTTTTCGCCGCGGCGGGCATTGCGCAGTCGGCTGGACACGGATGGCTCCTGCCCACGCTGTTCGGAGTCCTTAGCTACTCTTCTACACATGTGGTGGGGTTGTCGGGGACTACGGGCATACTGGGCACGGATATGCAGATTCCTTTGCACGCTGCTGCAGCGAAGGCTACATTGGACCGGCCTATTTGTGGCCCTTGACCAACTGCCGACCCCTGGACCAGTGAAGGCTGGTGAGAGCTTGCTGGTGCGGAAGGCCTGTCTGGTGGGTAAAGGGCCGATTCTCCGGCTATGGCGGGAACGCCAATTGCCTACTTTTAGTGAATGGCGGAATAACTTTCATCAATTAATGCTAACGGAGCGTTGGTTGGCGCGGGGCAGTGCCAAGCGCTGGACAGTCTTTCTGTCAGTGTGGGAGCCATATATTCAGCAGTTGGGACCCCACAGCCGTAATGCAACCCTCCAAGGGGGGAGCTGAATGATGGAGGTCTTGAGTAGTGGGTGGGTGATAGCTGCTTTACAGCCTTTGATGATAATTGGCTTATGCAGTCGGTAATGGAGTGAGGGTGGGTGGGTGGGTGAGGGGAGGGGGGACGGGAGAAGGGGGGTTGGGATATAATGTAAAATGCCCACCTATTGTATTATCTTTCTGTTGGCACCCGGGGGGGCGAAGAGTTAACCCTCCCCGTGGGGCCGTCTGTTGATATGTTGTTTGGATTTTCTGGTGGACTAAATAAAGCTTTCAAAAAAAAAAAAGGAGAAACACAAACAGAAAGAAAGAAGAAAAGGAAAGACAGAGAAGGGTGTTACAACGTGGGGATGGGAGGAGGGAAGGGGGTAAAATAAGCAGGTTACTGGCTGAGAAAAGGGAGTCAAGGGGCATTAGTCTGGGGGAAAGCTTGTTGAAATAACCAGGTCTTGAGGTTCTTCTTTAAAATGGGGAAAGAGGACTCAGATGGAAGAGAGAAAGGGAGAGAGTTCCACAGGGATGGGCCAGAATAGGCACAGGAAGAGTTTCTAGAAACAAGGCACTGAGCAGGAGGAGGGGGTAGGAAGAGGAGACCAGCATTGGATGAAAGAAAGGAGTGACCTGGGAGGTAAGGGGAAGTAAGAGTGGCCAGGTAAGGAAGGCGTTATGCAAATAGAGCTCGGTGGATCAGAGCAAGGATTTTATAGCGAATGTGAAAAGAGATAGTAAGCTAGAGCAAAAAGATGAGAAGAGGAGAAACATGCTCGAACCGATGGGCCTTATGAATAAGTCTGGCAGCAGTGGACTGTTTCAGTTGTAAGCGATGAAGAGAATACTGAGAAAGACCAAAGAATAGGGAATTGCAATAATCTACATGTGGAATAATGTGAACCAAAACCAGCTGAGTGAACTGAGTCTGAGTGAAAGCGGATCAGGCAGAATGAAGGTGATGAAGGGCAAAAAAGGACGATTTGGATAAGGAGTCCAAATGGGGTTTGAAAGAAAGGGCAGAGTCAAGGATAAAACCCAAGTTTTTAAAAGAATCATGGAACTGGAGCAGTGAGGAAGCTACGACTGGGGAAAGGAATAAGGAAGCAGATGGAGAGGGGAATGAAATAACTTCACATTTGCTAGTATTGAGGATAAGATGGTTGTTGCGGTGCTATTGGTGAAACATGATTGGAGAGGAGAGATATCTGAAGAAGAGGAAGGGACAGCGAAGAGAATCTGAATATTGTCACTGTAGAGAAATGGTCTGCAGCCAAGGGACTGAATCAGGAGGGGGAGGGGGCCATAAAAATGCTAAACAAAGTAGAGCAAGAAGAGAGCCCTGAGGGACTCTGGAAAGGAGAGGAAAAGAAGTGGACAGTCTAGAGATAGAAGAAACCTATAAGGAATGATCTGACAGCTAAGAGGAGAACCAACTAAGCACAGAATCGCGTCTCCTGAAAGAGTAGAGCTGTTTAAGCAGGAGGGAGTGATCTACAAGGTTGAATGCTGAAGAGAGATCTAGAGTGATGAGAATGACTGAGTTCCCATGATCTAATGAGGACCAGATTTCATTCATAAGAGTGCAGAGCAGAGATTCAGTTGAATGTCCAGAACAAGAGCCAGCCTGTCAAGGGTGAAGGGTGAGAGGATTTTCCGGAAATGGAAGGAGCAGAGAGAGCATAACTTGAGAAGTTTAAAGAGAAATACCAGATTTATTTATTTAACGTTTCTTCTATACCGCTTTTCATGTTATCAAAGTGGTTTACAGCGAACATTAACATCTTTAGTTACAGAGAACATTGGGGCAGGGGGAACATTAGAACTAATATTAATGAAACTTATAATCAAAACTTACAGTAAAACTTAAACTTCTAATAACAAGACAAAGTGATTTTCCAGAGAACATGGCTGTATTAGTGGTGGAAACATTCTTGGGATGTGATTTGGATGTGGCTGTTTATTGAGGTGTCTAGAAGGAAGGGGGAAGGGATTACAAGGGGGAGGGGTGTTTGTGTTAGCTTGAGAGGGAGAGTCTTTTAGGCGTCGGTTCCAAAGAATTCTTGGAAGAGGTGGTTTAGCTTTTTTTGGAATTCGGTTATATCACTATGGCTCTTAGGTTGCTTGAGAGCATGTTCCAGATTGAAGGTCCATATATGGAGAAGGTTCTGTTGCAAGTGGCCTGGGAACGTTTTGCTTTATGGGTTAGTATATTGAAAAGATTTAGGTTCTCTGTAATAGAGTTTGTAGGTAATCCGCTGATTGGTTGTGAATTGTCCTGAAAGTGATAATTATTGCTTTATAGTTGAGGCATGCTGGAATTGGGAGCCAGTGTAGGTTCTTAAGGATAGGGATGATGTGGTCTTGCCTTAGTGTCCCTGTGATTAGGTGGGCTGCAGTATTTTGGCTAGTTGTAATAGGTGTAGCACTTGTTTTAAAAGGCTTAGGAAGATAGAAGTTGTGGAGGACCCTCATTTTATAGTATGCTGTTGTGGTGATTTTTTTAATGTAAGATTGTAAGTTTAGTCTCTGATCGAGGGTGCCTCAAATGTATTTGACTTCTGATTTTACTTTGAGGATGATGTCGTTGATCTTGATCATTGTTGGAGTGATGTAGGTTGTGTCTTTGGTTATGTAGAGGATTTCTGTCTTATTGTAGTTTATTGAGAGTTTGTAGTCTGTTAGTCAGCCTGTTACTGCCTTGAAGCATTTTATATATCTGTGTGGACTGGACCTTTTGTGGAGAAGGTGGTATATAACATTAAATCATCTGCATAGATGTGATACAATATGCTGTGCTGTTGGCTAATGTTGTAGATTGGTTGCAGATATAGGTTAAATAGTAGTACAGAGAGTGAGGAATGTTGGGGTATTCCTTACTGTTGTTTGAATGGGTTGGATGTCATCTCCCATCAAGACTTGTTGCAGACGGTCCATGAGGTAGGATAGGAAGCAAGCTAGTGGTGTTTTGGATATTCCTATGTCCTTCAGTCGTTCTATGAGTTTATTATGGGTTATAGAATCAAAAGCTGATGATATGTTGATGAATATTAGAATAAATCCTTGTTCTGTCTTTTTGATTCCTTTGATTATTGTGTTTATCAGAGACATAAGCAGGGTTTCCATACTATGATTGGGTCTGAACCCATGTTGTTAGAGATCAAAGGGGACAAATAATGTGTTGATGTATTCTTGAGGCTGGAGTTGAACTGTTTTTCAATTATTTTGGCTAAGAAGGGGATGCTGGCAATGGATTTGTAGGAACTTGGTAGCTTGGGGTCACGTGAAGGACTTTTTCTGATGGGTCTTATCAATGTGGTTTTTAGATTGACGGGCATGTGTCCTTGCATAAGGGATAAGTTGATAATGTTGAGTATAGCAGGTGAAAGTTCATTTCTGACCATCTTGATCCATGAAACAGGGCATGGCTCAGTTGGGGAGGTAGTAGTGTTAAGAGAAGTGAGGATGTGATTGAGTTGTTTACTAGAGACCGCTTCAAATGTTTTCCACCTCTATGAATTTCTTGTATTTTTAATGGGTGGGTGAGTACTGGAGAGGGAGTCATTACCAAGAGTTGGTTAGTTCTATAGGAACGAAGCAATATCTTATGGTTGAAGCTCTGAGTTTTGTTGTTGTGGTGGGTCTCGGGTAAAAGATTTGACTATTTTGAACAATACTCTGGAATGATTTAATGGGGTTTAAATGAGGTTTGTATGGTACTCTGTTTGTGTTTGTTGATGAGGCTACAATATTCTCTTTTTCTTTGTTTGAGTATTCCATAAATGGGTCACTAGTGCATCTCCATCGTCATTCAATCTGTCTGAGTTTCAATTTAGCTTCTCTTATTTCTGAGGAATACCATGGTGCTTGAGGTTTCCTTGTGTTGCTTTTTCTTTGTGGTGCTAGGGTGAAAGGGGCTATGGGGTTGTTCCAGTTGTTAATTATTTTTGTTAGGTCGGTTGTGTTTGTGTTGAGTCTTGGAATGATGTGCAACAGCAGCGATTGGGATATGAGATGGGACGGAAATTGGAGACAGAGGAAGGGTTTAGAGAGAACGTTTTGAGGAAGGGATGAATAATAGTGTGTTTCCAAGTGGGAGGGACATATCCTGTAGAAAGGCTAGTGTGACGTAAAGGAAGAATACTATGGAAAAGGTTGGGGACAAGTCTGGAGACTAAGCACTCTGGTCAAAGGTCCAGAGAGGAAGAGGATGGGCAGGTTGCTTTAAAAGCATGATCAAGGAAAGACAAAGAGGTGGAAAAAGACGACCAGGTTAAAACTAGAGAGAGTTGGCTGGGCGGAGGAGAATGGGAACAAGAAAGAGAAGAAGACTGGGAAGAGGAAGGCTGTTGAAAAGAAGCACAAAAGGGAAGTAGTCTCATCAAAGAGAAAAGAGGCAAAGGAGATGGGAGGAGAAGGGGGTTGGAGAGAGACAAAGAATCAAGGAAATGAGATTGATTTAGCCTCTGCTGGCATATTTTCTTAGGTAACTTCAGGGGTTTCTCTATTTTTGATGGCAGTGTGTAAAATGGGAGTGGTTATGTCAAATGTGTTCCCTATTAGGAATATAGCGAGAGATATTCCGATGTATTGATGATATTTAGGCCTTAAGTTGTGTTGCACTCTCTCTGTTTTTGTGCTTTCAATTCAGCACTAGCCTGTAAGTCTCCTGTGGTTTTCAACAGGTCTTTCTCGATGTTCCATATGTTAGATTTATAACTAAGCACTTGTTCATGACCATGCCTTTTCTGTAGCTGAGCCAAGTGATCAGAACTCTTCCTGTTGATCTGAATAAAAAGTCAGGAAAAACCTGAAGGGTTTTTTTTGTGAAGTACTTGGCACTGCTGATTGATGCATTTTGCTTAGGATCTGATTTGCATTCTGTGTGTGGATTATGTGTTGCATATAATTATTTAAAATAATAAAAAATTATAGACAACACATAATTCACACACAGAATGCAAATCAGGTCCTAAGCAAAATGCAACAATCAGCAGTGCCAAGTGCTTCAGAAAAAAAAAGAAAGCCTTACATTTTTTGAATATTTGAATTTAATGTTACCAGCTTAGAATTGTCGGACAGAGGCTATAAAATAAAGAAATAGTTAAGTAAATAAAACTTACATATTATTCTAAGAAATTCAGCTACTGTAGCGTTTCTCAATTTCATGTGCCCTGTTGTTTATGTATCAATTCATGCATGACTTTGGAAGCAGCAGATATGGGACTGCAAGAATTAGGTTTCACATAAAGGGGGCAAACATTTTATAGATCAAGGGAGGTTAGTCCTCTCCCTCCCCAAATCCATCACAACTTAAACAGCTCTCTATGTTTTTAACTTAACAGTTTGCAGATGTAGCATATTGTCAAGGGCACCACTTGTCCATGAAGGTGATTTGATATGATTCGATCCTGTGCATGCAGCCATGGAACTGCAGGAACCATCATTTATTAAACTAGCTCTGTGCAGTTATTTTTGGAAACAACTCCTTTCTAAAGACCCAGGAAGATCCCAGAGGTTTCTTATCTTAGAAAGAAGTGGAAAATACTCCCATGCATAACAGGTCCTCAGAGAAGCTGATAGTTTTACTGCTGATTATAAAAAGGCTATAGTTACACATTTGCATTAGCGCAATGAACTCATCAATCATTTTTATTTGTATGTTCTTAATAAATGGCTTGGAAATGGTTCTGATGCTAGTTATGGGAGCAGCCATTCCTATAAATTTTCTAACAAATAGTCTGGAAATGCTATAAATAAAATGATTTCTATTTAATTAAATTCTGCTTACAAACATAATTTCTGTTAAGGTTCAGAAAAAAACCCAAGTTGCTGATGGCTTTGCCTATAAAATAATTTTTCCCCTTCTAAAAAGGTTCTTGTGCTGTGATTTTTATAATTGAATTATATTATAGATTTCTTATCCCAGTTACAGAACCTCATAAAAATCAGGTCAGAGATTAGTTACTTCAGTAGACATCCTTTTCCCTTATCTATTTGAGAGCATAGTGGTCTTCTTCAGAACATCTCACTTGTCTTTATGACTTCACGATAATGGTCTAGCCTTAATTTCACGCTTAGTGAAAATTCCCTGTTTTTCTCTTGTAAAATGTATCACAAAGAGCCCAATTCCATAACATGCATATCCAGCCCACAGGCATGTCCAAATTGAAAACAGACCTGATTTAAACCTAATTCCGCACCTGCAATTATACATAGATGCGCCCGCAGTTCCAGAATCCGGGACAAAGATGTTTCCAGTGCAGAACGAAAAAAGCACTATGGTGTATGAGAGATGGATATATGCAGCAAATGGCCGTGGATGTCCCCGAGCTCACCGTATTCAGAAAATATGGACGTATCCGATCCTGCCCACCTTCGCCATATACCTGTGGATGGCCACGCCTCCTCTGTAAAACATGCATCTCCTAAGCTACTCCTTCTCACTGACAGTGTTGTGCTGATGCAAACTACACATGAATACTGATGATACATAAAGCGTAGTTACTCATCTGTAACAGGTGATCTCCAGGAACAGCAGGAATTTAGTCTTCACATATCGGTACCGATGGAGCCTGTGTGGGAATGCTCCCCAGCATCCAATTGGAACGTTTTTGGGAACATTCCACTACGCCTGTGTGACTGACTTCCCGCCTTCCCAACTCCCTCTCTTCAGATGAGTTTGTAGCTGAGAAAAGAGATTAAAGGAAACCCTTTAGGAAAAGTGGAAGGAAGGCCAAAAAACTGCCAGCATGGTTTAAAGGCGAGGTTAGAAAGGCTGTTGCGGCCAAAAAAGCATTTTTCTGGAAATGAAAAAAGGAGCCAAATGATGAAAACGGGAAACAACATAAGCATTGCCAAGTTAGATGCAAGGCATTAATAAGGCAGGCAAAGAGAGAATTTGAAAAAAAAGCTTGCCGTGGAAGCAAAAATGCATAATAAAAACTTTTTCAATTACATTCGTAGCAAAAATCCTGTGAGACAGTCAGTTGGACCATTGGATGATAGAGGAGTAAAAGGGGTGCTAAGTGAAGACAAGGCAATAGCGGAGAGACTGAATGAATTCTTTGCTTCGTTCTTTACTGAAGAAGATGTAGGGAATTTACCCATGCCTGAAATAGTATATAAAGATGATGTATTGGAAGAATTAAAAGAAATATCGATAAACCTGGAAGATGTATTACAACTATTTGATAAACTGAAGAGTGCTAAATCACCTGGACCGGATGGTATACATCCAAGGGTATTGAAAGAACTGAAATAGGAAGATTGCAGACCTACTATTAGTAATCTGTGAACTATCATTAAAATCAACTGTAGTACCTGAAGAGTAGAGAATGGCCAATGTAACACCAATATGTAAAAAAGATTCCAGGGGTGATCCAGGAAACTACAGACCTGTGAGTCTGACATCAGTACCAGGTAAAATGGTAGAAATCATTATAAAGAATAAAATTACTAATCATGTATATAGTCATGGTTTAATGGGAGAAAGCCAACATAGATTTAGCCTAGGAAAGTCTTGTCTTACTAATCTGTTATATTTTTTTGAAGGTGTGAATAAGCAGGTAGACATAGTGTATCTGGATTTTCAGAAAGCCTTTGACAAGGTCAGTCATGAGAAACTTTTGGCAAAAGTAAAAAGTCATGGGATAGTAGACAGTATACTATTGTGGATTAGAAACTGGTTAAAAGATAGAAAGCAGAGGACAGGGCTAAATGGCAAATTTTTCCAATGGAGAAAGGTGAATAGTGGAGTACCCCAGGGATCTGTGATGGGCCCACTGCTTTTTAACATATTTGTAAATAACCTGGAAATGGGAATAACGAGTGAGGTGATCAAATTTGCAGATGACACAAAATTATTCAAAGTTGTTAAAACGCAAGAGGATTGTGACAAATTGCAAGAGGACCTTGATAAATTGGAAGACTGAGCGTCCAAATGACAGATGAAATTTAATGTGGACAAGTGCAAAGTTAGGCACCTAGGAAAGAACAACCCAAACTGTGGTTACATGACGCAAGGTTCCACCTTAGAAACCACCACCTAGGAAAAAGATTTAGGCGTCATTGTGGATAATATGTTGAAACCCTCCGCCTAGAGTGCAGTGGCGGCCTAGAAAGCAAATAGAATGCTTGGAATCATAAAGAAAGGAATGAAGTATAAAACCAAGGATATTATAATGCCTCTGTATCGTTCCATGGTTTGACGGCACCTTGAATATTGTGTTCAATTCTGGTCGCCATTTCTTAAAAAGAATATAGCGAAATTACAAAAGGCACAGAGAAGAGCCACCAAAATGGTAAAGGGGATGGAAGGATTCTCCTGTGAGGAAAGGCTTAAAAGGTTAGGGCTCTTCAACTTGGAAAACAGAAGGCTAAGGGGAAATATGATAGAAGTCTATAAATTAATGATTGGAGTGGAACGGGTTAACATAGATAAGTTGTTTATGCTATCAAAAAGTAGAAAGACTAGAGGACATGCAATGAAGCTACAATGTAACCCATTTAAGACTAAGAGAAAATATTTTTTCACTCAATGCGTAATCAGACTCTGGAATTTGTTACCGGAGGATGTAGTAAAAACTGTTAGTGTAGCTGGGTTTAAAAAATGGTTTGGACAAGTTCCTGGAGGAAAGGTCCATAAACCAATATTAAAGAGGACCTGGGAAATACACTGCTTACCCCAGCACAAGCATTGTGGAAGCTGTGGACTTTTGATACCTGCCAGGTACTTGTGACCTGGATTGGCCACTGTTGGAAAGAGGATACTGGGCAGGATGGACCTTGGTCTGACCCAGTATGGCATTTCATATGTTCTTATGTTCCTATAACTCCTATGGGAGGAAGACGGTTCGTGAAGACTAAATACCTGCTGTTCCCAGAGATCTCCAGGAACAAGCAAGAATGTAGTCTTCACATATGGGACTTCCTAGCTCCCAGATGCCAATGAAGTGACCACAGAACCAATAGAGGTTCACCTCAGAGTAGGCATGATGAGGTCATGGATCCCACATGGATTTCTGGTATCTTCATTATCCGGGACAGAGGGCAGGAGTTGCATCTAAGTCTGAAAGAGGTGCTGGAGTACAGCCTGACCAAACATGGTATCCCAACAAGAATCTTTGTCCAGACAATAATGGGCAGGAAAGGTATGGACAGAAGACCAAATTTCTGCTTTGCAAATTTCATCGATGACTTCTGAGAGTAGGTTTACCATCGAGGTGACCATGGCATGAACGTTGTGAGCATGACATGCCCTTCCAGGGAGAATCCTGCTTTGCCATAGGCAAATGAAATGTAGTCCGCTATCCATCTGGAGAGCGTACACTTAGAAACAGGTAATCCCAGGTGACAGGGTCAAATGAGATAAACAACTGTGAGGCTTTACGATGATCTTGTCTCCTTTGGAGATAGAAAGCAAAGGCACATTTGCAGTCAAGAGTGTGCAGAATTGCTTCCGCTCTAGATGCATGCAGTTTAGGAAAGAAAACTGAAAGGTAAATTGACTGGCTTAAATGGATGGGAGACACCACCTTTGGCATAAAATGTGGGTGAGTCCGAAGGACTACTTTGTCATGGTGGAAGCAGGTATAGGGAGGATCTGCCACCAAAGCCTGAAGCTCACTAATGCATCTTGCTGAAGTGAGGGAAATTAGGAAGTTTACCTTCCAAGAAAGGAACTTAAGTGAAATTGTGGCTAATGGTTCAAAGGACAGCTTGAGAAGCTATGCTAGAACAACATTGAGTTCCCAAGCTACAGGAGGTGGCTTAATTGGCGGTTTGGAAAGCAGGAGACATCTCATGAAACGCACTACTAGCGGTTGCGTGGAGATGGGCTGTCCATTAAGTAGATGGTGAGAGGCCACGATGTCTTTAGACCTGTCGAGGACAGGTGGAGGAGATACTGGAGAAATGACTCTACTGGAGCAGAACAGGGATTGAGATCTTTCTGGGAGCACCAGACAGAGAATCTACGTCACTTAAAAGTGTATGAATGTCTGGTGGAGGGCTTTCTAGAAGTAAAAAGGATCTCCTTAACCTCTTGAGTAAAATCAAAGCCTTGTAAAGCTATGCTCTCAGCAGTCAATCTGTAAGGCAGAGAGACTGTGGATTGGGATGAAGTAGTGAGCCGTCATCCTGGGAGAGGAGATCGGGCACAGATCCCAATTGCAGAGGATGAGTCTGAGTCAGACATAGTAGCAGTGGAAACCATGGCTGCCGCGGCCAGTGAGGGGCTACGAGTATCATGGAGCCCTTGTCAGACTGAAGCTTGAAAAGCATCTTGGGAGTGAGGGGTATAGAGGAGGGAAACATAAAGCAGACTCTGACTCCAGTGTAGGTGGAAGGCATTCACTTGTTGGTTGGTTGATGTTGGAGTTCCTGTGCAGAAGCGAGGAAGCTTGGCATTTTGGGGAGCTGCAAACAGATCTTTGTCTGGAGTTCCCCCGGTCTGGAAGATGTAGGATGTTGTGTCCAGAAGGAATGTAATAAAAAAACTCACCCCAATCACAACAATTGTTTCTTGATGGCAACACTACAAAAATGATTGTTTCCCAATTTGTTGGATGAGTTGAAGCTTAAGGAATCGGATGCTGGTTTTCATTCCCGGACTGAAGATATGACCAAACAGCTGGACCAGTTTCGTGAGGAGGTGAAGTCTGCTAAGGCTAAGAAACTGAAACGCGATTATGAGGATTATACGTCTGGATATGTGTATCCATGGATGAATCCTAATCGCAAATTTCGTAGGAAACAGCGCAAGCGTGTGGATTTTGACCAGTCCTCTGATGATTCGTCCGGTGGATCTACAAAATCAGGACAGAGTCCCTTTTTTTAGACAATGGGTCCGGTCAGGAGAAGAAAGGTGGATACCGCGGCCGGTCCAAGGGCCGAGGAGCAAGTCGGTGACTGTTTCCAGCTCTCCTGCTGACTCTGCTGTCGCTTCTGCTTCTTCCTTGGTTGTCAACTTGTCTACTGTGGAGCTTTCGCAGGCTCAGTTGTGTGTTTTGGACAAAGGACTTTCATTTGTACCAGCAACATTTTTTGATCCGTTTCAATTCCGGGTCGATTTTGAGGGTCTACTTCGGAAACTGCATTTAAAGATATTTTTTTCTACCTCGCAGGCGAGTGGAGTGGGGGAGGATGTTTTTTTGAAATGAGTTCCCTTACCCCTGAAGTCCACCTGGAGTCCGCCGGGCCAGTTACCTCCTGCCTTATCCATTTTCAAACAATTGGTGTTGCGAGATGTCCAACAATTGGAAGATTCGGGTCGGTTCCTGTTCTCCGCTCTTACTCGGGAGGAGAAAGAGGCTGTGAATAGTTTGGCTGCTCATCCAGAGTTGGTGATCAGGAACGCTACAAAGGGGGTGCGCAGTTGTGGTTTGGCCCCGGGATGACTACCTGCATGAGGCTCATCGCCAATTGACTGACTTGACTACATATGCAATATTATCTCAGGATCCCACTGCCCACTTGCAAGGTGTGATTAAAACTGTCACTGCGGAAGCGTTGGGGTGCAAATTAATTTCCAAGAGAGAGTTTACCTTTTTGAATGTTCGCAGTCCTTCTGCAGCCAGATTTTACTTGCTGCCCAAAATTCACAAAAATCTGCACCACCCGCCTGGCCGTCCCATCGTTTCTACGCGTGGGACGGTGCTTGAGCCCCTGTCTACATTTGCAGATTCATTTTTAAGACCTTTGCTTTTGGAAATCCCGGCTTACATCAGGGACACCATGCATTTTCTAAATATCTTGGAAGATCATTCCTGTTTGGCAAGTTCTCCTGAAATATTGTTGGCCACCTTAGATGTGGCTTCTTTATATACATCCATTCCCCAGGGGGCAGCCCTGGAGGTTATTGAGGAATGTTTGCATCGCAGGGGTGATTTAAGCATTGAGATGGTGGCTTTTGTGAAGAGTTTGTCGCGATTGGCTATTTTTGAAAATTATTTTTTGTTTGAGGGGCTTTATTATCATCAAATTTCTGGGGTGGCCATGGGGGCCACCTGTGCCCCATCTGTGGCCAATTTGTATATGGCAAAGTATGAGGCCCATTGGGTGTACACTTCTCCCTTTGCTGGGCACCTGCGGTTGTGGTGCAGGTATATTGATGATGTTTTCGTCTTATGGCAAGGGACAGCTGTTGAATTTCAAGAGTTTGTACAGTGACTCAATGGCTGTGAAAGTCACATTCAATTTACTAGTTCCTGTAGTCCGACGAAGATTGTGTTTCTTGATGTAGTAGTGGTCAAAGATGTGGCTGGTTGGGTTACGAGTGTACATCGGAAGGCCACGGATAGGAATACTTTGCTGCATTACGGTAGTGCCCATCCGGTGAGTTTACGTAACAGCTTACCCTTCTCTCAGTTCATTCGCTACCGTCGGAACTGCTCTTCTGTTACGGATTTTAAATTGCATTCTAGATCTTTAGCTAATGGTTTTTTGGCTAGGGGTTATCCCCGAGGGGTGGTGCGGGATGCTTATCGGAGGGCGTTGTATAACAATCGGTCTTTATTATTGGTGCCTAAGACCAGAGGAGAATCTGTGGTTGACGGGGATTGTGTTAATTTAATTTCAAAGTATTCCCCTTTGAGTTTTTCTATTCAGCGGATTGTGCGGAAACACATGGGGGTATTGCATACGGTGCCTTGTTTGGCGAACAAGACCGTGCGGTGTGTATGGCAGCGCCAACGCAACTTGAGGGAGATTTTGAGTCCCTCCAGTTTGCGTTCGTTTGTTGCCACGGAAGTTCGAGCACGGGGTCATCGTCCGTGCGGCCATTGTTCCATTTGTGAGGTGTCTAGTGAGCTTGTTCAATTGGATTACCATGGGGTTCATTGTAAGTTCAAACATCAGACCTCCTGTGATTCCATGTTTGTTGTGTATGGGGTAACGTGTCCCTGTGGTCTGCTGTATGTTGGCAGCACTTGTCGGATGTTTCGGAAACGTATAATTGAGCACAGAAGTCGGCTTAAGTGCTCCGTTTGGGAGGCACCTTTGGTTCCCCATTGCGCCGAATTTAAACATCAGTTTGTGGAGTTGCGTTGTTTCTGTTTAGATCAAGTTTTGACAGGTAGGGGAGGTAAGAGTAGGGAGCAGTCCCTTTTAATGTGTGAGCAGAAGTGGATTTACAGGCTCCATACTGTTGAGCCTGGGGGTTTAAATCTCCGCATTGACTGGGCAGTCTGTCTTTAAGTTAAGGGGTGGAGCATGTAGTCGGGGGATCTCTGTTGACGTCATGAGTAGGCACGTATTTTAGCCCGGTGTGTTTGGTTGGTTCGAGCATGCGCGGCGTTTTTTGCGGTACCGTTGAGGTGCTAGTTTGGCTGCTGTTTAAAAGTAAGTTCATTTTTGTTGCTTGTATTTTGTGATGGGAATGGGTTCTTTTTGGTTTCGGCTGTTGTAAATTATGTTTGGTTTGGTTTGGTTTGTTTCTTGTTTTTTAGCTATCCCCTGATGCAGCGAGTGCTTCTCGCGAAACGTACCAGAGCTCTACAGTGACGTCGGGGTAGCGGCTTGGCTTCAACTCTTGTCTTAAATCATCACGCAAAAGCTAAGTTGTTTGGGAGTTGTTGCAGCCGCTTGTTTACTGTACATTTTGTTGAAGTTTGTGCTACTTAGTGGAAGGTGGTGGCAGCGGGTCGTTGATGTTAACGGGCTTTCTGTTGAGTGGCAATATCTGGACTCACGTCTCGATACTATTTGCCATTGCCCTTGAAAAGCTGAGACCTTGCTGACCACAGTGTGTTATTCCGCTATTGTAGTCAAGTATATCCATACTTTTTTGGGAAACAATCATTTTTGTAGTGTTGCCATCAAGAAACAATTGTTGTGATTGGGGTGAGTTTTTTATTACATTGCTATTTTCACTCCATAACGTACCCTGAATAACTGTTTGGTGTCCAGAAGGAGACACCATTCGTGGGGAAGAAGGATGCTACTCAGTCTGTTTGCCAAGACAATGAACTCCCCTGGGAGGTACACCACTTGGAGGTGTATTTGATGAGCAATAGCAAAGGACCACAGGTGTAGCACCTCCTCGCAGAGGGCCCAAGAGCCTGTTCCTCCCTGCTTGTTCACATAGAAAATGGCAACCTGATTGTCTATCCTGACTAGGACTTGTGCTCTGAGGTGGTGTTGAAACACCCGGAGGGCATTTGAGATAGCACAAAGTTCCAGGAGCTTGATCTGGAGTTGTGACTCTTGCGTTGTCCAGATGGGCTCCCCAAACCAGTTTAAGAACATAAGATATGCCAAACTGGGTCAGACCAAGGTCCATCAAGCCCAGTATCCTGATTCCAACAGTGGCCAATCTAGGTCATACGTACCTAGCAGGCACCCGTCGTCAGGATGCATTGAAGTGGAGGCATCTGAAAAGGTGACCCTACGAGCAGATTTTCTGGAGAACACCACCACTGAAGAGATGTGGTTAGATGGGCAGTAACTTGGATCCTGTCTCGGAGGCAGCCCAAGGTACGCTTCCACTGGGAGGAAAGGGTCAACTGTGCTGTCCTCATATGTAGTCGAGCATATGGAACAACATGCACTGTAGAGGCCATGTGTCCCAGGAGCTGCAGCATCTCTCGGCCGGTCAGATGGTCTCGGAGCATCTGGGATGCTAGTTCGACCAGACAGGCACAAAGGAGCTGGGGCAGAAACACTCTGGTCTGTAGGGTGTCTAGTAGGGCTCTGATGAACTCTAGTTTTTGAGTTGGAGTGTGCTGGGATTTTGGGAAGTTTATCACAAATCCCAAGTGTTGTAGTACTGTGATGGTACGATGCAAGAAAAGCAGTACCTCTTGGGAGATGTCTGTCTTTATTAACCAGTCGTCTAAGTAAAGGAAGATGAATATCTCCAGAGATCTTAGATAAGTGGCTATGACCGCCATGCACTTTGTGAAGACTCTTGGGGAAGAGACGAATCTGAAGGGAAGGACTCTGTATAGATAATGTTTTCCTTGAAAGGTGAAATGTAGATATTTCCTGTGTCCTGGATGGATGTAGATACGTGTGTATGCTTCTTTTAGATCTAGAGAACAGAGCCAGTCCTGACTCTGGAGGTAGGGAAGAAGAGTCCTGAGAGAGATCATTGTGGATTAGAAATTTGTTGAGGTTTGTGAGGTCCAGAATGGACATGTACCCTCCGGTTTTCTTTGGAATGAAAAAGTAGGGAGAGTAGAAGCCCACTCCCTGTTGGGATGTTGGGACATGTTCTATGGTGCCGAGAGAGAAGAGAGGACATTTTGTCTTGTACGAGAGCAGTGTATGGGGGTTGCGTTTGATATTCCTCCATGAAAGTGTGTGTGTGTGGGGGGGCAATGTTTGTAGATGAAGTCTGTACCCTTTCTGGACTATGGTGAGTGTCCACTACTTTGAGGTGCCATCTGTGGGTGCAGTGACACAGTCTGCCTGCTATGTCTCTTGGGGAAACTGCTAGGTACATATGACCTAGATTGGCCACTGTTGGAAACAGAATACTGGGCTTGATGGACCTTGGTCTGACCCAGTATGGCATATCTTATGTTCTTATGTTCTTATGTAGAGGGGGTGGGGGTCCTCCAGAGGCAGGGTGGCAATGTTCTCTAGGAAAGAGTCAAAAAACAGGCGTAGACTGTGACTGCAGAGCTGTCTGAGATTTATCCACCTGTGGCTTCTTTTGTTGCTTAGGAGGCTGCTGCCTCTTCTTTTTTCTGTTTGTAGAATTTCTTTTTCTTATTATAGAAAGACTTCAATGCCTTTGAATGCACAAGTAGGGCCTCAGCAATATGCACTGGGCACGCAGAATTGCATGGCTTCAAGCCTCAGATCTTGCACAATGGGTTCAAGATAAACTGGGCAACATACCTTGCACAGGATAAAATCTCTTTGGCAAAGACTGGCAAGATAAGGTCTCTCAATTAGAGTCAGAAAAGACTACTCTAAAGAGACTGTCTAGAGCAGCGGTTCTCAACCTGTGGGTCGCGACCCCCATGGGGGTCGCCACAGGATTTAGCGGGGGTCGCCTCGCCTCACCTCACTCCGCCATTAAAAAAAAAAAAGCACCCAAGTTGCTGCCGCTGCCGAGTCCGCTTCTCAGCAGCGGCAAACTCACCGTCTCCTAGTCCCCTCTAATGCAGCTGCCGCTCCCTGTCTCTTAGGGAACCGCGGCTGTGCCAGTAAAACCGTTGCGGAGCCTTCCTGTCTCTTGACGGGCTCCGTGCAGCATTGTCCCGCCTCTAAAGGAAGTTGTTTACCACTTCCTTTGGAGGCGGAACAATGCTGCACGGAGCCCATCGAGAGACGGGAAAGCTCCGCAACGGTTTTACAGGTATAGCCGTGGTTCCCTAAGAGACAGGGAGCCGCAGCTGTAGAAGAACAGCAGGGCAGCAGCAGGCAGACAGGGAGAGGGGAGGAGGGGGCAGGGAACCTGCAACGGGGCTGACATGGAGGGATGGATGGAAGGAGGGAGAGAAGGGTCTGACATGAACAGGGGGGCTGACATGGAGAGAGGGGGCTGACATGGAGGGAGGGGGGCTGACTTGGATGGAGGGAAGGAGGGAGGGGAGGGCTGACATGGAGAGAGGGAGGGAGTGAGGGGTGGCTGACATTGAAGGATGGATGGAGGGAAGGGGGCTGACATGGACAGAGGGGGGCTGACATGGACAGAGGGGGGCTGACATGGACAAAGGGAAGAGACAGGGGGGCATACTGTAGAGACAGGCAATAAATGCTAGACAGAGGGGAGAAACAGTGCAGGTTAGGATTATAATGGGCAGATGGGGGGGGGCTAGGACTGGTAATGGGTTGATTAGGGAAGGCTAGGACTGGGAATGGACTGATTAAGGGGGGTTGGGACTGGTAATGTGCTGATAGAGGGGTAGGACTGGTAATGGACTGATGGGGGGCTAGCACTGGAAATGAGCTGATCGGGGAGGTTAGGACTGGAAATGGGCTGATGGGGGGGGTAGGACTGGTAATGGGCTGATTAGGGGAGCCTAGCACTGGTTATGGGATTGAGGAGGGACTAGCACTGTAGGGGAGACTAGCACTGGTAATGGGGTTGAGGAGGGACAAGCAATGGAAATGAGCTGATTAGGGGAGGCTAGGACTGGTAATGAGCTGATGGGGGGGAGTAGGACTGGTATTGGGCTGATTAGGGGAGGCTAGCACTGGTAATGGGGTTGAGGGGGGACTAGCACTGGAAGCGAGCTGATTGGGGGGCTTCGACTGGGAATGGGCTGATTGTGGGGAGGGGAGGATAGAGCTGCTGGCCCTGGAAGAAAACTGAGGGCTAAGGCTACAAATGGGCTGATACGAGGGGATGGGAGAATGGAACTAGAAGAGAGTGGATCTGAGAGGGGCTGCCATAGTATTTGTACTAGAAGGGACTGGTCAGTGGGGAAGCAGGGGGACTGGAAGGGAATGGACAACAGTGGCAGTCATGGGAATGCAAGTTGACATTGGAGGGTACTGAGAGTGAGGACTGGAAAGGGGCTGATACTGGGGATGGTTACTGGGACTGGAAATAGGCTGATGGAAAGAAGTGAAGAAAACAAAAGAAGAGATAAGAAATGGCAGATGGACCATGGACCACAGAAAGAGAGCTTAGAGAAGACAGGAAAGCAGAAGCCTCAAATCAGGACCAGCATGATCAGAGAATAAATTGGTCAGACAACAAAGGTAGAAAAAATAATTTTATTTCATATTAGTGATTTGACTACAAAATCATCACAATTTTGAAATCAAATATTGTTACTTGTTATTGTGATTAATTGTGGTTTAAATAAGTAAATTTTATAAATAAAAACATATTGCAAATGTCTATAATATATTAATAATTCAACAAATGATTACAGCAACAATGCGTCAACGGTAAAGGAAGAGAGACGCATTTGATTTTATCATTGGGGGTCACCACAAGTTGACCAATAGTAAAAGGGGTCACGGTACAAAAAAGGTTGAGAACCACTGGTCTAGAGTAACAACTGACCCTGCTAGGAAAAAGATCCTGCAAAGTATGTTGCCAAAGAGGTTTTCTCCTGTGCAAGGTATGTTGCCCAGTTTATCTTGAATCCGCTGTTCAAGATCTGAGGCTTGAAGCTATGCAATTCTGTGTGCCCCGATGCATATTGCATATTGGTGAGGCCCTGCTTGTGCGATCATATTGGGTGACTTTAATCTACCTGATGTGGATTGGATTACTCCTTCTGCACATCTGGAAAGAAGAAAAAAAAACTGTGGATGCTCTCCAAGATGCATTACTTAGACAAATGGTGATGGAAGCGACCAGGGAAAGCTCAACGCTGGATGTAGTGCTCACTACGGTGATAGCGTGTCGAATGTCTGCGCGGATGCCCCTGTGAGCAACAGTGACCATCACACGGTGTGGTGTGAGATAAAAGCCATGGTACAGGTCAATCATAGCAAGCTCAAAGTCCTAAACTTCAAAAACACTGACTTCAATAAAATGGCCAGGTACTTAAAGGAGGAGATGACGGTGTGGAAGGAGATAAGGGAAGTGGAATTGCAATGGGCTAAACTAAAGGTGGCAATAAAAGGGGCAACAGATAAATATGTAAGAAAATTAAATAAAAACAAGAGGAGAAGGAAACCTATTTGGTTTTCCAAAGAGGTGGCTGCTCAAATAAAGGCAAAAAACACAGCTTTCGCAAAATTCAAAAGCTTGCAAACAGAAGAACACAGACATGAATACAGGATCAAGCTCAAAGAGTCTAAAAGAGAAATAAGGATAGCAAAGTCAAAGGCAGAGGAAAAGATGGCTAAAGATGTTAAGGGTGGCGACAAAACTTTCTTCAGGTACATTCGGGAAAGGAAGAAGATCAGAGTTGGAATTGCAGGACTCAGAGGTGCTGGGAAAGGACTCGTGGAAAGTGACACTGAAAAAGCGGAATTGCTAAACAAATACTTCTGCTCTGTTTTTACTAAAGAAGATTCTGGAGATGGACCAGCTGTGACTCCCAAATATAAAAATGGGAATGAAGTAGATACCACACCATTCACAGAAGATGAGTTGTTTGAACAACTTGTTAAACTGAAAGTGGACAAAGCATGGGACCGGATGGGATACATCCCAGGATACTGAAAAAGCTCAGAGAGGTTCTTGAAGGACCGTTAAAGGATGTCTTCAACAGATCCTTGGAAACAGGAGAGGTTCCTCAGGACTGGAGAATGGCTGATGTACCTTTACACAAAAGTGGTGACAGGGAAGAAGTGTCAAACTACAGGCCCGTGAGCCTTACCTCGGTGGCGGGAAAAGTAATGGAAGTGCTCCTGAAAGAGCGAATAGTGAACTTTCTCAAAACCAACAGTTTGCAAGATCCGAAGCAACATGGTTTTACCAAAGGACGGTCTTGCCAAACAAATCTGATTGAGTTCTTTGACTGGGTGACCAAGGAACTAGATCAGGGGCATGCAATGGATGTCATCTACCTGTATTTCAGCAAAGCCTTTGATACTGATCCTCATAGGAGGCTTGTCAATAAACTCAGTAGCTTGGGGATGGGTCCCAAGATGGTAAACTGGATTAGAAATTGGTTGACTGACAGACAACAGAAGGTGATGTTAGATGGAGCTCACTCGGATGAGAGAAAGGTGATTAGCGGGGTGCCCCAGGGTTCGGTCCTGGGCCCGGCACTGTTCAATATATTTGTGAGTGATATTGCTGAAGGACTGAATGGAAAAGTCTGTCTTTTTGCAGATGACACAAAAATTTGCAACAGAGTGGACTCCCCCGAGGGAGTGGTTAACATGAGGAAAGATCTACAAAAGCTGGAAGACTGGTCTAATGCTTGGCAGCTACGATTTAATGCGAAAAAGTGCAGTGTCATGCTCTTGGGTAGCAGAAATCCAAGGGAAATGTACGCGATAGGGGGCGAGAGGTTGGTATGCACGGTTCTGGAGAAAGACCTTGGTGTGATTATCTCTGATGATCTCAAGGTGGCAAAACAGTGCGACAAGGCGGTGGCAAAAGCCAGGAGGATGTTGGGCTGCATACAAAGAGGGATTACGAGCAGAAAGGAAGAGGTACTTATGCCACTGTACAAGTCACTGGTGAGGTCTCACTTGGAATACTGTGTTCAGTTCTGGAGACCATATCTTGCAAAAGATATAAAAAGACTGGAAACTGTTCAGAGAAAGGCGACCAAAATGATTTGGAGTCTGCGTCAGAAGCCTTAAGAGAAGAGACTTGAAGACCTAAATATGTACACTTTGGAGGAGAGGAGGGACAGGGGAGATATGATTCAGACCTTTAAATACTTAAAGAGAAATGATGAACAAACAAACCTCTTCCAAAGACAGGGAAGCTGTAAAACTAGAGGGCATAACATGAAGCTGCAAGGTGGTAAATTGAAAGGCAATGTCAGGAAATATTTCTTCACTGAAAGGTTGGTGGATGCTTGGAATGCCCTCCCGATGGAAGTGGTAGGGGCAAACACGGTGACGGAATTCAAAACGGCATGGGACAAACACAGTGGATCCCTTTACAACAACAGGATAAAAACAAAATAAACGGTACCATCTAACTTCTGAACCATCTAACGTCTCAACAAATAGGGGTGTCCTACATGGAGTGGTGGGTTCACCCCTAAACAAAGACATGGGGAGGGGTGGCCTGCACAGAGCGACAGGTGCACCTACTCCTGCCATCTTGATGGGCAGACTAGATGGGCCATGCTGGTCTATATCTGCCGTCACTTACTATGTTACTAGGGTTTCTAGTCCCACAGATGCTCCTTGTGGTCTTGGGCAAACCACTTAACCCTCCATAGCCCATGTTTCCTGTAAGTATTAGTGTATGTGTCTCATATCCCCGCGTGTTAAATGTATCCCCCAATTGTGTTGTGACCGCTTTGATTGAAGGATAAGGCGGTATACAAAAACTGTCTAAATAAAATAAATTAAATAAATAAAATATGTAAAGGCATCAAAGGTAGCCCTATTGACAAACTTCGAAACATTTTGGCTATGTTAACTAGGGCAAGATAATCGGCCCTTTTGTCATCTGGGAGGAGAGGGGCAAAGGCCTCGAGATCCCTGGAGAACTCTTTCAGGAACATTCCCATGTAGAGGATATAGGAGTTAACTCTAGCCGAGAGCAGGATGCTTTGAAGCATCGATGTCCAAAGGTATTGATTCTTCTCTACCTGGAGGATTAGAGGAGTGAGTCTTCGAGCTTTTGATTTGGTGCATCGCCAATTCAACCACCATTGAGTGGTAGCGAAGCTGTGGCTTTTGGAAGCCAGGACACTCCGGTACCCGATACATGGTATCGAGATGTCGACTTTGAGGTGAGACCGTGAGGCATCTCCCACATACGGAGCATAAGGTCATGAAGGATGTGGTGCACCGGTAAGGTAGCTGCCTCTTTGGGTGCTGTTGGGTATTGGAGGATCTCTAATTCCTCTGCCCTTGGCTCCTTCTCCAATCTTACTGTGATAGAGACTCTTGACTAGGTCTTGAATGACTTCCTGGAAGGACATGTCTTCCAGAGGCAAAATGCATCACTGTTGAGTCGGGGAAGGGTCCGAAGGAAGGTCCTGCGGCCCCCATGAATCAAGTAACTCCACATCCAAAACAGGAAAATCGGAATCGGAGGATGCAAAGTATTAACAGGCATGGTGTTCACCGGAAGCTAGATGCCAGTACTGATGCTCCGAAGTACCGGCCTTGGTGAGTCACTTGGGTTTGGAACCGGTATTGGTAAGAGTTTCAAGGGAGGGCATGGGTGGAAGCGATGTTACTGTCATCTGTAGCAGCCTTGATCTTATGCCTGGAACCAATGTTGGTACCGTCACCAGTATCGACAGGGCGGTTCCTGTAGCCAAGGGTTTTATGGGTACCGAGGCTGCAAGGAGGGCTCTCAAGCTCCACTCGATGGCCAGTAAGTGCTGGTCTATCGAAGCTGCTGATGCTTGGGTGTCAGTGACGGGTATTTGCGTTACCATCCCAGAGCATGGCATCAGTAGCTCTCTGGAATTCAAGGTCTCAGGACCCTCAGTGGCTTTGGAGGATAGGGCCTCCCACCAGGGCTGTTTAGCAGGCTGATCCACCTCAGAGGCAACACCTGAGGGGTCTCGATGCCTTGAGTGAGATCCTCCCCTAGAGGTATTGTTGGACTTTGATGCGGCCTTGGCTTGGACTTCGAAAATATCTGAGATCCATTAGAGCAGTGGTTCTCAACCTTTTTTGTACCGTGACCCCTTTTACCATTGGTCAACTTGTGGTGACCCCCAATGATAAAATTGAATGCGTCTCTCTTCCTTTACCATTAACGCATTGTTGCTGTAATCATTTGTTGAATTATTAATATATTATAAGCCTTTGCAATATGTTTTTATTTATAAAATTTACTTATTTAAACCACAATAATTAATCAGAATAACAAGTAACAATATTTGATTTCAAAAGTATGATGATTTTGTAGTCAAATCATTAATATGAAATAAAATTATTTTTCTACCTTTGTTGTCTGACCAATTTATTCTCTGATCATGCTGGTCCCGATCTGAGGCTTCTGCTTTCCTGTCTTCTCTTAGCTCTCTTTCTTTGGTCTATGATCCATCTGCCATTTCTTATCTCTTCTTTCGTTTTCTTCATTTCTTTCCATCAACCTATTTCCAGTCCCAGTAACCCTTCCTAGTATCAGCCCCTTTCCAGTCCTCACTCTCAGTACCTTCCAATGTCAACTTGCATTCCCATGACTGCTACTGGTGTCCAGTCCCCCTCCTTCCCCACTGACCAGTCCCTTCTAGTACAAACACCATGGCAGCCCCTCTCAGATCCACTCCCTTCCAGTTCCATTCTCCCATCCCCTCGTATCAGCCCATTTGTAGCCTTAGCCCCCAGTTTTCTTCCAGGGCCAGCAGCTCTATCCTCCCCTCCCCACAATCAGCCCATTCCCAGTCAAAGCCCCCCAATAAGCTCGCTTCCAGTGCTAGTCCCCCCTCAACCCCATTACCAGTGCTAGCCTCCCCTAATCAGCCCAATACCAGTCCTACCCCCGCATCAGCTCATTACCAGTCCTAGCCTCCCCTAATCAGCTCATTTCCATTGCTTGTCCCTCCTCAACCCCATTACCAGTCCTACCCCCCATCAGCCCATTACCAGTCCTAGCCTCCTCTAATCAGCCCATTTCCAGTCCTAACCTCCCCAATCAGCTCATTTCCAATGCTACCCCCTATCAGCACATTACCAGTCCCAACCCCCCCTTGATCAGTCCATTCCCAGTCCTAGCCTTCCCTAATTAACCCATTACCAGTCCTATCCCCCCATCTGCCCATTATAAGCCTAACCCACACTGTCTCTCCCCTCTGTCCAGCATTTATCCCCAGTCTGTCCAGTATGTCCCCCTGTCTCTTCCCTTTGTCCATGTCAGCCCCCCTCCTTCCATCCATTCATGTCAGTCCCCCTCCCTCCCTCCATCCATCAATGTCAGCCCCCTCCCTCCATGTCAGCCCCCCTGTCCATGTCAGCCCCCCTCCATGTCAGCCCCCCGCCCTCCCTCCCTCCCTCATGTCAGCCCCGTTTTAGGTTCCCTGCCCCCTCCTCCCCTCTCCATGTCTTCCTGCTACTGCCCTGCTCTTCTGCAGCCGCGGTTCCCTGTCTCTTAGGGAACCGCGGCTGAGCCTGCAAAACAGTTGCGGAGCCTTCCTGTCTCTCGACGGGCTCCATGCAGCACTGTCCCACCTCCAAAGGAAGTGGTAAATGACTTCCTTTGGAGGCGGGACAGTGATGCACGGAGCCCGTCGAGAGACAGGAAGGTTCCGGAACTGTTTCGCAGGCTCAGCCGTGGTTCCCTAAGAGGCAGGGAGCCGCAGCTACATTAGAAGGGAAGTGTTGAGTTTGCCGCTGCCGAGAAGTGGACTCGGCAGCGGCAGCAACTTGTGCGCTTTTTTTTTTTTTAACGGCGCAGTGAGGCGACCCCCGCTAAATCCTGTGGCGACCCACAGGTTGAGAACCGCTGTATTAGAGGATGATGAGGCCCTCAACGAAGTGGAAGCCATCAATACCACATCCGAAGCGAAGAGTGCTCCAAACTTAGAAACCCAGTTTTGTAGGCCTCTCCGTGTCATTTTCTGACAGAGGGGAAAGTCTTCTGGTTGGTGGTCTGGGCCAAGGCATTTTATACACCAGTTATGTGTGTCAGTTGCCAAAATAGTGCTGGCACAATTAGAACATTTTTTTAAACCACTACTAGATAGTTTTTCCATGCATTCGAGGATGTGGCTATGAAAGGCTTAAGGCCTAAAAAGTCTGTCGACGCCCACGTTTTTTTTTTTTTTTAAAGAAAATAAAGAAAGAAGTAAAAGAAAAGAATAAGAGAATCAGCGATGTCTTTGACGGTGCCAGTGTTGACAGGAAGGCAGAGGCGCTATCCACAAAAAGAAAAGTTTTCTGCGGTGACAGGATTTGTTTCTTGCTGGCTCCACGGAAAATGAAGAACTGAAGAGAGAGAATTGGGAAGGTGGGAAGGCAGTCACGCAGGAGCAGTGGAGTACTCCCAAAAGCTTTCCATTTGGATGCTAGGGAGTGTTCCTGCGCGGGCTCCGTCGGTACCAACATCACCCCTATTTGAAGACCACATTCCTGCTTGTTCCTGGAGATATGTTGATGCAAACTAGACTATATATGCTAGTCTGCTGCATGTCCAGAACACTGCTAAGTAACCTCAAACATAGTATGAAAGCAAGCAGAAAGTGATATGTTTGTAATTTCATACCTTACATCATAACATACATGGCGGTAGAAGAACTACTTAGTTAATTTTGCATTGCTCATTTCTGAAAACAGTCTGTACAATGCTAAGTATGGAGCAGAAAACAAATCAGAAAAGGTTGTCTATAGTGTGACTCCTCTCCCAGTCCCTATTAGGCATCCACCTAGGGCCTTGAGGATCAAGTTGCCTTCTAGCACAATAACAGTCTGCAGTCGAGTAATTAAGGCAAAATAAGAATAGGGCTTTATTTCCCCTCCCCTAAGGATCTCCTTTTATACAACAAAAACCAGGAACAAAAACAGCTTCTTCAAAGAAAAATATATTCTTTTCCTTTGGTATTTTTACAGAGCATCTGCCCACTTGTTTAGCACAATGATTCAATATCTTCAGAGAAACATAATGTACAGTCCATTGGTGTGGGTTCAAGGTTACAGCTATTATTTTCCCATTGCATTAGTTCACAATCCTCCAGGGCTGCAGGTGGGTTACAATCCTCATAGCTGTTTTCATTATAAAACCCTCTCTGTGAGGCACTGGTCAGCTTATCAGGAAACTGCTCTAGGCAAGCAGGGTTTTGAATACCTGGTATTGTGGCAGTTTCCCTCTGGCTTTCCTTTTCTCCCCAGTAATGTGGAATTACGTCATAACTCCCAGCATTTACTTTACTTTTTATGCCATGCCCTGGACCTCCAGACAAAACAGAGTTCTTAGCTTTTTCTCTCTTAAAGCTAGGTTCCCACCTTCTCTCTGTTGTCCTGGTTCCTCTCTCTGGGCTACGGACAGCTCCTTCCCGGGACCTCCAGCTACCAGCAGTCTGAGCAGTGCTATGGTCACGTTCCTGAGAAGTTTTTCCCCGGCTGCTTCCTGCTACCGGACCACACCTACTGCTTCCTTGATTGAGCTGGCTTCCTTCTGTGTGACGTCTGCTCTCAGCCTGGTTGCTCACTCCTCCCAGGTCGCTGCCCCCTTTGGCCTCTCCTGGATTTACCCAGCAGCTTTTATCCTCATGTCCTTTGCACGCTGCCTGTGCTTTCATGGACAGGTGATCCTGATTAGCTTTTAACCTTCCTGCTACGTCAGGACTAGTGTGTGTTAAACTTATTCTATTGCTCTTTTGCCTCCTGTGAGCTGAGTGAGTTTGCTGCCTATCAGACTCCAAGGTAAATTCCTCTTTTTCACCTATTATCATGGGCTCTACACTGGCTACTGTATCACAATAGCTAAAGGTCAAAACATATCCATGTCCATAATAAGGGACCCTCAGAATGAGCGTATTCAGCAATGCAAACAGCCCTAATGTGTGGCAGTGGCATTCCTACCCCCTCGGCTCCCAGAGCAGGCACCTCCCCCTTGCGGCAGCCGATACATCCCCCAATCCACCCTCGCCTGGCCCACAGCAGCATGGCAAGCTTACCTAAAAGCGAGACTTCAACTGGAAGAGAGCCAATTGGCCTGGATTGGAGGCAGCGAGGAAAACCAGCTGGCTTTTAGCTAAGCTTGCTGCATTGTCGCAGTAGTGTGGACCTGGCAGGAGTGCATCCCCCTCCTGCCCTTGCTACGTCACTCATGTGGGGTCTTTGAACAAATGCGCATACTCAAGACCTACCGTGTTTCACCTCCTCCAATACAAACTTCTAATTTTGGAGGGGCGGAGCACAACAAACTTTGAGTGTGTGCATGTGTTCAAAGGCTCTGTGCCATCAGAACATAAGAAGTGCCATACTGGATCAGATAAAGGTCCATCAAGCCCAGTATCCTGTTCCCAACAATGGCCAAGTCAGGTCACAGGTACTTGGCAGGTTCCCAAAAAGGTACAAAAGTTCTACAATGCTTGTTCCAGGATAAGCAGTGGATTTCTTGGGTCCTCTTTGGTTTATGAACCATTCCTCTAGGAACTTGTCTAAATCTTTTTTAAACCCAGCTACACTAACAGCTTTTACTACATATTCCGGTAACGAATTCCAGAGTTTGATTATGTGTTGAGTGAAAAAATATTTTCACTTATTAAATGGGTTACACTGTAGCTTCATTGTGTGTCCCTAGTCTTTCTACTTTTTGATGGCATAAACAATCGATCTACGTTTACCCGTTCCACTCTATTCATTCATTTATAGACTTCTATCATATCTCCCCTCAGTCGTCTGTTTTCCAGGTTGAAGAGCCCTAACATTTTAAGCCTCTCCTCATAGGGGTATCCTTCCATCCCCCTTTACCATTTTTGTGGCTCTTCTCTGTACCTTTATCCTTTCTAAGATACAGCGACCAGAATTGCACACAATATTCAAGGTGCATTCACACCATGGAACAATACAGAGACATTATAATATCCTTTGTTTTATTCTCCATTTCTTTCCTTATGATTCCTAGCATTCTATTTGCCTTCTTGGTGGCCGCTGTTCACTGGACAGAGGGTTTCAACTTGTTATCCACAATGACACCTAAATCTTTTTCCTGGGTGGTGGTTCCTAATGTATAACCATAGTTTGAGTTGTTCTTTCCTAGGTGTATAACTTTGCTCTTGTCCACATTAAATTTCATCTGCCATTTGAATGTCCAGTCTTCGAATATATCAAGGCCCTCTTGCAATTTTTCACAATCCTCTTGGGTTTTAACAACTTTGAATAATTTTGTGTCATCTGTAAATTTGATTACGTCACTCGTTATTCCCATTTCCAGGTCATTTTCAAATATGTTAAAAAGCAGCAGGCCCAGCACAGATCCCTGGGGTACTCAAATATTCACCTTTCTCCACTGGGAAAATTGGCCATTTAGCTCTACCCTCTGCTTTCTTTTAACCAGTTACTGATCCACAATAGTACATTGCCTCCTATCCCATCACTTTTTAATTTTATCAAGAGTCTCTCACGAGGGACCTTGTCAAAGGCTTTTTGAAAATTCAGATACACAATATCAACCTACTCACTTTTGTCTACCTGTTTATTCACAGCACCAAAAAAGGGGAGAAGAAAGCCTTCCGCAATAGTACACAGGTAAAGAAATGAGCGGAGGGCAAAAACCACGGCCAACAAGGAAATTGTAGATAAAATCAATCTTTATTGGAGACCCAACTTTATAAGTTTTGGCCTAAGGCCTTCATCAGGGGTCTAAAAAACAGACATATAAATAAAACATGGTTATAACAAATGAATAAAAATATATATACAACCCCCAATAAAACATAAGCATAAACATAAACAAAAACAAAGGAAGAGCATTTACCAAAAAGAGTGTGTGACACGTCTATGGGGTGGAACAGCGTTCTCCTCATCTAAAATATAATAAAGGGGCACACATATATGGATAGAACTTCTAATTAAAACATGAAAAGCATACGCCAGGTATGTATAACAATTAAAAAACTGGAAAAGAAAATGTACAATAAATATACAAATAGAGCCTAAGGACATATTGAAAGATGGAAAACATATAAATAAATAAAACATAGCTTTAAATTGTAACTACAAATATGTATGAACAACTGTATAGATGAACAATAAATTAACAAGAAAATAAAGAAAGAGCGTGTACCAAATTACCACATAGAAAGTGTGTAGACATGTCTATGGGGTGGAGTAACCACTCTTGTCAATCTAGAACAGAATAAATTAAAAAACATTAACATAAGAGCACAAAGAGGAATTGTATCAATATATACTTCAATTGACATGTATACTAAAAACATATATAGCCCCCATTAGTATGTATATAGAGCAGAATGTACAGCAACATGGGCCACTAACTTTGAAGGAAGAGCTTTGTCTGTGTGTACGTAAAAAACAGATAAGGCTACTTGAGATAATATATGTGGAAAAACAGACCTTAATGTAAAGGGAGCTAAAGTGGATTGTAGACTTTTTCCATTTATAAAGGATTAATGTTACCTGGTATTACATTGGAGACAAAAAAGTGCAACACTCGCCACAGCACAGCCTGTGTAACAAAAATGAACCGAGGATAACCTCTTTTAACTATTTCAGGGTACGTGTTAATTAGTAGTTCGTTTAACGCAAGGAAAAGTGTAGCATTTCTTAGAACACGACTTGTGTAACAAGTATGAGCCGAAAAAACCTTAATATAGAATAATGTTTCACACATTTAAAATGTTTTGTTAGTGTTTGATGATTCATTTAAAACAAAGCACTTGTGCAACACTTCATAGACTACGACCTGTATAGTAAGTAAAAAATGAGAAGAACCCTTATAAATATGTAAAAAAATTTAAAAAAAATGTGACTTGGCAATCCCATTCAAAACAAAAAAATATATAATAAAGCACTTGATGAGCGACAACGCGTGCAGTGAACGTAAATCAATGGAGATTGGCTATCATGTGTGCAACGATTCATAGTACACGGCATACATATCAACCTAAAACAACTACAAGGGTTGCTATCGCTGGTATATGTATACAATTTGGTGCATACAAGGAGTATGTGACAGTTATTACATGCAAACATGTTGGTGGAAAAAACAACAGCGAACAGACAGCGATAATAAGATCGCAGTGGAACTGCTGACAAATTCTATTTTACTGAGAAGCAAACAAACCAATGATTAAGGAGTATAAAAGTATAAAGATGTGTGGAGTAGAGATGGATTGTGCAATCTTATGCCGATATTGAATTTATCTTCACGTGTACAAAAAAGCAAACAGACCACTTGTCAATAAATATAAAAGTATTTATACAAAACAAAATTGACTGCGCAATCTAATGCCAATGTTGTATATTACAAAAACTAAAATGTGATGCATGTGAAATAGAACATAAAACCTACAATTATAGGGGCAAAGGACAAGCACATAAAGGCAATAGCTGTAGGAAAAAACAAAAAGAAAATGCGTCCACCAGATAAGAGGAGAGAACCGTACCTGCGGGAACTGTCAAGGGTGGGAAAACGCCGCGCAGGGGCATAGATGACTAATTTAAAGAGAGAAGGCTCCTCCCACTGTGGGGTAAACTGTGATGAGTGCCAAAAAGCAGATGACATCATTATTAGCAAAGAAATTGCTGCCTAAGGATGCATATAATGAGCCTGGGGGCTACAACCAATCTACCCACCATCGGACAGCACAAGTATAACAACAATAGATTCAATTACATAATGGACATCTGAGGACATATCTTTAAAAAAAGTAAAATTGTAATTATATAAAAAATATATATATTGATCTCATATAAGAAAAATTGTATAATGATAAAACACTTAAAAACAGGGAGGAAGGGGGGTGGGGACGTGGGGGGAAGGGAGGGGTGGGGGAAAGGAAGGGGGAAGGAAGGGGGTGGGGGAAAGGAAGGGGGAAGGAAGAAAGGGGGGGAAGAAGGGGGAAGGGGAGAAGGGGGAGGCGGAGGGAAGGGAAAGAAAGAGGAGGAAGGGGGAGGGGGGAAGAGGGATGGGGAGGGGAGAAGGGAGGGGAAAAAGGGGAGGAAGAGGGGAAGGGGAGGAGGGGGAAGGGGAGGGAAGGAGGGAAAAGAAGAATAAAAGGCATTAAACATGTAGAAATCCAAGAGGGCATGATACTATATTGCGTATTTATCCGATAAGTGCAAAAGACATTAAAAAGAAAAGAAAACGGCATAAAAGACCATAAAATCAATAAATAGCAATACATAAAAAATAGGGGTGCATCAATTGTAAACTACAACTAAGGTAGGACATTGGGCATGATAAAATGAATTAAAAAAACTAATTGTAAAAATGAACAGTTACACATCATAATTTTTTTTTTTAAAGGAACTTATTATATTCAATTTCCTTATTTAGCCCTCCTGGAGAGATGGTGCCTAATGAAAATATAAACCTTTGTTGTTCTTGAGTCAACCTACGATTCAAATCACCTCCCCGAGGGGAAGGGGAAAGCTTCTCGATAACAAAAACCTTTATGTCATCTAGTTTATGCTGAAGTAGGGTCCAGTGTTCCACAAGTGGAGCTGTGATGATACGTCTTTTGATGCAACTTTTGTGCTCCTGGATGCGTGTTTTGACAGCATGAATGGTTTTACCGACATGCAATAAAGAACAAGGACAAACGATAACATACACAACATGTGTGGACAAACAGTTGGTGTAAGAATGTAGTTGATACTGTGTGTTAGTACCAGGGTGTGTGAAAGAACTATGGAGAGTAATGGCATATCTACATACGGAGCAATGGTTGCATTTATAATGTCCCTTCTTCGTAGGTGAGGAGATGGGATATGCAGGCATGTAAGAGGATACTAGCATGTCACCTAAATTGCGTTCTCTATTATACGCAATAGTAAGGCGTTGGTTCGAAAAGCAAGGGCAAGTTTGCAAAATGTGCCAATGGGACCTCAAAATTTTCTGTATCTTAGAAGAAAGATACGAGAACCGGAGAGTGCAAACAAATTTGTCATCAGTTGGTTTATCTTTAGGTAAAAGTAACTGTTGCCTAGAGGAAGAATAAGCGCGTGCATAACTCCTACTGATACACTTTTTTGGATAGCCTCTTGCATAGAACCGTGCTGCCATGTCGGAAGATTTCCTCTTGAAGTCATCATTATCGGCACATAACCGTTGAAGGCATAAAAATTGTGAAACTGGAAGATTCTTTTTTTTTTTTTTTTTTTTTGTATCTTTTATTTAATCATATAAAGTACATGCCAACCAAAGGAAACGGCAAGCCTCCAGGGGGTAGACTCTTATCCCCCCGGGGACGTTACAGCAGACAACAAAGGCATAGAGAAACAGTAAGTCTTACTAACACAGATATTTTTCTTTATATAAGTTGGAAGACCCCATCTACCCCCCTTCCCCCCCTCCCCCAACCCACTCCCCCCCCCCCACCCCCTACCTCCCGTCCTGAAATCGTAACCTCTCCCAATAGCGCAAGGCAGGCTGTACCCAAAGAAAGTATCACCCACACCCTCCCAGCAGCTTAATTTCCAACCCTGGAAGATTCTTTTTTAATTGACTATTATGGAAACTCTCAAAACGAAGGAGTTTGTTGCGATCCGTCGGTTTGTGATAAATAGTTGTGGTGAACCCATTTTGTGATTTCCTAATGAGAATATCAAGAAAAGGAAGGTCAAGAAAACTAAACTGCATCTTAAATTTTAAATTGTTATCCAAAGTATTAAGCCAATTATGAAAGTCAAATAATTCATTATTAGTTCCCTTCCAAAGCACTAAAATGTCATCTAGATACCTTTTCCAAGAGAGGACAGAAGGTGAAAAGGGACAAGTTGTCAAATAAGTGTCTTCAAATTGAGCCACATACAAATTGGCTATATCAGGTGCCATAGCGGCACCCATTGCTGTGCCCTTAATTTGATGAAAAAACTGGTTGTTAAACAAAAAGTAATTCCTTGTCAAGGCAATGGAAGCTAATTCAACCAAAATGTGGGTGGGTGTCTGAACAGGTAGAACAGGTTGGTCTAAATACTTGGTAATAACAGCAAGAGCTCTATCTTGTGGGATATTAGTATAAGGTGATTCTATGTCAAATGAAACCAGAGTGATGTCTGAAGAGTTACCACTGAAGCCATTTAGAAAAGTGATAACGTCGGATGAATCTCTAACATATGTAGTGATATGTGGTACGAAAGGCCGCAAAAAAACATCAATGAATTGTGAAAGTGGCTCAAGAACTGATCCTATACCTGACACAACAGGTCTACCTGGGGGAGAAGTAAGTGATTTATGAATCTTAGGAATAGTATATATGGTTGGAACAACTGGGTGTAAAACTTGCAAAAATACATATTCATGTTTGGTCAAAAAACCAACATTATATCCATACGACAATAAGGAATCAATATCATGTTTAATTGATAGTGTGGGATCACACGGCAGAATTTGATAAAAGTTTTTATCATTAAGCTGGCCAATTAGCTCTTGTATGTAATAGGAGCGGTCTACTATGACTATACCACCACCTTTATCCGCAGGTTTAATTATAATATCTGATCGTTTATTTAGTGTGTGTAAGGCCGTCCCTTTCTTCATGCAATAGATTATTATATCTGCATCTAGATGTCTTTTCTATTTATTGGATATCACGAAGGACGCAATCCATGAAGGATTGGATGGCAGAATCTATAGGACCAGGCGGATACCAACATGATTTGTTACGTATGATGGATGGATCCATAGAAGTACTCAGATTATCTGAAAAAAACTTTTTAATTTGTAATTTGTGAGACAGCTTATGGAGATTGATCCTGGCTTGAAAAGCATCATATCGAGCAGTAGGAACAAAGGACAGCCCTTTCTGTAAAAGGTCGATTTCAGATTGTGTAATATTGACTGAGGATAAATTGAATACAGGGAGGTCATTTTGAAGTTTGGCTAGGAGCTGTAATCCTTGATTGAGGAGCTAATATCGATCATAGGATCAGTTGTGAGGTGGTCGAAAGGGCTTGCCTCTGCCTCTTCCTCTGAACTCCAGATTCGGAGGAAGGGATTTTTTTGGGGGGCATCGTGCTGATTCTTTTTCCCAGAGATCTTCAAACAAAAAATCTTGTGGTGTACCTGGAGAAAGGGGAAGAGGAGTGGAGACAGGAGAGGCAAAAAGTTCTTCAGATTCACTCTTAATGCGTTTTTTACTTCTTTCACGTGAATCGTTAATTTTACTTGAAGGCGAGGGCTTCTTTTTTTGTATATCTAAATTTCTACATTCAGGAGAATAAAACTTATGTGATGTAGAAGGTTCTTCGTGCCTACGTGTCGTATAGTCATATTGTCTAGAGTGATCATAATTATGATTAGCGGGATTACCTTCTTTAAAGCTAACTTGACGTGAGCTATTAAAAGGACCTGAAGGTTTTAACCATAAATACACATTTCCATTCTTATAATCAAGCTCATCACGTCTATGTTTATCTAATTTTCCCTTTTTGACTTCTTTACGATATTCTTCCAACTTCTTATTATAATCGCCAATAAGTCTGTCAAAATGTCTGTCTTCGGACTTAAGGGAATCCATTTTTCTTTCTGCTTCAATCTTGATCTTTTCTGCTTTCTTTTTAGCAGTTTCAGCCAAAAGAACCATAAGGTCAAGAGAGAATTTGTTGAGGATAGCGCACCATCTGTCCATAAAGGGTTTATCGTCCCGAAACATATTAGGTTCTCTAGTCATTCTCAAACCTCTTGGATCCTCTTAACTCTACAATATTGAAGTAGACTTGCATAGTGCAATTCATATCTGATGACCGCCTTCCTAATGCGGATCATGTCAATCCGTCAGCAAAACTAACATCTTCAGGTTCATCTTCTATTAAAGGAGGCTCTCGCAGGAGATGATTGAGGTGATCTTCCGAATAACTAAAAATATTGTCCCATTGTGTATAGGCCATGGTTGTCTTCAGAAGAAGTCAGAGCACCAAAAAAGGGGAGAAGAAAGCCTTCCGCAATAGTACACAGGTAAAGAAACGAGCGGAGGGCAAAAACCACAGCCAACAAGGAAATTGTAGATAAAATCAATCTTTATTGGAGACCCAACTTTATAAGTTTCGGCCTAAGGCCTTCATCAGGGGTCTAAAAACCAGACATATAAATAAAACATGGTTATAACAAATGAATAAAAATATATATACAACCCCCAATAAAACATAAGCATAAACATAAACAAAAACAAAGGAAGAGTGTTTACCAAAAAGAGTGTGTGACACGTCTATGGGGTGGAACAGCGTTCTCCCCATCTAAAATATAATAAAGGGGCACACATATATGGATAGAACTTCTAATTAAAACATGAAAAGCATACGCCAGGTATGTATAACAATTAAAAAACTGGAAAAGCAAGAAAATGTACAATAAATATACAAATAGAGCCTAAGGACTTATTGAAAGATGGAAAACATATAATTAAATAAAACATAGCTTTAAATTGTAACTACAAATATGTATGAACAACTGTACAGATGAACAATAAATTAACAAGAAAATAAAGAAAGAGCGTGTACCAAATTACCACATAGAAAGTGTGTAGACACGTCTATGGGGTGGAGTAACCACTCTTGTCAATCTAGAACAGAATAAGTTAAAAAACATTAACATAAGAGCACAAAGAGGAATTGTATCAATATATAGACTTTTTCCAACAAGCATTAGCCGAAAAAACCTTAATATAGAATAATGTTTCATACATTTAAAATTTTTTGTTAGTGTTTGATGACCGTCTACAAATTTGGTGTCATACAAGGAGCATGTGACAGTTATTACATGCAAACATGTTGGTGGAAAAAACAGCGAAGAGACAGCGTGTTTGCATGTAATAACTGCACGCATTGTCTCTCATCAAGTGCTTTATTATATATTTTTTTGTTTTGAATGGGATTGCCAAGTCACATTTTTTAAAAATCTTTTTACATATTTATAAGGGTTCTTCTCATTTTTTGCTTACTATACAGGTCGTAGTCTATGAAGTGTTGCACAAGTGCTTTGTTTTAAATGAATCATCAAACACTAACAAAAAAATTTAAATGTATGAAACATTATTCTATATTAAGGTTTTTTTCGGCTCATGCTTGTTGCACAAGTCGTGTTCTAAGAAATGCTACACTTTTCCTTGCATTAAACCAGCTACTAATTAACACGTACCCTGAAATAGTTAAAAGAGGTTATCCTCGGTTCATTTTTGTTACACAGGCTGTGCTGTGGCGAGTGTTGCACTTTTTTGTCTCCAACGTAATACCAGGTAACATTAATCCTATATAAATGGAAAAAGTCTACAATCCACTTTAGCTCCCTTTACATTAAGGTCTGTTTTTCCACATATATTATCTCAAGTAGCCTTATCTGGTTTTTACATACACACAGACAAAGCTCTTCCTTCAAAGTTAGTGGCCCATGTTGCTGTACATTCTGCTCTATATACATACTAATGGGGGCTATATATGTTTTTAGTATACATGTCAATTGAAGTATATATTGATACAATTCCTCTTTGTGTTCTTATGTTAATGTTTTTTAATTTATTCTGTTCTAGATTGACAAGAGTGGTTACTCCACCCCATAGACGTGTCTACACACTTTCTATGTGGTAATTTGATACACGCTCTTTCTTTATTTTCTTGTTAATTTCTTGTTCATCTATACAGTTGTTCATACATATTTGTAGTTACAATTTAAAGCTATGTTTTATTTAATTATATGTTTTCCATCTTTCAATAAGTCCTTAGGCTCTATTTGTATATTTATTGTACATTTTCTTGCTTTTCCAGTTTTTTAATTGTTATACATACCTGGCGTATGCTTTTCATGTTTTAATTAGAAGTTCTATCCATATATGTGTGCCCCTTTATTATATTTTAGACGAGGAGAACGCTGTTCCACCCCATAGATGTGTGTCACACTCTTTTTGGTAAACGCTCTTCCTTTGTTTTTGTTTATGTTTATGCTTGTTTTATTGGGGGTTGTATATATATTTTTATTCATTTGTTATAACCATGTTTTATTTATATGTCTGGTTTTTAGACCCCTGATGAAGGCCTTAGGCCGAAACTTATAAAGTTGGGTCTCCAATAAAGATTGATTTTATCTACAATTTCCTTGTTGGCCGTGGTTTTTGCCCTCCGCTCGTTTCTTTACCTACCTGTTTATTCACACCTTCAAAAAAACATAACAGATTAGTAAGACAAAATCTTCCTTGGCTAAAGCCATGTTGGCTTTCTCCCATTAAACCAAGACTATCTACATGTTCAGTAATTTTGTTCTTTATAATGGTTTCTGCCATTTTGCTCAGTACTGACGTCAAGCTCACCAGTGAGTAGTTTCCCGGATCACCCCTGGAACCCTTTTAAAAAATTTGCCAATCTTCAGGTATTAAAGATAACTAATAGTGGTCTGCAATCTCATATTTCAGTTCTTTCAACACCCTTAGATGTATACCATCCGGTCCAGGTGATTTGATACTCTTTAGTTTTTAAATAGTTGTAATACACCTTCCGAGTTTATCAATATTTCTTTCAATTCTTCTGATGCATCACCTTTAAATACCATTTTGGTCATGGGTAAGTTCCCTACATCTTCTACAGTAAAGACTGAAGCAAAGAATTCATTTAGTCTCTCTACTATGGCCTTATCCCCTCTTAATGCCCCTTTTACCCCTCTATTATCTAATGGTCCAACTGACTGTGTCACAGGTTTTTTGCTATGAATGTACTTGAAAAGGTTTTTGTTATGCATTTTTGCTTTCACAGCAAGCTTTTTTTCAAATTCTCTGTTTGCCTGCCTTATCAATGCCTTGCATCTAACTTGCTAGTGCTTATGTTGTTTCCAGTTTTCGTTATTTGGCTCCTTTTTCTATTTCCTGAAAGATGCTTCTTTGGCTACAACAGCCTCTCTGACCTCACCTTCAAACCATGTTGGCAGTTTTTGGACTTCCTTCCACTTTTCTTAAAGCATGGCATGCAGCTGGTCTGAGCTTCCAAGATAATATTTTTAAATAATGCCTATGCTTGATATAAATCTTTAATCTTTGCAGCTGCTCCTTTTAGTTTTTTCTTAAGTATTTTCCTTAATTTATCATAGTCTCCCCTTTGAAAGTTAAAAGATAGTACTGTGGATTTCCTTGCCGTCCTTCCTCCATTTATTAAATCAAACGCGATCATGCTATGATCACTATTGCCAAGTGGCCCCAACACCCTTATCTCTTGCACCAGATCTTGTGTTCCACTAAGGACTAGGTCCCAAATGGCTTCCCCCCCCTCTTGTTGGTTCATGAACCAGCTGCTCCAAGAAGCAGTCATTTATTTCATCTAGAGACTAAGGGGTATGTTTACTGAACTCCGTTAACGTTACCCGCATTAAGTTCTCCGGTAATGTTACGGATGCCCATATAAAGGAATGGGCGGTGCATCGGTAAAGCAAGCCGTGTCAGGTAACGTGCGTTATAAGGTGTGTAACACGCGGTACAGTGTGCCATGGACCCACCGCACGTGAACACCACAGCCGACAGGAAGCAGCAGCGTGTCCAAAGGAGTTGCAATCTAAGGCGCGCCGACAGTAGAAGACGTGCTGAGGGATATGCAGACATGGTGCCACATGAGAAATGGAGCGATAGGTGTAAGGCCATAGACCACAGGCAGCTGATATCGCAGTCTGTAACAGGGACGTGAGCCACAGTTAACACATGCACACACACCATGAAATGGTGTGCAGTGAACCCAGCATGCAGAGGAGTAAACAACGGTAATGGAAAGGGCGCCAGGGGTCAGTCTGAAGGGCCAGCTGTGTGGATGGTGTGTGTATAAGGGCAAAATGGGCAGGGAATCCAAAAAGGAGTAAGAGGAAATTGAACCGGTACACTGAAGAGCCCAAACACAGCTCACCGACACCAATACCAAACCACTGAGCCACCTGCCCACCCAGACAACCCAAAGAAAGGAAGCATATGTAACAGCTAGCATGTGACGGATAGACTGCATGGAGGGGATACTGCAGTGTACAGTGAAGAGAGGGAAGGGTGTGTGGAGAAGGGACAAAGCCGGAGCCATTGTATGGTAAGGAGAGAAGAACAGACAAAAAGAAAGGAAAAGGAACCTGTGGGACCCAAACCCACAACCTATGTTGGCTCCATGCACGTTTGCAACCACTATCCCAAACAACCACAACAAGCACAATGCAAATATGTTCCACCAAGCAGCCATCATGTCTGCTAGATTATCATGCAGTAGTGCGGCGAACGCACGTAGCAGGGCATCTGACGCGCAATGCGCACAATAACACGCGTGATGTTACAGAGCTTTCTACGTGCCTTATGAGATATATCTAGGCGCCTTAGCATATGTGGGTAGATTATGGCACGTAACAACGCACGTCCCAAACAGACGTCATGCGCGTTATTGTGCGTGCTGCAATGCATGTTCACCGTAACACGTGTAAGATGCAAAACGCGTACGCCGCAATACTGTCCACTACAGTAGACTACCTGTCCATTGCCCTTCCCCTGTGCTCCCACCAGTTCTAGGACTATGTTTATTATGTTTATGTTTATTTAAAAACTTTATATACCGCCCATCACAGAGTGTCAGAGTGGTTTACAATCATAAAAATCATAAAATGCTGCAGAAAAATCTGCAGCTGTACCCCAGCCCCCAACCATGGTCTGACATTCACCAGCAGTAGGCACAGTCAGACTGTACCTGCTGCACCACGTCAGGTGTCCCGGCCAAAACTAACCATGGACACTCCGCTAGCCAGTCTATCCTGCATGTGCACAGTGGAACTATGCGCACCCAGACCTAGGTTGTATGGCACAGGCATCCGGCAGGTGCCCCAGTGACTGGCCCCCAGAACAGGAAGCACACATATATCACCTGAGACAGATACTATGTAGCACTATGTGGGAACATAGCCATGCCATGGTCACTGTTTGGTCAGTGTGAGAGTGCCCTAACAGCAAGATGTGCTGTGGCCACTTTGCCAATGCAGGTGGTGGTTGGGCACTACAATGCCCCAGCCATTGCCCTACATCCTCTGCAGCTGCATCCTGCTCAGTCCACCCTGTCTGGGCCATACGCACAATACCTTGCTCCTCATTATGCACATTTGCAGGCCAACGTTGGTAATAGTGGGACATTGTTGGCCCAGTGAGGTGTAGGCAGCCACGAAACAATGGATAGACATACACACACACACACACACCTATTGCAGCATTGTGGAAAGATAGGGGTGGTTAGCAACCCTACCCGCCACACTGGTCCTGATCACAGTGCCGACATTACCAGACTGTGCAGGAGGTAGTAGTAGTAGTGCTCCGGTAGTGACTGCGGCTCCGTGCTGGGGCCAACAGCCTGACTCTGCATGGAGCTTTGCATATTGGAGCCTGTGTGAGTGGGTGTTCGCACCCCTTTTTGCCGCTGCTTTGGGGATTGCACATGTTGATGTTTTATCTGCATTGTAGGGTAAAATATAAGGACATAACCTTGACACATGTGGTGGAGTTGCACAGTTTTACAATCTTATTGGGCGAAGATATGTACCTTTCTAGGTGAGCTGCTCCATCGGAGACTGCGATGGAATGGGTCTCTTGTGGTGCTGGATCAGATTGATCACCTTCACCTTAGGGGGAGAGGCGAGAGATTAGTGATACGGAAGGCCTGTCTGGTGGGGAAAGGCCCGATACTGCGTAGTTGGAGGGAATCATTGGCGCCTACTTTTTGGGAATGGCGTAACTGCTTTCACCAGCTGATGCTTGTGGAAAGACGGCGGGCGCAGGGTAATTGCCGGCGCTGGTCAATCTTTTTACTTGTCTGGAAACCCTATATCCACCAATTGGGCCCTCGTAGTCGGAATGAAATTTTGCAATTGGGTAGCTAGGGAGCTTTGTAGAACGAGTGGGTGAAGGCTGGTAGGTAGTGGGTAGTTGCCTTGGTTGGGGATTTAGACAGAGGTGTGAGCCAGGGGGGGGAGGGGGGTATAAAAATTGTATAATACACCTGTACCTGTGGAAAATTTCCGAATGGGGATCAGAATCCACCCCACGTGGAGAATGATTGTACATTGATTGTTACTGTTGGTGACTGTTAAATAAAGTATTTAAAAAATATATATATAAGGACATGCTCTGCAGTATCCACAGGTGGGACCTGAACCTGTGACCCTCTGCTCTGGGACACACTGGCTGTGTGTACTGCACCACACTGTTGCCCTGGGGCTACCTTTACTTCTCCTCAGCCAGACCTTTTCTGTTGCACTGCACACCATGTACTGGTACAAGGCATGGCCTGGGTGCACTGCAGGCAGGTGCCGCTGCCCCCTCCAGCACCAGCACACGCCCCCCTGCCATGCTGCCTGGCCATATGCTGTCAGTGCTGGTAATGCGCAGTCCCAGGCCATCCACTGTGCAGGTAGGCGGTCGCCTAGGGAGTGGGGTCTGGGGTGGGGAGGCATACATGGACGTCCCCACATCCCTCCCATCACCGCCTACCAATATTATGTCCCTTCCACATGGGGGAGGGATGGCTGGGAGGATGTCAGGTCAGTGCCCTAGCAACTATTGGCTAGGGTGGACCAGGGTAGATGTAGGTGGATTGTGTTTGGCCTTGGTCACCTGCTGTCTTGCTGATTTCCAGTTTCTATGTTCCTGTGTGCCACCTAGACAACAGCCTAGTCCACCCTGTGCCCCAGCTGCCCCCACTAAATGTCCCACCTGCAGCTCCCTATGCCCCATTTGCACCATCGCCATAGTGGCCTTTCATACTTGGGCACTATGCTGTTGCTGCATATGGATCACTACTATCACTTTCTGGGGCTCCCTGCCTATGTTGTACATTGCTGACGCTGAAATGGTTTCACTCTCCTGCATATCTGCATCTAACGACATGTTTTCAGTCCCAGTAATGTTCAGCCCTTCAGTTCCCCGCGTTAGTGTTGCGGGAGCTTCTCCCTGCCCATTGACCCCTTCTCTCCGCCCTCTGCGGGACTTACCACGGATGGTGATGTCAACACGCGTTAGGTACCCTTAACGTGCGTTAACGTTACATAACATGTGTTAATGTAGCCACTACTACATTAATGTGGTTTAGTAAACATACCCCTTTATCTCCCTAGCACGTCCTACTGTGACACTGACCCAGTCGATGCTGGGGTAATTGAGATCACTCATTATTACTGTGTTATGAGTGTTGTTAGCTTCCTTTGAGCATTTCATCATTCTTTTGTTCATTCTGGCCAGGTGGTTGGTAGTACACTCCCCCTCTGCCATCGCCTTCCCCTTTTTACATGGAATTTCAATCCATAGAGATTCTACAGTGTATTTTGTTTCCGAAAACTTTAATCCTGTGTGACTCAATGCCCTCTTCTAACATAGAGTGCAGGGGCGGCCCAAGGGGGGTGCGTGCGGAGACTCGGTATGGAGAATTATTTGCATAACGGGCCTCATTTGCATACATATTTGCATAATGCTAACATGCACTAACTTTTAGTAAATATGCCTCTTAATGAGTGTATGGATAAAGAAAGACTACCAGATTGCTGCATTACTATACTCCAGTGCCAACTACAAACACTGCCCATTTAGAACCCATAGCAAACCCACCATATCAGAACAGTACTACCGGGACTCATAAAGCACCAAACCCTACCTATCAAGAGGCAACACTGTAAATATTAAACCAATACATCTCAGAGAATACCAATACATCTACTGGGGAAAGAGAACAAGTGGCACTGTCAAATAGAAACTACATAAATAGAATACCTCAGCTCGGTTACACCATCAGAACATAGACCCTCACCAAACAAAGAACAAGGGATCACAATTTAGAAATAGGGAGACAATAATTAAACTGGGAACCCCAAAAGCCAAACTCTGAATGTACAACAATACTGCAGAAATAAAACTATAAATTAACTTCCTCTTGTACTAAACAAAATGCAGACGTTAAAGATGCACATTTCCCAGAGCTGACATATTCCAGTTAATAAATTCAAAACAAACAAGTATTTTCTACCTTTTGTTGTTTGTGCATTTTATTTTTCAGTTGCAATTGCTCCAGTCACTTTCTTCTGGTTTCTTCTTGTCCTCTTCTAACTCTCCATTGTCTGCTGTCCATTTGTCCTTTCTTCTAGTTTTTTTTTTCCATTCTCTCTCTACATCTGCTTTAACATACTGCTTTTTCCCCTTTTGCTCTTTCCTCCAACTCTTTCTTTATTCCTTTTTCATCCACTCAAATTTTACCCCTCCATCCTCAATCCCCACTTACTCTCCCAATACCTGGCCAATAGTAGATTTTTCTTACCTCCCACACAAAATATTTTGTCCCCTCTCCATTTCACTCTCCCAGCCCCATCCCATTCTAGTTCTCCCCAACATCAGCTCCCTTCTAGTTCCAGCCCCACCCAGCATCTGCTCCCTTCTAGTCCCCACATCAGCCCATTTCCAGTCCTAGCTCCCCCATCAGCCCATTTCCAGTCCTATCCTAGCTCTTCCATCAGTGCATTTCCAATACAAGCCCCCCCATCAGCCCATTTTCAATCCTAGCCCCCCATCAGCCCATTTCCAGTCCTATCCTAGCTCCTCCATCAGCCCATTTCCTTTCCTATCCTAGCCCCTCCATCAGCCCATTTCCAGTCCTAGCTCCCCCAACACTCAGCCCATTTCCAATCCAAGCCCCCCCATGAGCCCATTTCCAGTCCTAGATCCCCCATCCATTTCATTCTATCCTAGCCCCTCCATCAGTCCATTTCCAATTCTAGCCTCCCATCAGCCCATTTCCAATCCTAGCCCCCCATCAGTCCATCTCCAGTCCAAGCTCCCCACTCAGCCCATTTTCAGTCCAAGCCCCCTTCCACTCAACCCATTTCCAGTCCTAGCTCCCCCCTCCACTCAGCCCATTTCCAATCCTAGGCCCCCATCAGCCCATTTCCGGTCCTATCCTAGTCCCTCCATCAGCCCATATCCAGTCCTAGCTCCCCCCACTCAGCCCATTTTCAGTCTAAGCTCCCCTCCCCATCAGCTATTTCCAGTCCAAGCCCCCCTCCACTCAGCCCATTTCCAGTCCTAGCTCCCCCCCCAGCCTGCCCATTTCCAGTCCAAGCCCCCCCACTCAGCCCATTTCCAGTCCAAGCCCCCCTCACCATCAGCTATTTCCAGTCCAAGTCCCCCCACTCAGCCCATTTCCAGTTCAAGCCCCTCTCCACTTAGCCCATTTCCAGTCCTAGCTCCCCCGCCCCCACAGCCCATTTCCATTCCAAGCCTCCCTCCACTCAGCCCATTTCCAGTCCTAGCTTCCGCCCCCCCCCCCCACAGCCCTTTTCCAGTCCTAGCTTCCCCCCCCCCCCACACAGCCCATTTCCAGTCCAAACCCCCCTCCCCTCCTAAAGAGCCCTGTGGCTATTTAAAATGCTTTAGAGGGAGCCGGAGAGGCCCCACCTCACCTCTAACAGCTGCCGAAGTGAAGCACGTCTTTTTCCTTCACTTCGGCAACTGTATTGAAGTTTAGAACATTGCCACGCTGAGGTCGAAGAGGACTTCCTGTTTCCCGGTGCTCAGTGCGGCAGCGTTCTAAACTTCCATACAGCTGCCAAAGTGAAGGAAAAAGACGCGTTTCACTTCGGCAGCTGTTAGAGGTGAGCTGGGACTCTCCAGCTTCCTCTAAAGCTACCCTGCCTGCCGGTGTTCAATGCAGAATGTTGTTGGTGTGGGGCCCCCTGAAATGCAGGGCGCCGTGCAAACAACATTCTTGCTCTATGGATGGGCCGGTCCTGATAGAGTGCAACCCCTCCACCAATTTGATCTACTCTATCATTGCGATATAATTTGTATCCAGGTATCACAGTGTCTCACTGGTTGTCCTCTTTTCACCAGGTCTCTGAGATATCAATCATATCTAATTTCTCATTTAGTGCTATATATTCTAACTCTACCATCTTATTTTTAGACTTCTAGCATTTGCATACAAGCATTTCAGAGGTTGGATCTTATTCATATTAATCTGGTTATCGGTAGGCAGGGGTAACTTGGAATCTTCAAGCTCTCTCTGCTCTGTACTTAAGGGCATTTGGTTTATTTTTGTCTTTATTGGAACCTCTCTGTCAATACGCCCTAACTTCAATCTTTTGCTAGTATCCTTCAAGGATACATCCTTCTGAACCATGCGCTCTTGGGTGACTGTCAGCTTTCCCCTATTATCTAGTTTAAAAGCTGCTCTATCTCCTTTTTAAAGGTTAATGCCAGCAGCCTGGTTCCATCCCGGTTAAGGTGGAGCCCATCCCTTCAGAAAAGCCCCTCCTTACCCCAGAATGTTGCCCAGTTCCTTACAAATCCAAAATCCTCTTCCTTGCACCATTGTCTCATCCATGCATTAAGACTCCAGAGCTCTGCCTGCCTTTTGAGTCCGTTGCGTAGAACGGGAAGCATTTCTGAGAATGCTACCCTGGAAGTTCTGATGTTTTTCTCCTTTACCACTATGTCAGATTTTCTTGTATCCAGATTTGTTTCCAGCTGTTTCTTATGGAATCTACATGTCTGTTTTACCAGTGTTTTCTATAAATGCTGTGATTCATCCTTTCTGTAATCCACTGTCTTGGGCTGCAACTATCAGTCTCTCATCCTTGGGTTTCAGTTCATCTCTCCGTAACCATTCATGTGTTTTGGTTTCATCCATGTATGGTTCCTGGAGTAATGCTTTGGATTTTCCACTGTGCTTGCTATTTGCCTTCTGATCTAATTCTTTAAAGACTTTTTTCCCTTATTTTGCAAATTCTGTTGCTTCCTTTCCTGCTATACAGGTGGATTCTTACTCATTCCTTTTGCTTTTCAGAATGCCTGTCCAAGTTAGAACTTAATTCTAGTCACTTACTTTCATGTTTTTGTTATTGGGTCTGTTGATACTGTTAAGTAGGCCTGGAGGCCTATGATAGTCACTCTCTCTATATAATCAATTTCTGAGGCCCATTCTTCCTTCAGCTCTAGGGATGTACAGTTTCAGTATACACAGATTCTTATAAACCACTTTGTGGACATGGAGGAGTTATCTTGAAAAACAGGATGTACCATCAAGAAATTTCAGAAGCCAGTCTACCATTCCAAAGCTATTCAAAAGTATGGGGATTGTAACCTGGTTGATGGCTTCTTTGATCTTAGTGGACTTTTCAGTATCAGCTTTAATCTCCTGTAATATTCTTTGCTGATCTTTTCTCTCAATACTTTATGCTGGATTGTTGCTTCTTCCTCTACTCCTAAATATTTATATATATATCTTCCTGTTCAAGTTCCTTATGTCACAGCCATCAGAGAGATTTTTCAGTTTTCCTCAATTTTCCTCTAAGGAAGGTTGCCTTAACACATTCGTTCAGACCAAAAGTCATCCTGATGTCATCTGAAAAGTTTCTTACTACATTGAGTTTTTCCACTAGATGTTGATTGGTGGGACTATAGAGCTTCAAATCATCTACAAACAGTAGGTGTGACATCACTTTTGAGTCCTTATCAGCTTTAGGATTAAGACTAAACCCATACACGAGTTAAGAAGCACACTCAAAGGATTAAACGCTATAGAAGACAAGTTGTGACAAGGAGTCTCCCTGAAATATGCTTATTAAATTGCTTGAATAATAATTTTCTATGGTTACCATCTGGGGGTCACATGAATTTTTGACTGCTAAAATGGGGTCACATTAGATAATAATTGCAAAGCAGTGGTATAAGTTCTTTACTACATGACTGCTTTCTCATGTTATTTGATGTGGGAGGCTTTGTTTTTTATGTTATAAATTTGCTTTATTGTTTTTATCTCTTCTGTGAGAACTGTACAACTTTTAGCAAACTATTCCTGTATATTTGTGGATAAGAAGAGTGTTCAATGAAATACTGATAAAAGGGGGATGGCAAATAGCAATCCTCTTGAAGAGCTATTACTTCATCCTTATCTGAAAAAACAGCAAGCAACATAGGATCCTGCTACTTTTTGGGATCCTGCCAGGTATTTGTGACCTGGATTTGCCAATGTCAGACACAGGATACTAGGCTTGATAGACCGGACCGCCCCAGTGTGATAATTATTATGTTCTTGTTGCCATCCTTTAAATTTTTTTTTTTTTTTTCAAAACTCTGTTTATTGAATACAACAAGGCACCAATAACACACAGCCAACAACATGTATCTTTCTTAGTTTCACAAAAATAAACGTATCCCAGGTAGGGCTGAATCTCGTCCACCACCCGGGAACCCAACAGAAACAGAGCACACAGAATCCCAAGGTCAACCAGTACAAACATCCCCCTCCCCCCCCCCCACACCCCCCACCCCCTCCGCGGAGAGCACAGCAACACCAGCAGCTCCAACTGCGTATATCGCATGGGGGACGCAAGTCCCCAACCCCCTAACCCAGCTTAAGTACTTCACTACGCGCCCTGGGGCCCAAGCGTTGAACATAAGGCATCCAGATCAATAAAAAGGTGGTCCAGGCCCGGGGGTGCCGCAATGCCACTCTCCGCTCCAAAAGCAGGAGTTGATGCAAGCTGTTCCGCCATTCGCCGAAAGTGGGGGCCGCAGATTCTCTCCAATGACTGAGGATAGGGCCCTTACCCACCAGACAAGCTTTTCGCACCAATACCCTATCCCATCTACCTTTCGGGTGGAGTGGTCCCAGCTGATCCAATACTACCAGAGTCCCTGACCAACACAGCTGCTGACCCAACAACCCACTCATATAGGTTTCAATGGAGTGCCAATACCTCCGAATAGCAGGGCAACCCCACCACATATGTCCCAGGTCCGCCAAGGCACATGGGCATTTTGGGCAACCGCCATGAAGAGCAAGATGGCTCCGAAAGGCCCGCCGCGGGGAAAAATGGGCCCGGAGTATACACTTAAATTGGACCTCACGCCAACGAGCCCCGACCACGAGCTGCGCGATCCTACCCAAGGCCATCCGGACAGACCCGGGGGCAACCCCTCCACCCAACTCTTCCGCCCAAAGGCTTTCCACCCTAGTGTAATCAGGGGGCAAATCCAGCCGATCCAGTCGCTTTTTCAAATCGGCAATCGTCGGTGGGGAGTCCGCCCCCAGCGCAAGAAACTCCAGAATACGGCTCGAATGTTCCACCGTAAGCTCTTGCCGCGGCAAAGAGCCAATATAGTGAGAAATTTGTGCATACGCAAACGTCAAAGACCCCGCAGGCCACCCGTATTCTTTACATAATACTCCCAACGCCTTACAGCAGCCAGCAGTGTCCACAACCTGCCCCAACCTGCGGACTCCCGCACGCCACCACGCCCGAAAGGGAGCCGTATCCGAACCGGGCAAGAAACAAGCATTACCCTGTATGGGCAGCCAGCAGGAGACCCCAGCATCACTGCCCCAGCACTTATTCAACTGCTGCCAAGTTCGGCGGGACGTCCGCAGTAGCAGACTGTTTAAGAGGCGCGGCGGCAAGTCCGCACTGGGCAAGTGCAAGACCGCTTCCAAAGAATGGGGTGCTGCGAAAGCCGCCTCGAGACCCCGCGGGGTATAGGTCTCTGTGTCCCCCAACCAGTCACTTAAATGGCGGGCCTGACAGGCCAGCGCATATTTCCATATGTCGGGGACCCCCACTCCGCCGGACCGCCAACCCCCCCGCAAGCGCGCCATCGGAATGCGGGCCTTATAGCCTTTCCAGAGAAATCCCCGAATCTCCCGCTCTAGGCGCGCCAAATCGCGCTTCAGAAGCCACACCGGTAGCGTCTGCAACCAATAAAGCACACGCGGAAAGATCACCATTCCTAAGGCTGCCACTCTACCAAGCAAAGACAACGGGAGGTGGACCCAAGCCCGCAACTGCAATCGAACCTTAGCTAAGATCCGTTCAAAATTAGTCACATATAACAATGTCGGTTTTCGGGTCAACACGATACCTAAATAAATAATCGAGTCCTCGGCCCAACGAAGCGGAAAGGGCCCCGACCAGTATTCCCGTAACGTCCCCCCTACATCTAAGGCTTCCGATTTGGCCATGTTTATACGCAAGCCCGCGAATTGTCCATAAAGCGAGAGCTCCGCAAGTAATCGCGGAAGGGACTGCTGAGGAGAAGAGAGGTGGACCAGGAGATCATCGGCAAAGGCAGCCACCTTGAAGCCATGGGAGCCGATACGAATCCCACCAATGGTGGGAGAAGCCTCAATCTTCCGTATCAGCGGGTCCAAAGATAATACGAAGAGCAAGGGAGAGAGCGGGCAGCCCTGCCGCGTACCACGCTCCAACCTAAAGGAATCTGACATAACCCCATTACATAGGACCCCCCCCGCGGTCGGGTCAGCATAAAGCAGGTCCACCATCTGGCAAAAAGGGGCCCCAAGCCCATAATAAGGCAACAGAGCCCTTAGGTAGTCCCAGGGAACCTGGTCAAAGGCCTTCTCAGCATCGAAACTAATGATCAAGGACTGAAGATCGTGTTCCCGAGCCCATTCTAAGGATGCGAGCAGCTTTCGGAGATTCCGTACAGCATAGCGCCCTTTGACGAACCCAACCTGAGACTCATGTATCAAGTCCCCTAACACGGACGCCAGCCGATCGGCCAACACCTTCGCTAAAATTTTCAAATCAAAATTCAATAAGGAGATTGGCCGGTACGAAGCTGCCTGGGTATGGTCCTTCCCAGGTTTGGGGATTACGGAGATATACGCGTGATTAGTGCCCCATGTAAAACGCCCCTGAGCTACCCGCCGGTGGTATACCGCCACTAAGGTTGGGGGTGTGCATTCACTCAATAGCTTATAGAACTCAGCCCCGAAGCCATCCGGACCCGGGGCCTTGCAGCAAGCGGCCCGTTGAATAACACGCTGGACTTCCTCAACTGACACCGGCTCGTCCAAACAGGTCTTCTGCGCTTCAGTCAGCTGCGGCAAAGACAACTCCCGCAAATACTGCTGCATAGCCTCCGGAGCCCCCCCCCTCTGGGCATATAATTTCTGGAAAAAGGAGCGGAACACTCGGGCGATACCTGCGTTATCTCTATGTAGGTTTCCCTGGTCATCGCGCAACGCCGCCACTAAACGATAGCCTTGGTGTCCCCGCACGCAACGCGCTAAAAGTTTCCCAGGCCTATCACCAAAGCGAAAAAGCTGGTAACGGTAATACATATGCGATTTTCTTGGCTCGTTGGTGGAGTAGCTCATTAAGGGACACCTGCAACTCCCAGAGTCGCCGTCGGTGCGCTACACTAGGAGCACCTGCACATCGCCGCCGTGCCCGCACCACCTGCTTTTCCAATTGTACAATTTGCCACGCCATTAACCGCCGTTTCCTGGCCACATACGCAATGATATCCCCCCTCAACACCACTTTAGCCGTCTCCCAAAACAACTCCGGGTCTGCCTGATGCTGCTCATTATGACGGAAAAATTCTTGCCAGCACTTAACAAGGTAAGGCCGAAATTCCGCATCCTGATACAAGCCCAAGGGAAACCGCCAGATCCTAGTCGACGCGGCGGGACCCCCCACACCAAGGTCAATCCAAACCGGTGCATGATCAGACACCATCGAAGGGCCAATGCACGCCTCCTCCACCTGTGCAAACAGCCGCTCTGATACTAAAACATAATCCAATCGAGCACTGGTACCATGGGCTCTCGACTGGTGGGTAAAATCCCGGTCCGCAGGGTGGAGCAATCGCCACGGGTCCACCAGGCCCAATCGTCGGCAGAAGCCGCGTAAGACCTTCATCGTTTGGACCCGCGAGTGGACCCCACCCACACCCGACACATCGAGACCGGCATCCAGGACCCCATTTAAGTCTCCAGCGAGGACTAGGGGGACATCTGACATTTGTTCTACTCGAGACGCCAGACGATCATAGAACGCCCGATTCAAGACATTAGGACTGTACACGCATCCCAATATCACCGGCCGTCCTTCCAGGTGGCCGTGGACCAAAATATAACGGCCCTCGGGGTCAGAATACTCCTGCAACAGCTCAAACCGGGTGTGTTTACTGATCAGTATGACCACTCCACCTTTTTTCCCCACAGCCGGTGCTCCCCAACACTGCCCCACCCACATCTTCTGCAATTTAGCGTGCTCTTCCGCTGTCTGGTGGGTTTCTTGTAACATGGCTATATCACATTTCATCCGGGCCAAGGTCTGCAACACCTTATATCGCTTAATAGGGCTACCTATGCCACAGATATTCCAAGAGATAACCTTCAGGGCGGGTCATAAAAGAGCAAGTAAAGAATCTCGGCTACCAAAGAAAGGCGAAAGGGTGGGTCCCCCCCAGCCTGGAGCCCCCCCATTACCATTAAAGCGCCCCTATACAGGTCTTCATCAGTCCCACCGTAGTGCTGCTGTGCTCTCCACGGAGTACACCCCCCCCTCCCCCCAAAACCACCCCTCCCCAACCCCTACCCCTACCCTCCCATACCTCACCTCCCCCCCGCCCTCCACCCCAAACCTCATCCCCAGTCTCCACCACACTCCCATCGCGATCACATACGATGGTGAACGGGTCCCCCTTCCTCCCTGAATCTTATTTAATGTCCCTAGCCCCGGCCAGTGGCCTAAAGCAGCCCCCCCCCCGCCGAAGTGGGGCGCCCCCCGCCCGCTTCCCCTCCCCCCCACCACCCCCAACCCCCCCAGCCCAGCATAGTAAGGCAGAGAACCAGAAAAGGCTAATGGCCCCTATATAGAGACATCAGGAGACGAAAGCCGCTCCTCGCCCCGGAACACTGCCACACCATCTGTCAATACTGATAACCCCACTACTGGACCTCTGCAATCCAATATACCGTAGCCTACCTAAACAAGCCCTCAAACCGCTACAACTGACACAAAACCCTGTTACACGAAGCATAACAGGAACTGCAAGACAGGAGCACATCACACCCATCCTAAAGGACTTACACTGGTTCCCCAAGCGGTGCACGCATCAAACACAAAACCATCATAAACACACTCAAGATAAAACACCACACATCAGCCAACAGCCTACACACCCCCATACAATCAAACACCATCACGCGTCCCAAAAAAAACAAACCCACAACCGAGTCAGCACCCTAAGTGAGCACAAGCACACTCGCAAAGACACAACAGACGGAACACTCTCAATGGCCACTCCAACAATATAGAACAAACCCCGGGGCGAACTGAGGACCACTATCGACCTAAAAGATTTTAGAAGACAGCTGAAAACCATGCTATACATAGTACACTATGGACACAGCATACAACTTCAGTGAATGGTCCCGCCCAACCAATGTAAGCATGGAACATGATTTTGCACCACGGTATATAGCCCACTCTGTACAGAGATCATCCCCATCCAGGCACACACAACACAACACACACTCAATTTCCCCCCATTACAAGTATACCAGAATCATTGGACCTGATTGTTAGCTGTGATACCACCTTAATAGTCAAGAGAAGGCGGTTTAGAAATACTGTGAAACAAACAAGTAAAATAAATATACAAACAATAACAGGGATACAGGGAAGGGAGGCAAGGGGGGGGGGGGGGAGGAGGAGAGGACCCACAGGAGGAAAGGGAACAAGGGGGGAGAGCAACGGCAAACATGGCAGGCCTAGCTGACCGGGCCAATACCACCGCCAGTAGTATTGGTCAGTCCAGATCATTCCAGTCCGACCAGTCAGCAGCAAACCAGCATTGTTCACCGGCAGGACCACTCCGCTAAGGGGGGCCAATGTCCCGAGCCAAAAAGTGGAAGAAAGCCATCAGTGAGGCCACCAGCATCCAGCCACCGGGTCCCTCCATGGACGCATGTCGCCATCTTGCTGCAGCAGAAGGATTCAGGCCTGAAGGACTCACGGCCTACGGTCTCCCTGCAAGTTTTCCGAAGATGCCAGCAGCTGTTCCACAAAAGTAGCAGCCTCCGCCGCCGATTCCAAGACCCGGTGTGTTCCCTGGTGTAGAATGTGTAATCGGGCTGGATATTGGACATAGAAGCGAATGTTCGCCGAGAGGAGGCGCTGACAGACTGGTGCGTAGGCCTTGCGGCGGTGGCTCAGCGCAGTGGAGTAGTCGGGAGTAATACGAAGCCTCATATTTTCAAATTCCAGCACTCCCTGTTGCCGCGCCGCCCGCAAAAGATCATCTTTCTGCACATAGTAGAGAAATCTGGCAAGAACCACCCTGGGCCGCGTACTCTCTCCTTGCGGCCGTGGCCCTACTCTATGGGCTCTGTCCACGATTATAGGGGTGTTCTCACTGTCCCGGCCAAGCAGAGAGGCAGCCATCCTTTCCACCAGAACTCGCAGATCCTTATCGGCACTTTCTCGGCTATCCCCAAAAAGCGCAAATTATTGCGCCGGGATCTATTTTCTAAGTCGTCAATTTTCAGGTCTTGTGCTTTAGTTAATTTTTGTACCGCACTCAGATCCCGTTGTAACTGCTCCACCGCCTCCTCGGTATGCAGAACGCGACCCTCTGCCTCGTGCATCCGGGCGCCCAGCGCCGACAAGGAACCTTGCAGCGTGTCTATTTTGCCACTAAGGGCTTCCAGCTGTGCGGTAATTGCAGCTGTGACTGCCGCGGAGATTTCCTCACTCAGGGTGAGGGAGGTCGCGACGCTCACTTTTGGGGGGGATTCCGCCATTTTCGGCAGGCCCGTAGTGCGGTCCTTCTCCCTCCTTCCCGCCTTCGCTGCCGCTGCCATTCACCAATTCGGCTCCAGAAGGGGGTAGAAACACTGTCGACCTCACCCTTGGGACTCACAGCCAATAAATTTGCCGTGGATTACGGTCCAAATCAACGGTCAGGGACGAGGGGGCCCGGAGCTAAGGTGACTCACGTCTTCCCCAGCTCACCACACCACGTGATCCCTCCTTTAAATTAGTAAATCAAGATTACTTCTATAAACTGCCAAGTAGGAGATGTGGATTCTTTTTTTTAATTTAGCTTCTTTCTCATTAGTTTGGCAATGACTAACAGTTTTTCAGCATTAGTTTTTAGAACTCGCGGGAAAGGTTTTCAAAGTGCTATTCTTTTAGTGACACCTAGTGGCAAATCAAAGTGTATTACAATAAGCTCTCAAAGATTGCATCTGACTTTCTCAGAGGAGTGCTACAATACTTCACTTTTGTGTACAAGGATATAGCAGTGGGTAAAAAAACATTAATTAGCTGTCAGAAAATTGTCCTCCCTCAGCTTGGAGAAAAGATAACTAAGAGGGAATATGATAGAAGTTTATGGAGTGGGGGAAATAGTTAAATAAGGAAGGGTTGTTTAACTTTACAAAGAACATAAAATCAAGAGGACATCCTATGAAACTAATGATTAGCAGATTAAAAACAAATCATACGAAGGGTTCTTAATGTGGCTAAATCATGTGCATAGCTATACTTTTAGCTACAATGAGAAGAGGCATCCTTGGGGCTATGTTTAGGTGAGGGGAGGGAAATAACATAGCTAAATTGCATTTTCAACTTTGCACACTATTTTCCATGGAAAAATGCCTGCACACAAAGCAAGTGCAAATTTATAGGCTTCCACCTATGGAATGTTTCAAAGCAAAAGTATACGTGACTTTGCTTTGAACATTGGTGTAATGCCAGTAAATGTCATCCTAATATGGACAATTTGAAAATTGTTCCTCTAATGACTTTCTTCAGTGGGTGAAGAAAACTTTTTTTTGTATTAAAATTTTTGATTTTGAGGCGGAGATACTGCAAGAAAGTCATGGAGGAAATAATAACAAAATAAAAGTTTTTCTGATATATTCAGCTGGGGAAACAGGATTAGTAATTAACTCTTGAGATGCTTTCTCTGCTTTTTGGGAGGTTTACTGACTTTGGGCCCTTTTATCAAAGTGTGCTAAGCAGTTAACTCATGAGTTAGTACGCATTAACAGCTACTGTATGCTAATTGCTTAACATGAGATTGGGTAGGTTACAAATGGAGAGTGGGTATGGACTGCACTTTGTGGTTGGCGCACACTAATTACTATGTCAATGCTGTAATTAATATGGGTGCACAACACCATCTCAAGATGCATCTGTGTTAACTGCAAATTAACATGCAATAAGGGACTTTTCTGTGTGGTAAGTGGAGGGGACTTGCTGGGCATGCCCCCTACAGTTACCACATGGCTTTTCTGCTTACTGTGCGTTGGGTTTTGCTTCTAATGCTTGAAAAGTGCAATAACTAAATTTTGATAGGGAAACTACCTGCACATTTCCCTTTGAAAATTTGGTACAAGGTCCACAGATACAAAGTGCCTATGGACTCTATAGCTAAACAGACGGACAATTCCATAATGTGGCACTTTTCATGGTCCTCATGTACTGCATCCTAATTCAGTCAGTAGTCTTTCTAACTAGACTAGTCTAGCACAAAACCTGCAGTAGTGTTATTTTTGCAATATGGGCATCTGTCCATTTAGAGATAGACTAAGGGGGCATGCTTACTAAAGTTCAGTACATTTTTGCACTTACCATGCATTATGTACAAAACATAATGCACAGTAAGTGCAAAACCTGTGGGGTAAATGCAGGGGATGTACTCAACATTTGCTCTGCTGACACTGCATGATCCCGCTTTACATGCAGTGGCAGATAGTGCAGATGCCTCATGCTAAAAAAAATGCAGCTGCTACTGCAGCACACCACTTACCTCTCCCCCAAATAGCATCCCTCCCCCAATTTCATCCCCTGCCCAAGATCTGATCGCCCCTGAAGAGTTCACCCCCCCCCCCCAGATCCAATATCCCTTCCTCAATCAAGATCCCCTCCTCCCAAGGCTCTCTGCCCCCAACAGTAAGGCCTCCCAAGAAAAGACCCCTCCCACAATACCTCCCCCCCCCCCACCAAGAACAGAACCCCCCAAAATCACCCAGGGATTTCTCTGTTGTCTAGTGGGTTGGGACAAGAGTGGTCTTCCTCCGCTCCTGCCCTTGGCAGTCGTCTTATGGTACTACTGTTAGAGGCAATATAAGGGATTATTGCCCATATAAGGGCAATCACTCCTTAGATGGAAGACTGACCTCAAAGGGTAGTATTACAAGACTACTGCTAGGAGTCATAGCTGCCTTTTTGAACCCCAGTGGCTCTAGAGAAAGAGTGGAGGGGAACCGCTCCTGCCCTGACCCACTAGACACCAGTAAATCCCTCAGGAGAGTTCTGGGGGAATTGGGGAGGGAGGCTCAGGATAAGGACTTTGGGGTTTCTACTTGGTGGGGTGATCAGATGGGGGGGGGGGGGGTATGCTATGCAAGGGGAGGGGAAAGCTTTGGGGAGGGATCAGGATGGAGGTTTTGATTGGGGTACTTTCAGGGAAGGGTTCCGATACAGAGAGGGGCTGAGGGATCACATCTGCCATGTTTTTTTTCCTCCACTGGAAATGGGCAGCTGCCATGCTACCAGACTGTTGGTAGTGTGACTGCACTTAATGCCACCCTTGTGGTAGTGGTAAGGGCAGCCACGCTATTGGCAGTTAGGACAACTACCGGATGGCACTGTACCACATAACAGCTGCCATTGCAAGCTACATCCAATATCTGCCCCACACCCACCTCAGTCCTGGCTAAACCCACACTATTTATTTTATTTTTTTTATTTAGTATACATTTGTATACCGCTACTTCAAGCGATCAGCAGCGGTTTGATTACAGATTGGAAATTGTCAAATCATGACAGGAAATTTTTGAGGTATAAAAACATTGATTAGACAGGAAAGCACAGCACACAGAGAACTATTTTACAGGGAACATGCTGTTTTTAGTGCACAGTAACCAATAGCACAAGCCTGCACTAATATCATATAGTAAAACATGCATTAAGTGCTCAACACACGTTAGTAAACATGGCCTTAAGACTCACTGCATGTAGCATCACAACCTTAAAGTTTCTTCCTTTTTCATTCTGAATGAAATGCATGAAATAACAGACAGTAAAGATATTCAGAATAGTGTTTATTCATATTCAGTGCTTTTTAAAGTACTAGTGACATATGTGAGTGCCTCTTAAGAATATAAAATTAAATGAATTTAAAGATTTCATTAATATCCATATACGGTACAGTATTGATATATTGTACAGAGGTTTAAAGCAGAAATTCTTACTATTTAAAAGCTAATATAATTAATGAATTTGATCAATTTGGTAAACTGCAATTTTATACTAATTTATTACTTTCCTATTGAATATTTTTAAAGGCTTATTGCATGATGTTTTTCCTAGGAATAATTATAGTACTAGCATTTTAAAGTAAGCATACATAGGCCTAGATTACAGAAAGAATGCAACATACGATAAGGAATGTAAGGATTTAACACCAGAAAGGAGCACAATCACTGTAGAATGACACGGATAGGCTTGAGTGTGTAGTTAATATTACACTGAACATATGAACAAACACAAATGGGTCAATATTTAACAGCAGTAATCAGTGTTCTTTTTAAATGACAGATACCGTGGTTAAGTATAATCCAGATATTCAGCACTGGTATCCAGATACTGGCAAGTGCTTAAAGCGTAGTTACTCACTTGTAACAGGTGTTCTCCGGGGACAGCAGGAATCAGTCCTCACATATGGGTGACATCGGCACCGACGGAGCCCTCACGGAAGCATCCCCCCAGCTTTCAAAGAAAGCCTTTGGGAGATGCCACCATGCATGCGTGGTCCCCTTCCCACCCAAGGGTGCCATCTTGCTCAGTCAGATGACAGATCTAAAAGACGGCAAAAATAAAGGATGGTACAGTAATAACTCCAAGGGGAGGAGGGAGGGTTGTGAGGACTGATTCTTGCTGTCCCCGGAGAATGCCTATTACAAGTGAGTAACTACGCTTTCTCCAGGAACAAGCAGAAAGTCAGTCCTCACATATGGGACTCCCCAGCTACAGGCTACCGAAAACCCATAGCAAAAACAGGGCTCCCGTGAGGGGAGCCACAAGCAGCAGCAATTTTAGTCCGTGCACACAGACCACAGTTGGACCCCTGTGTCTGCTGAAACCAGCACTCCGGTAGAGTGAACACAGAAGGGTAGGAGTTGCCTAGACACCGAAAAGGTTACGGAGCACAGCCTGGCCAAAGGCACTGAACTGTCTGGACTCTCTCTCCAGGCAGTAATGAGCTGCGAAAGTATGGACTGAAGACCAGGTGGTGGACCGGCAGATGTCCACCATCGGGACAGAGCGCAAGTTTGCCACCGAAGCTGCCATGGCCCAGACGCGGTGCTCCATAACGCGGCCTTCCAGTGGGAGCCTCACCTGCGCATAAGCAAAGGCGATACAGTCCGCCGCCCAAGTGGACAGTGTACACTTGGTCACCACTTCTCCTAGCCTACTGGGGTCTTAAGAGATGAAAAGCTGAGAAGCTTTGCGGTGGCCTTGGGTGCATTGGATGTAGAAGGATAAGGCCCTCCTACAGTCCAATGAGTGAAGGACCGTCTCCGCCCTGCTGGAGTGAGGTCTTGGGAAGAAAGTAGGAAGCACCACTTCCTGATTAAGGTGGAAGGACGACGCTAACTTCGGCAGGAACTTGGGATGCGTGCGAAGCAGGTGAGCGTAATCAGGAAAACCACCTTCCAAGAGAGGTAGCGAAGGCAGCAACTCGCCAGAGGCTTGAAGGGCAGGTGAGTGAGCTGCCCCAATGCCACGTTGAGGACCCATTCGGTCGCTGGAGGGCGAACCGGGGGTTTTGATAGGACCAAGCCCCGAAGGAAGCGGTTCACCAAAGGTTGGACCGAGAGGAGCTTACCATCTACCGGGTGGTGGTGCGCCGCCAGGGCACAAAGCTGCACTCGGACGGAGCTAGATTTGAGCCCAGATTGGGAGAGGTGGAGAAGGTACTGCAACACCAAAGCCACCGGGCAGGAGAAGGGATCAGCCCCATGATCGGCGCACAAACAGAGAACCTGCGCCATTTGAGAGCATACGCCTTCGTAGTAGAAGCCTTGCGGGAGGCCAGCAGAATGTTTTCAACCTCAACTGGAAGGTGAGGGGGCGAGAGTCACCCTCTCAGCAGCCATGCTGTCAACGAGAGGGTCCTCAGGTTGGGGTGCAGAAGAGAGCCCCCCCTCTTGAGATAGGAGCCCCGGGGCAATGCCCAAGGGGATGGGGGCCTCCACTGCCAACTGCAGAAGCAGCGGGAACCACAGCTGCCTGGGCCACCTGGGAGCTAGCAGGATAAGCGAGGCCCTGTCGCGGAGGGTCCTGAAGAAGGTCTTGGTGATCAGCGGCGTCGAAGGGAAGGCATACATGAGGCCTTCTGACCATGAGACTAGAAATGCATCTGCTGCCACCCTGGACGGGTGGGCCTGCCGGGAGCAGAAGCGGAGCAACTGAAAGCTGTCCGGACTGGCGAACAAGTCCATCATGGGCTCCCCCTAGAGCCAGAAAAGCCGACTGGTTATCCTGGGGTCCAGCTGCCACTCGTGCAGCTGCAGAACCCTGCTGAGTCTGTTGGCCAGGTAGTTGTCCTGGCCTGGCAGGTACACTGCCCTCAGGAGGATACCCTGTTGGATTGCGTACGGACAGAGACCCAGTGCCTCCTGGCAAAGGACCCGTGCCCCCTTGTTTGTTCACATAGAACATTGCCACCTGGTTGTCCGTCTGGACTAGGACAGGCTGGTGGCATAGGTAGTGACAGAAAACTCTCAGAGCAAGGTGTATCGTTTGGAGCTCCAGGAGGTTGATCTGTTGGGTTCTCTCGTCTGGCAATCAGGTGCCCTGAATGCGGAGGGCTCTGCAGTGGGATCCCCAGCCGAGCAGGGAGGCGTCCATGGTGAGGACCCTCGAGTGGCTGGGAGTCTGGAAGGGCATGACCGCTTCTAGGTGTTGGGGCGACTGCCACCAGACCAGGGAATCCGCCAATTGGCGGGTCACTGCAACCCTGTCCTGGAGGCGGCCTGAGACTACTGGTTCACCCTCATGAAGGCGAGGGTCTGGGGTGACGTCGACTGTGGAGGCCATGTGCCTGAGGAGAAGCAGAAGGTGCCATGCAGGCACCGAGGGACAGTGTTGTACGTTTCGAGCCAGAGATCTGAGACGATCGGCTTGGTTCTTGGGCAGGAAGGCCTTGGCCTGGGGGGTGCTGAGCTTTGCCTCAATGAACTCCAGGCATTGTGCCGGGAGGAGGTGAGACTTGGGGTAATTTATGACAAAGCCCAAGTGTTGCAGAACCTAAATGGTGCGTGCAGTGGCCTGCTGCATCTCGGAGGCTTGCCTCCCCTTATGAGCCAGTAGTCCAGGTAGGGAAACAGAAAGACCCCTTGGAGCCTGAGGAAGGTAGCCACGACCGCCAGGCATTTCATGCAGACCATTGGGACAGAGGCTAGGCCGAAGGGAAGCACCTGGTATTGAAAGCGTTCGCTCCCTACCACAAACCGCAGGAATTGCCTGTGGTTGGGGTGGATAAGGATGTGGGTATAAGCATACTTGAGGTCTAAGAAACATAGCCAATCTCCCTACTGGAGGTTTGGCAGCAATGTTCCAAGGGAGAGCATCTTAAACTTCTCCCTCATCAGAAATTTGTTGAGGTTGTGCAGGTCGAGGATGGGCCTTAGGTCCCCTGTCCTCTTTGGGACGAGGAAGTATCTGGAGTAGAACCCTCTGCCCCTGAGAAGACCTGCCAGCTCCTTCAGAAGGTCCCAGTCGAGGGGAGACCTAAGGGGCTCTCCCGGGAAATAAGGGGGAGGAGTCTGAGTCAGGTGGAGGAGATAACCCTCCACGACTACCCTCAGAGCCCAGGAATTGGTGGTGATGGACACCCACCTCTGGGCATAGAGGGCCAGACGTCCCCCTGTGGGCTGCTGATCTCCTTGGGGTAGAGAGGCTATGCTCAAGGAGTCAAAATCTCCCCCCTGGCTGGGCCGGGGCCGGAGCCAGAGCCTGGGATTTTGGAGCCTTCTGCTTACACAGGCCATGCCCATGTCCCTTGGCTTGCTGACCCTGTTGGGGAGCCAGGGAAGGCTGATAGGGTGGGAGTTTCATTAAGCAGCCTCCATCCTCGGATAGAAGGGCTTTTTACCCGAGCCCTTCCGTCGGGGAGGGGCAGTGGTCTTCTTGGAGAGCCTAGTCCTTGTCATGAATTCTGTCTCCAGCTCAGCAGCTTGTTGGTCATGGGTTTGCCGAAGAGGTTCTTCCCTTGGCATGGAACATCGACCAATTTTTCCTGAACCCACTGCTCAAGTTCAGACGACATGCACCGATGGCCGCCGCAGCTACCCGGGCCACCGACTCGAACCCATCATAGGCTGCTCGAGACATAAATTTGGAGCACTCATGAACAGCCTTGGATAGGCTCTTGAACCGCTGCAAAGATTCCTCGGAGAGACCAGCCGAGAACTCGGCGAGTTCTTTTGCCAAGTCTCTCAGGTACATGCCCATGTACAGCTGGTAGGCCTGGACCCAGCAGATGAGCATCGAGCCCTGGTAGAACTTCCCGCCAAGGGCATCCAATGTGAGGGCCTCCTTGCCAGGGGGCACCGAGGAGTGCGTCTTCTGGCTTTTCAGCAGACGCATGGCCGATTCCACCACCATGGAGTTGTGCGGCAGTTGTGACTTCTGGAAGCCCGGGCTCCGGTGGACCCGATACATCGAATTGAGCCTTTTACTCACCAAAGGCACTGACGCCGGTGTCTCCCACATGCGGAACATGAGCCATTCCAGGATGGGAGGAATGGGCACCGTGAGCGATTCCCGAGGAGGGGCCTCGTACTGGAGGATCTCCAGCTCGTCCGCCCGAGGGTCCTCCTCTGATGGGAATGCAAAGGCCTTGGACATGTCCTTGACAAAGTCCAAGAAGCCCATATCCGCCAGCAGGGACTGCCTCCGAGGTTCTGGGACTGGGGAATCGGAAGGGACATCGCGGTAGCGACGGGTATCAGGAGACTCCTCATCCTCCGTCTCCCATTCGGAGTACTCCGAGGATGACTCGTAGGCTGGCTGCTCCATGGGCTTCGAGACCCCCGAAGCCCTGCAGTCGACACCCGGTAGACTAGCTGGGAATGACCGAGCTCCCACTTAGCGGGACGCTGAGCGTGACCTCAGCCGAGGAACGTCTCAGCCTCCAGGGACGACTTGGACATCGAATGCCTGGTGGTCGGGGAGGATGAACCGGACATGCTGGACAACAGTGCCCGCTGCTGGCCAATGAAAGCAGAAAAACTGCGCTCCAGGGCCGCCATTCTGGACTCCATGCCAGAAGGTTCTGCAGCCTTCAGGGCGGGCCCTGAGGAACTCGGGCCCGATGCCGGCTCCCCCAAAGGGGAATTCTCCATAAGAACAGTGTCTGGAGATCGAGACTGGTCTGCGACCAAGGTCCTTCTGGTGGACCTTGGCAGGTCTCTCCTTTTCCAACGCCTTGGATGAGCGCCTCGGACTGCGGGACTGGGCCCGAGGTTCCTGGCTGGTTGGAACCATTCAAGGACACCGCCTTTGAGAGTTTTTCTTCCTGTGTTCCCTCAAGGGGGACCCCCTCTCCGAGGACCCATGAAAGCTCCTCCCGCGATGTCGGGGCCTCAGACGAGGCCCTGGCCTTCAGAGGCATCGAGGATTCGGGGAAGAACTTATCATGCTGCTGCTGGCGGCTCTTCAGGACCTTGCTGGACATCCATTTGCAGAGACCACAGGCTGCCAGGTCGTGGTCCGGTCCGAGGCAATGGAGGCAGCAGTCATGTGTGTCAGTTAAGGACATTATTTTAGAGCATTGATCACACTTTTTAAAGCCACTGGTAGCCATGGGGAAAAGGTACCTCTGCGAGGTCGAAGACTCTCTGGGCTGCCAGCGGGGAAAAAAGGCGCGAAGGCACCAGAAAATAAAAAGAACGAAGACTATAAAATTGAATTGAACTCGACGCCGAGGCACAGACGATGTTAGGCGGGAAGTGTACCATTTCAAGACCGGAGTAGAGTTGAAAACTCAAGCACAAAAAAATCAACTTGTTCCGGGGGAAAGTCAGACAGCATCTGAAGGGCTCCACGGAAAAAAGGAGACTGAGCAAGATGGCACCCTTTTGTGGGAAGGGGACCACGCATGTGTGGTGGCATCTCGCAAAGGCTTTCTTTGAAAGCTGGGGGGATGCTTCCGGCAAAGACTCCATTGGATGCATTGATGCCGATGTCACCCATATGTGAGGACTGACTTCCTGCTTGTTCCCGGAGAATATCCAGATTTAGTAATCAGTGCTGGCACTATCCAGATTGTTATGATACTCAGCCACTATTTGGATGCAGTGCTGAAAATTGTTATTATCTGGATAAGGGCTGGCTCCATCTCAGTTCTGCCCATTGACCACCCTGGCACTATCTGAATAGTGCCAAGGTGGTCAGAGTAAATATTCAGTGGCACTACTGGGATAACGCTGATGAAGAGCCCTCTCAGTGGGACTTATTCAGTTAGCAGGTCCTGCTAACCAGATAAGTTCTTTTGAATATTGACCCCAAAATTTATTGAATAAGAGAAAAAGAACTCAGATATCTACTTTAAACATCTGATTATGTGATTTTAAAAGCCAATAATTCTCAGTCATAGGAAAGAAAGTCCTGCTAATTTTTTTTAATAATTTTTTTCTATTATTTAAAACAGTGCTGACAGAATAATATGGGATACTTTTTTTAAAAGCCTGGTAACTTATTAATGTGTGTTTTATTAAGCGGCAACTGGCAGCTGGAAATGCTAGCAAGGTGGCATGCCAGTAATCGCGCATTAAAGCATATGGTAATCGGCAATTGCATGATGGGGCAGAGTGGGGGCATGGACAGCACACTGCCACTAGCTCAAGAGCAATTGCTGCCCAATGTGGCAATTAGCACGAGTTCATCTAACGACACCTCTATGCGTTACAAACACTCATTAAGTGCACAGCCTTATTGGGCTTTAATAAACAGGTCCCTACATGCTGCTTTTATGTTTTATTTTTTCATAATTTTTAAATACTTTGGGGGGAAATTCAGTGGTGGAGGCTAGCCCATGTAAAGCGGCTAGCCATCGTGGCTGAAGTTTAAATCCAGATATTCAATGCTAGGGCTATATCAAACAAAGATGCCTTCCTTCACAACATCCTACCCCAACTCTCAAATGATACCACAGACCCAAACACCTCACTAAACACGTGGAACAACACTATACAAAAAGCGGCATTTCCCCCTAAGAATCCTGCAAAGCACCCCCGCAAGCGCTCAGAAAAATGGTACACCCCAGAACTCCTAAAACTAAAGAGGCAATTGAGAAAACTAGAAAAGAGATGGCGAATATCTAATACACAACAAAACAAACTTCAATACCTTAATCTACTTACTGCCTAAAAGGGCACAATTAACAAAGCCAAAAAAGACCACCACACCAGAATCATAAATTGTGCCCTTAATCATTCTCTAGAGGCTAGAGTAGCAGACTTGGAAGAAAGACAGAGAGGTACATAGACGAGACCTACAGGGATATAGTCCTGAAGTCCCACCTCCAGTCTGGCAGCATCCCTGTTGCCATGGAGGAGAGAAGTCACGTGACAGGAGAGCATCACCCTGGTGTGGCAGGAAGTGATCCTGTAACTAGGACCTGTCCTCCAGGTGATGTAAAACCCTCTCGCACCGAGGAAGCTTCTCCAGGGCCATGTGCCTATAAGGGAAGAGTTAGGACAGCCCTTATAGTTGGTGATTCAATCATTAGGCATGTAGATAGCTGAGTGGCTGGTGGATGTGAGGATCGCCTGGTAACATGCCTGCCTGGTGCGAAGGTAGCGGACCTCACACGCCACCTAGATAAGGTCTTAGATAGTGCTGGGGAGGAGTCTGCTGTCTTGGTACATGTCGGTACCAATGACATAGCAAAATGTGGTAGGGGGGTTCTGGAGGCTAAATTTAGGCTTGTATGTAGGAAGTTGAAATCCAGAACTTCCAGGGTAGCGTTCTCCTAAATGCTTCCCGTTCCACGCACAGGACCCAAAAGGCAGGCAGAGCTCCGGAGTCTCAATGCGTGGATGAGACAATGGTGCAAGAATGAGAGTTTGGGATTTGTTAGGAACTGGGGAACATTCTGGGGAAAGGAGGGGCTCTTGCGAAGGGATGGGCTTCACCTTAACTGGGATGGAACCAGGCTGCTGACATTAATCTTTAAAAAGGAGATAGAGCAGCTTTTAAACTAGATAATAGGGGAAAGCCGACAGTTGCACAAGAGCGCATGGTTCAGAAGAATGATCCTTGATGGATACTACCAAAAGCAGAGAGGTTCCAAAAAAGAGTAAAGTATCCCAAATGCCCTCGAGTATGGAGCAGACAGAGCTTAAAGATCCCAAATTACCTATGCCTACCAATAGCCAAATTAATATGAATAAAATACAGTCTCTAAAATGATTGTATGCAAATGTTAGAAGTTGTCACTCTTCCCCTGCCTAGGGCAGATGGCTCTATAGCAAGGGTGACCGCAATCTTGTTTCCAAGTGTCCTTTTACTATGTAGCAGCAAGGGTTACTGGGACTTGTAGTTTTAAGTTTCACTCTTCAACAAAATGTGTTGTGGCACGAGGGTCTTTTGAACAGATACATTTATTTAGGGGTTTTTCCTTTCACAAGGGTTCAACAGGCTTAGGCAAAGCATAGAATTTCTTTCCAAAATAATAGGAAACAGGAGCAAATGAAAAGTAGAAATAAAGTACAAAAACTGTTTCTTCACAGCAACTTAAACAGCCAAAACAACTTTGTATTCTTCTCCTACAAAGCTTGTTTAATGTAAATCTAAGTGGTCAATGTTACACAGAGAACAGTCCATCTCATAGCATTCAAGTGTTTCAGGAATAGTGGCTACGTCGATAATCATATCCTCACTCTCTTCATCACAGCTCTGCTTAGGGGAACTCTTGCACTGCAAACCTTGGATAACCTCTTGCAGCTGCTCTAGAAAGTTTCCTCTCTCATTAGCTGTGACCTTCTCTAGTGTAGGAGATTGGTTATTACGTAAGCTCTTCCCTATGGCTTTTATATCAGCTTCAAACCATTTACTGAAAGTGTTTCTGTTAGGAGTTACTTTTACAGCCGTGCTATCTCGGCACTTATTAGCACTAGCTTTCAATTGTTGCACAATATCTTCAACAAGTCTCTGGCTAGGAAGTAATTCTGACGTACCTTCTTTATTAGCAATGCCTTGTCTGTGATCAGAGCTCTCTCCCCTTGTGCAGGCAAACTGCTTGGCCTTGTCCTCGGGTAGCTTCCACAGAGGCTCTGGTTTTGCTTTAAAGGTACAGGGAATGGACCCTCCAGTATCCCTCTTGCCTGGAGCTGGGTTCCAAGGTTTCCCTGGTTGCTGCCTTCCTGAGTGCCTTCCTTGTTGAAGTGGCTTGGACAATTGCAGAGGCCTGATCTCCTTCTTGTTCCTGTGCTGGTACTCGTCCTCCTCCTGTAAGACTGACTCTGAAACCGTTTTAAAACGGCTTCCTCCTGCAGCCACACCCCTCTGGTTACTCAGGTGCAAATCATTAGAGCTGCCTTCAGCTCTTACGTCATGGCTATGGCTGAGCTCCGTTCTGGCAGAAAGCTTCCTGTTGCCATGGGAACCTGGCTTGCTCTTACTTTTAAAGGTAAAGTGCTCGCTATTTTCCCATTCCATCTGTTCAGGAATGCTTTCGGTACCACAAAGTCTAAAAAATAAGATGGAAGTTAGAATATATAGCACTAAATGAAAGGTTAGATATGATTGGAATCTCAGAGACATGGTGGAAGGAGGACAACCAGTGGGACACTGTGATACCTGGGTACAAACTATATCATAATGATAGAGCTGATCAAATTGGTGGAGGGGTTGCACTCTATGTTAGACAGGGCATTGAGTCAGAAAGGATTAAAGTTTTGCAGGAAACAAAATTTGCTGTAGAATCTCTATGGATTGAAATTCCATGTAAAAAGGGGAAGGCAATGGCAATGGGGGTGTACTATCGACTGTCTGGCCAGAATAAACAAATGGATGATGATATGCTCAAAGAAATCAAGGAAGCTAACAAATGTTACAGCACAGTAATAATAATGGGTGATTTCAATTACCCCAGTATCGACTTGGTCAGTGTCACGGCAGGACATGCTAGGGAGATAAAGTTCCTAGATGAAATAAATGACTGCTTCTTGGAGCAGGTGGTACATGAACCAACCAGAGGGGAAGTCATATTGGACCTAGTCCTTAGTGGAACACCAGATCTGGTACAAGAGATAAAGGTGTTGGGGCCACTTGGCAATAATGATCATAGCATGATCGTGTTTGATATAATTAGTGGAGGAGGGATGGTAAGGAAATCCACAGTACTACCTTTTAACTTTCGAAAGGGAGACTATGATAAAATGAGGAAAATACTATCTTAGAAGCCCAGACCAACCGTATTCCACGCTTTAAGAAAAGTGGAAGTCCAAAAAACTGCCAGCATGGTTTAAAGGTGAGGTCAGAGAGGCTGTTGTTGCCAAAAAAGCATCTTTCAGGAAATGGGAAAAAGAGCCAAACGACGAAACCTGGAAACAGCACAAGCACTGGCAAGTTAAATGCAAGGCAATGATAAGGAAGGCAAAGGGAGAATTTGAGAAGAAGCTTGCTGCGGAAGCAAAAACGCATAAAGAGTAGTTACTCACCTGTAATGGGTGTTCTCCAGGAGCAGCAGGAATCAGTCCTCACATATGGGTGATGTTGGCGCCGACGGAGCCCCAGTGCGGAGCATTTCCCCAGCTTTCAAAGAAAGCCTTTGGGAATGCAGCGCGCCTGCGCGGTTCCCTTCCCGCCCAAGGGTGCCATCTTGTTCAGTCTGATGACATAGCTAAAAGACAGCAAAAAACCCCAAAATAAAGTATATGACTGCAACTCCAGGGGAGGAGGGAGGGTCGTGAGGACTGATTTCTGCTGCTCCTGGAGAACACCCGTTACAGGTCAGTAACTACTCTTTCTCCAGGACCAAGCAGGAAGTCAGTTCTCACATATGGGACTCCCCAGTTCTAGGCTACCGGGAACCCAAAGCTGAAAAAATGGCTCCCTCTGCCAAGCCATAGCATCCGTGATAAGAATATCCTCTGAGAACGCCCCCGTACGGTAGCCCAACACAAGGGCCAGAGGGTAGGAGTTGCCTAAACCTCAAAGAGATTACAGAGTACCGCCTGTCCGAAAGCACTGTCCCTTCGGGACTCTCTCTTGAGGCAGTAGTGGGCTGAAAAAGTCTGGCTTGAAGACCAAGTAGCGGCCCGGCAGATGTCTGCCAACGGAACAGAGTGGAGATGAGCTACTGAGACAGCTTTCGCCCTGACACGGTGGGCCATGACTCGACCCTGCAAGGGGAGGTTGGCTGCCTTGTACGCCCAGGCGATACAATCTGCTACCCAAGTGGACAGCGTACGCTTGGAGACAGGTAACCCCAGTTTATTAGGGTCAAAGGAGACAAAGAGCTGAGTAGCCCTTTGATGCCCCCGCGTACGTTCTATGTAAAAGGACAATGCCCTCTTACAGTCCAGGGTATGCAAGACTGTTTCAGCCCGGCTGGTATGCGGCCTGGGAAAGAATGTCGGAAGAACCACCTCCTGGTTGAGGTGGAAAGAGGAGACAACTTTTGGAAGGATGGGTCCGTAGGACCACCCTGTTCCTATAGAACCATGTGTAGGTCTATCAGAAACCAGAGCTTGTAGTTCACTCACACGTCTGGCCGAGGTATTGCTACCAGGAAGAGCGCCTTCCAAGAAAGGAAGCGTAAATGGCAAGTAGCCATCGGCTCAAACGGTGGGCGAGTAAGTTGCTGCAAGACCACGTTCAAATCCCACTCAGTGTCAGCTGGATAAATCGGAGGCTTGAGCAGAAGCAGGCCTCTGAGAAAGTGGGACACCAAGGGGTGGACGGACAGAGACTGACCCTCCACTGGTGAGTGGTGTGCTGATAGAGCACTGAGGTGGACCCGAACAGAGTTGGACTTAAGGCCTAGGTCTGACAAGTGAAGTAGGTATTGTAGTACTACTGGCACAAGGCAGGAGAAAGGATCTTCGTTGCGCTGAGCACACCATATTGTGAACCTACGCCACTTGAAGGCATAGGACTTTCTGGTGGACTGCCTCCTAGAGGCCAAGACCACCTCCTCAACTTCCCTAGGTAGAAGTAAGGGAGCTAGCACTAACCTTTCAGCAGCCAGGCCATCAGATTGAGGGATCTGAGATTGGGGTGCAGAAGGGAACCCTGATCCTGAGACAGGAGATCGGGTTGCAACCCCAGAGGGAATGGAGTTTCCACCGCCAACTGCAGAAGAAGTGGAAACCACGGGTGCCTCGGCCATCGGGGGCCACCAGAATCACCGAGGCCTTGTCCCGTAGAATCTTGAACGGAGTTTGGGCCACCAGGGGCGTGGGAGGAAACGCATACAGGAGGCCCGTAGACCAAGAGATCAGAAACGCATCTGCTACCATTCTCAGGGGATGCGGCTGTCTGGAGCAAAACCTGGGCAGCTGACAGTTCAATGGACTTGCAAAGAGATTGATTGATGGAAGTCCCCATCGTAGAAAGATCTGCTGGACCACCAGTGGATTCAACTGCCATTCGTGAGGCTGGAGAATTCTGCCTAGTTTGTCTGCCAAGAAGTTCTCCTGACCAGGTAGATAAACTGCTTTGGGAAACATGCCATGTTTGATTGCAAAGGAGAAAAGGGCCTGTGCCTCCTGACTTAGGAGTCTGGACCCTAAGCCCCCTTGCTTGTTCACATAGAACATTGCTACCTGATTGTCTGTCTGAACTAAGACAGACTGGTGAGAGAGGGCATGAGAAAAAATCTGGAGAGCCAAGCGGATTGCTCGCAGCTGCCACTGACCAGAAGCCTTGAGTGCACGTGCCCTGGCAATGTGCACCCCACCCCTTTAAGGAAGCATCGGATGTCAGCACGCTTCTGTGTGCCGGGGCCTGAAAAGGCACCCCCCTGAGAAGGTTTGGGAGATGTAGCCACCACTGCAAGGAGTCCAAAAGTGGTTTGGACACCTTTACTCTGTCTTGGAGGTCGCCTGTGGCCTGCGCGCTCTGAGGCACCACTGAGCAGCCTGCATGTGCAGACAGGCATTCGGAGTCACATGTACCGTGGATGCGAGGACTGTGGAAATTATCGCACAATCGCTCTGATCCCACCTGTCAGCAAAATTCTACTGAAGATTATTCAACAGAGACCACAACCATATCTGGAACAAGAACTACCTGAAGTGCAAGCAGGGTTCAGGAAAGGGCGAGGAACGAGAGACATCATCGCGGATGTGAGATGGATCCTTGAAAAGACTAAAAATACCAAAAGGATATCTATTTGTGCTTTATCGACTATAGCTAGGCTTTTGACCGTGTAAACCATGAGAAACTCTGGGCCACATTAAGAAGCATGGGTATACCAGAACGCTCTCTTGCACAATCTGTACATTGATCAAGAAGCAACAGTTTGAATAGAACAAAGAGAAACAGAATGGTTTAAAATAAGCAAAGGTGTAATACAAGGTTGCATACTTTCCCCTTACCTGTTTAATTTATATGCAGATCAAATAATCAGAGAAGTAGGATTGTATGAAGACAACAGAGGTGTGAAGATTGGTGGAAGACTCATCAACAACCTTCGCTAATGCTGGTGATACTACATTACTGGCTGAAAGTGAAGATGATCTGAAACATTTGCTTCTCATGATCAAAGAACATAGTCTCAAAATGGGCCTGCACTTTAATGTAAAGAAGACAAAGATCATGACAACTGGCAAAATCAACAAGTTCATCGTTGAAGGAGAAGAAATTGAAATTGTGGACAATTTTAACCTACTTGTATCAACTATCAATAAAGAAGCAACAAGCAGTCAAGAAATCCGATGACACACTGCTCTTGGCAGAATAGCTATGAATGACCTAGACAAGATGCTCAAGAGCAGAGATGTCTCTCTCCATACAAAGATTTGACTTGTTCAAGCCATGGTATTTTCAATAACATCATATGGATGTGAAAGCTGGACAGTGAAAAAGACAGACAAGAAGAAAATTGATGCCTTTGAATTATGGTGCTGGTGGCGAATACTGGGTATACCATGGACTGCCCGAAGAACAACCAGTCAGTACTAGAGGAGATCAAACCTAAGCTTTCTTTAGAAGCTCAGATGACAAGACTTCGACTTTCATACTTTGGACACATCATGCGAAGAGAAAGATCATTAGAGAAAGACATCATGCTTGGCAAGATAGGTCAATGCAAAAGAGGAAGGCCAGCAATGAGATGGCTCGATATAATAACAGCAGCTACAGGTACCAGTCTGTCAACAATGAGCTGCCTGACTGAAGACCAAACACAATTTAGGACAACTATCTAGAGGGTCACCATGAGTCGACACCGACTCGACGGCACTTAAGAGCAACAACAACAGTAAACTTGTGCTTCATTTTTTGGCTGTGCAAATACAGCAGAAGGAGAGGTTTATTACTATGCCACCTTTAAATGATGGACGGGAACATTTTTTGGAATACCATAGTTTTGATCCTCATATATTAAGGAACAGTCCTCCATATTGTCAATTTCTAAAATTTGGAAGAATTTGTTCATCAAAAGAAGAATTTTAAATTCAAGCTAAAAATTAATCTATAAACTACAGAAGAGAGTATCCAAATCACTTTTTGAAGAAGGTTTTTAAGAGAGCTCTATATAATGAGCAATGGACCCGTTAAATGGATAAACCCCACTGATAATCAGCAACACTAACCAGCCAATGCCACTGAGTATCTACACAGACCGGCTGGCATAATCTGGATAGTGCCAGGGTGGTCCATGAGCTGTTAGCAGTGATTTTCAGCCCACTAACCGGATAGGTAACGGCATTAAGTTAGAACATGTCAATAGTTGTCCTAATATTTATGTGGTTTTGATATCCAGATAGTGGCTGAATATCGCCACAAACTGAATAACCATGGAAGTTGGCACTGAAACCATATATTCAGTGTCAGTGGATAACCAGTGTCCAGCGCTGAATATCTGATTTCACTTTTGCCCGCAGCGGCTGAGTGCTTTACAAACGCTGACTATTGTGGGCTGAATATTGGGTTCAGAACTCTATTATTGAACAAAATGGGACAAGTTGGTGAAGAAGATATTTTTAACCTCCATTTTACGCTATTCACAGATGTCATCTAAGATAGTAATGATTATGCATCATTACTGGTCTATTTTAAGTGTTCATCCATGTTTTGATCAAAAGAGGTTAAGTTATAATTGCAATTTAAAGGAAATCTTATCTCTTTCAGAACTTCAGATAAGAAATCATCAAAGTACACTACAAGTGTAGCCATTGTTTTGCATATAAAATTACACTTAAAATTAAACAGTTTAAGAATGCTGCTAATGGACATGTTTATTCACTGAATATTTTTATGTGTGCCACAGAATTTGCAGTTTATGTAATAAAGGGGTCCTTCTAAAGTGCAGTAAGTTGTAACCATTACTGCATTATTGTTACGGCACACTAAGAGCAGACAACGCTGGGCAAATCCCACACTGCCTGCTCTTGGAGCTGCAGGGTGGGACTGGGTTGGGGCGGTGCGGAGAATGGGTATGCTGGCTGGTGACAGCGCATACTGACTGTCATAACTGCTGATAGCATAGCTGTACTTAGTGACATCCCAAGAGGTGGCATTGTGTTGCCATGCAATTGGCAGCCTGGTAGTGTGGCTGCTGCCCATGCATGCCAAATGAAAGTGTAGTTACTCACTTATGAGTGGCATCACTGACAGAACCCCTCCAGGAACAATCTCCAGCTTCCAAAGGAAGCTTTTGAGAGGGCCATCATGCATGCATGCCTGTCTTCCCACCCGAAGGAACCATCTTATGTCAGTATGATGACATAGCTTAATTACGCCCAAACAAGTAAAGCAACTCCATGGGGAGGAGAGAGAACACCCGCTACAGGTGAGTAACTACACCTTCTCCGGGACCAAGTAGGAAGTCAGTCCTCACATATGGGACGCCCAAGCTACAGGCTACTGAAAAACCTGTAAAAAGCCCAATGGGGCAACCAGAAAAACAAACCAAGAGAAACAGCATAAGGAATTGCTGAAAGATTTGGAGAGTCATCGTCCAGCAGAGCATCAACATCATATCAACTCTATAGTAGCCTGGATGGACAGAAGGGCCGGTGGGAAGGAGTTGCTCAAGTCCCAAAGAGGTGCCAGAGAATGCCTGACCGAAGTTGCTATCATGCTGGATATCTACATCCCGACAGTAATGGGCTGTAAAGGTGTGGACGGAAGACCACATAGCAGCCGAAAGATCTCCACCATAGAGACCAAGCACAAGTGAGCCACGGAAGCTGCCAATGGGCAGGAGAAAGGGTCCAGAGCTTTGTCCGTACACTCAGTGCTATGCACTCAGCATCCATGCCGTGAGCGACAGAGACTTGATGTTGGGGTGGATTAGAGTCCCCCCATCCTGAGAGAGAAGGTCTAGGCACAGCCGTTGGAGAGATGCCTCCAGGACAGATGAAGTAGCAGGGGAAACCAGGGTTGCCTCGGCTAGTGCAGTGCTGTGAGGATCATGGTGGTGCAGTCTGCCTGGAGCTTGAAAAGTATCTTGGCCACCAGATGAGTTGGTGGGTATGCATAGAGGAGGCCCTTGTCCCAATTCAAGAGAAAAGCATCGGAGGTTATCTGATTGTTGTATGGGATCCTAGAGCAAAACTGGGGCAGCTGATTGTTGTGAGGAGTGGTGAAGAGATCCATGGATGGTGTGCCCCACATCTGCAAGATGCGGCGGGCCCACTGCCTGTTGATGGTCCACTCATGCAGTTGGAGAACTCTGCTGAGCCGATCCGCTAAAACATTGAGCTCCCCCAGCAGATAAACTGCCCTCAGGAGCATGCCTTGTGTGCAGGCAGACTTCCAGAATAGGACAGCTTCCCAACAGATGAGGTACGAGCCTGTGCTGCCCTGCTTGTTGACATAGAACACAGCCACCTGGTTGTCTGTCTGTATGTGGATGACCTGATTGGAAAGCTGTTGTTGAAATACCCAAAGGGCATTGGCTATGGTCCAGAGTTTCAGGAAGTTGATCTGATTGAGGCTCTCTTGGGCCATCCAAAGGCCCTTCATGTGCAGGCCATCATGATGAGCCCCCCAGTCCAGCTTGGAGGCATTTGTCATCAGCATTCGCTGGTGCGGCGGGGCTTGGAAGGGCAGTAGAGATGGAGTGACTTATCTTGTCGGCAAGACGGCCAGTCAGCTGTTGCCACTGTGTGCAGAGCATCCACTGTGCCTGATGCATCTGAAGCCACGCTGAGGGAGTGACATGGACTATAGAGGCCAGGTGCCCTAAGAGGTGCAGCATGTGTCGAGCTGTCACACGTGGGCAATGCTGGACGTTCTGCATGAGGACGATGAGGCGTTGAGCCCAGTCAGACACTAGGAAGGCTCGAGCTAGAGTAGTATCGAGGAGAGCCCCAATGATCTTGAGACATTGAAAGGGCTGCAGGTGAGATTTGCAGTAGTTGATGACAAAGCCCTGCTGCTCCAGCACCTGGATCATACATTGCGTAGAACGCCGCACCTTGTCTAGCGTCCCGCTCCTGATCAGGCAGTTGTCCAGGTAGGGGAAGACAAAAATTCCCTGGATCTGGAGAAAGGCAGTGATGATGGCTAGGCAATTCATGAAGACCGTTGTGGCGGAGGCAAGGCTGAAGGGCAGGACCCTGTACTGATAATGATGTCTGCTAAGCATGAAGCAGAAATACTGACTATAGAAAGGGTGCATGAGGGTGTGCGTGTAAGCATCTTTTAGATCTAAGGAGCACAGCCAGTCTTCCCATTGAAGATAGGGTAACAATGCTCCCAGGGATACTTTCTTGAATTTTTCCTTCACCAGGTACCAGTTAAGGTTCTAAAGATCCAGGATGGGTCAGAACCCGCCTATTTTCTTGGGAACTAGAAAGTAATGGGAGTAGAACCCTTTTTCCGTCTGAGACGGAGGAACCAATTCCATGGCCCAGTTGGCTAAGAGGGCCTCTACTTCTTGTTGGAGGAGCTGACAATGGTGAGGCTCAGGGTATTCCCCTGGAAAGAAGGGGGGGGGGGTAATCGAAGCACAGCAGGTAGCCATCCTGGACCACCTGTAGTGCCCAGGAGTCTGTTGCGATGCTGGGCCACCTGTGGGCAAAGATCATGGGCTGCTCTTGTGATGAACTTGGAGCATGCCGTAGTCTTGGCAACCATTCTCTGGAAGCACTCGAGGGCTTCTCCTGATACACCAGTGGAAACCCGGCAAGGTCCCCTGACAGGTAAGAGAGATTTATCCCCATATATAACTAGTTTGCCTGAATCCAGGCCACCATCATCGAGCCCTGGTAGCACTTTCCATCAAAGTCATCCATGGTCCATGCCTCCTAGCCCAGAGGCACCAAGGAGTGTATCTTGAAGCTCTTTATGCAATGCAAAGCTGATTCCACGACCATGGAGTGGCGAGGTAGTTATGGCTTCTTGAAGCCAGGGCTCTTATGTACTCGATACATCAAATCAAGGTGCCGGCTGACCGGGGGTACCATGAGAGTGTCTTTCCAGGATGGGATGGACTGGCACCATGATGGCCTCTTTAGGGGGAGTAGGGTATTGGAGGATCTCCAATTCCTTCACCTTGGGTTCCTCCTCCGCCTCAATGGTGAAAGGCAAGGTCTTACCCATGTCCTGTACGAAGTCATGGAAGAATATGTCTTCTGGGGGAGGACTTCTGTTGTTTGTATGGGGGTGAGGAATCGGAAGGGTAGTCCTAGTGACACATGGTCTCTGGAGATTCCTCCTCAGTCTCCCAGTGGGAATTGGAGTCCGAAAGGAACTCAAAGTACTGTCGGGAATCGTCCCAGCGCCAACGGTGCTCATGCAGAGTCGGAGTGTTCAGCTCCTGGCGGTCCAATTCCGAGGCACTCGGGGGGGGGGAGAGACCTGATGCATTAAGAAGGACCTCGAACATCCACCAGAACAATTGTCAGCTCTAGGGGGAGCACAGACCTCCAGGACAGGCTGCACCTCTGACAGTGAAGCTCCTGCCATGAACGGGGCTATCACTGGTGCTGAGTAACCCGAGGTGATCAGATGTCGGGCAGCCTGCTGGGCCAGAAATGCATAAGAACATAAGATATGCCATACTGGGTCAGACTAAGGTCCATCAAGCCCAGTATCCTGTTTCCAACAGTGGCCAATCTAGGTCATACGTACCTAGCCATTTCCCGAAATGCCACCGGAGTCAACGCTGAGTCCCACGCTGGCCCTCCAGGGCCTCAGGAGTCAGCACCTCCTGCTAGGGCAGCTTTGGAGGCCACCCCCAGCTTTTGCCCTTGGAGTCATGCTGACAGCTACAATGCCAATGACCATGGGTCTTCACCTTGGACTTGGCATTGCCCTTCAATGTCAATGGGTCTGGAGTCCGTCCCTCCTGGGGGTGCTCCTTGTCGAAAGAGAGCCGCTGGTCGATTGCTCTGCAACCTCTCGGCTGATAGGGTTTGGCCCCTGCCTGAAGCCGAAGCCTCATCGGAGACCTTTGAGGGCACTGATGCCGAATGCCAGGGCCGATGTCGATGATTTTGAAGAATGGAACAGCGCTTCCTGCTGCTTTTCCCAATTCCTCAGCCCTTTTGGCATCATCTGAAGGCAGAGAGTGCAGGTCGAGGCTCTGGAGGCACCATTTGTGGTGGTCCATGATGAAAATGGTCCAGCTACACTGGGTGCCCTTCTTGAAGCTACTGGCCGGTTTTGACATGGTAGGGAAGACAGCTTCTGCCAAGTCAAAGAACTCCAATGTCCTAGCCAACCAGGGGGGTGCGAGAGAAAAACCCACATGCCAAAAAAGGAAAATGAAAAAAGAACTCAAGAAAAACACAGTGCTGAGGTACCAACGTTCCCGGAGATGAGCAAGAAGATGGTGATGAAATATGCGACCGAAAAATAGCTGAAATAAGAGAGAAAAGGTACCTGAGGATATCAACGATTTTCCGGGACTCAGACAGCGTCGGAAAGGCTCCACGGTAAAAAGAAGACTGAAGCAAGATGGCTCCTTTGGGCAGGAAGTCAGGCACGCATGCGTGGTGGACCTCTTAAAAGCTTCCTATGGAAGCTGGAGATCGTTCCCGCGCGGGCTCTGTCGATGATGTCACCCATATGTGAGGACTGACTTCCTGCTTAGTCCTGGAAAATGAAAGCTTGGGACCCTCCCCCCCATCATAATCTGCACTCCTGAACCCCCATGGCTGAATAATAGCCCAACTGTGGAGGACCTCATGCAAGACCCCCATCCTTGATCTGACCTCCTCCATCCAAGACCCTACCTATTCCCTCCTCCTATCTTTTTAAGTGCCCCCCCCCCTGGATTTTACCTGGGGGATCCCTGGTGGTCTTCATGGTCAATGGGATAGGAGTAGTCCCCCTCTGTTCTTGCTCCAGTTTCACAGCCCTCATAATGGCACTGGTGACCCCTAGCAGTAGTCTCATGATACTGTTGCTAGGGGTCACAAGACTACTACATAGATTACTGGTGCCATTTTGAGAGTTACCAGAGCTGGGCAGGAATATGTCAGTGGATCACTCCTGCCCCACTGACTATGAAGACCATCAACCATCAGGAATTTTCCAGATAAGGCCTGGGGGGGGGGGGGAGTTAACAGCGTGGGAGAAGGTAGGGTCATGGAGAGGGGAGGCCAGATCAACCATGGAAGGCCTTGCATGAGCTGCAGTCCAACCAGGAGATGCTGACAGGGGGGCGCAGATTGGAGGCCATGATAGGGGCTTGGGGGAAGGACCTTGCACCTGCAGCCATTTGACCCACCCATTGTCTTTGTGTCTGCATTCCCTGCCTCGGCAGGTAACATGGCTGTTCCCATGTTACCTGACAAGGCAAAGAATATGGGCCCATGTGGTAGATGTCTTTCCTGTGCGTTAATTGCAAAGCAGATGCTGGGCATGGCACTCACCGTGTTGTTTTTGTGATAGAAAACTCGTGGGTAAGTGCAAACCTTTACCACATTTCAGTAAAAGGGACCCAAAAATGTCCACATTATAAATTATATTTTGTGAAGATCATTAGTCATTTTAGAGTATGGACAGCGGAACATTCACATTTAATAATAAGACACTGAACCTCCATTGGTATCACATTGCTTATAACTTCAACATGATTATGTCTGACTTAGATGTTTTATTTTGGATCATGTTCCCAAGAACGTTAGTGCAGAAAATTGTGGAATCATGTTGAGTTTAAAACTTACCTATAAGTGCATGCATTCTGCGGCTCCTCACTACCTTTCCTGTCTTATCTCTCTACACTCCTCCTCGGAAACTTCGCTCCTCTGGCAGATCCCTTTTATCTGTGCCCTTCTCTGCCACAACCAACTCCAGGCTTTGTTCATTTCACGTTGCTGCTTCATATGCCTGGAACAAATTATCTGAATCGTTGCGCTGGGCATCTTCTCTGGCCCCTATTCAAGTCCAGGCTGCAGACCCACCTCTTTGAGGCTGTTTTTAGATCTTGATGCTCCTCATTCTCTTGTTCATTACTTGGTGTACCTTGCCATACTCTAGTCCCTAGTTTTGCAATGTTTTTTCATTTTGATTAGAATGTAAGCTCTGATGAGCAGGGATTATGTTTTACATCTATATATAGTATACAGCGCTATGTACACCTTGTAGCACTATACAAATGATTAGGAGTAATAGTAGTAGTAAAACAAAAATGGAGTTTAAACATGAATATCATTGAACCCTCCGGTTTAAATAGCAACACTGAGTTGAAAGTGTTCATGTGAAAATATTAGACCCAGTAAAAACCGTGGAGGCAAGGAAGGAACTGTTTATACCACCTTTATTTCACAAAGCCAGGCCAAGTCCGGCTAAACACAGCCTTTGCCGTTGCTTTCTTGTCCGACCACCCGGCACTATTGTACTTAAATCCAGGTATTAAAAAGGTTTTTCAATTACACCGGACCGTCCCCGCACTGCTCCTTTCTTACTGCAACGGCAAAGGCTGTGTTTAGCCGGACTTGGCATAATACCCGTCATTGCAGTGTGGCAGGAAAATCATATAGCCAAAGCCCCTGATGAAGGCATAAACGAAACACGGCCTGTGTCGGGCCTGGCTTTGTGAAATAAAGGTGGTATAAACAGTTCCTTCCTTGCCTCCACGGTTTTTACTGGGTCTGTTGGTGGTACGTGGACTGTGCTTATCTGTTGGACATGTGAAAATATTATGCACATATCTTTAAAAGTATTTTGGAGATATAAGTACAGATTTTTTGATAAGTTTTTTTAGACATTTTTTCAAGATCTAATCAGTGTATTTTTCATTTATAGTTCTTACAATTCAAGAATGTTTGTTGTCAGGTAAAATAATCAATTCTCAATGGACAAGCAGGATAAGTGCTCACATATGAGTGACATAATTGATGGAGATGCATGCGGGAAACCTCTCAGCTTCTTTCAGAAGTTTTAAGAGTGGCTCCATCACACCTGTGTGCCTATTCCTACCTTCTACTGCTGCACCTCATTTCCTCAGTCTTCTTTCGTCCACAGAACCCTGAGGATGCACTGTCCTGCCGACTGTAATGTATATTTCTTTTTTTCCTCCACTTCAATTTTTCACTTTTTGTGAGTTTTTCTCTCTATCTACTGCTGCCATGTGCTTCCTTTCCTTTTAGTACCCTTTAGTCAGGTGTTTCAGCCATTTTCTAGTTTTTTTTTATTTTTATCAAGTCATTGTTATAGACCACATTTAGGCCTCAGGCACTTTGGCCAAATACTTTTTTGTCAAAATTGACTCACTCTTTTTCTGGACAAGATGTCCCAGAAACTCTCCAGCAGGTTTAAAAAGTGTGCCCCATGTAGCAGGACCATGTCTGTGATAGACATACCCATAACTGGTGCCTGCAGTGCTTAAGGCCTGACCATGAATCTTCTCGTTGCTTATATTTACATATAACAAAAAGAGACAGATTGTATGTCAAGAGGAAAAGTGCAAAAGGATTTTTGGCACAGAGAAGTTTGATCCATTGACATCAGTATCTGTCCTCATAGCCTTAGGAGTCTGCTGGAGGTATATTGACTTTGAGGAGTCATTGAACCTACTTGGAGTTCAGCATTGATAGGTGTTCTAGGAGAGGTCATTCACCGGCTCACACTTGAAGAGAAAGGATTCATCCCCATCTTCACTGACATCAAGAGCTACAAATGCTGAGCATTGGGCAGAGGCTGAGAAGCACTGGCGTCGTAGCTCATCAGAAAGTGATGTTAAGAGCATTGAGGTACCAGACAAGCCACAACCCTTGAAGAAACCATGATGTGAGCTTCCACGAGGCCAGGGTAAGCCTGCTGATATTTCTCAACAGATTCCACAGACATCAGCTGATTCTGCTGGAATTCCTAAACCTGCATCGATGGCAGATTTCAAGGAGAATCTCATGAAAGGCCTCAAGGAGAGGATGACTATGTACTTTGCCCTGTGTGAGGCTGCTGCTTCGATGACATCAAACCTGGCACATTGAGATATTAAGGCACCATCATTAAGACCTCAAAGGACCATGACACCGGTGACTGTCCAGCCATTGTCCATCTCAAGTGCATTGGAGGATGAGTGCTCCCTGAGGCATTGGAGACCATCGTTGTACCAACATGTCTGGAGGAGTTCTGACACCCATGCAGAACAGGCGTTGACCCAGACAGCAGCTTAGATGTTTTTTGAGTACCTCTCTGAGTCTGCATCTGAGCACTCCTGGGACTATGACTCAAGAGTATTTCTCGGAGGAGAGTTCTCCTGAGTTGCCCTCAGATTCCATGCCTCCTCAGGACTGAGGCAAGTTTCCATTTGAGGAAATTTCTCTTCATGATTCTGTGTGGGGTATAGCCAATTTCATATCATTTCAGTTGGAGACAGAAGGAAACTGGGACAGAAGAATTGGAAATCCTTCAGTTTTGTGATTTCCCCTAAGGAGGCAGCGACAGTGCTTGTGCACTACATCCTTCAGAGGCTATAGATGGGAATCAGGGAGACCCTCCTTTGTATACCTCTAATTAGCAAGAAGGGTGACTCTATGTAGAGAGTCTAGAAGACTTCTAGATTCCAGAACTCCAGCTACCGCATCATTCCATGGTCACTGAATCTGCTCTTGAGCCAAGAGTTCATGTTTCACCCTTTGGTGCCCCAGGGGAGGGAGGCTAGGATACTAAATTTCTTCCTAAAAGAATCCATTAAGAACACTATGCTCACATCCCATATAGTGTCTTACCAACTCTTCATGGACATGCGCTTGCGGAACATCATGCACAACAGGGTCCTTAGTGAGTCAAGGGAAGGAATGCAGAAAATACATTGTCTGAACATCATATGATATTTTTGATACAGTACTGCTGGCCTTCTTCATGAGTATTTGCATCTGAAGACTCTCATGGCTTTGGGCCTCACACTTACAACCTAGTGTTCAGGAAACGCTTGCTCTTGTGCCATACAGTGGAGAGAATCACTTCAGAGAGAAGGTGCAGGAGGCTGCTACCCTCATCGAGCAGCACATTGACACTCTTAAGATCCCCTCCAGGATCTTGTCTTACTTGGCTTCCTCATCATCCAGGAGTTCCCAGAGGGAAGGGCAAAGGAGGTCCTACTGCTCTCATAGGTGTAGGTATCCTCCTCCCTCCCACTCAACCAAAACCAAAAATCCCAGTCTGTGTCCTAGCTAAAACTGGGTGATAGAGTTTGACTGACTCCTACAGAAAATGCCCTGGGCAACTTTCCTTCAGGAAGGAGGCTCATGTTCTTTGCAGATTGCTGGCCCCTTGTCACCTCCGACAGTTAGGTTCTCAAATAGTTCTGGATGGGTACAGATTAAACCTATTCAATCTTTCGGCAAATAGTCCATTAAAAGGTTAGTTGCTAAAGTCTCAGCACGAAGAGATACTTCTTCAGGAACTTTCTGAACTTCAACAGATTAATGGGCCTGCTTTACCAAGGCAGGAAGAGAAGGGATTTTACTTGAAGTGCTTAGAAAACAGGGGGATTCCATCCTATCTTAGGTTTGAATAATCTGAAAAAGTATCTTGTTTACGAGAAGTTCAGAATGGTTTCCCTTGGCATCCTCCTTCACTTTCTTTAAAAAGGGTACTGGCTATGTTCTCTTTCTCTAAAGAATGTCTACATCCACATTCAGATTCATCCCAGTCACAAGAAGTATATGTTATGCTTTGTAGGGAAACATCACTTCCAGTATTGCGTATTTCCATTTGGCTTCACATCTGCTCCTTGCGTATTTACGAAATGCCTCACAGTAGTCACAGTGTGTCTATGCAAACTGGGCATGAATGTGTTTACCTGGACAATTGGTTGGTCAAGAGCGCAACTCAGGAAGGAGTTCAAGAATTTGTACGCATAACCATCAGGGTGTTAGAGCTACTAGATTTATCATAAGTTATCCAAAAATCTAATTTAAGCCTGTAACATCAACTGGAGTTTATCAGAGCTCTGCTAGACACAACTCAGGTGAAAGCCTCTCTCCCAAAAGAGAGACCCACCCAGTAGTAGTGATTGTAGGACATGTACAGAAGAGTCAGCAGATGTCAGCAAAAAGCATGTTGAGGATGTTGGGTCATATGGCCTCAGCAGTCCACATCACAATCCTTGGCATGTCTCCAAATGAAGTGCATGCATAAAACCCTAAAAAATGAAAATAAGGAGCTATGAGGATCATCGTACCCTTGTTGTTTCTGAGTTTCAGGAGAGCCTTCACTATTAGAGGTATAGGAAAATGAAATACATCTCCAGGCTCTATCCAAACAATATCCAAACAATAGGAGTGGAGGAGTGGCCTAGTGGTTGGGGCAAGGTACTTCAGGCCGGAGGTTCAAATCCCACCAGAGGACAGCAACCTTGGGCCGGAAGGACTGGGGTTTCTAGTCCCACAGGTGCTCCTTGTGGTCATGGGCAAGCCACTTAACCCTCCATAGCCCATGTTCCCTGTAAAAATAGTTATCTCCAAGTTATAATGCCCTGTTCAATGTAATTTCAGTTTGTTCAATGTAAACCGCACTGATGCAGAATAGCGCGGTATATAAGAGAATGTAAATAAAAATAAATAAATAAAAAATAAAATAAAATAAATATCCCAGATTCCAAAAAGGAGAAAAAACTTTATTCTTTTTAATATTTTATAGTGTTTTTAATCTAAAATAATATAAAATGAAGGAAGGACCATCAGATGAAGCCAGCAGAGGTCATATACATCAAACCCATACCATGCACAAGGCTTCCCTTATAAGTCATCAGTCCCTTAACCCCACAATAAATTCCTTTATTCAACTACACATTTGTTGTTGTCATTTCTTTATCCATAAAAGAGCATGGCACTGTTGAACCAGGAAAAAAAATTCTACTGCACTAATCAAAAATCACCATTCTCCATCTGAACCAGTAGAAAATTCAATAACGTCACTGTTCTCGCAGCACAACAAATTAAGAGATTAATCACTTATCTATGCTCCAGCATTTGACAAATGTTATTCCACTTCATGACTGCACAATTCAACACTCTGCCTTCATTTACCTTCTGAGCTGCAAGAACAGACAACAAAAAAATGTGTGGTTGAATAAGGGACTTTAATGAGGGGTTAAGGCTGGCCAATCAAATTGTTATGATTTAGATGGACAACCAAGTGGCCATATACTACATCAACAAGAAGGGAGGCACCAGGTTGTAGACAATCAGAATATGAAACTATGCCATCTCTCATGGGATGAAGCTCAGGGCCAGTTAGCTGGTTGGCAAGGATAATATTCTAGAAGATAGGCTCAGCTGTATCCTTCAACTTCATGAATGGACTCTAGACAAGAGAATCACTCTGAGTATCTTTCAGAAATAGGGCACCCCCTTGATTTGTTTGCTACTCCTCAGAACAGGCAAGTGGCTCAGTTCTGCTCCAGAGTGGAGACACATGGCAAACTAGTTTCAGAGGTCTTCCTCCTTGATTGGGGGGAGGGTCTTCTGTATACATATTTTCCTATACCTCTAATAGTGAAGGCTCTCCTGAAACTCAGAAACAACAAGGGTATGATGATCCTCATAGCTCCTTATTTGGCAAGATAACCCTGGTTTCCTCTTCTTTTTGAGCTTTCCATCCACGAATCAGTTTGTCAGGACAATTCACCAACCCCTGGGACCAAAGGATGCTGTTGCACCCCAACATTAAGTCTTTGCTCTCACAGCTTGGATGTTAAGGGGCTAACCTTGTCCAACCTCTTGGCTTCCAGGAGAGATTCCACTAGGAGGTTTTAAATGGAAGAGGTTGCCATCTGGTGTGAAGAAAAGCCCCTAGATCCTTTCTCATGTCCCACACAAAAACTGCTGAATACATTTTACATTTGTCAGAATCTGATCTAAAGACCAAGGCTGTAATAGTACACCTCAATGCAATTGGTGCATATCATCAACTTGTAGAACATAAGCCCATCTCTACAGGCTTTAGTTATTAGTTCCATGTGGAGCTTCTTACAGAGCCTCCCACAATGTCTTGGGATCTCAACATGGTCTTAACTCAGCTAATGAAAGTGCCTTTTGATCCTCAGACCTGTGAACTGAAGTACTTAACCTGGAAGGTCTTATTTTTGGTGGCAGTCACCTCAGCATGCAGAGTTAGCAAGGTCCAGGCTTTAGTAACAGATCCACCCCATACCAAGTTTTTCAGTAATAGGGCTGTTTTGCATACTCATCCTAAATTCCTTCCTAAAGTTGTGTTGGTCTTCCCCCTTAATGAGTCAATAGTCTTTCCAACATTTTTTCCCAAGACTCCCTGCTCACAAAAAATATACTATGAAAGAACTATTATTTTCCTCACTCTTTTGTGTGAACACAAAGGAGAAAGTGCAAAGTGCATTGCACATGTTGAACTACACGAGAGTCTTGGCCTGCATTTTAGAGTCGTCTTATTCTTCTTTAATCCCTAGCTGGAATTTGGAGAGAAGGCCATCCTCTCAGCCAATATGCTGCTGTAGGTGCCACTGGATTTCGTGTATTGTTCACAATACGCTTCCAACCTTGGCAATCAGTGGCAACATTTCTGGCCTCAATGATGGTCAGTCGTTGGTTCCTTAGGTCTTCCTCGATGTGTTTGAGCCACGTTTCTTTGGTGCTGCTCGTTGAACCCTCCAGTGAACAGGTCACTCTCGCCAGAGGAGTTTGTATGGCAGCCAACTGGTGTTCATTCTACAAATGTGGCCAAACCAGCACAGTTTGCATTTTTGGATTTGTTCTTCAACTGAGGATTGATGGTCGCACCTTGTCCGAATTGTCTTGTTCGATGGCAATCACAAAGAGAGACACCCAAAATCTGTCTCAGGCATCGCATTTGAAAGACTTCGAGTTTGTTCAAGTCAGGTTTGAGCAGAGTCCATGTTTCCGATCCGTACAAGAGAATTGGCAGGATCAGCATTCGGAAGAGGCAAATTTTGGTCTTGGTGGAGATATTGGCCTTCTTCCATAGGCACCATTTGAGTGAGGTGAATGCAACTGTTGCCTGGCCAATCCTGCTGAGGACTTCAGTGGTGGATGCCACCTTCATCTCCTATACCAGCAATCTCAGGTATTTGAATTCTTGGACCTGCTCAATTTGAATTCCATCGAGGTGAACAATGGCCTATGATCCATCCGTGGTCATAACTTTGGTCCTGTCCACATTGATTTATTTAATTAAATTGTCTTATATACTGCGCTATTTTGCATTCTTACATTGAACAAACTGAAATTACATTGAACAGGGCATTATAACTTGGAGAAAACTATTTTACAGGGAACATGGGCTAAGGAGGGTTAAGTGGCTTGCCCAAGACCACAAGGAGCACCTGTGGGACTAGAAACCCCAGTCCTTCCGGCCCAAGGTTGCTGTCCTCTAGTGGGATTTGAAGCCCCGACCTTCTGGCCTGAAGTACCTTGCCCCAACCACTAGGCCACTCCTCTACTGATTCTTAGGCCATAAGATTGGGCAATGTGGCGATATGGAAAAGGATATCGGTGGCCTCTGCATCCATGTCAGCAAATATAGCATTGTCGTCTGCGAACATCAAGCCAGTGAGAAAATTGTTGACACCATACTGGATCCCGCATCTGTCCTTGAATGTTTTCCGCATTATTGTGTCGATCATGATATTGAAAAGCAGGAGTGAGGCGACATCACCCTGGCGGACTCCAGTTTGGATAGGAAACTCCTTGAATAGCTCATTTTGGGTCCGCATGCTGCTGGTTGAGACATTGTATGATGCTCAGAGAAGATGGATGATCTTCAGTGGCACATGTTCATTCTCTAGTGCCCTCCAGAAGGCGGGCCATCGAACACAGTCAAATGCGGATTTGAAGTCAATGAAGACGATAATAGTTCGCTTTCCACAACTGATCCTTTCCTCCACCAGTTGACGAATGGTGAATATTTGATTGGTGCAGCCCCGATACTGGCCTAAATCCTGCTTGCTCTTCTCAGCTAGTCTGTTCCTGCAGCCTTGATTGTATGATCTTCATGAACACCTTTCCAATGATTGAAAGGAGGCTGATGCCGCGGTAGTCCTTAAATTCCCAGCTATCACATTTTTTTAGGATTGGCATGATGATGGCTTTCTTCCATGCTGATGGAACTTGTTCCATGCGCTAGATGAGTGTTAGAAGGATGTGAAGCCGTTGCAGCAGGATGTCTCCCCCAGCTTTGATCATTTTGGCAATGATTTGGTCCACTCTGGGCGCCTTTCTGTTCTTCAATGATATTATTATACACTTCACTTCATCGACTGTTGGCTCACCATCGAGGAATGAATTCTTCAGAAGGTCGATGGGTGGTGGCTCAGGTGGTGGTCCCTGGGACGGATCATGGATGTATAGCTTTTGGAAGAATTCTTTCCTCTGTTGCAGGCGTTCACCAGGGGAACTCACGAAGGTGCCGTCCGCTTTCTTGATGTTGGCATAGGTTAACTTAGTTTTGCCACTCAGTCTCCTAAGGATCTGTTACAAAGTCCGGTACTCGTGCCTGGATGCTGCTTCTTCCATTTTGGCTGTGGCAGCATTCCAGTAGGCTTTTCATTCCGCCTTCATCTTCTGCCTGACCTTTTTGTTCTGTCATCAATACTGCTCAAAGTCAATGTGTTTGATTCGCTTCCGTTTATCCACCAGATCCAGGCATTCGTCTGAAATCCATGGTGGTGTCCAATGATGGATGGGTGGGCACAAGGAGTGGCACATTCCAGGATGGACTCCAATATATGCTCTTCTTCTGCCATCGACATCATCCGATGGTTTAAGTGCTACAAATCTGTTGGATAGGGTGATTTGGAATTCTGGTCTGAGTGCTGGATCCCTCAGACAAGCCCAGTTCAGTTTGGCTGGTGGAAGTGCCTTACACTTTGCTCGTTGTAATCACAGCTATACCTTGGCGTGGATGAGGTAGTGGTCAGATCCACAGTCAAACCCCCTCATTGCACGTACATCTTTGAGCAATAATTGGAATTGAGAGCTGATCAAGATGTAGTCCAGGATGGCCAATTCTTCGCCAGATGGGTTGCGCCATGTAAGATGATGTTTGCAAGGGTGCTGAAAGTGACTGTTTCCCACTACCAGGTTGTTTGACACAGTGAAGAAAAGCAGGCACAATCCACTGTCATTGATCATAACATGGCCAAAAGTACCCAGTATTTCTTCCCATCTGGTCCTGTCTGCACCAGTATGAGCATTGAAATCTCCCGCCAGAATGATCAACTCTGTCGGTGGGATCGAATCCAGCATGTGTTGAAGTTGGTTGTAGAAGTCATTCTTGGCTGCATCCAGGCTGGTCTCGGTTGGAACACAGATGGACAAAATATGGGTCTTAACTGTGCCGTCAATAGTAAGAATTGCCAGATGATCCGATATTGGTTGGAAGGCAATTACACTTCTGGCAGCCCATCTGTCCACCATAAAGCCGATGCCAGCTTTTTGCTGTCCGCCACCAGAGTAGAACAGCATCATTGTTTCATCGATCATTGGCGGTTGGATAGTCAATGGTCCAGATCCAATAGGTCATAGTTCGGATACTGTGACGATCAAAATTTTGCACTTCAACGATTTCATGGCGATGATTTCCTTTTGTCCGACGTGGTGTCCTGTTCGCACATCCACGCAGCGAAGCAAATTTCCTGTTTTGGTGTCATAAATTTGATTCTTAGACCAGTAGCCTTCTTCTCACCAGCACTCTGTTTTCCCAATGCTGGTGCATCATTTGCCCTGGGTGCGGTGCAGAAGCAAATGAATTTATTCAAATTTCCATGTGATTTCTTGCCTAATTTCCATGGTTTCCCAATTCTGGCCACCGCGGCAGGGTGACCACCTTTCTCCTTTTTCAGCCGGGCTTGGGACTGTCCTTGGTGGAGAATTAGAATGCAGGGTTAGTACCAGGCATTTCAGTCTTGGTGCACACCTAAGGGCCACTAAAGCCTATAGAAAGTTTGCTAGATTTTGTTCTTTTGATCCTAATAAGTTGGGGCTGCCATCAACAAATGTACACTTTCAATTTGGCTAGTGGATTTCATCTCTTTCACTTATGCCTAGGCTGGCTTGACTCTTATCATGTCACGGCTCATAATGCCCGAGCCATGGCTGTCAATGGCCCCACTTGAGATCAGCCTCTATGTACAAGATATTCAGAGCCACATGGACTTCTGTTTGTACATTTACATTGCACTATGGCTTGGAAAGGGACTCCTGACACAACAATAGATTCAATCTGTTCATCGGAATCTGTTCAAGCACTAGAATCCAACTCCATTCTCTCCTAGGCCAAGTTGTTTTTTGTTCCAGGCTGCCTCCTCCCTCCAAAAAGGATAAACTATGCAAAAAAACCCACATAAAATGCAAAAAGGCCTGTTGCTACCAAAAAGACATGTCAGCTTCTTGCATTACCATTTTTCCCATTTTCTTTTGAGGCAGCCTGTAGATAATGAATCCCATATGTAAGCACTCATTCTTGCTTGTCCACAGAGAAATCAGGGTTACCTACCTGTAGCAGGTGTTCTCCATGGCCAGTTTGATAAGTCCTCAGAATCCTCCCTTAGGGATGCATTCTACCTTCAGCTAGTAATTGACTGAGGAGATAAGAAACGGCACGGGTGGTTGGGAACAGGTGCACAGGCATGATGTAGTCATTCCAAAAGCTTCTAGTCTTCATCTCTTTACATCACCCATATATGAGACTTCTCCATAGATAGTTGTATAACACTTGCTACAGGTAAATAGTTCTGTTTTATTACCATAGTGAAAAGTTTTATTTATAATTAAAAGAAGCTTTATAATGATCCCTTAAAAAAGATGCTCTCGAAATTGCAATGAAACCCATTGGTTAGAAACATAAGAAAATGATGGCAGATCAAAACCAGATAGCCTATGCGGTCTGCCCATCCATACCAAATAGAAATCCTCTATGCTTCTCTTATGCCTTCTTGAATATGGTCCATCTTCTCTGCTGGGAAGCTATTCCATGCATCCACCATCCTTTCTGTAAAGAAATATTTCTTTAGATTATTCTTGAGTCTATCCCCTTTTTTATCATATGCCCCCTTGTTTCAGAGCTTCCTTTCAACTGAAAGAAGCTTGCCTTCTATGCATTTATGCCACTGAGGTATTTAAATGTCTCTATCATATCTCCCCTCTCTTGCCTTTCTTCTAAAGTATACATACTGAGATAATTAAATCTGCCCTCGTATGCTTTATGATGACGACCATTGACCATTTTAGTAGCCGCTCTCTGCACCAACTCCATTCTGTTTATCTTTTTGAAGATAAGGTCTCCAGAACTGCACACAGTACTCCAAATTATGTCTCACCAGAGACGTATATAGAGGCACTATCACCTCCTTTTTCCTATTAGCCATTTCACTCCGCACTATCACCTCCTTTTTCCTATTAGCCATTTCACTCCCTATGTGCCCAAAATCCTTCTTGCTTTTGCTGTTGCCTTTTCTACCTGTTTGATGATCCGCATCTTTAAAATAACAGGCACCATTTTTAATGTTAGACTAATAATGCACTACCTCATTGAATGAACACAAACAATAATATATATTTATAATTTTTAAAGTATGGCTGTGAATCTTGATGTCCATTCAACAACAAATTATCGTTATACCCTCGATGAAGCCTGACTGAGTGCAAAGTGGGCCCACTTCAGGTTTACCAGTTGTTGGCAGCAGCATTGGGAGAAGCTCCAGTTTAAAATCATGACTGATGCAATCTGAGAAGTTTGTTTTGAGATAATCGTTGATAACCTATTTCAAGCACAGTGAGGAATGATGCAAAGTGGAAAGCTTCAATTGCAAAAGTCTCCAATTTTTTATGAAAACTTCTGCTTATTGATCTCATATGTGAATAGTTACAGATTTATGAGTTGTAATAAGATGATTGTTATTTTTGTCATAGAGAACTTTGGAACTTCTTGCTAAAGTGTGTTATTCACCTGTAGCGGGTGCTCTGTGAACAACAGAAATAAGTCCTTTCATCTGGGTGAAGTCACCGACAAAGCCTCGCACGGGAATGCTCCTCAGCTTCCATAGGAAGCTTTCAAGAGACATAGCGCCCATGCACACCTGCCTTCCCACCTGCTGTGGTGCCATCTTCTCCAGTCTAACATAGCAGGAGTCAAAAGCAACTCCCCAGGGACGTGAGAAGGTTGTGAGGACTTCAGCATCCTTAGCAGACATCGACCCTGAAGGGTTTTAGCAGGTAGCCTGGACAGACAGAAGGGCCAGTGGGCAGAAGTTGATTCTAAGACCCAAAGAGATGCCGGAGCATGGCCTGGCCAAAACTGTTGTCCTGTCAGGCATCCCCATCCAGACAGTAATGGGCTGCAAAGGTATGGACAGAAGACCATGTAGCAGCCTTGCAGATTTCCTCTGCAGAAACAGAATGGAGGTTGGCCACTGACGCAGCCATAGCTCAGATATTGTGAACCATGACATGACCTTCAAGGCTCAACTCAGCCTGGGAATAAGCATGATAGAATGCACTTCGAGACGGTGGAGGATCAAAGGAAATGAACAGCCGGGTGGATCTGCGGTGTACCTTTGTGCACTCCAGATAGAAGGCTAAAGCCCACTTGCAGTCCAAAGTATGCAACACTGCCTCGTCCCGATTAGTGCGAGGCCGGGGAAAGAAATACGGTAGAACTATCAACTAAGGTGGAACATGGAGACCACTTTTGGCAGAAATGAGGGTGCATGCGGAGAACCACCCTATTCTGGTGAAACTTGGTGTATGGCGGGTTAGCAACCAAAGCTTGGAGCTCACTGATGCATTGGGCCGACTGTGATGATGCAGAGGCTTTAAACAGAGAGAAAATGGGTTTAAAACTGCAGCTTTCCTCTAATACACACATTAAGGCAGGTAAGGAAGGGGTTAAAGCACAAACCCAGAGAAACTCTCTGCACAGAAAGGCAGTGAGAGAGCCACACCCCAGCTCCAGGACAAACAGGGGAGCTGACGTAAGAGGCAAGGGGGCGGAGTCAAACCGGATAGGACAGCCCAATGCTCTTAACCAGGAAGTAACAGAGAGAGTTAGTTCGGGATCGTGTGAGAGCTCGTGTGGGAGAAGGAGATTGAGTTCTGATCTGAGGAGAGTTCGTGGAGGAGCAGGAGGAGTGCCTGGGAGAACAGGAAGTGTTCAGGCAGGAGACTCAGGACCTGACTCTGACCAAGAGGCAGAGAGAAGCAAAGGGTGGAGCAGCCATTGCCAGGATAGCACATGGTGCTGGGAAAGTTGCCATCCAGACTGCTGTGAGACACGGAGGTCTCTGAGACAGCAGGGGAGCAAGCTTCCTCTGAGAGAGAGAGGTCAACGCGAACCAGACAGCCAGGAGAAGCAGGTGGGAACATACTTTTATTCTCATGGGGAGAGGCTGGAACCCTTAACCAGAAGAGAGAGTATATCTTCCCTAGAAGCTGTGAACAGAGGTGAGAGTTTAACCAAGTATAAAACTCTGTATGATAAGCTGCCTAAGTGTTCCAAGTGCAGGAAGCCAGATACTAGCAGGAGCTTAGGAAGTACCTCAGCTGTTCTTAATTCATCAGCTGATGGTAGGCTTCGACGAGAGAAGCTAAAGCTAGCTCACGCTGTGCCAGTGAAACAGGAGCAGTGCAAGGACAGAGACTTGTCTTTTTACCCACCTTTGCAACCCAGACGTACTAGAAGAGGAGCAAGCCAGTTGAGTTCCTTTAACACCACTTTAAAGGAGGCTGCTGATTCTAGTTATAATTATATTCCACTGAGGGAAAGGAATAGAGAGTGGAAACAGCTTAGACACCATTTGGAACCATGGAAGCCTGTTGATCTGCAGTACCCTGATTTGAATCATGAGACGTCTGACTCAGATGTTGAATCCATGCAGTTAGGTTCAACCAAATCAGATAGGTCTTATTCTGACATGGAAGCAGACTGTGCTATGTGTTGCCAAGAGTGAAGCTGTTAATAGTATTGTATAAGAGAAGTGCTGATAAGTAATTCATGCTACTGAGTTTGCACGGAGAGAAGCAGCGTTCTGCTAGAGTGAAACTCAATGTCTGTAAGCAGCTGAATATGGTGAAAGCTATGGAAGTGATTAGCTGCTACTGAAGCTGTTCGTTGATGAGAAGAAGTTGAATTTACCTTGTACATAATTGGACAACCCTGAGAAGGATCAGGTTGGACTGTATTTCAGTTGGACTTTATATTGGCATATAAAAGTATCCACCGTTTTGTTTCTGGTTAGGGGAGGATAGATGACAGAATCCTGTGCAACAAATAAAGTTTTTGTTATCACACAAAACCTTGGCTGTCTTTCGTTTGGGCCACAACTACAGGGATACCAAGCATCAGCACTTACAAGGATAATCTGGCACATTTCCCACTCTCCCAGGCAACCGCCTATATGCTGAGAAAGGGGGTGTGACACCGACATAACTGCCACCAGAAACAGAACCTTCCAGGTCAGGAATTTCAGGGGACAAGAGTCCAATGGCTCAAACGGCCATTGGACTCTTCATCAGCTGGGCAAGTACCATGTTGAGAGGAGGCTTTGAGAGAAATAGGCCCCGCAGGAAGCGATCCACAAGAGGCTGGGCTGAAATGGGCTTCCCCCCGGAGCTGCAATGGTATGTTCCAATCGCGCTCAGGTGACTGCGCATGGAATTGTACTTAAGGCCTGAGTCCAAGAGATGCAGGAGGTACTCCAGCAGCTGCTCCATAGTGCAAGAGAAGGAGTCTAGCGCCCTGCTCATGCACCAGGCAGTGAACCTCTGCCACTTTAGCACGTAGGCCTTGCATGACACTAGAAGGATGTTTGTTAACACCCTCGGGTAGATTGAACTGAGAGGACTACCTTGAGGGCCAAGGAGCAGATATTGGGGTGCAGCAAGATTCTGCTCTCCTGAAAGATGAGGTCTGGTGCAGAGCCCAGGTAGAGAGGCTCCCTCTTAGAGAGCTGCAGCAGCAGTGGAAACCATGTCTGCTGAGGCCAACAAGGGGTGATGAGGATCATAGAGCCTCTGTTGGCCTGGAGCTTCAGAAGGGTTTTTGTCACAAGTGGTATTGGGAGGTATGTATAGAGAAAATTCTCCCCCCAGTGGAGCAGGAAGGCATCCAAGGCCAGGCAGTTACTGGCCAGCCTCCCGGAGCAGAACTGGCCCACCTGGGCATTGTGTGCCAGGGCAAAAAGTTTCACTATGGGAGTTCCCCACTCCTGAAAGATCCAGGCTACCACCACCCTGTTGAAAGTCCACTCATGTGGCTGAAGGACTCGGCTGAGCTGATCTACCAGAATGCTGAGCTCACCAAGCAGATAGGTCACTCTCAGGTCCATGCCATGGAGTAGGGTGAACTTCCACAACTGAACTGCTTCCCAGCAGAGGAAGTACGCGCCTGTGCCCCCCTGCATGTTCATGTAGAACATCGCTACCTGACTGTCCGTTTGGATCAGGACCATATGATTGGCCAGGTGTGCTCAGAAGGCTCAGAGGGCATTTGCTATTGTCTGAAGTTTGAGAAAATTGATCTGCAGTAGGCTCTCCTGCTCGTACCGCAGGCTCTGTGTGAGCAGGCTATCCAGGTGAGCTCCCCAGCTGAATTTGGACTCGTCTGTCGTGAGCGTCTTGCAGGGGAGACCATTGAGCAGGTTCCCTGGCTCGAGCCACCAGTCAAGGGACCATACCAAGGGCACGGTGATCGCCACTTTGTCCCGAAGGCAGCCCCATGCCTGCTTCCATTATGTGCTCAGGGTCCACTGGGCCGGCCGCATGAAGAGACAGGCCTGAGGGGTAACATGCACTGTGGCAGCCATGTGACTGAAGACCCTCAGCACCCCTCAGGCTGTTGTGTGGCATTGGTGCTGCATGTCGCCCACCACTGCCACCAGTCACTGCATGCAGTCTTCCAGTAGAAAGGCCTGAGCCTGAGTGGTGTTGAGGTGGGCCCCGATGAACTCCAGCTACTGTGTGGGCTGGGGATGGGACTTTGGATAACTGACCACAAAGCCCAGCTGCTCGAGCACCTGAATGGTGAGGTCGACACACTGCTGGATGACGTCCGGTGTGGGATCTTTGATGAGCCAGTTGTCCAGGTATGGGAAGACGAAGACTCGCATGGTCCGGAGGCAGGTGGCAATGACTGCCAGGCACTTCGTAAAGACCCGTGGAGTGGAGGCCAGCCCAAAGGAAAGCACTCGTTACTGATAGTGCTGGTCTCCCTCTGTGATTTGGATAAATCGGGATGTGTGTGTATGCATCCCTTAGATCCAAGGAGCATAGCCAATCGCCCTGCAGAAGGTATGGGAGCAGCATCCCCAGCGAGACCATTTTGAACTTCTCACACACCAGGAACCAGTTGAGGTTCCACAGGTTCAGGATGGGCCTGAACCTGCCGGTCTTCTTGGGAACCAGGAAGTATCTGGAATAGAAGCCCCATCTGACTTGAGCCAGAACAAGTCGCTCGATGGCCAGATTGGCTAACAGAACAGAAACCTCCTCCTGCAGTAGACTCTAGTGCAGTGGGTCCATGGGGTATTCCCCTGGGGCATATGGAGGCGGCAACTGGATAAGGTGTAGCTGATAGCAGCTTTGGACAATCTGCAGCACCTAGGCATCTGAGGTGACAAAGGGCTACATGTGGGCAAAGTGGATGAACCACCCCCTACCTGAGGGGTTACCCCAGCGGGCAGCAGCTGGCTAGCCATGCTTCTGAGAAACCAATCAAAAGCCCACCCGCAGCTTGGGTGGAGGGGCTGGCTGAGCCTTCAATGCTTTCTCCCTCTGCTGCTAGCAGGAGGGGGGGGGGGCTGTGCCTTTAGCAGGGCCCACTGCTGGTCCGGGTAATACTAGCGCTGGCGCGGGTTGAAGGCCTTTTTACCCTGAGGTTTCTTCTGCAAAGGATCAGCAGTCTTCTTTGAGGGCCTAGTAAGGGTCACATGCTCCTTCTCTGGCTCCTCTGCCTTCTCGTCTACTGACTTCCTGAAGAGGTTCTCACCCCAGCAGGGGACATTGGCCAGCTTGTCCTGGACCCACTGTTTCAGGTCAGAGGACTGCAGCCACGCTAGCCGATAGGCAGTGATGCCCATTACTGCTACTCTGCAGATGGACTCAAAAACATTGTAGATGCCTCGCACCATGAACTTAGAGCAGTCCTTGCTGTGGCCCACTAGGGCCCAAAAGGCCTCTAAACAGTCAGTGGGCGAATTTCCGCCAGGTCCAGCATGATGTCTTTCAGTAAGATACTCATATAGATCTGGTAGGCCAGCACCCTGGCCACCAGCATGAAATCTTATTTATTTATTTAACAATTCTTTTATACCGCGCTATTTCAATCAGTGCGGTGTACATTGAAACAAGAACATACTACAATGCATACAAGTAACATTGAGTTTTACATTGAACAGGGAGATTCAACATAGGACAACCGGGGGAACTATGTACAGATTGACTTAAATAATATATACAGTAATATAAAACATGATTTGGATGTTGCAATGTGGTTCACTAATAGGACTAGAGAGAAGATTGACCAACTAGCCCTTTTCTGGTTGTATTGAGGTGCTAGTATTGTTAATGGCTAGGTTGACTTCTGGGTAGCATTTTGTGAATAAGTGGTATTTCAATGCTTTTCTGAATAGGATTAGGTTTTTGATAGCACGGATTTCGTGCGGTAGTGCATTCCAGTTTAGAGGTGCAAATAAGGAGAAGGCCCTGTTGGAGGTGGCCTTAGTGCACTTCGTTATTATTTTTGGGACTATTAAGGTGTTCATTGATGTAGTTCTCCTTTTTCTGTTTTCCAGGGTGCCATGGATAAGTTTGCTGATTGGCGTAGGGGGGTAGTTATTTAGGGCCTTGAAAGTAAGAACTAAAGACTTATACTGGATTCTGGCATGTAATGGTAACCAGTGCAGTTCTTTCATGATGGGTGTTATATGTTCAGATCTTGATGAGCCGGAGAGGACTCTGGCGGCTGTATTCATGGCTAGGCGGAGCGGATTTAAAGTTGATTTAGGGAGGCCATGGAGGATGATGTTGGCAAAATCCAGGTGTGGGAGGACTAATGCCTGGAAGGTTGTTCGGAAGTCTGTAGGATCTAGTAGGGGGCGGAGGTGACGTAACGATTTGATCTTATAATATATAGTTTTTGTGATGTTCTTGACATGTGTTGTCATGTCCAGGTGTTGATCCAATGTGATGCCAAGGTAACGGATTGTAGATTTTGCTTTCAACTCCACGTTGTTGACGAGTAGTGATGGAGGAGGTATGAACTTACGGTTCCTTGTGACAAAAAGAACGTCAGTTTTGTTGTGGTTAATCCTAAGGTTTTGTGATAGCAACCATTCGGCTACAGCTTCAAAACAGTTGATTATTGGGGAGAATACTGGATGTTCAATTGAGAACGGCAAATAAAGGAGGATGTCATCTGCGTAAGCAAGACATTGTACATTAAAGGATCTGATCAAGTCACATATCGGCTGCATGTAGATATTAAACATTAGTGCCGATAAGGACGATCCTTGGGGTACTCCCTGTGATTGTATGAATGGTTCTGAGGATGCGTGGCCTGTTTTTACTTGTTGCCACCTGTTAGATAGGTAGGATTTACACCATTTGAGTGCTGTGCTTTGAATCCCCTTATCTTCCAAGCGTTGTAGGAGTATGTCATGATTCACAGAGTCGAACGCGGCAGAGATGTCCAGGAAGATGAGGACGAATCCCTGTTGTATGTTATTTATTCCTGTTACCAGAACATTGAATAGGGTTGTAAGGACTGTGTCGACTCCATGTGCTTCCCTGAAGCCATGTTGAGATGGATCTAGTGGTGCTTCAGTGTCGATATGATGTTGGATTTGTTGTTGGGCAGCCTTCTCAATGATCTTTGCAAGCTGTGAGATGCTCGAGATAGGCCTGAAGGATTCAACCTTGGATGGGTCAAGTCTATTATTCTTCAGTAGGGGCTTGATGGAAGTGTGTTTCAGACTCTGCGGGAATGAACCTGTAGAAAAGGACTGGTTCAGTATTTTGCTCAATATTTGACTGAGGTCATGTCGCATGTCCTTGATCCAGCTGGCTGGACATGGGTCATTGGGAGCTGTGCTGGGATTAATTGAGGCAATAATATTCACAACCTCTCTATTTGATACTGTGGAGAAGTTGTGTAGCGGCATTCCATGGAATGCCTTAGGTGAAGTGGAGGCGTTATTGACATTTATGTCTGTGTTGGTTTTAATCATCTTTGATTGCAGGTAGTTTGCGTAGTCCTGCGGCTGAGGCATAGGGGGTTGTGCTGATACCGGTTCTCCTGTTATGGATTTTACTATGTTGAACAATGCATGTGGTTTATTGATGGAGCGTTTTAATAGGCCTGTGTGGTAAGTTTTCCTGCTCTGTGTTATCTTTGCTCGGTGGGTAGTTAGGTATGAGCTATATGTAGCCAGCGCCTCAGGGGAGTGAGTTCGTCACCATTGTCGCTCAAGTTTGCGTAGATGGTGGAGAGATGTACGAAGGTCTGTGGAGAACCATGGAGTATGTTCATGTTTTCGGATTCTCTTTTCGGTGAGTGATGGACAGGAGGCAGCTCTCAGGTTTTCATCCCATTTGGATATGAGATCATCTAAGTCCATGGTTGTGTTGGCCATGAGTGGTCTGAGATTCTCTAGGACTACGCTCTGATTGAGTGGTCTAAAGCGGGTTGTGTGGATTCCAGATGTGTTAGAAGACTTTCGGCTTTTGTGGGATGTATTAATGGGTATATTGAAACTGAGAAGACTGTGGTCCGACCAGGGTACTGGTGTTACAGACAGTGCAAGAGTTAGGGGTATTGTAGCGTTGGAGAGAGGTGCGAAAATGAGGTCTAGTTTGCCACCCTTAGTGTGGGTGGGGGAATCAACATGTTGTTTGTAACCTAGGTCCTCCAGGGCGTCAAGGAATGCTGCCGAGTGGCTGTCTTGAAGAGATGGGAGATTGAAGTCACCGATTAGCCAACTTGGTGAGCGTGAGGTGGAAGTGGTACATGCCTGTTCAATTATAGTTGGAAGATCATCTGGTGAGGGGGAGGGTGCCCGATAGAAAAGGTTGATTGTGCATAGCTCATTAGCTATAGTGAGGGAGTCAAGGTGAGTTGAGCTAGAGGAGTTGCACATCTTGAAGTGTAAATCAGCTTTGGCCAGGATGAGGGTTCCTCCTCCTTTCTGACTGGATCTGTGGGATGTGTATATCACAAATCCTGGTGGCAGCATCTGATTCAGTAATACGTTGTCACAGTCAGATAGCCATGTCTCCGTGATCATCAAGATGTCGAGATTATGTTGGGGTATCAGGTCGATGGCTGCGGGCCATTTAGATCGTACTGATCTGGCATTTATCAGTGGTCACATTTTAGTATGCATTGGTGATGTTGCTTCGCGTCTTGTATCCTTTTGATGGTTTGGAGAGGAATGTTGAGTAGATGGGAGTGGGATGTAAAGTTATTTTTTGCCGTAGTGTGGTGGGTGAATTCGGTCCATCTCCTTCCGTATGTGCGTAGGATTGGTATATGATATGTATTATGGTTGAATGCATTTGAGGTGAGAGGGAGACCAAGGGTAAGGAGGGTCAAGAATAAGAGCAGAATTTTGTACATTCTCTTGGTTGTTAGTAATGAGAAGGATAATTGTGGAGATGTTGGCTACAGTGCAGTGTGATGCAGTATTAGCATTCAGGAAAGATTAATTGCAGTAGTACTGTAAATGCAGGTGGTAATAGCAATAGTGGTAATAGTACATAAGGATTCTAATTGCTGGTATACAGTAAGATAGTTGCATGAAAAGCAGTACAGAATATGCAAAAACGTTATCAATAGAGACAATGGTACAAGGGTATTGTTGCTAGTAGAGTTTAAAACAACAAAACAGCTACCTGATACCGCTAATAGCTCGAGTGATTGTTGGTTAATGATCAAGGCAAAGGCTGCTTTCTCAAAAAAGACAACAGTTAGCTGAGAAGGACTCGCTTTTTCTTGGTATTGGTGGCTGGTTCTGGTCCAGGTGTGAGTTGTGGCTTCGTATGTGGCTTTCTGGAGTGCCACCGCCTAAGCGCGGGCCCGCCAGTCGCGGGCGCGCCTGCCGGCGCAAAACTTTAAAGAGTCCTCAAAGTGCCCCGATTGGGTACTGGTGGTGCGTTGGCCCCTCCCGCCGCTGGTAGCTCGATCCCCGGGAAGGGGAGAGCTGCTGGTGATGGCGGGGGCTTGCAGAGGATCAGCGCCTGCCGGCGCGAAACTTTAAAGAGTCCTCAAAGTGCCCCGATTGGGTACTGGTGGTGCGTTGGCCCCTCCCGCCGCTGGTAGCTCGATCCCCGGGAAGGGGAGAGCTGCTGGTGATGGCGGGGGCTTGCAGAGGATAGCATTGATAGCATTTCTCCTGAAGGAGCCCAGGGTTTGAGCCTCCCAGCCTAGGGGCACCGAAGAATGAGTCTTTGTGCTCTTAACCTGCTTCAAGGCTGACTCGGGGACCACTGAGTCAGCAAGGACCACTGCACAGGCACAAGTCAGCATGCACCCATGGCACCATCTCTATGGTCACTGCCATCAATCCGAGGAGCTGAAGATAATCTCAGACCCTGGGAGCCTGCTGTTCAATCAATAGTGCTAGACAATCCAACAGTCTTTTGACTTTCTCCTCTGGCAGGAAACTCTTTCCACTTGAGTATCGAAATGTGCTCCCAGGCACTCCAGGGACTGGAAGGGCAACAGCTGGCTCTTTCCATGATTGATTACCCAGCCAACGCTTTCCAAAAAGGATACCACTTGGATGCCACCCAAGATGCCTCTGAAAGGGAACAGGCTTGTATGAACCAGTTGTCCAGATATGGATGGACACAGATCCCTCAGCGCTGCAATGCCACAGCCACCATCACCACCATGGCCTTGAAGAACATCTTTGGGGCAGTGGATTGTCTGAAAGGGAGGGCGGTGAACTGACAGTAAGAGCCAAGCACGGAAAAATGCAGATACATTCGCTGATCTGCCAGGATCGGGATATGAAAATATGCCTCAGCCAGATCCAGAGAAGCCAAGAACTACCCACAGCGCACTGCTTGAATCACGGAGTGCAAGATTTCCATCCAGAAGGCAGAAGCGCAAGTGCTCTTGACCCCCTTGAGGTCCAGAATGGACCAGAAGGAACCGTCCTTTTTGAGTACCATGAAATACAGTAGATGGAGTATCTGCCCTTGCCCCGCTCATCTGGGGGGATAGACACCACCGCCTTTAAGCGCAGCAACCTGTCCAAGGTGGTCTGCACCACAGCACTTTTGATCACAGATCCACAAGGGGAGATGACGAAGGCATCCAGAATCAGCTCTTTGCATTCCAGGACATAGCCCAACTGAATAGTGTCTAGTATTCAGCAATCCTTGGTAATACGGGCTCATTCCTGAAAGAAAAGGTGAAGCCTCCTCCAACTGGAAGAACTAGGGAATGGGCCCCTAAGCCTTCATTGAGCAGCCTGAGTGTGTCCTCCTCTGGAGGGGATAGTGTCCCTGGGCCCACACACTCCACAAAAGGACTAAGAATGAGCCCAAATTCCAGAAGCAGAGAGGAAGAAAGGTTTTCCAGGTCGGTAACTACAAGAGTCCCGGGGATCCAGCCATCACACTCTTAATGGATGGGCGGAGGCTGAAAAGAAAGTGGCACTAGCCCACTTCACAGGCCCCCTGGACCCTATGTTCCGGAAGGAGTAAGATTTTGTCTTGCCCAGGTTCTTCACCAGCTTCTCCAAATCGGCTCCAAACAGAAGCTTCCCCTTAAAAGCCAGTTGGGCGAAGGATCACATGATGTGGTGAGCTTGAGCGGACGGGGATCGCTTGAGCTCTGGGCTCCCCTCCTTTATACCGGCATAAAGGACCGTATTGGGGCAGAAATACCGGCGGAGAAACAGTGAGTGAGGAAGCAAGATTGCGTGGAAAGCAAGCATCTTCAGGGGAGGTGTGCGATGGTGGCGGCGGTAAAAGCCAGGAGACGGGAAAAGGACCACATGGCAGGGCAGCAAAAGATGGCGGATGTGTCAGCAGGGCCGAGCTCACCAGCCGCGCCTGCATTTGTGGAGGAGATCTCGGCGGCGGTGGCAAGTGCATTGGCGGCACAATTGGAAGCGTTAAATAGTAAAATGGACAGTGTACAGAATTTAGTGAGCTCGCTGTGCAGCTGGATGCAAGAGGCAGAGGCTCGGATTGTACAGAATGAGGAAGGGGTGGAAAAACTGATAACGGAAATGGTCCGCATGCAGGCAGTCTTGTGGGCGCACGAGGAGAAGCTGGATGATATGGAGAACCGATCCCTGCGAAAAACATGGGAATTACACTTACCTGGTAATTGTAGTTCTTTTAGAGACTCCAGTTTAGTCCTCAACTCCTGGGTAGTGCACCTCCTCCTGCAGCTTTGGAGACTGGGCAGTGGGCATGTCCATAAATGTGACATCACTGCATGTAATCTGCCCAGTGAACTATTGATAAAGCACACTCAAAGGAGCAACAAATAAGTAGCTGAACACAACAGTTTAACCAAACACCCTATTCTCCGGATCACAGAAAAGTGAACCAGCTACTATCTAAGGTAACTAACCTTAATATTAACTTTGCTTATAAATCTAGGGGTTTTTTTTTTTTTTGGAAGACAGGCCGTGTACTCTTGTGCCCGTCTTTATCTTTATATTTATTGGTTCACTTAATATACGAGTACAGCTCTTTACCAGTGGCACCAGAGCGGTGTACAATAATAAAATATATGAGCTGCTGAAAAGGAAAAGGAACGCCATATAGGATTAAGAAAAAGGATAGAGTGGAGAGGAAGAATAAAGCAACAGACAGAACAAAACAGAGTGCACGACGCAAAAGAATCGGTACGTCTAGGTTCAGCGAGGTGGAGGAGAAAGGGGAACGGAGGGAGGAGGAAGATGGAAGGCAGTGCAGAAAAGGTGAGTCTTCAGGTTAGTCTTAAAGATTTTATAGGAGGGTTCCAAACGGAGGGTGGGGGGGAGCGAGTTCCAGAGTCGGGGGCCCAGAAAGAAAAACGCTGAGGAACGAGTGGACTCAGGGTGGTGGGCTTGTGATGGGGAGGGAAGGGACATACGGTTCAGGTGAACAGACCTAAGGGAACGGTGGGACGAGTCAAGATGTATTAAATTGGTGAGATAGAGGGGAGTGCCAGTGTAGATGGTTCTGTGTACGTGTATGAGTACTTTGAATTGTATACGGTAGACCAGGGGAAACCAGTGAAGATGAATCAGAATGGGGGTGATGTGATCGAAGTGGGAGGCGTGAGTGAGAACACGTGCAGCTGTGTGGTGGACAAGTTGTAACCTGCGCAATTGCCCCCTAGTGAAGAATAAACGGAGACCGTATATCCTTATACTTACCGAAAACAGCCCCTGACCCCTACTGAACACTTCCCGTTTACAAGCCCATACCGGGTGGGAATGAGGACTAAACTAGAGTCTCTAAAAGAACTACAATTACCAGGTAAGTGTAATTCCCATTTCTTTAGCATTCCTCCAGTTTAGTCCTCAACTCCTGGGATGTAACAGAGCAGTATTAGAGGGAGGGACCTTTCCAACCGGTTTGTAATACCGCCGAGCCGAACGCAGCATCCTGTGCTGCCAACAAATCCAGACGGTAGTGCTTACTGAACATATGAAGCGACGATCAGACCGCCGCCCTACAAATATCTACAGGTGACACCAAGCAATACTCCGCCCAGGACGCCGCTTGCGCTCTGGTAGAGTGCGCTCGAATCCTTGCCGGCACCTCCCGGCCATTCAAAATATAGGCGTAGGCAATTGCCTCCCTAATCCATCTAGAGATAGAGGCCTTCGCCGCTGCTTCTCCTCTACGTGGCCCGCCAAACACCACAAATAAACGATCTGTTTTGCGATAGGACTCCGACACTGTCAAATACCGTTGCAGCACCCGCTTGAGATCCAAGCGACGGATTCCGCGATCCGAAGCACCCCCTTCCAGCGCCCCCAGAACTGGGAGGGACACCGCCTGATTCAGATGAAATGGAGAAACCACCTTTGGCAAAAAGGAGGGTACCGGATGCAACACCACTTTCTCAGCCGAAAAAGATAAGAAGGGCTCTCTACACAACAGCGCCTGCAATTCCGAAATGCGTCTCGCTGAACAAATGGCCACCAAAAATACCGTTTTCAACATCAAGTCTTTCACTGACGCCCTGTGCAACGGCTCAAAAGGCGTCTTAGCCAACGCCCCTAGAACCAAGTTGAGATCCCAAGAAGGCACCACCACCCTACGAAATGGGCGCAACTGGGAAACGGCCTTCAAAAACCGCACCACATCCGCATGTGCACCGAGCGCCAGTCCCTGCACCTTGCGTCTATAGCACGACAGAGCCGCCAGCTGAACCTTTAAAGAACTGGCAGCAAGACCCTTGTCAAACCCATCTTGCAGAAAACTCAGAATCACCGGGACCGGAACGTGGCTGGGAACTGCGCCGGAGGCATTTGGGGTCATTGTTTGGCCTCTGGGACGGCTGCTGTGTGCAGCGTTCTGCTCGGGCACCTGTGACTTCCCCGGAACATCGGACAGGCATCGGGGAGAGAGCCCGCAGCTGTGAGAGGACCCCCTGAGAGGATAAGAACTGCCAGTTTGCTATTCCATCTGAACGTCGCTGGGAACTGCGCCGGAGGCATTTGGGGTCATTGTTTGGCCTCTGGGACGGCTGCTGTGTGCAGCGTTCTGCTCGGGCGCCTGTGACTTCCCCGGAACATCCGACAGGCATCAGGGAGAGAGCCCGCAGCTGTGAGAGGACACCCCTGAGAGGATAAGAACTGCCAGTTTGCTATTCCATCTGAACGTGGCTGGGAACTGCGCCAGAGGCATTTGGGGTCATTGTTTGGCCTCTGGGACGGCTGCTGTGTGCAGCGTTCTGCTTGGGCGCCTGTGACTTCCCCGGAACATCGGACAGGCATCGGGGAGAGAGCCCGCAGCTGTGAGAGGACCCCCCTGAGAGGATAAGAACTGCCAGTTTGCTATTCCATCTGAGCGTGGCTGGGAACTGCGCCAGAGGCATTTGGGGTCATTGTTTGGCCTCTGGGACGGCTGCTGTGTGCAGCGTTCTGCTTGGGCGCCTGTGACTTCCCCGGAACATCGGACAGGCATCGGGGAGAGAACCCGCAGCTGTGAGAGGACCCCCCTGAGAGGATAAGAACTGCCAGTTTGCTATTCCATCTGAACGTGGCCGGGAACTGTGCCAGAGGCATTTGGGGTCATTGTTTGGCCTCTGGGACGGCTGCTCTGTGCAGCGTTCTGCTCGGGCGCCTGTGACTTCCCCGGAACATCCGACAGGCATCAGGGAGAGAGCCTGAAGCTGTGAGAGGACCCCCCTGAGTGGTTTTGTATTGTGATTTCTTATATTCTGTTTCCTCTTTCCGCGGAGCGTGGTTCGAAGGGGCGTGTTCAAAGGGGTTCTGCCCCTTTGACGCCCCTTCGACGCCACAGCGACGTCACGGTAGTATTCTGGTGGCTACACACTCCTGGATTGCGGAAGTGAGGTCGGTTTTTAACTGTGGTTTAGTTCTGTGCTTTCTACTCTGCCTAAATGGGGAAACGGAAGGCTAAGGGTGGAGGTGCTTCTGGGGGTGATCCCGCCGGTATTGCGAAACCGACGGGCCCCCTAGACAAGCACTTTTCCCCACTGCCGATTGCTCATTCGTCTCCTGAGGGCGCCTCCCTAAGTTCAGGAGGACGCCCTCCTCCACCGTGTCCTTTCCCATCTTTGCCTTCTGCTTCTATGGGGGAGTCCTCTGATAAGGTAAGGGAGTTAAGTCTTCCTTTTTCTCTACCTCAACCGGTTTTCTCTGCTGAGTCGGGCAGTGCTAATCCGCTCTCGATTATATCTTCTGATACTGAAATTACATTGAAGGATGTCTGGGGAGTTTTGAAGTCCATTGATAATAAGATTTCTGGTACTTTAGATTCTTTATCTAAATTTTCTCAAGAGACTGTTGTCTCTTTACAGCAATTAGATGGTAAGATCAGTTTGCTTGATACAAGTGTTTCTAGATTAGAGGGCCAGATTGGGCCTATACACGCTGCTCAGGCGGCGAGTATTAAAGACTCACTGGCTCTCCATAATAAAATTGAGGCGATGGAGAATTTTGCACGTTCTTGTAACCTTCGTTTCCTAAATTTTCCTTTTTCTAAACTCCTCGCTCCAAAACTTCTGTTAGATAAATATTTTAAAGAGGTTCTTCTACTCACAGACTCTATAGCATAAGAACATAAGATATGCCATACTGGGTCAGACCAAGGTCCATCAAGCCCGGTATTCTGTTTCCAACAGTGGCCAATCTAGGTCATATGTACCTAGCAGTTTCCCCAAGAGACACAAGTTCCACAATGCTTGTACTGGGTCAAGCATTGATATCTTTGGTCACTTCTTAATAATGGTTTATGGACCTTTCCTCCAGGAACTTGTCCAAACCTTTTTTAAACCCAGCTACACTAACAGCCTTTACTACATCCTCCGGTAACAAATTCCAGAGTTGGATTACACGTTGAGTGAAAAAATATTTTCTTTTATTAGTCTTAAATAGTTTACCCTGTAGCTTCATTGCATGTCCCCTAGTCTTTCTATATTCTGATAACGTAAACAATTGATCTACGTTTACCCGTTCCACGTTTACCCGTTCCAAGCACTTTCTCAGCTTTATTATATTTCTCCTAGTTCTAAGAGAGTTAATCCGGTTGAGGGAGACTTTGATTTAATCGAGCCCACTATTTCTAATCTCACTGCCTTCTTGGAGGATTCCCAGGACATAATTGATACTCGTTCCATCTTGATAGTGACCTTTTTGTCTAAAGACGTTAAGCAGTGTGTACTTCGTGCATTTTTTTAAACATAAGGCCACTAAGTTTTGTGGTCATCTTGTAAATATATTTCCTGACGTATCACGAAGCACTCAGCTTAGGCGTAGGCTATTTTTAGCCTTAAAGCCTCAGGTACTGTCTTTAGGAGATGCTTCATTTTTTCTTCGCTTTCCGTATAAGTGTTTAATTACTTGGAAGGATGTTTCTTATGTCTTCACTGAAGTCACTCATTTAGAAAGTTTTTTGTCTGAGAAGCGGAAAGCACAGGTTGAGACACAGAGTGCTCTTGAATAAGGTAGCCTCCTTTATATGGACTTTATGTCTTATTTTCTTGATATAATATAGTGTTTATTTTTGTTAACACTCAGCCAAGTTTCTTAATGTGGGCTATATCAGAGATGTTTTTTCTTTATTTGCTCCTTTGCATCTGATGTATAAATTTTGTCCGTGACTGACCTGTTGGCAATGTGTAAATGCATTATTGTGAAAATAATAATTAAAAAAAAAAAGAATCACCGGGACCGACACGGTTGCTGCACGCAGGTGCCTCTTGGAACACCAGTCCTCAAACACACGCCAAACTAGAACGTATGCTAAAGAAGTCGACCTTTTTTGCGCCCTGAGCAACGTTGTAATAACTGCACTCGAATAACCTCTTTTCCTCAACCTAGCCCTTTCAATGGCCAAACCGTAAGCGAGAATCGATCCACTTGAGGCATTCGAAGAGGTCCTTGCAGTAACAGACTCTCTGACACCGGTAGCCTCCAAGGATCCCCGTCGAGAAGTCTGATGAGATCCGCGTACCAGGGTCGCCTCGGCCAGTCCGGAGCCACCAGTAGCACTCTCCCCCGATGGGCCTCGATTCGTTGCACCACCCGGCCTATGAGCGCCCAAGGAGGAAACACATAAAGGAGACCCGGTCTCAGCCAAGGCTGCATCAACGCATCGATGCCTTCTGACATCCTCTCTCGACGCCTGCTGAAGAAGCGCTGTACCTTTGCGGACTGAAATGTTGCCATGAGATCCATGATCGGAGTTCCCCACCTTTGAACTATCTGATCGTAGATGTCCGGATGCAGCTCCCATTCTCTCGCATCCACTTGCACCCTGCTGAGGAAGTCCGCCGTCACATTGTCCTTTCCTGCAATGTGCGCTGCTGAAAACACTGGAAGACGACGCTCCACCCATTCGAACAGCGCCTCCGCTTCTTCCTCCATGGCTACACTTCCCGTTCCGCCATGCCGATTTATGTAGGCCACTGTCGCCGAATTGTCCGACAACATGCGAACTACTCTGCCCGACACGGTCGACTTGAACTTCCGCAGCGCAAGCGCTACCGCCCTCAGTTCCAATCTGTTGATCGACCACGTGGTCTCCTGCTCCAACCAACGGCCCTGCGCAAACAGCAGACCGCAATGGGCTCCCCAGCCCGCAAGACTCGCATCCGTCAACAACGGGAGCCACTCTGGCTGCTCCAGGGGGAGTCCCGCATTCAAGGACCCTGGACGCAGCCACCAGAGCAGAGCCTTCTTGACTTTGATCGGAGAAGGGAGTCGGGCGTTTAACAAGTGCACCTGATGAGACCAGCGGCGGAGCAGAGCACGTTGTAGCGGCCTCATATGAAACCTGGCCCATGGAACCACCTCTAAGGAAGCCGCCATCGTCCCGAGAACCTGAAGGTATCTCCACACCGACGGCGCTGGAGTGCCCAGGAAGCACCGAACCAAAGCCCGCAACGCTTGGGCTTGACGATCGGGAAGAGACACTGTCCCTCTCCGTGTGTCGAAACACACCCCCCGATACTTGAGATTTTGAACCGGCACCAGATGGCTCTTCGAGGGATTGACCACTCAGCCAAGACTCTCCAGGAGCGCCACCACCTTGTTCGTAACTTGAATACTTTCGATTTCGGATTTCGCTCGAATTAGCCAATCGTCGAGGTAGGGATGCACAAGAATTCCCTGCTTTCGCAACGCCACCACCACCACAACCACCATGATCTTGGTGAAGGTCCGTGGCGCTGTTACGAGGCTGAAGGGCAACGCCTGAAACTGAAACTGACCCCAAGGAAGGGCGAAACGAAGAAACATCTGATGACCCTCTCTGATCGGAATGTGCAGATAGGCCTAGGTAAGATCGAGAGATGTCAAGAACTCCCCTTGACGCACCGCTACAATGACCGACCTCAACATTTCCATCCTGAAATGGGGGACCTGAAGACAGCGGTTCACCCCTTTGAGGTCCAAGATGGGACGAAGCGATCCGTCCTTCTTTGGGACAATGAAATAAATTGAGTATCGACCCCTGCCGTAGTCTTCTATCGGCACTGGTACGACCGCACCTAATTGCAACAAACGATCCAGCATGAGATGAATCTCCAGGGTCTTTCGTTGCCCTCTGCAGGGCGACATTACAAATGCCTCTCGTATCGGTTTTACGAACTCCAGGGCATAGCCTTCGCGAATTACCTCTAAAACGCACTGATCCATGGTAATTTGGGCCCAGGCAGAAAGAAACCCCCGCAACCTGCCTCCAATCGGTTGACTTTCTACTAGGCCCTGCCTCATTTCATTGAGCTTTTCGAGCAGGTGACGTGGCTGCGGAACCAAAACCTCTACCTGCCCCCCGAAACCCTTGGGTTCAGGCCGCAAACCTCCCGTGCTGAAAAAACCCCAAGCACGAGGAACAAAACCTCCGGAAATCCCGGAACTGGCCCCAAAAGGCTGGCATGGTCTTACCCTGCTTCGGCTTGTCCTCCGGAAGTCTCCCTCCCTTAGACTCTCCGAGATCCTTAACCAACTTGTCAAGATCCTCGCCGAACAACAGAGTTCCTTTAAAGGGGAGTTTACTAAGGCGGGCCTTGGACGACCCATCCGCAGCCCAATTTCTTAACCACAGGGACCTGTGGACTGCCACCAATGATGCCATGCTATTAGCTGGGGCTCTGATCAAATCATAATGAACATCTGACAAATAAGCCGCCCCAGACTCCAGGCGATCTAGTTCCATGAGAGCTCCCTGCTCCAGCTGAGCAACCTGCCGCAAGCTCTGGGACCATCTGAGACATGCTCGGGCCAGCCAAGCTCCACAAATGGAAGCCTGTAATGACAAGGCATCCGCCTCAAAAGACTGCTTCAACAAACCATCCACCTTCCTGTCCTGCGCATCTTTCAGGGCAGCGCTACCTTCTACCGGAATAGTGGTTTTCTTGGTCACTGTCAAAACCGCAGCATCGACACATGGACAACGAAACCTCTCGCGGTCTTTATCCGCCAAGGGGTATAACCTCTTCATAGTCCGAATCCCCCTCAGCCCTGCTTCCGGAAGATCCCACTTATCTTGGATCATGCGGTCAATCACCCGGTGAACGGGAAATACCACCTGAGACTGTCTCACCACCTGAATAATCGGATCCTCCCCACTATCGTCCTCCACTGGCTGCTCCGTAGCCAGATTGAGCTGTTGTAGGGACTCAGTGATGAGAGCATACAACTCCTCTCTCCGGAACAATCTAATAATCTTTGCCTGATCCTCTGGCTCGGGAATCTCACCTTCCTCTAACTCCTCTAGATCGTCCACATGGCCCCCCTCCAACTCCTGCCACTCAACGTCCGAAGGCGAATGCTCCCAGAGTCTAGGTCGTTTAGTCGGCCTAAGCAAAGAGACGCCAGATTCAGCCGTACCCCCTTGCGGCAGGGCATTGGGGGGAGGCAATACTTCCGGAACTTTACCTTGCTGCCTCAAACAGAAGGCCTGATGCATAATTAGTACAAAATCCGGAGAAAAATCCCTGAGCTGAACACCAGACCCTCCGGAAGCCGGGCCTCCTGACTGCCCAGCTGGAGGATCCGGACTGACTGCCGCAGAAGATGCAGATGCCAAGCCCCCTTCCACAACAGCCCCCTCACAATGAAGCTCAGTAGCTGTCGCTTCCATCTGGTGCTCCACGCTGGTGGACACTGCCGAGCAACCCCGACAGATCCCTGACTCAGCAATCGCACCTCTGCGGGTACCACACACGATACACTGAGGGCGAGCCGCCATAAAATATTCCCCCGGTTGATAAATAAGAATATTTTATTATTATGCTTATCTTATTGTAAGAAGTTATGTAGTTTTTCTGTTTGTCCTTGCTCACCTTTTATTATATTTAATTATTGAACACCTACTCAGAGGTATGCCACCTTACTGTGCTGTAAACTACACTCAAAACAAAAAATCTATTCAATGGGACTGATCAGCTGACTTCTACTGACCCCCTGTAGAGACAGCAAGCCCGCACACAAAACCTTCCAGACTGCACACTGAAACTCTAGTGAAACGCCCCTAAACGCCGATAGAATAACTCCACAACGAAGTGCTAAATGCCAGCTACATGCTCCGGTTCCCTACATGCGGTGACCATGCAAATAAAATGGCCACCGCTGCTCCTCACACAAAAAAGGGCGCCAAAAAACTCCTTGCCGTTTTTGCACAGCGGCTCGCTAGGGCAAAGGCTTACCTACTGTCTTTGTTCCCCAAAGGTGGCCCGATTGCTGTAAACTGAAGCGGAGCTCAAAATAGTAATGTTTCAGTCTGCTCTAGCCAACACAGCACTGCCGAGGCACACAGAGGAGAGATGCCGCCAAACGAGCCTCCTGCTCGACGGTCTGCTGGGACCGCGGAATTACTCCGACTGCCGAGAACTCACACAGCTTAGCTGCGTGCTGAAGAGCTCTCCCCCGAATCCACCTGGGGGAGAGATCTTAAAGCCACACCTGTATAGACACAACGGCCCAGTATTACCAGGGAGCAGACACCGGCACAAGCACAAGGTCCGTCTACCCTTTTTCTTTTTTTTAAATTTAAAGCTACAGAACTACAAACAAAAAGAACAATCAGATTAGAAATATAACCAACTAACTAACTAAGTAATGCTCCTTATCCGTTACTCCAAGTGAGCCTAGAAACCAGGCTCTCTACATCCTCCTGCTGCTTTGGAGACTGGACACACTGGGGGCTGATGGGAGAGCCGGCAGACTACATGCAGTGATGTCACATTTATGGACATGCCCAGTCTCCAAAGCTGCAGGAGGAGGTGCACTACCCAGGAGTTGAGGACTAAACTGGAGGAATGCTAAAGAATCTGCGTTTTTTGGGTATACCGGACACCGTAATGGACAGAGATCTGAGAGAATATGTGGAAAATTTGGCGATGTAGATTGTGGAGGGAGTTGAGCAGCGAGAGAAATTTGTGATTGAGAGTGTGCACAGAGTTAGGCCCAGGCACGTAAAGGATCCCCGGCCCAGAGTGGTGTTGGCCAAGTTTTTACAATTTACCCAAAAGGAGGTGGTGCTGAGAGCTGCGCAAAAGAAAGAAGTTGTTGTAAAAGATAACATCAAGGTGAGAGTGGCACAGGACTATTCGGTTGCGTTAAGCCAGAGGCGGAGAGCATATGCACCGGTGTGCCAGAAGCTGATACAAGCTAATATACGATTCACGGTACAGTATCCGGCCCGGCTGCACATTATGCATGAAGGTGCACACCGGGTGTTTGAATCTGCAGCGGAGGCGACAAAATATCTGGAGGATCGAGGGCGGAGTGCAGCGTGTCCAACAGGGGAGCAGGTGGAAAGCGACCTGAGAAGAGTCCAGGAAGGTGGCGGAGATAGTGTGAAGATTCCTCCTGGAGGATGTCGGCAGGAACAGACTCTGGACTAGATGTGAGGCACCTCGTTGTGGGGGACTGTCAATTTTGCCTCCAGTAATGGGGAGATGTGGCCAAAAGGCCTGGAACACTGCTGGTAGCACAATGTTGGGGGGGAGGGAGGGGGGACAGCAAAGACTGTTAGACCTGGAGTGGTTGTGTGTTTTGTGGGGGTGGTAGTGGGTGAGGGGTATGTGGTGATATTCTTGTGCTAGTTTTTGGGGTATTGTGTGGTCAGTTTGCACAATTCTATCATGTCCCGGGGTGGGGTGTCAATCGGGTGTGCGGGTGAGAAGGAGGGAGGGGATAGAGGGCGCTGGAACTAAAAGTTGTTAAAGGGATGGAAGGGAAGGCAAAGGACTGGGGGGTGGAGAGTGGAGATTATGGGGGGGAGGGGATGCTCAAACACATTGTTAGTGATCTAGCTAGGAGGGGAGAGAGGAGGTTTAGGATGAGAGGGGGTTGGGCGGGGGAAGGGCGGAGAGGGGAGGGGGGAAAGGGGACACAGCCAATAAGGGACTGCAACACGGGGGGCAACCTCGAGGATTGGAATGAGGGGGGACCCCAGGCTGGGGGGGGGCCCTCCTTGGAGATGGATTGGCATTGAGGGATATAGGCCAAAGGGGTGTTCAACACTCTGAGGATCATTTCATGGAATGTTTGTGGGGTGGGGAACCCAATTAAGAGATCTAAATTATTGCAAGTCCTGGCGCGGCAAAAATGAACAAAGGATCAAAGAACAAAGGATCAAAATGTGAAAACACTGTATTCTTGTCAAATATTGAATCTTGATGTAACCTATTCAATGTATATATAATTATGTATAATTATGTAGATAGTTATCCCCAGTTCACACCCAGTTTATCTTCCCTGTTATATGTAAACCTAGATCAGTCATGTATTGGCAGGTATATTGTTGTTCAATGTAAACCGCACTGATGATGAATAGTGCGGTATATAAAAAATGTTAAATAAATAAATAAATAAAATCGCCTTGCTCCAGGGAACTCATCAGACTGCTGAGGAACATTCGAAGTTGCAAAGGGAATGGGTGGACCAAAGATGGCGGGCTCTGGCGAGGGGGAAAAAGGGTGGGGTGGCTATCTTGATCCATAAAAGCATACAATTTGCTCTAGAGAGGGACTACTCTGACCCAGGGGGAAGATATGTGTTATTGTATGGTATGCTGGAAGGGAAGCCTATTGTGACAGGTAACATCTATAGCCCCAATGTTTTGGACCGTGCATTATATGCGCGGCTGGCCTCTAGGATAGAACAACTCCCTGATGTCCTTTTGATATTAGGCGGAGACTTCAACGGGGTGTTTGATATAGACCTAGATACATTACAGGGGGGGGGGAGGAGACTGACCGCGCTTAGCGACGACTAGGTCATAGCAGGGGCTTCGCAGACGGTTGGGGATGGTCGACCCATTGCGCCTGCTTCATCCGATGGAGAGAGACTTCACTCATCAATCAGGGGTGCACGTTTCCAGCACCCGGATTGATTATATTTTGGTTTCGAGAGGACTGTTTGCTCAGATGGAGGATGCCCGCATTGGCCCCTCTGAGATCTCTGATCACACCTTGATATGGGTGGACTTGGAGTGGGACAGGGCTGACTCAAGTTCCAGAATCTGGTGGTTCCCGTTGGATCTCTATAAGGATGTTGATTTTCATGTTTATATTAAACAGCGTTGGAAGGAATTAGAGGTTCATAATGACCGGCATAAGGCAGACCCAGAGTTATTTTGGGAAACAGCCAAGATGGTTTTGAGGGGAGATATTATTGGGTATTCAGCACGCAAGAAGAGACTTTTAACGGAGCAAACTGTACGCTTTGAAAAGCAGACAATTAGGAGGGATAGACGAAAATATGTGAGCTGCCCAAGCGCAGTTAATAAGAAGTCACTACGGGAAACTCAAATGGCCCTTAATGAGCTGTTCCATAGACGGGCTAAGAAATCCTTTATGTATTATAGATACCAGCTGTATCGGTTTGGTGACAAACTGGGGAAACCTCTGGCCCGGTGCCTTCAGGGCAGTAGGGGGACTAAGACAGTCGCAGCGCTTTGGGATAATTCTAGTAAATTACAAAAGGGGAACCGGGAGATTGTCCAGATTTTTCGTGCTTTCTATCAAAAATTATATCAGAGAGAGGAGGGATCCAGGGAGGGTATGGCAGAATATCTGCGAGAGTTGAACATACCGAATATAGGGGGGGAACAGAGGGCCCAGTTGGAGCAACCAATCACGCCTCAGGAAGTATACCAGGTTATTCAGAAGGCGAGCTGTTACAAGGCACCTGGCCCAGATGGACTCGGAGCCGAGTTCTATAAGTTACTTAGTGATCTGATATCCCCTTCTTTGGTAGCGGTATATCATGAGAGCGGAGAAAGGGGAGCCCAGGTGGAGAGAGAATCATGCGCATATCATTCTGATACCCAAACCGGGGAAAGACCATACGTGAGCTGCCTCTTATCGGCCCATCTCGTTGTTGAACTTTGACTGGAAAGTGATGGCAAAACTACTGGCAGACCGATTGGCCCCGCTATTGGGGGAACTGATCCATGAGTCACAGGTGGGCTTTGTGAAAGGTCGGTATGCTGTGCAGAATGTATGCAAAATCTTGGCGTCACTAAAGTGGGCTCGGGAACGGGAGTGGCAATCCCTCCTGGTTAGCTTTGACGCGGAAAAAGTGTTTGACCGAGTGAACTGGGACTACCTGCATGCTCTCTTGCCGTGCTATGGGCTGTGGGACTCTTTTTGCGCCATGTTTAAACTCCTTTATGCTGGACCGACAGCGAGTGTGTTATGTAATGGGACGTTGTCGGCTAAATTTTCCTTAGAGAGGGGTACCAGACAGGGATGCCCACTCTCCCCCCTGCTATTTGTGCTATCCCTGGATCCCCTATTGCGGCGTATAGAGCTGTCCAAGGACATACAAGGGGTACGTATGGGGAGGGTTGGGTTTAAGATAGCGGCCTTTGCTGATGACATGTTGGTACACTTGCTCTCACCTCAGCAGTTGCTGCCCAGACTGCTGGAGGAATTCGGGGTGTTCGGGTCTTTTGCAGGATTGTGTATTAATATGGATAAGTCCGAGGCCCTGGATGTCTTGGGGCACTTGAGGGGCAGTTGGGGTTCGGCCTTCCCGCTCAGGTGGGCGGGGGATTCCTTTCTTTACTTGGGTATTCTTTTAACCAGAGCGCCGAGGGAGCTGTACAAGCAGAATTTCGAATGGATGTCTCTTAAACTTAGATCACAGTTGCAGGCTTGGCGGCCACTTCCTCTGTCGCTGGGAGAGTGGCGGCAGTGGGGATGGTGATCATGCCTCGAATCTTGTACTGGATGCAAATACGCCCGGTGTGGTTGTTGCAACGTGACATTGTTTCCTTGGAAAAAGAGAAACGGAACTTTTTATGGGGAGGGGCAAGGGCACGGATCCCAGTGAGTCGGTTGAGAGGAGGGTGGAGGAATGGGAGTTCCGGACTTAAAATTATATGCCCTGGCGTGTCAAGCACGTCACTTGGGAGATTGGTTGGGAGACACAGAGATTTATACCCCTAGGGCACTGGAGGAAGAATTTGTGGCCCCCCAGACATTACTGGCAGCTCTGCATTTTGAAGGACACTTGTTGCCTGGGAGAGTAACTCATAGTGTATTGGTGGCTCCGGTGAGATGTACATGGCTGCAACTGAATAGGTTTTGGGGTAGGTCCCCCGCGGTGTCGAGCTGGCTGCCCTTGCAGGGTAATATTAAGTTTGCCCCGGGCTCCGATACCTTAACGTTCCAGCAATGGAGCGAGGCCGGCATTTGACATATTGGGCATGTAGTAGACCTTAATGGGCGGAATAAACCGTTTGAAACTCTTTGTAGGGAATATGAGTTGAGCAGCCGCCATTACTTTGCATATCTTCAGATATCGCACTATGTAGCCTCCCTCCACGAAGGCGAACTGACGTCTGAAAGGTCGGCACAGATTTTAGAATTTTTTGCGTTGGGTGGGGAGTTTCCACCTACAGTAGCAGAGTTGAAGAAAAGACTGGAACAATATACGAGATCGCCGGACTACTCGTGAGAAGAGGCTCAGTGGGCGAAGGAGTTGGACCAGGAGGTACGGCCAGGATCTATCCGCAAGGCTCTAAGTCGGATTGTGGGTTTGGTGGAGGGAGCTAAATGGCGAGAGGTGCAATTTAAAAGTACTATCTGGGCGCACTTCTCTCCGAGACGAGCAATGCGGAGTGGTCTGGCTTGCGATGGGGGATGCCCTAAGTGTTCGTGTTCTCTTGCAGATCTGGGTCATATGTGGTGGGGTTGTCAACAAATCCGCCCTTATTGGTCGAGGATTAGTACATACATGAGTGACTTACTCCATCAGAAGATCCAGTAGACTGGCCGTTTGGTAGTGCTGGATCAGTTTGGGCCACTCCATCCAAAGGGAAAATGGGAACGGATCCTGGTGAGGAAGGCGTGTTTGGTGGGGAAGGGTCCGATTCTTCACAGATGGAGAGAGCTGGTGCCCTCTACCTTTTGGGAGTGGCACAATAGAGTCCATCAATTAATGCTTTTTGAGCAGAGAGTGGCTAGGGGCAATGCTAAATGATGGGCTTCTTTTTTTGCTGATTTGGGAACCATATATTCAACATTTAGGACCTTATGCTCGAAATGAAGTTTTACAAGCGGGATAGGCTGGGGAGGAGGAGTAGTGCGAGGGGGGACAGGAGTAGGCTTCTATGGGGTAGGAGAGGGTGTCGGAAGGGGCGATCCCTAGATGTGGCTGGGTGGATCGGGCTGTGGTGGGGGGGGGGAGGGAGGGAAGGGGGGAGGCGGGGGGAGGTAAGGGAACAAATTGTAAAATGTTATACCACAGTTATGTTGGAGAGTGACTTCCGAGAGGTGGACAAGAGTCAGAGCCCCACTCGGAGGCGTTGTGTTTGACTATAGACTGGTTGTAACATATGTTTGTGGTTCACTAAATAAAGTGTTAAAAAAAAAAACGCCAGTTGGGCCAACTGGGCCTTAGAGGATGTATCCACTGTCCAGTGCTGGAGCCAAATCCAACACCATGACACCATCCCTGGCCGCCAAATGCATAAGATTATACATGGCATCAGAAAGGAAGGCTGTAGTCAACTCCAAAAGAGGGGAAGTGTCATCCGGCAGAAGAGAATGTCCATTGGAGAAGGGCCCGAGACACCAGGCTGGTACATACCACCAGCTGCAGAATAGCGACCACCACAGCGAACTGTCTCCTCAACAACGAATCCGCCTTATTGTCCAGAAAATTCTTTAAGGTCAATCTGCCTTCCACAGGAATAGTGATCCGTCTGGTAACCGCTGTGACCTGCGCATCCACCTTGGGAATGCCAAACTACTCAACACACTCCTCCTCTGGGAGAGCGTAGATCTTCTTAAACACCTTTAACCCTTTAGGCAGGAATTCGGGAGAGTCCTGCTCTAACCAAATCATATCCTTGATCACATCCGGGAATGAGAAGACAGTAGTTGATTTCTGCACCCCTTGAAGGAGCAGGTGCACTTTTAACTCCTGCTTCATGCCAGAAGTATTCATCATGTACAAGGGTGGATGAGACCCTGGCAATCAAAGCCACCAGCTCCTCCTTCCGGAATAGGTGGATCACTCCAGCTTCTTCACAATACTACTACTACTACTACTGAGCATTTGTATAGTGCTACAAGTCATACGCAGCGCTGCACAGACATGTGACAATCCCTGCTCATCAGAGCTTACAATCTACTCAATCTTCTGAAGACGAGAGTACTTCTTCATTCACATCAGAACCCAGTACTGAACCATCTGAATCTGAGTCATAGTCAAAATTTTGGACAGCTCCCAGCTGTTTCCATCTCCAGGGAGCACCCCCCTTGCTTGGGATGCTTAGCCAAAGGCAATCGAACAGGTCTTCCACTCTCAGCCTGCCCCGCATGAAACTGTGCCCGGGGGCACCCAGAGGCCAAAAGGTCTGAATTCCCATGCCAGAAGGACCAGGCCAGCTGCAAAAAAGAAAGGAATTCCAGGGAGGAGATCCAGAGTCCAGAAGATCTCCTCTTGGAAATGACCTCCCAACACCAGGGGACACAGCCACCATAGACCCCCTAGAGGGCGATGAGAGGCTCAGAGCACAGTTGTTGGATCCTCTGGCCAGCTGAATATCCTTACCCTCATCTGTAACCTCCTGTCCTGAGGCAAACAAGGCTGGACTAACTGCATCCCCAAGCTGGGAGAAGGGAAGCAAACCCTCCAGAATTGGCTCAGACGCTGCCATGCAAGGAGAGCAGAGGCTAGAATCTGAAGATGAGGCATTTCACTTGCAACAGGTAAATGTTTCCTGAAATAAGACATAGAGAGGTTAAGGTAAGTATCAAAACAGCATGTGCTAAGGCTGTGACGGCCCAAAGAAGCATATTAAATGTGCTTTTATTGCAATGTGCATTAAAGGTGCTAGGGAAAGAGTGTGCATTGGAGCCACTTTGGCGGAATGTGCACTAGGACTGCACGACTGCCAGGCACACAATAGGTAAAAATGCTATGAATGTGTGCAGAAAACAGCAGGAAACCCCAACACTGCACCAATGGTGACCAGTGGTCCACCCTGAATTGCATCCCAGGAAGACAGAATCGGGAGCTTCTAATGAGGACAATGACGAGGTCAAGCCTTGGTATTCACCCCCTGACAGTCCCAGGCAGAGAATCCATGCCGGGCTGAACTCTACTACTTCTAATACTATTAATCATTTATATAGCGCTACAAGGCGTACGCAGCACTGAACAGAAACATATAAAAGATGGGCCCTGCTTGTCAGAGCTTACAATCCAATGAAGACAGACAATATAATAGATGAAAAAAGGGTACAAATAGGGAAAGGTAAGGAGACACAAGGAAAACAAGGTATCAGGACCCAAAAGCAGTCTCAAAGAGGTGAGCCTTTAGCATGGATTTGAAAAAGGAGAGAGATGAAGTCAGACATACAGACTCAGGTAGTTTGTTTGAGGCATAAAGAGCAGCAAGGTGAAAGGATCGAAGTCTGAAGTTGGCAGTGGAAGAAAAGGGCATAGAGAGAAGCAGGCCAGTGGAAGAGCGGAGTTCACAAGGAGGGGTGTATGGAGAGAGGAGAGGTAGTGAGGAGCAGTAGATGAATGTATTTATATGTCAGAAGGAGAAGTTTGAATTGGATACAGAAACGGAAGAGGACTCAATGAAGTGACATGAGAAGAAGGGTTGAATGAGTATATCAGGGTTGATGGAAGATTAGCTGTGCAGCAGATTCTGAACAGATTGAAGGGGAGAGAGGTGACTCAGAGGGAGACCAGCAAAAAGGAGGTTGCAATAGTTAAGACAGGAGGTGAATAAAGAGTGGATAAATGTTTAATAGTGTGTTCAGAAAGGAAGGGGTGAATTTTGTTAATGTTATAGAGAAAAAAACAACAGGTTTTAGCTATTTGTTGAATATGTGTGGAGAAGGAGGGAGGAGGAGGGTTTAGGGGGAAAAATAAGAAGTTTGGTTTTGGCCATGTTCAATTTCAAACAGCGGTGAGACATCCAGGCAGCGATGTCAGATAGGCAGGCAGAGATGCGGGCCAGGAGTGTCAGAAAAATTTCAGGTGTAGATAGATAAATCTGAGAGATCAGCATAAAAATGATACTGAAAGCCATGGGAGCAAATCAGAGCACCAAAGGACTGGGTATATAGAGAGAAAGACCCTTGGGGTACACCAAAACTGTTTGGCTGGCTTTGCAGAACTGCATTTAAGGTAGCTGGCAGGCAGATTCCTCTGAGAGCTTCCTGTGATCTTCAGGAGAGAGCAGGGGGGCAGAGGAGGAGAAAGGGGGCGATGAGGTTGTGTGAGGCTACTACATTCTTCCAGATCCTTCCAATTTCTGGCTGCTCAACAGGCTCTTATCATGATAAGAGCATGGAGCTGAACCAATTTTCCCTCCTCCTATGGTTACTGAAAAGACCGCAGTCTAGGGGAGCCTCCCACGTCACACTCAAGTGAGAGAGTCACCCTCAAGGTGGTCATGCATGAGTATTTAATCAATCTTTTCCTCTCAATCTTCAGATTTTCTTCAGAGAGGAGAAACTGTAGTTACTTAACTGTAAGAGGTGTTCTCCAGGGACAGCAAGAATCAGTCCTCACATATGGGTGATGTTGGTGCTGATGGAGCCTCATGGAAGCATCTCCCCAGCTTTCAAAGAAAGCCTTTGGGAAATGCCACCACACATGTGTGGTCCCCTTCCCACCCAAGAGTGCCATCTTACTCAGTCAGATGACATAGCTAGAGCGGACAAAAGAAGATGACAAAAATATAACAATTCCACAGGGAGGATTGAGGGTTGTGAGGATTGATTTCTGCTGTCCCTGGAGAGCATCTGATACAGGTGAGTAACTACACTTTCTCCTGGAACAAGCAGGAAGTCAGTCCTCACATATGGGACTCCCTAGCTTCAGGCTACTGAGAATCTGTAGAAAACACGGCCCAGTCGTGAGCAGCCAGAAGTGTCCAGCCTGAACAAGAAGGGTTGGAGGATAGGAATTGCCTAGATCCCGAAAAGATTATGGAGTATGGCTTGGCTGAAGGCACTGTCCTGTCGGGACCCCCTCTCTAGGCAGTAGTGAGCTGTAAAGGGGTGGACTGAGGACCAGGTAGCGGCCCGGCAGATGTCTGCCAAAGGGAAAGAGCGCAAGCTTGCAACCGAGGTCACCATAGCCCTGACATAAGAACATATGATATGCCATACTGGGTCAGACCAAGGTCCATCAAGCCCAGTATCCTGTTTCCAACAGTGGCCAATCCAGGTCATACTTACCTAGCAGTCTCCCCAAAAGACACAGGTTCCACAATGCTTGTATTGGGTCAAGCATTGATATCCTGGGTCCCTTTTTAATAATGGTTTATGGACCTTTCCTCCAGGAACTTGTCCAAACCTTTTTTAAGCCCAGCTACACTAACAGCCTTTACTACATCCTCCGGTAACAAATTCCAGAGTTTGATTACACGTTGAGTGAAAAAAATATTTTCTTTTATTAGTCTTAAATAGTTTACCCTATAGCTAGCTTCATTGCATGTCCCCTAGTCTTTCTATATTCTGATGACGTAAACAATCGATCTATGTTTACCCGTTCCACTCCGGTCATTAATTTATAGACTTCTATCATATCTCCTCTCAGCCGTCTCGTTTCCAGGTTAAAGAGCCCTAACCTTTTTAGCCTTTCTTCATAGGGGTATCCTTCCATCCCCTTTACCATTTTGGTGCCTCTTCTCTGAATCTTTTCTAACAACACTATATCCTATTTAAGATATGGTGACCAGAATTGCACACAATATTCAAGGTGCCGTCTCACCATGGAACGATATAGAGGCATTATAATATACTTTGTTTTATTTTCCTTTCCTTATACCACCTAGCATTCTATTTGCTCTCTTGGCCGCTGCTACACACTGGGCGGAGGGTTTTAACATGTTATCCACAATGACACCTAAATCTTTTTCCTGGGTGGTGGTTCCTAATGTGGAACCTTGCATCGTGTAACCATAGTTTGGGTTGTTCTTCCCTAGGTGCATAACTTTGCACTTGTCCACATTAAATTTCATCTGCCATTTCGATGCCCAGTCTTCCAATTTATCAAGATCCTCTTGCAATTTTCCACAATCCTCTTGGGTTTTAACAACTTTAAATCGTTTTGTCTCATCTACAAATCTGATAACCTCACTCGTTATTCCCTTTTCCAGGTCATTTATGAATATGTCAAAAAGCAGCGGACCCAGAACAGATCCCTGGGATACACCACTATTCACCTTTCTCCATTGGGAAAATTGGCCATTTAGCCCTACCCTCTGCTTTCTATCTTTTAACCAGTTCCTGATCCACAATAGTACACTGCCTCCTATCCCATGACTCTTTAGTTTTGCCAAAAGTCTCTGATGAGGGACCTTGTCAAAGGCTTTCTGAAAGTCCAAATACACTATATCAACCGACTCACCTTTGTCTACCTGTTTATTCACACCTTTAAAAAAACATAAGATTAGTAAGACAAGATTTTCCTTGTCTAAAGCCATGTTGGCTGTCTCCCATTAAGCCATGACTATCTACACGTTCAGCAATTTTGTTCTTTATGATGGTTTCTACCATTTTTCCCAGTACTGACGTCAGGCTCACTGGTCTGTAATTTCCCGGATCACCCCTGGAACCATTTTTTAAAATTGTTGTTACGTTCGCCATCCTCCAATCTTCAGGTATTACAGATGATTTTAATGATAGTTCACAGATTACTAATAGCAGGTCTGCAATCTTATATTTCAGTTCTTTCAACACCCTTGGATGTATATCATCTGGTCCAGGTGATTTGCTACTCTTCAGCTTATCAAATAGTTGTAATACATCTTCCCGATGTATCGATATTTCCTTCAATTCTTCCGCACCTTTAAATACCACTTCAGTCATGGGTTACATCCCTACATCTTCCTCAGTAAAGACCAAAGCAAAGAATTCATTCAGTCTCTCCGCTATCGCCTTATCACCTCTTAGTGCCCCTTTAACCCCTCTATCATCTAATGGACCAACTGACTCTCTCACAGTTTTTTTGCTAAGAATTTACTTGAAAAAGTCTTTATTACGTGTTTTTGCTTCCGCAGCAAACTTCTCAAATTCTCCCTTTGCCTGCCTTATCAATTCCTTGCATTTAACTTGCCAGTGCTTGTGCTGTTTCTAGGTTTCATTGTTTGGCTCTTTTTTCCATTTCCTGAAAGATGCTTTTTTGGCAACAACAGCCTCTCTGACCTCACCTTTAAACCATGCTGGCAGTTTTTTGGACTTCCTTCCACTTTTCTTAAAGCGTGGCATACAGCTGGTCTGGGCTTCCAAGGTAGTATTTTTCAACTACGCCCAAGCTTGATGTAAGTCTTTAACCTTTGCAACTGCTCCTTTTAGTTTTTTCTTAACTATTTTCCTCATTTTATCATAGTCTCCATTTCAAAAGTTCAACCTGGAAAAGAGACGGCTGAGGGGAGATATGATAGAGGTCTATAAATTAATGAATGGAGAGGAACATGTAAACGTAGATCGATTGTTTATGCTATGAGAATATAGAAAGACTAGAGGACATGTAATGAAGCTACAGGGTAAACTTTATAAGACAAATAAGAAAAAATATTTTTTCACTCAACGTGTAATCAAACTCTGAGCGCCACAAGGAAGATGACCTTCCAGGAAAGGTAACACAAATGGCAGGTAGCCAGAGGTTCAAAAGGCAGCTTGGTGAGCTGCGTCAAAACTTTGTTGAGGTCCCATTCTGGTGGGAGTGGGCAGATGGGAGGCTTAGAGAGCAGAAGACCCTGCATAAAATGAGTAATGAGGGGCTGCGCAGAAAGAAGTTTGCCCTCTATGGAATGATGGTGCGCCGAGAGCATGCTCAGGTGCACTCTGATGGAGTTGGACTTAAGTCCAGTTTGCGAAAGGTGAAACAAGTACTGCAGCACTGTGCACCTGGCAAAAGGATGGGTCAACCCGTTGCTCTACACACCACACTGAGAATCTGTTCCATTTGAAGGCTGTGACAAGGCAGAGCTGTCAGAGCACAAGAAAAAGGCTTTTAAACAAACTTTTTCCTCTGAACCTGCCAGGAATACAGGGCAGCTGAGGGTTAAAACCTCAGCGCACAGAGTTGCAGGGCAGGAGAGAAAAGAAAGGGAGCCACACCTTAGCTCTAGGCTGACAGGGAGAGCTAGCCAACCAGGGAAAGGGGTGGACTCTCACCTGATTGGACAAACCACTCCACTTAACCAGGAAGTGGTAGGTTCAGGAGGAGGAGCCCGATCTGCAGGATCAGCCCGAGCAGCAGGATCACCAGGATCAGCTGGATCAGAGAGGAGATCAGACGAGGAACGCAGAGAGCTACAGGAGGAAGGAAAAAGGCAAGATAGGAACTTACCTTTGGCAAAGCCAGAAAAAGGGGACTCCAGGAGTGCAGATATAGCCTTGGAGTCAGGCATTCTTGGCAGAGGAACAGAAACAGAATCCTTATCCAAAAGGGGCCGAGCTCAGAGCAAGCAGGACCAGCTGGGATCCAATTACCTAGACCATTGCCAGCCACCTTGCAGAGAGAGAGCCACGTCTCTGGGGAAACAGCCGAGAATCCTCCCAGGAAGGGATTGCCCACAAGAAAAGCTGAACCAGGTCAGAAAAACTTATAAGCCTTTTAAACAGAATATAGAGTCTGTGTCAGAAAGAGACAGAAGTAATTCCCCTGATAGTTTACCTTGCAATATTGGCAGGGAACGTGGTAGAACTTGTAAGCTAGAAGCCAGCACAGGTGCACGTCAGCTAGCTCATAATTGGCAGCAGCGTGATTCAAGCACAGATACTGAGCTGGAGGAATGGGAGATTGGTAGAGTCCCTGAAAAACCTAGTTACAAGAAACACGTAGTTCCTCAACAGGGAATAAGGTACAGGAAAAAGGAAGAAGGAAGAAATCCTTATGCCCAGCTCTTCAAGAGGCTGAATAAACAAATATCCTTACAAGACTGCAGGACAGGCAGTGAGAGGGGAGAAAAGCAGATACAAGATCTTCTCCACCATTTAAGAGCCCTAGACTCGAATAGGCCAGATAGCCAAGGAGCTCAACTCAGCGACGAAGAATCCATGCAAACTGACATCCCATTGTCTGATCACAGTAGCTCTGAGATGGAATGCGGGATTTGCCAGTGTGACTTTTAAATGTACAGCTTAAACAGAAGCAATGTTTTAAGGCTGTTTTAAAAGCATGTAGAGAATAGAGTTTAAGTACAGACAAGAAGTTGTCTGACTGCTGATACTAGTGAAGTGCATAATTCTAAGGCTTGAACTGAATTATCCATGTGAAGGTGGAAGAGGAAAACCACACTTGTTGGAAGTTCTTTATTGAATGCCTTGAATGAGTATCGCTGTTAAGAAAGTCTACAGTTGTTTTGGACTACAGTAACCTGAGAAGTATCAGGGAACATTGGTACAGGACTTTATTTGCTTTATTCATGTTGTTATCCTTAAATATCTGTTCTGGGGTGAAGAAAACCTGCTGGGAACAATAAACCTATTGTTTACCTTCAAATTGCTTTGGCTGTGATCACTGGGCCTACAACTACAATTTTGCTCAACCAGAGAACAGCGATAACAAAGTAACATACACGACGCTGTAACCAAATACACTGCGTCACAAGTTGGTGTAATTGGTAAGACGAGGCGTCACAAGGCCTAGGCCCATCTCGTGCAGTTCTTACAAGAGGCCAGGAGGACTTCTTCCACCTCCCTTGGGAGGTTGAAGGGTGCTAAGGCTACCTGTTCAGCAGCCATGCTGTTAATGTCAGGGATCCAAGGTTGGGGTGAAGAAGGATGCCCTCCTGCTGGGTCAGTAGCCCCGGGGCTTTCACAAAAGGGACTGGGAGTTCCATCGAGAGGCGGAGCAACAGGGGAAACCAAGGCTGCCTGGGTCACTGCAGGGCCACTAGAATCATGGAACCTTGCCCCACAGGACCTTGAAGAGGGTTCGGGCGATTAGTGGTGTAGGAGGGAAGGCATACAAAATACTCTCTGCCCATGAGATGAGGAAGGTGTCCAACACTACCTGGGATGGGTGCAGCTGGGGACAGCAGAAGTGGGGCAGCTGAACATTGGTTGGGCTGGCGAAGAGGTCTAGACTTGGGCACCAGCGTTGGAAGAGCCACTGTGCCACCCTGGGATCTGGTCGCTATTCGTGCGGCTGGAGAACCCTGCTCAGTCTGTCCACTAGGGCATTGTCCTGGCCCGGGAGGTATATCGCCCTGAGGAGCATTCCCTGACTAATTTATTTATTTATTTAGACAGATTTGTATGCCACCTTATCCTTCAATCAAGGTGGCACGTCACATCATAATTGGAGGGTTACATTTAACTTTAGGGTATGTGTAAACATTTAGATTTAATTGCGTATAAGCAGAGGGCTAGGGCCTTCTGACAGGAGGCGGTAAGATCCCATGCCCCCTTGCTTGTTCAGGTAGAACATCATGACCTGGCTGTCTATTTGGACTAGCACCAATTGGCTCCGTAGACAGTGGTGGAAGACCTTGGTTGCTAGAAAAATGGTCCTGAGCTCCAGCAAGTTAATCTGATGCTGGCTCTCCACCAGGGACCAGTTACCCTGAGTACGGAGTTCATTGCAATGGGCACCCCAGCCCAGTAGGGAGGCGTCTGTGGTGAGCACCCTCTGGGGATTTGGAACTGGAAGGGCATGCCTTCCTGCAGGTGCTATGTGGTCTGCCACCAGCTGACAGGACACTAAGACCTTTTCCCAGAGCCTGCCTTTGGCTTGTGTCCACTGGGAGCGGAGACACCACAGTGCCGCCTGCATGTGGAGGTGGGCATTGAAATAACATGGACTGTGGACGCCATGTGGCCCAGTAGGTGGAGCATGGAGCACACCGACACTGCGTGATGGTGTTGCACCTCGATGTCTAGAGCCCAGAGGTGACCTGCCCTATCCAAGGGAAGAAAGGCCCTGGCCTGAAGAGTGTCAAAGTCAAGCCCCTATGAACTCCAAGTCCTGCGTTGAAGTGAGGTGAGACTTAGGGTGGTTAATCATGAACCTCAGATGCTGCAGGACATTGATAGTGCCGGCCGTGTCTTGTTGTATCTCGGTGGCCAAGTCCCCTTTTACAAGCCAATCGTCCAAGTATGGAAAGATGAAGGCTCCTTGGAGACGGAGGTGGGCGGCATTTGGTGAAGAGTCTTGGCACAGAGGCTAGACCAAAGGGTAGTGCCCTGTACTGGTAGTGAACCTTAAGTACTGCCAGTGACTGGGATGAATGAGGTTGTGGGTGTAAGTATCCTTTAGGTCCAAGGAGCATAGCCAATCTCCCTGCTGGAGGTAGGGCAGCAATGTTCCAAGGGAGAGCATCTTGAACTTCTCCCACAACAGGAAGTTGTTCAGGTTTTGCAAGTCCAGAATGGGCCTTAACCACCTGTTCTTTTTGGGACCAGAAATTTTCAGGAGTATAACCCCTTGCCCTTGAGGTGATGGGGTATTGGCTCCATCGCTCTGTTCCTGAGGAGGCCTGTGAGTTCCTGCAGTAGCAGAGCCTGGTGCAGGGGAGTTCTAGGGGGCTCTCCTGGAAAGAAAGGGAGAGTCTGGTCCAAGTGAAGGAGGTAGCCTTCTCTGAAAACTTGGAATGCCCAGGAGTCAGTGGTGATGGCAGGCCACCGATGGGTGAAAAGAATCAGATGACGCCTGTTGGCAGCTACTCCCCCATGGGTGGAGAGGCTATGTTCAGGGAGTCATAACCCTGATCCAGCCTGGGCAGGAGCCAGGGTCTGGGGCTTGGAGCCCTTAGGCTAGCGCGGGCCTTGGCCCACTCCCTTGCCCTAGTGACCCTGTTGTGGGGTCTGGGGGGCCTGGTATTGGGGGTAGCCTTGATAAGGTTGGCCCTTTCTCTGAAAAGAGGGCCTCTTCCCTGATGGTTTCTTCTTAGGAAGGGTGGAAGTCTTCCTGGAGAGCTGAGTCATAGTGAGGAACTTGGTCTCGATCTCTGCCACCCTTTCCTCCATCGGTTTGCTGAAAGAGTAGTTACTCACCTGTAACAGGTGTTCTCCAGGAGCAGCAGGAATCAGTCCTCACATATGGGTGACGTCGGCGTCGACGGAGCCCCCATGCGGAGCATTTCCCAACATTTCAAAGAAAGCCTTTGGGAATGCAGGCACGCATGTGCGGTCCCCTTCCCGCCCAAAGGTGCCATCTTGCTCAGTCTAATGACATAGCTAAAAGACAGCACGAAAAAGAAAATGAACTATATACAACTGCAACTCCAAGGGGAGGAGGGAGGGTCGTGAGGACTGATTACTGCTGCTCCTGGAGAACACCTGTTACAGGTGAGTAACTACTCTTTCTCCAGGACCAAGCAGGAAGTCAATCCTCACATAAGGGTGACTCCCTAGCTCTGGGCTACCAGGAACCCAGGCTGAAAAATAGAGCTCCCTCTAGAGCCTCAGCAACAGTGAGAGAATCTTCTTGGAGACCACACCTGAACAGTAGCCCAACACCAGGGCCAGTGGGGAGGAGTTGCCTAAACCTCAAAGAGATTACGGAGTACCGCTTGCCCGAAAGCACTGTCCCTACGGGACTCCCTCTCGAGGCAGTAGTGGTCCGCAAAAGTCTGGCTTGAAGACCAAGTAGCGGTCCGGCAGATGTCTGCCAACGGAACAGAGCGGAAGTGAGCTACTGATGCGGCCTTCGCCCTGACCCGGTGGGCCATGACTCGACCCTCCAGGGAGAGTCCGGCTGCCCTGTACGCCCAGGCGATACAGTCTGCCACCCAGATGGACAACGTACGCTTAGTGACAGGCAACCCCAATTTATTAGGGTCAAAGGAAATGAAGAGCTGAGAAGCCCTTCTATGCCCCTGCGTACGTTCAAGGTAAAAGGACAGCGCCCTTCTACAATCCAGGGTATGCAAGACAGTCTCTGCCCTACTGGCGTGCGGCCTGGGAAAGAACGTTGGAAGTACCACCTCCTGGTTGAGGTGGAAGGAGGACACTACCTTTGGAAGGAACTTAGGATGAGTCCGCAAGACTACCCTGTTCCTATAGAACCTGGTATACGGCCTATCCGAGACCAAGGCCTGAAGCTCACTCACCCGCCTAGCCGAGGTGAGTGCCACAAGGAACAACACCTTCCAGGAGAGGAAACTTAAATGGCAGGTTGCCATCGGCTCAAAAGGTGGGCAAGTCAGTTGCTGCAAGACCACATTGAGATCCCACTCAGTGGCCGGTGGACGAATAGGAGGCTTAAGCAGCAGCAGGCCTCTGAGAAAGCGAGACACCAGAGGGTGGCCTGAGAGAGACTGTCCATCCACCGGCGAGTGGTGAGCTGAGAGGGCACTGAGGTGAACCCAGACAGAGTTGGACTGAAGTCCTAGGTTGGAAAGGTGGAGCAGGTATTGCAGCACCACCTGAACAGAGCAGGAGAAGGGGTCCTCTTGCTGTTGAGAACACCAAGTAGAGAACCTACGCCACTTCAAAGCATAGGCCTTCCTAGTGGAATGCTTCCTGGAGGCCAACACCACCTCTTCAACCTCCCTTGACAGGAGAGAAGTAGCAAGGACTAGCCTTTCAGCAGCCAGGCCATCAAATTGAGGGATTTGAGGTTGGGATGCAAGAGGGACCCCTGATCCTGAGTCAGAAGGTCGGGTTGCAACCCCAGAGGAAGTGGAGCATCCACTGCCAACTGCAGAAGAAGAGGGAACCACGGCTGCCTGGGCCACCTGGGGGCTATCAGGATCACCGTGGCTCGGTCCTGCTGGATTTTGAATAGAGTCGGGGCCACCAGAGGTGTGGAAGGAAAAGCATACAGCAGGCTCCCTGACCAGGGGATCAGGAATGCATCTGGCGCTGTTCTCAAGGGATGTGGTTGCCTGGAACAGAACCTGGGAAGTTGCCTGTTCAGCGGACTGGCAAAAAGATCCATGGTCGGAAGACCCCACTTCAGAAAGATCTGTTGAACTACCAGAGGATCCAACTGCCACTCGTGAGGCTGCAGGAGTCTGCTTAGCCTGTCTGCCAGGTAGTTTTCCTGGCCTGGGAGGTAGACTGCCCTGAGGGTCATGCCCTGAGTGACAGCCCAGGAGCAGAGAGCTTGTGCTTCCAGGCACAGAAGTCTGGATCCTGTGCCTCCCTGCTTGTTGACGTAGAACATAGCCACCTGGTTGTCCGTCTGAATCAGGACAGACTGATGAGACAGGATCTGAGAGAAAGTCCGTAAGGCTAGTCGAATGGCCCTCAATTCCAACAGATTGATCTGCTGGGTGGCCTCCCACAGAGACCACAGGCCTTGGGTGCAGGCTCCCTGGCAGTAAGCCCCCCAGCCCTGCAGGGAAGCATCGGTTGTCAGTACCTGAGTGTGTGGGGATGCCTGAAAAGGAACACACCTGACCAGATTTGGGAGATGCCTCCACCAATGTAAGGAGTCCACCAAGAGTTTGGACACCTTTATTCTGTCTGACAATTTCCCTGTGGCCTGCAGCCACTGCGCCCTAAGGTGCCACTGAGCCGGCCTCATGTGTAGCCGGGCATGTGGGGTGACATGCACTGTGGAAGCCATGTGACCTAAGAGCCGGAGGAAGTGTCTGGCCGAGATCAGAGAGTTCGCCCAAAACTGGCCGGTCAACTTTATCAGCCTGTGAGCTCTGTCCACAGGCAAATAGGCCTTTGCATGGATGGTATCCAACCTTGCCCCTATGAATTCCACGTTCTATGAGGGGACCAAAGTGGGCTTTGGGAAGTTTATAACGAACCCCAGGTGCTGAAGCAGGGATATGGTTCTGCAGGTGGCCTGCCTGGCCTCTTGTGGAGACTGGCCCCTGATCAACCAGTCGTCCAGGTAAGGGAACACAAAGATCCCCTGGTTCCTGAGGTAGGCCGCAACCACTGCCAGGCATTTTGTAAAAACCCTGGGGACGGAGGTTAGGCCAAAAGGAAGCACTCTGTACTGGAAGTGCTTTCCTCCCACCACAAATCTGAGGAATTGTCTGTGACTTGGATGGATGAGGATGTGAGTGTAAGCATCCTTCAGGTCTAAGGAGCATAGCCAATCTCCCTGCTGGAGGTAGGGCAGTAAGATCCCAAGGGTAAGCATCTTGAACTTGTTTAGATTTCTCAGGTCGAGGATGGGTCTGAGGTCTCCTGTTCTTTTTGGTACCAGGAAGTACCTGGAGTAGAAGCCCTGCCCTTCCAGGTGGTGAGGCACCGGTTCCACCGCCTGGTCCCTTAGTAGACCTTCCAACTCCTGAAGGAGTACGTTTCTGTACAGAGGGGGTCTTGGAGGCTCCCCTGGAAAGTAGGAGGGGGGTATCTGGGTGAAGTGGAGCAGATAGCCCCTTTCAATGATGCTTAACACCCAAGTATCCCCTGTGATGGCTGGCCACCTGTCTGCGTACAGGGTCAGCCGACCTCCTGTGCCCTGGAGAGGAGGAGAGGCTATGCTGGCATAGTCAAAAAACCCCTCCCTGCTGAGCAAGAGCCGGAGTAGGAGGCTTGGGGGCCTTCTGCCTATGGGGCCCATGCCCCTGCCCCTTGGCCTGCTGGCCCTGTTGGGGAGCTGCAGAGGCCTGGTAGTGAGGGTAGGTTTTGTAGGCAGTGGTCTTCCTCGGGTAAAAGGTCTTTTTTCCTGAGCCCTTCTTCTTCTGAGAAGGGGCAGAGGTCTTCCTGGACAGCCTTGTCCGGGTAAGAGTCTCGGTCTCGAGTTCTGCAGCCTTTTCGGCCATGGGCTTGCCAAAGAGGTTTTCACCTTGGCAAGGGACATCGACCAACTTGTCCTGTACCCACAGCTCGAGGTTCGAGGATTGTAGCCAGGCCTGGCGGCGTGCACCGATGCCGGCCCCTGCTACACGGGCCAAAGCCTCAAATCCATCGTAGGCTGCTCAAAATATAAACTTCGAGCACTCTCGAATACCCAAAGACAAGGCCTTGAACCTCTGCAAAGGCTCCTCGGACAGACCAGCAGAGAACCCGGCAATCTCCTTTGCCAGGTCTCAAAGGTACATGCCCATGTACAGCTGGTAGGTCTGGACACAGCAAGCAAGCATAGAGCCCTGGAAGCACTTTCTACCGAGGGCATCCGGGAGGCACCGAGGAGTGCATCTTCTGACTCTTCAGCCGATGCATGGCTGATTCCACAACCATGGAATGGTGTGGTAGCTGTGCCTTTTGAAACCCAGAGTTCTTGCGGACTCGATAGATGGAATCGACCCGCTTGCTTAGAACCGGCATCGAAGCCGGCGCCTCCCACATGCGGAAGAGCAACCGCTCCAGCATCGGAGGAACTGGGACAGTAAAGGCCTCCTTGGGAGGAGAGTCATACTGCGGAGCCTCGAGCTCCTTGGCTCGAGGCTCCTCCTCGGGGTCCGCATGGAATGCCAGTGCCTTGGCCATGTCCCTCACGAAATCCGAGACCCTGGTATCCTCCGGGAGGGACCTTGTCCGAGACTCGGAACCCGGTGAGTCCGAAGGGACGCACCAAGTCCGGAAGGTGTCAGGGGACTCCTCCTCCTCCATTTCCCACTCTGATTCCTCCAAGGAGGAATCGAGCGGCTCTGAGTGGGCGGGCACCAACGCCATCCGCCCGGACGCCGAGGGAACCAGCGTCGATGACCTCGGTCCCGAACGGGAGGCCAAGGGTGACCTCAGCCGAGGATCGACTCGAGTTCGCATGGTCTCGAGGATCAGCTCGGCCTCCAGGGTCGACTTGGATGTCGATGTCCCAGTGGTCGGGGCAGATGCGCCGGTGAGACCGGCGATCAGCACCCGCTGCTGCTCCATGAAAGCAGACAATCTGCTCTCCAAGGCCGTCAACCTGAGTCCGAGCTCAGGAGACCCAGCAGCCTCCGACTCGGGCCCCGACGGCGGCTCCCCTGGAGGAGAGTCCACGAGGACTACAGTACTCACATGATTCGGGGCCTCCAACTCTACACGAGGATGCTTCGCAGGCCTCTCCGACTCCGAAGACCCGGGACTGCGATCAGGGCTATGCGACCTGGCCCTCAAGGAGCCAAGAGCATCCACCGATGCCGCCCTCGCGGGTTTCTTCTTCCTTCGGTGCTCCCTCGAGGGGGACTCCCTTTCAAAGGAGCCCCGACGATGCTCGGGGTCAGACTCCCGAGACGTCGAGGCCTCTGACGAAGTCAGGACCCGTCCAGAGGCAGATTCAGAGAAGATCCTCTCACGCTGGTGCTGACGGCTCCGTAATGCCTTGGAAGACATTTTGCCACAGGGACTACATACAGTGGAATCATGGTCTGGCCCCAGGCACCAGAGGCAGCAGTCGTGTGTGTCGGTGAGAGACATCAGTTTCTTGCACCGATCACACTTCTTAAAGCCACTGGCAGCCATCGGGGGAAAAAGGGCCACTGCAAGATCAAAAAATTGGGCTGCCAGGGAAAAGAAAAAAGGCGCGAACGCAGTCTCTAAGGACAAAAAATGAAAAAAGACACCCAGGCTCGGCACCAGTGTACCGAGTCCAGGCAGGAAAGGAACCGACGTCGAACTGAAGAAAAAACTCGACCCAACGCAGAGAAATCAACTTTTTTCACGGGTGACAAGGACAGGCATCCATAGGGCTCCGCAGAAAAAAGAAGAATGAGCAAGATGGCACCTTTGGGCGGGAAGAGGACCGCACATGCGTGCCTGCATTCCCAAAGGCTTTCTTTGAAAGCTGGGGAAATGCTCCGCATGGGGGCTCCGTCGACGCCGATGTCACCCATATGTGAGGACTGACTTCCTGCTTAGTCCTGGAGAAGAGATTTTCCGCGAGGCAGGGGACATCAAGGAGTTTCTCTTGGATCCACTGCTCGAGGTCTGATGCCTGGAGGCAGGCCTGGTATTGAGCGCCAATGCCTGCGGTGGCCACCCTGGCATTTGACTTGAAGCCATCGTAGGCGGCTCGGGACATGTACTTCGAGCACTACCCAATGCACTTCATGAAGGTTTGGAATCGCCGGAGGAGATCCCCACAGACACCCGCCAAGAAACCTTTGAGTTCCTTTGCCAGGTCTCGGAGATACATGTCGATATACAGCTGGTAGGTTTGAATTCGGCAACCCAGCATTGAGCCCTGTTAGCATTTGCATCCGAGGGCTTCAAGGGGGTGGGACTCCCTGCCCGTAGGTACAGGAATGAGTCTTCGGGCTCTTCTGCTGGAGCATGGTCGACTCTACCACCATAGAGGTGTGTTGGAGTTGTGCATTCCTGAAGCCGGGACCCCGCTGGATCCGGTACATAGTATTGAGGCGTCAGCTAACTATTGGTACCAACGCCAGTGTCTCCCACATTTGGAGGAGTCGCCGCCCAAGGATGACAGGGACAGGGTCCGTCAGGGCCTCCTTGGATGGAGCCTCATACTGGAGGATTTCAAGCTCCTCCATGCGAGGGTCCTCCTCGACTCCATTGTGAGGGACAAGGCTTTCACCATGTCTCGAACAAACTCGAGGAATGATGTGTCCTCAGGCAGAGACTGGCACCGCGATGCCAGGGGAGACAGGTCCGATGGGAGATCGCAGCATTTACGCGTCTCCGGGGATGCCTTGTCCTCTGACTCCCAGTGAGAGTACTCAGTCAAGGACTCAAGGACCGATGACACCTGGGGTGCTGGGCCCGGATCGGGGCCTCGGTGACCCACAATGGCTGCTTGGCCAGAGCCGCAAGTGCTTGCCGGTGAGTATCGTGCTCCCGAGGACTGGGAGTGCGATTGAGACCTATGCCAAGGATCAGCTTGAGGCTCCAGGCTCTCGAGGATCATTTTGGCGGCCCAGGGAATCCTCAAGATTGAGGTTCCTATAGTCAGCATGAGCACCAGAGAGGCCAGGAGTTGATGCCTGCTGCAAGGCAAGGAAGGCAGTGACTCTGCATTCCAGCGCCATCATCCTGGCTTCCCAGTCAGGAGCTGCAACCTTCGACGCGGACACCGAGGTTACCGGATCTGGCATCGGTGAGAGGGAGTCCTCGATGGGACAGGCCTCGGGGGTCCAGGAACCATCACTGGAGGCCTCAGCTTCTGTTCGGGAAACCTTTGCTGGCCGTTCCCGTTCTGACTCCTCGGATACTCTCCTCAGACTGTGGGACTGGGCATGGGACTTGCCCTTTGTGTCCGAGTCCCAGGATGAAGTTCTCAAGGATTTCTTCTTCTTCTTGCATTCCCAATCTGGGGAACCCTTGTCAGAGTGTCCACGTAGCCGATCGGGCGCTGTGGGGGCTTTACACAACTTGGATACCAGGGTAGAATCTGACCTGTGGAAGATGTCGTCTTGCTTTTGCTAACGATGCTGGATGGCCTTCGCAGACATCTTTTTGCATACGGTGCAGACCTCTGGGTCATGGTTGGCACCTAGACACCGGAGGCAGCAGTCGTGTGTATCAGTGAGGGACATGTTTTTTGCGCACCGATCACACTTTTTGAACCCACTGGCCATTGGAGCAAAAAGGACTCTTGTGAGGTCAAAGACCCTCAACGCGGCCAGTGGATAGAAAAAGGCGCAAAATCACGCTGGAAAAAAAACAAAAAATGGGTCCGAGACTCAATGCCAGGGCAACCGGGCTCGGAGGTGGGAAAGGGATCGGTGCTAACCGGAGAAAGAAAAGACAGTTTAATGCACAAAAGATCAACTTTTTCCGGGGGAAAAAATGGATGTCTGTTGGGCTACATGGAAAAAAGGAGACTGAGTAAGATGGCACCTTTAGGCGGGAAGGGGACCACACATGCGTGATGGCATCTCCCAAAGGCTTTGAGAGCTGGGAAGATGTTTCCATGGGGCTCCATTGGCGCCTACGTCACCCATATGTGAGGACTGACTTTCTGCTTGTTCTACATCTGCTGGAGACAAAGAAATACTGAAGGGATCTCTGCTGGCTGAGTGAATACAGGCATAGGAGTGATGTCATTGAAACCTGGGCTTTTCATTGGTTCTTTGTCTCCACCAATCTGCTGGTAAGGGAACACAACCCCCTTGTCTGGACTGGTCTAGGAGGATGATATGGAAACATAACTGACAAGAAGCCTGTTAACAAGAATTACTGTTCTGATATAAGAGAAAAAAAGCCCCATAAAAATGACAATAGATTTTTGCTAGGGATCTGAAACCATGCACTGCCATTATATAGGAGTATATATTGATTTATTATCATTTTGAATGTCTAAGAGCTTTTGCTGTATGCAATACTATGAGGTGTTAGACTGAAATCTATTCAATTTATTTCACTCCAAAGCTGTGGAATGCCATGCCCTTAGTCCCTCATTTGATGAAGTTCAAGTTGCTTTTTCATAAAAAAGTCAGTTCCTTCCTGTTTATTAATGTTTTTGTCTGATTTCTTAGTTCATAGCTAGATCTTCATAGTTGGCGGCAGATTTCTGTATGATGATGAAGACAGGAATGTATGGGGGATGAAATCTCTGAGGAAATTTGGGGAATGGGGAGGCAGGGGAATATAAAACATTTTTGACCCTATATAAATGCTCAACTATTATTTATTATGTGTTGAATTAAAACCTTTGTATTTGTTGTGTTAAACTTTGTAACTCACTTGAGGCCAAAATGGGTGAAGTGTGGAATCAAGTCTGTGGAGATAAATAAATAAATTTAAAGCACAACTGTACTGATATTTACTGTTTACAAAATATATAATGTGCATTCATGACCTAAGAGTCACGTTCCAGATTCACAGTCCTAGGAGCATATTTACTAAGATGCCTATGACTGTGCCACTAAAATAGTACCGACTTCCACATTAATATTTGTGGTGTGTATGTCCATCCCCTTTCGATAGCATGATGCTAATGCACAGCACTGCACTAGCTGGCACATGGATGCACCCACTGAGGTGGTGTTAGGTGCATCTGCACTAATGGCAACAGGCACAGTTAGTGTGCATCCATAATGCCCACACTAATTGTGACATGCCATCAACTCCGATGTTACATCCCTAACCTGTTCAGTCCCCACTCAATCACATGCTGATGGATTAGCATAGGATTTTTACAGCAGGGTCCTTAGCGCATGTCAAACCCTACACTACATGCCCCTAAATGTTCTAAGGGGCCCTTTTACAAAGTGTGCTACACAGTTATCATGGTTTTTGGTGTGCACTAACCATGAGCTGTTGCCTGTGCTGTTAGTGAGTGGCCATGACAGCGTACGCTGATTCCTGCGCCCCACTCATTAGAGTGGGAAATGGGTGAGCTACGGGCAGAGAGTGGGTGTGGTGAGTACTGTGCGCTAATGGCATGTCCTGCAAATAATATGGGTGCAATTTCCTACAGATCAATGGGTGAAGTTAACTGTACCCACAGTACTGGCAACCTGTGTTACTGAATGTCGCCACATATTACCTATTGGGGAAATGTTGCCACGCCCCCAACAGGTAACACTTTTCACTTAACACACCTTGGTTTTGCACACTAAAGGCGAGTTAGGTGCAAAACCAGGGTCCCTAAGTTAGCTAAGCTAGCAGCTTGAACAGCTTCAATTTCAAGGTCATAAAATCACTGTACATGCAAACCATAGGTCTTACTATTTGCAAAATATTTGTGTTTTATGGACATTGAATGCAAGAGATTTTTATATAAATAAGGACTCTTATATTTATCATTGTTAGACTTCTTTAATAAATAGCTCTATTATTTGCCTAAAATTTTTCTATTACTATTTCACGTCCTACTGGTGACTGCAAAAGGTGGCAGATGCAACAATACTATTATCAATGTCTTTCAAAAATAATACTTAATATGATCTAAACAACATTAAAAGAAATGTTGGCATTATTATAAAATATATGAATAAAAATATAAATTCTTCATTTTGTTAGATCCATTTCAAGATGTAGGGATTGCTAATGGATATAAACAAGTTTAAAAGAGATGAAAAAACTCTTTAGTTGCAGCACAAACATATCTTTCATTCTTTCTCAGAATACATCACTAAGAAAGGAATGATAATAGGATTTTCAAAAAAAATTACCAAATAGTGATACTGAAGGGTTGTTACTAACATGTAATAAGGAGAAAATGCATGTTTTTTTGCCAAATAACATGCATTAAGTGGCAAACTTTTAGCCACGTTTTTATCCCAATGCAAGTTAAATTATAAGATGTCAAGTGTGAAAATGAATGCAAAGCAGCTTATTATTACACAAAGAGGCACATTCCAAATGGGCCATCCAGTGCAATCTGGGATATGAAAGCCAGAACGTCTGAAAAGAAACGCAGGCACGTGCAAGTTCAGGCACAATTCCAGAAATGTGGACATGCCCGATATGATGTGTATCAAATGTCTATATAAACATCCCCAGGAGAGTATTTCAGAATCAAAATGTCTAACAGCATAACGGTTAGAGTGGTGGCTTAAGAGCTGGGTGGCCAGGGTTCAAATCACAGTGTGGGATTTTGTAATTTAAAGCTAGTCACTTAATTCTCCATCTTCTCTGCACTCTCTAGATGTTTTAAGGTGAACAGGAATAAACATGCACTTGCCTGCAGATGGCTCTGCTGCTTCTGAGATCGAATGGGGGTGTATAAGTCTATTGTCCCTCCCCAGACACGCCTCCGTCACACCCCCATACCTACTTAAATGTCCCCGTATTGGAAATGTCTGCGAATGTCATTTGTGGAATGGTTACGGAGACGTGTCCATGATTTCGATATCCAAGTGCATTTCTGCAGATATCCAAACCATGACTAAACCTTTTAGAATGACCCTCAAAATGAATAATGCATCTTGTGTTTGACCTTGAAAGCTGCATTATTCATGGAAAGATAATGCCAGCTTTGAGCTGCCATTATATTTCCTCCCCAGAAACGCTGGGCCAATAACACACAGCCTGATACCATCAAGGTGTCTCTTAGAATGGTGAGTGCTGTTGGAAACAGCTTGCCCACCCCAATCCCTCCCCTACGTATCCACCAATCCTCCCTAAACAAGAACCTCCTACTTCTTGATCCCTAAACAAAAATCCCCCCAAACATGAACCATCACCCAATCTCCTCAATAGAAATCCCCCAAACATGAACCTTTCCATCCCCCAAAACCACAAATAGGAAGGCCCCCCCTGCCCAATGAACCTTCCCATCCCCATTCTGCTTGGCACATACTAGGGATTTCCCTGGTGGATGTGTGGAGGGGAGTCATTGACATATGGGTTCAAAATGGCACTCAATTCCCCCTAGCAGTAATCTCTCAGAACTATCACTATGGATCAAACTGTCCGTACTGCAAGAATACTGCTGGGAGGATCTGGGCACCATTTTGAACCTGGGTAATAATAGGATAGGAATGACCAGAGAGGTGAAATTAGACTTACCTGCTAATTGTTGTTCCTTGAGGAACTCCAGTCTAGTCCCGAACCTCTAGGGTTTTGCTCCTCCTACAGCAGCTTGGAGACTGAGAAACGTCATGCTTTTGATGACACTGGTATAAAACCCACAGGAACCGCCTCCTCACTCCAGTAACCTATTGACAAAGCAGACTCACCGGAGCAACAATTAAGAAGAAATACTACTATCAAAACGGTAACTAACTCAACTATTAACTTGTAAAAAGGAGAAAAAACTATGGCTTCTTCTCTTCTCCATCATTATAATATCTATTGCCCATTCGTGTAGGTCTGCCCTCCCCCCATTAAGGAGGATCTGGACCCTACCAGAATCCCCAACCTTTTCAACCTCCCCCTATGGACTACAGCCCTCACAGCTGCTCCTCCAGCTTACCTGTGAAATATCTCTTGCTTCAGGCCACAGTCCAGACGAAAATACTAGGGGGGATACGGGACTAGACTGGAGTTCCTCAAAGAACAACAATTAGAAGGTAAGTCTAATTTCACCTTCCTTATCGTCCCTCCAGTCTAGTCCCAAACCTCTGGGGATGTAACAGAGCAGTGAAAGAAGTCAACGGGAGGGACCTGCTAGACCAGCCTGAAGCACAGCTGATCCAAAACAGGTATCCCTTTCTGCCTTAACATCTAGACGGTAATGTTTTACAAAGGAATTAAAAGATGACCAGGTAGCCGCCTTACAAATTTCAACCGGTGGCACTAAGCTGTACTCAGTCCATGACGCCACTTGTGCCCTAGTCAAATGAGCTCTTAGGCCCTCTGGAATGATCTTGCATGCAATCGCCTGTTTAAGCCATCTTACAATGGAAGCTTTTGATGCTGCTTACCCCTTTCTCGGTCCCCCAAAGAGGACAAACAGCCTATCCAATCTGCGGATACCTGCTGTTCTTCGGATATACTTCTTTAGAGCCCGACGAACATCTATAATAGATGAAACTTCTCCGAAGATGTAGCGTCACCAGCTCCACTGAAAACCGGTAACGAGACAACCTGATTCACATGAAAGACTGATATTACTTTGGGCAAAAAGGATGGCACTGGCCTCAAAACTACCTCTGTATCATAAAAAGACAGAAAAGGCTTTCAACAAGACGAAGCCTGCAACTCCAAAATTATTCAAACCAAACATATCGCCACCAAAAATACCACTTTGAGAGTAAGATCCTTTAGAGATGCTCTAGACAAGGGCTCAAAAGGCTCTCGTACCAACGCCTGCAGAACCAAATGGAGATCCTACTTTGGAACATGTCTACATGGTGGCCTCAAAAGAGACACTGCCCTCAAAAAACATTTAATATCTGGGTGACCTCCCAGCGCCTCACCTTTTACCTTTCCTCTATAACAGGATATCGCCGCCAACTGCACTCTTAAGGACGCCGTCGCTAAGCCTTTCTCAAAACCCCCTTGTAAGAAAGCTAGAACCTGCGGCACCAAAGCTCTCAACGCTTCTACCTTCCTGTTTACACACCATGCCTCAAACACCCGCCAGATACGAACGTACGCTAACGAGACAGATCTCCGCCATGCCTTCAACAAGGTAGAAATTACTGCTCCGGAATATCCCCTTGCTCTCAACCTCGCCCTTTCAAGAGCCATGCCATAAGCGAGAATTGATCCACTTGAGGCATGTACAGCGGACCCTGAGATAGCAGGTCCCTCTGAAGAGGCAGATGCCATGGCTTCTCTACTACTAGCTTCCTGAGATCCGCATACCAAGGCCTTCTTGGCCAATCGGGCGCGATCAAAATCACTTGTCCTCTGTGACTCTCTATGCGTTGCAACACCTGACCTATTAACACCCAAGGTGGAAGCACGTACAGGAGTTGCTCCTCTGGCCACGTCTGAATGAGAGCATCTAGGCCTTCCGACATTCTCTTCTGCCTTCTGCTGAAGAACCAATTGACCTTTGCCGATTGGAAAGTCGCCATCAAATCCATCACTGGCGTCCCCCAGCTCCGAACCAAACTCTCAAACACTTCCGGATGGAGAACCCATTCCCCTGGATCCACTTTTACTCGACTCAAGAAATCAGCCTCCACATTGTCCACGCCTGCGACATGCGCTGCCGACAACGCCAGCAGATGCACTTCGGCCCAATCGAACAGTTGCTTGGCCTCGGCTTCAAGTTCTATACTGCTGGTGCCCCCTTGCCAGTTGACGTAGGCTACTGCGGTCGCTTTGTCGGAAAACACCCGAATGGCCCTTCCTTGTAGATAAGGTTGAAACTCTAGCAGCGCCAATATTATCGCCCGCAACTCTAACCTGTTGATCGACTAGTACTTTTCCAGCTCGGTCCATTCCCCTTGGGCGAACCGACCTTCGAAGTGAGCACCCCATCCTAATAGGATGGCGTCCGTCGTTAGGGGTAACCAACAGGGTGCCTCTAACGGCATCCCCCTTTCCAAAATCTGTGGCAGTAGCCACCATTGAAGTGCCTGACATGTCTCCGGTGGACAGGGAAGTTCTGCGTCAGAGGATCCTCTTGGTGTGACCACCGCCTGAGCAATGCTCTCTGCAACAGTCTCATGTGGGCTCTTGCCCACAGAAACAGCTCGATTGTTGCTCTCATGGAACCAAGCAACTGCAGACGGCGCTTTGCACGGAGATTGCACGAATCAACCACCGGACGTTGAAATTCCAGAGCATAACCTTCTTGAATAACCTCCAACACCCACTGATCTGATGTGATTCGGACCCAGGCAAGGTAAAACTCTCATAACCGACTGCCCACGAGCACCTGTCCTACCTGGGTCCCCCTGGCTTCATTGTGACTTCTGAAGACTCGAGGCCGAGGAGGCAGCAAATCCCCTACCTGCTCCTCGAAAGCCCTGGTTCCTATAGGGAAAACGTCCCCTTTGAAACTGACTGAACCTTGGGGAACGGAAACGACGAAACTCCTTCTGCTGACCTTTGTTCGTCGGAGCCGGCCAACCCTGCTTTTGTTTGTTTCCGGCAGTCTTCCGCCCTTTGACTCTCCCAAATCCTTTACTAGCTTATCCAAATCTTCTCCAAACAGTAACTTCCCTCTGAACGGAAGTTTACCTAGTCTAGACTTGGAAGAGCCATCTGTTGCCCAATTGCGCAACCAAAGATACCTTCTCGCCGCTATTACTGATGCCATGCTGTTAGACAACCCCCGAATAAGGTCATAATGAATGTCCGCCAGATAAGCCGCCCCGGATTCCAACCTGGACACTTCTGCGGCCGTTTCCTCCATCTGCTCTCCCTGAATCTGCTGCGACCAGCGAAGACAAGCTCTTGCCACCCAAGCCCCACAAATAGATGCTTGTATGGACAGCGTATTAACATAAAAAACCTGCTTCAAGAAGGTGTCCAACTTCCTGTCTTAGGCAACCTTGAGAGCGTTGCTACCTTCAACCGGAATGGTAGTTTTCTTGGTCACCGCCGACACCGATGCATCTACTCTTGGCGACCTAAACAATTCTCGATCCTGATCTATTAGTGGATAAAGATGGGCCATAATTCTGGACCCTTTAAGACCCACTTCAGGCATATCCCATTTTTCTTGAATCATTTCCCTAACAACTCTGTGTACCGGAAAAGCTTTCTGAGTCTTATGAAATGCCTGTAATAACGGATCTTCTAAGGTGGAATCCTCCGCTGGACCCACCGAAGGAATATTAAGCACCTTAAGCGTCTCAGAAATGAGCGCCAGTAACTCGTCTCTCCGGAAAACGCGAACCACCCTAGCTTGGTCCTCCTGTTCCGTGAGTTCTCCTTCTTCTAAGTCGTCCTCCAACTCCAAGTCTGGGATTGCCTGCCTCGGATAGAGGAACCTCCGAAGCCACGGACAGTTCCGGTCGTTCCTTTTCGGTCCTGGGCTTCTTTGTGAGGAGCCCCATAGCCGCAGCGCTTAGGGGGGTTCCCGGCCTTTTCTCTCCTAGGACCCCTTCTGTGGGACTGGTAGAGAGCTCTTTCTGTGCCCCTCTGAACGCTTGTTTAGTCAAAGTAACAAACTCTGGGGAAAATATTGCCGCCAAACTACCCGGCAACGGTGCCTGAGAAGGAAGGGGATCTGGAGCGGAAGAAGTCCCTGCCACCGGCTCCAAAAGTGGTAACGTGGGAGAACCCCACTCCGGAGGGACCATTTGTGTCCCAATGTGACCTTCCTTCCCTACTTCCAATGTGTGCTCCATGGAAGCGCCTTCTTGAACACACCCCTTACAGACTCCAGTCTCGGACAGCGCTCCCCGTCTAGAATTGCACACCAAACACTGCGGTCTAGCAGGCATCCCTATTGAGCGGGATCCACCTCTTAGCACACAGCCTCTTCCACTCCTCTGAGTGTGCGTGTCAGCCACTGATCTCTTTGACCAACACCAATCTGGCCTGTGCAGAGGGAAATTGTCCCGTTTAAAATGGTTTTTTAAACTGAAATTAAAGTAGAGTCTTCACTTAGTCAGAGCAATACAAATTATGTGGTAAAAACAGGGAAACAGCAGAACTCTCAATGAAACAAGAGCCCCTGAATCCTCAATGAACCAACTGCTTTTCTCACGCTGCTGACACGCGGCGCAGCCTGCACTGCAGTCTACACGCGACTTCCTGGAAAAGAGACGGCTGAGGGGAGATATGATAGAAGTCTATAAATTAATGAATGGAGTGGAACGGGTAAACATAGATCAATTGTCAGAAAATATAGAAAGACTAGGAGACATGCAATGAAGCTACAGGGTAAACTATTTAAGACTAATAAAAGAAAATATTTTTTCACTCAACGTGTAATCAAACTCTGGAATTTGTTACCGGAGGATGTAGTAAAGGCTGTTAGTGTAGCTGGGTTTAAAAAAGGTTTGGACAAGTTCCTGGAGGAAAGGTCCATAAACCTATTAAGAAGGGACCCAGGATATAAATGCTTGAACCAGTACAAGCATTGTGGAACCTGTCTTTTGGGGAAACTGCTAGGTACGTATGACCTAGATTGGCCACTGTTGTAAACAGGATACTGGGCTTGATGGACCTTAGTCTGACCCAGGGTACGTATGACCTAGATTGGCCACTGTTGTAAACAGGATACTGGGCTTGATGGACCTTAGTCTGACCCGGTATGGCATATCTTATGTTCTTATGTTCCTAACACCTGTCTCGTCTTAGCCCCGTTAAAAAAATTGCTGCTCCGCACGATTCGGCTCCCCCTTACCTTCCGGGACCGTCTGTCCCCAGATGAACTGTCCTGCTTCATTATTGCTTCCCCTGCGCTCAGCCGAGAAAAGAACTGCGGCTTCAGCGTCGGGCAGAAGAACTGTATAGAGGAGCAGCTGCTGCGACGAAGCAGAATCGCTGACATTGGCTCTCAGTTCTGACCGCTCTCCTGTGTCTTAGCCGCTGGCTCCTCACCCATAAACGTGGGTTCGGGAGCCGGAGCCTTGCTCTCGCACCAGCCTGCTTCTTGGAGGGCCGTACAGCACTTAAAGGCACAGACCACCTCTACTCTTTATCAATGAATCTTAAACTAAAAATTTGAACACAGTCTACAGAAATCAAGCTACTCTAACTCTCCTTAATTATTCCTCTAGTGAGCCCCGAACCTCCAGGCTCACCAATCCTCCAGATGCTTGGAGACTGAGTTAACTGGAGTGAGGAGGTGGTTCCTGTGGGTTTTATACCAGTGTCATCAAAAGGATGACGTTTCTCAGTCTCCAAGCTGCTGTAGGAGGAGCAAAACCCCAGAGGTTCGGGACTAGACTGGAGGGACGAAAAGGAATCACTCTTTTCCAAATCACCAGCCCCCCCCTTCTGGCTACAAAAGAAATCCCTGGGGGATTTGGAGTGGGAGGGTTCATGTTTGGGGAGATTCCTGTTGGGAGGTATTGGCAGATACTTGTTGATAGGAAGAGATTGGGGGTGGGAGTATTGTAACCTATACCACTGACCCCTTTAAAAGATCACAGGCCCAAATGTGGGTCTACTATCTTTACGTTGCTGTGGCCAGGAATAAGTGATGTTCTCGGCTGCAGTAATCAAACTTCAGTTTATCATGAGAGTCACTGACCTGCGGTAATGAGGTTAGTGACTCACATGGTCAATTGGGCTGTGTGAAATTGCAAATTTTACCACAGCTTAGTAACTACCCTTCTGTGTAAGAGTAGTTACTCACCTGTAACAGGTGTTCTCCAGGAGCAGCAGGAATCAGTCCTCACATATGGGTGTCATCGGCGCCGATGAAGCCCCAGCGGAGCATTTCCCCAGCTTTCTACGAAAGCCTTTGGGAATGCAGGCACGCATGTGCGGTTCCCTTCCCGCCTAAAGGTGCCATCTTACCTAAGTCAAATGACAAAGCTAAGAACAGCACACAAAAATGAAAAATAAACTATGTACAATTGCAACTCCAAGGGGAGGAGGGAGGGTTGTGAGGACTGATTCCTGCTGCTCCTGGAGAACATTTGTTACAGGTGAGTAACTACTCTTTCTACAGGACCAAGCAGGAAGTCAGTCCTCACATATGGGTGACTCCCCAGCTCTGGGCTACCGAGGAACCCAGGCTGAACAAGAGAACTCCCTCTAGTCTCAGCAGCAAAGAAAGGCTTTTCACTGACACAACCTCCACCGATAGCCCAACAGAGGGCAGGAGGGCAGGAGTTGCCTAAACCTCAAAGAGATTCCAGAGTACTGCTTGGCCAAAAGCACTGTCCCTACGGGACTCCCTCTCCAGACAGTAATGGGCCGCAAAGGTCTGGCTTGAAGACCAAGTTGCAGCCCTGCAGATGTCTACCAAGGGCACAGAGCGGAGATGAGCCACTGAGGCAGCCATTGCCCTGACATGGTGGGCCGTAACCCGACCCTGCAAAGGAAGGTCAGCCGCCTTGTAAGCCCAGGTGATACAGTCAGCCACCCAGATGGACAAGGTACGCTTGGACACAGCCAACCCCAACTTATTAGGGTCAAAAGAAACGAAGAGCTGAGTAGCCCTTCTATGCCGCTGCATACGGTTAAGGTAGAAGGATAAGGCCCTCCTACAGTCCAGGGTATGCAGGACTGCTTCAGCCTGGCTTGCATGAGGCCTAGGGAAGAATGTTGGAAGAACCACCTCCTGATTGAGGTGGAAAGAGGAGACAACCTTTGGGAGGAACTTTGGATGAGTCCTGAGGACTACCCTGTTCCTATAAATCCTGGTGTAAGGCCTATCACAGACCAGAGCCTGAATCTCACTCACTCGCCTAGCCGAAGTAAGGGCTATCAGGAAGAGTGTCTTCCAGGAGAGGAAGCGTAGTGGACAAGTAGCCATCGGCTCAAAAGGTGGGTGAGTCAGTTGCTGCAAGACCACATTCAACTCCCACTCAGGGGCAGGAGGACGGATTGGAGGCTTGAGCAAAAGCAAGCCCCTGAGAAAGCGGGACACCAAGGGGTGAACCGACAGAGAATGTCCTTCCACCAGTGAGTGGTGAGCTGCTAGAGCTGAGAGGTGGACCCGAACAGAATTGGACTTGAGTCCCTGATTGGACAAGTGGAGTAAATACTGAAGCACTACTGGTACCGTACAGGAGAAAGGATCCTCTGTACGTAGCTGACACCACACAGAAAACATTCTCCATTTGAGAGCATAGGTTTTTCTAGTGGACTGTTTCCTAGAGGCTAGGACAACCTCCTCAACTTCCTGAGGCAGGCCCCAGGGAGCCAAAACTACCCTTGCAGCCTCCAGGCCATCAAATTGAGAGCTTTGAGATTGGGGTGCAGAAGGGAACCCTGATCCTGAGAGAGAAGGTTGGGTTGCAACCCCAGAGGCAGTGGGGAATCCACTGCCAGCTGAAGCAGAAGCGGAAACCAAGGTTGTCTTGGCCACCAGGGAGCCACCAGCAGGACCGAGGCCTTGTCCTGAAGAATCTTGAAAAGAGTTCGGGCCACCAAGGGCGTGGGAGGAAACGCATACAGAAGGCCCTGAGACCAGGGAATCAGAAAAGCATCCGGTGCTATCCTCAAAGGATGCGGTTGCCTGGAGCAGAACTTTGGCAGTTGCTTGTTCAGTGGACTGGCAAACAGATCTATCCAAGGGAGACCCCATTTCAGGAAGATCTTCCGAACTACCAAGGGATGCAGCTGCCACTCGTGGGGTTGCAGAATCCTGCTTAACCCCGGCCAGGCAGTTCTCCTGTCCTGGAAGGTACACAGCCCTGAGGAGCATGTTGTGCTTTAGGGCAAATGAACAAAGGTCTTGAGCTTCCCGACAAAGGAGCCTGGACCCAGTCCCGCCCTGTTTGTTCACATAAAACATGGCCACCTGGTTGTCTGTCTGAACCAGGACAGATTGATGAGCCAGGGCAGGAGAGAAAGCTTTGAGAACTAGGCGAATAGCCCTGAGTTCCAGGAGATTGATTTGCTGTGCCGCCTCCCAAGGAGACCACAGGCCCTGGGTGCACTTGTCTAGACAATGAGCTCCCCAGCCTTGCAGGGAGGCGTCGGTGGTCAGTACCACCGTGTACCCAGGAATCTGAAAGGGCACTCCTTTTAGGAGATTGGGTGGGTGCAGCCACCAGCTGAGGGAGTTCAGAAAGCATAAAGATACAAAGCACCACGATACCGATAAGATCGGAGGTGAGATACCTTGGGGTTACTCTGGACAGTAAACTCAACCTCAAACCACACATAGACAAAACAATCCAAAAAGCATATTACAGGATGCGAATCATCAGGAGACTGAAACCACTCCTCGCTCCAGAACACTTCCGTACAGTCTGTCAAGCACTGATAACCCCAATACTGGACTTCTGCAATCCGATATACCTCGGACTACCAAAACCAAGCTCTCAAACCACTACAGCTGGCACAAAACACTGCAGCTCGAATCATATCCGGAGCCGCAAGGCAGGAGCACATCACACCTACACTAAAGGACTTACACTGGCTCCCAATCATTGCTCGCATCAGATACAAGACTATCATAAACCTATTTAAGATAAAAGAACACACATCAGCCAACAGCCTCCACCTGCTCATACAACCGGAAACCAGCGCACGTCCCAGAAGAAGTCAAACACGCAACCGAGTCAGCACCCCAAATGAGTACAAGCACACACGCAAGGACACAACAGACAGAGCTCTCTCCATGGCTGCTCCAACAATATGGAACAATCTACCGGACGATCTAAGGGCAACTCCAGACCTCAAAGACTTCAGAAAACAACTGAAAACCATGCTGTTCATAGAGCACTATGGTCACATCACATAACCTAAGAGAATGGATAACAGCACTCCAATCCTCCCAAACAACTGAATATATATAAAATATGATTCTAGCACCACTGTAAATAGCCCACCCTGTATATAGCTCAAACAAATCAAGCACCCAACACATCCCTCACACAACTAAGTTTTATCCTCACTGCATGTACAACACACACACCTTACCTGATTGCTTGCTGTGATACCACCTTGATTATTAAGATAAGGCGGTTTAGAAATACTGTTAAATAAAATAAATAAAATAAATAAATAAAAATAAATAAATAAATAAAGCGTCTGGACACCCTTATCCTGTCTCTGAGGCTGCCTGTGGCCTGTGACCACTGAGTCCGAAGGCACAACTGTGCTGGCCTCATATGGAGCCTGGCATTGGGGGTCACATGTACTGTCGAAGCCATGTGGCCTAGAAGCCTCAGGCAGAGTCTGGCGGAGACCAGTGACCTGTAGAGAAACTGGCTTGCCAAGGCTATCAATCGTTGTGCTCTGTCTTCTGGCAAGAAAGCCTTTGCCAGGAGAGAGTCCAGCCTTGCTCCTATGAACTCCAAATTCTGGTAGGGGAGCAAAGTGGACTTTGCAAAGTTTATTACAAAGCATAGGCTTTGAAGAAGAGCAATAGTTCTGAGGGTGGCTTGGCTGGCCTCCTGGCACGTCTAACCCCTGATGAGCCAGTCGTCCAGATAGGGGAAGACAAAGATACCCTGATTCCTCAGGTAGGCCGCCACCACTGCCAGGCATTTGGTAAAGACCCTGGGAGCGGAGGTTAGGCCAAAAGGCAGTACTCTGTACTGATAATGGTTTCCTCCCACAATGAACCTGAGGTACTTTCTGTGGTCTTGATGAATGAGGATGTGAGTGTATGCATCCTTTAGATCTAAGGAGCATAGCCAATCTCCCTGCTGGAGGTAGGGCAGAAGTGTTCCAAGAGTAAGCATCTTGAACTTTTCCTTCTCTAGGAACTTATTTAGGTTCCTGAGATCCAGAATAGGTCGAAGGCCACCGGTTCTTTTGGGTACCAGGAAATACCTGGAGTAGAACCCTTGACCTTGCAAGTGGAGAGGCACAGGCTCCACCGCCCTGTCCACCAACAGACCTTGAAGTTCCTGAAGGAGAAGGTCTGTGTGCAGGGAAGGCCTTGGAGGCTCCCCTGGAAAGTATGGCGGAGGCAGTTGGTGAAAATGGAGTGCATAGCCCCTGTGGACTATGTCCAACACCCAACTGTCCCCGGTGATGAGGGGCCACTGGTGGGCAAAGAGGGCGAGGCGACCTCCTGTGCAGGGTTGGGATAGCAGGGACGGAGAGGCTACGCTCAAGGAGTCAAAAACCCCCACCCTGCTGAGTGGGAGTAGGGGCCGGAGGCTTGGGGGTCCTCTGCCTACGGGGCTCATTACCCTGCCCCTTGGCTTGCTGACCCTGGGGTGCAGCTTGGGCAGCCTGATACTGAGGGTACTGTTTGTAGGCAGTGCCCTTCCTCGGGTAAAAGGGCTTTTTACCCGAGCCCTTCTTCTTATGAGAAGGGGCAGAGGTCTTCCAAGACAGCCTTGTCCTTGTAAGGTGCTCGGTTTCAAGCTGAGCGGCCTTCTCGGTCAAGGGCTTGCCAAAAAGGTTCTCACCTCGGCAAGGGACATCGACCAATTTGTCCTGAACCCATGGCTCGAGGTCCGATGACTGCAGCCATGCCTGGCATCAGCCGCGATGCCGGCTGCTGCAACTCGGGCCGAAAACTCGAAGCCATCGTAGGCGGCGCGGGACATGAACTTCGAGCAGTCCCGAATCCCCAAGGACAAGGACTTGAATCTCTGCAAGGGTTCCCCGGAGAGTCCAGTAGAGAACCCAGCCAACTCCTTGGCCAGGTCTCGCAAGTACATGCCCATGTACAGCTGGTAAGACTGGACACGGCAAGCAAGCATCGAGCCCTGGAAGCACTTTCTACCGACGCCATCGAGGTTCCGGGCCTCCCTGCCGGGGGGCACCGCAGAGTGCATCTTCTGACTCTTCAGATGATGCATGGCCGATTCCACAACCATGGAATGGTGTGGTAGCTGTGCCTTCTGAAAGCCAGGGCTCTTCCGGAGTCGATAGATCGAATTGACTCGCTTACTTAGAACCGGCGCCGAGGCCGGTGCCTCCCACATCTGGAAGAGGAGCCGTTCCAGCATCAGAGGAACCGGGACAGTAAAGGCCTCCTTCAGAGGAGAGTCATACTGCAGGGCCTCGAGCTCTTCAGCTCGAGGCTCTTCCTCGGGGTCCGCAGGAATAACCAAGGCAGTGGCCATATCCCGGACAAACTCCGAGAACCCGGTATCCTCCGGAGGGGATCTACTCCGGGGCTCAGACTGCGGTGAGTCCGATGGGACGCACTGAGTCTTGAACGTATCGGGGGACTCCTCATCCTCCGTCTCCTAGGTGGACTCGTCCGACGAGGAGTCAGGGGCCAACCCCGCGGGGCCCTGGAGCACCCGCCCCGACGCCGGAGGCACCGGCATCGACGCCCTCGGTCCCGAACGGGAGGTCGAGGGAGACCGCGACCGAGGTCGACTTCGAGCCATGATGGACTCGAGTATCGGCTCGGTCTCCGGGGTCGACTTCGAAGTCGATGTCCCGGTGGTCGGGGCAGAAGCGCCAGACAGGCTGGCCATCAGTGCCCGCTGCTGCTCCATGAAGGCAGACAATCTGCTCTCCAAGGCTGTCATCCTGAGACTCAGCTCGGGAGACGCAGCAGCCACCGACTCGGGCCCCGGCGGCGCCAGGCCCGACGTCGGCTCTCTGGGAGGAGAGTTCTCAAGGACCTCAGGGCTTATGTGTCCCACAGACTCCGGCTCTATGCGAGAAACTTTGGCAGGCTTCTCTTGTTCCACGGGTCCGGGGCGACGGTCGGGAGTCTTAGACCTGGCCCTCGAGGAGCCAGGGACCTCCGACGACGACGCCCTCACGAGCCGCTTCTTCCTCTTGTGTTCCCGGTCAGGGGACCCCCTGTCCGAGAAGCTTCGACGGCGCTCGAGATCCTAATCCCGAGATGTCGAGGCCTCAGACGAGGTCCGAGCCCGGCCGGAGGCTGAGTCCAAGAAAAGCCTTTCTTTCTGCTGCTGGCGACTTCGCAGTACCTTGGAAGACATCTTCCCACATGGTCCACACGTCTTAGGGTCGTGATCAGGACCGAGGCACTGAAGGCAGCAGTCGTGTGTGTCGGTGAGAGACATCAACTTCTTACACCGATCACACTTCTTGAAACCGCTGGAAGCCATCGGGGAAAAAAGAGCCCCGCAAGGTCAAAGGACCGGCCTTCCAGGGAAAAATCAAAAAAGGGCGCAAACGCCAGCCACGAAGGGCAAAAACCAAAAAAGAAGAATTGGGTTCGATACTGGTGTACCGAACCCGGCGGGAGGGGAACCGGCGTCAAACCGGGAAGAAAAAATAGCGAGAATCGCCGAAAAAATCAAACTTTTATCCGGGATGACAGGACACACATCCGATGGGCTTCTCGGAAAAAGAGAGACTGAGGTAAGATGGCACCTTTAGGCGGGAAGGGAATCGCGCATGCGTGCCTGCATTCCCAAAGGCTTTCATAGAAAGCTGGGGAAATGCTCCGCTGGGGCTTCATCGGCGCCGATGACACCCATATGTGAGGACTGACTTCCTGCTTGGTCCTGGAGAATACCTCATTACTTAAGGAAAGCTTTACCATAAATTGCAAAACATAAAAATTAAACATCCTTATTCTCTGCTTTTAGGTTGCTTGAATATTTTCTGGAGCCAGTTTAACAAAAATAATTCAAAAGCAAGGAAACAGAGAGAGAAGAGCAGCCAGCACATTTTCCAAAAGCTCCTTAAATCTTATAACACATTTGCAGTGATGATGCCACATGGCATGAAAGTGAAGGTGGGATACTTGAATGTCAGGAAAAGTACAGGAAGAGTACAGATTGTTTTGCTATGATAACAGGAAAACTTGAAAATGTTTAAATCTTAGACCGTATGACTGCAGTTGCCTGCTAAGGAGTAGTCTGTAAAGCAGGGAAAGCAAAGTTGCTTACCTGTTAATGGGGTTCTCTATATCCAGCAGGATAAATCAGATACACTAGTAGGTGATTTAGGTTAGCTTTCTTAGAGCAGAAAAACGAAAAGGTTATTTCTGAGCATGCTAGGGTGGGCTGTCACAAGGGGTGGGCAAGGTGATTGACTGCATTAGGGGCACAAATGTGCTTCATCAGGGGTAGGGTGCTGGTACTCCTTGCAGCCACTGGAGCAGCAGCAGCTCTCTAGAGCTTCAACGTAGCAACTGGAGCATAGCCATGCCACTGGAGGGTATTCATGTGGGACCCATCACCTCCTCCCTCTAGATTGCTCAAGGTGCCAGGCAACAGATTATAGCCATGACCTCTTGAGTTCCCTCAGTCTAATACAAAGCTTAGTATATAATTTGTTGAGAAGGTGAGTATGTGTATCTGATTTATCCTACTGCCTACAGAAAACAGCGGCTACAGGTAAATAACCTTCTGTGCCAACAAGCAGGATGAATCAGCCACACTAGTGGTGTATCCCACAGCTGTGAATTGCCCTACTTACTCTTGATGTTTAGCTGGAATTGATGGGGACGTTGACTAGCAAGTGAAAAGAAAACATGAAAAAATTGCTTGTCCAAAAAATGTTCCTTCATTGCCCAGATAAACGCAGAATATAAATAATAAAAGTGTGAACAGAAGACAATGCTGCCGCTCTGATTATTTCTTTACTGGAAAGACAGCCGAAATGAGCAAATGATGTTGCCATAGCTCTGATTTTGTTTTCTCTGGGCTGTTTAATTACAGTCTTTACAGGTTGTAGCAATGGGATACACAGTCTGCTAGCCAATTAGAGTTCTTTTAGCTATTGTAACTGCTAATTTGTTTGAATCAAAAGATACAAAGAGTTCAATAGACTGGAGATGTGATTGTCCTTTTTTTTCACATAGTAAGCCAGTGTTTTTCTACAAGCCAAAGTATGTAGGGCCTATTCGCATTTGTGAGCAAGAAGCCTTAAGAAAAAAAATAGGAAGCACTATGGAATAATTGCTATGAAAGACTGACATCTTTGGTAAAAACGTTTGGTGAATTTGTAAGACCACCCAATCATGGAAGAACTGTAGGTATGGAAGTAGGAGATAAGCACTATTCTTGCCCAAGTTATCAATACTAAGAAAGTTTTCAAGACCGGATTATTTCAGCCCTGCTGAATTTCCCTGTAATCATTTTCCGTGATCCTGGAAGGTATGTTGCTGAAAGGAGCATCTGATGAGAATTCCATTATTCAAAATCTTTGGTGTAATGGATATAAGTTACATTTCCTTCTCATTTGTTTATATACAGTATTGCCACTTGGGTTGGATTGCCTTTTTCTGGAAAATATATTGGTAAAAATCCTAAGAGCATTGTATTGCTCCTAGCTCCATAAGACTGATCTGATTTCTTCCATGTTGTCTGGGATCCTTGGGTGCAAAGAGGTAGCACAAAAGCTCACCATCCTATATTTGATGTGACTATGGTTAATATCACTTGAGGTTGAGGCTGTTGGAATGGAGGTTGTCACATGTTTTCGGCCAGTGAAAGGACTGAGCCACCTAACTGTAATATCTGAAGATTGGAGAATGGAGTGGAGGAGTGGCCTAGTGGTTGGGGCAAGGTACTTCAGGCCGGAAGGTTGGGGGTTCAAATCCCACTAGAGGACAGCAACCTTGGGCCGGAAGGACTGGGGTTTCTAGTCCCACAGGTGCTCCTTGTGGTCTTGGGCAAGCCACTTAACCCTCCATAGCCCATGTTCCCTGTAAAATAGTTGTTATCTCCAAGTTATAATGCCCTGTTCAATGTAATTTCAGTTTGTTCAATGTAAACCGCACTGATGCAGAATAGCGCGGTATATAAGAGAATGTAAATAAATAAATAAATAAATAAAATGTAATGCCAGTTTTTAAAAAGAGTTCCAGGTGTGATCCGGGAAAATATAAACTGGTGAGCCTGATGCCAGGACCAGGCAAAATGGTAGAAACCTTTATAAAGAATAAAATTCCTGAACATGTAGTTAGAGTTTAAAGGGAGAAAGCCAACATGGATTTAGCCAAGGAAGGCCTTGTCTTACTAATCTGTTATATTTTTTTGAAGGTGTGAATAAACAGGTAGATAAAGGTGAGCTGGTTGATATAGTGTATCTGGATTTTCAGAAAGCCTTTGACAAGGTCCTTCATGAGAGGCTCTTCGTGAAATTAAAAAGTCACGGGATAAGAGACAGTATACTATTGTGGATCTGTCCCGTCCTGGTTTTCTTCTTATCTCTCCCATCGCTCTGTGTTTGTTCTGGTAATTCTTCCTCTAGTGCTATCCCACTCTCAGTTGGTGTACCCCAAGGGTCTGTTCTGGGTCCTCTCCTTTTCTGTCTCTTTACCCAGTCCCTTGGTGCTCTCATCTCCTCCCATGGATTTCAGTATCATTTTTATGCTGACGATTCTCAGATCTATCTTTCTACACCTGATATTTCTCTGACACTCCAGGCCTGTATCTCTGCCTGGCTCTCTGACATCGCCACCTGGATGTCTCACCATTGTTTGAAACTAAACATGGACAAAACTGAACTTATTTTTCCCCCTAAATCTTCCTCCTCCCTTCCTCCTTTCTCTATCTCTGTTGATAACACTCTTCTATTCCCTCTTTCCTCAGCCCGTAACCTTGGTGTCATTTTTTACTCCTCCCTTTTCTTCAGCTCACATATTCAACAGATAGCTGAATACACTTCTAAAACACTTATCCACTCTCTAATTATTTCCTGTCTCTACTACTGCAATCTCCTTCTTGCTGGTCTCCCTCTGAGTCATCTCTCTCCTCTTCAATCTATTCAGAATTCTGCTGCGCGATTAATCTTTCTCCACCGTCAATATACTTATATAACTCTTCTCAAGCCACTTCATTGGCTTCCCTTCCGTTTCCATATCCAATTCAAACTCCTCCTTATGATCTTTAAAAGCATACATTCTTCTGCTCCTCACTACCTTTCCTCTCTCCTCTCCCCCTACACCCCTCCTCGTGAACTCCGATCTTCTACTGACTTGCTCCTCTCTTTGTTCTTTTCTTCCACTGTTAATTTCAGACTTTGGACCTTTCACCTTGCTGCTCCTTATGCCTGGAACAGACTTCCTGAATCTGTACGTCAGGCTTCATCTCTGCCCCTTTTCAAATCTATACTAAAGGTTCACCTCTTTGAGGCTGCTTTTGGATCCTGATCCCGTTTTCTTTTGTCTCCTTACCCTTCTCTATTCTATCCTTATTCCTATCTTTTGTCTTGTCTGTCTTGATTAGATGGTAAACTCTGATGAGTAGGGACTGTCTCTATCTGTGTTTATACAGCACTGCGTATGCCTTGTAGCGCTTTATAAATGTTAATAGTAGTAGTAGGATCAGGAACTGGTTAAAAGATAGAGAGTAGGGCTAAATGGCCAATTTTCTCCATGGAAAAAGGTGAATAGCAGAGTGCCTCAGGAATCTGTGCTGGGTCTGCTGCTTTTTAACATATTCATAAATGACCTGGAAATGGGAATAACGAATTAGGAGATCAAATTTGCAGTTGACACAAAATTATTCAAAGTTGTTATAACACAAGATGATTGGGAAAAATTGCACAAACACCATGATAAACTGGACATCCAAATGGCGGATGAAATTTAATGTGGACAAGTGCAAAGTTATGCACTTAGGGGGGTCATTCTGAAATGCAAATAGGCTGCCTGGACTGCGGGATAGATGTTTTCCTCACGAAAACATCTAGCTCCGTATTCTTAAACCACACAGCCCTGCATGTACATGGCATGAAAACAGGAATCTCAGAATGTGGGCGGGAGGACACGGAATGGGGGCATGGCAAACTGCGGAGATGTAGAAAGCATATTCAGAAAGGTCCATGTATGCCCTGAGTGTTTCCTGCGGATGCCTACATTATACCAGCGGCAACGTGGAATAAGGCCAGGACTTAGAAAAATTTCTAATCTGATCTTCAACACGTCCCATACAGATGAATGGCTGTGACATGTCTGTATTGAACTAGTGTGTCTGCTGTCTCAGAGGGCACAAGATGCAGCTGTAAAGAATAGAATGCACAGGTGAGGGATGTTTGGAAGGTTAGGGAACAATAAAAAAACATCCCTACAAAAATATAAAGCACTGCAATAGTCTTTATTCTGGCTATGCTGACATTTGCTGTTTGTGCTAAAGGGGAGGTCTGCAAATTTTATTTTTCGAGAGCTGTTTTGGTTATTCCACGTAATCTTTATGTTTTTTGGTGCACCGAATCCGAAAATGACCTCCATTTTGTCATAGGACATCACGTTTCCTGACAATTTAGGTAACTATGTTAAATAAGGCAATACCTCAAAATAAATGGAAATAGATTTATAAAATTAAAGTTTTATTACAATATTTTAATGAAAATCCTTTTTTGAACTGAAATGAGCTCACCTACACACACTAAACTCGATTCTTCTTCCTTGTGAGGCTCCTCTTAGTGCATTTACGCTTGTGAATAGCATCTGGAATGTCTCTCTGAAGCATCCAACAGTAGTCTGCCATCATTGTAATGCTCCATTTTCCCTGGTATCTCCTTTCCATCTCTTTAATGTCTTGGTGGAATCGTTCACCTTGTTCCTCACTCACAGCTCCCAAATTTTCAGGAAAGTAGTCAAGGTGGGACTGGAGGAAATGCACTTTCAAACTCATCAGGCAACCTAAAGCTTGAAATGCTTTCAGCATTCGTCCGACGATCTTTTTGTAGTGAGGATCTTTGTTATTGCCTAAAAATTTCTGTATGACTTCTTTAAATGCAATCCACCCTTCTTTTTGAGGATCCGTCATGGTATTGACAAACTCTTGATCAACTATAAGCCTTCTAATGTCTGGTCCGACGAACACACCTTCCTTCAATTTTGCCTCCGACAGGCCTGGAAACTTGGTGACCAAGTATTTTATTTATTTTTTATTTATTTGTGTGCTTTTCTATACCGTCTCTTCCAGAGATCAGGGGCGGTTTACAAGGAACTTAAAACAACAATATAGCAAAACAGTGCAATATTGCATTACATTAAACATTAGGTGAACATAAAACTAGATTACATAAGAACTAGGTTACATGGAAAACAATGTGTGGGTTATTAACATAAAAGGAAACATAAAACTATGTTACAAAGAACCAAAAAGTAGCTTTACATGGTTAGCAAGAGATTATAATAGTTATTTCAGCATTTATTTGAAGCAGTTATTTGAAGCATTCTCCATCTCTTGGAAGTGATTTTACGAATTGCTTCATCAATCCCAATTTTATGTGGAGAGGTGGTAGAAGAACTTTATGGGAAGGTACCAAAGTTTCTCGGAGGACATTTTTTTCACCGACTGTTAGCACCCTCAGCTGCCAACTCTTCTTGGTCCAGTGATTTTGTCAGTCTCGACTGTCCCATAGACACAGAAAGCAAGGATATTTGGTATACCCAGCTTGTTGCCCAAGCAGCATGCACAAGACCTTCAAGTCCCCACACACTTGCCAACCATGGTCTTCATATTTAAGTTTACAAAGAACCAATTCCAAGTTCTCGTAGGTTTCCTTCAAGTGTACGGAATGACCTACAGGTATGGAAGCGTAAAAACCGTTGTGGAGTAAAACTGCTTTGAGACTTCTTTTTGAAGAATCTATAAAAAGACGCCATTGCTCTGAATCATATTGGATTTTAAATTGACCCATCAGACCTTCGACATCGATGCAATAAACCAACTTGTCTTCCTGGGCGAAGTAAGGAACGAACTCCTTTTCACGATGTCTGAACCATGAAGATGACACTCCTGGCAACAATATATTCCTGCTTTTCAGTCTTGATCCGAGTAACTCAGCGGCATCTTTGGGAAGATTCAAGTCTCTTACCAAATCATTCATCTCCTCCTGAGAAAACAATTTTGGTCTTGTATCATCTTCAAAGTCAGAACTTGATTCGTCATCTGGTTCAGGTATGACTTCACCTTCATCAGAGCTAGGTATCTCTTCCAAGGAAGCAGGGGGCTTGGGTACTGGTATATCTGTGCCATGGGGGATGGGACGAATTGCCGAGTGAAGATTGGGATATGAAATGGAATGCTTCCATTTGGAATTAAACCCTTTCACATCGCATGAACAAAAGTAACAGTCGTCACTATGGTTCTTTTACTCTTGCCATACCATAGGAATCCCATAACGGAAAGATTTTTTCTTACCCTTGAACCAGTTTCGGAGGTCCTCAACACACCGTTTGCACACTTTATGAGGCGCCCAGACTTTATCTTGATCTCCAATTTTTAGTCCAAAGTATGCAAAGTATAATTTTTTCACAAAGTCTGTAATATTCTGCTGTTGCTTCAGATTCACCACAGATGAAACAGAAACTGTCTGGCGAATTAATACACTTTTGCAGTGCCATAACGGTTGAAGAATGACGAGCTAACACGAATTGCGATGAAAAAGTGTGAACAGCCTAGAACCAAGAACCTGATGATGATTCGTGCACAAGTGTGGCATGCAGGAGAGAGCAGCTCTGTGTCTGTACACGAGACGTCACAGTGCTGGCCACGCCCCCCTGCACTGACCGGAGCTGCTGCTATCTGCCCTGTGTCTCCCTCCCACTGGATTTTTCAGGAAAGATTAACCCCTTCTACCACTAGAAGCACGGACTTAAAACTTGCTTAGCTTATGTATATATTGGTGACCATCAGATTTACAGTGCTATATTTTGTTTTACATAACTCGGACAACCCCTTTAAGGTTTTTTTGGCATTTTATATCTTAAATGCACTTATGTGAATTAATTAATAGTAATTTGAAAAAATTTGATAAATTTGAAGACAATTTTGCATGTTGTGCCAAATCATGACGTCTAGGAGTTTTTTCAATATTTTATTTGTTTTCAGCACACCAAAATACATGGAAATTAGATGAAAATAATCAAACAGCTTTTTAGTCGCAGACCTGTGTTTAGTGTTTGGAAAAACTGGGAATGTAGATGTAGGGATGGTATGTGAGGTAATATGGAGCAGAATCGTGTTTGGCTTAGAAATGCAGAGTAGATGTGTTGTCCTGAGACGCCATGCCATTATGTCTTACCAGTTGTTTATAGGTATAGCGCATGGTTTTTGCAGAGGCATATTTGTGACTGCAAGAAAGAGTATGTGTTTGTGGTATAGGGGTGCAGCGGAGGCCCTGGTGTGCTTATCTACAACCCTGGGAGGACATGTATAGCTGGCTAGTACCTGGACTGTGGGACTGACCGCAGCATCACCAGGTGCCAGTGTGAATGGGCAGTATATTCTGAAAAGCTGCTCTACATCAACATAGCAGGGCATGTCCCTGTCAATGGTGGGGGACCCTCGGAGAGGGGGCATGCTGCAGTGCAAACAGCACTAAAGCACAGTTACTTACCTGTAACAGGTGATCTCTGGGAACAGCAGGAATAAGTCTTCACATATAGGGTATCGTCAGTACCGACGGAGCCTGCGCGGGAACGCTCCCCAGAGTCCAATAAGAAAGCTTTTGGGAGCATCCCACAGCGCCTGCATGCTGCCTTCCCGCCTTTCCCAACCGCCTCTCTCCAGTTCGAGTTTTAAAGCTGAGACAAAGAGAGAGAGAGAGGGAAGGAAAGATAGATAGAGAGATACAACTCCTAGGGGAGGAGGGTGGGTTGTGAAGACTTATTCCTGCTGTTCCCAGAGATCACCTGTTACAGGTAAGTAACTGTGCTATCTCCAGGAACAAGCAGGAATGAGTCTTCACATATGGGGACTCCCTAGCTGCAGATGCCAGGGAGAGACCCCAGAGTTGTGTGTCCTTGAAAATGGCTCCACCTCCCCCCATGGATCTCTGGCATCCAATCAGGGTAGGTGGGTAGGAGTTGATTAGGAATGGAACAGGTGTTTGAGAACAGCCTGACCAAACGAGGCATCCCGGCGGGAGTCCTTGTCCAAACAGTAATGGGCTGTGAAGGTATGAACCGAGGCCCAGGTGGCTGCTCGACAGATTTGGTCGATGGACACAGAGTTTAGGTGAGCCATTGAGGCTGCCATGGCCCTCACATTGTGAGCTGTGACATGGCCTTCCAGAGAAAGGTTCCTACTCTGGTAGGCGAAAGAAATACACTGAGCAATCCAGTTGGACAGTGTTCTCTTAGAAACTGGAAGTCCTAAATGGGAAGGATCAAAAGCAACAAAGAGTTGAGAAGACTTTCTATGTTGCTGTGTTCTTTGTAAGTAAAAGGCGAGAGCTCTTTTACAATCCAAAGTATGAAGATTCCTCTCTGCACTTGATGCATGAGGTCCTGGAAAGAAGACAGGTAAGTATACCTCCTGGTTCAGATGAAAAGGCGAGACCACTTTGGGCATAAAGTGTGGATTGGTCCTGAGGACTACCTTATCATGATGGAACCTTGTATAAGGAGGATTATCCACCAAGGCTTGCAACTCACTGATGCGACGTGCTGAGGTGACTGCAATGAGAAAGATAACCTTCCAAGAAAGAAATTTCAAGGAGCTAGTGGCTAAAGGTTCAAAGGGTGGCTTCATAAGCTGGCCAAGAACCAGATTTAAGTCCCATGCCACTGGAGGTGGTCTAATGGGAGGTTTAGTTAAAAGAAGGCCTCTCATGAATCTTGCTATAAGAGGATGAGAGGAAACAGGCTGTCCATTGAGAGGCTTGAGGGACGCTGCAATAGCACTCAAATGGACTCTTACCGAATTCGTTTTGAGGCCTGCATGGGAAAGATGCAGAAGATACTCTAGTAAAGAATTCAAAGGTATTGCAAGAGGGTTAAGACCCTTCTCTGAACACCAAATGGTAAATCTTTTCCATTTGAAAGCATAGGAAGGTCTAGTGGAAGGCTTTCTAGAAGCATGAATAATATCTCTGACTTGCTGAGAGAGATGGAAAACTTGAAGGTCTAGGCCTTCAGCAACCAGGCCCTGAGATGGAGAGACTGGGGGTTTGGGTGCCACAACGTTCCGTCTTCCTGGGAGAGATGATCTGGAGCAGAGCCCAACTCCAGGGACGGAGCTTGAGAGAGATGCAGAAGTAGAGGGTACCACACTTGGCGTGGCCAATGTGGTGCTATGAGGATCATAGAACCTCGGTCTCTCTCTGAAGCTTGAACAGTGTTTTGGGAATTAGGGGAATGGGTGGAAAGGCATAAAGGAAGTCTTGACCCCAATGAAGGAGGAAGGCATCCTTGGCCTGAACTCCCTGACACGGAATCCTGGAACAGAACCGGGGAAGTGTGGCATTCCACGGACTTGCAAATAGGTCTATGTCCGGGGTTCCCCAAATTCGAAAAATCCTGGCTACCGGTCCCTGTGGAGGGACCATTCGTGTGGAAGCAGAACTCGACTGAGTCTGTCTGCCCAAGAGTTTTGAATGCCTGGAAAATATACTGCCATAAGATGAATCTGATGCTCTCTGGCGAAGGCCCACAGTCGCAAAGCTTCGTTGCAAAGCGACAGAGAGCCAGTCCCTCCCTGCTTGTTTACATAGAACATGGCTACTTGATTGTCCGTGTGGATGAGGACTGTCCTGTAGCTGAGCAGGGAGTGGAACACTGAGAGCTAAGAAAATTGCTCTGAGTTCCAAGAGATTTATGTGTAGTGAAGTCTCCTGTGGAGACCAGATGCCCTGGGTGGAGAGATCTTGCAGATGAGCTCCCCAACCCATTGGAGAGGCATCTGTTGTAAGGGTTGCTTGGGGAAGTGACTGTTGAAAAGGGGACCCCAGCAACAGGTTTTGAGAGGACTTCCACCACTGGAGAGACCAAAAAAGGCGACTGGAGTTTGCTATTTTGTCTGACAGGCAACCTGATGCCTGAGTCCATTGGGTGGACAAAGTCCATTGGGCTGCCCCCATGTGAAGGCGAGCATATGGAACCACATGCACAGTGGATGCCATGTGGCCTAAGAGTTGCAACATTTCTCGAGCAGTTAAAAGGGGCTTTAACTGTATTTGGGAGGCTAACTGCACCAAGCGTTGGCAACGGGCCTGAGGAAGATAGGCCCTTGCAGTTGTGGTATCCAACCAAGCCCCTATAAACTCGAGGGACTGAGTAGGGGTGAGACTGGATTTTGGGATGTTTATTACTAGTCACAAATACTGAAGGACACGCATTGTGCAGGTTAGACAAGTTTTGGCCTCTGCTTGAGATGGAGCTCAAATGAGCCAGTCGTCCAGATATGGGAAGACGAATATTCCTAGAGTGCGTAGAAATGCAGCTACTACTGCCATGCATTTCGTGAACACCCTTGGTGCAGAGGCCAGACCAAAAGGAAGCACCCTGTATTGGTAGTGCTTTCCTTGAAAAAGGAACCGAAGGAACCTTCTGTGAGTTGGATGGATGAGGACATGGGTGTACGTATCCTTGAGATCTAGAGAACAAAGCCAGTCCTGACTCTGAAGGTATGGAAGCAGAGCACCAAGAGAAATCATCTTGAATTTCTCCTTGAATAGAAATTTGTTCAATTCTCTGAGATGTAAGATGGGTCTGTAGCCCCCTGTTTTCTTTGGAATAAGAAAATAAGGGGAGTAGAACCCTGTGCCTTGTTGAAGAAAAGGTACTTCTTCTATTGCCACTTGGGCAAGAAGGATGGCAATCTCCTGACCTAGAAGGTTGAGGAGAGATGTTGGAGAATTGAACTGTTTCACCATGGTGTGAGGGGGAAGGCTTAAGAAATGAAGCTTGTACCCTTCCCTTATGATGGAGAGTGTCCATTGCTCTGCTGTGATTTGCTCCCATCTGGGAGCAAAGTAAGTCAACCTTCCTGGGATGGTAAGGGGCTCTGGTCCTTCCAGAGCTAGAAAGGCTAAGTTCTCTGGTTGCAAGTCAAAGGCCCTGAGGAGGCTGAGGCTGCTGGGCCGTGGAAGGTCTAGCTGCCTTTGACTTGGCCTGTTTAGGTGGTTGCTGACGCTTTGCAGCAAAATGACCTGAAGAAGATGCCTGCTGATCATAAGCAGGGTAGTATCTTCCCTTTTTGGAAAAAGATGTCTTTTTAAACAATCTTTTCTTAACAGGAGCAGAGGTAGACTTTGAAAGTCGATCCAAAGCAGAGTTTTCAGCATCCATCTGAGTGACCTTTGCTTGCCAATCCTTACCAAAAAGGTTTTCACCTGTACAAGGGAGATTTCCCAATTGATCTTGGACCCAGAGCTCCAAATCAGAAGCTTGTAACCAAGCAATTCTGCGTGCCCCTATGGCAATAGCCGAAGCTCTGCTTACACACTCAAAAGAGTCAAAGGCTGCACGGTTGGAAAATTTGGAGACATCTTGGGCATGTTTGAGCCAAGTAAGAAACTCCTGTCTTTTATCCTCTGAAATGAAAGGGATTAAAGTCTGCAGATGATCTGTGACTTCTTTTAGAAACATTCCTATATAGAGACTATAGGAATTGATCCTAGCAGCTAGAATAGCAGCTTGGAAAACCCTTCGGCCAAAAGCATCCAGGGTCCTGCATTCACGCCCTGGGGAAATAGATGAGTGTCTTTTTGCACTCTTTATCTTCTTCATGGCAGACTCTACCACAATAGAGTGGTGAGGAAGCTGAGTCTTGTGGAAGCCAGGACAAGGAGGGACACGATACATGGTGTCTAACCTGCGAGAATGAGGAGAGGTGGTGAGAGGTGTCTCCCACATCCTCAACATGAGATCATACAGAATCTCATGAACAGGTAAAGTAGCTGCCTCCTTAGGAGCTTTAGGATATTGTAAAATATCCAACTCCTTGGCTCTGGGTTCTGACTCAGGGGCCACTATGATAGAGAGGCCCCTAGCCACTTCCCTAACAAAGTCTTGAAAAGACAAGTCTTCTGGAGGAGACATTCTTCGTTTAGGTGAAGAAGACTCCTGAGGAAGAAGTATCGATGCTTCTACAGAACCCTCAGACTCATCAGAATCCTCAGAGGAATCGAAGTATCGCCTGTCTGGATGCTCCTGTAAAGCCCGATAACCGTATCGAGTGGGATCGACATCGGGAGTAATCGGTACCGGTTCGGTACCGATTGGCATCATAGGACAGGGTACCGTTGCAGTCGACACCGAAGCCAATGTTGATGCAATCGGTACCGGTACCGGTACGGGGAGCGATGCCGATACCGGAGCCGGTACCAGCAACGGGGATTGTTGCGGTACCAGAGGCGTCACAGCCTGTATGAAAGCCGTTAAGGTGCGCTGCATGGTCAGAATCTTCTGATCCATTGACGCCACCAGAGTCTGGATGTCGGTACCAGTGGGAGCCACCGGTACCCCAGAACACGGCAACAGGTGATCTGTCGAGGCCGAGCCATCGATGTCAACCTGTGACCCCATAGATAATGCTTTGGAAGCCGGAGCTTCCCGCCGGGGTAATTTTGCCGGTGCGGAATCCTCGAGGGCAAGCCCGGAGGCATCTCGATGCTTGGAGGGAGATCTGCCCTTCGAGGACCGGCCAGATTTATGCTTGGTTACCTGAGATCCATGGGAGGAAGAAGAGGCCCTGGAAGACGTCGATGCTACCGAAGCTGCATCAGAGGGAAACAGGGTATTGAGCTTGGCTGCTCGGTTCTGCCGACCTCTCTTAGACATCATGGTACAGTACACACAATCCGTGATGGAATGGTCAGGTCCCAAACACTTTAGACACCAGTCATGGGTGTCGGTGACAGAAATAGTACCGCCACATTTTGTGCATTTTTTAAACCCAGAAGCGGGCTTCTCCATGAGGAAAATATATTTAGGCCTAGGGCCCAAAAACTGAAAATGCACCGTAAAGATAAAGCGTTTTTTTGGGGGGTTTTTTGAAAGAAAGAAAAGAAAGACCGGCGGTACCGGTCCGATGTCGAAGAAGGCAGACGCGACACAAAAGAATAAAGAACTTCTTCTGCGGTGACAGGAACACGACCTGCTGGCTCCGCGGAAAAGAAGAACTGGAGAGGCGCGGTTGGGAAAGGCGGGAAGGCAGCACGCAGGCACTGTGGGATGCTCCCAAAAGCTTTCTTATTGGACGCTGGGGAGCGTTCCCACGCAGGCTCCATCGGTACCGACGATACCCTATATGTGAAGACTCATTCCTGCTTGTTCCTGGAGATTACATATCTGACTGCACCATCAGAGGTCTCTAACATTGTGCACTTCTGTAGTGAAAAATGCTGCTGCTTTTGGGCATGTAACTCTGATGTTTGCACTGTTGCATGCTCATATCTTGATGGATCCCTATTTTTGACAGGGACTTGTTTTGACATGTTGCTTTAAGGACCCATTTAAGTGTTTTCTGGCCCATACTTAGCATTGCATAACCTATTTGCAGTGATGACCACTACAGGAATTACTAAGGTGTTCTTCAAATGCATATATGTTTTGCTGCAGGGTCTGTCACGACAAACATCTCACTTTCCTCTTGCTTATAAAATAGCTTTGGTGCATGTACATAATCTTGTAGTGTTATGGGCATGCAACAGACTAGTATATATAATCTGGTTTGTATGATCATATCTGTTGCATCTGTATTAATGAGTTGTTTGCATAAGCACAACACTGTTAGTGTGAGCATCAGCTTTGGTGGGGGCATGGCCGTATAGAGATGGGAAGCATCCGAGACGTCTATTTTTTCAGAATGCGGTTGGCACGGGGATGTATGCCGCGCGGGGACATATATCTCTGATTCCAGAACTGCTGGTGCATCTATACCTGCAGTTTCAGAATTGGGTTTAGTATGTGACTATTTTCAGGTTAGATATTTCTGCCAGCCAGATGTGGCTGTTATAGAATCACGCTCTTAGGGAAGAATAACCCTAACTATGGATAGATGATGAAAGGTTCCACATTAGGAACCACCACCCAGGAAAAAGATTTAGGCGTCATCATGGATAATACGTTGAAACCCACCACCTAGTGTGCAGCAACACCCAAGAAAGCAAATAGAATGCTAAGAATCATAAGGAAAGTAATGGAGGATAAAACCAATGATATTATAATGCCTTTGTATCATTCCAGTGTGTGACCGCACCTTGAATATTGTGTACAGTTTTGGTCACCATATCTTAAAAAAATATATAGCAGAATTAGAAAAGGCACAGAGAAAAGCCACCAAAATGGTAAAGGGGATGGAAGGATATCCCTATGAGGAAAGGCTTAAAAGGTTAGGGCTCTTCAACTTGAAAAAAAACAAGCCGAAGGGAGATATGACAGAGGTCTATAAATTAATGAATGGAGTGGAATGGGTGAAAGCAGATCGGTTGTTTACTCCATCAAGAAAAAGAAAGACTAGGGGACAGTCAATGAAGCTACAATCTAACCCATTTAAGACTAATAAGAGAAAATATTTTTTTACTCAAAGCATAATCAAACTCTAGAATTCGTTACTGAAGGATGTAGTTAAAGCTGTTAGTGTAGCTGGGTTTAAAAAAAGGTTTGGACGAGTTCCTGAAGATAGGTCCATAAACCTAAAGAGGACCAGGGAAATACACTACTTACTCCAGGATAAGCATTGTGGAACCTACACTATGTACCTTTTTGGGAACCTGCCAGAAACTTGTGATCTGGATTTGCTTCTGTTGGAAGCAGGATACTGGGCTTGATGGACCTTAGTCTAACCCAGTATGGCATTTCTTATGTTCTTAACAATGGTTGAGTTAACTAGCTCTTTTCTGAGATTCCTGCCAAACCCTATCAAAGAGTCTGCTCTCTTAAGCCGGGAGGAAGGCTTTTCCTACTAGGGTATCTAATACGGCTCCAATATATTGGAGTTGCTGTGATGGTTGAAAGGTTGATTATTAGGAAACCCAGTGATAAAAACAGTTGAATCATTGAAGTAACTGGCTTTTTCTGTAGCAATAACTTTTGCCAACCAATCATCTAAATAAGGATAATCAGATTCCCATCCTTCAAACACAGGCAGTAAATCTTGCTTGATGTTATGTGAAACCTCTTGTTGCTGCTGAGCGTCTAGATGGAAGTGCTTGCTATTTATAATGGATGCTGTTTATTGAATGGGAGAAATCTGTGCAGAGCATGGATTAGGTATGTATGGTGGCTTTTTTGAAATCTAGAGAGCAGAAACAATCCTTCACATCTAAGAAGGTGTTAGTTCCCTCCCTACCCACCCCGACTCCCACCCACCCCTAGTGAGCAGTCTTGCTTTATAGGGCACCTCCCCCTTTAACAGATCACAGTGAATTGGACCAGCACATTTGTATATAATTAAAGAGTTTTAACTGCTTTTTCTCTGAAAGGACAGCTGCGAAACCGGCTGGTACTTGGTAGATCTTTTTTTTTTTGCTCTAACAGATACCTAAGCTCCACGAAAAGAACAATGGCTGGGAAAAATCGTATTGCTAAAGCTGTTGCCCCCGTTACAGCTTCTGCCTCGGTCCAGACAGAGGTCCTAATGCCGGTTGAAGGACCGGTCCCATGTGTATGGTGCCTGCATGCTGAAGCTCTGAGGAAACAGGTGGAGGAACTCAGAGAGGAGCATTCAAGACATTGAGAAGTACATTGATGAGATGCTTCTTGCAGCAACCAGGCTCTCCAGCACAGGAGAAGATGGGTGCCAACAGAATGTCGATGGTTGGACACAAGTCACCAGGGCCTGCAAAATCACCAATCCAACTTCTCCAGCCCTTGAATTGAAGAACCATTATGCAGCCCTGGAAGTGGATGAGGTGAAAGCATCCCTGGAAAGGGAAGAACCAGAGTTCAAGTACCCCAAAGTTGCGGAATCGGTGACCAGAAGGAAACGAAGGGTAGTAGTGGTTGGAGACTCTCTTCTGAGGGGTACTGAGGCGTCCATCTGCCGACCAGACTTGATGTCCAGAGAGGTATGCTGTCTGCCTGGTGCCAAAATCCAAGATGTTACGGAGAGTTTGCCGAGACTCATCAAGCCCACTGACTATTACCCAATGTTGCTAATCCATGTTGGAACAAATGATACTGCCAGGTATACCTCGGAACGTATCAAAAGTGACTTCATGGCTCTGGGACAGAGGGTGAAGCAGTTAGGTGCACAGGTGGTGTTCTCTTCAATCTTCCCTGTTGAGGGTAAAGGCCAAGGCAGAGAGGCTCGCATCCTGGAGATGAATGCATGGCTGCGTGGATGGTGTCATCGAGAGCGTTTTGGTTTCCTAGACCATGGAATGCTGTTCCAAGGGTTGCAAAGCAGAGATGGCATCCATCTGTCCAAGAGAGGTCAACGCATCTTTGGTAGTAGACTGGCTAATCTACTGAAGAGGGCTTTAAACTAGATTCGTTGGGGATGGGTGAAGAAAGCCCCCAGGTAGGTGATACATTAAATACCTTTATGGAAATGGGTAACAGGGGTAACATATGGAAAGCAGTGTGTATTAATGCCCGTAGCATGGGAAATAAGATCCCTGAAGTTGAAGCTTTGGTGGGAGTGGCTGACTTGGATTTAGTGGCAGTTACAGAAACGTGGTTCACAGAAAGCCATGACTGGGATGTAACTATACCTGGCTATACTTTATTCAGAAAGGACAGGGTAGGAAGAAGGGGAGGAGGAGTGGCACTATATGTAAAAACTACTATTAAAGCTTTGGAATTACAGAGCTTAAAAGGGAAAGAGGAGGCATTGTGGGTTAAACTAGAAAGAGGGAAAGAGAAATCTATTTGCATTGGAGTGATATACAGACCTCCCTCACAAGAGGAAGAGGTGGACAGAGAGTTAATTGAAGACATACGCAGCACTGCTAGGAAAGGGGAAGTGCTACTGATAGGAGATTTCAATATGCCAGATGTTGATTGGCACATTCCTGCTGCAGTATCATCTAGAAGTAAGGAGATCCTGGATTCTCTACAGGGAGAACTATTCAGGCAAGTGGTAACAGACCCCACACGTGAAGGGGCCATACTGGACTTGGTGCTTACCAATGGTGAAAGTGTTTCTGATGTTGTAGTGGGAGATCATTTTGCATCCAGTGATCACCAGATGGTGTGGTTCAGTATTAGGACTAGGGCTGTTAGAATCCATTCCAAGGTGAGGATCTTAGACTTTAGGAAGACTAACTTTGCGAAGATGGGCCAATACCTCAGGGAGTCATTAGTGGGATGGGAACAGCTGGGGGATGTAGAAAAACAGTGGGCAAAACTGAAAGGGGGTATTTTAAAGGCAATCAACCTTTTTGTTAAAAAGGTAAATAAAGGCAAAAGGAACAGGAGACCGCTATGGTTTTCGAAGGAAGTAGCTGAACAAGTGAAGAAAAAGAGGGAGGCCTTCATGAAATACAAGAGATCACAGAGAGAGGAAGACAGGCATCTGTATTTGGAAAAACTTAGAGAAGCTAGCAAAGTAGTCAAGAAGGCAAAGATTCAAAAGGAGGAGGAAATAGCCAATGCAATAAAATGGGGGGATAAGACATTTTTCAGATATATTAGTGAGAAGAGGAAGGGCAAAAGTGGTATTGTCAGACTCAAGGGTGCAGGGGGGAATATATAGAAGCTGATAAGGATAAAGCGGAATTGCTTAACAAATATTTTTGTTCTGTGTTCACAGATGAAGAACCAGGAGCAGGACCTCAGAAAACACCCACAAATAAGAACAGAAGCGAGGGACATCTTGAACTATTTTCAGAAGACTGTGTTCGTGAGAAACTAGCTCAACTTAAAGTAGACAAAGCGATGGGACCGGCTGGGATACACCCTAGAATACTGAGGGAACTTGGGGACGTTCTAGCAACTCCACTGACTAACCTTTTCAATGCCTCGTTGGAGTCGGGAGTGGTGCCAAAGGACTGGAGAGAGGCTCATGTGGTGCCTTTACACAAAAGCGGAAGTAAGGATGTGGTTGAAAACTACAGGCCGGTTAGTTTAACTTCAGTGGTGAGTAAATTATTGGAAACGCTGCTGAAAGAGAAAATAGTGAGGTTTCTGGAGTCCAGCGGATTACAGGATCCGAGGCAGCATGGATTCAACAGAGGCAGGTCTTGTCAGACAAATCTGATTGATTTCTTTGACTGGGTGACCAGGGAGTTGGACCGAGGGAGAGCTCTAGATGTGGTGTATTTAGATTTCCGTAAAGCCTTTGACACTGTTCCTCACAGGCGACTTATAAACAAACTGAGCACCCTAGGGATGGACCCTAAAGTTACTGCTTGGGTTAGAAATTGGTTGGGTGGGAGGCGACAAAGAGTACAAGTAAATGGAGCTCACTCTGAGGAGAAGGATGTTACCAGTGGTGTGCCCCAGGGATCTGTCCTTGGTCCGATTCTTTTTAACATCTTTGTTAGTGATATAGCGGAAGGGCTGTCGGGTAAGGTTTGCCTCTTTGCGGATGATACCAAAATCTGCAATAGAGTAGACACCCAGGAAGGGGTAGATAACATGAGGCGGGATCTAGCTAAGCTTGAAGAATGGTCTAGAATTTGGCAGCTGGGATTTAATGTTAAAAATGTAAGGTCATGCATTTGGGCTGCAGCAATCCAAGGGAGCAATACAGTATAGGAGGTGAAGTACTTTTGTCCACTAAAGAAGAGCGGGACCTAGGCGTGGTTGTGTCTGATGATCTTAAAGTAGCTAAACAGGTAGAAAAGGCGACGGAAAAAGCTAGAAGGATGCTTGGGTGCATACGGAGAGGAATGGCTAGCAGAAAAAAGGAGGTGATAATGCCTCTGTATAAGTCTTTGGTGCGACCTCATTTGGAGTATGGTGTGCAATTCTGGAGACCGCACCTTCAAAAGGATGTGAACAGGATGGAGTCGGTGCAGAGGGTTGCTACTAAAATGATTAATGGGCTTCATTATAAAGCATATGAGGACAGACTTAAGGATCTTAATATGTACACCTTAGAGGAAAGGCGGGATAGAGGTGATATGATTGAGATGTTTAAATACCTCCGTGGCATAAATGTTCAGGGAGAGAGCCTCTTTCAATTGAAAGCAAGTTCTGCTACAAGGGGACATGGGATGAGGGTGAAGGGAGATAGATTCAGGAGTGATATGCGGAAATATTTCTTTACAGAAAGAGTAGTGGATCCGTGGAATAGTCTCCCAGTGGAGGTGGTAGAGATGAGGACAGTAACTGAATTCAAAAAAGCATGGGACCAACACAGAGGATCTCTAAAGGTAAAAAGTGGACTGTTGTAGTTGTTGATATGGAAGGACAGACTAGATAGGCCATGTGGTCTTTTTCTGTCGTCATGTTTCTATGTTTCTAAGAAAGGGAGAATAGCTATAAGGAATTCACTTTCTCAGAGACCGGGAACGTGTTCAGATCTCTCAGGTTCCATATTATTCTCAGGGATGCCAATTCCTTTGGAAGTACAGTAAAAAATATATGAAGTACAAACCCTTGTTGATTTCTAGTCTTGGTACCAGCTCCATTGTCTTCTCTTGATGCAGAGATTCCACCTCTATTGGGAGGGATCTAATTTGGAGATTTAAATAGGATGATCTAATGGTATCTGAGAGAAATATAGCCAATATCCCTAACTCACTATTTTTAATACTCATATGTCGTTATCATCTGCTAGGATTTGTAAAGATCTGGATTTTGCCTCTCACTGGAAGGAAAGTAGTAAATTGTAGAAGGTTGTCTAAGGTCCCGTCTCTCTTTTTATTGCCATCTTAGAGGCTACTGCTGCCATTATCTCTGTCTTTAGTATGGGTAATAACTATTTGGCAGAAGAACAGCCACCTGCAGAGAAAGGGTTGCTTTCTAGAATAAGTAGACTGTTCTGTAGGGTGAATAGAGGGACAGGAGGGTGGAGTAAATGTTTTTATTTAAATTGTCCGTTTATTCCAAAAAAAAAAGGTATTCACTGGCTCATAGGCCCTCTACCAACATTTCATCTATATCTTCTCGGAAGTCAGACACCTAAGCTATGCCAGTCTTTTTGCATGTATTGCAACTGAGGATATCCCTCTGAGGTATCAAAGGCCTCATATAGTGGATCTTATCAGTGTTTTTTACTTTTGGATAGCTGCCCTAGAAATTGTATTTTCTCAGTCTGGAAGAATATCAGCAAATAGATTCAGTTTTTGCAGCCACTGATCTACATATATTGTACCTTTAAAGTTTATATATTGCTATTTTTGTGTTAAACATAAATCCCTGTTAGACCTTCCTTTCAAGATCTAACACCTTGGGATTTTTTGAGGCAAGAGTGGTGGAGTGTTCTTTCAAGAGTTTTGCCTTATTCAAGGAAGATTCTATTACTGAATGATAAGAAATCAGACTATATCAAATTCCAATCTGGATTCTATACTTTTTAAGTCCGATTTTCTTGCCACCAGTTCCACTACAGCTTGTTTCAGTGTATTGTGATTAGCCCCAATACATTAGTCCTGGGATTGTCTTCCTCTTGTAGCATAAAAGGAACATCTTTTGTCATCTTTTGTATGAATTTGGGTTAGGCTGGATCCTCAGGTGATGAAGTACCTCTCAGCAGCATTGGTAAAGGATCTGACGGTAGCCCTGTTGACTCTTCCTTATCTGACCATCCCAGTGATTCTTCCTAAGAAGAATTAGAACATTGTGAACCAGAGGAAAAGGTAGAGAGTTTCTGACCCTCACTTGGGGAAAAATCGTAAGGTGTTAATACAGTTCATGCTCCTGTTTCAGAATAATTCATGACTGTTCTGATTGTAGTGGAATGGCCAAAGATGGTTTTGACATTGGTGAAGCTTCCAGGTCCCTAGGTTTGAAAAGTAGTTACTGGCTGGCAAAACCACCCCTAAGATGTAGTGATTGGTCTTGAAGGACCTCAAGCACTAGTCTCATTGGCTGTTTGAGTGAAGACTAGACTGGCATGGCACAATAGACATTTTTCATAAAATCTCCAAACCATTCCATGCTAATGAGAGATAGCTCTTTTTCTTTGACTCCCCAAAGAATAACCTAAGTGAGGTGCCTTCAGCCTCTGGAATTAGGATAAGTATCACCTGGTCTGATATCACTGCCAAGATCATCAGCACCAAATATTTCTATTGCATCAAGAATGTTGACTTCAGCTTCGATGCCAAGTGTATAAGTGGCACCTGTTGGATTAACTGTGATGAAGGCTCGTTTTAGGCCACGGTGCTCAGCACTGACAGTTCATGCACTATTTTATCTGTTTTCTGCAAAGCAGATCCATGAGTCAAAACCTACAATGCAGTGGTATCTCCTTTCTTCTTTCTGGAAGCCTGACCTTTGGGATGTCTTTTTCTTTGGTCTTACTAGGCCTTTTAGAGTCCTAAGAGTGCTAATCTGTTGGCTGAATCATCTTGCTTATTTTTCAGAAAAATACTGTGATATTCAGCAACATTCATCTGTTGGGGTTGCCAACCAGATTCTTTGTTAACATGATATACCAGTTCAGTTCTCATTTCCAGCTCCTATCAATTACAGAACAATCTGATGTATTTTGTCCAGCAGAATAGATTGAGATGAATGCTAAAACAATAGATTATAATAATCTTATTATGACATGGAATTTCTTAAGAAACACTATAGCCATCTTTAGTACTGTAAACTCATCAATGTGAACCCATTACCAACTCCTGGGGAAAAGCAAGAGTGCCTGCTGAAATGGACCTAAGCATGATTTTAGGAGATGATGAATAAAGAACAAAACAGAACAATAATAATAAGTAAAATTCTAGGGAAAACTAGAAGTGCATGATAGATGCTGTAATTTAAAAAAAAAACAGTGGTATCTCCCCTTTAAACAAAAGCTGTATCATCTGTGTACTGTGCAATATTTCAAAAAGTATACAGAATGTATCCTCTATTCACAGGCAGCGGAATGGGGTGGGCCACAGGAGCCATGGCTCCACCAATATTTTGCCTAACTCAGAGACCGTAGTTACTCACCTGTAACAGGTATATGGGTGACATTTACGTCAACGGAGTCCACGCAGAAGTATCTCCCCAGCTTTGAAGGAAAGCCTTTAAGAGATGCACCACGCATGCGTGGTCCACATCCAGCCCAAGAGTGCCATCTTGCCTCAGTCTAATGACATTGCTTTACCAACTTATATTTTTGCCATCTTAGCTAAGTTACTCACCTGTAACAGGTGATCTCCGGAAACAGCAGGAATTTAGTCTTCACATATGGGTGATGTTGGTACTGACAGAGCCCATGCGGAAACGCTCCCCAGTGTCCAATAGGAAAGCTTTTGGGAGCATCCCACTGCGCCTACGTAGCTGCCTTCCCACCATTACAACTCTGCTTCCTCAGTTGAGTTTGTAACTGAGAGAAAAAGAGAGTAAAAAGAAACCCTACAACTCCTAGAGGAGGAGAGTGGGTTATGAAGACTAAATTCCTGCTGTTCCCGGAGATCACCTGTTACAGGTGAGTAACTACGCTATCTCCAGGAACAAGTGGGAGTCCTTGTTTAGACAGTAATGAGCAGCAAAGATTGCAGTTTCATCAATTGTCACAGCGCACAGGTTGGCCATTGAGGTAACCATGGCACGAACATTATGAGCAGTGACATGACCCTCTAGTGATAGTCCTGCTTTATCATAAGCAAATGAGATGCAATCTGTTATCCATCTAGAGAGGGTACGTTTGGATACTGGCAAACCCAGGTGACCAAGGTCAAAGGAATTGAACTGTGAGGCCTTACGGTTCTCTCAAGTCTTCTGGAGATAAAAAGCCAAGGTACGCTTGCAGTCAAGAGTATGCAGGGTGCGGGGTTACCTCTATTCTAGATGCATGTGGTCTAGGAAAAAATACAGGAAGGTAAACTGACTGATTCGTTGGAGTCAGGAGTGCTGCCAAAGGACTGGAGAGAGTCTCATGTGGTGCCTTTACACAAAAGCGGAAGTAAGGATGTGGTTGAAAACTACAGGTCGGTTAGTTTAACTTCGGTGGTGAGTAAATTATTGGAAACGCTGCTGAAAGAGAAAATAGTGAGGTTTCTGGAGTCCAGCGGATTACAGGATCCGAGGCAGCATGGATTCACCAGAGGCAGGTCTTGTCAGACAAATCTGATTGATTTCTTTGACTGGGTGACCAGAGAGTTGGACCGAGGGAGAGCCCTAGATCTGGTGTATTTAGATTTCAGTAAAGCCTTTGACAATGTTCCTCACAGGCGACTTATAAACAAACTGAGCACCCTAGGGATGGACCCTAAAGTTACTGCTTGGGTTAGAAATTGGTTGGGTGATCCCAGTGGTGTGCCCAGGGATCTGTCCTTGGTCCGATTCTTTTTAACATCGTTGTTAGTGATATAGCGGAAGGGATGTCGAGTAAGGTTTACCTTTTTGCGGATGATACCAAAATCTGCAATAGAGTAGACACCCAGGAAGGTGTAGATAACATGAGGGGGGATCTAGCTAAGCTTGAAGAATGGTCTAGAATTTGGCAGTTGGGATTTAATGTTAAAAAATGTAAGGTCATGCATTTGGGCTGCAGCAATCCAAGGGAGCAATATAGTATAGGGGGTGAAGTATTTTTGTCCACTAAAGAAGAGCGGGATCTAGATGTGGTTGTGTCTGATGATCTTAAAGTAGCTAAACAGGTAGAAAAGGCGACGGCAAAAGCTAGAAGGATGCTTGGGTGCATACGAAGAGGAATGCCTAGCAGAAAAAAGGAGGTGATAGTGCCTCTGTATAAGTCTTTGGTGCAACCTCATTTGGAGTATAGTGTGCAATTCTGGAGACTGCACCTTCAAAAGGATATAAACATGATGGAGTCAGTACAGAGGGTGGCTACTAAAATGGTTAGTGGTCTTCATTATAAAGCATATGAGGACAGACATAAGGATCTTAATATATACATCTTAGAGGAAAGGCGGGATAGAGGTGATATGATTGAGATGTTTAAAAACCTCCGTGGCATAAATGTACAGGGGGAGAGCCTCTTTCGATTGAAAGGAAGTTCTGCTACGAGGGGACATGGGATAAGGGTGAAGGGGGATAGATTCAGGCATGATATGTAGAAATATTTCTTTATGGAAAGAGTGGTGGATCCATGGAATAGTCTCCCAGTGGAGGTGGTAGAGATGAGGACAGTATCTGAATTCAAAAAAGCATGGGACAAACACAGAGGATCTCTAAAGGAAAAAAGGGGACTGTTGTAGTTGTTGATATGGAAGGACGGACTAGATAGGTCATGTGGTCTTTTTCTGTCGTCATATTTCTATGTTTCTATGATTCAAATGAAAAGGAGACACCACTTTTGACATGAAATGTGGATGAGTCCTGTTATGGTGGAATCGGGTGTAAGGAGGGTCTGCCACCAAAGTCTGAAGCTCATTCATGTATCTAGCTGACGTGAGGGCAATGAGGAAGAGGACCTTCCATGAAAGAAACTTTAGTGAGGTCGTAGCCAAAAGTTCAAAGGGCAGCTTGAGAAGCTGCGCTAGAACAACATTAAGAAAAGTCACCAGGGGAGGTTTGATGGGAGGATTGGTGAGCAAAAGGCCTCTCATAAAGCATGCTACAAGCGGTTGTGAGGAGATGGGCTGTCCAAGAGATGATGAGAGGCGGCAAACTGCACAAAGGAGAACTCTCAACGAGTTGGTCTTGAGACCAGCCGAGGAGAGGTGGAGGAGATATTGGAGGAATGTCTCCACGGGAGCCGAGAAGGGATTGAGATCCTCTTGGGAACACCAGGTAGAGAATCTACGCCACTTGAAAGCATGTGAACGTCTGGTGGATGGCTTCCTGGAAGCTAAAAGGATCTCCTTTAACTCCTGAGTAAGGTTAAGATCCTGTAATGCTATGCTTGCAGCAGCCAAGCTGTGAAATGAAGAGACTGTGGATTGCGATGGAGCAGTGTGCCTGAGCGAGGAGATTGGGAGCAGATCCAAGACGTAGAAGTGGAGTCTGAGACAAATGTAGCAGGAGAGGAAACCACGGTTGACGTGGACAGCACGAGGTTATGAAGATCATGGAGCACCTGTCCACCTGAAGCTTGAGAAGCATCTTGGGAATGAGGAGAATGGGAGGGAAGGCATACAGGAGACCTCAACTCCAGTGGAAGGGAAAAGCACCCATTTGCTGGTTGCCGGCCATGGGAGTCCTGGTGCAGAAGCATGGGAGCTTTGCATTCTGTGGCAAACAGATCTATGTCCGGAATCCCCCAGGTCTGAAAGATGTAGGAGGCTGCATCTGGATGGAGAGACCATTCGTGGGGAAGAAGGATTTGACTCAATTTATCTGCGAAGACATTTTGCTCCCCTCAGAGATAGACCACTTGGAGGTATATTTGATGAGCAATGGCGAAGGACCAGAGTGAAGGGCCTCCTTGCAGAGGGGCCAAGAGCTTGTCCCTCCCTATTTGTTCACATAGAGTATAGCCACCTAGTTTTCCATCTGGACTAGGACCCTGTGGGATCGTAGGTGATCCTGAAACACCCTGAGGGCATTGGAGATAGCATGAAGCTCCAGTAGATTTATCTAGAGCTGCAACTCCTGTTCTGTCCATAGGCCCTGTGTGGAGAGAGAGCCCAAATGTGCTCCCCACCTCAGTTAGGAGGCATCCATTGTCAGGGTGCATTGATGTGGAGGCATCTGAAAAGGTGACCAGACGATGAGATTTTCTGGGGTACACCACCATTGGAGGGATGTAGAAAGAGGGATAGTGACTTGGATCTTTTCCCTGAGATGGCCCGAGACTTGCTTCTATTCGGAGACAACTGCCCACTGGGCTGTGCGCATATGTAGATGGGCATATGGTACCAAATGCACTGTTGAGGCCATATGACTTAGAAGCTGCAGCATTTCCTGGGCAGTCAGATGGTCTCTGGTTAGCACTTTGGATGCTAGCTGAACGAGACAGCAACAGGGCTGGGGTAGAAAAGCCCTTGACTGCTGAATGTCTAGGAGAGCTCTTATAAATTCTAGTCTTTGAGTAAGAGCGAGATGGGATTTTGGAAGATTTATGACAAAACCCAAATGTTGCAGTACCTGCATTGTATGAAAGAGAGACAGATGGACCTCCTGGGAGGTGCCTGCCTTTATGAGCCTGTCATCTAAGTAAGGGAAGACAAATATCCCTAGAGATCTTAGATATGCGGCTACGACCGCCATACACTTTGTGAAAACTCTTGGGGCAGAGGCGAGTCCGAAAGGAAGGACTCTGTATTGATAATGCCTTCCTTGAAATATGAAGCGTAGACATTTCCTATGTTCTGGATGAATGAGGATATGCGTGTATGCTTCTTTTAGATCTAGAGAACAGAGCCAGTCCTGACTCTGAAGGTAGGGAAGGAGGGTCCCTAGGAAGACCATCTTGAACTTCTCGCGGATCAGAAACTTGTTTAGGTTTCTGAGGTCCAGGATGGGCCTGTACCCTCCGCTCTTCTTTGGTATGAGAAAGTACAGAGAGTAGAAGAAGCCTGTTCCCTGTTGTGATATTGGAACCTTCTCTATGGCACCCTGTGACAGAAGAGAAGTCACCTCTTGCAGCAGGTGAGCAGTGAGAGGGGGCTAAGTGTGATATTCCCCTACCAGGGTGGAGGGGGACAGGGTGTGAAGATGAAGTCTGTACACCTCCTTCACTATGGTTAGAGTTCACTGTTCTGAGGTGATGAGATGCCACTTGTGGGCATAATGACAGAGTCTGCCTGCTATGTGGAGGGGGTGGGGAACCTCCAGAGGCAGGGTGGCTATGTTCTCTAGGAAAAAGTCAAAAAACAGGTGCAGATTGTGTCTATGGAGTTGGTTGAGCCTTAGGAGCCTGTGGCTTCTTTTGTTTGGGAGGCTGTTGCCTCTTCTGAGGACCCTGAGCCTGGTATTGAGAAGCAGGAATATAAGAAGGGTAAACTTATTTTTCTTACTAAAGAAAGTATTTTTTGCAGCTGCCTTCTTCCTAGCCAGGTTGGATGTAGTTCTAGACAGCCTATTTAGAGTGGTATTCTCAAATTCCAATTGAGAAGTCTTATCCTGCCAGTCTTTGCCAAAAAAGGTTTTCGCCTGTGCAGGGAATATTACCCAGTTTATCTTGAATCCACTGTTCAAGATCTGAAGCCTGTAGCCGTGGAATCCTGCGTGCACCGATACAGACTGATGTGGCTCTGCTAGTGCACTCAAAAGCATCAAAAGCTGTTCTGCTAACAAACTTTGAGACATTCTGGGCATGCTTAACTAGGTTAAAAAAGCCACCTCTCTTATCATCTGGAAGAGGAGGAGACATGGCCTAAAGAGCTCTAGTAACCTCCTTGAGGAACATACCCATATAAAGAATGTAGGTGTTATCCTGGCTGAAAGCATGGAAGCCTGAAAACATCGACACCCAGAAGCATTGAGGGTTCTCGATTCTTTATCCGGTGGGTTAGAGGAATGGGTACCTAAGAACATAAGATATGCCATACTGGGTCAGACCAAGGTCCATCAAACCCAGTATCCTGTTTCCAACAGTGGCCAATCTAGGTCATAAGTATCTAGAAGTTTCCCCAAAAGACACAGGTTCCACGATGCTTGTTTTGGGTCAAGCAGTGATATCCTGGGTCCCTTTTAATAATGGTTTAAGGACCTTTCCTCCAGGAACTTGTCCAAACCTTTTTTAAACCCAGCTACACTTACAGCTTTTACTACATCCTCCGGTAACAAAGTCCAGATTTTGATTACACATTGAGTGAAAAAATATTTTCTCTTATTAGTCTTAATGTGCTGCACTGCCGACTCCACCACCATTGAGTGGTGGGGAAGCTGCGTCTTTTGGAAGACGGGACACTCCAGTACTCGGTACATAGTATTGAGACATCGAGTATGCGGTGAACTAGTGAGAGGAGTCTCCCACATCCGGAGCATGAGATCATGGAAAATGCAGTGAATCAAAAGGGTGGCCACCTCCTTAGGAGCGCTGGGGAAGAGCTCCAATTCCTCTGCCCTGGGGAGGATGTTACCATTATGGAGAGACCCCCAGCTAGGTCCCAAATAAACTCCTGAAAAGACATGTCCTCAGGAGGGGATATGCGCCATTCCAGTGAAGGAGAAGGATCCTCCGGTAGACTTTGCAGTCTTCGGGTATCGAGTGACTTGTCATCGGAGGTTTACGATTCAGAGGACTCGAAGTATTGGTGAGAACGATGTTCCAGCTCCGCTAAGGACCGATACCGGTTAAAGTCAGTATTGAGATGAGGAGCCTGCTTGGATGAGACCTCGGTACCGTGAACAGACTTGAGGGTAGGCATGGGCGGCAGTGGATCCAACGGCATATATCCCGAGGCAGTTGGCATAGGTACCAAAGTCGGTACCGGTGTTGGCGGTACCATCGTTAATGATTTAACTGGGACCAAAGCTGCCAATATAGCCACCGAGCTCTGCTCAATGGCTAGGATACGCTGATCCATTGAGCTTGCCAATGCTTGGGTGTCGGTACTGAAGATTTGCACTACCATCCCAGGGCATGGCACCGGAAGTTCTCCTGAGGTGGAGGCCTTGGGAGCATCCTGGAACCCCTTGGTGGCTATGGAGGACAGGTCCTCCTGCTGGGGTTGTTTGGCTGGCCGATCCACTTCCAGGGCAACACGAGGCATCTCGATGCTTAGAAAGAGATCTACCCTTGGAGGGACGGTCTGTCTTTGAAGAAGACTTGTGCTTCGATACCTGAGAGGAAGACAATGCCCTCAATGACGTCGATGCCAAAGAAACCGCATCTGAGGCAAAGAGAATTTTCCTAACTTTGCGGCCCGGTTCTGCAGGCCTCTCTTGGTCATCTTCTTGCAAAAGGGGACATTCTAACGTCTGGTGGTCGGGCCCGAGACATTTCAGTCATGAGTGTCAGTAGCCGAGATGGTACTGCCACATTTATAACATTTTTTAAAACCTAGCTGTTTTTTACATCACGTCAGTAGACAGAATGGTAGGCTTAAGGCTTAAAATGGCGTCGATGCACCTGAAGAAAACATCTTTTTTCTCTTTTTTTTTTTTTTTTACAGGAAGAAAAAAGGAAAGAAAGAAGAACTAACAACAAGAGATGGTTCTGGCATTGACAGTTCCGGCAGATGCTAACAAAAAAACAAAACAAAAATAAAGAACTAAGGAATTTTCTGCAGTGACAGAATTCGTTTCCTGCTGGCTCCGTGGAAAATAAAGAACTGAGGAAGAAGAGTTGGGAAGGCAGCTACGCAGGCGCAGTGGGATGCTCCAAAAAGCTTTCCTATTGGATGCTGGGGAGCGTTCCCATGAGGGCACTGTTGGTACCGACATCACCCATATGTGAAGACTACATTCCTGCTTGTTACTGGAGATAGAAGCAACTCCAAGGAGAGGAGGGAGGGTTGTGAGGACTGATTCCTGCTATCACCGGCAGGCGGAGGAGAAGCCGGGCGGGTAGTGGCCTGCACCGTTGCACCTCTGCGGCTAGCTCCCTGAGGCGTGCTGACCTCTCCTGAGGGAAGAAGGCTTTTGCCTGATGGATGTCCAGCTGCGCCCCTATGAACTCTAGGCTCTGAGAGGGAGTGAGGTGGGACTTGGGGTAGTTTATGACAAACCCCAAGTGCTGCAGGGCGTTTATGGTGTGTCCGGTGGCACATTGTGCTTCTGCAGCTATGGCCTCCTTTAGAAGCTAGTCATCCAGGTAGGGGGAAGACAAAGGCCCCTTGAAGTATGAGGAGGGCTGCGACCACCACGAGGCATTTTATAAAGACCCTTGGAGACGAGGCTAGCCCAAAGGACAGTACTCAGTATTGGTAGTGTTGTTTCCCCACCACAAACTGGAGGCATATTCTGTGGCTGGAGTGGATTAGGATGAGAGTGTAAGCATCCTTTCGGTCTAAAAAGCAAAGCCAGTCTCCCTGCTGGAGAAATGGCAGCAGTGTTCCAAGGGAGAGCATCTTGAACTTCCCCCTGACCAGAAACCTGTTGAGCTCTCGCAGGTCCAGGATGGGCCTCAGGCCCCCAGTACTTTTGGGGACAAGGAAGTACCTGGAATAGAAGTCAGTGCCCCAGAGGTGTTTTGGGACTGGCTCCACTGCTTTGTCCTACTAGCTCATTCAGGAGCAGGGTCTGGTGAAAAAGAGGCCTGGTAGGCTCTCCTGGGAAGAATGGGGGCGGTGTCTGATGTAGGTGGAGGAGGTAACCCTCCTTGACCACCTGTAACACTTAGGCATCGGTGGTGATGGCTGTCCACCTGTGAGCAAATAGAGCTATGTGCCCCCATGTGGGCAGCAAAAGACCCCCTGAGGTGTGGGGGTCGCGCCCAGGCAGTCAAAAGCCTGCCTTGGGCTGGGCCTGAACTGGTGCCTGGGGCTTTGTGCTTTCTGAGACCATGTCCCTGGCTTTTTTGTTGCTGGGCCTGCTGAGGGTCCGAGAAGACTTGGAAGTGCGGAGTAGTACTGAAGCCCCCTTTCTTCCTTGGGAAGAAGGGCTTTTTCCCCGGGGTTTTCTTTCGGGGTTGCACCAAGGTCTTTTTCGAGAGCCTGGCTCTTGTCACATACTCGGTCTCTATCTCCACTGCTTTGTCCGCCATGGGTTTCCCAAACAGGTTTTCACCTGTGCAGAGGACATCGATCAGTTTGTCCTGTACCCATTGTTCCAGGTTGGACGACTGCAGCCATGCTTGGCATCGTGCCCCGATGCCTATGGCAGGCACCCTAGTCAATGACTCAAAGCCATCATAGGCTACTCGGGACAGGAACTTTGAATATTCCTTTACCACCAAGATTAGGAACTTGAACCTCTGTAGGGGTTCTCCATTGAGGCCTACCAAGAATCCCCCGAGCTCCCTTGACAGTTCCTTCAGGTATATGCTGATGTAGAGCTGGTATGAGTGGATTCGGCATGTTAGCATCGAGCTCTCAAAGGCCTTTTGGCTGAGGGCTTCGAGGTTTCAGGCCTCCCTGCCGGGTGGGTAACAACAAGTGTGTCTTTTGGCTCTTAAGCTGGCGCATGGCTGACTCCACAACCACCGAACTTTGGGGGAGCTGGGCCTTTTGGAACCCAGGCCTCCGGCGTACCTGGTACATGGTGTCGAGGCGCCTACTGATAATTGGTACCGACGCCAGTGTTTTCCATATCTGGAGTAGGAGGCGGTCAAAAAATGGGGACATTGAGACTATAAGGGTTTCCTTTAGGGGTGCCACATATTGGAGTAAGAGCAGTTACTCACCTGTAACAGGAGTTCTCCAGGAGCAGCAGGAATCAGTCCTCACATGTGGGTGTCATCGGCGCCGATGAAGCCCCAGCGGAGCATTTCCCCAGCTTTCCATGAAAGCCTTTGGGAATGCTGGCACGCATGCGCGGTTCCCTTCCCGCCTAAAGGTGCCATCTTACCTCAGTCAAATGACATAGCTAAGATCATCACACAAAAATGAAAAATAAACTATGTAGAACTGCAACTCCAAGGGGAGGAGGGAGGGTTGTGAGGACTGATTCCTGCTGCTCCTGGAGAACACCTGTTACAGGTGAGTAACTACTCTTTCTCCAGGACCAAGCAGGAAGTCAGTCCTCACATATGGGTGACTCCCTAGCTCTGGGCTACCAGGAACCCAGGCTGAACAAGAGAACTCCCTCTAGTCTCAGCAGCAAAGAAAGGCTTTTCAAGGACACAACCCCCACCGGTAGCCCAACAGAGGGCAGGACTTGCCTAAACCTCAAAGAGATTCCGGAGTACTGCTTGGCCAAAAGCACTGTCCCTACGGGACTCCCTCTCCAGACAGTAATGGGTCGCAAACGTCTGGCTTGAAGACCAAGTTGCAGCCCTGCAGATGTCTACCAAGGGCACAGAGAGGAGATGAGCCACTGAGGCAGCCACTGCCCTGACACGATGGGCCGTGACCCGACCCTGCAAAGGAAGGTCAGCCGCCTTGTAAGCCCAGGTGATACAGTCAGCCACCCAGATGGACAAGGTACGCTTGGACACAGCCAACCCCAACTTATTGGGGTCAAAGGAGACGAAGAGCTGAGTAGCCCTTCGATGCCCTTTGTGACATAGTGGGTCCTTCCAGCCCGTTAGATGAGGCTAAAAAGCCAGGAACAGGAGTAGGGCTGAGTTGTAAACAAAAGCACATGGCTCCTGGTTACCTTAGAAACCAAGCACAGAGGCAAGAGAAACGCCCGTGCTACCATTCAGGGAATGAGTCACGAGCTAATGCAGGACACCTGCTAGGGGGTGGAGTTGAGCACTGCCCTAGAATTCACCCTGATAAAGAGAGTTCAGTTGAGCTTATGGAGTTCGAGGAAGGAGAAGAAGGGTTTGGAGGAGAAGAAGGAGAAGTGGATGAGGCATGTGTGCTGGATAAGGAAGCTAATGAGAGCTACGGTGAAGACAGCAGTGCCAGGAAAAAGCCAGAGTCTCTGTGGAAGGGTGAGACAGAGTCTTTCTTCAAGAAAAGAAAAGAAACCCCAAGGGAAAGATATAATAAGGGCAGAGTGGATTACCTGCAGTATCCGGGGGAACACAGAAGTGAAAGGAAGCCAGGAAGGCAAGTGAAATCTTCTGTGCAAGGCTTAGGTTGGGAACTTACAGCCAGTCCAAAGCCACAAAGAAAACCTCCACCAGCTAGGCTAAAAGGCAAGCCAAAAGGCTGGTATAAAAATACTTACAGTGACTGTATTTACCCAGAGGGTTGGAGCTGGGAAGAGAATACCTGTGCTGATAACGTTTGTAAAAGCCAGTATTTAACTCAGGAATATCAGGTGAAACCTGAAGCAGTTAGAAAGGGCGTGGCATCAGGAGTGCCGTTACAAACATTTCCTTCTAGCCAGGAAGAGTTAATGGACTTTGAACCTGAGTGTGTGAATATTGATGAAGATATCATGGACTGTACGATATCGCTTGCTAATGAAATAATCTCATTACGCTGAAGGCATGTTTTGAAAGAGAAAGTACAGCACTACTAGCATTGGGAAGCAGAGAGCTGTGAAGAAACAGCATTGTTACGTTGGGATGCTAGATATCAACCTGTTTATTGCTGAAGTAAGCCTTTTCTGTTAAAGAACCTTTGTTTTGTCCTTATGCCAGTAAATACCTGGTTTGTGTTACTTTGTTCATGGTGAAATCCACCCCGGGAGGGGAAATAAAATCCTTTGGTTGCTTAAACCACTTTTCCACAACTGCTCCTCATTGATTCAGTGAAGGGACTACATTTCCCAAAAAGCCCAGCTTCAGGATTTGTAAAATAGCTGCTTCAGTGTGGAAAAACCACTCACTTAACCTCTACCCACTTATACACGGGGGTTTAAGGAGAGCTGGTGACACCTTGCGTACGGTCAAGGTAGAAGGATAAGGCCCTCCTACAGTCCAGGGTATGCAGAACTGCTTCAGCCTGGCTTGCATGAGGCCTAGGGAAGAATGTTGGAAGAACCACCTCTTGATTGAGGTGAAAAGAGGAGACAACCTTTGGGAGGAACTTTGGAAGAGTCCTGAGGACTACCCTGTTTCTATAAATCCTGGTGTAAGGCCTATCACAGACCAGGGCCTGACGCTCACTCACTCGCCTAGCCGAGGTGAGGGCTATCAGGAAGAGAGTCTTCCAGGAAAAGAAGCGTAGAGGGCAAGTAGCCATCGGCTCAAAAGGTGGGCGAGTCAGTTGCTGCAAGACCACATTCAGCTCCCACTCAGGAGCAGGACGACGGATGGGAGGCTTGAGCAAGAGCAAGCCTCTGAGAAACCTGGACACCAAGGGGTGTCCCGACAGGGAATGTCCTTCCACCAGTGAGTGGTGAGCTGCTAGAGCTGAGAGGTGGACCCGAACAGAATTGGACTTAAGTCCCTGATTGGATAAGTGCAGTAAATACTGAAGCACTACTGGTACCGTACAGGAGAAAGGATCCTCTGTACGCAGCTGACACCACACAGAAAACCTCTTCCACTTTAGAGCATAGGTTTTCCTAGTGGACTGTTTCCGAGCCTCCTCAACCTCCTGAGGTAGGCCCCAGGGAGCTAAAACTACCCTTGCAGCCTCCAGGCCATCAAATTGAGAGCTTTGAGATTGGGGTGCAGAAGGGAACCCTGCTCCTGTGAGAGAAGGTCGGGTTGCAACCCCAGAGGTAGTGGGGAATCCACTGCCAGCTGAAGCAGAAGTGGAAACCAAGGCTGTCTCGGCCACCTGGGAGCTACCAGCAGGACCGAGGCCTTGTCCTGAAGAGTTCTGAAAAGAGTTCAGGCCACCAAGGGCATGGGAGGAAACGCATACAGGAGGCCCTGAGACCAGGACATCAGAAAAGCATCCGGTGCCATCCTCAAAGGATGCGGCTGCCTGGAGTAGAACTTGGGCAGTTGCTTGTTCAGTGGACTGGCAAACAGATCTATCCAAGGGAGACCCCACTTCAGGAAGATCTTCTGAACCACCAAGGGATGCAGCTGCCACTCGTGGGGCTGCAGAATTCTGCTCAACCGGTCGGCCAGGCAGTTCTCCTGGCCTGGGAGGTATACCGCCTTGAGAAGCATGTTGTGCTTCAGGGCAAAGGAACAAAGGTCCTGAGTCTCTCAACAAAGGAGCTGGGACCCAGTCCCGCCCTGTTTGTTCACATAAAACATGGCTACCTGGTTCTCTGTTTGAATCAAGACTGAGCGTTGAGCCAGGGCAGGAGAAAAAGCCTTGAGAGCTAAGCGGATAGCTCAAAGCTCCAGGAGATTGATCTGTTGGGCTGCTTCCCAAGCAGACCAGAGGCCTTGGGTGCACTTGTCTAGACAATGAGCACCCCAGCCCCGCAGAGAGGCATCGGTGGTGAGGACCACCGAGTACTCTGGCATTTGGAAGGGCATCCCCTTCAGTAGATTGGGTGGATGTAGCCACCAGCTGAGGGGGGCCAAAAGGGGTTTGGACACCCTTATCCTGTCTCTTAGGCGGCCTGAGGCCTGTGACCACTGAGTCCGAAGGCACCACTGTGCAGGCCTCATATGGAGCCTGGCATTGGGAGTCACATGTACTGTCGAAGCCATGTGGCCCAGAAGCCTGAGGCAGAGTCTGCGGAGACCAGGGGCTTGTTTAGGAACTGTTTGGCCACGTCCATCAGTCTTTGGGCCCTGTCTTCTGGCAAGAATGCCTTTGCCAGTTGAGAATCTAGCTTTGCTCCTATGAACTCCAAGTTCTGGGAGGGGAGCAAAGTGGACTTTGCGAAGTTTATGACAAAGCCCACATTTTGAAGCAGAGCAATGGTTCTGAGGGTGGCTTGTCTGGCCTCCAGGCACGTCTGACCCCTGATGAGCCAGTCGTCCAGACAGGGAAAGACAAAGATGCCTTGATTTCTCAGGTAGGCCGCAACCACTGCCAGGCACTTGGTAAAGACCCTGGGAGCGGAGGTCAGGCCAAAAGGTAGTATGCTGTACTGATAATGGTTTCCTCCCACAATGAACCTGAGGTACTTTCTGTGGTCTGGATGAATGAGGATGTGAGTGTACGCATCCTTTAGATCTAAGGAGCATAGCCAATCTCCCTGCTGGAGGTAGGGCAGAAGTGTCCCAAGAGTAAGCATCTTGAACTTTTCTTTCTCTAGGAACTTGTTGAGGTTCCTGAGATCCAGAATGGGCCGAAGGCCACCGGTCCTTTTGGGTACCAGGAAATACCTGGAGTAGAAACCGTGACCTTGGAAGGGAGGAGGCACAGGCTCCACCGCCCTGTCTTTCAACAGGCCCTGAAGTTCCTGAAGGAGAAGGGCTGTGTGCAGGGGAGGCCTCAAGGGCTCTCCTGGGAAGTAAGGAGGAGGCAGTTGATGAAAATGCAGGGCATAGCCCTTTTGGACTATGTCCAGCACCCAACTGTCGATGGTAATGAGAGGCCACTTGTGGGCAAAGAGTACAAGGCGACCGCCTGTGCAGGGCTGGGAGAGCAGGGACGGAGTGGCTATGCTCAAGGAGTCAAAAAACCCCACCCTGCTGAGTGGAAGCAGGAGCAGAAGGCTTGGGGGTCCTCTGCCTACAGGGCCCATTACCCTGGCCCTTGGCTTGCTGACCCTGGGGGGCAGCTTGGGCAGCCTGATACTGAGGGTACTGTTTGTAGGCAGTGCCCTTCCTCGGGTAAAAGGACTTTTTACCCGAGCCCTTCTTCTTGTGTGAAGGGGCAGAGGTCTTCCTTGACAGCCTTGTCCGGGTAAGGTGCTCGGTCTCGAGCTGAGCGGCCTTATGTTTATGTTTATTAGCTTTCTAGACCGCCCTTCAGTAATAAGCAGAGCGGTTTACAGTTAAAATAAATTCATTGTACAGCAGGTAGAGGGCTGGAAGCAGAAAAAGAAGTTACAATTTTTCATGAAAGAGAGAGGAGAGAGAAGTAAGGAGACAGAAACATGAGGAGGGGTAGACAGCAAGGGAGAGGGGAGGCTAAGGGAGAGGTAAGTTGAAGGCGAGGGAAAAGAGGTAGGTCTTCAGGGCTTGTTTAAAGGTGGTGTGGTGGGGCTCTAGACGGAGAGGGGTAGGAAGGGAGTTCCATAGAGCTGGACCTGTGAAAAAAAAAGCTGAGGAGCGGGTGGACTGGAGATGAGCAAGTGAAGGGGAGGGAAGTGCAAGACGGTTGAGATGGAAGGAGCGAGGGGTGTGCCTAGGGGTGTGGAAGTGGATGAGGTCGGATAGGTACTGAGGTGTGGAGGTGTGGAGAGCCTTATGAGTGAGCGTAAGTAGCTTGAAGCGGATACGAAAGGAAACGGGAAGCCAATGAAGGCGGAAAAGGAGAGGGGTAATGTGGTCTCTAGGGGATGAGTGTGATATGAGGCGGGCTGCAGTATTCTGGATGCGCTGAAGTCGTGATAATTGGAATTTAGAGATACCGGAAAAGATCGAGTTGGCGAAATCAATGCGGGAGATAACAAGAGTGAGCAGGAGGGTGGCAAGAGCAGAAGGAGAGAGGAATGGGCGAATGGCGCGTATTTGTCTAAGGTAGAAGAAAGAGGTTTTGGAGACATGGGAGACGTGAGCAGAGAATGAAAGGGCTGAATCGAAGAGCACGCCGAGGTACCGAAAAGTGGAGACCAAAGAGATAGGAAGGCCGGGGAAAGAAGGGGCGACTGAAGGGAGGGGGTGACCGTGTGGAAACCAGATTGCTGTTGATTTGGAGGGGTTAAGGTGCAGGCAATTTTGAGACATCCAAGTGGAGACGGCGGCCAGACAGGAGTTAAGTGGGGTGAGGTCGGGGTTTACGGGGGATGTGTGGTGTAGAAGGAGAATATCATCGGCGTAGAAAAAAGCGGAGATGCCAAATTGCTGAATAAGTAGCGTGAGAGGAGTGAGGAAGAGATTAAAGAGAAGAGGAGCTAACACCGAGCCCTGTGGAACACCACAAGATAGGGGAAAGGAGTCAGAGGGAGGGCAAAATGGGGTTGAAGGGAGAACGGCACCGGAACGTGAGGAGAGAAAAGAGTGGAACCATCGGAACTTCTCGGTCACGGGTTTGCCAAAAAGGTTCTCACGTCGGCAGGGGACATCGACCAACTTGTCCTGAACCCATGGCTCGAGGTCCGATGACTGCAGCCACGCCTGGCGTCGAGCCGCAATGCCGGCAGCCGCAACTCGGGCCAAAGCCTCGAAGCCATCGTAGGCGGCGTGGGAAATGAACTTTGAGCATTCCCGAATCCCCGAGGACAAGGTCTTAAATCTCTGCAAGGGTTCCCCGGAGAGACCAGCAGAGAATCCAGCCAATTCCTTGGCCAGGTCTCGCAAGTACATGCCCATGTACAGCTGGTAAGACTGGACACGGCAAGCAAGCATAGACCCCTGGAAGCACTTTCTACCGACACCATCGAGCTTGCGGGCCTCCTGGCCGGGGGGCACCGCTGAGTGCTTCTTCTGGCTCTTCAGACGATGCATGGCCGATTCCACAACCATGGAATGGTGTGGTAGCTGTGCTTTCTGGAAACCAGGGCTTTTGCGGAGTCGATAGATGGAATCGACTCACTTGCTCAGAACCGGCGCCGAGGCCGGTGCTTCCCACATCCGGAAGAGGAGCCGTTCCAGCATCGGAGGAACCGGGACAGTAAAGGCCTCCTTCGGAGGAGAGTCGTACTGTAGAGCATCGAGGTCCTCGGCTCGAGGCTCTTCCTCGGGGTCGGCAGGGACAGCCAAGGCAGCGACCATATCCCGGACGAACTCCGAGAACCTCGTGTCCTCCGGAGGGGATCTACTCCGGGGCTCAGACTGCGGTGAGTCTGACGGGACGCACCGAGTCTTAAAAGTATCAGGAGACTCCTCATCCTCCGTCTCCCAGACAGACTCATCCGAGGAGGAGTCAGGGTCCAACCCCGCAGGGCCCCGAGGCACCCGCCCCGATGCCGGGGGCACCGGCATCGACACCCTCGGTCCCAAATGGGAGGTTGAGGGAGACCTCGACCGAGAACGACTTCGAGCCACGAGGGTCTCGAGTATCGGCTCGGTCTCCAGGGTTGACTTCGAAGTCGACATCCCGGTGGTCGGGGCAGATGCACCAGACAGGCTGGCCATCAATGCCCGCTGCTGCTCCATGAAGGCAGACAATCTGCTCTCCAAGGCTGTCATCCTAAGACTCAGCTCGGGAGATGCAGCAGCCACCGACTCGGGCCCCGGCGGCGCCGGGCCCGACGTCAGTTCTCTGGGAGGAGAGTCCACGAGGACTACGGGGCTTACATGTCCAGCAGACTCCGGCTCCACGCGAGGAACTTTGGCAGGCTTCTCTTGGTCCACGGGCCCGGGACGGCGGTCGGGGGTCTTAGACCTGGCCCTCGAGGGACCAGGGACCTCCTCAGACGCCGCCCTCACGAGCCGCTTCTTCCTCTTGCGTTCCCGGTTGGGGGACCCCCTGTCCAAGGAGCTTCGACGGCGCTCGGGATCGGAATCCCGAGATGTCGAGGCCTCAGATGAGGTCCGGGCCCAGCCGGAAGCTGAGTCCGAGAAAAGCCTTTCCTTCTGATGCTGTCGACTTCTGAGTGCCTTGGAAGACATCTTCCCACATGGTGCACACGACTTGGAGTCGTGGTCAGGGCCGAGGCACCGAAGGTAGCAGTCGTGTGTGTCAGTGAGAGACATAAGTTTCTTATACTGATCACACTTTTTGAAACCACTGGAAGCCATCGGGGAAAAAAGAGCCCCTGCGAGGTCAAAAGACCGGCCTTCCAGGGAAAAACGAAAAAAAGGGCGCGAACACCGGCCACGAAGGGCAAAAACCGAAAAAGATAAACGGGCTCGATACCGGTGTACCGAACCCAGCGGGAGAGGAACCGGTGTCGAACCGGAGAAAAATAGCGAAAAATCGCCGAAGAAAAAAATCACTTTTATCCGGGAGAACAGGACACACGTCCGGTGGGCTTCTCGGAAAAAAAGAGACTGAGGTAAGATGGCACCTTTAGGTGGGAAGGGAACCGCGCATGCGTGCCAGCATTCCCAAAGGCTTTCATGGAAATCTGGGGAAATGCTCCGCTGGGGCTTCATCGGCGCCGATGACACCCATATGTGAGGACTGACTTCCTGCTTGGTCCTGGAGAATCTCCAATTCCTCATTTCGTGGGTCCTCCTTGGCCTCAGTCTCGATCACGATAGCCTTTGCCATATCCCTCACAAAATCAAGAAACAAATGTCCTCAGGTAGGGAGTGGCATCGTGTCACTGGGGATAATGGGTCCGAGGGCACATCACGGTGTCGCCTTGTGTCCGGGGACTCTTTGTCCTCGGTCTCCCATTCGGACGCAAAGTCAGAGTACAAGTCTGATGCTGCACGATCACCTCGGTCAAGGACTGCTCGCCGCAGTGCAGAACCTCCAGAGGATCGTCAGACCGAGCCACGGGTGCTCGCCAGGGAGGACCGGTGTCCCAAAAAATGGGACCGGAACCTCAACTAGGGCTGGGGGCTCTCTTGAGGTCGATGGTGCTCGAAAACCAGATCGACGTCCAGGGAAGCCCTCGATGTCAAGGGTCCTGTTGTCAGGGCAGATGAACCAGATGATCAGGACATAAACACCCACTGCATCGCCACTAGGGCAGATATACTGCTCACCAGGGCTGCCATTCTGGTCTCCATGCCAGTTGGCTCCGCATTTTTCAACGCGGGCACCAAGGACTTCAGGCCCGGTGTTGGTAGTGTTGAGGGGCGGAGTCCTCAATGAGGATGGCCTTGGAGGCCCGAGACCAGTCAACAGGAGTCGATGACTCTTTGCGGGGCAACTTGGAGGGTGCTCCTGCTCCTGCTCCTACTCCTCAGACTCACGCTTGGGGCTGCGGGACCTGGGGTGGGATTTCACCTTTTTCCATGATCCGTCCTCTGAGGATTTCTTTTTCTTATGCTCCACCTTCGGGGACTTCCGCTTGGAGGAACCGCGGCTACAGGATTCCGAGGAAGCTCTGACTTTGCAGGGCACCGAGGTATCGGAGGGGGCCCTGGAGCGTGGTGTTACCAGTGTCTCCGGGGCAGAGTTGGACTTATGAAAAATTCTTTCCTATTGCTGACGGCGACTCTTTAAGACCTTTGGGGTCATTGTTCAGCATAGTTACTCAGCTGTAACAGGTGTTCTCCAGGGACAGCAGGAATCAGTCCTCACATATGGGCGACATCAGTGCCGACAGAGCCCACGAGAAGCATTTCTCCAACTTTCAAAGAAAGCCTTTGGGACATGTTACCACGCATGCGTGGTCCCCCTCCTACCCAAGGGTGCCATCTTGCTCAGTCAAGATGACATAGCTAGGACAGTAGTAAAAAAGAAAACAAGGTAGGGAGGCAACTCCCAGGGGAGGAGGGGGTTTGTGAGGACTGATTCCTGCTGTCCCTGGAGAACACCTGTTACAGGTGAGTAACTATGCTTTCTCCAGGAACAAGCAGGAAGTCAGTCCTCACATATGGGACTCCCTAGCTCCAGGCTGCCGAGGACCAAATCACGACAGCACCAATGGCAACCAATGGGGTAGCCATGAGTTGCAGAAGATGAGTCCCCACTGAGAGACTCTGCAGGACCGTAGTGTCTAGCGGCACTATCACTTCGGTAGCCTCAACACAGAAGACTTGGAGGGTAGGAGTTGCCTACACCCCGAGAATATTATGGAATACTGCCTGGACCAAGGCACTGTCTCTGCAGGACTCACTCTCCAGGCAGTAGTGAGCTGCGAACGTATGAACTGAAGACTATGTGGCGGCCCTGAAGATCTGAGTCATTGGCACTGAGCGCAGGTTGGCCACCAATGTGGCCATCGCCCTCACGCAATGCGCTGTGATCCGGTGCTCTAAGGAGAGGCCAGCTCACTCATAGGTGAGGGCAATACAGTCCACCACCCAGGTGGACAGAGTTCGCTTAGTTACAGGGAGCCCCAGTCTGCTGGGGTCATAAGACAAGCTGAGGAACTTTGCAATGGGTCTAAGTCCACTGTAAGTAGAAGGGCAAGACCTATTTGCAATCCAGTGTATGAAGTACTAGCTCCTCCCAGCTGGCGTGAGGCTGCAGGAAAAAGGAGGGAAGGACCACCTCTTGGGTTGAGATGGAAAGGAGATACCACCTTCGGGAGGAATTTGGGATGCATGTGGAGCATTACCCTTTTCTTGTAGAACCTTCTATATGGTGGATCCACCACCAGAGCCTGGAGTTCGCTCACTCTTTGAGCGGATGTGAGGGCCACCAGTAAGGCCACCTTCCAAGAAAGGTACCGCAGATGGCAAGTGGCTAAAACGGCGGTCTGGTAAGCTGTGAGAGCACCACTTTGAGTTCCCACTCTGCCACTAGAGGGCAGAGAGGGGGCTTGGATAACAGGAGGCCCCGGAGGAACCAGGAGCTGGCCCGAGAGGGGTCTTCCCTCAACAAGGTGGTGGTGAGTGGCTATCGCACTCAGATGCACCCTCATGGAGTTAGACTTAAGCCCGGTGTGTGATAGGTGCAGTAGGTACTGGAGTACTAGTCGGATCCATTGCTCGAGGTCGGAAGACTGTAGCAAGGCTTGGCATCAGGCACCGATGCCGGCTGCTGCGACTCAAGCCATTGACTCAAAGCCATCATAGGCTACAAGGGAGAGGAACTTGGAGCAGTCCTTGATCCCGACAAGGCCCGCCAAAAATCCCGTTCACAAACAAGAGGCACAATTACTGGCAAGTCCCACAGCAAACCAAAGAAACAAGTAACCAACTAAAACCTTTACTGAACCTGAACAATGCAGGCAAACAAAAACAGGAACAAAGCCTGATATGGCCATGTTTCGGCGTGGCCTTCTTCAGGGGCTATGATTTGAGGCTGATGTAAGTCATGAGTTTAAAGCCTTTTATCAGGAGTTGTGGCAGGAACTGATAAGCCTAGAGGGAACCTCTCTTCTTCTGAAGCGCATGGCAAACAGAAAAGAAAAAAGGAGACTGAGCAAGATGGCATCCTTGGGCTGAAAGGGGACCATGCATGCGGTGTAGCATGTCCCAAAGGTTTTCTTTGAAAGCTGGGGAAATGCTCCACGTGGGCTCTGTCAGCGCCCACGTGGAGCACTCTATCACCCATATGTGAGGACTGACTTCCTGCTGGTTCCTGGAGAATGCAAAGTTCACAGTCGGAGTCGTTGTGCTTCAGGCCATGGCATTGGAGGCAGCAGTCATGTCTATCGGTAAGTGACATAACTTGCCACACCAATCACACCTTTTGAAGCCACTTGAGGGCATTGGAAAAAGGGGGTCCCTGCCTCCTGGCAGGGGTCCGAGGCCTTCTGCTGAAAAAGGGAGTGAACACTAGTCGAGGAAGACCTTGATGAAAAAAGTGGAAAATGGATAGATGAACCTGAGGAACAATGGAGGGAGGAGTGGCTCAGTGGTTGGGACAGGTTACCTCAGGCTGGAGGGCCAGGGGTTCAATTCCCACATGGGGACAAGTAACCTCAGGCCGGAGGGACTGAGGTCTCTAGTCCCATGGCTGCTCCTTGTGGCCTTGGGCAAGCCACTTAACCCTCCATTGCCTCAGGTACACTTTGATTGTGAGCCCTTCGGGGACAAGGGAATAAAAAAGTACCTGTTAGTATATACATGTAAACCGCTCTGATGCGTAAAGTAAAGGGCGGTATATCAAATGCCTAAAAACCATAACCATAACCAATGCCAAGGCAAGCTAGCTCGGGGGTGGGAAGGAACCACTACACAAGCCGGACAAAATTTAACTATAAAAAAATCGGACTTTTTCAGGGGAAAAAAGGACAATGTCTGAAGGGATCCGTGGAAAAAAGGAGACTGAGGCAAGATGGCACCCTTGGGCGGGAAGTGGACCACACATGCATGCTGCATCTCTGTCGGTGCCGATGTCACCCATATGTGAGGACTGACTTCCTGCTTGTTCTGGGAGAACAAGCAACTAGAGAGTTTTGGGGAAAGCAGGAAACTAATTGGTTTGGCCCCTTCAACCAAAAAGGTGTTCTGCTGCCCCTGCCTCTTCTAATAAATAAACAATTTATCTACTGAATATCTACTGCTATGTTTTTCAAACTATAACTTTTTAAGGTATATCCATGGTAGTCTGTCTCAAAGTAGCAATTCAATCTTGCCACAGCTTTCCACATATTTCTGATGGGCTAAACATATAACTAGTGGTGTGGACTTTAAAACAATGTATGTGAATTGTATTTTGATTTTCCTCTTTCTGGTCACCACACAGTGGATGCTAATTTATCTATGAAAGGATAGCAGAAACACCTTGGAATATATAAAATGAAGAAGTCAAATTATAATAAAGAGAAAAACATGAAGAGAGGGATAACTGATGAAGGAGGGAAAGAGTGAGGATAAACTTTGCAAGTGAAATGTTAGTAGGGTATTGGAGCGTAATGGTTAAGTTCTTACACAGAAATGCTAGATCAGAGCTTCCTAAATCTGTCCTGAGGATCCCACAAGCCAGCTGGATTTTCAGGTTATCCAAAATGAATATGGATGAGATAAATTTGCATATTATGAGCTTCCAAGTGTATGAAAATTTCTCTCATAAATATTCACTGTGAATATGCTGAAAATATGACTTGCTGTGGGATCTCCAGGGCAGATTTGGGAAGCCTTGTGCTAGAAACTAAAAAGTACTGAATAGGAATGTTCTAGTGGTTATGAAATCAGCCGTTTTTTTCCAGAGCTCCTAGTTTCCTGCAGCAGATTTTTCAAGATTCTGTGGCAAGAGGTAACAACTTCCATGTAATCCTGTAACATATCCTAAATTATGCAAATATTTATTTTACTTTATAAAACTAAAGCTATTCTATAACATTTCTTAAATGTCCAGTTAATTTATTTGGTCCTGTTTTGGGGGGCAGAGATGTTAATGAATGTTGCTAGGAAGGGAAGGAGATGGAGAAAGAAGGGGAAAGACTCTGAATGAAAGGATTTCAGAGGAGGGAAATGGAGAAGAGTTCTCAGGAAGGAGGGGGGAGGGAAATACAGGATGGAAGGTGGAATGCTGGTGCAGGGGGAGGGATGAATATGAAGAATCATTACAGAGAAAGGGAAGTGAGATTAGGAAGGAGAAAGGCGAGATTCAGAATCAAGGAGAGGCGTCAAGAGTGGGAGGAATGATCCCCTTGACATCCCACATTCCCCTAATCCTCTCAGTCATGTTTTCCTCCACCCCCTTTCTTCTCTTTACTCTTCCTGATAACTTCACATTTCCTCCACCCACTTTGATCTCCTCATTCTCAAACTATGCCTCCTTTAATCCCCTCAATCACACCTCACAGTCACACATCCCTTCACTAACCTTTGATCCATCCCCTACCTCACTGTCTTTTCTCCTTCCCCATCCCATGCTTAATAGGAGGAAGAGAACCCATGCAACCAAGCTGCTTCTTCTTTTTTGTCTTGCCCTGAGAGTGGTGGTCCTGTTAACTTCCCATTTGGCATATAGGATCATTACTGTAGTTGTCTCTGCCTTTGCTGCTGCAAATGTGCTGGCCCTGTTCTCCTGCAGTGCTTCTGTGGCCAATAGGGAATTACACGGAAGGACAAGATTTTGTGGCCTTCCTGTTGGAATTGAGACACCAGGGACACTAAAAACAGTCTTTATGACACAGATTGCAGTGAGTGGGCTAAAACATTTAGAATAAGAAATATTTTGCAATATAAAGGAGAAGAGCTGTAGTTTATGAGAGATAAGAGAGCAGTTAGTGCTGGGAACACAGATTATAATTAATTGTAGGAAATGGAAATGGGGCTAACTTGTATACAATAGGTTAGTGAAAAGCACTGAAAGAATGAGGCATATATCATATTAGTCTTGATGGCAAAGAATGAACGTATTAAGTAGGACATGAATTGTGTAAATGATAGGAAAAGGTGAATTTTACAAAAAACAAGCATGCTAAAAGTTTGGAATCATTTAGCATCTTCAAAAACCAGCACTGACTTCAACCCAGAGTAACTTAGTAACCTCATCCTTGTTAATTTCCCCAAATATACATGAGTAGCCATGTTCATAGTACAACAAATCTCCTCACATGGAATGGGATATTTTTTGGGTGCCATGCCAACTCTTTGGAACTTACTTCCACCTGAATTCAAGAGCACTGATATTTTCAGTTATGCAAAAAATTATAAAACCTGGTTATTTGTAGTTAGCAGTATAGCTGATCTCATTTACAATATACACCAGGCTCTTTACTCTTTTTTTTTCTTTATTTTAGTATCATGGAATTTTTTTTTTATTAATAACTGTTTTTGCTTGTTCTTTCCTGGAAACATACTATATGAGTTTTATTGTGTGATGTTCATGAATGTATTTGTTCTTTGCAATCTGATTTGTACTATCTTAGAAAAATCAAAATACAAACTTTTAAGTTAAATTAAATGGTCCATGCTGTGTGTGATATCACTTGTGACATAATAGCCAAGCTGGACTAAACCAATCCCCTGAAGATAAGGTAATTTGTGATTTTGTTGCTAACATGATTCTTTCCAAGAACATTCTATGGAGAGGTGTTTAAAAAAATAAAGCTTGAGAAAAGTTCTGAGTTGAAATATACCAAGTATTATGACATTAAGGACCCCTTTAACTAACACTTAGCATGCACTAATAGTATCAGTTTACGCTATTTGCTGCCACAACCCATTTTATTTCTTTGGCCTTGGTGGAAGATATTCTATGGGGCATCAGCGTGCACTATGTAAAAGAAGCCCTAAGAGTTTGGAAACACTACACAGCATACAGAAGGTACAGCTTTCTTTTAGGACATATTTTAATTCCAAGTCAATATAGCCCTGTTAACTTTTCCCAATGAGTGGTTATGAAACTAAGGGGCATTTGTGCTGACAGAAACAAAATTTAGAAAGCCACCAAATTCTTTGAATGGTTTCAAAAATGCTACTGACCAACATTCAATTAATAATACCGAAAGTAGTTAATGTGCTTTATATTTCTTGATGCACTGTATGATGAGGGGATATTAATTGTGCTTCTTTGCATTATAAATAGAAACTAATGGCTGTTATGATACTGTGCAAGACAATTGCTTCTAGACTAGAATGGGAATGTATAGCCTGTGCTTAAACTCTGCATGCTCATGCAGTAAGAGTTGTTCCAGGGACTTTGCTTTATGTTATAGTGACATCAGATTTCACTTGGACAATTTCGGTGACGTGAATGTTGCAAAGTTACCTACACGATGCCAGTTTACCTCAGTTTGATGGCAGAGGTGAATTGAGGTAACAATCACCAACAAATGAGAACAGAAGTAACTGTTTTAATGAATACATACATCAATGCAGACCAGTAAAAATATGATTTAATTATCTCATAAAAAACAGCACAATTGCAGCTAGGGACTAGAAAGAAAGAAGGCTTCCTCTGTGCCTCCATTTATGAAATCTTACATTGTCTGGTTAATCAGCACAATACTTTTGTTTCTATTTTTGCTGGTCTGTGCTGATGTGCACTCTCTGTATTTATTATGATTATGTCTGAACCAACTGAATTAGAAACTAGTAACTAGAAACCAACTGCTAATGCTACCTTCAGACTTTTGTAGAAGGGATTCACTTCATGGCCGTTTGTCTCTGTGCACTTGTGTCCTCTCCCCTCCTTTTTCAATTAAAAGAAAAGAGAAGGTAGGGCCCTATGACTGACAATAGTGCAGTCTTGTCTAAAAAAAAATCTTTATTTATCATGCTCTATTTCACTTCGGCTAGTGGCTCTATTTATTTTTCACCAGAAGCATGATGTCTAGATAAAATGTCGGCTCCATAGAATTCAAGGTCTATTTTCCATGGGGTGCCAGTAGAAATTTGCTTCACAATGTTACAAAACTGTTTCTGGTGAAACATTATGCTCTCATGAGCAGACTGTAAGCAAATCTACCTGTAGTATTGCCACAATGTACAATACTCCTAAACAATTTAAATTATTTTAAAAAATTGATTGGTTTTTAGTCACTTTCCAATCGCCTTTTTCTGTTTTATTTTAAGACAAAGAGCAGTGCACAAGTGGCTAGAGACAGGCCATAAAACTTGGTTTATCATTAGTTTGATCTCCAAAAGTATGAAAGTTCTTGTAAATGTAGGTACTGAAATTTTTTGGTTCCCATAACAGCTTTAATTAAACCCCTGATAATGTTTGCTAGTAGAGTGGAGCCATGGGTGATCTGCTGAGTCAATTCTGATATTTTTTCTCTCATCTTATTAGACATAGGCTCAGTGTTTTTAGTCTTACATTTCTTAATTAAGGGAATAAGGCTGACAAATTTTAGAATACAAAGGACCATGTGTGTCCCTGAGGATGACCTAGAGCCTGGTCCCTTAATATTCCACAGAATTCACTATTGCCATTGGCTCATCAAATGTTGCCATCATTATTTGTTTTGGGGGTATGACGGAAATTATTTCCCCCGGATCAGGAGAAGCATGAACCCTATCAATCAGGTCTGAAACCTGAGCCTCATGATCTTCATACAAGTTACTGATATGGAGCAAAGGGTGAGTAGGGTTGCGGTTAAATGTAGACATGGGTTCTGGCTTGACCTGGCTTAGGGATATACTTGTAGCAGAAGTCGTTGCTGTATGACTACTGTGGTTGCAGCTGAGATAAGTTCCAGAAGCAGGTACAGTCCTACATGTCTCAGGCAAATGGATAATGTCTTTTTCTGTATTCTGCCTGGGCAATGAGGTATCTGAAAGAAAACAAAAACATATCAAATAATAAGTTGATCAGATTGCCTTTATCTCTAATAAAAAGTATTGCATGGTAACTTTAGCACAAGCTACCTAAATGGTACTTTGTAATGAAGAATTTGCCCAAATTTTAAAGAAGATAACCCTGAAAACATGAAAATACTAGATACCATTACTCAGATATTTCATAACAGCTTTGACATGCAGTTTCTATTTGCTCAGCAACTGCAGAACCTTCTTTATGCTAATAATCAGTCCTTTTTAACATCATCTTTTTCAGTATTGTTTTGAAATATATATTACTAATAGGGGTACAATTTTCAATAAGGCAAATACAACACGATAAAGTACTCTGAGCTACCATTATGTACAGTAACATTTATCTGCTTCCACCAGTTCTTCAGTGCCAGCAGGTGGCAATCAGGCAGCAGCTGTAATTGCAGCAGAGAAAACCGAGTTACTTACCTGTAACATGAGTTCTCCGGGGACAGCAGGATAAGTCAGCCACAAGTGGTGACGTCATCCGACGGCGCCATAGACGGAAGTCTCTCAGTAGCTCAGAAGGCAAAGCTAGTAGCCCCACCCCTAGGGCCGCCCCTAGCTAGCCACAATGTCCTCAGCTGAGGCTTGCCAAGTAGCTAGGAGGAGGCCGAGCCGTGGAACGGCCTCTCCCCCCCCCCCCCCCGCCAGGGGAGGAGGGTGGGAATGTGTGGCTGACTTATCCTGCTGTCCCTGGAGAACATAAGAACATGAGTTATGCCATACTGGGTCAGACCAAGGTCCATCAAGCCCAGTATCCTGTTTCCGACAGTGGCCAATCTAGGTCATACGTACCTAGCAGTATCCCCAAGAGACACAGGTTCCACAATGCTTGTATTGGGTCAAGCATTGATATCCTGGGTCCCTTTTTAATAATGGTTTATGGACCTTTCCTCCAGGAACTTGTCCAAACCTTTTTTAAACCCAGCTACACTAACAGCACTTACTACATCCTCCGGTAACAAATTCCAGAGTTTGATTACACGTTGAGTGAAAAAATATTTTCTTTTATTAGTTTTAAATAGTTTACCCTGTAGCTTCATTGCATGACCACTAGTCTTTCTATATTCGGATAGCGTAAACAATCGAGCCACGTTTACCCGTTCCACTCCATTCATTAATTTATAGACCTCTATCATATCTCCCCTCAGCCGTCTCTTTTCCAGGTTGAAGAGCCCTAACCTTTGTAGCCTCTCTTCATAGGAGTAGCCTTCCATCCCCTTTACCATTTTGGTGGCTCTTCTCTGTACCTTTTCTAATAACGCTATATCCTTTTCAATGAAACGGCGACCAGAATTGCACACAATATTCAAGGTGTGGTCGTACCATGGAACGATACAGAGGCATTATAATATCCTTTGTTTTATTTTCCATTTCTTTCCTTATGATACCTAGCATTCTATTTGCTTTCTTGGCCACCGCTGCACACTGGGCGGAGGGTTTTAACATGTTATCCACGATGACTCATAAATCTTTTTCCTGGGTGGTGCTTCCCGATGTGGAACCTTGCATTGTGTAACCATAGCGTGGGTTGTTCTTTCCTAGGTGCATAACTTTGCACTTGTCCACATTAAATTTCATCTGCCATTTGGATGCCCAGTCTTCCAATTTATCCAGATCCTCCTGCAGTTTTCCACAATCCTCCTGGGTTTTAACAACTTTAAACAGTTGTGTGTCGTCTGCAAATCTGATAACCTCACTAGTTATTCCCTTTTCCAGTTCATTTATGAATATGTCAAAAAGTAGCGGACCCAGTACAGATCCCTGGGGTACTCCACTATTCACCTTTTTCCATTGGGAAAATTGGCCATTCAGCCCTACCCTCTGCTTTCTATCTTTTAACCCGTTCCCGATCCACAATAATACACTGCCTCCTATCCCATGACTTTTTAGTTTTGCCAAAAGTCTTTGATGAGGGACCTTGTCAAAGGCTTTCTGAAAGTCCAGATACACTATATCAACCGACTCACCTTTGTCTACCTGTTTATTCACACCTTCAAAAAAACATATCAGATTAGTAAGACAAGATCTTCCTTGTCTAAAGCCATGTTGGCTGTCTCCCATTAGGCCATGACTATCTACATGCTGTGTAATTTTGTTCTTTATGATGGTTTCTACCATTTTCCCTGGTACTGACGTCAGGCTCACCGGTCTGTAGTTTCCAAGATCACCCCTAGAACCCTTTTTAAAAATTGGAGTTACATTGGTGATCCTCCAATCTTCAGGTATTACAGATGATTTTAATGAAAGTTCACAGATTACTAATAGCAGGTCTGCAATCTCATATTTCAGTTTTTTCAACACTCTTGGATGTATACCATCTGGTCAAGGTGATTTGCTACTATTCAGTTTATCAAACAGTTGTAATACATCTTCCCGGTGTAGCGATATTTCTCTCAATTCCTCTGCAGTATCACCTTTAAATACCACTTCAGTCTTGGGTAACATCCCTACATCTTCCTCAGTAAAGACCGAAGCAAAGAATTCATTCAGTCTCCGCTATAGCCTTGTCTCCTGTTACTGCCCCTTTTACCCCTCTATCATCTAACGGTCCAATTGACTCCATCACAGGCCTTTTGCTAAGAATGTACTTGAAAAAGTCTTTATTTCGTGTTTTTGCTTCTGTAGCAAGTTCCTTCTCGGATTCTCACTTTGCCTGCCTTATCAATGCCTTGCATTTAACTTGCCAGTGCTTGTGCTGTTTCCAGTTTTCGTCGTTTGGCTCTTTTTTCCATTTCCTGAAAGATGCTTTTTTGGCAGCAACAGTCTCTCTGACCTCACCTTTAAACCATGCTGGCAGTTTTTTGGACTTTCTTCCACTTTTCTTTATGCGTGGAATACAGCTAGTCTGGGCTTCCAGGATAGTATTTTTAAACAACACCCAAGCTTGATGTAAGTCTTTAACCAACTGCTCCTTTTAGTTTTTTCTTAACTATATTCCTCATTTTATCATAGTCTCCCTTTTGAAAGTTAAAAGGTAGTACTGTGCATTTCTTTACTAGCCCTCCTCCACTAATTAAATCAAACACGATCATGCTATGATCACTATTGCCAAGTGGCCCCAACACCCTTATTTCTTGCACCAGATCTGGTGTTCCACTAAGGACTAGGTCCAGTATGGCTTCCCCTCTGGTCAGTTCATGAACCAGCTGCTCCAAGAAGCAATCATTTATTTCATCTAGAAACTTTATCTCCCTAGCATATCCTGCCGTGACACTGACCCAGTCGATACTGGGGTAATTGAAATCACCCATTATTATTACTGTGCTGTGACTTTTGTTAGCTTCCTTGATTTCTTTGAGCATTTCATCATCCATTTGTTCATTCTGGCCAGGCGGTCAATAGTATACCCCCACTGCCATCACCTTCCCCTTCATACATGGAATTTCAATCCATAGAGATTCTACAGCAAATTTTGTTTCCTGCGAAACTTTAATCCTTTCTGACTCAATGCCCTCTCTAACATAGAGCGCAACCCCCCCACCAATTTGATCAGTTCTATCATTACGATATAGTTTACATCCAGGTATCACAGTGTCCCACTGGTTATCCTCCTTCCACTATGTCTCTGAGATTGCAATCATATCTAACCTCTCATTTAGTGCTATATATTCTAACTCTCCCATCTTATTGTTTAGACTTCTAGCATTTGCATACAAGCATTTTAGAGACTGTATTTTATTAATATTAATCTGGCTATTGGTAGGCATGGGTAATTTGGAATCTTTACGCTCTGTCTGCACCATACTCAAGGGCATTTGGGCTACTTTACTCTTTTTTGGAACCTCACTGCTTTTGGTAGTATCCTTCAAGGATACCTTCTTCCGAACCATGCGCTCTTGGGCGACTGTTGGCTTTCCCCTATTTTATTTTATTTATTTATTTAACTTTCTTATATACCGCGCTCTTCAGTATCAGTGCGGTTTACATGTAACATATCTGTCCAGTGCAGGAGGTCTGCACTGGACTTACAATATAACAGGGGGTTATGTACAGGTTTGAACAGGGTAACTATATACAAATATATTCAACATATGTTAAGGAGTGACTCAACTATTTACATATTGGTTCAAACTGAGTATGTGCAGTTGTTAGGGTGAATGTGTTGCTACTTGTCGGGGGGGTCGGGGTCTGGTGGGCTTGGTTTCAGTCTGGAATGGATGTTGCTTGGGTGTTGTCTGTTTGGGCTAATGGGCGTGGCTGGATGTGGACAGTGTTCTTGGTCCGTGTAGTATTGAAGGAACAGGTGATGTTTAAGTGCCTTCCTAAATTGGGAGAGGCCCTTGATGGCCCTGATAGCAGGAGGTAGGGCGTTCCAGCATGTGGGTGCATACAGCGCGAACGCTCTGCTCCTGGCTGTTTGTGAGCATTTTGTGATCTGCTTCGGGAGGATCAAGGTGTTGATAGCAGCTGATCTTCTTACCCTGTTAGGGGGTGTAGTCTCAATGATATCTGTGAGTGATGTAGAGGAGCATTTGTTAATGGCTTTGTGAATCAATGTCAGCACCTTGAAGGCAATCCTGCTCTGGATTGGGAGCCAATGTAGATTTTTTAGGATTGGTGTTATATGGTCCCTCCTCAATGCCCCATGCAGAATTCTGGCCGCTGCGTTCATTGCTAGTTGCAGAGGGTTTATTGTGTTTTTTGGAAGGCTGTGTAGTATGGCATTCTCATAATCAAAATGCGGGGTTACTAAAGCTTGATAAACTGTCCTAAAGTCTTCTGGTTCTAGAAGTTGTCTCAGGTGATGAAGCGTCCTTATTTTGTTGTAAATGGACTTGACCATATTGCTTATCTGGGCCTTCATATTGAGCTGTTGGTCAATCATAACTCCAAGGTACCGAATTGTAGGCTTGGTTAGGAGTTCAGTGTCCCTGACCTTGAGGGAGCTGGGTGGTATAAATGTTGTATTTCTAGTAAGGAAGAGGACCTCTGTTTTCTTAAGATTTATTCTTAATTTCTGCGAGTGTAACCAATCTGTAACAGCATCGAAACAGGCGGAGAGGGGTGATAGGTCCGGTTTGTCTAATATGAAAGGCGTGTAGAGTAGAACATCATTGGCATAAATTAGGCAATTGATATTGAACGAGCGTATGAGATTACATATGGGCTGCATGTAAATGTTGGAGGGCTGAAAGTGATGATCCCTGTGGAACGCCTTTTTCTTGGAGGAAAGGTGTGGAGGTGGAGGGGCCAGCACGGACATGCTGCCAACGATCTGTTAAATATGATGCACACCATGTTAGGGTGTTTCCCTGGACGCCCTTCTCGCTAAGACGGGAGAGGAGTATTTCATGACACACAGTGTCAAAGGCTGCCGCAATGTCCAGGAAGATCAGGGCAAACCCTTGCTTGATATTGTCCATCCCAATGGTCAGGGTGTTGAGTAATGTGGTCAGCAGAGTTTCAACCCCATGTGCTTCACGAAAGCCATGTTGGCAGGGGTCGAGGGGTGCACTGGACTTAATATGATGGTGAAGTTGCTGTTGTACAACCTTCTCAATGATTTTTGACAGTAGCGGGATGCTGGATATTGGCCTGTATGAATCCATCCTTAATGTGTCCAGCTTACTATTTTTTAGTAGCGGTCTTATTGCTGTCTGTTTCAGGCTTTTGGGGAATGTCCCAGTTGAGAGAGATAGACCAATGAGTTTGGAGAGGAAAGGACCGAGTTTTGTCCGCAGGAATTTTATCCAAAATGTTGGACATGGGTCATTGGGTGCTGTGGTTGTATTTATGGAGGAGATGATATCTTGTACGTTTCTTTCCGATGGAGCAGAGAACGCGGTGATGATATGTTTGATGACATTTGTCGCAGTCGTGTGATAGGGTTGTTGGGGGGGAATTATAAGTGGTGGATGTGTTGGGCTGGCTTGCCTTGGCCTGCAGGTAGTTTGCATATTCTTGGGGGTCAGGGAGGTTTGGTTGTGTGGGCGAGGGCTCCTTTGCTAGGGTCTTTACTAGGCTGAAGAGCTTGTGTGGTTTGTTTAGTGAACATTGTAGTATCTCCGCATGATATTGTCTCATTCGTTTAGTGACTTCATCACGGTGTCTTTTCAAGTGGTCGTTGTACAATACAAGATTCTCAGCTGATCGGGATCGGCGCCATCTTCTTTCGAGTTTTCTGAGTTTAAGAAGTGATGTTCGGAGTTCGGGGGAGAACCAAGGTGCATTTCTCCTTCTTGATGCTTTCTTGGTGATAGGTAGTATGACTGCAGCATCAAGGCATGTATTCCATGCAGCGATCATATCATCAAGGCACTGAGCTGGGGAGTTTTGGAGAAGCTGAATTCTATCAATGGTGTCCTCCTTGTTGAATTGCGGGAACCGTTTTGAGAATGGTTCGGTGGATTCATTTGAGGCCTGGGTTTTGTTTTTTAAGTGGTGTGATGGCATCTGGAACTTTATTAGACTGTGGTCGGACCATGGTACAGGGATTACAGAGAGGTCCATCTTGTGCGTGGCAGAGATTATATCTTTTGGGGCGAATATCAGGTCCAGTTTGTTTCCCTTTACGTGTGTGGGGGCATTTACTAGTTGGACATAGCCTAACTCCGTAAGTGCTTCTGTGAATGCCTCGGAGTGAGTGTCCTGAAGAGCTGGTAGGTTGAAGTCTCCCAACACCCAGTTTTGAGCATGAAGATTCTGGGGGTTTCCAACAATGTCTATGATGGTGGCTAAATCGTCTGGGGAGGGGAATGGAGCCCTGTAGAACAAACTGATGTTGCTGTATTTATTTGATATGGTGATGGAATCAAGGTTTGTAGTGCTACTGGCTGCAGTTAGCTGGTATTGTAGTTCTTGCTTTCTATTTAAAAGCTTCTCTATCTCCTTTTTAAAGGTTAATGTCAGCAGTCTGGTTCCATCCTGGTTAAGGTGAAGCCCATCCCTTTGAAAGAGCCCCTCCTTTCCCCAGAATGTTCCCCAGTTCCTAACAAATCCAAAACCCTCATCCTTGCACCATCGTCTCATCCACGCATTGAGACTCCGGAGCTCTGCCTGCCTTTTGGGTCCTGCACGTGGAACAGGAAGCATTTCGGAGAACGCTACCCTGGAAGTTCTGGATTTCAACTTCCTACCTAAAAGCTTAAATTTAGCCTCCAGAACCTCCCTACCACATTTTCCCATGTCATTGGTACCGACATGTACCAAGACATCAGACTCCTCCCCAGCACTAGCTAAGATCTTATCTAGGCGGTGCTTGAGGTCCGCTACCTTCACACCAGGCAGGCATGTTACCAGGTGATCCTCACATCTACCAGCCACCCAGCTATCTACATGCCTAATGATTGAATCACCAACTATAACAGCTGTCCTAACCAGGGCCGGATTTACCTTGAGTGAGGCCCTACGCCAACAAAAATTGTGGGCCCCCAGCAGGGGCGGCCCAAGGGGGGTGCGGGGCCTCATTTGCATAAGGGGCCTCATTTGCATAAATATTTGCATAATGTTACCATATACTAACTTTTAGTAAACGTGCCTCTTAATGAGTGTATGGATAAAGAAAGACTAAAAGATTTCTACATTACTATAATCCAGTGCCAACTGCCAGACACATTAGGAACTACTACAAACACTGCCCATTTAGAACCCATAGTAAACCCGCCGTATCCTAACAGCACTACCAGGACTCACAAAGCACCATACTCTACCAATCAAAAGGCAACACTGCAAATATTAAACCAATACATTTCAGAGAACAACAATACATGACCTACTGGGGAAAGAGAACAAGTGGCAATGTCAAATAGGAATTATATAAACAGAACACCTCAGCTCAGTTACACATGCAGAACATAGACCATCACCAAACAAGTAATCACAATTTAGAAACAGGAAGACAATAATTAAACTGGGAATCCCAAAAGCCAAACTTGGAATGTACAACACTGTAGAAATAAAACTATACATTAATTTGCTCTTGTACTAAACAAAGCGCAGACGTTAATGATGCACATTTACCAGAGCTGACATATTCCAATTAATAAATTCAAAATAAAGAGATATTTTTCTACCTTTTGTGCATTTTTTTCAGCTGCAATTGCTCCAGCCACTTTCTTCTGGTTTCTTCGTGTCTTCTGCTAACTCTCCATCGTCTGCTGTCCATTTGTCCTTTCTTCTCTCTTCTAGATTTTTTTCCATTCTCTCTCTACATCTGCTTTAACATACTAATCTTTCTCCTTTTGCTCTTTCCTCATTCCTATTTCATCCACTCAAATTTTACCCCTCCATCCTCAATCCCCACTTACTCTCCCAATACCCGGCCAATTGTAGATTTTTTATCCCTCCCACACAAAATATTTTTCCCTTCTCCATTTTACTCTTCCAGCCCCATCCCATTCTAATCCTCCCCCAACATCAGCTCCCTTCTAGTTCCAGCCTCACCCAGCATCCAGTCCCTTCTAGTCCCTGCATCAGCCCATTTCCAGTCCTAGCCATCCATCAGTCCATTTCCAGTCCTAGCAACCCCCCAACCCAATACCAGTCCTAGCCCCCCCATCAACCCACTTACAGTCCTTAACCCCCCATCACCCCATTTTCAGTTTAAGCCCCCCCTATAACCCATTACCAGTCCTAACCCCCCATCAGCCCACTTCCAGTCCTAACCCCATCATTTTCCAGTCAGCCCCCCATAGCCCATTGCCAGTCCTACCCCCCCCATCAGCCCACAGCCCATTACCAGTCCTAACCCCATCATCCCACCTCCAGTTTTAACCCCCCAGCCCATTTCCAGTCCTAGCCCCCCATTAGCCATTTCCATTACACCCCCATCAGCCCACAGCCCATTACCAGTCTTAAGCCCCCCCAAAGCCCATTGCCAGTTCTAAGCCCCCCCAACAGCCCACAGTCCATTTCGTGTCCTAACCCTATCAGCCCACCTCTTGCATTTACCCCCCCAGCCCATTTCCAGTCCTACCCCCCCCCATAGCCCATTACCAGCCCTACCCCCCCCAGCCCATTTCCAGCCCCACCCCCCCCAATAGCCCATTACCAGTCCTACCCCCCCCCATAACCCATTACCAGTCCTACCCCCCCCCGGCCTAAAGTAAAATTTAATTTAAAAAAAAAACCTGGTGGCTGCCGCCGCGGGGCCCCCTCTGCTGCCGCGGCAGCACGGACTGGAAGGGAGAGCGTCTCCTCGCGTCTCTGTCAAGCCCGCAGGGGCTGATGGGAAATTTCCCATCAGCCCCTGCGGGCTTAACAGAGACACGAGGAGACACTCTCCTTTCGTGTCTCTCACAGCCTTCAGCCTGCACGGAGGGAGGGAGGAACGACCCGACCCGACGGCTTCAGCTTGTAGACGGGGCCCCCGCGGGTCAGTCGGTGCTGCGGCGGCAGCCACCAGGTTTTTTTTTAAACTGTATTAAAAAAAAATGAACTTGTTCTTTTTTTTGTGGGCCCCTGCCGGCTGTGGGCCCTACGCCATGGCGTACATGGCGTATAGGTAAATCCGGCCCTGGTCCTAACCCTTCCCTCATGGGCACATGGCCCTGGAGAAACGTCCTCAGTGCGAGAGGGTTTTACATCACCTGGAGGACAAATCCTAGTTACAGGATCACGTCCTGCCCTACCAGGGTGATGCTCTCCTGTCACGTGACCTCTCCTCCATGGCAACAGGGATGCTGCCAGACTGGAGGTGGGACCTCAGGACTATATTCCTGTAGGTTTCGTCCATGTACTTCTCTGTCTTTCTTATGTCTTCAAGGTCTGCTACTCTAGCCTCTATAGAACGGACTTGTTCCCTGAGAGCAAAGAGCTCCTTGCACTTAGTGCATACGTAAGACCTCTCACCAACTGGGGGAAAATCATACATGTGACACTCAATGCAAAAGACTGGAAAGCCCCCATCTTGCTGCTGGACTGCTGTCTGCATCTCAGTTTAAAGCTTGTGTTTAGGTCTTTAAATTCTGTACTTACTAAGGGTTGGTGTAGATGCTCCATGAAGACGTGTCGTCCCTCCTGTTCATGAGATGGGGCCAGCCACTACTCGATCTCTTTGCGACAGAGGCAAACACGAAGTTCACCCTGTTCTGCTCCAAACGACCAGCACGCAACAGAATAGCAGCGGATGCCTTCGACACTCCCTGGGGGAAGTGGCCTCTGTTATACGCCTTTTCCCCCATCCCATTCATATCAAGAACAATTCAGCGCCTGATCAGGGACAAGGCACTAGCCATCTTGGTGGTTCCCCACTGGCACAGGTATGTCTGGTTCCCCTACCTGCATCGCCTGGCCGTAGAACCACCAGCCCGCCTGCCTCCAAGACCAGACTTGATATCCCAGGACAACAGCAGGACCCTCCACCCCAACCTGCAGAAGCTGTCGCTAATGGCATGGAAGTTGAAAGGATGACCTTGGCACCCTTCAACCTCTCAGCCGAGGACTAGCAAGTCATACTGGCGGCACGACGCCCTTCTACCAGAAAGTCATACTACCTTAAATGGCGCCGTTCTGTGGGAGAGTTGGTGAGCGCGTCCCCTGGAGCATCCCCTGAATGTGATTGTTCCTCTGTACCTTCCTCTTCGCCGGTCGGTTGTTCCGGGAAGCACGTGGTGAGCGGTGCCTGGGGGGCCATTGTTCCTGTTTCGGGGTGGGAGGTCAGTGTTGCAGGACTGGAGGAAGGTGGAGGATCGGTGTGTTGACTTGAGGAAAGGGCTGATAGAATGGCGGCCCATTGTTGAACCATGCTGGAGAGTAGTTTAAGGGTCTCCAGCTGTTGAGGAGGCTTGCTAGGTCCCATTTCTGCTGGTGGATGGTTTGGGGAAGGAAGATACTGTGTGTAGTTCCCTGGCCGATCTGAGGGAAAAGGAGGGTGAGGAAGGTAGGTCATACCTGTAGGAGAAGGGGTTGCAGGTGCTGCCATTCGGTGAACTGCTGCGCCAACGAGAACGCTTGCTGTGTCGTCGGGTTTCATCTCTGGACCGGTTCCTGCTGTGTCTGCGGTGGCATGATGAGCTGTCTCATCTGTGACGGTGCTTGGTGCTGTGCCGTTTCCAGCGGCTTCGTCCTTGGCTCTGGCTCCTGTGTGGCTCACAGCTTCTGCTCCTGCTCCGATGTCTGTCGGCGCTCCTGTTCCAATGTCTGTCAGTGCCTCGGGGAGTGCTGCGCTGATGCGGTGGGCTGTTCCTTGGTCGATGCCGCTCTGATGCTGCAGTCATCTGTTCATCCAAAATCCCAGAAGAGGGGGTGGAGCCAACAGCCACATGGGGAGAAGCACATGTGGGCAGTAATGGCTGGCTTTCACAGCGGGAGACGGAGGCCTGGATGGGCGCGTCTCTGGCTAGAGCAGAGTCAGAGAAGGCTACAGGAGCTGTTTCTGGAGGCTGGTGAAGCTCTGCGGACCGCGTCAGGGACCCAGGGAACGAGGCCGAATTGGCCGCAGGCTCTGAGGGGGCGGCTGAGTTGGTAGCAGACTCCAGAGGAACGGCAGGACTGGCAGCAGGCTCCGGCGGGCCGAAAAACTCGGAGAGAGCATGTCGGCGATATTTCCTGGCCCTGGGAGACATGCAGGCACAAAAGGGACAATTCTCAACGGGGTGCTCCTTACCCAGGCAGCGGAGGCAGCATTGATAAGCGTCAGAATTGCTCATCTTTCTGGAGCACTTGAGGCATTTCTTGAACCCCGGTTTCGGCATGATCAGGTAATCTTCTTCTGGTTCTGATTGTAGTAGATGGACTGAGAGAAAACACATCTTGCTGCTTAAGGCGGAAGAGAAAGACTGGCTAGCTAGGGGCAGCCCTAGGGGTGGGGCTACTAGCCCATGCTCAGAAGGCAAAGCCTTCTGAGCTACTGAGAGACTTCCGTCTATGGCGCCGTTGGATGACGTCACCACTTGTGGCTGACTCATCCTGCTTGTCCTAGGAGAAATTTCCATCTTCACAAAAACCATCATAAGTCTTAACACTAATCACTAACATCAGGAAGCAAATAAAGAGTAGTTACTCACCTGTAACAGGTGTTCTCCAGGAGCAGCAGGAATCAGTCCTCACATATGGGTGACGTTGGCGCCGACGGAGCCCTCGTGCGGAGCATTTCCCCAGCTTTCAAAGAAAGCCTTTGGGAATTGCAGCGCGCATGCGCGGTCCCCTTCCCACCCAAGAGTGCCATCTTGCTCAGTCTGATGACATAGCTAAAAGACAGCAAAAAAAAAATTAGCAAAATAAATCATATGACTGCAACTCCAAGGGGAGGAGGGAGGGTTGTGAGGACTGATTCCTGCTGCTCCTGGAGAACACCTGTTACAGGTGAGTAACTACTCTTTCTCCAGGACCAAGCAGGAAGTCAGTCCTCACATATGGGACTCCCCAGCTTAAGGCTACCGGAGACCTCAAGCCGAAAAAATGAGCTCCCTCTAGCTCGTCAGTACGTAAGGAAGGAATCTTCTCTGAGAACGCCCCCGACCGGTAGCCCAACACCAGGGCCGGAGGGTAGGAGTTGCCTAAACCCCAAAGAGATTCCAGAGTACCGCTTGCCCGAAAGCACTGTTCCTGCGGGGCTCCCTATCGAGGCAGTAGTGGGCTGCAAAAGTCTGGCTTGAAGACCAAGTAGCGGCCCGGCATATGTCTGCCAACGGAACAGAGCGGAGATGAGCCACTGACGCAGCCTTCGCCCTGACACGATGAGCCGTGACTCGACCCTCCAACGAGAGGCCGGCTGCCCCATAAGCCCAGGCGATACAGTCAGCAACCCATATGGACAAAGTACGCTTGGAGACAGGTAGCCCCAACTTATTGGGGTCAAAAGAAACGAAGAGCTGAACAGCCCTCCAATGCTCCCGCGTACGGTCAAGGTAGAAGGACAACGCCCTCCTACAGTCCAGGGTATGCAGGACCATCTCAGCCCGGTTGGCATTCGGCCTGGGAAAGAAGGTCGGAAGAACCACCTCCTGATTGAGGTGAAAAGGGGAGACAACCTTAGGAAGAAACTTAGGGTGAGTCCGTAAGACTACCCTATTCCTGTAGAACCTAGTGTAAGGGGGATCAGACACTAGTGCCTGCAGTTCACTCACTCGCCTAGCAGAGGTAAGAGCTACCAAAAACAAGGTTTTCCAGGAGAGAAAACGGGGAGGGCAGGTAGCCATAGGTTCAAAGGGCGGACAAGTAATCCGCTCTAAGATCACATTCAGATCCCACTCAGGGGCTGGTGGACGCAAAGGAGGCTTAAGCAGAAGGAGGCCTCTGAGAAAACGAGCCACCAAAGGGTGGTTGGAAAGAGGCCTTCCGTCCACCGGCGAGTGGTGCGCTGAGAGAGCATTGAGGTGAACCCTGACAGAGTTGGACTTAAGGCCTAGATTGGAGAGGTAAAGCAAATATTGCAATATTGCAATACTACCGCTACCAAGCACGAGAAGGGATTCTCGCTGTGCTGAGCACACCATGCAGAGAATCTACGCCACTTAAGAGCGTAGGATTTCCTGGTGGATTGCCGTCTAGAGGCTAAGACTACATCTTCCACCTTTCAAGGCAGTAGTAGGGGAGCCAGGACTACCCTTTCAGCAACCAGGCCATCAGATGAAGGGACTGGAGGTTGGGGTGCAAGAGAGTCCCCTGATCCTGAGACAGGAGATCGTGCTGAAACCCCAGAGGAAGAGGGGTGTCCACCGCCAGTTGCAGCAGAAGCGGGAACCACGGTTGCCTCGGCCACCTGGGGGCTATCAGGATCATTGAGGACTTTGAACAGTGTTCTGGACACTAGTGGCGTGGGAGGAAACGCATACAGTAGGCCTGTGGACCACGAGATCAGAAACGCATCCGCTGCTACTCTGAGAGGATGCGGTTGTCTGGAGCAGAATCTCGGGAGTTGCCGGTTCAGAGGACTGGCGAAAAGATCCATGGTGGGGAGGCCCCACCTGAGAAAGATCTGCTGAACCACCAACGGGTTCAATCTCCATTCATGTGGTTGCAGGATCCTGCTCAGTCTGTCCGCCAGGTAATTTTCTTGACCTGGGAGGTAGACAGCCTTGAGGAGGATTCCGTGATTGACGGCCCAAGAGCACAGCTGTTGTGCCTCCTGACATAGAAGGAAGGAGCCTGTGCCCCCTTGTTTGTTCACGTAGAACATGGCAACTTGATTGTCCGTCTGGACTAGTACAGACTGGTGAGAGGCGAGGTGGGAGAAGGCTCTCAGAGCTAGCGTATCGCCCGTAGCTCCAGGAAGTTTATCTGTTGAGCAGCCTCCCAAGAGGTCCAGAGACCCTGAGTACATGTCCCTTGGCAATGTGCTCCCCAACCTAGAAGAGAAGCATCTGTCGTCAGCACTTGAGAATGCGGAGGGGATTGAAAAACCACTCCGAGTACCAGATTCGGAAGATGAAGCCACCATTGCAGAGAGGAGACTAGCAGGTCGGATATTCTTACTGAATCCGCTAGGCTCCCTGTGGCCTGATGCCACTGAGTGCGAAGGCTCCACTGAGCAGGCCGCATGTGCAGGCGGGCATTGGGGGTGACATGAACCGTGGAAGCCATATGGCCGAGTAGTCTCAGGAATTGCCTGGCAGAGACCAGGGAATTGCTGTGAAACTGCCTGGCCAGATCCATCAGCCTGTGGGCTCTATTGGCAGAAAAGCCTTCGCCTGAAGAGTGTCCAGCCTTGCTCCTATGAATTCTAAGTTCTGGGACGGGAGCAAAGTGGACTTTGCGAAGTTTATGACAAACCCCAAGTGCTGAAGCAGAGCCACAGTGCGAAGGGTGGCTTGATTGGCCTCCTGGGAAGACTGGCCCCTTATGAGCCAGTCGTCCAGGTACGGAAACACAAAAAGACCTTGAAGCCTTAGGTAGGCCGCCACCACTGCCAGGCACTTGGTGAACACCCTGGGAGCGGAGGTCAGACCAAAGGGTAGTACTCTGTACTTAAAGTGGTTCCCTCCCACAACAAATCTGAGATATTGTCTGTGGTCTGGATGAATAAGGATGTGAGTATAAGCATCCTTTAGATCTAAGGAGCATAGCCAATCTCCCTGCTGGAGGTAGGGCAGCAGGATTCCAAGGGTAAGCATCTTGAACTTTTCCCTCTCCAGGAACTTGTTGAGGATGCGCAAGTCTAGGATGGGTCTGAGGCCTCCTGTTCTTTTTGGTACCAGAAAGTACCTGGAATAAAAGCCGTGACCTCTCAGGTGGTGGGGCACCGGTTCCACAGCCTGTTCCTTTAGTAAACTTGCTAACTCCTGAAGGAGTAGGTCCCTGTGCAGAGGGAGTCTTGGAGGCTCCCCTGGAAAATAGGAGGGAGGTACCTGGTGAAAATGGAGAAGATAGCCCTTTTGGACTATATGAAGCACCCAGGTATCTGATGTGACGGCTGACCACCTGTGGGCAAAGTGGGCCAGCCGGCCTCCTGTGCTGAGAGAAGCCAGCTGAGGAGAAGAGGCTATGCTTTCTGAGTCAAAAACCCCCACCCTGCTGAGCAGGGGCCGGCGTTGGTGGCTTGGGGGCCTTCTGCCTACGGGGCCCATGACCCTGCCCCTTGGCCTGCTGACCCTGTTGGGGAACTGCAGAGGCCTGATAATGAGGGTACTGTTTATAGGCAGATGACTTCCTCGGGTAAAAGGTCTGTTTTCCCGAGCCCTTCTTCTTCTGAGAAGGGGCAGAGGTTTTTCTGGACAGCCTAGTCCTGGTCAGAGTCTCGGTCTCGAGTTCTGCAGCCTTTTCAGCCATGGGCTTGCCAAAGAGGTTTTCACCTCGGCAGGGGACATCGACGAACTTGTCCTGTACCCATGGCTCGAGGTCAGATGACTGTAGCCAAGCCTGTCGGCAGGCACTGATGCCGGCCCCGGCTACTTGGGCCGAAGCCTCGAAGCCATCGTAGGCTGCTCGAGAGATAAACTTCGAGCACTCTCGAATACCGGTGGACAAGGCCTGGAACCTCTGCAAAGGTTCCTCGGAGAGACCAGCAGAGAACCCGGCAATCTCCTTTGCCAGGTCTCGGAGATACATGCCCATGCAGAGCTGGTACGTCTGGACACGGCAAGCAAGCATAGAGCCCTGGAGGCACTTCTTACCGAGGGCATCCAGGTTCCGGGCCTCCTGGCCGGGAGGCACCGAGGAGTGCATCTTCTGACTTTTCAGTCGATGCATGGCCGATTCCACAACCATGGAGTGGTGCGGTAATTGTGCCTTTTGGAACCCGGGGCTCTTGCAGACTCGATAGATGGAATCGACCCGCTTGCTTAACACCAGCGTCGAGGCCGGGGTCTCCCACATGCGGAAGAGCAGCCGCTCCAGCATCGGAGGAACCGGTACAGTAAAGGCCTCCTTCGGGGGAGAGTCATACTGGAGGGCCTCGAGCTCCTCGACTTGAGGCTCCTCCTCGGAATCCGCGGGGAAGGCCAAGGCCTTGGCCATATCCTGCACGAAGTCCGAGAACCGGGTATCCTCCGGTGGGGATCATCTCCGAGGTTCGGACTCCGGCGAGTCCGATGGGACACACCGAGTCTGATAGGTGTCGGGTGACTCTTCGTCCTCCGTCTCCCAGCCCGACTCCTCGGAGGAGGTGTCGAGCGGCTCCGGTCGGGCGGGCACCGATGCCCTCCGCCCCGACGCCGAGGGTACCGGCGTCGACGACCTTGGTCCCGAACGGGAGGCCGAGGGAGACCGTGGCCGAGGATCGACTCGAGCCCGCATGGACTCGAGGATCGGCTCGGCCTCCGGGGTCGACTTGGACGTCGATGTCCCGGTGGTTGGGGCAGATGCACCGGTGAGACCGGCGATCAATGCCCGCTGCTGTTCCATGAAGGCAGCGAGGCTGCTCTCCAAGGCCATCAACCTGAGTCCGAGCTCAGGAGACCCAGCAGCCCCCGACTTGGGCCCCGGCTCCCTTGGAGGAGAGTCCAAGAGGACTACAGCACTCACGTGTCCAGGAGACTCCATCTCGAGACGAGGTTGCTTGGCAGGCCTCTCCGACTCCGAAGACCCGGGACGGCTATCAGGGCTATGCAACCTGGCTCTCGAGGAACCAGGAGCGTCCACAGACGCCGCCCTCGCGGGTTTCTTCTTCCTGCGCTGTTCCCGTGAAGGAGACCCCTGCTCAGAGGAACCTCGACGCTGCTCGGGGCCGGAGTCTTGAGACGTCGAGGCCTCTGACGAGGTCCGGGCCCGTCTGGACGCGGAGTCAGAGAAGATCCTATCCTTCTGGTGCTGCCGACTCCTCAACGCCTTCGAGGACATTTTGCCACACGGACCACAAATCATCGGGTCATGATCGGGTCCGAGGCAGCGGAGGCAGCAGTCGTGTGTGTCGATAAGAGACATACGTTTCTTACACCGATCACACTTTTTAAACCCGCTGGCAGCCATCGGGGGAAAAAGCGCCCCTGCGAGGTCAAAAGACAGGGCTGCCAGTGAAAAAAGAAAAAATGGCACGAACGCTAGTCACGAAGGATAAAAACTGAAAATGGAGAGAGTGGGCTCGATACCGGCGTATCGGGCCCAGGTGGGAAAAGGATCCGGCGTCGAACCGAAGGAGAAGTACAAAAAATAGGGAAATCAACTTTTTCCTCGGCGAAAAATGAACTACATCCGTCGGGCTCCCCGGGAAAAAGAAGACTGAGCAAGATGGCACCCTTGGGCGGGAAGGGGACCGCGCATGCGTGCTGCAACTCCCAAAGGCTTTCTTTGAAAGCTGGGGAAATGCTCCACACGAGGGCTCCGTCGGCGCCGACGTCACCCATATGTGAGGACTGACTTCCTGCTTGGTCCTGGAGAAACTAAGGAATCGTGCTGATCACAGACCTGATCATTTAACATTTGCAGAAACAGCTTCACTGTAATTTGAATTTGACCTTTTAATAACATAACTGAATTTGTTAGTGATATTCAAAATCATAGTATGGGGTATTTTATTTTGTGACAATTCATGTTGTAAGGTTGCTTAGGTTATAATGAAAACAAGTCCTTTCTTCAGAAAGTAATTCTCCCACAGAATGGAACTCTCAGTGAGGATTATGAACCTGTCTCATTTTCAGGATATCCACAATGAATATTCATTATGGGGGTTATTCTGAGCCACATTTAGCAGGGATGTACGTTCAGTTTGGACAGACACAGGGAGCAGGAGATGTAGGAAGAACAAGGGTCTTTATTGTGCAAAGGGAACCCCAACGCGTTTCGGCAACGCCTTCTTCAGGGGGAGTATCACTAATAAATATAAATATAAAAAGTTGTATAAACATGAATTAATAATAATTAAAAGAACAATTAAAAATACAATTAAAAACAGTTAAAATATGAAAACACCGGCATGACATACAACATAAAGTAGTCTAATATCAGGAACTGCAAGACAGGAGCACATCACACCTACCTTAAAGGACTTACACTGGCTTCCAATCGGTGCTCGCATCAGATACAAAACTATCATAAACCTATTTAAGATAAAACAGCACACATCAGCCAACAGCCTGCACTCCCTCATATAACCAGACACCAGCACACGTCCCAGAAGAAAACAAACACACAACCGAGTCAGCACCCCCAGTGAATACAAACACACACGCAAGGACACAACGGACAGAGCACTCTCCATGGCTGCTCCAACAATATGGAACAAACTCCCGGACGATTTGAGGGCTACTACAGACCTCAAAGACTTTAGAAAACAGCTAAAAACCATGCTGTTCATAGAACACTATGGACACATCACATAACCTCAGAGAATGTATAACAGCACAGATACCGCCTAAACAATGTACGTATGGAATATGTTTTTTGCACCACTGTATATAGCCCACTCTGTACATAGCTCATACCAATCTAGCACACAATACAACACACACTCAATTTCACCCTCACTGCATGTATAACACACTCACTTTACCCGATTGTTTGCTGTGATACCACCTTGATTATTAAGATAAGGCGGTTTAGAAATACTGTTAAATAAATAAATAAATAAAAACAATGTAAACAAAACGCAAAAGCAGGGCTGAGGAGCAAATATACCGTACAAACCTATACAGAACAACAAAAAGAAAAGGAACCAAACTGATTGAAACTGAATCATAAAAATGGTGTAAAAGAGTACTATAGCAGCCAATGATTGCATATTATGATTAAAAAAATAATAATAATAAAATAATGAACAGTGGAAATAGAAATGCAAACATAAAACTAAAATAGTAATCTATAGTAAAATGATAAAATCAGGAATAGCATATATAACTGGATATGACAATAAGTGTAAATATAATACACTTAGCTAAACTAATCAACCTGCAATGTATATAACAATAATTATAATTGTATTCTACATACATTAATAATAAGAACAATAAAAGCACAAGAATGAAACACACTAATTGAAATGATAAACAAACAGGAGACTAAATATCAATTAATGTGAAATAGTAAAACTGAGACCAATACATAGAAATAAATATGATAATAAATATAATACTTAGCAAAACCAATGCAATTTCAATGTAAATATAACAATAAATATAATAAACCTGAATTATGAATGAGAAATTTTTTTTTTATATAAATATAAATAAAATCACATAGGTAAAAAGGACAATGTTTTGTTGATAAAATCTTATGTAAGAATAAATGACAAACAGAAGAAATCTAGACTACTGTTACCAAATAATACTAGTATAACCATATGTGAGTCGATAAAACAAGTGGAACTGTGGTGTACTATGACCAAACAAGTGTGAATCACACCGTAATTGATAAAAGTAGAATTAAATTAAAAATTAAAAACAAGAATAAAAATAAAAAATAAAAATAAAAGTAAAAATTAAAAAGAGGGGGGGGAGGGGGAAGGGGGGAGGGGAGGGATGGGAAAGGGGGGGGAGAGGGAGGAGAGAGGGAGAGGGGGGAAAGGGGGGAGGGAGGGGGAGGGAGATAAGGGGGAAGGGGGAGGGGGGAGCTGGGTGGTGCATTAAGTATAAACCCATTTACCAGTCCCTATATCTCAACCATTGAATCCCACTGTATAACATGAGAGTATAGAGTACCGTGTGAAAGAAATCATGTGTCAATTATCACATAAGTTAAGTGATTGCCGAAAGCTACAAGGGTCAGTGTCAAGCCGAACAAAAAAACTTGTTGACAGTGCAAAAAAAGGCATATTATCAGGGATCGTTGTCATAAAAACAGGACAAATGTACCACACCACGTCAGCACGATATTACTAAGTAAATGTGAGTGACGCTGAAGCCGATTATTTAAAAACGAGGAGCACGAGAGAAGCTTGAACTGTGTAACATAGTCGACAAATAAGAATCTGAGCACGGGAAAAGGTGAAAATAAAATTCGAGGGAAAAGAAAATGAATTGTAATATAAGATTCCTCTAGAGCTCATATCGGTAAATAGAATTAGTCCAAATCACATAGTGCATGTTGATTAGTGGGGGAAGAAGGATTGAAAATTGCAGCAATATATGTGGAAATGATGCGGATGTAACGTTAAATGAATAAAACTAGCAACTACACAAAGGGGCTTGTTTACAAAGCCGCGGTAGCGGTTTGCGATCGTAATCGGAGCCGCGGCCCCATTGATTTCAATGGGGCCGCGGCTGCGATCGCGAACCACTACCGCGGCTTTGTAAACAAGCCCCAAAGTGTTTAAACATGAAAAATGGGCACAAATGCGAATCTTAGAAATGAAATTGAAACTAAAATAAAAAGCTAGGAAAGCAAATAATAACAGATTTAAACCTCCTGTTAAAATGAGAACTCGGGCGCGCTGAGTGCAGCGACATAAAAATAGAACTGTAGAAGTGGAATGATACGAACTACTACACAGTAGGGAACCGTGCACGCAAAGAGATGAAGCCAAAATTGTTTAAAATATTAAAATAAACACACAAGATGTGTATAAGAGAACTGAGGACTCACCCGTACGCACGTTATTAAGACTGACAATACCAGCAGGTTATATGATAATTGATCACGTTGTTGCTAAGAGAGAAGGTAGAAACGTATAAACAATTATGAAGATTCAAGAAACAGATTACACTTCACTGTGGATTACAAAAAACGAAGGGGAAACTCGCGATTAGGATGAACACACAAGCATCAAGCACACGGTAATCTTTGATGCTTGTGTGTTGTCGCACCCCCAGGTGCCCTACCAGTGAGGCCTTGGTACTGCCTGAGGGTGGTAGTTGTACCTTCTCTATAAACCACAAAAGACACTCGAGTTCAAAACTCAGGGTTTTATTCCCCGTCCGTGAGGTATTTTCTCCTTGGCAAAACAAAGCAAACAACCCACTTCGGGCATATAACAGAAATCAAAAGGTTAAACAAAAATAGCTTACTTCAGCTTAAATGCAAAAAGAAAAGAATTAAACATTCTCAATGTTTTTCACAAGCTTTCCTTTTTGCTGCCAGAGCACAGCTCATTCACATGGTTTTCTGTGAGACACGTTTTCCAGCCCACACCTTGTGACTCTTATTCAGGTTATCTTCAACCCTTTTCACCTTAAGGAAAACTCTGGGTCAATTACCGAGACTGAGCATTCCATGGGCTCAGGAACTGTTGCTAACTCTGTATTCTCATATTCCATAGATTCTGGTTCATTAACACTCACGTTTTCAAGGTCAGCTGTTTCACAAAGATAATGTAGGTTTTCCTCGTCAAGCAGGAAGTTATGCTGTCTTTCTGACTCAAAGCCTCCCTGGGAACTACCATATACTTTTGCATGAGGCTTATGAGAACTCAGCCCCTGCTGGTAAGCATAAGGACATTCAGGAACTTCCCTGGTTCTGCTGTTAGAGTGATTACGGTAGACTCTGAGCGTGCTCGGGTCTAGCCTTTTCCTCACAGCTGCCCTGGATTCCACTGCTCTATACGGAGGTTGCTCAAACTCTGGGAGTTTAAAGTTGATACTAGAATCTCTAGCTTTTCCAAGTAAGTGAGCTTCTCTTCTCCTGGGTTTTCTAGCACAAGGGAAGGGATTATTTCCAAAGCTTATTTCTGGGTGGCTTTTTCTATTGCTGCAGGGTTTTACCCACTCGGGTAGAAAACAGCCACTATCAACACTTCTGGCTTTGTTACCTTGTACTGCAACTCTCCCACGTCTCTCGTGCTCTTCACACATGCATTCAATATCTGGCTTTTGCCTTCCAAATGTTTCACTCTGGGTTTGAGACTCACTCAGACCTTCGTGTAGGCTTGCATGCTGTCCCAGTAATTCAGACTCTCTTTCATTCCACTTCCATACTTTTCCCAGCTTCTGCTGCGCTGACCGTTGTCTCCCCTGCTGTGAGACTTGCTGGTTCACCTCCTCTCCCTCTCTAACTATTTGGGAGCGTATTATATCTCTGTGTTTCTGGGCTCCACCTCTACCCAGCTGATTCCTATCAGGCAAAGCAAACTCCCTTTGCTTGTTATCTGGGTGTGTCTTCTCAGCCCTTACCCACGTGTGCCTAGGTTGTCTGTAGCAACCATCTGACAGTTTTTTGTTTATATTGTCATCTCTCCCCTGATCACTGCTGCTGATTTCCATTTTCTCAGGCTCCGATAGGTCTACCTTGTGACAGTGTTCATCCAATTTTGGCTTCATCTCTTTGCGTGCACGGTTCCCTACTGTGTAGTAGTTTGTATCATTCCAGTTCTCATTTTAACAGGAGGTTTAAATCTGTTATTATTTGCTTTTCTAGCTTTTTATTTTAGTTTCAATTTCATTTCTAAGATTCGCATTTGTGCCCATTTTTCATGTTTAAACACTTTGTGTAGTTGCTAGTTTTATTCATTTAACGTTACACCCGCATCATTTCCACATATATTGCTGCAATTTTCAATCCTTCTTCCCCCACTAATCAACATGCACTATGTGATTTGGACTAATTCTATTTACCGATATGAGCTCTAGAGGAATCTTATATTACAATTCATTTTCTTTTCCCTCAAATTTTATTTTCACCTTTTCCCATGCTCAGATTCTTATTTGTGTACTATGTTACACAGTTCAAGCTTCTCTCGTGCTCCTCGTTTTTAAATAATCGGCTTCAGCGCCACTCACATTTACTCGTGCCCTTTGCCTCCTTTAACATTCCTCTTGCTGTTACTCCCAGTGTTCGGTTTCTTGAGCACTGTTTCACCCGTACCTGTTCCTCCCGTTCCCCCTCGGCCCACTACTCGGTCTTGGGCCATGGCTTCTATCCCTGTCCTTTGGGGGAATCGTCTCCCCTTAGTTTCCTCTGCCCCGCCCGGGGGTTTTTTGCCCGGAACATGCACAATCTTATTACATGCCCACTTACCAGTATTCCTCCCATACCTCCCCCTCAGCCTGTCTGTTCTCTGCTGACCCTGTCGTTTGCTCTCCTCAATTGTAGATCTCTCCGTGCCAAGACCCCTCTTATCCATGATCTTTTAACGCAACACTCTCTTGATGCCCTGTTCCTCACAGAAACTTGGCTTCGTGAGGGAGAGGACGGTGTTCTTCACCGTTGTCTCCCCCTGGCTATTCCAGCTTTCACCTTCCCCGACTCCACCGATCCGGGGGCGGTGTAGCTATTATTCACCGCTCATCTCTTTCTCTTGTATCCCCTCAGCCCCGCTATCCCGAAGCTCTTCTACTGCGCTCCAGTACCTCCGTACCTATCTTTTTCCTGCTTCTTTATGCCCCACCTTCTATGCGTCCTGACCTCTGGGAGTCTCTTCTGCTCTCCCTTTCTGAAGCCTCTTTACTCACTTCCCATCTGGTTGTTCTCGGAGACTTTAACGCCCACCTCTCTCCCCCAACCTGTCCCCGAGATAAGGCCCTCAGTTCACTTTTTTCAGACCTTGATCTCTACCAACATGTGCACTGTTCCACTCATTCCTCTGGCTCTACTCTAGATCTTATCCTTACGTTTTCTTCCTCCCCTTACATACCCTCTGCCAGCTCTTCTGTCTCTCTCCCCTGGTCGGACCATCACGGTTTGTTCTTCTCCTTCCCTCTCCCTCCTGCCCAAACCCTTACTTCAACTACCCTAACCCCACCTAAGGTTCTTAGGCGCCGTCTCACTCCCCTCGCTTTGCAGACATTCCCTCCTGCTGACTCTCTTTTTTCTGCCGAGTTCTTTTCTCTCTCTGTCCACCATCAAGCTGATTCCTGGTCTTCTGTTCTCTCCAGTACTCTCGATACACTTGCCCCCCTTCGCCCCGTTCCCTGTCGTTCCTCCTCCCGCCACCCCTGGTATCACCCCGGTCTTTATCTTCAGCGCACACATCTTCGGCGTGCTGAGCACTATTGGCGCAAACATCCTTCCCCTGCTTCCCTGATTTCTTTTCGCTCTGCTCATCGCTCATACCGCTCCATGATCACTGCAGCAAAGAAGGCTTATTTTTCTGATCTCATCACTGCCTCCTCTAACTCTTCTCGCTGCCTGTATCGGGTCCTTCACTTCCTGTCCTCCTCGTCAACCTGTCCCTCCTCATCAGCACTCCCTCCCACTGCCCCTAGCCCAACAGCTCTTGCCTCTTTCTTTGTTCATAAAATTCAGTCTCTTCGTTCCTCTTTTCTCCTATGCCCTCCTCCCCTTTCCCCTTCCTCTTCCTCCTCTATTCCTTCCCCCCCTCCCTCTCATATTTTCTCTCATACCTGGTGTTCCTTTAGCCCTGTCTCTTCTGCCGAACTTTTTCAGGTGATTTCTTCCTCTCATAAAACTACTTGTCCCCTCGATCCTCTCCCATCCTCATGGCTCCTTGATCCTTCACTTCACCTTCTCACATATATCCTTGGCATGATCAACACTAGCCTTTCCTCCGGTAGCTTTCCCCACTCTTGGAAACATGCCATAGTCCGCCCTCTTTTGAAAAAACCCTCTCTTGACCCCAGTTTACCTGCCAACTGGCGTCCGGTTTCAAATCTCCCTTTCCTTTCCAAAGTCTTAGAAAAACTGGTCTTTGCACAGCTTTCAACACATCTTGACTCCATTCTTTATCTTCACCCCCGTCAATCCGGCTTTAGACCTGGTCATAGCACTGAAACTGTTCTCCTTGCCCTTCTCAGTGACCTTCACCGTTCTCACGACCGTGGTGACTTGTCTATCGCCGTTTCTCTAGATCTCTCCGCTGCTTTCGATGTTATTGATCATCGCACCCTTCTCACTCGTCTCTCTGACTCTGGCATTCGCGGCACTGTACTACACTGGTTTCATTCTTTTCTCTCCCATCGCTCTTTCTCTGTTCATTCTGGCGCCTCCACTTCGGCTCCCTCTCCCTTGCACTGTGGTGTCCCACAGGGTTCTATCCTCGCTCCTTTACTTTTCAATATTTTCCTTGCTCCCCTAGCCCTCCTTATTCAGCAATCCGGTGTTTCCTTCTATTTTTACGCAGACGATATCCTCCTTGTTCATCATACCAGCTCCATTTCCCCTGACCTTTCTGCCCTGAACACCTGTCTATCCTCTGTTGCCTCCTGGTTTTCTGAAAATTTCCTTTGTGTTAACCCTTCTAAATCCTCTGCCATTTGGTTTTCTTTCTCCTCCTCCCCGCCTAGCCTAGCCCCTGTGATGTCTTCCCTTCCCATTCCTGTTGTCTCTACCCTTCGCTATCTGGGTATTACCTTGGATTCCTCTCTTTCCTTTCACCCTCACATTTCTTCCCTTGTCCGTACTTGCCACTTTCATCTGCGTCGTATTCGTTCTCTTCGCCCTTTTCTTTCCCCTCAATCCCTTACCACTTTAGTTCTCTCTCTTTTAACTTCCCACTTAGATTATTGTAATTCTATCCTGTCTGGCCTCCCTTCCTATCAACTTCGTCGTCTTCAGCTTCTCCAGAACACTGCTGCCCGCCTTCTTACCTCTTCTTCCCCTTCTGATCATATTACCCCTTGCCTCTTCTCCCTTCACTGGCTTCCCATCAAATTCCGGCTTATTTACAAGTATATCATTATCACTCATAGGGTTCTTCACACCAGCACTCCTCAGTACCTCTCTGACCTTATCTTCCACCAGCCTGCTCCCCGTCTTCTTCTTCGCTCATCTCATACCAATCGCCTATTCCTTCCTTCTCCGTCTCAGGCCCATCTTGAACTTACCCGCCACTCTGCCTTCTTTTTCCTGGCCCCTGCCCTCTGGAATTCCCTTCCTCACACCCTTCGCACTGAACCCTCTTTCCCCCATTTCAAAACCCTCCTCAAGACTCACCTTTTCTCTCAAGCATTTGGTCTACAGGCCCCTCCCTGATATGCAGTCAGCATGCCAACTCATGTCCCTCCCGTTACATCCAATTACCATTCAACTCATGTCACATTCAATTCCCAGACTCTATTCTGGCTTTCTCTCTCTTATTCTTTCCTATCATCCAATGGCGTTCTTTTCTCTCTTTGTTTTTCTGCAGCTGCCTTTTATTGTACACCGCCCTGATACTTCGGTCTTGGGCGGTTTATCAAGCTTAAATAAATGAAATGAAAAATGAAAATACTTAGTAATATCGTGCTGACGCGGTGTGGTACATTTGTCCTGTTTTTATGACAACGATCCCTGATAATATGCCTTTTTTTGCACTGTCAACAAGTTTTTTTGTTCGGCTTGACACTGACCCTTGTAGCTTTCGGCAATCACTTAACTTATGTGATAATTGACACATGATTTCTTTCACACGGTACTCTATACTCTCATGTTATACAGTGGGATTCAATGGTTGAGATATAGGGACTGGTAAATGGGTTTATACTTAATGCACCACCCAGCTCCCCCCTCCCCCTTCCCCCCCTCCCCCTCTCTCCCCCCCTTTCCCCCCTCTCTCTCTCCCTCTCTCCTCTCTCTCCCCCCCCTTTCCCATCCCTCCCCTCCCCCCCTTCCCCCTCCCCCCTCTCCCCCCCTCCCCCCCTATTTTTAATTTTTACTTTTATTTTTATTTTTAATTTTTATTCTTGTTTTTAATTTTTAATTTAATTCTACTTTTATCAATTACGGTGAGATTCACACTTGTTTGGTCATAGTACACCACAGTTCCACTTGTTTTATCGACTCACATATGGTTATACTAGTATTATTTGGTAACAGTAGTCTAGATTTCTTCTGTTTGTCATTTATTCTTACATAAGATTTTATCAACAAAACTTTGTCCTTTTTACCTATGTGATTTTATTTATATTTATATAAAAAAAAAATTTCTCATTCATAATTCAGGTTTATTATATTTATTGTTATATTTACATTGAAATTGCATTGGTTTTGCTAAGTATTTATATTTATTATCATATTTATTTCTATGTATTGGTCTCAGTTTTACTATTTCACATTAATTGATATTTAGTCTCCTGTTTGTTTATCATTTCAATTAGTGTGTTTCATTCTTGTGCTTTTATTGTTCTTATTATTAATGTATGTAGAGTACAATTATAATTATTGTTATATATATTGCAGGTTGATTAGTTTAGCTAAGTGTATTATATTTACACTTATTGTCATATCCAGTTATATATGCTATTCCTGATTTTATCATTTTACTATAGATTACTATTTTAGCTTTATGTTTGCATTTCTATTTCCACTGTTCATTATTTTATTATTATTAATTATTTAATCATAATATGCAATCATTGGCTGCTATAGTACTCTTTTACACCATTTTTATGATTCAATTTCAATCAGTTTGGTTCCTTTTCTTTTTGTTGTTCTGTATAGGTTTGTACGGTATATTTGCTCCTCAGCCCTGCTTTTGCGTTTTGTTTACATTGTTAATATTAGACTACTTTATGTTGTATGTCATGCCGGTGTTTTCATATTTTAACTGTTTTTAATTGTATTTTTATTTGTATTTTTAATTGTTCTTTTAATTATTATTAATTCATGTTTATACAACTTTTTATATTTATATTTATTAGTGATACTCCCCCTGAAGGCGGCGTTGCCGAAACGCGTTGGGGTTCCCTTTTCACAATAAAGACCCTTGTTCTTCCTACATCTCCTGCTCCCTGTGTCTGCTAGTACTTCCTGCAGGAGGTTGCTCCTCCTTGTGTCTCCGTTCAGTTTGGACATACATCCCCGATAAACGCCAGGATCTTATTCCCTATCCACAGCTCCCTGCATGTGTAGCAGAGATGTGCGGGGAGCTCTGGACGGGGACGGGCCAGAGGTGGTACATGGGTAGGCTGAAGGCATGACCCAGACTCCGGACGTACAGTGCTGATTCTGGTCACGGTTCTGTATGTCCAGGGGTGACGAGTTAGATGTGGAATTTATTCTACCACGGAGGTGGAATAAGTCCCCCCGACATTGCTGGACATCCGCGGAGGGGCCCCAGACCAGGTAAGCAGTGCCATTGGGTTCACCGCAGCCCGATCCCGGCCTTAGCAGGCCCGATCGAGGGTTGAGCAGCAGAGAAATGTACTGTTAGGAAGCTCCTGCATGCCATCCTGATGCCATGGCAACGGGACTCCACGGCACTGGGCTCCATGCAGAAGCTTCGGCTGATTTGTACGGGGAACAGGCCGGATGTACAGCGGGCCAGAATCGGGGAACGTTCTGCCCATCCAGGCCCGTTGCACCTGATTCTGCTCCCACGAGTGCAGAATCAGGTGCACTACCGGCCCGTCCAGATTCTGGATGTACAGACGGGCCCCATGTGGAATTGGCCTCCACAAGTATTTGCTTACATATGTCTAAGAATAAAGATAATTTGCAAAGCATGGTTACCCTGAAAACCAGACCTATTTGCAGCCCTCAAAAAACTAAAGCTAGATCCCTAGCCAAACATTTCCTGGTACTCTATGCACCATAAGTGTCCTCATAAAACCAGAAAATGCATCACATTACTCTATAAACATATTAACACTATTACCTTTGATTTGGGGATAAAGCGTAGTTACTCACCTGTAACAGGTGTTCTCCAGGAGCAGCAGGAATCAGCCCTCACATATGGGTGACGCCGGCGCTGACGGAACCCCCGTGTGGTGCATTTCTCCAGCTTTCATAGAAAGCCTTTGGGAATGCAGCGGGCATGCGCGGTCCCCTTCCCGCCCAAGGGTGCCATCTTGCTCAGTCTGATGACATAGCTAAGACAGCAAAAAACAAAAATGAAATATATATTGAGTAGAGGAGTGGCCTAGTGGTTGGGGCAAGGTACTTCAGGCCGGAAGTTCAAATCCCACTAGAGGACAGCAACCTTGGGCCGGAAGGACTGGGGTTTCTAGTCCCACAGGTGCTCCTTGTGGTCTTGGGCACGCCACTTAATCCTCCATAGCCCATGTTCCCTGTAAAATAGTTATCTCCAAGTTATAATGCCCTGTTCAATGTAATTTCAGTTTGTTCAATGTAAACCGCACTGATGCAGAATAGCGCGGTATATAAGAGAATAAAATAAATAAATAATATATATATATATGACCGCAACTCCAAGGGGAAGAGGGAGGGTTGTGAGGACTGATTCCTGCTGCTCCTGGAGAACACCTGTTACAGGTGAGTAACTCTACGCTTTCTCCAGGACCATGGAGGAAGTCAGTCCTCACATATGGGACTCTCCAGCTTAAGGCTACCGGGGACCCAAAGCTGAAAAATGAGCTCCCTCTAGAGCCCCAGCATGTGCGAAAAGAATCTTCTCTGATATCGCCTCCGTACAGTAGCCCAACACCAGGGCCGGAGGGTAGGAGTTGCCTATACCTCAAAGAGATTCTGGAGTACCGCTTGCCCGAAAGCACTGTTCCTGCGGGACTCCCTGTCGAGGCAGTAGTGGGCTGCAAATGTCTGGCTTGAAGACCAAGTAGCGGCCCGGCAGATGTCTGCCAACGGAACAGAGCGGAGATGAGCCACTGACGCAGCCTTTGCCCTGACACGGTGGGCCGTAACTCGACCCTGCAACGAGAGGCCAGCTGCCCCGTACGCCCAGGCAATACAGTCTGCCACCCAGATGGACAAGGTACGCTTGGAGACAGGCAACCCCAGCTTATTAGGGTCAAAAGAGACGAAGAGCTGTACAGCCCTTCGGTGTCCCTGCGTACGATCAAGGTAGAAGGACAACGCCCTTCTACAGTTCAGGGTATGCCAGACCATCTCAGCCCGGCTGGCATGCGGCCTGGGAATGAAAGTCGGAAGAACCACCTCCTGATTGAGGTGGAAGGAAGAGACAACCTTTGGAAGGAACTTAGGGTGAGTCCGCAAGACTACTCTGTTCCTATAGAAACTAGTGTATGGTGCATCTGACACCAGTGCTTGAAGCTCGCTCACTCGCCTTGCTGAGGTAAGAGCCATCAAAAACAACGCTTTCCAGGACAGAAAACGCAAAGGGCAAGTAGGCATAGGCTCAAATGGTGGGCAAGTAAGCTGCTGCAAGACCACATTCAAATCCCACTCAGGGGCAGGTGGACGAACTGGAGGCTTAAGCAAAAAGCAGACCTCTGAGGAAGCGAGTCACCAAAGGGTGGCTGGAAAGAGACTGGCCCTCCACCGGTGAGTGGTGCACTGAGAGAGCACTGAGATGGACCCTGAGTTGGATTTAAGGCCTAGGTTTGAAAGGTGAAGCAAATATTGCAGCACCACTGGTACCAGGCATGAGATAGGATCCTCCTTGTGTTGAGCACACCAGGTGGAGAACCTACGCCACTTGAAGGCATAAGATTTCCGGGTGGACTGCCTCCTGAAGGCCAAGACCACGTCCTCCACTTCTCTAGACAGCAGTAAGGGTGCTAGAACTACCCTTTCAGCAGCCAGGCCATCAGATTGAGGGACTGGAGGTTGGGGTGTAAGAGAGATCCCTGCTCCTGAGACAGGAGATCTGGTTGCATCCCCAGAGGAAGAGGAGTGTCCACCGCTAGTTGCAAAAGAAGTGGGAACCACGGTTGCCATGGCCATCTGGGGGCCACCAGGATCACCAAGGCCTTGTCCCGAATCACTTTGAACAGTGTCTTGGGCACTAGAGGCGTGGGAGGAAACGCATATAGGACTGTAGACTACGGAATGAGAAACGCATCCGCTGCTACTCTGAGAGGATGCGGTTGTCTGGAGCAGAACCTGGGCAGTTGACGGTTCAGTGGACTGGCAAAAAGATCTATGTTTGGAAGACCCCATCTTAGGAAGATTTGTTGAACCACCAGAGGATTCAACTGCCATTCGTGGGGCTGTAGGATCCTGCTCAATCTGTCTGCTAGAGAATTCTCCCGTCCAGGGAGATAGACCGCTTTGAGAAGTATGCCATGATTGACTGCCCAGGTGCACAGGTCCTGTGCTTCCTGACAGAGAGGGCGGGACCCTGTGCCCCTGTTTGTTCACATAGAACATAGCAACTTGATTGTCCGTCTGAACTAAGACGGACTGGTGAGAAAGGACATGAGAGAAAGTCCATAGGGCCAAGCAGATAGCTCTCAGCTCCAATAGATTGATCTGCTGTGCGGCCTCCCATGGAGACCACAGGCCCTGAGTGCATGCTCCCTGGCAATGTGCACCCCAACTGTGAAGAGAAGCATCGGTTGTGAGCACCTGGGAGTGTGGAGGTGCCTGAAAAGGTTCTCCTTGCACCAGATTCGGGAGATGAAGCCACCACTGCAGAGAAGATGCTAGCAGCTGGGACACCCTCACCTTCTCCGCCAGGTTTCCTGTGGCCTGCAGCCACTGAGTCCGGAGGCCTCACTGAGCCTGCCTCATGTGCAGATGAGCATTTGGAGTGACATGGACCGTGGATGCCATGTGGCCCAAGAGCCTCAGGAATTGTCTGGCGGAGACCAGAGAATTGCTGCGGAATTGTTTGGCCAAATCCATCAGTCTGTGGGCCCTGTCCACAGGCAAAAAAGCCTTTGCCTGAAGGGTGTCCAGTCTTGCTCCTATGAACTCCAGGCTCTGTGAGGGGCGCAAAGTGGACTTTGCGAAGTTTATGACAAACCCCAGATGCTGGAGAAAAGAGACAGTGCGGAGGGTAGCTTGATTGGTCTCCTGTGGAGACTGACCCCTGATGAGCCAGTCGTCCAGGTATGGAAAGAGTAGTTACTCACCTGTAACAGGTGTTCTCCAGGAGCAGCAGGAATCAGTCCTCACATATGGGTGACATCGACGTCGATGAAGCCCTTGCGGAGCATTTCCCCAGCTTTCCAAGAAAGCCTTTGGGAATGCAGGCACGCATGCGTGGTTCCCTTCCCGCCTAAAGGTGCCATCTTGCTCAGTCAAATGACATAGCTAAAAACAGCACACAAAAATGTAAAAATAAACTATGTACAACTGCAACTCCCAGGGGAGGAGGGATGGTTGTGAGGACTGATTCCTGCTGCTCCTGGAGAACACCTGTTACAGGTGAGTAACTACTCTTTCTCCAGGATCAAGCAGGAAGTCAGTCCTCACATATGGGTGACTCCCTAGCTCTGGGCTACCAAGGAACCCAGGCTGAACAAGAAAACTCCCTCTAGTCCCAGCATCAAAGAAAGGCTTTTCACTGACAAAACCTCCAACGGTAGCCCAACGGAGGGCTGGAGGGCAGGAGTTGCCTAAACCTCAAAGAGATTCTGGAGTACTGCCTGGCCAAAAGCACTGTCCCTACGGGACTCCCTCTCCAGACAGTAATGGGCCGCAAACGTCTGGCTTGAGGACCAAGTTGCAGCCCTGCAGATGTCCACCAACGGTACAGAGCGGAGGTGAGCCACTGAGGCAGCCATTGCCCTGACACGAAGGGCCGTGACCCGACCCTGCAAAGGAAGGTCAGCTGCCCTGTAAGCCCAGGTGATACAGTCAGCTACCCAGGTGGACAAGGTACACTTGGACACAGCTAACCCCAAATTAGGGTCAAAAGATATGAAGAGCTGAGTAGCCCTTCTATGCCCCTGCGTACGGTCAAGGTAGAAGGATAAAGCCCTCCTACAGTCCAGGGTATGCAGAACTGCTTCAGCCTGGCTTGCATGAGGCCTAGGGAAGAATGTGGGAAGAACCACCTTTTGGTTAAGGTGGAAGGGGGAGACAACTTTTGGGAGGAACTTTGGATGAGTCCTAAGGACTACCCTGTTCCTATAGAAGCGGGTGTAAGGCCTGTCACAGACCAGGGCCTGAAGCTCACTCACTCACCTGGCCGAGGTCAGGGCTATCAAGAAGAGTGTCTTCCAGGACAGGAAGCATAGAGGGCAAGTAGCCATCGGCTCAAAAGGTGGACGAGTCAGTTGCTGCAAGACCACATTCAACTCCCACTCAGGAGCAGGAGGACGGATTGGAGGCTTGAGCAAAAGCAAGCCTCCGAGAAACCGGGACACCAAGGGGTGAACCGACAGAGAATGTCCTTCCACCAGTGAGTGGTGAGCTGCTAGAGCTGAGAGGTGGACCCGAACAGAATTGGACTTAAGTCCCTGATTTGATAAGTGCAGTAAGTACTGAAGCACTACTGGTACAGTACAGGAGAAAGAATCCTCTGTACGTAGCTGACACCATACACAGAAAACCTTTTCCATTTGAGAGCATAGGTTTTCCTAGTGGACTGTTTCCTAGAGGCTAGGACAACCTCCTCAACATCCTGAGGTAGGCCCCAGGGAGCCAAAACTACCCTTGCAGCCTCCAGGCCATCAAATTGAGAGCTTTGAGATTGGGGTGCAGAAGGGAACCCTGATCTTGAGAGAGGAGGTCGGGTTGCAACCCCAGAGGCAGTGGAGGATCCACTGCCAGCTGAAGCAGAAGTGGAAACCAAGGCTGTCTCGGCCACCTGGGAGCCACCAGCAGGACAGAGGCCTTGTCCTGAAGAATCTTGAACAGGGTTTGGGCCACCAAGGGGGTGGGAGGAAACGCATACAGGACCATGAGACCATGGAATTAGAAAAGCATCTGCTGCTATCCGCAGAGGATGCGGTTGCCTGGAGCAGAACTTTGGCAGCTGTTTGTTCAGTGGACTGGCAAACAGATCTATGGATGAAAGTCCCCATTTCAGGAAAATCTTCTGAACCACCAAAGGATGGAAATTTTGTATTTATTAAACAAGCAACAAAAGACATATCAAAAAGCAAATACAAACACAACAACAATCCCCCAACCAAGTCCCACACCCCCCCAAAAACCCCCACCCCCCGACAAAGCACAAAACAGGAATCCCACACCCCCGTGGCCCACCTCCCCAAACCCACCACCAAACCAGCAATCCACACACGTGCCCTCCTCCCACCAACCCCCACACAGTCCTTGTCAATGTTCATTTCCCCCTCAGTCCCATGTCCATTATCCCTTCCCGACCCAACCCCGCCCGGCCTTAACACCCCCAAATCGGTCCCTATGTTGTGCAACCAAAACCACCCCCCGATCCCTCAAAGTCCACTCAATGTCCCCTGTCCCAATCCCTCTCCCTGCAGCGGGAGCAGCAGCTCCCCCTCCCTCCACCCCAATCCCTGCCCCCTCCCCACAGAACCAAACATAGCGAAAACAAAAACAATCCTCCCTACCCCCACCCCCCAAACAAAAACATAAGGGCGATTTAAGCCCATCCCCAACATAATCCCACCAAAACAAAGCAAAACTAATTAGACAAATTAAAGGCTAACAAAGGAAAACCAAAAGTAACACAACCCCTGTGCTGCCCTGCGGTCAGCCAGCGGAGCAGGATGCGCCGAACACAAAAAGGACACACAAAACCCACTAACAATGAAAAACAAAAACAAAGTGGGAGAGCCCCCTCGAAGAGGAAAGGGAGAACGGACAAAAGGTCTCACCCCTGAAGCGGGATTTTCCAGCCCCCCCCCCCCCGGGAGAAAAACAACCCCAAAGCTACAGTCAGACATAAACCCCAGGGAAGGGAACCCAACCCCTCCTACCACACCCCTCCCCTAGTGAAACAAAACAAACCTCAGAGCCCTACAGGGACAATAACCCCAAGGAACCCCTCCCCCTCATGGGGGGCGGAGGGTGAGGTGACGCCACAGACGCTCCCAACGATGGACCTCCACCACCCGCCTTTCGCGTTGCGCCATGCTGGACACTTCCTCCAGAATGTCCCGCACCACCTCGTCGAGGGGCAGGACCAACCCCCGGGTCGAGACATGACAGCGCGCATGCCACAGGTGGTAGCGTACTACGGCCGTGACAAGGTAGAGGGTCCCGGAGTCCTGCCTTAGAGGAAAGGACCAGGCCCCGTACACCCACTCCGCATACGTGAGGAGGGAAAGGTCGCGCAGGTGAAGGGCGGCGGACACCAACCGGCAGGCCTCCACGTTGAAGGGGCACTGCCGGAGGAAATGGTCCATGGTCTCTGCCTGCCCCTCACACCCGGCCCTCGGACAGACCCGCTCGGCCTGTGACCTGTACTTGAGGTTGTCCCTCACGTACAAACGCCCGTGGAAAGACAACCAGGCTACATCCCGAACCTTCTTCGGTAACCGAGGGGAGTTCAACAGCCGAAGGCCCCGCTGCATCACATCCGCCGGACAGTCCCGCAGGGCCCACCGTGGTTGATAGTGAGAGGTGAGTACCATCCGGTATAATCCTTTCCGCCCCAAGGACTGGGCGAGCGGGTCGGTCACCCCCCACCGCCGAATGAGCCCCACCATCACAAATACATACGATGGGGCCTGTTCCCCTCTCCGGCGCACACGTGGGACCGAGGACGCCCCCTCCCACTGCTCCAGAAGCGGGAGAACCATTCCCGATAGGAGGCCACCCACCAGACCCCTCCCCCTTCCCTCAGCCTACCTAAGTGAAACGCCATAGACAAGACTGACAGGAAGACAAGGGGGTGCAACATACCCAAACCACCCTCTGCCCGATCCAGGCAGACGATGTTGCGCTGGACAGGGTTCAAGCGGTTACCCCACAGAAAACAGAAAAAGACGGCACAGACAGACGCCTGACGGGACAACGGAAGGACGAAGATCGTGGCTACGTGCAGAAAGAGAGGTAGCAGAAACGTCCCGAGGAGTTTGATCTTCTCCTCGTACGTACACCTCCACCCCCTCCACCGCAGCACCCGACACCGTGCAGTCTCGAGACAACGGTCCCAATTGGACTCCGCACAGTCCTCCGACCCGAAGACGAGGCCCAAAACGCGGACCTCCCCCACGGGAGGAGGAAAGGGGGCGCAGGACGGCGGGGAGGCCTCCGAGGAGCCCAACCACAGCGTCTGGCACTTGCTGTGGTTTACAACGGAATGGGCTACCTCCGAGTACTCCTCCACGGCCTCTCGCAGGGCCTCTACCCCATCAGTGCCGTCCACGTAAACTGAGATGTCGTCAGCGTAAGCAACAACAGACACCGGGGGCGCACCGGGCGCCTCCAGGCCCCGCAACCCACCTGAGGACAATCTCCGGAGGAAGGGGTCGAGGGAGAAAACATACAGCAGGGGGCTCAAAGGGCACCCCTGCCGCACCCCCGAGGCGACACCAAATGGCCGTCCGAGCCACCCGTTAATAAACGGGAAGCTCACCCCCCCTCGGTACAGCGCCTGCACGACGAAGAGGAAACCTGCGGGGAGGCCGAAGTGCTGGAGCACCACCCACAGGTACCGGTGACTGACTCGATCAAAGGCCTTGGACTGATCCAAGGAGACCAACCAGTGGTCCCGTTGGAGCGAGCGACCGGCCTCTTTCCACCATCTCCCGAACTGTGGCGACAGCGTCCAGAACCCCTCTCCCCCGAACGGAACAATACTGGGAAGGGGACAGCAAATCGCCCGATACCTCCACCAGTCGGTTGGCCAAACACTTGGCCAGGATCTTCCGGTCCGCGTTCAGAAGAGAGAGCGGCCGCCAGAAGTCCAAGGAGCTATCGTCCTTCCCCTTGGAGAGCAGCAGCAGGACAGACTCGCGAAATGACCGCGGGAGATACCCCGTGTCCATGATCTCCTGAAACAGGGAGGTCAGGAAGGGGGCCAGCTGGGCAATGAAAGTGCGATAGAACTCCACAGGGAGCCCATCGCGCCCAGGCACCTTCCCCAACGGCATGGCACGAATCGCCCTCTCCACCTCCACCTGCTGAATCGGTGCAGCGAGTGCATCAACCTGTGCCTGGACCACAGCCGAATACACCGGGGGAAGGCCCAGGTACGTTCGGAGATGGGTGAGGTCCACGGGGCGATCCCCAAACAGATCCGAGAAGTATTCCCCCACCATCCGCAAAAGGTCCTCCTGGGAGGTATGAATGGTACCGTCCGCGCCCCGCAGGGCCATGACCTCCCGACGCTGAACCCTCTCCCTGCAAGTCCGGAAAGGGTCTGGAGTGGCGCCCCCACCGGCCGCTCCCTCGAAGCATAGGGAGGCATGGCGATCGTAAAGCAGGCCACGGAGCTGGACGCGCACCTCTTCAACCTCCTCCCGCGCTGCCCCTCGGGATACCAAACGATCCAGCGACCTCCGGAGGACAGTGTAGGTGAGGTAGCGGGATCGAGCCATGGAGGTACCCCGAGAACGGAAGAGTTGTCGGGCACGCGTCTTCACCTCATCCCACCAGGCGCCACGGGACGGAAAAAACACTCAGCAGGGTCTCCTGGTCTGCGAGAAAAGCCAAGAACTCCTGGACCACCTCTGATGTTGCCAACAACTGCACATTCAGTCTCCACAGGCCAGGACCCCTGCTGAGCTCCTCGTGGTTGCCCAGGAAGGACACAGAGAGGACGCGGTGGTCCGAAAAGTCAACCGCCTGCAACTGCGGAGGGGAACACTCCACCCGGGCACTCACATATATCCGATCGATACGACTCCTGCACGTCCCATGGTAGTAGGTGAACCCCGGCGACCTAGGAAAGGCCCGGTGGAAAACATCCACCAGGTCAGCCGTCCGGGTCATCTCGGCCAAAAAGAGGCCCTCGTAACTGGGTGGGCAACGCTCCCCCCCTCGGTCCTGCAAAAAGGTGGTGGTGTTGAAATCCCCGGCAAGGACCACCAAACGGGAGGTGTGTAAGTAGGGTCGGATAACCCCAAACAGGGTCTTCCGCCCCAACTTAGACTGGGGGCCGTAGACCACCACGAAACGAAACCGATGGGGCCCGCAGTAGCCATCTAAAAGTAAGCACCGGCCCTGCTCCAGTTCCCACACGTACTGCACCTGAAATCGGTTGGACGTGAACAAAACCGCCACTCCTGCATAGGGCTGTGCCGCAAGGGACCAGTACGAAGGGCCCCACCTCCACTCCCGCTTCGCCCGATGAAGGCTAGCGAGCGAGGTGAGCCTAGTCTCCTGCAAGAAGATGACATCCAGCCCACTCGTGGAAAGAAAATCATAGGCCGAAGCCCGCGCCTGGTCTGTCAAAATGCTAGCCACGTTGATGGTGGCGCACGAGAACGCAGGAGTGCACGCCATGCCTATTTCGAGTGCAGTGACCCTTTCCTCCTCTTCTCACCAACCCCGGGATCCCCAGAATCCCGCTTGCAGGACAAGCCCGCAAGCTGGAGTAACTCCTCCTGGTCCACGTCGACCACCTCGAGGATCTCCTCCTCCTCCCGCTCAACCCTATCACCCCAGGAGGTGCTGGCGCCCCCGGGACCACCAGGCAAAGCTGTCGCGAGGGCAGACCCAGCCCCCACGGGATGAGGAGGCACAAACGGGTCAGGGGTCGGAGGAATGGCCTCCTCCGTGGGGTCCACCACCTGTGCAACCCCCCCCTCCCCGGACAAAGACTGAGACAATACGACAGTGCCCACCCCCGCGGGGGAGGCCCGGGCGGCCGGGTCAGCAGGGGGCTCCTGCGAAGGCCCCGAACCCAACTGCGGGGGTACAAGGCCATCCTCCCTCACCCGTCGGGCGCCAGTATCCCCCTTGATTGGAGGACCCTGACTGCGGCGTGCCTTCGGCATCTTTGAAGGTCGCCGCTGAGGAAGAGGAGCCGCCCCCGCCGCTAACCGCTCCGAGCGCCGCACAGGAAGCCCTGCCTCCACAGGCAAGCCCTCATCCGCCTCAGCCGCATCAGCAGCCAAAAAGACGAAACGGTTGATGTCCAACACGGGCTCTGCATCCAGCAACGGGGATGTCTCCCGTTTCTTCCTTTTGGACTTGCCACCCTTGGAAGGGACCGTAGTCCATTCCTCAGGTGGCACCACCCGCAACCTACTATCCTGTCGTGAGACATTAACCTCCACCACATCAACCCTCTCCTCCTTCCTACCCGAATCCCCTCCCCCTGGTGGCTCCCTCGGCTCGATGGACTCCTCCACCCTAGGGCCCTCGGACTCCTCCTGAGGGAGAGGGGCCTCCACAACCTCCTCCCGCACAGGAGCCCGAGGTGGAGCGACGGCATCCCCCCCCGGTCCATTGTGTGATGCGGAGGGGCAGCGGGCGAAGGGGTGGCCCAACTCCCCGCAAAGGTTACACCGAATAAGCAGACACCCGGCCGAGGCGTGACCCCGTCCACCACAACGGGTGCAGACCTGCTCGGGACAGTTCATGCTCAAATGGCGAAATGAGCCACAGCGGTGACACTCGCGGGGTTGCCCGGGGTAATAGCACAAGATGCGATCCCGACCGAGAAAACCGGCCGAGGGCACGTGCTGCACCACGTTTCCCACCTCACGCAAACGGATCCTACCCTTCCACGACCCGTCCCACACCCCTAGGGGCCCAGCGCCCTTAACCAGGGGTGCGAGGAGCACCGCATGGCGCGACAACCAAAACTGGATGTCCTGCCCTGGGAGCGACTCATTCCTGGATAGGATGGTCACAGGTACCGTCCCCTGGCGAGAGATAGGCACAACACGAAAGTCAGCCCACCCTCCCTGCCCCCTCTGCTGCTGGTATCGGTCCCAGAAAATCTCCAGCCCCCGTCGCAACATGAAACTAACATCATATTCAATGGTGTTGTTCATGTGGATAAAGGCATAGAGATCTCCCGGGAGAAACCCCAGCCCAAGGACCATCCTCAAGACCTGTTCCCTGGCTGGAGGGGACCCCTCCCCAGCCCATCGGATCTGCGCCACGTTGCGCCGTCGGACCTCACCCCCTACTCCCCTTTGAAACCCTCCCCCTCCCCCTCCTCCCTCCCCTCCTACTGGACCATTCCCCTGCATACCTCCCCTCCCCCCACCCTCACCCGACGTCCCCGGAGTGGTGCCCGACCCCTTCAGAGCCTCCGCAAAGGTACGGAGGGGGGGAGCCGACCCCCCAGCCTCCATCTCCTGCCCCACTTGATGTTCTCCTCCTTCCACCCGCGGGGGAACCTGTTGCCGGACCACAGGATCCGTGACCTCCTCACTTATAGCAACCTGAGGACTGGGTAGGGTCAGCTCCGCAAAAACAGAGTCCGGGATGCTCTCCCCCCCGGATCCCTGGGTGCCACCGAGAAACCCCGGATCACCCCCTGCTGCCACCACCGGATGTTGAAGGGTAGCAAATACCCCAGGAGGGCCCGTAGGGGTTTCCAATGCCTGTTTTAAAGCAGCACAAACCTGGTTCTCGGTAATACCCAGGGAACCGGAAAGCCCCCCCAAACTCCCATCCTGCTTCTCCGACCCAGCACAAGGCTCCTGGGTTTCGGCCACCACTACCGGGGACGAACCCCGCTCCCCTCCATCCCCGGGATCCGGGGTGACCACCTCCATCCCAACCACAGAAACTGTCGTCCGCTCCCCCTTCTCCTCCACCAGTACTTCCCCTATCCCACCGTCCACCATCCCCGTTATGGCTACCGACGACAAGGCAGGACCCGCCCGAGACAACAGGCCAGATCCCTCACCCAGAACATCCCCCACCCCTCCCCCCCCTGCCTCCTGTCCCCCCCAGGTCCTACCTGGTCGTCGGTGCCAGCCGTGGCACAGGGATCTAGAGAAGTCCGACCGGCAGCCAGGGCTCCAGCAGGGAGGGCGGACACCCCCCTGCGAGCCAGGCCTCCCCCGGTTACCGCACCAAGCAGCTGCACATCCTTCTCCCCTGCCGTAGACCGCAGGGACAGCTGACCCATTTTCCCCCAGCCCCCCCCCGGGGCTGCCGAAAAAGAAGAGCAGCCCTTACCCCACTCCTTCCTCCCTCCGGAACCCCCCTACGCCGGACAGCCACCCCAGAAGGCTGGGGCCGGTCCCCCTCCATCCACTGGAGCTTCCCGAGGGAAGAAACAGCAAGGCCTCCAGACGGCTCCCGGAGAACTACAGGCTGTGAAACTGCCCTCTCAGTGAAACCGGCAGACATCCAAGGATTCAGAGCTGCTACTCCCCGACGTTCACAAACCCCATTTTTTCCCCTTTCCTTGCCCAAAAGAGCCACAGGAAAGACGCAGTTCTGCAACTGTTTGCCGCTGGTTCTCAGCATTCTTCTGGGCTGCAACAGGCAGCCGGCTAGCCGCGGCGATGTCCAGGGACCCCCGATGGTTGAAAGGAGCCGCCGATGAGTGGGCATCCACACCAACATCCCCTCCGATAGAGGGGGACTGGAATCCACCATGGTCTATCCCCGTTGAGGACCTCCGGGACTCCCACGGCTGATCAAGGACCGAAGAATGCCCATCCGCACACTTCCGGGTTCCCCCGGAAGTGACATCACGCAAGTCACGGCGGCCATCTTGGATCGGCGATCCTGCCGGGGGAAGCCCTGCGACCAGCTGTTCCTGCAGGGATCCCCCATCAGCTGTACTGAGTGCAATTGTCGAACTCCGGTGGCCATCTTGAATCGCTATCCGGGATGTAGAAACTGCCGGGACCGATACCACCGCAACCCCAGGCACTGGATATCCACGATTCCTGCCATCTCCTATCTCTTCTATTCGGGAATTGACTTCTACAGCCATGGAAGAATCCCGCAAAGTTCGGCGGTGCAACCCTCCACCCCCAGGCTCCTCAAGGACACCAGTCGGACAATTCTTCAGGTTAGTGTGGGGAAGGACCCTCATAGCAGACACAGAGACTTCATCCGATAATGTAGCCAGAGCAGGAGCCTGCAGAGACGATATTCTGCGATCTGTGGTACCAGACAGAACAGGCAAAGGGGGTATTCCCATCTCTAGGACACCCGAAGAAGGCAAGGGGGGATAGCAGACCCTTTTCTGATCTACCAGCCTTCCCACCCCCGAGGGCCCCCCCTGGACTGTACCTCTACCCTGATTCCACCTTGCATAATTGGAATATAACTCCGTGAGGGACCCACAACCATGTTGTTGGAGGTATACGATTTCCCGGGTTTTATCCTTCAGGGCCCGCTTCACCCCCTTTCTATAGGTGGCATAGGCCACCCATTCCTCCCCGGGAATGGTGGCCTGCAGGCTCTCCAGGTGGGAGAGCTGGGCTTGCAGCTGGGCCGCCTCCTCTTGGAGACCCCGAAGCCGCCGTACTGCCACCACGATCTCATCTGGGGCCCTAGCTGGCTTCTGGTAGGAAGGTAGGTCCAACCCCCCGTCCTCATCCTCACCGGAGGAGGTGGAGACCTCCTCCAGGACCCGAGGCGGAGGGGGGAACCCGCCTCCTCCAGTTCTGTACTCCACGGTCCTCCAGGGTCTCCCCAGGGCCTCTCCCTGCTGCCACCCAGCCTCCACACCATGCCTGGGGAGGAGACAGGAGCCTCCTCCCTGGGGTAGCGGGCCCAAACCTCCATACCTGTGGGTCCCTCCTCCCTGGCCAGGCACAGTCCTACCTGGGGGGTCCCCCACCCGGGGCGCCGGCTGTTCCCTAGTTCCTTCATCGAGGTCCAAAGAAGGAGGAGGCCTACCAGGCGTGGCAGGCCTCTGGGCCTGGGCCTCCCCTGCTGGAGGTGGCCCAGGTCCCGACATCCAGGCACGAGCAGAGAAAAGGAACTGCTCCCTAGCAGGAGCTCTGCTCAACTGAAACCTCTCAGTGCTGCAGCCAAACAGGAAGTGGGTGGAGCTTCCACTCGTGGGGCTGCAGAATCCTGCTCAAACTGTCGGCCAGGCAGTTTTCCTAGCCAGGGAGATACACAGCCTTGAGGAGCATGTTGTGTCTGAGAGCAAACAAGCAAAGGTCCTGTGCCTCCTGACAAAGGAGCCTGGACCCAGTTCTGCCCTGCTTGTTCACATAAAACATGGCTACCTGGTTGTCTGTTTGAACTAGGACAGACTGATGAGCCAGGGTTGGAGAGAAAGTTTTGAGGGCTAACCGAATAGCCCTGAGTTCCAGTAGATTGATTTGCTGTGTGGCTTCCCAGGGAGACCACACGCCCTGGGTGCACTTGCCTAGACAATGAGCTCCCCAGCCCTGCAGGGAGGCGTCCGTGGTCAACACCACTGTGAACCCAGGAATCTGGAAAGGTACCCCTTGCAGCAGATTGGGTGGGTGCAGCCACCAGCTGAGGGAGTTCAGAAATTGTCTGGACACCCTTATCCTGTCTCTGAGGCTGCCTGTGACCACTGAGTCCGAAGGCACCACTGTGCAGGCCTCATATGGAGCCTGGCATTGGGGGTCACATGTACTGTCGAAGCCATGTGGCCAAGAAGCCTCAGGCAGAGTCTGGCGGAGACCAGTGACCTGCTGAGAAACTAGTTTGCCAAGTCTATCAGTCTTTGGGCTCTGTCTTCTGGCAAGAATGCCTTTGCCAGCAGAGAGTCCAACCTTGCCCCTATGAACTCCAAGTTCTGGGAGGGGAGCAAAGTGGACTTTGCGAAGTTTATTCAAAACCCCAGGCTTTGAAGAAGAGCTATAGTTCTGAGGGTGGCTTGTCTGGCCTCCTGGCCCGTCTGACCCCTGATAAGCCAGTCGTCCAGATAGGGGAAGACAAAGATACCCTGATTTCTCAGGTAGGCCGCCACCACTGCCAGGCATTTGGTAAAGACCCTGGGAGCAGAGGTGAGGCCAAAAGGCAGTACTCTGTACTGATAATGGTTTCCTCCCACAATGAACCTGAGGTACTTTCTGTGGTCTGGATGAATGAGGATGTGAGTGTACGCATCCTTTAGATCCAAGGAGCATAGCCAATCTCCCTGCTGGAGGTAGGGCAGAAGTGTTCCAAGAGTAAGCATCTTAAACTTTTCCTTCTCTAGGAATTTGTTGAGATTTCTGAGGTCTAGAATAGGCCGAAGGCCACCGGTTCTTTTGGGTACCAGGAAATACCTGGAGTAGAACCCTTAACCTTGTAAGTGGGGAGGCACAGGCTCCACTGCCCTGTCTACCAACAGACCTTGGAGCTCCTGAAGGAGAAGATCTGTGTGCAGGGGAGGCCTTGGAGGTTCCCCTGGAAAGTATGGAGGAGGCAGCTGTTGGAAGTGTAGCAGATAGCCCTTGTGGAATATGCTTAACACCCAACTGTCTCCAGTGATGAGTGGCCACTTGTGGGCAAACAGGGCGAGTCGACCTCCTGTGCAGGGTTGGGAGAGCATGGACAGAGAGGCTATGCCTAAGGAGTCAAAAAACCCCACCCTGCTGAGTGGGAGCAGGGGCCGGAGGCTTGGGAGTCCACTGCCTACGGGGCCCATTACCCTGCCCCTTGGCTTGCTGACCCTGAGGGGCAGCTTGGGCGGCCTGGTACTGTGGGTACTGTTTGTAGGCAGTTCCCTTCCTCGGTTAAAAGGGCTTTTTTACCCGAGCCCTTCTTTTTGTGAGAAGGGGTAGAGGTCTTCCTAGACAGCCTTGTCCTCGTGAGGTGCTCGGTTTCGAGCTATGCGGTCTTCTCGGTCATGGGCTTGCCAAAAAGGTTCTCACCTCGGCAAGGGACATCGACCAACTTGTCCTGAACCCATGGCTCGAGGTCCGATGACTGCAGCCATGCCTGGCGTCGAGCCGCGATGCCGGCTGCAGCAACATGGGCCGAAGCCTCAAAGCCATCGTAGGCAGCGCGGGACATAAACTTGGAGCATTCCCGGATCCTCGAGAAGGACTTGAACCTCTGCAAGGGTTCCCCGGAGAGACCAGCAGAGAACCCGGCCAGCTCCTTGGCCAGGTCTCGCAAGTACATGCCCATGTACAGCTGGTAAGACTGGACACGGCAAGCAAGCATTGAGCCCTGGAAGCACTTTCTACCAAAACCATCGAGGTTCCGGGCCTCCCAGCCAGGGGGCACCGTGGATTGCATCTTCTGACTTTTCAGGCGATGCATGGTCGATTCCACCACCATGGAATGGTGTGGTAGCTGCGCCTTCTGAAAGCCAGGGTTCTTCCGGAGTCGATAGAATCGACCCGCTTGCTTAGAACCGGCGCCGAGGCCGGTGCCTCCCACATCCGGAAGAGGAGCAGTTCCAGCATCAGAGGAACCGGAACAGTAAAGGCCTCCTTCGGAGGAGAGTCATACTGTAGGGCCTCGAGCTCCTCAGCTCGAGGCTCCTCCTCAGGGTCCGCAGGGATAGCCAACGCGGTGGCCATATCCCGGATGAACTCCGAGAACCGGGTATCCTCCGGGGGGGGGGGGAGCCACTCCGGGGCTCGGACTGCGGTGACTCCGACGGGACGCACCGAGTTTGGAAGGTGTCGGGGGACTCCTCGTCCTCCGTCTCCCAGGCAAACTCTTCCGATGAGGAATCGGGGTCCGACCGCGCGGGGCCTATGAGCACCCGCCCCGACGCTGAAGGCACCGGCGTCGACTCCCTCGGTCACCAATGGGAGGTCGAGGGAGACGGCGACCGAGGTCGACCTCGAGCCTTTATGGTCTCGAGTATCGGCTCGGTCTCCGGGGTCGACTTCGATGTTGATGTCCCGGTGGTCGGGGCAGATGCACCAGACAGGCTGGCCATCAGTGCCCGCTGCTGTTCCATGAAGGCAGACAGTCTGCTCTCCAAGGCTGTCAGCCTGAGACCCAGCTCAGGAGACTCAGCAGCCCCCGACTCGGGCCCCGGCGGCACCGGGCCCGACGTCGGCTCTCTGGGAGGAGAGTCCACGTGGACTACAGGACTTACGTGTCCAGCAGACTCCGGCTCCACTCGAGGTACTTTGGGAGGCTTCTCCTGTTCCACGGGTCCGGGGCGACGGTCGGGGGTCTGAGACCTAGCTCTCGAGGAGCCAGGGACCTCTTCCGATGACGCCCTCGCGAGCCGCTTCTTCCTCTTTCGTTCCCGGTCGGGGGACCCCCTGTCTGAGGAGCCCCGACGGTGCTCGGGATCCGATTCCCGAGATGTCGAGGCCTCAGACGAGGTCCGGGCCCGGCCGGAGGCCGAGTCAGAGAAAAGCCTTTCCTTTTGGTGCTGACGACTTCGAAGCGCCTTGGAAGACATTTTTCCACATGGTCCACACGTCTTAGGATCGTGGTCAGGACCGAGGCACCGAAGGCAGCAGCCGTGTGTGTCGGTGAGAGACATTAGCTTCTTGCACCGATCACACTTTTTGAACCCACTGGAAGCCATCGGGGAAAAAAAGAGTCCACGCGAGGTCAAAGGACCGGCCTTCCAGGGAAAAAGAAAAAAAGGGCGCGAACGCCAGCCACGAAGGGCAAAAACCGAAAAAAGAAGATCGGGCTCGATACCGGTGTACCGAACCCGGCGGGAGGGGAACTGGCGTCGAACCAGAGAAAAAATAGCGAAGGAATCGCGAAAAAATCTAACTATTTTCCGGGAGGACTAGGACACACGTCCGGAGGGCTTCACGGAAAAAGAGAGACTGAGCAAGATGGCACCTTTAGGCGGGAAGGGAACCGCGCATACGTGCCTGCATTCCCAAAGGCTTTCTTGGAAAGCTGGGGAAATGCTCCGCAAGGGCTTCATCGACGTCGATGTCACCCATATGTGAGGACTGACTTCCTGCTTGGTCCTGGAGAAAGACAAAGATACCTTGAACCCTGAGGTAGGCCACCACCACTGCCAGGCACTTGGTGAAAACTCTGGGGGTGGAGGTTAGGCCAAAAGGGAGTACCCTGTACTGAAAATGGTTTCCTCCCACCACAAATCTGAGATATTGTCTGTGGTCTGGATGAATAAGGATGTGAGTATAAACATCCTTTAGGTCTAAGGAGCATAGCCAATCTCCCTGCTGGAGGTAGGGCAGCAGTATTCCAAGGGTAAGCATCTTGAACTTTTCCCTCTCCAGGAACTTGTTTAGATTTCGCAAGTCTAGGATGGGCCGGAGGCCTCCTGTCCTTCTTGGTACCAGGAAGTACCTGGAATAGAAGCCTTGACCTCTCAGGTGTTGGGGCACCGGTTCCACCGCCTGTTCCTTTAGAAGACTTGCTAACTCCTGCAGGAGTAGGTTCCTGTGCAGAGGGAGTCTTGGAGGCTCCCCTGGAAAGTAGGAGGGGGTACCTGGTGGAAATGGAGCAGATAGCCCCTCTGGACTATGCTTAGCACCCAGGTATCCCTTGTTACGGCTGACCACCTGTGGGCGTACAGGGTCAACCGGCCTCCTGTGCTGAGAGGGGCCAGCTGAGGAGGAGAGGCTATGCCACTGGAGTCAAAACCCCGCTCCCTGCTGTGCAGGAGCCGGAGCTGGTGGCTTGGACGTTTTCTGCCTACGGGGCCCATGTCCATGCCCCTTGGCCTGCTGACCCTGTTGGGGAGCTGTGGAGGCTTGGTACTGAGGGTAAGATTTGTAGGCAGATGACTTTCTCGGGTAAAAGGACTTTTTCCCCGAGTCCTTCTTCTTCTGAGAAGGGGCAGAGGTTTTTCTGGACAGCCTAGTCCTGGTCAGAGTCTCGGTCTCGAGTTCTGCAGCCTTTTCAGCCATGGGCTTGCCAAAGAGGTTTTCACCTCGGCAGGGGACATTGACCAACTTGTCCTGCACCCATGGCTCGAGGTCCGATGACTGTAGCCAGGCCTGACGGTGTGCACTGATGCCAGCCGCGGCTACTTGGGCCGAAGCCTCGAAGCCATCATAAGCTGCTCGAGACAAACTTCGAGCATTCTCGGATCCCAGTTGACAAAGCTGTGAACCTCAGCAAAGGTTCCTCGGAGAGACCAGCAGAGAACCCGGCATTCTCCTTTGCCAGGTCTTGAAGGTACATGCTCATGTACAGCTGGTAGGTCTGGACTCGGCAAGCAAGCATAGAGCCCTGGAAGCACTTTCTACCGAGGGCATCCAGGTTCCGGGCCTCCCGGCCGGGAGGAACCAAGGAGTGCATCTTCTGACTCTTCAGCCGATGCATGGCCGATTCCACAACCATGGAATGGTGCAGTAGCTGTGCCTTCTGGAACCCGGGGCTCTTGCGGACTCGATAGATGGAATCGACCCGCTTGCTCAAAACCGGCATCGAGGCCGGTGCCTCCCACATGCGGAAGAGCAACTGTTCCAGCATCGGAGGAACTGGTACAGTAAAGGCCTCCTTGGGTCATACTGCAGGGCCTCGAGCTCCTTGGCTCGAGGCTCCTCCTTGGGGTCCGCGGGGAAGGCCAAGGCCAAGGCCTTGGCCATGTCCCGCCCGAAGTCAGAGAACCGGGTGTCCTCCGGAGGGGACCGTCTCCGAGGCTCAGACTCCGGTGAGTCCGAAGGGACACACCGGGTCCGAAAAGTGTCCGGGGACTCCTCGTCCTCCGTTTCCCAGCCCAACCCCTCGGAGGAGGAATCGAGTGGCTCCGGTCGGGCAGGCACCGATGCCATTGGCCCCGACGCTGAGGGTACCGGCATCAACGACCTCGGTCCCGAACGGGAGGCCGAGGGAGACCTTGGCCGAGGATCGACTCGAGAGCGCATGGACTCGAGGATCGGCTCGGCCTCCAGGGTCGACTTGGACGTCGATGTCCCGGTGGTCGGGGCAGATGCACCGGTGAGACCAGCGATCAGTGCCCGCTGCTGTTCCATGAAGGCAGCCAAGCTGAGTCCGAGCTCAGGAGACTCAGCAGCCCCCGACTCGGGCCCCAATGGCATCGGGCCCGACGTCGGCTCCCCCGGAGGAGAGTCCACGAGGACTACAGTACTCACGTGACTCGGGGACTCTGTCTCTACACGAGGTTGTTTAGCAGGCCTCTCCGACTCCGAAGACCTGGGACAGCGTTTGGGGCTATGCGACTTGGCCCTCAAGGAACCAAGTGCGTCCACTGACGCCGCCCTCACAGGTTTCTTCTTCCTGCGGTGCTCCCGCGAGGGAGACCCCCTCTCAGAGGAACCCCGGCGATGCTCGGTACCAGAGTCTCGAGACGTCGAGACCTCTGACGAAGTCCGGGCCCGGCTGGACGCGGAGTCAGAGAAGATTCTTTCCTTCTGATGCTGACGGCTCCTCAACGCCTTCGAGGATATTTTCCCACATGGACCACTGATCAGCGGGTCATGATTGGGTCTGAGGCAGCGGAGGCAGCAGTCATGTGTGTCGGTGAGAGACATCAGTTTCTTACACCGATCACACTTTTTAAACCCGCTGGCAGCCATCAGGGGAAAAAGGGCCCCTGCAAGGTCAAAAGACTGGGCTGCCAGGGAAAAATTAAAAAATGGCGCGAACGCTAGTCACAAAGGACAAAAAACGAAAAATAAAGTCCGGGCTCGATACCGGTGTACCGGGCCCAGGCAGGAAAGGGAAACCGACATCGAACCGAAGAAAAACACGGATCCACGCAGAAAATCAACGTTTTTTCTCGGGTGAAAACTAAACACGTCCGTCGGGCTCCACGGAAAAAAGAAGACTGAGCAAGATGGCATCCTTGGGCGGGAAGGGGACCGCGCATGCGCGCTGCATTCCCAAAGGCTTTCTATGAAAGCTGGGGAAATGCTCCGCACGGGGGCTCCGTTGGCGCCGATGTCACCCATATGTGAGGACTGATTCCTGCTTGGTCCTGGAGAATACCTTATACCCTCTATTAAAATTCCTGGGTTAGAGAAAATGCATAGTTTTAAAAATTTCTGCTGAGAAATATCCGATTTGGAAGCCAAACCACCACTAAATAGATTGGGCCCAACATTTTAAAGTATTTATGCAACTGGTGGTGGTATCGATCCGTATAAAAAAGTCCACGGAAATTCTACAGGTAAATTTAGACATTCTATACATAGAATAGAGAATTTTTACTTACTTCATAATTTCCTTTCCTAAGATTCTGTTAGACCAGTTCAGACAATACGGGTTATGTTCTCCTGCCAGCAGATGACAGAGACAGAGAAAACCATAACTTTCCAGTGACATCATCACTGGTATAAGGACAGGTGCAGCTAGAGGCAGTAGTCAGCATTTGTATAACAAAGCAACCAACACACTAATGAAACATCAACATTCTCCAGGGAAACCCCAATTTCAATCCTGGTGGGAACAGTGCTGGGATACCCCAATGGACCCCCCCCCCCTTCAAAGGCATTCAATGACAATCCTTTACCAAACTTGAATACCCATGGAGGAGAGCTAAGAAAGGAAACGATCAGGTAAGCAAAATTTCTTCTTCCTCATCATCCTGCTAGCAGGGATGGCCCAAGGTGGGGCTGCAGGGCCATATGCAGAGACTCATTGCGGGGCCTCATTTGCATAAGGAGCCAAATTTATATAAATATTTGCATAATGTTAACATGCGCTAACTTTTAGTAAACATGCCTCTTAATGAGTGTCTGGATAAAGCGTAGCTACTCACCTGTAACAGGTGTTCTCCGGGGACAGCAGGAATCAGTCCCCACATATGGGTGACGTCGGCACTGATGAAGCTCTCGCGGAAGCATCCCCTCCAGCTTTCAAAGAAAGCTTTTGGGAGATGCCACCACACGTGTGGTCCCCTTCCCACCCAAGGGTGCCATCTTGCTCAGTCAGATGACATAGCTAAAAGACAGCAAAATAAAAGAAGGCAAAGGAGGGGAGGAGGGAGGGTTGTGAGGACTGATTCCTACTGTCCCCAGAGAATACTTGTTACAGGTGAATAACTATGCTTTCTCCGGGAAGAAGCAGGAAGTCAGTCCTCACATATGGACTGGAGTGGAGGAGTAGCCTAGTGGTTGGGGCAAGGTACTGCGATGCCCTAGCTTGGGCCCGAGGGCTTACAAGCATAGAACAGCCTTATAATCCTCAAAAGGCTTCACTGGCTCCCAATTCATTACAGGATCACATTCAAGATTCTACTGCTAACATTCAAATCCATTAACGGACTCGCCCCCTCATCACTTGCTGCTCTCACGCACGTCACCCCCCCAAACAGAATCAGACGATCCACTGCAATAAACATCCTGGTTGTCCCCAAAGCAATGACCCACTGTACACAAGCAACCATAAACAGGGCCTTCAGTCTCTGCGCACCCAGATGCTGGAATGCTCTCCCACCACATATACGAGCAATCCCGGACCTAACCAAATTCAGGAAAGCACTGAAACACTACCTCTTCCTCAAGTGCTACCCGGACGATGGTAAAACAACCCCCTCACCCACAACAATGCTTCACGGACACATATAACCACCCTCAATGTGTTGTATATACGTGCAAATACTTTTTCTGTAGCCATTCAGATGTAAATAGTTAATACTGTTATCCAAGTTATTTTACCTGTTCTATGTAATTACGGTGTAAGCCCCCCACTGTAAACCGCACTGATATCGAAGAGCGCGGTATATAAGAAAAATAAATAAATAAATAATGTCCCTTTAAATAAAGCTTCCCTTGTGTTCCGTCCCCAGCGGGATTCTGGGACTTGTAGTTGGCTTGCTTATATAAGGACAAATGTAGTTGTGAGTCCGGTGGTTTAAGGCAGCAAGAAAATTTATTTTTTTGTAGGATTCCCAAGGCATTAAAGCTCAAAACACAAATGCAAAAAGGATGTTTCTCCAATACAAGAGTAAATCAGGATAACAGAGGAAAAATGCAACAAAAAGGCTTCTTTCACTGAGCAGCAGCTTTCATCCAAATAAACTTCCACAGAGCACAACTCCTGGTGGTCATTCAACATAAGGTAAACGTTTCACAGCTGCTGTTTTCTTTTCCAAACCAAACTTTTACTAACGACGGCTCCTGGGCTTCAGAAGCTCACATACTTAGCAAAACACATTCTTGGCTTTTCTCAACTCTTTGCAGTCATAAGAATTAGAAGCTATATTGTTTCACAGCCTTTCAACCCTGTTCAACAATGCTTAATTCTCCTTGAGACAAAAAGAGCAATCCATTGGTGATATTTCTGAGTCAGACTCTGGCATACAAGAATCCACCTGCATCTCTTCTATGGATACCGGGTACTTCTCTCTTTCACCAGTTTTATAAACTTTCCCAGACTTCCTGTCTTCTAAAAACTCTTGGAACTGTTTCCACAGCAAATCACCCTGAGAAGGCACACTGGTATTGGGCGGGTAAAGCTTCCTTTCTGCAAACAGTTTTCTTAATGCTTCTAGTGTTAAAAGCTCAGTCTCTCTGCTCTTATCTGGGTTTCTGTTTTCTTCATGCATAAAACTATCCACCCACCTCTTAGCAGATGAAGACGTTAGGTCAGGCTCCTGCACACTAGCTGTAGCAAACTGTTTTCCTGCAAGCTGTTTAGCTCTGCACGTGCTGGCTTTACCTTGGGGCGGGTCTCTCAGACAACTACTGATTTCTTTCCTCCTGATATCTTTCAGGCTATGGAACTCAGCCTTCTGGTGTCTTTCTCCACTGCTTCCCAGATAGTCACTCTCTTGAAAGTTTCCTTGGAACCTTTCTCCCTTTCCAGGATCTCTCAGAGTTTCTCCTTCTGGCTCTCTCTGCTGCGTCTCCTGTGTGTGTGTCTCCCTTCTCTCGTCTGCGTGTGCGTCTCTCCCTCTCTGCTCTGAATGTGTTTTTAAAAGCCGTTTGCTGCCGGGCACTCCCTTGCCTTTGCACAGGTGTGACCAATCACTGAGCAAGCTTGGCTCCCTGTCTGAACTAGGACGTGGCCTGGCCTTAGCAGAGAGCTGAGTTTTTTCCTTGCAAGCACTGTGCACAAGTGAACTGTCACTTGTTTTACAGGGAAAAACAGGGTTTTCTTCCACTTCCATCTCTTCCTGGGAGCTCTCCTCACCACAGTACCTCAGGCCGGAAGGTTGGAGGTTCAAATCCCACTAGAGGACAGCAACCTTGGGCCGGAAGGACTGGGGTTTCTAGTCCCACAGGTGCTCCTTGTGGTCTTGGGCAAGCCACTTAACCCTCCATTGCCCACGTTCCCTGTAAAATAGTTATCTCCAAGTTATAATGCCCTGTTCAATGTAATTTCAGTTTGTTCAATGTAAACCGCCTTGATATCATGAAAGGTGGTATATAAGAAATGTTAAATAAATAAATAAATAAATAAAAATAAAATGGGACTCCCTAGCTACAAGCTACCGAAAGCCCATAGCAAAAAACATGGGCTCCCTCACGGAGAGCCGCAAGCAGCGGCAATTAAGTCCTTATCCACAGACCACAGTAGGATCCCTGTGTGCGATGAAACTAGTATTCCAGTAGCCTGAACACAGAAGGGTCGGAGGGTAGGAGTTGCCTAAACCCTGAAAAGGTTACAGAGCACAGCCTGGCCGAAGGAACTGTCCCGTCGGGACTCTCTTTCCAAGCAGTAATGGGCAGCGAAGGTATGGACTGACCAGGTGGCGGCCCGCAAGATGTCCACCATCGGGACAGAGGGTAGGTTTGCCACCAAGGCCACCATGGCCCTGACACGGTGCACCGTGACATAGCCTACCAGTGGGAGCTCCGCCTGCTCAAAGGCGAGGGCGATACAGTCCGCCACCCACGTGGACAGCGTATGCTTGGTCACTGCCTCCCCCAGCCTACTGGGGGGTCATAGGAGATAAAAAGCTGAGTAGCTTTGCCGTGGCCCTGAGTGAGTTGGCTATAGAAGGACAGAGCCCTCTTACAGTCCAAGGTGTGAAGGATTGTCTCCGCCCAACTGGAGTGAGGTCTCGGAAAGAAGGTAAGAAGTAATACTTCCTGGTTGAGATGGAAAGATGATACTACCTTTGAAAGGAATTTAGGGTGCGTGCGGAGCACCACTCTGTTCTTATAGAACATGGCATAAGGCACCTCCGCCACTAAGACCTGAAGCTTGCTAACTCTGTGAGCAGAGATGAGTGCAACCAGGAAGGCCACCTTCCAAGAGAGGTAGTGTAGGTGGCACGTAGCCAAAGGCTCAAAGGGTGGAAGAGTGAGTTGCTCCAACACCACGTTGAGGTCCCATTCGGTTGCCGGAGGGCGAACCAGGAGCTTCGATAAGAGCCGACCCCTAAGAAAGAGGGTCACCAAAGCTGGACCAAGAGGGGCTTGCCATCCACTGGGTGGTGGTGCGCCACCAGGGCACTAAGGTGCACCAGATGGAGTTAAACTTGAGCCCGGATTGTGAGAGGTGGAGAAGGTACTGTAACATCAAACTCACCGGGCAGGAGAATGGGTCAGCCCCATGCTCGGCACACCAGGACAAAAACCTGCGCCATTTGAGGGCATAAGCTTTTCTAGTAGAGGCCTTGCGAGAGGCCAGCATGATCTCCTCTACCTCTCAAGAGAGGTTGAAAAGGGCTAGGGTTACCCTTTCAGCAGTCACGCTGTCAGCAACAGGGACCTCAGGTTGGGGTGCAGAAGAGAGCCCCCTTCCTGAGACAGGAGTCCCGGAGAGGTTCCCAATGGGATGGGGATCTCCACCATTAATCGGAGGAGCAGCGGGAACCATGGTTGCCTGGGCCACTGAGGGGCTATCAGGATGAGCGAGGTCCTGTCGCGGAGGGTCCTCAACAAGGTTTTGGCAATCAGCGGCATGGGAGGGAAGGCATACATGAGGCTCTCCGATCATGAGACGAGGAACACGTCCGCTGTCACTCTGGAGGGGTGGGCCTGCCGGGAACACAAGCGGGGCAACTGGAAATTGTCCGGGTTGGCGAACAGGTCCATCACAGGTTTCCCCCAGATCTGGAAGAGTCGGTCGGCCATTCTGGGGTCCAGCTGCCACTCGTGCAGCTGGAGGACTCTGCTTAGGCCTGTCAGCCAGCAGGTTGTTCTGGCCTGGTAGATATACAGCTGAGAACCTGGCAAGTTCCTTTCCCAGGTCTCTCAGGTACATGCCCATGTATAGCTGGTAGGCCTGGATGTGGCCGATGAGCATCGAGCCCTGGTAACACTTTCTGCTGAGGGTGTCCAAGGTGCGGCAGCTGTGATTTCTGGAAGCCCGGGCTCCGGCAGACTTGACACATCAAGTTGAGCTGTTTGCTCACCACCAGCACCGACGCCGGTGTCTCCCACATCCGGAGCATCAGCCATTCCAGGATGGGAGGGATGGGCACCATGAGTGATTCCCTCGGAGGAGCCTCATACTGGAGGATTTCCAAATCATCCACCCGAAGGTCCTCCTCCGACTCCGTAGGGAACGCCAGGGCCTTCTACATATCCTTGACAAAATCAAGGAAGTCCATAGCCTCTGGCAGGTACCACTGTCGAGGCTCCAAGACAGGAGAGTCTTATGGGATGTCACGGTGGCGACAGGTGTCAGGGGACTCCTCATCCTCCGTCTCCCACTCAGAGTAGTCTGTCGAGGACTCGTAGGAGGGCTGCTCCGCGGGCCTCAGGGCTCCTGATGCTCTGCGGCCAGCGCCTGGCACACTTGCCAGGGATGATTGCAGCCCTGTCGAGCGGGAATCGGATCGAGACTTTGGCCGAGATCGGCTCGGCCTCCGGGGACATCTTCGATGTCAAGGGCCAAGTGGTTGGGGCGGATGAACCAGTTGTACCACACAACCACACCTGCTGCTGGTCCATGAAGGCAGACAAACTGCACTCCAGGGCCGCCATTCTGAACTCCAGGCCAGAAGGCTCCACAGCCTTCGGCACGGGCACTCAGGTTCAGTGCCGGCTCCCCCAAAGGGGAATCCTTGACGAGGATGGTGTCTGGGGACCGAGGCTGGTCCAAGGTCAAATCCTTATGGGGGACTTTAGAGGCTGCTCCTTCACCGAGGCATTGGACAAGCATCTCAGACTGCGTGACCTGGACCAGGGGGCACCCAGCCAGTCAGATCCATCAAGGGACGCCGCCTTCGAGATTTTCTTTTTCTTCCTGGGTTCCCTCAAGGAAGACCCCCTTTCTGAAGATGCACAGCGGGGCTCGGGATCGGAAGGGGCTGCCTGAGGTGTCGAGGTTTCAGACAAGGCCTTGGTCTTCGGAGGCACCGGGGACTTGGGGAAAAACTTATCATGCTGCTGCTTGCGGCTCTTGAGGGCCTTGCTGGACATCCTCTTGCAAAGACCGCATGCTGCCGGGTCGTGGTCTGGCCCGAGGCACTGGAGATAGCAGTCATATGTGACAATCAAAGACATAATTTTTGAGCATCAATCACACTTCTTAAAACCACTGGTAGCCATGGGGAAAAAAGTACCCCTGCGAGGTCGAAGACTCACCGGGCTGCAAGTTGGGAAAAAAAGGTGCGAAGATGCCAGAAAATTAAAGAACAAAAAAAACTACAAAAATAGACCCGAACCCGATGCCGAGGCAGCGAGGTCAGGTGGTGGGAAGAGTACCGGTGTGATACTGGAGGCGAGTATGAAACTCGGAAAGAAAAAAAATCAATTTTTCCCGGGGACAAACCAGACGAACGTCTGAAAGGCTCCGTGGAAAAAAGGAGACTGAGCAAGATGGCATCCTTGGGCGGGAAGGGGACCACGCATGCGTGGTGGCAGCTCCCAAAGGTTTTCTTTGAAAGCTGGGAGGATGCTTCCGCGAGGGCTCCGCCGGTGCCAATGTCACCCATATGTGAGGACTGAGAAAGAAAGGCTACCTGGAGAAAGAAAGGCTACCAGATTTCTACATTACTATACTCCAGTGCCAACCGCAAGGCACATTAGGAAGTACTATAAACACTGCCCATTTAGAAACCATGCCAAAAAATCCAAAACGCACTCCACATATATCAGAAATTATGGTGAATACAAAAAGGCAAAAAAGTTTAAACACAAAGAGGAAGTCGCAGAACTAATGGGCAGCACATCGGCATACAGGAAACCCATACGCCTTCGCCCTATTGCATAAATGACCAACTCTTTCTACAAACCCAAACATCCAAAAACCAGCAAAACACAGATCGTATCAGTTCAAACTTAACTTATGCAAGGAACTCTTTGAAGAGTGATAAGATCTGTCTGCCTCCCCAACACCTCACTTCGGCACCCTTCAAGCGTTTCACTAGAATGCTTCATCAGGGGAATGTTGAAATGCTGTTAAAAGAAAAACATTAACACACTTAAGTTTGAGCTGATACGATTTGTTGTTTGGGTCCTGTATGCCCATGTGCTGTCCGTTACTTCTGAGACCTCCTCTTCAATTCACCATAATTTCTGATATTTGTGGAGTGTGTTTTGGATTTTTTGACAGAGTTTTCCCACTCTGAAAGTGACCTTTGTATTATTGAATCATTTAGAAACCATAGCAAACCCACCATATCATAACAGCACTACCAGGACTCACATAGCACCAAACCCTACCTTATCAAAAAGGCAACACTGCAATTACATCTTTTACTGGGGAAAAAGAACAAGTGGCACTGTCAAATAGAAACTACATGAACAGAATACCTCAGCTCGGTTACACATGCAGAACATAAACCGTCACCAAACAAAGAACAAGGAATCATAATTTAGAAATAGGAAGATAATAATTAAATTTGGAACCCCAAAAGCCAAACTTGGAGAAATAAAACTATAAATTAATTTCCTCTTGTACTAAACAAAAACGCAAAGACCTTATTAGCAATACACATTTCCCAGAGCTGACATATTCCACTTAATAAATTCAAAATAAAAAATATTTTTCTACTTTTTGTTTGGGCATTTTATTTTTCAGTTGCAATTGTTCCAGTCACTTTCTTCTGGTTTCTTCGTGTCTTCTGCGAGCTGTCCATTTGTCCTTTCTTCTCTCTTCTAGATTTTTTCCGTTCTCTATATCTGCTTTAACATACTGATCTTTCCCCTTTTGTTCTTTACTCCATTTCTTTCTTTATTCCTTCATCATCCATTCAAATTTCATCCTTCCATTCTCAATCCCCACTTACTCTCCCAAAACCCGGCCAATCATAGCTTTTCCTTCCCTCTCACACAAAATATGTTTTCCCCTCTCCATCCTCATTCCCCAGCCCATCCTCTTCTAGTCCTCCCCCAACATCAGCTTCCTTCTAGTTCCAGCCCCACCCAGCATCTGCTCCCTTCTAGTTCCATTTTGCCATGCCCCCAAATCAGCCCAGTTCCGGTCCTAGCCCCATCAGCTCATTTCAAGTCCTATTCCAGCTCCCCATCAGCCTTTTCCAGTCCTATTCCAGACCCCATCAGCCCATTTCCAGTCCAAGCTTCCTACCATCAGCCCATTTCCAATCCTAGCCCCCATCAGCCATTTCCAGTCCAAGCTCCCCCCATCAGCCCATTTCCAATCCTAGCCCCCCATCAGCCATTTCCTGTCCTGTCCTAGACCTCCCCTCCTGAAGAGCCATGTGGCTGTCTAAGCTGCTTCAGAGGGAGCCGGGGAAGCCTGCGCAAGACCCCGACTCACCTCTGCACAGCCGCCAGCGTGAACAACAGTGTTTTTTCTCATGCTGGCAGCTGTGTTTCTGTGAATCACACTGAATGCTGGGAAAGGTTAAAGGGCATTTCTCGGCACTTGCGTGCTTCACAGTAACACATTGCTAGTGTGAAGGAAAACAAGCGCTCTTCACGCTGGCGGCTGTGCAGAGGGAGCCGGGGCCTCACACAGGCTTCCCCGGCTCACCTCTGAAGCCGTCCATTGTGTGAGAATGAGGTTCGCGTGGGGCCCTGTGCGAACAACATTCTCGCACAATGGATGGGCTGGCCCTGCCTGTTAGACCAGTCTACACAAAAGGGAACTACCTAAGCTTGCCCTAAACCAAGTGGGTGGAAGACATTGCTGCTTTGAGACCTTCTGCTTCAAATTTGGAATCCCTCTTGGCATGTATGTCTAGATGATAATACTTCACAAAAGAGCTTAAAGTTGACCAAGTAGCTGCCCTACAAAATATCTTCTGGTGACATTGACCTGGACTCTGCCCAGGAAGAAGCCTGAGCTCTGAATACACATGCAAACCCTTTTCTTTCAGCAGGAAAGCAGACACAATTGTCTCTCTAACCCACCTTGCCAAGGTGAACAAAGAGACTGCTTTGCCTTTCCAAGGACCCCCAAACAGAACACTGTCCTACAGACTTCCAAAATGAACCGATTACCTTCAAGTGCTGCAGGACTACTCGAAGTACATCCAGTAGATGGAGATCATTGTCTCTCTCTAACACTCCTCAAGCCCAGAAAGCTTGAAGAGAAATCGCCTAATTCATATTAAAGGCTGAAATCACTTTAGGCAAGAAGGAAGGGATCAGATGAATGGTCATCGCCTCCCTCGAGAAGGACAAGTAAGTGTCTTTATATGACAGGGCCTACAGCTCAGAAATAGGTTGGACCGAACAAATCACTACTCGCACAGATACATCCTTTAAGGTAGCCCGCTTCAACGGCTCAAAGAGTGGGTCTATCAAAGCCCAAAGAACCAGAACAAGGTCTCATGGCAGGACTAAGGGCCAAAAAGGGGGGACACAAGTGCTTAACCTATCTGAGAAATCAAGACACAGCTGGATGCAAAGCCAGGGATCCATCCTGAGCCCAACCCTGGAGATAGGATAAGGCTGCAATATGAACTTGCAAGGAACTGAGGGACAGTCCCCTTTCCAGGCCCCCCTGAATGAAGGCCAGGATTGTTATAATGCCCATTTGCGACAGAGATGATCTCCACCTCAAACAATGTGAACCGCTGCTGACCACTGGAAGGAGCGGTATAGAAATGAGTTCAAATAAAATAAATAAATAAATAAAATAAACAGATACCACATGCACACCTACTCCAGAGATGCAGATATATAGAAACATAGAAATATGACGACAGAAAAAGACCACATGGTCTATCTAGTCTGTCCTTCCATAACAACAACAGTCCCCTTTTTACCTTTAGAGATCCTCTGTGTTTGTCCCATGCTTTTTTGAATTCAGTTACTGTCCTCATCTCTACCACCTCCACTGGGAGACTATTCCACGGATCCACTACTCTTTCCGTAAAGAAATATTTCCGCATATCACTCCTGAATCTATCTCCCTTCAACCTCATCCCATGTCCCCTCGTAGCAGAACTTGCTTTCAATTGAAAGAGGCTCTCTCCCTGAACATTTATGCCATGGAGGTATTTAAACATCTCAATCATATCACCTCTATCCCGTCTTTTCTCTAAGGTGTACATATTAAGATCCTTCAGTCTGTCCTCATATGCTTTATAATGAAGACCACTAATCATTTTAGTAGCCACCCTCTGCACCGACTCCATCCTCTTCACATCCTTTTGAAGGTGCGGTCTCCAGAATTGCACACTATACTCCAAATGAGGTCGCACCAAAGACTTATACAGAGGCATTATCACCTCCTTTTTTCTGCTAGCCATTCCTCTCCGTATGCACCTAAGCATCCTTCTAACTTTTGCCGTCGCCTTTTCTACCTGTTTAGCTACTTTAAGTTCATCAGACACAACCACGCCTAGGTCCCGCTCTTCTTTAGTGGACAAAAGTACTTCACCCCCTATACTATATTGCTCCCTTGGATTGCTGCAGCCCAAATGCATGACCTTACATTTTTTAACAGTAAATCCCAGCTGCCAAATTCTAGACCATTCTTCAAGCTTAGCTAGATCCCTCCTCATGTTATCTACCCCTTCCTGGGTGTCTACTCTATTGCAGATTTTGGTATCATCCGCAAAGAGGCAAACCTTACCTGAAAGCCCTTCCGCTATATCACTAACAAAGATGTTAAAAAGAATGGCGAGATTTCAAAAATTAGAAATCACTGTTGGGGAATATCTCTTTCTAAGCAACCACCTCTTCTCAAGGGCCAAACCATAAGCCAGAAAAAGCCTGGGTCATCCATGAAAATGGGACACTGATGCAGGAGACCTCTCCCACAAGGAAGCAGAAGAGACTCACCCACCAGTAACCACATGAAGTTGACCTACCACAGTCTCCTGGGCCAATCCAGAGCCACCAGGATGACCAAGGTCAGATGATCCTCTATTCTCTGCAACACATGACCTATGAGGGGCCATGGGGGATACATAGACCAACCTTCCCTGCCTCCAGCTTTGCACCAGAACATATAGACCGCTGGCCCCCAGTTCCTTGTGTTGGCTGAAGAATGGCATTGTTCTAAGAACATAAGATATGCCATACTGGGTCAGACCAAGGTCCATTAAGTCCACTATCCTATTTCCAACAGTGGCCAATACAAATCACAAGTACTTGCCAGGTTCCCAAAAATGTACACACATTTCACACTGCTTATCCTGGGGCATTCTGCATAATTAACATGAGGTCCATGGAAGGAAACCCCCAACAACCAACTACAGTATCTGCTGAAACCCTCTATTGCTTAGCTTCTATTCTCTCAGATGCAGCACGTGTCAACCTAGGAAGTCAGCTTCAATGTTGTTGATGCTAGTTATGTGTGCTGACAAGATCATCTGGAGATTGTTCTCTGCAAAGTGGAACAGCAGCTGCATTTCTGCTGCCAGCATACAGCTCCAGTTACCCTCCTGCTTGTTGACATTTGCAATGGCCATCTCATTGTCTGAGAGCATTCTCAGCCCCCTGCACTAGGGGATGGAAGTGTAGCAGCACCAACCAAATGGCCCTCACCTTCAAGTAGTTGATGGGACATGCTGTCTCCCTTGCCGACCAATGGCCCTGGACAAACTGACCCTGACAATGGGCTCCCCAGCCTACAAGACTGTCATCAGACGTCAATACAATCTACTGCAGAGTTTGCAACTCCATGTCACAGACCTCAAAAACCTCCATTGATCCTCCAGAATAGGAATATGAAAGTAAACTTTGGACAACTACAGTATACTCTCCTTTTCATGCTGTCAGAATGACCGATCGCAAGGTCTCTATTTGAAAATGGGACACGCACATTTACCCCCTTAAGATCGAGGATCAGATGGAAGGAGTTATCCTTCTTGGTCACTATGAAATAGATGGAGCACCTGCCCTTACCCCACATGGTCCAAGGCACTGGGACAATGGCTTGGAATTGGAGAAGCCTTTACAGTGTAGACTCCATGGTGCTCCATTTATGGAGAGAACTGCAAGGGGAAGCCAAGAAGGCATCTGAGATAGGAATGGCGCACTACAAGGCATACCTGAATTGAAGGATGTGTAGGACCCAACAGTCCACTGTAATTTGGGCCTACTCCAAGGAAAACAGCTGAAGACATCTACTGACTGTAACCATCTTGGGGTGAGCCTGTCACCCCTCTCTAAGTGGAACAGGCACCCTGATTTTCACATCCCCCAAAAGATCTGAGATTTCCCCCCAAATATCCCCAGACTGGGAGGAGGACTGTTTCCACAGATGACAGTGATGAGAATCCCAGCCCCACGAATGCAACAAGGACAGTTTGGAGGACCCCATAGGCTTATCCTCAGGGATCTTTTGAGGCTAAGCCACTCTGAGGTCCTTAACTACTTTCTCAAGGTCTTGCCCAAACAAAAGCTTACCTCAAAAGGGTAGCTTGGTGTGACATATCTTACAAGCTGCACCCGCAGACCAATTGCATAACCAGATCTGCTGACGCCACGACTCAACCAGACAAACAGATGAGATCATAAAATGTGTGGTTTATGGCTTATTGGCATTTGATATACTGCCTTTATGCAAGCAACAAGATGGTTTACAATAAAAATACTCAATTACAAACTAGAAAAGGAACGTCATATCATATAAGCAAAGGAAAGAGAAAAAGGGGGAACAATAGTGGCAGAGGGGGGAGAGGGGGAAGGCAATTACAATAGATTGAGGTTCAGCTGGGAGAAGATGACTGCCAACTCCAAACAAGCCAAATCTGTGTCCTCTGGCAAAGCCGATACCCAGTGTAGCAGGGCCCTTGTTATGAAGTCACACATAGTGAGATCTGAACCCCCAGTTCAGAGGCCAAAGAAGTGATCTTCAGGAGAGTCTCCAACTTCCATTCCTGTTGATCCCAGAGGACCATGCCTCCCTCCGCTGAGATAGTAAGCCCTCTTGGTCACAGTTGTGACCAAAGAATTCACCTTAGGAAAACGCAACCAACTGTCCACATTCTCAAAGGGGAGTGTATAAAATTTTAATATATGTGCTGCTGAAGCAAGCACAGCCATAAAGTTTATTCAAGACCTTGCCACCCATGATGTACCATGTGGCACATCCCATTCCACTAGAATCATGAGGCATACTGCCTGTGGAAGTGGAAAATCCTTGGAAGGTTTCCAGATATCCTCCAAAATAGGGTACCGATCTGACTTCACTACTACTGGCTCCATTGAGATACCAAGGGCCGGAAGGTCGGGGGTTCAAATCCCACTAGAGGACAGCAACCTTGGGCCGGAAGGACTGGGGTTTCTAGTCCCACAGGTGCTCCTTGTGGTCTTGGGCAAGCCACTTAACCCTCCATAGCCCATGTTCCCTGTAAAATAGTTATCTCCAAGTTATAATGCCCTGTTCAATGTAATTTCAGTTTGTTCAAAGTAAACCGCACTGATGCAGTATAGCGCGGTATATAAGAGAATGTAAATAAATAAATAAATATTTTCATCTGTGAAATATGGGATGCTAAAACAGCTGGATCACAGAGGACTCCACCTCCTCTACAGAAAACAGTTTGACATCCTCCAGATCCCATGATGCATTCTAGGTTGCCCCCTTCTAGCTTATCTCCCTGCAAGCTCAGTGTGGGGGAAATTGGACAAACTGAAGCTTCCGTAAAGGATTCCTATCTCCTGGACAGCCTGGGCTTTTTTTGGACAGGGGCCCCCTGATGTAGAGACCCTGACAGAGCATGGAGGGTAGCAATAGGACACCACGTTATTCCTGTCCCCCAGCCCACAGCATTTGATGCAGATCCCACAATACATCCTGCAAGGGCAGGGAGTGAGTACTCCCCTGCAGCCCCTGGACCTATTCCCGTAGCCCCCTCCACTCTGGGAGTACTATCAGCAGTCCCAGTGGCCCCCCGTGTAGAAGCCTTGGGGTCCCTCAGGCCACAGACCACATCAGGAACAAGAAAACATGGCAGCATTTCCTACTTCAGTGCTGCCTGCTGACTGAAACAGAGCTACATGTTTCTTCAAGAGCAGCACAGACTATTCCACAGAGGCATGCTCCCACGCTTCCCCAGCCAAAGATGAAGGCCTCCCTGATTCATGGCAAGCAAAGTGCACCATTGACTGCAGCCCCTGCATGTTACATGGCAGTGGCCGCAGTGCATCATTGCTACGATCTGTATCTGAATTCAAGAAAGCATAGAATAAACACAGAGGATCTCTAAAGGAAAAAGGACTGTAGAGCTTAGTGGTTCGTATGAAAGGGTAGACTGGATTGGCTGTGTGGTCTTTATCTGCCGTCATGTTTCTGTTTCTAAACTTCACATGGCAGGCTGGCATTCCTCCCCTCCTCCCCTGGGAGTGCACTCACCAACACTCCTTGATCACAGTTCTTCCCTGCAGATAAGTAGAAAAATCCACAAACCAGCCCTGCTTACTTGCCGGAAAGTTTAAAGAAAAAAACCAAAAATCTTTAAACCTGGCCACTGCGGCAAGAGGGAGAATAGACAAGGTCAAGAAAACCCTCTTAGACAGAACCCACTGGGTGGACCTCATCTGGAGGGGCAGCATCAACCAGAAGACAAACTCGCTAGGAGAATGCCCCATGATTGCCCACTCAACCAGGACAACCGTAGCTGTGCTCTGAAGGCCGGTGTGAATCCCACTCAACCAGGGATGGCGATCTGGAGACGGTGCCCTGTGAGCAAAAAGATCTGTCTCTACTGGGCAGAACAGCCCTCAGACTGTGGCCTTAGAAGCCCAAAACCAAGATCTTGCTGCATCAGTCCAGCAACCATCACCTGCTGGAGAAAGAAATACTGACTAGTTCCTCTAGATCAGGGGTCTCAAACTCAAATTGCTTTGAGGGCCAAATGAGGACTTGTAGAGTAACCCGGGGGCCGCACAAGACGCAGGCCTCATTTGCATAAGGGCATCATTTGCATAAGGGCATCATTTGCATAAATATTTGCATAATGTTACCATACACTAACTTTTAGTAAACATGCCTTTTAATGAGTGTATGGATAAAGAAAGACTAAAAGATTTCTGCTTAAAATGGTGGAGGCAGCCAAACAGGAGCAGCTTTGTGAAACTTTAAACACTAATATCCCCTCAGGAATGAAACATGAATCAGAACTTAAAAGCAGGAGCTTAATGATTTTGTGTAGCTGCCAGATGCATTATCTAACCTTTTTTGGTTTTGCTAATAGTGCTGCTGACTTAGCAGCGTCCCTCTGCGGTAGCCCAAGAGATAAAAGAGTGCTGGGCCTTGTTACAAAACCATAAATGGGGAAGTAAAAAGCAAGAGTAACCGCAGTCACTTCCATCTTGCTGCTCCCTTGAAATCTTTCTCTGTAACTGTCCAAGCTCAAGGACTAACGATTACCTGCCAGTACTGAGGAAGTGACAACACATGACTAGCTGGACATTTGAGCCCTGAGCTCCATTGTATTGGCCAGTTAAAGCAAAAAAAGAAGGCATCCCAAGCTCATGGGTATGTGTACAATTCAGCGAGTGACGGTAAGACACAATCGGAAAAGTGATGGCAACCCGTAAAAAAGTGTCCAATTTAAAAGACTTTGGGGCTTGTTTACAAAGCCGCGGTAGCGGTTTGCGATCGTAATCGGAGCCGCGGTTGCGATCGCGATCGCGAACCACTACCGCGGCTTTGTAAACAAGCCCCTTTGTTTACCAGGGCAGCAAACAGGCGCCCTGTGAAGAAGGAAGCATGGCAGAGGTGAAGCCATATGCAGCAGAGTACAACAGAGAAACAGAGCGCTGCAGATGAAATAGAGGGTGTGTCCCTGGAAACGTTCTGAGAGAAAATCCAGACCTGGTTTGGTGAATTTAAAAAATAATTCATGAAGGTGAGCTTGAAGATTGCGGCATTGGGAGAAGAGCTCCGTGTAGAGATTATGGTGATGAGTCAACACGTTGCAAAGTGTGATGGGCATATTTAAGAGTTGGAGAAGACCTGTTGGCTGTTAACCAAAGACTGGAGGTGCAGGAGAAAGGGAGGGAACAGCTGGCTAACAGAGCCGCGAGAGGGAAATACTACTTGCTCTTTTCACGGCCCTGAAAGCTGCCGCTGATGGGAGTAAAATGCTTTGCCGGGCAGACGGGAAGGCGCCGCGGGACAGTTGATTCTGCCGCTGCCACGCAGCGGCAGCTGAAGCCGGGGGGAGGTTTTTGTTTCTTCGGCATCGCGGGCCGCACAAAGGTCTCTCGCGGGCCGCATGCGGCCCGCGGGCCGCGTGTTTGAGACCCCTGCTCTAGATGCACCTGTCCTTACACCAGTGATGTCATCACCAGAAAGTTCTGGTTTTCTCTGTATCCATCATCTGTCAGCAGAAGAACATAACTAATTTGTCTGGACTTGTCGAAAAGGATGATGAAGGTGAAATCTATCTGTACTGAAGAGGGGCATGATTTGGGATACAGGGATGGGAGACAAAAAGTTATGGGCCCAATATTCAGCGGTGGCGGCTAGCGCTGCTAAATCAGCTATCCCTCGGCGCTGAACTTTAAACCTAGATATTCAATGCTGGGTCCATATCTGGGATGCCTGGATTGCCACAAAGCTAACTGGACCGCGGCGCTGTTCAGCCACTGCCTGGTTAGCTTCTGCAGCGAAAGTTAGGCCGGAGTTTCCTGTGCCTGACTTTCGCTCTGTATCACTAACCGGGCAGCAACTGAATATCACCGTTGCCTGTTTAGTGACGGGTACCACCTTGAAACATCCCCAGCACGCAGTGATGCGAACAGCTGAGCTTCTGCAGCAAAAATTAGGCCGAGGTTTCCTGTGCCTGACTTTTGCTATACTTTGCTATCCGGGCAGCAGTTGAATATCACCGCTGCCCGTTTAGCGACGGGTACCACCCCAGAACGTCCCAATACTAACTGGTTAGCACTAGGGCGTGTAGTGGCAGCACCTGCTGATATTCAGTGGCACTAACTTTTGGGCCGATGCAGAAAGCCAATGTTAGACTCATGCTGTATCAATTTTTTACGTTCCTGACATCGCACACATTTTAACGTGTGATGCAGGAAGGATAAGGTATGCAAATGCTCACCATGGTAACTGTGTGCATGCAAATGAGCCACTGAAGTGTTAAACTGGGAGAGCAAGAAGTCTGCGCTAGTTTGGCTTGCTCTCCAGGCACCGCGTGGCTTATTTGGAAATCAGCCCCGACAGTATTTTGATGGCACCAGGGACGATCGTGGCATCGGGAAAAGCCCCCAATGCCATTAAAATACTGTCGGGGCCAGCACCTAGATAAAAAAGAATCCCTGGTGGTCCAGCGCCTCCCCCCCAACAATATTTTGATGGCATCGGGGACAATTGCAGCATCGGGAAAAGCCCACGATGCCATCAAAACACTGTCAGGGGCTGGTGCCCTGACAGAAAGTATTCCCCTGTACCCCCCACACCGATGTAAAATCAAATAAAAGTAAAATCCTGGTGGTCTAGCAACTCTTGAACCCCCCACCCCAACCCAAATTAAAAGTAAAATCACCCCCAAGTAAAACGTAGTTACTCACCTGTAACAGGTGATCTCCGGAAACCGCAGGAATTTAGTCTTCACATATGGGTATCGTCGGTACCGACGGAGCCTGCGTGGGAACGCTCCACAGAGTCCAATAGGAAAGATTTTGGGAGCATCCCACAGCGCCTGCGTGCTGCCTTCCCACCTGTCCCTCTCCAGTTGAGTTTATAGCTGAGACAAAAGAGATAGAGAAAGAGAGATACAACTCCTAGGGGAGGTGGGCGGGTTGTGAAGACTAAATTCCTGCTGTTCCCGGAGATCACCTGTTACAGGTGAGTAACTACGCTATCTCCAGGAACAAGCAGGAATGTAGTCTTCACATATGGGGACTCCCTAGCTGCAGATGCCACAGGAAGTTGTTAGGCCTTGTGAAAGGGCCATACTTCCCCCCATCGATCTCTGGCATCATACCAGGGATGGTGGGTAGGAGTTGATTAAGTCCGAAAAAGTTGTTGAAGAACAGCCTGGCCAAACAAGGCATCCCGGCGGGAGTCCTTGTCTAAGCAGTAGTGGGCTGTGAAGGTATGTACCAAAGCCCAAGTAGCTGCTCGACAGATGTCGTCGATAGACACAGAGTGAAGATGAGCCATTGAGGCTGCCATGGCTCTCACATTGTGAGCTGTGACATGGCCTTCAAGAGGAAGGTTCTTACTCTCATAGGCAAAGGATATGCACTGAGCAATCCAGTTAGATAGAGTTCTTTTGGAAACTGGAAGTCCCAAATTACTAGGATCAAAAGCAACAAAGAGTTGAGAAGATTTTCTATGTTGCTGTGTCCTTTGCAAGTAAAAGCCAAAGCTCTTTTACAGTCCAAGGTATGAAGGTTCCTTTCGGCATTGGAGGCATGAGGCCTCGGAAAGAATACAGGAAGGTAAACCGCTTGGTTTAAATGGAAAGGCAAAACCACCTTTGGCATAAAGTGTGGATGAGTCCTAAGAACTACCTTATCATGGTGGAACCTTGTATAAGGAGGATCAGCCACTAACGCTTGCAATTCACTGATGCGAAGTGCTGATGTGATTGCAATGAGGAAGATGACTTTCCAAGAAAGGAATTTCAAAGACGTAGTGGCTAATGGTTCAAAGGGCGGTTTCATGAGCTGCCCGGGCACCAGATTTAAGTCCCATGCCACTGGTGGTGGCTTAATGGGAGGCTTTGTTAAAAGAAGTCCTCTCATAAATCTCGCTATGAGAGGATGAGAGGAAATAGGTTGTCCACTTAGAGGCTTGTAAGAAGCCGCAATAGCACTAAGATGGACTCTTACTGAATTTGTCTTGAGACCCGCATTTGACAAATGAAGGAGATACTCCAGTATCGATTCCAGAGGTATCGCAAGAGGGTTAAGACCCTTCTGCGAGCACCATATGGTGAACCTTTTCCATTTAAAGGCATACGTGCGTCTTGTGGAGGGTTTCCTAGAAGCATGAAGGATATTCTTTACCTGTTGGGAAAGGTTAAGATCTTGAAATTCTAGGCTTTCAGCAACCAGGCCCTGAGATGCAGAGACTGGGGATTCAGATGCCAGAGCATCCCGTCCTCTTGGGAGAGAAGATCTGGAGCAGATCCCAACTCCAGAGGCGGAGCTTGAGAGAGATGTAGGAGCAGAGGGTACCATGTTTGCCGTGGCCAATGTGGAGCTATGAGGATCATATGACCTCTGTCTCTCTGAAGCTTGAATAGGGTTTTGGGGATGAGGGGAATGGGTGGGAAGGCATATAGGAAGTGCTGAACCCAGTGGAGGAGGAAAGCATCCTTTGCCTGACAACATCGAGCCGGAATTCTGGAACAGAACCGGGGAAGTCTGGCATTCAGCAGACTTGCAAAGAGATCTATGTCCGGGGTTCTCCAAATCTGAAATATTTGGGCAACCTGGTCTGCATGAAGAGACCATTCGTGTGGAAGCCGAACTCGACTGAATTTGTCTGCCCAAGAGTTTTGAATGCCTGGAAGATACACCGCAAGGAGATGAATCTGATGCTCTCTGGCGAGGGCCCATAGTCGCACAGCTTCGTTGCATAGCGACAGAGAGCCTGTTCCGCCCTGCTTGTTCACATAGAACATAGCTACCTGATTGTCCGTTTGAACTAGGACTGTCTTGCAGCTGAGCTGGGCATGAAATACTCGAAGAGCAAAGAAGATTGCTCTGAGCTCCAGGAGGTTGATGTGAAGAAAGGCCTCCTGTGGAGTCCAGGTACCCTGGGTAGAGATCGTGCAGGTGGGCTCCCCATCCCACCTGTGATGCATCTGTTGTTAGGGTGGCTTGGGATAGGGGTTGCTGGAAAGGAGACCCCACCAGAAGGTTTCTGGGTGATTGCCACCATTGGAGGGACGAAATAAGATGATTTGAGTTTTTTATTTTGTCTGACAGGCAACCTGAGGCCTGGGTCCACTGAGTAGATAAAGTCCACTGGCTGCTCTCATATGGAGGAGAGCATAAGGAACCACATGCACTTTGGCTGCCATGTGGCCTAGCAATTGTAGCATTTCCTGAGCAGTGAGACAAGGTTTGAGCACTGATTGGGAAGCTAGTTGTACTATGCGAAGACAGCAGGGCTGCGGAAGGAAAGCCCTTGTCTGTCTGGTATCCAGATGAGCTCTTATGAACTCTAGGGACTGAGTGGGAGCAAGATTGGATTTTGGAAGGTTTATGACCAGTCCCAAATACTGAAGGATTCGCATTGTGTGAAACAGAGCAGAGCTGGCTTCTGGCACTGTAGGGCTTGAATGAGCCAGTCGTCTGAGTAAGGGAAGACAAATATTCCCAGAGTGCGGAGAAATGCTGCTACCACAGCCTTGCATTTTGTGAACACTCTTGGCGCAGAAGCCAGGCCAAAGGGAAGAACCTTGTATTGATAGTGCTTTCCTTGAAACAGGAATCGGAGGAATCTCCTGTGATTTGCATGGATGAGAATATGAGTATACGCATCCTTGAGATCTAGAGAACAAAGCCAATCCTGACTTTGAAGGTATGGCAGCAGAGTTCCTAGAGAGACCATTTTGAACTTCTCTCGGAACAAATATTTGTTCAATTCTCTGAGGTCTAAAATGGGTCTGTGTCCCCCTATTTCTTTGGAATAAGGAAATAGGGGGAGTAGAACCATGTACCCTGATAGGGAATGGGTACTTCCTCTATTGCTCCTTGAACAAGGAGCATTGTGACTTCTTGACCTAAGAGACTGTCGAGAGAGGTCTGAGAATTGAACTGTCTTACAATTTGTAGGAGGGGGGCATGCTGTGAAAATGAAGCTTGTACCCCTCTCGTACAATGGACAGAGTACAATTTTCTGCTGTTATTTGGTACCATCTGTGGGCAAAATTACATAATCTGCCTGGGATGGTCAAGGGTTCTGGACCGTTCAGAGGCAGGAAGGCAAAGTTCTCTAGAGAGGAGTCAAAACCCCTGAGGAGGATGAGCTTGCTGAGGTTTTGCAGCTTTTGGCTTCTTTTGTTGTCTAGGTTGTTGCTGTTGTCCCTTTTGGGCAGTCTGACCTGGACGGTGTCCCTGTTGGGTATAGGAAGGATAAAACTTATTTTTCTTATTGAAAAATGGTTTCTTAGAGGATTTTTTCCTTGCAGGATCGGCTGTAGATTTGGACAATCTATCCAAGGTGATATTGTCAGCATCTATCTCATTAGCCTTCTCCTGCCAATTCTTGCCAAAGAGATTTTCTCCTGTGCAAGGAATGTTTCCTAATTTATCCTGTACCCAAATTTCCAAGTCAGATGCCTGAAGCCAGGCAATCCGACGTACACCAATGGCAATAGCAGAGGTTCTGCTTATGCACTCAAAACAGTCAAAGGCTGCACGATTTACAAACTTGGAAACATCCTGAGCACTGTTCCCTCTAAGCTGTGCGCATGTGCGCGCGCACACACCTCGCCGAGCGAGCGCACATACTTTACAACAGAGCGCACAAAAATTACGGCTCTGATTCTGATAGAAAACAACACAGATGTCTTAAAATTTAAAAGTTATGACTGTAATTACTAGAAATTTCCCGCTTCATTTAGTAATTGTCTATTTTCATTTAATTTGATTAAAATCAATGTGGTGTACATACTGTATTCTGACGTGTAGTCAAATTTTAAAGTATATAACTCTGAGTGTCGTTATGTGGCGCACAAAAATTTAACCTTCCTTCAAAAGCTGCACACAGCTGATATTTTATGCGCACACAGCCTACAGAAAATTAGAGGGAACATTGATCCTGAGCATATTTGACTAATGTAAAATAGTCTTGTCTTTTGTCATCAGGAAAGAGGGGGGCTCATAAGCTCCAAGTCTCCTGTGACCTCTTTAAGGAACATTCCCATATACAAGATATAGGAACTGATCCTAGCTGAGAGCATGGAAGCATCGACGCCCAAAGGTATCGAGAGTCCTACATTCACGACCTGGAGGATTGGATGCATGTCTCTTTGCACTTTTTCATCCTTCTCATGGCTGATTCCACCACCATTGAATGGTGTGGTAATTGAGTTTTTTGAAAGCCAGGACAAGGTGGAACTCGATACATGGTATCGAGTCTTCGAGAATGAGGAGATGTGGTTAAAGGTGTTTCCCACATCCTTAGCATAAGATCAAGTAAAATCTCATGAATAGGCAGAGTAGCTGCCTCTTTGGGAGCCTTAGGGTATTGGAGAATTTCCAATTCCTTTGCCCTAGGCTCTTTTTCAGGAGCTACTGTGATGGAAACGCCTCGGGCCACATCACGGATAAAGTCCTGAAAGGACATATCCTCTGGCGGAGACATTCTGCGCTGAGGAGAAGAGGAATCCTCGGGGAGAAGTACTCTTGTATCGGCAGAGTCTTCGGAGTCTTCAGACTCATCAGAGGATTCAAAATACCTCCAATCCCGGTGATCGTGCAAAGCATGGTACCGGTATCGATCGAAGTCGGTATTGGGTTGTTCCGGTACCGATCTGTCGATGCCGGAGACATACGCATGACTCGGTATGGGTGGCATACCCACCGATGCTAATGCAGTCAGTACCGGTTCTGGTACCGGTATCGGTTGAAGTGTCTGAAGCGGTTTCAACGGTACCAAAGCCGTGAGAAGAGCCGCTAGACTGCGTTTGATAGCAAGGAATCTCTGGTCTATCGACGCTGCCGATGCTTGGGTGTCGGTACAGGTAGAAGCGGCCGGAACTCCAGTGCATGGCGCCAGTAGGTCTGCCGAGGTTGAGGCTTCGAGAACATCCTGGAGCCCCGTTAGTGCTTTGGAAGCCGAAGCCTCCCGCCGGGGTAGTTTTTCCAGTGAAAATTCCTCAAGGGCAACGCCAGGGGCATCTTGATTCTTAGAAGGAGATCTACCCTTTGCAAACTGGCTAGATTTATGTTTAATTACCTGAGATCCATGGGAGGAATATGAGGCCCGGGAGGATATCGATGCAACAGATGCCACGTCTGAGGGAAAAAGGGTGCTAAGTTTAGCAGCTCGTTTCTGCCGGCCCCTTTTTGACATCATTCCACAGGAGTGGCACTCTGAAATAGAGTGGTCAGGACCTAAACATTTGAGACACCAATCATGGGTGTCGGTGACGGAAATAGTACCACCACATTTAGAACATTTCTTAAAACCTGAAGTAGGTTTTTCCATTTTTAAGGAAAAAATTGGGCCTAGTGCCCAAAATGGCACCTAGCACCAAGGAAAAAAAATTTCTAAAGTAAAACACTTCAGAAATTATAATTTCTTTTTTTTAAAAAAAAGAATCGGCGGTACTGGTATGGCGTCGAAGGAAGGCAGACGCGACCACAAAAACAAAGATTAAAGACAAAATTTTTCTGCGGTGACAGGGTATGTGACCTGTCGGCTCCGCGGAAAATGAATTACTGGAGAGGGGACAGTTGGAAAGGCAGCACGCAGGCGCTGTGGGATGCTCCCAAAAGCTTTCCTATTGGACACTGGGGAGCGTTCTCGCGCAGGCTCCGCGGGACCGACGATACCCATATGTGAAGACTACATTCCTGCTTGTTCCTCGAGATAATAAAATAAAGCCCAAATGAAATAAAATAAAGTAAAAATTACCTGGTGGTCTAGTGGCCCCTAAATCCAACACCCCCCCCCCCCCCGTACATCTTGTAAAATGGTGATACCTGGCCCCATGCGGTGCATCCTGGAATGCATCGGGTGGAGTCAGACTGCCATATAAGGTAGACTATGCCTTATATGGCAGTCTAACCCTGCTCAGTGCATCCCAGGATGCACCACGCAAGGCCAAGCATGCCATTTTACAAGAAGGCAGACCAGAGCGGGAGCGTGTAGGCAGCGCTCCCGCCTATTTTAAGGTATGGGGGGTGGGTTGGATTTAGGGGCTGCCAGACCACCAGGTAGTTTTTACTTTATTTTATTCTACTTGGGGGTAATTTTACTTTTACTTTGGGTTGGGGGGAGTAGGGGGGTTCAAGGGCGCTAGACCACCAGGTAATTTTTACTTTATTTCATTTTACTTGGGGGTGATTTTACTTTTACTTTGGGTTGGGAGTGGGGGTGGGGTTCAAAGGCCGCTAGACCACCAGGTAATTTTCACTTTATTTTATTTTACTTGGGAATGGGTGTGGGGATACAGGGGCCGCTAGACCACCATGTGATTACTTTCTGTTGGACACCGGCCCCCAACAGTGCTTTGATGGCACCGGGGGCTTTTCCCGATGCCACAATCGTACCCGATGCCATCAAAATACTGTGGGGGGGAATGGGGCTGCAGGGCCACCAGGGATTCTTTTTTGTCTGACATTACCCCGGACAGTATTTTGATGGCATCGGGGGCTTCTCCTGATGCCTGATCATCTTAGGAGACGATGATTTGGGCATCGGGGAAAGCAACCAGTGCCATCAAAATATTGTCAGGGGCATGCGTTAAGAGATTTATGTCTACTCAGACCCTGCAGTAAAAATACAGGCGCTCTGGCTAGTTGCAAAATCATCTATGCCTATCTCTGCATCGGGCGTAGCCATGATTTACATACTAGACCAACTGATTAAAATACATTTTAATAATTTAAATAGATTTAAATACGTGTGGTGTTAATTGGGCGCTAGTTTCTCCGTTGGCATTTACGTCTGTTTTCTGCATTTAAAGGATTATAAAGTGTGCTTAAACGTGGCATTATGGGCTCAAAAAGCCCATGACCACGTTAGTGTACTGAATATCTCACAGAGCAGTATTTACAACTTACAGGCATGCAAACCATGTAAACGCCTTTGAATATCCCCCTATGGGCCCGATTCCATCCTGCACGCCAAGGCCCTCTGTGCATCCGGCAAGAACCAGACGCACAGAGGGGGGTTGCGACAACAGGCCTGTACGTGCAGACTGGGACTCCGATTCTGTCTGGCCTGCAGGTACAGGCCTTCCCCAGCTAACTCAGTCAGGGATCTTCAATGGAGCTGCAATCCCCGGCTGCCGGCTCCTGAAGCTGATTCCCCGCAGCCCATCCCCCGATCTGGCCTCCTAAGGCCAGGGTCAGGCTGCGGGGAATGTCCTCAGCCCCCCCGGCCCATCCATGCCCCTGGCCCGCCGATCCCTGGCAACTAGGGGAATTTATTCCACCTCGGAGGTGGAATAAGTTCCCCGTGCAAGTCGCCGGCCCCAGACATATAGGGCCGACATTAGAATTGGCCCTGTACATCCGAGGCCAACGACCTCCCTCTGCCCACCCTAACACCGCCCCAGTCTACCTTCCCTGTACAAGATGCGGAGAAGATAGACAGGACCAGGAAAAGGCACGGATAGCGGGGATGAAAGTCCATCCCCGCTATTTGTGCCTTGGAATAACCCCCTATATGTTTAGTAATAAAATTCTGCTGCTAAATATGTAACTTTTGTTGAAGTGCAGACAGCAAAATAGCAAGTCTAAAGGCCTGATATTCAAAGGCATTTACATGGTTTACAGAGCTGTAAATCATGTAAATGGCCCTAAGTGTGATATTTGAACAGGCGATATATCAAATTTTTAATAAACAAACATATTCAGTGGCACTAACATGAATAGTGCCGCTGAATATCCCTGAGCAATGCTGCTATACGCTCTGATGCTAGCCGTTTAGCATCAGGGTATATCGTGGGCATTCTAGGGGCAATACCCAGGGATAATTATGCAGCGGCAATATTCAGCCGCTGTCTGCTTTGCCGATGGAGCTAACTGGGCATGAATATCACCGCTACACGGTTAACTTCTGTGCCATGTGCTGTGACTCCAATATGCAATGCTGCTGGCCGGATATGGCCCTGGATTGAATATTCTGGGTTAAAGTTTGGCGGCGATAGCTATGTGCCTTAGAGGCGCATAGCCGTCACAAATGAATATTGGGCCCTAAAAGGCCAATTCCAATCGGGGCCCGTCCGGCCCATCCAAAATCTGGCAGGCCAGATTTGCACCTGATTCTGAACCCTCAGGAGCTAGATGTCCCCACAGGTGCAGAATCGGGTGCAACTGGCCTGGACGGGCAGGATGTGCCCCGATTCAGGCCCGCTGCATGTCTGGAATACCCCCTGCCTAATCCTTCTGCATGGCAGCTGGTGCCGTGGTGTCCCGCTGCCATGGCACAGGGACACCATGCAGAAGCCCTGAACCCCTGCAGATTTTTAAATGATTATTTCCCCGCAGCTCAACCCCGAACAGGCCTTCGAGGCTGGGATCAGTCTGCGGGGAAACCCCTGCTGCTCCTTGCCTGCTGTGTGGGGGCCGAAGTCACTGATCGCCCAGACCAGGGGGATTTATTCCACCTCAGAGGTGGAATAAGTTTCCTGGACATCTCTGCTCCCCCGGTCATACAGGTCCGTGACTAGACTCGTCCCTGTACTTCGGAGGCCATGGTCCCGTCTCCACTCCGCACAGTCTCCTCCTCCGTCCCTCCCCCTCCCGCCCTCGTCCAGAGTTCTGGATATGCAGGGAGCTTTGGGATGGGAATCAGCCGCTGGTGTTTAGGGGGGAATATACATCCAAACCGGTCTTCACATTTGGGTGATGTTGGTACCAACGGAGCCTGTGCGGGAACACTTCCCAGCGTCCAATAGGAAAGCCTTTGGGAGCACTCCACTCTGCTTGCATGACTGCCTTCCCACCTCCCTCTCTTTAGTTGAGTTTGTAGCTGAGAAAGGAAAGTAAACGAAACCCTACAACTCCTAGGGGAAGAAGGTGGGTTGTGAAGACTAAATTCCTGCTGTTCCCGGAGATCACCTGTTACAGGTGACTAACTACACTAACTCCAGAAACAAGCAGGAATGTAGTCTTCACATATGGGACTCCCTAGCTCCAAGATGCCAGATGAAGTGACCTCAGAACCAGTGGAGGTTCGCCTCGGAGTAGGCTCATGAAGTCATGGATTCTACATGAATTTCTGGTATTGTCAAAATCCGGGACGGAGGGTAGGAGTTGCATCTAAGTCTGAAACAGGTGCTGGAGTACAGTATGACCAAACATGGCATCCCGGCAGGAGTCCTTGTCCAGATAATAATGGGGAGTAAAGCTATGGATGGAAGACCAAGTTGCTGCCTTGCAAATTTAGTCAATAGCTACCGAGCGTAGATTTGTCATCGAGATGGCCATTGCGCGAACATTGTGAGCAGTGACATGCCTGTCCAGGGAGAGTCCTGCTTTGTCATGGGCCAGGTGGAATGCTGTTTGCTATCCACCTGGAGAGCATATGTTTAGATACAGGTAGACCCAGGTGACTAGGGGGTCAAAGGAGATGAACAATTGCGAGGCTTTACATTGACCTTGATTCCTTTGGAGATAAAGCGTAGTTACTCACCTGTAACAGGTGTTCTCCAGGAGCAGCAGGAATCAGTCCTCACTTATGGGTGACGTCGGCGCCGACGGAGCCCTCGCGGAGCAATTTTCCCCAGCTTTCAAAGAAAGCCTTTGGGAATTGCAGCGCGCATGCGCGGTCCTCTTCCCGCCCGAGGGTGCCATCTTAGCCAGTCAGATGACATAGCTAAAAAGACAGCAGAAAAATTTGCAAAAAAACTAAAGCAGACGATTGCAACTCCAAGGGGAGGAGGGAGGGTTGTGAGGACTGATTCCTGCTGCTCCTGGAGAACACCTGTTACAGGTGAGTAACTACGCTTTCTCCAGGACCAAGCAGGAAGTCAGTCCTCACTTATGGGACTCCCAAGCTCAAGGCTACCGGAGACCCTAAGCACAAAAATGAGCTCCCTCTAGCTCAGCAGCACAGAAGGAAAGAATCTTCGCTGAATGATTACCCACCGGTAGCCCACATCCGGGAAGGAGGGTAGGAGTTGCTCAGACCTCAAAGAGATTACGGAGGACTGCCTGTCCGAAAGCACTGTCCCTGCGGGACTCCCTCTCGAGACAGTAATGGACCGCAAAAGTCTGGCTCGAAGACCAAGTAGCGGCCCGGCAGATGTCTGCCAGCGGAACAGAGCGGAGGTAAGCCACTGACGTACCCTTTGCCCGAACGCAATGAGCCGTGACTCGACTTTCCAAGGAGAGTCCGGCCGCCCCATAAGCCCAAGAGATACAGTCCGCAACCCAGATGGACAGGGTACGCTTGGAGACCGGGAGCCCCAATTTATTGGGGTCAAAAGACACAAAAAGCTGAGCAGCTTTACGGTGCTCCCGCGTACGGTCAAGGTAGAAGTTCAAAGCCCTTCTACAGTCCAGGGTATGGAGGACTGTTTCAGCTCGGCTGGAGTGTGGCCTGGGAAAGAAGGTTGGAAGTACCACCTCCTGATTGATGTGAAAAGGGGAGACCACTTTTGGAAGAAATTTTGGGTGAGTCCGTAGGACTACCCTATTTTTGTAGAACCGAGTGTAAGGGGGATCAGACACGAGGGCCTGCAATTCACTTACGCGTCTAGTGGAAGTGAGGGCTATCAAGAACAGTGTTTTCCAAGACAGAAAACGGAGAGAACAGGTAGCCATAGGTTCAAAAGGCGGACAGGTGATCCGCTGCAAAACCACATTCAGGTCCCAGTCAGGCGCTGGCGGGCGCAGAGGTGGTTTAAGTAGAAGGAGACCTCGGAGAAACCTCGCAACGAGAGGGTCGCTGGAGAGAGGTCTGCCGTCCACCGGCACATGATGTGCCGAAAGAGCACTGAGGTGAACTTTGACGGAGTTGGACTTAAGTCCCAGATTAGAGAGGTGTAGCAAGTACTGCAAGATCACCGACACCGGGCAGGAGAAGGGATCCTGAGACTGTTGGGTACACCAAACGGAAAAGCGACGCCATTTAAGGGCGTAGCATTTGCGGGTAGAAGGCCGTCGCGAAGCCAAGACGACCTCCTCCACCTCTGCCGGCAGGAGAAGGGGAGCAAGGACTACCCTCTCAGCAGCCAGGCCATTAGGTTGAGAGACCTGAGGTTGGGGTGTAGCAGAGACCCCTGATCCTGAGTGAGGAGATCCGGTTGAAACCCCAGAGGGAATGGATCCTCCACCGCTAATTGCAGCAGGAGCGGAAACCACGGTTGTCTGGGCCAGCGAGGGGCCACCAGGATCATGAAGGCTTTGTCTCGGAGAACTTGAAAAGAGTCCGAGAGACTAGCGGGATGGGAGGGAAAGCGTACAGAAGGCTTCCCGACCAGGAGAGTAGAAAAGCGTCCGCCGCAACCCGAAGGGGGTGGGGCTGACGAGAGCAGAAGCGAGGAAGTTGCCGGTTGTGAGGACTGGCAAAGAGATCCACCGTGGGGAGGCCCCACTTTAGAAAGAGCTTCTGAACTACCAAGGGATCCAGACGCCACTCGTGCGGCTGGAGGATCCTGCTGAGTTTGTCCGCCAGGCAATTCTCTTGGCCTGGGAGATAAACTGCCTTGAGGAGAATGCCGTGACTGACGGCCCAAGAGCAGAGCTTCTGTGCCTCCCGGCAGAGGAGGTAGGAGCCCGTGCCCCCTTGCTTGTTCACGTAGAACATGGCAACTTGATTGTCCGTCTGGACAAGGACGGACTGGTGAGAAGTCAGGTGGGAGAAAGCCTTGAGAGCCAGGCGGATCGCCCTGAGCTCCAGGAAGTTGATCTGCTGAGCAGACTCCCACGTGGTCCAGAGGCCCTGAGTACGTGCCCCATGGCAATGCGCACCCCAGCCCAGGAGGGATGCATCCGTTGTCAGCACCCGGGTCGGCTGAGGAGACTGGAAAGGCATTCCGAATGTCAGGTTCGGCTGCTGAAGCCACCACCGGAGAGACGAGATCAGCGGCTCGGAGACGCGCACCAGGTCTGCTAGGCTGCCTGTGGCTTGTCGCCACTGCTGGCGGAGACACCATTGAGCAGGCCGCATATTCAGGCGGGCATTGGGGGTCACATGGACGGTGGAAGCCATATGGCCGAGTAATCTCAGGAAGCGCCTGGCTGAGACCAGGGGCTGGCCGCGAAAACGGTCGGCTAGGTCCATCAGCCGTTGAGCCCTGTCGAGCGGTAGGTATGCTCGTGCCTGAGGAGTGTGCAGTCTTGCGCCGATAAACTCGAGATCCTGTGAGGGGAGCAAAGTGGACTTTGCGAAGTTTATAACAAAGCCCAAGTGCTGCAGAAGAGTCACCGTGTGGCGCGTGGCGTTGGTGACCTCCAGAGCGGACGCTGCTCTGATGAGCCAGTCGTCGAGGTACGGAAAGACATAGAGGCCGTGAAGCCGGAGATGGGCCGCCACCACCGCGAGACATTTTGTGAAGACCCGCGGTGCGGAGGACAGGCCAAAGGGCAGTACCCTGTACTGGTAATGATTTCCTGCCACCACAAACCTTAGGTATTGTCGGTGGCTTGGGTGGATGAGGATGTGCGTGTAGGCATCCTTTAGATCCAAGGAGCATAGCCAATCTCCCTGCTGGAGGTAGGGCAGAAGGATTCCAAGGGTAAGCATCTTGAACTTCTCCCGCACAAGGAACTTGTTGAGGTTGCGCAGGTCCAGGATGGGTCGGAGGCCTCCCGTTCTCTTTGGTATCAGAAAATGCCTGGAGTAAAAGCCTTGACCTTTCAGGTGGTGGGGCACCGGTTCCACCGCCTGGTCCTGTAGAAGACCTGCTAACTCCTGAAGGAGTAATTCCCTGTGCAGAGGGGGTCGTGGAGGTACTCCCGGAAAAAAGGAGGGAGGGACCTGGTGGAAGTGGAGAAGATAGCCTTCTCGCACGACTTGAAGCACCCAGGCATCTGAGGTGATGCTGAACCACCTGTGGGCGAAGTGAACCAGCCGGCCTCCGGTGCTGGGAGGAACCAGCGGGGGGGGAGAGGCTATGCTTAGTGAGTCAAAAACCCCCACCCTGCTGAGCAGGGGCTGGTGGTGCAGGCTTGGGGGCTTGCTGCCTACGGGACCCGTTACCCCGTCCCTTGGCCTGCTGGCCCTGTTGGGGAGCTGCAGGGGCCTGATAATGGGGGTATTGTTTGTAGGCAGCCGCCTTCCTCGGGTAAAAGGACTTTTTTCCCGAGCCCTTCTTTTTCTGGGAAGGGGCGGAGGTCTTCCTAGAAAGCCTGGTCCTGGTGAGAGTCTCAGTCTCAATTTGTGCAGCCTTTTCAGCCATGGGCTTGCCAAAGAGGTTCTCGCCTCGGCAGGGGACATCGACCAACTTGTCCTGCACCCAGGGCTCAAGGTCGGACGACTGAAGCCAAGCCTGTCGGCGGGCACCGATGCCGGCTGCGGCCACTCGAGCCGATGCTTCAAAGCCATCATAGGCTGCTCGGGACATGAACTTGGAGCATTCCCGAATGCCAGTGGACAAGGCCAGGAACCTCCGCAAGGGTTCCTCGGACAAACCAGCGGAGAATCCGGCTAGCTCTTTAGCCAGGTCTCGGAGATACATGCCCATGTATAGCTGGTAGGTCTGGACACGACACGCAAGCATAGAGCCCTGGAAACACTTCTTACCAAGGCCATCCAGGTTACGGGCCTCCCTGCCAGGAGGCACCGAGGAGTGCATCTTCTGGCTCTTAAGACGATGCATGGCCGATTCCACTACCATGGAATGGTGTGGTAGCTGTGCCTTTTGAAAGCCAGGGCTCTTGCGGACTCGATAGATAGAATCGACCCGCTTGCTCAGGACCGGCGAGGAGGCCGGACTCTCCCACATGCGGAAGAGTAGTCGTTCCAGCATAGGAGGAACCGGTACAGTAAAGTGTTCCCTTGCGGGAGAGTCATACTGGAGGGCGTCGAGCTCTTCGGCTCGAGGCTCCTCCTCGGGGTCCGCAGGGAAGGCCAAAGCCTTGGCCATATCCCTGACGAAGTCCGAGAACCGGGCATCCTCCGGGGGGGACTGCTTCCGAGGCTCGGACTCCGGTGAGTCCGAGGGGACACACAGAGTCCGGAAAGAATCAGGCGACTCTTCCTCTTCAGACTCCCAGACCAACTCCGACGAGGACTCGGTGGGGTCGGCCCGGGCAGGGCGCGGCGTCGGCGACCTCGGTCCCGAACGGGAGGCCGAGAGTGACCTCGACCGAGGATCGACTCGAGTTCGCATCGACTCGAGGATCGGCTCGGTCTCCGGGGTCGACTTGGACGTCGACGTCCCGGCGGTCGGGGCAGCGACGCCAGCGAAGCCAGCGAGCAGTGCCCGCTGCTGGTCCATGAAGGCAGACAGTCTGCTCTCCAAGGCCGTCAACCTGAGTCCGAGCTCAGGTGACCCAGCAGCCCCCGACTCGGGCCCCGACGGCGTCGGGCCCGACGTCGGCTGTCGCGGAAGTGAGTCCAGGAGGACCACAGGACTTACTCGAACCGGCAGCTCCGACTGCAGGCGAGGTCGCTTCGTGAGGTGCTCCTTCTCCAAGGACCCGGGGCGGCTATCGGGGCTATGCGACCTGGCCCTCGCGGAGCCAGGAGCGTCCACCGACGCCGCCCTCGCGGGTTTCACCTGACGTCGATGGTCCCCGGAGGGAGAACCCCTGTCGGAGGAACTCCGGCGATGGTCCGAGCTGGAACCCTTGGACGCGGAGGCCTCCGACGAAGTCCGGGTACGGCTGGGGTCAGCGAAGATTCTATCCCGCTGATGCCGCCGACTTCTCAACGCTTTGGAGGACATTTTGCCGCAGGGCCCACAGATCATTTCTTCATGATCCGGGCCCAGGCAGCGGAGGCAAAAGTCGTGTGTGTCAGTTAGTGACATATTTCGGTCACACTGACCACACCGCTTATAACCACTGGCAGCCATCGGGGGAAAAAGGGCCCCGGCGAGGTCAAAGGACCGGGCTGCCAGGGAAAAACCGAAAACGAAAGCTGACTAAGTCAGAAAAAAGGAAGAGGACTCGTGACCGGCGTCGCGAGTCCAGGCGGGAAAAAGACCGAAGGAAAAAGAAATAAAATTATGAAGAAATATCAACTTTTTCGCGGGGACACGACGGGGACGTCTGTAGGGCTCCGCGGAAAAAAGAAGACTGGCTAAGATGGCACCCTCGGGCGGGAAGAGGACCGCGCATGCGCGCTGCAATTCCCAAAGGCTTTCTTTGAAAGCTGGGGAAAATTGCTCCGCGAGGGCTCCGTCGGCGCCGACGTCACCCATAAGTGAGGACTGACTTCCTGCTTGGTCCTGGAGAAAAAGTCAACGCACGCTTGCAGTCAAGAGTGTGCAGAGTTGCTTTCGCTCGAGACGCATGCAGTCTAGGAAAGAAAACTGGAAGGTAAATCAGCTGGTTTAAATGGAAAGGAAACATCACCTTTGGCATAAAGTGTGGGTGAGTCCGAAGGACAACATTGTCATGGTGGAAACGGATATGGGGGGGGGGTCTGCCGCCAGATCCTGAAGCTCACTAATGTGTCTAGCTGAAGTGGGGGCAATGAGGACGAGTACCTTCCAAGAGAGGAACTTCAGGGAGGTCATGGCCAATGGTTCAAAGGGCGGCTTAAGAAGCTGCACTAGAATGACACTGACATCCCAAGCCACCAGAGATGGCTTGATGGGCGGCTTGGTCAGCAGGAGACCTCTCATGAAAAGAGCTACTAGAGGATGTAAGAAGATGGGCTGTCCATCTAGTAGGTGGTGAGAGGTCACAATGGCACTGAGAGGACTTTCATGAAGTTGGTCTATAGACCTGTAGAGGACAGGTGGAGGAGATACTGGAGGAGTGACTCCACTGGAGCAGAAAAAGGATTGAGATCTTTCTGGAAACCCCAGATAAAGTATCGACGCCACTTGAAAGCAGATAAACGTCTGGTGGGGGGCTTTCTGGAAGCGAGCAGGATTTCCTTGACCTCTTGTGGAAGGTCAATGCCCTGCATGCTATGCTCTCAGCAGCCAAGCTGTGAGGTGGAAAGACTGTGGATTGGGATGGAGCAGTGAGCCGTTGTCCTGGAAGAGGAGATTGGGCGCAGATCCTAATCTGAGACCCTGAGTCTGAGTCAGATATAGTAGCAGTGGAAACCATGAGGGGCTATGAAAATCATGGAGCCCTTGTCGGACTGAAGCTTGAAAAGCATCTTGGGAATGAGGGGTATAGGACGGAAACAAAGAACATAGAAACATGACAACAGAAAAAGACCACATGGCCTATCTAGTCTGTCCTTCCATATCAACCACTACAACAGTCCCCTTTAGAGATCCTCTGTGTTTGTCCCATGCTTCTTTGAATTCAGATACTGTCCTCATCTCTACCACCTCCACTGGGAGACTATTCCACGGATCCACCACTCTTTCCGTAATGAAATATTTCCGCATATCACTCCTCATTCTATCCCCTTTCACCCTCATCCCATATCCCCTCGTAGCAAAGCTTGCTTTCAATCGAAAGAGGCTCTCCTCCTGAGCATTTATGCCACGGAGGTATTTAAATGCCTCAATCATATCACCTCTATCCTGCCTTTCCTCTAAGGTGTACATATTAAGGTCCTTAAATCTGTCCTCCTATGCTTTATAATGAAGACCACTAACCATTTTAGTAGCCACCCTCTGTACCGACTCCAGCCTGTTTATATCCTTTTGAAGATGCGGTCTCCAGAATTGCACACAATATGCCAAATGAGGTCGCACCAAAGAGTTATACAGAGGCACTATCACCTCTTTTCTTCTGCTGGCCATTCCTCTCCCTATGCACCCAAGCATTCTTCTAGCTTTTGCTGTTGCCTTTTCTACCTGTTTAGTTACTTTAAGATCATCAGACACAAACACACCTAGGTCTCACTCTTTAGTGGACAAAAGTACTTCACCCCTATACTATATTGCTCCCTTGGATTGCTGCAGCCCAAATGCATGACCTTACATTTTTTAACATTAAATCCATCCGCCAAATTCTAGACCATTCTTCAAGCTTAGCTAGATCTCTCCTCAAGTTATCTACAGGCTCTGTCGGTACCGAAATCACTCATATGTGAAGACTACATTCCTGCTTGTTCCTGAAGATAGACAGAAACAAAAAAAAGACAATGGGATTTAGAAACGAAATAAGTCAAACAGGATACAGTAGGATGGAAAAATCTAGAAGCCAATATTAAAAAAAAAAAAGCTGAGCATCTAACTTTAGGCACGCTATTTATTTATTTATTTTTTTTAATTTTTATTTATTAAATTTCTTGAATAACAACACAACATTAAAGCAATTCAATCCTGCACATTTTAACAATACTCAAGAAGAAAATTATACATCACATAACCATAACACATCAAGGGAGAGCAAATACCCATTGTACAAACCAAAAAAAAAAATAAGGAAATCAGAAGTAAACTAACTCCATTATGAAGGACCAGAAATCTCACCACCTGAATCCTTTACCACCTTTTTCTGATTCAAGAAAGACTTAAGCTGGGCCACGTCCGTAAACACAAAGGACTGACCCTAAAAGGTAATCACACATCTACAAGGAAATTTTAAATAAAAGCATGCTCCAATAGCCAACACAGATGATTTTAACCCCAGGAACTGCTTGCTCTGAGCCTGGGTCGCCCTGCTGACATCCGGGAAGACCTGCAGCTTCTGGCCACAAAAAAGGGATTCCCGATTTTTAAAGTAAGTGCGAAGAACATTTAATTTAACAAATTCTGAACCAAAAGTAGCTATCAGGGTGCTATGTTTGGAAATAGTATCAGCTGAGTCTTCTAAAAAGGCAGTTAAGTCTTGGCCAGCAGTAACATCTACTAGAGGAAAAACATCATCCCCACCCTGTAAGGGGGGGGGGGGGTGAACGTATAGGTAAGTAGTACAGATACAAAATTTCAATGCTTCCTTCTAACTTCAAAACATCAGTAAAATATTTCTTAAGTAAAATAGCAGGAGACAGCAAATGGGTAACTGGAAAATTTAGAAAACGCAAATTTTTGGCCCTCGACTGATTCTCAAGCATCTCTAAACGGTAATTAAGGGACGTAAAATCCCGAATTAAAGTACAATGATTATCTAAACTAACTTGAAGTTGAGAGTCTGTGTTAGCCAACGAACTAGTTAAAGTACCCAGTTGCTTGTCTGTACTTTGCATCTTACTGACCACATCAGAGGTAAACATACATAGGGAAGACACTGTGGCAGTTAAACGTTTATCTATGCCATTAATAGCTGTCCAAATATCTGCTAGAGTTACCTCACCGGAACCTGGACTCTTAGATATTCCTTCTGGCTTCCCTGGAAAAACAGGCTGTGGCATAGGTGGGGTACGCTCCGATGATCTCTCCAACACCGTCGATGAAAGAGGAGGAAGGGGAAGAGGGGGTGGTGTCCTGAAATGGGGGCTCAACGAAGCTCCCTCAGGTGACAATAGAGCAGACAGCTGGGAAACTAAATGTTTATCCATAGGCCCCACTACTTTCTCTCCAGGAGCCTTATCTCCGGATTTTAAAACTTTCATTTTACGTTTGCCCATGTTAAACAGTTGTCTCGGTTTCTCAGTTGCGCCGAAGGGGCGCCAAAGGGGCGTGTCCTGCCCCTTGTATCACGCCCCTTAGGTCGCGCCACGCAGGCCGCGACACGCGGCCGCGTGTAAAGCCGCCTGATGAAATAGAGGAGTGAAGAGGGGGTCCTCCTCAGCCAGGGACGACCCTCGCACTGCCTGGCCGAATCCGGGAAGGGCCTCCAGGCACCTGCAAGCTGCTCCCGCGGCACGCAAAAGCCGCGTCTGAATCCTAGGCAGGTAAGCTCTCCACTAAACCTCCAGCAGCCGCCCGATGAAATAGAGGAGTGAAGAGGGGGTCCTCCTCAGCCAGGGACGACCCTCGCACTGCCTGGCCGAATCCGGGCAGGGCCTCCAGGCACCTGCAAGCTGCTCCTGCGGCACGCAAAAGCCGCGTCTGAATCCTAGGCAGGTAAGCTCTCCCACGCAATTTATTTATTTATTTACCCAGTTTTCTATACCGCCTTATCTTTCAATCAAAGAGGTTTACATTATGTAATTACTACAAACAGGTACTGGATATATTCCCTTGTCCCCGAAGGGCTCACAATCTATGTGTACCTGAGACAACAAAAGGTTAAGTGGCTTGCCCAAGACCACAAGGAGTGCCTATAGGACCAGTCTCTCCGGCCTGAGATTTCTGTCCCTAGGTGGGACTTGAACCCCTGGCCCTCCGGCCTGAGATACCATGTCCTAACCACTAGATGCTGTGAATTTAGATGCTGTGAAGTCCAATTTTGAATAGGCCATTTAGGTAGGAAAAAAAGGTGTCTAAGTTAGGATATTCACAATTTGCAGTGCATTTTACAGAGGGCTCAATGAACATGGATCCTTTTGTAAAGCACCGTTACTTACCTGTAACAGGTGATCTCTGGGAACAGCAGGAATAAGTCTTCACATATGGGTATCGTCGGTACCGACGGAGCCTGCGCGGGAACGCGCCCCAGCGTCCAGTAAGAAAGCTTTTGGGAGCATCCCACAGCGCCTGAACGCTGCCTTCCCGCCTTTCCCAACCGCCTCTCTCCAGTTCAAGTTTTAAAGCTGAGACAAAGAGAGAGAGAGGAAAGGAAAGATAGATAGAGAGATACAACTCCTAGGGGGAGGTGGGTGGGTTGTGAAGACTTATTCCTGCTGTTCCCAGAGATCACCTGTTACAGGTAAGTAACTGTGCTATCTCCAGGAACAAGCAGGAATGAGTCTTCACATATGGGGACTCCCTAGCTGCAGATGTCAGGGAGAAACCCCAGGTTGTGTGTCCTTGAAAAGGACTCTACCCCCTCCCATGGATCTCTGGCATCCAACCAGGGTAGGTGGGTAGGAGTTGATTAGGAATGGAACAGGTGTTTGAGAACAGCCTGACCAAACGAGGCATCCCGGCGGGAGTCCTTGTCCAAACAATAATGGGCTGTAACGGTATGAACCGAGGCCCAGGTGGCCGCTCGACAGATTTAGTCGATGGACACAGAGTATAGATGAGCCATTGAGGCTGCCATGGCCCTCCAGAGAAATGTTCCTACTCTGGTAGGCGAAAGAAATACACTGAGCAATCCAGTTGGACAGTGTTCTCTTAGAGACTGGAAGTCCTAAATGAGAAGGATCAAAAGCAACAAAGAGTTGAGAAGACCTTCTATGTTGCTGTGTCCTTTGTAAGTAAAAAGCGAGAGCTCTCTTACAATCCAAGGTATGAAGATTCCTCTCTGCACTTGATGCATGAGGGCCTGGAAAAAAGACAGGTAAATATACCTCTTGGTTCAGATGAAAAGGCGAGACCACTTTGGGCATGAAGTGTGGATTGGTCCTCAGGACTACCTTATCATGATGGAACCTTGTATAAGGTGGATTAGCCACCAAAGCTTGCAATTCACTGATGCGGCGTGCTGAGGTGACTGCAATGAGAAAAATAACTTTCCAAGAAAGAAATTTCAAGGAGGTGGTGGCTAAAGGTTCAAAGGGTGGCTTCATAAGCTGGCCAAGAACCAGGTTTAAGTCCCATGCCACTGGAGGTGGTCTAATGGGAGGTTTAGTTAGAAGAAGGCCTCTCATGAATCTTGCTATAAGAGGATGAGAGGAAATAGGCTGTCCATTGAGAGGCTTGAGGGACGCTGCAATAGCACTCAAATGGACTCTTACTGAATTCGTTTTCAGACCTGCATGGGATAGATGCAGGAGATACTCTAGTAAAGAATTCAAAGGTATTGCAAGAGGGTTAATACCCTTCTCAGCACACCAAATGGTAAACCTTTTCCATTTGAAAGCATAGGAATGTCTAGTAGAAGGCTTTCTAGAGGCATGAAGGATATCCCTTACTTGCTGAGAAAGATGAAAATTTTAAAAGTCTAAGCCTTCAGCAACCAAGCCCTGAGATGGAGAGATTGGGGGTTTGGGTGCCACAACGTTCCCCCCTCCTGAGACAGGAGATCTGGAGCAGACCCCAAGTCCAGGGAGGGAGCTTGAGAGAGAAGCAGAAGTAGAGGGTACCACATTTGGCGTGGCCAACGTGGAGCTATGAGAATCATAGTCCCTTGATCTCTCTGAAGCTTGAACAGGGTCTTGGGAATTAGGGGAATGGGTGGAAAGGCGTACAGGAAGTCTTGACCCCAATGAAGGAGGAAGGCATCCTTGGCCTGAACTCCCTGACACGGAATTCTGGAACAGACCCGGGGAAGTTTGGCATTCCACGGACTTGCAAAGAGGTCTATGTCCGGGGTTCCCCAAATTCGAAAAATCCTGGCTACCTGGTCCATGTGGAGGGACCACTTGTGTGGAAGCAGAACTCGACTGAGTCTGTCCGCCCAAGAGTTTTGAACGCCTGGAAGATATACTGCCAGAAGATGGATGTGATGCTCTTTGGCGAAGGCCCACAGTCGCAAAGCTTCGTTGCAAAGCGACAGAGAGCCAGTCCCGCCCTGCTTGTTTACATAGAACATGGCTACTTGGTTGTCTGTATGGATGAGGACTGTCCTGTAGCTGAGCAGGGAATGGAACAATCTGAGAGCTAAGAATATTGCTCTGAGTTCCAAGAGATTGATATGCAGAGAAGTCTCCTGTGAAGACCAGATGCCCTGGGTGGAGAGATCCTGCAGATGAGCTCCCCAACCCATTGGAGAAGCATCTGTTGTCAGAGTTGCTTGGGGTAGCGACTGATGAAAAGGGGACCCCAGCAACAGATTTGGAGAGGACTTCCATCACTGGAGAGACCAAAATAGGCGACTGGAGTTTGCTATTTTGTCTGACAGGCAACCTGATGCCTGAGTCCATTGGGTGGACAAAGTCCATTGAGCACGGTGGATGCCATGTGGCCTAATAGTTGTAACATCTCTCGAGCAGTTAAATGGGACTTTAACTGTATCTGGGAGGCTAACTGCACCAAGCGTAGGCAACGGGCCTGAGGAAGATAGGCCCTTGCAGTTGTGGTATCCAGCAAGGCCCCTATAAACTCCAGAGACTGAGTAGGGGTGAGATGGGATTTTGGGATGTTTATTACCAGTCCCAAATACTGAAGGACACGCATTGTGCAGGTTAGACAAGTCTGGGCCTCTGACTGGGATGGAGCTCGAATGAGCCAGTCGTCCAGATATGGGAAAACGAATATTCCTAGAGTGCGTAGAAATGCAGCTACTACTGCCATGCATTTCGTGAACACCCTTGGTGCAGAGGCCAGACCGAAAGGAAGCACCCTGTATTGGTAGTGCTTTCCTTGAAAAAGGAACCGAAGGAACCTTCTGTGTGTTGGATGGATGAGGACATGGGTGTACGCATCCTTGAGATCTAGAGAACAAAGCCAGTCCTGACTCTGAAGGTATGGAAGCAGAGCACCGAGAGAAATCATCTTGAATTTCTCTTTGAATAGAAACTTGTTCAATTCTCTGAGATCTAATATGGGTCTGTAGCCCCCTGTTTTCTTTGGAATAAGAAAATAAGGGGAGTAGAACCCTGAGCCCTGTTGAAGAAGAGGTACTTCTTCTTTTGCCCCTTGGGCAAGAAGGGTAGCAATCTCCTGACCCAGAAGGTTGAGGAGAGATGTTGGAGAATTGAACTGTTTCACCATGGTGTGGGGAGGAAGGCTTAAGAAATAAAGTTTGTACCCTTCCCTTAGGGTCCATTGCTCTGCTGTGATTTGCTCCCATCTGGGAGCAAAGTAAGCCAACGTTCCTGGAAATGGTGAGGGGCTCTGGTTCTTCCAGAGCTAGAAAGGCTAAGTTCTCTAGTTGCAAGTCAAAGGCCCTGAGGAGGCTGAGGCAGATGGGCCGTGGGAGGCCTGGCAGCCTTTGACTTGGCCTGTTTAGGTGGTTGCTGACACTTTGCAGCAAAACGACCTGCAGAAGATGCCTGCTGACCATAAGCAGGATAATATCTTCCCTTTTTAGAAAAAGATGTCTTTTTGAACAATCTTTTCTTAACAGGAGCAGAGGTAGACTTTGAAAGTCGATCCAAAGCAGAGTTCTCAGCATCCATCTGAGTGGCCTTTGCTTACCAATCCTTGCCAAAAAGGTTTTCACCTGTATAAGGAAGATTTCCCAATTCATCTTGGACCCAGAGTTCCAAATCAGAGGCTTGTAACCAAGCAATTCTGAGTGCACCTATGGCAATAGCCGAGGCTCTGCTTACACACTCAAAAGAGTCAAAGGCTGCACGGTTGGAAAATTTGGAAACATCTTGGGCATGTTTGAGCCAAGTGAGAAATTCCTGCCTTTTATCTTCTGAAATAAAAGGAGCTAAAGTCTGCAGATGATCTGTGACTTCTTTTAGAGACATCCCCATATAGAGACTATAGGAGTTGATTCTGGCAGCAAGCATATTAGCTTGGAAAACCCTTCGGCCAAAAGCATCTAGGGTCCTGCATTCATGTCCTGGAGGATTAGATGCGTGTCTCTTTGCACTCTTTATTTTCCTCATGGCAGACTCTACCACAATAGAGTGGTGAGGAAGCTGAGACTTATGAAAGCCAGGACAAGGAGGGACACGGTACATGGTGTCTAACCTACGAGAATGAGGAGAGGTGGTAAGAGGAGTCTCCCACATGCTCAACATGAGATCATAGAGAATCTCATGAATAGGTAAGGTAGCTGCCTCTTTAGGAGCCTTAGGATATTGCAAAATATCTAATTGCTTGGCTCTAGGCTCTGACTCAGGGGCCACTGTAATGGAGAGGCCCCTAGCCACTTCCCTAATGAAGTCTTGAAAAGACAAGTCTTCTGGAGGAGACTTCTTCGTTTTAGAGAAGACGACTCCTGAGGAAGAAGTACCGATGCCTTGACAGAAGCCTCCGACTCGTCAGAGTCTTCAGAGGAATTGAAGTATCGCCTGTCTGGATGCTCTTGTAAAGCCTGATATGCGTACCGAGTGGGATCGACATCGGGAGTAAGCGGTACCGGTTCGGTACCGATGGGCATCATAGGACAGGGTACCGTTGCAGTCGACACTGAAGCCATTGTCGATGCAATCGGTACCGGCACCGGGAACGATGCCGGTGCCGGAGCCGGTACCGGCAACGGCCGTTAGGGTGCGCTGCATGGACAGAATCTTCTGATCCATCGACGCCACCAGAGTCTGGATGTCGGTACCAGTGGAGGCCACCGGTACCCCAGAACACGGCAACAGGTGATCGGTCGAGGCCAAGCCATCGATGTCAACCTCTGACCCCATAGACAATGCTTTGGAAGCCGGAACTTCCCGCCGGGGTAATTTTGCGGTGCGGAATCCTCGAGGACAAGCCCGGAGGCATCTCGATGCTTAGAGGGAGATTTGCCCTTCGAGGACCGGCTAGATTTATGTTTGGTTGCCTGAGATCCATGGGAGGAAGAAGCAGCCCTGGAAGACGTCGATGCCACTGAGGCTGCATCAGAGGGAAACAGGGTACTGAGCTTGGCTGCTCAGTTCTGCCGACCTCTTTTAGACATCATGGTACAGGACACACAATCCGTGATGGAATGGTCAGGACCCAAACATTTTAGACACCAATCATGGGTGTCGGTGACAGAAATAGTACCGCCACATTTTGTGCACTTTTTGAACCCGGAAGCGGGCTTCTCCATGAGGAGAAAAATATTCAGGCCTAAAGCCCAAACTGAAAATGCACAGTTGAAGTAAAGAATATTTTTTTTTTTTAAAGAAAGAAAAGAAAAGACCGGCGGTACTGGTCTGACGTCGAAGAAGGCAGACGCGATACAGAAAAATAAAGAAAAAATAAAGAACTTCTTCTGCGGTGACAGGAACACGACCTGCTGGCTCCGCGGAAAAGAAGAACTGGAGAGAGGTGGTTGGGAAAGGCGGGAAGGCAGCGCGCAGGCGCTGTGGGATGCTCCCAAAAGCTTTCTTACTGGACGCTGGGGAGCGTTCCCGCGCAGGCTCCGTCGGTACCGACGATACCCATATGTGAAGACTCATTCCTGCTTGTTCCTGGAGATAATATTTATCAGGCACAAGAAATCCATGTGCATTTTGCAGCACATACAGCAGGAGTAGCCATGTTACAAAGAAACATATTAAAAAAAGCACCATCATTCAGGGCTCTGCATGTGTAAATGCTCACACTTATTCATGCAGGTTGCAAACTTCATCGTGTTTAAGTGCCTCATTTTACAAAACTGCAAGTCCAAGAGTAGTCAATTAAGGAGCCAACCTCCAAAACTTAAAATTTGAAATTTTGAGATGGTTTTAAATACCACAGAGTTTAGCACAACTGTCCCCTCAATTACAACTCCAAGACTCAGGTCCAAATAACTAGGTAGCTTACACTTATGCATGTCCTTTTTTTTCCCTGCCCTAAATCCACTGCTGTTGCCACCTGTTTTATTAAGATACTAAATTTAGGAACCTGGTTAAATTAGGACCATAAATTAGGACAAATTTCAGACAGGTCAATTTAGGAGCCTAACTTGCAAAGTTAGGAACCTAATCCCTTTGAATATTGGTCTCCTAGCACATAGGCTGAGAAAATAAAATGGTTAACAGCAGAAAGAAAATGAGAAATCAAAGGCAGAGGAAATGTGAGAAAAAGGAATAATTAAGGAAATTAAAATTGTCGTGACCCCCTGCCTGGGCCAGTGGCTCACAGGCAAACGGCTGCCATATTTGTCCTTAAATAAAGCTATTTTTGTTTCCATCAAGGAATCCTGGGACTTGTAGTTCTTTTCATTAAAGACAAAGTAGTGTGTGACCACTGGGGTTGTTTAAGGCAAAAACAAGAAATTTATTTTTGGGTTCTTTCCACGCATTAAATTCAACGACAACGCAGGCAAAAGGATTATTCTCCAAAACAGAAAAACTTACAGGAACAAAAGTACACGTGAAGTTAAAGAACTGCAATACTTCTTTAAATACGGCAGCTGTTTTCAGTACATATCTCAGCATAGGTAAACTCTGGTCATTTTCCAATAATGCTGCTTTAATTCAAACTCTGTTCTTAGCAAAGTTCTTTAGCTTAAAGAGGCTCTCAGCACTTTCCTGGCTAAGGAAAAATTTCTCTTCAAAAGTTATTTTTACAGTCCTTTCTAGCAGCTTTCAATTTCCCTCATGCATAAAGAACAATCCATCGGTGATTCGTCATACACTGAATCTGACTCAAGAGTGTCAATTTGCATACCTTCCTGTTCTGCAAATTGCTTATCTCTTTCAGGATTTTCAATAATGTTTTCCAACTTACTATTCTGTAGAAACTTCAAAAGTCCTTTCCAGAACTGCTCTCCCTGGTAAGCATTGGCTGTATCAGGAGCGTGGGGCTTCTTTCCCTGGAACAAAAGCTTAACTGCTTCACCTGTGTTCAACTTTACGTCTCTGCCTTTGGCTGGGTCTTGGTTACGTTCGTTTCTAACAGCTTTCACCCCCCTTCTGGCAGCTTGGGTTTTCTGAACTGTCTCTTGCATACACTGCACTGCACTTTGTTCCAGTTCTTCAGCAACCTCCCCAGCTATACATCTGCTGGTCTCTGGCTCAAGCATACCTTCCACACAAGGGTTGCTTCCTTTGCTGCTGGAACTGCTTCTCCCACGTGGAGATAAACTTCCCCCATCTCCTTGCTCCTTCCTGTTGCTGCTCCTCTCTCCTTCCTTCATCCTTCCTCTTGCTCTCTGCACTGAAGCAGGTTTAAAAAGCTGCTTCCTAGCTACCACACCCTTATCTCTGCACAGGTGGTTGTCATTAGCGTCCAAGCCTGCACGCACGTTGGGGCTTGGGCGTGGCTTAGCCTCAGCAAGTACGTGTTTCTTTTGCTTGGCTGTAGTTTTAGCCCTCTGAAAAGCTTGCCTGTCTCTTGTCTTAAAGACATAGTCACTATTTTCCTTGAGTCAGCACAGCTCTCATTGTCACAAAATAAGAAAAAAGTAAATGAAGAAGGATCAAGAAAGAAACAAAGGAAGAGGTGTTTCACCATACTCATCATGGCCAGCATAGCATAGGCTGGTGGGGGTTGACTACCCAGAGGTGAAGACTGGACTGGAGGGATGATAAGGAAATAGGGGTAGGAGGCGTGCCACATCTCACATACCAGCTGTCTGCTTAGGTGCTCAGTTCTGGACAATGCAGACATTTTCCTTACCTCGAAATCCCAGTTAAATCCAGGGGTCCCATACCAGTTCTGCAGGTATAAGCACAGTTGTCAGGCCCACTTCTGACTTAAACTCTAGGCTCGAGGCAATCCCAGAAGGTGCCTTTTGGATATCTCAGATTTCTTTTTAACTATTTAACAGGGCAGACAATTCACTAAATAGAAATACAGACAGAATCCCAAGGTATACCGAGACCAACCATCACCCCAATATGTCACCCAAAAAGCTCTAGTTTAAAAGACAGGACATCACTGTAGCGTAGCCCGCTAAACCCAATATTAATGTCATATTTTATCATAAACATCAGATTGATCCTGCAGAGAGTAAAACAGCTTCTCAATGAGCACCACCTCCAGAACCTGTAGGTGCCAAAAAACAATTGTTGGGACACCATTACAGAAAGTAGCAATCATGTTGAGTGGAAGGACAGACTAGATAGGCCATGTGGTCTTTTTTCTGCCATCATGTTTCTATGTTTCTAGGTCAAAAGAAAATGACCCAGTGGTGTGAACTTGTGGACTCCTCAAATGAGAGAGGCACATCACACCCAAAACCCTGGCAAACAGAGAGGAGGAGTCAAGACTAACTCTCTGCATACGATATCCCTTAATCTCCTGGCGCACTCGTTGCCAGAATTGCATTATCATGGGGCAACCCCACCACATATGAAAATGGCCACCAGGGAGACCATACCCACACCAGCACCCCTGGAAAATTTAGCACAGCATAAGGGATACCCATAGGCATTTGAATTTGTGTTATACAGGAAGTAGTAGTGGACAGAGATTTAACTGAAAACATTTGCCGTATTGCTTTGATTGAAAAAATGCTACTTAAAGGTAATTCCAATATGCCAGATATTGACTGAGACATCCCTGCTGCAGTGTCATCTAGAAGTAAGTTGATTTTGGATTCTTTATAAGGAGAACTGTTCTAGCAACAGCTAGCAGAACTCAGACATGAAGGGGCCATACTGGACCTGGTGCTTTTGAATGGGTAGAGTGTTTCTGATGTTAAGTAGGTGATCATCTCATATCCAATGATCACCAGATGGCGTGGTTCCATATTAGGACAAGTGCTGAGATAGTTCATTCAAAAGTGAGGGTCCTAGACTTTAGGAAAAACTGAAAGGGTATATTTCAAGGGCAACAAACCTTATTAGGAAAGCAAGTAAATGCAAAAGGAAAAGGAGACCACTATAGTTCAAGAACAAAGTAGCTGAAAAGGTGAGAAAAAAGAGGGTGGCCTTCATAAAATACAAGAGGAAGACAAGCATCAATATTCAGAAAAGTTAAGAGAAGCTGGGAAAGTAGCCAGGAAAGCAAAGATCTAAATGAAAGAGAAAATAGCCAACACAGTAAAATGGGCGGACAATACATTTTTCAGATATGTTAGTGAGAGGAGGAAGTGCAAAAATTATATTGTCAGACTCAAAAATAAAAGGGAGATATATGTAGTAGTTGATCAGGATAAAACGGAATTGCTTAAAAAATATTTCTCTTCTGTGTTCAAGAATAGGAACAGAAGTGAGGAGGATTTTGCTGCTCCTTATGCTTGTAAAAAACTATCCAAGTCAGTGCAAGAGGCTCCATTTCTAGCCCTGTTCAAATCCAGGCTAAAACCTCACTTATTTGAGACTGCTTTTCAATCTTGCTCACCCTAGTCTCCTGTTCGCCTCCTATGTGGTTCCTTACCATTCCCCTACATATAGCCTAGTTCCCACTTGTTGTGTTGTCTGTCTTGACTAGACGTAAGCTCTTAGGAGTAGAAGTAAGGATGAGGTTGGGAACTACAAGCTGGTTAGTCTATCCTCTGTGGTGAGCAAACCAATGGAAACACTACTAAAACTGACGATAGTGCGGTTTCTGGAATAAAATAGATTACAGGATCTGAGGCAGCATGGTTTTACTAGAGGCAGGTCAGACAAATCTCATTAATTTCTTTGATCCAAGAGTTAGACCAAGGGAGAGCTCTAGATGTGGTGTACTTAGATTTCAGTAAAGCCTTTAATACTGTTCCGCACAGGCAACTTATAAATAAATTGAGTGCCCTAGAGATGGACCCTAAAATAACTGACTGGGTTAGAAATTAGTTGAGCGGGGGCAACAAAGGGTACAGGATAAATGGAGCTCACTCCGAGAAGAATGTTACCAGTGGTGTGCTGTAGGGATCTTTCCTTGGTCAGACTCTTTTTAACATTTTTGTAAATGATAGTGTGGAAAGGGCTTATTGGGTAAGATTTGCCTCTTTGTGGATGATACCAAAATCTGCAATACAGTAGGCACCCAGGAAGGTGCAGATAACATGAGGAGGAATCTAGCGAAGCTTTTAGAATGGTCTAGATTTTGGCAGCTGAGATTTAATGCTAAAAAAATGCAGGGTCATGCATTTGGGCTGCAAAAATCCAAGGGAGCTGTACTATATGGGGGGTGAAGTACTTTTGTCCATGAAAGAAGAGCCATGCAATGTGGGAACTGCAGAGACAGCTACTGAGATGAAGATGCCACCAACGCACCAGGGCACAGAGGAGGAGGCAGCAGAATGTGCAGCAACGACAGCAGCCAGTGACCCAGCACTACAGGCACACATACTGTACCACATGGGTTTACAGAACCAGGGTCACATACCTTCAAACTATCAGAGGAGGAGGTGTACCAACAGTATCGCCTGGATAGTGCCACCATTACAGAGCTGTGTGGGATTGTGTGCTGTGATTTGGAGACAGCCACTGCCTGAAGTCACGCACTGCCAGTGGCTCTGAAGGTCACCACTGCACTGGGGTTGGTTACTGGCCACAGGAAGCTTCCAGCACACTGCTGGTGCCACTTCTGGCATCACCCAGTCTACCACATGCCACTGCATCGATGCCTTCAGCAGTGCCCTGATGAGAAGCATGGGAAACCACATCACCTTTCCCACCATGCTTGAGCAAAGACAGGAGACAATGCAGGCATTCTATGTTATAGCTGGCTTCCCATCAGTCATCGATGTTACAGACTGCACCCATGTTGCACTGAAGGCACTTCAGGGCCAGAGGGCATAGAGAAACTACCACAATTTCAACTCCATGAACATGCAAAGGGTGGTAAATGCCAACATGCTAATCACCAATGTATGTGCCAGGTTCCCCGGTTCCTGCCATGATGCCTTCATCCTTTCACAGTCAAACCTGGGACAAGCAGCAGACACTGGACACCTTGACAATGCATGGTTGATTGGTGAGTGGACACAGGTGTGAGGCAATGTGATGGAAAGTGAGTAATGCATGCTAACATGTGGTGAGGCACCCTAGAATGGGTTCCATGCAAGAGTGCATCTTGAATCTGAGATACCCCAACACAGGTGCATAGCCTGATGGGATTTCTGAAGGGCTAGGATGAAAGGATGCCCATAGGGGATGCAGTCACACAGGGAACACTGCTCAACAGTTTTAGGGGACAGGTATGCATAAAAACAGACCAGAGCTGTCAAAATCCAAGAATGTGCAAACAGAAGCAACAAAGTATCTGTAGGATACACAGGAGCAAGGAAACAGATACAAGGACTGGCAGAAAGTCAGGTTTGAACAAACCCCTTTTATTAATGACCCCTATGCATTTCGGCCACCGGCCTTCTTCAGGGGGATATCATATGAGGGAACAAACCTTCAGATAAAATCTTTCATATAAATAGGGACATTGACCCGCTTCTGTGTGGCAAATCTTGTATAGAAAATGTGGAAGAATGTGCATGAACAGGGCATCCTGGAGACACACCAGAACCACAAGCATCAGGCAAGCACCTACATTTTGCATTTGGCTCGCCAGAAACTGTCACCAGAATGCCCAGCCACATGTCAATGTCCTGTGAAGTTCACAATCAATATGTCCACCAACTCACCCTGCTAGCCCCGACACACCTTGCACATTTGCGGTACTGATGTATGCCTGTCCCCTGCTCCCACAGGTGACCATGGATACCCACTCAGAACCTGGCTACTGACACCTGTGCAGAGAAGAAATCAGAGCAGGATGACCAAGCACAATGTGTGTAAGCAGCTTTATTTTGAACAACCCCAACAAGTTTCAACTGTGAATTCTTCCTCAGGGGGTACAAGCCTCTAAAGCAGACAGGGACGTTAAAACATGATAAATACAAATAATAAAAACACAATAAATAATCTAAAAAAAGAAAATTAAAACATGTGAATCACACAAAAATGGTTAAAATATTAAAAAGGCAAGGTTGAGAGTGTATGTGGGACATCCTAAAGGCAAATGGGGTTATTCTGAGGCACGAATAGCGAGAATGGATGTCCATCCCCGCTATTCATGCCTTTTCCCAGTCCCATCTACCTTCCCCATGTCTTGTACAGGGAAGGTAGACAGGGCGGGAAAGGGGCGGATCGGGAGCGTCTTTAGGGCAGGCAGTGGGCGGTCATCAACCCCGGACATACAGGGCCGATTCTAATGTCAGCCCTGTACGTCTCAGTCCGGCGACTTGCACGGGGAACTTATTCCACCTCAGAGGTGGAATAAGTTCCCCAGTCAGCAGGGATCGGCAGGCCCGGGGCACGGATGGGGCGGGGGGCGGAAGAGATTCCCTACAGCCTGACCGTAGCCTTAGGAGGCCAGATTGGGGGTCAGGCTGCGGAGAAATCACTGCCTGGCCGACAACCGGGGATTACGGCTCTTCAATGGAAACGTGGTAACATGGCAACTAGACGCCATGGCGCTGTGGCTCCATTGAACTGCCCTGAATGAGTTAGCCGGGGAAGGCCTGTACATGCAGGCCGCACAGAATCAGGGTCCCGACCTGCATATACAGGCCTGTTCGCGATTCTGATCCAGCGGAGCTAGACGTGGCCCAAAGGATCAGAATCGTGACTCCTTCTGTGCGTCCAGTTCCAGCTGGACGCACAGAGGGCCCGGATGTGCAGGATGGAATCGGGCCTAAAGCGTGTACTATAAAATCCATAACGAACTCGTGTAAAATGTAGTTACTCACCTGTAACAGGTGATCTCTGGGAACAGCAGGAATTTAGTCTTCACATATGGGTAATATCAATACCAACATAGCCTGTGCTGGACCGCTCCCCAGCGTTCAATAGGAAAGCTTTTGGGAGCATCCCACTGTGCCTGCGAAACTGCCTTCCTGCCTTTCCAGCGTTCCCTCCTCAGTTGAATTTGTAGCTGAGATAAAAGGAGAGAAGGAGAAGAGAAGAAGAAGACCTACAACTCCTAGGGGGTTGTGAAGACTAAATTCCTGCTGTTCCTGGAGATCACCTGTTACAGGTGAGTAACTATCTCCAGAAACAAGCAGGAACATAGTCTTCACATATGGGACTCCCTAGCTCGAAGATGCCAGAGAGATGACCTCAGGGTGAGCAGTGGATCAGAGGCATAACTAGGTAGGTCATGTATCCTTCAAGGATGTCTGGTATTGAAACCCGGGACGGAGGGTAGGAGTTGAATGAGATGCTGGAGAACAGCTTGGCCAAACAAAGAATCCCGGCGGGAGTCCAGGCAATAGTGAGCAGCAAAGGTGTGGACAGAAGACCAAGTTGCTGCTTTGCATATCTCATCAATCGCTAGAGAGCGTAGATTTGCCATGGAGGCAACCATGGCTCAAACATTATGTGCAATGACGTGACCCTCAAGAGAGAGTCCTGCACTTTCATAAGCAAAGGAGATGCAATCTGCAATCCACCTGGAGAGAGTTCGCTTACTGTAGATACTGGCAAGCCCAGGTGACTCGAGCCAAAGGTGATGAAATGTTGGGAAGCTTTTCTGTGCTCTCGGGTTTCTGGAAAGAAAAAGCCAAGGCACGTGCAATCCGGAGTGTGAAGGGTTACCTCTGCCCTAGAGGAATAAGGTCTAGGGAAAAGACAGGAAAGAGTAGTTACTCACCTGTAACAGGTGTTCTCCAGGAGCAGCAGGAATCAGTCCTTACATATGGGTGACGTCGGTGCCGACGGAGCCCCCGTGCAGAGCATTTCCCCAGCTTTCAAAGAAAGCCTTTGGGAATGCAGCGCGCCTGCACGGTCCCCTTCCCACCCAAGGGTGCCATCTTGCTCAGTCTGATGACATAGCTAAAAGACAGCAAAAAAACAAAATAAAGTATATGACTGCAACACCAGGGGAGGAGGGAGGGTGGTGAGGACTGATTCCTGCTGCTCCTGGAGAACACCTGTTACAGGTGAGTAACTACTATTTCTCCAGGACCAAGCAGGAAGTCAGTCCTCACATATGGGACTCCCCAGCTCTAGGCTACCGGGAACCCAAAGCTGAAAAATGGCTCCCTCTTAAGAGCCTCAGCATCTGTGATAAGTATATCCTCTGAGAACGCCCCCGTACGGTAGCCCAACACAAGGGCTGGAGGGTAGGAGTTGCCTAAACCTCAAAGAGATTACGGAGTACCGCCTGTCCAAAAGCACTGTCCCTTCGGGACTCTCTCGAGGCAGTAGTGGGCTGCAAAAGTCTGGCTTGAAGACCAAGTAGCGGTCCGGAAGATGTCTGCCAACGGAACAGAGCGGAGGTGAGCTACTGACGCGGCTTTCGCCCTGACACTATGGGCCGTGACTCCACCCTGCAAGGAGAGGCCAGCTGCCTTGTATGCCCAGGCGATACAATCTGCTACCCAAGCGGACAACGTACGCTTGGAGACAGGCAACCCCAGTTTATTAGGATCAAAGGAGATGAAGAGCCGATTAGCCCTTCGGTGCCCCCGCGTACGTTCTATGTAAAAGGACAACGCCCTCTTACAGTCCAGGGTATGCAAGACTGTTTCAGCCTGGCTGGTATGCGGCCTGGGAAAGAATGTCAGAAGAACCAACTCCTGGTTGAGGTGGAAGGAGGAGACAACTTTTGGAAGGAACTTCGGATGGGTCCGTAGGACCACCCTGTTCCTATAGAACTGTGTGTAGGTCTATCAGAAACCAGAGCTTGTAGCTCACTCACACGTCTGGCCGAGGTGAGAGCTACCAGGAAGAGCGCCTTCCAAGAAAGGAAGCGTAAATGGCAAGTAGCCATTGGCTCAAACAGTGGCCGAGTAAGTTGCTGCAAGATCACGTTCAAATCCCACTCAGTGGCTGGTGGACGAATCGGAGGCTTGAGCGAAAGCAGGCCTCTGAGGAAGCGGGACACCAAAGGGTGAACTAACAGAGACTGACCCTCCACCGGTTAGTGGTGTGCTGATAGAGCACTGAGGTGGACCCAAACAGAGTTGGACTTAAGGCCTAGGTCTGACAGGTGAAGTAGGTATTGTAGTACTACTGGCACAAGGCAGGAGAAAGGATCTTCATTGCGCTGAGCACACCATATTGAGAACCTATACCACTTGAGGGCATAGAACTTTCTGGTGGACTACCTAGAGGCAAGACCACCTCCTCAACTTCCCTAGGTTGAAGTAAGGGAGCTAGCCCTATCCTTTCAGCAGCCAGGCCATCAGATTGAGGGATCTGAGATTGGGGTGCAGAAGGGAACCCTGATCCTGAGACAGGAGATCGGGTTGCAACCCCAGAGGGAATGGAGTTTCCACCGTCAACTGCAGAAGAAGTGAAAACCACGGTTGCCTCAGCCATCTGGGGGCTACCAGAATCACCAAGGCCTTGTCCCGTAGAATCTTGAACAGAGTTCGGGCCACCAGGGGCGTGGGAGGAAACGCATACCGGAGGCACGTAGACCAAGAGATCAGAAACGCATCTGCTGCCATTCTCAGGGGATGCGGCTGTCTGGAACAAAACCTGGGCAGCTGCCGGTTTAGTGGACTTGCAAAGAGATCGATTGATGGAAGTCCCCATCGTAGAAAGATCTGCTGGACCACCAGTGGATTCAACTGCCATTCGTGAGGCTGGAGAATCCTGCTTAGTTTGTCTGCCAAGAAGTTCTCCTGACCAGGTAGATAAACTGCTTTGAGAAACATTCCTTGTCTGACTGCAAAGGAGCAAAGGGCCTGTGCCTCCTGACAAAGGAGTCTGGACCCTGTGCCCCCTTGCTTGTTCACATAGAACATTGCTACCTGATTGTCTGTCTGAACTAAGACAGACTGGTGAGAGAGGGCATGAGAAAAAGTCTGGAGAGCCAAGCGGATTGCTCGCAGCTCCAACAGATTGATCTGCTGTGTGGCCTCCCGAGGAGACCAGAGGCCTTGAGTGCATGTGTCTGGCAATGTGCACCCCAGCCCTTTAAGGAAGCATCGGTCGTCATCACCCTTGTGTGTGCTGGGGCCTGAAAAGGTACCCCCCTGAGAAGGTTTGGGAGATGTAGCCACCACTGCAAGGAGTCCAGAAGTGGTTTGGACACCTTTTCTCTGTCTCGAAGGTCGCCTGTGGCCTGCGCCCACTGAGCTCTGAGGCACCACTGAGCAGCCCGCATGTGTAGACGGGCATTAGAAGTCACATGTACCGTGGATGCCATGTGGTCCAGGAGCTGCAGGAAGTACCTGGCGGAGACCTGTGAATTGCTTTGGAACTGGTTGGCAAAGTCCATCAGTGTGTGGGCCTTGTCCTCGGGCAAGTAGGCTCTTGCCTGCAGGGTGTCTAATCGTGCCCCTATAAACTCTAGACTCTGTGAGGGGAGCAAAGTGGACTTTGCCTAGTTTATGACAAAGCCCAGATGCTGAAAGAGAGAGACAGTGCAAAGAGTGGCTTGTCTGGCCTCATGGAAAGACTGGCCCCTGATGAGCCAGTCGTCCAGATATGGGAAGACAAAAATTCCCTGATTCCTGAGATAGGCCGCCACCACCGCCAGGCATTTGGTGAAAACCCTGGGGGCAGATGTTAGGCCAAAGGGAAGTGCTCTTTACTGGAAATGGTTTCCTCCAACCACAAATATGAGATATTGTCTGTGGTCTGGATGGATGAGGATGTGAGTATAAGCATCCTTTAGATCCAAGGAGCATAGCCAATTTCCCTGCTGGAGGTAGGGCAGCAGTATCCCAAGGGTAAGCATCCTGAACTTTTCCCTCTCCAGAAACTTGTTTAAGTTTTGCAAATCTAGGATAGGCCGGAAGCCTCCTGTCCTTTTTGGTACCAAGAAGTACCTGGAGTAGAAGTCTTGCCCTTCCAGGTGGTGGGGCACCGGTTCCTCCGCCTGTTCCTTTAGAAGACTTACCAACTCCTGAAGGAGGAGATTTCTGTGCAGACGGAGTCTTGGAGGCTCCCCTGGAAAATAGGAGGGGGGTATCTGGTGGAAGTGGAGCAAGTAGCCCTTCTGGACTATGCTGAGAACCCAGGTATCCCTTGTGATGGCTTGGCACCTGTAGGCGTACAGGGTCAGCCGACCTCCTGTGCTGGAGCCAGCTGTGGAGAAGAGGCTATGCTGTGGGAGTCAAAACCCTGCTCCCTGATGTGCAAAAGCCGGAGCTGGCGGCTTGGGGATCTTCTGCCTACGGGGCCCATGCCCCTGCCCCTTGGCCTGCTGGCCCTGTTGGGGAGCTGGAGAGGCCTGGTGTTGAGGGCAGGATTTGTAGGCAGCACCCTTCCTCGGGAAAAAGGGCTTCTTTCCTGAGCCCTTCTTTTTCTGAGAAGGGGCAGAAGTCTTCCTGGACAGCCTTGTCCTGGTGAGAGTCTCAGTTTCGATTTCTGCAGCCTTTTCAGTCATGGGCTTACCAAAAAGGTTTTCACCTTGGCAGAGGACATTGACCAACTTGTCTTGCACCCATGCCTCCAGGTCTGATGACTGTAGCCAGGCCTGATGGTGTGCACCAATGCCGGCCGCGCCTACCCGGGCCAAAGCCTCGAAGCCATCATAGGCTGCTCGAGAGATAAACCTCAAGCACTCTCGAATCCCTGTTGACAAAGCCTTGAACCTCTGCAAAGGTTCCTCGGAGAGGCCAGCTGAGAACCCGGCAATCTCCTTTGCCAGGTCTCGTAGGTACATACCCATGTACAGCTGGTAGGTCTGGACACGGCAAGATAGCATAGAGCCCTGGAAGCACTTTCTACCGAGGGCATCCAGGTTCCGGGCCTCCCGGACGGGGGCACCAAGGAGTGCAACTTCTGACTCTTCAGACGGTGCATGGCCGATTCCACAACCATGGAGTGGTGCGGTAGCTGCGCCTTTTGGAACCCAGAGCTCTTACGGACTCGATAAATGGAATCGATCCGTTTGCTAAGAACCGGTGTCGAGGTCGGTGCCTCCCACATACGGAAGAGCAGCCGTTCCAGTGCCTGAAACCACTGGGAAGCCAGTGTCCATTGAGCTGCGAGCATATGTAGACGAGAATAAGGGCCAACATGCACTGTTGATGCCATATGACCTAGAAGTTGTAGCAGTTCTTGAGCAGTGAGAAAGTTCTTAAGGCTTGCTTGAGATGCTAACTGATTGAGTTGAGCGCAGTGGAGTGGAGGCAGAAATGCCTTTGATTGCTGAGTGTCTAAGAGAGCCCATATGAACTCTAGAGTTTGAGACGGAACGAGTTGGGACTTTGGAAAATTTATTACAAATCCCAAGTGTTGCAGCACTTGCATGGTGCGCAAGAGGGAAAGACTGGCCTCTAGAGAGGTGTTTGCTCGAATGAGCCAGTTGTCTAAGTAAGGGAAGACAAATATCCTGAGAGTCCTTAGGAATGCGGCTACTACCGCCATGCACTTTGTGGAAACTCTTGGGGCAGAGGCGAGGCTGAAAGGCAGGACTCTGTATTGATAATGTCTCCCTTGAAACATGAAGTGCAGGAACTTTCTGTGCTGTGAGTGAATAAGTATGTGAGTATATGCCTCCTTTAGATCTAGAGAACAGAGCCAGTCCTGACTGGAGATATGGGAGAAGAGTGCCTAGGGAGATCGGGTACTTGTTCAGTTCTCGGAGGTCCAGAATGTTTTCTTTGGAATGAGGAAGTATGGATAATAAAAGTCCATTCCCTGCTGGGATGGTAGAACCTCCTCTATTGCTCCCTGAAGAAGAAGAGAGGTGACCTCTTGCAACAACAGAGCAGTGAGAGGGGTCTGAGAGCGGAACTCTCTTGGAGGAGTCCGGGGGATAGACTTTGTAGATGAAGCTTGTACCCCTCCTGTACTATGGACAGTGTCCACTGTTCTGATGTGATAAGATGCCTCCTGTGGGCAGTGACAAAGTCTGCCGGGAATGTGGGTGGTATTTGGAATCTCAAGAGGCAGAGCGGCTATGATCTACAGAAAGGAGTCAAAGACCCTGAGGAGGCTGGGTCTGTTGAGGTGGCTGTGACTTAGGCGTCTGAGCCTTCTTTTGCTGTTTTGGTGCCTGCTGCTCCTTCTGAGGAGCATAGTGATAGGGGATAATAAGGTTTAGTTTAAGTGCATATACAGGAGGCCTGCACGAGGGAAATCAGAATCCTATATATGTCTATATATGGAAAAGGAATGTGCTGTGCTAAGCTAAATTGATTGTTCTACCCAGAGATGACTCTATTTGCATAGTTACTGATAAGCTATAGTGGGCCCCAGAAGATGGGTGGATGACGTATGAATATGTTCTGATAATGTATAAAATATGGACAATCCCTCCACCCTATGGAATAAACTTACATGCTACTTATGTGTGTGTGTGTGTTTGTTCCCCTGTGATCCCAGACAGAGAAAATAAGGCAATTCCTCGACCCAGAGAATTAGAGGATGTCCCAAGGGTAAGTGCTGGGAAAGGAAAGAACAGATACCCTTACAATTTGGTGTCAGAAGTTTGGATTCCCCGATGCACTTTCTAAATTGAAGCAGCTTTGGTAGCTGCACAAGGATTTTTTAATTGATGTTGCTTTGGTAGCTCGTCTTGGAAAAATGCGCTCGGGTAGCGCTGGGAAAATGCGCTTGGGTAGCGCTGGGAATATGCGCTTGGGTAGCGCATGGAATAACAGGGACGTCCTGCTGGGTCTGTGGTAATATCCTTCTCCTTCTCTGTGTGCTTGTGTGCCTGTGTGAGTTTGGCAAAACGCCCCTGCCGTACTCCGAAGCAATAGCGCTAGTGACGGGTACTGTGCAGAAAGCAAGTGGCCAGACGTGCGTTTGTTGTGAATTCATTAGAGGATGGGGGGGTCCCAAGGTAAGGGGGCCTCTTCAGAATCCGTGGGAGTGCGTGTGCAGCTACATAAGGTTTAAAACTGCAGTTAAAACAGGCATTTTACATATACATGTTGGTTTGTTAAACAAGAAATAATCGTAGTGTTTGTTTAAATCAAGGACATGATGTTTGTTTTAATAGAGTGGGTTTTTTTGATTTGGTATAGGTTACAGGACACTTGCTAATTCTGCTGAAGAAGTCTGTTCGCATGTTTACTGTGCTTAGTTTATCTCTGTGCCTATACGACACCCCCCCCCCTCCTCAGTCTCTGGTGAAGGTAAAACTGATGACTCAGAGTCCCTGGACTGCAAGTGACAAGCGGTGTTTATTTGTCTCTCTATTCTTCCACGCCTTTCCTATCTTCTTTAGCTAAAAAAAGGGGGGGGGGGGGTTCCTGGCTAAATATCCAATTGGCTACAATCCCAAAACCTCCGGATTCAACACAAGAAGACGGAGGTGATGTTCATTACAAGGAACCGTAACTTCACTGCGCCGGCAGTACTAAAAGTGAAGGACGCAGACCTCCAGACCAAATCCGCGATCAGATACCTCGGCGTCACACTAGACCAGAACCTAAATATGCAGGCTCATATAAGTAACACTGTAAGGGCAGTATATCATAAAATTAGATCCCTTAGGTACCTGCGATCTCTGCTGGAGCCAGATGATTTCAGGACTATCTATCAGGCACTAATTATCCCACATTTCGATTATGCAAATTCAATACTGCAAGGACTCCCCCAAACCACCCTAAACCCACTGCAAATGGCAATGAACACCGCAGCAAGAGTACTACACGGAGCATCCAGGAAAGACCATGTCACACCCATAATGAAACAACTCCACTGGCTCCCGATTCAAGGTAGAATTACATTCAAGACCTTGCTGCTCACCTTCAAAGCCACCAAAGGTCTCTCGTCAACATCACTAACAGAGCTAATCCAGATGACACCCCACAATAGGGACAGAAGGTCAGTAGCTCAAAACACCTTGATAGTCCCAAGATCAATAACTCAATGCACCAAGTCAACATCCAGCAGGACCTTCAAACTTTATGCACCAATGATCTGGAATAACCTCCCTCACAACATCCGATCAATCCCGGACCTATGCCAATTCAGGAAGGCCGTGAAACACTACCTCTTCCTCCTACACTACCCGGAAACCAATAGAAACTCAGCACCATTTGCCAAAACCACCCAAATCTCCAATGTCTAAAACCATACGAACACATGACCAGTCTATAAATTGTATATATTGTATATATTGTTGTTGTACATAGTTACCCTGTTAGCCAAGTTGAATATCCTGTTCATATGTAAACACAAAGTACTATTGGAAATGTGTATGTTCATTGTTTATTGTAAACCGCGCTGATGCTGAATAGCGCGGTATAAAAGAGACTTTAAATAAATAAATAAAGGGGACCAGCCCGGTTTAATCTCTTGTTAAACAGACTTTGTATTCCAGTTGTACTCCTGTACCCCCCGGGGCCCCTCCCCGTAGATTCCGAATCTCCTAATCGCTGAGGGAGTTGTTAGGTTTTTAGCAGTTTACTTTGTTGTTTTTATAAATACTGAAATTAAGTACAAGTAATTCTTTTAGATGCTTTTCGATGTGTGCTGTAACTTGCTGCATCTGGAGATAGTACAGCCTGAGCAACACATGCTCCGCTCTTCCCTCCCCCTCCCTTCCTGTTCTTTGTGTTCAAAGGCTACGGACAGGCAGACAGAACAGAAACTTAAAGTTAAACGGCGTACTAAAACGTAAATTATTATTTATTTGCAGAGTGTCTATTTATTGCCATATTGTAAGAAGACAAGCTAAATAGAAAAAAAAAACAAACCAAAAAAAAAAAAAAAATTACTTTTGTACTCAACAACGGTATAACTGTCACTGAAATATGTAAAAGGGTGTGTCTGTATTTAGACACCCATTGCTATAGCAATGTACTGAATAATAACAATACTAAAAGAGCTCTTAACTTGTTTCACAATATTCCTCTCTGAGTCTCATTGGCCAGGATGTGTCGGACACCCCCCCGTGTGGCCAGGCGGTTGCCTAGTGGTATGGGGAGCGCCCGATCGTCCTTTGTTAGAATCAGCCCAATAGCGTGTAGTTGCGTCCCCGAAAGGATTGGAGCCAAGTGCCAAAGGTCACAGGAATATTTCTTTATTTTAGAAATAAGGAGTTCCTAACCGGATTCAATTCTTTGGCAAGAATTGATTGAAGCATACAAAATTAAAGTTCAGGATACTTCTCCCTAGAATGCAACACAAGCCTATTGTACAGTCCTTGGCTTGGTACAGCTTTAAATCTTTCTTTCACATAAAACTCTATTTACATAGGTATTCTGTTCCTGGTCTCCAGGAGGCGCTATAAACCCGTTACTTTCACAGCAGGTCTAACAAGGCTTCCTGGTCCACCCAGATACTTTTTCACAGCAATAGAATTTTCTTCAATTTATATTACAAGCTTTTAGCTTCTACCCAGCATTCTTTCTAAGCAGCTTTAATCAGGCCAGCTACTTTTTAAAAACACAGCTAAAAGTAATGGGCTTTAAAATATCCTTGTAAAAGAACTTCTGGTTTCTTCCAGATAACAAACTTCATTCAGTTCTTTTACTCCAGCACAAGGTAACACAGACACATTCACTGATTAGGAGCAGCTGAGATTCCTTCAGCTCTTCAAACGCTATTTGGTTCCTTTACTCCTCTTTAGCACAAATTGCACAGTCTATCTCCATGTCTGAAACACTGCATGAATCCACACTGTCTCCCAAGTCCATCTCCTCCACACTAGACTCTCTCTGGTAAATGCTTTCTCTGGTATCTTCCTGAGAAGCCTTTCTGTCTTGTACAGCCTTTAAGAGCTTCTCCCAGGTACCCTTAGCATTACGTGAGCTTGTGGGGGAAGGGCAGGAAAAACCCTCTTTGTCTAGTAGCTCTTTTAAGAGTTGTAAAGGGCTCACCTTGCTTGTAGTGTTTTTCCTCCCTGTAGACTCCTTACTAGGAGAAGAGTTAAGCCAAGAACTTCGGGAGAATATTTCCTCCTCTGAGGACTCCTCCCCTGAGTTCTCCACTGGCCTTGTCAGCTCTCTGCTCCTACTTCTCAATTGCTTCTGTGCAAGTGGCTTCCATGTTTCCTTCCAATTCTGTTTCTCTGCCCGAGACTGTTTCTCTCTTGTGCTTCCTTGCTTGTTCCCTCGTGTCTGTTCGTGAATCTTTTCCTCATTCTCAACCTGTTTATGTGTGCAACTTCCCTGCCTAAATGTTTGGGGCTGTCCTATGGGTCTTGACTCCGCCTCCAAACCACTCCCTTCTCCTCCCTCTATCTCCATGGGAACAGGGTGTGTTCTTAGGTCTGCACTTCTCTGCAGGGAAATTCTGTCCTTAGTTTGAGAGTTAACCCTTCCTTTGCCTGCAGTTTCTTTGTGGAAAGGAAAAAAAGTCTGTTTTTTCTTTCTCTCACTGCTTTCTGAGCCTGCTTCTCCACCACATAACCCCCCCCCTTAAGATATTCCGGGCTGGCGTCTCTAGCGCACAGCACGGAATCCGTGAAAGGGCATCAGCGTTTGTGTGTAGCCGTCCCGCCCTGTGCTCAACTTGGAAATCATAGGCCTGGAGGGCCATGTACCACCTTGTGAGGCGAGGGTTGTGGTCCTTCATACTGGTCAACCATTTTAATGGCGCATGGTCGGTTATTAAAAGGAACCTACGGCCAGTTAGGTAAAAACGAAGTGCCTCCACTGCCCAACGTATGGCGAGGCATTCCCTCTCGACCGTGGTGTACTTTTGTTCTGCAGGTGCCAGTTTTCTACTTAAAAACATAACCGGGTACTCTACCCCTTCATGTTTTTGCGCTAGGACAGCACCTAACCCCGTTTCTGACGCATCGGTTTGCAATACGAAAGACTTATTAAAGTCTACTCCTCTTAAAACGGGTGCTGAACATAATTGTTCCTTCAGTTGTGCGAAAGCCTGTTCTGCCACTGGTGACCACTTTACCTGAGTTGGCGCATTTTTTTTCAACATATCAGTGAGAGGGGCGCTTTCCGTCGCAAAATGGGGCAAGAATCTGCGATAGTAGCCGATTAATCCTAAAAAGCTCCGTATCTGCTTCTTATTAATTGGCTTAGGAAAGTCCCTCACACTCTGTACTTTATCAATAAGGGGTTTTACTATGCCCCGTCCTACTATATGCCCGAGATATTTCACCTCCCTCCCCCCAAACATGCACTTGGAAGGGTTTAAGGTGATGCCTGCCTTCTTCATTGCTTCTAGAATTGCCGCAATATGAACTAGATGTTGGTCCCAGCTTTTGCTATAAATTACCACATCGTCCATGGCATATTGGCGATGTGGACGTAGGACAATGTCTTCCAGCCTCTGACACGTGGCCGCCGCTCCGTGTAGCCCGAAGGGCATGCGACGGAACTGGTAGAGTCCTATAGGGGTACTGAAGGCAGTTTTCTGGCGAGATTCCCGCGTAAGGGGAATCTGCCAGTACCCCTTAGACATGTCCAGCGTGGTAAGGTAAGCTTCTTGCCCCAGCTGGTCTAATAACTCCTCTATCCTGGGCATGGGATAGGTATCAAATCTAGAAATGGTGTTGACCTTTCGGAAGTCGATACAAAACCGTATCGTTCCGTCAGGCTTCGGGACCATTACTATTGGACTATTCCATGGGCTAACCGACTCCTCGATTATGCCCATGTCCAACATTTCCCGCACCTGCCTGATAACTTCTTGCTGCTTTGCTTCTGGAAGCCTATACGGTCTTTGCCGTATCACCTCACCCTGAGGGGTTATCACCTCGTGGGCCACGAGTCTCGTCTCCCCTGGTACAGGGGTTAAGACGTCCGGGAATCTCCGCAACAACCTAAACAGGTCCTGTTGCTAGTTCCACGCCAGTTCCTCCCCCATTCTCGGAGTAGGCTTTGTTTTACAGTCAGCCAATTGAGGCCCGAGGTCAACATCGGCCTTATCCTCCTCTCTAGTTGCTGCTAAACCTTTTATCTCCGCCCGTCCCGTAGATCCAAACCCTGCTGATCCCCGTACCGTAGGGTTTAACTCCGGTACTTCTTCCACAGGAGGAAATCCTACCCTCTCCATGATTAGCTGGGCTATACGGTCCCCGGTGTTTACCCTAAGGTCTGTTTTCCCAAAGTTGAGTAACAAGACCTTAATGGGTCCCCGGTAATCCGGGTCTACTACCCCTGCTCCTACATCAATGCAGCTTTTTACCGCTAGGCCGGAGCGTGGAGCAATCCGGCCATAGCATCCGGACGGTATCTCTACTTGCAATCCCGTCTCCACCAAAGCCCTCCCTAGCCTAGGGATACTAATGTCTTCAGCACTGTGGAGATCAAACCCAGCGGCATGCTGTCGCTCGTTTGGGTATTCGTGCATTAGGAGTAGTACGACAGCATTTTAGCACGAACTTGGGCTTACTATCCTGATCTCGACTTAGAGTCACCCTCCTATCCTGCTTCTTGTGAGTGGTCTCGAACAATGGAGCAGGCATTACCTGGGTCCTAGCCTTGGGCTTCCGAGAGGATGTGAAGCCTCTCCCCTGTCCACCTTTATCCCTTTCTCTAGAGGGTGTTAGCACTCCGCTCAAATCTTCCTCTTCTTCCCTAGCCTTGGGGTTTGCCCTATTAGAGACTAACCCTGTCTTGGACTCCAACCCCTGGGCTAGCCCACGTTTGAACTGTGGCCAGTCCCTCCCCATAACTATTGGAAATGGAAGTTTTGGGACTACGGCTACAGTGATAGTTCTTTTTAAACCTAGGCCTTTCACTTGTACTGTCTGTAAGGGGTAAACTGATGCTGCGCCATGCACACATCGAATCTTTATGTTCCCTTCGGAGTGTTTTTCTATGTGACCCCCTCTCCTTGCTTGTATCTCTGCCCATAGCTGCTGGGAGACCATTGACTGGTCGGCGCCTGAATCCAGGAGCGCCTGCACTGGGATGTCCTCCACCTCCACTGATAGCAGAAAGCCCTCACCTCTTTCCTTAGAGGGGTTTGTCATTAACACTGTCCTACTGTGACAATTTCTTTTGATATGGCCCTTATTTCCGCAACTATAACATTTGCGCTGCTCATACCTGACCTTCCTAAGGGTTTTCCTTGGGTAACCTCTCCTAGCATGGTCCTGCTTATTCTTTCTGGTTCCCTTACATTTGCTTGGCTCCACCCTGCACCCTTCATTTGGCCTACTACCCGAGTTTTAGGAATACAGTATATTGTAGCACTTTGACATACGAATTTTCTTTAGTTTACACACTTGCACTTGTTACCAAAATACTTGTAGCAGTACATTATGTAGAGGTTCAGTATACACAGAAATTATAGAATTTTGGAAAGAGGCTGATCTGAAATTGCTTTGTTCCCAAGCACATAGATCTCATTTAGTGGAAAGATGAAGGTTAGTTCCCAGGAAATATGAGAATATTTGTAAAGTTAGTAGACAAATAAAACAATAACATTAACGTGAGTTCATTGAAAAAAAAAAAAGAGAAGCAGAGAGTGAGAGAGAGAGACAGAAGGTGAGGCTACAGCCTTGGGAAAGGCAATAAACGTGCTGCTCCGAGTGTGATGATCTGGGCCACCGGAATTCTGACTGCTTTAAGACTCCTCGAGGACCCCTAAGGCCTGAAGAACATGAACCTTGTATATTTATGCCTCGGCAGAGACATGAATAGGCAGGGGAAGGTAGGCCAAGAAGAACCCGAGGAAATGTCATCATGAGGCCCAACCACAAATGCCTTGAACCTTCTTAGGCCTCTCACCTCAAAAGGATCTCTTAAACACCATGATTAGTGAGTAACTTGCACAGATCCTTGTGGGCACTGCAATTATAAGATCAGTCCTCAAATATTAAGTTTCCACAGCACTCTCACTGGGAACCGGGTATAAGATAGACTTTAGTCACACCTGAGAGATTATGTGGCCGTTCTGTTAGAAGCCATACTCCTTCCTATTGGGATTGATGTTATAAAATGCCGTGAAGCACTAGTCTATATTGTAAGGACTTTACCTATATTTTGCTTAGGCAGTTGCTAATTAGAATGGGCACTGTTTACTCATATTGTTGTGCTTATTGAAAAGGATCTACATTTATATATACCTTTTGTTTATAAAAATACTAAGTTTTTAACAATTGTTTGATGTTCTTAGCAGCCTTGCCAAATAAGGATACACTAGTATGGTATAAAAAAGACAGAAGGACCTATGCATGTAGTTTGATGGAATGATGTAAGTGAAAAAAAAGAGGCGTTGAGAGGAGTGTGATGGAATATTCATGTTGGAAAGGAGAACTCAGATTAACATTATAAAATGGTGAGGGTGAATTGAAATGTGAAATGATGTATCCGATGTATCCACCTAGAAAGAAAACTGACAATGAATACTCTACAATATTTGATTATGCCATCCCCATTAACTCCAATTTTGGAAGTCATCTAGCCCAGAGATATACCCAATAATTGGAAATAGACACTTGGAGATAGGCTGAGTGCACTTTTCATCCTAATGAGCTTTGGGGAGACCCACACTGGCCATGTGGTGCTTTTCAGATGCTTTTATCCCTTTTTGCCTCTATGTGTCCTGGCCCGACACATGAAGGTAAGGGAGGAAAGTTACCTACACAAAATTTTACAAATTGGTATAATTCTAAAAATTGTGGAAAAAATTGAGGAAGTGTGGGCATCTTGTCAAAAATGTAGTAGTTAAATTGAGTTGCTTAGGATTTGGCTGTTGTATGCAAACAGCAACCCACGAAGGGGGGAACCTCCGAAACCTTAAAAAACTTTGTAAAGACACTAAACTGTCTTGCCTTTGACTCTGTTCAACAAACAAACAAAAAAAAAAAAAACCCAAACAAATTGCCCTAAGGGAGTAGACTGAAATTTTTCTCCCTTTGAACTGTTATATGGAAGACTGCTTACTTTTTATACTCCTGAGCCTCACATTTGATCTCTTGTATTTCCTAGCAGCAGAGGCAACTCTCTTCCCTCCACAGGTATGCTCAGCAGGTCCAGTCCTTTCTGCTGGATGACTCAGCTCTTTTCTTTCAATCCGGAGACTGGATTTTGGTAAAGATATACCACCAGCACACAGTACAAGCCCCTTTTCCAGTATGGGACCGTTCCAAGTTCTTCTGATAACACCGATTACAGTGAAGGTGGCGGCTAAAAGATCCTGAAGCCATTGCCCTTGCTGGAAACATTCTACATCTATAGATCTGGCTTCAGGACCAGGATGAGAAGTAGCTGACGCCGGGGCAGCCAAGGCCCTAGCAACTGGAGAGGAGAGGAGAAGACTCCTGAAGAAAAGCAGCTTTCGGCCTAGAGGTACCGAACCAACATATCCCTTCAAGGTTGGTGACCAGGTACAGGTCAGAGCACCTCACAAGCACAGTACCCTAGACCCGCCCTACGGACCTCCAACTACAATGATCGCCATCACATGGACAGCCATCCTGTGGGACTCCTGCCCTTCATGGATCCATGCGTCAAGAATCAAGCGTGTATCATCTCCACTGACATCATCTTCGGTTCCAGACCGCCCTCCAGCCTCCTGACCATCACGCACAAGACTGTGTTGACTCCTCCTACCACTCATGTGGTGCCTCCTTCAGCCCATCTCTGGAACTGTTAAATACGGCAATACTACTTGCCCAGATTGCCTTACCTTTTGTGTGCGCAGCTCGCTACAAGCTGGAGCTTTTCTCTCAACATGTCTCATTACTGTACCTTCTAATCTGTGTGAAATGCAGAAGTTTACTGTACTTGACAATTTAAACTGCACCCGGCCCCATGTTTCTTTTTCTACTTCCTTGTATAACATTGGTGTTACTCGCCCCTCTCTGGGATATGACTAGGTCCCTTGCCCATTGTAAACTGTCTCTAGTTTTAATGCTACAGATTGTTTTATTGTTTCTGCTTTTAGCCTGTCTAATACTGCTCTATACTGTTCTTCAACTACAGCAGTTTCTCATGCTTACTCTCTGATGTATCTTCCTTTGGGTTGGTCTCAAAGGGCTGATTATTGCCCTATGGAGCGGTTTAATAATTCTTGTTCTTTTCTGTTATATATTTTCATTTGTTCTTGGCTGTTGTCGAAAGGCCCTACAAAGCTCTACCCCTTTTTATGTACTCTTATACACCTGTTTCCATGGTGGCTGATGTACCTGTGCATGCTTCCACTGACCTCCCGTTAATAATGTCTGCTTAACGGCCCAGTAGACTGGCTATTCTTATAGTGGGCCTATGCAGGCCCAAAGGGGGGATTGATAGGGGATAATAAGGTTTAGTTTAAGTGCATATACAGGAGGCCTGCACGAGGGAAATCAGAATCCTATATATGTCTATATATGGAAAAGGAATGTGCTGTGCTAAGCTAAATTGATTGTTCTACCCAGAGATGACTATTTGCATAGTTACTGATAAGCTATAGTGGGCCCCAGAAGATGGGTGGATGACGTATGAATATGTTTCTGATAATGTATAAAATACGGACAATCCCTCCACCCTATGGAATAAACTTACATGCTACTTATGTGTGTGTGTGTGTGTTTGTTCCCCTGGGATCCCAGACAGAGAAAATAAGGTAATTCCTCGACCCAGAGAATTAGAGGACGTCCCAAGGGTAAGTGCTGGGAAAGGAAAGAACAGATACCCTTACACATAGTGCTGACACTGTACAGCAGAAGTGTAAGAAGGATAGTATTTCTTTTTGCTATTGAAGAAAACTTTCTTTGCTGCTTTTTTCCTAGCTGGGTTGGTAGTAGATCTAGATAGTCTATTAAGAGTGGTGTTCTCGGATTCTAACTGAGAGGCCTTGTCCTGCTAATCCTTGCCAAAAAGGTTTTCACCGGTGCAAGGGATATTACCCAGTTTATCTTGAACCCATTGTTCAAGATCCGATGCTTGGAGCCAAGTAATCCTTTGTGCAGCGATGCAGATAGATGAAGTTCTGCTGATGCACTCAAAACAGTCAAAAGTTGCTCTGTTAACAAACTTTGAAGCATTTTGAGCATGTTTTACAAGGGTGAGATAATCTGCTCTCTTGTCATCAGGAAGAAGTGGAGCCATTAACTCCAAATCCCTAGCCACCTCTCTAAGGAACATACCCATATAGAGTATGTAGGAACTGATCCTGGCTGATAACATGGAAGCTTGAAAACGTCGACCAAAGGTGTCAAGGGTTCTCGATTCCCTACCTGGAGAGTTTGAGGAATGTGTCTTAGCACTCTTTATTCAATGCATTGCCGATTTCACCACCATGGAATGGTGTGGTAATTGCGTCTTTTCAAAACCAGGACACTCCGGTACCCGGTACATGGTATCGAGTCGTCGGGTATGTGGAGAGACGGTAAGGGGTGTCTCCCACATACGAAGCATAAGGTTGTGAAGTATGCAATGAATAGGGAGAGTAGCAGCTTCCTTCGGGGCTGTAGGGTATTGAAGGATTTCAAGTTCTTCAGCCCTAGGCTCTTTCTCCAAGGTCACCGTTATAGACAGACCCCGAGCAACTTCGCGAATAAAGTCTTGGAAAGAGATGTCCTCTGGAGGGGACATGTAACGTTGTGGAGTCGGAGATAGGTCTTCCAGGACAGTTCTCATGTCCTGGGTATCGGCTGATTCATTGTCCGACAAATCAGAGTCCGAAGACTCAAAGTATTGACGGGCAGGATGTTCCCACTCTATACGTACTCAATACTGATCAAAACCGGTAGCTGAAGCTGGCGGTGCCGGAGCCTGGGTACCGGAAATGGATTTGAGGGCCAGCATGGGTGGTAGTGTGGTAAGGGGCAAAAATGTTGATGCAGGCTGTGTCGGTACCAGATATGCCTGAGGGATCGACTGTAAAGGCTTTACCGATATGGAGGCTGCCAGTAAGACCGCTAAGCTACGCTCAATATCCAGGATACATTGATCCATGGAGCTTGCCGATGCTTGGGTATCAGTACCGGAACTGCGGGCCAAGATCCCTGAGCATGGCACCAGGAGCTCTCCGGAGGTGGAGGCCTCGGGAGCATCCTGGGACCCCACTAAGGCTTTGGAACCAAGAGCCTCCCGCTGGGGTTGTTTGGCAGGTGTGTCCCCCTCCAGGACAATGCCTGAGGCATCTCAATGCTTAGAAAGAGATCTACCCTTGGAGGGCCAGCCAGTCTTCGAAGAAGACCTAGGTTTCGATACCTGAGATCCTTGTGAGAAAGATGAGGCTGTCAATGATGTCAATGCTAAAGATACTGCATTGGAGGCAAAGAGGGTGCCTAGCTTTGCAAGCTTGGTTCTGTAGGCCTCTTTTTGTCATCTTCCTACAAAGAGGACATTCTGATGGTTGATGGTCCTAAGCAATATTAGGCACCAGTCATGGGTGTCTGTGGCCGAAATGGTACTGCCACATTTAGAATACTTTTTAAAACCACTGGATGGTTTTTCCATTTTGTCTGTGACAAAAGGGGAGACCTAAACCTAAGATGGCATTGATGCGCCTGAAGGAAGAAATAATTCCTTCCTTCACAGAATTTTATTTTATTTCTTTTAGAAAGAAAGCAAGCACCAATGGGGGTCGGTACCAGCGTCGACGGGAAGGCAGACGTGACCACAAAAATAAGAAAGGACACATTTTCTGCGGTGACAGGAATTGCTTCTTGTCGGCTCCGCGGAAAACGAAGAACTGAGGAGGGAGAGCTGGAAAGGCAGGAAGGCAGCTACGCAGGCGCAGTGGGGTGCTCCCAAAAGCTTTCCTATTGGGGAGCATTCCCATGTGGGCTCCATCGGTACCGTTACCCATATGTGAAGACAACATTCCTGCTTGTTCCTGGAGATCCAATATCTTCAATCTTTATAATACACACAAAACGTACAGAATACAAATCATAAATGTGCCCATATGTGAGGACCATAGTTGTGTAGAAGGGATGAGGACAAACAAACAAAACAGTTGTACACTCACTCATGTTACTGCTAAACCCAATAGTTGTCTTGGTTACGTTTAAAAGGTCCTATAAATGAAAGTAGGAATGGAGTGAGTGAATAAAATGTTGTAAAGAAAAAGGAGCACCAACTCGATACTGAGAAACAAAGTTATAATTAAAAGATAGTTAACTTGCCTGTCACCAAACGTGTCAATTCCTGACGCTAGAGATCAAAGAGGCCCTACAGTGCTATTTGTGCGTTATAAAATCAAGAGTCTTTCGCGCCGAGGCAGAGTTCAAAGTGCATCGACCTTTAAGGTGTAACTGGTTTAATTGTAACCCCTGGCTCAAGTAGTCGTCGGAGCACCTTTCAAAATTGGAAACAAAATCAAGAGATTGTGCATGATTACCGCATCTCAGGGATGGTTACATTAGACTACAGTGCATGAAAAACCAAGATCAATGAATTAAGACTCAAAAAGAAGGGGAGGGGAATGATGGCATGTATTTTCGGATTGATATTAGTGTTAAAAAATAAAATGAGTACAATCCAAGACTGCTATATCTCAACAAATGTTAAAGTAGCAAATGATATATAGTGTGCTATTTTGCGAACATCAATAAGAACTGTCTTTTAAGGTCAAAAAAATATAATAAGACACCAATGTTGGCCCCTCACCTAATGGTTAAAATATTGTGAGAGTCAATTCTAACACTAAGTACGATTGGTAAACCACTTATTATGATCAGCTCTCATTAATCAAAGAAACTGTCCAAACTGAAATTCCAGTGCAACTAAACAAAGGGAAGTACTTTGAAAACATAAGATTAAAGATGTGCGTGCAAATCCAGCACCCATTATAATAGAGAGTGTAATGAAAACACTGAGACCAAATGGGTATGAAGTAATAGGATGGGAATCTGTTCTGAACATTCAATGCGGTATGGCAGTGGGCTGATGAGGAAAAACACCAATAGAAAATGAGGTGGAACTCTTCACACTGGTGGAGAGCTACAAAGATATCATAGCAGACTATTATGGAGTGTGTGAAACCGACGGCTATTAGGGTGATCATAAGAACTCCCAAAAGCTTATGGGAGCCACCACAGCCATCCTTGCAGTTGCCAGTTTTTGACTCTCACACTATTTTAACCATCAGGTGAGGGGCCAACATTGGTATCTTATTATTAGTCTACCGTGAATACTAAAGAACCCAATATGTTTATACATAGTTCAGTTTTTACACTGCTGTTTGTACATAGTTATAGTTTTTATTACCCTCTGTTCCAAGTTTAAGTTTCCTGTTATAATGTAAGCACACCAGTGTTTTCTGATTGTGCAGCTTCTGTTAATTGTAAACCGCACTGAAAACAAATAGCGCGGTATATAAAAGATGTTAAATAAATAAATAAATTATATATATTTTTTTATCTTAAAAGACAGTTCTTATTGATGTTGGCAGAATGGCACACTATATACCATTTGCTACTGTAACATTTGTTGAAATATAGTAATCTTGCATTGTATTCATTTTATTTTTTAACACTAATATTAATCCGAAAATACATGACACCGTTCCCCCCCCCCCTCCTTTTTGAGTTTTAATTCATTGATCTTGCTCTTTCACACACTGTAGTCTAATGTAACCATTTCTGAGATGCGGTAATCATGCACAACATATTTTGTTTCCAATTTTGAAAGGTGCTCTGATGACAACTAGTTGAGCTAGGGGTTACAATTAAACCAGTTACACCTTAAAGCGTAATTACTCACCTGTAACAGGTGATCTCTGGGAACAGCAGAAATCAGTCTTCACATACGGGTGACGTCAGCACCGACAGAGCCTGGTGCAGGAACACTCCCCAACATCCTATAGGAAAGCTTTTGGGAGCATTCCTCCACGCATGCATGACTGCCTTCCTGCCTTCGCTCCTGGTCTCCTCAGTCAGATGACAAATTGAGATGAAAAAGACAAATTGGGACAACTTGAAGGGGAGGTGGGTGAGTTGTGAAGACAGATTCCTGCTGTTCCCTGAGATCACCTGTTACAGGTGAGTAACTACACTATCTCCAGGAACAAGCAGGAAGTCAGTCTTCACATATGGGACTCCGTAGCCAATGACTACCGAGCAAGAGAAGAGTCCTGGCGCAACCAGAGATTGCAGCAAGGATCGAACAGACTCAGCTCGTTAGAAGCACTCCTCGCGAGGTAGTCCAGTGGGTGGAGGGCAAGTTGTCTAAATTTGAAAAAGATTACATACAACAGATTGACCATATTGAGCATCACTTCTGAAGTCTTTGTCCAGGCAATTTTGCGCTGCAAAGGTATGAAGTGAAGACCAGGTAGCTGCTTGGCAGATTTCCAAAATAGGGATGGAACGGAGGTTAGTTACAGTGGTAGCCATGGCCCAGATATTACGGGTAGTGACATGGTGCTGAAAAGATAGACCATCTTGCATGTAAGTGAAAGATATGCAGTCTGCTAGCCAGTTAGAAATTGTTCTTTTGGAAACTGGTAGCCCCAGATGACTTGGGTCAAAGAATAGCTGAGAGGATTGCCGATGAGCCTTAGTATGGTCAAGGGAGATGGATAAAGCATAGCTACTCACCTGTAACAGGTGATCTCCAGGAACAGCAGGAATTAAGTCTTCACATATGGGTATTGTCGGTACCGACAGAGCCTGCGCGGGAACGCTCCCCAGCGTCCAATAGGAAAGCTTTTGGGAGCATCCCACTGCACCTGCGTCGCTGCCTTCCCAACTCTCCCTGTTCAGCTAAGTATATAGCTGAGACAAAGGAGAGAAGGAGATAGATAGATAGAGAGAGAGACAACTCCAAGGGAAGGATGGTGGGTTGTGAAGACTTAATTCCTGCTGTTCCCGGAGATCACCTATTACAGGTAAGTACCTACACTATCTCCAGGAACAAGCAGGGATGTAGTCTTCACATATGGGGACTCCCCAGCTGAGAGATGCCAAGAAGATGACCCCAGAAAGCTGCGAAACCCAGGTTGAGATGGGTCATGCTTGCTCCCATGGATCTCTGGCATCGAAAGCCAGGACGGCGGGTAGGAGTTGTTTTAAGTCTGAAAGAGATGCTGGAGAACAGCCTGGCCAAACAAGGCATCCCGACGGGAGTCCTTGTCTAAGCAGTAGTGGGCTGCAAAGGTGTGTACTGAAGCCCAAGTGGCTGCGCTACAAATGTCGTTGATGGACACTGAGCGAAGGTTAGCCATGGAGGCTGCCATTGCTCTCACACTGCGAGCTGTGACATGACCTTCGAGAGAAAGTCCCTTACTCTCGTATGCAAAGGATATGCAATTTGCAATCCATTTAGACAAAGTACGCTTGGAAACTGGTAGTCCAAGATGACTAGAGTCAAAGGTGACAAAAAGTTGTGAAGACTTTCTGTGTTGTTTAGTTCTCTAAAGGTAAAAAGCTAAGGCTCTTTTACAATCTAGAGTGTGAAGATTCCTTTCAGCATTGGAGGCATGAGGCCTAGGGAAGAATACAGGCAGGTAAACCGATTGGTTTAAATGAAAAGGCGAAACAACCTTTGGCATAAAGTGAGGCTGAGTTCTAAGAACTACTTTATCATGGTGGAATCTTGTATAAGGTGGATCAGCCACTAAAGCCTGTAGCTCACTGATGCATCTTGCAGAAGTGAGGGCAATCAGGAAGATCACTTTCCAAGAAAGAATTTTAGAGATGTAGTGGCTAAGGGTTCGAAGGGTGGTTTCATGAGCTGCCCAAGTACAAGATTCAAATCCCATGACACCGGTGGTGGCTTAATGGGAGGTTTCGTTAAGAGTAGACCTCCCATAAACCTTGCTATAAGTGGATGAGAGGAAACAGGTTATCCATCCAAGGGTTTGTGAAAAGCTGCAATGGAACTAAGATGGACTCTTACTGAATTGGTCTTAAGACCAAAGGATGATAAATGGGGGAGATACTCCAGTAACACCTCCACTGGCACTGAAAAGGGATTAAGTTCCTTTTTTAGAACACCAGATAGAGAACCTTTTCCACTTAAAGGCGTAGGCTCGCCTTGTGGAAGGTTTTCTTGAAGCTAAAAGGATATCCTTAACCTGTTGAGAAAGGTTGATATCCTGGAATTCTAGGCTCTCAGCAGCCAGGCCCTGTGGCGTAGAGAATGAGGATTTGGGTGCAAGAGCGTCCCATTCTCTTGGGAAAGAAGATCTGGTGCACATCCCAACTCCAGAGGTCTGGCTTGAGAGACGTAAGAAGCAGAGGATACCACGTTTGTCGTGGCCAGCGTGGGGCTATGAGGATCATATGGCCCCTGTCTCTCTGAAGATTGAACAGAGTTTTGGGAATGAGGGGAATGGGAGGGAAGGCACAGAGGAAGTCCTGACCCCAGTGGAGGTGGAAGGCATCCCTTGCCTGACAGTCCTGAGCCGGAATTCTGGAACAGAACCGGGGAAGTTTGGCATTCTGAGGACTTGCAAAGAGGTCTATATCTGGGGTTCCCCAGATCTGAAAAATGCGAGCAATTTGCTCTGGATGAAGAGACCACTCGTGTGGCAGTAGTACTCGACTGAGTTTGTCTGCCAAGAGATTTTGTGTGCCTGGAAGATACACCGCTAGTAGGTGGATTTGAAGATTCCTCGCAAATGCCCAGAGGCATAGAGCTTCGTTGCACAATGTTTGAGACCCTGTCCCACCCTGCTTGTTCAGATAAAACATGGCTACTTGATTGTCTGTCTGGACCAGAACTGTCTTGTAGCTGAGCTGGGCCTGGAAAACTTGAAGAGCATAGAAGATGGCTCTGAGTTCCTGGAGGTTTATGTGAAGACAAGCCTCTTGTTGGGTCCAGAGACCCTGAGTGGAGAGACTGTCCAAGTGAGCCCCCCAGCCTAACTTGGACGTGTCTGTCGTCAAGGTGGCTTGGTGTAGTGGCTGCTGGAAAGGAGAGCCTATGAGAAAGTTTTCTAGTGATTGCCACCACTATAGGGACGAAATGAGACGTGTCGAGTTTCTGATTTTATCCGTCAGGCGACCCGAGGCCTGTGTTCACTGAGATGATAGGGTCCACTGGGCTGCTCGCATGTGAAGGCGAGCATAGGGAACCACATGGACAGTGGATGCCATATGCCCCAGCAGCTGGAGCATTTCTCGAGCAATTAGCAGAGTTTTCATAGCTGCTTGAGATTCCAGCTGGAGTATTCGAAGACAATGTGGCTGTGGTAAGAAAGCATTTGACTGCCTTGTGTCTAGTCGAGCCCCTATGAACTCTAGAGACTGAGAAAGAGAGAGATGAGATTTTGGAAGGTTTATGACCAGTACCAAGTTGCATTGTAAGGGAGAGAGCGAAGCTGGCTTCTGGAGCTGTTGATGCCCGGATGAGCCAGTCGTCTAAGTAGGAGAAGACAAATATCCCCAGAGTTCTCAGGAATGCTGCTACTACTGCCATGCATTTCATGAAGACTCTTGGGGCAGAAGCCAGTCCGAAGGGAAGAACCCTGTACTGGTAATGTCTTCCTTGAAAAAGGAATCAAAGAAACCTCCTGTGATCTGTATGGATGAGAATATGCGTGTATACATCCTTTAGATCTAGAGAACATAGCCAATCCTGACTCTGAATGTAAGGAAGAAGTGTTCCGAGGGAGATCATCTTGAATTTTTCTCGGAACAGATACCTGTTCAACTCTCTGAGGTCCAGTATGGATCTGTATCCCCCTGTTTTCTTTGGGATAAGGAAATAGGGGGAATATAAACCCATGCCCTGTTGGGATATGGGTACCTCTTCTATTGCTCCTTGAGCAAGTAGTGAGGTGACCTCCTGACACAAGAAAGCGGTGGAAGGGCCCTGAGAATTGAACTGTCTTGTGATGGTAGGAGGGAGCATACTGTGAAAATGGAGTTTGTACCCTTCTCGTACAATGGAAAGAGTCCAGTTTTCTGATGTTATTTGTTGCCATCTTCTGGCAAAATGACAAAGTCTGCTGGGGATGGTGTGAGATTCTGGACCTTTCAGGGGCAGGATGACCAAGTTCTCTAGGAAGGAGTCAAAGCCCCTGAGAAGGCTGAGTCTGCTGAGCTGGTTGAGCTCTGGGGACTCGTGCCTTCCTTTGCTGTCTGGGATGTTGTTGCCCCTTCTGGGGAGCATGAACTGGACAGTGGACAGCCTAGGTGTAAGATGAGTAGAATTTCTTTTTCTTGTTGAAAAAGGGTTTCTTAGTTGTCTTTTTCTTTGCTGGGTTGGCTGTAACCCTTGACAATCTGTTCAAGATGGTATTTTCAGATTCAATCTGATTAGCCTTGTCTTGCCAATCCTTGCCAAATAGATTTTCTCCTGTGCAAGGAATATTCCCTAACTTATCTTGCACCCATTGTTCTAAATCTGATGCCTGAAGCCAGGCAATGCGATGTGCACCGATGGAAATAGTAGATGTTCTGCTAATGCACTCAAAGCAATCAAAGGTTGCACGATTCATGAACTTAGACACATTCTGGGCATGTTTGACCAGATTGAGGAAGTCTGTTCTTTTGTCATCGGGGAGAAGTAGAGCCATGAGCTCTAAATCCCTTGTAATCTTTTAAAGAAACATTCCCATGTAGAGAATGTAAGAACTGATCCTGGCTGAAAGCATCGAGGACTGAAAACATCGACGCCCAAAGGCATCGAGTGTCCTCAATTCTTGGCCTGGAGGATTGGAAGAATGCGTTTTAGCACTCTTGATCCTATGCATCGCTGATTCCACTACCATTGAATGGTGTGGTAGTTGAGTCTTTTGAAAACCAGGGCATTGTGGAACTCGGTACATGGTATCGAGTCTCCAAGAGTGTGGAGACATCGTTAAAGGAGCTTCCCACATTCTTAGCATAAGATCATGCAAGATCCGGTGAATGGGAAGAGTTGCAGCTTCTTTAGGAGCTGCCAGGTATTGAAGAATCTCTAATTCTTCTGCTCTCGGTTCTTTTTCAGGAGTCACCGTGAATGAAAGTCCTTTGGCTACATCACGTATGAAATCCTGAAATGACATATCCTCCGGAGGAGACATCCTCCACTGAGGAGAAAGAGAGGGATCCTCTGGTAGTATCACTCCGGTATTGGAAGAGTCATCAGAGTCATCGGAATCAGAGAACTCGAAGTATCTCCGTGCTGGGTGCTCTTGCATTGCTTGATGCTGGTATCGATCGAAGTCGGCATTGGACTGCCTCGATACCGGTCCCTCACACCCAGTTATTGATTCAAGAGCCAGCATGGGGGGGAAGCACATTGGTTAAAGCAGGCGTGGTTGGTACCGGTACCAGTACCGATGACTGCGGAACCGTCTGAAGCGGTCTTAGCGGTACCAAGGCTGCTAAGAGAGCCACTAGACTGCATTTGATGGCCAGGATGCGCTGATCCATAGCCCCTGCCGATGCCAGGATGTCGGTACTGGTGGAACATGGCACTAGGAGTTCTCCCGATGTGGAAGCTTCAAGAACATCCTGGAGCCCCGTTAATGCTTTGGAGGTCGGGGCCTCCCGCCGGGGCTGTTTTGCCGATATGTTTTCCTCGAGGGCAACGCTAGTATCATCTCGATGCTTTGAAGGAGATCTACCCTTTGAGGACCGGCCAGTCTTGGAAGACCTGGTTTTAGTTACCTGAGATCCATGGGAGGAAGATGAAGCCCTGGAAGACATCGATGCAACGGACATCGCATCTGCAGCAAAGAGGGTGCCGAGTTTTGCAGCTCTGTTCTGCAGGCCTCTCTTGGTCATCTTTCTACAAAGGAGACACTCTGATGGTGAATGGTCATGACCTAAACATTTAAGACAACATTCATGGGTGTCCATAGCAGAAATAGTACCGCTACACGTTGAACATTTTTTGACATCACTAGATGGTTTCTCCATTTTTGAAGAAAAGAGGGCCTAGTGCCCAAAATGGCGCCTGGCACCTAGAGGGGACAGACCCTATAAAAAGAAGAATTCTTTTTTTCTTTTTTAAGGAAAAAAAGTAAGAAAATGAAGAAAAGACCGGTGGTACTGACATAGGCGTCGATGGTGAAGGCAGACGCGACCACAAAAAGAAAATTTTCTGCGGTGACAGGGTTTGCTACCTGTCGGCTCCACGGAAAACGAAAAACCGAAGAGGGAGAGTTGGAAAGGTGGGAAGGCAGCGAAGCAGGTGCAGTGAGATGCTCCCAAAAGCTTTCCTTTTGGATGCTGGGGTGCATTCCCGCGCAGGCTCTGTCGGTACCAACGATAGCCATATGTGAAGACTACATTCCTGCTTGTTCCTGGATATTGCTTTTTTACAATCCAGCGTATGTAGTCTAGCCTCAGCAGGGGAGCTATGAGGTCTTTGAAATAACTTTGGAAGAGAGATGGATTGGTTCGGGTGGAAGGAGATGACGACCTTTGGTAAAGAGTAGTTACTCACCTGTAAAAGGTGTTCTCCAGGAGCAGCAGGAATCAGTCCTCACATATGGGTGTCATCGGCGCCGATGAAGCCCCAGCGGAGCATTTCCCCAGCTTTTCATGAAAGCCTTTGGGAATGCTGGCACGCTTGCGCGGTTCCCTTCCCGCCTAAAGGTGCCATCTTACCTCAGTCAAATGACATAGCTAAGAACAGCACACAAAAATGTAAAACAAACTATGTACAACTGCAACTCCAAGGGGAGGAGGGAGGGTTGTGAGGACGGATTCCTGCTGCTCCTGGAGAACACCTGTTACAGGTGAGTAACTACTCTTTCTCCAGGACCAAGCAGGAAGTCAGTCCTCACATATGGGTGACTCCCTAGCTCTGGGCTACCAGGAACCCAGGCTGAACAAGAGAACTCCCTCTAGTCACAGCATCAAAGAAAGGCTTTTCAAGGACACAACCTCCACCGGTAGCCCAACAGAGGGCAGGAGTTGCCTAAACCTCAAAGAGATTCCGGAGTACTGCTTGGCCAAAAGCACTGTCCCTACGGGACTCCCTCTCAAGACAGTAATGGGCTGCAAAGGTCTGGCTTGGAGACCAAGTTGCAGCCCTGCAGATGTCTACCAAGGGCACAGAGCGGAGATGAGCCACTGAGACAGCCAATGCCCTGACACGATGGGCCGTGACCCTACCCTGCAAAGGAAGGTCAGCCGCCTTGTAAGCCAAGGTGATACAGTCAGCCACCCAGATGGACAAGGTACGCTTTGACACAGCCAACCCCAATTTATTGGGGTCAAAGGAGACGAAGAGCTGAGTAGCCCTTCTATGTCCCTGCGTACGGTCAAGGTAGAAGGATAAGGCCCTCCTACAGTCCAGGGTATGCAGGACTGCTTCAGCCTGGCTAGCATGAGGCCTAGGGAAGAATGTTGGAAGAACCACCTCCTGGTTGAGGTGGAAAGAGGAGACAACCTTGGGGAGGAACTTTGGATGAGTCCTAAGGACTACCCTGTTCCTATAAATCCTGGTGTAAGGTCTATCACAGACCAGGGCCTGAAGCTCACTCACTCGCCTAGCTGAGGTGAGGGCTATCAGGAAGAGAGTCTTCCAAGAAAGGAAGCGTAGAGGGCAAGTAGCCATTGGCTCAAAGGGTGGGCGAGTCAGTTGCTGCAAGACCACATTCAGCTCCCACTCAGGAGCAGGAGGACGGATGGGGGGCTTAAGCAAAAGCAAGCCCCTGAGAAAGCGGGACACCAAGGGGTGACCTGACAGAGAATGTCCCTCCACCAGTGAGTGGTGAGCTGCTAGAGTTGAGAGGTGGACCCGAACAGAATTGGACTTAAGTCCCTGATTTGATAAGTGCAGTAAGTACTGAAGCACTACTGGCACAGTACAGGAGAAAGGATCCTCTGTACGTAGCTGACACCACACAGAAAACCTCTTCCATTTGAGGGCATAGGTTTTCCTAGTTGACTGTTTCCTAGAGGCTAGGACAACCTCCTCAACTTCCTGAGGCAGGCCCCAGGGAGCCAAAACTACCCTTGCAGCCTCCAGGCCATCAAATTGAGAGCTTTGAGATTGGGGTGCAGAAGAGAACCCTGCTCCTGTGAGAGAAGGTCGGGCTGCAATCCCAGAGGTAGTGGGGAATCCACTGCCAGCTGAAGCAGAAGTGGAAACCAAGGCTGCCTTGGCCACCTGGGAGCTACCAGTAGGACCAAGGCCTTGTCCTGAAGAGTCTTGAAAAGAGTTCGGGCCACCAAGGGCGTGGGAGGAAAGGCATACAGGAGGCCCTGAGACCAGGACATCAGAAAAGCATCTGGTGCCATCCTCAAAGGATGCGGTTGCCTGGAGCAGAACTTGGGCAGTTGCTTGTTCAGCGGACTGGCAAAGAGATCTATCCAAGGAAGACCCCACTTCAGGAAGATCTTCTGAACGACTAAAGGATGCAGCTGCCACTTGTGGGGCTGCAGAATTCTGCTCAACCGGTCGGCCAGGCAGTTCTCCTGGCCTGGAAGGTACACCGCTTTGAGAAGCATGTTGTGCTTTAGGGCAAAGGAACAAAGGTCTTGAGTCTCCCAACAAAGGAGCTTTGACCCAGTCCCGCCCTGTTCACATAAAACATGGCTACCTGGTTGTCTGTTTGAATCAAGACTGAGCGGTGAGCTAGAGCCGGAGAAAAAGCCTTGAGAGCTAAGCAGATAGCTCGAAGTTCTAGGAGAATGATCTGTTGGGCTGCCTCCCAGGGAGACCAGAGGCCTTGAGTGCACTTGTCCAGACAATGAGCACCCCAGCCCTGCAGAGAGGCGTCCGTGGTGAGGACCACCGAGTATTCTGGCATTTGGAAGGGCATCCCCTTCAGCAGATTGGGTGGATGTAGCCACCAGCTGAGGGAGGCCAAAAGGGGTCTGGACACCCTTATCCTGTCTCTTAGGCGGCCTGTGGCCTGAGACCACTGATTCCGAAGACACCACTGTGCAGGCCTCATATGGAGCCTGGCATTGGGAGTCACATGCACTGTCGAAGCCATGTGGCCCAGAAGCCTGAGGCAGAGTCTGGCGAAGACCAGGGACCTGTTCAGAAACTGTTTGGCCATGTCCATCAGTCTTTGAGCCCTGTCTTCTGGCAAGAATGCCTTTGCCAGTTGAGAATCCAACCTTGCCCCTATGAACTCCAAGTTCTGGGAGGGGAGCAAAGTGGACTTTGCGAAGTTTATGACAAAGCCCACGTTTTGAAGCAGAGCAATGGTTCTGAGGGTGGCTTGCCTGGCCTCCAGGGACGTCTGACCTCTGATGAGCCAGTCGTCTAGATAGGGGAAGACAAAGATGCCTTGACTTCTTAGGTAGGCTGCTACAACTGCCAGGCACTTGGTAAAGACCCTGGGAGCGGAGGTCAGGCCAAAAGGTAGTACTCTGTACTGATAATGGTTTCCTCCCACAATGAACCTGAGGTACTTTCTGTGGTCTGGATGAATGAGGATGTGAGTATATTGTCATGGGGTAGATCAGGATCTGCCTATGGAAATAGGAAAAACAGAGCTGAGCAGGTCTAAAAGTGACAGCTCAGAGCACATGGATCAGGGTTGCTATGAGCAACCAGCAAAAACAAAAGCACCAGGTATAGGAGCACGCCCTAATAGGGGATTACATCATAGCATATTAGCTGATGAGAGGCAGCTGAGAGCAGGGCAGGCTCAACGGAACACTAGGAGTGACGCAGATAAAACTCACTCAGAGTTTGTCAGTAGGAGAGCTAACCAGGATCCTAGGAGGGCTAACCAGGATTCCAGGAAGAGAGCTGTTTTGGAAACTAAAGGAAAAACTTCACACGGAGGTTCAAGCAGTGTTCCACAGGATATAGCTGAGAGAATACCAGAGGCTTGTTACAGGGTGCTGGGCAGCACTGAACAAGAACCAGGTGGTTGGTGCCACGGAGGTATTCAAACAGGCAGACGGAAGGAACCTGTGAGAGGAAGTCTCCCTGAGAACAGGTACCGGGAGGGCAGTAATTATTATCAAAGGGATACTTACCTGCCCAAAGAGAACTGTACTGTAAAAGGAAGTAGAAGGCTTGCCTGGGGAAAAAGCTACGATAAGTTTCCGTGCTCAGAAAGCTCCGAGGGAACCGAGCCAAAGGACAGGCTAATTCCTTGTAATAGAGGGAACTTTGAAAGGGAGAGTTTCCCATACACACAGCTAGGAGTGTGTGGCCCTCTGGAGGAAAACTCCACTATATACGGTAACCTTCCAATTCACCCTGATAGAGAGGGGGAGAGAAGCCTTTGGAAAGGAGAGGAGGGTTTGTGCAACAATGATATGATTTACAACCATTCTGAAGATAGCTACGGGGAAAACTATGAGGACATGGACTGTGACTTTTGTGGGGAAAGTCCTGAGGAGTTCCAAATGGAGTGTGCACTAATGTTCTCAGATAACATTTCCTCTCTATGCTGATTTGTTTAAAACAGAAATCCGTTGAGTGAAACGGATTGTGAAGAACTCACTTGTGTAAAGTACAAGGACTGTCTTTACCTTTTTGGATTCGCTGAAGATAAGCACCTTTTTGTTACCAGTAGTTCATGTTTCATTTGTACCAGAAAAATATGGTTTATTTCTTTTGATTCTTGTGTGCAAAAGTTCTCCCGGAAGGGAAACAAAATACCTCTTTTGAAAAGCCTGGCTACTCGTTCACAACTACCTTTTTGATTAGCTAGTGGGACTACAGATCCCAGGGGCCATTGTAAAGTCCCGGCTACATTAAGAAGAGGCCCCCACTGAAGCTCCCTAGGCTTCCGCCTATAAGAGTGAGTAGGTGGGTGACAATATGCATCCTTTAGATCTAAGGAGCATAGCCAATCTCCCTGCTGGAGGTAGGGCAGAAGTGTTCCAAGAGTAAGCATCTTGAACTTTTCTTTCTCTAGGAACTTGTTGAGGTTCCTGAGGTCCAGAATGGGTCGAAGGCCACCGGTCCTTTTGGGTACCAGGAAATACCTGGAGTATAATCCGTGACCTTGCAAGTGGGGAGGCACAGGCTCCACGGCCCTGTCCATCAACAGACTTTGGAGCTCTCGAAGGAGAAGGTCTGTGTGCAGGGAAGGCCTCAAGGGCTCCCCTGGGAAGTAAGGAGGAGGCAGTTGATGAAAATGCAGGGCATAGCCCTTTTGGACTATGTCCAGCACCCAACTGTTGGTGGTAATGAGAGGCCACTGGTGGGCAAAGAGTACAAGGCGACCACCTGTGCAGGGCTGGGAAAGCAGGGACGGCGTGGCTATGCTCAAGGAGTCAAAAAACCCCACCCTGCTGAGTGGAAGCAGGGGCAGAAGGCTTGGGGGTTCTCTGCCTACGGGGCTCATTACCCTGGCCCTTGGCTTGCTGACCCTGGGGGGCAGCTTGGGCAGCCTGATACTGAGGGTACTGTTTGTAGGCAGTGCCCTTCCTTGGGTGAAAGGACTTTTTACCCGAGCCCTTCTTTTTATGTGAAGGGGCAGAGGTCTTCCTCGACAGCCTTGTCCGGGTAGGGTGCTCGGTCTCGAGCTGAGCGGCCTTCTCGGTCACGGTTTGCCAAAAAGGTTCTCACCTCGGCAGGGGACATCGACCAACTTGTCCTGAACCCATGGCTCGAGGTCCAATGACTGAAGCCACGCCTGGCGTCGAGCTGCGATGCCGGCAAACGCAACTCGGGCCGAAGCCTCGAAGCCATTGTAGGCGGCACGGGAAATGAACTTTGAGCATTCCCGAATCCCCGAGGACAAGGTCTTAAATCTCTGCAAGGGTTCCCCGGAGAGACCAGCAGAGAATCCGGCCAATTCCTTGGCCAGGTCTCGCAAGTACATGCCCATGTACAGCTGGTAAGACTGGACACGGCAAGCAAGCATAGACCCCTGGAAGCACTTTCTACCGACGCCATCGAGGTTGCGGGCCTCCCTGCCGGGGGCACCGCAGAGTGCATCTTCTGGCTCTTCAGACGATGCATGGCCGATTCCACAACCATGGAATGGTGTGGTAGCTGTGCTTTCTGGAAACCAGGGCTTTTGCGGAGTCGATAGATGGAATCGACTCGCTTGCTCAAAACCGGCGCCGAGGTCAGTGCCTCCCACATCCGGAAGAGGAGCCGTTCCAGCATCAGTAAAGGCCTCCTTCGGAGGAGTAAAGGCCTCCTTCGGAAGAGAGTCGTACTGTAGAGCATCGAGCTCCTCGGCTCGAGGCTCTTCCTCAGGATTGGCAGGGATAGCCAAGGCAGCGGCCATATCCTGGACGAATTCTGAGAACCTAGTGTCCTCCGGAGGGGATCTACTCCGGGGCTCAGACTGCGATGAGTCCGACGGGACGCACCGAGTCTTAGAAGTATCGGGAGACTCCTCGTCCTCCGTCTCCCAGGCGGACTCATCTGAGGAGGAGTCAGGGTCCGACCCCGCGGGGCCCCAACAATCTGCTCTCCAAGGCTGTCATCCTGAGACTCAGCTCGGGAGACGCAGCAGCCACCGACTCGGGCCCTGGCGGCGCCGGGCCCGACGTCGTCTCTCTGGGAGGAGAGTCCACGAGGACTACGGGGCTTAGGGGTCCAGCAGACTCCGGCTCCACGCGAGGAACTTTGGCAGGCTTCTCTTGGTCCACGGGCCCGGGACGGCGGTCAGGGGTCTTAGACCTGGCCCTCAAGAGACCAGGGACCTCCTCCGATGCCGCCCTCGCAAGCCACTTCTTCCTCTTGCATTCCCGGTCGGGGGACCCCCTGTCCGAGGAGCTTCGACGGCACTCGGGATCGGAATCCCGAGATGTCGAGGCCTCAGACGAGGTCCAGGCCCGGCCGGAGGCAGAGTCCGAGAAAAACCTCTCCTTCTGATGCTGTCGACTTTTGAGTGCCTTGGAGGACATCTTCCCACATGGCACACACGACTTGGGGTCGTGGTCAGGGCCGAGGCACCGAAGGCAGCAGTCGTGTGTGTCGGTGAGAGATATAAGTTTCTTACAGCGATCACACTTTTTAAAACCACTGGAAGCCATCGGGGAAAAAAGAGCCCCTGCGAGGTCAAAAGACCGGCCTTCCAGGGAAAAATGAAAAAAGGGCGCGAACGCCAGCCACGAAGGGCAAAAACCGAAAAAGAAATAAGCGGGCTCGATACCGGTGTACCGAACCCGGCGGGAGGGGAACCGGCATCAAACCAGAGAAAAATAGCGAAAAATCGCCGAAGAAAAAATAACTTTTATCTGGGAGAACAGGACACACGTCCGGTGGGCTTCTTGGAAAAAAAAGAGACTGAGGTAAGATGGCACCTTTAGGCGGGAAGGGAACCGCGCATGCGTGCCAGCATTCCCAAAGGCTTTCATGGAAAGCTGGGGAAATGCTCCGCTGGGGCTTCATTGGCGCCAATGACACCCATATGTGAGGACTGACTTCCTGCTTGGTCCTGGAGAAGAAGTTAATATGTTTCCGAAGGACCACCTTGTCATGGTGGAATGTAGTATATAGAGCATAGTCCACCAAAACATGCAGTTCACTGATCCTATGGGAAGAGGTTACTGCAATGAGAAAAAGAACTTTCCATGTTAAAAATGTTAAAGAAGCTGACGCCATGGGTTCAAAAGGACTGCGCATGAGCTGTGCAAGAACAACATTTAAATCCCATGCTGTGGGTGGAGGCAGAGAGGTGGTTTGGTTAGGAGTACACCCCTCATGAATCTAGCCATCAAGAGATGTGTGGAGATAGGCCGGTTTTCCAAAGTACAGTGAGAATCCACAATGGCAGATAAATGTACCCTCACCGAGTTGGTCTTGAGGCCAGAGGAGGATAAGTGGAGCAGGTATGGAAGTAGATCCGCAATTGAACATGTGTAAGGATCTAGTGTTTTTTGTAAACACCAAATGACAAATCTGCGTCACTTGAAAGCTTAAGAACGTCTGGTGGAATCTTTTCTGGAGATAGGAGAACCTGTAAAACCTCCTCTTGGAATCCTAGGTGTGAAAGGACTACCCGCTCAGGAGACAGGTTGTCAAGCGAAGTGTCTTGAGTCTGGGGTGCAGGAGGGTCCCCTGTTCCTGAGAGAGAAGGTTGGGAGAGTAACCGAGGTTGAGAGGAGGTTTCTGAGTTGGTTGAAGAAGCAGAGGAAACCACGGTTGCATGGGCCAGTAAGAGGCAGTGAGGATCATCATTCCCCTATCAGCCCCAAGCTTGAATAGTCTCTTTGCTAGGAGGGAGAAAGGAGGAAAAGCATAAAAAAGAGTCTGTCCCCAATGGAGGAGAAACACATCCGAGCTCTCCCTGCAAGGGGATGGGATCCTCGAGCAGAAACAAGGTAGTTGAGCATCTACAGGAGAAGCAAAGTTGATTATCGGCCTTCCCCAAAGATGGAACAAGTGCTGTGCTACTTGAGGTTCCAGCTGCCACTCGTGTAGTTAGAGGATGCGACTCGATTCGGTTGGCTAAGGAATTCTCTGTTCCTGGAAGGTATATTGCATGGATGTGAATTCCCCGAGAGATTGCCCAGTTCCACAACTGGATGGCCTCTCTGCATAAGGGGAAAGTGCCTGTGCCTCCCTATTTGTTTATATAAAACTTGGCAACCAGGTTGTCCATCTGGATGAGGACTAAGCGGTCCCTGAGTTGGGCAGAGAAGACTCGAATGGCATTGAAGATTGCTCTTAGTTCGAGGACATTGATGTGTAGGAGATTCTCTTGAGTAGCCCATAGACTGTGGGTCATATGATCCTTCAGGTGAACCCCACAACCTAGCTTTAATGCATTGGTCAACAGGATACACTGTGGTACAGATCTTTGAAAAGGTAATCCTACGAGGAGGTTGTGCAGTTTGCACCACCACTGAAGGGCTGACCTCATCTGAGGAGTGATGATGATGGAGTCTGAGAGGTGGTCTGTGGGCTGCTTCCACTGCTGTGAGAGAGGCCATTGTGCTAGTCTCATGTTTAGAAAGGCGTGGAACTGTGGAGGCCATGTGGCCTAGAAAGCTTAGGAATGTTCTGAAACTTATTAATGCTTCTTGTTGGACTTGTGAGACCAAGATTATTAGTTTGGTACATCTGTCATCTGCAGAAAAGCTCAGACTTGGAGCATGTTTATACGAGCTCCTATGAACTCTAGATTTTGAGTTGGAGTGAGGTGTGATTTTCGATAATTTATGACAAACCCTAACTCCTGTAAGACGTGGAAGGTCTTTTTGAGGGCAGCAATGACTGCCAGTGCAGTATCTGCCCTTAGCAACTAATCTTTTAAGTAGGGGAACAGAAGGATCCCCAAAGGTCGAAGGTAGGTTGCCACCACAGCCAGATACTTTGTGAACATTCTGGGTTTTGAGGCTAAACTGAAGGGAAGGACTAGATATTGGTAATGATTGTTCCAGAAAACAAATCTGAGGAACTTTCTGTAATCTGGGTGGATGAGGATGTGTGTATAAGCATCCTTTAGGTCTAAGGAGCAAAGTCAATCGTTTGGTTGAATGTAAGGACGAAGGGTACCCAAAGAAATCATTTTGAATTTTTCCTTGACCAGGAATTTGTTGAGATTTCGGAGATCTAGTATAAGCCTGTGGCCTCCCCGTCTTCCTTGTGATAAGAAAATATCGGGAGTAGAACCCTAGGCCTTGTTGAGAGAGAGGTACTTCCTCTATTGCCTCCTGAAGTAATAGAGAGAGTAGATCTCCTGTTGTAACAAGGTGCTTTGATGGAGATCTAAGGAGGGTTGGCCTACAAAATGAATGGGTGGAAGATCTCTGAATTTCAACTGCAGATCCTGGGTTACTAGATGTAAGGTCTAGGGTTCTGAGGTGATGTTGCTCCAGTGGTGTGTGAAATGCACTAGTCTCTCTGGGATTCTGGGAGGATTGGCCATGCTCCCTAGAAAGGAGTCAAAAACTCTGAGATGGTTGAGCAGGAGGAGCAGGTTGTGGCTTGGTAACCTTGGGTTTCCTGGGTTGTTTTTGTCCTGTTGCCTCTGTTGTTGTGGAGCAGAATAGATGAATAGGAATGATAGGGTGGATTGTAATGTTTCTTCTTTGGGAAGAAGGGTTTCTTGGTGGCAGTCTTCTTTTTAGAAGGATCTGCAGTCCTTCTAGAAAGCCTCTTCATGGTGAGGTCATCCGTCTATCTCACCTGCCTTTTCCCTCCACCTCTGGCCAAAAAGGTTCTCACCATTGCATGGAATGTTAATTAACTTATCTTGTACCCACTGTTCCAAGTCAGATGCCTGAAGCCAGGTTGTTCGTCTAGCTCCAATGTAGGCTGCAACCGTCCTATTGTTGACCTCAAAGGCATCAAAGGCTGCCCTTATTAGAAATTTTGAAGTGTTCTGCGCATGTGTGACTAAAATCTGATGAGCTGCCTGTTTCTCAGGAGGCAGCAAGATGGTAAATTCTGCTAGGTCCCCCGAGACATCCCTAAGGAACATGCCCATCTATAGCATGTAAGAATCTATTCTGGAAGCTAACATTGTTGCCTGGAAGGCCTTTCTCCCAAACGCATCGAAGGTTCTGGCCTCCCTTCCAGAAGGAACCGAGGAGTGTTTCTTTTGACTTTTAATTCTTCTCATGGCAGACTCAACTATAATAGAGCGATGAGGGAGTTAAGGTTTTTGAAACCCTGGAGAAGGAGGGACTCTTAGAGACTGCAGGAGTTGACATGGGAGATCCCCACATTCAAGCCATCAAGTTTCTCAAGATGCTATGCACCGGGAGGGATGCCGCCTCCTTCGGTGCCGATGGATACCGGAGAATGTGCAGCTCCTCCACTTTTGGTTCTGTCTCCCTAGCCACTGATATCTCCAGGGCAGCCGCCATGTCCTTAATAAAATCTTGAAAGGACATGTTGGGGCGAAGACCTTCAATGCTCATAGGGAGGCGATGGATCTGATGGCACATCCCTGATGAAATCAGAATTGAAATTGATGCATTCGGAGTCAGAGGCCTCCGGCACAGAATCAGAGTCCAGAAGGAAATCAAATAATCCTTATGAGGCCCCCTATAACTCCAGTGTTCGGCGTGTTTAGATGTCGAAGGTATCGAGAAAGGCAGTACCGGAGACCTCAGTACTAGTTGCTCGATGGCCCGATGTGATGTAGGTGATGTCTGCGGAAGAGTATCGAGAGGGTTCTCCATGGCCACCGATGGTGCTGGAACTGGTGCCAATTGTGACACCTCTGATGTCAACGGTGTCACTACTGCCAGGAGCACAGTGATGCTCTTTTCAATGGCGATGACCCGGTCATCAAGCGTTGGTACTAGGGAAAGAGTGGCTCCGGACACAATTGTGTGGGCCACAACTCTTGACGTCGGTATCGGGGGCTCTGCTGAGGATTGTACCTCAGGGGTATCCCCGAGCCCCTTTATGGCTATGGAGGGTGAGGCCTACCGCCGGGGCTCATTTGCTGGCTGGTCTGCATCAGAGTGAGAGGAGTGTCGGTGACGATGCTCGGTATCTGATGCTGATGCCGATCTTGAGGTCCATGATCTCGATGCTATCGATGTCTTTTTCTTCTTTTGCACTGGAGACTCAGAACGATGCTTGTCCTTTTGACTAAGTGGAGATCTAGAGGTATGGGAGAATTTATATGGAGTCAACACCTTCTAGGAGTGCACCGAAGGAGCTGAGTCTGTTGGAACCAGCTTAGCCTTCTGTTTACCCCGGTTCTTCCTACCTCTGGCAGTCATGTGGAGACAGGAGGGACAGGAATCTACATCATGGTCTGGGCCTAAACACTTGAGTCACCAGCTATGCTCATCAGTGATGGAAATGGTACTAGCACACTTCGAGCATTTTTAAAAAACCACTGCAAGGTTTTTCCATTTCTTGAAAAAGGACTGAGGCAAAGGCAAATTGCGCGATGGTGTACGGTAAAGCCAGAGGCCTTAAGTCTGACAAGATACGAGAAAAAATGAAAGAAAAAATTATATAAAATAAGAAAAGAAAAATGGGAATGGGAGTAGAATAGATGGGAAGTTGAGTCGGCAACAGGAAGGCAAAAAAGTAAAGTACTCGACAGTACCATGTTAGCCACTGATGTTATGTGTAAATATATTTATTTGCAATAACAAGCCAAACCATAAACAGAACTTTCCCATTTTACATACAATCGAGATATCCTTGGCCAAAACTTATAAATTCTAATTACAACATGGCTTCAATTTCTATTCCAGAACTTCCTCTATTGTCCTCCTTACATATACATTCAAAAATAATAATGGTTAAAGAGAACATTTTGGAGGAGTCAGGACCTCGCATCGCCTAAGGGCATGAGTGCTAGACTTTCACATTCTGAATCTTTATTTTATTCCCCCCCACCTCCTCTCTACCCTCCGCCCAACCTCTTTATCTCTTCTCCCCTCCCCTGTGCCTCAATTGAACTACTCGTCATCTGACCAGCAGCCCACAGGTATTCCTTACCGCTCAGCCACTGTTCACCCGACCCAGGCTCTCTCGTCCCTCTTTCCCCCCTTCCCCCCCCATTATTCCCCATCCTGGGGGCCACCATAAATTGTTCCAACACCAACCAATCCTGATCTGCCCTGTAGGAACAAGGCCGAGGCTCCATTCTCCAGGGCTCATATTGTTAGCACATCATTACGTTGCTTGGGGGATAGGTGATCTAAGTATGAAGAACATACCGTAAGGAAAAGTTCCTTTCTCTTCACGGTCCTTTAAAATGCCAATTCTTCCCATAAGACTAAATTTGTGTAGGGCACTCTGCCATTCCCAATATCCAAGGACCTCGGGATCCCACCACTGACAGAGTAAGCATAGTTACTCACCTGTATCAGGTGATCTCCGGAAACAGCAGGAATTTAGTCTTCACATATGGGTATCGTCGGTACCGACGGAGCCTGTGCGGGAACGCTCCCCAGCGTCCAATTAGAAAGCTTTTGGGAGCATCCCACAGCACCTGCGTGCTGCCTTCCCGCCTTTCCCAACTGCCTCTCTCCAGTTGAGTTTAAAGCTGAGACAAAGAGAGAAAGAGGGAAAGAAAAGAGAGATACAACTCCTTGGGGAGGTGGGTGGGTTGTGAAGACTAATTCCTGCTGTTCCCGGAGATCACCTGTTACAGGTGAGTAACTATGCTATCTCAAGGAACAAGCAGGAATGTAGTCTTCACATATTTTATTTATTTATTTATTTGCAGTCTCTTTTATACCGCGCTATTCGACATCAGTGCGGTTTACAATGAACATAAGAGTTGCACATCTCAATTTCGTGATTTGTGCTTACAGTGAAACAGGTATAATAACTTGGGTATACATTAAACAGGAAAATTAAACTTGGGTATGCATTAAGCAGGTATAACAGGTAAAATAGGGTATAAATAACCAGTCCCTTAACAAGGAGACACGATGAATAAATACAGTCTACTTTAGATGCTAGGGAGAGACCCCAGATGTTGTGTGCCCTTGTGACAGGGCTCCACTTCCCCCCATGAATCTCTGGCATCCAATAAGGGATGGCGGGTAGGAGTTGACTAGGTATGGAACAGGTGTTGGAGAACAGCCTGACCAAACAAGGCATCCCGGCGGGAGTCCTTGTCCAAGCAGTAATGGGCTGTGAAGGTATGAACCGAGGCCCAAGTGGCTTCTCGACAGATGTCGTCGATAGACACAGAGTGTAGATGGGCCATTGAAGCTGCCATGGCCCTCACATTGTGAGCTGTGACATGGCCCTCCAGAGGAAGGTTCTTACTCTGATAGGCAAAAGAAATACACTGTGCTATCCAGTTGGACAGTGTTCTCTTGGAGACTGGAAGTCCCAAATGAGAAGGATCAAAAGCAACAAAGAGTTGAGAGGACTTTCTATGTTGCTGTGTTCTTTGCAAGTAAAAGGCTAAAGCTCTTTTACAGTCCGAAGTATGAAGATTCCTTTCTGTATTTGATGCATGAGGTCTTGGAAAGAACACAGGCAGGTAGACTGCTTGATTAAGATGAAAAGGCGAGACCACCTTTGGCATAAAGTGTGGATGAGTCCTAAGGACTACCTTGTTATGATGAAATCTTGTATAAGGTGCATCAGCTACTAGTGCTTGCAACTCACTGATGCGGCGTGCTGATGTGATTGCAATGAGAAAGATAACTTTCTAAGAAAGGAATTTCAACAAGGTAGTAGCTAAAGGTTCGAAAGGTGGCTTCATGAGCTGACCAAGAACCGGGTTTAAGTCCCATGCCACCGGTGGTGGCCTAATGGGAGGCTTAGTTAGAAGAAGGCCTCTCATAAATCTTGCTATAAGAGGATGGGAGGAGATAGGTTGTTCATTTAGAGGCTTGAGAGAAGCTGCAATAGCACTCAAATGGACTCTTACCGAGTTAGTTTTAAGTCCTGCATTGGATAAATGAAGGAGATACTCTAGTAATGATTCCAGAGGTATCGCAAGGGGGTTAAGACCCTTCTGGGAACACCATATGGTAAACCTCTTCCACTTAAAAGCATAAGAGTGTCTTGTGGAAGGCTTCCTGGAAGCATAAAGGACATCCTTTACTTGCTGAGGGAGGTTAAGATCAAGAAGATCTAGGCCTTCAGCAACCAAGCTCTGAGATGCAGAGACTGGGGAATGGGATGCCATAACATTCCGTCGTCCTGAGACAGGAGATCTGGAGCAGATCCTAACTCCAGGGATGGGGCTTGAGAGAGATGTAGAAGCAGAGGGTACCACGATTGCTATTGCCAATGTGGAGCTATGAGAATCATACGCCCTCTGTCTCTCTGAAGCTTGAACAGGGTTTTGGGAATTAGGGGAATGGGTGGAAAGGCATAAAGGAAGTCTTGACCCCAGTGAAGGAGGAAAGCATCCCTGGCCTGAGATCCCTGAGCCGGAATTCTGGAACAGAACCGGGGAAGTTTGGCATTCAACGGACTTGCAAAGAGGTCTATGTCTGGGGTACCCCAAATTTGAAAAATCTTGGCCACCTGATCTGCATGTAGAGACCATTCGTGTGGAAGCAGAACACGAATGAGTCTGTCTGCCCAAGAGTTTTGTATGCCTGGAAGATACACTGCCAGGAGATTAAACTGATGCTCTCTGGCGAGGGCCCATAGTCGCAAAGCTTTGTTGCAAAGTGACGAGAGCCTGTTCCCCCCTGCTTGTTCACATTTTAATTTTAATTAGCGAGTTTTTATATACCGCACCTTCCATTGATCAGCTGCGGTTTACATGGAAAGCACAGTTACTTACCTGTAACAGGTGATCTCTGGGAACAGCAGGAATTAGTCCTCACATATGGGTACGTCGGTACCGACGGAGCCCGTGCGGGAAAGCTCCCCAGCTTCTTAGAATAGAAGCTTTTGGGACCTCCCACTGCACATGCGCACTGCCTTCCCGCCTTCCTGAACAGCTCTCCTCAGTTTCGAGTTTATAGCTGAGTCAACAGAGAGAGGACAGGAAGATAGATAGATAAAAGATACAACTCCTAGGGGAGGTGGGTGGGTTGTGAGGACTAATTCCTGCTGTTCCCAGAGATCACCTGTTACAGGTAAGTAACTGTGCTATCTCCAGGAACAAGCAGGAATAAGTCCTCACATATGGGGACTCCCTAGCTTAGATGCATGGGATCCCCTGTAAAGGTTCGCCATCTTCGTATGGATCTCAGGCATCCATTCTGGGAAGGTGGGCAGGAGTTGTTTAGGAATGGAACAGGTGCTTGAGGACAGCCTGGCCAAACAAGGCATCCCGGCGGGAGTCCTTGTCCAAACAGTAATGGGCTGTGAAGGTATGAACCGAGGCCCAGGTAGCGGCTCGACAGATCTGATCTATGGAAACAGAGTGCAGATGAGCCATAGAAGTTGCCATGGCCCTCACATTGTGAGCAGTGACATGGCCTTCCAGAGAAATGTTTTTGCTCTGGTAAGCAAAAGAAATACACTGAGCAATCCAATTGGAAAGTGTACGCTTGGAGACTGGAAGTCCCAAATGGGAAGGATCAAAGGCCACAAAAAGTTGAGAAGACTTTCGATGTGGCTGAGTCCTATTAAGGTAAAAAGCGAGAGCTCTTTTACAATCTAGAGTATGAAGGTTCCTCTCTGCATTGGATGCATGAGGAGCTGGAAAAAAGACAGGTAGATATACCTCTTGATTAAGATGAAAAGGCGAGACCACTTTAGGCATAAAGTGGGGATTCGTCCTAAGGACCACCTTATCATGATGAAATCTTGTGTAAGGTGGATTAGCCACTAAAGCCTGCAGCTCACTGATGCGGCGAGCCGAAGTGACTGCAATGAGGAAGATGACCTTCCAGGAAAGAAATTTCAAGGAGGTGGAAAACATTGGCTCAAAAGGTGGCTTCATAAGTTGACCGAGCACTAGATTCAAATCCCATGCGACCGGGGGTGGTCTGATGGGAGGTTTAGTGAGAGTCAGGCCTCTCATGAATCTTGCAACAAGAGGATGAGAGGAGATAGGTTGTCCATTTATATGTTTCAAGGATGCTGCAATAGCACTTAAATGGACTCTTACCGAATTCGTCTTGAGGCCTGCATTGGAGAGATGCAGGAGATAATCAAGAAGAGAATTCAAAGGAAGTGCCAGAGGGTCAAGACCCTGCTGAGCACACCAAATGGAAAAACGTTTCCATTTGAAAGCATAGGAACGCCTGGTAGAGGGTTTCCTAGAGGCAGAAAGGATATCTTTCACTGGTTGGGAAAGATGAAAGTCTTGAAGGTTTAAGCCTTCAGTAACCAAGCACTGAGGTGAAGGGATTTGGGGTTTGGGTGCCACAAGGTCCCCTCCTCCTGAGACAGGAGGTCTGGCGCAGCTCCCAGATCCAAGTAGGATCCCTGGGAGAGCTGTAGAAGTAGAGGGAACCACACTTGGCGTGGCCAGCGTGGAGCTATGAGGATCATAGTTCCATGATCCCTCTGGAGTTTGAACAGAGTCTTGGGAATCAAAGGAATGGGTGGAAAGGCATATAGGAATGCCTGATTCCAATTCAGGAGAAAGGCGTCCGTAGCCTGAGCTCCCTGACACGGAGTTCTGGAACAGAACCGGGGAAGTTTGGCATTCCACGGACTTGCAAAGAGGTCTATGTCCGGGGTCCCCCATTCCTGAAAGATTCGGTTTATTTGGTCCAAATGTAGGGACCATTCGTGTGGCAGCAGAACTCGACTGAGCCTGTCTGCCCGAGAGTTTTGAACTCCTGGGAGATACACTGCTAGCAGGTGAATCTGATGCTCTCTGGCGAAGGCCCATAGTCTTAGAGCTTCGTTGCAAAGCGACAGAGAGCCCGTCCCTCCTTGTTTGTTTATGTAAAACATGGCCACCTGATTGTCCGTCTGAACTAGGACAGTGAGGTTGGCTAGGAGGGAGTGGAAGACCTTGAGGGCAAGGTAAATTGCTCGCAGTTCCAGAAGATTGATATGAAGGGTGGTCTCCTGTAGAGACCAAGTGCCCTGAGTGGAGAGAGTTTGCAGATGGGCTCCCCACCCTGTTTGGGAGGCATCTGTTGTGAGGGTTGCTTGGGGTAGCAATGGTTGAAATGGAGCCCCCAACAACAGATTCTTGGTGGAAGTCCACCAGTGGAGGGACCAAAACAGACGATCGGAGGTTTGTATTTGGTCTGAGAGCGCTCCTGACGCCTGAGTCCACTGAGTGGCCAGGGTCCATTGAGCTGCTCTCATATGAAGACGAGCATAGGGCACCACATGCACTGTGGAGGCCATATGACCCAGTAGGCGTAGCATTTCCCTGGCTGTCAAGTGAGTGCTGGACTGAGCTTGGGAGGCCAAACTCAGGAGGCGCTGGCCTCGAACATGTGGAAGGTAGGCCCTTGCAGTGATGGTGTCCAACTGGGCCCCTATGAATTCTAGAGATTGAGTAGGGATGAGTTGGGACTTGGGAAGGTTTACTACCAGTCCCAGATACTGCAAAAGGCTCCTTGTGTGGTCCAGGGAAATCTGGGCCTGTGACTGAGTTGGAGCTCGGATGAGCCAGTCGTCCAGATATGGGAAGACAAAGATTCCCATGCCTCTTAGAAATGCGGCTACGACTGCCATGCATTTTGTGAATACTCTTGGAGCAGAGGCTAGACCGAAGGGGAGTACTCTGTATTGGAAATGTTTTCCCTGAAACAGAAAGCGAAGATACTTTCTGTGGGATGGATGGATGAGTATATGTGTATACGCATCCTGTAGGTCTAGAGAACAAAGCCAGTCCTGACCCTGGAGGTAAGGAAGGAGAATGCCGAGAGACAGCATTTTGAATTTCTCCTTGAAGAGAAATTTGTTCAATTCTCTCAGATCTAGGATTGGTCTGAATCCCCCTGTCTTCTTTGGAATGAGAAAATAAGGGGAGTAGAAACCGGACCCTTGTTGAGGAAGAGGAACCTCTTCTATGGCCCCTTGGGCAAGAAGAGAGGAAACCTCTTGACCCAACAGGGTTAGGAGAGATGGGGGAGAATTGAATGGTCTCACCATATGATGGGGAGGAAGGCTGGAGAAATGAAGTTTGTAACCCTCTCGAATGATAGAGAGGGTCCATTGTTCTGTTGTGATTTGTTCCCATCTGGGAGCAAAGTGAACCAACCTTCCGGGTATGGTGAGAGGTTCTGGTTGTGTTAGAACCAGAAGTGGCAAGTTCCCTAGGAGCAAGTCAAAACCCCTGAGGGGTTGGAGCCTGCTGAGCTACAGTAGCTGCTGCAGGCTTAGCTCGTGCTTGTTTGGATTGCTGACGCTTAGCAGTATAGCGCGGTTGAGAAGACTGCTGGCCAGTATTTGAAGCAACTCTGGCCTTCTTATAGTAAGGCCTTTTAAAAGACTTTTTCTTAGTAGGAATTGAAGTGGACTTTGAAAGTCTTTCCAAGGTGGCATTTTCAGCATCCATCTGGGTGGCTTTGATTTGCCACTCTTCCCCAAATAAGTTCTCACCTGTACAGGGCAGATTCCGTAAGCCATCTAGAACCCAAGGTTCCAGATCAGAGGCCTGGAGCCAAGCAAGACGTCGGGCTGCAATAGCAATGCCCGAAGCCCTACTGGCTCCCTCAAAGGAATCATATGCTGCCCTATTAGAGAACTTAGAAACCTCTAAGAGTTGTTTCACTAGGGAAAGGAATCCCTGCTTTTTATCCTCAGGGATAAAGGGGGCAAAATGCCGCACCTTTTTGGCAAGTTCCTCCAGGAACATGCCCATATAGAGACTGTAGGAATTAATCCTGGCTATAAGCATACTAGCCTGGAAAATTTTCCTACCAAAAGAGTCCAAAGTCTTACATTCCCGTCCTGGAGGGGTGGAAGAGTGCCTTTTGGTACTCCTAATCTTCTTCATTGCAGACTTCACCACAATAGAGTGGTGGGGCAATTGAGTCTTTTGGAAACCAGGAGAAGGAGGGACCCTATACATGGTGTCCAACCTACGGGAATAAGGAGACAAAGTCAAAGGATTTTCCCAGAAATCCATCAGTTGTTCTTGAAGGATTTCATGGATAGGCAGGGTAACTGCCTCCTTAGGGGCCTTTGAGTATCCCAAAATATCCAGTTTTTTGGATCTGGGTTCCTTTTCAGAGGATGTGGTAATAGAAAGGGCTGTAGCCATATCTAAAACAAAGTCCTGGAAGGACAAATCCTCTGGAGGGGACATTCTCCTTTTAGGAGAAGAGGGCTCCTCAGGTAAGTTGAGTGAAAACTCAGCAGAATCATCAGAGGAGTGAAAATCCTCAGAGGAATCGGTGCTTTCCTCTAACGCACGATACGCGTACCGATCGGTATCGATATCGGGCGTATCGGGTATGGAACCGGTATGGAGCGAAAGCCCATACGGTACCGACTTGCGTTTAGAGGTGGACGGCCTCGATACCGGCATGGCGGACGATACCGGTATCGGGCCCGGAAACCGCTGAAAGCGGAACCGATGGCGTTGCAGCTTTAATGAAAGCCATGACGGCCTGCTGCATGGACTGTACAGTATCGCCCATGGACGCCATAGCTGCCTGGATGTCGGTACCGGAGTGACCCGGTACCCCAGAGCAGGCTAACAGGTGATCTGTCGAGGCCGTAGCATCGATATCAACCTGAGACCCCTGAATTGGCGTTTTTGGAAGTTGGACTTCCCGCCGGGGTTGTTTGGCTGGGGCAGGGTCCTCAAGTTCTAAGCTAAGAGCCTCTCGATGCTTTGAAGGAGATTTGCTCTTTGAGGACTTGCCCACAGAAGGTTTGGTTACCTGAGATCCATCCGGAGAAGAAGACCTGGATGACTGTGATGCTGTATTCTCTGAAGCAAACAGCACATGGAATTTGTTGGCCCGGTTCTGCAGCCCACGTTTAGACATGTGGGAGCAAGATGGGCAGTCCGGTATGGAATGGTCAGGCCCCAAACATTTCAGACACCAGTCATGGGTGTCTGTGACTGAAATAACAGCATTACATTTGGTACACTTCTTAAATCCAGGGGCTGGCTTCTCCATGAGGAGAAATTGAGTAGGCCGAGAGGCCTCTCTGAAGTGACCAAAAAGCTAAAAAATAAAAAAAAAAGAATTATAATTTTTTAAAGAAAGAAAGAAAAGACCGGCGATACCGGTATCGGTATGGGGAAGGCAGGTACGCGGTCTAAAGAAACAAATAAAATAACAATTTCTTCAGCGGTGACAGGAACACGACCTGCTGGCTCCGCGGAAAAAGAGAAACTGAGGAGAGCTGTTCAGGAAGGCGGGAAGGCAGTGCGCATGTGCAGTGGGAGGTCCCAAAAGCTTCTATTCTAAGAAGCTGGGGAGCTTTCCCGCACGGGCTCCGTCGGTACCGACGTACCCATATGTGAGGACTTATTCCTGCTTGTTCCTGGAGATCAACAGTAAACAAGGCAATGCTGTTTTTACAGATAACAATGTGAAACTACAAGAAATTCAATCTTACAATTAACTGTTGTAAACTATATACAAAGAACCGGATTATAACTATGTACAAGGTATGTATGTTTTCAAAAACATCGGTTTGGGGTTTTTTCACATAGAACATCGCTACCTGATTGTCCGTATGAATAACGACTGTCTTGTAGCTGAGCAGGGTATGGAACACTCGAAGAGCAAGGAAGATTGCCCTGAGCTCCAAGAGACTGATATGTAGATGAGTCTCCTGTGGAGTCCAGGTGCCTTGGGTGGAGAGGTCTTGTAGATGAGCTCCCCAACCCATTGGTGAAGCATCTGTTGTAAGAGTTGCCTGGGGTGAAGGTTGTTGAAATGGGGACCCCAGCAACAGGTTTTGAGTGGACTGCCACCAATGGAGGGACAAAATAAGGCGATTTCTGTTTGCTATTTTGTCTGACAGGCACCCTGATGCCTGGGTCCATTGGGTGGATAAAGTCCACTGGGCTGCTCTCATATGGAGGCGAGCATAAGGAACCACATGCACTGTGGGTGCCATGTGACCTAGTAGTTGTAGCATTTCTCGGGCAGTGAGAAAAGGTTTTAGAACTGCTTGAGAAGCTAACTGCACCATACCAAGGCAACGGGCCTGGGGGAGATAGGCCCTTGCCTTTTTGGTATCCAGCAAAGCTCCTATGAATTCTAGAGACTGAGTGGGAGTTAGACTGGATTTTGGGATGTTTCTGACTAGACGCAAATACTGAAGGATACGCATTGTGCAAGATAGAGAAGCTCTGGCCTCTGGCTCTGATGGGGCTCGAATGAGCCAGTCGTCTAAGTAGGGGAAGACGAGTATGCCTAGAGTGCGGAGAAATGCTGCTACCACAGCCATGCATTTCATGAACACTCTTGGAGCTGAGGCCAGGCCAAAGGGAAGCACCCTGTATTGGTAGTGCTTTCCTTGAAAAAGGAACCGAAGGACCTTTGTGAGTTGGATGGATGAGAACATGGGTGTACGCATCCTTGAGATCTAGAGAACAAAGCCAATCCTGACTCTGAAGGTATGGCAGCAGAGTTCCTAGAGAAATCATCTTGAATTTCTCTTTGAACAGGAATTTGTTCAATTCTCTGAGGTCCAAGATAGGTCTGTATCCCCCTGTTTTCTTTGGGATAAGGAAATAGGGGGAGTAAAACCCTGTACCCTGTTGATGAATGGGTACTTCTTCTATTGCCCCTTGGGCAAGAAGTATGGTGACCTCTTGATCTAACAGGCTGATGAGAGAGGTCTGAGAATTGAACTGTTTTACTACTGTGGGAGGGGGCATGCTCAAGAAATGAAGCTTGTACCCCTCTTCTATGATGGAGAGTGTCCAATGCTCTGCTGTTATCTGCCCCCATCTTGGGGCAAAGTAACATAACCTTCCTGGAATGGTGGAAGGCTCTGGTCCATTTAGAGCCAGGAAGGCTAAGTTCTCTAGATGCAAGTCAAAGGCCTTGAGGAGGCTGAGACTGCTGGGGCGGTTGAGGCTTAGCAGTCTTTGCTTTCCTTTGCTTGGATGGTTGCTGACCCTTCCGGACAGGTTGACCTGCAGAGTGTCCCTGCTGGGAATAAGCAGGATAAAACCTCTTCTTTTTGGAAAAGAATGGTTTCTTGAAAGATTTCTTTCTTGCAGGATCAGCTGTGCCCTTGGATAATCTGTCCAAGGTGGAGTTGTCAGCATCCAACTCATTGGCCTTTTCCTGCCAATCTTTGCCAAACAGGTTCTCACCAGTACAAGGAATATTGCCCAATTTGTCTTGTACCCAGAGCTCCAAATCAGATGCCTGGAGCCAGGCAATTCTACGTGCAACTATGGCAATGGCAGAGGTTCTGCTTATGCACTCAAAACAGTCAAAAGCTGCACGGTTGACAAATTTGGAAACATCCTGGGCATGTTTGACCAGTGTGAGAAAATCCTGTCTCCTATCCTCAGGAAGAAGAGGACTCAAAACCTCTAAATCTCCTGTGATTTCCTTCAAGAACATTCCCATATATAAAATATAGGAACTGATCCTGGCAGAAAGCATGGAAGATTGGAAGGTATGACGTCCAAAAGCATCCAAAGTTCTGCCCTCATGTCCTGGGGGATTAGAGGCATACCTCTTTGCACTCCTGATCCTTCTCATAGCTGACTCCACTACGATAGAGTGGTGAGGGAGCTGAGTTTTCTGGAAACCAGGACAAGGAGGGACTCGATACATAGTGTCAAGTCTGCGAGAATGAGGAGAGGTGGTAAGAGGGGTCTCCCACATTCTGAGCATGAGATCATGCAAGATCTCATGGATGGGCAAAGTAGCTGCCTCCTTAGGAGCTTTGGGATATTGTAAAATTTCCAGCTCCTTTGCTCTGGGCTCTGTTTCAGGAGCCGCAGTAATGGAGAGACCCCGAGCCACCTCCCTGATGAAATCCTGGAAGGAGATATCCTCTGGAGGAGACATCCTGCGTTTAGGAGAGGAGGGCTCCTCTGGAAGAAGTGCCCCCGCATCGACAGAACTGTCAGAATCCTCAGATTCCTCTGAGGACTCGAAGTACCTTCTGTCCGGATGCTCTTGTAGAGCCCGATACCCATATCGACCGAAGTCAGTACCGGGGGGAATCGGTACCGGAGGGCATCGGGTGACTAGGTGCCGGTAATGCAGACACCGATGTCGATGCTATCGGTACCGGCTGAACTGTCTGACGCGGTTCTGAGGGTGTCGATGCCGCAAGGAGAGCCGCCAGACTGCGTTCAATAGCCAGGAACCTCTGGTCTATCGACGCTGCCGATGCCTGGATGTCGGTACCGGAGAAGACAGCCGGTACCCCAGAGCATGGCACCAGTAGTTCTGCCGAGGTCGAGGCCTCAAGAACATCCTGGAGCCCCGATAATGCTTTGGAAGCCGAAGCCTCCTGCCAGGGCAATTTTGCCGGTGCAGAATCCTCAAGGGCAACGCCAGAGGCATCTCGGTGCTTGGACGGAGATCTACCCTTTGAGGACCGGCTGAACTTATGTTTAGTTACCTGAGATCCACGGGAGGAAGAGGAAGCCCTGGAAGATGTCGATGCCACCGAAACTGCATCAGAGGGAAACAGGGTACTGAGCTTAGCAGCTCGGTTCTGCCGACGTCTTTTAGACATCATCTCACAGGACATACAATCCGTGATGGAGTGGTCAGGACCTAAACATTTCAGACACCATTCATGGGTGTCGGTGACGGAGATGGTACTGCCACACTTGGGGCACTTTTTGAAACCTGAAGCAAGTTTCTCCATTGTTGGAAAATATTTGGGCCTGAGGCCCAAAATGGTGCATGCACCTGGGAAAAATACTAAGTATATATATATTTATATATATATATATATATATATATATATATTTATATATATTTTTTTTTTTTTTAAAAGAACAGAAATAAAGAGAGAAAAACCAGCGGTACCGGTAAAGCGTCGAGGAAGGCAGACGCGACCACAAAAAAAGAAAGTTATAAAGAAGAATTTTCTGCGGTGACAGGAACAACGACCTGCTGGCTCCGCGGAAAATGAAGAACTGGAGAGAGGCAGTTGGGAAAGGCAGGAAGGCAGCACGCAGGCGCTGTGGGATGCTCCCAAAAGCTTTCTAATTGGACGCTGGGGAGCATTCCTGCGCAGGCTCCGTCGGTACTGACGATATCCATATGTGATGACTACATTCCTGCTTGTTCCTGGAGATGTTGTGTGCCCCTGTAAAAGGGCTCCACTTCCCCCCATGGATCTCTGGCATCCTACCAGGAATGGTGGGTAGGAGTTGATTAAGTATGGAACAGGTGTTGTAGAACAGCCTGACCAAACAAGGCATCCTGGCGGGAGTCCTTGTCTAAGCAGTAATGGGCTGTGAAGGTATGTACCGAAGCCCAAGCTCGACAGATGTCATCGATAGACACAGAGTGAAGATGAGCCATTGAGGATTCCATGGCTCTCACATTGTGAGCTGTGACATGGCCTTCAAGAGAAAGGTTCTTACTCTCATAGGCAAAAGATATACACTGTGCAATCCAGTTGGACAATGTCCTTTTGGAGACTGGAAGTCCCAAATGACTAGGATCAAAAGCAACAAAGAGCTGAGAGGATTTTCTATGTTGCTGTGTCCTCTGCAAGTAAAAGGCCAAAGCTCTTTTACAGTCCAAAGTATGAAGGTTCCTTTCTGCATTTGAGGCGTTAGGCCTTGGAAAGAATACAGGAAGGTAAACCGCTTGGTTCAAATGAAAAGGCGAAACCACCTTTAGCATAAAGTGTGGTTGCGTTCTAAGGACTACCTTATCATGATGGAAACTCGTGTAAGGAGGATCAGCAACTAATGCTTGCAATTCCCTAATGCGACGTGCTGATGTGACTGCAATGAGAAAGATAACTTTCCAGGAAAGGAATTTCAACAAGGGAGTAGCTAAAGATTAAAAAGGCAGCTTCACGAGCTGCCCAAGAACTAGATTCAGGTCCCATGCCACTGGAGGTGGCCTAATGGGAGGCTTAGTTAGAAGAAGGCCCCTCATAAATCTCGCTATGAGAGGATGAGAGGAAATAGGCTGCCCATTTAAAGGCTTTAAAGAAGCTGAAATAGCTCTTAAATGGACTCTTACTGAGTTAGTCTTAAGTCCTGCATTAGATAATGAAGGAGATACTCCAGTAATGATTCCAGAGGTATCGCAAAGGGGTTAAGACCCTTTTGCGAACACCATATGGAAAACCTTTTCCACTTGAAAGCATAAGAGTGTCTTGTGGAAGGTTTTCTGGAAGCACAAAGGACATCCTTTACTTGTTGAGGAAGGTTAAGACCATGAAGGTCTAGGCTCTCAGCAACCAGGCCCTGAGATGCAGAGAGTGGGGATTGGGATGCCACAACATCCCGTCCTCCTGAGACAGGAGATCTGGAGCAGATCCTAACGCCAGAGAGATGCAGGAGCAGAGGGTACCACACCTGCCGTGGCCAATGTGGAGCTATAAGAATCATATGGCCTTTGTCTCTCTGAAGCTTGAATAGCGTTTTGGGAATTAGGGGAATGGGTGGAAAGGCATTTAGGAAGTCCTGACCCCAATGGAGGAGGAACGCATTCCTGGCCTGAGAACCGAGCCGGAATTCTGGAACAGAACCGGGGAAGTTTGGTATTCAACGGACTTGCAAAGAGGTCTATGTCTGGAGTTCCCCAAATTTGAAAACTTTTTGCTACCTGGTCTGCATGAAGAGACCATTCTTGTGGAAGCAGAACTCGACTGAGTCTGTCTGCCCAAGAGTTTTGAATGCCTGGCAGATACACTGCAAGGAGATGAATCTGATGCTCTCTGGCGAGGGCCCATAGTCGCAAAGCTTTGTTGCAAAGAGACAGAGAGCCTGTTCCTCCCTGCTTGTTCAGATAGAACATAGCTACTTGATTGTCCGTCTGAATTAGGACTGTCTTGTAGCTCAGCTGGGTGTGGAACAATCGAAGAGCAAGGAAGATTGCTCTCAGTTCTAGGAGATTGATATGTAAGTGGGTCTCCTGTGGCGTCCAGGTGCCTTGGGTAGAGAGATCTTGCAGATGAGCTCCCCAACCCACCTCTGAGGTGTCTGTTGTTAGAGTGACCTGGGGTAGGGGTTGCTGGAAAGGGGACCCCACCAATAGGTTTTGGGTTGACTGCCACCATTGTAGAGACAAAATAAGGCGACTTGTGTTTGCTATTTTGTCTGATAGGCAGCCTGATGCCTGAGTCCACTGAGTGGATAGAGTCCATTGGGCTGCTCTCATATGGAGGCGAGCATAGGGAACCACGTGCACGGTAGATGCCATGTGGCCTAGTAGTTGTAACATCTCCCGAGCAGTGAGATGAGTCTTTAACACTGCCTGGGAGGCTAACTGCACAATGCGAAGGCAGCGGGCCTGTGGAAGATGGGTCCTTGCTTTTCTGGTATCCAGCAAAGCTCCTATAAACTCTAGAGACTGAGTGGGAGTTAGGCTGGATTTTGGGATGTTTATGACCAGGCCCAAATACTGAAGGATACGCATTGTGCAAGAGAGAGAAATTCTGGCCTCTGACTCTGATGGAGCTCGAATGAGCAAGTCGTCTAAGTAGGGGAAGACGAATATTCCTAAAGTGCGAAGAAATGCTGCTACCACAGCCATGCATTTCGTAAACACCCTTGGTGCTGAGGCCAGGCCAAAAGGAAGCACCCTGTATTGGTAGTGCTTTCCTTGAAAAAGAAAACGAAGGAATCTTCGGTGAGTTGGATGGATAAGAACATGAGTGTATGCATCCTTGAGATCTAGAGAACAAAGCCAATCCTGACTCTGAAGGTATGGCAGCAGAGTTCCCAGAGAAATCATCTTGAATTTCTCTTTGAACAGGAATTTGTTCAGTTCTCTGAGGTCTAAAATGGGTCTGTGTCCCCCTGTTTTCTTTGGAATAAGGAAATAGGGGGAGTAAAACCCTGTACCCTGTTGGGAAATGGGTACGTCTTCTATTGCCCCATGGGCAAGAAGTAAACTGACCTCTTGACCCAACTGAGTGTTGAGTGAAGTCTGAGAATTGAACTGTTTTACCACTGTAGGAGGGGGCATGTTGAAGAAGTGAAGCTTGTACCCCTCTCTTACAGTGGAAAGAGTCCATTCTTCTGCAGTTATCTGCCCCCATCTGGGGGCAAAATGACACAACCTTCCTGGGATGGTGGAAGGCTCTGGCTCGTTCAGGGCCAGGAAGGCCAGGTTCTCTAGATGGGAGTCAAAGCCCCTGTGGAGGCTGAGTCTGCTGGGCCGATTGAGGCTTAGCAGTCTTTGTTTTCCTTTGCTTTGGGGGCTGCTGTCCCTTTCAGGCAGACTGACCTGCAGAATGCAACTGCTGGGTATAGGAGGGATAAAACCTCTTCTTTTTAGAGAAGAATGGTTTCTTGTAGGATTTTCTCCTTGCAGGATCAGCTGTAGCCTTGGATAGTCTATCCAAAGTGGTGTTATCAGCATCCAGCTCATTAGCTTTCTCTTGCCAATTTTTGCCAAAGAGATTTTCGCCTGTGCAAGGGATATTCCCCTGTTTGTCCTGTACCCAGAGTTCTAAGTCAGATGCCTGGAGCCAGGCAATCCTACGAGCACCTATGGCAATGGCAGAGGTTCTGCTTATGCATTCAAAGCAGTTGAAAGCTGCACGATTAACAAACTTGGAAACATCCTGGGCATGTTTGACAAGTGTAAGATAATCCTGCCTCTTATCATCAGGAAGGAGAGGGCTCATAAGCTCTAGATCTCCTGTAATCTCCTTAAGAAACATTCCCATATATAAGATGTAAGAACTAATCCTGGCAGAAAGCATAGAGGCCTGGAAGGTTCGACACCCAAAGGCATCAAGAGTCCTACATTCACGTACTGGAGGATTAGATGCATGTCTTTTTGCATTCTTGATCCTTCTCATAGCTGACTCCACCACTATGGAGTGGTGTGGCAACCGAGTTTTCTGAAAACCAGGACAAGGAGGCACTCGATACATGTTATCCAGCCTACGGGAATGAGGAGAGATGGTAAGAGGTGCTTCCCACATTCTTAACATGAGATCATGCAAGATCTCATGAATAGGCAAAGTAGCTGCCTCCCTTGGGAGCTTTAGGATACTGTAAAATTTCCAACTCCTTTGCTCTGGGCTCTGTTTCAGGAGCCACTGTGATGGAAAGACCTCTAGCCACCTCCTGGATGAAATCCTGAAAGGATATATCCTCTGGAGGGGACATTCTACGTTTGGAAGAAGAAGGCTACTCAGAGAGAAGTATTCCGGCATCGACAGAGCTGTCAGAGTCCTCAGAGTCATCGGAGGATTCAAAATATCTTCTGTATGGGTGCTCTTGTAAAGCACGATACCGGTACCGATCGAAGTCGGTACCGGAGGGGTCCGGTACTGGCCTGTCGATACCGGAGGAAACAGCATGTCTCGGTGTCGGTAACACCGTCGCCGATGTCGATGCTGTCAGTACCGGTATCGGTGCCGGAACCGGTTGAACCGTCTGAAGCGGTCCCGAAGGCACCGAAGCCGCAAGGAGAGCCACCAGACTGCGTTCAATAGACAAGAACCTCTGGTCTATTGACGCTGACGATGCCTGGGTATCGGTACTGGACGAAGCGGCCGGTACCCCAGAGCATGGCACCAGTAGTTCTGCTGAGGTTGAGGCCTCGAGAACATCTTGGAGCCCCGATAGTGCTTTGGAAGCCGAAGCCTCTCACCGGGGCAATTTTGCCAGCACAAGTCCCTCAAAGGCAACGCCAGAGGCATCTCGATGCTTGGAAGGAGATCTACCCTTTGAGGACCGGCCAGATTTATGTTTGGTTACCTGAGATCCATGGGAGGAAGATGAAGCCCTGGAAGACGTCAATGCCACGGATGCTGCATCGGAGGGAAAAAGGGTGCTAAGCTTAGCAGCTCGGTTTTACCGACCCCTCTTCAACATCATCCCACAGGCAACATACTCTGAAATGGAGTGGTCAGGACCTAAACATTTAAGGCACCACTCGTGAGTGTCGGTGACGGAGATGGTACCGCCACACTTGGAACACTTTTTAAAACCAGAGGCGGGTTTTTCCATTCTGAAGGAAAAGTTGGGCCTAGTACCCAAGATGGCGCATGGCACTCGACAGAAAAAAGACTGGAAAAAAGATTAGAATTTTTTTTTTTTTTTAAGAAAGAAAGAAATAACCGGCGGTACCGGTATAGCGTCGAGGAAGGCAGACGCTACCACAAAAAAGAATGAAAAATATGGGATAATTTCTGCGGTGACAGGAAAACGACTTGCTGGCTCCGCGGAAAACAAAGAACTGGAGAGAGGCAGTTGGGAAAGGCGGGAAGGCAGCACGCAGGCGCTGTGGGATGCTCCCAAAAGCTTTCTAATTGGATGCTGGGGAGCGTTCCCGCGCAGGCTCCGTTGGTACCGATGATACCCATATGTGAAGACTACATTCCTGCTTGTTCCTGGAGATTACATTACTTAGCTACCAGACAACTTCTCCGAACCAATAACCGGCTCCCCGCTCTGATAATGCCCAAGAGGTCTTGGGCATCTAATATAACTAGTCGCGGGGTCAGCACCAGAGACTGCCCCAGCAACCTCCCCAGGTACCTCTGGATCTGACCCCAGAATCCCCACACCCGTACACAACCCCAAAACATATGTCCCAGGTTGGCCTGGTCCTCCTCGCACCATGGGCAATGCCCATTTTCTGCAAACTCTGCCTTCCGGGCTATGTGGGGCGATATGTAGCCTAGCTCCAAAATTTTGAACTGCACTTCTTGGAACCTTGCCCTGGCTATCAATCTGGGGATACGTCCCAGCGCCGCCTCCCAGCCAAAGTTAGCTAAAGTAATTTCCAACTCTGCTTCCCATTTCTGGGTGAGGTGGTCATAACATCGTTTGTGGGAAAAGTCTCTTAGGACACGATAATACCTGGCGACCGAAATCTGGTCTCTGTCTTCTAATTCAAATCAACCTTTCAGTTTGTTAAGATTTTCCCGTCCCATCCCTCGTCGCAGTCCCTTCAGCGAGGCCAAGTAATGTTGCAGTTGTAAATACGCATAAATATGATATGCCGGTAGACCATATAATTCTCTCAGTTCCATGAAAGGCTTTAGTCGTCCCTCCGTGTCCACCACCTGGCGCATCTGGGTGAGGCTGCGAGAGGCCCACTCCTGAAAGAACGGGGAATCTAAACTAGGCACAAAAGCCAAGTGCCCCTGCAGTGGCAAGAAGCTAGTTACCTGTGGTGAGATCCCAAGTTGACCACATAACGTTCACCAGGCCCAGCGGACCCCCTTGATGAGAAGATTCCCTCAAAGACACTCTGGCAACAACGTTCGAGGCACGTGTAGTATAGAGACAAGAGAATAGGGGACGACCATCGCCGACTCAAATTCATAAGGGATATAGACCTAAGTTCCACTCAGTCAGTCGCGTACATGCCAAAACATGCAGGCCTGGTTGTACTGGGCCAAACATGGGAGCCCAATCCCCCTCCCCCACCCCGCTGCCACGGGGCCCTGCAGATGGCCAATTTCAATCTGGGTTTTTTTCCCCTCCAGAGGAAGGCTTGTATCAGACGTTCCACTCTCTGGATGCCACGTTGCAGCATTTGCAATGGGAGCAATTGCAGAACATATAAAACTTTAGGAAAGATCATCATTCTATAGGCCACCACCCGGCCCGAGAGAGAGACAGAGGGAGCGGCGTCCAGTCTCGTAACTTATCTTGAATCCATGTAAGTAATGGCAGAATTTTACATGGTACAAATGTGTAGGGTTGGCCGGTAACCATATTCCCAGGTATTTGAACTTAGTCTCCATCCACCTCAGGGGGAAAGGTGCCCATCAACAGTTCTGCAAGCCTCCCGATACGTCCAGGGCTTCGGACTTTGTCATGTTCAGTCCTAAACCGGCAACACCCCAAATTCTATGATCTCATCTAAGAGCAAGGGCAAAGAAGTCTGTGGTTCCATTAGCAAAACTAAGAGATCATCTGCAAAGGCCGATACCTTAAAGGTAGAGGGCCCTACTGTCACCCCCTTTATATCAACACATGAGTGAATGACCCTCAGCAGGGGATCTAGGGAGAGTACGAACAGCAGTGGGGAGAGGGGGTAACCCTGTTGGGTCCCCTGTTCTATCTGAAACCTCGGGGTAATTCCTCCATTGACCCCCACCACCGCTGTGGGTTGTTGATAAAGTACTCATACTCCCTGAATGAAATCTCCCCCCCCAAGCCATATGCCTCTAGGGTCTCAAATAAATATGTCCATCATAAGAACATAAGATATGCCATACTGGGTCAGACCAAGGTCCATCAAGCCCAGTATTCTGTTTCCAACAGTGGCCAATCTAGGTCATACGTACCTAGCAGTTTCCCCAAGGGACACAGGTTCCACAATGCTTGTATTGGTTCAAGCATTGATATCCTGGGTCCCTTCTTAATAATGGTTTATGGACCTTTCCTCCAGGAACTTGTCCAAACCTTTTTTAAACCCAGCTACACTAACAGCCTTTACTACATCCTCCGGTAACAAATTCCAGAGTTTGATTACACGTTGAGTGAAAAAATATTTTCTTTTATTAGTCTTAAATAGTTTACCCTGTAGCTTCATTGCATGTCCCCTAGTCTTTCTATATTCTGATAAGGTAAACAATCGATCTACGTTTACCCGTTCCACTCCGTTCATTAATTTATAGACTTCTATCATATCTCCCCTCAGCCGTCTCTTTTCCAGGTTAAAGAGCCCCAACCTTTTTAGCCTTTCTTCATAGGAGTAGCCTTCCATCCCCTTTACCATTTTGGTGGCTCTTCTCTGAACCTTTTCTAAAATTGCTATATCCTTTTTAAGATATGGCGACCAGAATTGCACACAATATTCAAGGTGCGGTCTCACCATGGAACGATATAGAGGCATTATAATATCTTTTGTTTTATTTTCCATTCCTTTCCTTATCATACCTAGCATTCTATTTGCTCTCTTGGCCGCCGCTGCACACTGGGCCGAGGGTTTTAACATGGTATCCACAAGGACGCCTAAATCTTTTTCTTGGGTGGTGGTTCCTAATGTGGAACCTTGCATCGTGTAACCATAGTTTGGGTTGTTCTTCCCTAGGTGCATAACCTTGCACTTCTCCACATTAAATTTCATCTGCCATTTTGATGCCCAGTCTTCCAATTTATCAAGATCCTCTTGCAATTTTCCACAATCCTCCTGGGTTTTAACAACTTTAAATAGTTTTGTGTCATCAGCAAATTTGATAACCTCACTCGTTATTCCACTTTCCAGGTCATTTATGAATATGTCAAAAAGCAGCGGACCCAGCACAGATCCCTGGGGTACACCACTATTCACCTTTCTCCATTGGGAAAATTGGCCATTTAGCCCTACCCTCTGCTTTCTATCTTTTAACCAGTTCCTGATCCACAGTAGTACACTGCCTCCTATCCCATGACTCTTTAGTTTTGCCAAAAGTCTCTCATGAGGGACCTTGTCAAAGGCTTTCTGAAAGTCCAGATACACAATATCAACCGACTCACCTTTGTCCACCTGTTTATTCACTCCTTCAAAAAAACATAACAGATTAGTAAGACAAGATCTTCCTTGTCTAAAGCCATGTTGGCTGTCTCCCATTAGGTCATGACTATCTATATGCTGAGTAATTTTATTCTTTATGATGGTTTCTACCATTTTTCCCGGTACTGATGTCAGGCTCACCGGTCTGTAGTTTCCCGGATCACCCCTCGAACCCTTTTTAAAAATTGGTGTTACATTGGCGATCCTCCAATCCTCAGGTATTAGAGATGATTTTAATGATAGTTCACAGATTACTGATAGCAGGTCTGCAATCTCAAATTTCAGTTCTTTCAACACCCTTGGATGTATACCATCCGGCCCAGGTGATTTGCTACTCTTCAGTTTATCTAATAGTTGTAGGACATCTTCCCGATGTATCGATATTTCCTTCAATTCTTCCACACCTTTAAATACCACTTCAGTCGTGGGTAACATCCCTACATCTTCCTCAGTAAAGACCGAAGCAAAGAATTCATTCAGTCTCTCCGCTATCGCCTTGTCGCCTCTTAGTGCTCCTTTAACCCCTTTATCATCTAATGGACCAACTGACTCTCTCACGGGTTTTTTGCTACGAATGTACTTGAAAAGGTCTTTATTTCGCGTTTTTGCTTCCGCAGCAAGCTTCTTCTCAAATTCTCTCTTTGCCTGCCTTATCAATGCCTTGCATTTGACTTGCCAGTGCTTGTGCTGTTTCCAGGTTTCATCATTTGGCTCTTTTTTCCATTTCTTGAAAGATGCTTTTTTGGCAACAACAGCCTCTCTGACCTCAGCTTTAAACCATGCTGGCAATTTTTTGGACTTCCTTCCACTTTTCTTAAAGCGTGGAATACAGCTGGTCTGGGCTTCCAAGATAGTATTTTTCAACAACACCCAAGCTTGATGTACGTCTTTAACCTTTGCAACTGCTCCTTTTAGTTTTTTCTTAACTGTTTTCCTCATTCTATCATAGTCTCCCTTTCGAAAGTTAAAGGGTAGTACTGTGGATTTCCTTACTATCCCTCCTCCACTAATTAAATCAAAGGTGATCATGCTATGATCACTATTGCCAAGTGGCCCCAACACCCTTATCTCTTGCACTACATCTGGTGTTCCACTAAGGACTAGGTCTAATATTGCTTCCCCTCTGGTCGGTTCATGAACCAGCTGCTCCAAGAAGCAGTCATTTATTTCATCTAGGAACTTTATCTCCCTAGCATGTCCTGTTGTGACACTGACCCAGTCGATGCCGGGGTAATTGAAATCACCCATTATTATTACTGCACTGTAACCTTTGCTAGCTTCCTTGATTTCTTTGAGCATTTCATCATCCATTTGTTCATTCTGGCCAGGCGGACGATAGTACACCCCCACTGCCATCGCCTTCCCCTTTTTACATGGAATTTCAATCCATAGAGATTCTACAGCAAATTTTGTTTCTTGCAAAACTTTAATCCTTTCTGACTCAATGCCCTCTCTAACATCCCACTCTATCAAAGGCCTTCTTGGCATCGAAACTCACTAGCAATGACGGGATATCCCGATGATAGACCCATTCCAGCGACACACGGATACACCGTACATTGCCGGTTGAGTATTGACCTCGCACAAAACCAGTCTGACATAGGTGCACCAAATCAGGGAGATACAGAGCCAAGCGATCATCTAGGATCTTTGCGAAAAGCTTAAGATCAAAATTTATAAGTGAAATAGGACGGTAGGAGTCCACTAAAGTCAGGTCCTTCCCTGGCTTGGACAGCACCACTGTATGTGCCGTATTGATATCATATTTAAAGGTTCCCTTAGTCTGCCAATTATTAAACATTGCAACCACGGGAGGATATGACCTGTGTCAGTAACAACAGGGGCGGCTCTATAGTGAGGCGGCTGCCTCAGGCGGCAGTTTTGAGGGCGGCAAAAAATGCCCCCAAAACAGCTGCCTCACTTCGCCCTCAAAAGTTAAAAAATAAAAAAATTTGCACAAGTTGCTGCCGCTGCCATATCTGTATCTCGGCAGCGGCAAACTCACCGATCGCCTCCTTTTCCTGCAGCTGCGGTTCCCTGCCTCTTAGAAAACCGTGGCTGTGCTGGTAATCTGTAGTTTAAATTTTAAAAAAGCCCGTGCGGAGCCTTCCCACTTCTATGAAGGACTCCGTGCAGCTTTGTCCCATCCCTAAAGGAAGTTACATGTAACTTCCTTTAGAGGTGGGACAAAGCTGCACAGGGTCCTTCAAGAGGCGGGAAGGCTCTGCACCAGCTTCTTTGTATTCAGTAAATGGAATAGCTAAACCAAGAAAAAAAAAGTGCTGCAAACATCCAGTTGTTAAAGGTTAACCTTCTGCACATCTGTACTGACTACAGTAACCCATGGTGGATGTTCTTGCTTGTTAATTGTAAAGGCTATCTATTTAACTTCATTCTGAATTGGGAAACATACCTGATTTTTTATGCTTAATTTAAACAAAAATATGCAGAAAAGCATGCTGATACCCTGCCATGGGCTGTCTCAAGGTAAGTGCCAGTGCAGAGGAAAGTCTTGTGTGCAATGTCTGTTTAGGTTGGTTCTAGTAATTCAAAAAGTATGTGGCTGTCACATTACAACAGTTTGCATCTTGCTTGTTTAAGGACCTGATTCCAAGGTCACTTGGTGGGGTTTTTTTTGTAATTTGTTCTTTATTCAAGTTTCCAGCATCAATATACAGCTCACAACTTACAACTTAAGACCGCCCCCGGTCTGTCAAAACTTTTCCGTCCTATACATCAATCATCCAACTACCATCGACTCGAATATTACCAATAATACAAATAGCACACATAACCCCCACCCACTCATGTACCTCACTTTATCCATATTAAACATAGTAACCATTTTCTATTTTTCCTTTTATTTCCATTCCCCCCTTGTTCCCCCTCTAGACCCCTCCTCCCCTACCTATCCCACTTCCCCCCTACCCACCCTCCCCTATCTATTCTCAAGCACTATAACATCCTTTGAAACATGTTAATTTTTTTTTTTAGGCAACATACCTATGCATGTTATAAACAGTAAGCATCATAAACTGCTTATACGTTTCAACAGTAACATCTTGATGCAGACAAAGAACCAAACCAAATACTTCTTTTTTACTTCGCTATTTCTCCTCCTCCTGATTTCCCACACCAATGTTCCACCCCCTCCCCCCTCCACTGTACATACCGCTCCCACACCTTATTGTACTTTGTAAGGGTGTGCTTTCTGTGTGCTTCTATCGCACAAAAGCCCCACAACTGCTCCATTCTCCCCACCACCTCTTTATTGGGGGTACCCCTGTGTTTTTCCACCACCGGAGAAGGCTCATCCTGGCAGCAATCACGCAGTATCCCTGTAACTTCCCCAAGTCTCCTCCCCCTCCTCATTCAATATTACCATAGCTGGTGTAAACTGTACCCATACCCCAGTTATATCCGCTGTGAGTCTTTCCACTGCTGTCCAATAACCTCGTACACTGGGGCAGCTCCAAATCATATGTAGGAGGTCCCCTCTTGTCCCACATCCCTTCCAACAGCTCTCTGGACTCCCCGGGTACAGTGCATGAAGCCACACCGGAGTCCAGTACACTCTCAATCTCATCTTATAGCTATTTTCTAACATTGCTGTCCCCGGAGCTAGCCTATGTGTTCTGATATAGATACTATCCCACCTCGTAGCGTCCCATTGACCTCCCAGCTCCTCCTCCCACTGCTTCTGACTCCGAAATGGCCCCGGCTTATGCTCCCCCAGAAGCTTATAAAGCCGTGATATTATCCGAGTGTTCGTCCCCCTTTTCCCCATCATCTCCTCAAAGGGGGTGGGCTGAGCAGATAAATCCTTTTTCACCTCCTTCTGCTGCAACCAATACCACATACCCATATATGCATACCTGTCTCGCTCCTCCAACTGATATGTCTCCTGTAAGTCCTCAAATTTCCGGATCCTCCCCCCATCTTCTACCATTTGGCCAATTTTCCTCAGCCCCTTCCTCCCCCACCTCTTAAAGACCCCCACCACTTCCTCCATCCCTCCCTCTGCCACCGTCTGGATGTAAGTCTCCCTAGAGTACGTCTTCCCCCCATCAGGTACCTCTTCCATTTCCCCCAGACCTGTTTAGTGAGCTCCAGATACGGATTCTCCTCCCCCTTCCCGCGCCTTCTGGCCCCAGGGTCCCATATCCAGGCCTCTGTATCTGCCTCCTCCTCTCCTTCCATGTACGCCCACCCTGGTTGCTCCAGACCCTCTTTCCACGCAAACAGTGCCCGGAGTTGTGCCGCCTCATAATAACGAATCAATGACGGTACCCCCAGCCCCCCCTCTTCCCTTGTCCTATACATGGTAGCCCTAGCTACTTTCGGCCGCTTCCCATCCCAAATAAACTGCATTAACAAGTTCTGCATCCTATCTATTTCCTTTTTTGCCACTCTACACGGTAAGGACATATACACAAACAGCAGTCTCTGCAGTATATTCATTTTTACCACCGCTATGCGGCCCATCCATGATAGATACAATCCCCTCCACTTGGACAGATCCTGTCGGATATTTTCCCCTAACCCTTGATAGTTCCATTGTTTAATCCTAGATAGGGGAGTCCCCAAATGGATCCCCAAATATCGGAAACTTCCCTCCACCCACCGGAATCTAAAACTGTGCCGAAGACTCTCCTCCACTCTAGATGCCAGATTGAACCCCAACATTTCGGTTTTACCTTGATTCATTCGATATCCTGCTATACGGCTATATCCCTGGATGTCTTTCATTAACACTGGCAATGTTGTGATTGGTTGTGTCAATGTGAAGATAATATCATCTGCAAACAGCCCAATCTTTTCCTCCCGCCCCCTCACCTCTACCCCCTTTATATCCGCCTCCTGTCTAATATAAGCGGCCAGTGGTTCAATAGCTATCGCGAATAGCAAAGGGGACAACGGGCACCCCTGTCTAGTACCTCTATGAAGCTCACTCTGACTCTAGCTCTCGGCCCCTGGTATAATGCTCTTATCCAGCTGATATACTGCGTTCCAAACCCCATTTTCTCCAGTACTCGAAACATATATGGCCACTCTACATGGTCAAATGCTTTTTCTGCATCAACCGTTACCATCACCGCCGGCTCTTTAGATCTCTGAAGTAGCCAGGCTATATTCAAAATCTTTCTCACATTGTCACTTCCCTGTCTCCCCTTAACAAACCCGGTCTGGTCAGGGTGAATCACTTGTGGCACTCCATCCTGGATCCGGCTTGCCAGCACTTTTGCCAAAATTTTTGCATCCAGATTTATTAGGGAAATTGGTCCATAGGATCCACATACCCCCCTATCTTTACCCGGCTTCGGCAATACCATAATGCCGGCTTCCGCCATAGAATCTGGGAGGCTCTCTCCTTGGAGAACCCTATTAACTACCTGAGTGAGGATGGGCGTGACCGATTCAGACATCACTTTATAGAACTTTGCCATATACCCATCCAAACCCGGTGCTTTCCCAATTTTGAGCGTGGCTATAGCCCTCCTTACCTCCTCCTCCTGAATCTCCAGCCCCAAGCGTTCCCTCGCCTCCTCACTCACCTGGGGAAGGTGACACTCATTCAAGAACTCTTCAATCTCCTCCCCTCTCTCCCGCCGTGGTTTCACTTTTATACAAGTTCTCAAAAAATTCCCTAAATATCTTCCTGATACCCCTGGTTCAGTGTTCCATTTCTCCTTTATGATTTCTGATCCCATCTATAAACGCTGCCTGTCTCCTTGCCTTCAGGCGACACGCTAACAGCTTCCTCGCCCTGTTCCCCCCTTCAAAGTGAGCCTGCTTCAACACCGCCAGTTGGTGCGCCATCGCCTGTGCTCGCAGTTTGCTCAATTCTGCCCTTACCTTAATGAGCTCGGCAATAATAAGTGGACCTTGCCCCGCTTGCTGCACTCTCTCAAGTTTCTCCAGTTTCTGCAGTAGTTCCCATTCCACTACCCCTTTTTCCCTCTTTACTTGTGCCCCCTTACTCACCAGCTGCCCCTGAAGTACTGCCTTTAGTCCATCCCACAGAGTCCCCATGGTCACCTCCCCTGTGTCGTTCAACCTAATATATTAATTAATTAATTAATTTATAGACTTCTATCATATCTCCCCTCAGCCGTCTCTTTTCCAGGTTAAAGAGCCCTAACCTTTTTAGCCTTTCTTCATAGGAGTATCCTTCCATCCCCTTTACCATTTTGGTGGCTCTTCTCTGAACCTTTTCTAATAACGCTATATCCTTTTCAAGATACGGCGACCAGAATTGCACACAATATTCAAGGTGCAGTCTCACCATGGAACGATATAGAGGCATTATATCTTTTGTTTTATTTTCCATTCCTTTCATTATGATACCTAGCATTCTATTTGTAGAGAGATGTGACATTAGAGCAGGATCTCCCACTCCGTCCCCCCAAATACTGACCTACCTGTGAGGTGTTCCATTCCCACCCCTCCCCCGTGGTCTCCCTAAATTTAAATATCTGCATCTTTTTGTATCTATTTCTATATCCCTATTTTCTGGGTTATGTTCCTTTGCTTTCCCCCTCCTCCCCTCTGCCACTGAAACAGTTTCTGCAGGCACTTGGTGTGCCCATGAGTCTACAGAGCTGTAAGGCAGTTAATTACTCTGGACTTTTCACCATAGGGGCAAGGCTATCAAGACTTTGCCTGGTGACCCCCATGACTAGTTTGGTTTGCAGGATTTTTCTAATGAATTTGGCTGAGACAAATTTAGCCAACTGTGTGCATGGTTACCGGGACAGGATAGGTAGACCTGCTCTAGGGATTTCATTCTTTGTGATGTGCAATATTGCACATTTGCTTCTCCCTCATTTTCACTGCCACAGGATTATTTTACAATTTTACTGGCCCATTCTGTACTAGGAAATGATCATAATTTATGCCAAGTGCAATATTGCTCTCTGCAATAATGATCCTGGGCCATACATCTGGTCTCCTTCTAGAACCCTACAATTATTCACCCTAAATTTGTCCACATTGATGCAAACTCTGCGATACTTTTTACCCTCAGGGTTTGTATGTATAATCCCAGGGAGTTTTTTTGTGCATAGTTTTTTTTCTTTGATTATTGTTCCCTGGTTAAAACTAAATGCAGAGATCACACAGCCTTTTCTGTGCATATCTTTTCACTTGGAAACAGCATGTGTAATTTTGATTTATACGTACCTGTAACTATGAATGTTGTTTACTGACATGCTTTTACCCACCAACAGGTTGGGGAATAATCAAAAACCTGTTATTGTGGGTAAAATGGTACTTCAGCCTCCCAAAGGGCTGTTATTATTGCTCTCTATGAAAACAATTTGACGAGTGGCTTGTGTAGAACAGCATTTTATACACCCAAATAGGTGCTTATAAGGGAATAGGATTTAGCTTATATCTTCTCAGACATTTGAGATGAGTTGCATTCAGGTACAGTATGTAAGGTTTTTTTTCGGGGACAGGGATGTACCATCTACGTTTGTATCTGAGACTATGGAGGGTTAAGTGATTTGCCCAAGATCACAGGGAGTGGAAGTGGGATTGGAACTTGATATATACATGCATAAAAGTAGATACTAGGAAAACATAGTACCTACTTTTATGTGATTTATATGCAGAAGTGTTCCTGGGGTGGGACTGGCACTTTTGCATGCATTTTATTTGATGGATCCCTATATAAGGGATCACTATCCCATTATGCTCCTGGCAGAAGAGCCAAAACATCTCAGTATAATGGGGAGATGCAAAATGTGTTGCTATAGCATCCCCTGCTGGGCTTGCTGGAATGGTTGTGCCTGAATTTATATAAGGCAGTGATCCCTAGTGTTGGTGAGGTGATTTTTAGTTATCATTGGTGGAAACTGTTTCTAACCAGGGGTAGTTCTTTCATTAGGCCACCTGAGGCGATCGCCTCAGACGACACTCTGACGCTGGCACTCCGGCTCTGTTTTAATTTTAGATTTTGCAGCGCCTGGCCTGCTTCTGATTTTCCATGTGGGAAGGCAGAGGCAGGCCAGAGGCTGCAAAATCTAAAATTAAAACAGAGCCGGAGTGCCACCGGCGTTGGGCAAATCAGCCTGATCGCTTGCAGGAACCCAGCAAGCAATCAGGCTGATTTGTGCGGCGGCACTCCGACTGTTTTTATTTTAGATTTTGCAGCCTCTGCCTTCCCGCTGCTTTTTTTTTCTTGCTGCAGCATTCTTGAGGAAAAAAAGCTGCGGGAAGGCAGAGGCAGGCCAGAGGTGGCGAAATCTAAAATAAAAACAGCTGGAGTGCCCCGTCACCACCATGAGAAGTGCAGGTGGAGGGAGTGGGGACAGGAGGAGGACAAGGAGAGACAAAGGTGAGAGACAAGGGGGCAAATGCTGGAAAAGGGGAAGACGGGGACATACTGGACAAAGAGGAAGACAGAGGGCAAATGCTGGACAAAGGGGAAGACGGGGACATAATGGACAAAGGGGGAGACGGGGGACAAGTGCTGGACAAAGGGGGGAGACAGAGGACTAATACTGGACAAAGAGGGAGATGGGAGGGGGAAATGCTGAACAAAGGGGCAGAGAACAAGTATTAGACAAAGGGGAGAGACGGGGCAAGTGCTGGACAAAGGGGGGGAGACGAGGGCAAATGATGGACAAAAGGGGAGAGACGGGGACATACTGGACAAAACGGAGGGATGGGGATAAATGCTGGACAAAGGGAAGAGACAGTGCGGGTTAGGATTATAATGGGCTGATGGGGGGTTTAGCACTAGAAATGAACTGATTAGGGGAGGCTAGGACTGGGAATGGGCGGATTAGTGGAGGCTAGGACTGGTAATGGGGTTGAGGGGGGACTAGCACTGGAAGTGAGCTGATTGGGGGGGCTTTGACTGGGAAGGGGCTGATGGTGGGGAGGGGAGGATAGAGTTGCTGGCCCTGGAAGAAAACTGGGGGCTGGGGCTACAAATGGGCTGATGTGAGGGGATGGGAGAATGGGACTGGAAGGGAGTGGATGCTGAGAGAGGCTGCCAATGGTATTTGGACTAGAAGGGGCTGGACAGTGGGGAAGAAGGGGGACTGGAAGGGAATGGACACCAGTGGCAGTAATGGGAATGCAAGTTGACAATGGAAGATACTGGGAGGGAGGACTGGAAGGGCTGATACTGGGAAGGGTTACTGGGACTGGAAATAGGCTGATGGAAACAAGTGAAGAAAACAAAAGAAGAGATAAGAAATGGCAGATGGACCATAGACCACAAAAGAGAGCTAAGAGAAGACAGGAAGCAGAAGCCTCAAATCGGGACCAGCATAATCAGAGAATAAAATGGTCAGACAACAAAGGTAGAAAAAATAATTTTATTTCATTTTAGTGATTGGACTTTGTGCTATCTTTATATTTTCCACAGTATTGGGGAACTGCATCTCTTATCTGATGTTGCACTGCATGCGGAGTCTGGCTTCTTGGGGTTTCAGTTTAAATTTTGTCTACATATTTTTATTTTTGATTGTAGTTACTTATTCTGTACTTGGTGAGGGTCGATGTTGTGAGTCTGTGACTGAGGCCAGGTGTTCTGTTAACATGGAGTTTGTATATAAAGATCTATACTGTCCTGTAGTAATTTGACTTGTTCAGCTTTTCAAATAGGTGTTGGATGTTCCAGGACCCACTGTAGTATTTACAGTGATGCTTTTTTTGGATGGGCTCCTTATGTTAGTTTGGAAATTGTGCCGATATGGTATGGTATGGTAGATTTGCTCTATAGATACTCAGTGACTTTGTTGTAGGGTTTTGTATTAGTTCACAATATGCCTGGTAATGGAGAATGTTTGTTGTTGTTGTTGTTAGTGAGATGATCAGAATCAGATTTGTTTTTAAGATATTGAGTTCTGTGGGTGAATATCCTGGTTCTGCTCTGCACCCATTGTTGAAGGGGATTCTGGGAATGCAAAATATATGTTGAAAAAGAAAAAGCAAGAACCATAACGCAGTTTATAACACAATAAAAATGAATTATAATTTTAATTTTATAAACTGTGCTGTAGTTCTCGCTCTCTTTTAGATCCTTGGTGTGCAAACATCTTGCATTTTCTCCATATAATCTAATCAGCTTTTTGGTTTGGTTCAGTTCCTGATTGGAGTTTTGAAAAAGCCCCACCCCTTCTACGGGGGGGGGGGGAGGGGAGGGCGCCATCTCATCCTTTGCCTCAGGCAGCAGATTGCCTTGAGCCGACCCTGGGTAACAACTTGTAATATTCCGCTCTATAGCCATCGGGCCCCGGCGCTCAACACATGGCCGCCCCTGTAATTACTTGCTGAACTTCCTCAGCTGTTACTGGAAGAGCTAGTTGGCTCTGTTGTGCTTGTGTAAGCTTTGGTCGTTCCACCTTGGCCAAATATTGCCTGATCTGTGACCTCGATACCTCCTCCCCCCTGTATAAAGAGTGGTAATACTCAACAAAAACATGCCCAATTTCAGGTGTGTCTTTTCTCAGAGCCCCCATCCGGTCTCACAGTGTGACCACAAAGCGAGAGCCCTGACTACGAGACAAACAATGCACTAATAATTTCCTGTCCTTGTCCCCAAATTGGTATAACTGGTATCTGTAGTAAACAAAGGACTTTTTCGCCCGTTGGTGTAGGATAGTGTTTAAGGTCGCTTGTATAGCCAAGAGTTGCGTCTGGCTGGCTGTCGTCAGTTGTTGTGCTAACAAGTGGCGTTCCCGACAGACCTGCTTCTCTAACCGAAGAATCTGAGCAGCCACATCTCGCCGTCGTTTAGCCACATATGCTATAATGTCCCCCCTCAAAACGGCCTTAGATGTCTCCCAGAATAACTCCAGGGCATCATGATGACCTTTATTATGAAACTCATAGTTAGCCCATTTCTCTGCAAGATATACTTGAAACCCTTCATCTCGATACATGTTCAAGGGAAACCGCCATGGTACGCATCCGGAGAGAGGGTTCTTCCCTGTCCAATCTATCCGAACAGGTGCGTGGTCTGAGATCTCACGTGGTCCAATAACTGCATTGTCCACAGTCCGGAAAAAGCCCTTCCGAGACCAGAATAGAATCTATCCAGGTACTAGTGCCATGGACCCGAGGCAAATGTGTATAGTCCCTTTTGTTGGGATGTAAAGACTGCCATATGTCTACTAAATGGCATTGTTGGCAAAATCGACCCAAATGACATGCCGCGTATAGGTGATTACTACCTTGTCCCCCTGAGACATCCAGGGTCGGGTCAAAGACACCATTCCATTCGCCTCCAACTATCATGGGGTGATCAGGCAGTTTATCAATTTCTGCTGCCACCTTCGCAAAGGAGCTTGGATCTAGGACATTGGGAGCATAGACACTGCCCAAGGTCATGAGTTGCCCTTGCAAGTCTCCCTGAACCAACACATATCGGCCATCAGGGTCCACCACAATCTGATTAGCTTGAAACGCAATCCCCTTCCGAATAAGGATGGCAACACCTCCCTTCTTGCCCCACGTGGATTCCCAAGCACTTGGTCCACCATACCGCTATGCATCCTATTCAAATCCTCTATTGATTGGTGCATTTCTTGTAGCAAGATAAGGTCTCCCTTATGCCGGGCACGAGCCTGCAACACCTTATGGAATTTCAGAGTGCTACCCAAGTCACATATGTTCCATGAAATAATTCTCAACCCAGGTGATATATCCAAGTTATCTTGTTCTCAGGTGTTTGTCTGTTAAATACATTACGGGCGTACCCCCAGCCCAGGACCCCCGTCATCGCTTCCACTGTAAAGCCCCCTCTCTTGTCTATAGTGTCGGAACTCCATTCAGTAGATGGTCCCCAGGAGCCCCCTGCTCATTCCCCCCACTCCCTCCCCATCCCCATGGTCTATCCCCATCTTCTCCTTTCGCCTCCTTAGTGTGGTCATACTTGATGCTAGGGCACTTCCCTCCCCCCCTTCATCTTTATGGTCCTATGTCATATCACCCCTACCTACTTCTCCTTTATCTCCCCTTGCCTCCCATCAATCGACGAGCATCTATATAGACCCCATAGTAGGTTCACAACCGCCCAACTCCACATATTCCTCCAGTCGGGGGGGGGGAGGGGCAGCAGATCCACCACAGGCCAATTCTCTGACTCCTCCCTCATGGCTGACTTCTCACCGCCCTCCTGTCCTATTACATCGTTCAAACCCCCTTCCCCCTATATAAGCCCTACCCTACCCGATCTCCCCGTTATCCCATTTTCACTAAATTATCCCTTCCCATATCCTCTCGACACTCATTCACCACATTTACCCGATCCCCTCTCTCCAAATCGAGTCTCCCCTTTAATTACAAAGGTGTTTCTGTTCAGGGTATTCAGCCCTGTGGACCACCGCACCTGTTCCCCTGGCATGCACCAAAACCAGCCTGTTCATACAAGTTGTTAGATGGTTTACTTACATCTCGTAGCAAGGCTGGCATTACTTGGAGTGATCCTAGAGTACATTGATTCACATTATCTTCAGATTTTACATTATTACCAAACTGTACATTGAAGGATCAATAACCCTCCCACCCGGCTAGGGCAAAAGCGAACCTAATAATTAACAACCACCAATGAACAAGTATTAACATGTCCCCATTAATAATCCCTTGAACATTCAACATGCTCTCCAGGACCTGCTGGCCTGCTATAGTTCTGTCTGCCACGTCTTCAATCGGGTCAGGAGTGGCTCAGGCCTCTGGATCTGGACACACCAATCCTACTGGACTTGTTGGTCATGTAACTTGTCGGCATTTGATTTATTACTCTAGGGGTTGCTCAAGTGTGCAGCATTCCCCAGCTGTCCACCACTATCGCCAGCAACTGGCCCATCTTCAAGTGTCCCTATCTTGAGCTGTCAGGGTCAGGAGAGTGCCCACGGTCCCTGGCAAGGCCTGTGCCTCAACCAAACCAAAGTTAAGTGTTTGCAAGTTTCTGCACCCACTTCTGCGTCATCTCCATGGTCTCAAATACTGTGGCTGATCCACTGTAGAAAACGCACAGGCGAGCTGGGTATTGCACCATAAATTTAATATGTGCCTCAATCAAGTGTTGACAGACATGAGCATACTCTTTTGCGCCATTGGCTGAGCTGTGCCAAATAATCTTGGTAGATCTGTATGCGGGTCCCATCACATTGGATTGGTCCCTTGGCTCTGGCTGCTTGCAGTACCTTGTCCTTTTGTAAGAAATTCAGGAACCTAGCCAGCACCAGCCGAGGCTGCGTGTTGCCAGTGCAAGAAGGCCCCAGCCTGTGCACGCGCTCAATTATTATTGGGCCACAGTTGTCTCCCAGCTACAGGGTAGTAAGCAAGGTAGTCAAATAACCACGTAGTTCTGCATCTTTCACCGTTTCGGAATTCCAGTGAATCGCAGGTTTTTGCGGTGACCTCTATTTTCAAGATCATCCAGCTTTTCTTCCTGCCTGGCCACTGTTGCCTGCAAAGTTTTTATCGTTGCGTTAGTGGCCTGGAGGTCATCCTCTACTTGAGAAACGCGCCCCTCGATTGCCAGCATCCACGCCCCCACTACCTCTAGCTGCTTAATAATACCATCAAGCTGTCCCATAAGCGCCTCAAACCTGCTGTTCAATGCGCCGACCACCGCAGTAGAAACCTCGTCAACTGATGGGGCCAGCTAACTAGGTAAGGGGGGTCTGTCCGCCATTTTCCCTGTAGCCGCAGCCGGTTTGTCTCGATCCCACTGGGTGGATTTCATTGCCGGTGGCAAGCTCCTGATTTAGCGGTATTCAGGCTCGATACTGTGACATTCAATCACTTTTCTGGAGACTTCCACCTTAAATTGGGGTCCAAAACAGCCAGTAGGGTGGGGGGAAGCCCCGGAGAAAGCTCAGCACATGTCCGAGCCTCCTCAGCATATCACATGACCTCTAGTCACTGATGTTAAATAAATATACTCACTTGTACTAGAAGGTGTCACAAGTTAGTCTGTTCCTTATGGTGAGTGCCAATGCCATCTGCTGTTGGCTCCCCTTCCTCATCTGCAGCCTCTGCAGCATCTGTACCTTCTACCACTTCGGCCTCCGGATTGGGACGCCATGCTGCATGACAAGATTGTGCAGGATGCAGCAGGCTGTGAATATCCTGCACACACGCTCTGGGCTATACAGAAGCTCACCCCCACTGTGGTTGAGGCATCTGGAGCAGCTTTTGAGTATTCCAAATACCTGTTCCACCACTGCCCTGGTCCTCTGGTGAGCCTGATTATGGTTTATGGTTTTAGGAACTTGATATACTGCCCTTTACTGGGTGTATCAGAGCGGTTTAGAAATATATTCTAACAAGCACTTTTTATTCCCTCATTCCCGAAGGGCTCACAATCTAAGTATCTAAGGCAATGAAGGGTTAAATGGCTTGGCCAAGGCCACAAGGAGCATTAGAGGGCACACAGGATAGCATGCTGGGGCCTGGAGTGAGGGAGAGGGAAGGGAATGATGGGAGAAATATTTCACACAATCAGCAGCAGTAGGGCTGACAAATCAGCAACCTGTGCAACATGTCAGAACATTCTAGACGGTCACACATCAGTCAGGGAGCAAGATCTACTCACCCTATGTGGCAGGAGTGGAGCTATCATAGCTGGCAACCCCTGTGATAATGTCATCCATAAACTGGAGGTCCTGTTCCTCCAGGGGGCTCAACTACAGCTGGTGCTTGCGTGGCAACCTATTGTTTGTAGCCCTCTTCTCTTTCACAGCCTGCCGAACCACCCACCACTTCCTCTTGGGGTCCTCCACATCTCTGTTGTGGTGGTGCATGGCATAGACCCTCCTGACTATGTCCCGCCATACCCAATGTTGGGTGTTTGCATCCTTAGTAGCATGCTCCTGGATGATCAGCCCCAGGGCCATGGAGGTCTCAGAAGTAGTGAAATTAGCTTTGCGTGTTCACTTCAATGCCTTAGACATCCTTGCAAGTCAAGAGCAATAGAGATGGAAGGCTACCCATGTAAGGAGTTATAAAATATGCGGTTATGATGTCTTATCTGAGGACTGCCCTGCCTAAAGCTACAAGAGCAACTCATGTAACATTTTGCTGCAGGAAGTTCGAATATTGGCGCCGAGACATGCTGCCGGAAGCCGCCATAGCTGTGCAAGATGATAACTGGCAATATTTGGAACATAAGATATGCTATACTGGGTCAGACCAAGGTCCATCAAGCCCAGTATCTTGTTTCCAACTGTGGCCAATCTAGGTCACAAGTACCTTGCAGTTTCCCTAAAAGACACAGGTTCCACAATGCTTGTAGTGGGGAAAGCAGTGGATATTCTGGGTCCCCTTCAATAATGGTTTATGGACCTTTCCTCCAGGAACTTGTCAAAACCTTTTTTAAACCTAGCTATGTCAACAGCTTTTACGACATCCTCCGGTAGCAAATTCAAGAGTTTGATTACACGTTGAGTGAAAAAATATTTTATTAATCTTAAATAGGTTACCCTGTAGCTTCACTGCATGCCCCCTAGTCTTTCTAGGCGTAATCAATCAATCTACGTTTACCCATTCCATTCATTACCGTAATTTATAGACCTCTATCATATCTCCCCTCAGCCGTCTTTTCCAGGTTGAAGAAACCCTAACCTTTTTAGCCTCTCTTCATAGGGGTATCCTTCCATCTCCTTTACCATTTTGGTGGCTCTTCTCTGTACTTTTTCTAATAATGTTATATCCTTTTTAAGATACGGCGATCAGAATTGCTCACAATATTCAAGGTGCAGTCGCACTATGGGATGATACAGGTTATCTACGCTACGTGGGTAAGTGGAATATGAGTTAGTGCACTGCTTTAATGCTAAACTGGTAAATGGGAAATCAGCCCGAGCGGTGCTTTAGCAATTGTAACTGGATAAATGCAATATAGCGCATGCTGCATGGTTAGCACTGCTAACCGAGTAAATGGATTATCAGGCTTGATACATGGTTAGTGGCTAAAACAGGCACCTGGGCTACTGGAGTGCTCTATGGCATGCTACAAGCCCAGTACCACAGCCACCCTGACAGTGCTGTGGAATGGTGCATGCATGTTGCAGCTGCACCCTGCTCCATGACACTGGTGTACACTGGCCAGTGGCCTTATATCGTCAGGCCAACATATTTGTGGCTGATGATGTGTGTGCCTGCTCCTATGGGCACAGTGGTGTATAGCTGAAACTGAAGTCTGGGGAGAAGGAACATATGGTCTGTAGGCTAGGTACACAGATATGGGTATGGCATTGTTACTCGGTGTTGGCCTCCTAGACAGACCAAACTCCTTTGCCCCCTAAGACCTTGGGGCGTCTGCACTGTTCCTGTGAATGGCCTGCCCTTGCTGCTCTCCAGACAGCTCAACCCTCACAAAACACACATTTTGTCATACTGCTATTCAGGTACTGGGTACAGTTGCTGTGCAGTTCTAGTATACCTATGGTATCCACAGTCTCACACCTAACATAGCATGGTGGTGAGCACATAATGCCCTCCTGACATAGAGCCCATACCCTCACACCCTCTCCATGGCATAGCAGGTGATGCCTGCCATCCCCATGGTCCAACATGAACAGCCTTTGCAATGCCCAAAGTGGCTCATGCTCAGCAGAGGTGACATGAGGGCTTGTTTCCAGTGTGAGGGGCAGCGCCACCTCTGCCATGCCATTGGTTATCATCATCAGTATGGACAGCCTTGCCACCTATGTCATCATGAGTGGCTGTGCTGCACGTGCCATGTTGCAGCAGATAGGAAAGTCTTCTAAGGTTAGGGCTTCTGAACCGTGGAATGAGACAGCTGAGTGGAGACATGATAGAGGTCCATGATGTCCTGAATGGAGTGGAAGAAGTAACTGTAAATCAGTTGTTTATGCCATCAAGATGTAAGGAGACAAGGGGGAGACACAATGAAGCAACAATGTAGGCCACTTAATACAGCAAAGAGAAAATATTGGTCTCACTGAATGCATTATGAAACACTGCTATTCGTAAATGGAGGATGTACAAACAGCTGGCACTGTAGCTGGGTGTCAAACAGGTGTGGACGATATCCTTGAGGAGGACCTATCATAGGTTTCCCATATTGGAGGACCTATCATAGGTTTCCCACCGGGGAGGGCCAAGTACAATAGAAAGAAGTGGAATGTGGTCATTGTGTAGCTCCTACTATTCCCAAACCACTATCGCAAACAAATTCATTTAGTTGACCAGGGTCAAAGAACAGATAAATTTTACCCTCAAAAGAAACTACACATTCACAAATAAATTTTTAAGGCAAACCCGGCTCCTAGGGCCACCATCCTTGACCGCAAGTCCAGGAAGGCTTTCCTTTGGGCATGGATAGACCGAGAAAAGTCAGGAAATGCATGCACAACTGACCCCAAAAAGCTAGTTTACATATTACAGAAATATAATTTTAACAAAGGGTCTCTGTCAGTCTCAAACACAAAGGCAGCCACCAAAGTAGTTCATTCGGTGACTACCTTCAGGGAGGATTCCAGAAAAGAAGTTAAGTTGAGCTGGCTATGTTCTGGATCTCCCGAGGAAGGCTTCCCTGCACCCCCTGGAATTGAGATGTAAAAAGCCTTAAACGGGGGAGGGGGGGGGAGATTATCTGCTGGAAAGTTCAACACTTCCTTCAAAAAACAAAAACTTCCTCATCATGTCCACAGAATTAATTAGCGGACACTTAGGGAAGTTAAGGAAGCAGAAATTATTCTTCATAGACTGGTTCTCAAGAAAGTCAGTCCTCCAGACCACAATTTCCTTTTTTCTTAGTTTGTAACAATAATAATTCTTTCTGGCTCACACTTTACTGTTCCAGCTTCTCAACTCTCTGTCCCCACATGGCTCAAACGTTGAGACTGGCAAGGGAACTCCGCGGTAACAGTCTGCATCTTCATCTTTAAAGCAGTCACAGAAGCAGTCAGAGAAGACTCCAGGCTTTTCAGGGCTTCCCCCAGTGTCTGCAATGACACGCCAGCAGGTTTTACCATCTTACCCGCAGCAACTTCAGAAGGACTCATCACTCGCTCTCCACCATACTCCACTGGCGAGGAAGTCTTCATAGGCTTTCCTGATGGTCCTCGGTTTGCAGAACGCTCACTGACATACTGCAAAACCGCCGCACTACCTCTGCAGAAGTCACTTCCGGGTGGCGAGGAAACTGCTCTCACTTTGGGGCTCAGAAAGACCCTTTTGGCACTCCGGTCCTGTAGAAAAGAAACTGAACCGGCCATAGCTTCCATCAGTCTCAGCAAAGAGAAGCCTGAGCACTCATCCAATGTGACTTGTGCTTTCACCAGACTAACAGCATCACAACCTCGCTTCTGCTTCCCTTTCCTCTTATCCGGCATAGCAGCGCCAGAAAGATGGCCAAAGGAGCAGGAAAGAACCAGCACTGAGCTCCTCTACCTCTCCAGGTAGGACGCCAACACAAAGCTCCTCCCCCTCCCTAAACCAGTATTTAAGGGGACACAAGGATCCAGGGCTTGAGCTGGGACTAATATTGTAGAACCTGTGTGTCTTTCTGGATGCAGCCAGGTATCTGTGACCTGGCTTGGCCACTCTTGGAGACAGGATACTGGGCCTGATGGGCCCTCATCAGACCCAGTATAGCCTTTCCTATGTTCCTATGCACTCATACCATCACATGGCCATAACACTCTTAACTCCACCAGAATTTCCACCATGTGTCATGGCATGTACACCACCTTGTTCTGTGCATGCAACATACTGTATGTGTGCAGACCCAGGACCCAACAACTACACAGCACCCCACACACGCCATGACCTGCTAAATACAACCTATAATCACTGACATCTATGTGGCAGCCACCTACCTATGCTGCTGGCGACAATGATGACACAGTAAGGTACAAACATAGAACATCAACAATACACATGCCCAGAGGCAAACACATAGGCCTAACAAGGTCTTCTTTGAATAGCGCTGTGAACAATGGCATGCAGAACCATGCCCCTATGGGCCAGGGGGACTCTCCCTGTGGCTCAGCAGGGCCTCTGCAATGGCCTGTAGCCCTCTTGAGAGTTCCCATGCTGACTGGAGCACCGCCTCCCTGAGGAGGTGCACTTCCAGCACTAAGCTGCCCAGAAAATCTGCATGTTCTGACCACTGTTCCCTCTAAGCTGTGCGCGTGTGCGCGCGCACACACCTCACCGAGTGAGCGCACATACTTTATAACAGAGCGCACAAAAATTACGGTTCTGATTCTGATAGAAAACAACACAGACATCTTAAAATTTAAAAGTTGTTGTGTATTTACGGTTTTCACAAGTTCTACAATATTATCTAGTGCAATCAATGTGGTGTACATACTGTATTCTGACGTGTAGTCAAATTTTAAAGTATAGAACTCCGAGTGTCGTTATGTGCCGCACAAAAATTTAACCTTCCTTCAAAAGCTGCACAGCTGATATTTTATGCGCACACAGCCTACAGAAAATTAGAGGGAACATTGGTTCTGACTGGGGGACTGGAGAGGGGTCGGATCTGGGACAGGCTGCACCACATCTGAGACGGGTGGTGTTGATACTGGTCCATAGTCTGGCCGGGGGATCGGGGTGTCTGCAGTACCTCCCACTGCAGCAGTGTTGTCCCCTGAGGCCGACAGCTGGCATGGTGGGGTAGCCAAGCTCAGCTGGGGGATGGGAGGCACTGCAGACACTCCCTGCTCATTCACAGGCTCCTCCTTAACCTCACTTGCTGGCACCCAGGTGTCAGGCTCCCCATCCCCTGGGCCAACAGGGGACAATGTCTTCTCCTCCTCCCTCTCCCTCTCCTGCTCCTCCTCCATCTCTCAACCCTCCACCATCTCTACCTCCTCCTCTTCCTCCATCTCTCCACCCTCCTCCATCCCTGCCTCTTCCTCCTCCGTGTTGTTCTCCTCCTCTGGGGTCTCGTCCTCCTCTGTGCTCTCCTCCTCCTCTTCGTCTTCGCTCCCAGAGAAACTGCTGGGGACGGTTGGCCACTGGACTGTTTATACTGGTGGCCTGACTTGTGCACCTGCAGATTGATGTCCCCTCTGCTGTCCCATGTCACATGATTCCTCTGCATCTCTGGCTGTAAGGAGAGGTATAATGGCCCTTTACATGGGTTGTAACATCATACCTTCAGGAAATGGACAGAGCAGACACATGGACATACACACACACACTGCCTACTGAGCATACATACTGCCTGTTTCCCCAACGTGACCACCCATCTGCTCCTCCATGACCTGCATATATGTCCCCTAGACATGCTGCTGTGTGAGTGGTGGGTCCCCTATCATGCTGACTGATCTCCCATGGATAGCTGGGTGGGCAGGTATGGTCAGTGCATGATGGTACACTGCTTGTGATGTCTGCTCCTGTATGTTCATTCTATTTAGTGCACCATACAGATGTGGGCTCCAGTGGGTGTAGTTATAGCTTGCAGGTATGCCTTGTACATTCAACCGCTGTAATGGGCCCTCAGCACCACTCAGCATAGTGTTTAGTCAGTCAACCCCTGCTCAATGACATCACAACAGCCCCTGGGGGCACAACTGGCACCATATTTGTGGTGCATCTGACACACCTGTGTGTGTGTGTGTGTGAGCCATATGGGAGGCATGCACTCAGAGAGCACTCACTGTGTGGATCTCTCTGCAGACAGATTTCAGCGCCATGTACAAGCAAAGCTTACTGAGTTGCTCTCTATCACCACTATGTGGCTGAAGACACATGTGGTGGAGCCATGAAGCCTGCAGCACGCATATTATGCTGTGCAAGCTACATATTTGATGTCATGGACAAATCTTCCATTCAGTCATGGCTGTTGTTCCTAGTCGCACGTGGAGATTGCCCTGTGTCTCACTTACCTGCATTTGTAGTAACTTCCTCCCTGAGGAGCTGGATGACATCAGGCCTCTGGCATTCCATGGTGTGGAGCCTGCAGTTCAATACTTCTAGGGTCCTCCGTACACTAAATTCACTGTGGGAGAGAGGTAAAGTATCAGATTAGAACCCTTTTGCGCCCACATTTACCCAACAGTGCAATCACATACATAGCTGTTTACAGCCGAAATGGGCACTCTAGCAGCAGGGGCATGTACTTCCATTCTCAGGGGGCAATTCACCATATTTATCAGTTATTATAATTTTGGGTACCTTGTGCTAGGGTTCCCACACATCCCTGTGTCGATGTGGTGTTATGGTTGTGCTCACAGATTAGGCCATGTACAGGTGCCCCAAAATGCTTCCAGCTCCTGTGTCAGTGGGGAAGATGTTTGCCCCTGGCAGCTTTAATGTGCTTTCACTATGTGGCAGCCTGTGTGGATTCCACTATTTTATCGACTATTTTATGGCACTAAATGTGAGGCGCTAAAGACACTATCTAGTAGCTCACACTGGCATCCCCATGTCCTCCTCAGCCTTTGCCAGTCCTCTGGGTACCAATACAGTTCGTTGTCACCTTATCCCTGCATCTTCTTCCTCAGATGCCTGTGTTTCCCCTCTGGACCCCATGGGCCCATGTTCCTTCTGCACCTGCTGCCTCACTGTCCCTAACAAACACCCCCAGGCCCATACACCCTGCTACGTACCTCCACTTTCTATACCCTGTCTCTTCCTCACCATTTCCAACCACCATTTCCACTCCACTCTGCCCCATCTCATCTCATTTCAGCCATGCCAGATGACACCAACCCCCTCGCTCTGCTGCCATGGCCCTCCTCCACTTCACTCTAGACCCCTTGTAATGTCTATGTCATCCCCATCTTTTCTGTACCTCTCTCTTGTGACACCACTCTCGGAGCAGTTAACCATGGTATGTGGCTTGTAAGGGTTTTCGGTTGCAGGTTTGTTATTGTTGCACAAAGCCAGCTGTCTGATGTTGCACACAACTCACAGCTGCACAAGATGTGCTGAAATGTGTGGAACAGGAGTCCTAGATGTGGACATGCTGGGGGATCTACATCTGTTGCCATCTGTCTGAATCTATGTTCTACAATTGTTGACAGACAGCGGCTATATGTCATGTCCTGGAGGCTGCACTGTTGCAGTAGGCCACAGGCTAAGAGCTACAACAACTACAGTGACTCCCCCACAACAAGCAACACCTTAAACAGCACTCAAAGGCTATAACAGTTCCCTGCTATGGTGATTTAACTGTGGCCCATGCATTTGCTAGACAACCTCTACCAAGGGGAGTGCTTGCGTTCTTCCATGTGATGTTTACAGTTGCATACTGTTATAGGCAACCTGGGATGGCAGGGACCTACATTGTGAGGTGTAGAACCTGGCAGAGTCATGACCCACCATACAATTAGAAAGAGACTTCATCAAACTTAACAATATGCAACATTTAAATCTTAGCCAACGAGTGAAAGCCTCAGCAGAAACTCACTGATAAAACACAATCAGGAGTACTCGTAACATCAATGGCTAACACTCGTTCATCATATCAATCCCAATTCACAGGACCATATTCAAACAAACATTGCAGTAAGTTTTGTACAAACTATAATCACTACAGCCATTAAAACTGCACTTATATCACCAGGTCCATGGATCGAGAGGAAATTGAATGCCCCGACGCCTTTCTCAAGACATCTTACATAAGCGTTTCACTACTGCTGTCTCAAGGGGGTTCAACTCTAAAAGATAAATAAAAACACATAGTTGCTTAATAGAATGTCGCAATATACTAAAGAAAAAGAAAAGGCTCCAAACCTAGCTTGAACAGAAAGCAGGAGGCTTACCCTGAAGCAAAAAGACTTCAAACGCTAGCCAAACAACAGCCAGCTCACTCAACAGCCATCATTCAGAGCTCGTCTCCAGCACTATGAGAACTTCCGATCACATGATTTTAAACCAAAACCAGCCACACAGGCAATCCATATCAGCTGAAACAATGAAGGTAAATCAAAACCCTAACAGCTATCTCAATAGAAATCAGAAATTCAACCAACCACTTAATGACCACATAGATGTTAAACTAAACACAGGCTCCCCATTCAATACATGAATTTAAACCAGAGGGAAACACCGTATTCAAACGGAATATCCACCATTGTTCCCTATATAAAAGAAATTGGTCCCGAGACATCCCTTTAGAGCCACTCCAAACTTGTTGTATAACAAAGCATTTTAAATCATTGAAAACATGATGCAATGTCAGGCAATGCTCAACCATAGGGGCTTCTCGCCGCTGACAATGAAGCTTGCTCTTGTGTTCAATTAACCGAATTCGAAATTTACGTGCTGTCTTGCCAATGTAGAGAAGCCTACACGGGCAAAAAATACCATAAATGACAAAATCAGAATTACAGGAAGTATTATCCTTCAAACTTATTAATACACCATTATAGTTAAAACTATCAGTTTCCCACATCACATCACAACAAGAGCACACACCACATTTTTTATGTCCAGAACCAACAGGAGTGGCAGGCAACAAAGGTCTTAAAGAAGAAGGACTCAAAAGATCTTTCATATTCAAATTTCGCTGCCACACACAACGTAGTTGTTTAGACTCCAAACCAGGAACCATACCCAGAACTGGCTTATATTTCTGTAAAATCAATTGTATCTGCTTACTATGAGGAGAGTAACGAGAGATCAAATTTACTTGATCACTATCACTCTGTGCCCGCTGTCTAGGGGATAACAACCAAGATCGATTATTATGCAATGCCCTTTTATAGGCCCGGTTCACTATCTTAGACGGATACCCACGTTGTAAAAAATCTTGCTGCAAACTTAATGACTTTATTTTATAATCTTCAACTGAAGAACAATTACGTCTGAAACGGATAAATTGAGAAAATGGCAATCCACGTAATAAACACCTGGGATGCATGCTAGAAAAATGTAAATAAGTGTTCTTATCTGTCATTTTACGATAGACAGTAGTACCCCAAGATTCTGATAGTCGAAATACTTTAACATCCAGAAATACAATTTCTTGGTAACTATAGCTAATAGTAAACTGAATATGAGAGTCCAATGTATTCAGCCAAGTGTGGAATTCTAACAAAAGATCAAGAGGGCCATCCCATAACAAAAAGACATCGTCTATATACCGGCGCCAAATCAACATATGGGACTGATACTTAGATGAAACCAACCAACGCTGTTCATATAACCCCATGAAAAAATTAGCGACAGATGGGGCAAAAGATGCTCCCATCGCAATACCGCTAACCTGTTGAAACAACTCATTATTAAAAGAGAAATAATTATGACAAAGAGCCAGCTCAGCACATGCCATCAGAAAATCCAACATGTCGTTGGTAATATCCCCACGTAATAATAAACCCTCCTTAATGGCTTGCAGGGCCGCCTTCCCTTCAGATCTACATGGCTCCCCCCAGGTCCTATCCATCCTAATATAATGGTGTTTAAACAATTGGTGCTACATGATATTAAAGATATGGAACTTCATAGTAGATCTTTTGCACGTAAAGCTCTTACACAGTCCCAATATTTGGCTCTTCAAGAATTGCGATCTAATAATGATATAGTTCTTAAGAGAGCTGACAAGGGTGGAGCCATTGTCGTTCTGAACCGATCAGATTATCTAGCTGAAGCCTATCGTCAGTTGTCTGATGTTACAACTTATTTAAAATTATTGGTAGACCCCACACTAGATTTACAAGGTCAGATTAAATTTCTGACAAACCAAGCTTTTCAATCACGTCTTATTTCAAAAAAGGAATATAATTTTTTGAATAATACATTTCCATCAGTACCTCAATTTTATTTGTTACCCAAAATACATAAAGATCTGGTTAAACCTCCTGGGCGACCTATTGTGTCCACACGTGGATCTGTGTTGGAACCATTGTCCTTATTTATAGATTCCTTCTTGCGTCCGTTGTTGAGTACAATCCCCTCATATGTTCGTAATACGGTGCATTTTCTGCAGATTGTAGAAGATGCTTCTGTTTGGGCTACATCTGATTCTACTATCTTAGTAACACTTGATGTTGTTGCACTATACACGAGCATTCCGCAAGTGGCGGCCCTGCAAGCCATTAAGGAGGGTTTATTATTACGTGGGGATATTACCAACGACATGTTGGATTTTCTGATGGCATGTGCTGAGCTGGCTCTTTGTCATAATTATTTCTCTTTTAATAATGAGTTGTTTCAACAGGTTAGCGGTATTGCGATGGGGGCATCTTTTGCCCCATCTGTCGCTAATTTTTTCATGGGGTTATATGAACAGCGTTGGTTGGTTTCATCTAAGTATCAGTCCCATATGTTGATTTGGCGCCGGTATATAGACGATGTCTTTTTGTTATGGGATGGCCCTCTTGATCTTTTGTTAGAATTCCACACTTGGCTGAATACATTGGACTCTCATATTCAGTTTACTATTAGCTATAGTTACCAAGAAATTGTATTTCTGGATGTTAAAGTATTTCGACTATCAGAATCTTGGGGTACTACTGTCTATCGTAAAATGACAGATAAGAACACTTATTTACATTTTTCTAGCATGCATCCCAGGTGTTTATTACGTGGATTGCCATTTTCTCAATTTATCCGTTTCAGACGTAATTGTTCTTCAGTTGAAGATTATAAAATAAAGTCATTAAGTTTGCAGCAAGATTTTTTACAACGTGGGTATCCGTCTAAGATAGTGAACCGGGCCTATAAAAGGGCATTGCATAATAATCGATCTTGGTTGTTATCCCCTAGACAGCGGGCACAGAGTGATAGTGATCAAGTAAATTTGATCTCTCGTTACTCTCCTCATAGTAAGCAGATACAATTGATTTTACAGAAATATAAGCCAGTTCTGGGTATGGTTCCTGGTTTGGAGTCTAAACAACTACGTTGTGTGTGGCAGCGAAATTTGAATATGAAAGATCTTTTGAGTCCTTCTTCTTTAAGACCTTTGTTGCCTGCCACTCCTGTTGGTTCTGGACATAAAAAATGTGGTGTGTGCTCTTGTTGTGATGTGATGTGGGAAACTGATAGTTTTAACTATAATGGTGTATTAATAAGTTTGAAGGATAATACTTCCTGTAATTCTGATTTTGTCATTTATGGTATTTTTTGCCCGTGTAGGCTTCTCTACATTGGCAAGACAGCACGTAAATTTCGAATTCGGTTAATTGAACACAAGAGCAAGCTTCATTGTCAGCGGCGAGAAGCCCCTATGGTTGAGCACTGCCTGACATTGCATCATGTTTTCAATGATTTAAAATGCTTTGTTATACAACAAGTTTGGAGTGGCTCTAAAGGGATGTCTCGGGACCAATTTCTTTTATATAGGGAACAATGGTGGATATTCCGTTTGAATACGGTGTTTCCCTCTGGTTTAAATTCATGTATTGAATGGGGAGCCTGTGTTTAGTTTAACATCTATGTGGTCATTAAGTGGTTGGTTGAATTTCTGATTTCTATTGAGATAGCTGTTAGTTAGGGTTTTGATTTACCTTCATTGTTTCAGCTGATATGGATTGCCTGTGTGGCTGGTTTTGGTTTAAAATCATGTGATCGGAAGTTCTCATAGTGCTGGAGACGAGCTCTGAATGATGGCTGTTGAGTGAGCTGGCTGTTGTTTGGCTAGCGTTTGAAGTCTTTTTGCTTCAGGGTAAGCCTCCTGCTTTCTGTTCAAGCTAGGTTTGGAGCCTTTTCTTTTTCTTTAGTATATTGCGACATTCTATTAAGCAACTATGTGTTTTTATTTATCTTTTAGAGTTGAACCCCCTTGAGACAGCAGTAGTGAAACGCTTATGTAAGATGTCTTGAGAAAGGCGTCGGGGCATTCAATTTCCTCTCGATCCACGGAACTGGTGATATAAGTGCAGTTTTAATGGCTGTAGTGATTATAGTTTGTACAAAACTTACTGCAATGTTTGTTTGAATATGGTCCTGTGAATTGGGATTGATATGATGAACGAGTGTTAGCCATTGATGTTACGAGTACTCCTGATTGTGTTTTATCAGTGAGTTTCTGCTGAGGCTTTCACTCGTTGGCGAAGATTTAAATGTTGCATATTGTTAAGTTTGATGAAGTCTCTTTCTAATTGTATGGAGTATCATTTTTGAGGCTTTGATATTGGCTTTATAATCTTGAGAGTCATGACCCAGACACATAGTGTTGATACAAGCATGTGCCATGAACCATCCTCACTGTTTGCATATGCAGTCCCACAGCTAGGCCTATGGCAGTGTGTTATCGATGGCCTGCTGCTTTGCCAATCCCCCACTGTAATCCCTGGGCCTACATATCCCACTGGCTACTCACCTCCGCAGTTGGAGTTGGATCCCCTTCCAAATGGCCATGGAAAGGCGCAGGTTAGCTCTCTGATTTCCCCTGGGGTAGAGCACCCCTTCTGACATCGGCACTAACTTTGCCAAGGTCTCTGCCTTTGTGGTGCTGAAGTTAGCTGTCCGTCTTGCCGCCATGCTACTGCTGTGTATCTGCCCAGTCAGAGGGGGCTCCTGCACTGGCAGAACACGGAAGTCGATAACCAGGTATGGGAGGCAGTACATGGGTATGTGCCACCAAACATGTACCCGATAACCGCATAGACCCCCTTGGGGGCAAATACCCAGGTAACCACTCATACATGGGCACTATCTCACTCTGCCCACCCTTCCTGTATATAGCAGGATATTGCATTCTTACCCGCTTTTCTGGCCCTACACCATTCTAACATGCCGGCTTACCCGGTTTGTCACTCCTGCATGGTTACTGGTTTCCTTTCTGCTCCCTGCACGGGTTATGGGCTGATATTTGTGTGGGTCCCTTTACACGGGTATGTTGAATATCCGCTCCTGCTGGCTACCCGAATAAGATGATTTGCCCGCAGGCCGCAGTTGACAGATAAGCGTCCATATTCCATGCTTGCCCATGTGTGCACCACCTGACTCATGCCCCTTTACTGAGGTCTTTTTAACTGGTTATCGGCTTCTTCGGCACCTCCTGAAATATTGGGCCCAGTGTGTCTTCTGCTTAATTTGAAACTCATTCTTCAAAGCCTTGAAAGCATTAAACATCACACTATCTCACAACTGCCACACAAAATGCAAAGTGTGTTGCTCCCACTGGGCCACACATAGAAAAAAAGTACAATAAGAAATCATTGGGTTCTTAGTCAAGAGAGCAATCGGGGATACTCTCCTGTGTGTCATTTGTAGATATTGATAGACCTGGCACCACACGGCCAAAGTGTGTGCCAAGATACTGTTGCTATGCAGCACACAATGTACCACCAGGGCCTCAACTGGTAGCATCAGCAAGAGGGGTAGTGTAAGACCCTGAACCTGCAAACCCTCCAAGTGGATTCAAGCTGGTTCATAAGCCATCAGAAAGAGGAAATTAGACTTGCCTGCTAATTGTAGTTCCTGGAGGAACTCCAGTCTAGTCCCAGAATCTCTGGGTTGTCATCCTCCTCCAGCAGCTTTGTTGACTGAGAAATGTCATCCTTTTGATGACCCTGGTATATATACAGAGGGACCGCCTCCTCACACCAGTAACCTACTGACAAAGCAAACTCACCAGAGCAACAATTAAGTAACAATCAGTATTCAAACAAGCATAAACTATTTGAACTAGAAACTAAGAAGGGAGACCCACTTCCATCCTGATCCCCCTTACCCAAATCTACTTCTGGGTAAATACTGCGAGGCCCGCTCTCTACCCTCCTGGAGCAAGGTGACCACCTTACCAGTGTCCTGAATCGACACACCCTATCGTGATCAGCACCCATATAGGGTTACATTTGCTTACCTGTGATGACTACTTGCTTAAGGCTCCAGTTCACCCATGAACCCCTGGACGGGATACGGGACTAGGCTGGAGTTCCTCCAGGAACTACAATTAGCAGGTAAGTCTAATTTCCTCTTCCTGATCGTCCCTCCAGTCTAGTCCCGGAATCTCTGGGTATGTAACAGAGCAGTGAAAGACATCAACGGGAAGGACCTGCTATCCCTGCCTGAAGCACTGCTGTGCCAAAACAGTATCTCTTTCCGCCTGCATGTCCAGACGGTAGTGCCTGACAAATGTATTTAAGGACGACCAGGTCGCCGCCTTACAAATTTCCACTGCTGGGACCAACTTGCACTCTGCCCAGGAAGCCGCTTGGGCCCTAGTCGAATGAGCCCTCAGCCCTTCCGGTACCCGTTTACCTTTTAACAGATAAACCGCCGCTATCGCCTCTTTAATCCATCTGGAAATGGAAGCTTTTGAAGCTGCTTCCCCTTTCCTTGAACCACCAAAGAGAACAAAAAGCCTATCCGACCCTCTGAAATCAGCCGTCCACTTAATATACTTTTTTAAAGCCCGGCGCACATCCAGCCGATGCAAACTCACCGTCGCTGAACCCTCGGAACTTTCCCTGAATACTGGCAAAGACACTACCTGATTCGTATGAAAAGGAGATACTACTTTGGGCAAAAAGGACGGGACCGGCCTCAAGACCACCTTCGACTCGGAAAAGGACAGAAAGGGCTTCCGGCAAGACAAGGCCTGCAATTCTGAAATCCTCCTGGCCGAACAAATGGCTATCAAAAATACCACCTTGAGCGTTAGATCCTTCAAAGATGCCCTTGCCAAGGGCTCAAAAGGTTCTCGCCCTAACGCCTTCAAAACTAAGGACAAATCCCATGTCGGAACCACCTGACGACATGGAGGCCTCATCAGCAACACTGCCTGTAGAAACTGCTTCACATCCGGGTGTGCTCCCATGGCCACCCCTTTAATCCTATCTCTATAACAGGCCAGCGCTGCCAGCTGTACCTTAAAGGACGAAGCCGCCAACCCTTTCTGAAATCTGTCCTGTAAGAACGCGAGAACCTGCGGAACTGAAGTCTTTAACGCATCAACCGCCTTTTCCGCGCACCAAGCCTCAAACACGCGCCACACTCGCACATACGCCAAAGAAGTAGACCGTCTCCACGCCTTCAGCAATGTCGAAACCACTGCTACTGAATATCCCCTCGCTCTCAACCTTGCCCTTTCAAGAGCCAGGCCGTAAGCGAGAATCGATCCACTTGGGGCATGAATAGCGGACCCTGGGACAATAGGTCTCTCCTGACTAGAAGACGCCAAGGGCGCTCCACCAACAGCCTCCTGAGATCTGTATACCAAGGCCTCCTTGGCCAGTCCGGAGCTATCAAGATCACCAATCCCTTGTGTAACTCGATATGTTGAACCACCCAGCCGATCAACACCTAAGGAGGAAACATGTACAAGAGTTGCCCCGCTGGCCAATCCTAAATGAGAGCATCCAGACCCTCTGACATTCTTTCTCGCCTTCTGCTGAAGAACCGACTGACCTTTGCCGAGTGAAAGTTGCCATGAGATCCATTATGGGTGACCTCCATCGACGAACCACCATGTCGTAAACCTCTGGATGAAGAATCCACTCTCCGGGATCTACCTTCACCCGACTCAAGAAATCGGCCTCGACATTGTTCACTCCTGCTACATGAGCTGACGATAGGGCTTCGAGGTTCAGCTCGACCCACTCGAACAACTTCTCCGCCTCGGCTTCCAGTGCCACACTGCTTGTGCCGCCCTGGCGATTGATGTAGGCCACCGCAGTTGCGTTGTCGGAGAATACCCGAATCGCTTTCGCGCACACATAAGGCTGAAACGTCCGCAAGGCTAACGTTACCACTCTGAGTTCCAGTCTGTTGATTGCCCAACGCTTTTCCTGTTCTGACCATTGCCCTTGCACTATTCTTCCTTGGAAGTACGCCCCCCAGCCCAGTAGGCTGGCATCCGTTGTCAGGGCTAACCAATTGGGTGTTTCCAAGGGCATCCCCTTCTCCAGATTCCCTGGAACCAACCACCACTGCAGCGCCTTCCTTGTCTCGTTCGGACAGGGCAATCTCCGGGACAGGTCGTCGTTTTGGTCAGACCACCGCCTGAGCAGCGCCCTCTGCAACGGCCTCATATGGGCCCTCGCCCACAGAACCAGCTTGAGCGTTGCTGCCATCGTCCCGAGCAACTGTAGATACTGCCACGCCGTGGGAAGCGGCCTCTGCAGAAACTCGCGTACCAACTTCCTGAGACTTTTTGCTTGCTGGTGAGGAAGGAACACTCTGCCCACTGCTGTATTGAACCTTGCCCCCAGGTAATCTAGATCCTGTGACGGCGTGAATACATTCTTTGCCCCATTGACTACCCAACCTAGGTCTTGAAGAGATGCTACGACTCTGGCCGTGGCCCTCTCGCTTTTGGTCTTTGACTTTGCCCGGATTAGCCAATCGTCCAGATAAGGATGAACTAGGATGCCTTCCTTTCTCAGTGATGTGGCTACCACTACCATCATCTTGGTGAATGTCCTTGGTGCGGTAGCCAGCCCGAACGGTAGCGCTCGGAACTGAAAATGTCTCATCGGCACTGCAAACCTGAGAAACCTTTGGTGTTCCTGCCGAATGGGAATGTGTAGGTACGCTTCCGACAAGTCCAGAGACATAAGGAACTCCCCTTTCCGTACGGCCACTATGACGGACCTCAATGTTTCCATGTGAAAATGAGAGACTCTGAGACAACGATTCACTCTTTTCAGATCTAGAATTGGGCGAAATGTTCCCTCTTTCTTTGGTACCACAAAATAAATGGAGTACTGACCGGAACCGCTTTCGCCCATGGGCACCGGCACGATTGCCTTGAGGGCTAATAGCCTCTCTACTGTCTGTTTGATGGCGTCGAATTTGAGATATGCCTTGCAGGGGGACTGAACGAACGAGTCTGACACCGGGCGTAGGAATTCTAGGGCATAACCTTCTCGGATAACCTCGAGCACCGACTGGTCCGAAGTTATCTGGACCCAGGCAGGGTAGAATTCTTGTAACCTCCCCCCTACCGGTACTACTCTGCCTGGGTCCCCCTCGCTTCATTGTGTCTTCCTAAGATTTGAGGAGGAGGCTGCAAAACCTCTGCTTGCTCCCCGAAACCACTGGTTTCGATAGGGGAACTGCCCTCTCTGGCCGTGATTGAACCTAGGGGCCCGAAAATGGTGCGGAGCCTTAGCAGGCATATTTGACCTCCCCTGCTTCTGCTTATCCTCCGGGAGTCGTCCTCCTTTAGATTCGCCATGGTCCTTCACCAGCTTATCCAAAAAGCAGCTTACCTCTGAACGGCAGCTTACTAAGCCTAGCCTTAGACGAACTATCTGCTGCCCAGTTACGGAGCCACAAGTACCGTCGCACTGCCACCACTGAAGCCATACCATTAGATAACCCACGGATAAGGTTGTAATGGATATCTGCCACATAGGCCATCCCCGACTCTAGTCTGGCCGCTTCAGCGCTCGTTGCCCCCATCTGATCACCTTGAATCCGCTGAGACCAACGTAAACAAGCTCTAGCTACCCAAGCTCCACATATAGAAGCTTGAACTGCTAATGCGCTCACGTCAAACACCTGCTTCAGCAAGGTTTCCAACTTACTAACCTGAGTATCCTTAAGAGCTGCGCTACCCTCTACCGGAATGGTAGTTTTCTTGGTAACCGCGGCAACCGCCGCATCCACTCTCGGGGACTGAAACAACTCCTTATCCTGTTCTACCAGCAGGTACAGATGACCCATAACTCTGGATCCCTTGAGAGCCGCCTCCGCAAATCTCATTCTCCTTGAATCATTTCCTTCACGATCTTGTGGATCGGAAACGCCCTCTGTGTCTTCTGAAAGGTCTGTAACAAGGGATCTTCCAACGTCACCTCCTCTGCCGACCCCACCGCCGGCATATTAAGCGCCTTAAGCATCTCAGAAATGAGGGCAGGTAACTCCTCTCTGCGTAAAATTCGGACCACCCTCGCCTAGTCCTCCTGCTCCGCAATCTCTCCTTCCTCTAACTCGTCTTCCAACTCGTGATCCTGATCTCCCTCATCAGAAAGACTTATCTCAGACCCCACAGACTGTTCTGCGTCTCTGTCTAACCTAGGCTTCTTCGCCGGACCCTTTGCTAAACCCACAGCCACCGCCATACCTGGCCTCTTATCCGCTGACTCCGGCTCCGCAGATGGAGACGGGAAAGCCCTCTTAACACCCCCAAACGCCTGTTGCATTAGCAGAACGAAAGCCGGGGAAAAAAATTGCCTCAAGACCCCCTGGCCGTGGCGTCGGGGCCGGAGGGACATCCGGAGCTGAGGACGGTCCCGCCACGGGCTCCTCCGGCTATTCAACTGGAGCAACTGCTTCCTGCGCAGGTTCTACCCTGGCTTTGGGACTGTCCCCCTCTATGGCTTGTTCCATCGCGATCGCCTCCAGCATACAGCCTCTGCACACTCCCGTGTCCGAGGTCGCCCCCCTCCTAGCACCACAGAGCACACACTGTGGCCTAGCGGGCATCCCTGTAACTAAAAGGTCAATGGATATAAATAATGGGCTCAGTAGCCCTTACCCTGTACAGGTTCAAGAGTGTAAGTAACCCTGAAAAAAATTCTCTTCTTTCTTTTTTTTTTTTACGTTTTAAACATTTAAGTACACTCCCCCCAGGAATCCTAGCTGGGAGCTGAAGAAAGTATTCAAAAACGAAGCTCCTGTTCCAAAAACGGAGCCCTTTCAGGTCTCCTTAAGCAAACGGCGCTTCCCGCGCTGCACCACACGGTCAGGCCTGCCGAGACACACACGCTCTGTGGCCTGGCGTCCCGTCACCCGGCGGCTTACCTCAATGGGGTTTCACTCTCCCCCGTTGCCTCCGTCCTTCTGGGCTCTCCGCCGCTGTCCGGCCTGACTGCCCCAGAGGTAAGACTCACTTTTCTGCCGCCGCCACTTCTCCTGCTCCACTTCCAACGGCTCTGCACGCTCTCAGGAAAAGACTTCTGGCGCGTTACAGAGCCTCAGGACTGGTTCCTCACCCAGCAATGTAGGATCGGGACCCGGATTTCTCACTGTCTTCCCCTCCAAAGGCTGATTCTCGGTGCTGCCTGTCTCTCAAAATCTAAGCCGGGGGAGGGGGGGCCTCACACACTGTACCAAATTTAAAGCTACAGAGCCCCGAAAATAAACAAAAAAACCCATTTACAATAGAAAGAAATTCCTCCTACATCTAACTCTCTAAAAACCTTAATTGCTCCTCTAGTGAACCCCTAACCTTTGGGCTCACTACTTTCCAGCTGCTTGGAGACTGAGAGAACTGGTGTGAGGAGACGGTCCCTCTGTATATATACCAGGGTCATCCAAAGGATGACGTTTCTCAGTCTCCAAAGCTGCTGGAGGAGGATGACAACCCAGAGATTCCGGGACTAGACTGGAGGGACGATCAGGAACCAGGCCTTTATACTAGCTAATTGCGCAGCACAGAAATATAATTCTAGATTTGGCAGCCCCCATCTTAACTTCCTCTTTAGGCCAACATAAAATATCTAATTGAAAATGGTTGGGGGGGGGGGGGGTGGAGTCTGACAGTGCCAGAGAAAGCTTGAGAGCTGACCGTTCATATGCAGAAATATCAAACGTGAAACCGTTCCGGGTGACATACTGAAAAAGACAGAGGAGACTAGGAAGAACATTCATCTTAATAAGGATAATCCTAACCCCTCCCCTCCAATAAGAGGGGAACATAATTTTATAAATCCAAGTCAGACTGGAGCTTACCAGGAGACTGGCATAGTTAAACTTAAAAAGGTGTCTAGGCCAAGAGAGAATGCACACTCCTAAATTGGTAAAACCAGAGGCATGATGAAAACAGCAGAAGGACGGGGGTAGCTGGTGTGTGCCTAAAAGAAACAGTTCAGATTTGTCAATATTGAGCCACTGCCCCATATTTACATAAAATATGTATTAGTGCAGATTTTAAAGTGTCTAAATGAGCAAGAAACAATAAGACATTGTCAGCATATGTGGACATTTTATGCTTTCAGCTGACCAACTGAAGACCCATGATTCATGACAATGCTCAAATGCTCTATGCCAGGGGCTCAAGAGCCACGTCAAAGAGCATAGGTGACAGCAGACAAACCTGTATAGTACCACAGCCAATCAAAAAGGAAGTGTGGGGAAAAGATGAATCCCTTTCAGGTACCTTTATTACAGGTTGATCCATCTTGTGCTAACGTCTATAACTTAGGCCTAAGAAACAACTTGCTAAAAAACAGCTTGCTCTCACTTCTTCACACTGAAACTGCAAATTCAGCAAAGATTGAACTGTGAAATGACCTCATATCCTATCCCAGAGAGCTTACACAATGAGAATCTTTGGACACTATACATCTAATGAAAGACTGTCACATGGGCCTACATGGGCCTCTCGAATGCACAAAAGAAAACAAACAACGAAGACCAACATCATTATCTACAGTTTATCTAACAGGAAACACGACTCGCAAAAGGCAAGTGAAAAAACAGGATACAAAAGCCAGCATACAGAGACAAGGCGAGTGAAACTGGAGACAGGATGCTACAGAGAGACATATGGGAAAGCAAATTTTCTTTGAATAATAAAAGAATGAGAGGAAATCTATTTATCAGCAATTTTTAGATATAAATATGGAGAAAGAATCTTAATAGACAGACTTTAGCTGATCTCATTGGAGTGAGGCTAATTTATGTCTCCAGGACTGTACTTGAGCTAGGCGCTTTGCAGGTTATGCTATGAAACTGAAATTAAAATTTGTATCTTATTAACAGCAAAGCTTGTTGTTACAGGCCTGGCAAATCTAAATTAAAACAATTTTATGCTTTTATGGTGGCATGAGTAAATTATTTAAAGTCCTGTATATGTATGTTGGGGTCGAACACAAACAGCCAAAAACAAAAATAGAAAATCCCTAATTAGGGGAATCCCAGAAAAGCCCCAACATTTTGGTGACCCCGACGTGATTTTGGTGACTCACAGCGCAGTGACGTCACTGGGAAGTGTTCTCCCATGTTCGCTGGATGAAGCACAGGTCGAGAAGGAGGTAAGCGTGATTTTGAATTCCTGCAGAAGAAACGTCAAGAGGGTAAGACGTTTTTCTTATATATATATTGTTGTTTTTTCATTTTGCATAGGTGTGGTAATTAGTAGAAAATACAATTTTGCATACGCAGGATATTGTAAACTAGTTAGGATGTTTAAGAAAAAGACAAAAGAAACTGATTCTGATACTAGAAAAATGGATGTACAAGAGCAGACTGCATTACAGAAAGTTAGTAAGAGATATCCACTTGCTGCTAAAACTTTAGAACAGTTCTGCAAGAAGTGGCGTAACTGGGCACTACGAGACTCCGCTTTTGCCTGGCCAGCAAGCGGTACTCTAGACCCACGTTCGCTACATGACTTGCAAACTAAGATAGAAAAGGACCAAACAGGACAGAAATTAGTGCAACACTTACAACATGTTACGTTATGGATGGAGGTAGCAAAAGAATGTGGTGAGGAGCCCCCTCCTTATAATACTACACATAATCTGGGAGAAACAGGACTATATCCTACCTTAACTACAGCTGCAGCTATAGGATACCAAGACCCTATTCCTATAGATCAGGAACCTAAACAATCCAAGGGGACCCTCCACAGTAACTTGAAAGAGACCTCACCTGAAAGGAGATTTTATAACCAAATGCCCCCGGGAGTGATAGAAGATCCTGAGATGAGGGCAGCGTGTGAAGATATAGGGAAAGAAAAGGAAAAATGGGCAGAGATATCAGGGACAGTTAAATTAGAATATTGTAAACAGCCAATTTGTGAGAATGAATTAGTACAATGGAAAGCTGAACTAGAAGCCAGTACTGAGGAATGGAAAAGGACTCGTCAAGAAGAGGAGGAACAATTTAGAATGCTTATGGAAAATCAGCAGGCTGAGTGGGAAGAGAAAGTTAAGAAGAAGGAAGAACAGGATAAATATAACGAACAAGAACAAAAGAAATTAGAAGAGTCACGAATTAAAGAATGGGAAGAGCGGAAGTCAGCACTGGAAAAGTGGGAAGAGCATAATAAAAGGGAGGCAGATAGGATGAAAGAAGAATGGGATAAATTAAATGTGGCTCAAGACAGATTGAACTCTTTGAGATCCAGCTGTGAAAATAAGGAAAGCAATACAAAGCACATTGGGATTGCAAGAAATAACAGTCAAGCTGGAGCCTCACTAATGCCTAAGGAAACAGTAGCTGAGGGTGAGGGAAATCATTATTTCATTGACCGATGGAGTGATAATATGTATGGCTGGACATTAAAGAACCAGCCACAAATGTTGCAATGGCCTCCCGAGGGAGCACTTGACACTGCACATTTGAATACTGCTAGACTTTGCATTCATGGGGGAGCGGGAGACCCACAATGGGATTTAGATTACATGAAGACAGGATTAGAAATATGGGAAAAATATGAAGAAAAACTGTGCTTGCCCCTCTTGCATTCAAGAGGAGGAACTATTCGATATGTCCATTAGAATTTTACTGATATGGATAATATAGCTAGTGCCTTACCTCCTCTTAGTAGAGGGGGGGCTTCCTGGATTCAAAAGTTTGAGTGGGTTACGGCAGGGTATACTTTAGGGCTAGGGGATGTTAAAGCACTGTTAGCAAAACTCCTGGGAACGCATGCAACAAATCAAGTTTTTGCCAGAGCTAATTTACCCCAAGTTACTGTAGCAGAGACACGGTATGATGGGTCTGGGTTTAATGAGCACAGACCCAGAGTTTGGAATGCTATTAAAGAACTATACCCCACCCAGAAGAATTTAGGGCCACTACTGAAAATGCGTTTTAAGATAGGAGAGGATATTAGTGCATATATTGCTCGATTTCAAGATTTGTGGGAAACCTAGACTGGGATGGTTTATTCTGACCCAGGTTTCCTGCCCCTATTTTTCCAAATACTTAGCAATACTTTGCCTAAATCAGTTCAATCAAGACTCGACACGATTGTGGGGTTAGAAGATGAGTCCTGGGCAAGACAGCAGTCACATATACACCATTTTGTTAAATTAGCTGAAGAACAGATAAAACCTGAAAAAGATATGAAAAGTTTGCAGACAAAATTAATGGCATTACAACTGAGAGAATTGCAGGAGGATTTTGATAAAAGTAAGATTAAAGAGAAGGATAAGGAAAAGGATGATGAGAAGGAAAAAGAAAGAGAAGGTTTAAATAAAACAGAAAAGCAGCATGAGACAGAAAAGGGCCATTATAAAGCAGAAAAATGAAATTATTAGAGATTTAGAACAGTATAATATTGAAGAAGACGACCCCTGGGAGAATTTTGGTTTATATGCTCAAGCTTGGAACCAGACAGGACCAAACAATGGGGGTACTTGGACAGGGGGACAGGCAGGACCATCTCAGGCACAGTGTTTTCAAAGAAGCACCCTTAGTTGCTGGAACTGTAGCAGAAGGGAACATCTTCAGCGTGAATGCCGAAGCCCCCCAGCCCGAGGATCAGCAAAACCACAAGGGCCACCCAATGCCTATCAGGGTCTTCAGAGTAGGTTTCCCCAGTGGCAGCCTCCTCAAGGGGGACCACAATGACTCTCTATGGTGATGCGGGCCATGCTCAATGAGCGAGAGCCGATAATTGAAGTCAGTCTAAATGGGAATAAAGTGCAAATGTTGTTGGATTCAGGAGCAACAACATCAGTACTAAACTCTCTACCCCCAGGCGTAAGCCTCTCTCATCAAACTACTGTGACAACAGGGTTTAATGGAGACCCAATTACTACCAAAATGACAGTACCCATCGAGGTAGAACTCATGGGGCAACATATCTGTAAACCCCTGTTGTATGCCCCACACTGTCCAGTTAATTTGATGGGACGGGATCTATCTGCCTTTGAGGTACAGATGACCTTTATCAGCACACCATCTGTTTTGCTCCTGCAGACAGAGAGTCAGCCAAATTTTGCTAATATCTCACCTGAAGTTTGGGCTACCCCAGAAAACCCTTTTGGCCTAATAAGGTCTGCATCACCTGTCCGAATTACATTAAAAGAAAATTGTCAGGGTCCAAAAATTGCTCAATATCCACTACAGCCAGAAGCTGTAGTAGGAGCAAGTGAGGAGATTGATATGTTAATGCAAAATGGTATTATAGAACCCAGCACGTCTCAATTTAATACACCCCTGTTTCCTATTAAAAAGCCCAGTGGCAAGTGGAGAGTAGTCCATGATTTGAGAGGTCTTAATTCAGTGGTGGAGGCAGAATTCCCTCTTGTAGCAAACCCAGCTACATTGTTACAGCAAAACCCACCAAGGAAATATAGTACTGTTTTAGATTTATCAAATGCATTTTTTGGGGTCCCGGTCCATCCTGACAGTAGACCATTGCTGGTATTTCAATATAATGGACAACATTTTCAGTGGACTAGACTACCTCAGGGATATACAGATAGTCCCTCAATTTTTACTCGATGTTTAGACAAAGATCTAGCTCCTTTCAAACGCCAGCTACCTGGTTCAGTTTCACTTATCCAGTATGTAGATGATTTACTTTTAACAGCAGACACTGAGGAATTGTGTAAACAATATACCAGAGAATTGTTAGTGTCATTGGCTAAGGGTGGTTACAGAGTGAACAGGGAGAAACCTCAGTACTGTCAATTACAGGTTACATTCCTTGGAATGACACTCAGTGAAAAGGAAAAACTACTAGGACCCATATTTCAGGAAGCTGTTCTCAAGGTCACTGAACCTCGCACTGTGAAAGAGTTACGAGCACTCTTGGGACTGTTAAACTATAGCCGTCTCTGGGTGCCAGGATATAGTGTGAGGACTCAGACATTCAGGAGACATTTGAAAGGGAACCCGAAAGGTTCCCAGCCTATAACTCTTAGTGAGGAAGGTAGGTTATGTTTGCAAACCTTATTGAAGGATCTGAATGATTTGCCATCACTCTATTTACCTGATCACAGCCTCTCAGTGGATGTCTATGTGTTTCACAGCCCCACTGCCTGGGTGGCAGTTGCCACGCAGGGAGATGGTAAAGTAGTGGGACATTTGTCAGGATCTTTTTCTCTAGTAGAGCAAGGATTCACAAATTGTGAACAGAGATTAGTGGCCGCTAGTGCAGCAATTGAAAAATTTTATGGTTATATGACTCCCTTACAGGTAAACTTATATACTGATCATACATTGCATGCGCTTTTAAAGTCCAGTACCATTCATTGCTTACCCGCCAGAGTAGGTAAGTGTGTAGCTGCGCTGCTACGCAGCCATATTAAGACACCACTTGATACCAAAGCAGAATCCTTTTAGGGATTTACAGGATCTCCTCCAGGTATCTACTATCACACATGACTGCCTGCAGCAAGTAGGAGAAGATGTCAGACCCACGTTAGGAATAGTGCCACATTCAGATGTGCCACAAGAGGCTGAATGCTGGTTCATAGATGGATCCCAGAGAGAAGGCAGAGCAGGTTTTGCTATCTGTAGAGTAACCCCACAGGGAGCAGTTACTTCCACAGCACAGTATGAGATGCCTCTAGGATAAAGCGCACAGAGTGCAGAAATCGCAGCACTAGCACAAGTCCTGAGAGAAAATGAAAATAAACATCTAGTAATTTACACCGATTCTCAGTTTGTAAGAAGCTCAGTACACATATATAGTACCATTTGGGCCAAGAGGGGATATTTGTCAGCTAAAGACCAACCTCTCCAACAAGCTGAGATCCTAATGGAAGTGTTTGAAATGCTCAGAGAAAGAGCAGAGCAGAGCTATTTGACAGCATGTGAGTGGATTGCAGCACATCAGGAAGTTAAGACATGGGGAACAATATGGAAACTCGATAGCTGATAGCCTAGCACAAGAAACCACTTATACTGAAGTCCCTGAGACTATGGTAGTAACCCGTCAGCAGAGTAGCCAGCATGACCTTTGTAAACTGGAGGATTTACAGGAAAATGTGTTACAGAATTACAGCGATGGGTGAATGCTGGATGTAAAAAGATCCACAACGTATGGATACACCCTTCAGGGAAGATGTGTGTTTCCTCTGCTACTTTGATAAATTTGTCAACTATGCTGCACTATGCAGATCATTGCAGTGTGACAGCCCTGGTCTCTCATTTTGGGGATACATTGTGGTGTCCTGATATGCGTAAGTTGGTTCAGGCAGTAGTTAGTGGCTGCCACACCTATATCACTAGCACTCCCCATGCACGTCTTAAACCAAGTGGGGGTGCAATACCAAGACCACAAGGACCTTTTCTGCATTGGCACATTGATTTCACTGATATGCAGGTGAAATGTCAGGGTAGACGATACCTATTGGTTCTGGTTTGTCCCTACTCACAATGGGTTGAAGCATTTCCATGCAAGAAAGAGACTGCTGCTGAAGTCCTAAAAGTATTAATGGAACATATAATTCCCCAGTATGGGATCCCTGCCCAAATCTTATCAGATAATGGGTCCCATTTTAAAAATCAATTAGTTAAAGAATTTTCTGAAAAATTGCCCATTAGATGGCGATATGTTGCTGTCTATTCTCCAACCTCAAATGGCCTTGTAGAAAGGTGCAATGGTCTTATTAAAACACAGTTAAGAAAGCTATTGATTGGGAGTGGCCAGACCTGGCTGCAAGCATTACCTCTTTGCCTATATCTATTGAGAAATAATCCTATCAAGCGGTTAGGTCTAACTCCTCACGAAATCATAACTGGAAGAAGGAGCATGTGCCCAGTTATGAAGTCAGGTACCCAAAATTTGCCCGACTTGTTTTCTGCTTATCTTACAGGACTTCAGACCAGTGTATCCTTGATTCAAAGGAAGTTGGCTTCCCGCATACCACCAACAGCGTTAGTCCCATATGCTTTTGAATTGTGTGATCTTGTCTACCGCCGGATCCAGGTGAGGGACAAGTGGTACCATCTTATCTACTCTGGACCACACACTGTTACAGCTGTGACTCCAACCGCTGTTTAGCTTGATAACGGCACTTCGTGGATACACAGCAAAGATATTTTTCCAGCCCCTACCACCAGTAGTGTTCAACAAACGGTGGGTACAGAACCGTGATATCATTCACGTCGGACACTTCTCCGAGAGATCTGAAAAAGAGAAGCTCCACTTGGACTCACTATAAAGACATTTACCTAGTGCCTGTTTAAGATATTAGTGTACACATTAAGCAGTTATACTATCTGAAGCCTATTTATCTCTTGTTAGTCCCTTTGTGTTAGATCCGTCTCCTGTAATTTTCATTCAGCTAGTAATCATATTTGTTGTACTTTGCTTAGTATTACTGTTTTTAGATTACTTGTATAATGCATAAGGCCCGCCAATCCCCATTGAATCCCTCCCCTTTCATGGTATGGGCAATTCTGTGTGGAGCATTGGTAGGATCACTTCTAGTTCTTTTCCTTCCATACTTATATTCCTCAACCTGCTCCTCTGAATCTCTCTACACAGAAACTGAATAGTTCTTTCAATAGTTCCTCTAATATTTCCCAGAGTAGTCCCTTACGATCCCGAAGGTCCACCCCAGGAACTAATCTATGGAAATCCACAGTTCTTGAGGTTGTTCAATTAATGAATATCTCAGACTGTATCATATGCACCCCCCTGCCAAAGGGAGTTGAGTATGCACCAGTCAATATAGTACCAGTACAACCAGTGGAGTACTCAGGGAACTTGGCTTGCCAGGATCCTACCGAATACTACACTACTCCATGCTGGGCCTCTTCTAACTGCTCCCATACTTGGGAACATTTCAATTTATCTAACCCGGTCCCAGTTCAAGTCTATGTCCCTCCTTATTTGATATATCCATATTGTATTGGTAATGGAGGGCTAGTCCATTCAGACACACACCCTTCACTGAAGTGTAATATTACCTACCATCCTGCACAACAGCGATTTACTATTTCCCCCAGGTCTATAATTCCTTATAACTTTTCAGCTCCTTATAGCCGGGACAATTGGTTTGTAACCACTAATGCATCTTTGAATGTTACCTCTGCTTACTGGCAAAACACATACACGGTGGGTCCTATTTATAAAGATGGTTCAGCAGTCCACACATCTGGATACAAAACTGGTACCCCTTATTCCTCTTGTTATCTTCCCCGTAATGATCAATCAACCATAAGGCAAACTTCAATTGCATGGGGACACAAAATGAACTGGATCTGGACCAAAAATACCCGATTCTCAGCCCTTGCAGGCCATTATTGGTATTGTCAGGGTTTTCTGTATCAGGCTATAGGTCTGAATCATCTTCCTTGTGCTCTGGTTAGGGCTGAGACCTATTCAGTGTTAATCCCTCTCAATGTCAGTCACTATCATACAAACACTCACAGACACAAGAGAGACACCTCCCCCTATCTTATAATGGCGTTCTTTTCTTATTTCCTTAAATGATGTAGTATTGCAAACCGCTCTAATACCTTTTGGTCTGAGCGGTATATCAAATTCAAATAAACATAAACATAAATCTGAAGATGCTGCTCTCATGGCCTCTTATGAATATATTAATTCCACATATCCACTGACAAAAACACGACTTGATGCCCTAAGTTATACCTCTTGGATTCCTATATTTCAAACCCCTGCAATTACTGCTGAACTAGGTATGGCTATACGTAGGTTGCAATGTTTGCTTCATGTCCAAATGCATTCTGTCACTGAATCCATTACTCTCCTAGCCAAATCCCTTGAACAAAATAATCAAATGACTCTGCAAAATAGACGAGCTTTAGATCTGATGTTAGCAGCTGAGGGAGGAGCATGTAAATTCATTAATGAAACAAATTGTTGCACAGTCATAGCAAACCACACAACTTTTGTACTTAATGCAATGGATAGAATTAGACACTTGTCAGAATTACATCTGGATGATTTCAAAGGTGGAATTCAGGTTGGAGCATGGTGGAACGTTGCTGCTTCTTGGTTTACAGGCCTAGGCTCTGGCCTACGTGGCTTACTTGCTCATTACTTTATCAATTAGCTGCTGTATTTTTTTCATTTATTCTAGCTTTCTGTAGAAGGTGTTTGACTACGGTATCTACCACAACTCTAATTCTTACTTCCCAAAATCAAGCTAATGAATATATTTCTCTAGCTCGTAGACCTAGAGTTAATAATATAAATGGTAACTTGTCTGAGGCCCATCCTCTTATACCAGAGGGGTTCCACTTGGTAGCGGTCCAATATTCAGGTAACAAGTAACTCTATATGGATTTCCTCTCTTTTCAAGTTCTCTATGTTAGGTATAGAATTAATGGGTTTCAGATCTCATGTAGCAACCTGGTCTCATCATGTCTCCATCTCTTCAGCGAGTCTCACTGGAAGTTCCGGATAGTCGAGTGTAGAAGGGCACACTATGGAGACAGCAGAGGGGACCTGAATGGGATTCAAGAGGGGAATGTGGGGAAAAGATGAATCCCCTTCAGGTACCTTTATTGCAGGTTGAATCCATCTTGTGCTAACGTCTATAACTTAGGCCTAAGAAACAACTTGCTAAAAAACAGCTTGCTCTCACTTCTTCACACTGAAACTGCAAATTCAGCAAAGATTGAACTGTGAAATGACCTCATATCCTATCCCAGGGAGCTTACACAATGAGAATCTCTGGACACTATACATCTAATGAAAGACTGTCACATGGGCCTACATGGGCCTCTCGAATGCACAAAGGAAAACGTAAACAACGAAGACCAACATCATTATCTACAGTTTATCTAACAGGAAACACGGATCGCAAAAGGCAAGTGAAAAAACAGGATACAAAAGCCAGCATACAGAGACAAGGCGAGTGAAACTGGAGACAGGATGCTACAGAGAGACATATGGGAAAGCAAATTTTCTTTGAATAATAAAAGAATGAGAGGAAATCTATTTATCAGCAATTTTTAGATATAAATATGGAGAAAGAATCTTAATAGACAGACAGACTTTAGCTGATCTCATTGGAGTGAGGCTAATTTATGTCTCCAGGACTATACTTGAGCTAGGCGCTTTGCAGGTTATGCTATGAAATTGAAATTAAAATCTGTATCTTATTAACAGCAAAGCTTGTTGTTACAGGCCTGGCAACTCTAAATTAAAACAATTTTATGCTTTTATGGTGGCATGAGTAAATTATTTAAAGTCCTGTATATGTATGCTGGGGTCGAACACAAACAGCCAAAAACAAAAATAGAAAATCCCTAATTAGGGGAAGCCCAGAAAAGCCCCAACAGGAGTCAAACACATGCCGTCAATCAACAGACACTAGCAAGGCAAAGAGTATAGTGCCCACTCCCAATCCAGAAAGCTTGAAAGAAAAAAGGTAGGACCATCAGAGTCTGTCAAAGGCCTTGTTGGCATCAAGAGAAAGAACAGCTCCTGAAAGGACATCACACTCCGATTGTTGAAGAATAGTGAACAGCTGACCCATTTTGTCTGCAGAAACCCACTCTCCAACAAACCTGATCTGGTCAGGGTGTACCAAGAATGGCACCAGGCCCTCCAGGTGAACCCGAGGCAGCTTGGCCCAACACCTTCACATCAGAACTGAGTAAAGAGATGGTGCGATATGAATCCATCTCAAGATCATTCCTCTCCTTCAGCAGGATGATGATTTTGACCTCCAGGAACTTGCCAGAAGACTCTTGAGAAGCACCCAGCCATCTAAACATTTCTGCAAGAACCGAGGTGAATTCATCCCAAAATTTCTTATAAAAATTGGCAGGAAAGCTGTAAAGACCCAGATTCTTGCCAGATGGAAGGCTACCTATAGCCCTCAAAATCTGCAATGCAGAGATCAGCCAAGCCAGCGCCTCCCGCTGCTCCAATGACAGGCTGGGCAAAGAAACCCCACTATGGAACTGCTCGATGGATTCAGATGGTTGCTCCTTGGAAAGATGCTGAAAATGTTGCAAAAAAAAAAAAAAAAAAAAAGCACTTCACCTCTGCAAGAATATAAGAAACTCTGCCTGACAGATCACATATCTAATCAATTAGTATGTGCATGCTGCTGCCTAATGACATGTGCCAGCCAAGCACCCGCCTTGCGCCAAGTACAGAAGTGCTCTCTAGAGCTCAGAAAGATGAGACTTTCTGAGCCCGCCCAGGTAGCCCACCCTACCGCTCCGCCCCCTAGCCACCAGTATCCTTCCTTCTGCCTTGCCAGCAAGACGGATCCTGCTCTCTCTCACACCTTTGTTATTTTTTTGTTATTTTTTCTTAAGTATTAAAATGACTAAACCGGGATTCAAGAAATGCCTTCTCTGCAAAAGGAAGATGAGCATCACAGACTCACATGGCAGCTGCCTGCGCTGCCTGGGGCCGGACCATAAGATCGAGGACTGTGAGCACTGCAGGAGAATGTCCCCTAGAGCTCTTAAAATCCGTGGACACAATCTAAAAGAATTTCTTTCTGAAGACGCAAGTACTGTAACCCTCCCGGTACCTGCTCCTGCTCCTGCTTCTGCCAATTTTCTGCATGCCCCGGCTCTGGATGCGCCCGGTGTGGCCTCCTTCCATGACCGCGGTGCCGACGATGCTCCATCTGGACCCCAACCTCCTTGTCTGTTGCCCGCGGTGGTCCCGTCGGGGGAGGTAAGGCCTGCAAACTCCCTCTCGAAGCGAGTCTGTGAGAGCCATGCGGAGGCTGAAAATGGCACCCGGCACAGGTCCTCCAACTCAGACAAGCAGTCCTCCAGCTCCGCCCCCTCCTACGGCAAGCCTGTGGTCCCAGATGCAAACGCTGCCAATGAGGTCTGTCGGCGCCAATCCTCTAGCTCCGCCCACGAGCCTCGACGTCATTCGGCGTCGGATGGGAGCCATGGCAACACACACCTCCTCGGAGCCGAATCCCCCGCGCGCCGAAATGAACGCTGTAGCAGCAGCGATTCAGACAGACGGTCTCGCCGCGGGGGGAAGAGCAAGTCAAAGCGCCGAAAGAGAAACTCTAGCAGCAGCAGTACTAGCAGCAGCCAAACGACTCACCGCAAACGGAGCCGGAAACACAGAAGCAGGCGACATCGCAACTCCAGCTCCAGCAACAGCAGCAGCTCGTCCAGCCAGCGCCGCAGCACCAAGCGCAAAGGCCCCCATTCCTCCAGACGCCGCAATGGGCATCGGCGCCAGAAGCAGAGGAGGAGTCAGGTGAGCCCTTCTACCTCCTCCAGCCCCGGCCACAGCCATAGGAGCAAGTCCTCATCCAGCTCCATGGTACGCCTGCTGTCCCAGCTGTTGAGACAGTCAGCTATGGCGGCTCCTGCGCAACTGCCTCAACAAGGCCCTCTACCAGCTGAATCTCAACCGGCTTCCCGAGAGACAGATCCGCCTGCAGGGGAGTACCGGGCACCCTCACCATGCAGCGGACCCTTGGGTGATCTCCCCCATGAAACCGAAAGGGATGAACCCAGAGGGGAAATTGTGGGGTCGACTCGCAAAAGCGAAAGGGCGACCCCTGACAGGGCAGCCTCCCCGGAGCCAGAGGAGGCTCCCCCTCTGGAGGACCTCACCTATCCCAAGTTCCTTCTGAAACTTGCATCCACCTTGTCCTTGCAAGGCCGGGACGATAAGAAGGAAACGGTACCGGAGGTGTTGAAGTACCTAGCCACCCCGAAGACCGCGTTCTCCTTGCCTATTCACCAGACACTACGGGACAGTCACCTGAGGATCTGGCAGACCCCGGCTTCTGGCCGCCCCTTTCCCAGAAGGCTTGAAACAAAGTACCAGGTGCAGCCTGTCCCAGGATTTGCAACCTCACAGCTGCCTCATCAATCCATTGTAGTGTCATCAGCCCTCAAGCGCGTCACGTCTTCGCGCACACATGCCAACAGCCCGCCTGGTCGGGATCACAAGCTCCTTGATGATATCGGGAGAAAGGTTTATCAAGGAGCTATGCTAAACGCAAAGATTGCGGCCCACCAATTTCAACAAGTCCTCTTCCAGGATGCATGCATGGCTCACCTAAAGGCCGCCTTGTCTTGCCTCCCAAAGGACTCTCAGAGCCTGGCATCAACGGCACTCGCAGACATGTCTGAATGCAGCAAGCATCTCGCAAGTGCAACCTTTGATTCCTTCGATACAGCGCTGAGAACTGCCGGGACAGCCATTTCAGCAAGGCGATGGGCATGGCTGAGGGCATCTGGCCTACGGGACGACACGCATGACAAGATTGCGGACACTCCCTGCTCTGGCGAGTCCCTCTTCGGCGACAAGGTAAAAGACACGGTCAATGATATGAAAGAACATTGTACCACGCTACAGACCTTGGCAGAGGACGGGTTTGAGCGCCACAACGGCGCACAGAGGAACAAATTTCAGAGGAAGCCTTACTACTCCTCCAACAAGAGGTACCCTTCTAGCAACAAATGGCAAAACAACAGGTACAAGAGCAACTCTTACCAAGGACCCTCTCACCAGCAAAACTCACAGAGAGACCGCAAACAGAAGACGACAAGCGTGCCCACAAGCAAAGGTGGGCCTTCCTTTTGACGCCAGATCTCGGCGTACCCTCCGAACCGGGGGACACCTGACCCATTTTTTACCAGAGTGGCAGCGAATATCCTCCGACTCCTGGGTTTTGCGGGTCATCAGGGAAGGCTACCGCATACGCTTTGTAGCCCCTCCGCATCAGAACTCCCCACCTGCCAGCGATACCCCCCAACAGTTGCATCTGGCCATGGCCACGGAGCTATTACGACTGCTGCACTCTCGGGCCATAGAGGAGGTTCCCCTTTCCGAGAAGGGCTCTGGCTTTTACTCCAGATACTTTCTCATTGCCAAACGGACGGGCGGCTTACGCCCCATCCTGGACCTCCACCGGCTCAACAAGTTCATCAACAAAGAGAAGTTCAGGATGTATTCCCTGAACACCATCCTTCCCCTGATCCAACCCGGCGACTGGATGGCGTCCCTGGACCTGCAGGACGCGTACACCCATATCCGCATCCACAAGTCGCACAGGAAGTTCCTTCGTTTCCAAGTGCTAAACCAGCACTACCAGTACAGAGTCCTACCCTTCGGTCTGTCCCCCACCCCGCGGGTCTTCACGAAGTGCGTGGCCGTAGCAGCCGCCCACCTCCGCAGGCAGAACATAGCGGTCTTCCCATATCTCGACGACTGGCTCCTCACGGTCCCCCTCAGCTCAGGAGCTTCGGAGGTCCATGCAGACATCCATGACGCTGTTGTCCTCCCTGGGATTCGTCATCAACCTCAGCAAATCACACCTCTCACCGGCCCAGAGGCTAGAGTTCATAGGAGCTATGATAGACACCACGATTTCAAAGGCTTACCTTCCAGAACGCAGACTCTGCACCATCACAGCGCTAGCGAGCAAGGCGACCAAGGCAGCGACCTTATCAGTGAAGGACATCCTGCGCCTTCTAGGACATATGTCGGCCGCCACTTCCGTCCTTCCCCACGGCGAGGTTACGGATGCGCCCACTCCAGTGGCACTTACGCGCTCATTGAAACCAGAATTGTCAACCTCTCTCCACCACAATCAGAATGACTCCACAAATCCATACCCAGCTTCACTGGTGGACATCGCCAGTAAACCTGTCGGTGGGGAAGGACATCCACCCCCGCGATCATCAAATTGTGCTAACCACAGATGCATCGAACACTGGCTGGGGCGCCCACCTGCTAACCCTAAGCACTCAAGGGGAGTGGTCCAAACACGAGAGGCGTCTGCACATCAACCTCCTCGAGCTAAGGGCCATGAGATATGCCCTGACAGCGTTTCTCCCGCAACTGCGTGGGAAGTCGATCCTCTTCCAGACGGACAATCAGGTGGCCATGTTCTATGTCAACAAACAAGGGGGCACCGGCTCTCGCCCCCTCTGCAAGGAGGCCACACTGATATGGACCCTAGCTTTGAGAAACGGCTGCCACCTTCGGGCGTCATACCTCCCAGGGGATCAGAACACCCTGGCAGACAGACTGAGCAGGCAGCTCCAGCCCCACGAATGGGCCCTACACCGGAATGTCTCCGACAATATCTTCCGGCTCTGGGGATTCCCGGACATCGACCTCTTCGCCACGGAATGGAATGCCAAGTGCCCCCTGTTCTGCTCCAGGCACCTGTCGACCAGGAGGCTGGCAGCGGATGCATTCGACGTGTGTTGGGGGGAGTGGTCACTGGTGTATGCGTTCCCTCAAACGCCCCTCATCGCAGCGACCTTACAAAGGATTGTCCAGGACAAAGCAAAAGCCATCCTGGCGGTTCCTCACTGGCCGCGCCAGATGTGGTTCGCCCTGCTATTACGCCTGGCGCAGGGAGACCCGAAACGACTGCCAATCAGACCGGACCTATTGACACAGGACGAGGGCAGAATACAGCACCCCAACCTTGGAGCCCTGTCTCTCACTGCCTGGAGGTTGAGCGGATAAGCCTTTCCAATCTCCAGCTACCAACCGAAGTGCAGGACGTGGTGCTAGCGGCCAGGAGGCCCTCCACCAGAAAGTCCTATGGCCTTAAATGGAGAAGATTCAGCATCTGGTGCGCTGACCAAGGCCTGGAACCCACCACATGCCCGCTTCCCTACGTCCTGCAATACCTCAAGACCCTGTCTAACCTGGGCCTGCAGACGCAGTCCATCCGAGTTCACCTCTCGGCGATAGCTGCTTACCACTCGCCGCCGAAAGGGGCCACTTCCATCGGGGCATTGCCCCTCACGTCACGCTTTATGAAAGGTCTATCAAATCTGAAGCCCCCAATCAGGCGACCTGTGCCACCTTGGGATCTTAACGCGGTCCTACAGCGCCTGACACAGGAACCCTTTGAACCTCTCCAGTCAACCGACATGAAATTCGCCTCTTGGAAGATGCTATTTCTCGTGGCCATCACTTCCGCAAGGAGGATTAGCGAGTTACACGTGCTGGTCTCTCATCCTCCCTACACACAGCTGCACCACAGCCATGCTTCCTTGAGGACTAATCCTAGATTCGTGCCGAAAGTGTCTTCTGCCTTCCATGTCAACCAATCCATAGAGCTTCCATCGTTCTTCCCGGAACCTCACTCCTCAGATGAGGAGTGACGCCTGCACACCCTCGACTGCCTCAGGGCCCTCTGAATCTACCTGCAAAGAATGCAGGCCATTCGGCAAGGCGAGCAGCTCTTCGTCTCCTTCGATCCGAACAGGCCTGGAAGGCCTGTCAACAAGAGGACACTGTCCCACTGGGTCTCCGCCTGAGTTGCCTATTGCCTCGACCCGTCAAGCGCCAGTGGAGGGCACCCAAGAGTGGGCCCCCACCATCTCAGGGCTCTGGCTACGTCAATTGCCAATCTCCGCGCAGTGCCACTAGCCGACGTTTTCAGAGCGGCCACCTGGTCCTCACCGCACACCTTTCAGAGACACTATTGCCTTGACCTCCGCTCTCAGGAGGATTGTGCGCTTGGAGCGGCCGTCCTCTCCACGGCCTTGAGTCGCAAATGAACACTGCCACTGCCTCTGCCCAATAAAGGGAGTTCAATGGCGGTATACTCTGCTGTTCGGGACAATTGACATTACTATTGCACTGTTTACACTGCTAGTTACTGTTTGCACTGTTGCACTGTTGTTGTTATTGTTGCACTGTTATGCTGTACACTGCCGGTTGCGTTACGGTAGCACTATTGCACTTTACCACTGTTCTTGAATAAACGTGCGTTGGTTAACCGTTGACCTGAGTATCTGATCCATTCTGGTACATGCACGGGCCTCCTCCCCCCCAGCATATCTAGCTAGGGAGACACCAGGTGTGGCTGACGCAATCCTGCTTGTCCATGGAGAAAACGGGGTTACCTACCTGTAACTGGAGTTCTCCGTGGACAGCAGGATAAGTCAGCCACACAATCCCACCCGCCTCCCCTGGAGGAGGCCACCTGAAGAGTCCGCTCCCTAGCCGGTGGACTAGCTTGGAACGTACTGGTGGCTAGGGGGCGGAGCGGTAGGGTGGGCTACCTGGGCGGGCTCAGAAAGTCTCATCTTTCTGAGCTCTAGAGAGCACTTCCGTACTTGGCGCTGCCCGGACGACACCAGGTGTGGCTGACTTATCCTGCTGTCCACGGAGAACTCCAGTTACAGGTAAGTAACCCCGTTATCTCCAATACAAGCAAACGATTCCTGGCCAAGCAGAGGCATTTAAGCACTCCAAGGAGAGCAAGAAACTTTATACTGCCATTCTGTTTCCACTACATGCTGTTCCAGCAGTTGGGCCTGCTCCCGAGACTGCTTCTGCAAAATACTTCAATAACTAAGCATCAACATTTCAGAGCATGCTGTGCTCTCAGCCAGTCATTGGCAGTCCAGCACTTTAAAATGCAGGAAGAAGGGATTTAAAAGCCATCAGCTGTGCCTGATACCAGTGGCAACATTTCAGAATGTGCTGTGATCTTCCCTCCTCTCACTGCTCAGCCAGGCACCGGCAGCCCAGCACTTTAAACTGTTGCGTCCTTCGACTTTTAGGTGTGGCCCCTAGTGTGGAAAGAGGCATGTACAGCCCTACTACTTCTGAACTTTGCCTAAAAAAGAAACCCCATAAAACATCAGCAAACATAAAAATATATATAGTACCTTATGCTCTCCACTAGTCTTAGCAACACTGGTGATGGCGGACGAGGATGTGGACCTTTTTTTTTCTGCACTGCCTTTGTATCTTTGAACATGACCTGCTGTAATGGATCAGCTAATAACAGTGATCACATATAGGATTGGTTTGGTCCCTTTGATATGTTCTGCCTCGTTTTTGCTGTCTGTTTTTATAAGGCCCTGTTTCATGGCTTCAGTTTTTACTTTCTTTGCTGTTGTTTCCGTCCTGTGGGGATAGTTGCAGGCTCTTGTATTAGTTCTGGATGGACTTTAAATGTCGGATTAACCACCATACTAAGTATTAAGAAGGTTACTGTTTGGTCCTTTTTGGACTACGCACCATGACTTATGTTTCTGTTATCAAATTATACAGATACTTTTACTATTATTATTTTTTCATTTTGGTATCATTTGCTTGTTAATATTTTGACTTTTATCTTCTCTTTTGTGTTATTACTGTTTGGATCAGTGCATAATCCATAAATGGAGTGGAGGAGTATAATCCATATATGGAGCGGAGGAGTAGACCAGGGTTCAATTCCCACTAGCACTCCTTGTGGCCTTGGGCAAGTCACTTAACCCTCCATGGCCTCAGAAAAAATCCAAGTTATCAATGTCCCTGTTTAATGTACATTACCAAGTTTAAGTTTCAATGTAAACCACTTTGATTGAAAATGATAAAGCAGTATATAAAACATGTTAAATAAATAAATATGTACCATGTATATCAACATAGAAAACTTACTGCCCCTTTTTGGACTATTGTACTCAAGGAGCTCAATAATCAATTCTGCTGCTACTTTGATTGCACCCCTAATGCTTTTATTTCTGGTTCCATCTTCTCTCTGCCTCAGACTTTAATCCTCCTTTCTCCTTTTCTTTTCCGGTGACATTCATCCTAATCCTGGCCCCCCTAGAATTGTCTCTCACTCTCACTCTGCTTTCAACCGTTTTAATCTCATCTCTATTCCTCTCCTCCCCCTTTCTCATCTCTTCCTTTCTCCTGTGGATTATGGAATTCACATTCTATTTCTAATAAACTTTCCTTTACTCATGATTTTTTCATCTCTACCTCCTTCAGTCTTCTTGCTCTCACTGAAACATGGCTCTTCGCCGATGACTCTGCTTCTATTGCTGCCCTCTGTCACGCACCACTGGCCTTGGAGGTGGAGTTGGACTTCTTCTTTCCCCGTCCTGCCAATTTCAGCCACTCCCTTGTCCTCAATCTCATTCCTCTTCCTCCTCCGAGGTCCTTTCCATCTGCTTCTTTAACCTCTTATCTCTCTGAATAGCTGTTATATACTGTATAGGCCCCCTGATAAGTCTATCTCAACCTTTCCTACAGACTTTGACTCTTGGCTTTCCCTATTTCTGGATTCTTTTTCCCCCTAGTAATTCAATATCCATGTTGATAATCTCTCTGACTCCTATGCTTCTAAATCCTTTTCATTACCTCCTCTTTCAGTCTCCAACTTTGCTCTTCTGTGCCTACTTATCAGTGTGGTCTCTGCCTTGATCTGATTTTCTCTTCTAATTGTCTACTATCCAATTTCTGTACCTCAGTTCTTCCCTTATCAGATCACTACCTCCTACGTGTCTTCCTTCATCACTCTCCACCTCAATCATGTTCTGTCTCCTCACACCTTTTTAGAAATCTTCATGCTACTGATCCTTTGACTCCTTCCACCTATTTCCTCCACCTTGTCTTCAAATTCTGTGGATGAAGCTATTATTTCCTATAATACTGCTTTCTCCTCTGCCCTTGATATTCTTGCTCCACCTATCCCTCGTTCTGTCAGATGCACTTTACTCCAGTCCTGGTTGTCCTCAATTTGCTGTTTTCTCCGCTCCTGTGCCCGCTCTGCTGAGCGCATGTGGCTTAAATCTCGCCTCCTTTCTGACTTCCTTCACTTCAAATTCATGCTTACTTCCTTCCAGTCTGCATTAGCTATTATATCCACCTGATAAATTCTCTTGCTACTAATCCCCGCTGACTTTTCTCCACTCTTAATTCTCTCCTCAAGGTGCCTCCCCTCCTATCCCCCCTTTCTCTCTCTGTCCAAACCCTAGCCGAGTTTTTCTTTAACAAAATACATGCGATTTCTTTCTAGTTCCCCCCCTAGAACAACCTCATTCCCTCCTCTCCCTCAATACCAATTTTTCCCATCAAACTCTATTCTTTTCTTCCTTTCCAAAGGTATCTGATGATGAAACATCTCATTTTCTTTCCTCCTCCAAACCCACAACTTGCTCTTCTTATCCCATCCCCTTCTCTCCATTTCCTCAGCTGTCATCCCTTCCATCTCACATATTCTCAACCTCTTTTTTTCTACTGCTACTGTCCCTGCAGACTTCAAGCATGCTGTGGTCACACCCCTGCTCAAGAAACCTTCTCTGGATCCTAATTCTTCTTCTAATTATTGTTCTATCTCCCTTCTTCCTTTCGTTTCTAAACTTCTTGAGTGCGCAGTCCTCCACCGCTGTCTTGATGTTCTTTCCTCTCAAGCTCTTCTAGAACCTTTTCAGTCTGGCTTTTGCCCCTTAAATTCCACTGAAACAGCACTAGCCAAGGTCTCTAGTGATTTGTTCCTGGCCAAATCTAAAGGCTTCTTTTCCATCCTTATCCTGCTTGACCTTTCAGCTGCTTTTGATACTTTTGACCACCTTCTTCTCCTTGAGACTGCTTCATCACTTGGTTTTAGCGACTCTGTCCTGTCCTAGTTTTCATCTTATCTTTCCCATCACTCTTTCAGTGTTTGTTCTAATGGCTCCTCCTCTTCCCCTATTCCATTCTCAGTTGGTGTTCCCCAAGGGTCTGTTCTGGGCCCTCTACTTTTCCCTCTCTACACCGAGTCCCTTGGTTCTCTCATTTCCTCCCATGGATTTCAGTACCATTTTTATGCTGATAATTCTCAAATTTACCTTTTTACTCCTGATATTTCTCAGGCACTGCAGGCCCATATCTCTGCCTGTCTCTCTGATATTGCCACCTGGATGTCTCACCGCCAGTTAAAACTTAATATAAACAAAACTGAACTGCTTATTTTCCCTCCTAAACCCTCATCTTCCCTTCTTCCTTTTTCGATCTCTGTCAATAATACTCTCCTTTCACCAGTTTCATCAGCCTGTAACCTTGATGTCATTGTTTATTACTCCCTTTCCTTCTCCTCACATATACAACCAATTGCCAAGACCTGTCGCTTCTTTCTCTATAATACTTACAAGATTTGCCCCTCCCTCTCTGATGACACTGCTAAAACACTTGCCCACTCTTTAATAACTTCCTATCATGACTATGGCAACCTCCTACTTGCTGGTCTGAGTCCTCTCTCTCCCCTTCAATCTGTTCAAAACTCTGCTGTGCGACTAATTTTTTGCCAGCCTCGTTTTGCTCATATAACCCCTCCTCTGAAAACACTTCATTGGCTTCCCTTCCACGTTTGCATCCAATACAAACTCCTTCTTCTGACCTTTAAGTGCATTCACTCTGCTGCTTCTCCCTCTCTCTCCTCTTCCTCTACAACCCTTCTTGTGAACTTCGTTCTTCTGCTGGCTTGCTCCTTTCTTTGCCCTTTTCTACCTCTAACTCCAGACTTCAGTCCTTTCACCTTGCTGCTCCTTATGCTTGGAATAAACTTCCTGTGCGTCAGGCTTCATCCCTGCCCCTTTTCAAATCTAAGCTAAAGGCTCACTTCTTTAAGGCTGCCTTTGGATCCTGATCCCTTGTTCGTTATGTCTTCTTACCCCTTCCCTATTTTATCTTTTTTCTCATCTTTGCCTTGTTTGTCAGATTAGATTGTAAGCTCTGATGAGTAGGGACTGTCTTTAACTTTGTACAGCGCTGCATATGTCTAGCAGCGCTTCATAAATATTTATTATTATTAATAATAAGAATAAGAAAATAAGATAAGATATGCCATACTGGGTCAGACCAAGGTCCATCAAGCCCAGAATCCTCTTTCCAACAGTGGTCAATCTAGGTCATAATTACCTAGCAGTTCCCCCAAAAGACAAAGATTCCACAATGCTTATATTGGGTCAAGCAGTGATATCCTGTGTCCCTTTTAATAATGGTTTATGGACCTTTCCTCTAGGAACTTGTCCAAACCTTTTTAAACCCAGCTACACTAACAGTTTTTACTACATCCTCCGGTAACAAATTCCAGAGTTTGATTACACGTTGAGTAAAAAAATATTTTCTCTTATTAGTCTTAAATAGATTACCCTGTAATTTCATTGCATGTCCCCTAGTCTTTGTATATTCTGATGACGTTAACAATATGATAATTACACTTAGCTGTTGTAGTTCCTTGAGTGACGACGGTTTCAGTCCTCCACTCTGGGTTGTGAACCTCCTCCTGCAGCTTGGAGACTGGGCATGTCAAAATCGTGACATCACTGGATATAGCCTGCTGGTCTCTCCCATCAGCCCCAGTGAACTATTGACAAAGCCGACTCAAAGGAGCAACAAATAAGAAGCTATCATATCAACCGTAACATTAACTTAACTACAACCTTGAATATGTACAACTGAGACTGTCCCAGGCAGACCTTTCTTACACCCTTTCCCATTACACACAGAATCAGCAAGCAGAAAGAGCGAGAATGATCTATTTCAAATACCAACCTACCTGTAATCTTTCTGTACTTCCAACCAGCCATTCACTGCCAACGATATCACCCCGGGTGGGAATGAGGACTGAACTGTCGTCACTCAGGAACTACAATTACCAGGTAAGTGTAATTATCATTTCCTTATCGTTCCTCCAGTTCAGTCCTCCATCTCTGGGATGTAACAGTGAAGTAATCATTGGGAGGGACCTTTCCAGCCGGCTCGTAACACTGCCGACCCAAAACAGGTGTCATTCGCCGCCGCCACATTGAGGCAGTAGTGCCTACTGAAAGTGTGAAGGGAAGACCAGGTGACCGCCCTACAAATTTCCCCCGGCGGAACCAAACTGTGCTCCGCCCAAGAGGACGCTTGCGCCCTGGTAGAATGAGCTCGTAGGCCCGTCGGCGCTGCCCGACCTTGTAGCAAATAAGCTGATGCAATCGCCTCCCTAATCCATCTGGCAATGGAGGCCTTAGCTGCTGCTTGACTGCGGTCCAAGTCGCTTCCCTCCAGCAACCCTAGCACCGGCAGAGCCACCGCCTGATTCAGGTGAAAAGAAGATACCACCCTTAGGCAAAAATGATGGCACGGGCCGCAGCACCACCTTTTCCCTGGAAAAGGATAAGAACGGTTCCCTGCATGATAATGCTTGCAACTCCGAGATGCGCCTAGACGAACAGATAGCAACCAAAAACACGTTTTTTAACATCAGATCCTTAACCGAAGCCCTGTGCAGCGGCTCAAAGGGCGCTTTGGCTAATGCCCCTAACACCAAATTGAGATCCCAAGGTGGAACCATCACTCTACGCGAGGGCCGCAGTCTGGCTATTGCCTTGAGAAACCGCAATATATCCGCATGAGCACCCAGAGCAACGCCCTGTACTTTGCCGCGATAACACAAAAGAGCTGCTAGCTGCACCCGCAAGGAACTAGCTGCAAGACCCTTATCAAACCCATCCTGCAGAAAACTTAAGATCAAGGGGATGGAGACCGTAGCCGCCCGGACTTGCCGCCTCGAGCACCAATCCTCAAATATACGCCAGACACGCACATAAGTTAGTGACGTGGACTGTTTTCACGCTCTAAGCAAGGTCACGATGACTGCCGCCGAGTAACCTTTTTTCTTTAGCCTCACCTTTTCAATGGCCAAACCGTAAGCGAGAACCGACCCACTTGAGACATGCGAAGTGGGCCTTGAACCAACAGGTCCGCCGTCACCGGTAACTGCCAGGGCTCCCAGTCGAGGAGGTGGATGAGATCTGCGTACCATGGGCGTCTTGGCCAGTCCAGCGCTACCAAGAGAACTCTTCCTGGATGAGCCTCGATCCGCTGAACCACTCGGCCGATTAACGCCCACGGAGGGAATACATACAGAAGACCCCCCCGACGGCCACTGCTGCAACAAAGCGTCTATGCCTTCGGACATTCTTTCCCGCCTCCTGCTGAAGAAACGATTGGCTTTTGCTGACTGGAAGGTCGCCATTAGATCCATCATCGGCGGACCCCATTGGCGAACTATCTGTGCAAAGACGTCCGGATGCAGCTCCCACTCTCCTGCATCTACTCGGGTCCTGCTGAGGAAATCGGCCATCACATTGTCTTTCCCTGTGATGTGCACTGCCGAAATTGCTGTCAACTGACTCTCCACCCACGCAAACAGAATCTCCGCTTCCTCCTCCATGGCCACACTTCCCGTGCCACCCTGTCGACTGATGTAGGCCACCACCGCCGCGTTGTTCGACAACACTCGCACTGCCTGACCTACCACCAATGCCTCGAATGCCATAAGCGCTTGGAAGACAGCTCTCAGCTCCAGCCAGTTTATCGACCATGCTCTCTTGATGGGAGACCATTCCTCTTGTGCGAACCTTCCTTCACAATGCGCTCCCCAACCTGCGAGACTCGCGTCCGTCAATAACTGAAGCCACACCGGCTGCTCCAGCGCCATTACGGTTGACGACGACTCCGGGAGCAGCCACCACCGCAGCGACTGCCTGACCTGCAGAGGGCAAGAGAGCCGTTTGTTCAACAAATTGGACTGATGCGACCACTTGCGAAGCAGCGCTTTCTGCAACGGGTGCATATGAAATTTGGCCCAAGGTACCGCCTCCAGGGTCGCCGCCATTGTCCCTAGCACGCATAGATATGTCCACGCCGAAGGAGCCGGAGTGGCCCTGAACTTGCGCACCAATTGCTGAAGCCCCTTGACTCGGCGGTCCGGCAAGAACACCTGTCCTCTCGCCGTGTCGAACCGGACCCCAAGGTACTCGAGGTCCTGGGTTGGTACTAAACGACTCTTGGCTGGATTGACCACCCAGCCGAGGCTCTGCAAGAACTTTACCACCTTGTCCGTTACCTGGACGCTCTCGGCCTCGGCTTGGCTTGAATTAACCAATCGTCGAGATATGGATGAATTAGAATTCCTTCCCTGCTTAACGCCGCCGCTACTACCACCATAATCTTGGTGAAAGTTTGCGGCGCCGTTGCCAAGCCAAAGGGCAACACCTGGAATTGATAGTGTCCCCAGGGCAAAGCGAACCTCAGAAACTTTTGATGAGATGCTCTGATGGGAATGTGTAAGTACGCTTCCGTAAGGTCGAGGGATGTCAAGTACTCTCCCTGATGCATCGCTACAATGACCGATCGCAACGTTTCCATTCGGAAATGCGGTACCCGAAGACAGCGGTTCACGCCTTTCAGGTCTAATATAGGGCGCAACGCCCCGTCTTTCTTTGGCACCACAAAATAAATGAAGTACCGACCCATGCCGTACTCTGCCACCGGCATGACAGCTCCCATCTGCACAAGGCGATCTAAGGTATCGCGAATCGCCAGAGTTTTCTGTTGACCTCTGCATGGAGACATGACGAAGGAGTCCAGCACGGGCCGCGCGAATTCCAGCGCATAACCCTCGCGGATAATCTCTAACACCCACTGGTCGGATGTGATGTGGGTCCAGGCAGGAAGAAACTGCCGAAGTCGCCTGCCTATCGGTGGCCTTCCCGCCGGGACCCGCCGAGGGCTTGCTGAGAAACCTCTATTTGCTCCCCGAAATCCCTGAGCTCGCGACGCTTCCAGCTGATCCCACTCGTCCTGGATCATCCGGTCAACTACCCAGTGAACAGGGAACACAACCTGAGTCTGTCTCATGGCCTGAATAATAGGGTCTTCCACCTCTTCCTCATCTGCCGTCTGGACAGCGAGATTCAACGTCTGCAGGGATTCCATAATCCACGCCGACAGCTCCTCCCTGCGAAAGACCTGTATGATTTTTGCCTGATCTTCAGGTTCTGGAATCTCCCCTTCTTCCAGATCCTCCATCCCCTCCTCGTGCTCCAAGTCGGGATCTTCGGTCTCTGGCCAATCGCCCTCAGCGGGCGATATCTCCCGGGTCCTCGCCCTCTTGGGCACCGCCTGACCCACGCTCTCCACTTCAGCAACCCCCGATTGCTGTGTAAGAGCAGGCAGGGGCAAAGGCCCTGGCACCTTACCCTGATGCCGCATGCAAAAGGCCAGGTGCATAATTAATACGAAATCCGAGCAAAAATCTCCGATGTTCGCGCTCGATCCCGGGCTCGGCAGGACCCCTGACGGATCTGCCGGAACCTCCAAGACTGGTCCTGGTAATGAGATCCTCCCCGTCTCGGCTACCGGCCCTGCCGAAGCCTCAGGGGACCCTTTCACCTCCATCTGCTGCTCCATACTGGAAGACAGCATAGCACAGCAGCGGCAGACCCCGGAGTCAGCGGCAGTTCCCCCTCCAGGTGCCGCAGACTACACACTGCGGACGTGTAGCCATCAGTCAATTGCACACCCCTCTTAGGGTTGTTTTTTTTTTTTTTTTACTGTGATCCCAATGAGCCCCGGCACCTCCCTCCCCCAGGAGAGGCCCCCCTCGGGCTATAGGTCTAAAATGAGAAGGCCCCGAAACTCCCAGGGCAACTAACTAAAACCAGAAAATAAGAAATTAAATAAAGAACAAAATCAAATAAAGAAACAAAACTACAACTACAACTAGGCAAGGAAAAGGGCTGCTAAGTCCTTCTCCCCGAAAAGCAGGGCTGTGTAATGATTGCGTTTGCACCGGAGCGGCAGCCACGCGGCACACACACGCTGTTCAAAATGGACGCTGCCAAACTGCTGAAGGAAATGGCGCCAAACAGCACTGTGAAGAACCCCCGACCGTCAGCCCTCCACCGTGTGGCAGCTGAAGCTGCGCACCGGTTCCCCTGCTGTAGTCCTACCTTATCCGCCACTGTCCTGCTTGTCCCGGAAGATCACCTGCACCTCGCGGCCCTCCGCTGCTCACACTGGAGCGTGCTGCCGGCGAAACAGCATACTGCAGTGCTGGCCTCCGCTCGATCTACCGCGGCCATGAACCTTGTGGCTTCTGCGGGATCGGCAGGGTAAGAGTGTACGTCTGCTTGAGAGCTCTCCCCCGGACAGTCAGGGGGGAAGAGATCTGACTGCCCAACAAAAGAAATTAATGGTGTCAGAGAAAGCAGAGAGACCGGGACTGGGCCAGAAAGTAAAACTTTTTCCCTTTCCTTTCCTTTTTTTTTTAAATTTAAAGAAACAGTACTAAACTCAATTTTTTTTTTAAAGAATGGAACCCAATTAACCTAAGATACCCTACACTACAGGCTCCTTATCTGTTCCTCTAGCGAGCCCAGACGTAGGCTCATGACGTCCTCCTGCTGCATGGAGACTGGACACACTGGGGCTGATGGGAGAGACCAGCAGGCTATATCCAGTGATGTCACGATTTTGACATGCCCAGTCTCCAAGCTCCAGGAGGAGGTTCACAACCCAGAGGTGGAGGACTGAACTGGAGGAACGATAAGGAACGATCTACGTTTAACCGTTCCACTCCATTCATTAATTTAAAGACCTCTATCATATCTCCCCTCAGCCGTCTATTTTCCAGGTTGAAGAGCCCTAATCTTTTAGCCTCTCTTCATAGGGGTATTCTTCCATCCCCTTTACCATTTTGGTGGCTCTTCTCTGCACCTTTTCTAATAACACTATATCCTTTTTAAGATACGGTGACAAGAATTGCATACAATATTCAAGGTGCGGTCACATAATGGAACGATACAGAGGCATTATAATATCCTTTGTTTTATTTTCCATTCCTTTCCTTATGATACCTAGCATTTTATTTGCTCTCTTGGCTGCCGCTGTACACTTGGCGGAGGGTTTTAGCATGTTATACACGATGACGCCTAAATAGTTTTCCTAGGTGGTGGTTTCTAAGGTGGAACCTTGCAACATGTAACCAATGTTTGGGCTGTTCTTTCCTAGGTGCATAACTTTGCACTTGTCCACATTAAATTTCATCTGCCATTTCGATGCCCAGTCTTCCAATTTATCAAGATCCTCTTGCAATTTTCCACAATCCTCTTGGGTTTTAACAACTTGAAGGACTGGAAAGGGGGGCTGTTACTTCTGGAGAGAAATCTGAAATTGTGAGTATATACTTCTGGGAATTTTTCTGAAAGGAATTTTTTTTCTTTTAAAGCTAATTAATCTGTGAACCCACTATTTTTTTTTTTTTTGTTAAATCAGTCAGGGCCTAGTAGCAACAGTTTAAGATTCAATTTAAAAACACAGAAGAGAACTTTCTGGTTACCTTTCATACCCAGTAGACAGCTGTAGTTTAAATTTCATAGTCACTCAGGGCCTAGCATCAGCAAAGTACTTTTAGTTTCAAATTAAAACACAGAAGAGAGCTTTCTGGTTAAATTTAGAATCCAGCAGAGAGCTTGTAGTTTAAATTTCATAATAGGTTAGAGCCTAGTAGCAGCAAAGAGCTGTAATTTAAATCAAATCAGAATATAGTTTTCCTCAGCAGCACAGGACAAGGTACTGTGTAGCAGCCCTTTTTTAATAAGTGTTATATCCCTCCCTCCCTCCCCACACCCACCCTTCCCTGGGAAACTCATAGCTTTATAGGTACTTGCACACCTTAAAAGACAGGAGGTGCTCTCAGGTGAAGCTCATTACCCAAATCAGTCATACACCAAGGACCTGAGATTAATTAAGCTTCAGGTGAACAAGGTATATTAAACTTCTTAGGTACAGTTTTAGTGGTATAAATATCCATTGCACCCTTTAGTACATATAGAACTTAAAGATCTAAACACAAACTTAAAACTAAGATGCAGACAGCAGTCCAGCAGCGGGATGTGGGCTTTCCAGTCTTTTGCATTGAGTGTCACATGTATGATTTTCTCCCAGCTGGTGAGAGGTCTTACGTGTGCACTAGGTGCAAGGAGCTCTCTGCTCTCAGGGAACGAGTCCGTTCTCTAGAGGCTAGAGTAGCAGACTTGGAAAACACAAGACAGACAGAGAGGTACATAGACGAGACCTACAGGGATATAGTCCTGAAGTCCCACCTCCAGTCTGGCAGCATCCCTGTTGCCATGGAGGAGAGAGGTCACGTGACAGGAGAGCATCACCCTGGTGTGGCAGGAAGTGATCCTGTAACTAGGACCTGTCCTCCAGGTGATGTAAACCCCTCTCGCACCGAGGAGGTTTCTCCAGGGCCAAGTGCCCATGCGGGAAGGGTTAGGACAGCAGTTATAGTTGGTGATTCGATCATTAGGCATGTAGATAGCTGGGTGGCTGGTGGACGTGAGGATCGCCTGGTAACATGCCTGCCTGGTGCGAAGGTAGCGGACCTCACACGCCACCTAGATAAGGTCTTAGATAGTGCTGGGGAGGAGTCTGCTGTCTTGGTACATGTTGGTACCAATGACATAGGAAAATGTGGTAGGGAGGTTCTGGAAGCTAAATTTAGGCTTTTAGGTAGGAAGTTGAAATCCAGAACTTCCAGGGTAGCGTTCTCCGAAATGCTTCCCGTTCCACGCGCAGGACCCAATAGGCAGGCAGAGCTCCGGAGTCTCAATGCGTGGATGAGACAATGGTGCAGAGATGAGGGGTTCGGATTTGTTAGGAACTGGGGAACATTCTGGGGAAAGGAGGGGCTCTTCCGAAGGGATGGGCTTCACCTTAACCGGGATGGAACCAGGCTGCTGGCATTAACCTTTAAAAAGGAGATAGAGCAGCTTTTAAACTAGATAATAGGGGAAAGCCGACAGTCGCCCAAGAGCGCATGGTTCGGAAGAATGTATCCTTGAAGGATACTACAAAAAGCAGAGAGGTTCCAAAAAAGAGTAAAGTAGCCCAAATGCCCTCGAGTATGGAGCAGACAGAACTTAAAGATCTCAAATTACCCATGTCCTACCAATAGCCAAATTAATATGAATAAAATACAGTCTCTAAAATGCTTGTATGCAAATGCTAGAAGTCTACAAACAAGATGGGAGAGTTAGAATATATAGCACTAAACGAGAGGTTAGATATGATTGGAATATCAGAGACATGGTGGAAGGAGGACAACCAGTGGGACACTGTGATACCTGGGTACAAACTATATCGAAATGATAGAGCTGATCAAATTGGTGGAGGGGTTGCGCTCTATGTTAGAGAGGGCATTGAATCAGAAAGGATTAAAGTTTTGCAAGAAACAAAATTTGCTGTAGAATCTCTATGGATTGAAATTCCATGTAAAAAGGGGAAGGCGATGGCAGTGGGGGTGTACTATCGTCCGCCTGGCCAGAATGAACAAATGGATGATGAAATGCTCAAAGAAATCAAGGAAGCTAGCAAAAGTTACAGTGCAGTAATAATAATGGGTGATTTCAATTACCCCGGCATCGACTGGGTCAGTGTCACAACAGGACATGCTAGGGAGATAAAGTTCCTAGATGAAATAAATGACTGCTTCTTGGAGCAGCTGGTTCATGAACCGACCAGAGGGGAAGCAATATTAGACCTAGTCCTTAGTGGAACACCAGATGTAGTGCAAGAGATAAGGGTGTTGGGGCCACTTGGCAATCTTGATCATAGCATGATCGCCTTTGATTTAATTAGTGGAGGAGGGATAGTAAGGAAATCCACAGTACTACCCTTTAACTTTCGAAAGGGAGACTATGATAGAATGAGGAAAACAGTTAAGAAAAAACTAAAAGGAGCAGTTGCAAAGGTTAAAGACGTACATCAAGCTTGGGTGTTGTTGAAAAATACTATCTTGGAAGCCCAGACCAGCTGTATTCCACGCTTTAAGAAAAGTGGAAGGAAGTCTAAAAAATTGCCAGCATGGTTTAAAGCTGAGGTCAGAGAGGCTGTTGTTGCCAAAAAAGCATCTTTCAAGAAATGGAAAAAAGAGCCAAATGATGAAACCTGGAAACAGCACAAGCACTGGCAAGTCAAATGCAAGGCATTGATAAGGCAGGCAAAGAGAGAATTTGAGAAGAAGCTTGCTGCGGAAGCAAAAACGCGAAATAAAGACCTTTTCAAGTACATTCGTAGCAAAAAACCCGTGAGAGAGTCAGTTGGTCCATTAGATGATAAAGGGGTTAAAGGAGCACTAAGAGGCGACAAGGCGATAGCGGAGAGACTGAATGAATTCTTTGCTTCGGTCTTTACTGAGGAAGATGTAGGGATGTTACCCACGACTGAAGTGGTATTTAAAGGTGTGGAAGAATTGAAGGAAATATCGATACATCGGGAAGATGTCTTACAACTATTAGATAAACTGAAGAGTAGCAAATCACCTGGGCCGGATGGTATACATCCAAGGGTGTTGAAAGAACTGAAATATGAGATTGCAGACCTGCTATCAGTAATCTGTGAACTATCATTAAAATCATCTCTAATACCTGAGGATTGGAGGATCGCCAATGTAACACCAATTTTTAAAAAGGGTTCGAGGGGTGATCCGGGAAACTACAGACCGGTGAGCCTGACATCAGTACCGGGAAAAATGGTAGAAACCATCATAAAGAATAAAATTACTCAGCATATAGATAGTCATGACCTAATGGGAGACAGCCAACATGGCTTTAGACAAGGAAGATCTTGTCTTACTAATCTGTTATGTTTTTTTGAAGGAGTGAATAAACAGGTGGACAAAGGTGAGTCGGTTGATATTGTGTATCTGGACTTTCAGAAAGCCTTTGACAAGGTCCCTCATGAGAGACTTTTGGCAAAACTAAAGAGTCATGGGATAGGAGGCAGTGTACTACTGTGGATCAGGAACTGGTTAAAAGATAGAAAGCAGAGGGTAGGGCTAAATGGCCAATTTTCCCAATGGAGAAAGGTGAATAGTGGTGTACCCCAGGGATCTGTGCTGGGTCCGCTGCTTTTTGACATATTCGTAAATGACCTGGAAAGTGGAATAACGAGTGAGGTTATCAAATTTGCTGATGACACAAAACTATTTAAAGTTGTTAAAACCCAGGAGGATTGTGGAAAATTGCAAGAGGATCTTGATAAATTGGAAGACTGGGCATCAAAATGGCAGATGAAATTTAATGTGGAGAAGTGCAAGGTTATGCACCTAGGGAAGAACAACCCAAACTATGGTTACACGATGCAAGGTTCCACATTAGGAACCACCACCTAAGAAAAAGATTTAGGCGTCCTTGTGGATACCATGTTAAAACCCTCGGCCCAGTGTGCAGCGGCGGCCAAGAGAGCAAATAGAATGCTAGGTATGATAAGGAAAGGAATGGAAAATAAAACAAAAGATATTATAATGCCTCTATATCGTTCCATGGTGAGACCGCACCTTGAATATTGTGTGCAATTCTGGTCGCCGTATCTTAAAAAGGATATAGCGATTTTAGAAAAGGTTCAGAGAAGAGCCACCAAAATGGTAAAGGGGATGGAAGGCTACTCCTATGAAGAAAGGCTAAAAAGGTTGGGGCTCTTTAACCTGGAAAAGAGACGGCTGAGGGGAGATATGATAGAAGTCTATAAATTAATGAACGGAGTGGAACGGGTAAACGTAGATCGATTGTTTACCTTATCAGAATATAGAAAGACTAGGGGACATGCAATGAAGCTACAGGGTAAACTATTTAAGAATAATAAAAGAAAATATTTTTTCACTCAACGTGTAATCAAACTCTGGAATTTGTTACCGGAGGATGTAGTAAAGGCTGTTAGTGTAGCTGGGTTTAAAAAAGGTTTGGACAAGTTCCTGGAGGAAAGGTCCATAAACCATTATTAAGAAGGGACCCAGGATATCAATGCTTGAACCAATACAAGCATTGTGGAACCTGTGTCCCTTGGGGAAACTGCTAGGTACGTATGACCTAGATTGGCCACTGTTGGAAACAGAATACTGGGCTTGATGGACCTTGGTCTGACCCAGTATGGCATATCTTATGTTCTTATAACTTTAAATAGTTTTGTGTTATCTGCAAATTTGATAACCTCACTTGTTATTCCACTTTCCAGGTCGTTTATGAATATGTCAAAAAGCAGCGGACCCAGCACAGATCCCTGGGATACACCACTATTCACCTTTCTCCATTGGGAAAATTGGCCATTTAGCCCTACCCTCTGCTTTCTATCTTTTAACGAGTTCCTGATTCACAGAAGTACACTGTCTCCTATCCCATGACTCTTTAGTTTTGCCAAATGTCTCTGATGAGGGACCTTGCCAAAGGCTTTCTGAAAGTCCAGATACACTATATCAGCGATGGCGAACCTATGGCACGCGTGCCAGCTGTGGCACGCGAAGGCCTTGCAGCTGGCATGCGGGAAGGTCCGCAAGTAAAATTTAAAAAAAAAAAATCTGTCTTCTCCCGCTGCCGGGGCCGCCGCGGCAGAATCGAGTGTGCCGCGGGGCCCCCCCTGCCCAGCACAGCCTGCCCTCCCCCTCTATCCGCTCTCTCGTCGCAGCTCACAGTGACACGCGCCGGCTTTCAGAGAGCGAGGGAAGAGTTTCTCCCTCGCTGCTCTGTTAAGCCCGCGGGGGCTGATGGGAAGTTCCCATCAGCCCCCGCGGGCTTAACAGAGCCGCGAAAGGGAAACTAATCCCTTCGCGCTCTGAAAGCCGGCGCGTGTCACTGTGAGCTGCGACGAGAGAGCGGATAGCGGGGGAGGGCAGGCTGTGCTGGGCAGGGGGGGCCCCGCGGCACACTCGATTCTGCCGCGGCGGCCCCGGCAGCGGGAGAAGACAGCTTTAAAAAAAAACCAAACAATTCCCTCGGCTGGGCTGGGCTGCGGGGGGGGGGGGGGGGTTAGAAGTGCTGATGGGCTGGGGGGGTTAGGAGTGCTGATGGGCTATGGGGGGCTGGGGGGGGTTAGGAGTGCTGATGGGCTATGGGGGGGGTTAGGAGTACTGATGGGCTATGGGGTGGGGTTAGGAGTGCTGATGGGCTATGGGGGGGCTAGGACAGGAAATGGGCTGATAGGGAGGGGTTAGGACTTGAGGTGTGCTGATGGGGTTAGGACTAGTAATGGGCTGTGGGCTGATGGGGGGGGTTAGGACTGGCAATGGGCTATGGGGGGCTGACTGGAAATGGGTTGATGGGGTTAGGACTGGAAGTGGGTTGATGGGGGGGGGCTAGGACTGGTATTGGGTTGGGGGGTTGCTAGGACTGGAAATGGGCTGATGGGGGGCTAGGACTGGAAATGGGCTGATGCAGGGACTAGAAGGGAATGGATGCTGGGTGAGGCTGGAACTAGAAGGGAGCTGATGTTGGGGGAGGATTAGAATGGGATGGGGCTGGGAGAGTAAAATGGAGAGGGGAAAAATATTTTGTGTGGGAGGGATAAAAAATCTACAATTGGCCGGGTATTGGGAGAGTAAGTGGGGATTGAGGATGGAGGGGTAAAATTTGAGTGGATGAAATAGGAATGAGGAAAGAGCAAAAGGAGAAAGATTAGTATGTTAAAGCGGATGTAGAGAGAGAGAATGGAAAAAAAAACTAGAAGAGAGAAGAAAGGACAAATGGACAGCAGATGATGGAGAGTTAGCAGAAAACATGAAGAAACCAGAAGAAAGTGGCTGGAGCAATTGCAACTGAAAAAAAATGCACAAAAGGTAGAAAGATCTCTCTTTGACAAGTTATCAGCATGCATGCAACAACAAACATCACATTAATTTTTTTCATGTATAGATTCTTTGGGAATACACACCGAGTCCTGACAGAGTTAACAGTTTTAAGAAGTTTATCTTTTTTTTACTCAGGATACATTTGACATGTTATGTGAATAATACATTTAAAATATATTGTGTAACTGAATCAAATTCTTCCTAAATTCATTAAATTGAATGAAATCATTAAAACATTATAAATTGCCAATAAATTGAAATGAAAACCAAAGGATTGTGAATCAAATTGATTCTCTGACAATACAAAGATTCCAAACTTTACAAATGATGTTACATAGTTCAGGCAACTTTATAAAGAGTTTTTAGATACTAAAATCTTGTTGTTAAGGTTTAATTGACGTGCTGGCACTTTGAGGAAATTCTTTGGTTTTGTGCGGCAGTTTGGGCACTCGGGCTCAAAAAGGTTAGCCATCACTGCACTATATCAACCGACTTACCTTTGTCCACCTGTTTATTCACACCTTCAAAAAAACATAACAGATTAGTAAGACAAGATTTTCCTTGTCTAAAGCCATGTTGGCTGTCTCCTATTAGGCCATGACTATCTACATGCTGAGTAATTTTATTCTTTATGATGGTTTCTACCATTTTTCCCAGTACTGACGTCAGGCTTACCGGTCTGTAGTTTCCCGGATCACCCCTGGAACTCTTCTTAAAAATTGGTGTTACATTGGCGATCCTCCAGTCTTCAGGTATTAGAGATGATTTTAATGATAGTTCACAGATTACTAATAGCAGGTCTGCAATCTCATATTTCAGTTCCTTCAACACCCTTGGATGTATACCATCCGGCCCAGGTGATTTGCTACTCTTCAGTTTATCTAATAGTTGTAATACATCTTCCCGATGTATTGATATTTCCTTCAATTCTTCCGCACCTTTAAATACCACTTCAGTCATGGGCAACATCCCTACATCTTCCTCAGTAAAGACCGAAGCAAAGAATTCATTCGGTTTCTCCGCTATCGCCTTGTCGCCTCTTAGTGCCCCTTTAACCCCTCTATCATCTAATGGACCAACTGACTCTCAGAGGTTTTTTGCTACGAATGTACTTGAAAAAGTCTTTATTTCGCGTTTTTGCTTCCGCAGCAAGCTTCTTCTGAAATTCTCCCTTTGCCTGGCTTATCAATTCCTTGCATTTGACTTGCCAGTGCTTGTGCTGTTTCCAGGATTCGTCATTTGGCTCTTTTTTTCTATTTCCTGAAAGATGCTTTTTTGGCAAAAACAGCCTCTCTGACCTCACCTTTAAACCATGCTGGCAGTTTTTTGGACGTCCTTCCACTTTTCTTAAAGCGTGGAATACAGCTGGCCTGGGCTTCCAAGATAGTATTTTTCAACACCACCCAAGCTTGATGTAAGTCTTTAACCTTTGCAACTGCTCCTTTTAGTTTTTTCTTAACTATTTTCCTCATTTTATCATAGTCTCCCTTTCGAAAGTTAAAAGGTAGTACTGTGGATTTCCTTACTATCCCTCCTCCACTAATTAAATCAAAGGCAATCATGCTATGATCACTATTGCCAAGTGGCCCCAACACCCTTATCTCTTGCACTAGATCTGGTGTTCCACTAAGGACTAGGTGTAATATGACCTTACTTAGCTCTTCTTGTTCTCCCTCCTCTAGCTTAGGCAAGTTTAGGGAGTCAAGATAACTTTGTACTCTCTCCCTCTGTGGAGGGCCCCTTGTTTCATACAACCCCTGGTAATATTCCCTAAATGCTTCCCTAATCTCCCCATCCTTAGTTACCAACTCCCCTCCCTGATTTCGAATTCTCATTATATGAGAGCACAATTTCCTCTGTTTCAGTTTCTGCGCCATATATCTCCCTGCTTTATTATCTCCATCAAAAAGGTCCTGCCACAACAGCTGCATCTGATGTCTATTCTTTCTGCCTGCATACCATTTATCTGAGCTCGTATTACCAACACCTGATCTCTATAAGCTCCATGATGTCCCTGCGCATCTAACTCTTCCATTTCCACCAATCGTTCTCTCAATTCCCTCTCTCTACCCTCCCTTTCCCTCCTTTTCCATGCCCCCCATTTAACTAAAATTCCTCTCACCACTGCCTTATACCCATCTCACACTCCTCCCCAAGCCACCTCCCCATTATCATTCCAGTTAAAATATTCCCTCGTCTCCCTCTCAATGTCCTGTCTTAACCGCCCATCTTCTAATAATGACTCATTAAGCCTCCAGAACTGCACGCCTTTCCCCTCTCCCTCCAGTCTCAATCTTACCTCAATTGGTGCATGGTCCGACCATGTAATTGAGTCCATCTCCGCCCCCTTAATCCTCCCCCCCACCTCCTTCGATATCCAGATTGCATCTATTCTTGAGTATGAGCCATGAACTGGAGAGAAATAAGAAAATTGTCTATTCCCTGGGTGTTGGAATCTCCAAGCGTCTATCAGGCAATGCTGCGTTACAAAGCTGCGATATCTATTCCTATCTGCCTTTTTGCCCTCTCTTTTTCCCGTGGCATCTCTAGCCGGATTCCATGTTAAACGGAAATCGCCTCCACAAATTAGAATACCCTCCCCCAATTTCCCTACCTCCTCATTCAGTTTTGTCCAGAATTCACTTTGTGCCCCTGTAGGCGCATATACATTAATTATGCAATACCATTCTTTCCCCATCTTTAAACGCAACAACACCCCTTTACATTTAATGAAACTATTTTTAACTCACCTTCTTGTTCCCCCCCTTCTCTCTTGTCCCTAACCCCTCTTAACCCCTGCCTCTTCCCCCTCCCTCTTAATCACTTCCTCCCCCCCTCTCTCTCCCCCTCCCCCCTACTTTCCTTCCTCTGTCTCTTCCATGGAGACTCGACTTCCATAAATTGTGACTGATAATCAGACCCCCACCTGCCTTATCCCTTCTAGTTCTTCTCCCCCCCTATCCACTGCCCCCTTCCTCTTATCTTATTCTACCCTCTGTCATGCTCCCCACCTCCCCACCTCCCCGTGTATCCCCCCTCCTCGCCTTCTCTTTTAGGTAGCTTTTAACCTCATTATCTCTTCAATACAATCAATCCCCTTACTCACTCCCCCCCACCCCTTACACACTATCCCTTTATATCAATTCGCATTACAGTTCACTGAGCATTATCTATCACCCCATGTCTTTTATTAGAACTTTTAAAGCTCAGCATCCCGGTACCATCTTCCTCAGCCAGCTTCCTTCATCACCGCTGTCCCTCCATGACTTCCTTTGGTTAGACGCGTTAACCTCCAACCACTGGCCATCTCGAGCTCTCCACTGTGGATGCAGATGTTGTTTGCTTTTGTTTTTGCTGACCCCGCTACCCCATCCGGGAGATTAGTTAGTCCCAAATTTCGTAATGCAGTCCATGCTTCCTCGCTGGTCTTCACCTTCCTGGACACCCCTTTCATGGTTATCAGTAGTCCGAAAGGGTATAGTCACCTATAGCGCATCGCCTCCCTCCTCAGGAAGGCCGTCACTTCCTTCAGCTCGCTCCGGCGTTGTAGCATTCCAAGGGACAAATCCTGAAACAGTTCCACCGTGTGTTCCTCCCACTTGAAATGCCCCAGTTTCCTGGAAGACCTCAAGATGCGCTCTTTAATTTTGAAGGAGTTCATGCATAGCACAATGTCTCTTGGTTGATTATCCCTTATGGGCCCTAACCCTCTATGTGCTCGCTCTATTTGCAGAGGTTCATCAGCTATTCCCTCCTCTAGAGCTGCAGCTTGTAGCAAGTGTCTAAAACCTTTAGTAATTACTTCTTCGCAGCTTTTATATTTGACTTCCTCGGGGATGCCTCTCACTCTTATTTTACATCTCCGAGAATGGTCTTCCAGGTCCTCCGTTTTTTCTTTCACTTCTTCCTGGGCTTGCTTTAACTCTTCCCATCTTTTTGTAAAGCCTCCATTACTTCCCCTTGTTGTTCCACCTGCTGTTCAGTTTCTTCCACCCTGGATCCCAGATCCACAATGTCTTGTCTTAAAGATTGTAAAGTCTCTTTTAATTCTTTTTTAACTCCACTAATTTCCGCTTTGAGTTCCTCTTTCAGCTCCTCTAACCAAGTCTTAATCATGTCTGCTACTCCTGAAGTGGAGTGGAGGAGTAGCCTAGGGGTTAGAGCACTGGCTTGGTAACCAAGCAACCAGGGTTCAATTCCTGCTAGCACTCCTTGTGGCCTTGGGCAAGTCACTTAACCCTCCATTGCCTCGGAAGAAAGGCCTGGCAATCTACTTCCGGTGACACTGCCAAGAAAACGCAGGAGCTTCTGGGTCGCCAGGAGTCAGGACTGACTCGAAGGCACACATTGCATTTTTTTACTCCTGGAGTCCCTGGCCCCTTCATCTCATCCTCCTGTTCATCCACATGTTCCATCCACCATTTTGTTGTCCTTTTCCCCATCTTTTCTTCCAGTTGGTATCGCATAGGAAGATCTAAATTCAGCCAGTTTCTTCTTGTCTGACATCCCACCTCTTGCTTTCTCCATCCAGACTCCCTCCCCCTGAACCAAGTACTCAAGGTTGTCCTCAATCGTCTGCGTCTGCCCAGCACTTTCTGTGGCTCTTTTCATGTCTGTCTGGTTGTTAACTGTGTCTCTTGCCTGTTTATAACTTCATAGTTTATTGTCTTTTATTTATTTAATATCTGTTCTAGTAGCTTATACTTTTGCTTGTTACCTTCTTTGGCTGCTTGCTTGTGCTTTATGTGGCAGTTTCCCTTTCCTGCTTCCCCTCCAGTACTGGTATGTGCTGAACCTTCATTGCTTTGGCACTACGGAGTGATTTTCCCCCTTCCTCCTTCACTCTCAAGCACTACTGCTGCGATCGTCCTCTGCTCTCCTCCACTCGGTCCCCCAAACAGGCTCCTCTCTCCGTCTGCACTTGCAGCTTCTCTACTTTGATGATGCGGTGTCTCGGCCCACTTTTCCTGCCTGCTGCCCCACGATTCTCACCACTCAGAGCTCCTGCTCTCTGCCGGCTCACTTTTGCTGTGCCGCTTGCACTCCCCGGTTCTCCTGCCGTGCGCAGGTACTCCGTGGCCTGCTCACCCGCTGCTCAAGTCTGCCATGTGGTCCCCCGCTCCAACTGCACTCTCCGCCCATGCCGATCCTTCAGAGGGCTGCTGCGACCTGCTCTGCCTTCCGCATTCTTAGAGATAGTATTCCGCTCATTACCCCTGCATTCCGCCTCTGTCCTGCCACTTCTAGGGGTGTTCTAACCCTGCTTTTGCAGGTCTTGATGGCGGAGCTCTTCTACTGAGCCGCCATCCAGTGCGATAACATCACCGGAAGTCTGGGCAGAGGGTTTTAACATGTTATCCACAATGACGCCTAAAGCACAGTTACTTACCTGTAACAGGTGATCTCTGGGAACAGCAGGAATTAGTCCTCACATATGGGTACGTCGGTACCGACGGAGCCTGCGCGGGAACGCTCCCCAGCTTCCCAGAAGGAAAGCTTTTGGGAGCATCCCACAGCGCCTGCGCGCTGCCTTCCCGCCTTTCCTAACCAACTCTCCTCAGTTCAAGTTTAAAGCTGAGACAATAGAGAGAGAGAGGAAAGGAAAGACAGAGAGAGATACAACTCCTAGGGGAGGTGGGAGGGTTGTGAGGACTAATTCCTGCTGTTCCCAGAAATCACCTGTTACAGGTAAGTAACTGTGCTATCTCCAGGAACAAGCAGGAATGAGTCCTCACATATGGGGACTCCCTAGCTAAGATGCCTGGGAGATCCCCAAGGGTATGAGACCCTGAAGGGTTCCTTGTCTTCCTATGGATCTCAGGCATCGATTCAGGGAAGGAGGGCAGGAGTTGTTCAAGAATGGAACAGGTGTCTGAGGACAGCCTGACCAAATAAGGCATCCCGGCGGGAGTCCTTGTCCAAACAGTAATGGGCTGTGAAGGTATGAACCGAGGCCCAGGTGGCTGCTCGACAGATCTGGTCGATGGACACAGAATGAAGATGAGCCATAGAGGTGGCCATGGCCCTCACATTGTGAGCTGTGACATGGCCCTCCAGAGAAAGGTTCTTACTCTGGTAAGCAAAAGAAATACACTGAGCAATCCAATTGGACAGTGTTCTTTTAGAGACTGGAAGTCCCAAATGAGAAGGATCAAAAGCAACAAAAAGCTGGGAAGACTTTCTATGTTGCTGTGTCCTGTGTAGGTAAAATTAGAGTATGAAGGTTCCTCTCTGCACTGGATGCATGAGGAGCTGGAAAAAAGACAGGTAAATATACCTCTTGATTAAGATGAAAAGGTGAGACCACTTTAGGCATAAAATGAGGATTTGTCCTAAGGACTACCTTATCATGATGGAACCTTGTATAAGGTGGATTAGCCACTAAGGCCTGCAGTTCATTGATGCGGCGAGCAGAAGTGATTGCAATAAGGAAAATAACCTTCCAGGAAAGAAATTTCAAGGATGTAGTGGCTAAGGGTTCAAAAGGTGGCTTCATAAGCTGACCAAGAACCAAGTTTAAGTCCCATGCCACCGGAGGAGGTCGAATGGGAGGTTTAGTTAAAGTTAGGCCTCTCATGAATCTTGCAATAAGAGGATGAGAGGAAATAGGTTGTCCATTGAGAGGCTTAAGGAATGCTGCAATAGCACTCAAATGGACCCTTACTGAATTCGTTTTAAGGCCTGCATTGGAGAGATGCAGGAGATATTCCAATAGAGAATTCAGAGGAAGTGCCAGAGGGTCAAGACCCTTTTGAGCACACCAAATGGAAAATCTTTTCCACTTAAAAGCATAGGAACGCCTAGTGGAAGGTTTTCTGGAAGCATGGAGGATATCCTTCACTTGCTGAGAAAGATTGAAGTCTTGAAGGTCTAGGCCTTCAGTAACCAAGCTCTGAGGTGAAGGGACTTGGGGTTTGGATGCCACAAAGTCCCTTCTTCCTGGGACAGAAGGTCTGGCGCAGCTCCCAAGTCCAGGGAGGGGGCTTGGGAGAGATGCAGAAGTAGAGGGTACCACACTTGGCGTGGCCAGGGTGGAGCTATGAGGATCATAGATCCTTGATCCCTCTGGAGTTTGAACAGAGTCTTGGGAATCAAAGGAATGGGTGGAAAGGCATACAGGATGCCCTGACCCCAATGAAGGAGGAAGGCATCCTTGGCCTGAACTCCCTGACACGGAATTCTGGAACAGAACCGGGGAAGTTTGGCATTCCACGGACTTGCAAAGAGGTCTATGTCCGGGGTTCCCCATTCTTGGAAGATTCTGAGTACCTGATCCATGTGCAGGGACCATTCGTGTGGAAGCAGAACTCGACTGAGTCTGTCTGCCCAAGAGTTTTGGATTCCTGGGAGGTATACTGCCAGGAGATGGATTTGATGCTCTCTGGCGAAGGCCCATAATCTTAGAGCTTCGTTGCAAAGCGACAGAGAGCCAGTTCCTCCTTGCTTGTTTATGTAAAACATGGCTACTTGATTGTCCATGTGAATGAGGACTGTCTTGTAGCTGAGGAGGGTATGAAAGACCTTGAGAGCTAGGAACACTGCTCGAAGTTCCAAGTGGTTGATATGAAGAGAGGTCTCCTGTGGGGACCAAGTGCCTTGGGTGGAGAGGTCTTGAAGATGAGCTCCCCAACCTGTTTGGGAGGCATCTGTTGTGAGGGTTGCTTGGGGTAACAAAGGTTGGAAGGGGGACCCCAGCAACAGATTTTGAGTGGACATCCACCATTGGAGAGACCAAAAGAGATGTTTGGAGGTTGCTATTTGGTCTGAGAGAGCTCCTGAAGCTTGAGTCCACTGGGTGGACAAAGTCCATTGAGCTGCTCTCATGTGTAGGCGAGCATAGGGTACCACATATACTGTGGAAGCCATATGGCCTAGCAGCTGTAGCATCTCCCTGGCAATTAAGTGGCTCTTTGACTGAATCTGGGAGGCTAACTGCACTAGACGTTGACAACGGGCCTGAGGAAGGTAGGCCCTTGCAGAAGTGGTGTCCAAACAGGCCCCTATGAATTCCAGGGACTGAGTAGGGGTGAGCTGGGACTTTGGGAGGTTTACCACAAGTCCCAGGTATTGCAGAATGCACCTGGTGCGGTTCAGGGAGATCTGAGCCTCCGACTGGGTTGGAGCTCGGATGAGCCAGTCATCCAGATATGGGAAGACAAATATTCCCAGAGTGCGTAGAAATGCAGCAACTATTGCCATGCATTTGGTGAACACTCTTGGAGCAGAGGCTAGACCGAAAGGAAGCACTCTGTATTGGTAATGTTTTCCCTGGAACAGAAAACGTAGGAATTTTCTGTGAGATGGATGGATGAGGACATGAGTGTACACATCCTTGAGATCTAGAGAACAAAGCCAATCCTGACTCTGCAGGTATGGAAGGAGAGTGCCTAGAGAAAGCATCTTGAACTTCTCCTTGCATAGGAATTTGTTCAATTCTCTGAGATCTAGAATGGGTCTGTATCCCCCTGTTTTCTTTGGAATGAGAAATAGGGGGAGTAAAACCCTGACCCCTGTTGAAGAAGAGGAACTTCTTCTATGGCCCTCTGGGCCAGAAGGGAAGTCACCTCCTGATCCAGAAGGTTGAGGAGAGATGTGGGAGAATTGAAGTGTCTCACCATGGTGTAGGGAGGAAGGTCTGAGAAATGAAGTTTGTAGCCCTCTCTTATGATGGAGAGGGTCCACTGCTCTGATGTGATTTGCTCCCATCTGGGAGCAAAATGAGCTAACCTTCCTGGAATGGTGAGAGGTTCTGGCTGTTGTAGAGTCAGAAAGGTTAAGTTCTCTAGTATCAAGTCAAAAACCCTGAGGGGGTTGGGACTGCTGGGTTGTAGCTGCCCCTGCAGGTTTAGGCCTGGCCTGTTTAGGTTGCTGACGCTTAGTAGCAAAGCGACCTGTAGAAGATTGTTGACCAGAAGTGGAAGGAAATCTGCTCCTTTTGTAAAAAGGCTTTTTGAAAGGTTTTTTCTTGGCTGGAATGGAGGTTGACTTGGAAAGTCTATCCAGAGCAGAATTCTCTGCATCCATTTGAGTGGCTTTTATTTGCCACTCTTTGCCAAAGAGATTTTCACCAGTACAGGGCAGATTTCCTAAGCCATCCTGAACCCAGGGTTCTAGATCAGAAGCCTGGAGCCAAGCAATTCTGCGAGCAGCTATGGCAATGCCTGAGGCTCTGCTGGCACCTTCAAAGCAGTCAAAGGCTGCCCTGTTGGAAAACTTTGAAATGTCTTGAGTATGCTTAAGCCAAAGGAGGAACTCATCCCTTTTATCCTCTGGAATAAAAGGGAGAAAGTTGTGCAGTTTTTGTGCAACTTCCTTTAGAAACATACCCATATAAAGGCTATATGAGTTGATTCTGGCAATAAGCATGCTGGCTTGGAAGATTTTCCTACCAAAAGCATCCAAGGTCCTGCATTCTCTTCCTGGAGGAGCAGAAGAGTGTCTTTTGGTACTCTTTATCCTTTTCATAGCTGACTGCACCACAATGGAGTGGTGAGGAAGCTGAGTTTTCTGAAATCCAGGACAAGGAGGGACACGGTACATAGTGTCCAATCTGCGAGAATGAGGAGAAAGGATGAGAGGAGTCTCCCATAAGTCAATCATATGTTCATGAAGAATTTCATGAATTGGCAAGGTGACTGCCTCTCTGAGAGCCTTAGAGTATCCTAAAATATCTAATTTTTTTGCTCTAGGCTCTGCTTCAGAGGTTACTGAAATAGAGAGTCCTTTAGCCACTTCTGTTATGAAGTCTTGAAAGGACAAATCCTCTGGATGAGACATTCTCCTTTTTGGAGAAGTAGGCTCCTCAGGAAGGGTAATGGATACTTCAGGAGACTCATCTGATGAATCAGAATCATCAGAGGAATCGAAGTATCGTCTGTCCGCTTCCACCGATCGATACGCGTATCGATCAGTACCGACATCGGGCGTCCCCGGTACCGGATCGGTACCGAGAAATAGCCCTGGACAAGGAACCGGAGTCGGTATCCTGGCCGATGTCGATGCAGTCGGTACCGGTACCGGTATCGGCGCTGGTACCGGTACCGACAACGGAACTCGTTGCGGTACCGTCGGCGTCGCAGCTTTAATAAAAGCCATTATAGCCTGCTGGATGGATTGAACAGTCTGATCCATGGATGCCACGACTGCCTGGATGTCGGTACCGGGAGAAAGTGCCGGTACCCCAGAGCAGTCTAACAGGTGATCGGTCGAGGCCGTACCATCGATGTCAACCTGTAACCCCATAGGAGGAGCTTTGGAAGCCGGAGCTTCCCGCCGGCGTTGTTTGGCTGGGGCAGGATCCTTGAGGGCAAGCCCGGAGGCATCTCGATGCTTAGAGGGAGATTTGCCCTTCAAGGACCTGCTAGGATTATGTTTGGTTACCTGAGACCCATCAGGAGAGGAAGACCTGGAAGATGTTGATGCCACCGCCGGTGCATCCGTGGGAAACAGCACATGGAGCTTGGCTGCTCGGTTCTGTAACCCTCGTTTAGACATTAGAGAGCAGGACTGGCAATCCGGAATGGAGTGTTCAGGACCCAAACATTTAAGACACCATTCATGGGTATCTGTAACAGAAATTGTACCGCTACACTTAGTGCATTTTTTGAACCCGGAGGCTGGTTTTTCCATGAGGGAAAATTTTTCTGTGGGCCTGGAGGCCTAAGAAGAAAAATACACCAAGTGAGGAAAAAAAAAAAAATATATATATATATATATATTTTTTTTTTTTTTAGAAAGAAAAGAAAAGACCGGCGGTACCGGTCCGGCGTCGGGGAAGGCAGACACGCGACCAAAGAAATAAATTAAAATAAAGAACTTCTTCAGCGGTGACAAGAACACGACCTGCTGGCTCCGCGGAAAAGAAGAACTGAGGAGAGTTGGTTAGGAAAGGCGGGAAGGCAGCGCGCAGGCGCTGTGGGATGCTCCCAAAAGCTTTCCTTCTGGGAAGCTGGGGAGCGTTCCCGCGCAGGCTCCGTCGGTACCGACGTACCCATATGTGAGGACTCATTCCTGCTTGTTCCTGGAGATATCTTTTTCCTGGGTGGTAGTTCCTAATGTGGAACCTTGCATCGTGTAACCATAGTTTGGGTTGTTCTTCCCTAGGTGCATAACTTTGCACTTGTCTACATTAAATTTCATCTGCCATTTCGATGCCGTCTTCCAATTGATCAAGATCCTCTTGCAAATTTCCACAATCCTCATGGGTTTTAACAACTTTAAATAGTTTTGTGTCATCTGCAAATTTGATAACCTCACTCGTTATTCCTTTTTCCAGGTCATTTATGAATATGTCGAAAAGCAGCGGACCCAGCACAGATCCCTGGGGTACACCACTATTCACCTTTCTCCATTGGGAAAATTGGCCATTTAGCCCAACCCTCTGCTTTCTATCTTTTAACCAGTTCCTGATCCACAATAGTACACTGCCTCCTATCCCATGACTCTTTAGTTTTGCTAAAAGTCTCTGATGAGGGACTTTGTCAAAGGCTTTCTGAAAGTCCAAATACACTATATCAACCGACTCACCTTTGTCTACCTGTTTATTCACACCTTCAATCTCATATTTCAGTTCTTTCAACATCCTTGGATGTATACCATCCGGTCCAGGTGATTTGCTACTCTTCAGTTTATCAAATAGTTGTAATACATCTTCCCGGTGTAGCGATATTTCTTTCCATTCTTCTGCAGTATCACCTTTAAATACCACTTCAGTCATAGGTAATATCCCTACCAGAGCTGACCTACCACTAGGTGAAATATGCATCTGCTTGGAGTAGCAAAATTCAAGCAGTGGCAGTGTGGCACCAGCATAGCAAGACATTGAAAGTTGCTGACAGCTTAGTGGTAGGTCTTTGAACACTGCTATGTCCCACCATCTCCAACAAGAAGTTTGTATTGGATGGGGTGGAACGTAGCAGGCCTTAAGAACATACAGGTGCTGTGTTTCTGTTGACTTAGGCTTGTAAAGAAGATATAGATAGGGTAGCAATAGCAGAAGGGGGAAGAGAAGTGTGAAAATACTGGACAGAGTGGAGGGAAGGGGGTTATGGAAGGAGAGATGCTGGATATGTGTTGGGAAGAGAAGGGAGCAAATGGATACTGGGGGTGAGAGAAGGGGAGATGCTGGAAATTAAGGTAGGGAGCCAGGTAAGAAAGGAAAAGGGGAGATTCCACATTGGAACTGATGTCCCTCACTCAAGGCATACAACCCTCCACTTCATCAAAAAGCAAAATACACAGTTTCAATTGCTTTAGAGCAGGGGTTCTCAAACCTGTCCTGGGGCCTCCCCAGCCAGTCGGTTTTTCAGGGTATCCACAATGAATATGCATGAGGGAGATTTGCATACAATGGGGGAAGTGTATGCATATCTCTCTCATGCATATTCATTTAGTTATCCTGAAAACCCGACTGACTGGGAGGCAGGTTTGGGAACCCCTGCTTTAGAGATTATTCATTACTTAAACAGAAAAACACATTATGCCCAGACAATCCAAGCTCAAGCTTCTGGAGCACTCACTATATAATATTTGGGCTTCCTACTGTTCCTTCTGAGGTTTTCCTTTCTTCTACCCAAAAGTAACTGAAGAACGTCCAAAAATCCCCCTTCAAACACAAAATTTCTTCTCAAAACATTTTGGTGAACACTCTTCTGGATACTGCTTCAATGAGTCTCCTTCCAAAAAGCATACATTGGGGGAAAACACTATTGACAAGAGGAAAGGAAGAGGGTCCTCTCTTCCCTTCTAGTGAAGCACCTGAGGGCCCAGTGGCCATCTCCTATTGCGCTCTTGTCAATGAACACCGAAGGACTCCGAGTTCCCTATTTTACACTGCTCCACTTCTGAGAATGGGCAGTACTTCCCTCAAAACTACCTTAGAATTTATCACTGCTGAAAGGACCTCCCACCTCTGGGACACAAAAATACTCTGAGACTCCACAAGTTGGTAGATTTTCTTTAGACTTGCAAATACAATCTATATACTTTATTTCCAAACCTGCATAGATATATATCTCTGGGACTGCCTCCCCTAAATGTGGTATTGAGGAAGGGAAATTTTCAGATATATTTATTAAAACTTGTGGTAAGTGTGGCATGTGGTGGGAAGGGGGTTTCTTTAAAGCGCAGGCCAGAAAGCAGTTCAGGGAAAACAAAAGCAGTTTTTATTCTGTCCCAGGTTGTTAAACCTCCACAAAGCAAAACCCAGAACAGATAGAAGTTCAGGGAAAACAAAATCAGCTTAATTATGTTCCAGTTTATTAAACATCTACAAGCTGGTTCTCCAGGCCCTTCCTCCAGTCCCAGTTAAAGTTCCTACCTGAGAACTCCTTTCCATGGCTTGCCTGGGAAGGACATCTGGCTCAATAGGCCTCTCTCTCTCCTTCAGCCTGCTGCATTCTTAATCTCTCCTGTGAGCCATGCCCTCCCAGCCCTGAACTCTGGGCTGCAGTCTCTCTTAATCTCTTAAAGGGGACTGTTGATAATCCCTTGGAGTAAGGCTGTTAGCATTCAATATACCACATCACGCACCCTCCCACCTCAGCTCAACCATGACCCATTGAGCGCCTGCCTCACCTGGGTCCGAGTTCCGTTGAGTCCGACCAGCACTATGGCAGACCTGGAATTGGTAGTGTTGGAGACTTAAAGCCACTGCATAATATGGCCATTGGACTCCTCATGTTGAGCCAGCCACTTGAGGGGCTGGTGATCAGTTATCAGCATAAACAAACAGCCAAGCAGATAGTATTTGAAGGTTTCAAGTGCCCGCTTGACAGCCAAGGCCTCCTCCTCAATCACAGCATTATGCTTCTCCCAAGGAAGCAGTTTCCTGCTGATGAATGCTTTGAGAAGTTCTTCACCGCTGACTTCCTGGGCCAGAACGGCTCTGAGACTCACCTCTGAGGCATCAGTTTGCACAATAAGCAGTAGAGAGAAATCAGGGATAACCAGGATGGGTTCAGAGCACACAGCCTTCTTGAGAAGTTGAAAGGCCAGGTCCAAATTCGGTGACCACTGAACTTGTTCAGGAGCTCTCTTCTGGAGGAGACTGGTTAATGGCTCTGCACTGCTGCAAAATTAGGGATGAACCAGTAGTAATAGCCAATCAATTCAAGGAAGGCATGAACCTCTTTCTTCAATTTTGGGGTGGGGACCTGGGTAATGGCATCCACCTTCGTATCTGTCCATTCTGGATTAAATACCCTAGGTCTAGACAAGGGCTAACTAGGCCAGGCCCCAAAAGTAAATTGGATATAATTAGTGAATTGGATGAAGCAGCCTCTGACAAACAAATTTATACAACTATGATTTAGCCAGGATATGGAGATTTGGAGTTATCAGATTCAGGAACAGACAGCAGATCAGGATCCATAATATCCATAGGGATAGGAAGCAGCCAATCTATACATGAAACCGGATTATAGAACCTAACTTAGCTATAGGCCACAGAAAGTTATAGGTCTGAACTGAAATAAAACTATCTCTTTAAGAGTACTTCTGCTTTCCCTAGGACATTTGACTTAGCAAATAGAGCTTGTGTAGAAATAGATATTAGGTCAGATTGAACTTCTCTAAATAAATAGAACATAGGGTACATTTGCTTTATCCTGCAATCTGATAGGCTAAAGAGTTTGCTAGGGCAGGATGAACTGCTCTTTTCAGTTAACCGCAAACATAGCTTGCATAAATAGTAGAAATCAGCAAATATTATAAGTAACTAATTAGCTTCTGTTGAATAGTAGAATCACAGCGACACCTACTGAATTTAGTGAACATAGTTATGAGGTGTAACTTCTTCTTTCTATATGACAATGTTGCCTATGTTAGCAAATTTTATGTACACGTTGTAATTTGGAAAGCACCAGATGTTAATTAAAGTTTAACTGAGTCAGCTGATATTTTCTAATAAAAGTGGGAGCCCTGTGAAGCCATCTTTGAAGAAACTCGATGGATATGTCTGACTTAGACTCCATGTGTTTCCTCCCTATAGAGCTTCATAGTGATTGCTTAATTAATTAATTGTGTCTCATCTTTTCTTCCTATTGAGAGGTATAGAAATATAAAAGAATCCAGGTATTGTGTGTAGGATTCCAGACCCAAAGAGTCTACAGTTTTTGCCGTGACTCGGATTTCTCTGCCTTTCAACAGGAATGGTAAACACTGAAGGACACAGGTAGTGGTGGCCGTGTGTGTGAGTATACTACAGTTTGACAGATATCTGTGTAAAGTGTATAATGTATTGTAATTACAATGGGTAATAAAACATCTAAAGTGAAGCAGAGATCTCAGTTAGAAGAATGGGACAAGAAAGTTTGTGAGATAGCACAGAATAAAGAAAGTCCCAATTATGAAATGAAGAGAAAATTTGGGGATAGTTCTTTAGATTATGTAGCTAAGTGGCATTCAGTGACTGCCGGTAATCCCAAGTTGCAGTTCCCCCTTGGGGGCACGTTTCATGAGAATAAATTAAAATGGTTGCAATCTGTGTTAGCATTAGATGGGAATATTTCTCATAATAGTCATGAATGGATTACATATAACTTTTGGTGCTCAAAGGCTGTTGAAAAGAGCAAACACACTAATGATTCTGTAATTAAACAGTTCAGGGATCAGGTGTATAGAATAGAAGAGCAAATATGTGTCTTAACTAAACAAGTAGGAACTGATAGTGGAAAAATTGAAAATGTACATAGTCGTGAACCTTGTACTCTAGCTTCCGCACCCCCAGCGTATGAGGAAGAAGTTACTGCACTAGCTATTTCCCTGTCTAGGAATAATGCTCCAGCTTTAGCTGCCAGTCAGGATCAGGAGGCGCCCCCGATCCGACTGGATGCTATGCCTGGTGTCTCTACCCCTGTTAAATCTGATACGTCAAGAGTAGTATTACATTCTTTTGATTCTCCACTTACTGCAGGGGGGGGGGGGGAGCTGGTGCCTCTCCAAGTGGCTTTCTTGCCTCTATCCCTGTGGATTCTGCAGATATTCCTCGTACCACTAGAACTCAGCAGTTAACTAAGGATATTTTAGAACTTGAAAAGTTAATAGGAGTAGAAGCTAGTCAGCTGGTAGGTTTAACTACTGTAGAGCAGTTGAAACAGTATCATGTCTTTCTAATAAACAAAGCTCATACGTTAACTGAAGTAATTACAGCTATACTCGAAGCATTAGATCTGCAAATAAAACAGCATACCGTAAGTTTGTTACCTCATAGTAAAAGTAGGGAAATTATAGCTGAAGCAATGTCTGCTGTTGCCAAGGGAATTGGGCATTGGACCAAGGCTCCATTGATTTCTAATTGGCAGTGTCTGCAGCGTTTAACTTTGGAATTGGGTGAATCATTAGCTCTGGATAAACACAGTAGGGAACAGAGCAAGGAAATCGATCTACTTGCTCCGTTTAGAGCGCTTCCTAGGGGGGATGGTGGTTTAGTTACTTTAGCATCACACTGGTCTCCAGCTGAAATTTTTAATTTGGCTAGATCATGCCCTGACTCTAGAGAAAAACCTGGTCAGTTTGTAGATTATTGGCATCAGCTAATAACTACTTATGATCCTTCTTGGGTAGATTTACAAAATTTATTGAAAGCAGTTTTTCTGAATCCCATAGAATTAAGGGCAGTCACTCACCCTCAACTGCCTGATAATGTAGCATGGGTGTGGCCCTGTGCTGATCCTGTTATTAATGCTTCTGATGATGCTCAAATGACTGCGTTTAGGGACCATAGGAATAATTTGTTAAAAGCAATTGAGCAAAAATGTACTCCTGTCAGAGATTTGTCCAAACTCTTAGATCTGAAGCAGTGTGGGGGTGAAACTGTTAGCCAGTTCCACACCAAGTGCTGCCTAGCATTCTGAGATTTTTCTCCTCAGAATGGTGAGATGGAGGGTTTTGCTTCAATTTTTGTGAATGGACTGCAATCAGAAATAAAAGCTATTCTTGAAAATGCTTTGCTTGGATGGTCTACTAAGTCTGCACAAGAGATCCTGGAAGCTGCCTTGCATGCAGAGAAGCGAACCCAGAAGCAGAAAGAAGCTGACAAAGGTAAACTTGATTGTCAACGTCAAAAACCTTTAAATCTACAAGTAGCAAGTTATGAATCCAACTTTAGGGGGCGAGGTAGAGCAAGAGGTGGTAGAGGTGTGGTACCCTTTAGAGGAAGAGGTCGTGGCTATATGGGAGGACAGCAAGGAGATCGTGCCTGTTATGGTTGTGGGCAAGTGGGGCATATGATTAAAGATTGTACTAAGCCAAGGGGCAACTTTTCCCAACCTGGGGTGCGACAGGATGCTGCTAGTTATCCATCTGCTTCATACCCTGTGTCTACCCCTAAACAGCCTTCAGTTATGACCCAATATTATGCAGAGACTGATGTGGACTATAGTGAGGACTGACTAGGCTTGGTTGTGTGTCCCAACACACAGGGGGAAATACATGCTACTATTATGGGTTATGAATTGCTTTTCCTGTTAGATACAGGTGCCTCTACATCTGCCATAGCGCTATCCCAGTTACCTCCTCCTTTGTTTGAGGCACTACCTGCAGCTCCTAAAGTACCTTGTGAAGGAATTGAAGGAAAGACTATCATGCATCAAAAGTTATCTGATGTGCCAATTATAGTGGAGGGAAAATTGTATCATACAGATTTTCTAGTTGGCCCTACGTTGCCTGTCAACTTGCTTGGTTGAGATTTTTTATCCAGAAACAAGACTGTTATAAGCTGGGAAACTGGCACTTTGACTTGTACCTTGTGTCCCCTGCAAGTACAACAGCCTATAGCTGTGACACCGGCTGTTGTGACTACTCCACCATTGGACACCCTTCCTTCAACCTTGTGGGCAGTACCAGGTGATGATATTGGACATCTTAACATTCCTCCCAGTCAAGACTGAAGTACAACCAGGAGCTCCACTACCATATGTGCATCAATATCCATTGCCTGCAGCGTCGGTGGCTGGAATACGGCCAGTAATTGAAAATCTGCTGTCTCAGGGTATGCTGGTACCCACTTCTTCTCCTTGCAATACTCCTATCTTACCTGTGTTAAAGGCTGATGGTAAGTCCTACAGATTTGTGCAAGATTTGAGAGCAATTAATCGTATTGTCCTACCAATTTTTCCTCTTGTACCCAATCCTCATGATATTTGGACTCGCATACCATGTGACCCCACCCACTTCTCAGTTATAGATTTAAGCTCCACCTACTACTCCATAGCGGTGGGGGAGTCGACGAGATATTTACTGGCATTTACGTTTGAAGGGCGCCAGTATACCTGGACTATGCTGTCTCAAGGCTACACAGAGAGTCCTGCTTATTTTTCGCAGGCCCTTAAAGCTGCTTTACAGGACTTGGCGTTGGACAAATCTGTACTGATCCAGTATGTAGATGATTTACTTATTTGTTCTCCTTGTTATGATGCTTGCATTGCTGATACTATGTTAGCTCTTGTACATATCTCTCATTTGGGATTGAAAGTGAATCAATCAAAATTGTAATTTGCTGTACCGCAAGTGATATTTCTTGGTGTGTGTCTCTCCTCTGCTGGGTGCTCTATTACTGCTCAGAGAATTGGGCCTATTATGTCAATGCCTTTCCCTGCTACTGTACCTCTAATACGCCGCTTTCTAGGCCTTGTAGTGTTTTGTCGTCAGTGGATACCTGACTTTGCTGAACTTGCTGCTCCACTGTATGCCCTGCTTGGCCGTGAGGCTCCAGAGGGTATTATAGTTCCTACAGAAGCTCAGCACAATGCTTTACACTCTCTGCGGCAAGCTTTACTGACTTCTCCTTGTCTTTCATTTCCAGATTATAATTTGCCTTTATGCCTTTATCTACTTCCGCTGCTGTGTGTGTTCTGGCACAACGCTTTCCTACTAGACTTAAGCCTTTAGGCTATTTTTCTCAAGCTTTTGATCCAGTTGTTTCTGGCATGCCGCCATGTTTCCAATCTTTAGCTGCTGTGGTATTTGCAATACAGACTACTGACTTTCTTGTCCTTCAACATGAACTACATGCATACACATCTCACTCAGTTGCTAGGTTATTGCATTTGGCTAAGACTCAACCTCTATCCAGTTCTCGTTTATTGTTATTTGATCTGGCTATTTCCCAAGCACATGTAACCTTACATGAAGTCTCTTTGTTACAGATAGCTCAAATTTTGGCTTCTTTAGAGCCATTGTTACACTTGTCTGACCCTGATGGAACTCACGATTGTCTTTCTTCTGTAACAGCCTATTCGAAGGCTAGGCCTGATTTGTCTGCTATCCCTTTGTCAAACCCTGACTGGGTTCTATTTATTGATGGTTCTGCCTTCCGTGATGAACACGGGAATTTACTTGTGGGGTATGCTGTAACTACTGTTGATTCTGTAATAGAAGCAGGAGCATTGCCGTTTGCAAGTGCCCAGTTGGCAGAAGTGTTCACTCTTATTCGGGCCTTGGAAATGTCTATGCATTTGGTTGTTAATATCCATAGTGACAGTAGTTACGCAATCGGGGTTCTATGGGACTTTGGAAATATTTGGGCTCAGCGGGGGTTCCTGACTGCTGCTCATAAACCTATCAAACATGCCCACTATATTGAACGTTTGCTTGCTGCAGTGCTTAAGCCAGCTTAAGTGGCTGTGTTGAAATGCAAAGGACATGATCTTACTGGTACTGTGGTGTCACAAGGCAATCAGTTTGTAGACCAAGCTGCTAAAGCTGCAGCAGCAGGACCTGCAGTTCCATCACATCTTTTATTAACTCTTCGTTCACCTGCAGTTTCTACTTCTGGCTCATTATCTCTGGACTTGATGCGTTCTCATCAGGACTCAGCTGACTTCACCGAAAAACAGGACTGGCTCACTTGGGGAGCATCACCTGATGGTACTGGACTTTGGATGAAGGACAATTTGATTATCTGTCCTAAATCATTGTTATATCCTGTTGCCTTATTCTTGCATCATAAGTTGCACTTAAGTGTCCTGGCTATGACAAAAGCTTTTGCTCAATTGGCATAATTCTACCGTTGCTCAAATGGCATAATCCTACCTTTGCTTCTGCTGCTCATGCTGTGTGTGTTTCTTGTCTCCCGTGTTTGCAAGCAGGAAAGTCCGGATGCACTCTGCGTGCATCACCTTCTCCATCCTTGCCTAGGCCTCGAGGACCCTTCCTCTTCTTGCAAATGGACTTTACTGATCTGCCTTGTGCCAAGGGGGGAAGGAAACATCTTTTGGTTTTTACTTGTTTATATTCTGCATGGCCTGAGGCCTATCCAACAAATTCATTGTCTGCTGCTACAGTTTTGAAATGCTTGCTTACTCAGTTTATTCCTTTGTGGGGTGTGCCCCTGGTTTTGTCTTCTGATCAAGGTCCAGCATTTACAGCAGACGTCTGGAAAGGCATAAATGCATTTTTTGGCCTTCATCAGCAACTTCATCCTCCGTATCATCCGCAAAGCTCTGGCCAAGTGGAACGGATGAATCGGACGCTGAAGGCGCTTCTCTGGTCTCTGACTCATGATTGGAGTCGGGATTGGGTGGAAGCTTTGCCGTTTGCTTTGTTCTCAGTCCGTAATTCTCCTCAGAGAACTCGACAAGGTCTTACCCCTTATGAAATTGTGACAGGACGTCCAGCAACTACTCCAGCCCATGTTATAATTCCACCGGATCAATTGCCGGATCCCCAATTACTGCGCAGCGACTTATTATCCTATTGTAAATACTTGTACCAAACGCTGGTATCTCCTTCCTTTTTGCAGCTTACAAAGCAGGGTGCTCAGGCATCTCAATCAACCCCAGACGTGGAACCAGGAGACTGGGTACTCATCAAGGATTCAGCACCAAAGTCGGCTCTAGCAGCGAAGTTTCTGGGACCATTCCAAGTGTTGCTGGTGGGATATTCGGCATTGAAAGTGAAAGGGCGAAAAGCGTGAATACATCTGGACCAGTGCAAGAAGGCACCGTCCCCTGGATAAGACAACTTCCACCTAGACCAAATCCTGAAGAATTAATTGAAATTGAACTGAACTCATTCCCTCCAAGTTCATCTCCACTTGATCAAGAAAGTGACTGTGAAATTGTTGGACAGTCACAACCTAATCCAGAATTGGTTATTGACAATTGGCTAATATGCATATTCGCAGTAGCATTGGCACTGTTTCTGTTTTTCTGGGTTTGGTGTCTATCAGCTCTTTTAGCAATATCGGGAGTATAGATTAGTTGATAAGGAGACTATCGGAAAAACCAACAATAGCCCCTGAACACCAGGCAGTAGTAGATAAGATGCTTCGGGAGCTTGGTTTTGTTACTACTCCTCCTGCGGTCCCAGCTCATACAGTTCCTGAGTATGATCCACATGCTCCCTGGGCAAAACATGGTGTCTTCTATAATGTGTTTCATTCTCACATTTACTCCTTAATGCAGCGTTTTAATATCTCCAGCTGTGCAGTATGCTTGCCTCATCCAGCGGCTACGCAGTTTGGATTTTTGCCTAGACCTCGACCTATTTCTCTGCAAGAGCTGAAGGAGTTGTCTGTGAATGAAACTCTATTTAATCTTACTGTAACATGGCCAGAGGGAGTAACCCCTGCTCCAAGAATTATCAGCCCTCAGCCAGTGGCTGATCCTCCTATTTGTTTCCAAAGAAAAGGAGCATATCATGTGGGAGAAACCCCTCTGTCTAAATGTCAGACTGTCATGACTAACAACCATGTCCATTTAGTGATGGAGTCTCCTACAGTAAGTTCTGTACAAGCCATTTCAAATTTAAAGGTAGTTAATGTTATCCCTGACCCCAAGACTCGTCTTGATCAGTATGAATTACAATATTATGATCAGGATGGGTTCCCAGCACATGGGAAGTATAGATTGCAGAACAGCAAAGATGGTTTATCATCTGGGTATGTTGACAATTATGTGTATCCCTATCTAGGATATTATCACCCATGGTTAAGAAATATTTGGCCCGGAACTGAAGTTCTAGTTACAGAACCTAAAGATTTTAAAATTTGGCCTGATGGATTACTTGCCTTGGTAGGTCACTATTTTGTGTGTGGAACTTTAGCGTATGTTCGATTGCCTGCTGATTGGTCTGGCAATTGCTACATAGCTACTCTTGACTTGCCATGGAAACTGGTCCCTTATGAAACTTTACTAGGAATGCCTTCTAGTCATCATCGCAGAGCTGTAGATGACTCTAGTGCTGATATATGTGCAGCAAGGAAATTATTAGATGATACCACTATGTTAACTCAACAAGAAGTAAGCACCTTTTCGGGAACAGTGTGGTTAAGTACCTTTGGCGCCATACGCCCTACACAACGCTATGGTGAGCAATTATTGGGAATTTATGCTTTAATAGAAGTAATAGCCCAAGATTTGACTGATGCTCTTACAGTCATGCAAGGTACCGTAGACAAGCTGACTGCTTACTCTGCACAGAATAGGATGGCCTTAGATTATTTGCTAGCCAAAGAAGGAGGAGTCTGTAATATTGTACATGAGCACTGCTGTGCGCTCATCGATTCACAAAGTAAGGTGGTCTCTGGTATCTTGGAACAGGTGAGAAAAGAAACTCACTTCTCCAAAGATAGTATAGAAGGAACCTCTGATTCTGTATGGCCCTGGTTTGATAACATGTGGAGTGGCTTGTCAGGCCCAGTAAAAGCTCTACTGACAGGCCTGTTTGGCTTCTTAGTAGCTCTCCTACTCTTAGGAATATGTCTTGCTTGCATTATGAAGTGTTGTACTTCATACATGTCCAAAACTACGAATACTATTGCAGTTCTTAAATTGCGGAGTGTTCCTAGTACTGGAGACTTGCTTCGTGAAATGCCCTTTTATGAAGAATGTGGTTCTGGGCAGAACCAAAGGGAGGACTGTAGACAAGGGCTAACTAGGCCAGGCCCCAAAAGTAAATTGGATATAATTGGTGAATTGGATGAAGCAGCCTCTGACAAACAAATTTATACAACTATGATTTACCCAGGATATGGAGATTTGGAGTTATCAGATTCAGGAACAGACAGTGGATCAGGATCCATAATATCCATAGGGATAGGAAGCAGCCAATCTATACATGAAACCGGATTATAGAACCTAACTTAGCTATAGGCCACAGAAAGTTATAGGTCTGAACTGAAATAAAACTACTGAAATAAAACTCTCTCTTTAAGAGTACTTCTGCTTTCCCTAGGACATTTGACTTAGCAAATAGAGCTTGTGTAGAAATAGATATTAGGTCAGATTGAACTTCTCTAAATAAATAGAACATAGGGTACATTTGCTTTATCCTGCAATCTGATAGGCTAAAGAGGTTGCTAGGGCAGGATGAACTGCTCTTTTCAGTTAACCGCAAACATAGCTTGCGTAAATAGTAGAAATCAGCAAATATTATAAGTAACTAATTAGCTTCTGTTGAATAGTAGAATCACAGCGACACCTACTGAATTTAGTGAACATAGTTATGAGGTGTAACTTCTTCGTTCTATATGACAATGTTGCCTATGTTAGCAAATTTTATGTACACGTTGTAATTTGGAAAGCACCAGATGTTAATTAAAGATTAACTGAGTCAGCTGATATTTTCTAATAAAAGTGGGAGCCCTGTGAAGCCATCTTTGAAGAAACTCGATGGATATGTCTGACTTAGACTCCATGTGTTTCCTCCCTATAGAGCTCCATAGTGATTGATTAATTAATTAATTGTGTCTCGTCTTTTCTTCCTATTGAGAGGTATAGAAATATAAAAGAATCCAGGTATTGTGTGTAGGATTCCAGACCCACAGAGTCTACACTAGGTATTGAACATCCCGGCCTCCCAGAAACCATTTCTTGGATTGGCCGTCAACCCGGCCTTCCACAGGCTGGTCAACATGGCTTGTACTTGGGGTTAGATGGGTAGTCCAGTCTCTGCTGTAGATGTCGATGTCGTCAAAGTATGCAGCCGCTTACTCCTTGTGTGGTCTCAGTAGTCAGTTGACTAGGCGTTGAAAAGTGGCAGGAGCTCCGTGTAATCCAAAGGGGACAGCACTGTAAACTGGAAAAGACCTTGTGGTGTCAAAAAAGCAGTCTTTTCCTTGGCAGCTGGCGTCAAGGGCACCTGCTAGTATCCCTTGGTCAAATCCAAGGTTGATATAAAGTGTGCTCCATCGAGTTGCTTGATTAGCTTATCTACTCTGGGCATGGGATAAGCTTCCAGTTTAGAAGCTGCAGTGACCCTCCGGACGTCAATGCAGAATCTGCTGCTTCTGTTGGGTTTAGGAACCAAGACGATGGGGGAGGATCAGTCACTCAGACTCTTCTATAACTCTCAGATTAAGCATCTCTTCCAGATCCTTGGCAATGGCCTGTCGCTGGGCCTCCGGAATCCAATAGGGTCATTGCTGGAGAACCAACCCAGGGTCAGTAATGATATCATGACAAATGAGGTGGGTTCGTCCCAGGTGGGTGGAAACACCTTTAAGTTCCAGTGGACCAAATCTTCTAGATCTCTTCTCTGGGCAGCAGAGAGCTGGTCTCCAATTGGGATTTGAGGTGGATCTGACAAAGCTGAAATTTCTGACACCACTACCTTCACTGGAGTCCACCTTTTCAATAGGTTAATATGGCATATTTTGGCTTTCTTACTTTTATCTGGCTGAGCAATCTTGTAGTTAACAGGCCCAACTTTCTCTTCCATTCCTGACATTTACAGAGTAACTTACTCTCGGATGAGGGCAGCAAGACAAAGTCTATCTCTCGGTTGGAAAGTGTGGTGCATGGCTGCCCAATTGTAGCCTTTGGCCTGCTTGGCTTGGGCTTTTTCCAGAATGAGTTTGGCCACCTCTCTGGCTTTCCTCTGCCGGAACTCCTGGCACAGGGCTCTTTTTCCCAGGTTTTCCTTACCATGTCTAATATCCCTCTTGGCCATCTTTTGACGTGCAATTCAAAAGGCAAAAACCTTGTGGAACTTTGAGATACCTCACAGATGGCAAACATCAAATAGGGTAGGAGATTGTCCAAATTATTCCCATCCTCCTGCACAAACCTTTTTAACATCTGTTTCAGAGTTTTATTGAATCGCTCAACAAGGCCATCCGTCTGTGGGTGATATACTGGTGGTATTGCAAGAGAACAGTGACAAGCCAGGATGCAGTGGCTCCTCCAACATCTGGCAGAAGGGCAGCAGCAACAACGGTAGTATCAGTAACGACAACAGCACCAGAAGCAACAAAATCAGTATCAGAAGCAACAAGAACAGCATCAGAAGCATCAAGAACAACAATAACATTTATTTATTTATTTACATCTCTTATATACCGCACTATTTGCGATCAGCGCGGTTTACATAGAACATTGGGTATTTCCACCCACGAGAATACTTCCCAGAAGGCATTCATGATCGTAGTAGTCTTCATATTCCTTAGAGCAATGGCCTCTAGGTATCGGGCAGCGTAGTCTAGTATGACTACGCTTGGGAGGCAAGAGACCAGGGTTTGATTCCCACTAGCACTCCTTGTGACCTTGGGCAAGCCAATTAACCCTCGATTACCTCAGAAAAATCCAAGTTATCAATTTCCCTGCTTAATGTACATTACCAAGTTTAAGTTACAATGTAAACTGCTTTGACTGAAATGATAAAGCGGTATAAAAAAACTTGTTAGATAAATAAATGATTAAAATATACTTGTTGCCTCGGGTGGTTTGCTTCAAACGTCCAACCAGATCCATGGCCACTCTTTCAAATGGGGTTTCCATGATGGGCATAGGCACTACAGGGGCAGGTCGGAACCAGGCAGGGTTATGAAGTTGGGAGGTGGGGCATGACTGGCAATATAACTGCACCTGTTTATAGACCCCGTGCCAGACGAATTGGGCTAAAACACACTCCTGTGTTTTCTCCACCCCCAGTTGTCCCCCTAATAAATGGCTATCGGCCAACAATAACATCTGCTGATGACAGGAATTATCAGTTGTTCTACCTCTTCCCCCTCTAGGATATCCTCGGTCACTCTGTATAACAAATCTCCCTTTAGCACAAAATAGGGAAATACCAAATACCTCACTGACAGCTCCGAACCTCAATCCCACTCGAATAGCAAGCACCTCAACAATAGGGGTAGTCAACCAGGCAACCCCTCGCAACAGGCATCCCCTACGATGTAAAATACCAAACAGTATCCTATCCCATTACACTTCCTATGTATATAGTTTACCCTGTTCTCCAAGTTCCATCTCCTGTTAAATGTAATGACAAGACATATGTAAGTTGTCGGATGTTTCTGTTCCATGTAAACCGCGCTGATGGCAAATAGTGCGGTATATAAGAAATGTTAATAAATAAAAATAAATAAATAAAGGTTCTTGCAGGGGACTCTCCGTTACCTACTGGAACCCCATCCACTTCCAAAACCTGCTCTCAAACATGTTTAATGGACTCAACCTGAAACCCCTCCCGCTCTTCAACTGAAGGCCAATCAGGGCCCAACCGGCAACTTTTAAAAAGGAGCGTCTTCCGGCACAGAAAGACTGAACCCTCAGGCTCCCCTGAGCCCCGATCGACGTCTGGAAAGAGAGCGGGAGGCTGAAACCCCTACCGCTCTCCAACTAAAGGCCAATTAGGGCCCGACCAGCAACTTTTAAAAAGGAGCGCCTCCTGGCGTGCCCACGCGTGAGGGCCTTGTCAGAGGGCTCTTTGGCGTGGCCCTTAGGCGTGGAACATAATAAGCACCTCAGGCCACACTCGACGAAAGAACAGAAAGCAAACTGCACCAAATCAAAGAACATATAAACCACCTCTCTGCACACAAGCCTTCACTCCTTCAAACTGTTGCCTTCCTCACCTCACCGAGAGCTCAGCACAGCACCTAGCAACCCAAACCCCCTTGAGAATAACCACAACTGTAAGTACAATGATACACCTATGGTTCACACCACCCTCGGAACTTTGCAATCTCACTACAGCTAGCTAAACATAAAGCAATGTCAGCCACCAGAACACTATACATACTCCTCCTCATCCTGATCCTATTTGGCCGCCCTTCAACAACAACTTATATTACAAATCTACCCACCATAGCCCTACCCTTATCCCCATTACACATACCCAGCCCAGCACAACTATGGCAGAACACCCACAAACATACAAACAGCAGAACCCACATATTAATAAGAATACGAACTAACACCCAAAACACCAATCACCGAACTCCACCCATATCAAACACACCCTTAAACATTGGGCTAATTAACACCAGATCCATTAGAAATAAGCATAACACCATCTTAGACCACATGCAATACCACCACTGTGATATACTCTGTATCACCGAATCCTGGTTAAAAACCACAGACCAAGTTATTCTAAACCAAATCACACTGCAAAACTACACTGCGTTTAACTGCCCACGCACCCATACAAGAGATGGCGGGGTCCTAATCCTCGCAAGAACAGACCTCCATCTCAAAGCTTCCAGATCCATGAGCTCCAAACATTACAACTTAATCATACTAGAAAACAAATACTTAACCATCTGCCTCACCTACCGACCCCCTAATGCAGCCGCTGAAGAAACATCCAACATAATCAAAGCTGTTTGCTCTGCCAACTCCCCCCCTCAAACCACCCATCGTACTAGGGGACCTAAATCTTACATCCACCTACACCAAGGAAAAAGCAGCCTTCCTCAATGCAATAGACTCCCTCCAATTTTGCCAAATCCTCAAGGGTCCCTCACACCGGTTCGGCTCCACTCCGGACCTCATCTTCGTCCCAAAGAACATCCTCTCACAAGGCAAAATCACAAACCGATAAGGAAATTTAAAGGATTCAACAAAGTCCAGATTTTAAATGAATCTCTCCCCCATCTCACCACAAATTTCACTTACCAGGATGAAGCCATCAATTCCTGGAACACCAGTCTTATGAAGCAACAAAGTCCCTAAACCCTCCTAACACACAGCACAAAGAGACAAGACCCAAATCTGCACCATGGCACTCAGCATCAATACGAGAAACAAAGAGAAAACTCTGTCAACTGGAAAGAAAATGGAAACTTGATCGATCACATCCCAACCTAACCCAATACCAAACAATGCAAAAGGAATACAACAATCTAATTAATAAACAGAAACAAGAATACCACACAAACTTAATATTAAAATCATGCAACAAACCCAGAGAACTATTTGAAATCGTCTGCAAACTCACAAAAGACCCATCAAATAAACAAGAGATCTCCATACAACCTCAAATCTTTGATGATTATCTCATCAATAACAATAAACCAACCCAGAAGACACGTCCCCATAACATCCACAATACCTCAAAGGCAGAACCCAACCCCATACAAGAAAGCGTAGTTACTCACTTGTAAAGCACAGTTACTTACCTGTAACAGGTGATCTCTGGGAACAGCAGGAATAAGTCTTCACATATTGGTACGTCGGTACCGACGGAGCCTGCGTGGGAACGCTCCCCAGCTTCCCAAAAAGGAAAGCTTTTGGGAGCATCCCACAGCGCCTGCGCGCTGCCTTCCCGCCTTTCCTAACCGCCTCTCTCAAGTTCGAGTTTTAAAGCTGAGACAAAGAGAGAGAGGAAAGGAAAGATAGATAGAGAGATACAACTCCTAGGGGAGGTGGGTGGGTTGTGAAGACTTATTCCTGCTGTTACCAGAGATCACCTGTTACAGGTAAGTAACTGTGCTATCTCCAGGAACAAGCAGGAATGAGTCTTCACATATGGGGACTCCCCAGCTAGAGATGCCCCGGAGATCCCCAATGTTGAGACCCTGAGAAGGGCTCTACCTCCTCCCATGGATCTCAGGCATCCAACCAGGGATGGAGGGTAGGAGTTGATTAAGCATGGAACAGGTGTTTGAGAACAGCCTGACCAAACAAGGCATCCCGGCGGGAGTCCTTGTCCAAACAGTAATGGGCTGTGAAGGTATGAACCGAGGCCCAGGTGGCTGCTTGAAAGATCTGGTCGATAGACACAGAATTTAGATGAGCCATAGAGGTGGCCATGGCCCTCACATTATGAACTGTGACATGGCCCTCCAGAGAAAGGTTCTTACTCTGGTAGGCGAAAGAAATACACTGAGCAATCCAATTGGACAGTGTCCTATTAGAGACTGGAAGTCCCAAATGAGAGGGATCAAAAGCAACAAAGAGTTGAGAAGACTTTCTATGTTGCTGTGTCCTTTGTAAGTAAAAAGCAAGAGCTCTCTTACAATCCAGGGTATGAAGATTCCTCTCTGCACTCGATGCATGAGGACCTGGAAAAAAGACAGGTAAATACACCTCTTGATTAAGATGAAAAGGTGAGACCACTTTAGGCATAAAGTGTGGATTGGTCCTAAGGACTACCTTATCATGATGGAACGTTGTATAAAGTGGATTAGCCACTAAGGCCTGCAGTTCACTGATGCGGCGAGCTGAGGTGACTGCAAAAAGAAAGATAACCTTCCAGGAAAGAAATTTCAAGGAGGTAGTGGCTAAGGGTCCAAAGGGTGGCTTCATGAGCTGACCAAGAACCAGATTCAAGTCCCATGCCACTGGAGGTGGTCTAATGGGAGGTTTAGTTAAAAGAAGGCCTCTCATGAATCTTGCAATAAGCGGATGAGAGGAGACAGGTTGTCCATTGAGAGGCTTGAGGGATGCTGCAATAGCACTCAAATGGACCCTTACTGAATTCGTCTTGAGGCCTGCATGGGAAAGATGCAGGAGATACTCTAGTAAAGAATTCAAAGGTATTGCTAGAGGGTTAATACCCTTCTCAGCACACCAAATGGTAAACCTTTTCCATTTAAAAGCATAGGAACGTCTAGTAGAATGCTTTCTAGAGGCATGAAGGATATCCCTTACTTGCTGAGAAAGATGAAAATCTTAAAGGTCTAAGCCTTCAGCAACCAAGCCCTGAGATGGAGAGATTGGGGGTTTGGGTGCCACAACGTTCCCCCCTCCTGAGACAGGAGATCTGGAGCAGACCCCAAGTCCAGGGAGGGAGCTTGAGAGAGATGCAGAAGTAGAGGGTACCACACTTGGCGTAGCCAACGTGGAGCTATGAGAATCATAGTCCCTTGATCTCTCTGAAGCTTGAACAGGGTCTTGGGAATTAGGGGAATGGGTGGAAAGGCGTACAGGAAGTCTTGACCCCAATGGAGGAAGGCATCCCTGGCCTGAACTCCCTGACACGGAATTCTGGAACAGAATCGGGGAGGTATGGCATTCCATGGACTTGCAAAGAGGTCTATGTCCGGGGTTCCCCAAATTCGAAAGATTCTGACTATCTGGTCCATATGAAGGGACCATTCGTGTGAAAGCAGAACTCGACAGTCTGTCTGCCCAAGAGTTTTGAACTCCTGGAAGGTATACTGCCAGAAGATGAATTTGATGCTCTCTGGCGAAGGCCCACAATCTCAGAGCTTCGTTGCAAAGCGACAGAGAGCCAGTTCCTCCCTGCTTGTTCACACAGAACATGGCTACTTGGTTGTCCGTGTGAATGAGGACTGTCTTGTAGCTGAGCAGGGTATGGAAGACTCTGAGAGCCAAGAAGATTGCTCTGAGCTCTAAGAAGTTGATATGTAGGGAGGTCTCCTGTGGGGACCAAATGCCCTGGGTGGAGAGGTCTTGAAGATGAGCTCCCCAACCCTTTGGAGAGGCATCTGTTGTAAGGATTGCTTGGGGTAACAACTGTTGGAAGGAGGACCCCAGCAACAGATTTTGAGTGGACTTCCACCACTGGAGAGACCAAAAGAGGCGCCTGGAGGTTGCTATTCTGTCTTGACAGACTTCCAGATGCCTGGGTCCACTGGGTGGACAAAGTCCATTGAGCTGCCCTCATGTGAAGGCGAGCATAAGGGACCACATGCACCGTGGATGCCATGTGGCCTAGCAGTTGTAACATTTCTCGAGCAGTTAGGTGGGTTTTTAACTGAATCTGAGAGGCTAACTGCACTAAGCGTAGGCAACGGGCCTGGGGAAGATAGGCCCTTGCAGTTGTGGTATCCAGCAAGGCCCCTATGAACTCTAGAGACTGAGTAGGGGTGAGTTGGGACTTTGAAATGTTTATAACCAGTCCCAGATACTGCAGGACACGCAGTGTGCAGGCTAGGGAAGTCTGGGCCTCTGACTGGGATGGAGCTCGGATGAGCCAGTCGTCCAGATATGGGAATACGAATATTCCCAGAGTGCGTAGAAATGCAGCTATTACTGCCATGCATTTTGTGAACACTCTTGGAGCAGAGGCCAGACCAAAGGGAAGCACCCTGTATTGATAGTGCTTTCCCTGATGAAGGAACCGAAGGAACCTTCTGTGTGCTGGATGGATGAGTATATGGGTATACGCATCCTTGAGATCTAGAGAACAAAGCCAATCCTGACTCTGAAGGAATGGAAGGAGAGTACCCAGAGTAATCATCTTGAATTTCTCCTTGCATAGGAATTTGTTCAATTCTCTGAGATCTAATATGGGTCTGTAACCCCCTGTTTTCTTTGGAATTAGAAAGTAGGGGGAGTAGAACCCTGAGCCCTGTTGAAGAAGAGGTACTTCTTCTATTGCCCCTTGGGCAAGAAGGGTGGAAATCTCTTGACCCAGAAGGTCGAGGAGAGATGTTGGAGAATTGAACTGTCTCACCATGGTGTGAGGAGGAAGGTTTAAGAAATGAAGTTTGCACCCTTCCCTTATGATGGAAAGTGTCCACTGCTCTGCTGTGATTTGCTCCCATCTGGGAGCAAAGTGAGCTAACCTTCCTGGAATGGTGAGAGGCTCTGGTTCTTTTAGAGCCAGAAAGGCTAAGTTCTCTAGGTGCAAGTCAAAGGCCCTGAGGAGGCTGAGGCTGTTGGGCTACAGTAGGCCTTGCAGCCTTAGACTTGGCCTGTTTAGGTTGTTGACGCTTTGCAGCAAAACGACCTGCAGAAGATGTCTGCTGACCATAAGCAGGATAATATCTTCCCTTCTTGGGAAAATGTCTTTTTGAACAACCTCTTCTGGACAGGATTAGAGGTAGACTTTGAAAGCCTATCCAAAGCAGAATTTTCTGCATCCATCTGAGTGGCCTTTGCTTGCCAATCTTTGCCAAACAGGTTTTCACCTGTACAAGGAAGATTTCCTAATCCATCTTGGACCCAAGGGTTTGTAACCAAGCAATTCTGCGTGCACCTATGGCAATGGCCGAGGCTCTGCTGGCCCCCTCAAAAGAGTCAAAGGCTGCACGGTTAGAAAATTTGGAAACATCCTGGGCATGCTTAAGCCAGGTAAGAAAGTCTTCCCTTTTATCTTCTGGAAGAAAAGGGAGGAAAGTTAGCAGATGATCTGTAACTTCCTTCAGAAACATCCCCATATAGAGACTATAGGAGTTGATTCTGGCAACAAGCATACTGGCTTGAAAAATTTTCCTGCCAAAAGCATCTAAGGTTCTACATTCTCTTCCTGGAGGAGCAGATGAGTGCCTCTTTGCACTCTTTAACTTTTTCATAGCAGACTCCACCACAATAGAATGGTGAGGAAGCTGAGTTTTATGAAATCCAGGACAAGGAGGGACACGATACATGGTATCCAACCTACGAGAATGAGAAGAGATGGTGAGAGGAGTCTCCCATATGCCTATCATGTGGTCATAAAGGATCTCATGAACTGGCAAAGTGGCTGCTTCTTTAAGAGCCTTGGGATATTGCAAAATATCCAATTTTTTGGCTCTAGGCTCTGTCTCAGGGGCTACTGAGATAGAAAGCCCCTTGGCCACTTCCCTTATGAAGTCTTGAAAAGACAAGTCTTCTGGAGGGGACATTCTTCTTTTTGGAGAAGGCGGCTCCTGAGGAAGAAGTACCGATGCTTCGACAGAGGCCTCCGATGCATCAGAGTCTTCGGAGGAATCGAAGTATCGCCTGTCTGGATGCTCTTGTAAAGCACAGTTACTTACCTGTAACAGGTGATCTCTGGGAACAGCAGGAATTAGTCCTCACATATGGGTACGTCGGAACCGACGGAGCCTGCGCGGGAAAGCTCCCCAGCTTCCCAGAAAGGAAGCTTTTGGGGCCTCCCACAGCGCATGCGCGCTGCCTTCCCGCCCAACTCTCTTCAGTTCTAGTTTAAAGCTGAGACAATAGAGAGAGGAAAGGAAAGAGAGAGAGAGATACAACTCCTAGGGGAGGTGGGAGGGTTGTGAGGACTAATTCCTGCTGTTCCCAGAGATCACCTGTTACAGGTAAGTAACTGTGCTATCTCCAGGAACAAGCAGGAATGAGTCCTCACATATGGGGACTCCCTAGCTAAGATGCCGGGGAGATCCCCCTGCAAGAATTCCTCATCTTCCCATGGATCTCAGGCATCCACTCAGGGAAGGTGGTTAGGAGTTGTTTAAGAATGGAACAGGTGTCTGAGGACAGCCTGACCAAACAAGGCATCACGGCGGGAGTCCTTGTCCAAGCAGTAATGGGCTGTGAAGGTATGAACCGAGGCCCAAGTGGCTGCTCGACAGATCTGATCGATGGATACAGAATGAAGATGAGCCATAGATGTGGCCATGGCTCTCACATTGTGAGCTGTGACATGGCCTTCCAGAGAAAGGTTCTTACTCTGGTAAGCAAAGGAAATACACTGAGCAATCCAATTGGACAGTGTTCTTTTTGAGACTGGAAGTCCTAAATGAGAAGGATCAAAAGCAACAAAAAGTTGAGAAGACTTTCGATGTTGCTGTGTCCTGTGAAGGTAAAAGGCAAGAGCTCTTTTACAGTCTAGAGTATGAAGGTTCCTCTCTGCATTTGATGCATGAGGAGCTGGAAAAAAGACAGGTAGATATACCTCTTGATTAAGATGAAAAGGTGAGACCACTTTAGGCATAAAGTGGGGATTTGTCCTAAGGACTACCTTATCATGATGGAACCTTGTATAAGGTGGATTAGCCACTAAAGCCTGCAGTTCACTGATGCGGCGAGCAGAAGTGATTGCAATAAGGAAAATGACTTTCCAGGAAAGGAATTTTAAGGAGGTAGTGGCTAAGGGTTCAAAGGGCGGCTTCATAAGCTGACCAAGAACTACGTTTAAGTCCCATGCCACTGGAGGAGGCCGAATGGGAGGTTTAGTTAAAGTTAGACCTCTCATGAATCTTGCAATAAGAGGATGAGAGGAAACAGATTGTCCATTGATAGGCTGAAGAGATGCTGCAATAGCACTCAAATGGACTCTTACAGAATTGGTTTTAAGTCCTGCATTGGAAAGATGCAGGAGATATTCAAGTAAAGAAGTTAAAGGTAGTGCTAGAGGGTTAAGACCTTTGTTAGCACACCAAATTGAAAATCTTTTCCATTTAAAAGCATAAGAACGCCTGGTGGAAGGTTTCCTCGATGCATGGAGGACATCCTTCACCTGTTGAGAAAGATTCAAGTCTTGAAGGTCTAGGCCTTCAGTAACCAAGCTCTGAGGTGAAGGGACTTGGGGTTTGGATGCCACAAAGTCCCCTCCTCTTGAGACAGAAGGTCTGGAGCAGCTCCCAGATCCAGGGATGGTGTCTGGGAGAGATGCAGAAGTAGAGGGTACCACACTTGGCGTGGCCAGCGTGGAGCTATGAGGATCATGGATCCTTGATCCCTCTGAAGTTTGAATAGAGTCTTGGGAATCAAGGGAATGGGTGGAAAGGCATATAGGAAGGCCTGACCCCAATGAAGGAGGAAGGCATCCTTGGCCTGAGCTCCCTGACACGGAATCCTGGAACAGAACCTGGGAAGTTTGGCATTGTACGGACTTGCAAAGAGGTCTATGTCCGGGGTCCCCCATTCTTGAAAGATTCTGAGTACCTGATCCATGTGCAGGGACCATTCGTGTGGCAGCAGGACTCGACTGAGTCTGTCTGCCCAAGAGTTTTGGATTCCTGGGAGGTATACTGCCAGGAGATGGATCCCATGCTCTCTGGCGAAGGCCCAGAGTTTTAGAGCTTTGTTGCAAAGCGACAGAGAGCCAGTCCCTCCTTGTTTGTTTACGTAGAACATGGCTACTTGATTGTCTGTATGAACAAGGACTGTCATGTTGATGAGGAGGGTATGAAAGACCTTGAGAGCAAGGAGAATTGCTCGCAGCTCCAAAAGGTTGATATGAAGGGTGGTTTCCTGTGGAGACCAAAGGCCCTGAGTGGAGAGGTCTTGGAGATGAGCTCACCAGCCTGTTTGGGAGGCATCTGTAGTGAGAGTTGCTTGGGGTAACATAGGTTGGAAGGGGGCCCCCAACAACAGATTCTGAGTGGATACCCACCATTGGAGAGACCAAAAAAGACGTTTTGAGGTTGCTATTTGGTCAGAGAGAGCTCCTGATGCTTGGGTCCTCTGTGTGGACAAGGTCCATTGAGCTGCTCTCATATGTAGGCGAGCATAAGGCACTACATGAACCGTGGATGCCATGTGACCTAGCAGTTGTAGCATCTCTCTGGCAGTCAAGTGGTTTCTGGACTGAATTTGAGAGGCCAAGTGCACTAGACGGTTGCAACGGGCCTGAGGAAAATAGGCCCTTGCAGTGGTAGTATCTAGCCAAGCCCCGATGAACTCTAGGGATTGAGTAGGGGTGAGTTGAGACTTTGGCAGATTGATGACAAGTCCCAGATACTGCAGTATGCGTCTGGTGTGGTCCAGGGAAGTCTGAGCCTCGGACTGAGATGGAGCTCGGATGAGCCAGTCGTCCAGGTACGGGAAGACAAAGATCCCCAGAGTGCGTAGAAATGCAGCTACTATTGCCATGCATTTGGTAAATACCTTTGGAGCAGAGGCTAGACCGAAGGGGAATACTCTGTATTGGAAATGTTTTCCCTGGAACATGAACCGTAGGAATTTTCTGTGGGATGGATGGATGAGTATATGTGTGTACGCATCCTTGAGATCTAGAGAACAAAGCCAGTCCTGACTCTGTAGGTAGGGAAGGAGAGTACCTAGAGAAAGCATTTTGAATTTCTCTTTGTAGAGGAATTTGTTCAATTCTCTGAGATCCAGAATGGGTCTGTATCCCCCTGTTTTCTTGGGAATCAGAAAATAGGGGGAGTAGAAACCTGACCCTTGTTGAGGAAGAGGAACCTCTTCTATTGCCCTTTGGGCGAGAAGAGTGGTCACCTCTTGTCCAAACAGGTACAGGAGAGATGGGGGAGAATTGAATTGTCTCACCATGGTATGGGGAGGAAGGCTGGAGAAATGTAGTTTGTAGCCCTCTCTGATGATAGAGAGGGTCCACGGTTCTGATGTGATTTGTTCCCATCTGGGAGCAAAAAGAGCCAACCTTCCTGGAATGGTGAGAGGTTCTGGCTGTTGCAGAGCCAGAAAGGGTAAGTTCTCTAGAACCAAGTCAAAAACCCTGAGGAGGTTGGGACTGCTGGATTGTAGCAGTCCCTGTGGCCTTTGTTCTGGCCTGCTGACGCTTAGGAGCAAAGCGAACTTGGGAAGATTGCTGGCCAGTATTTGTGGAAAATCTGGTCTTTTTATAGAAAGTTTTCTTAAAAGGTTTTTTCTTGGCAGGGGTAGAGGTAGAGTTAGAAAGTCTATCTAAAGCAGCATTCTCTGCATCCATTTGAGTGGCTTTGATTTGCCACTCTTTGCCAAAGAGATTTTCACCTGTACAGGGAAAATTGCCCAAGCCTTCTTGTACCCAGGGTTCCAAATCAGAGGCCTGGAGCCAAGCCAGTCTGCGAGCAGCTATGGCTATGCCAGAGGCTTTGCTTGCCCCCTCAAAAGAGTCAAAGGCTGCTCTGTTGGAGAACTTGGAAACATCTTGAGTGTGCTTTAGCAAAAGAAGGAATTCCTCCTGTTTATCCTCTGGGATAAAGGGGAGAAATTGACGTATCTTTAATGCAATCTCTTTCAAAAACATGCCCATATAAAGGCTGTATGAATTGATTCTGGCAATAAGCATGCTAGCTTGGAAGATTTTTCTCCCAAAAGCATCCAGAGTCCTACATTCTCTTCCTGGAGGGGTAGAAGAGTGTCTTTTGGTACTCTTTATCTTTTTCATAGCAGACCTCACCACAATAGAGTGGTGAGGAAGCTGAGTTTTTTGAAAACCAGGAGAAGGAGGAACCCGATACATGGTGTCCAAACGTCGAGAATGTGGAGATAGGGTAAGAGGAGCCTCCCACAAATCCATCATGTGTTCTTGAAGAATTTCATGTATGGGTAAGGTGGCTGCCTCTTTAGGAACCTTAGAGTATCCTAAAATATCTAATTTATTTGCTCTAGGTTCCTTTTCTGAGGATACAGATATGGAGAGTCCTTTAGCTACTTCAATAATGAAGTCTTGAAAGGACAAATCCTCTGTAGGAGACATTCTCCTTTTTGGAGAAGAGGGCTCCTCAGGAAGAGTGAAAGAGACGTCAGCAGAATCATCTGAGGTATCAGACTCTTCAGAGGATTCAAAGTATCGTCTATTTGCTTCCAGAGATCGATACGCGTACCGATCGGTACCGACATCGGACGTACCGGGTATCGGAGCGGTATCGAAGAAAGCTCCGGAACCGGAGACCGGCATGCTACTGGAAGTAGATGCTCTGGGTACCGGTATCGGTTGCGGTACCGGAATCGGAGTCGGAACCGATTGTCGCAGTACCGATGACGGTGCAGCATTAATGAAGGTCAGTAAGGCCTGCTGCATGGATTGTACCGTAGTACCCATAGCCGCCACAACTGCCTGGAAGTCGGTACCGGTGTTAGCCGGTACCCCAGAGCAGTCTAACAGGAGATCGGTCGAGGCCGTGCCATCGATGTCTACCTGTAACCCCATAGGAGGAGCTTTGGAAGCCGGAGCTTCCCGCTGGGGTTTTTTGGCTGGGGCAGGGTCCTCAGGGTCAACTGCAAGGGCCTCTCGCTGCTTAGAGGGAGATTTGCCTTTTGAGGACTTGCCCGAAGAATGTTTGGTTACCTGAGATCCATCAGGAGAAGAAGACCTGGAGGATGTTGATGCTGGAGTATTGGTAGAAAACAGCATATGAAATTTATTTGCTCTGTTCTGTAAGCCTCTTTTGGACATCAGAGAGCAGGATGGACAATCCGGAATGGAATGGTCAGGCCCCAAACATTTAAGACACCACTCATGGGTGTCTGTAATTGAAATAGTACCGGTACACTTAGTGCATTTTTTAAAACCAAGAACTGGTTTTTCCATGAGGGAGACCTGAGAAGGCCTAGGCCTCACAGAAAAAATACACCAAGTGTAGGAAAGAGTAATATAATTTTTTTTTTTTTAAAATAAACGAAAAAAAGGACGGTCGGTACCGGTCCAGAATCGGGGAAGGCAGACACGCGGTCAAAGAAACAAATTAAAATAACAATTTCTTCAGCGGTGACAGGAACACGACCTGCTGGCTCCGCGGAAAAAGAAGAACTGAAGAGAGTTGGTCAGGAAGGCGGGAAGGCAGCGCGCATGCGCTGTGGGAGGCCCCAAACGCTTCCTTTCTGGGAAGCTGGGGAGCTTTCCCGCGCAGGCTCCGTCGGTTCCGATGTACCCATATGTGAGGACTCATTCCTGCTTGTTCCTGGAGATAGCCCGATACGCATACCGGGTGGTATCGACATCGGGAGTCATCGGTACCGGATTGGTACCGATAGGCATCATCGGACAGGGTACCGCTGCAGTCAACACTGAAGCCGATGTCGATGCAACCAGTACCGGCACCGGAACCGATATTGGAGCCGGTGTCGGAGCCGGTACCGACAACGAAGCTTGTTGTGGTACCAGCGGCGTCGCAGTTTGTATGAATGCTGTGATGGCACGCTGCATGGTCAGAACATTCTGATCCATTGACGCCATGAATGTCTGGAGGTCGCTACCGGCGGATTCCACCGAACCCCAGAACATTGCAACAGGTGATCGGTCGAGGCCGTGCCATCGATGTCAACCTGTGACCCCATAGGAGGAGCTTTGGAAGCCGGAGCTTCCCGCAGGGGTACTTTTGCCGGTGCAGGATCCTCGAGGGCAAGCCCGGAGGCATCTCGATGCTTAGAGGGAGATCTACCCTTCGAGGACCGGCTGGACTTATGTTTGGTTACCTGAGATCCATAGGAGGAAGAAGCAGCCCTGGAAGACGTCGATGCCACCGAAGCTGCATCAGAGGGAAACAGTGTACTGAGCTTGGCTGCTCAGTTCTGTAAACCTCTTTTAGACATCAAGGAGCAGGACGGACAATCCGTGATGGAATGGTCAGGACCCAAACACTTAAGACACCAGTCATGGGTGTCGGTAACAGAGATGGTACCGCTGCACTTAGTGCATTTTTTACACCCGGAGGCGGGCTTTTCCATGAGGAATTCTCTGTCAGGCCTAAGGCCCAACGAAGAAAAAATACACCGAAGTGGAACGGAAAGTATTCTTTTTTTTTTTTTTGAAGAAAAAGAAAGAAAAGACCGGCGGTACCGGTCCGACGTCGAAGAAGGCAGACGCGCAACCAAAGAAATAAAATAAAATAAAGAACTTCTTCAGCGGTGACAGGAACATGACCTGCTGGCTCCGCGGAAAAGAAGAACTGGAGAGAGGCGGATAGGAAAGGCGGGAAGGCAGCGCGCAGGTGCTGTGGGATGCTCCCAAAAACTTTCCTTTTTGGGAAGCTGGGGAGCGTTCCCGCGCAGGCTCCGTCGGTACTGACGTACCCATATGTGAAGACTCATTCCTGCTTGTTCCTAGAGATCAGGTGTTCTCCAGGGACAGCATGAATCAGTCCTCACATATGGGTGACGTCAGCACCGACGGAGTCCTCGTGCGGAGCAAATCCCCAGCTTTCAAAGAAAGCGTTTGGGATTGCATCATGCATGCGCGGTCCCCTTCCCGCCCAAGGGTGCTATCTTGCTCAGTCAAATGATATAGCTAAAAAGACGGCAAAGAATAGAAAAATGAATAATAGGACTGCAACTCCAGGGGAGGAGGGAGGGTCGTGAGGACTGATTCCTGCTGCCCCTGGAGAACACCTGTTACAGGTGAGTAACTATGCTTTCTCCAGGAACAAGCAAGAAGTCAGTCCTCACATATGGGACTCCCTAGCTATAGGTTACCGAGAACCCATAGCTGAAAAAATGGCTCCCTCTAGAAGAGCCGCAGCAGCTTTAATAGGAATTCAGCCCCCGGTAGCCTGACACCAAAGGGTCTGAGGGTTGGAGTTGCCTAAACCTCAAATAGGTTACGGAGTACCGCCTGGCCGAAAGCACTGTCCCGTCGGGACTCCCTATCCAGGCAGTAATGGGCTGCAAATGTCTGGCTTGAAGGCCAAGTTGCAGCCCGGCAGATATCTGCCAGCATAACAGAGCAGAAGTGAGCCACTGATGTGGCCTTAGCCCCGACACAGTGGGCCGTGACTCGACCCTGCAACGGGAGGTCAGCTGCTCTGTACGCCCAGGCAATGCAGTCTGCCACCCAGGTAGACAACATGCACTTGGAGACAGGTAGACCCAGCTTACTGGGGTCATAAGAGACGAAGAGCTAAGTAGCCCTTCGATGTCCCTGCGTACGCTCCAGGTAGAAGGACAATGCCCTCTTACAATCCAGGGCATGCAGGACTGCCTCTACCCGGCTGGAATGCGGCCTGGGAAATAAGGTTGGAAGAATCACCTCTTGATTGAGGTGGAAAGAAGAGACCACTATCAGAAAGAACTTGGGGTGCGTGCGGAGGACCACCCTGTTCCTATAAAACCATGAACACACCATGCCGTTCTTGATATTATTAAGACTCTATTCTGTTCTATGTAATTATCTCTTGTATATAGTTTACCCCGGTTCTCCAAGTTTGTACTCCTGTTCGATGTAAACCAAACAGCTTGTTGTTATGGTCTTTATGTTATAATGTAAACCGCGCTGATGCCGAATAGTGCGGTATATAAGAACTTGTAATAAATAAAATAAATAAATAAATGTGTATGGTTTATCAGATAAAAGAGCTTGTAGCTCACTCACACATCTGGTTGATGTGAGTGCCACCAGGAAGAGCACCTTCCAGGAGAGGAAGCGCAGATGGCAAGTGAACATCGACTCAAAATGTGGGCGAGCAAGCTGCTCTAAGACCACATTCAAATCCCAATCAGTTGCCAGAGGGCGAACTGGTGGCTTCAGCAGAAGCAGGTCTCTGAGAAATCTGGACACTAGGGGGTGAGCCGAAAGAGGCTGTCCCTCCACTGGCGAGTGGTTTTCTGACAAAGCACTCAGGTGGATGCTGACAGAATTAGACTTCAGACCCAATTCTGAGAGGTGAAGCAAGTACTGCAACACCACTGGTACAAGGCAAGAGAAAGGGTTCTCGTTGTGCTGAGTACACCACATCTTAAATCTACGCCACTTGAAGGCATAGGATTTCCTAGTGGACTGCCTCCTTGAGGCCAGTAGCACTTCTTCGACATTCTTAGGTAGAAGAGCAGCCATACCATCAGGTTGAGGGTCCTGAGGTTGGGGTGCAAGAGAGAGCCCTGCTCCTGAGACAGGAGGTCGGGCTGTGTCCCCATAGGGAGTGGGACTTCCACCGCCAGCTGAAGGAGAAGCGGAAACCAAGGCTGTCTCGGCAATCTGGGGGATACTAGAATGACCGAGGCTCTGTTCCGAAGGACTTTGAACAGAATTCGGGCCACCAGGGAGGAAATGCATACAGGAGGCCACTGACCAGGAGATCAGAAAAGCATCTGCAGCCACCCTCAGAGGATGTGGCTGTCTGGAGCAAAATTTGGGCAGCTGGTGTATTCTGTGGACTGGCAAAGAGATCTATGGATGGATGCCCACAGCGGTGGAAAATCTGCTGGGCCACTTCCGGATTCAGTTGCCATTCGTGAGGTTGGAGAATCCTGCTTAGTTTGTCTGCTAGGCAGTTCTCCTGACCAAGCAGGTACACTGCTTTGAGAGACATACCCTACCTGACGGCAAAGGAGCAGAGGTCCAATTTCTCCTGACATAGGATACGAGACCCTGTACCTCCCTGCTTGTTCACGTAGAACATTGCTACCTGGCTGACTGTCTGTACCAATACAGACTGATGTGAGAGGAGTGGAGTGGAGGAGTGGCCTAGTGGTTGGGGCAAGGTACTTCAGGCCGGAAGGTCGGGGGTTCAAATCCCACTAGAGGACAGCAACCTTGGGCCGGAAGGACTGGGGTTTCTAGTCCCACAGGTGCTCCTTGTGGTCTTGGGCAAGCCACTTAACCCTCCATAGCTCATGTTCCCTGTAAAATAGTTATCTCCAAGTTATAATGCCCTGTTCAATGTAATTTCAGTTTGTTCAATGTAAACCGCACTGATGCAGAATAGCGCGGTATATAAGAGAATGTAAATAAATAAAAATAAAATGACAAAAGGTTTGAAGAGCTAGGCGAATCGCCCGTAGCTCTAATAGGTTGATTTGGTGTTTAGACTCGTGAGGAGACCACAGCCCCTGAATGCATGATCCCTGGCAATGGGCTCCTCAGCCCATTAAGGAGGCATCTGTCGTTAGCACTCTTGTGTGCGAGAGAGTCTGAAAAGGCACTCCCTCGAGCAGGTTGCGTGGCTGAAGCCACCACTGCAACTACTTCACCAGTCGTTTGGACACAGTTATCCTGTCTCTGAGGCTGCCGGTGGCTTGTGTCCACTGATCTCTGAGGCACCACTGAGCTGTCCTCATGTGAAGACGGGCATTTGGGGTCACATGTACCGTGGAGGCCATGTGGCCCAGGAGGCGTAAGAAGTGTCTCGCTGAGACCTGTGCTTGAACTGTTGTGCCAGTGCTAGCAGCCTCTGTGCCCTGTCCCCCAGGTAAGCATTTGCCTGAAGGATGTCCAGTCTTGCTCCTATCAACTCTAAGTTTTGAGTGAGGAGCAAAGTAGACTTTGCGTGGTTTATGACAAAGCCTAGACATTGCAACATGTTGATAGTGCCAGAAGTGGCCTGTTGGGCCTCCTGTGGCGACTGGTCCCTGATGAGCCAGTCGTCCAGGTAAGGGAAGACAAAGATCCCTTGGCTTCTGAGGAACGCCGCCACTACAGCCAGGCATTTGGTGAACACTGTGGGAACAGAGGCTAGGCCAAAGGGTAGTACTCTGTATTGGAAATGTTTTCCTCCCACTACAAATCTCAGATATTGTCTGTGGTCTGGATGTATGAGGATGTGTGTATAGGCATCCTTCAGGTCTAAGGAGCATAGCCAATCTCCCTGGTGGAGGTAAGGCAGCAATATTCCATCTTGAACTTTTCCCTCACCAGGAACTTGTTTAAGTTTCTCAGGTCGAGGATGGGTCTGAGGCCTCTTATTCTCTTTGGTATGAGAAAATACCTGGAGTAGAAGCCTTTGCCCTGCAGGTGGTGGGGCACCGGTTCCTCTAGAAGACCTGCCAACTCCTTCAAGAGGAGGTCCCTGTGAAGAGGGGGTCTGAGAGGCTCTCCTGGAAAGAAGGAGGGTGGTATCTGGCTGAAGTGAAGCAAATAGCCCCTTTGGACTATTTGCAGGACCCAGATATCAGAGGTGATGGCTGGCCACATGTGGGCGTACAGGGTTAGCCTGCCTCCTGTGCAAGGCCTTACCACTGGCGGAAGAGAGACTATGCCTTGGGAGTCAAAAACCCCCTCCCGGCTAGGTAGGAGCCAGGGCCTGGGGGCCTTCTGCTTACGCGGGCTATGTCCCTGTCCCTTGGCCTGCTACCCCTGTTGGGAAGCTGGGGTGGCCTGGTAAGTGGGGTAGTTGCGGTAAGCAGTACCCTTCCTCGGGAAAAAGGGCTTTTTACCCGAGCCCTTCTTCTTAGAAGGGGCAGAAGTCTTCTTTGAGAGTCTTGTCCGGGTCAAGTACTCGGACGCGAGCTCAGCAGCCTTCTCAGTCATGGGTTTGCCAAAGAGGTTGTCACCTCGGCAAGGGACATCGACCAACCTGTCCTGAACCCATGGCTCCAGATCTGACGACATTAGACAGGCCTGGCAGCATGCACCAATGCTGGCTGCGGCTACTTGGGCCGAAGCCTCGAAGCCGTCATTAGCTGCTCGAAATATGAACTTCGAGCACTCCCGAATCCCGGTGGACAAGGCATTGAAGCGCTGCAAGGTGCTTCGGAAAGGCCAGCTGAGAACGCGGCAATCTCCTTTGCCAGGTCGCTCAAGTACATGCCCATGTACAGCTGGTAGGTTTGGACATGGCATGACAGCATCGAGCCCTGGAAGCATTTTCTGCTGAGGGCATCCAGGTTCAGGGCCTCCCGGCCAGGAGGCACCAAGGAGTGCGTCTTTGGGCTCTTGAGCCTGTGCATGGCCGATTCCACAACCATGGAGTTGTGCGGCAGCTGTGCCTTTTCGAACCCAGGGCTCTTGCGGACTCGATAGATGGAATCAACCCGCTTGCTGAGCACCGGCATCGAGGCCGGTGACTCCCACATGCACAGCATCAGCCGTTCCAGCATCGGAGGAACCGGCCAAGTAAGGGCTTCCCTCAGGGGAAAGTCATACTGGAGGGCTTTGAGCTCTTCAGCTTGAAGCTCCTCCTTGGTGTCCGCCGGGAATGCCAAAGCCTTGGCCATGTCCCTGACGAAGTCTGAGAACTGGGTATCCTCCGGAGGGGACCTTCTCCGAGGCTCCGAACCCGGTGAGTCTGATGGGACATACCGGGTCCGATGGGTGTCTGGGGACTCTTCATCTTCTGTCTCCCATGCCGATCCCTCCGAGGAGGAATCGAGTGGCTCCGGCCGTGAGGGCTTCGGCCACGACTGCCCCGATGCTGAGAGCACCGGCGTCGATGACCTTGGTCCCGAACAGGAGGTCGAGGATCGACTCGAGACCAAAGAGTCTTGAGGATCGGCTCAGCCTCCAGGGTCGACTTGGACATCGAGGTCCCAGTGGTCGGGGCGGATGGACCGGTGAGACCGGCTATCAGTGCCCGCTGCTGTTCCATGAAGGCTGACATGCTGCGCTCCAGGGCCGTCATCCTGAGACCGAGCTCAGAAGACTCTGCAGCCTCCGGTTCGTGTCCCGACACCGTCGGGACCGATGCCAGCTCAACCGGAGGAGAATCCACGAGGACAACAGCAGTTACCTTCCTTGGCATCTCTGGCTCCATGTGAGGCATCTTTGCAGGCCGCTCCGACTCCAAGGACCCGGGGCGACCGTCAAGACTCCGCAATCTGGCCTTCGAGGGCCCAGGGCAATCGGAGGCATCCAACGACACCGCCCTCAAAGGTTTCTTCTTCCTCCGGTGTTCCCGGGAGGGAGACCCCCGCTCAGAAGACCCTCGATGGTGCTCGGGTTCAGACAGCTCCCGAGACGTCGAGGCTTCTGACGAGGTCCGGAACCGGGGGGATGCAGACTCGGAGAAAATCCTTTCACGCTGCTGCTGCCTACTCCTAAGTGCCTTAGAGGACATCTTCCCACATGGGCCACAGACCTGCGGGTCATGGTCGGGCCCAAGGCATCGGAGACAGAAGTCATGTGTGTCGGTGAGAGACATCAACTTATTGCACCGATCACACTTTTTAAACCCGCTGGCAGCCATCGGGGGAAAAAGGGTCCCTGCAAGTTCGAAGGACCGTGCTGCCAGTGAAAAAAAAAAAAAAAAAAAAGAGTGCAAACGCTAGTCACTAAGGACAAAAATGCAAAATAATTGACCAGACTCGATACCGGTGTACCGAGTCAAGGCGGGAAGGGGAACCGGCATCGAACTGGGTCGAAAAGAAAAATTCTTCTGGAGTTTTGATGCACTTTTTCCACGAGGGATTTGGGACAATGTCCGTTGGGCTCCGCGGAAAAAGGGAGATTGAGCAAGATGGCAACCTTGGGCGGGAAGGGGACCGCATATGTGCGATGCAATCCCAAAGGCTTTCTTTGAAAGCTGTGGATTTGCTCCGCATGAGGGCTCCGTCAGCGCCGACATCACCCATATGTGAGGACTGACTTCCTGCTTGTTCCTGGAGAATGGAGGAAATTCCATATCCCCACTTCGGAAGAGATTCTCCGGACCATAGCCGCACTAAACATCAGCACGGCTCCATCTGATCCTTGCCCAGTAGAATGGATCAAGTCAACCAAAGAAGAGGTCATCAGCTACATCCACAACATAGTAAGCAAGTCTCTATCAAGAGGATATGCCCTCAAGCAAGCTACTATCCGCCCTATCCAAAAGAACACATCAACAGACAGCTCAGACCCTGCATCATACCGCCCAATCTCCAGCCTTCCCTTCCTAACCAAGATAATTGAAAAGGAAGTACAGAAACAGCTACAAGATCACATTGACATACATGCTCCGCTTAATCTTCACCAACATGGTTTCCGCCCCTACCACAGTGCTGAGACTCTCCTCACTCACTTGCTGGACACACTACTTAGAGTCATCAACAATATAAAAACAGGCTTTTTACTCGTTTTTATCAACATTTCCTCAGCATTCGACACCGTATCCCATAGCATTCTAATAGAGCGCCAAGTCAGTATTGGTCTACTTAACACCACCCTCAACTGGTTCCAGTCCTATCTAAGTCATACACAACAAACGGTTAGAGTTGGATCAACCACTTAGATTGTGAGCCCTTTGGGGACAAGGGAATAAAAAAGTACCTGTTAGTATATACGTGTAAACCGCTCTGATGCGTAAGTAAAGGGCGGTATATCAAATGCCTAAACCAAACCAAACCAAACCACCTCCACTCCAATTTACAACACACAGGGAGTCCCGCAAGGGTCTTCCCTGTCCACTTTCCTGTTCAACATATACATACAGCCAGTCTGCAACATCTTCAAAAAGCACAAGATCCTCTGTGTTATCTATGCAGACAATATTATGGTCTACACGCCAATCCTCCTGGACAAACCAGATTATACAGCAATCAAAGCCTGCTTACATGAAATGAACACCTGGCTTTCCTCAAACAATCTACTCGTTAATTTCAAGAAATCCGAAGCACTATTCATATCACGTGATACCTCTTTTACACCCTCAACTTCCATCATCCTACAAGATACTCCAATCACAATAAAGGAAGAGGTTCGTTTCCTAGGTGTGACCCTGGACCGAGCCCTAAATCTACAACCACACATCAACAGAACCACCAGGAATGCTTTCCACAAACTGGCCATCATCCATAGACTAAAACCCCTCCTAAGCCAGGAACACTTTCGCACTGTTTGCCAAGCCGTCGTTACCCCCATTCTCGACTACTGAAATTCCCTCTTCCAAGGTCTCCCAGCTCAATCCACAAGACCACTTCAACTAGTCCAGAACACTGCTGCCCAGCTCATAACAGGATCAGCCAAAAATGAACACAACACCCATTCTACCTCAGCTGCACTGGCTGCCAATTACCTTAAGAGCCAAATACAAAACAGCATTAACCATATTCAAAATCAGAAAATAAACATCAGCTGGAACCTTACAAGAGCTCCTAAATGCAAAACTCAACAATAGACCCAAGACAAAACACAAGAGAAACAATACCAACTCCTGGCTCTTTCACTAAAGTCAACAAGACAATGTCAAAGAGGGCTCTCTCACTTGCAGCACCTATAATCTGGAACTCCTTGTCGGAGAAAATAAGGACAACCAAGGACATTAAAGACTTCAGGAAATAACTAAAAACTTTCCTGTTCTCTGAACACTTCAAAGATGACTTCTAGTACACACCCTAACGATTCACACCTAAATAATTTTATACCCAAATACATCACTTGTAAATAAGTTATACTTCTAGCATGTCCTGCATGTACCCCTTCCCACGTTTCTAAATGAGTTCTCTGTAATGTAAACCACTTTGATACTAAGAAAGGCAGTATAGAAAACTTGTTAAATAAATAAATAATAAATAAATCCTCTTGCTAGGCCCTCCTAAAGCTCCCTGGGTCTTCCCCCAGCCCCCACTCTGGGAAGGGGACAATTGTATTTGGGTCACTACTGCTAAGCCTTGAGTTACCCCCAGGGGTTTCTTCCCTAGGTTCTCCCTCCCCAGATCTCTCTCCCATAGCTGCCCCCAGATTCTGTTGGTAGTGTAGCTTTTCCCGGTGATACCAACTCTAGGACTTAGCAGGCTTGGGATTCTGGACATATAGATCTGGGTCTTCCAGAGGGAAAATCTCTGGGAAATCTTCCTAATCCGATTTAGCGGAGCCGTCAGTTAGTCGGGCCAATATCACTCTGAAGTGTGGGTAGTCTTGGCCGATCACTGGATACAGGAGCCGGGGCAGCACCTCAACTTTGAATGTGGCTTGCCCTGCTGGAGGCTTAAGTGAAACCTGTGCCATTGAATACTGCCTCTGGTCTCCATGCACACAGGCCAGTGTTACCATCTTTGAATAGTCAATTTGAAACTGAGTTACGGTTTCCTGGCAACTGATAATCCGCACACTCCCGGAGTCTATTAAGACCTACTAGAATCAAAGTTCTGTGCCCCTGGATGGGGAGTGTCCACAAAAGCACAGGTGTGAGGGGTGGTTAGACTAACATCCATGGGTTCCCCCGTGCCCAGAGGACATTCCCGAGCAAAGTGTCCCTGGGATCCACACCTAAAACAGGTGAAGGGGTCATGGTTGGGGCTATGCCCTCGTTTAGGAGGTGACTTTGGGGATCGGAACATGGGAGCCAATATTCATTCTGGCTTCTCCTTCCATCCTCCTGGGCTAACAGGTGACTTCTTCCCCTTCTCACTGTCCGCTTCAGTCACCAGCTAGGCTTCATGATACCCTTTGACTATTTTAAGGGCACTCTCCAGTATAAGCTTGGGGTGCTGATATACCCACTGTTTCATCGGAGAGGTCAAGCCCCTCCAAAGATTGCGCCAATAGCACAATCTTGGCTACCTCTTTGCTTTCAATTGCAGACACTTCCATGCGAGCTCCTTCAATCGACAGAGGAACCTCTGAGGACTCTTTTATCTGGAGTCCCCCCTTTCTGAAGCACTGGTGGTAGGTCCCTCTGGTCTACAGCCAGCCTGTTCCAATATGGTGGCCTTGACAGCTGCACATGTAGCTCAGTCATCTGGGTTGACGGCTGCTTGTCAGCAGATTCCCCAAAAGTTGCCTCTGGCCACCTGGCCATGTGGGCAATTTGTTAAAAATTCACCAAGAAGTGGTCTGGTTCATCTTTTCCCATCATTTTGAGAAGCACTTGTGCTGGAGAGAGGAGTTGCGGTCTCTGCAGGGCCTGGGTCGACTGAGCTAGAGAACTCTTCTGCAGTTCCCCCATGCCTGAACAAGAACTGTATCTGGTGCTGCTGTTTTTGCTGCCCTTTCAGCAGGGCACACAAACTGCTGCTGACATTGTTATTGTTGTTGTTGATGCTGTTGCTGCTGATACTGATGTTGCCACTCCTGATGCTGCTGTTGCTTCTGCCCTTCTGCCAGAAGCTGATACAGCCACTCCATCTTGGCTTGCCACTGGTTCTCTTGCAATACCACTAGAGCTTCCTCTTCTGCAGCTGAGTTAACCCTGCAGTATTCTAGCTCCAACAAACCTTTAGCAGCCTCTAGTGGCCAAAACAAAGCCTGTCTATCTGGCACAGACTATATCTTCTTCAATCTCCCTAACCAGGGAAGGCTTACCCTTTAAGCCCATATAAACAAACAAGAACAAAATATCCTGACCTGCTGTAGAGGCTCAGTCCTGGAGGGAGGTGGATTTGCCCTCAGTCAGTGGTTAGAGGAAATCTCCAAGCTGCCACCACATTTGGGTAAGCATGGCATGCAATGGGAAGGGAGTTTCTTTAAAACATAGGCCAGACAGCAGTTCAGAGAAAACAAAAGCAGTTTTTATTCTGTCCCAGCTTGTTAAACCTACACAAGCTGATTCTCCCGGCCCTTCCTCTAGCCCCAGTTAAAGTTCTTACCTCAGAACTCCTTTGCATGGCTTGCCTTGCCTTGGAAGAACATCTGGCTCCATGGGCCTCTCTCCCTCCTAAAGCCTGCTGGGTTCTTAATCTCTTCCTGTGAGCCACATCCTCCCAGCCCTGAACTCTGGGCTGCAGACTGTCTTAAAGGAGACTGTTGATAATCCCTTTGGAGAGGGATGGATAGCATTCTGTATACCCCATCACACCACTCTTCACATTAGCAGCAAGGCAGTTTACAATGAAATCAAATTTTTAAAAAAGTTGAAAAGAACTAAAAAAAATTACAGTAAAGACTTCAACATTCACATTTATGAGAGGAACAGGGATAGGGACCAGAGAAGGTAGGGTAATGAAGGTGGAAAATGAGGTCAGGTAGAGGATAGCCAATTTGTATGCATAAATCACTATTTGTCCACATAAATGGTTTTGAAAATTGTTCTCTGTAGGTAAAGAAGAGGCCTATTTTTAGAATACATACAGTAGTGTTTTCCTTGCGTGCTTTATTAAAGTTTTTTACTTATTCAGTACTTGTGCTGATGACAAGCAGCATTCACAGAAATGGAGTAACAACTACTGCAGAGGCATGTGAAGACAAACTTTACTTCATACCAAGATATTTTTGAATCAGCACAATAAGGTGAAATTAGATCATACCTGATAATTTTATTTATTTATTTATAATCTCTTATATACCGCGCTATTCAGCATGGTTCACAATAAACAAAGAGTTACACAATTCAACGGTACTTTGTGTTTACAGTAAAACAGGAAGTACAACTCGGATAACAGGGTAATTAATTAATTATAACATAGTCATGATAATGGCCTTTCCTTGAGTCCCCTCCAGTCCAGTCAATACGTGGGATATCTCCCCTCACTAGCAGCTAGAAACTGAGCACGTCAGAACTTTCACCATAGTATAAGAGCCCTCTGCACCATCTCCATGGCTAGTATTCTATTGACAAAACAGATTCCAAGGACAGTCCAATTAACTTAAACAGTCTTATGTAAAAACAGAATTTTTTTAAACCCTTTTAAGCCAGTAAAACAGGTGCAGAACTATATATAAGGAGAGAGAGCTGAGAAAGAGAATTAGCTAAGAATCTCTGTACTGAGAAAGGGGCGAATACCCAGGTCCAGTTAACCATTCCCCGATGAAAATATTTACTGAGCAGAACACACTCCGGGCTCGCCCCTTCCACTCATCCATATGGTGGGTCCTGGACTAGATTGTAAGGACTCAAAGAAAGGTTATGATCAAGTAGGACCTAATTTCACCATCCTTATTGTCCCTCCAGTCCAGTTCAGACACGTGGGATGTACCAGAGCAGTACATTAACTATGGGTGGGACCAGAGAGCCCAGCCTTCAGCACTGCAGCCCTAAACTGCATAAGTCTGAGCCTGTACAACGAGCCGGTAATTGCGCACAAACATATGTAGGGACGATTAGGTTGCCATCATGCAAATGTCCACCGGAGGTGTCAAGCCCAGTTCTGTCCAGAACGCTGCTTGTGCCATGGTCGAATGAGCTCGTAATCCCGAGGGAAGAGGCTTGTGTTTCAACAATCACTTCCTTCAACCATCTGGCCACCGTAGCCTTAGATGCTGCCTCCCCTGGCATGGCACGCCAAACAAAACAAAGAGATGATCCGACTTACGAAAGGCTTGAATCTGCCTCAAATACCCGTGCAGGATGGTGGGCAGGGTGTTTCTGCAATTGAGACGCTCCACACCTACCTCTTCTATCCGGCAGTTTTAGCGGTTCCTTGGAGGTGATGGGACGGTGAAAACGCAAGCAGGCCAGCCTACCCTCGGGCTCGGCCTCAGGCAACATCGCCGGACAGCTGACTTTGGCGGCGTGTGGGTTTGCCTCAACTGCAGTTTGAGCGGTGTCTTCATCAGAGTTTCAGGCAGAGTCTCCGGCTGAGGTTTCATCGGCTCTGAGTGCTTCTGGGATTTGGCTGTCCCCTCAACAGCGAGCCCCCCCCCCCCCGCCTCAACCTGGAAGTAGATTGCCGGCTGATGGAGTGCTACCTCCCGGTTTGTCGTCGAGCTCACCGGTTGAAAGGAGTGAAGAGGGTTCCAAAGCGGCGATAGAGGCATTCTCCCCTTCTGCTCTGGCTGCGGTGGCCATTGGAGGTCACGAAAGATCGGTTCCCCGTATAGGGGATGAAGCAGACGCAGTTGTGGGACTAGGATCCATTTCAGGTCTGGGGGGTTTGGTTAAGCCTGTTGTAGTAAGTTTAGATGAACTGTGGGATGCGGTGGTGACGATGAATGCTTCCCTACAGACTGTTGTGGGTACTGTAAGTGCTGACCTATTTTCCTTAAAGAACTCTGTTTCTGAGGCCAAAAGAATCCAGGAGGAACAGGCTGGACGTTTGACCAGAGTAGAGGCGGAGCTGGAGCAACTTCGAGGGTTGTGTGTAGCCCAAGTTAAAGACAAAACTTTGCTATCCAGGAAAGCAGAATACTTGGAGAATCAAGTTCGCAGAAACAATTTGAGACTACTGAATTTCCCTAAATCTCCTCTTATGTCTGCTATAGAGATGGCTTGCAAATATTTTCAGGAGGTGCTTAAGCTTCCTGGAGATAATTTGCCTCCCATTGAGAGAGCACAGTATTTGTCTTTGGGCCCTAGCTCTCGTGGTTCCGCCTCCGAGATTCCGCTTCAGGGAACCGGGGACCTTACTGCGTTCCTGGAAGATTCTCTGGATGTGGTAACTGGTCAGACAACTTTGCTAGTAACCCTGGCTTTGGAGCCAGATAAGACTTTGGTTCTCTGGGCTTTTTTTTAGAAATTTCAATGTACCTTTCTTGGGCTCTAAAGTTTATGTTTCCTGATCTTTCACGTGCCACCCAGTTGAGGAGGAAGGAATTCCTGGGTCTTAGACCTAGGGTCCTTTCCCTAGGGGGGAGTTTTGTTTTACGGTTTCCCTCTCGTTGTATAATTACCTATCAAGAAAAAGGTTTTCTATTTTTTGAGTTTAGTCAGTTATTGGATTTTCTGGTAGCTAGGGAAGGAATAGTCGGGAACACTGCACTCAACATGGCTGACACATAAGTCCCATCCCTGCTTATGTTTGTTTTATTTCCTTTATGTTTATATTTTTTCCTGGAGCCCCTGGCGATTTCCTAATATTGTGGTCTAAAAATGATGACAACTTTTTCCTGTGTTTAAATTCCTTTGTTATGTTACTTATTTGCTGTGTCATTTTGTTTCTATCATAGAAACATAGAAATATGATGACAGAAAAAGACCACATGGCCTATCTAGTCTGTCCTTCCATATCAACAACTACAACAGTCCCCTTTTTACCTTTAGAGATCCTCTGTGTTTGTCCCATGCTTTTTTGAATTCAGTTATTGTCCTCATCTCTACCACCTCCACAGGGAGACTATTCCATGGATCCACTACTCTTTCCGTAAATAAATATTTCCGCATATCACTCCTGAATCTATCTCCCTTCGTATCATTCTTGTTCTACTTGGATGTTGAGAAATTAATACAATTAATTTTAGGGAGGAGTGGTCTAGTGGTTAGGACAAGGTACTTCAGGCCAGAGGGCCGGGGGTTCAAGTCTCACCTGGGGACAGCAATCTCAGGCAGGAGGGACTGGGATTTCTAGTCCTATAGGCACTCCTTGTGGTCTTGGGCAAGCCACTTAACCCTCCATTGCCCATGTTCCCTGTAAGTATTAGTGTATGTGTCTCATATCCCCTCGTGTTAAATGTATCCCCCAATTGACCGCTTTGACCCGATGAAAAGCGGGATATAAATACAGCTAAATAAATAAATAAATAAAATTGTTAAAATAAATACCTGTGCAGAACTCTGTGCACATCCAGAAGATGTAACTGTCGATCCTGTCGAGCGTTACCCATAGAAGAAAAGGCCGGCAGGGACACCTTGGGCAAGAAGGAAGGCACTGGTTTCACGACTACCTTTTCCTTAAACATGAGCAGGAAGGGCCAACCCCCTACGGCAGGGGTGGGCAATTCTGGTCCTGGAGGGCCACAAACCAGTCAGGTTTTCATGATGTCCCTAATGAATATTCATGGACCTATTTCCATACAATGGAAGGCAGTGGATGCAAATAGGTCTCATGAATATTCATTAGGGACATCATGAAAACCTGACTGGTTTGTGGCCCTCCAGGACCGGAATTGCCCACCCCTGCCCTACGGGCATCAGGGTTCTACCTGGGCTGGCCTCACTTCACTGCAGCTTCTTGGACATTGCTGGGGCCCCCCGAAAAATATCCTCTACCTGCTCCTCTCTGCCCACGAAAGGGCTGGCCTCTCGAGAAATATCGGCGATGCTGAAAAGAAACAAACCAGACTGCTCGGAACCGGTGATAATCTCGAGGCAGCTGCCGGAGTGGAGTGGACGAGTTAGCCCCCTTGGGCTTGTCCTCGGGAAGATGGGCACCTTGGTGTCCCCAAGATCCTTCACCAACTTGTCCAAAGCTTCTCTGAACAGGAGCTTCCCTTTGTAAGGGAGCTTGCTGAGTCTGGTCTTAAAGGAAACATCCATTGAGCAATTATGGAGCCACAGAAAATGCCTCGCCGCTATAACCGAAGCCATAGTCTTGGAGGAGGCCTGGACCAAATCATAAAAAGCACCTGCCAAGTTGGTGGATGCCGTTTCCAACTTGGCGGCCTCTGAGGGCATTGGGTGGGAACCCGACTCTGCCTCCAGCAAAGCCTGGGCCCATCTAATACACACGCTGGTCAAATAAGTCCCGCAGATAGAGGCCTGCATAGTGAGGGCTGAGGTCTCAAATGCCTGCTTCAACAAAGTTTCAAGCCTACAGTCCTGCACATCCTTCAGGGCCACCCCACATTCCATGGGAATGGTGGTCTTTTTTGTGACCAACGTGACCAGAACATCTACCTTGGGTAATTTAAGAAGGTTTTTCTCCTCCTGTGGAATGGGGTAAAGCCGGCCCATGGCCCTATTGCCTTTCAGTCCAGCCTCCAGTACCTCCTGCTCCACTTCTATCATGTGCTTGATCGCCCTATTCATTGGAAAGACTGCGTGAGGGGTCTTGATGCCCTGCAAGAGGGGATCCTCCAAGGGCTCACCAGAAGACTGGGACAGCTGTCCTATGTTCAAGGCCGAGAGTGAATGAGCAATCAGGGATGCCAATTCCTCTCTCCAAAACACATGTACCACATTAGGATCGCCCCCAGGTGTGATTTCACCTTCTTCCACCTCCGAAGCGGAGAAGTCCCCCCATGGGTCAGAGGGGCCCTCCATCAGATCCTCAGGCAGAGCAGGGGGCTTTTCTACTGGACATCAGAAAGTTCTGACATGCACAGTCTACAACTGCTGGTGAGGGGAGATAACCCACGCATCTGGACTAAACTGGAGGGATAAGGAAAGCATCGTTACTCACTTATAACAGGTGATCTCCGGGAACAACAGGAATCAATCAATCTTCACATATGGGTGAACGTCACCAATGGAGCCCACGTGGGAACACTCCCCAGTATCCAATAGGAAAGCCTTTGGGAGCATTCCACTGCACCTGCGTGCCGGCCTTACCCCCTTTCCAACTCCTCTCCTCAGCTGAGTTTGTAGCTGAGAGGAAGAGTAAAATAAAAAAACCCTACAACTCCTAGGGGAGGAGGTGGGTTGTAAAGACTGCTTCCTGCTGTTCTCGTGATCACCTGTTACAGGTGAATAACTATGCTATCTCCAGGAACAAGCAAGAATGCAGTCTTCACATATGGGACTCTCTAGCTCCCAGGTACAAGACTGGTATTGGGGAGAGAGTAGTGCAATCCCTGAGGTAAAAAACATGTAGCCAAAGCAGGGCCGTACCGATTGTGAAATGCGCCTTGTGCGACTTGCACATTGGGCGCGCCCCCCCCCCCGCACCTCCATCTAGCCACTTTATGGGGGTGGGAGAGAAGAGGCGCACCCAATGTGCAAGTGTGCAAATTGCCGGCACGCTAAGCGGCCTGCTTAGCGTGCCGCGAGAAGGCTTAAGGAGCGCATTTCAGCTGTCTGCCGTTGCCTGCCGCCGCTGAGAGAAGAAAAAGTGGCGGTGGCAGGCAACGGCAGACAGCCAAAATGCACCCCTTAAGCCTTTGCGCCCTGTGCAGCTGCACCGCTTGCACAGGGCTAGGTATGGTCCTGAGCCAAAGAGTCTGGAAGAGTTGTGTGCCATTGGACTCGATTCCAGTATGTGATACTCCTCAAATGATAGTCTGATATGTTGCAGAGGTCCAGGATGGATGGTAGGAGTTGAGTTTAAGTCCTAAAGAGGTGCTGGAGTGCAGCTTGGCCAAAGACAGTGTCCTGACTGGAGTCTCTGTCTAGACACAATAGTGTGCAGCAAAAGTATGAATAGAGGACCAGATAGCTGCCCGACAGATCTCCTCAATGGATATTGAATAGAGATTGGCTATGGAGGTTGCCATAGCCTGCACATTATGAGCAGTGACAATGATCCTCCAAAGAGAGTCCTGCTTGTGCATAAGCAAAAGAAATGCAATCTGCTATCCATCTGGATAGAGTATATTTTGTCACCGGTAGACCTAGGTGACTAGGATTAAAGGAGATGAATAATTGAGAGGATCTTCTGTAGTTCTATCCAAGTAGTAAGCCAGCACTACTAGTCTAAGGTGTGTAGTGCTGCTTCAGCCCGAGACGCGTGTGGTCTAGGGAAGAAAATTGTGAGGATTACCGACTGGTTTAGATAGAAGGAGAAGACTACCTTTGGAAGGAAATGCGGATGGGTACGCAGAACCACCTTGTTATGATGGAACCGGGTATAGGACGAATCTGCCACCAGAGCCTGCAGTTCACTGATGCGGCGAGTTGAAGTGAGGGCAATGAGGAAGATGACCTTCCAAGATAGAAACTTCAGTGAAGTGGTAACTAAAGGCTCAAAAGGAGGCTTTAGAAGTTGAGCGAGAACCACATTGAGATCCCAGGCCACCAAAGGCAGCTTGGACAGCAGAAGACCCTGCATGAAGCGTGCTACTAAGGGGAGCACCAGCGAGCAACCTACGCTACTTGAAGGCATAAGATTTCCTGGTGGAATCTTTACATTATGCAAGGACATCTTTGACCACCTGTGGCAGGTCGAGGTAAGAGAGCACTAGCCTTTCAGTAGTCATGCTATCAGGTGTAGGGAGTGAAGATTGGGATGGAGGACCTGTGGTCCCTGAGAGAGTAATTACTCACCTGTAACAGGTGTTCTCCAGGAGCAGCAGGAATCAGTCCTCACATATGGGTGACGTCGGCGCTGATGGAGCCCCTGTGCGGAGCATTTCCCCAGCTTTCAAAGAAAGCCTTTGGGAATGCAGCACGCATGCGCGGTCCCCTTCCCGCCCAAGCGTGCCATCTTGCTCAGTCTGATGACATAGCTAAAAGACAGCAACCCCCCCCCCCCCCAAAATGAAGTATATGACTGCAACTACAGGGGAGGAGGGAGGGTCGTGAGGACTGATTCCTGTTGCTCCTGGAGAACACCTGTTACAGGTGGGTAACTACTCTTTCTCCAGGACCAAGCAGGAAGTCAGTACTCACATATGGGACTCCCCAGCTCTAGGCTATCGGGAACCCCAAGCTGAAAAAATGGCTCCCTCTCAAGAGCCTCAGCATTCATGATAAGAATATCCTCTGAGAACGCCTCCGTACGGTAGTCCAACACAAGGGCTGGAGGGAAGGAGTTGCCTAAACCTCAAAGAGATTACGGAGTACCGCCTGTCCGAAAGCACTGTCCCTTCGGGACTATCTCTCGAGGCAGTAGTGGGCTGCAAAAGTCTGGCTTGAAGACCAAGTAGCGGCCCGGCAGATGTCTGCCAATGGAACAGAGCGGAGATGAGCTACTGATGCGGCTATCGCCCTGACACGGTGGGCCGTGACTCGACCCTGCAAGGGGAGGTCGGCTGTCTTGTACGCCCAGGTGATACAATCTGCTACCCAAGTGGACAACGTACGCTTGGAGACAGGCAACTCCAGTTTTTTAGGGTCAAAGGAGATGAAGAGCTGAGTAGCCCTTCGATGTCCCCGCATACATTCTATGTAAAAAGACAATGCCCTCTTACAGTCCAGGGTATGCAAGACTGTTTCAGCCCGGCTGGTATGCGGCCTGGGAAAGAAGTTCGGAAGAACCACCTCCTGGTTGAGGTGGAAAGAGGAGACGACTTTTGGAAGGAACTTCGGGTGGGTCCATAAGACCACCCTGTTCCTATAGAACCGTGTGTACGGTTTATCAGAAATCAGAGCTTGTAGTTCACTCACACGTCTGGCCGAGGTAAGAGCAACCATGAAGAGCGCTTTCCAAGAAAGGAAACGCAAATGGCAAGTAGCCATCGGCTCAAATGGTGGGCGAGTAAGTTGCTGCAAGACCATGTTCAAATCCCACTCAGTCGCCGGTGGACGAACCAGAGGCTTGAGAAGAAGCAGACCTTTGAGGAAGCGGGACACCAAGGTATGAACCGACAGAGACTGTCCCTCCATCGGTGAGTGGTGCGCTGATAGAGCTCTGAGATGGACCCGAACAGAGTTAGACTTAAGGCCTAGGTCTGACAGATGAAGTAGATACTGCAGTACTACTGGCACAAGGCAGGAGAAAGGATCTTCATTGCGCTGAGCACACCATATTGTGAACCTACGCCACTTGAGGGCATAGGATTTTCTGGTGGACTGCCTCCTAGAGGCCAAAACCACCTCTTCAACCTCCTTAGGTAGAAGCAAGGGAGCTAGCACTATCCTTTCAGCAGCCAGGCCATCAGATTGAGGGATCTGAGATTGGGGTGCAGAAGGGAACCCTGATCTTGAGACAGGAGATCATGTTGCAACCCCAGAGGGAAAGGAGTTTCCACCGCCAATTGTAGTAGAAGTGGAAACCACGGTTGCCTCGGCCATCTGGGGGCTACCAGAATCACCGAGGCCTTGTCCCGGAGAATCTTAAACAGAGTTCGGGCCACCAGGGGCATGGGAAGAAACGCATACAGGAGGCCCGTAGACCAAGAGATCAGAAAAGCATCTGTTGCCATTCTCAGGGGATGCGGCTGCCTGGAGCAAAACCTGGCCAGCTGACGGTTCAGTGGACTTGCAAAGAGATCGATGGATGGAAGTCCCCATTGTAGAAAGATCTGCTGGACCACCAATGCATTCAACTGCCATTCGTGGGTCTGGAGAATCCTGCTTAGCTTGTCTGCTAAGAAGTTCTCCTGACCAGGTAGATAAACTGCTTTGAGAAACATGCCGTGTTTGACTGCAAAGGAGCAAAGGGCCTGCGCCTCCTGACATAGGAGCCTGGACCCTGTGCCCCCTTGCTTGTTCACATAGAACATTGCTACCTGATTGTCTGTCTGAACTAAGACAGACTGGTGAGAGAGGGCATGAGAAAAAGTCTGTAGAGCCAAGCGGATTGCCTGCAGCTCCAAAAGATTGATCGGCTGTGTGGCCTCCCGAGGAGACCAGAGGCCTTGAGTGCACGTGCCCTGGCAATGTGCACCCCAGCCCTTTAAGGAAGCAGCAGTCGTCAGCACCCTTGTGTGTGCTGGGGCCTGAAAAGGTACCCCCCTGAGAAGGTTTGGGAGATGTAGCCACTACTTCAAGGAGTCCAAAAGTGGTTTGGACACCTTTACTCTGTCTCGGAGGTCGTCTGTGGCCTGCGCCTACTGAACTCTGAGGCACCACTGAGCAGTCCGCATGTGCAGACGGGCATTCAGCATCACATGTACCGTGGATGCCATGTGGCCCAGGAGCCGCAGGAAGTGCCGGGCAGAGACCTGTGAATTGCTGTGGAACTGGTTGGCCAACTCCATCAGTCTGTGGGCGCTGTCCTCGGGCAAGTAAGCTCTTGCCTGCAGGCTGTCTAATCTTGCCCCTATAAAATCTAGGTTCTGTGAGGGGAGCAAAGTGGACTTTGCGTAGTTTATGACAAAGCCCAGATGCTGAAGAAGAGAGACAGTGCGAAGAGTGACTTGTCTGGCCTGGAGAGACTGGCCCCTGATGAGCCAGTCGTCCAGATATGGGAAGACAAAAATTCCCTGATTCCTGAGATAGGCCGCCACCACCGCCAGGCATTTGGTGAAAACTCTGGGGGCGGAAGTTAGGCCAAAGGGAAGTACTCTGTACTGAAAATGGTTTCCTCCCACCACAAATCTGAGATATTGTCGGTGGTCTAGATGAATGAGGATGTGAGTATAAGCATCCTTTAGGTCTAAGGAGCATAGCCAGTCTCCCTGCTGGAGATAGGGCAGCAGTATCCCAAGGGTAAGCATCTCGAGCTTTTCCCTCTCCAGAAACTTGTTTAGGTTTTGCAAGTCTAGGATAGGCCGGAGGCCTCCTGTCTTTTTTGGTACCAGGAAGTACCTGGAGTAGAAGCCTTGCCCTTCCAGGTGGTGAGGCACCGGTTCCACTGCCTGTTCCTTTAGAAGACTTGCCAACTCCTGAAGGCGGAGGTTTCTGTGCAGAGGGAGTCTTGGAGGCTCCCCTGGAAAGTAGGAGGGGGGTAGCTGATGGAAGTGGAGCATGTAGCCCTTCTGGACTATGCTGAGGACCCAGGTATCCCCTGTGATGGCTGGCCACCTGTAGGTGTACAGGGTCAGCCAACCTCCTGTGCTGAGTGGAGCCAGCTGTGGAGAAGAGGCTATGCTGTGGGAGTCAAAACCCCGCTCCCTGCTGTGCAGGTGCCGGAGCTGGCGGCTTGAGAGTCTTCTGCCTTCGGGGCCCATGTCCCTGCCCCTTGGCCTGCTGACCCTGTTGGGGAGCCGGAGAGGCCTGATATTGAGGGTAGGATATGTAGGAAGCACCCTTCCTTGGGAAAAAGGGCTTCTTTCCCGAGCCCTTCTTTTTCTGAGAAGGGGCAGAAATCTTCCTGGACATTCTTGTCCTGGTGAGAGTCTCAGTCTCAATTTCCAAAGCCTTTTCAGTCATGTGCTTACCGAAAAGGTTTTCACCTCGGCAGGGGACATCGACCAACTTGTCCTGCACCCATGACTCCAGGTCTGATGACTGCAGCCAGACCTGATGGCGTGCACTTACGTGACTCGGGGACTCCAGCTTCACACGAGGTAACTTGGACAGCCTCTCCGACTCCGAGAGCCCGGGGCGGTCAGGGCTACGCGACCTGGCCCTCGAGGATCCAGGAGCCTCCACCGACGACGCCCTCGCGAGCTTCTTCTTCCTTCTGTGCTCCCGGGTGGGAGACTCCCTCTCAGAGGAACCCCGACGGCGCTCGGGGTCAGACTCCTGAGATGTCGAGGCCTCTTAACGACGTCCTGGCCCGGCCGGACGCGGAGTCAGAGAAAATTCTCTCACGTTGATGCTGATGGCTCTGAAGCGCCTTCGACGACATTTTGCCGCACGGGCCACAGGCCAGTGGGTCATGGTCGGGCCCGAGGCAACGGAGGCAGCAGTCATGTGTCGGTGAGAGAGATAAGTTTCTTGCACCAATCACACTTTTTGAACCCGCTGGCAGCCATCGGGGGAAAAAGGGCCCCTGCAAGGTCAAAAGACCGGGCTGCCAGTGAAAACACAAAAAGAGCGCGAACGCTAGTCACGAAGGACAAAAACTGAAAATCAAAACTCCGGACTCGATACCGGTGTACCGAGCCCAGGTGGGAAGGGGAACCGGCGAACCGGGTAAGACAAAGCGAAAATCGCAGAAAAAAAAATCAACTTTTCCCGGGTGACACGAACTCACGTCCATTGGGCTCCGCGGAAAAAGAAAGACTGAGCAAGATGGCACCCTTGGGCGGGAAGGGGACCGCGCATGCGCACTGCATTCCCAAAGGCTTTCTTTGAAAGCTGGGGAAATGCTCCGCATGGGGGCTCCGTCGGCGCCGACGTCACCCATATGTGAGGACTGACTTCCTGCTTGGTCCTGGAGAATTCAGGCGCACATCCCAGGTTGCGGGGTTGAGTCTATCCAAGGCGAAGAAGCAGAGGAAACCACAGTTGATGGGACCAAAAGGGGGCTATAAGAATCATTGAGCTCTTGATGGCTTGTAGCTTGAAAAGCCTTTTGGGTATCAAGGGGATGGGTGGGAATGCATAGAGCAGTCCCTGTCCCCAGTGTAGAAGGAAGGCATTTGGAGCCTGTCGGTGCAGTGACGGAACCCTGGAACAGAAGAGTGGAAGTTGTGTGTTTTGCGGAATGGCAAAAAGATCTATGAGTGGGGTTCCCCATGTTTGGAAGATCCGAGCAGCTGTCTCCTGATGTAACGTCCATTTGTGTGGATGAAGGATACGGCTTAGCCTGTCCACTAGGACATTGAGTTCGCCTGGGAGGTACACCGTTCTGAGGTGAATGCAGTGAGAAATGGCAAAGGACCACAGACGAATCCCTTCACTGTAGAGAGGATGGGACCCCGTTCCCCCTATTTGTTTACATAGAACATGGCAGCTTGGTTGTCCATCCTAACCAGAGCAGGTTGGAACGAATGTTGGGGTTGAAAAACTCGAAGTGCATTTGTCAGTGCCCGTAGTTCTAACAGGTTCATCTGCAGTCGTTCAGAGGCGCTCTCCAACCAATAGAAACATAGAAACATGACGGCAGAAAAAGACCACATTGCCTATCTAGTCTGCCCTTCCATATCACCCACTACTTTTTTCCTTTAGAGAGCCTCTGTGTTTGTCCCATGCTTTTTTGAATTCAGATACTGACCTCATCTCTACAACCTCCACTAGGAGACTATTCCATGCATCTACCACTCTTTCCGTAAAGAAATATTTCTGCATATTACTCCTGAGTCTATCCCCTTTCACCCTCATTCTATGTCCCCTCGTAGCAGAGCTTGCTTTCAATCGAAAGAGGTGCTCCTCGGTCAATTTGGGGAATCCAAGAAGGCCACACACAGCCATTAGTACTCAGCCAGCATTTCCTTATGGGGAGAAAGAGGAAGGGAGGGCCAGGTAAGCAGCCCCAGGCAGCCCAGCTTATCTCGACTCCTGTTTCCTCAGGTCCCATGGATGATTTCGTGGTTCGGCGGGAACAGCAGCTAGCGGAGTTGGGGGTGGTTTGCTAGGCAGGGAGAACACTGGAGCAATTCAGCTCAGAATCTCCCTTGAGTTTGGATCTTATGCCCCCAGATTCACGGCATTCCCAGATTCAGTCGGGAACTGAGCCTTCCTCCAGAGACGTTGTGGTGGCGTCAGGCTCTGTATACAGTGCTTCTCCATCCCTGCTGGGGCCCTCTCCGGGCCCAGATGTGATCACGGGAAGGCTTCACCGAGAGTGTCAACTACTCCCCCCCCTGTTCTCTGGGGCTAGAAGTTCGTCAGAGCCAGCGAGCTTGCTTGGTGTTGCTCAACCGGTTGAGACTGTGCAGATGGCACCGAATTTGGGCGTGGAGCTGGATAATGTGCCTTTTTCCTTTGACTTAACTTGCCCGGAGCACTTTACCCTCGAGTCTATTTGGAATGCGATTAAGCAGCTTGGGGATGCCTTTCCTCAACCGGTGAGAGAGTTAAAAGGTCAGACTCAGAAGAATTCGGAGGTGACAGTTGTGAACACTACTGCAATTGGAACTTTACAATCTTCTGTGGGTGAACTTTCTTTGCAAGTTAATTGTGTGGCTAGCTATTCGGAAGCAATTATAAAAGATGTTACTCGTTTTAAGGCTCGTATGGAGCAGCAGGACAGTCATACTGTTGTTGATTTTGAGGTTGATTAACTTTCCAAAATGTGCCAATATTTCAGCAAAGGAAATGTTCAAACTTTATATGACAGAAGTATTGGGAGTCCCTGTTGAATCTTGTCCGTCTTTGGTAAAAATATATTATCTTCCTATTTTATTTATTTAACAGGTTTTATATACCGCTTTATCATTTCAATCAAAATGGTTTACATTGAAACTTAAACTTGGTAATGTACATTAAACAGGGACATTGATAACGTGGATTTTTCTGAGTCAATGGAGGGTTAAGTGACTTGCCCAAGGCCACAAGGAGTGCTAGTGGGAAACAAACCCTGGTCTCTGGGTTCCCAAGCCAGTGTTCTTAACCATTAGGCTACTCCTCCACTCCTTTATTTATTTTTATTTATTTTTTATTTATTTATTTAACATTTCTTATATACCGCGCTATTTGTCATCAGCGCGGTTTACATCAAAACAATAGAACACTTGACCAGAGATTGGCCGTCGTTTACATGAAACGGGGAGTTAACATGGAGGAGAACTTGGGGAACTATTTACATCCTTAAGGCCACTAGGGGAGTTGAGATTCCTGGCCCTCAGGAGGCAGGAGTGGCTAAATGTTACGGCAATGCTAGAAATCACTGTAGGTGACGAGATTATTCCATCTACTTGTATTTTAACGTTAGCATTAAAATCTGATAGAGAATGGCTCCTCAAGTTGTTTTTTAGGACGCGTAATGTGCGGTTTAAGGGCTGTTTAGTATGCATATTTCCTGATTTGGCTAAGGATACCCAGTCTCGTAGGAGGAATTTTTTGCTCCTGAGACCTAGGGTTTTGCAGTTGGGTGGCATGTTTTCCCTAAAATATCCATGTAAATGCCTGATTAAGCTGCTAGCGAATTCATATATATTTTTGTATCCTTCTCAGTTAATTTCCTTTTTGAATGCGCATGGTTCCTTGGGATTTGGGCAGGTAGACACCTTGGATCCGTGATTTTTGGGAATGCTGACTGTATGGTGCTGTGTCTTTTCCTTATGTTGAGTATCGGGTATATTTTTAGTTTTCTCTTTGAGTCGCTGCTGGTGTTGTGGGCTAGAGGTGGGGTTTCAAGTAGTTTGTTTCTTCTGGTTCATAGTTTTCATGAATACGAACATGATGTATTATGTTCTTTTTCTGTTGTACCTCACATTTCTTATGCAAGAGTGTTTTCTTGTACTTTTGGGTGAAACTTAGAAAAATTAAAAAAAAAAAAAAAGAGGCGCTTCTCCTGTGCATTTATGCTATGGAAGTATTTAAACATCTCAATCATATCACCTCTGTCCCGCCTTTCCTCTAAAGTATACATAGTAAGGTCCTTAAGTCTGTCTTCATATGCTTTATAATGAAGACCATTAACCATTTTAGTAGCCACCCTCTGCACCAACTCCAACCTGTTTATATCCTTTTGAAGATGCAGTCTCCAGAACTGCACACAATACTCCAAATGCAGTCACACCAAAGACTTATACAGAGGCACTATCACCTCCTTTCTTCTGCTGGCCATTACTCTCCCTATGCACCCAAGCATCCTTATAACTTTTGCCATCACCTTTTCTGTTTAGCTACTTTGAGATCGTCAGACACAATCATGCCTAGGTCCCATTCTTCTTTCGTGGACAGAAGTACATCACCCCCTATACTGTACTGCTCCCTTGGATTGTTGCAGTTCAAATGCGTGACCCTACATTTTTTTAGCATTAAATCTCAATTGAGAAATTCTAGACTATTGTTCAAGCTTAGCTAGAGCCTTCCTTATGTTATTTACACCTTCCTGGGTGTCTACTCTGCTGCAGATTTTGGTATCATCCGCAGAGAGGCAAATCTTACCTGACAGCCTTTCAACAATATCACTAACAAAGATGTTAAAAAGAATCAAACCAAGGACAGATCCCTGCGGCACTCCACTGGTAACCTCCTTCTCCTCAGAGTGAACTCCATTTACTTGTGCCCTTTGTCGCTTCCCACTCAACCAATTTCTAACCCAAGCAGTAACTTTAGAGTCCATCCCTAGGGTGCTTACTTTGTTGGAACACAACAATCTCTGCAGCAGCAAAAGCATCAGACACTCCATATTCCAAACCCTTAAGAAAAAGCCCCAGATCGGCACCATGGTACCCAGGCAAAATAAGAAAAGCAAAGAGAGCCCTATGAAAAATTGAAAGACAATGGAGAAAGAACAAGACCCAGGATGCCCTGCAGCTCTACCACACGAAGCAACAATATAACAACCTCATCTACCAGCACAAAAAAGAATACAATACTAACCTGATACTCAAATCTCTCAATAAACCCAGGGAATTATTTGGAATAGTTCGAACTCTCACAAAAGAACCCAACCACAAAGACGAAGAAATCCTACACCCACAAATATTCGCTGACTTCCTCCAGTCTAAATACAACTCCTCCTGATTGCAACACTAACAATACGATCAGCTCCACACAAATCAAGCAGATCTGGGAGGAGTTCAGCATCCCATCTGTTGATCAGATTTCACGAATCATCTCGGCTCTAAACACTAGCACCGCACCATCGGATCCATGCCCAGTAACTTGGATTAAATCAGCTAAAGACGAACTCAGCCCACTCATCCACAACATTGTACATCAATCCTTATCCCAAGGTTACATGCCAAGTACCCTCAAGCTCGCCACAGTCCGCCCAATACCCCAAAACTCAGCCTTAAGTAAAAGCGACCCTGCAGCATACCGTCCCATCTCCTGGCCTTCCTTTCATCACAAAGGTCATTAAGAAAATTGTTCAATATCAGCTACAGGATCATATCGACTCACATGCACCACTAGACCCTCACCAACATGGCTTTCGACCTAATCATAGTGTTGAAACACTACTCATATACCTATTCGACAGCTTGATCAGAGGCACCGACAATACCAATATGGGATTTCTCCTTATTTTCATTGATATCTCCTCAACCTTAGACACAGTATCACACCGAATCCTACTAGACAGACTGAAAGACACTGGGCTGTACAGCATACTATTAACTGGTTCTCCTCCTACCTGAACAGACAAATTCAAGTGAAATGTGGAACAAACACCTCCACCCCGTTCCGGACAATACAGGGAGTACCCCAAGGATCCTCTGTCTGCACTTTTATTTAACAATCAAATGTAGATATGTAAAGTCTCCTCTTATACAATCAAATGTAAATATGTGACTGTTTGATGTGCCTTTTACCCACCCCTGAAATCACAATGTATGTTCCAAATCCGGCCTGTACAGCCGCACCATTATGTATAGAAAACCGCTGCTGATCGCTGGAAGTAGCGGGATACAAGTGTACACTAAATAAATAAACTTATACATACAGCCCATCTGCGCAATCATTAAACGTCACAAGATCCACTACATTCTATATGCAGATGACATTATGATTTACTCTCCAATCAAACTTGACTACCCGGATTACTCAAAACTTACAGATTGCCTAGAAGAAATGATAAGTTGTCTAACCCAGAATAACCTAAAGATCAACTACACCAAGACTGAAGCCCTCCTGGTCACATGTAACCCAGGATTTATCCCACCACAATCAATCAAGCTCAAAAACAACACCATACCCATCAAATCAGAACTGAAATACCTTGGAGTTAACATAGACCGCGAATTGAACCTGAATTCACAAATCAACAAGACAACCAAGAGCGCCTACCACAAGTTGAGTAATATCAGACGGCTCAAACATTTACTCAGTCAAGATCACTTCCGCACCGTGCTCCAGGCTATAATCACTCCCATATACCTTGGCCTACCCAAACATGCACTTCACCCCCTACAGATGGTACAGAATACCACAGTCCGTATTATAACCGGTTCAACTAAACACGGCCACATCACCCCCCTCTTGAATTACCTTCATTGGCTACCCATTACCTCCTGCATCAACTACAAAACTGCTCTGAACGTCTTTAAAATCAAGTAATCCATCTCAGCGGATATATTAAAGAACCTCAGACTCAGGAGGTGGATTACCAACGACACAAACACTACCCCTAGCACATATGCCAATCCAAACAGTCCACATCCAGAAGAGCTTTCTCCCTGGCTGCCCTGAGGTATTGGCCCATATTGGCAAACTTAGTTTTCCTAAAGACTAGGACCCTCACTTTTAAATGGATTTTATCAGCACTAGTCCTAATACTGAACCACACCATCTGGTGATCACTGGATGTGAGATGATCTCCCACTAAAACATCAGAAACACTTTCCCCATTTGTAAGCACCAAGTCCAGTATGGCCCCTTCACATGTGGGTTCTGTTACCAGTTGCCGGAATACTTCTTCCTGCAAAGAATCCAGGATATCTTTGCTTCTAGATGACACTGCAGCAGGGATGTGCCAATCCACATCCGGCATATTGAAGTCCCCTACCAGTAGCACTTCCTCTTTCCTGGCAATGCTGCATATATCTTCTATTAAATCTCCGTCCATGTCTTCTCCCTGTGATGGAGGTCTGTATATCACCCCAATGCAAATGGTTTCTCTTTCCCTCTTTCTAGTTTAACCCACACTGCCTCCTCTCTCCCTTTTAAGTCTCCCATTAAAGCCTCAACATCTGGGATCTTATTTCCCATGCTACGGGCATTTATAGACACTGCTTTCCAGATGTTGCCCCTTTTACCTATTTCTATAAGGTATTTAATGTTTCACTTACCTGGGGGCTTTCTTCACCCATCCCAAATGAATTTAGTTTAAAGCCCTCTTCAATAGATTAGCCAGTTTGTTACTGAAGACATGTCGACCCTTCTTGGACAGATGGATGCCATCTCTGCTCTGCAGCCCTTGGATCATCATCCCATGGTCCAGGAAATCAAAACGCTCTTGATGACATCATCCATGCAACCATGCATTTATCTCCATGATGCAAGCTTCTCTGCCCTGGTCTTTATCCTCAACAGGAAGGATTAAAGAGAACACCACCTGTGTCCCTATTTGCTTCACCCTCTGTCCCAGAGCCATGAAGTCACTCTTGATATGCTCAGAGGGATACCTGGCAGTATCTTTTGTGCCAATATGGATGAGAAACATCAGGTAATAGTCAGTAGGCTTGATGAGTCTCAGCAAACTCTCTGTAATATCTGGGATTTTGGCACCTGGCAGACAGCATACCTCTCTGGACATCAAATCTGGTCGGCAGATGGATGCCTCAGTACTCCTTGAAAGTATGTTTGTTTGTACAGGGTGGTGTACACAATTGGACTGTCTAAGTACACCTGAGAAAGAGTTAAAAGTTGTTCAGAACTTTGCTCAGAAATAAACTTCATATATTTGCTTACTAAGTAGGTGAAGGTTTACATGTCCTGTAAATAAGAAAGAAAGGGCTCTTGGAGACACAGATAACTACATTCAAAGCAACAAGAAGGTAATCTAAAAGACATCAATAAAATACAACACACTTCTATATAGATACACCAAAGCTTTGTGGAGAGAAACAAACAGAACCAAGTTCTCTTTGTTTACTCTAACTGTTAGCCATGGTTCACTTTATTTATAAGGCTCTTTTGGATGATACAGCATAATTTCACTTTATTATTACACGTCAGATATTACGCATTTATCACATCATAGGTCAACTTCTAATCAGTGTAGGTCAGTATGAGGAGACATACATGTATTCCAAGACATAACTGTTTACTGCTGACTGCTTGATATCTAATAACCCTGAGACAGAAAGGTTAGAGTACAAGCTGCCCTTTCTTTCTTATTTACAGGACATGTAAACCTTCACCTACTTAGTAAGCAAATATATGAAGTTTATTTCTGAGCAAAGTTCTGAACAACTTTTAACTCTTTCTCAGAGAGTCACCAACCACCACTACCCTTTGCTTCCTAGTGGTCACTGATTCAGCAACTTTGGGGTGCTCGAGCACTGGTTCTTACCTTTCCTGAGAGGCCTCCGCCTCGTCCACTTCCAGGGCTGCATAATGGTTCTTCAATTCAAGGACTTGAGGAGTTGGATTGGTGATTCTGCAGGCCCTGGTGACTCATGTCCAACCTTGGTTCTTCTGTAGACTCCCATCCTCACCTGTGCAGTCAGATAGTCAGGAAGCAGAGGCAGTAAGTGGTGAGAAGGAATTGAGTGATCCCTCATAAGATTCTGAAGAAGTGGAATCAGAGTCTGGTAAGAAGTCAAAGTATCAGCGGCCTTGTGTTCGACCTCGATGCTTCATGGACGCTGAAACCGATGCTCGGAGGTATCAGAACCGATAGCCATACAGTTTGAGTCTGTTGGATACCGGGGGTATCGGTCAGTTCCAACAAAGGTATTGGCCTCGGGGGTTCCGAAGATATTGGTTTGAGGGCCAGCATAGGGGCCTATATACTTGGCTGCACTCCTGGAGCTCTCGATGTTATTGGTACTGAGGCTGCCAGGAGTGCCGCCAAACTCCTCTCGAGAGCCAGCATGCACTGGCCTAGGGAGATGGCCAATGTCTGGGTGGAATCACGCACAGGGCTCTGAGTCACCGTCCCAGAACATGTAACCAGTAGCTCTCTGAAGGTCAATGCCTTGGGAGCATCCCAAAGCCCCTCTTGTGCTTTGGAGGACAGATCCTCCTGTCGGGGCTGTTTGGCCTGCATCAGAAGCACCCCTATGAGAGTCGAACTGCTTATGCTGGTACTGATCTCTGGTCCTGGTATCGGTCTTTGATCCAACTATAGTGACATATCAGAATTTGGTTTTAAGAGATCTTGAGGAATTGGAAAAGCGTCCGTGGCCACGTTATTCCAATTTGGATAAGGATGATCAGAGTTCTTTAAAACAGATTATGGATGATCCCTTATTAACACTTCGGCCTGCCAATAAGGGGGGAGCAATCGTACTTCAATCTATGTCCAAATATTTGGAGCAACTATGGCTACATCTGGTAGATGATAAGACTTATAAGATACTTCAGGTGGACCCTACTCCTGAATTACAATCAATAATACAGGCATTGTTGACCACGGGTTTGAATGGAGAATGGATTACGGATAAGGAACATCGATTTATGCTGGTACCATTTCCTAAGATACCTACCATTTATACGGTTCCAAAAATCCATAAATCTTTAATCTCCCCACCGGGTCGACCGATAGTATCATGCCGGGGATCTGTACTAGAACCTTTGTCCAAATTTTGTGATTGCTTTCTGAAGAAGGAAGCTTGTTTAATACGCTCTTATGTATGTGATTCAACTCAGTTTATTCAGCAACTGACTATGATTGAGGGGGTTACTGATTGTTACACTTGATGTGGCAACACTTTATATGAATATTGATCAAATGGAAGCACTTGCTCTTCTGTCAGAGGCCTTTAAGTTTGCCCCTACTAGATTGCCTCGATCATTTTTATTAGATTTAATTTGTTTAGTACTTACGCAAAATTATTTTATATCGGAGGGCAGGTATTATCAACAAATGTTTGGCATAGCGATGGGGGCAACTGCTGCCCCATCGATTGCCACTTTATACCTGGGAGAATTTGAGGAACGCTATTTATATTGCTCACCATATTTTGTAAACATTCCTTTTTGGAAGAGATTCTTAGACGATATTTTCTTTCTGTGGAATTCATATTTACCTGCCTTGGATCAATTTATTGATTGGCTGAATGGTTTGAAGACCAATATTTCATTTACGGTTCACACCGACAAAGTGAAAATTGAATTTTTGGATATGTTGATCTATAAAGAAGATGGATTGTTGAAGACCACTCTATTTCGGAAGGCGGTGCAACGCAATAGTCTATTAAACTACCGTAGTTTCCATCCGGGCCCTTTGAGGAGAGGGTTACCGTTTGGTCAGTTTTTAAGATTAAGGAGGTTATGTTCTCCTAGGATAGAATTTAAGAAACATGCCCTTAATTTAAAATATCATTTGTTGAATAGGGGTTATCCCTATTCAGTGATTTACCGGGCATGCCGCCGAGCGTGTCATGTCCATCGCGAGTGATTGTTGGATGGGGATTCAGTTGCTGAAACATCTGATGTCATTGTGGGATCACTTCTGTATACAAAATGTAGTGCGAATATTATCAAGATTCTTAGAGAGCATTGGTCTGTTTTGTCCCTACACAAATGTTTTCAGAAATCTCTTATGATAGCCTTTTCAAGGGGTACTAATTTGAAGGATCTGTTAGTATTATCTACTTCTCCTACTGACCGTATACAAATCCCTGGGAATAACATCAGGGGTCATTTCTCGTGTGATCTTGTTCTTATTGTTCCACTACTTTGCGGGGATGATTTGGCAGTATCCATTAACAACGCAATCTTTTGAACGTAAATGGTTGACTTCTTGTAAATCCACGCATCTGGTTTATATACTATAATGTCCCTGTGTATTGCTTTATATTGGCAGAACAACACGCCAGATGAGAGTGTGGTTGAGTGAGCATGCTTCGAGGGTACGTCAAGAGGTTATTTCAGCGCCCATTGTAGAACATTGCATGTCTGCCAATCACCATTTTGAGGAATTTACTTGGACAATCATTGATCATGTGCCTTCGGACCCTCGAGGGGGTGACTGTGTGGCTAAGTTACAGCTATGTGAACAACGTTGGTTCCATACATTGAAATCGGTCCACCCACTGGGGTTAAACAAGGAGATCGATTGGGTCAGCTTATTTTGAAGTCATCCCGAGAAGGGGGTTCCCTTGGTTTGGTGGGTTCTTCCTTCTCTATTGGTGTTCTGGTTGAGTGATCTTACAAGTCAGCCAATGGGAAGAAGACTCTTTTGGAGAGTGATGACGCTTTAAATAGCAGCGTCTGGCGGTAGTTAGCCATGGCTGGAACAACTAGCACATGACATAGGGAAGGAAACCCCGAAACGAGCACGTCGTGCTATGAAGCTGGTCTGGCTTTACTGAATGAGTGCAGAGAAGCTGCAATTTGGACAGTAATTTATTAAGCTAAGTGCCATATTACGTTTTTGAAAATTTTGGTTTTACCTGAACTAAAATGAAAAAAAGGAGTTTGTCATCTGGTTGGGGGCAGTTCAAATACTGTCTTCCCTCGCCCTACTCCGACAAAAAATTAGTTAGGATAGGTACTCTCCTTGAGTTTTAAAGGGGCGATGTGTGGATTTGGATGACTTGGGAGCAGCAGAGACTTAGACTTACTTTTATGTTTGGACTTTGAAGAAACCTGAGATCCATGAGAAAAGGTGGATGCCCTCGATAAGAGGAAGCCACTGGCACAAAGGACAAAATTGGGTTGATATTCAGGGCCCAAACATTTTAGACACAAGTCATATTTATCAGTGACTGATATGTTACTAGCACACTTGGTACATTTTTCCATGCCTCAAAAAGTTGTCTTCGGGATTGAAGATAAGGCTATGGAAGCCTAGAGCCCTAGGTTAGTGGTAAAAACTGAGTTGAAAATGAAGAGGAAAGAAACAGAAAAATGTGTAAAAGAAAAAAGAAAAAAATTATAGGGACCGGTGTTGGCTTCAACGGAACCGGCGTCGACGGGAAGGCAGAAGCGCGATGTTTCACAAAAAAAGAGACTTTTTTGGCGGTGACAGGATGAAACATCCTGCTAGCTCTACAGAAAACGAAGAACTGAGGAGAAAAGTTGGGAAGGCGGGAAAGCAGGCACACAGGCGCAGTGGAGTCCTTACAAAGGCTTTCCTATTGGACGCTGGGGAGCGTTCCCACGTGAGCTCTGTCGGTAACGTTCACCCATATGTGAAGACTGCATTCCTGCTTGTTCCTAGAGATATAAGGTATATTCCAAAGTGAAATTAATTGTAGCCTTCTGAGGTTATAAGTCTAGCTATGTTAATTTTTAATGCAGAGAATGCATGGCACTATGAAACAGTATACAATAAATATGCTGAAGGAGAAAAAAAACTTGATACAATTTCTTTTTTTTCTTTTTTTTTTTTTTAACTGTCTGTAGCATGGTTTCAAATCAGGTTGCCTAGCTTGGGAATCAAAATAGGCACCTATTTTATACTGACACATAGGCATGAATTTGTTTTTATAAAATTGCCTCACAAAACTCACAGAAATTGCAGCTAATATGCAGCCATATTAAATGCAGGAGCAGGATTAAATGCTTGCAGCTGAAGTATGCACGTAGGTGGGTATTTTATAATCTAGGGGCCTGATATCTGAAAGGCACTTACATGGCTAGTGCAGTTGAATATCCCCTCCTAACTTCCCTAAGCGCCCTGATGCTATCTGGTTAGCATCAGGGCATGTTGGGGGTGTTCTGGGGTGGAGACTGCCACTAACCGGATAGGGGCAATATTGCACTGCTACCCGGTTAGCGATCCGTGGCTAAAACTAGGCCAGCTTGTGGCTTGCCTAGTTTTAGCTGTCAAAGAAAGCCTTTGGGATTCCTGCCACGCATGCGTGGCCCTCTTCCCGCCCAAAGGTGCCATTTTTGCTCATTCAGGTCCAATAGCTAAAGCCATACTAAGCAGATGGCAAGGGAAGGATACGAATAGCAACTATTAAGGGGAGGTGGGAGGGTAGTGAGGACTGATTCCTGCTGTCCCTGGAGAACACTTGTTACAGGTGAGTAACTACGCTTTCTCCAGGAACAAGCAGGAAGTCAGTCCTCACTTATGGGACTCCCCAGCTACAGGCTACCGAAACCCACAAGCAAAACGCCTCGTGAGCTGTGAGCAGAAGCCGATGATCAGAAGGGAGCCCGAGTCCTCGGTTCCTCAGGGACCAAGTTCTCGGTAGCCACAGAAGAAGGGTCGGAGGGCAGGAGTTGCTTATACCCCGAACAGATTACGGAGGAAAGTTTGGCTGAAGGCGCTGTCCTGGCAGGACTCCTTCTTCAGGCAGTAATGTGAAGCAAAAGTATTTGCTGAAGTCCAGGTCTCAACCCGGCAAATGTCTGTCAGAGGCACTGAGCGCAGCGAATCTACCGACGCCGCCTTGGCACGGATGCCGTGCGCTGTAACTTGCCAATCCAGGGGGACCCCAGCCTTCGCCTGAGCGAAGGTGATGCAGTCTGCCACCCAGATGGAGAGAGTGCATTTGGTGATTGCAAGCCCCAGGCGGTTGGGATCGTAGGCAAATGAAGAGGAGGTCGGACTTGCAATGACCTTGGGTGTGCTGCAGGTAGAAGGTGAGAGCCCTCTTGCAGTCGAGTGTATGCAGAACCGCCTATGCCCGGTCGGCGTGAGGTCTCAGGAAGAAAGTCGGTAAGACTATTTCTTGTTTGAGATGGAAATCCGAGACAACTTTCGGTAGGAACTTGGGGTGAGTCCGGAGGACCACCCTGTTCCCGTATAACTTGGTGTAAGTTACATAAGGACCCGCAGTAATGAGGGCTTACAGCTCGCTGACTCGTCGAGCCGAGGTCAGTGCCACCAGGAAGACTACCTTCCAGGAGAGGTGCCAAAGGGAGCACATTGTCATCGGCTTGAAGGGCGGCTGCGTCAGCTGCATGAGCATGATGTTCAGGTCCCACTCTGCCAGTGGAGGCCAGGAGGGGGGGGGGGGGTTTGGAACGCAAAAGGCCCCGCATGAAGCGGGAGACCAAAGGCTGGTCCGAGAGGGGTTTACCTTCGAAGGGGAAATGGTTGGTTGAAATGGTGCTCAAGTGAACCTTGACCGAATTGGATTTCAGCCCCACCTGTGAAAGATGGAGGAGGTACTGGAGAACCCACTGGGTGGAGCAGAACAGAAAGATCTGGAGCTCGGAGCATCAGACCGAGAAGCGCCATCACTTGAAGGCGTAGGCCTGCCTTGTTGAGTCCTTCCTCGACACGCGCAGGACTTCCTCCATCTCCTCTGGGAGGTGTAGCGAAGCTAAAAAGACCCGTTCAGCCACCAGGCTGTTAGGGATAGCGAGTACAGGTTCGAGTGAAGCACCCGTCCTTCCTCCTGTGCCGGCAAACCCGGGGCTCTGCCCAGAGGGACTGGAGGCTCCGAGGAGAGTCAGAGAAGCAGCAAGAACCAAGGCTGATGAGGTCACAAGGATCACCGAGGCTCAGTCCCACTGAATTTTGTGGAGGGTCCTTGCAATGAGAGAAGTGGGTGGAGGACGCATACAGAAGCCCGGAGGTCCAGCTCAGAAGGAACGCATCCGGGCCTGCCCTGCTCGGGTGCGGTATTGGCCCGCAAAAACAGGGGAGCTGTGCATTTGCCAGACTGGCGAACAGGTCTATGGACGGAGTCCACCAGTGGCAAAATAGGTGGAGGGCCACCTCTGGACTCAGGCACCACTCATGCGGGCGGAGAAGCCTGCTGAGCCTGTTCGTGAGGACATTGTCTTGGCCTGGGAGGTAAACAGCTCTTAGCATCATGTCCCGGTGTACGGCGAAGGAGCAGAGGAGGACTGCCTCCCCACAGAGGAGACGGGAGCCTGTACCCACTTCCTTGTTTATGTAGAATATCGCGACTTTGTTGTCGGTCTGCACAAGCATCGACTTGCCTTGCAAGTGGTGCTCAAAGATCTTCAGGGCCAACCGGACTGCTCGAAGCTTGAGAAGGTTGATCTGCTGCCAAGATTCCTCGGGTGACCACCGTCCCTGGGTACGGAGGTTGTCACAGTGGGCTCCCCAGCCCGACAGCGAGGCATCCGTCGTGAAGGTGAGCTCGTGTTGTGGTATCTGGAAGGCATGCCCCAAAGAAGGCTTCGGGGATTCTGCCAGCACTCCAGAGAACTGGATAGGCTGCGTGAGACCAAGATGGAGATCATAAGAACATAAGATATGCCATACTGGGTCAGACCAAGGTCCATCAAGCCCAGTATCCTGTTTCCAACAGTGGCCAATCTAGGTCATACGTACCTAGCAGTATCCCCAAAATACACAGGTTCCACAATGCTTGTATTGGGTCAAGCATTGATATCCTGGGTCCCTTTTTAATAATGGCTTATGGACCTTTCCTCCAGGAACTTGTCCAAACCTTTTTTAAACCCAGCTACACTAACAGCTCTTACTACATCCTCCGGTAACAAATTCCAGAGTTTGATTACACATTGAGTGAAAAAATATTTTCTCTGATTTGTCTTAAATAGTTTACCCTGTAGCTTCATTACATATCCCCTAGTCTTTCTATATTCTGATAGCGTAAACAATCGATCTACGTTTACCCGTTCCACTCCATTCATTAATTTATAGACCTCTATCATATCTCCCCTCAGCCGTCTCTTTTCCAGGTTAAAGAGCCCTAACCTTTGTAGCCTCTCTTCATAGGAGTAGCCTTCCATCCCCTTTACCATTTTGGTGGCTCTTCTCTGTACCTTTTCTATTAACGCTATATCCTTTTTAAGATACGGCGACCAGAATTGCACACAATATTCAAGGTGCGGTCGTACCATGGAACGATACAGAGGCATTATAATATCCTTTGTTTTATTTTCCATTCCTTTCCTTATGATACCTAGCATTCTATTTGCTTTCTTGGCCGCCACTGCACACTGGGCGGAGGGTTTTAACATGTTATCCACGATGACTTTGCACTTGTCCACATTAAATTTCATCTGCCATTTGGATGCCCAATCTTCCAATTTATCCAGATCCTCCTACAGTTTTCTACAGTCATCTTGGATTTTAACAACTTTAAACAGTTTTTTGTCATCTGCAAATTTGATAACCTCACTAGTTATTCCCTTTTCCAGGTCATTTACGAATATGTCAAAAAGTAGCGGACCCAGTACAGATCCCTGGGGTACTCCACTATTCATCTTTTTCCATTGGGAAAACTGGCCATTTAGCCCTACCCTCTGCTTTCTATCTTTTAACCAGTTCCCGATCCACAATAGTACATTGCCTCCTATCCCATGGCTTTTTAGTTTTGCCAAAAGTCTCTGATGAGGGACCTTATCAAAGACTTTCTGAAAGTCCAGATACACTATATCAACCGACTCACCTTTGTCTACCATTCACACCTTCAAAAAACCATATCAGATTAGTAAGACAAGATCTTCCTTGTCTAAAGCCGTGTTGGCTGTCTCCCATTAGGCCATGACTATCTACATGCTGTGTAATTTTGTTCTTTATGATGGTTTCTACCATCTTCCCTGGTACTGACGTCAGGCTCACCGGTCTGTAATTTCCCGGATCACCCCTGGAACCCTTTTTAAAAATTGGCATTACATTGGCGACCCTCCAATCTTCAGGTATTACAGATGATTTTAATGAAAATTCACAGATTACTAATAGCAGATCCCGGAGCCAGCTCAAGGCTTGGACCATTGCGCTCTGAGGCACCATTGAGCCACTCGCATATGCATGCGAATGTGGGGAACGATGTGTATGGACTGGCTTTGGACCTCGGCAGCCAGACCGCGGAGGCGGTCCACGCATGCTCAGGGAAGGAAGACTGCCGCCCATTTCGTGTTGAGCAGCGCGCCGATGAACTCCATTGCCTGCACCGGTTCGAGATGGGACTTGGAGTAGTTGATTAGGAAACCCAGACGCTCGAGGAGGAGGACTGTGCGCGACGCCGAAAGGAGAGCCTCCTCTGCCGATGCGCCCGTGATGAGCCAGTCATCTAGTTAAGGGTAGACGGATATGCCCTGAAGCTGGAGGTGGGCTGCGGCCGCTGACGGGCATTTTGTGAAGACTCACGGGGCAGACGTGAGCCCAAAGAGGAGCACTCTGTACTGAAAGTGATCCCCCTGCACCGTGAAACGCAGGCACTTCCTGTGTTTGGGGTGGACAGGATGTGGGCGTAAGCGTCTCTGAGGTCCAAGGAGCATAGCCAATCGCCCTGCTGGAGGAAGGGCAGCAGGACGCCAAGCGATAACATTCGGAACTTCTCCCACACTAGAAAGTTGTTTAGGTTCCTGAGATTAAGGATGGAGAGCAGGTCCTCTGTCCTCTTCGGAACGAGGAACTAATGTAAGTAAAACCCCTGACCTTGAAGGCGCGACGGGACCCTTTTGACTGCCTGTTGACCGAGGAGGTTGATCAACTCTTGCTGTAGGCAAGTCTGGTGCGAGGGGAGCCGAGAAGGCTCCGCTGGGGAGAAGGGAGAAGGGAGGAGGGAGTCTGTCCAGATGAAGATGATAACCATCCCGGACTACCTGGAGGACCCAGGTGTCCGATGTGATGGCCTCTCACTCAGGGGCGAAGAGGGCCAGACATTCCCCTACCAGCGGGGGTGCCGCTGTGGGGCGTGAGGCTATGTCTTTGGCGTCAAAACCCAGGGGCTGGCTGGGGTAGTGCCAGTGGTTGGGTCTTGGGCCCCTTAGGTTTCCGGTGACCCTGGGTTACCCTTTTGCCCTACTGGGTGCCGGCGCAGGGGCAGGCGGATAGGGTGGGTATCCCAGGTAAGGGAGCCCCTTCCTCAGAAAGAAGGGCTTCTTATTGTGCTGTTTCTTCTGGGGAAGGGAAGAGGTTTTGTGAGAGAGACGGGTACAGGTCACGAACTCTGTCTCGATCTCGGCCGCCTTATCCTCCTTGGGCTTGCCGAACAGCTGTTCACCGAGACAGGGGACATCCAAGAGCTTCTCCTGGATCCACTGTTCCAGGTCTGGGGACTGGAGTCACACTTGACACAGGGCTCCGATGCCGGCCGCTGCCACATGGGCAGAAGATTCGAACCCATCATATGCGGTGCGGGAAAGGTATTTTGAGCAGTTCACGACCGATCTTAGGAGTATCTGAAATCTGAGAAGGTGTTCCCCTCCAAGGCCCGTGGAGAAACCGCCAAGTTCTTTAGTAAGGTCGTGAAGAAACATACCCAATATATAGCTGGTATGCCTGGATGTGGCATGCTAGCATGGATCCCTGGTAGGCCTTGCGCCTGAGGGCATCGAGGGAATGGGATTCTCTACCAGGCGGGACCAAGAGTGCGACTTCGGACTCTTCTGCTTCCGCATCGTGGATTCTACTACCAAGGAGGTATGGGGAAGTTGGGTCTTTCGAAACCCAGTGCTGCGCTTTACTCTATACACGGCATCGAGTCTTTTTCTAACAATAGGGACCATGGTGGGTGCTTCCCACATGCGGAGGAGCAGCTGGGTCAAGATGGATTGCATGGGGACCATGAGAAATTCCCTAGGGAGAGACTCGTATTGCAAAATGTTGAGTTCCTCTGCCCTTGGCTCTTTTTCAGTCTGCGTGGGCAAATTGAGGGCCCAAGCCATATCCTGCACAAATACCAAGAAGGAGGTATCTTCAGGAGGTGAGCGCCTTTGCGAAGCGGGCAGGGACGGGTCAGAAGGTCGGTCCCTATGAGCATGGGTTTTAGGGGACGTGTCCCCGTCCAATTCCCAGCCTGAGAAGTCCGAGAAGGACTCGGAGTCGGACTGATCCCCATGTCCAGTGGCCAAGGCCCACTTGGAGCCTGAAGCACTGACTCTGAAAGACCTCGCCCCCGAGGAACGGGACGGTGAGCGAGACCGGTGCTGAGGACCCTCAGGAGGCCCATGGCTCTCAGGTGTTTCCAAGGCAGTTTTCGGGACCACAGTCGAGGGTCCCTCGGTCTCGAGGCGCAAGCCAGCCAACTCAGGGGTGGATCCCTGCGATGCTGATGCCAGGGTTACTGGGTCTGGCGTGGAGGAGGAGAGGGGGGGGTCCTCACCAGGATGACCCTCAGGAGACCGGGTGCCATCGCCGGAGGCCTCCATATCTGTACGAGGTACCTTTGAAGGCCACTCCTTGTCCGACTCTTGGGAATGCCGGGGAGGGCTAAGGGAATGAGCACGAGACCGCTCACACTTATCTGGTGCCCCTAACAGTGACTTTGAGGTCTTCTTCTTCTTTCGCCATTCCACCTTGGGTGAACCCTGGTTAGAGTGACGCCTGGGACGCGGAGACACTGCGGGGTACTCCGAAAGTGGTGGATCGGTAGAACGGGCTGCCACTGGGGACCCCGGGACTGCTTTACGGAAAATGTCGTCCGACTTCTGCTTACGGCTTAGCAGGGCCTTGGCAGACATTTTCTTACAGAGCGAGCAGAGCTCCGGGTTGTGGTCAGCCCCAAGACACCAAAGACAACAGTCATGGATGTCCCGTGAGCGACATTTTTGGAGCATCTGTCACACTTTTTGAAGTCGGTAACCATGGGGGCAAAAAGGGCCCCTGTGAGGTCAAATACCCTCGAGGCCAGCGGTTGGAAAAAAGGCATGAAAAGGGCCCAAAGAAAGAAAAAAGGGAATCCCTGACCCACAGCCGAAGCGGGGACGTCGGGGAGGACAGAAGAGGACCGGTGTAACCGGAAAAAAGGCCAAAGGGCCAGAAAAGAAAAAACATTTTTTTCCGAGGGACGAGGACGTGCATCCGAAGGGATCAGCGGAAAAAGGGAGACTGAGCAAGATGGCACCCTTGGATGGGAAGAGGACCACGCATGCGTGGCAGCAATCCCAAAGGCTTTCTTTGAAAGCTGGAGAATTGCTCCATGCGGGCTCTGTTGGTGCCGACGTCACCCATAAGTGAGGACTGACTTCCTGCTTGTTTCTGGAGAAGAGGTCTTTACCCACGTATTCAGGTGTGAAAAATCCTTTATAAAATTACCCCAGACTTTTATGAATGGTTGAAGATGGTTCAATTTGAATTTTTAAAATGAAATTAATTTAGTCTTCAATAGAATTGACCTGCAGGCCATTTAAAAACTACAAACTGAGTATTGAGCTATCTTTGATAAACTTGCAGTACCAAATGAAATTGGTTTAAAATGACTCATAGCACAGATAAATAGAAATTACACTTACCTGGTAATTGTCGTTCCTTGAGTGACGACAGTTTAGTCCTTCACCTCTGGGTTGTGCACCTCTTCCTGCAGCTTGGAGACTGGGCATGTCAAAGTCGTGACATCACTGGATATAGCCTGCTGGTATCTCCCATCAGCCTCCAGTGTACTATTGACAAAGAAAACTCAAAGGAACAACAAATAAGTAACTATACCATAACTTTAAATAACTCTCCATTCCTCAACCTGAAGAACCTTTTTAACCATATCCGTCTTATATATATATATATATATTTTTTTTTTTTTTAACTTGTGACGTAGAAGCCTCTCAAGAAGCTATGGAAACAGGTAGTGATCCGGTGGAGAGAACCGGTACTGCAGGAGAATGCAGGATTTTCTCTTCAGAGAGAAAAAAACACATGGCTAATCAGGAAACACAGCTCACCTCAGGGGAGGAGAGAAGCAAAGTCCCTGATTGGGCACGCCCAAGCAGGAGGCGGGCAGTGCAAGGCACGGGGAGCTTGTTAAGCACTCAGAAACAGAGAGAGTTAGAAGGAGGACGAGAACAACAAGGAGAAGAAGAGTAAGAGGACCAGGTTCAAGTCCAAGACTTGGAGAGAGACCCACTAAGCAGCTGTGATTCACTAAGGAAGGATTTTGACTCAGGAAGCAGGTACCTGGGAGACTCAGGGGCAGAAAGAATCTTCTATGACCAGAAGGATTCCAGAACACTGAGAGACCCAAGGTTACAGCCCAGGCTTCTGGAGGACCAAGCAGAGCCGTGGAACAGAAGGCAGAGGGGCAAAGAATTCTCATGGAGGAAGCCTCAGCACAAGGTACACGGTGGGGTTGATACAGCTAGCAAGTTTAACAGTGTGAAGCCAGACAGAGTGAAAGCTCATTTTAAAAGCCAGGACAAAGTCAGTCAATATGGTGGCAGTTGGGTTCAGCATGAAAATTGTCTAAGCAGTCCCAGCTATTCTCACAAGCCAGCTGAAACGTTTAGCAGAGAAGCTAATAGGAAGAAAACAGCTGAGTCATATGGCAGAGACGTGAGCCAGGAGAAGCCCGACGGTTCTACTTTTGAAGCACTCTTTAGACACTCTCCAAGCACAGCTGAAGTTTTAACCCCCGCACTTACGTTCAGAGACAAGTGGGGGAGGGATACTTCCAGCACGCTGAATTGTTGTCCTAGTAGATACAGCATTACTAATTATCCTGAGATAAGGAACTCAAACAAATATTTACCTGAAGAAGCAGTTTATCAGCTTAGCCCAGGAAAGACGCAGGCTGAATTACTTCTTAAAGACTTCAGAGAATTTCTTGAGAGCAGAGCAATTCCTAGCTATAAGTCAGCACAGCCTGAAAACAGCTGTGAAGTGGAAATGCTACTAGTTTGTTCTCTGCCATCCACAGAGCAAGACCAGCCCATGGATTGCTCAACCTGTCTCATTGAGAAAGTTATTTAAGGCAAAGCTTTAATGGTTATATGAAGAAATATAACAGAAGTGACCTGAATGTTTGCATTGTTGGAAAGCTTATGAAAAGTGAATAAGTTAAAGCATAATTTGTTTGCATCTCAGGAGCACTGTTGTTTTGCCAGAATTTGTTTAGTAAAGCAAAGGTCACATGCCTACTGAATGTGAACCCCAAAAGATAATGGACATTTAGCCCAGCACTGAAAAGCCTTGTTTTTCCTCATTCTTGTTTTGGCAATTTTATCTTCTTTTGCGTCTGTTGCATTTCAACTGCGGAGCGGGAGAAATAAACCTCATCAAAGAAATTTTCTTTGCCTGCCTTACTGCTTGAGCACATACACAACTACAACCTCAACCCTGAAGGGCATCCAAGGCCACCTCCTCCTGAAACCCCAAGGTCTAGGGAGTGGGTGCGTGGCAAATTTTATATTCATGTCCCCCCTATGCAAACACGTTTCCTATACCATCCCCTCGTTTAAATAAGAGAGAGGGAAGAAACAACAGAGAGGGATACTCTCTGCGATCTAGAAACTGAAAGGATCTGTCTATTCCTTGAGATTGATGCTCCACTCCGCCTGAAAATAAAGTCTGAAGAAATCACACCCCTGGGCGGGAATGAGGACTAAACTATCGTCACTCAAGGAACGACAATTACCAGGTAAGTGTAATTTCTATTTCCTTATCGTTCCTCCAGTTTAGTCCTCCACCTCTGGGATGTAACAGAGCAGTAATCATTGGGAGGGACCTATCCAGCCAACTCACCACACTGTCGACCCGGAACAGGCATCCTTTACTGCCAAAACATTTAGGCAGTAGAGGTTACTGAGGAAATGAAGAGACGACCTGGAAGCTGCTCTACCAATCCCCCCTGGTGTAATGACACAGTGATTCACCCATGAAGCTGCTTGCGCCCTGGTAGCAAGAGTCAGAAAGCCCCCGGAATCATACAACCTCGCCACCAGAAAGCTGAGGCAACCACCGCCTTAACCCAGTGCGAAATGCCCGTCTTCGCTGCTGTTTCCCCTTCGCGGGGACCTCCAACCAACACACAAAAACAAAGAAACGAACGCCGCACCCTGCATTTTATGTTTCCTATCGGCGCAAGCTACGAATAAAAACCTCCCCTTCCAGAAAAACCGAGAACTGGAAGAGAAACCAATAGGCTCAGGAGAAAAATCAGATACCACCTTTTGGAAGGATGACGGGACTGCTCGCAAACACCACCCTTTCTTGTCACCACCAGGTGGGCAGGCTGCCGCCTAGGGTTGCAGATCTGTGTCTGATGGTGATTAAGTAGTTGTGAACACGAATGGTTTAAGGTAAAAGGATTTATTTCCCCTCCCGGGGTCGGATTCTTCAGGTAATATAACACAATACTCAAAACAAATAAGCCATACTTTCTGGCAAAACACAAAGGAAATTATAACAGGTTTTTCTTGCTCCTTAAAAGTAAAGAGTAAACGTTAAACAGGCAAAACTCAGCACATATCTTCCATATGTGCAAAACAGCACTCTTCACTGATAGTGTTTTCCCTCCACACTATACAGCCTTTTGACTAGCGAAAAGACGTCACTTTATCAGAGAAAATCAATGTGCAGTCCATTGGGTCACTATCAAATGAACATTCACTGACTGTATCAATGACCATAGGCTCCTGCATACATTCAGAATTGTCTGAGTTCTCCTTGCCACAATACTTCTGCAAGTTCCCCTGTAACGTGCCGTCACAGAGTCTCTCTGCACAACTCCCTCTAGGGCTGGAATAACAGCTACCGTATTCCTCGGTGTTTGGGAGAGAGGGAAGCCACCATTCAGGGTTCTTAGAGTTTAATTCCTTCTGGCAGGTTCTACCCTTGGAACATTTATAAGCTCTGGCTTCAGGCTTTGCAAAAGAATATTCTTCTCCTCTATTAACACGAGGTTTAAGCCTGCGGGGTTTTCTCTGAGGCTTAGGAACTGCTACTATATCTTCCTCAGACATGCACACATCTTCAGGGAAATACCTTTCTCTCTCTGGGGTTGTTAACTGCTCTCTCTTCAGCTCGGTGCTCAAATCCCTTGGCTGGGTGTTACTGCCCTGCCCCCACCTAGGATTTATCACACAAGGCTTCTCAGCGTTAACCCTATAGGTATTTCTTTTATCAGCAAACTTTAACTTTCTACCAGAGACATTCTCCAGGCTACAGCTCTCAAATACATACTGTTTGTTTTTAGGCTTCCAATCACTCCAGTTGGAACGTTGCCTCTGAGCTCCAAACAGCTTGCAATCAGCAGAACACTTGCAACTGTTCTCTGACCTCACTGGCTGCTTTCTCCTGCAGTGCTCTGGGTAGTTTCTGTGGTGAACCCTTCCTGGTTCTGACTCTGACTCATGTCCTGGGTCAGAGTCTGAAACTCCTCCTTCTTCCTCTAGGTCAGCTGGTTCAGCTAGTTCACCTAGTTCTCGTTCTCCTCGGTCTACCCGGTCTAACTCTGTATTTCCTGCATAGCTCTTATAGTGTCTATAAGCTCTTCCCCTTTCCAGGTGCACGCTATTAGGAATTGGGGAATGTTTCTCAGCTGGGCTTATTTGCAAACCCCGTGGCTGGGTTTGTTTATGTCGCCCCTGACAACTGCTGCTCACATGGCCTGCCTGCCTGTCAGCTTCAAGACTAGAACTCAGTGAATCCTGTGTTTTTAAGGTAGGAAATGGAACTTCTTCATCACATATCCCCCCCCTTAAAACCTTACGGGCTGCTGACGCCCTCGTCTGACAGCACGTAAGCCTTGATAAAGCATCTGCGTTACTGTGTAACTTGCCCGCCCTGTGTTGTACCTCGAAGTCAAAGGCCTGTAAGGCTAAGTGCCACCTAGTCAACCGAGCGTTATCATTTCTCATATGGCCGAGCCATTTCAACGGCGCATGGTCCGTAACTAGTATAAATTTGCGCCCTGACAGGTAAAATCGCAATGCCTCTACAGCCCACTTAATCGCGAAGCATTCGCGTTCCACGGTAGAGTATTTTCTTTCAGCATCGGATAGCTTCCGGCTGAGATAAATAACGGGATGCTCTATCCCTTCGAATGTCTGTGACATGTGTGATACAGTGGAGCCAATGGAGGTTAGTGAAAATACAGAACTCACCTCAAAATGGGCTAGGCAGAGAGATCCAGCATGGCTAAAAAGGGCTGAGTACCCGGTGCCATCAGCACAGGTAGGAAAGAAAGGGTTAGAACGGAACTTTCCTGTCTGCAACAGTGACGCAGTTAGAATCCAGGATTCTAATTACCAGCACCTGCCCCCAGGAGCAGACGTTACGTGCAGAGAGGGGAGGTACAAAGGGACCTGGTTAGAACCAGGAAGTCAGAACAGACCTGAGAACAGCCCTGAGAACAGCGCTGAGAACAAAGGCTGAGAGCAACTACGAGAGAAAGTCTGGGAGACAGAACAAATACCTGAGAGCAAGTAAGCAGGACTCTGCAGGGGAAGGTGACACTCCGATGCAGCTAGAGTTTCAGCAGCAATCAGGCAAGTCACGGAAGCAGAGAGGGTTCCAAAGCTCCAGGAGAAGTTTTAATCCCAGGGAAAGCATTGAAGGTCTGGGAGGTCCAAAAGCTCTCAGAGAAAGCTCCAGGCAATTACCAAGGAGCGTTAGAGAAGCGTACCACTGGCAAGACAGCCCCCAGGAGGATTTCCTGGAAGGCAGGAAGTGGAACACTAGCCCCGAGAGTTTTTACAAACCTCGGAGGAACTTGCTACACGAGGCTAGAACTTTGCCACGAGAGAAAAACCCCACAGCTGATGCCTGCAACCTAGATAAGGTAAAGAAGATAAAACCTTACATTGGGGAAGGAAGTGAAACTGGGTGTTTTTATAGTCCTTATTGGCAGCAAGGTTTTAACCTGGGAAAGGGTTCCAACTTCCAAGTGAGAGAGCCAAGAGAGACTGGCTATAAGGGAACTGATTACAGAAGAGGTTTTTACAATCCCGAGTTAGAGCAGTGCCTGGGAGAGGGGAAAGTTTACCCTCCCCCGACCAGTGAAGCTACCACTTGTTATACGAGTGAGCCTGGCTGCGTCAGCTACCAGCCAAGTATAAACCAAGATACAAGCAGTAATAATTACATTGACCAGGAGCCAATGGATTGTACAATTTGTCTGAATGATGAAATAACCTCTTTGCGTTAGACCTCTCTGTGCAAGGAACAAGAGAGAAGAAATATGCTCAAGCTGTGTTTTGTTTAAGTTCTGCATTATTGTATTCCAAGCATTGATATTCGCCGGGGAACGGGAATAAACCCCACTTTACTTTATCACCTTGACTGTCTGACTCTCTGTCTTAAAAAGAAGTAGCAACAAGGTGACTCAAAACACCCTAGGCGACTGCCTAGGGCACTCACTGAGTCTCTCCCTACGAGGCTTGGTGACACATGACAGCGCCTAGACCTGTCTCGGAGGCGTCGGTCTGCACGATGAAAGGCAGCCGAAAATCGACCCCTCTTAGGACTGGAGCTTTACAAAGTTTCTCTTTAAGAGAAACAAAAGCCTCCTCAGCCTCCGGAGTCCACTGTACCATGTTCGGCGCATTCTTTTTGAGCATATCCGTGAATATCATGCTTCTTTCCGCGAACCTAGGGATAAACGTCCTATAATATCCCACAAGGCCCAAAAAGCTACGGATGTGCTTTTTATCCAGGGGCCGGGGAAAATTCCGGACACTGTCTATTTTGCTTGTGAGGGGCTTTACCAGCCCGTTTCCCACTATATGTCCTAGATATTTTGCCTCCCTAGTAGCAAATAGGCATTTTGCAGGATTTAAGGTTAGGCCAGCCTTTCGTATGGCCTGCAATACAGCTTCGACCCTAAATAAGTGCTCAGCCCATGTGTTGCTGTAAATGACTACATGATGAAATTAGTTCTTACCTGCTAATTGTCTTTCCTTGAGCCTTCTCCGGGCCAGTCCAGGGAAAGGTAGGGTTGTCAATCCCCCATAGTGAATGAGGACTGAAGACTTCAAGCTTTTCCTTGTGATGTGAAGCCACTCCCCCTGAGGTTAATCAAGCAGTCTCCTTCTGACAAAGCGACTAAAGAGAAAGAAACTAAACACAGCAGATTAACCCTGCACATACTGCTAACATTCTATAGTCCGTGAAAAACATTTACTACAAACTTTTTTTTTTTTTAAATATTTACATATGCAAGCTATAATAGCTGCCAGCGGTGTAGACTGAATACTAGAGGCCCCTAAGCATCCTCCTCTAGAAGATATAGACGATGTAATTCTGTAGAGGCCTGAGAAAGCGAACACCGATCCTACAATGCACGTAGTAGATAGAGAACAGGGTGGGACCCTGGACTGGCCCGGAGAAGGCTCAAGGAAAGACAATTAGCAGGTAAGAACTAATTTCATCTTCCTTATCGCTTCTCCGGGCCAGTCCAGGGAAAGGTAGGGCAGTACCAAAGCAGTACCTAAGAATGGGAGGGACCCGCCAAACCGGCGATAAGAGCTGATGCTCCCACTCTGGCATCGTCCCTAGCCTGGACATCTAATCTGTAATGCCTAGCGAAAGAATGCAGTGTAGACCAAGTCGCCGCTCTGCAGATATCCACTGGGGGAACAAAAGCAAATTCTGCCCAGGATGTTGCGAGAGCACGAGTGGAATGAGCTTTGAGACCCTCAGGTGGGGAAATCCCCCTAGCTTGATAAGCTGCTGTAATAGCAGAGCGAACCCAACGAGCGATAGAAGATTTTGACGCAGCTTGTCCCTTCCGTGGCCCAGTCCACTGGACAAAAAGTCTGTCCGTCTTTCGAAACGTTCGTGAGAGCTTAATATACTTCTTTAAGACTCGCCCAAGATCCAAATGTTTAAGCGCTCGATCAATTGGCGAGCCATCGCTCTCAGAAAATACGGGCAATGTAATTGATTGGTTAATATGAAAAACCTAGAGGACTTTAGGCAAAAAAGAGGGAACTGTTCGTAAGACCACTCGCTCCGGCAGAAATTGCAGATAAGGCTCTTGGCAAGATAAGGCCTGCAAATCTGAAATTCGTCGAGCGGAACACAAAGCCACCAAAAAGGCCGTTTTCCAAGAACACTCCCGAATTTGCGTAGCGCAGAGGAACTTTAAATGCGACCTAGACAAACCGTCCAAGACAATATTCAAATCCCAAGGAGGTACGATAGGTCGTCGAGGAGGACGTATAATTTGCGCTGCTCGTAGAAAGCGGCGAACATCCGGATGAGCGGAAAGACGGCGATGTTGCACCAAGCCCCTAAAACAAGATAGTGCCGCGACATGCACCTTAAGGGTACTGAGAGCCAACCCCTTATCTAAACCCTGTTGCAGAAAGAGGAGAAGATGAGGCACGGTAGAAGCCAGAGGTGATACCTCTTGTCGCTTGCACCAAGCTTCAAAAAGACGCCAGACGCGAACATATCCCAAGGAAGTTCCTGGACGTTTAGATTGGAGAAGGGTAGTTACAACAGAACTTGCATAACCCCTGCTTTCTAAGCGAGACCTTTCAAGAGCCAAGCCATAAGCAAGAAGCGATCCACTCGCGGCATGAGAATGGGACCCTGATGCAACTGGTTGATACGAACTGGAAGGAGCCACGGCGGAGTCGAATGAGATCGGCATACCAGGGTCGACGAGGCCAATCGGGAGCAATGAGAATCACCTTCCCCCGGTGATTCGCTATGCGCTGAATAACCCGACTCAACATTGGCCAAGGCGGGAACACATAGAGGAGCGCATCGCAAGGCCAGGGTTGAACTAGGGCATCGAGACCTTCCGACATGCGTTCCCTGCGCCTGCTGAAAAAACGGCTGGCCTTGGCATTGCTGTAGGAGGCCATGAGATCCATCACTGGCTGTCCCCAACGCAACGTTAGCTGATGAAAGATCGCCGCATTTAATTCCCATTCCCCTGGATCGAGAAGATGACGGCTGAGAAAGTCCGCCTGTAGATTTTCTTTGCCCGCGACATGTGCTGCGGAAATGGCCAGGAGATTGCTCTCTGCCCAATCCATCAATTGTTGGCATTCGGACAGTAGAGAAGGAATCTTCGTCCCCCCCTGATGATTGATATAGGCGACGGTCACTGCATTGTCGGAAAAAATCTTGACCGCTGTCCCCTGGAGCAGCGCTGCGAAGTGAAGCAGAGCTAAGCGAGCCGCTCGGAGCTCCAGACGGTTGATCGACCATGAACTCTCTATTGTGGACCAAGTTCCCTGTGCAATGCTTGACTGACAATGAGCACCCCACCCTGAGAGGCTTGCATCCGTGGTCAGTAACACCCACGAGGGGTCTTGCAAGGGCATTCCCGCTGTGAGGTGCTCCCGAACTAACCACCAGTCCAGAATGTGACGGACGCTCTCGGGATAGGGGAGACGCTGAGAGAGCGGATGAAGCTGCGGAGACCATCGTGTAAGCAACGCCTGCTGCAAGGGGCGCATGTGAGCCTTGGCCCACGGAACAAGATCCAGTGCCGCCGCCATGGAACCCAACAGTTGCAAATACGTCCAAGCCGACGGCGCCGTTAAGTTGAGAAACGCTCGGATCTGTTGTAGCAGCTTTTCCACACGAACCTCGGGCAAAAATACCTTTCCTTGTGCGGTGTCGAAATATGCTCCGAGATAAGTCAGCTGCTGCTGCGGTTGCAGGTGACTTTTGACTTGGTTGATCACCCAGCCGAGTTGCTCGAGAAGTTGCACCACTCGAGCCGTCGCTTGAACCGAGGCAGATCGCGACTCGGCTCTGATCAACCAATCGTCGAGATAAGGGTGTACCCTGATCCCTTCCTTCCGAAGCGCTGCTGCCACAACCACCATAAGCTTTGTGAAAGTACGCGGAGCCGTAGCCAGACCGAATGGCAACGCTCGAAACTGGTAATGACCCATGGGGAGAGCGAAGCGCAAAAAACGCTGATGCGAACTCCTTATGGGAATGTGCAGATACGCTTCCGTAAGATCGATGGATGAGAGAAACTCCCCCGGCTGAACTGCGAAAATGAGGCACCCGTAAGGAACGGTTGACCCCTTTGAGATCTAGAACGGGCCGAAAAGAATCTTCTTTCTTGGGAACCACAAAATAGATCGAGTATCGACCGCAACCGTATTGGTCCCGAGGTACGGGAACGATAGCTTTGAGCTGCAACAGGCGAGTCAGGGTGTCCACAATGGCCTGCTTTTTCCGACCGGGACCACAGGGAGACATTACAAAGGCGGGCAACAACGGGCATGCGAAATCGAGCGCGTAACCTTCCCGGATGACCTCCAACACCCACTTGTCTGAGGTAATGGTGGTCCAGACCGCTAGAAAGTCCTGTAGGCGTCCTCCCACCGGAATTAGCGGCTGGACCAACTGACCTTCATTGCGGCTTCTTATTGGAGGGCTGGGATGCCCCAAAGTAGGACCTGCCAAATCCTCTGGCTCCCCGAAAGGAAGTCCCCCGAAAGGAGGAACGGCCCCTGGAATAGGGCGCAAAGCGCGCCCCCCGAAACCTATGGGATTCCCTTCCGAACCCCCTGCCGGAAGGAAGCATTCGGGAAGGTTTGGGTTTGTCCTCAGGCAAACGACCGCCCTTAGCGTCGCTCAAATCCTTAACAATCTTCTCCAAAGCCTCCCCAAAAAGCAATTTACCCTGATAGGGCAATTTGCTAAGTCTCAATTTGGAAGAAACATCCGCCGACCAGTTGCGTAACCAAAGAAAACGCCTGGCAGCTACCAGAGAGGCCATGGTCTTAGCCGCAATTCGCAGCAAATCATAAAAAGCATCTGCCATATAAGCAGCGGCTGATTCCAGTTTAGGTGCATCGGGAACTGCAGCAGGAGCATCAGGAGAAGTATTGCCTTGCAACCAACGAATGGAGGCGCGAGAGACATAAGCCCCACAAACGGCCGATTGCAGAGCCAAGGCACTAGACTCAAAAGCCTGTTTGAGTAGAATCTCCAATTTTCTATCTTGAAGATCCTTTAGAGCTGCAGCCCCTTCCACAGGAATAGTAGTCTTTTTAGTCACTGCGGATATAATTGCATCCACTTTTGGCATGCGAAATAAGTCCTTTACGTCCTGAGGAAGTGGGTACAGGCGAGCCAACGCTCGGCTTCCACGTAAGGAAGACTCCGGACACTCCCATTCCGAGTCAATTATCTGTTTGATCACTCTGTGTAAGGGAAAACACTTCTGTTCAGTTTTAACACCCTGCAGCAAGGGATCCTCTAAGGGTTCCTGAGAAGACGCGGGAAGGGAGAGATGGAGCGCTGCCAAAGACTGGGATATGAGAGCTGTGAGTTCTTCCTTACGGAAAACCCTGAAAACATTAGGATCCTCTCCTGGAGCTATCTCCCCTTCTTCCAACTCTTCTGTGTCCCACTCCCCAGGATGTCCTGTAAAAGACTCTGAATCCCCCTGCTCCTGCAACAGCGGGGCCTGAGACAACAAGGGATCTAAGGAATTCTGAACCATATCTTGAATATGAGAGGATCCCTCTCCGGGATCATCAGGCAGTGGTAGGGAAAGTGGCACTGACACAGGTTCAGAAAGAGAAGAAAGCCGCGGAGGCTCAGCAGATCGCATAAGAAATGCTTTGTGCATAGCCAGAATAAAAGCTGGCGAAAAAAATGAGTCCATGTCCTCCTGAGGCAAAGTTGGAGCTGGGGAGGGTAAATCAGGTAAAACCGCCGCTCTAGAGGACTTCGCTTTCCGTTTATGAGGCTTTTGAGGCTCTGCCAGAGCACTGCCTGACGCCGGTAAAATGGCGGACTTTCCCGCCTTTTCGGCGTGAGGAGAAGGCTCCGGTGAACTAATCAAAGGCTTTTCAGCCATTGTTCAAAAACAACTCCGGGATCGCCAAAAGAAACCAGTAAGCTTGATTAAAAGAAAAAAAGGTTGGTAAACACGAAAGCAAACTGCCCCGGAGTCCGCGGGCGCGATCGCCGAAAATCAACACGGAAGAGAAAATAGACTAAAACCTCACCGCAGAAGTAAAACTGTGCCCGGCTGAATGGAGCACAGTTTAGCGGGACCACCGGCAAACTCACCGCGGGTAAGACAGAGGAGAAATCTGGGGCCCCCAGTATCACTCTGCACCGGGAGACGGAACAGTGATAGAGGCAGGCTCTACCTCACACTGTAATAACTAAGTCCCCCACGTCTCCTGCGGTCTTAAAGTGACAGCGTATTTTAAAAGAAAAGTTGAAAGGACTATAGAAGATTAGCTCTGCTAGAGCCAATCATAAATTTAAGAAAAGAAAAAAGGGAAATTGAAACCACTACAGGTGTACTTTGAGGGAGAAGGTAAGTTCGATCCTCTCTAGTCACTGAGGACTGAAAGACTGCTTGATTAACCTCAGGGGGAGTGGCTTCACATCACAAGGAAAAGCTTGAAGTCTTCAGTCCTCAGTCACTATGGGGGATTGACAACCCTACCTTTCCCTGGACTGGCCCGGAGAAGCGATAAGGAACATCCATATACGCTAGTGCGTAATTTTGGTGAGGCCGCAAGACTTGATCGATAAGCCTTGTCAGACGGCTGCCTGGGTGAGAATGTTCACAGTCTTGGCAAGTGCATATATCAATATGATTTGTAAGGGATTGTGGGCAATGCAGTCCATTCACACCCGACACAGCTGCTCACAATAATTAGTTGTGCTTGAGGGTAAAGCCAATAAGATATTTATTTATGGGGTTATTTCTCCCAACACAGATATGCTTGGTAGCACATAAATCAGGTTACTTGCTTTCAGTGTTAAACTTGGAAAAACAAAACCAGGAAAACAACATTTGAACTTGTCAGGCAATCAAAGCAAAAGAAATAAGACCTGGTTGGTAACAAACTGGTCTTTTCTGTAGGCTTTAGCTAATATTTTCTTAGCACGTATCAAACAACAAACAAAATCCACAAAGAAAGGAAAAAACTGTTCTTTTCAGGTTAACTTCTTATATCTTCACACATAGATTTAGAAGTGATTCCCTCAGAGCTCACAAGCAATTAGGTAAGGCTCAATTGCTAGCAGTTACCCAGCTGAAACCCCTTAGCTGGCTTGCTTTCTACTGCGTGGCTAAAAATCCTACTCAGGAGCTTTTCTGAGTAGATTAAAGAACAAGTTTGTATTTCTTTGTGATGGTTGCTGTACTTTATAACAGAAAATCACCAAAGGAGTTTAGACAGAGAGCAGTCCATGTAAACACATCCTTCATCTGCAATCTCTCCCTCTTCTTCAACAAACATGGGTTCAATATCATGGATTGGCACAGGTGAATTTCTCAATGGAGCACTTTCAGGAGAATACTTGTTTCCCTGCTGTCTTTCAAGGTTATAGCTAGGGCATAGATCAGTGTTCATACCTGAGCTTCCATTGCTGTTAGAGTTCCTCTCTATATAGCCTGGCCAGTATGTAGTCCAGTTCCTATGTCCAGCCTTCCAATCCAGATCCCTGGACACTGGATCTCTCTTCACATACCTTCTGGCACGGCTCTTAGGGTCCCTTCCACGTGCAGCCGTTTCCCTCACAGGTACCGTCTGGAGATTCCTAGCTCTGCAGCACCATTCCTCTGGCTTTCCCCAGTCCAATGGTGTATGCTGGCCCTTGGAATGCCTCCCAGTATACGTACTGCTCCGGACTCCTCTAGATCTCCCAAAGGCTTTTCTCTTCTTTCTTCCAAAGGGTTTCTTGCCCTCTCTGTCCGTCCGGTTTGGCTTCTGCTTCTGATGATCCTCCAGATGAAACTGAGGATATCCAAGCTGATCATGAAGAAGATGATGATGATGAGGATGAGGATAATCCTGAGGATAATTCTCTGTAGAATAAACTCTACCTTTATTCTGCCTAGATGAGTGCTCCACCCTAACACAGCGCAGCTGTGCTGAATCAGGCCCTGCCCTTTGAGATGAGTGCTTAGGGATTACCTCATAGCCCTCCTGATTGAACACACGTTTCCCCACTTCAGCTCCTCTAATGGCTGTTGGAAACCTGGTGCATTCTGGGACTGGTAGTCTTTTATGGGAAAATTCTGTTTTCTTATTTCTACCAGAACTGACAGGTTGCTTGTTCAGAGTCACTTCGCCTTTCCTATAGCTCCTTCCTGAGCTATGATAAACTTCCTTATCACAGCCTTTGGCATGTGGCCGCTGCGCCATGAAGGCCGAATGGCATACGCCTAAACTGATATAGCCCTACCGGCGTGCTAAAAGCAGTTTTTGGCTTGGAGTCTCTAGTTAACGGGATTTGCCAATATCCCCTGGTTAAATCCAATGTAGTCAAAAATCGGGCTTGTCCTAACCGGTCTAGCAAGTCGTCTATCCGTGGCATCGGATAGGCGTCGAATTGCGATATGCTGTTAACCTGTCTAAAGTCGATACAGAAGCGAAGCGTCCCAGTCTGGTTTTGGGACCAGCACGATTGGGCTTGACCACGGGCTTCTAGACTCCTCAATGATGCCCATTTTGGCCATCTCTTTTACCTGGGCTATCACTTCTGTCTTTTTGGCCTCAGGCAGCCTGTAGGGACGTTGTCGCACTATTTTCCCTGGGGTTGTGATGATTTCATGGGCGACGATGCGGGTTTCTCCCAGCATCGTCGTGAGCACATCAGTAAATTTACCTAGCATCTGGGTCAACTCCCTTTGCTGTGGTACTGACAAGTCCGTGCCTATGCGTGGCTCCGGCTGTTCCCTCCAATCAGCAGGTTGGGGCCCCAAGTCCTCCTCCCTTTTTCCATCGGCCATGGCTGTCAGGCCTCTCACCTCCCCCTTACCTGTGGAACCAAATCCACCTGTACCTCGGGTCGTAGAGGTTAATGAAGGGACTTCTTCTACCAGGGGAAAACCTACCCGTTCGCATATTAATTGGGCAATTCTATCCCCCTTCCTGACCTTATAATTTTCTTTACCAAAATTAAAAAGCAGGACCTTCACTTCGCCTCGGTAGTCGGGGTCTACTACCCCCGCTCCTACGTCCAGAAACGTTTTAACAGCTAATCCGGACCGCGGGGCTATTCGGCCGTAGCAGCCGTCAGGTATCTGGATCTGTAATCCAGTACCAATAAGGGCTTTTCCCTCCCTTGGGACAACTGTATCAGTTATGCTAAACAAGTCATAACCTGCCGCGGCTTCAGAAGCCCTCTGTGGACTTTGGGCTAGCGGAGAAATTTTAGAAAAGCGTAAGACAAACTTTTTCTCTGGAGTGGTTCCCCCCACTACCTGTGGTTTTGTGTGGCCCTTGGGCTTTTGTGTCCTCTCAAATAAGGGTTTGGGAACTTTTTGTGCTATGGCCTCAGTTTTTGATACCTCAGGTTCTTCGCTAAGGCCTTTCTTCATCTCTCTGGCAAATGGGGGCCAGTCGCGTCCCAACACTACCTCATAAGGGAGCCGGGGAACTACTGCTACTTGTAATTCCTCTTTAGTACCCACTCCTGCCACACACACTCGGTACAGTGGGTAATGGGAAGAGGTGCCATGCACGCATTTTACACTCACTCTTCCCTCTATCTGGCCTCGGGCAGAAGGGTCATGGGCCTTGATGGTCTGCCACATTTCTCGGGAGACCATGCTTTGGTCGGCTCTGGAATCTAGGAGCACCAAAGCCTCTATCCCTTCTATCTGGACTTTAAGCAGAATTCCTTTCTCTAGGTGGTTCTCTCCTCCCAACACTAGGACAGTACGCTCATTACATTTTCTGTATGAATGTCCAGGCTGGCCACAGTTAAAACATTTCCTAGAAATATTTTCTGCTATGTTTTTACCAAACATCTTTTCATTACACACATTCTCACCACAGGCATTTTTCTTAAAGGGCTTTCTTACTCCATACATCCTATCAAGACCGGCCACTTTTAAAACATTGCCTCCGGAGGTGCTGGCTAATTCAGCCTCCAAATAATTCTCCATGAGGTTGGCAGCGTCTTGGGTAGAATGACATTTCTGTAACATTATGAAAGCTTTTATCTCAGGCGGTATAGCTTCCAAGTATTGCTCCAAGATGACGGTGTCTAACAATGACAATACCGTCGCCCTCTCTGGAGCAAGCCATTTGGTCGCTAGTCCTCTTAACCTCTGTAGTAATGCTTTAGGCGTTTCCTTATTCATAAGCCTAGCTTCTCTAAAGAGCCTTTTGTAGTGCAGGGGTGTTAAACCCAGCCTATCCCTTATGGCTGATTTTACTTCCGGGTAACTAGACGAAAGACCGACAGGCATAGTTTTGTAGGCCGCTAGTGCTTCACCTGATAAGGTCATAGCGAACCTTACAGCCCATTGGTCAATCGGCCATTTAGCCGCCTCTGCGATACGCTCAAAGGCGTCTGAAAAATCATCAAAGTTGTCGTATGATTTTAGCTGTCCCAATGTCAAAGCATTGCAATCATTAAGTCCTACCGCCTTAGACACTGAGGGATTAACCTCTGCTGCGGTACCAGTCCTCTTGATGAGAGTCCCTAGCAATTCCAACAGTGGTTGCTGCTGCTCGGTCATCGCGGCTATCATCCTCTCTTGACTCCGTCTGGCCAACTCTCCTTGGGCCTTCCATTGAGCCTCCATCCAGTCTTGCATCGCTTGTAGATCCATTCCGTCACTCCGTCACGCACCTGCAAAGGAAAAAGAAAGACAGGGCCCACCAAGTGCGGCACAGACTATGTGTTTGTTTTGTTTTTTTCTCTATTTACTTCCTTTAGCACTCCCAGCTTCCCCCTTTCTCACTGATCCTGATCACCCCCGTGCCTTCCTACCATTACCTTAGCACGGTGCAGGATCGTGCGTTGAGAAAGCTGTGTCTTGACTGCCTTCCAGGTCAGGAACTTGAAAAAAGAAATCCGCTCCGGGTTTTTTTTTTCTTCTCCGTCCAAGACAGCAAAACTTTTCTTTTCTTTTCAGCAAGTAATCCTTTATGCACGCTTTTGTACTGTGTTGTTTCTTTGTTTGAAAAAATCCTGCCAACTACGCCAGTTCTTGTCACCACCAGGTGGGCAGGCTGCCGCCTAGGGTTGCAGATCTGTGTCTGATGGTGATTAAGTAGTTGTGAACACGAATGGTTTAAGGTAAAAGGATTTATTTCCCCTCCCGGGGTCAGATTCTTCAGGTAATATAACACAATACACAAAACAAATAAGCCATACTTTCTGGCAAAACACAAAGGAAATTATAACAGGTTTTTCTTGCTCCTTAAAAGTAAAGAGTAAACGTTAAACAGGCAAAACTCAGCACATATCTTCCATATGTGCAAAACAGCACTCTTCACTGATAGTGTTTTCCCTCCACACTATACAGCCTTTTGACTAGCAAAAAGACGTCACTTTATCAGAGAAAATCAATGTGCAGTCCATTGGGTCACTATCAAATGAACATTCACTGACTGTATCAATGACCATAGGCTCCTGCATACATTCAGAATTGTCTGAGTTCTCCTTGCCACAATACTTCTGCAAGTTCCCCTGTAACGTGCCGTCACAGAGTCTCTCTGCACAACTCCCTCTAGGGCTGGAATAACAGCTACCGTATTCCTCGGTGTTTGGGAGAGAGGGAAGCCACCATTCAGGGTTCTTAGAGTTTAATTCCTTCTGGCAGGTTCTACCCTTGGAACATTTATAAGCTCTGGCTTCAGGCTTTGCAAAAGAATATTCTTCTCCCCTATTAACACGAGGTTTAAGCCTGCGGGGTTTTCTCTGAGGCTTAGGAACTGCTACTATATCTTCCTCAGACATGCACACATCTTCAGGGAAATACCTTTCTCTCTCTGGGGTTGTTAACTGCTCTCTCTTCAGCTCGGTGCTCAAATCCCTTGGCTGGGTGTTACTGCCCTGCCCCCACCTAGGATTTATCACACGAGGCTTCTCAGCGTTAACCCTATAGGTATTTCTTTTATCAGCAAACTTTAACTTTCTACCAGAGACATTCTCCAGGCTACAGCTCTCAAATACATACTGTTTGTTTTTAGGCTTCCAATCACTCCAGTTGGAACGTTGCCTCTGAGCTCCAAACAGCTTGCAATCAGCAGAACACTTGCAACTGTTCTCTGACCTCACTGGCTGCTTTCTCCTGCAGTGCTCTGGGTAGTTTCTGTGGTGAACCCTTCCTGGTTCTGGCTCTGACTCACGTCCTGGGTCAGAGTCTGAAACTCCTCCTTCTTCCTCTAGGTCAGCTGGTTCAGCTAGTTCACCTAGTTCTCCTAGTTCTCGTTCTCCTCGGTCTACCCGGTCTAACTCTGTATTTCCTGCATAGCTCTTATAGTGTCTATAAGCTCTTCCCCTTTCCAGGTGCACGCTATTAGGAATTGGGGAATGTTTCTCAGCTGGGCTTATTTGCAAACCCCGTGGCTGGGTTTGTTTATGTCGCCCCTGACAACTGCTGCTCACATGGCCTGCCTGCCTGTCAGCTTCAAGACTAGAACTCAGTGAATCCTGTGTTTTTAAGGTAGGAAATGGAACTTCTTCATCACACTATCCAGAAAGGGTGAAAACGGCTCATTACATGACAATGCCTGAAACTCCGAAACTTGTCGCGCCGAACAAAGAGCTATCAAAGCTACTGTCTATAACAGCAAATCCTTTACCGACGCCTGGAGTAAAGAATCAAAGAGCTCTTTAGTTAATGCCTCTAAGGCCCAATCGGGATCCCCCGGCAGCACCCGAACTCTCCTTGAGGAGCGCAGTCGGGTCCCAACTTAAGGAAACGCTACACATCGATCCGAACACCTAGCGCTATTCCCTCCATTTCTTCAGACACTGTCCTGCAGAGAACTCAGACCAATGATACCGATACCTTTGTCGCCCGGACTTGCCGCCGTGAACAGCAGCCTTCAAAAAGGCGCTAAGCACGGACCTATGTACCAGAAGCAGCCTGCCTCCCTGCTCTCAACAAGGTGGCGAAGACTGCCGCAGAATAACCCTTCTTCTTCAGCCCCGCCCATTCAAAGGCCAAACCGTAGGCGGGCACCGATCCACCTGAGACATTCGTCACGGACCTAGCCGCAGCAGAATGTCCGCTACCGGTAACTTCTAGGAAAAGCCTGTCAAGTAGGCGAATGAGAACAGCCTAGTACGGCCGTCTCGTCCAACCGGGCGCTACCAAGAGTACCTTTCCCCGAAAGCCTCGATACGCCAACTAGTTGCCCTATGAGAGCCCACGGGGAAAGGACAAGACAAAGACTTAAATGGGAGTTTACTGAGCCTTGACTTGGACGAACCATCAGCCGCCCCATTCCTCCACCAGAGATCTCCGGGTGAACCCCAAGGAAGACAATAATATTAGCTAGCGCTCGAATTGAGCCATAATGCACATTTGCCACATAAAGCAAATCAGGCTCTAGTCGATTCAACTCCCTGATCCTTTCCTATTCCAGGCGAGTAGACTGCCGTAAATACTGCAACCACTTGAAGCATGCTCTCGCCTCCCCAGGCTCCACAAATGGGAGCTTGTAAGGACAGAGCATTGCCCCCAACGATCACTTCAGTGAACCATCTACTTTCCTATCTTGCGCTAAAGAAGATTGCTAGGGCTCTCTTCCATACAGTGAGTCCACACCCCCTGGTAGTGCAAGGTGTGCACCCAACCACGTAGTACCCAGGCCTGCCCCTGCTTAGCCTCAAATTGTCAAACAAGAACAGGCGAATTCAGGACAGCTGAATACTTCCCCCCCCCCCACAAAGACATCTCTTAACCAAAAATTCCTTCAGCATATGTTAAGAGACGCTCTTTCCGTGCCAACAATATGAAGTAGAAAGAACTCCCAAACACAGGCATACTAATCCACGGCCTTCCTGCTAGAGTAACGCCCCATTCCGTCTGACTGCACAAAGATGGACTTTATATTTTAAGTTCAACTAGCAGCTGGTGTTAGGAAATACAGCTTTCTCATTCCGCAGTGGCAATTGAGTCAGCAATGAAGAAGCCGAGAAACTGCAGACAAGTTCCCATTATACCACCTGGTAAAGACTCCACTTTTAGACCACTGAAGCAAAAAAGCATGCGAGAGTGCCTTGTGCCCTGCCAGTAGCTGATCGAATTGAAATGAGTCAGTGTATGCAGGGCATTTTCCAGAGAACGCAAGGTCCCTCATCCAGGCTGACTCCACATTCACAGTCTAAACCGGCAGCCATCTTGGCTGATGCCGATCAGCGCTGTGGTGAACAGCGCCCTCCTGAGCCTATGAAGACGGATGAAAATCCTGAGGTTCAGCAGGATTTATGCCTATTTGAGAAACCAAGGAAGAAAGAGAGACTCTATTCCACAGAGCTGAGCATGGAGACCAGCCCAGGGGAGGAGTCCTGCAGTCCTGATTGGGCACACCCTGCCCTTGGAAGGGGCGTGTCCAGGAGAGAACGTGGTTTTAAACCAGAGCATGGCTTTGCTAGTCAGAATGGGATTAGGAATGAGGAGAAGGAGAGGAGAAAGAAGGAGAAGAGGAAGAATAATTGGAAGTCCAGAAAACAGTATGCTGATACTTGGGAACCTGGCATTGGAAGGAGACCTGCAAAGTTCTATTCAGAGGCAGCGAGTAGAAGTCCCAAGGAGAGAGGACCTAGCCCTGAATTAGACAACCGTTGGAAGGCACAGCCCTGGGAAAGGAAGCCTTCAAGGCAGGCACAAGAAAGAAAACAATCATTCTGTGAAGTACCGTTTGAGCCAGAGAGCAACAAACATTCTAACAGCTGGAGAACGTTGGAGCCATCTGAAGTCAGAACGGCATGGCAACAAGTAAGTGAATTGCCACAAAGTTTCCAGGCTGAACGTAAAGCTAACTCTCCTGTGTGTGAAACATTAGCAAAAGAGACTAGCAGTTACTCTGATACAATTAATCTAAGAGAGGAGAAAATAAACAGTCTTAAGCCAGAGGGAAGTTGTATAGCTGATAGCAATTCCCTATCTCACAAACAGCAGGCTGAATTGCTCCTACAGAGTTTTAAGCAGTTTTTAGAGTTGCAAGCTAGAAGACAGCCAGTGTTACCAGAAGCCAGTAATTCCATACAGCTTGAAGAGTTAACACAAGATAATACAGACTTACCAGATTGTGAGAGCATGGATTGCACGGTCTGCTGTGTAGAGATGCCAAGCTGAAGGAAACTGCTTTTTACCGTATGTGAATTGAATGCTACGGAGCTGTTGTATTGCCTTGCTGAGAAAGCTCTAATTATGTGCACCTGATTTTCCCCAGCACTGTGAAGGTAACAGTGGCTGAAAGAGGCTGCAGTGAATCTAACTGACCTCTTGGGGCAAAGTGAGTAATTTGCTTAGAAGTGGAAAGAAGCAGTTATACTTTAAGTTGCCTTTATCCTAAGTTTTCCTGTTAGCATTTGAAGCACCTATTTTGTTTGCATTTATTTGCCATGTGATGGAACAATATCCTTTACTATAATAAAAATACTGGAAACCCCATAACTACAACTCTTTATTTCGGAGCGAGAGGAGCAGGAACTACAATACCCAGCATTCCCTGGATACAGGTTACTCTCCTTCCTCACGAAGCATCAGACCGCCGCTCCTGTCTTTAGCCCCAAGGCCGGGCAGGAGCGCCGCAGCGCGGAAGCCATCTTGTAAGCCCAGCATATGATGTATGCCTACTAGAATCTGAGCTGCTGCCATGGCTGCTAGAGAACTAGCCTGGCTGCGTGCTTCTGGCCCCCATTAAGGCATTCGCTAACACTAGCAGAGACTCTCCGTACTGGAGAACCTCTGATAAATGGAATGGGAGCATAGATAGCTTCAAAGGCTAGAGTTCTATTTTGCAACCTCTCTCCGCTGAGCTGCCTTTTCCATATGTAAAATTAAACCATATATAGCCAAAATTAAGACATTACAAATCTACCGTAAAATCTTATAATTTGGGCAAAGCCAAACTAAACAGGAATATTTTCCATTAAGAAACCACACAACTATAAAACCCCTCTCATGACATAATGCTTATGGCAGAGCATTCCACATCTGTGGACTGGCCATGGCGCTCACCCAAGCACCTGTTACAACTGTCCAAGAGAGTTATCACCATAATTCCTTGTAACTTGAATATGTTTACAGCAGATCATAGTGCTATATCACAGCAGCTAAGCCAAAATATTACCCTGCCATATAAACCGACTTTAACGCGTTATAGGACCTTCTATGGATAGCGGAAGGAGATTAAAAAAAAAAAAAAAAAAAAGATTTACAAGAAAGTATAGGACATCAAAAACCAAGTTTCCGCCGACTCCAATGAAATCAAAGCAGATCAGCTAAAATTACCCGAACTGCTCCTATAGCTTTGCAAGAAGCTACCAGCCCCCGCTGCACCCAGTTTTCCTTCCCCCCTTATCCTGAGGGATTCAGCATTGCAGGACGTGTTGCGCACCCCCTGCCAGCCTGCTGCGTCTGCCAGGGAGCTGAAGAGCAAAATAGAAAGTAGAACCCCTGGAAGCAAACAGTGTCCTGACCTTGGGGTTCAGGACGCAAAAGGCCACTGAATAAATCAACAGTGTTAGCTAAAAATGAACAAGGCTATCTCTCACTAAAGAGAGTTTCTTTTTCTTTTTGAAATCCCACCGAAGTCCGTGGGACCCAAGCTTTCGAACACAGCCCCTAACGCTGTGCATTAACCACAACCAGAGAAATGAAATGAAATAAGACCCTGCTCTAGAAATAGATGAGAATTTCCTGGGAAGGGCATGCGAAGTGGAGCTATGAAACACACAGGCACCCCCCCGGCCTTCCTGCAGTCAGAGAAATAGCAGTGGAATACACCGACAAGCTTGCAAATGGAGGTCTTAGAGGTTGCTGCCTGTGTGAACCTGATGAGTAATATGATTTTGTATTTTACCACCCCCCCCCCCCAGGGATGGGGGCACTGAATACTATATGTGATTCATGAGCAGCGCTACCATCTGGTGGCCTTTAGGGCACCAGAGCCCGACAAACGATACAGAAGTTAAGAGCTTTAAATCTTGGTCATATAATCTTGATTTGCAGAACATTATTTATTTATTTTATTTATTTACATTCTCTTATATACCGCGGTATTCTGCATCAGTGCGGTTTACATTGAACAAACTGAAATTACATTGAACAGGGCATTATAACTTGGAGATAACTTTTTTACAGGGAACATGGGCTATGGAGGGTTAAGTGGCTTGCCCAAGACCACAAGGAGCACCTGTGGGACTAGAAAACCCACATTACATTACAGCTGCTTGTTTAGTCACTAACCCCTGAGAGCCCATGAGGTGGCTCTGTGGTATTTGTTCCCTGACTTGCAGAGAATGATCAATTTGATAATGGCTGCATACACACAGTCATAGAAAGGCACTATTGAGTTACCAGCTGCCTCCGGTGGCCATAGACCGTAGCACAGGCACTTCTTGGTTGACAGTTTAACTGTCAGTCTATTTTTTTTTTATATCCTAAGGTTTCCTAAACCTGTCCCTGTGAATTTTGGGCAACTTTCACTATAGAATACATAAAAGCACACTTCCAGCCTGTCCCTCCTTCCACCTACAAGTTAGGGCTCTGCCCTTGAAGAACCTAAAAGCTGGCAATTTGCCTAATATCCTGGGACTTAACAGATGCTCCTCAGAGACATGATTAGGAGGGAAAGAACATGTGGCATCAGAGATCAATGCCAAAACTGCTGTCCTATAAAACTAAGAATAACTTAAAAATAAAGAGGACTGACAACAGCCCCCTTAAGGCTGAGGAACCCCCCCCCCCCAGCCTCAAAAATCCTAGAAACAAAGAAACAAACACTAGGCCCAAAAATCTAGCTATTCTGCCTGTTGTCTTCCTCACACAGGCAGCTCCCTGCAGCTCTCGGCATGCAGTCCAAATACCTAGAGAGAAAATGGCCGCCCCTTCGCCAATGAATTTTGGCGCCAAGAACAACAGCCGCTGCAAAAAGGAGGCCTCAGCAGACCGACAGAGCCCGAAGGCCTTACCTGCAGGGCAGAAAGCCACGCAGCCTGCTCCTACCACCTTGAATTTCTCCGATCCTCAAGCTGCGCTGATGCGCCTGGCAGCCGCAGCGAGGATCGCTCAGCCGGTTCCACAGAGTAAAATTAAAATCCCGCAGCAACAGAGAGGCTCCGTCTCACACAGCTTCAGTGTGGCTGTACGGGTCCCGGAGCTCTCTCCCGTACAGTCAAGGGAGAGAGATCCGCACCGGCGAATGCCTGCATTAAGTGAAAATAACTGAGAAGGAGGGAAGGTGAGAGCTGCTACTAATTTAAAGAGCCAGGCTCAAATTTAAAATTACTGTAAATAAGGAAATTTGCTCCTAACTAAAGGGAACTAATCCCTGATTGCCAATTAACCAAAGGTAACTGAATTAAAAGTAAAATTAAAAGTAAATTAAAGGTAAAAATCAAAAGTAAAATCAGAATAGAATTTGTCACACTAAATGCTCCTTATCTGTTCCCCCCAAGTGAGCCCAGAAGCTAGGCTCACTATGTCCTCCTGCTGCATGGAGACTGGACACACTGAAGGCTGATGGGAGATACCAGCAGGCTATATCCAATGATGTCATGACTTTGACATGCCCAGTCTCTAAGCTGCAGGAAGAGGTGCACAACCCAGCGGTGGAGGACTAAACTGGAGGAACGATAAGGAAAGCGTAGTTACTCACCTGTAACAGGTGTTCTCCAGGAGCAGCAGGAATCAGTCCTCACATATGGGTGACGTCGGCACCGACGGAGCCCTCGCGGAGCAATTTTCCCCAGCTTTCAAAGAAAGCCTTTGGGAATTGCAGCGCGCATGCGCGGTCGCCTTCCCGCCCAAGGGTGCCATCTTAGCCAGTCAGATGACATAGCTAAAAAAGACAGCATAAAAATATGCAAAAAACTTAAGCAGATGATTGCAACTCCAAGGGGAGGAGGGAGGGTTGTGAGGACTGATTCCTGCTGCTCCTGGAGAACACCTGTTACAGGTGAGTAACTACGCTTTCTCCAGTACCAAGCAGGAAGTCAGTCCTCACATATGGGACTCCCAAGCTTAAGGCTACCGGAGACCCTAAGCACAAAAATGAGCTCCCTCTAGCTCAGCAGCACAGAAGGAAGGAATCTTCGCTGAATTATTACCCACCGGTAGCCCACATCCGGGATGGAGGGTAGGAGTTGCTCAAACCTCAAAGAGATTACGGAGGACTGCCTGTCCGAAAGCACTGTCCCTGCGGGACTCCCTCTCGAGACAGTAATGGACCGCAAAAGTCTGGCTCGAAGACCAAGTAGCGGCCCGGCAGATGTCTGCCAGCGGAACAGAGCGGAGGTAAGCCACTGACGTAGCCTTTGCCCGAACACAATGAGCCGTGACTCGACCATCCAAGGAGAGCCCGGCTGCCCCATAAGCCCAAGTGATACAGTCCGCAACCCAGATGGACAGAGTACGCTTGGAGACCGGGAGCCCCAATTTATTGGGATCAAAAGACACAAAAAGCTGAGCAGCTTTACGGTGCTCCCGCGTACGGTCAAGGTAGAAGTTCAATGCCCTTCTACAGTCCAGGGTATGGAGGACCATTTCAGCTCGGCTGGAGTGTGGTCTGGGAAAGAAGGTCGGAAGTACCACCTCCTGATTGATGTGAAAAGGGGAGACCACTTTTGGAAGAAATTTAGGGTGAGTCCGTAGGACTACCCTATTTTTGTAGAACCGAGTGTAAGGGGGATCAGACACGAGGGTCTGCAATTCACTTACGCGTCTAGCGGAAGTGAGGGCTATCAAGAACAATGTTTTCCAAGAAAGAAAACGGAGAGAACAGGTAGCCATAGGTTCAAAAGGCGGACAGGTGATCCGCTGTAAAACCACATTCAGATCCCAGTCAGGCGCTGGCGGGCGCAGAGGTGGTTTAAGTAGAAGGAGACCTCGGAGAAACCTCGCTACGAGAGGATCGCTGGAAAGAGGTCTGCCGTCCACCGGTACATGATGTGCTGAAAGAGCACCGAGGTGAACTTTGACGGAGTTGGACTTAAGTCCCAGATTAGAGAGGTAGAGCAAGTACTGCAAGATCACTGACACCGAGCAGGAGAAGGGATCCTGAGACTGCTGGGTACACCAAACGGAAAAGCGACGCCATTTAAGGGCGTAGCATTTGCGGGTAGAAGGTCGCCGAGAAGCTAGGACGACCTCTTCCACCTCTGCCGGCAGGAGAAGGGGAGCAAGGACTACCCTCTCAGCAGCCAGGCCATTAGATTGAGAGATCTGAGGTTGGGGTGTAGCAGAGACCCCTGATCCTGAGTGAGGAGATCCGGTTGAAACCCCAGAGGGAACGGATCCTCTACCGCTAATTGCAGCAGGAGTGGAAACCACGGCTGTCTGGGCCAGCGAGGGGCCACCAGGATCATGGAAGCCTTGTCTCGGAGAACCTTGAAAAGAGTTCGAGAGACTAGCGGGATGGGAGGAAAAGCATACAGAAGGCTCTCCGACCATGAGAGTAGAAAAGCGTCTGCCGCAACTCGAAGGGGATGTGGCTGACGAGAGCAGAAGCGAGGAAGTTGCCGGTTGTGAGGACTGGCAAAGAGATCCATCGTGGGGAGGCCCCACTTTAGAAAGAGCTTCTGAACTACCAAGGGATCCAGGCGCCACTCGTGCGGCTGGAGGATCCTGCTGAGTTTGTCCGCCAGGCAATTTTCTTGGCCTGGGAGATAAACTGCCTTGAGGAGAACGCCGTGACTGACGGTCCAAGAGCAGAGCTTCTGTGCTTCCCGACAGAGAAGGAAGGAGCCCGTGCCCCCCTGTTTGTTCACGTAGAACATGGCAACTTGATTGTCCGTCTGGACAAGGACGGACTGGTGAGAGGTCAGGTGGGAGAAAGCCTTGAGAGCCAGGCGGATCGCTCTGAGCTCCAGGAAGTTGATCTGCTGAGCAGACTCCCACGTGGTCCAGAGGCCCTGAGTACGTGCCCCTTGGCAATGTGCTCCCCAACCCAGGAGGGACGCATCTGTCGTCAGCACCTGGGCCGGCTGAGGTGACTGAAAAGGCATGCCGAGTACCAGGTTCGGCCGATGAAGCCACCACTGGAGAGACGAGGCCAGCGGCTCGGAGACGCGCACTAGGTCTGCTAGGCCGCCTGTGGCTTGTTGCCACTGCTTGCGAAGACACCATTGAGCAGGCCGCATATTCAGGCGGGCATTGGGGGTCACATGGACGGTGGAAGCCATATGGCCGAGCAGTCTCAGGAAGCGCCTGGCGGAGACCAGGGACTGGCTGCGAAAACGGTCGGCTAGGTCCATGAGCCGTTGAGCCCTGTCGAGAGGCAGGAAAGCTCGCGCCTGAGGAGTGTGCAGTCTTGCGCCGATGAACTCGAGATCCTGTGAGGGGAGCAAAGTGGACTTTGCGAAGTTTATGACAAAGCCCAAGTACTGCAGAAGAGTCACCGTGCGGTGTGTGGCGTTGGTGACCTCCGGAGCGGACGCTGCTCTGATGAGCCAGTCGTCGAGGTACGGAAAGACATAGAGGCCGTGAAGCCGGAGATGGGCCGCCACCACCACGAGACATTTTGTGAAGACTCGCGGTGCGGAGGACAGGCCAAAGGGCAGTACCCTGTACTGGTAATGATTTCCTGCCACCACAAACCTTAGGTATTGGCGGTGGCTTGGGTGGATGAGGATGTGCGTGTAGGCATCCTTTAGATCCAAGGAGCATAGCCAATCTCCCTGCTGAAGGTAGGGCAGAAGGATTCCAAGGGTAAGCATTTTGAACTTTTCCCGCACGAGGAACCTGTTGAGGTTGCGCAAGTCCAGGATGGGTCTGAGGCCTCCTGTTCTTTTTGGTACTAGAAAATACCTGGAATAAAAGCCTTGACCTCTCAGGTGGTGGGGCACCGGTTCCACCGCCTGTTCCTGTAGAAGACCTGCTAACTTCTGAAGGAGTAAGTCCCTGTGCAGAGGGAGTCGTGGAGGTTCTCCCGGGAAATAGGAGGGAGGGACCTGGTGGAAGTGGAGAAGATAGCCTTCTCTTACGACTTGAAGCACCCAGGCATCTGAAGTGATGTTGGACCACCTGTGGGCGAAGTGAACCAGCCGGCCTCCGGTGCTGGGAGGGGCCAGCGGAGGGGGAGAGGCTATGCTGAAGGAGTCAAAAGCCCCCACCCTGCTGAGCAGGGGCTGGTGGTGCAGGCTTGGGGGCTTGCTGCCTACGGGACCCGTTACCCCGTCCCTTGGCCTGCTGGCCCTGTTGGGGAGCTGCGGGGGCCTGATATTGGGGGTAGTGTTTATAGGCAGCCGCCTTTCTCGGGTAAAGGACTTCTTTCCCGAGCCCTTCTTTTTCTGGGAAGGGGCGGAGGTCTTCCTAGAAAGCCTAGTCCTGGTGAGAGTCTCTGTCTCTAGTTGTGCAGCCTTCTCGTCCATAGGTTTGCCAAAGAGGTTTTCACCTCGGCAGGGGACATCGACCAACTTGTCCTGCACCCAGGGCTCAAGGTCAGACGACTGAAGCCAAGCCTGTCGGCGGGCACCGATGCCGGCTGCGGCCACTCGAGCCGATGCTTCAAAGCCATCATAGGCTGCTCGGGATATGACTTTTGAGCATTCCCGAATGCCAGTGGACAAGGCTAGGAACCTCCGCAAAGGTTCCTCGGACAATCCAGCGGAGAATCCGGCTAGCTCTTTAGCCAGGTCTCGGAGATACATGCCCATGTATAGCTGGTAGGTCTGGACACGACACGCAAGCATAGAGCCCTGGAAACACTTCTTACCAAGGCCATCCAGGTTACGGGCCTCCCTGCCAGGAGGCACCGAGGAGTGCTTCTTCTGGCTCTTAAGACGATGCATGGCCGATTCCACTACCATGGAATGGTGTGGTAGCTGTGCTTTTTGGAAGCCAGGGCTCTTGCGGACTCGATAGATAGAATCGACCCGCTTGCTCAGGACCGGCGAGGAGGCCGGACTCTCCCACATGCGGAAGAGTAGTCGTTCCAGCATGGGAGGAACCGGTACAGTTAAGTGTTCCCTGGCGGGAGAGTCATACTGGAGGGCGTCGAGCTCTTCGGCTCGAGGCTCCTCCTCGGGATCCGCAGGGAAGGCCAAAGCCTTGGCCATATCCCTGACGAAGTCCGAGAACCGGGCATCCTCCGGAGGGGACTGCTTCCGAGGTTCGGACTCAGGCGAGTCCGAGGGGACACACCGAGTCCGAAAAGTATCAGGCGACTCTTCCTCTTCAGACTCCCAGACCGACTCCGAGGAGGAATCGGTGGGGTCGGCCCGGGCAGGCTGCGGCGCCGGCCGCCCCGACGCCGAGGGAGTCGGCGTCAACGACCTCGGTCCTGAACGGGAGGCCGAGGGTGACCTCGACCGAGGATCGACTCGAGTTCGCATGGACTCGAGGATCGGCTCGGTCTCCGGGGTCGACTTAGACGTCGACGTCCCGGCGGTCGGGGCAGCGGCGCCAGCGAGGCTAGCGAGTAGTGCCCGCTGCTGGTCCATGAAGGCAGACAGTCTGCTCTCCAAGGCCGTCAACCTGAGTCCGACCTCAGGTGAGCCAGCAGCCCCCGACTCGGGCCCCGACGGCGTCGGGCCCGACGTCGGCGGTCTCGGAGGCGAGTCCAGGAGGACCACAGGACTTACCCGAGCAGGCAGCTCCGACTCCATGCGAGGTCGCTTCGAGAGGTGCTCCTTCTCCAAGGACCCGGGACGGCTATCGGGGCTATGCGACCTGGCCCTCGCGGAGCCAGGAGCGTCCACCGACGCCGCCCTCGTGGGTTTCACCTTCCGTCGATGGTCCCCGGAGGGAGAACCCCTGTCGGAGGAACTCCGGCGACGGTCAGAGCTGGAACCTCTGGACGCCGAGGCCTCCGACGAGGTCCGGGTACGGCTGGGGTCAGCGAAGATCCTATCCCGCTGATGCCGCCGACTTCTCAACGCTTTGGAGGACATTTTGCCACAGGCCCCACAGATCATTTCTTCATGATCCGGGCCCAGGCAGCGGAGGCAATTATCGTGTGTGTCAGTTAGTGACATATTTCGGTCACACTGACCACACCGCTTGAAACCACTGGCAGCCATCGGGGGAAAAAGGGCCCCTGCGAGGTCAAAAGACCGGGCTGCCAGTGAAAAAACCGAAAACGAAACTGACTAAATCAGAAAAACCGAAAAAGAAGAAGAGGACTCGTGACCGGCGTCGCGAGTCCGGGCGGGAAGAAGACCGGCGTCAAACCGAAGGAAAAAAGAGAATATTACGAATAAAATCAACTTTTTCGCGGGGACACGACGGGTACGTCTGTAGGGCTCCGCGTAAAAAAGAAGACTGGCTAAGATGGCACCCTTGGGCGGGAAGGCGACCGCGCATGCGCGCTGCAATTCCCAAAGGCTTTCTTTGAAAGCTGGGGAAAATTGCTCCGCGAGGGCTCCGTCGGCGCCGACGTCACCCATATGTGAGGACTGACTTCCTGCTTGGTCCTGGAGAAAGCAAAACTTACTGCAGTTACCCATTTCTCTGCTATTGGTTGATACAGGTGTTATAGCTGACTGGGGAGGGAAAGCAACGAAGAACAGACTGAATCAAGAGGGCTTGCTTTCTCACTTTTCAAACCCTTGTACACTTTCAATTTAGTATTTAGTTCTGCTTTATCTGTGTCAGCAAAGATGAACACAGTCAGAAATATTTTAAACTAAGCTCCTAATTTAAAGATCAATCTTCAAACTACCAGCACAGCTGCAAAGTATGTGAGTACTTTTCACCCATGCACTTTGTACTAAGTCAAAGTAGAAGTATTTATTTATTTAACATTTCTTATATACTGCCTTTTCATGATATCAAGACGGTTTACATTGAACAAACCTAAGTAGTGCTACTTTGACAATTGCCAAAAAATATCTGCACAGGCTTATATCTTCTTTTTGGGCTGATGCTTTTGCAACCTCTCTTGCCTTCAGGAAAAGGGAATTCATAGCTCGGCTTGGGAATGGTGCAAATCCTATCTAGCTGACCGCTGGCAACATGTACGGATAGGACCCTCAACATCTGAACCATTCCATCAACAACAAGGAGTACCCCAAGGATCCTCCCTATCTGCTTTACTTTTCAACATATATATGCAACCAATTTGTGATATAATCCGCTCCTTTAATATATCCAGTTTGATCTATGCAGACGATGTCTTGATATTCACACCAATCAAAACCATGCACCCTGACCTCTCCCCACTAATAGAGTGCTTCAACACAATCACTGATTGGCTCTTATCGCAGAATCTACGCATAAACTTCAAGAAAACTGAAGTACTATTCATAACCAAAAACAAAAACTTCTCTCCCCCCACTTCATTGAAGGTGCGAGATGTAGAGCTTCCATGTAAATCTGTAATATGCTACCTGGGTGTCACAATAGACCAACAGCTCAACTTCAAAGATCACATAAAGAACACCACCAAGTCCATCTATAATAAAATACGGACACTAAGACACCTAAGACCTCTACTAACCCCAGATGACTTCAGAACAATATTCCAGACACTTGTAATGCCTCACTTTGATTATGCCAACATCATCTTACACGGCCTCCCCAACAGCACCCTCAATCCACTACAGATGGCGATGAATGCAGCAGCCCGCATTCTCTGCGGCGTATCCAGAAGAAATCACATCATGCCCATACTTATGGAACTACACTGGCTTCCGTTACAATGCAGGATCACCTACAAGGCATTACTCCTTTCATTTAAAGCAATTAATTGGATATCCCCTCCATCCCTCTCTGCTCTCCTGACCATCACTCCTACAAACAGGCTAAGGAGGTCAATAGCTACCAATAAGCTGACTATACCACTTGACTCTACCAAATGTACTCAAACAACAAGGAATAGAGCCTTTACATTCTATGCCCCTAGGTGCTGGAACAATCTCCCACCTCATATCCGAGCAATCAGTGACCTCTCACAGTTCAGAAAAGCCCTTAAACACCACCTATTCTGCCTTCACTTCGGCCTCTCCAACCTAACACAATCACCTCCTGCACCTCAACTCACTCACACAGCCTCTGACATCCCAACAACATAACTCTTGACAATACACAAAACAGACCCACCCTCAAGCACACTCAAAACGATCTTATGATATGGTCTCTTGCATTACGATCCAACCTTGCAATATAAATTGTAAATAGTTACAATGACCTCGGTTGTTGTTTGTATATAGTTAACCTTGTTACAGCCCCAAGTTACCAATCCTGTTACAATGTAAGCAAAAGAGCTTTGTTCTGATGCAAAATTTGTTGTTTGTAAACCGCACTGATGCTGAATAGCGCGGTATATAAAAACTGTAAATAAATAAATAACCAAAATATGCATGGTTGCTTCAGTTCCTGCACACATCCCATCTCTGCCAACATCTCTCCTAAATGCAGATAAAAAGAGTAAATGTACTGTTGCATTAATAGGGCATGTTTACTAAAAGGTATGCTGCTAAGGCGCGGTTAGCACAGAAAAAGAGCATGGTGGTGACGCTCAAACCATGCTAATAAATGGAGGTGTGCATGGCATTTCTCCATGTTACTAGCACAGGTATTGCGCTGCCCTGCACTTTTTGTCTTTGGTGTGATGAGTGTGGGTGCCGTCAATGGTGGTAAGTGTACCCGCGCTAAATGCCGCATTGATTGGGAGCACATATCAATAATGCCCCTGCTATCCGTAATGTGGATGCTCCACCAAAGAACCATCCATTCTCTGCCCCAACCTGCATGGCTTAGGTAGTATGTGAATTTTAGCACAGCTGCATTTTCAGTGTGTGGTACTTTTTACTGTGGTGTACTTGGCGTACGCGGAACCTAGGCTACCTGGTAGCACACTTTCGTAAATATGCCCCTATATGCACTCTTTTACCTGCATAAAAGGTGGGAAATTTTAAGACATCTGATTTACATGGGTAAAACACTTTCTACCAGTGAAAATTGGCCTCGAGACTAAACTGACATGTCAAATGGCCTCACATTTACCAAATTTCTGAGCATATACCATCGTTGAATACTTATTAGTATTTAGTTCACACATTTCCAGTAGTAGTTCAATGGGAATTACATTCAGGTACAGTAGGTATTTCCCAATTCAAGTTTCTACCTGAGGCAATGAAGGGTTAAGTGACTTGCTCAAGGCCACAAAGAGAGTCAGTGGGTAAGTTACTTAACCCCAGTGGCATAAAGTCTGCTCAAGCGGTCCCTGCATTGCTGTTCCTGTATCTTCTAAAGAGGCCCTTTCAAAATTGTTGCTTGCGAGCCCATAACTTGAACTTCTGCCACTGCTTAACCCTGTGGCATTTTTTCTCATGCTGAAAAAATTCGGTTTCATTCCCTAAACAGTTTATTTTTAGTCTCTAGAAGTTCTTGGCAGCCAGGAAGGAGGTGGTTCCATTCTGGAGCAAAGCCTGCTTACAAGTGGTAGTTTCTAGGGAATCTAGCCTAGGATGTCCACTGGAAATAATTAGAAAATTGAGAGGAATGCAGAAAAACAGGTAGATGGCAAGGAAACAGAAAAAGACAGGGCGGAATGCTGACAGCAAAATACAAAACAAACTGTGGCCAGGACAGCATGACAGCAATTTCTGGTTGAGAAGTTGGGGACAGCAAGCTGCTAGGGCAGTGGTCTCAACCTAGTCCTCGGGGCATAGACTAGTCAGGTTTTCAAGATTCCCACAGTGAATATGCACGATTGATCTGCATATAATGAAGGTAGTACATGCAAATCTATCTCATGTATATTCATTGTGGGAATACTGAAAACGCAACTGGTCCAGATGTGCACTGAGGTCTGGATTGAGAATCACTGTGCTAGGGGACTCAAGAGATTACCAATGTATAGGAGCAGAGGTTATTTTTCACTGCGTGGTGTTATGGTAGTTTATATTTAAGACCTCATATGCACACCTGAAAGGCCTTGATTCATACTGTAGAAATGTTGCCAGGTTGTACAAAAAGGAAATTTAAACATTTCTATAATTTTATCTTTTTATCCCAGCGTTATTTGCTTTCATCTATTTACTTCTACCATGTATTTCATTCTATCTATTGATTTTTTGCTGTTTCACAAAAAAATTGAAAGTTTTAGGCCACTATTTGCTGTATTACAATGGTGGACTTAAAAATATGGTACAGCAACAAAGATATACAAATTCTCACAAGGAATTCAGGGACAGATGTACTAAGCATTTTTTCTATAAAGACAAGGAATCTGATTTATTAAGGTTTTCTCCTTTTCTGCGTAAATGGGAAAAGTCCTTGATGAATCAGGCTCAAAATAGGAAAAATCCTTTGACGTGTCTGGGTGTCAGTGGTAGTTCAACAGAAGCAGGTTCAGTCAGCTAAGTAAATCTTTTTGCTTCAATTTGTGTACCATCATTCATTTTACTTCAATTTGTATACTGCTACTGCTTCACCATGGCTGTAAATGGATATCAACAATAATCAAGCTCCCATTTTACTCTGTTTGCCAGTGTCCCTGCATGCAACAGTTGAGAGTAGCTGGTAGAATACTGTACCTTTAACAGAAGATGAAACATGCACAATGATATTCTCTCCTTGGTTCAGGAATTCGCTCTCCTGGCTCTGCAATGTAGGGATGGGAGCACTCTTGGAATTCTCTGCCTTAGATTTCTTATTGCTCAGGATGTACGGATGAACATCTAAAGAAAACTGACGGCCATGTTTTTTGTCAGAACTTAAGATGTTTAGAGCATGGATTTCATTTTTCTGAGGCAATTGCTGTTGAGATGTTTTGGAGCTGGACTCCAGTAGGGGAGCTATAAGACTGTCAGTTGCTGCTTTCCTCCTTACTGGTTTTGGTTTCTCAGGTTTGCTGGCTTCAACTTTCATTATAGCTAGCTGCTCCTTGAAAGGCTGTGGAAGGGGATTAGTGCTAGGGATCCATTTCATCTTTTTCCTAGGCCTCTTTATGATTAGTTGTTCATTAACATCAATATCTTCTGGATTGATGCTGGGATCAACAGTCTGGGTACCTGAATCACGCATGGTCGGTGTGGCATCATAATTGGACTGAGCCAGTGCTGCAAGCAACTGACGAACTACATTATCGTACATCAAGTCGCTCTCATTGGTAATGAAGTCAAGTCGGTTCAGCGATTTGATGTGGTCCCTGTTTTCATTGCAAAACATGGCAAGGATGTTAATGTCACAGAACTGTGACTTCTGCCACTGCTTTTTAGTCTTTATCCCAACCTTGTTTAATTTGTCAAATATGAAGTTGGACTTTCGGAATATGAACAAGTGAATTAGATTAATAAGAATGATCAAGTTCATGAAACATAAGAGAACAATATCTACTGCAGTGATTATCCGTTGCAGTTGAACAGATGGTAGCTTACAGTTCACTCTAATGTGCAACCTAGAGCTGCTGGTCTTGTCAGGGGGCTCTCCCAGTGCACATGTAAACTCGTTTTGCTTTTGTGTGGCATAATAGGTGCTCAAATATGTAATTGGTATAATACTTAAAAATATAATGAACAAATGTCTTGCCAGATATAGTTTGGCTAGAAAATTACTTCGGCCTCTCCTTTCCAAATATTTCTCAAACAGGTTCTGTTCAGGGCTCTTTTCTTTTTCAGCATTCTCAATGATCTCCCTCTTCTCTCTCTCTGTTATCCCTGGGCCTTTGGACTGAATCTGCTTTTCTATTTTGGGTGCACGTCCCTCTGCTGCTCGATGATAACAGTTATCAATCTCCTGAAGCAGAAAATTAAGTTCTGAAGTGAGCCTAGTGGAGGCCAGGAACTCCCAACCCAGTGCTGGAACATACATTATTCCTGCGAAGGCCAGCAGCGCATAGGGGAGAAACTTGTGCTCAAACAGGGACGGCCAGCGGCCGATGTCCACTCCAGGCAGGGCATCCTTGAGTTCTGTCCAGCAGTATCCTCGTGCATACAAAGCCTGGTCCCGGGTAAAGTTGTGTGGTGTATAACAGTATATTGGCTCCTCTGTGTAACAGAGAGAAAAGTCACTGCTGTGCATTTAACCTATACAAGGAGCTCTGCAAAATAAACATTTCAAATGAAATCAGTTTTCTGTAACTTCAGCATTAAATATCTATAAAGCCCATCAATTATTTTATTTGCTATTATACAAATAAGGGCTGTATGGGAGACGTACAATTTCCTATAGGTAAAGACTACATGCTTGGAGAAACTGATGATTCTACACTAGAAATACCAATGAGTATTGTAAAACATATTGCATAATTAGATTATATATGCAAAAAATATATAACACCTGAAAGATAATAATGGTATCTGACTTCAAGAAAACATAGGACAACTACAAAGGATCCCTGAAGAATAGAAAGGGAGTGTAGAACTTAGTAGTTGGTGTGGATGGGTAGACAGGATAGGTCTTTATTAGCTGTCATTTTTTTGTAGCTCTGTTTCTATGAAAACAATATCCTCCACATTGCTTTGGATCCTCCACCAGTACTGCGTTGTCCACAGAAATTAAGAGCTGTCAATAATTATAACATAATTTCATGAATTTGTCCTAAATGTAACTCCTTTTTATTGTAAAATACAAAGGCTGTTAGTTACTCCCATGGTAAAGGCACAATGCAACTTATGATCAACCTCACAAGCTGCATTATTCTGCACCCTGGAACACTGGGCCACTAACTTGTGGCCTAATGCTCCTGGGGAGCAAACTTAAAAAGGCCAATCAAAAATCTCATGAACCCCCAACCTTTTGAGGAGACTCTGCAGACCCTTTCCTCCATCCTTCCATTCTCCCATGGGCCTACCTCAAGCAATCCTCAAGGAAGTAGGAGTGATCCCCAATTGCTCCTACCCCTTCCAGTGCCAGGTTCAAAATGGTGCCAGTTGATCCCTAGTGGTAGTCCTGCGATAATATCATTAGGGGTCAAGCTGCCATAAAAGGGTAAATGTGATCCCAGGTAAAGCTGTGTGGCATGTTATAATATATTGGCTTCTCTGTGTATATGGCAGCTTGACCCCTAGCACTAGTAATGTGAGATTACTCCTAGAAATCAACTGCCACTATTCGGAGCTCAGCACTGCAAGGGGAAGAAGCAACTGGGGATTGCTCCTGCTCCTAGAACAACAGAGACTGCTTGAGGTAGACCCTGGAGGTGGGGAGGTTTACAAGCGAATGAAGAGTCATTGGAATCAGAGAGGTCAGCAGGGTCTCCTCAGGGGGGGGGGGGGGGACGACGACTAGGGAATCAATATGTTTATGAGATTTTTGCCAGCTACTGGCTCTTTTAAGATGGCCAGGAATGGGACACATACTAGCCGCCTGATGCTCCTAGGTGGGAAAATTAATGCCAGCTTTGAGCCGGCATTATTTTTCCACAAATTTATTTATTTATTTAACGGGTTTTATACCACTTTATCATTAAATCAAAGTGGTTTACATTACAACTCAACTCTTGGGTTACATTACAACATGGGTATCAAACTTGAAGAACTTTTAACAAGGGAGTCAAGTTAGGAGTTCTACAGAATCTGGGAAAACAGTGATTATGGTCCATGAGATGATTAATGGGTTAAGTGATATTTCCATAGTGCTCAGTGAATAGGTAGGTCTTGAGGTTCTTACGGAAGTCTTTTATGTCTGCAGCCATCTTGAGGTCCTCTGGTAGAGTGTTCCATATTGTTCGGATGCATGTTGTCTGATTGTTTCTTGTTTTTCTTTTGAGGACTATTAGGTGTTTTTTGCTATTGGCTCTCCGTGGCCTGATTTCCAGGTCTCTTACTATAAGGGATTGGAGTGTGCCCGCAGATGTAATGTATGTGATCTTATATTTGATCTGAGCATGTATTGGGAACCAGTGGAGTTGTTTCAGGATGGAGGTTATGGGAATTACATAGCCTACAAAGTTCAATTCAAGTTACATAATAATGGGGTGCTCTGCATGCATTTGTATATCATTATTTGCTCACATGCATTGCAGCAAATTAATGGGTGCTCTGATAAAATAAAAAGATTTTGTCATTTAATGCACATTAAGAGTGAAAAATTGTGTATTATTCCCTTAATGGATGTTAGTAATTACCCCCTCCCCCCACTAGGACTTTATTTATATTTTTATTTATTTATTTGCAGGGCTTCTCTACACAGAACCTACATCAAAAGACATCAAAGAGCATACAATCTCTCTAAATATTAACTACATAAAGAAGTGAATTCTGAACTTCGAGGAAGACTGCCACCACTACTACTGCTGGCAGCATCTATTTTGTGCTGCAGTAGCACAGAATGTCAACTGTCATTGTCAGAAAGGGAAGACATAATAGCATCACGATTTTCCAGGCAGCAGGGGATGGTGCGCTAGCACTAAGCAAATGAGCACATTTACTTTGCTAGGTCATGTAAAGGGGTCTCTTTTGTCCCATCCCTACTAAAAAAGTTCCTCTCTTGTGAGGACATAGAGGGGGAGTGCAGAAAAATGTGAGTGACAGGAGCTATAATAAAAGAACTTGTAGAAATGGACAGATAAAGGGGATACTAGAATCCCCAATATGTAATTGAAGATGGATGAATTTCTTGATACAGAATGTGTTTAGAAGTTTGGCTTTTCACCTACTTCCTCTTAAATAGAATAGGATGTCATGATCATGAGTTTTGTGTAACCGTCTTTAAAATAGATTGGAACATTGTTAACGCAAGCATAAAGAGTAAACATAGGCTATGAACTGCGCAACTATAGTTCATTGTACAGGCAATGCTGACACAACATAATTTTTGCAACTTTGCAATTATAAATAATTTTGTCATAATCAAGTAAATTTCATCTAATACACTGTAATCAGATCTTACTCTGTAAAAAGAACTTTGGCGACACCTTGTGTTATTTCACGTTTATAATAAATGACTGTTACTTTCTTTTTTTTCTTTAATAAAAGGTGAAATTAGACTTACCTGCTAATTGTTGTTCCTGGAGTGTAGACAGTCTAGTCCCGGTCCTCTGGGTTCCCTATCTCATCCAGCAGCTTGGAGACTGAGAAACTCCTCCTTTTTATGATGTCACCAGTATATCTTCCTTGAATCCGCCTCCAATCCTCAGTGACCTATTGACAAAGCAGACTCACCGGAGATACAAGTAAGCCTTTCATCAAATTAAGAAACACTGAACTTTCAAAACACCCAGCTTGGGAAAACCCCACTGGAACAGAACACTAAACTAACGTGGCTTTAAGCTAAGCAGGCTACTCCCTCCGCCACCCAGGAGGGAACAACCCCTGACCAAATTAGCGAAAGGTAGCGAGAAGACCCCCTTTTGCCCTCACGTTTTTTTTTTTGTTTTTTTTTTACTGACAGATACTCTGATCCCCCCGAAGTTAGGCTAGGTATCAAAAAGCAAGAACGTCCTCTTACCTGTAAAGGCTCTCCGACTCGCAGACCACTCTATAATGAAAAAGACCCCTGGGTGGGACACGGGACTAGACTGTCTATACTCCAGGAACAACAATTAGCAGGTAAGTCTAATTTCACCTTCCTGATCGTGCTAGCCAATCTAGTCCCGGACCTCTGGGTCTGTACCAGAGCAGTGAAAAGCTCTTCAAGCATGGGAGGGATCTGGAAGACCAGCCTGTAGAACTGCTGACCCAAAACAGGTTTCTTCCGCCCTCTGTACCTCCAGGCAATAATGCCTCACAAAGGAATTCAAGGAGGACCAAGTCGCCGCCTTGCAAATCTCCGCCGGCGGAACCAAACGCGCCTCCGCCTAGGAGGAAGCCTGCGCTCTTGTAGAATGTGCCCGAAGCCCCTCCGGCACAGCCTTCCCTTTCAAAATGTAAGCTGACGCAATGGCCTCTTTGATCCACCTAGCAATGGACCCTTTGGACGCCGATTCCCCCTTTCGCGGACCCGCGAAAAGGACAAAGAGTCTGTCCGACTTACGGAAACTGACCATCCGCCGCAGATATTTCTTCAGCGCCCTACGGACATCTAATAGATGCAACTGCCTAGAGACCGACGCCCTATCTTCCTGAACAAACACCGGCAGGGAAATTTCCTGATTCACGTGAAACGGCGAAACCACTTTAGGCAGAAACCCCGGAACTGTTCTTAAAACCACCTTTGACTCAAAGAACGTCAGATAGGGCTCCCTGCAGGAAAGCGCTTGCAATTCGGAAACTCTTCTCGCCGAACAAATGGCCAACAAAAACACCACCTTGAGAGTAAGATCTTTGAGCGAAGCCCGAGACAACGGTTCGAAGGGCTCGCGCTCCAACGCGTCTAACACGAACGGCAGATTCCACTTAGGGCAGATCGGACTAGCAGGAGACCGCGCTAGCGATACCGCCCGGAGAAAGCGCTTAACGTCACACTGACTCCCCAGCGCTATCCCTCCTACCTTACCTCTGTAACATGACAACGCCGCCACCTGCACGCGGAGCGACGCCGCAGCCAACCCTTTTGCAAAACCGTCCTGCAGAAAGTCCAAAATCTGAGGGATGGTGGACTTTAACGCCTCACAGTTCTTGTCCGCGCACCAGGCCTCAAAGACCCTCCAAACACGTACATAGGCCAGCGAAGTGGAGCGCTTCCGGGCTCTCAACAGAGTAGACACCACTGCCGCCGAATAGCCCCGAGATTTCAACCTCCCCCTTTCAAGAGCCAAGCCGTAAGCGAGAACTGATCCACATGGGGCATGAAGAGAGGCCCCTGCGACAGCAGATCCGGGCGAGGTGGAAGCCTCCAGGGCCTTGCCACCAATAATCTCACCAGGTCCCCGTACCAGGGCCTGCGGGACCAATCGGGGGCTATCAGGATTACCTGCCCTTTGAAACTTTCTACGCGCTGCAGGACTCTTCCTATCAGCACCCACGGGGGAAACACATACAGTAGCTGCCCCACCGGCCACTCCTGAACGAGAGCGTCCAATCCTTCCGACATCCTTTCTCTTCTCCTGCTGAAAAACCGGCTGGCCTTTGTCGAGGCGAAGGTCGCCATGAGATCCATGACCGGTACGCCCCACCGGCGCACCACCATCTCGAAGACCTCTGGATGAAGAACCCATTCTCCTGGGTCCACTCTTACTCGACTGAGAAAATCGGCCTGCACATTGTCCACTCCCGCTATATGTGCTGCCGACAGATCCAGAAGCCTCACTTCCGCCCAAGAGCACAGGGCTTCGGCCTCCGATTCCAGCGCAGCGCTGCAGGTTCCTCCTTGTCGGTTGACATACGCTACCGCCGTGGCGTTGTCGGAGAATACCCGAACTGCCCGGCCAGCGACTAAGCTTTGAAAGCTCTGCAACGCCAGGGATATTGCTCTCAACTCTAACCGGTTGATGGACCATGTCTGCTCCTGCACGCCCCAGCTCCCCTGAGCGAAGCTGCCCTGACAATGCGCTCCCCAGCCCAGCAGACTGGCGTCTGTCATCAGCGACACCCAGTCCGGAGTGTCCAGGGCCTTCCTGCTCTCCAAAGACTCGGGACGCAACCACCACAGAAGGGATTGACGGACTTCCGCTGGGCAGCGCAACTTCCGAGATAAGGGGTCCCGCTGGTGCGACCAGCGGCGGAGCAACGCCCTCTGCAACGGCCGCATGTGGGCCTTTGCCCACTGCACTGTCTCTATGGAGGCCGCCATCGTGCCTAACACTTGAAGATAATGCCACGCTGAGGGAGTCTTGCGCCGGAGAAACTGGCTTATCAACTTCCGAAGGGCCTGCGCTCGCTCCACCATGAGGAATACCCTTCCAGCCCCCATGTCGAAGTGAACTCTCAGATATTCTAGATTCTGCGAGGGAACCAGGTGGCTCTTTGAGAGGTTGACTACCCAACCGAGCTCCTCTAGAAAAGACACCACGCGGGCAGTAGCTGTCTCGCTCTCGGAGTGGAACTTCGCCCGGATCAGCCAATCGTCCAAATAAGGATGCACCAAGATTCCCTCCTTTCTGAGCGCCGCCGCCACCACCACCACCATGACCTTGGTGAAGGTGCGCGGCGCCATCGCTAAGCCGAAGGGCAACGCCCGGAACTGAAAGTGCACGAAGGGAACTGCGAATCTGAGAAACTTGCAATGTTCGGGCCTTATGGGAATGTGGAGGTAAGCCTCGGACAGATCCAGAGATGTAAGAAACTCCCCTTTTCACACAGCCACTATGACCGACCGCAGAGTCTCCATATGGAAATGAGACACCCGCAGGCAACGATTCACTCCTTTGAGGTCCAGAATAGGACGGACGCCGCCATCTTTTTTTGGCACCACGAAATAAATGGAGTATCGACCGGACCTGCGTTGACTGGGCGGGACGGGCACTATTGCTCTGAGCTGTAGCAGCCTTCAGACCGTCTCCCGCAAAGCCTCGCACTTGGCTATCGACTTGCCGGGGGACTGCACGAAGGCCTCTCGAACCGGTCTCAAAAATTCCAGAGCGTAGCCCTCTCGAATGACCTCTAGAACCCACTGATCTGAAGTTACGCGGACCCAGGCAGCATAAAACTCCTGCAACCGCCCCCCTACCAGCAGCAAGGGTGCCCGGGTCCCCCTTATCTCATTGCTGCTTTTTGTTAGCGAAGGACGAGGAAGAGGAAGGGCCGAAACCCCGTCCCGCACCTCGAAACCCTCGGAAGGCTTGGTTCCTATTAGGGAAGCGCCCTCTCTGACTTGTACCGAACCTCTGGAACCTAGACCGGCGAAAATCGCGTTGCTGCCCCCTACTAGGCTGAAAAGCTCGGCTCGCCCTGGGCTTGTCCTCAGGCAACTTACCACCTTTAGATTCTCCCAAGTCCTTAACCAACTTTTCCAGGTCTTCCCCGAACAGCAAACGACCCTTAAAGGGAAGCTTACTCAACCAAGCCTTGGAAGAACCATCCGCAGCCCAGTTTCGGAGCCACAAGTACCGTCGTGCTGCCACTGCTGACGCCATGCTCTTGGACAGCCCACGCATAAGATCATAATGAATGTCCGCCAAGTAGGCCGCGCCAGACTCCAATTTAACCCCTTCTCTAGAGTCTGAGCCGTCCGGGCTAGAATGTACGCGTTGCGACATGCGAAGGCAGGCTCTAGCAACCCAAGCCCCGCAAATAGCTGCCTGGAGTGCCAGGGCATTCACATCAAACACCTGACGCAGTAACATATCCAGCTTTCTGTCCTGGGTGTCCTTAAGAGCCGCACTACCTTCCACAGGAATGGTAGTTTTCTTGGTGACAGCCGACACTGCCGCATCAACTCTGGGTGATTTAAACACCTCCTTATCCTGCTCCAATAAGGGGTACAGCCGACCCATCACTCTGGCCCCTCTAAGGGGAGCCTCAGGCACGTTCCACTCTTCCTGAATCATTTCCCGAAACACCCTATGCACCGGGAATGCCCTTTGATTCTTCCTGAAAACCTGCAACAAGGGATCTTCCAGCAAGTCTTCTTCTGTCGTCCCTGGCGCAGGAATATTTAGGACCTTTAACGCCTCAGCTATCAGTGCGGGAAGCTCCTCTCTCCGGAAGACGCGCACCACTCTAGCCTGATCATCCTTCTCGGAAAGCTCCCCTTCTTCCAGCTCCTCATCAACCTCCAAACCGTGGTCCTCATCGTCGGATAATAGGCCCTCTGAGGCTACAGACGTCGCTCCAGTTACCCCCTCCAGGTGAGGTCTCTTGGCCCCTCGGGCAAGGTCGTCTGTCTGTGAAGTCGGAGCAGGTCTCTTATGCCCGCCCGAGATCTCAGAGCCTGGCCGCTGCTGATCTCTACCAAACACTGTACGTTGCAAGAGTGTGACAAAAAACGGAGAAAAAATAGCCGCTAGCTCCTTAGGAAATGGAGCCTGAGGGAGAAGAGCGTCCAGCGCCGAAGATGGCCCAGCCACTGGCTCCACCTGAGACTCCTCCGAAAGCAGTGCCACCGAGCTCTCCTTCTCGACCTCTGGCACAGCCCCTTTTCCATCCCTGGGCTGTTCCATCAATGCTGCCTCCCTCACACAGGACTTGCAGACCCCTGAATCAGAGCCTCTCTTCAAGCCACAGAGTGGCCTAGAGGGCATGGTAAACTAGGTGAACGCGATCTCTTTCAGCCCAGACAGGCTGCAGTTCTGAAAGCCCCCCACCAGCTTTCAAAGCACTACCAGCCTAACAGAAAAAAAGGCAGCGAACCGTCCTGTATATGGTTATTTTTTTTTTTACACCGAACAGATGCTCAGAAAAGCTAGAGTGGCCAAAACGCTGTGCAAAAAAGCACCTAACGAGGTCCCGGTTAGCGTTGACAATCGAAACTGACTGCCCAAGCCGGCCGCGTTAACACGTGGTCACGCCACACGGCTAGGCCCGCCACCAGCGCCTTCGCGCCAAAACGCGTTGCACACACTCCCGCTTGAAAATGATGTCGGCTTACCTCAAACCGCGCCGAAACAAGCACTCTGCACTGTGCTCCCAGCGTAGCTTGTCAGCGGCTCTGGAAATCTCCCAAAAGCAAGCAGCCTCGCTACCGGATCACTCTGTCCCGCTCAGAATGAAACGGAACGGGCCGAGCCAGCCAGCGCTCGAACAGGCAGACCTCTGTGTGGCGCTGGCTTGGCTCTCCTCCAGCTCTCACCCCTCAGAAAACGCCGCGTTAGCACCGCAACAAGTGCCTGCAGATCCGGGTCCCCTTTAGAAATCAGCCACTTTTTCAGTCAGAGGCAAAGGCTGCGCGGGAGAGGGAGGAGGGGGGGGGGTGAGGAAGAAGCCTGCAGCCAACTTAAAGGCACAGCACCCCCAAGTTAAGCTGCCTTCTTAAACGTGTTCCAAAAGGTATCTATAAACCTAATTCCTATCTAACACAAACTTAATTGTTTCTCTAGTGAGCCCGGTCCTCCGGGCTCTATTCCATCCAGCTGCTTGGAGACTGAGGTAAACTGAGGATTGGAGGCGGATTCAAGGAAGATATACTGGTGACATCATAAAAAGGAGGAGTTTCTCAGTCTCCAAGCTGCTGGATGAGATAGGGAACCCAGAGGTCCGGGACTAGACTGGCTAGCATGATCAGGAAGGAGCTTTTCAGGAGGAAGAATTTGAATTCGGCAGACGTGGAACTATGCGTGTCCATAGACCGTCTGTGGTTTCCCCTCTGAGCTCAAAGAAAGTAGCACTTTGTGTGTGACTGTGTTACTCTCTGCCTGTTTCTCACTGCTTGAGGGACCAGAGACCGAAAAGAGCCGTGGTATTGTGGCCAGATCACGGGGTTTTCTTCAGAACTAACTACTACCAATGGCCACAGTGATCCCATCCATTCATTTCAAGAGGAATATGGAGTTAGTATAAAAGTGGATAAGAGCAGCTGAAAGAGCCCTGTGTTCTTGTGTGTGAAGAGCAGGTGTAAAGATCTGTCCCCAGTGTTTGCTTCTTATCCACAGGGCAGAAGCAAGGAAAAAGAGAACTACAGAGTAAGAGAAGATGTGATGTGCAACTGGAGCAGAAAGATGACTACTACAGAGGATAGTGAATACTCCAGAGCTGCACTACTAAAGTGAATGCATGTTGGAAAAAAAAGGCCAGGAATTTTCTGAAGGAGTAAAAAAGGAGCAGAGTCTGAGTGTGTTTGGGACCTCTGAAAGCAAACAGGTACTTCCTAGAATCCCTGAGAGGCAGCCAGGAGCCCCGGGAGGTTAGATCCTCTCAGAACTAGAGAGATTCCCTAAGAGTAAGGAACAGGATTGATGTAGATTTTAGAGCTGTGATGTGGAGTTCTGTCTGCACCTACAATGTTTTTGATGGAATGGTTGATTTGTAAATTTGACATAATTAACCTCAGTAAAGGTTTGCTGTTTTGGAATACCACCCATGTGTCAAGAGTGATTTATTAATAGAAAAGGAGTACAATCACAACTGGGACCTTGAGGTGGTTACTCCCTTCTCCCATCACAAAATCCAAACTATATTTGGAGAGGGCAGAAAGAGAAACCTGAAATCAAATGAGACTGTTGTAAATACCTAGGAGAAAGACGGGGTGGCTACATAAAACAGCACCTAATGTGGGGCTTGAAGGTACGAGGAATATGCGAACAGGTGCTTCCAGATAAGATTTGCCCAATTCCAGTATGCTACAAATTGTGACGTAAAGCGTAGTTACTCACCTGTAACAGGTGTTCTCCAGGAGCAGCAGGAATCAGTCCTCACATATGGGTGACGTCGGCGGCGACGGAGCCCTCGCGGAGCAATTTTCCCCAGCTTTCACAGAAAGCCTTTGGGAATTGCAGCGCGCATGCGCGGTCGCCTTCCCGCCCAAGGGTGCCATCTTAGCCAGTCTGATGACATAGCTAAAAGACAGCATAAAAATTTGCAAAAAAACTTAAGCAGATGATTGCAACTCCACGGGGAGGAGGGAGGGTTGTGAGGACTGATTCCTGCTGCTCCTGGAGAACACCTGTTACAGGTGAGTAACTACGCTTTCTCCAGGACCAAGCAGGAAGTCAGTCCTCACATATGGGACTCCCAAGCTTAAGGCTACCGGAGACCCTAAGCACAAAAATGAGCTCCCTCGAGCTCGGCAGTACAGAAGGATGGAATCTTCGCTGACTTATTACCCACCGGTAGCCCCCATCCGGGATGGAGGGTAGGAGTTGCTCAAACCTCGAAGAGATTTCGGAGGACTGCCTGTCCGAAAGCACTGTCCCTGCGGGACTCTCTCTCGAGACAGTAATGGACCGCGAAAGTCTGGCTCGAAGACCAAGTAGCGGCCCGGCAGATGTCTGCCAGCGGAACGGAGCGGAGGTAAGCCACTGACGTAGCCTTCGCCCGAACAAAATGAGCCGTGACTCGACTTTCTAAGGAGAGTCCGGCTGCCCCATAAGCCCAAGCGATACAGTCAGCAACCCAGATGGACAGGGTACGCTTGGAGACCGGGAGCCCCAATTTATTGGGGTCAAAAGACACAAAAAGCTGAGCAGCTTTACGGTGCTCCCGCGTACGGTCAAGGTAGAAGTTCAATGCCCTTCTACAGTCCAGGGTATGCAGGACTCGTTCAGCTCGGCTGGAGTGAGGCCTGAGAAAGAAGGTTGGAAGTACCACCTCCTGATTGATGTGAAAAGGGGAGACAACTTTTGGAAGAAATTTTGGGTGAGTCCGTAGGACTACCCTATTTTTGTAGAACCGAGTGAAGGGAGGATCAGACACGAGGGCCTGCAATTCACTCACGCGTCTAGCGGAAGTGAGGGCTATCAGGAATAAGGTTTTCCACGAAAGAAAACGCAGAGAACAGGTAGCCATCGGTTCAAAAGGCGGACAGGTGATCCGCTGTAAAACCACATTCAGATCCCAGTCAGGTGCTGGCGGGCGCAGAGGTGGTTTTAGTAGAAGGAGACCTCGGAGAAACCGTGCTACAAGAGGGTCGCTGGAAAGAGGTCTGCCGTCCACCGGCACATGGTGTGCTGAAAGAGCACTGAGGTGAACTTTAACGGAGTTGGACTTAAGGCCCATGTTAGAGAGGTAGAGCAGGTACTGCAAGATCACCGACACCGAGCAGGAGAAGGGATCCGGAGACTGCTGTACACACCAAACGGAAAAGCGACGCCATTTAAGGGCGTAGCATTTGCGGGTAGAAGGTCGCCGAGAAGCTAGGACGACCTCTTCCACCTCCGCGGGCAGGAGAAGGGGAGCAAGGACTACCCTTTCAGCCGCCAGGCCATTAGATTGAGAGATCTGAGGTTGGGGTGTAGCAGAGACCCCTGGTCCTGTGTTAGGAGATCCGGTTGAAACCCCAGAGGGAACGGATCCTCCACCGCTAATTGCAACAGGAGTGGGAACCACGGCTGTCTGGGCCAGCGAGGAGCCACCAGGATCATGGACGCTTTGTCCCGGAGAACCTTGAACAGAGTTCGGGAGACCAGCGGGATGGGAGGAAAAGCATAGAGAAGGTTTTCCGACCATGAGAGCAGAAATGCATCTGCCGCTACCCGAAGGGGATGTGGCTGACGCGAGCAGAAGCGAGGAAGTTGCCGGTTGAGAGGACTGGCAAAGAGATCCATCGTGGGGAGGCCCCACTTCAGAAAGAGTTTCTGGACTACCAAGGGATCCAGACGCCACTCGTGCGGCTGGAGTATCCTGCTGAGTTTGTCCGCCAGGCAATTCTCCTGGCCTGGGAGATAAACTGCTTTGAGAAGAATGCCGTGACTGACGTCCCAAGAGCAGAGCTTTTGAGCTTCTCGGCAGAGAAGGAAGGAGCCCGTGCCGCCCTGCTTGTTCACGTAGAACATGGCAACTTGATTGTCCGTCTGGACAAGTACGGACTGGTGAGAAGTCAGGTGGGAGAAAGCCTTGAGCGCCAGACGAATAGCTCTGAGCTCCAGGAAGTTGATCTGTTGAGCAGATTCCCACGCGGTCCAGAGACCTTGAGTACATGCCCCCTGGCAATGAGCTCCCCAGCCCAGGAGGGAAGCATCGGTCGTCAGCACTTGAGTCGGCTGAGGCGACTGAAAAGGCATTCCGAGCACCAGGTTCGGCCGATGAAGCCACCACTGTAGGGAAGAGGCCAGCGGTCTGGAGAGGCACACTAAGTAGGCTAGCCCGCCGGTGGCTTGTTGCCACTGCTTGCGAAGGCACCATTGAGCCGGCCGCATATTCAGGCGAGCATTGGGGGTCACGTGGACGGTGGAAGCCATATGGCCGAGTAGTCTCAGGAAGCGCCTGCCGGAGACCAGGGACAGGCTGCGAAAACGGCCGGCTAGGTCCATGAGCCGTTGAGCCCTGTCGAGAGGCAGGAAAGCTCGAGCCTGAGGAGTGTGCAGTCTTGCGCCGATGAACTCGAGATCCTGTGAGGGGAGCAAAGTGGACTTTGAGAAGTTTATGACAAAGCCCAAGTACTGCAGAAGAGTCACCGTGCGGTGTGTGGCATGGGTGACTGCCGGAGGGGACGACGCTCTGATGAGCCAGTCGTCGAGATACGGAAAAACATAGAGGCCGTGAAGCCTGAGATAGGCCGCCACCACGGCGAGACATTTTGTGAAGACCCGCGGTGCGGAGGACAGGCCAAAGGGCAGTACTCTGTACTGGTAGTGATTTCCGGCCACCACAAACCTTAGGTATTGGCGGTGGCTTGGGTGGATGAGGATGTGCGTGTAGGCATCCTTTAGATCCAAGGAGCATAGCCAATCTCCCTGCTGGAGGTAGGGCAGAAGTATTCCAAGGTTAAGCATCTTTAACTTTTCCCGCACAAGGAACTTGTTGAGGTTGCGCAAGTCCAGGATGGGTCTTAGGCCTCCTGTCCTTTTTGGTATTAGGAAATACCTGGAATAAAAGCCTTGACCTCTCAGGTGGTGGGGCACCGGTTCCACAGCCTGGTCCTGAAGAAGACTTGCTAACTCCTGAAGGAGTAAGTCCTTGTGCAGAGGGAGTCGCGGAGGTTCTCCCGGAAAATAAGAGGGAGGGACCTGGTGGAAGTGGAGAAGGTATCCTTCTCGCACGACTTGAAGCACCCAGGCATCTGAAGTGATGTTGGATCACCTGTGGGCGAAGTGAACCAGCCGGCCTCCGGCGCTGGGAGGGACCAGCTGAGGGGGAGAGGCTATGCAGAGGAAGTAAAAAACCCCCACCCTGCGGAGCAGGGGCTGGTGGTGCAGGCTTGGGGGCTTGCTGCCTACGGGACCCGTTACCCCATCCCTTGGCCTGCTGACCCTGTTGGGGAGCTGGAGGGGCCTGATATTGGGGGTAGTGTTTGTAGGCAGCCGCCTTTCTCGGGTAAAAGGACTTTTTTCCCGAGCCCTTCTTTTTCTGGGAAGGGGCGGATGTCTTCCTAGAAAGCCTGGTCCTGGTGAGAGTCTCCGTCTCGATTTGTGCAGCCTTTTCAGCCATGGGCTTGCCAAAGAGGTTCTCACCTCTGCAGGGGACATCGACCAACTTGTCCTGCACCCAAGGCTCAAGGTCAGACGACTGAAGCCAAGCCTGTCGGCGGGCACCGATGCCGGCTGCGGCCACATGAGCCGATGCTTCAAAGCCATCATAGGCTGCTCGGGACATGAATTTGGAGCATTCCCGAATACCAGATGTTAAGGCTAGGAACCTCCGCAAAGGTTCCTTGGACAGGCCAGCAGAGAATCCGGCTAGCTCTTTAGCCAGGTCTCGGAGATACATGCCCATGTATAGCTGGTAGGTCTGGACACGACAAGCCAGCATAGAGCCCTGGAAACACTTCTTACCAAGGCCATCCAGGTTACGGGCCTCCCTGCCAGGGGGCACCGAGGAGTGCATTTTCTGGCTCTTCAGCCTATGCATGGCCGATTCCACTACCATGGAATGGTGTGGTAGCTGTGCTTTTTGGAAGCCAGGACTCTTGCGGACTCGATAGATGGAATCGACCCGCTTGCTCAATACCGGCGACGAGGCCGGACTCTCCCACATGCGGAAGAGTAGTCGTTCCAGCATGGGAGGCACCGGTACAGTAAAGTGCTCCCGGGCGGGAGAGTCGTACTGAAGGGCGTCGAGCTCTTCGGCTCGAGGCTCCTCCTCGGGTTCCGCCGGGAAGGCCAAAGCCTTGGCCATATCCCTGACGAAGTCCGAGAACCGGGCATCCTCCGGAGGGGACTGTTTCCGAGGTTCGGACTCAGGTGAGTCCGAGGGGACACACCGAGTCCGAAAGGAATCAGGTGACTCCTCCTCTTCAGACTCCCAGACCGACTCCGAGGAGGAATCAGTGGGGTCGGCTCGGGCAGGTGGAGGCGTCGGCCGCCCCGACGCCAAGGGAGTCGGCGGCGACGACCTCGGTCCCGAACGGGAGACCGAGGGTGACCTCGACCGAGGATCGACTCGAGTTCGCATGGACTCGAGGATCGGCTCAGTCTCCGGGGTCGACTTAGACGTCGACGTCCCGGCGGTCGGGGCAGCGGCGCCAGCGAGGCTAGCGATCAGTGCCCGCTGCTGGTCCATGAAGGCAGATAGTCTGCTCTCCAAGGCCGTCAACCTGAGTCCGACCTCAGGTGACCCAGCAGTCCCCGACTCGGGCCCCGACGGCGTCGGGCCCGACGTCGGACCTCTCGGAGGCGAGTCCAGAAGGACCACAGGACTTACCCGAGCAGGCAACTCCGACTCCAGGCGAGGTCGCTTCGGGAGGTGCTCCTTCTCCAAAGACCCGGGACGGCTGTCGGGGCTATGCGACCTGGCCCTCGCGGGGCCAGGAGCGTCCACCGACGCCGCCCTCGCGGGTTTTGTCTTCCGTCGATGGTCTCCGGAGGGAGAACCCCTGTCGGAGGAGCTTCGGCGATGTTCAGAGCTGGAGCCTCTGGATGCCGAGGCCTCCGACGAGGTCCGGGTACGGCTGGGGTCAGCGAAGATTCTATCCCGCTGATGCCGCCGACTCCTCAACGCTTTGGAGGACATTTTGCCACAGGCTCCACAGATCATTTCTTCATGATCCGGACCCAGGCAGCGGAGGCAATTATCGTGTGTGTCAGTGAGTGACATATTTCTGTCACACTGACCACACCGCTTGAAGCCACTGGCAGCCATCGGGGAAAAAAGGGCCCCTGCAAGGTCAAAGGACCGGGCTGCCAGTGAAAAACCGAAAACGAAACTGACCAAAATCAGAAAAACCGAAAAATAAGGGAAGGACTCGCAACGGCGTCGCGAGTCCGGGCAGGAAAACGACCGGCGTCGAATCGAATTGAAAACGAGTAAAACTCACGAAAATCAACTTTTTTAGCGGGGACACGACGGGTACGTCTGTAGGGCTCCGCGGAAAAAAGAAGACTGGCTAAGATGGCACCCTTGGGCGGGAAGGCGACCGCGCATGCGCGCTGCAATTCCCAAAGGCTTTCTGTGAAAGCTGGGGAAAATTGCTCCGCGAGGGCTCCGTCGGCGCCGACGTCACCCATATGTGAGGACTGACTTCCTGCTTGGTCCTGGAGAATCTATGTACTGTATTGGTGAGCAGTAATCTCTGCAAATGGGCAGGGGATATATGGAAACCACAGGAACAGAGATGGGAACTACATGCAGAGGCAATGGTTGTGGAAGTGTGGCCTGAAAGAGACACAAGTGCAGAACAGAACCTGCATGTGAAGGGGGAGGACATATAACAGCCACGCACTCTGGTCCAGGGAGGACCATGATGTGTCCAGTTGACCAACACCATCCATAGTGGCGGGATCCACAGTGCCAGGACCTGCTGTTCAAGGTTGGTCAAGCATAGTTACTCACCTGTAACAGGTGATCTCCGGGAACAGCAGGAATTTAGTCTTCACACATGGGTATCGTTGGTACCGACGGAGCCTGCGCGGGAACGCTCCCCAGCGTCCAATAGGAAAGCTTTTGGGAGCATCCCACTGCGCCTGCGTGCTGCCTTCCCACCTTTCCCAGCTGTCCCTCTCCAGTTGAGTTTATAGCTGAGACAAAAGAGAGAGGGAAAGAGAGAAAGAGAAAGAGATAGAGAGATACAACTCCTAGGGGAGGTGGGTGGGTTGTGAAGACTAAATTCCTGCTGTTCCCGGAGATCACCTGTTACAGGTGAGTAACTATGCTATCTCCAGGAACAAGCAGGAATGTAGTCTTCACATATGGGGACTCCCTACCTGCAGATGCCAGGGAGAAGACCCCAGAAGTTGTGTGCCCTTGTGAAAGGGCTCCACTTCCCCCCATGGATCTCTGGCATCCTACCAGGGATGGTGGGTAGGAGTTGCTTAAATATGGAACAGGTGTTGAAGAACAGCCTGACCAAACAAGGCATCCCGGCAGGAGTCCTTCTCCAAGCAGTAATGGGCTGTGAAGGTATGAACCGAAGCCCAAGTAGTTGCTCGGCAGATGTCGTTGATAGAGACAGAGTGAAGATGAGCCACAGAGGCTGCCATGGCTCTCACATTATGAACTGTGACATGGCCTTCTAGAGGAAGGTTATTACTCTCATAGACAAAAGATATACACTGTGCAATCCAGTTGGATAGTGTTCTTTTGGAGGCTGGAAGTCCCAAATGACTAGGATCAAAAGCAACAAAGAGTTGAGAGGACTTCCTATGTTGCTGTGTCCTTTGTAAGTAAAAGGCCAGAGCCCTTTTACAATCCAAAGTATGAAGATTCCTTTCTGCATTTGAGGCATGAGGCCTTGGGAAGAATACAGGAAGGTAAACTGCTTGGTTTAAATGAAAAGGTGACACCACCTTTGGCATAAAATGTGGATGAGTCCTAAGGACTACCTTATCGTGATGGAACCTTATATAAGGAGGATCATCCACCAATGCTTGCAATTCACTGATGCGACGTGCTGATGTGATTGCAATAAGAAAGATGACCTTCCAGGAAAGGAATTTCAAAGAGGTAGTGGCTAATGGTTCAAAAGGCGGTTTCATAAGCTAACCAAGAACCAAATTTAAGTCCCATGCCACCGGTGGTGGCTTAATGGGAGGCTTAGTTAAAAGAAGGCCTCTCATAAATCTTGCTATGAGAGGATGAGAGGAAATAGGTTGCCCATTTAGAGGCTTGAAAGAAGCTGCAATAGCACTCAAATGAACTCTCACTGAATTGGTCTTCAGCCCTGCATTGGACAAATGAAGGTGATACTCCAGTAATGATTACAGAGGTATCGCAAGAGGGTTAAGACCCTTCTGCGAGCACCATATGGTAAACCTTTTCCACTTGAAAGCATAAGAGCGTCTTGTGGAAGGCTTCCTGGAAGCATAAAGGATATCCTTTACCTGTTGAGAAAGGTTAAGACCGTGAAGTTCTAGGCTTTCTGCAACCAGGCCCTGAGATGCAGAGACTGGGGATTGGGATGCCACAGCATCCCGTCCTCCTGAGAAAGGAGATCTGGAGCAGATCCTAACTCAAGAGGCAGAGCTTGAGAGAGATGTAGGAGCAGAGGGTACCACATTTGCTGTGGCCAATATGGAGCTATGAGAATCATATGACCTCTGTCTATCTGAAGCTTGAACAGGGTCTTGGGAATTAGGAGAATGGGTGGAAAAGCATACAGGAAGTCCTGGCCCCAATGGAGGTGGAAAGCCCTGCTTGTTCACATAGAACATGGCTACTTGATTGTCCGTTTGAACTAGGACTGTCTTGTAGCTGAGCTGGGTGTGGAATACTCGAAGAGCAAGGAAGATTGCTCTGAGTTCCAGGAGATTGATGGGTAGAGAGACCTTGCAGGTGGGCTCCCCAACCCACCTGTGAAGCATCTGTTGTTAGAGTGGCTTGGGGTGGGGGTTGCTGAAAAGGAGACACCACCAAAGGGTTCTGGGGTGACTGTCACCATTGGAGGGACAAAATAAGGCGATCTATTTTGTCTGACAGGTAACCTGACGCCTGAGCCCACTGAGTGGATAAAGTCCACTGGGCTGCCCTCATATGGAGGCGAGCATAAGGAACCACATGCACGGTGGATGCCATGTGGCCTAGCAACTGTAACATTTCTCGAGCAGTGAGGTGAGGTTTTAACACTGCTTGGGAAGCCAACTGCACAATGCGAAGGCAGCGGGCGTATGGAAGGTAGGCCCTTGTCTGTCTGGCATCCAGCAGAGCTCCTTTAAACTCTAGGGACTGAGTGGGAGCAAGGTTGGATTTTGGGAAGTTTATGACAAGTCCCAAATACTGAAGGATGCGCATTGTGCAAGAGAGAGCAACCCTGGCCTCTGGCTCTGAAGGGGCTCGAATGAGCCAGTTGTCTAAGTAAGGGAAGACGAATATTCCTAGGGTGCGAAGAAATGCTGCCACCACAGCCATGCATTTTGTGAACACTCTTGGTGCCGAGGCCAGGCCAAAAGGAAGAACCCTGTATTGGTAGTGCTTCCATTGAAAAAGGAAGCGAAGGAACTTTCGATGAGTTGGATGGATGAGAACATGAGTGTATGCATCCTTGAGATCTAAAGAACAAAGCCAATCCTGACTCTGAAGGTATGGCAGCAGAGTTGCTAGAGAAATCATTTTGAACTTCTCTTTGAACAGGAATTTGTTCAATTCTCCGAGGTCTGAAATGGGTCTGTGTTCTCCTGTTTTCTTTGGAATAAGGAAATTGGGGGAGTAGAAACCTGTACCCTGTTGTAGAATGGGTAACTCTTCTATTGCCCCTTGGGCAAGAAGCACAGTGACCTCTTGACCTAACTGGTTGTTGAGAGAGGTAGGAGGGGGCATGCTGAGGAAATGAAGCTTGTACCCCCTCTCTTACAACAGATAGAGTCCAATTTTCTGCTGTTATCTGACCCCATCTGGGGGCAAAAATTATTTATTTATTTATTTAAAGTCTTTTCTATACCGTGCTTTCCAAAATCAGCTCGCTTTACAGATAACGGCAGTTTTGTTCAGATACAGGTAGCGCCCATACTGGACTTACAGAAAACAAGGTTATTCAACTTGGGTTAACTGGGGAAACTATAAATGACAACCTTCTTGGAATGGTGGAGGGTTCTGGACCGTTCAGGGCCAGGAAGACAAAGTTCTCTAGATAGGAGTCAAAGCCCCTGTGGAGGCTGAGTCTGCTGAGCCGGTTGAGGCTTAGCAGCTTTTGTTTTTCTTTGCCTAGGTTGTTGCTGCTGTCCCTTTTTGTGCAGACTGACCCAAACGATGTCTCCGTTGGGTATAGGAGGGATAAAACTACTTCTTCTTACTGAAGAATGGTTTCTTGTAGGATTTCTTCCTTGCAGTATCAGCTATAGATTTAGACAATCTATCCAAGGTGATATTGTCAGCATCTATCTCATTAGCTTTTTCCTGCCAATTCTTGCCAAAGAGATTCTCTCCTGTGCAAGGAATATTTCCTAGTTTATCCTGTACCCAAAGTTCCAAGTCAGATGCCTGGAGCCAGGCAATCCTACGTGCACCTATGGCAATAGCAGAGGTTCTGCTTATGCACTCAAAGCAGTCAAAGGCTGCACGATTCACAAAATTGGAAACATCCTGAGCATGTTTGACAAGGGCAAGGTAATCCTGCCTCTTATCAGGAAGGAGAGGGCTCATAACCTCTAAATCTCCTGTGACCTCCTTAAGGAATATTCCCATATATAAAATATAGGAACTGATCCTAGCAGAAAGCATGGAAGCCTGGAAGGTTTCACATCCAAAGGCGTCAAGAGTCCTAAACTCACGTCCTGGAGGATTAGATGCATGCCTTTTTGCACTCTTGATCCTTCTCATAGCTGATTCCACCACCATGGAATGGTGTGGTAGCTGAGTCTTCTGAAACCCAGGACAAGGAGGAACTTGATACATGGTGTCGAGTCTTCGAGAGTGAGGAGATGTGGTTAGAGGTGTTTCCCACATCCTTAACATGAGATCATGCAAGATCTCATGAATAGGTAAGGTAGCTGCCTCCTTGGGAGCTTTAGGGTATTGTAGAATTTCTAATTCCTTTACCCTAGGCTCTTTTTCAGAAGCTACTCTGATGGAAAGACCTTGAGCCACATCTCAGATAAAATCCTGAAAGGACATATCCTCTGGTGGAGACAGCATAGTTACTCACCTGTAACAGGTGATCTCCGGGAACAGCAGGAATTTAGTCTTCACATATGAGTATCGTCGGTACCGACGGAGCCTGCGCGGGAACGCTCCCCAGCGTCCAATTAGAAAGCTTTTGGGAGCATCCCACAGCGCCTGCGTGCTGCCTTCCCGCCTTTCCCAACTGCCTCTCTCCAGTTGAGTTTTAAAGCTGAGACAAAGAGAGAGAGAGAGGGAAAGAAAAGAAAAGCGAGATACAACTCCTAGGAGAGGTGAGTGGGTTGTGAAGACTAAATTCCTGCTGTTCCCGGAGATCACCTGTTACAGATGAGTAACTATGCTATCTCCAGGAACAAGCAGGAATGTAGTCTTCACATATGGGGACTCCCTAGCTACAGATGCCAGGGAGAGACCCCAGAAGTTGTGTGCCCCTGTGAAAGGGCTCCACTTCCCCCCATGGATCTCTGGCATCCTACCGGGAATGGTGGGTAGGAGTTGATTAAGTATGGAACTGGTGTCATAGAACAGCCTGACCAAACAAGGCATCCCAGCGGGAGTCCTTGTCTAAGGAGTAATGGGCTGTGAAGGTATGAACCGAGGCCCAAGTAGCTGCTCAACAGATGTCGTCAATAGATACAGAGTGTAGATGAGCCATTGAGGCTGCCATGGCTCTCACATTGTGAGCTGTGACATGGCCTTCCAGAGAAAGGTTTTTACTCTGATAGGTAAAAGAAATACACTGTGCAATCTAATTGGACAATGTTCTCTTGGAGACTGGAAGTCCCAAATGAGAAGGATCAAAAGCAACAAAGAGTTGAGAGGACTTTCTATGTTGCTGTGTCCTTTGTAAGTAAAAAGCAAGTGCTCTTTTACAGGCCAAAGTATGAAGATTCCTTTCTGCATTTGAAACATGAGGCCTTGGAAAAAATACAGGCAGGTAATTGCTTGGTTTAAATGAAAAGGTGAGACCACCTTTGGCATAAAGTGTGGATGAGTCCTAAGGACTACCTTATCATGATGGAACCTCGTATAAGGAGGATCAGCCACTAATGCTTGCAACTCACTAATGCGACGTGCTGATGTGATTGCAATGAGAAAGACAACCTTCCAGGAAAGGAATTTCAAGGAGGTAGTAGCTAGAGGTTCAAAAGGTGGCTTCATGAGCTGTCCAAGAACCAGATTTAGGTACCATGCTACCGGTGGTGGCCTAATGGGAGGCTTAGTTAGAAGGAGGCCCCTCATAAATCTTGCTATGAGAGGATGAGAGGAAATAGGTTGTCCATTTAAAGGCTTGAAAGAAGCTGAAATAGCACTTAAATGGACTCATACTGAGTTAGTCTTAAGCTCTGCATTAGATAAATGAAGGAGATACACCAATAATGATTCCAGAGGTATCGCCAGGGGTCAATACCCTTCTGCGAACACCATATGGAAAATCTTTTACACTTGAAAGCATAAGAGCATCTTGTGGAAGGCTTTCTAGAAGCATAAAGGATATCCTTTATTTGTTGAGACAGGTTAAGATCATGAAGGTCTAGGCCCTCAGCAACCAGGCCCTGAGATGCAGAGTGGGGATCGGGATGCCACAACATCCCGTCCTCCTGAGACAGGAGATCTGGAGCAGATCCTAACTCCAGAGATGGAGTTTGAGAGAGATGTAGGAGCAGAGGGTACCACACCTGCCATGGCCAATGTGGAGCTATGAGAATCATATGGCCTCTGTGTCTCTCTGAAACTTGAATAGGGTTTTGGGAATTAGGGGAATGGGTGGAAAGGCATATAGGAAGTCCTGACCCCAATGGAGGAGGAAAGCATCCCTGGCCTGAGAACACTGAGCCGGAATTCTGGAACAGAATTGGGGAAGTTTGGCATTCAACGGACTTGCAAAGAGGTCTATGTCCAGAGTTCCCCAAATTTGAAAATGTTTTGGTACCTGGTCTGCACGAAGAGACCACTCGTGTGGAAGCATTACTCGACTGAGTCTGTCTGCCCAGGAGTTTTGAATGCCTGGCAGATACACCGCAAGGAGATGAATCTGATGCTCTCTGGCGAGGGCCCATAGTCGCAAAGCTTCGTTGCAAAGCGACAGAGAGCCTGTTCCTCCCTGCTTGTTCAGATAGAACATAGCTACTTGATTGTCCGTCTGAATTAGGACTGTCTTGTAGCTCAGCTGGGTGTGGAACACTCGAAGAGCAAGGAAGATTGCTCTGAGTTCCAAGAGACTGATGTGTAGATGGGTCTCCTGTGGTGTCCAGGTGCCTTGGGTAGAGAGATCTTGCAGGTGAGCTCCCCAACCCACCTGTGAGGCGTCTGTTGTTAGAGTGACCTGGGGTGGGGGCTGTTGGAAAGGGGACCCCACCAACAGGTTTTGGGTTGACTGCCACCATTGTAGGGACAAAATAAGGTGACTTGAGTTTGCTATTTTGTCTGATAGGCAGCCTGATGCTTGAGTCCACTGAGTGGATAAAGTCCATTGGGCTGCTCTCATATGGAGGCGAGCATAGGGAACCACATGCACGGTAGATGCCATGTGGCCTAGCAATTGTAACATTTCCCGAGCAGTGAGATGAGTTTTTAACACTGCTTGGAAAGCTAACTGCACAATGCGAAGGCAGCGGGGCTGTGGAAGATAGGCCCTAGCTTTCCTGGTATCCAGCATAGCTCCTATAAACTCTAGAGATTGAGTGGGAGTTAGGTTGGATTTTGGGATGTTTATGACCAGGCCCAAATACTGAAGTATACGCATTGTGCAAGATAGGGAAATTCTGGCCTCTGACTCTGATGGGGCTTGAATGAGCCAGTCGTCTAAGTAGGGGAAGACGAATATTCCTAGAGTGCGAAGAAATGCTGCCACTACAGCCATGCATTTCGTAAACACCCTTGGTGCTGAGGCCAGGCCAAAAGGAAGAACCCTGTACTGGTAGTGCTTCCCCTGAAATAGAAACCGAAGGAATCTTTGGTGAGTTGGATGGATGAGAACATGGGTGTACGCATCCTTGAGATCTAGAGAACAAAGCCAATCCTGACTCTGAAGGTATGGCAGAAGAGTTCCTAGAGAAATCATCTTGAACTTCTCCTTGAACAGGTATTTGTTCAATTTTCCAAGGTCTAAAATGGGTCTGTGTCCCCCTGTTTTCTTTGGATTAAGGAAATAGGGGGAGTAAAACCCTGTACCCTGTTGGGAAATGGGTACATCTTCTATTGCCCCGTGGGCAAGAAGTAAATTGACCTCTTGACCCAACTGATTTTCGAGTGGTCTGAGAATTGAACCGTCTTACAACTGTAGGAGAGGACATGTTGAGGAAATGAAGCTTGTACCCCTCCATTACAATGGAGAGAGTCCATTCTTCTGCCGTTATCTGCTCCCATCGGGGTGCAAAATGACACAATCTTCCTGGAATGGTGGAGGACTCTGGCCCGTTGAGTCTGTTGGGCCGGTTGAGGCTTAGCAGACTTTGTTTTTCTTTGTTTTAATGGCTGCTGTCCCTTTCGGGCAGACTGACCTGCAGAATGCCCCTGCTGGGTATAGGAGGGGTAAAACCTCTTCTTTTTAGAGAAGAATGGTTTCTTGTAGGATTTTCTCCTTGCAGGATCAGCTGTAGCCTTGGATAGTCTATCCAAAGTGGTGTTATCAGCATCCAGCTCATTAGCTTTCTCTTGCCAATTTTTGCCAAAGAGATTTTCGCCTGTGCAAGGGATATTCCCCAGTTTGCCTTGTACCCAGAGTTCATCCTACGAGCACCTATGGCAATGGCAGAGATTCTGCTTATGCACTCAAAGCAGTCAAAAGCTGCACGATTAACAAACTTGGAAACATCTTGGGCATGTTTGACAAGTGTAAGATAAGAACATAAGAACATAAGACATGCCATACTGGGTCAGACCGAGGTCCATCAAGCCCAGTATCCTGTTTCCAACAGTGGCCAATCTAGGTCATACGTACCTAGCAGTTTCCCCAAAAGACACAAGTTCCACAATGCTTGTACTGGGTCAAGCATTGATATCCTGGGTCCCTTTTTAATAGTGGTTTATGGACCTTTCCTCCAGGAACTTGTCCAAACCTTTTTTAAACCCAGCTATACTATCAGCCCTTACCACATCCTCCGGTAACAGATTCCAGAGTTTGATTACACGTTGAGTGAAAAAATATTTTCTCTTATTTGTCTTAAATAGTTTACCCTGTAGCTTCATTACATGTCCCCTAGTCTTTCTATATTCTGATAGCGTAAACAATTGATCCACGTTTATCTGTTCCACTCCATTCATTAATTTATAGACCTCTATCATATCTCCCCTCAGCCGTCTCTTTCCAGGCTAAAGAGCCCTAACCTTTTTAGCCTCTCTTCATAGGAGTAGCCTTCCATCCCCTTCACCAATTTGGTGGCTCTTCTCTGTACTTTTTCTAATAACGCTATGTCCTTTTTAAGATACGGTGACCAGAATTGCACACAATATTCAAGGTGCGGTCGTACCATGGAGCGATACAGAGGCATTATAATATCCTTTGTTTTATTCTCCATCCCTTTCCTTATGATACCTAGCATTCTGTTTGCTTTCTTGGCCGCCGCTGCACACTGGGTGGAGGGTTTTAACATGTTATCCACGATGACTCCTAAATCTTTTTCCTGGGTGGTGGCTTCTAATGTGGAGCCTTGCATCGAGTAACTATAGTGTGGGTTGTTCTTTCCTAGGTGCATGACTTTGCACTTGTCCACATTAAATTTCATTTGCCATTTGGATGCCCAGTCTTCCAATTTATCCAGGTCCTCCTGCAGTTTTCCACTTTCCTCTTGGGTTTTAACAGCTTTAAACAGTTTTGTGTCATCTGCAAATTTGATAACCTCACTCGTTATTCCCTTTTCCAGGTCATTTATGAATATGTCAAAAAGCAGCGGACCCAGTACAGATCCCTGGGGTACTCCACTATTCACCTTTTTCCATTGGGAATATTGGCCATTTAGCCCTACTCTCTGCTTTCTATCTTTTAACCAGTTCCCGATCCACAATAGTACACTGCCTCCTATCCCATGACTTTTTAGCTTTGCCAAAAGTCTCTGATGGGGGACCTTGTCAAAAGCTTTCTGAAAATCCAGATACACTATATCAACCGACTCACCTTTGTCTACCTGTTTATGCACACCTTCAAAAAAACATATCAGATTAGTAAGACAAGATCTTCCTTGTCTAAAGCCATGTTGGCTGTCTCCCATTAGGCCATGACTATCTACATGCTGCGTAATTTTGTTCTTTATGATGGTTTCTACCATTTTCCCTGGTACTGACGTCAGGCTCACCGGTCTGTAATTTCCCGGGTCACCCCTGGAACCGTTTTTAAAAATTGGTGTTACGTTGGCGACCCTCCAATCTTCAGGTATTACAGATGATTTTAATGAAAGTTCACAGATTACCAATAGCAGGTCTGCAATCTCATATTTCAGTTCTTTCAACACTCTGGGATGTATACCATCCGGTCCAGGTGATTTGCTACTATTCAGTTTATCAAATAGTTGTAATATATCTTCCCGGTGTAGCGATATTTCTCTCAATTCCTCTGCAGTATCACCTTTAAATACCACTTCAGTCTTGGGTAACATCCCTACATCTTCCTCAGTAAAGACCGAAGCAAAGAATTCATTCAGTCTCTCCGCTATAGCCTTGTCTCCAAGATAATCTTGCCTCTTATCATCAGGAAGGAGAGGGCTCATAAGCTCTAGATCTCCTGTAACCTCCTTAAGGAACATTCCCATATATAAAATGTAGGAACTAATCCTGGCAGAAAGCATAGAGGCTTGGAAGGTTCGACACCCAAAGGCATCAAGAGTCCTACATTCACGTCCTGGCGGATTAGATGCATGTCTTTTTGCACTCTTGATCCTTTTCATAGTTGATTCCACTACCAAGGAGTGGTGTGGTAACTGGGCTTTTTGAAATCCAGGACAAGGATGTACTCGATACATGGTATCAAGCCTACGAGAATGAGGAGAGGTGGTAATAGGTGTTTCCCACATTCTTAGCATGAGATCATGCAAGATCTCATGAATAGGCAAAGTAGCTGCCTCCTTGGGAGCTTTAGGATAGTGTAAAATCTCCAATTCCTTTGCTCTGGGCTCTGTTTCAGGAGCCACTGTGATGGAAAGACCTCTAGCCACCTCCCGGATGAAATCCTGAAAGGAGACATCCTACGTTTAGGAGAGGAAGGCTCCTCAGAGAGAAGTACTCTGGTACCGACAGAGCTGTCAGAATCCTCAGACTCATCGGAGGATTCAAAATATCTCCTATCCGGGTGCTCTTGTAAAGCATGATACCGGTAACGATCTAAGTCGGTACCGGAGGGATCCGGTACCGGGCTGTCGATACCGGAGGAAACAGCATGACTCGGTGTCGGTAACACAGTCGCCGACGTCGATGCTGTCGGTACCGGTATCGGTGCCGGAACCTGTGTCGATACCGGTTGAACTGTCTGAAGCGGTCCCGAAGGCACCGAAGCCGCAAGGAGAGCCACCAGACTTTGTTCAATAGCCAAGAACCTCTAGTCTACTGATACTGCCGATGCCTGGGTATCGGTACCGGATGAAGCGGCCGGTACCCCAGAGCATGGCACCAGTAGTTCTGCCAAGGTTGAGGCCTCGAGAACATCCTGGAGCCCCGATAGTGCTATGGAAGCCGAAGCCTCCTGCCGGGGCAATTTTGCCAGTACAAGTCCCTCAAGGGCAACGCCAGAGGCATCTCGATGCTTGGAAGGAGATCTACCCTTTGAGGACCGGCCAGATTTATGTTTGGTTACCTGAGATCTATGGGAGGAAGATGAAGCCCTGGAAGACGTCAATGCCATGGATGCTGCATCGGAGGGAAAAAGGGTGCTAAGCTTAGCCGCTCGGTTTTGCTGACCCCTCTTCGACATCATCCCACAAGCAACACACTCCGAGATGGAGTGGTCAGAACCTAAACATTTAAGGCACCACTCGTGAGTGTCGGTGACAGAGATGGTACCTCCACACTTGGAACACTTTTTAAAACCAGAGGCAGTTTTTTCCATTCTGAAGGAAAAGTTGGGCCTAGTTCCCAAAATGGCGAGTGGCACCTGACAGAAAAAAGACTGGAAAGTCCAGAAAAAACGATTACAAATTTTTTTTTTTTTTTGAAGAAAGAAAGAAAGAACCGGCGGTACAGGTATAGCATCGAGGAAGGCAGACGCTACCACAAAAAAGAATGAAAAAGATGGGATAATTTCTGCGGTGACAGGATAAATGACCTGCTTGCTCCGCGGAAAATGAAGAACTGGAGAGAGGCAGTTGGGAAAGGCGGGAAGGCAGCACGCAGGCGCTGTGGGATGCTCCCAAAAGCTTTCTAATTGGACGCTGGGGGGCGTTCCCGCGCAGGCTCCGTCGGTACCGACGATACCCATATGTGAATACTACATTCCTGCTTGTTCCTGGAGATATCTTACGCTGAGGAGAAAAAGAATCCTCAGGAAGAAGTACTCTGGTATCGGCAGAGCTTTCAGAGTCTTCAGACTCATCCGAGGATTCAAAGTACCTCCGATCCGGGTGATCGTGCAAGGCACGATACCGGTACTGATCAAAGTCTGCATTGGAGGGGTCCGATGGATAAGCATGACTCGGTCCCGGTAGAATACCTGCCGATGTCGATACTGGTACCGGAGTCGGTGCTGGTACCGGTTGAATTGTCTGAAGCGGTTTCAAGGGCATCGAGGCTGTGAGAAGAGCCGCCAGACTGCGTTCCATAGCCAAGAATCTCTGGTCTATCGACACTGCCGATAGTTGGGTATCGGTACCGGATGAAGCAACCGGTACCCCAGAGCATGGCACCAGTAGTTCTGCCGAGGTTGAGGCCTCGAGAACATCCTGGAGCCCCGTTAGTGCTTTGGAAGCCGAAGCCTCCCGCCGGGGCAATTTTGCCAGTGAAAGTCCCTCAAGGGCAACGCCAGAGGCATCTCGATGCTTAGAGGGAGATCTACCCCTTTGAGGACCGGCTAGATTTATGTTTAGTTACCTGAGATCCATGGGAGGAAGACGAAGCCCTGGAAGACGTCGATGCCACAGAGGCTGCATCAGAGGGAAAAAGGGTGCTAAGTTTAGCAGCTCGGTTCTGCCGGCCCGTCTTCGACATTATCCCACAGGCAATATACTCCGAAATAGAGTGGTCAGGACCTAAACATTTGAGGCACCACTCATGGGTGTCGGTGACGGAGATGATACCGCCACGCTTGGAACACTTTTTAAAACCCAAAGCGGGTTTTTCCATTTTAAAGGAAAGGTTGTGCCCAAAATGGCGCATGGCACCTGAGGAGAAAAAAACCGGAAAAGACTCCAGAAGAAAAGTTGTTGTTTTTTTTTTCCTGGAAAAAAAGAAAGAAACACCGGCGGTACCGGTGTAGCGTCGAAGGAAGGCAGACGCGACCACAAAAAAGAAGAATAGAAGGGAATTATCTTCTGCGGTGACAGGATGTGTGACCTGTCGGCTCCGCGAAAAAGAAGAACTGGAGAGGGACAGTGGGAAAGGTGGGAAGGCAGCACGCAGGCGCTGTGGGATGCTCCCAAAAGCTTTCCTATTGGACGCTGGGGAGCGTTCCCGCGCAGGCTCCGTCGGTACCGACGATACCCATATGTGAAGACTACATTCCTGCTTGTTCCTGGAGATAGGGCTCGGCCTGTCCATCAGGTCCCACACATCTGGCCTTCTTGCAGGTATCGCTCCGCACCTGCCGCCACTTCTGCTTCACATCCTCAATATCTCTGTTATTGTGAAATATGGCATTACGTCTGCAGCATATGGCTAGCCACCTCCTCTGGCATTCATGGGCTCCAACCTTGGCCTCCTCTGTACCCATGAGGATCTCAAAGTCCCCAAGGATCTTCTTTATCAGGAGTGTCAGCTCCCCATCAGTGAAATTCGGCTTGCGTGAGGCCACCTTGGGAGCCATTTCCCTGACAATGAAAAGGGTAAAGAGATGCATGTATAAACCACGGGGGCAAAGCCATCAATGGCATCCACATTTTATAGGGTTTACACGGGCATGCCCGGCGATGTAGAACCGACCAGAATACATTGTGTGTGTGTACGTCCAGACACGTGTGCATATATAATGCATAGGCATGAAGAGCTTTATCCGTGCCCATATCCAAGCTGACGCACCTGTGGAGGAGCCCTCAACAGTAATACCAACAAAGGAGCAGTGTTCCACGTACCAGGACAGGAAACCAAACCAAAACCGTGGATGTTGTAGGAAGAACTTGTTTATTGGTAAATAACCAGCCAGGCCCGACACAGGCCGTGTTTCGCAACACCTTCTTCAGGGGCACATTGGCTAAACATACAAATATTAAAAACATTAAAAATAATAATAAATATGAACTTATACATTGATATTAGGAATAATATAAAAAATAATAATAATATAATCGAGGGGCTAAGATTGATGAATAGAAATATATGAACTGTAAAACTTACAAAACTGCATTATGAATTACTTATAAAACACATAAACGATCCATAAAAACAAAAACAATGGAACTATGGGTGGAGCATTAGAAACATATATATCCTTAGGTACACCTTAAACCTATAAAAGATAATAAAAATTATAAACATTTATAAAATATCTCATAAATAATTAATAACATTACTTGAATTAAATAAATAATGACATCTTACTATTAAATATCTTGGAACTAGTAAAATGATAGTGAACTAAAAACCAAAACTCATAAAAAACTCATAAAAACTCAAAGCCGTACTGTCAGGAGTGTGACACCGAGCAAAAAGAACCATTTGAAAACCCAAAAGGGGAGAGGGACCATGGAAGAATAATGGTGCAATCAAACGGTATATTAAAAAAATATATATAAATAAATAACCATAAAAATCTCTAAGAAAATATATTTAAAATAATAAAACCATAGAAATAATAAATAATAATAAAACTAGAAGGACAACAAAGAGAAGGGAAAAAAAAGAAGGGAAAAAAAAGGGGGGATATAAAATACATGCCTGTTCCAGGAACCTATTTTTATGGTCTTGATGAATATCCAGATAGTCTAACCCTAAACTGTACAAAAAACAAACATTGTAATATACATTTATTACAAATGGTGAAATAAAAACTACTCAAGGATTATACATATAATTCATGGGTATTTTGTGTTTTCAAAATAACTATGCCTAACCTAGACCACGTGGGGATAGATAAATTAGCTATAGTAATTTATTGAAACGATCTTTAAGATGTCATCTATCAATAAAAAACTGAGGAACCCACATCAAAATGTGTCTTAATACAGAGATTATTGTATAGCGTAGTTACTCACCTGTAACAGGTGTTCTCCAGGAGCAGCAGGAATCAGTCCTCACTTATGGGTGACGTCGGCGCCGACGGAGCCCTCGCGGAGCAATTTTCCCCAGCTTTCAAAGAAAGCCTTTGGGAATTGCAGCGCGCATGCGCGGTCGTCTTCCCGCCCGAAGGTGCCATCTTAGCCAGTCAGATGACATAGCTAAAAAAGACAGCATAAAAATTTGCAAAAAGAACATAAGCAGACGATTGCAACTCCAAGGGGAGGAGGGAGGGTAGTGAGGACTGATTCCTGCTGCTCCTGGTGAACACCTGTTACAGGTGAGTAACTACGCTTTCTCCAGGACCAAGCAGGAAGTCAGTCCTCACTTATGGGACTCCCAAGCTCAAGGCTACCGGAGACCCTAAGCACAAAAATGAGCTCCCTCTAGCTCAGCAGCACAGAAGGAAAGAATCTTCGCTGAATTATCACCCACCGGTAGCCCACATCCGGGATGGAGGGTAGGAGTTGCTCAGACCTCAAAGAGATTACGGAGGACTGCCTGTCCGAAAGCACTGTCCCTACGGGACTCCCTCTCGAGACAGTAATGGACCGCAAAAGTCTGGCTCGAAGACCAAGTAGCGGCCCGGCAGATGTCTGCCAGCGGAACAGAGCGGAGGTAAGCCACTGACGTGGCCTTTGCCCGAACACAATGAGCCATGACTCGACTTTCTAAGGCGAGTCCGGCTGCCCCATAAGCCCAAGAGATACAGTCCGCAACCCAGATGGACAGAGTACGCTTGGAGACCGGGAGTCCCAATTTATTGGGGTCAAAAGACACAAAAAGCTGAGCAGCTTTACGGTGCTCCCGCGTACGGTCAAGGTAGAAGTTCAATGCCCTTCTACAGTCCAGGGTATGGAGGACCGTCTCAGCTCGGCTGGAGTGTGGTCTGGGAAAGAAGGTTGGAAGTACCACCTCCTGATTGATGTGAAAAGGGGAGACCACTTTAGGCAGAAACTTAGGGTGAGTCCGTAGGACTACCCTATTCTTGTAGAACCTAGTGTAGGGGGGATCAGACACGAGGGCCTGCAACTCACTTACGCGCCTAGCGGAAGTGAGGGCTACCAAGAACAGTGTTTTCCAAGACAGAAAACGGAGAGAACATGTAGCCATGGGTTCAAAAGGCGGACAGGTGATCCGCTGCAAAACCACATTCAGGTCCCAGTTCGGCGCTGGCGGGCGCAGAGGTGGTTTAAGTAGAAGGAGACCTCGGAGAAACCTCGCTACGAGAGGGTCGCAGGAGAGAGGTCTACCGTCCACCGGCACATGATGTGCCGAAAGAGCACTGAGGTGAACTTTGACGGAGTTGGACTTAAGTCCTAGATTAGAGAGGTGTAGCAAGTACTGCAAGATCACCGACACCGGGCAGGAGAAGGGATCCTGAGACTGTTCGGTACACCAGACTGCAAAGCGACGCCATTTAAGGGCGTAGCATTTGCGGGTAGAAGGCCGTCGCGAAGCCAAGACGACCTCCTCCACCTCCGCCGGCAGGAGAAGGGGAGCAAGGACTACCCTCTCAGCAGCCAGGCCATGAGGTTGAGAGACCTGAGGTTGGGGTGCAGTAGGGACCCCTGATCCTGGGTGAGGAGATCCGGTTGCGCCCCCAGAGGGATTGGATCCTCCACCGCCAGTTGCAGCAGGAGCGGAAACCACGGCTGCCTGGGCCAGCGAGGGGCCACCAGGATCATGAAGGCTTTGTCTCGGAGAACCTTGAAAAGAGTCCGAGAGACTAACGGAATGGGAGGGAAAGCGTACAGAAGGCTCCCCGACCATGAGATCAGAAAGGCGTCCGCCGCAACCCGAAGGGGGTGAGGCTGGCGAGAGCAGAAGCGAGGAAGTTGCCGGTTGCGAGGACTGGCAAAGAGATCCACCGTGGGGAGGCCCCACCTGAGGAAGAGCTTCTGAACGATCAAGGGATCCAGACGCCACTCGTGCGGCTGGAGGACCCTGCTGAGTTTGTCCGCCAGGCAATTTTCTGGGCCCGGGAGATAAACTGCCTTGAGGAGAATGCCGTGACTGACGGCCCAAGAGCAGAGCTTCTGTGCCTCCCGGCAGAGGAGGAAGGAGCCCGTGCCCCCCTGCTTGTTCACGTAGAACATGGCAACTTGATTGTCCGTCTGGACAAGGACGGACTGTTGGGAGGTCAGGTGGGAGAAGGCCTTGAGAGCTAGGCGGATCGCCCTGAGCTCCAGGAAGTTGATCTGCTGAGCAGACTCCCACTTGGTCCAGAGGCCCTGAGTACGTGCCTCTTGGCAATGGGCTCCCCAGCCCAGGAGGGATGCATCGGTGGTCAGCACCCGGGTCGGCTGAGGTGACTGGAAAGGCATTCCTAATACCAGGTTCGGCTGCCGGAGCCACCACCGGATAGACGAGACCAGCGGCTCGGAGACGCGCACCAGGTCTGCTAGGCCGCCTGTGGCTTGTCGCCACTGCCGGCGGAGACACCATTGAGCAGACCGCATATTCAGGCGGGCATTGGGGGTCACATGGACGGTGGAAGCCATATGGCCGAGCAGTCTCAGGAAGCGCCTGGCGGAGACCAGGGGCTGGCTGCGAAAGCGGTCGGCTAGGTCCATGAGCCGCTGAGCCCTGTCGAGCGGTAGGTACGCTCGCGCCTGAGGGGTGTGCAGCCTTGCGCCGATGAACTCGAGATCCTGTGAGGGGAGCAAAGTGGACTTTGCGAAGTTTATGACAAAGCCCAAGCGCTGCAGCAGAGTCACCGTGCGGCACGTGGCGTGGGTGACCTCCTGAGCGGACGCTGCTCTGATGAGCCAGTCGTCGAGGTACGGAAAGACAAAGAGGCCGCGAGGCCGGAGATGGGCCGCCACGACCGCGAGGCATTTTGTGAAGACTCGCGGTGCGGAGGACAGGCCAAAGGGCAGTACTCTGTACTGGTAATGATTTCCTGCCACCACAAACCTTAGGTATTGGCGGTGGCTTGGGTGGATGAGGATGTGCGTGTAGGCATCCTTTAGATCCAAGGAGCATAGCCAATCTCCCTGCTGGAGGTAGGGCAGAAGGATTCCAAGGGTAAGCATTTTGAACTTCTCCCGCACAAGGAACTTGTTGAGGTTGCGCAAGTCCAGGATGGGTCTGAGGCCTCCTGTTCTCTTTGGTATCAGAAAATACCTTGAATAGAAGCCTTGACCTCTCAGGTGGTGTGGCACCGGTTCCACCGCCTGTTCCTGCAGAAGACCTGCTAACTCCTGAAGGAGCAACTCCCTGTGCAGAGGGGGGCGCGGAGGCTCTCCCGGAAAATAGGAGGGAGGGACCTGGTGGAAGTGGAGAAGGTAGCCCTCTCGCACGACCTGAAGCACCCAGGCATCTGCGGTGATGCTGGACCACCTGTGGGCGAAGTGAACCAGCCGGCCTCCGGTGCTGGGGGGAACCAGCGGGGGGGGAGAGGCTATGCTGAGCGAGTCAAAAACCCCCACCCTGCTGAGCAGGGGCTGGTGGTGCAGGCTTGGGGGCTTGCTGCCTACGGGACCCGTTACCCCGTCCCTTGGCCTGCTGGCCCTGTTGGGGAGCTGCAGGGGCCTGATAATGGGGGTATTGTTTGTAGGCAGCTGCCCTCCTCGGGTAAAAGGACTTTTTTTCCCGAGCCCTTCTTTTTCTGGGAAGGGGCGGAGGTCTTCCTAGAAAGCCTGGTCCTGGTGAGAGTCTCAGTCTCAATTTGTGCAGCCTTTTCCGCCATGGGCTTGCCAAAGAGGTTTTCGCCTCGGCAGGGGACATCGACCAACTTGTCCTGTACCCAGGGCTCAAGGTCGGACGACTGAAGCCAAGCCTGTCGGCGGGCACCGATGCCGGCTGCGGCCACTCGAGCCGAGGCTTCAAAGCCATCATAGGCTGCTCGGGACATGAACTTTGAGCATTCCCGAATACCCGTGGACAAGGCTAGGAACCTCCGCAAGGGCTCCTCGGAGAGACCAGCGGAGAATCCGGCTAGCTCTTTAGCCAGATCCCGGAGATACATGCCCATGTATAGCTGGTAAGTCTGGACACGACAGGCGAGCATAGAGCCCTGGAAGCACTTCTTGCCAAGGCCATCCAGGTTACGGGCCTCCCTTCCAGGAGGCACCGAGGAGTGCATCTTCTGGCTCTTAAGACGATGCATGGCCGATTCCACTACCATGGAATGGTGCGGCAGCTGTGCCTTTTGAAAGCCAGGGCTCTTGCGGACTCGATAGATAGAATCGACCCGCTTGCTCAGGACCGGCGAGGAGGCCGGACTCTCCCACATGCGGAAGAGTAGTCGTTCCAGCATAGGAGGAACCGGCACAGTAAAGTGTTCCCTCGCGGGAGAGTCATACTGGAGGGCGTCGAGCTCTTCGGCTCGAGGCTCCTCCTCGGGATCCGCAGGGAAGGCCAAAGCCTTGGCCATATCCCTAACGAAGTCCGAGAACCAGGCATCCTCCGGGGGGGACTGCTTCCGAGGCTCGGACTCCGGAGAGTCCGATGGGACACACCGAGTCCGGAAAGAATCAGGTGACTCTTCCTCCTCAGACTCCCAGACCGACTCCGACGAGGACTCGGTGGGGTCGGCCCGGGCAGGGTGCGGCGCCAGCCGCCCCGACGCCGAGGGAGTCGGCGTCGGCGACCTCGGTCCCGAACGGGAGGCCGAGGGCGACCTCGACCGAGGATCGACTCGAGTTCTCATCGACTCGAGGATCGGCTCGGTCTCCGGGGTCGACTTGGACGTCGACGTCCCGGCGGTCGGGGCAGCGACGCCAGCGAAGCCAGCGAGCAGTGCCCGCTGCTGGTCCATGAAGGCAGACAGTCTGCTCTCCAAGGCCGTCAACCTGAGTCCGAGCTCAGGTGACCCAGCAGCCCCCGACTCGGGCCCCGACGGCGTCGGGCCCGACGTCGGCTGTCGCGGAGGCGAGTCCAGAAGGACTACAGGACTTACCCGGGCAGGCATCTCCGACTCCAGGCGAGGTCGCTTCGGGAGGTGTTCCTTCTCCAAGGACCCGGGGCGGCTGTCGGGGCTATGCGACCTGGCCCTCGCGGAGCCAGGAGCGTCCACCGACGCCGCCCTCGCGGGTTTTTCCTTCCAACGATGGTCCCCGGAGGGAGAACCCCGGTCGGAGGAGCTCCGGCGACGGTCCGAGCTGGAGCCTTTCGACACGGAGGCCTCCGACGAGGTCCGGGTACGGCTGGGGTCAGCGAAGATACTCTCGCGCTGATGCCGCCGACTTCTCAACGCCTTCGAGGACAGTTTGCTGCAGGGCCCACAGATCAGTTCCTCATGATCCGGGCCCAGGCAGCGGAGGCAAAAGTCGTGTGTGTCGGTTAGTGACATATTTCGGTCACACCGACCACACCGCTTAAAGCCACTGGCAGCCATCGGGGGAAAAAGGGCCCCTGCGAGGTCAAAGGACCGGGCTGCCAGGGAAAAAGAAAACGAAAGCTAAGTCAGAAAAACTGAAAAAACGGAAGAGGACTCGAGACCGGCGTCGCGAGTCCGGGCGGGAAAACGATCGGCGTCGAACCGAAAGAAAAAAGTATAAAATAAAGAGGAAAATCAACTTTTTCGCGGGGACAAGACGGGGACGTCTGTAGGGCTCCGCGGAAAAAAGAAGACTGGCTAAGATGGCACCTTCGGGCGGGAAGACGACCGCGCATGCGCGCTGCAATTCCCAAAGGCTTTCTTTGAAAGCTGGGGAAAATTGCTCCGCGAGGGCTCCGTCGGCGCCGACGTCACCCATAAGTGAGGACTGACTTCCTGCTTGGTCCTGGAGAAACAAATTTAACTTTTATTTTATATTTTGTTTATCTAGGACACCTCACAAATCTCACCTGTCATGAACACTAATTCTTACATCGGATCCTATCTTAAGAAAATAGATGTAAACTAACCAATACGTCACTATCAATACATTTGTATAGTGTTTGTATAGCATTCATACCCGACTGAAAAACAATGTACGTGACTAAATTAGAAAATGAAGGAGCTTGCAGCAACCCGCGAGTATGATGGAATGTTTTTCAATTAAGGTATTCTTAACCGCCGATTCAAGCTGCTCAATTATTAAATTATCACTAACCTCAACCACGTGGGGATAGATAAGTTAGCTATAATAAATTATTAAAATGATCTTTAAAATGTCATCTATCAATAGGAAACTAAAGGACTCACAGTAAATTCTGTCTTAATACAGGGATTGTTTTAATTGATGTATACAAATTTATCCTTTATTTTTTATTTTGTTTATCTGGGACACATCACAAATCTCACCTGTCATGAACACTTTAATTCTTACATCGAAATCTGTCTTAAGAAGATTGATGTAAACTGACCTTTTGTAAAATACGTCACTATCAATACATTTGTATAGCATTCTCACCCGAACAGAACACAATGTACGTGACTAGATTAGGGAGTGAAGGATCTTATAACAAACCACGAGTGTGATGAAATGCTTTACAATTAAAGTATTCTTACCGCCGATTCATGCTGCTCTAATATTAAGTTATCACTTACTGTGAAAATACATATACACGTCTCGTAGTAGCTGCTACAATAACCCAGAAGTCGTGCGCTATGATTCCTTTCTTCACTCAAAAAAAACGCCGACGTATGCGTACGCGGGTATATATCACCATTGTAGGAAGACGTGCACACCGTCTTATGTAAATGTAGTAAATGTAGCTGAATCTATGAAAACCATCAAATGATGTAATATGAGGAGCAAAATAAACTCAAAACCTATGAAAAAAAGTTGATCTGAGGATTAGGGATAAAGGAATTATTAACAATGTTAAAAAGATTGAAAATTGTATTGGAATCAAAATTTGAAATATTCGCCATAAATGAATAGATGATTCTGTTTAGACCCTATATATAACTGGAACTAACTAGCACTTTTAAAGGAATATTATCAAAAAGACACCCTTTATTTAGATCCTTTTTGAATGATGAGATTTTGCTGAGAAAAAAATCGGATTATACTCCATAAGTGAATAAGTGCTACTGTGTTAGCCCTATACATAAATGACTGGCGCTTATTAAAAGAATTTTATCAAAAAATATATAATGTTAATATCAAAACCAGCCACCCTTTATTTAGATCTTTTTAAAGTAATTAACCAGCTAATGATATACGTTAAAGGACCATACTTGTAAGTTATGATGTCTAGAGACTTTTAAAGATTCCTAATAATGAGCAGCAGATAACGCCAGCCTAAATGTTATCCATAAGTGAAATATAAACCAACCAAGAAAAAGGTAGATAGGGAACTACCACAAACTAAGTACTATGTAAAGAACACATTGCGGCTAACCTTAAAATAAGGAAGTTATAAATAACTGTGATCTATAATGGGTATGTAAATGAAAACCTGCTCCAAAATGATTGAAAGAACAAGTTAAATGAAAAAATAAAAAACTAATCTGTGTTCATAAAAATACTGTCAAGTCGCGATCCATGTTGAGTCCATTGGGATGTAAACTATTCAAATTAAAAATAAAACGTTGTTCTAACCATAAAATCGTCCGGTCAATGTCACCGCCCCGCCAATTTAACTTGATCTTTTTAATAATAAAAAAACGTAAATCTGAGACACTGTGTTTAGCTTCTTGCCAATGAGGCACCAGGGGTTTATCCATGGCATTTCTCTTGATGCAGCTGCGATGTTCCGTGATCCTATTACGAACTGGCCGTATAGTCTTCCCTACATATAATTTATTGCAGGGACAAACAATGACATATACTACATGACTGGTGGCACAATTTGTAAAGTCATCCAAATAGAATCTGAAGTTAGTAACAGGATGAACATAAAAATCTTTTACTGTAAGTGACAAGCTGCACACTGAACATTGCCCACATGGATAATGACCTTTATATTTCGAAAGAAAACGACGTTCTGTAAAGGCTGAGGGTACAAGAAGATTGCGCAAATTGACATTCCTACGATGTGCTATAATTACGGGAACGTCTTGGAAACCTGGTAGCGACTGTATCAAATACCAGTGTTTTTTCAAAAGTTTGCTGATTTTATGAGAATGGAATGAATATAAGAGGGAACATATAATTCCTTTCTGGGGTTGTCGTTCTCTCAATGTCAAAAGATCATCACGAGAAGAATCGCGAGCCCTACGATAGGCTTTGTCTATCTGAGATTGAGGATATCCACGTTCACTAAATCTTTGTCTCATTAAAGTAGCGTGATATTCAAAATCTTGCTCAGATGTACACAGACGCTTAGTTCTTAAAAACTGACCAACAGGAAGATTATTCCGGAGAGACAAATTGTGAAAACTTGTATAATGCAGAAGGTGATTTCTGTCAGTTGGTTTCTTGTAAAGAGACGTGTGTAACTTATTGTCAACTTTTTTAATCAAAAGATCTAAAAATGAAATTTGGACGGCGTCGAAGGTGACCTGAAACCGTAAATTTTGATCGCACTGATTGATCCATGTATTAAATTCTGTCAGCTCGTCTGTGGATCCAACCCACAATATTAAAATGTCTATATATCTCACCCAGAGCTTAATATGAGCACTAAATGGGTTAATTTTAATGAATTTATCTTCAAAATGGGAAACATATAAATTAGCGATGTCTGGGGCCATGGAGGACCCCATTGCAACACCCTTGTTTTGTTTGAAGAATAATTCCCGAAAACAAAAGTAGTTCTCGCACAAGGCGAAGCGTGCTAATTCTAATAAAAATATTGTTGGTAATTTTTTATATGTCTCCCTATTATACAAAAGAGCTTCAGCCTGAGGGATATTGGTGTACAAAGACTCGATGTCTAAGGTGACCAAAAGTGTCTCATCGTTGATATCTTGTATAGACGACAATATATTAATAACATGAGATGAATCTCTTACATAGGACCACATGCGAGTGATAAAAGGACGTAGAATGTGATCAATTAACTGTGAAATAGGCTCCATTAGAGAGCCTATGGCAGATACTATAGGCCTACCTGGGGGATGCTCTAATGATTTGTGAATCTTGGGAATTATATTGATAGTTGGAATTATAGGGAAATTTACAATAAGGAAATCTTTTTCTTTTGCTGTGAGGTATCCAATGTCATACGCGTCTAAAATAAAGCTATCTATGGATCTTTTCAATGACTGAGTAGGGTCTTCATTTAGCCGCAGATAAAAGGAAGTATCCTTAAGTTGTCTGTCGATCTCTGCTATATAGTATCTTTTATTTAAAACAACTACAGCTCCTCCCTTATCAGCAGGCTTTATGATGACATTATTATTGCGCTGCAAAGATTTTATAGCAGCTATTTCACCCTTGGAGAGGTTCTGATATGGGGTCTTGACTTTGTTGTTAAATTTGTCCACTTCTTTAAGAACAATCTTTTCGAATGCTTCAATTAAAGGATCTGTGTTAGAAGGTGGATTCCATCTAGACTTATTTTTGAGTGTGGAAATATCTGAATTTAAAGTGGGTTGGTCACTAAAAAAATGTTTAATTCGAATTCTACGAAAGAATTTAAATAAATCCACTTGAACCTCGAAGGGATCAAAATTTTTGACAGGCACAAAGGAAAGCCCTCTACTAAGTACCGATTCTTCATCTGGGGTAAGCGTATAATTTGAAATATTAATTACATTAGTAGTGTTATTTAAAGTAATTATCTTCTCTCCATGGATCTTTCCGAATTCCTGCGAGCAAACCCCCTGCCTCGCCCTTGGCCCCTGCCTCTTTGGGGATAAAAGGATCTGTACCTCCCTGGTTCTTGTTTGTCGTCCTATTGAGGATTGGTCTGGGGTTGTCGCGTCCGGGACCGATCTCTTCCTCCTCCCTTCCACAGTGAATCCATATCTAAGAAGTTTTTTTTATAATTTTTGTTTTTGTACCCACCATCATCTTTTTCAATTGGGTCAGGTTCTTTTTGGGTGGGAAATAAGGGAGCCGAGGAGGGTTCGTGATATCCGGATTCTTTTCTACTTCTCTTTTTTTTGTCGTTCCAGTGGTATAGATTCTTCTGACTTGTCTCTGTGGGGTTCTTTTAAGTCAAAAATAGAGTTTCGTTTTTTAAAATATAATCTATCACCTTCCGTTTTTTTGCACCATGGGTACACATACCCATACATATAATCTTCCTCATCCCTCTTAAACTTATCTTTCTTTTGACTTTTAATGTCTTTCTTAAATACCTGAGTATTACGCTCATAGTCTTTGTAAACATTTGTAAAATTGCTGTCACACTCCTGCAAAGCGATGAGTTTCTCATCAAGCTCCACCTTATATAGTTCAGATTTTTTATTTGCTGTGCTAATAAGTAAAATCATAAGATCTAGTGAACATTTATTTAAAATGGCATTCCAGCACTTAATAAAACCATCTTCGTTTAAATATAAGCCTGGTGCCTTATTCATTCTTAATCCTCTAGGAATTATTTTGGACTTGCAGCACTCAAGGAGGTATAGCGCATGCATTTCTTCTTTAATTTATAGGGTTTACACGGGCATGCCCGGCGATGTAGAACCGACCAGAATACATTGTGTGTGTGTACGTCCAGACACGTGTGCATATATAATGCATAGGCATGAAGAGCTTTATCCGTGCCCATATCCAAGCTGACGCACCTGTGGAGGAGCCCTCAACAGTGGCAGCATATACAAGGTAGGTGGCAGTTGAGTCATGTAGAAAACGTGTAGGTCCGAGGGGTCATGCATGGGGACACTATGGCACAACCTGCTAGGTATGCAGTGCAGGTGCCTCTGCGGGTAACTGGAGTGGGCAACAGTGCCAGGGTCTTGCACCACACCACACCAAATATCAGGGAGATGACTGAACCTGAAAGTGCTTTTCAGTGAGCTGTATGAGGCAGGGCCAGATGCTGAATGCACTCACCTGACCAATGCCTCCCCAAGTGCAATGTGCACCCCAGCCCTTTAAGGAAGCATTGGTCGTCAGCACCCTTGTGTGTGCTGGGGCCTGAAAAGGTACCCCCCCTGAGAAGGTTTGGGAGATGTAGCCACCACTGCAAGGAGTCCAAAAGTGGTTTGGACACCTTTACTCTCTCTCAGAAGTCGTCTGTGGCCTGCGCCCACTGAGCTCTGAGGCACCACTGAGCAGCCCGCATGTGCAGATGGGCATTCGGAGTCACATGTACCGTGGATGCCATGTGGCCCAGGAGCCGCAGGAAGTGCCTGGCGGAGACCTGAGAATTGCTTTGGAACTGGTTGGCCAAGTCCATCAGTCTGTGGGCCCTGTCCTCGGGCAAGTAGGCTCTTGCCTGCAGGGTGTCTAATCTTGCCCCTATAAACTCTAGGTTCTGTGAGGGGAGCAAAGTGGACTTTGTGTAGTTTAAGACAAAGCCCAGATGCTGAAGAAGAGAGACAGTGCGAACAGTGGCTTGTCTGGCCTCCTGGAGAGACTGGCCCCTGATGAGCCAGTCGTCCAGATATGGGAAGACAAAAATTCCCTGACGCCTGAGATAGGCCGCCACCACTGCCAGGCATTTGGTGAAAACCCTGGGGGCGGACGTTAGGCCAAAGGGAAGTACTCTGTACTGGAAATGGTTTCCTCCCACCACAAATCTGAGATATTGTCTGTGGTCTGGATGGATGAGGATGTGAGTATAAACATCCTTTAGATCCAAGGAGCATAGACAATCTCCCTGCTGGAGGTAGGGCAGCAGTATCCCAATGGTAAGCATCTTAAACCTTTCCCTCTCCAGAAACTTGTTTAAGTTTCGCAAGTCTAGGATAGGCCGGAGGCCTCCTGTCCTTTTTGGTACCAAGAAGTACCTGGAGTAGAAGCCTTGCCCTTCCAGGTGGTGAGGCACCGGTTCCACTGCCTGTTCCTTTAGAAGACTTGCCAACTCCTGAAGGAGGAGATTTCTGTGCAGAGGGAGTCTTGGAGGCTCCCCTGGAAAACAAGAGGGGGGTATCTGGTTGAAGTGGAGCAAGTAGCCCTTCTGGACTATGCTCAGTACCCAGGTATCCCCTTGATGACTGGCCACCTGTAGGCGTACAGGGCCAGCCGACTTCCTGTGCTGAGTGGAGCCAGCTGTGGAGAAGAGGCTATGCTGTGGGAGTCAAAACCCCATTCCCTGCTGTGCAGGAGCAGGAGCTGGCAGCTTGGGGGTCTTCTGCCTACGGGCCCACGCCCCTGCCCCTTGGCCTGCTGGCCCTGTTGGGGAGCTGGAGAGGCCTGGTATTGAGGGTAGGATTTGTAGGCAGCACCCTTCCTCGGGAAAAAGGGCTTCTTTTTCAAGCCCTTCTTTTGATGAGAAGGGGCAGAAGCCTTCCTGGACAGCCTTGTCCTGGTGAGAGTCTCAGTCTTGATTTCCGCAGCCTTTTCAGTCACCTCGGCAGGGGACATCGACCAACTTGTCCTGCACCTATGGCTCCAGGTCTGATGACTGTAGCCAGGCCTGAGGACGTGCACCGATACCGGCCGCGGCTACCCGAGCCGAAGCCTCGTAGCCATCATAGGCTGCTCGAGAGATAAACTTCGAGCACTCTCGAATCCCTGTTGACAAAGCCTTGAACCTCTGCAAAGGTTCCTCAGAGAGGCCAGCTGAGAACCCAGCAATCTCCTTTGCCAGGTCTCGTAGGTACATGCCCATGTACAGCTGGTAGGTCTGGACACGGCAAGATAGCATACAGCCCTGGAAGCACTTTTTACCGAGGGCATCCAGGTTCCAGGCCTCCCGGCCGGGGGGCACCGAGGAGTGCATCTTCTGATTCTTCAGACGGTGCATGGCCGATTCCACAACCATGGGGTGGTGCGGTAGCTGTGCCCTTTGGAACTTACGGACTTGATAAATGGAATCGACCCGTTTGCTAAGAACCAGCGTCGAGATCGGTGCCTCCCACATACGGAAAGCAGCTGTTCCAGCATCGGAGGAACTGGTACAGTAAAGGCTTCCTCCGGAGGAAAATCATACTGGAAGGCATCGAGCTCCTCCTCGGCATCCACAGGGAAGGCCAAGGCTTTGGCCATGCCCCTCACGGTCCGAGAATTGGGTACCTCCGGGGGGGGGGGGACCGTCTCTGAGGCTCGGACTCCAGTGAGTCCGAAGGGACACACCGGGTCTGGAAGGTGTCTGGGGACTCCTCGTCCTCTGTCTCCCACTCCGACTCCTCCGAGGAGGAATCGAGCGGCTCCGGCCGTGTGGGCCTCGGTACCACCTGCCCCGACGCCGAGGGTATCGGCGTCAACGACCTTGGCCCCGCATGGGAGGTCGAGGGGGACCTTGATCGAGGATCGACTCGAGACTTCATAGACTCGAGGATTGGCTCGGTCTCTGGGGTTGACTTAGACATCGAGGTCCCAGTGGTCAGGGCAGATGCACCAGTCAGACCAGCGATCAGCACCCGCTGCTGTTCCATGAAGGCAGCCAAGCTGCTCTCCAAAGCCGTCAACCTGAGTCCAAGCTCAGGAGACTCAGCAGCCCCCGACTCGGGACCCGACGGCGTCAGGCTTGAAGTCAGGGCCCCCAGAGGAGAGTCCACGAGGACAACTGCACTTACGTAACTCGGGGACTCCGGATCCACACGAGGTAACTTGGAAGGCCTCTCCGACTCCGAGAGCCCGGGGCGGCGGTCAGGGCTACGCGACCTGGCCCTCGAGGAACCAGGAGCCTCCACCGACACCGCCCTCACGAGGTTTTTCTTCCTTCTGTGCTCCTGGGTGGGAGACTCCCTTTCAGAGGAACCCCGACAGCGCTAGGGGTCGGACTCCCGAGATGTCGAGAAAGTCCGGGCCCGGCCGGACGCGGAGTCAGAGAAAATTCTCTCACGTTGATGCTGACGGCTCCGAAGCGCCTTCAATGACATTTTGCTGCACGGGCCACAGGCTAGCGGGTTATGGTCGGGCCCGAGGCATCGGAGGCAGCAGTCATGTGTGTCTGTGAGAGACAATTTTTTGCACCGATCACACTTTTTGAACCTGCTGGCAGCCATCGGGGGGAAAAAGGGCCCATGCAAGTTCAAAAGACCGGGCTGCCAGTGAAAACACAAAAAGAGAGCGAACGCTAGTCACAAAGGACAAAAAAAGAGAATCTAAACCCCGGACTCGAAACCGGTGTACCAAGCCCAGACGGGAAGGGGAACCGGCATTGAACCGGATAAGACAACGTGAAAATCGCAGAAAAAAATTAAACTTTTCCCAGGTGACACAAACTCACGTCCATTGGGCTCCGCGGAAAAAGAAAGACGAGATGGCACCCTTGGGCGGGAAGGGGACCGCGCAGGCGCGCTGCATTCCCAAATGCTTTCTTTGAAAGCTGGGGAAATACTCAGCACGGGGCCACGGTCGGCGCCGACTTCAACCGTATTGTGAGGACTGACTTCCTGCTTGGTCCTGGAGAAATGGTGTTACATTTAAAATTAAGAAAAAAGTTGCAAGAACTGTTATGAAATACAAAGGAAACAGTGAACACAATTTTTTTCTGGTCTTTTAAGAATGCCTATCAACACAACTATTATTCAGGTATATATGCCAACAACAGATGCAGAAGAGGATAAAGTTGATCACGTCTATGAACAACTACGTGTTGAAATCAACAGAACATGCAAACAAGATATACTGATAGTCTTGATGATTTCAATGCAAAAGTTGGGAACAAAGAAGAAAGCAAAGTGGATGGAAAATATGGGCCTGGCAACAGAAACAAAACTGAAGAAAGACTGATAAAATTCTGCAAAACCAATTAACACTAGCGTATAAATCTTTTTTGTAATCTGTTTATTAAACCACAGAAGTCAAACAGTGATCAATAATAACAAGTACCAGGCGGCGCAGGGCTCTTACACACTGCCTGGACATATGGTTCCAAACATATCAGTGGTTTAGAACATTTTTCAGTTTCTCCTCCTCTCCCTCCTCCCCTTTCCCCCCAGTTGCAGCCAGAACTCTCTGGGCTCTCGCCATAGTCGTAGACTGACCCATATCTTTCGGGGACGTGGACCTATCCACCCAGACTGACATGACCCCTACTGTCCAATCCCCCTCCTCAGGGGGTCAACAGATATAAGCAGTGCTAGCGTGGCAATATACAATTCCCAGAGCGTCACTCGAGCACCCATGCACTCTAACAGCATTGATTGGTGAAAACAAATTTGCCATTCCCAAAAAGTAGGGGTGCCAGCTCAATCCATCACCGCAGCAAAGGCCCCTTCCCCACGAAACATGCTTTATGCATCAACAGACGGGCCCATTGTCCCTTAGAGTGGAATGGCTCAAGTTGATCAAACACCACAAGAGACCCTGTCCATCCATCTGTTGATTAAGGAGTGAGCAGACATAATCTAGGATGCGCACCCAGGAGGGATGGGATCTACTAGATATGGCCCAAATCGGCGAAGGGAAGGGAACAATGAGGACAGCTCTCATCCTGGGTCAGATGACTGCGGAATGCCTGGCAAGGGGAAAAGTGAGCTCGAGTCAGCACCTTAAATTGCATTTCTTGCCATTTCATCGCTACCACTAATGTCAGAATATGGCAGATTGTCTGCCAAATTGTACCAGGGGCGACCGATAAACCCAGCTCTGCTGCCCAGCAAATCTCAACCCTCGAGTAGTCTGGTGGGTGGTCCATCGAGTCAGTTTATGGACGGGGGGCACCGTTCTCTAACTGCGAAAAACTGTAAGATCCATGCCGAGCTCTTGACCGTCAAGTCTGCGCAGGATAGGGAGTGAACATAGTGCTGTAACTGAGCATAGGTGAAGAAATGGGTATGTCCCAGCTCATATGCCGCACACAGATCCGTGAACTGTTTTCAGGCACCAGTAGTATCCACCACATGTCCCAAATTATATATCCACAAACCAAAGAGAAGAGCAAGTACTTGCAGGAACCTCCAAAAGACACAAAGAGCAAGAGGTATGGTGGTCACATATGCCTTATTAATAACACAGGTACACTACCAAAAAACTGCCTCCAGTTTTGCAACTGATTCCTATAGATCTTGGGGTGCTGAATCCAGGAAAAATAGCCAAAATGTTCCATCACGTCACGTTTTCTTGCAAAATTAGATTTCTTACCCATATAAGGAATGTTCACATAATTTCTTTTTAGCAGACTGCAGTTTATTTTCTTGGCCCAAAATAGAGGTTGTAATGGTTAACTAACTAGAAACACTCCCTCATGATATTTTAGAGTGTTTTGTATTCATTTTATACATTAACAGGACAATTGGGAGGTGGGGGGCTAAATCCAGTACTCGCGCTGGCGCATGTTCTTTCCTGTTCGCCTCGCCTCGTTCGCTCGCTCAAACACGGTGGTTGCGACATGAACGTTCCTGTCAAATTTCAGTTTCTTGCAAGTTCATTATTACCTTTTGTTTGCTCAGTCATAATCCAGCTTTATTCCGAAGTGGTTCACTACAGTTGTAGTTTGCAGTGCTGTGTATTTGTGATGGCTCACAGAGCCAGAGGTTGCGTCAACTCTCCGGACAGTTTTTGTTTTATTTGTGGGGAATATACCGTGAAAAAGCGGCAGAGGAACATTTCTGCATTTATTAAAAAAGTATATTTCGCCTATTTCGGTTTGAAGTTAGGCGATCAAGACAAACCGTGGGCTCCTCACAAAGTGTGCAAGACATGTGAGGAAGATCTACGCTTATGGATGAAAGGTAAAAAACAAGCATTTCGTTTCGGAATACCTATGATGTGGCGTGAACAAAGAGACCACAGCAGTGACTGCTATTTTTGCTCTTGCATTGTGAAGGGATACAACTTAAAAAATAAGAACGTAAAGGCCTGGCAATCTACTTCCGGTGACACTGCCAAGAAAACCCAGGAGCTTCTGGGTCGCCAGGAGTCAGGACTGACTCGAAGGCACACATTGCATTGCAATAAGTTACCCCAACCTTCCCTCAGCAATTAGGCCTATGCCTCATAGCAACGAAGTACCTGTGCCTGAACCACCAAAATCTTTGGATCATATTTGTGTGGACGGTTCTGATCATGATGAGACTCATCAGATGGCTTTTCCCGATGAGTCCAGTACTTCCGAGTTTGAAACTGAACCAGATCCGAAACCTGAACTTTTCTCTCAAGCTGAATTGAATGATTTAGTCCGGAATTTAGGACTCCCAAAAGATGCTGCCCAACTGCTAGGTTCTTGGCTTAAACAGAAAAATCTATTGTCACCAGGAACAACTTTTTATTGGTACCGCAACCGCGAGACACAATTTTTGAAGTATTTCAGCAAAGAGGAAGATTTGGTATTTTGCAACGATATATATGGAGTGATGGAAAAGTTTAAACTCAAGTATGATCCTGCTGAATGGCGGCTGTTCATTGATTCGTCAAAAGACAGCATAAAAGGTGTTCTTCTTCATAATGGCAACACATTCGCTTCAGTTCCTATTGCTCACTCTGTTATTCTCCAAGAAAAATACAAGAATTTGGCCCTGATTCTTCAGAAGATTTGTTATGATGAGCATAAGTGGATGATTTGTGGAGACTTTAAAATTCTATCCATGCTATTAGGGCAGCAATCCGGTTTCACCAAATATCCCTGCTTCCTTTGCTTGTGGGATAGCCGGGCCCCGCGACCTACACTGGGGGAAAAAAGACTGGCCAATTCGGGAGTATTTGAGACCCGGTGAGAAAAATGTTCTTCATGAGAGCTTGGTACCTCGTGATAAAATTCTATTACCACCTCTCCACATTAAGTTGGGTCTCATTAAGCAATTCATCAAGTCCCTTCCAAAAGATGGTGAGTGCTTTCGGTACCTTTGCTCAAAGTTCCCCCGACTTTCTGAAGCAAAGCTAAAGGAAGGAGTGTTTGTTGGCCCTGATATAAGGAAACTCATTTCAGATGGAGCATTCGCTGAAACGATGTCTGAGAAGGAAAAAGAAGCCTGGGATTCCTTCAAGGATGTTGTTCTCAAATTCTTGGGGAACAGGCGGGATGAGAACTATAAGGATATTGTTGCCAGGATGCTCAATGCCTTCAAAGAACAAGGCTGTAACATGAGCCTGAAAGTCCATTTCTTGCACTCCCATGTGAACTACTTTCCCGAAAACTTGGGGGGCGTACAGTGAAGAACAAGGTGAAAGGTTTCACCAGGACATCAAGGATGCAGAGAGAAGGTACCAAGGAAGATGGACCACCACTATGATGGCTGATTTCTGCTGGTTGCTGCTGTGGGAAACCCCAGATGAAAAATACGCCAAGCAGCGCACCAAGAGAAGCATTCGGGGGAAGAAGAAACGGGCCCACCAGGAGATTGATTGACCCAAGAATGACTTTAAAATCTAAACTGTGTTGACAAATATCGTGTTTTTACTAAACTTTGAAATAAAAATTTGCTAGTTATTACCACAGTGTCGGATCTCATTTATTAGAATTTTATTTTCACACCATCGGGTGTTTGTCTTCATGTATTGCAATGGTGCGGTTTGCGTTTTCTATTCTTACATACATACCTGTACAACATTTTTTGCACATTTCTTTGCTTTGCTTTGTGTCTAACCTCGCTCTTATATGCTCAATGTTTGTGCACATGTATGTGGCTGTTTTAAGTGCAGACAATTTTGCTACCATCACAGTGTGTTTTGTTGACATTACTCTATTCTTATGTGCTGCCTTGTTACAATTTTCTTTATTCTTATTTGAATAACTACTAAACAATTAGTATAAAGAATTCATCCAAGAAACTTTTATCTCGATCGCACTCAATCTGAAACGTTCACCTCAAACTGCTAACCCAATGTAGCAAAAAATCTGTACGTGATGGAGCAAATTGGTTACCAGATTTGGATTCAGCGCACCAAAAAACGTAAAAATCAATCGAAACATTAGAGGCAGTTTAAAAAAAAATTTTTTTAGTGTACCTGTGTAACCAATAAACCCAACGCGTTTCAGCAACACCTTCATCAGGGGGCTGAGAACTGCAAACAATAAATAATAAATAGACAGATAAACACATCAATGTATCAAGACGTGTAAATTACATGCAAATAAAATAAATTAAAAACAAATAGATTCGTAAAGCAAAGCCTAATAAACAATATACTGACCATGCACAAGTAAAAAAAAATTTTTATATATAATAATTTTTATATATAAAAAAGGACATACCAATATCCACAAATACACTACATTGTGAAAGTATTGTGAAAAATACTCATATTTCTAGAAACCTTCTGAGTGATGAAGCGCACAAAAGAAAACACTACTGTAGAACTGAGTCAATACTATGACAATTGAGCTAAAATGTAAAGTTATAAACATGATAATTAACATCATATGTACATACAAAAAAAGAAAAGAAATATCAGGAAAACCCAGACCAACGGTGAACAACCAAAGACACAATACATGAATGTGTATATGTACTATAAATGGATCAATAGCGATCATTAAAATATATCATATAAAACACAAATTCATGAAATACAAATAATGATACTAACATAAGTACACAATGAAGACATATTAATAAAATGCAAACATATAAATGTAGCAATTAATGATTAAAAAAAGAGAAGTAAAGTAATGACCTTGAGGGATCATAGAAGAAACGTGAAAAACATATCTTTGAAATGATATGGATAAAACGAGCAACTGTTGAAATGCCAATCTTTAAAATAATACGGACAAATCAATGATGCCCTTAAAAAACAGCAACCAGGGAGACCACGTGATGTGGTGAGCTTGGGTGGACGCTCTCTGCTTGAGCTCCGGGCTTCCGATCCCATACCGGTCTACTGAGCCGTTTTCTTGAACCGGCAGAATAGTCCCCTCCTAACCATAACTTACCTTACCGGTTATCCCCAGCAATCCAGCCTCGGAGGAGCCGGTATGGCAGCAACAGCTAAAGCAAATCGGCGAGACAAGGAGCGAGGCCTGGGGCAGCAGAAAATGGCTGACTCGCCCCCAAAGAGCAGTTTGCCCTCCTCGGCGACCACAGGGTTACTGTCGGAAGAGATTTCGGCAGCAGTTTCCACGGCGCTGGCAGCACAATTCGAGGTGCTACGGGGAAAGCTGGATGCAGTGCAACTTTCCGTCGATACTATCGGCGCCCGCATGCAGCACGCGGAAGAGAGGATCGTGCAGACAGAAGAGGAAGTGGCGGGATTGAAGCAGGAGCTGGCTCAGGCAAAGACCATGCTTCGGGCCCAGGGTGAGAAGATCGATGATCTGGAGAATCGATCCAGACGGAGCAATCTCAGGTTGCTGGGGATTCCGGAATCGGTAGGAGACACAGCGTTACTGTCTTATGTGGAAGCCTTATGTACTAAGCTGCTGGGGGAAGCCGGAGAGACGACCCGGGTTGTCCTGGAGAGGGCGCACAGAGTAGGCCCCAAGAACATGCGGGACATGCGACCCCGGATTGTATTGGCGAAATTTTTACAATTTCAGCACAAAGAAGCCGTCCTGAAGGAGGCTAGGAAAGTTGGCACCGTGGAGGCAGATAATGTAAAAATCAGGATTGCGCAGGACTACTCGGCAGCCCTCAGCCAGCGCCGTAAGGCCTTCGCGTCTGCCTGCCAAAAGCTGATTTCTGCCCACATCAAGTTTACCATGCAATACCCGGAACGCCTGCATGTGGTACATCAGGGCAAGCACAAAGTTTTTGATACCCCGGAGGCTGTGACAGCGTATGTCCAGCAGTTAGAGCAATCCGAACGAGAACTGACTACGGAGCCTGCGGGACTGGCCTGAATCGGCAGGGACCTCTGAGAGCTTTTATTCTCGATGAGCAATGGACCGGGGTGTCAGGTACAAGGTCTCCCTGCTGTGTAACTGGATCTGCGGGGTTCCCTTCCTCGAGAGCCTGAGAATAACAGTTATGCCTTGTAGGCTTGGATCGCAGTTTTTCAGGCCCGGTGCTCTATTTTTAAAGAGGACCCACCGGAGTCCGGGGGGCCTTGGGGCCCACCCGGGGCACAAAGATATCACAGTGCTGGGCTTGTCTTGGACTTGCTGCCCTGGGTATCCTCTTAACAATGGTTTACAGACCTTTTTTTCTGTCAAAGTTTTCCTTTTTCACCTACTGTGAGATTTTGACATGCTGGGGTAATTTACCTTTGCTGTATTATGTTGATTACTGTTATGTTGACTTACTGCAATGTAAGGAGCAGATATTACTGTAATAAGGGGGAGGGTAGCTCGATGCACCCGTGGTTCCCGGGCCTGCTTGTGTTGAATATCAGAGCTACCCCGGGAACATGAGCCTGTTCCTGCCTAGGAGGGAGTGCTTAACCCATAGGCGGGCATAGACGGGAGGGGGGTACTAATTGCCACGGGACAGGAAGCCCGGACACATCTAGCAGGGTTGGGAGGTGGAAGTGGAATATGTGTGGGGGAGGAATGGAAGGTAGGGGGAGGGGGGAGGGGCGGGGCAGAGGGGGTGGGATACGGGGTGGATGGGAAGGGGGAGAGTGGGGGGTAGTGGGGTAAGGGGAAGGCAGGGACTGCGGGGGACAGGTCGTCGCAACCCAAAATTCATGCAAAGGCAGCAAGTAATCCATTCAAGGAAATACAGGGGGGGGGGCCCAGGCTGGGGGGGTTTCCTCTGACACGCAGTACTGGCAGTGTGGGCCCAGGAGGCAGATACTTCCCTGCGGGTAATCTCTTGGAATATATGTGGACTAGGTAGCCCGATAAAGAGATATAAAGTATTGAAAGCGCTGGCTAGACAGCGATGTGATATTGCGCTATTACAAGAAACCCATCAGACGGCCGAGGAACACGCCAAACTCTGCCGTGACTGGGTGGGTCAGGTATGGGGAGCGCCTGCACTGGGGAAAAAAGGGGGAGTGGCCATTCTCATTCATAAGAGGGTGCGCTTTACGATGCACCGCCAGGTGGTGGATCCTACTGGGCGATTTTTGCTGTTACATGGGTCGCTGGAAGACCGAGAGATCATCTTAGGTGATTTGTATGGGCCCAACTTACTAGATCAGGATTTTTTCAATCGTTTTGCAGCCAAAGTGGAGCAATTACCAGATGTGCCGTTGCTCTTAGGTGGGGATTTTAATGGGGTCTTTGAGATAGACCTTGATACCTCGAGTGGTAGGGGAACCCGAGAGAGGACGCTTATATCTCAGATGCTGCAAAGATTTAAGGCGCGTTTAGATTTGGTAGACCCCTGGCGACTGCTACACCCCTCCGAGAGGGATTACACTCATGTCTCACGAGCTCACGGTACAAGTGCCAGAATTGATTATCTCTTACTTTCCTCCCCCTTATTTGCACACACGGGAGAGGCACAGATAGGCCCCCCCCGAGATCTCAGATCATGCAATGGTTTGGGTAGAGCTACAGTGGGGGGGAGGAGATGGACAGTCCCGTATCTGGCGATTCCCCATTGAGCTGTATAAAGATAGCCACTTTCAGCAATTCCTCGGTCAACGCTGGCGGGACTTTGAACTGAATCATCAGATACATAAGGATGACCCGGAACTGGTTTGGGAAACCGCCAAAGTGGTGTTACGCGGGGATATAATAGGGTATGTGGCTCGAAAGCGGAGACTACTGGCGGCGCAGATTATTAGACTGGAACAGCAGGTGACACAGGCACGACGAGTGCTCAGTGGCCGAGCTCCAACGGCGACTAATAGGAAGCGGTTGTGGGAGCTGCAGGTTGCTTTAAATGAACTGCTTCACCAGCGAGCCAAGAAATCCTTAATGTATTATAAGTACCGGCTCTATTGTTTCGGGGACAAACCGGGACAATTATTGGGGAGATGTTTGAAGGGTCAGAGAGGAGCTAGATTGGTGGCGGCCCTCCGAGATGAACATGGGAATCTCCAGCAAAATCGGGGGGCGATTAGTGCGATATTCAAAGACTTCTTTCAGAAACTGTATGCGACGGGGGAGATGTCCCCCTCTACTATGGAACAGTATTTCCAAGGTTTGACTATACCGAAGGTGACCGCGGAACAGCGCGGCAGCCTGGGACAACCAGTAACTTTGCAAGAGGTGCAGAGTGTCATCTCCGCAGCCAGCTGTTATAAGGCCCCAGGACCAGACGGGTATGGGGCTGAGTTTTATAAGCTTTTATCTAACTGGGTGAGCCCTCTTCTTGTAGAGACCTATCGCTATAGAATCGAAAGAGGGGGTTGGCGATGGGGGGATAACCAGGCCTATATAACGCTTATACCCAAGCCGGGTAAGGACCCACTACAGGCGGCTTCCTATCGGCCAATTTCCTTATTAAACTTCGATATGAAGCTGTTGGCGAAAATCCTGGCTGAGCGCCTGGCGGGAGTTTTAGGGGAGGTAGTGCACGAATCTCAGGTGGGCTTTGTGAGGGGGCGCCACGCGGTGCGTAATTTACGTAAAATCCTGGCGTCTCTGGAATGGGTGCATACCCAACAGTTGCAATCCCTCTTGGTGAGTTTTGACGCTGAAAAAGCGTTCGATAGGGTAAATTGGGCGTATTTGCAATATCTGCTTCCCTTGTACGGCCTGGGGCAATCCTTTTGTGATATGATACATAGTCTGTATGTTTCTCCGACCACCAGGGTGCTGTGTAATGGGGTCTTGTCGGATTCCTTTTTCTTGCATAGAGGTACGAGACAGGGGTGTCCACTGTCCCCTCTATTGTTTGTATTATCCTTAGATCCGTTGATACGGAGCATAGAAGCAGATAGCCAGATCTGTGGGGTGGAGGTGGGTAAACAGAGGTTTAAAGTGTCAGCCTTCGCGGATGACATGCTGGTGCATTTGCTGGCTCCCAGGGAATCTCTCCCACGATTGATGGCGGAATTCCGGCTGTTTGGTAGTTTTGCAGGACTTCGGATTAACGAGGACAAATCGGAGGCCCTAGACGTGTCAGGGCACCTGAAGGGACGCGGGGGGGGGGGGGATTTTCCTCTGAAATGGACGGACCAAAAGTTTAAATACCTGGGTATTGTTTTAACCCGGTTACCCCAAGATCTATATTGGACTAATTTTGAGAAAGTTTTGTCGGGGTTGCGGAATCAGCTGAGAGCCTGGAACCCTTTACCATTGTCGCTCCTGGGGAGAGTGGCAGCGGTTCAGATGGTGGTCCTGCCTCGCATTTTATACTGGATGCAGACCTTGCCAGTGTGGCTGTTGCGCCGAGATCTGCATAGCTTGGAACGGGAGATTCAAGGGTTCCTGTGGAAAGGGGCCAGGGCGCGTATTCCTTTGTCCCGTATGGTCGGCAAATGGAAGAACGGCGGCCTGGGCCTCCCGGACTTAGGGACTTATGCCTTGGCATGTCAAGCACGGCATCTTGGGGATTGGTTGGGGGGGACAGACACCTACACTCCCAGGGACTTAGAGGCAGCAGTGGTGGCCCCGGTTTCTTTGATGGGGGTTCTCCACATGGAGGGCGTACACCTCCCACGTCGAATAACGCGTAGCAGCATGTTTAATTCTATGCGACGTACATGGAGATAGCTGAATAGCTTTTGGCACCGGAACTGGCAGGTGTCGAGTTGGTTGCCCATCCACGGTAATGTGCATTTCCTCCCAGGGTCGGACTCCCGAGCCTTTCAGTTATAGCAAGCCCAAGGTCTCGAATATGTGGGTCATGTGGTGGGGCTTACTGGTCACTGCAAATCGTTTTCGGAGCTGTGTGCCGAGTTCGCGCTACCTTCCTCTCAATTTTTTGCGTATATGCAACTTGCTCATTATGTGGCTACATTGCCCAGGGAGGAGTTAGGCGTGGACAGATCGGCGCAGATTCTTGAATTTTTCGAGATTGGGGGGGAGACCCCCCCGACGATAGCGGGGTTGAAAGCCCGGTTGGAATGTTTTAGGGCAAAGCCAGATTATGGGAGGATAGAGATGGCTTGGGCGGAAGAACTGGGGCGAGCAGCAGTACCACCGGACACTATCCGGCAGGCATTGGGGCGGATAGGCGGGATGGTGGAGGGTGCCAGATGGCGGGAAGTACAATATAAAGCTTTGACTCGGGTGCATTTCTCCCCGCGATGAGCTCTGCGGAGTCGCATTACGCAGGATGGGTCATGCCCCAGATGCTCCGAACCATTGGCTACTTTAACTCATATGTGGTGGCAGTGCAGGCGCATTCTCCCTTATTGGTCCTCTATTAGTGAATACCTTATGGGGTTATTACAGCAGAGGTTTCCTTGGACCGGAGCTCTGGTCATACTCGATCTGCTGCATCGGACTCTCCCGGTGGGAAGGTGGGAGCGGTTATTGGTGCGTAAGGCATGTCTGGTGGGGAAAGGCCCTATCTTACATCATTGGCGCGATCGGGACCCGCCAACGTTCTTGGAGTGGCGCAATAGGTTTCATCAGTTAATGCTGGCGGAGCGCTGGAGAGCCAGGGGTAAGGTAAAGAGGTGGTCTACCTTCATGCTGCTTTGGGAGCCATATATTCAGAGTCTGGGCCCCCACTGCCGGAATGAAATAGTTAATGTGGGATATTAGGGTACCAATGCAGAGCCTGGGTGCGGGGAACTCGGGAATGGATTACGATTAAATCTCTTGACTGGTGCTTGGTGGTTGCGACGACGGGAGGGGTGGGTGAGGGGTGGGGGGGGAGGGGGGTGGTTTGACCTCTCTATAAAATTATGTATTTGTGTGCATTGTTTTCTTTATGCCGTTGTTACATAACTATATCTGGTGTTTGCCTCCCGCGGAGATAAGAGTACACTCTGCGGAGGCTTATTGTCTGCATTGTACTGGATGTTATGTTCATGCTGATTAATAAATAAAGTTTCAAAAAAAAACAAACAGCAACCAGCTGCAAAAATGCATAACGGAGTCAAACCCTAAAATGATGTAAATATAATGCCATTAAAAACAGCAAATACATAACAGACTCAACTCGAATTGTACCGAGACCGATTTATAAATGATGTCAGGGAGAAAAGGGAAAAGGAGTACCTGTTGGTGTACCAGCTTGTAACATGGAAATTCTCAAAAAACGCAGCAAACTTCAGCGTCCAATTTTTTAAGGCGTCGTGGAGTGCGTGTGACGTCATGAAACGCGGCATCGGACGTTAAAACATGTATACATAATAAATGATCGTAAATGCAAACATCATTGTACTATAAAGGGATCTATGTGATGGTCCTATTAAAAAGGGAAAAAGGAATTTGTGTGTCAAAGCGTATACATCGTACCACTTGGACCACGACACACTGTCATAGTGGATTTCAACGAAGTGATGTTCATATACGGAAATGGTGTAGCAGCAAATACATAAACTTAAAAAGCTTTACCAATTAATCAGATACAAACAGGCAAAAAAGATAACATTGAACCTTTAAACACCTTATTGTAAAGAATGTTGACTCTAAACGATCCTTAAAATTGATATTAAAAGACATTGTATCTGAGAAGGGGATACAACTGAGGGGGGGGGGGAAGGAAGGGGGGGGGAAGGAAGGGGGGGGGGGACTATGACAGTGTGTCGTGGTCCAAGTGGTACGATGTATACGCTTTGACACACAAATTCCTTTTTAATGTGGTCATTCTGGGATTCCCCCTTTAACATACCAGTGTGACGTTTACAATGATTTTTTTAAGGTTATCGAGTTTACTTTGTTTTGAATAGGTTATGTTTTAAGTGTATGTAGTTGACATTCTCGGGACAATGTGTACACACTTTTTCCCTTTTTGCTGCGTTTTTTGGCATTATATTTACATCATGGGCACCGTAACTGCCTCCTTGGGAGCCAAAGGGTACTGGGGGATTTCCAACTCTTCCACCCTTGGCTCATACTTGGAATCCAAGGAGAAGGGTATGGCCTTAGCCATGTCCCTGTCAAAGTTCTGGAAGGACATGTCCTCCAGGGGCGACCTTTGCCGCTCATACGGAGGGGAGGGGTCCGAGGGCAGGTCCAGAGACCCCTGGTTGGACACCACCAACTCCTCCTCGGTCTCCTATCCATCGGAGTCCAACTCCAATAGGAGATCGAAGTAGCACCAGGCCTCCTCTTGACAGTCTCCAGTCAGGCAGAGAAGCCAGGCATTAGTGGGATCGATGGTGCACAGAGCATGGGTGCTGGTGCACCAGGGCATCAGAGCAAGAGACACTGCAGAGAGAGATGGCTATGGGAACCAGCGTTGATTCCGACCGCCAACCCAATGTGCCTGTGTCAGCGGCTAGCACAAGGGTCTCGAGGATGGGCTAGATGGAGTGCGGTGACAATGCTGATGACATCAGTGGCCAGCTTGTTGTATGGCCAGCACTGCCACCATGTGGATCTTGAAGGTGTTCCTCCAGCACTGCCTTCTCTGAAGGCATCAGGGTCAGGATGATGACTTCAGCCACTGATTCCAGTACCCATGACGGGGACTCCACAATAGTAAGTTCTTCAGGAGACAGCAGCAGTCCTCCGAGGCCCTTGGAGTAAAATTCTCCTGCCATGGCTACTTAGTGGGCTGTTCCTAGTCATCGCGTCAGGAAGGGCTCCGATGACGATGCATGTGGCCCTTGGCCTGGTGCTTGGATGACCCCTTCGACATCAATGGAGTCTGTGACAGATCATTCCTCGGTTCCGACCGCGTGTCCATGGAGAGTCTCCGCTCCATGGCACCATGGGCCCTCAGCTCTGAGTACACTCGGGCACCTTCGATGACGATACCTCAGAAGAACTCCATGAGGCTGCTGATGCCAATGCTGGGGCTGAAGATGCTGAATCTGACAGCCTGAAGAGGGACTCCCTCTGTTTTTCCCGGCCCTTTAGGCTCTTCCTCGTCACCTGCAGTCACAGATTACACAAGTGACCTTTACAAAGAGGCCCTCCAGTTAGGAGGCAAAAGATCTGTGAAGTTGCCTTAAATAGGTGTTAAAGGCAAGTGACAGATCAAAGGGGCAATTTAAAAGGCCCCTTCTGTCAAACCAAGGGCTGTGTGAATCACCCAGAAAATTGGTAAGACTTTACCTTAGAAGCACAAGATAGAGCACTGAGTAGCAGCCAACTTTTAATAAGTCTTCTTTCCCTCCCTCCCTCTCACCCACCCTTGGAATCATCATAGCTTTATAGGCGTTTAAACCTCTTAAAGGGAAAGAGGTGCCCATATTCACTATCAGGTGCAGCTGTTTATCCACATGAGGCATACATTAAGGACCTGAGATTAATTAATCGAGGCGAACAAAGTCCCTTAAACATATTAGGTATAGTTTTATTAGTATAAGTATCCCCATCAAATCTAAGTAAGTGAACAACTTAAATACCTAAACACAACCTAAAAACTGAGATGCAGACAGCAGTGAGATGGGGGCTTTCTAGTCTTTTGCAATGAGTGTCATATGTATGATTTTTTCCCAGTTGGTGAGGGGTCGTACGTGTGCACTAGGTGCAAGTTGCTCTTTGCTCTCAGGGACAAGTCTGATTTCCGGAGGCTAGAGTAGCAGACTTGGAGGACATAAGACAGAGGTGTACATAGACAAGACCTACAGGGACATAGTACTGAAGTCCCACCTCCAGTCTGGTAGCATCTCTGTTGCCATGGAGGAGAGGTCTCATGACAGGACAGCATCACCCTGTTGTGACAGGAAGTGATCCTGTAGCTAGGACCTGTCCTCCAGGTGATGTAAAACTCTCTCGCACTGAGGTGGTTTCTCCAGGGCCATGTACCCACGAGGGAAAGGTTAGGACAGCCGTTATAGTTGATGATTTGATCATTAGGCATGTAGACAGTCAGCTTTCTTTTATCTCGGTCCTTCCCTGTGGAACTCCTTGCCTACAGCCCTTCGACTAGAAGAGTCTTACCCTAAATTCCACTCCCTCCTAAAAACCCACCTCTTCTCTTCTGCTTTCAACCTTTCCCCCTGATCTCTCAATTCCCCACCCCTTTTCGCTACTGAATTTTACCACTATTTTCTTTCTTCTTCTTTCCTTTTTCTTATATTGATTGTAACTTTTTTCCTTTCCAATATATTTTTATTACTGTATTGTAAACCGCCCCGATGTAATGGGGGGCGGTATATCAAATGTTTGAATAAACATAAAACATAAAAAATAAACAGACATAGATAGCTGGGTGGACATGAGGATCACCTGGTAACATGCCTGCCTGGTGCGAAGGTAGCAGACCTCACACATACCACCTAGACAAGGTCTTAGATAATGCTGGGGAGGAATCTGATGTCTTGCTACATTTTGGTACTAATGACATAGGAAAGTGTGCCAGGGAAGTTCTGGAGGCCAAATTTAGGCTTTTAGGTAGGAAGTTGAAATCCAGAACTTTCAAGGTAGCATTCTCCGAAATACTTTCCGTTCCATGCACAGGACCCAAAAGGCAGGCAGAGCTCCAGAGTCTCAATGTGTGAATGAGACAATGGTGCAAAGAAGAGGGCTTTGGATTTGTTAGGAACTGGGCAACATTCTGGGGAAAGGAGGGGCTTTTCCAAAGGGATGGGCTCCATCTTAACCAGGATGGAACCAGGTTACTAGCATTAACCTTTAAAAAAAGAGATGGAGCAGCTTTTAAACAAGAAAATAGGGGAAAGCCTACAGTCGCCCAAGAGCGCATGGTTTGGAACAATGTATCCTTGAAGGATAAGACTGAAGTTAGGGCATTTCGACACAGAGGTTCCAATAAAGACAAAAGAAACCCAAATGCCCTTAAGTACAGAGAAGACAGAGCTTAAAGATTCCAAATTACCCCTGCTTCCCGATAACCAGATTAATATGAATAAAATACACCCTCTAGAGTTAGGATATATAGCACTAAATGAGAGGTTACATAAGACTGGTACAGTGCATTGCAAAGGTGTTCATCCCCTCTGTGTTTGTCCTGTTTTGTCGCATTACAACCTGGAATTAAAATGGAGTTTTGGGGGTTAGCACCATGCCTACGACTTTGAAGGTGCAAAATATCCTTTATTGTGACAGAAACAATAATTAAGACAAAAAAACCCTGAAAACAGGAGTGTACATATGTATTCACCCCCCAAAGTCAATAAGTTGCAGAGTCACCTTTTGCTGCAATTACAGCTGCAAGTCTCTTGGGATATGTCTCTATTAGCTTAGCACAGAGGTAGGCAATTCCGGTCCTGGAGGGCTGCAGACCAGTCAGGTTTTCATGATGTCCCTAATGAATATTCATGAGATCTATTTGCATAAACTACCGTCCATTGTATGGAAATAGGTCCATGAATATTCATTAGGGACATCACAAAAACCTGACTGGTCTGCGTCCCTCCAGGACCGGAACTGCCCACCCCTGGCTTAGCACATCTAGCCACTGGGATTTTCACCCATTCCTTAAGGCAAAACTGCTTCAACTCCTTCAAGTTAGATGGGTTGCGTTGGTGTACAACAATCTTCAAGTCACGCCACAGATTCTTAATTGGATTGAGGTCTGGGCTTTAACTAGGCCATTCCAAGACATTTTGTTTTTTTGTAATTAAAATTTTTATTATTATCATACCAAACAAAGAAAGCTCAACATACTGGTGGCAACATCCACCCTCCGCCAACATTCCCACCCACAACCACAACAAAATCAGAATGTTAAAACACACCAACGGTCTCCTACATCCCACCCACCACCCACCACCCCATGAATCCCCCTTGCTCCAATAAAGCCACCAGGCCCATATCGCAACATTAGTAGAGCAGCACCACACACAAGTGCCGCGATGACATCGCACTATATTTTATCCCCCCCCCACCCTAAAGAATACACCTGTCAGTTTGCTTGGAGGTAACCCCCTTCCCCCCCCACCCATACCCACCATCAAGCACCCTTTAGCCCCCCCCATCCCCCCTTCAACCCCCCTCCCCAAACCTCCCACCCCCCCTCCCCTGAGGCCTATGCAGACTTTAGATATTCCAGGATTGGGAGCCACTGCTCATCAAATTGTTCACGCTTACGGCGCCTCACCGCCGTCAACTGCTCCATCAGAGCAATCCGACGTAACCTGCTTTTCCATTGCACTAGACCCGGAAGCTGAGCCTGTTTCCAAGCTCGCGCTATTTTGCTCCGAGCAGCCTGAATACATGCCCTTATAGGCCGGGCCCTCTTCTGGCTCCACAGCGCTGGCCAGATCCCGAGCAGCCCCACCCCCATATCTACCTCCAACTGCTCCCCAAAGATCTCCTGTAGGCGCTCCCCCACCATTTTCCAGTATAATTGCACCTGTGGGCACCCCCACCAAATATGAATGAAGGACCCCTGACTCCCACACCCACGCCAGCACAAATCAGAAACCCCCAGGAACATCCTATGCAACCTCACCGGTGTATAATACCATCGGTATAGTAACTTGTAAGATGTCTCCCGGATTGCCACCGATAAGGCTTGGCGACTAATATTCACATAAATCCTCCTCCATTCTTGAGCCCCCAGCACGAGCCCCAAATCCCTTTCCCACTCTAACTGGTGTGGAAACTTCTCCCCATCCCCCCTTCTAACCCCCGATACAGCTGAGTAATTAGCCCCCGCGAGGACACCCACCCTTGCCATAGTGCCACTCAATCATCCCTGTTCCCCTCCCACCCATCCCGTATTTTCTGCTGAGTCAGAAAATGCTTAACCTGCAAATATGGAAAGAAATCCCCCCCCGCAAGTGGAACCTCACCCGAAGATCAGGGAAGGGAATCAATCCGCCGTTCTCTATAAACCGAACAAAGGTATCAATTCCCGCCCTTTCCCACCGCCGAAACACCCCCTCTCTTCCGGGACCGAATTTGAGGGTCCCCCTCACCGGCACCAATGGCGAGAACCCCGCCCCCGGGGCAAAATGGTTGTTAGCCTTGCGCCACTGCGTAACCAAATGCCACATATATGGATTCTCCCTCCATCTCCCCTCTGGGAGCTTGCCAAAAACCCAGGGCAAGGACTTGAGATCAGTATCCCCCGCCCAATATTGCTCAATGTCTCGGAAGCGTTTCGTGTTCTGGGCCATGTGCCGCCACTCAAATACCTGGCGCAACTGGGCCGCCATATAATACCTCGCTACATCCGGCACCCCTAAACCCCCACCCTCCCTAGCTCAATACAAAACCCTTCTGCTCACCCGCGGTCGACTAGAACCCCATACAAAAGCAAAAATCTGGTTTTGGACTAGGTGCAACTCCCGCCGTGGTATGCGTACCGGCAAAGATTGAAACAAATACAATAACCGCGGCACTACATTCATCTTTATAGCTGCGACCCTACCCAACCAGGACATCTCCCCCCCCTTCCAGCCCTGCATATCCTTCCTCACCTGATCAAATAACGGAGGATAGTTAGCCCCATACATCCCCATAGGATCCGCAGTGACTTGCACCCCCAAATATTTAAGAGACCGACTTGCCCAGCGAAAAGGAAAGGAGCCCTTCAAACTCTCAATCACCGGATTCTGCAGTGATATGGACATTGCTTCTGTTTTATCCCAATTTACTTTAAATCCTGATAGGGCCCCATATTCCCTAAGCTCCTTCATTAACACCGGAAGGGAGACCACTGGCTGCGTCAAGGTAAACAGGACATCGTCCGCAAATAACACCATCTTATGCTGAACTCTCCCCACCCCGATTCCCCTAATGTCCGGTACCGATCGGATCCTAGCGGCCAGGGGCTCCATAACTAGGGCGAACAGAAGCGGGGACAGGGGGCACCCCTGACGGGTTCCCCTCCCCAGGGGGAAAAATGCTGAATACCCTCCATTCACCCGCACCGTGGCTACCGGCGATGTATACAAGGCCTGTATCCACGCCCGAAACCTCGGGCCCAGCCCTACATGCTCCAATACCGCTTGAAGAAAATCAAAATTCACTCTATCAAACGCTTTCTCCGCGTCAATAGAAAGAAACATAGCCTGTTGCGCCTCTTTCCTTGCCAACCACCCCAACTGGAGCACCCGCCTTATCCCATCTGCCGCTTGCCTCCCCATAATGAACCCGGATTGGTCCGGATGTATCAGACCCGGCATGAGCGGCCCCAGTCTCAGAGCTAGAACCTTCGCCAGAATTTTAACATCTATGTTCAGCAACGAAATAGGCCGATAGGAACTGCACGCCGCCGGGTCCCTCCCCGGTTTAGGGAGCACCACTAGGGCCGCCTGGGTCATAGTCGCTGGCAACACCTCCCCCTGCAAAATCGCATTGAACACTCTAGTCAAGATAGGGCCCACCACCTCCACCAGCTTCTTATAGAAGATGCCCATGAACCCATCGAGTCCCGGGGCCTTCCCGGGGACTAGTTGCCGAATGGCCTCTCTCACCTCATCCAACCCTATCTCCGCCTCCAATCCTTCTCCCTCCAGTTCCCCCACCTTAATGCTTCCCACACCACCATTCTCAAGATACTGCCTAATGACACCCCCTTCGCGAGATGGGTCTGCAGCGTACAATTCCTTATAATACTCCCGAAACCTCTCCCTTATATCCGCACTTTTAAACAACATCGTGTCCCACGCGCCCTTAATCTTGACTATTGCCTGTCGATGTCTCCGGGCCTTTAACTTATGGCACAGGAGCTTGCCCACCTTATTATCAAACTCATAGTATCGCTGCCCCACCCTATCCAATTGGTAGGAGATCCTTTCCAACTGATGAGCATTTAATTGCTGTCGGGTCTCCTCCAACTGTCCCCTCAGCTTCGTGCCCCCTTTCTGTTTATGGGCCCTCTCCAAACCCTCCAGGATCCCCTGCAACCTCTCCATCTCCGCTTCCTTTGCGCCCCCAGCTGAACCAGGTGGCCCCTGACTACCGCCTTCAATCCATCCCAAAGCACCCCAGTGGCAACTGCCCCATTATCATTCATCTCCATATACTCCTGTACCATCGCCTTGAGCCGCTGTTCCACCCCCGGTCCCTGCAACAGATACTCGTTCAACCTCCAGAAGGTTCGTTTCTCCTTTTCCCCAGGTGGTCCAAACCCAGCTCCAACCGGGGCATGGTCAGACCAGGTGGCCACCCCTCCGCCCGATCCTATATCCGCCCGATCCAAAGCCTCCCCTCCAGTAATCATCCCCCAACAGATAATCAATGCGACTATATGAGTCATGAACCGGGGAATAAAAGGTGAAGTCTTTATCCCGCGGGTGAGCCAATCTCCAGAGATCCTCCAACCCCCATTTCTTCATCCACATCTGCAAGGGTTTCCGTTCCCCTCCTGCCCCGGTCCCTTCCCGGCCCTCCCGTCCAAGGCTATATTGCAATCCCCCCCCCACCAAAAGCCTTCCCGAAGCCTCCCCCGCTAACCAGCTACTCATCCCCTCCCAGAACCCCCTTTGCAGTAAGTTCGGCCCATACACTGACACCAAGGTTACTTGCTCTCCTCCTAACTCCCCCACTACCGCCACTGCTCGGCCATCGGGCTTCCTAACCACCTTGCTAGATACAAAGGGAATATCATTCCGAATGAGAACAGCCACCCCAGCCTTCCTCCTACCCCCTTCCTCTGCCGCATAGAATCCCCGATACTGCCCCGAACCCATCAGTCTCTCATCTCCCGTGCGCAGGTGTGTCTCCTGAATAAAAGCTACCTGCCATTTCTGGCTCCTCAGCTCCGCCCATAATAGTTTCCGCTTCTGGGGCGAATTCAGACCCCGCACATTGAGGCTACCGACGCGCAAACCCAAAGTCATACTTATCCAAGTGGCCCCTCCCCCCCATCGCTCGTCTTCAAAGCCTCTACCCCGCCCCCCCTCCCCCTCCTTCCCCACCATAGGGAGCTCCACTCCGCAAGCCGCTGAGGATGTGACCCCCCCTTGGACGCTCTATCCCCCTCTCCCGGTCCTCCCCTCTGAACCCTACATCCCCCCTACCTCCCCTCCCCCAGCCACCACACTCTCCCCTCCCTTTTCCCCCCCTCACCAACCTGTGACCTCCTTCCACATCCTACGTATCCTGGTGACTAAACCCCAGGACATATAATCAAACGGTTCATATCTATTTAACTATTACATTATAATAAACACCACACCAAAAAGCAAGTAATGGTCATCAGAGCTTATACTTCCACAGAGGTAAGGGACTGGCCTAACCATTTAAATGAAGAAATAACATACACAGATTCGGTGTAGCAGCTGGGAAGGGGACAATAGGACACTCCCCCCACCCTTGGATGGGTGTCCCATATCTTCACATTGTAGTGGATAGATGACCTCAATATTACCCTATTATAACAACCCCTTACCCCCAACCCCCCCCCCCCCCACACACACCCTAAAATTATATTACATGCCCCTCTAATCTATAGGACCCCAAGAACACACTTTTATAAAGGTAACCCATATCGGGCTCCATTTCACAAATTACCCCAACAGTACTCTGTGGTATGTACCCCCCCTCCCTCCAATACTAGCAGCGCTTCCCCAAGATCACTCTAGTCCACAGGTCCGTCCTCTTCAATTACGGTCCATCCACTCAAGACCTCTGCTTCCTGGGCCTGTTAGGAGTTTCACCCTGTCCCGGAGGCCACTGCCACTACTTCCCTCCGGCTCTCCTCATTATTTTTCCGTTGCAGTCTTTGCCCCTTCACCGGGACTCGCTCCCAGCTGGAGTTCACGCCTCTGCTGCTCGACGGCTCCGTCTCCCCCGCCTCAGCTGGCAACCGCGGGGCGCCCTCCTGTCTCAAAATCTTCCAGGCCTCCGCCTCCGTGCGGACCCGAAACCCGCGGCCATTTATATCCAGCAGAAGTGCGAAGGGGAACAGCCAACGATACTTTGAATTCTCAGAGCGCAGGTACTGAGTGACCTTCCGCATCTCTCGTCTCCTTTGTAGCGTTCCAGCTGACAAGTCCTGGTAAAGTTCCACTCTGTGCCCTGCCCATGCGTAACCCTTCCGGGCCATGGCAGCTCTCAACACTTTTTCTTTCACCGCGAAAGAAGCCAAACAAGCCACAATATCACGCAGCTGTCCCCCTCTCACCGGGCCCAGCGCTCGATGTGCCCTCTTGACTACTACCTCCACAGGCTCCTCTCCCGTTTCTCCACTCTGGAGCAGGGCAGCACATACCTTGCGGACCACAGCTACAGCGTCTGCAAACTCCGCTGTCTCCAGGAGCCCCCTCAGGTGTAGATTATTGCACCAGGACCTGTTCTCCAGGTCCTCTATTTTATCTTTCAAGAGCAATTGGTCCTCCTGTAAGCACCTCATCCGGGCCTCGGCTTCCGAGTCTTTCTCAGCCTGTTGATCCACACGCTCCTCCAGCGATTCCACTCTATGGCCGAAGTCTCGAACTTCTTCCCGTAGGACCACCATGGCTTCTTTCATATCACCCCTCATGGCCACAATCTCTTTCCTTAAAGAGCGCATCCAGCCCCAGATATCACCTCTGGTGCAGCCCTCATCCGCTCGCTCTATCTCTTCCTCGGACTCGTCGCCCGACGCCATGTGCTCCGGCTGCTCCCCCTTTCTCGGCCCGGCACTTTCGACATATGGGGACTTGAATTTCGCTAGCTTTTTCCGTATGGACATCCTTACTATGTCCTCTCTCTTCCGTCACCTCCTGGATTCCCGAGATGGGGTAGAATTTGCGCTTTTTCCACCTAATTTGCAGCGTCTCGATGGGAGCTCAAAGTTTAAGCTGCCATCTCCCGGGTGATGTCACTTCCTCCCATTCCAAGACATTTAAATGTTTCACTTTAAACCGACTTTAGAGTATGTTTAGGGTCATTGTCCTGCTGGAAGGTGAACCTTTGTCCCAGTCTCAAATCTCTGGAAGACTGAAACAAGTTTTCCTCAAGAATTGCCCTATATTTAGTGCCATCCATCGTTCCTTCAATCCTGACATGTTTTCCTATCCCTGCCAATGAAAAACACCCCCACAGCATGCTGCCACACCATGTTTCACTGTCGGAATAGTGTTCGCAAGGTGATGGGAAGTGGTGGGTTTGTGCCACACATGGCATTTCTCATGATGGGAATAGGCAGCTTTAGCAAATGCTCACAAACAGGATACCTTAGCCTTCAAACGCTGTTTGTGCTTTATGTTGGCTGTGGGATGTTTTCTCTTTAAGGTTGTGTGGGGCTGTTGGTTTAAATAGACTGCATGTGCGGCATTTCCCAGGTCAACGGTTTTGGTGAATTTTTATGTGGGGCGTGCTGAATTTTTTGCACTCCAAGTTCAGATATTGTGGCTAGTTTTTCAAAGGTTGGTAATTAGTTTGTTTACTTGTGATTTTTATAGCTGTTATTTTAAGGGGGATTAATTTGTTATTTATTTTCTCTGCAGTACTGTTTTGTTGATGTAGATTTCCCTGATGAAGCATTCAGAGAAACGCTTTGGGGACATCCTGTGGTGCGTTGGAGTATCCAAGTGTTACTGTGGGGTGGAAACAGTCGCCAGTGAAGTGGAGTGCGCTGCCTGGCATTCTAAATGAATATGGGCTTTCAGAGATAACTGATGTTAAGTGATGCTCAGTGCAGCTAAGTGACGTTTCCACATTTCACTTCTTGCCACTTGTTGCTTTATTGAATTTGTGGAGAAAAGTTTACCAACATTGACATTTTATGTTGTGAAAGCAGGGGCGGCTCAAGACAATCTGCTGCCCTAGGCGAAGGATGAGATAGCCCCCCCTGTAGAGGGGGTGGGGCTTTTTCAAAACTCCAATCGGGGACTGAACCAAACCAAAAAGCTGATTAGAGGAAATGCAAGATGTCTGCACATCAAGGAACTAAAAGAAAGCGAGAACCACAGCACAGTTTATAAAACTAAATTATAACTCATTTTTATTTTATTGTTATAAACTGCGTTATGGTTCTTACTTTTTCAACATACCTTTTGCATCCACAGAACCCCCTTCAACAGTCGGTATAGAGCAAAACTAGGACATTCACCTAAAGAACTTCGTATCCTTAAAAAAAAAAAAAAAAAAATCTGATTCTGATCATCTCACTAACAACAAACATTCTCCAGTACCAGGCATATTGTGAACTAATACTAAACCCTACAACAAAGTCACTGAGTATCTACAGAGCAAATCTACCATAACAGCACCAACTTCCAAAACTCACATAAGGAGCCCATCCAAAAAAAGTGTCACTATAAATACTATAGTGGGCCCTGGAACATCCATACACCTTGAAAATCTGAACAAGTCAAATTACTACAGTACAGTATAGATCTTTATGTACAAACTCCATGTTAACAGAACACCTGGCCTCAGTCACATACTCAGAACACAGACCCTCATCAAGTACAGAATAAGTGATTTACAATCTCAAGTAAAAATAAAAATATGTAGACAAAATTTAAACTGAAACCCCAAGAAGCCAGACTCCGCATGCAGTGCAACATCAGATAAATAAGAGATGCAGTTCCCCCATACGGTGTAAAATATAAAGATAGCACAAAGTCCAATCACTAAAATGAAATAAAATTATTTTTCTACCTTTGTTGTCTGACCATTTTATTCTCCGATCATGCTGGTCCCGATCTGAGGCTTCTGCTTTCCCGTCTTCTCTTAGCTCTCTTTCTGTGGTCTATGGTCCATCTGCCATTTATCTCTTCTTTTGTTTTCTTCACTTCTTTCCATCAGCCTATTTCCAGTCCCAGTAACCCTTCCCAGTATCAGCCCCTTTCCAGTCCTCCCTCCCAATACCTTCCATTGTCTACTTGCATTCCCATGACTATCACTGGTATCCATTCCCTTCCAGTCCCCCTCCTTCCCCACTGTCCAGCCCCTTCTAGTCCGAATACCATGACAGCCCCTCTCAGCATCCACTCCCTTTCTCCCATCCTCTTGCATCAGCCCATTTGTAGCCCTAACCCCCAGTTTTCTTCCAGGGCCAGCAGCTCTATACTCCCCTCCCCACCATCAGCCCATTACCAGTGCTAGCCTCCCCTAATCACCAATTACCAGTCCTACCCCCCCATCAGCCCATTACTAGTCCTAGCCTCCACTAATCAGCCCATTTCCAGTCCTAGCACCCCCGATAAGCTAATTTCCAGTGCTAGCCCCCCATCAGTCCATTACCAGTCCTAGCCTCCACTAATCAGCTCATTTCGAGTTCTTCCCCCCTCAGCCCATTACCAGTGCTAGCCCCCCTAATCAGCCCATTACCAATCCCAGCCCCCCTCTTGATCAGTCCATTCCCAGTCCTAGCCTTCCCTAATCAACCCATTACCAGTCCTAGCCCCCCCTGATCTGCCCATTACCAGTGCTAGCCCCCCCAGCCCATTATAATCCTAACCTGCACTGTCTCTCCCCTTTGTCCAGCATTTATCCCCCGTTTCTCCTTTGTCCAGTATGTCCCCCCCGTCTCTCCCCTTTGTCCAGTACTTGTCCCCTTGTCTCCCCCTTTGTCCAGTATGTCCCCGTCGACTGCACTCACCCTCTACCCCATCCTCTGCTTCTCATCCCCTTATCTGACTCAACTCCTTTACTCAAAAACATAACCCGAGACTCAAAATAAACCCAAAATTGTGAAGCTATCAATCTATCTATTTTTGTCGGAGCAGCTACCACAGTGAGGGGAAAGGGAACTACCCCAAACCACTGTAGCCATTCCTTTTTAATCAAATGTTATCATAAAAATGCTTTGTACAAGTGCTTTAAAGTACACTTATCTGAAATTGTCGGCGGTATTCAATTCCCGCGTCAAAATTGCAATGAAGTAGAAACAGGCCGTGAAGACTAGTCAGCTAGCATCAGGAACGACGTGTCACGTTTCGGGGTGAAAAATGATATCTTTGATATCTATGATGATTATACTACCGGATATGTCTATCCTTGGATGAATCCTGATCGTAAAGAAGAGTGGAAGACACGGAAGAAGGTGTATTTTGAGTTATCCTCTAATGACTCTTCTGGTTTGGAGGATGCTCATCATGTTAGGGATGATTTTTTAGAATTGAAGAAAAAAGAAGAAGAAAGCTGCTCAAGGACGCCAGAAGGAGTTGGATGGACTGGGCAACAAGAAGGGGCAGTCAGGCCCCTAGGACAGAGTGGATCTTTGTTAATTTTTTTGATCATGTTTTAACTGAGCTGCAGATTTGGCTGCTTAATAAAGGACTTTCACTTGTACCTATGACCAGCTTTGATTCTTTCCAGTTCAGATTGGATTTGGAAAAATGTATTCAGAAGCTTAATCTTAAAGTCTTTTTCGTATCACAGCTGACAGGAGAGGCTGATAGTGGTGAGGAAGAAAGCATTCAACCTGTGGAAGGTCCAGGTTGGATACCATTATTGTTTAAGTCAAATTGGAATCCCCCAGGGCCAACGCATCTGGCGCTGGGTGTTTTCCGGCAGTTGGTCCTTCAGGATGTGGAAGCTTTGTAGAGATCTCCCTGTCACAAATGGAAGAATGTTTTCACTAGAGCAGAGAGAGGGGCTCTGAAGGAATTATGTGCGAACTCTGAAATTGTGATCAAGTGGGCCGATAAAGGAGGAGCGGTTGTGATACTTAACCGAGGAGATTATGTGGCCGAAGCTCTATGACAGCTCTCCGATTCATCAATGTGATGCTGAATGAAGAGCCTACGTCTGCTTTGCAGCATTCTATTAGAGTATTGACTGAGGAAGCTTATAGGGAACATTGCATTTCAAAGAAAGAATTTTCTTTTTTTAATCTGAAATCTCTTGGTATGGCGAGATTTTACTGGTTGCCTAAAATTCATAAACTTTTGACACATCCTCCAGGGAGACCTATAGTGTCCACAAGAGGCACTCTTCTTTAACCTCTTTCTATGTTTATGGATTCATTTTTGAGGCCTCTCCTGAAAAATACTCCAACTTATAAACAAGGAACAACTCACTTTTTGCAGATTCTGTCTGAAGCATCTCTTTGGGCCATGCGGTCTGAGACAATCTTGGTTATCCTTGATGTGACATCACTGTATACTAGTATACGCAATCAGCTGCTTTAAAGATGGTTGAAACAGTGCTGTCATGCCGAGGTGACCTGTCTGACAGGCAGGTGCAATTTTTCGTACAGTTTGCTGAGACTGCCCTGAGAATTGTACAACTATTTTGTTTCTGATAATGTCATCTACCAGCAGGTGTCTGGGGTAACCATGGGGGCTACTTTTGCCCCCTCTATTGTAAATTTATTCATGAGAGAGTATGAACGACAATGGCTGAATGATTCCCCTTTTTTGTCTATGATAACAATTTGGCGTCATTATATAGACGTTTTTTTAATTTGGGAGGGAGCTGTGGCATCTTTGGTTCAGTTTCATTCTTGGCTTAATCAATTAGATCCTCATATACAATTTACTATGACTTACCATACTGATGAGATTGCTTTTAGTTGTTTGCGTCATCTGAAAGAACAATGGGTGGGGTACTACTGTATATAAGAAAAATACTGATAGGAATACTTTCCTTCATTTTTCTAGTGCCCATCCGGTTAAGTTAAGGGAAGGATTGCCATTTTCACAGTTTATACGGTTCCAGAGGAATTGTTCCTCTGTGGCTGATTTTAAAGTTAAATCTCAGGTTCTGAAGACGGCTTTTAGAGCTAGAGGATATCCGGACAGGGTCACTGATAGGGCTTACCGACGTGCCCTGTTCAATGACAGGGACTGGCTTCAACTACATAGGAATGATTTACAAGAGGGGAGTGATGTTTGTGTCAATTTCATATCCCGTTTTTCTCCTTTGAGTCCCCGTATTTGATATATTTTGAACAGATATCTTAATGTGTTGCAGGTTGTACCCGGATTGGTGGGTAGACGTCACCATTGTGTGTGGTTGAGGAATTGGAATTTGAAAGAACTGCTTAGTCTGGCTGCTCTTCCCTCTCTAACCTCGGCGGAATTATCCCGGCCTGGTCACTGGCTATGTGGTAATTTTTCCATCTGTGTGGTGTCGGTTGAGTTGTTGTCATTTATATATGGGGCAGAGATTACCATCTTAAGCACTATATAACACGAAATTCTAGTTTTGTCGTATATGGGATACAGTGCCCATGTGGTCTATTGTATAAAGGCAAAATGATACGCTCATTTAAAATTCCGGTTGATGAGCATCAGAGTAGATTGCGATGTCGATGTAGGGAGGCTCCCCTTGAACAGCACTGTCTTGAATTTGACCACAGATTTGTGGAATTACAGTGGTTTTGTATTGATAAGATAGAGAGTGGGAAGAATGGCATGAGTAGAGGACAGACTTATGTGTGAACAGCGGTGGGTTTTTCAATTGAATACTATTTCACCTGGGGGGGTTGAATTCTCAGGTTGATTGGGGTTTATGCGTTTGAGGGCTAAGATATCCTGTTTGTGCTTTATGTTGGCTGTGGGATGTGTTCCCTTTAAGAATGTGTGGGGCTGTTGGTTTAAATAGATTGCATGTTCGGTGTTTCCCAGGTCAATGGTTTTGGTGAACTTTTATGTGGGACGTGCTGAATTTTTTGCAGTCCAAGTTCAGGTATTGTGGCTAGTTTTTCAGAGGTTGGTAATTAGTTTGTTTACTTGTTGTGATTTTTGTAGCTGTTATTGTTTTAAGGGGGATTAATTTGTTATTTATTTTCTTTGCAGTACTGTTTTGTTGATGTAGATTTCCCTGATGAAGCAATCAGCGAAACGCCTTTGGGAACATCCTGTGGTGCGCTGGAGTATCGAAGTGTTACTGTGTGGTGGAAACAGTAGCCAGTGAAGTGGAGTGTGCTGCCTGTCATTCTGAATGAATATGGGCTTTCATAGATGACTGATGTTAAGTAATGCTCAGTGCAGCTAAGTGATGTTTCCTATGTTTCACTTCTTGCCACTTGTTGCTTTATTGAATTTGTGGAGAAAAGTTTACCAACATTGACATTTTATGTGGTAAAAGATACTATAGTAAAATATTTTGAGGGGGAGGAGTTCATTTGAGTCGTTGATGTGATGGGGAATTGAGGCAACGTGAGCATTTGCTAAAGCTGCCTACTCTCAGTTCTGAGACCCGTTTTTCTCCTCTTTTCTTTTTTCTCTCTCTTGTGTGAACCAGCTTTTGGCTATAAAGTTTAGTGAGGATATTGGAGTGTTACAATATTTTTTATTGAGGAATCAAATTACACTCTTGAAATGACCGGTGCTTCTGGTTTCCCATGATGTCCAAAAAGTTCAATTTTCGTCTCATCTGACCAGAGAACTTTCTTCCACGTGTTTGGGGAGTCCACCACATGCTGTTGTGCAAATGTCACGCGTGTTTTCTTATTTCTTTCTTTAAGCAATGACTTTTTTCTGGTCACTCTTCCATAAAGCCCACTCTGTGGAGTATATGGCTTAAAGAAATCCCATCTCCGCTGTGGATCTTTGCAGCTCCTTCAATGTTGTTCTTTGTGTCTTTGTAGCATCTCTGATTAATGCCCTCCTTGCCCGGTCAGTGAGTTTTTGTGGGTGGCCATCTCTTGTCAGGTTTGTAATGGTGCCATAGTCTTTCTATTTTGTTATGATGGATTGAATGGTGCTGTGTGAGATATTCAGAATTTGGGAATTTTTTTTTTATAACGCAACCCTGATATATACTTCTCTATAACTTTGTCTCTGACTTGTTTGAAGTGCTCCTTGGTCTTAATATTGCTTGCTTAGTGGTGTTACAGTCAGGGCCCTTTCACAACAGGTATATTTATACAGGCATCATGTGACACTGACTGCACAGAGGTAGACCCTAATCAACTAATTATGAGACTTCTGAGGTTAATTGGTTGGACCAGATCTTATTTAGGGGTTTCATGGCAAAATGGATGAATACATATGCACTCACAACTTTTCAGGGTTTACTTGTTTTTTTTTTTAATATATACAAGGTATTTTCTGTCATTTCACTTCACCAATTTGGACTATATTTTTAGGTCCATTACCTAACATCCAAATGAACCTCCATTTTCATTCCAGGTTGTACGTAATATGACAAAACAGGACAAAACCCGAGGGGATGAAAACATTCGCAAGGCACTATATCTCAAGAGACATGGTGGAAGGAGGACAACTGGTGGGACACTGGAATACCTGGGTACAAACTATATCGCAATGATAGAGTAGATCAAACTGGTGGAGGGGTTACACTCTATGTTAGAGAAGACTGAGTCACAAAGGATTAAAGTTTTGCAGGAAACAAAATATACTGTAAAATCTCTATGGATTGAAATTCCAAGTGAAAAAGCGAAGGCAATGGCAGTAAGGGTGTACTATCTATCAACTGCCTGGCCAGAATGAACAAATGGATGATGAAATGCTTAAGGAAATCAGTGAAGCTAACAAACGTTACAGCACAGTAATAATAATAGTTGAATTCAATTACCCCAGTATCGACTGTGTCAGTGTCATGGCTGGACATGCTAGGGAGATAAAGTTTCTAAATGAAATAAATGACTGCTTCTTGGAGCAGCTCATTCATGAACCGACAAGAAGGGAAGCCATTCTGGATATAGTCCTCAGTGGAACACAAGATCTGGTGCAAGAGATAAGGGTGATGGGGCCATTTGGCAATAGTGATCATAGCATCATCATATTTGATTTAATAAATGGAGGAAGGACAGCAAGGAAATCCACAGTACTACCTTTTAACTTTCAAAAGAAAGACTATGATAAAATGAGGATAATAGTTAAGAAAAAACTAAAAGGATCAGTTGCAAAGGTTAAATATTTACATCAAGCATGGAAGTTTTTTTTAACAATACTATCTTGGAAGCTCAGACCAGCTGTATTCCACTCTTTAAGAGAAGTGGAAGGAAGTCCAAAAAACTGCCAGCATGGTTTAAAGGCGAGATCAGAGAAGCTGTTGTCAAAAAAGCATCTTTCAGGAAATGGAAAAAGGAGTCAAATGACGAAAACTGGAAACAACATAAGCACTGGCAAGTTAGATGCAAGGCACTGATAAGACAGGCAAAGAGAGAATTTGAAAAAAAGCTTGCTGTAGAAGCAAAAACGCATAATAAAATCCTTTTCAAATACATTCATAGCAAAAACCTGTGAGAGAGTCAGTTGGACCATTAGATGACAGAGGAGTAAAAGGGGTACTATGAGGAACCAGGTCATAACGGAGAGACTTAATGAATTCTTGCTTCGGTCTTTATTGAGGAAGATGTAGGGATGTTACCCATGACTGAAATGGTATTTAAAAGTGAAGCCGCATGAGAATTGAAAGAAATATCGATAAGCTGGGAAGATGTATTACAACTATTTGATAAACTAAAGAGTAGCAAATCACCAGGACCGGATGGTATACATACAAAGGTGTTGAAAGAAATTAAATAAGATTGCAGACTTACTAATAGTAATCTGTGAACTATCATTAAAATCATCTGTAATACCTGAAGATTGGAGGATGGCCAATATAATGCCAATTTTTAAAAAGGGTTCCAGGGGTCATCCGGGAAACTCAGACCGGTGAGCCTGACGTCAGTATCGGGGAAAAATAGTAGGAACCATAATAAAGAACAAAATTACTGAACATGTAGATAGTCATAGCTTAATGGGAGACAGCCAACACACTGTAGCTTTAGACAAGGAAGGTCTTGTCTTACTAATTTGTTATGTTTTTTTGAAGGTGTGAATAAACAGGTAGACAAAGGTGAGTCATTGATATAGTGTATCTGGATTTTCAGAAAGCCTTTGATGAAGTCCCTCATGAGAGACTCTTGGCGAAATTAAAAAGTCATAGGAAAATACTGTGGATCAGGAACTGCTTAAAAGACAGAGCAGAGGGTAGGGTTAAATAGCCAATTTTCGCAATGGAGAAAAGTGAATAGTGGAGTACCCCAGGGATCTGTGCTGGGTCCGCTGCTTGTTAACATATTTGTAAATTACTGGACATGGGAATAACAAGTGAGGTAATCAAATTTGCAGATGACACAAAATTATTCAAAGTCGTTAAAACCCAAGAGGATTGTGAAAAATTGCAAGAGTACCTTGATAAATTGGAAGACTGGACATTCAAATGGCAGATGAAATTTAATGTGGACAAATACAAAGTTATGCACCTAGGAAAGTAAAACCCAAACTATGATTATACGATGCAAAGTTCCACATTAAGAACCACCATCCAGAAAAAAGATTTAGGCGTCATCGTGGATAACACGTTGAAACCCTCTGTCCAGTGTGCTGCGGCAGCCAAGAAAGCAAATATAATGCTAGGAATCAAAGAAAGGAATAGACAATAAAACAAAGGATATTATAATGCCTCTGTATCATTCAATGGTGCAAATGCACCTTGAATATTGTGTGCAATTCTGGTCGCCGTATCTTAAAAAGGATATAGCGGAATTAGAAAGACTACAGAGAAGAGCCATCAAAATGCTAAAAAGGTGAGGGCTCTTCAACTTGGAAAAGAGATGGCTGAGGGGAGATATGATAGAGGTCTATAAATTGATCAATGGAGCAGAACGGGTAAACGTAGATCGATCGTTTATGCCATCAAAATATAGAAAGACTAAGGGATCTGCAATGAAGCTACAGTATAACCCATTTAAGACTAATCAGAGAAAATATTTTTTCACTCAATGTGTAATCAAACAATGGAATTCGTTACCAGAGGATGTAGTAAAAGCTGTTAGTGTAGCTGGGTTTAAAAAAGGTTTGGACAAGTTCCTGGAGGAAAGGTCCATAAACCATTATTAAAGGGGATCAAGGAAATCCACTGCTTGTTCCAAATACAAGCACTGTGGAACCTTGTCTCTTTTGGGGAAACTACTACTAGGTACTTGTGACCTAGATTGGCCACTGTTGGAAACAGGATACTGGGCTTGATGGATCTTGGTCTGACCCAGTATGGCATATCTTATGTTCTTATGTAAGGCGGGCTGGTGGTTGGGCCCAAGGAACTGCGGACACCAATTATGCCGATTGGTGACCGAGATGATGCATGCACACTCGGTGCATTTTTTAAAGCCGCTGGCTGGCTTGAATATGTCTGGGAACATGGCCATGGCAAGGTTAAACGACTCGATGTTGCCAGCTGCGAGAAAAACCGCAAAGAGAGAAAAAAAGAGAAAAAACAACCGAAAAACGGTCGTCAGCTCTGTAGCAGAAGCAACAGATGACAGGCGATAGGACAAGTTGGAAGAAACCAAACCACAAGGTGGTCAAAAATCAAACTTCTTCTGCTAATGGCAGCAACACATTGTAAGAGCTCCACGAAAAAAGAAGTCTGGAGAGAAGATGGAACCGCGGCAGACGCACATGCATTGTGCAGCCTCCAAAAGCTTCCAATGGAAGCTGGGGAACATTCCTGTGTGTGGCTCTGTCGGGGACATCACCCATATGTGAGGACTTATTTCCTGCTTGTCCACAGAGAATGAGGGCTCTTATGTGCCACACAGCATTCCATCACATAAGCATACATTGTTATAGCACACTTCCACTGTCATTTTTTTCAGGCCTCACTCACTTCAGCTAAGACAAAAAAAAGCTGCAAAGATTGCCTGCTCAAGAAAAAGGCATAAATTCCTTCTCAGCACAGACTGCAGATCCCTTATGTCACCTCCGACCTGGTGTTAAAGTCCTGGCATTGAGCTCAGCCTTCTGCTCTTTTGCATACTTCTCTGCATCTGGGTGGCATAATTTGCTTAATTATCAACTAGTATGAATGGATTTACATTAGTTGTGTGCTGCCATTATTGCTGGCATCTTGTCAGTGATTATGCTCATGGTAAATCCTTTTCTTCATTTGCCGCTCACACTACCGCAAAAAATTGGGTGTAAGTGATGCACAGATGCCTGCGCTAACAGCAGCGCACTTTTCTGCATCAGCTCCAAAAAGAAGAGATTAAAATCAAATATTTAGAAGGCGTTCATAGTATTAAAAGCTTTGCAAATTGGCTTCCTTCACACAGATATCCCATGACTTTTAATTTCGCCAAGAGTCTCATGAGGGACCTTGTCAAAGGCTTTCTAAAAATCCAGATACACTATATCAACCGACTCACTTTTGTCTACCTGTTTATTCACTTTCAAAAAAAACCATAGCAGATTAGTAAGACCTGACCTTCCTTGGTAGGAGGTGAGTCTCTTGCAACATAGCAATTTGTATCTTCAACTGAGAGAGTTCCCAAAACAGCTGCTGGTACATGTGAGGGGAGTTGAGCCCTTGGACATTAAAAGTAGCTATAATGATGTCCCCCATATTCCTCATTCTCTATCTCAGTACCCCCAATCAACAAATAAATACTATCCGCACGCACTACATTTGTACCAAACAGAAAAGAAAGCACCCACCTAACCCCAACAGAGACCACTCATGCCCAACCACACATAGCCCATTCAATACCAACCATCGATCCTACCTAGATCACAGAATAGACCTAATGGTCAAATGAACTATACATACTGCAATTACAAAGCCCAAGTTCAGTTGACGTGTCCGATGTGCGTTCTGACAGGTCAGATTGACAGCAATGTTTCTTCCCGCCCTGCCGGGCTTTTTTCCAATGCGGTTTTGTCACACTTGCTTTCTTTCCCACCAATGGCTGTGGCATCTCTGAAGGTTAATTTGCCCAACCAGCATCTTTCAAGGTGTTGAGATCTTCCTCAGGTGTGCAAACGTGAATTTTATGGCCATCCAGTGAAAATTATAGGCCAAATAGAAAGGTCCAACAGTACCTTACATTTCCTCCCAAAGTCGCTGGGTAACAAAGCAGACGTCCCTGCGTTTGTGTATCGTTATGGCAAATAGGTCTACAAAAAGTTCAATGTCAGTGTTCTTCCATTTGACTGTGCCAAGTTTCCATGCTGCTTACAAAATAGCTTCCTTAGAAGCATACGCATGAACACAAGCCAATATGACCCGGGACTTTCCTTCTTTCAGTTGGATTAGAGTGCGGTGTGCCCGTTTGATTTTAAGGCAAAGTAACCCCAGATCCAGTTGTGCAGCCCGAGTTACCACCCCACAGATCTATTCCACCATCTCCGCATAGTTAACTGGACTGGAGACTCAGGGAGGCCATGGATATGTAGGCTATAGCGACGAGACCTATTCTCTAGGTCCTCGATCCATAGTAACAAGCCCTCTTGCGATTCAAGCATGGTCTTGAGATTTTTGGTCACTTCTGCAATAGCTTCCTCGTGCTCTTCCAACCGGGTCTCTGAGTCTTCAATCCTTTGTCCCAATTCATGTATGTCTGCCCTTACATCCTGCATCCATGTTTGAACATCATGTTGCAGTGAGGTGATATCAGTTTTCAGGTCCGTAAACCATTGCCTCATTTCAGTGTGCAGGGTGTTTAATTCAGTCGGGGACCCCGTCATCACTTCTCCAGGTCCATGATCCTTAGAGTAGGAGGCCTCAGTAGCTGAGCCCGCCATTTTGAGCATGCCTCTACTCAGACCTTCACTGCCTGTAAAGGCAAAGGTTTTCAGAACCATCAGAGGTTTTTTTGCAGCTCTGGACACACCAGCACTACCCATCACTTCAAAGCACCGCAAAAAGTTTCTTCCAGGGGGGTATAGTTAACAGAAGCAGAGAATAAAGCTTGCAAATAGTGAGAGCAGTGCTGATTAGGCTACCATCATATTGGTGACATCACCGGAACCCCACAGAATTATCTTTTTATGAGGCCAGAGGGTGGGTGAGAGCAGAGATTTTGAGCGGGCAGCATGAACTGGTAGACCGTATGTGGGGTCCAGGCCAGGAGAGGGGGGGATAAGGCCGAGAGGGAGCAGAAGCTGAGCCCGTTTACGGAACACACTTTAGGGGTATGGATGAAAGAGAAAAACCATTTGGTGCGTAAGAGGGTGGCGGTCCAGCTTCAGAGAATTAGATGGTGTCGGGGCTTCCATGAGGGGGGGAGAGCTGCGATATATAAAAAGTGGGAGGAAAAAGGTTTGGTGTGGATGGGACAGCTATTCACGGAGAGTGGCCAGTTAGGTTCCTTTAAGTATTTACAAGGGAAATATGACATAGGGCAGGAGGATTGGTATGGGTATTGTCAATTAGCGCATTTTGTGCAGAATAGCTTGAAGGGGGAGGAAAAAGGAGGGGTGAATTCCCCTTTTGAAAGGGTGTTGCTTCGTGGAGGGGTGTCACGGGGTTTGGTTTCTTTGATCTATAAGGGACTGGAAAGGGGAGGTGAATATGCGGCATACCAGATGGCGTGGATGCGTGACCTGGGAGGGGAATGGGATGAGGAAAGGTGGGCGTCGGTACATGAGGAAGCTAAGATTGTGTCGAGTTCGGCGGCGGTGCAGGAGTACTGCTATAAAATGTTGTATCGTATGTATCTAACGCCCAAAAGATTAGCGGAGATTGATAAATCGAAGGAGCCCTACTGTTGGAAAGGATGTGGGGCTATGGGTACATATTTGCATGTGTGGTGGGAGTGCCCAGTGATACAGGGAATTTGGTCCTGAATGCAGGAATGAGTAGGGAATATGGTGGGTTGGAAAGGGATGTTGAGGCCTGAGCAGGTCCTCTTGGGGGAATGGGGGGAGTTGGACCATGATTTAAGATATCTACTGAAGATGATCTCCATAGCAGTGAGAATGGAGATAGCCTGTGGGTGGAAGGGAATTAGAGGGCCGGAAGTGGACCGAGTGCTGCAGAGAGTCCAATTTATCTGTCAGATGTCGGAATTACAGGCTCGTTTGACAAATAAACTGAGTGCTTACTATCGCAAGTGGCAACCTTTCATTCAGTGGCGGGGGAGGTGTTGAAATAGGGGGGGTGGGAGGTAGGAGGATGCCTTACAATGGGTGGAGAGGAGGGTGTGTACGGAATAGGTAGCTAGGGGTTGACTATGGCGTCATAAGTGGTGGTGGAAGGGATGGTTCAAGGTAGTGGGAGAGCTAAGTCCATGGAGGTGAGGGGGTGGAGGGGGGTAGGGGGGGGGGGAGTGAGAGGGGGGGATAAGGGGGGCTGGTTCTGAAGTTGTCACCTGGATGTCTTTGTGAAGAGGGTTACGGGATATGTTTATGTTAATGTAACTGTTAATGTTCATGATAAATGTTAATGGTTAAGTATATGTACCTATGCTTATGTTGGTTAATGGGCTTTGGGTCCATAAAGGGGGGTGTGGTATGGGTGTGGTTATAAGGATGTGTACCTAATGATAGGTGGGGATAGGTTTAAGTTGTAATTGGGAGACTGTACTATTGCTGCTATCTCTCACAGAAATGTATTGTTATATTTTCACTGAACGTGCCTTAATAAAAACTTCAATACAAAAAAAAAAAGAATTATCTTTTTATTTCTTAGCTTCATTGCTTTCTCTTTCAGTCTTACTCTTTAGTGTCCTTTCATTTTTGGAGATTAAAATCTCCCTTGCAGTTTTAATTTTGTTAGTTAATTTAAATGGTGGGAGTAACCATACAGGAGAAACTCTCAGAACCTTTATACACTGATGTCTCCAGAAATAACAAAATGAGGTTTAGTAGGTTACTTTGCTCATTTCAACTGCCAACTGAATTATCTATAAATGTTCAGGTTAAAGCAGTTATATTGGTGGTGACAATGAATGTGTAACTGCCTTTTTCTAAAATACCCACCTTTTCTGTCTTGCTTATGACCTCCCCCCCTCACTCTCCCCCCTTTCCCCACCTCCACGTTGATGTATTGTCCTTTGTTCTTAACAATCAGAGTCTCTTCCCCTTATTCTCCCTGCTGCTCTCTCTCTCTCCTTTTCTTTTCTGTCCTGTTTCCTTGAATTTATGGCGTTCCTGTTCTTTTTCTTTTCTGCAGCATTTTTTTTAATTTTTAAATTTTATAGTCTTATTGTAAACCACCCATATACTTGTGGTGTTGGGCGGTATATTAAGTATAAAATAAACAAACACATATAAGCATAATTTTGGTTATCTGCCCAAAGTTATGCATATCAAATATGGGCAGGATTGGTGGCAGGCCAATTATGTTCAGTGACAAAATTTAGCCACTGAATAGATAACTTGTATGTTAAACTCAAACCCACAAATAGCAGGTACTGTATAACTTTATAAGCATGTGTAGCAGGATCCCACTGTATGTTTTCTATAGTTACTAGGAGGAACATTCTGGAGTCCATGCTCCTAAGGTACATCCTAGAAATATGACGTAATGGAGGATGGCTTTCCTTGTCATTCACAGGGCAGGAGGAGATGTCACCTCAACGAATTGGTGGGAATTACAAAAGGGGCTTGCAAACAAGTGTCCAGGGTCTTTTCTTCCACAAGGAGTCCATTGAGTAAGGAGAGTGTCTAAGCCCAGAGATGGGGATCAGCACAACTTGGGTGCTACATTCTATAGGACCTAGTTGGCCACTTGCTACAGGAAACAGTCACCCACAAGCCAAGTAAGCTTCAACAAGCAGCTTGCTCCAAAAAGGGAGAAATGAGTATACAGAGAAGAGACATCTGTGGAGAGGAGGAAGAATCCAGCAGCAGAAGAGTCAGAGTACCAAGGGAGAGACAACTGCCTCTCTATCTGTTGGGGAAGGAGGAAAAGAAACGAATTCAAGGTTGTAGGGGGAAAGTGCCAATCAGGTGCATTCCTGTTCTGTGGCTTGAGGACTCAGCACTATGTTTGGAAACAGACTCGACACCCAGATTCATCCCTAACCTCCTAGTTGGAGAGTTATTTAATATATACCTTATCAAATATATTTTAACACTTGCATTCTTGGGGAGGAAAGCAAGTGGTTCCTTTGAAGCATATCTTCATACAGGAGGTATACCCCTCTTTGTTAAAGGGCCTTAGGGAGAATTTTGGTATTTTAGTGTCCAGAGCAATATACTGTATAAACTGTCGGCACTTGATCCAACTACCAAAGGTTAACCGATGGGAGATCTGCGGTCTTTCCTAGGAGAGCATCAGCATGACAGAGGAGGGCACCCACTCGCAAAGTATCAGGAGACACGAAACAGGAGGGAAAATGCGAAGGAGAACTCGGAATCCAACGACTTTGAAAAACTATTTATATTTTTGCCCTCTATACTATTTTGTCTGAATAAATGACTGTAGGTGCTTTATTTTGGGGAATCACTTAAGAGAGGTGTTTTTACTTAAAATACTCTTTTACATCTGTTTTGCCTTTTTGCTTTTTGTCATTTTAATTTGCTCCAGTTTAGGCTTTGATTTCCGACTCCCCCTATCCATCAGGAACATTATATTTTCCTTTAGGTGCTCTGTTCTCTGCCCTTTTTCCCCCCTTTTAAACCTTGCAGTGGACACCCAAATACATTTATTTTGTGTGGTACCTCCAGGGCTGCCTTCACCCCTTACTGAGAAAATGGCTATTCATGTTATGCATATATAGTTACGTAGATATTCAGTGGCAACAAATGAATAAGTGCTGCCACTGAAAATTCGCATAACATACATATAAAGTTATGCAGTTTGCCCACTACTGAAACTGACCCTGTTAATTCAAGAACTGATGTTTAATGTACACAGGCAACATATACATACAGTTTTGAAAGCCAATTTACATAATATATCTTGTTGACTGGCCACTTATCACAGATATGAACCATTAAAGCAATGCAGTATTCTGGGCTATGTTATTACAACATAGGTGCTTAGTGTTGGTTTTAAAACAGGAGAAGCCCTTACCAGCAAAGTTTTTTGTGAAAACCAAGGTGACAAGCAGAATGGGGATGAGGACAGTGCCAATGGTGACCACACGGTCAAAAGGTAGCTCCAGCTTGAGTTGGACCAGAAGAGCTGCTAGGGAGCCTGACTTGTCATCCTGCTGCCCAGGCAGGATTAGCTCCTTCAGCTTCTCACCAGCCAGCAGAGCAGTAGCCATATCTGGATGATTATCAATAATGTGGTGCATAAGCAGCTACAGTTGACCTCGCTAGGCTTCTCCTCTCTCCTGAGTGTTATTTTATTGCTGTTATTTGGTGGGTAATGCCAGTGATTCTCAAGAGGAATCCAGCCTGCTGAAACAGACAGACAAGGACAAGCATGTTTAGCGACAAGGACCTCGGCTAGCTCTGCTGCAGTACAGACAAAGGAAGAAAAATTGTTTCAGATTACAGTTGTTTTGAGGACTGTCATTGGTGTTAGACGAAAGTGATCTCACATTAATTTACTATCACTGTTAATGCAATCAATGATACCTTTCATCTCCCTGCAAAGCCCATGTTATAGCCAGCACAAGGACAATGCAAAGCAACTACCGGTATAGCACAAAGCTAGAATATGTTGCCTAGCACAGCTATCATAAATACTGCAATCAGATGTATTATGTAGAACTTACATCCCTGAATTCCAAAAAGATGATGAACAAAGAGAATTATTTTTTAAAGATAGCACAGAGTCTAAAAACTTACAGTGTATGTTCCTGCCTTTCCAGAAAGCTGGATGACGTGGGGGATTCATTCGACTGGAAGCTTGTTTCTGCTGTTGAAAGCCGGTAGCTGGGATCTTCCATTTATACTAATCTCTAGTATGAATATCTAACACCACCAGAATGCAAGAACAAGACTTGCAGCAGAAGGAAGAAAGGAAATTAAATTAGAAGGCAAGGGTCTGATGAAGAAATGGCATTCTTCTTTGCAGTTGTGAAGCTGGACGGAGGAGGAGAAAAAAGGAGGAGGGCTCAGGAATTGGGTATTGTAACACTAAGCTCTAGTGTGCCATCTGCCTCTGCTTCCCAGTAATTCCCTAGAGACAGCATCAAATGGGCTAACCCATCCAGCTGTGCGTCCTCTATTATTCTGCCTCTCCTATGTAACAATAAAACCAATTGGACAAAGGATAATTTTCATGTTTCCAGTTTCAGCTGTGTTTGCTCTAATTTTAAACAATTAGGGGGAAATTTTAAAAGGCATTTCTACAGGTAAAAGTGTTTTACACACAAACATTGTTTTCAAATATCGTCAAGAGTATATGCGTATAAACTTGTGTGCATACAGCCTGCATTCACATAAAAGTTTATCTCGCTTGAGTGGAGGTGTTTCTGGGGAAAAGCTGGAAAGATATTAGTACTTACACGTATACTTAATGAAATATGCCCATATGTGCATAAAACAAACCAAGGCCGAGGGCTGGGGGTTCAAGTCCCACCTGGGGACAGCAATCTCAGGCCAGAGGGACTGGGATTTCTAGTCCTAAAGGCACTCCTTGTGGTCTTGGGCAAGCCACTTAACCCTCCATTGCCCATGTTCCCTGTAAGTATTAACGTATGTGTGTCATATCCCCTCGTGTTAAATGTATCCCCCAATTGACCACTTTGACCCGGTGAAAAGCGGAATATAAATACAGCTAAATAAATAAAGTGAGTGCACTAGATGTAAAACGTGCACATGTATTTTCCATGTGGTCAATGGCATAAAATTCCTCCTAAGCAGGCCCCGCAGTGCGGGGAATGCGAGAGAAGAAAGACAAGAATGAGGCTAGCATGGCCCTGCAATCCCACATTGCAATGGTGGGGGCGGAGTGCGAAAAACAATTTACTTTATAATAACTCTGCCATGCTGCCTTCCTCCATCCTTCTCCATTAAAAGTGTTCTTTCCCAGCAGCCAGAGAGCATCTCTTGCTATTGGGGCAGAGGTCTTGTGATCACAATCATATTCACAGCTGTTATTGTGAGACTTCAGCCAAGCAGTGGGAGGTGCTTTGCTCACTGCTGGGGAATTACACTTTAATAGAGAGAGGTGGTGGAAGGCAGTGCGGCAAAGTTATTGTAAATTAAGTTGTTTACTGGCTGCTGCGCTTTATTTAACATTTCAAGGGCAGGAAGGGCGATGTCCCCCCCCCCCCCCCCCACTGCTACTATGTGGGCCTGTCAGTAAAGGTTTGCTTGGGGGCCCCTCATCTGAGCTTATGCCACTAAGTATGCATGTTCTTTTCCTTAGTAAATGGGTGTAACTTATGCACATATCTGATGCACAATTGAGATGGCTTATGCTATAAAATTACAATCTTAACACCAGACAGTGGACAATCTCTCATTCCACTATTTATTTATTTACATTTTCTTATATACCGCGCTATTTTCCCATCAGCGCGGTTTACATGGAACATTTTACATACACATTTCAAATGACTTGATTTGTGTTTACAATTAACAGGAATAGGAACTTGGAAAGAAACAGGGGTATACATAGAAATAAAGGTTGGTATACATTTGTTCATTGACCTTTAATTTGATATTATTTATTCATGAAAAGTGTCTTAATTAAACCAAAGAGGAACAGGATCATAACTACAGTACCTTGTAAGTCCTCAGATGCCTGTACATTTTTCACATTCTACTGTCCAAAAAATACAGTACAAAATACATTAAAGTAGGGTGGTTTTTTTTTTTTTTTACTAATCTATGCAACATATTCTATGCCTTCAAAAGAACAATTTAGAGCTTTGAAAAAAATTAAGACAACAAAATGTCCTGACTGGATAAGCCTTCATGCTATTATAAGAAACCAAATTAAATCCATTTCCAAAGACTGCCTTAACAAGGCCCATAATAAATTAAAATAGACCCCATATCTGTCCAATTACAGTAGCTGAGCTGATCTGAATACTTCTGGATGAAGAATCAAGCTGTTTCTATTGTATGAAGTGAAGCAAAGATCTATACATGCTGAACATGGAGTTGCTAAAAGAACTCCAGGATAAAGTTATTCAAAGCTACAGATTGTGGGACGAAAATAATAACGTTTAAATGTGCTTTAATATTTTTTCTGTTTCGATGGAACGTTTTATCAACAGAACCGAGGGGTTGCTATGGGAGCTACTATGGCCCCTTCGATTGCCAACTTATATATGGCCGATTTTGAGGGCCAATGGTTGGCGGATGGTCCTTTTCAGTCCTTTATCCGTCTGTGGGTGAGGTACATCAATGATGTTTTTCTTTTGTGGACGGGTACTGTGGAACAGTTATCTACTTTCCATGGTTGGTTGAATCAACGGGATCCTCATATTTCTTTTTCTTTGGAACATAGTGCTATTTCGATTTCGTTTCTGGATGTTTTGGTAACACGTCAGGCTGATTTTCTGGTCACCACTGTCTACACCAAACCAACTCATCGGATGTCCTTTCTCCATTTTACGAGTGCGCATCCACAGCGTTTGAAAGAAAGTTTGCCTATAGCACAATTTTTACGGTACCGTTGGAACTGTTCCACGGTTTCAGATTACAAGCTTCAATCTCAAATGTTGGTGGATTCCTTCCTTGCTCGGGGGTATCCGGCTGGACTGATACGGAAAGCCCGGACTAGAGCTCGATTTAATGATCGATCCTGGCTTTTGACACCTCGTGAGCGCTCAACATCTTTGGAGTTTTCCTATGTGCATTTTGTTACAAAGTTCAATCCTCTCAGTTATCAACTGTCTAAAATTATTCAACTGTATGAACCTAATTTACTCCAAACCTGTTCGGGAACTATCACTTTTCCCTAATTGTTCACATTATTCATATTAACCCGAGGGTTCTGAGGGCAAATCACGAGATCAAACCTTGATCGAGAAGGAACAAAGATGGATATTCATGTTACAAACCGTGCAACCCAGGGGCCTCAATTTGCAAATCGATTGGAACCTGTGTACTTAATGAGACAATGACGTCATTAGGAGTAGGATAAATAGCAGTTACGATTCTAAGACCGCATGCGCGGCATAGTTTAGAGGCACCCGGTTCAGAACGAGACAAGCAACTGATAATACAGCTAAGGTGAACTGATTGCTAACTTTGCATTTGTTGATATGTCAGAGTGTAGTTGATTGTACTTTTGATTTGAAGAAGGAACTAATTTGGAATTCCCTATACAGAATGAAACGGACATGAAAAACCATTGCGTACTGAACTTGCCATTCGAAATGTTTGTTTGAAGGAAGAGAGTGGTGTTTGCCCCTGATGAAACAGCTCGCTAGTGAAACACGGCAGTGCTGAGATCGGTGTCGGGCGATTTTAAAGATAAGCACCCACTTTTTGTTTCTTTTTTAAGATCAATATCGAATAGCAAGACGTTACTAAGTGATTATCAACTGAAGAGTCAAGCAACACAAGGGTCATTGATGCAAATTAGAGCAATGTCCTGACTGAATTAGGACTAATAGCTCTTGGAAGTCTGAGACCCGTTGCTTTCATTCAAACAGATTAATATGAATAATGTGAACAATTAGGGAAAAGTGATAGTTCCCGAACAGGTTTGGAGTAAATTAGGTTCATACAGCTTAACAGTAACTTTACTCCATAAAGAAAGGACCATATTTACATTGTTTAAAATTATTCAACGGCATTCTCATGTCGTTCGTTTAACCCCTGGCTTGAGCCAGCATCGGATTTGATCTGTTTATCAGAAGGGCTCTAATTTAAAGGATCTGTTATGTCCTTCTGCTTTTTCCAGGAGTGTGTCCGTATCTTCTGTGCCATTGGCAGCTTTGGGACATCGCTGTTGTGGACATTGTACGGTTTGTTCTGTAATGGAGACCTGTCACAGCTTTCAACATAATCATCGGACTTATCGGTTATTTCATTCCACGACATGTGATAGTGCCTGTGTGGTATATCTCCTTCGTTGCCCTTGTGGTCTAGGCTATGTGGGGAAGACCAGTCGAGCTTTACGAACACGCCTGATTGAACATCGTAGTCGTCTTCGTAATCAGACAGAGGGCACCCCTTTGGTTCATCACTTTCAGTCCTTAGGGCATGTTTTTGAGGATCTGAAGTGTTTGGTGATAGTCCAATGTACATCTTCGGTGTATGGGGGTGATTTGCAGAAGACCCCGACTCGGCTTGAGCAACGTTGGATTTTTTCACTGCAGACTGTTTCCCCTGCTGGCTTGAACGAATCTATTGAATGGACAAGTTGCTTATGAAGTTCTAGCTCTTGGTGACTGCTTCGTTTTTCTGTTTGTTCTTGAAGCTGTGTTTTTGTTTTTTATTTCGTTTTTTCATCTAGTGCTTTTGTTTTTGTGGTGGGAGGTGGGTTTTTTTGTCTGATAGCCACATGCAGGTTGGTGAGCCGTTTTGTTACCAGCATGGCTTTTTCTTTTTTTCTATAGCTGCCGGCGCTCTTCTTTGTGACGTCCTGTTCAGGTTACTATATATTTTTAGAGCGCATGCGTTGGCGTTCTTGCATGGCGGTCTGTTTCTTTGGATCGCCGAGTTTGCAGCCGCTGTCTGGTGCTCCAGTTCCTGCATAGTGGTAAAGTTTTTCTAGCCATCTTGCCTGGTCGGACATTTGTCAGTTTTGTGGTTCTTTTTGTTTTGTTTTGTTTTTGGTATTTGATGATTTGGGCATGTGTTATTTTTTAATGAAGGTGCATTGTTTTTCAGCTCCAGTTTGTATGCTGTTCTGCTCCTTTTAGCAATTTTTGCTGTGGTCATCGTCAGCGTGTGGAATGTGGACTTGAGCTCCCTGAGGAAGCCGCAAGGCGAAACATCTGATGTCGGGGCTCCCTGCCTCCCTCGTTGGATTCATCATCTTCATCATTCCCTTTACTACGTTGAATTGCTGTCTGCTGCTGCTGACTTTTGTCTTCAATTTTGTCAGATAAGTGATTTTTGGAGCATTGTAGATGGAGCTTTGTTAGTTTTTCATTTTTGTCTATACACTATCATTGGACCGGCTGCACCAGCCTGAAGTTTTGCTTTTGCCCTGGCTGGTTGGAGGTTTTTTGACCGCTGATGTACTATGAGTCTTCTCAATTGTATTAACATGCATTGTTGATGTGACTCTATTCCCCTGAGCCTTAAAGTGGGGTTGCTGAGGTCTTTTTCCTCCAGTTTGGGCAGGCTTCTCTGTGGCTGGTGTTCAGCTGTGGTCTGTTTTATGCCCAATTTTGTGGTTGGTTGTTTTTTGTTTTTTTTCTTTTTGTCTTGTTAGTTTTTTGTTTATTATTTTTTCTGCCCAGTTTGGGGTTATATATTGATAGTTTTTAATATTTCTTGCGGCACTTTCAAACTGTAAAGTGAAACAATTTGGCACCACCAAGATGCTGCCTGGACCGGGCCATCCCTCCAAAGTCAGTAGTGGTGGGTTAAAGAAAGCTTAAGTTTACTTCAAAAGAACTACAGAGGTCTCTGGCTGAGAATAGGGAACATGTTGACTGTTCTACAATTTCAAGATTACTCAACAAACATGGCCTATATAGGAAAGTGACAAGGGAGCCAATGCTGTAGGAAAGCCATATATGGGGAAATATGATAAGGCATGCATATTTGATGCCCATTTTTTAATTTATTTATTTAACATTTCTTATATACCACCTTTCATGATATCAAGGCGGTTTACATTGAACAAACTGAAACTTGGAGATAACTATTTTACAGGGAACATGGGCAATGGAGGGTTAAGTGGCTTGCCCAAGACCACAAGGAACACCGGTGGGACTAGAAACCCCAGTCCTTGCGGCCCAAGGTAGCTGTCCTCTAGTGGGATTTGAACCCCTGACCCTCCGGCCTGAGGTAACTTGCCCCAACCACTAGGCCACTCCTTCCTCACCTTTTATAAAGTCATATATGTGAGTACTTTATAAAATAGCGATGTAAGTTGTAGACAACACATGTAATAGCCTAGTGGTTAGAGCAATTGCCTAGTACCCAGAAAATCAAAGGTTTGATTCCCACTGGCACTCCTTGTGACCTTGGGCAAGTCACTTCACCCTACATTGCCTAGGAAGAAAAGGCCTTGCAATCTACTTCTGGTGACACATTTCCAAGAAAACCCAGAGGCAGCTGGGTCGCCAGGAGTTAGCACTGACTTGACGGCACTAAAAAAGAAAAAATGGCTGGCGTAGATGCCAATGCCTAGACTTTCAGTATTTTATAATTTATGCATTTAACTATGTATTCTGCACATGTTCCACCCAAACTCCATACACGCCCAAAGTGAAAGTGAACACGATTGATCCGACCCATATACTTTCAGAATAGTGACATTGTCAAAAACGCGTGTAAACACCCTTTTACCTGCATATATGACTAAAAATAGAAATTAGGCCTTACCTTCTAATTGCAGTTCCTTGAGTTCCTCCAGTCCAGTCCTGACCAGCGAGTAGCCATGCCTCACCAGCAGCTTGGAGATTATGTCAAACTTGATGACATCTCCCTAAATAGGTAGCTGGCACCTCCCTCGGGAGCAACAATTAAGGCAACCAATCAGCTATTGATCAAAACTCAAACTGATTCATTAATCCATACCTCCCAGACAGAAAAGACCCAACACAAACAAAACAATCTCGTACTTATGCACAATGAGTCTTCCAGTAAAACCGCACTGGAGATGAGTCACTCCAACCATCCCCAGAACCGCCACCCCATGCCCCAGTTAACTGATGAGTTTCCTCTTTTTTTTTCTTTTTTTTTTAATGCGATAGTCGTAATCCTTTTGCGCCAATGGCAGTTACACCCATCCCCGGACCAACAACAATCAGATGAGCTTCTTCAGGCACAGGGCACGCCAACACACGCAAGTTTTCAGAGAAAAAACACCCCTTGGGAGGGTCCAGGACCGGAATGGAGGAACTCAAGGAACTGCAATTAGAAGGTAAGGCCTAAAGAGAAATTAGACTTACCTGCTAATTGTTGTTCCTTGAGGAACTCCAGTTCAGTCCCTCACCTATGGTTTGCGCACCTCTTCTCTCAGCATGGAGACTGGGCATGTCAAAACTGTGACACCACTGTAGATATCCTGCTGGCACCTTCCATCAGCTCCCAGTGATCTAATGACAAAGCAGACTCAAAGGAGCAACAAATAAGTAGCTATAATATTAAATATAATTTAACTCTAACACTGAACTAAAACCCCGTAAATGAGAGGATAACTCTCCCTCTCCCGTTTGCAAAAATAGGACAGAAAGGAGAGAGAAGAAAGAATACAAGGTATACTTTGCCTGAATACAGACCACATTTGCTGAACTTCTCCTACTGGATTGTAGTCACTGCGCATCACAAAGCAGGCTTGGCGGAAACTGACCAAAAGACCCCTCGGCGGGAATCGGGACTGAACTGGAGTTCCTCAAGGAACAACAATTAGCAGGTAAGTCTAATTTCTCTTTCCTTATCGTCCCTCCAGTTCAGTCCCTCACCTCTGGGATGTAACAGAGCAGTAAACTATTGGGAGGGACCTGTCCACCTGGACCGCAAAACTGCTGACACGAAACAGGCATCTCCCGCCGCTTGAATATCCAGGTGGTAATGTTTACTAAAAGTATGCAAGGTAAACCAAGTGGCTGCTCTGCAAATCTCAACCGGCGGAACTAAGCTATGCTCCGCCCACGAGGCCACTTGAGCTCTAGTAAATTGAGTCCACAGCCCCAAGGGCACCTGATGATCTTGCAAGATATAAGTTGACGTTATTGCTTCATGAACCCATCTGGAAATTGATGCTTTGGCCGCCACTTCACCTCTACGCGGCCCACCAGAGAACGAACAAACAGTGAGACTTGCGGAAGGACTCCGAGACCTTCAAGTATTGCCGAAGTACCCTCTTAATGTCTAACAAACGCAAACTATGGTCCAACGCGGTCTCCCCCGAAACACCCAAAACGGGCAAAGAGACCGACTGATTCACATGAAATGGCGAAACTACCTTTGGTAGGAAAGACGGTTACGGGACGCAACACCACTTTTTCCCTAGAAAAAGTCAGAAACATTTCCCGACAGGACAAAGCCTGCAACTCAGAGATTTGACGTGCAGAGCAAATGGCTATCAAAAATACTGTCTTCAAAGTCAAATCCTTTAGGGAAGCCTGATGCGAAGGCTCAAAAAGCTCCCTTGTCAAGGCTCCTAAAACCAGGTTGAGATCCCACGGAGGAGAAAACACCATGCGCGAAGGACGTAGACGGGATACTGCTCTCAAGAAACGGACAACATCGGCATGGACCCCCAAAGGAACTCCTTGCACCTTTCCTCGCTAAAAAGAAATAGCTGCCAACTACACCCTTAACGAACTGGCAGCAAATCCCTTATCGAATCCGTCTTGCAAGAAACTCAACACTGTCGGTACAGATACTGAGGCCGGGCGAAACTGACGTTGAGCACACCAGTCCGCAAAAACACGCCAGACGCACACATATGCTAAGGAAGTGGACCTCTTTCTGGCCAGAAGAAAGCTGTCAATCATCGCCTTGGAATAACCCTTCTTCCTTAACCGAACCCTTTCAATGGCCAAGCCGTAAGCAAAAACCAATGTACCTGAGGCATTCGTAGAGGACCCTGATGCAGCAGATCCTCCCTTAGAGGAATCCGCCACGGTTCCCCGTCGAGCAGACGCACCAGATCGGCATACCATGGATGACAAGGCCAATCTGGATTTACTAGAGCCACTCTTCCCCGATGAGCCTTGATACACTGCACCACTCGTCCCATGAGCGCCCAAGGGGGAAAACCAAAGGAGACCGTGAATGGGCCATTGTTGGAGTAAGGCATCTAGACCTTACGACATTCGTTCTTGTCGTCTGCTGTAAAAGCGACTGGCTTTGGCCGACTGAAAGGTCGCCATGAGATCCATAACCGGAGATCCCCACTTGAGGACAATCTGAGCAAACACCTCCGGATGAAGCTCCCATTCTCCGGGATCCACTGGAACCCGGCTGAGAAAGTCCGCCATCACTTTGTCCATTCCTGCAATATGCGCCGCTGACAGAACCTGAAGCCGAGGCTCTACCCAATTGAAGAGACTTTCTGCCTCCATTTCCAGAGCTGCGCGTCCCGTGCCCCCTTGATGATTGAGGTACGCAACCGTCACGGCATTGTCCGAGAGCACTCGAACCGCTCGATCCCGTAAGGTTGATTCGAAGGCCTGAAGCGCTAGAGCTACCGCTCGCAACTCCAGCCCATTGATGGACCATTTGACTTCCTGCTCGGTCCAGCAGCCTTGCGCGAACAGCTCTCCGCAATGAGCTCCTCAACCTGTGAGACTGGCATGCGTTAACACTGGCATCCACTGCGATTGTTCGAGAGGCATGCCCGCTGCAAGATTCTGCGGACGAAACCACCACTGAAGAGACTTCCTGACCCGCAATGGACATGGGAGGCGCTTGGACAGAGTCATTCTGGTGAGACCATCGACAGAGCATTGACCTCTGTAAGGGACGCATGTGAGCTCTGGCCCACGGCACAACTTTCAGAGTCGCTGCCATTGTCCCTAACACGCGGAGATAGTGCCAGGCCGATGGTGGAGGAGTCCTCAAAAAATCGCGCACCAGAAGCCGCAGGCCCTGGGCTCGGAGATCCGGCAGGAAAACCAATCCCACACGAGTGTTGAAGCGAACTCCCAAATACTCTAGAACTTGCGTCGGAACCAATCGGCTCTTGGCCGTACTGACCACCCAAACCAAGACTCTGCAGGAGCTTTACCACTGTCTGTCACTCGCACACTCTCGGCCCTGGGACTTTAGCTGAATCAACTAGTCATCGAGATAGGGATGAACTAATACACCCTCCTTTCGAAGAGCCGCCGCCGCCGCTACCACCACCATAACCTTGGTGAAGGTACGTGGAGCCGTTGCCAGACCGAAGGGCAACGCCTGAAACTGAAAATGTCCCCACGGTAGCGAAAATCCTAGAAACCTCTGATGATCTGGCCTGATCGGAACGTGTACTACTACTACTACTGAGAATTTGTATAGTGCTACAAGTCGTACGCAGCGCTGCACAGACATGTAAGAGACAGTCCCTGCTCAAAGAGCTTACAACCTAGTCAAGACAAACAACACAGAAGGTGTAGGCTGGGATAAAACAAGGGGGAAAGGAAAAGAAAAAGGAGATCAAGTGAGTCAAGATCCAAAAGCAGCAGCGAAGAGGTGAGTTTTCAGCCTGGATTTGAAGAGCGTCAGAGAAGATACCTGGCTTACAGACAGTTCCTCCAAGTCGCGTCTTAGCAAGCTTCCTTTTAAGGAAAAGCTGTTGTTTGGAGAAGATCTTGATAAGCTGGTCAAGGATTTGGGGGATTCTAAAGGAGGTCGCTTGCTGGAGGATAAACCGAAGCAGGGCCGAGCACTGTTACCTGCCCGTGGGCAACCTCGGGATTTCAGGCATTTTTGTACCTCCCGTTTGGGAGGTTTTCAAAGAGGACGGTTTTCCTCTCAAGGTCAAAATTTTAGAGGATTCCGGGGAGCGGGCAGAATAAATGTACTTTGGTGAGATTGAGAGACGTCAAGAACTCCCCTTGACGAACCGCCAATATAACCGAACGTAAGGTCTCCATTCGGAAATTAGGTACCCGCAAACAGCGGTTTACTCCCTTGAGATCCAGAATCAGGCAGAGGGACCCGTCTTTCTTTGGCACCACGAAATAAATTGAGAATCAACTGATACCGTAGTGCTCTCGTGGAACTGGAACCACTGCTCCCAGCTGCATAAGACAAGCCAGAGTCTCCGGTACCGCAATCTTCCTTTCTCACCCCCTGCACGGTGACATGACAAAAGAGTCAACCACCAGATGGGCAAACTCGAGAGAATAACCTTCGCGAACCACCTCCAACACCCACTGATCAGATGTTATCTGGACCCAGGCAGGAAGAAACTCCCGAAGTTGACCCCCTACCGGTTGAAATCCTGCCTGGGTCCACCTCGCTTCATTGTGCTTTCCGAAAAGCTGAGGAAGAAGGACTAGCAAATCCTCTGCCCGTTCCCCGGAATCCTCTAAAACTTTGACCTCGAGAGGAAAACCGTCCTCTTTGAAAACCTCCCAAATGGGAGGTATGAAAACGCCTGAAATCCCAAGGTTGCCCACGGGCAGGTAACGGGGCTCGGCCCTGCTTTGGTTTATCCTCTGGCAAGCGACCTCCTTTAGAATCCCCCGAATCCTTGACCAGCTTATCAAGATCTTCTCCAAACAACAGCTTTTCCTTAAAAAGAAGCTTGCTAAGACGCGACTTAGAGGAACTGTCCGCCGCCCAGTTCCTGAGGGAAAGATAGCAGCTTGCGGCTACCAAGGAAGCCATGCTATTCACCAAACCTCTAATAAGATCATAGTGGACATCGGCCAAATATGCGGAACCTGACTCTAGTCTTGTCACACCAGCTAGCTGCTCCTGCGTTTGCTGAACTGGCTGCTGCAAACGCTCCGACCAGCGAAGGCATGCTCTTGCCACCCAAGCTCCACAAATAGAGGCCTGTAGAGCCAGAGCATTAACCTCAAAAGCTTGCTTCAATAAGGCGTCTGCCTTCCGAACCTGTACGTCCTTCAAAGCTGCACTGCCTTCAACTGGAATGGTAGTCTTCTTCGTGACCGCTGAAACTGCCACATCTATACGCGGAGAACGAAACACTTCCCGTTCTGATCCACCAAGGGACAGAGACAATTCATGGACCTCACACCATGCAAGCCTGCCTCCGGCACATCCCATTCATCCTGAATCATCTGCTTAACCACACAGTGAACAGGAAAAACCGCCTGGGACTTTCGTACCGCCTGAATGAGAGGATCCTCCAAAATCTCATCCTCCGCTGGTACCACTGACGAAAGGTTGAGAGCCTGAAGGGACTCTGTAATGAGCGCTGTCAGCTCCTCCCTTCGAAAGACCCGGATAATCCTTGCTTGATCTTCAGATTCCTGAATCTCACCTCCCGGCTTCCAGCTCCAGCTCAAGGTCCTCTGCATCCGGCCAGTCCGAACCAAGAGGATGATCTTCCACTGACTGGGCCCTCTTAACCGGTCTACCATCACTACCACCGAACCTTTCGGTGGCTGCTTGGCCTCCTGTCATTCCAAGAAATGAGGCATCCGTGACTGCCCCCTGCTGCCGCAACAGTAAACCCGATGAAGCAGCAGCACAAAATCTGGGGAGAAACCCTCGACAGCTTCCCCAGACACCATGGGAGTGGCAGAATTACCGGGCAAAGCCAAATTTGAAGTAGGAAGAGCGGACAGAGACTCCCGCAGACTTCCCTTCCACAGAAGCGGCAGCACCCTGCGCCACCAGAGCAGTACCTTCTTTTGACCGATCCTGCATTTCTTGCTCCATAGTAAGCGCCTGAGATGTGCAGCCACAACACACCCTCGCGTCCGAGACCAAGCCCCTACGGGTGCCACAAACTAGGCATTGTGGCCACGTAGGCATTAGCGCTACTGGATCCGAGAGACTGGACAGTAAAGGAAATGGCTCCCGCAGACCACCAAAAAGGACAACAAAACAACAACGTGAAGAATCGTCTCTTATTTATTTATTTTTTTACTTTTCTGTACTGGCCCTTTAAGAGCTCCAAAACATTGAAAATTTAAAGTAATCAAAATTAATTCCAAGTAACCAGAAAACTACAAGGATTAAATAAAGAAAGCTGTCAGCAAAGAAAAAGAGCACTGTGAAGAAAAACGGTGAGAAAAAGGCCCGCCAAGATCCTGAGCTCTGCTAACCCACAGAAAATACTTCACACATGGCATCAGGCCTCAAAAACGTTCACAGGACACTAGCAGCAAAGATTTAAACACTCACCTCTTCCTCCGAGACCTTCGGATCCTCTCTGCACCCCGATAAAAACAATGGGCTTCTCATGAGCAGCACAACTGAGAAAGGCTGTCAGCCAGCAGCAGCAGCAGAGAAACAAGGCCCGACGACAGTTTCTGACTGGAAATCTGCAGCACAGAAAACTGTGCCGGTAAGGAGATGAAAAGCCTGCTAAAGAACTCCCCTTTGTGCCAACAAGGAGGGGAGAGCAGGCAAATGGGACAGAAATAAACGGGAGGGAGAAAAAAAAGACTCCTCTAAATCCCTTCCTATCCCCTCTCAGCAACTTGCTTTCTTCTTTTTTTTTTTAACAAGCTTTAATGAGCTTTAAAACTACAGATCAAAAGAAAAAATGTTATAGGGTCAAAAGAAAAAATGTTATAGGGAGAAAAGAAAAACTAAAAACCCTAGCTAAAATGCCTAAAGCTCCTTATCTGCTCCTCTAGTGAGCCCAGCACCTAGGCTCACTACCTCCAGCTGCATGGAGAGTGGACACACTGGGAGCTGGTAGGAGGTGCCAGCAGGATATCTACAGTGGTGTCACAGTTCTGACATGCCCAGTCTCCATGCTGCGGAACTAGGTGCACAACCAAGAGGTAAGGGACTGAACTGGAGGGACAATAAGGAAATAGAAATTACACTTACCTGGTAATTGTAGTTCCTGGAGGATCCAGTTTAGTCCTCCACAGCGGGTAGTGCACCTCCTCCTGCAGCTAGGAGACTGGACCAATCAAACTCTTCTATGTGATGTATACTGCTGGAGCTCCCATCAGCCCCCCAGTGAACCGTCAACAAGCAAACTCAAGAGAACAAAACTGATAACACACAAAGAAAACCCTCCCCTAATAAACCCGACTCCTTCCCCAAACGAGGGAGCCGGAACTGTGCACATCGCGTCGCCCTGGACCACTGAGCAAAAGAAAGGCGTTGCGACACCATCAATGGAAAGGACGACAGGAAGAGAGGAGCAAGGAGCGCGAAAGACTCCGGGCTCGAGGAAGGTCAGACAACCAGCAAGAGCAGCTCAAACGCACCCGATGGCAGCGCGCCGGCCAGAAATAAGAACTCGCGGGAGGGAATGAGGACTAAACTGGATCCTCCAGGAACTACAATTACCAGGTAAGTGTAATTTCTATTTCCCGAGCGGCTATCCAGTTTAGTCCTCCACAGCGGGATGTAACAGAGCTGTATTCAGCGGGAGGGACCACCCCATCCGGCGCTCAACACCGCAGAGCCAAAGCCGGCATCTCGAGAAGCGAGAACATCGAGCCTGTAGTGTTTACTAAAGGCATGGAGCGACGACCAAGTAGCCGCTCTACAAATGTCCACTGGCGGAACTAAACTGTGCTCTGCCCAGGATGTCGCTTGTGCCCGAGTAGAATGGGCCCGCAAGCCAAACGGAACCACCTTCCCATGCAAAATGTACGCCGACGCAATCGCTTCTTTAATCCAGCACGCAATAGAAGACTTTGACGCCGCCTCCCCCTTACGTTTACCGCCGAATAGAACGAACAGGTGATCCGTCTTACGAAACGATTCGGTGACTCTGAGATATCGGCGGAGTACCCGCCGAACGTCGAGACAATGCAGCTCAGGAGTCGCAGCCGTATCCGGGGAGGCTAAGACCGGAAGAAAAACGGCCTGATTCAGATGAAAAGGGGAAACCACCTTAGGAAGGAAAGAAGGAACAGGTCGCAAGATCACTCGATCCCTAGAGAACGACAAGAATGGCTCACGACAGGAAAGCGCCTGCAACTCCGAGATACGCCGAGCCGAACAGATGGCTACCAAGAACACCGTCTTCAACGTGAGATCCTTGAGAGAAGTCTGCTTGAGAGGCTCAAAAGGCTGTTGAACTAAAGAGCGCAACACCAAATTCAAGTCCCAAGGAGGAACAAGAACCCTGCGCGGACGCAAATGAAGCACGGCCCGCAGGAAACGCTGCACATCCGCGTGGGCCCCCAGGGGAAGTCCCAATACTCTACCCCTGTAACACGCGAGGGCCGCCAATTGTACCTTCAAAGAACTAGCAGCTAGACCCCTTGTCAAAACCGTCTTGCAAAAAGCTGAGAATGGTCGGGATGGAAGCCGTCGCGGCTCGAAGACTGCAGCGCGAACACCAATCCTCAAAAATACGCCAGATGCGCACGTACGCGAGAGATGTAGACGGTTTACGCGCACGAAGGAGAGTCGCAATAACCGCTGCCGAATAGCCCCTCCGTCTCAACCGAGCCCTTTCAATAGCCAAACCGTAAGCGAGAACCGAGCCACCTGCGGCATCCGCAGCGGTCCCTGAACCAGGAGATCCGGCAAGGACGGTAATCGCCATGGCTTCCCGGCGAGAAGCCGTATCAGATCCGTGTACCACGGACGGCGGAGCCAATCCGGAGCCACCAGAAGAACATTTCCTGGATGCGCCTCTATGCGTTGAATCACCCGTCCGATCAACGCCCACGGAGGAAAGACATAGAGGAGCCCGGCGGACGGCCATGGTTGAAGGAGAGCGTCTACTCTATGCCCGCGGACATGGGTTCCCGGCGCCTGCTGAAGAACCGAGACGTTTTTGCCGACTGGAAGGTCTCCATGAGATCCATGATCGGCGGCCCCCATCTACGTACTATTTGAGAGTAGACCTGCGGATGGAGTTCCCACTCTCCGGCATCCACGCGCACCCTGCTGAGGAAATCCGCCATCACATTCTCCTTCCCCGCGATATGCACCGCCGAAATCGCGAGAAGCCGAGGCTCCACCCACTGGAACAACAAATCGGTCTCTTCCTCCATCGCTCTGCTGCCTGTGCCGCCCTGACGGTTGAGATATGCCACCGTTGCGGCGTTGTCGGATAGAATTCGTACGGCCCGTCCGACCACGGAGGACTCGAACGCCTGAAGCGCCCACCGCACCGCTCGTAACTCGAGACGGTTGATCGACCAAGTCATTTCCTGAGGCGCCCACTGCCCCTGCACGAAGCGACTGTCGCAATGAGCTCCCCAGCCCGTCAGGCTCGCATCGGTTATGACTGGCAACCAGAGGGGCTGTTCCAGAGGGATCCCCGCTTGCAACGTCTCCGAGTTCAGCCACCAACGGAGGGACTGCCTTACTCGTCTCGGGCAAGGCAACCGTCTGCTCATCGAATCTGTTTGATTTGACCAACGCCGCAAGAGAGCCCGTTGCAGGGGACGCATATGAAACCGGGCCCAGGGAACTACATCTAGCGTCGCCGCCATCGTTCCCAAGACCCGAAGGTACCACCAAGCTGACGGGGCTGGAAAGGCTAAAAACTTTCGAATCAGAAGGCGCAAGCTTTGAGCCCGGCGATCCGGTAGAAAAACCAGCCCCCGAGCTGTATCGAAGCGAACGCCGAGGTATTCTAGTGACTGAGTTGGAACTAAGTGGCTCTTTTTGTGGTTGACCACCCAACCGAGAGACCGCAGCAGAGCGATGACTTTGTTGGTGGCGAGCAAACTCTCTGCCTCGTCCTTTGCACGAATAAGCCAATCGTCGAGATAAGGGTGAACCAAGACACCCTCCTTTCGCAAGGCCGCCGCCACGACCACCATGACCTTGGTAAATACTCGAGGTGCCGTGGCCAGACCGAAGGGCAGCGCCTGAAACTGGTAGTGACCCCACGGAAGAGCAAACCGCAGGAATCGTTGATGAGCTGCCCTGATCGGAATATGCAAATAGGCCTCTGTAAGATCGAGAGAGGTAAGAAACTCTCCCTGACGCACCACTACCAGTACGGATCTGAGCGTTTCCATGCGAAAGTGAGGTACTCGAAGGCAACGATTCACCCCTTTGAGATCTAGAATAGGACGAATAGCCCCGTCCTTCTTTGGCACCACGAAATAAATAGAGTACCGACCTGCACCGAGCTCGGAAGCCGGAACAGTCACCACCGCCCCCAAATCTAGGAGACGGTTTAAAGTTACGCGTACGGCGGACAGCTTCTGAGGACCCTTGCAGGGCGAGAGAACGAAGGCATCGCGAAGAGGACACGCAAATTCCAACGCGTAGCCCTCCCGGATGATTTCTAGGACCCACTGGTCCGAAGTTATTTGGACCCAGGAAGAAAGAAAATGATGAAGACGACCCCCTATCACTGGACCTTCTTCCAGAGTCCGCCTCGCTTCATTGAGGCTTGCGATTAAAGGAAGAAGAGGAGGAAGGGGAGGCAGAGGAGAAACCTCTCCCCTCTCCTCGAAACCCTCGAAATCCCGATGATCGAGAGACAAGGCGTCCGCGTTGGAAACTCCCAAATCTAGGAGATCGGAATCTGCAAAAATCCCGAAACTGACCCCTGACCGTAGACAGACCTCTAAGTTGACAAGGCTTATCCTCCGGAAGTCTCCCACCTTTAGACTCTCCGAGGTCCTTGACCAACTTATCCAGATTGTCGCCGAACAATAGCTTGCCCTTAAAGGGAAGTTTACTGAGACGCGCCTTAGAGGAGCCATCAGCTGCCCAATTACGCAGCCAGATAGATCGTCGCGCCGCAACGACCGAAGCCATACTGTTAGCCAAAGTCCGAATCAAGTCATAGTGAACATCCGCCAAATAGGCAGAACCTGACTCTAAGCGGGCCACTTCTATCAACCCTTGTTGGTCAAGATGGGAGTCCTGACGCAAATGCTGTGCCCAACGCAAACAAGCTCGGGAAACCCAGGCTCCACAAATGGAAGTCTGCAATGCCAGGGCATTAGTCTCGAAGGCCTGCTTCAACAAACCATCCACTCTTCTATCCTGGGTGTCCTTCAAGGCCGCACTGCTCTCAACCGGAATGGTAGTCTTTTTAGTCACTGCGGAAACCGCAGCATCAATACGTGGGGAACGAAATTTCTCCTTGTCCTTGTCTGCCAGTGGGTAAAGACGATTCATTGTTCGGATACCCTTCAAACCGGAGTCAGGGCGATCCCATTCAGCCTGGATCATCTGGTCGACCACCCGGTGGAGTGGGAACGCTGTTTGAGAATCACGGACCGCCTGAATAAGAGGGTCCTCAATCTCATCGTCCGCGGGACCCCCGACCTTGAGATTCAGGGCTTGCAAAGACTCTGTGATCAAGGGGAGCAACTCCTCTCTGCGAAAGACTCATATAATGCGAGCCTGCTCCTCCGGCTCCTGAATCTCCCCTTCTTCCAAGTCCTCGACACGGTTGCCAGTCTCTACATCAGACCAGTCCTGTTCCTGCCAAGGATCATCCGAAGGCTCCACATCAGAAAGCCGAGGCCGCTTAGCAGCTTTAGGGGCACCGTCCTTCGTCTCCTCCGCCTGGAGAGAAGGCGGAAGCGAAGGGACCCCGCCGGGATCAGTCCCTCTCCCCAAGCGGCCCCTTTGAAAGGCCTGATGCATCAGCAGAACGAATTCTGGAGAAAAATCACCCCAGAGAGCCTCACTAGCCCCCGTAGCCGTAGCACTCCCAGGCGCCGAGGAGACCGGGGCAAGGGAAGGAACGAGAGCCTCTGGAGACAGCTCAACCCCTGCTGGGACTGGGGCAGTTCCGGACTCCGGAGGGTCACTGGCGTCCATGGGCTGCTGCAGTCCAGAAGAAACGCAGGAGCAGCGCTTGCAAACCCCCGCTTCCGAAAGAGAGCCCTTGCAGGAGCCACAGATGACACACTGCGGTCGCCGGGACATGGGTCAGGGATAAGAATGGAGGACTTGCCTGAAGCCTCTGCTGTAATAGGAATGGAGAGCAAAAACAAATATATTTATGCCATTTTTTTTTTTTTTTTTTGGTCACAGAGTAGCACTGGGCAGCACCACCAGTCTGAAGAAAGCCAAAAAATATATGCTAGGCAATCAAACGGGACCTCCCAGGACCCTGCACAGCCCTGTCCCGATGAAAGAAAAAACGGAGCCGAAAACAAAATGGCCGCCGGCACAACGAGGCTAAGAAAAAAGGGCGCGAAAATCAATGAAATGAAGTAAAATAAAATAGAAAATAAACTTTAGCGAAATCGCAGGCCTAAGCAAAGTGGAAAAAAAGAAAAAACTGCCCAAAAGGACACTTACTGCGAATCGAGGGAGGAGCAGAGCAACGGAGCTGACTGAGTTAAAGGGAGAAGCAAGGGACCCGCGGTGAGAAATACAACCGACAGGAACACTACAGAATAAAGATTGCTCTTAAAATTGCATCACCATTAAATAGTCTCCCAAATAAAGAAATTAGAGAAAGTGATGCTGATGGTGGCCAGAGCCTCCCTCCGAACTGTCCTGGAGGTGAGATCACAGGCAACAAGTACAGCTGACCTGCTTTAGCTAAGCAGTGAGCAGACGGTCAGTGCAAGCTCGGCTCCCTCCTAGTAAGGCATTTAAAGGTACAGACCCTCAAGTACAAAAACAATTAAAGCAGAACAAATGAAATAAAAATAAAAGTAACAGATCTAAGAACCCCCAAAGTGAGCCCACAGAAGGCTCACACCACCTCCTGCTGCAAGGAGACTGGACACACTGGGGGGCTGATGGGAGCTCCAGCAGTATACATCACATAGAAGAGTTTGATTGGTCCAGTCTCCTAGCAGCAGGAGGAGGTGCACTACCCGCTGTGGAGGACTAAACTGGATAGCCGCTCAGGAATTTCTATTTCCTTATTGTCCCTCCAATTCAGCCCCAACCAGTGGGATGTACCATAGCAGTACTAACCTCGGGAAAGACCTGCAAGCCCAGCCTGAAGCATTGCCGAACCAAACCGTGCATACCCCGCTGCCTGAACATCCAGGCAATAATGCTTCACAAAGGTATGCAGGGACAACCAGCTCGCCGCCTTACAGATGTCAACTGGTAGTTGTCACGTGTCCCTATCCCCAGCCACGTGCTTAGGGGATTAGGGTTGCCATTTTTGTCCTCTTTAAAGGGTTTGAAAACTATTTCCTTCGGGAGCAGTGCCCTCTGGGAGTTGTAGTTTCCCTCTTAAAAAGGATAGTCGTAGAGACATCGAGTGAAGGCAAACATGACACAGTTTATTTCCCCAAAATATGCACAAATAAGGTTCAAACGCAAAGTATCTGGATATTTCCTCCAGGACAGAAAGTACAGAAAATATTTACATCCTTAAGCTGAGTAACTTCTCAAAGGCATTAAACAGACGCAGACGTTTCGTCAATCAAAACAGGCAAATCAAAAGTACAGCTTCTTAGGTTCAGCAAAGTAAAGAATGTCTTTCTGCTTCCTTAGTGAGATAATATACAGTGCTGTGCAAGCTTGTCTTACTTAACCTGGTTCCTACCTTAGCAAGGTTAAATTTTCTTGGTAATGCTTTTTCCCAAAAGCATTTACTCAGGCTGCTACTCCTTAACCAAGGATTCAGTAGCCTCTGCACGACACAAAGAACAGTCCATCGGCAGTTCAGTAATCAAGGGGTGTGGTTCATTATACTCCACTTGCATTTCCTCCTGCTCTGGAATTATAATATCCTGAACTGAGCCCTCATGACCTGCCTCTGGTAGAATTCTTACTGAGGATTCCTGTAACTCCCTCCAGGACTTCTCTACCCGGTAAGGAATATGGAGAACTGTATTACTGTATATCTTTCTTTGGTTCTCTTGCCCCAGTTCCTCTCTGAGGTTTAACCACGGCTCTCTGTTGGAGGCTGGGTTCTTCTGCCTCCTGGTTTGAAACCTAGGCACCCACCTCTGAGTGTTGTGAACCTCTTGGTCAGGAACAGAAGTTTGGAACCTGCCCTGCTCTCTCCGCCTGAGCAGCTCTTGCCTGGTTTCCCTTGTGCCAGACTCTTTCCAGGTCCTTCTTCTTTCCTCTGCTTGGAACTTTCTTTCTGGGAACTTCCAGCTCAATTTCCAGTCCTGCCCTGAGTCCGTCTCTGACTCTGTCTTCCTGGACTCTCTCCTTGAGTGTTTGCTTGCTCTGCTCTTCCCTTCTGAGCAACCTTTTCCTCCTGAGCAGCTCTTCTCCCCTCTGCTTTTCCCTAAGCAGGTGCTTCCTGGGCGGCGTTTCTCTCTGCCTTAACAGGTGTTCATAATCATGCTCCAAGCCTGCTACTCCGTCAGCAGAGCTTGGGTGTGGCAGCTTAGCCTCAGAAACTCTAAGCTTGCTCTGAAGCTGGTGCACTGCTGGAATGTTTTTAAAGGTACAATCACTGATTTTCTCTAACTCTGCAGGCTCACCAGTGCCTTCCTCATCACATAGTACAAGACTGGACTCTGCCCATGACAATGCGTGAGCTCTGGATGAGTGTGCCCTCAACCCCTGAGGCAGTTCCCTGCGTCAGAGTAGGTAGGCAGAGGAGATGGCCTCCCTCACCAACTGAGAGATGGAGGCTTTGGAAGCCATCTTCCCCTTGCGCAGGCCACCAAACAGTACAAATAGATGATCAGATTTCTGAAATGGCTCTGTCCTCTTCAAATAGCGCCGCAAGATGCGGCGCACATCCAGGAGTTGTAGAAGGGTATCCTCCGCTAACCCCCCTGCACATGAGAAGACCGGATGTATTACCGAATGATTCATGGGAGGCACTCTAACAGGGGCTCTGCTTTTAATTACCAGCTCTTTGCCTGAGAGCTCTTAAAAGGGTTTAGGTACATTTTTAAATAAAGTTACATTATTTTTGGTGCTTTAGTTCAAAAGGGGAAATATTTTCTTTAGTGGTGTAGATTTAAAACTCTGCTTTTAGTATCTTTCTCAGCTCTTTGAAGCTACTGACACTCCACTCCAGCATATCAAACACTCTCAATATGCATCAGTGGAGTACAAAGCAACTTCATGATACTTTGTTACTTTTGTACATTCTTATTTTTTTTATGTTTTTACTGTTTTCAGATTGAGAAGGGTTTAGGTTTTTTTTCTTTTCCCTACTACCCCCGTTCCTTGATATATTTGCATACAGCAGGTTTGTAGTTTCTCGCGCCAAAAAATTTTACTTAAAGTGCAGAAGCTGGCGTTTCTAACAGACAGCAGGTAGCTGTTTTAAAAAACTCGAGCTAGTGAGTCGTTGCAGCGACAAAACTGCTACATTTTGGTACACAAGATGGTTTCTCGTTTCCTCTGAATGCAAGTAGTGTCTTTAGTTGTTAAGGAGAAATTAGACCTTACCTGCTAATTGTCTTTCCTTGAGTTCTCTCCGGGCCAGTCCAGGAAATCTTGGGTAGTCGTCAATCTCCTTCAGGAGCTGAGGACTGAACACTGTAATTTTCTCTGACAGGCTCCCCAGCTCCCCCTGGAGTCAGAGGCTCAGTCTACTTCTGTCAAAACAGCCTAACATACTATAATTTTAACCTTTGAAAACAAACAAACCACTGCAAACCAAACCAACCGCAATATCAAATAACTTGATAAGGATGATCCTTTCCCTTCGTCATCCTTTTTCTGACTCTCTTTCTCCCCTTTTTTTTAAATTTAGGGGAGTAAATATTTCACCTAACAGGATCCAAAATCCACCCCCTCTGAAGAGCAAACACATCTTGGATATCAGAGGATGCAAACCTGATCATCCGAGAATTCAACACCCCCGTCCAACCGCCATGGACTTACTAATACCTGTAAATAACTGAAATAAGCCTAACTTCCCAAAAAAACCCCTTTGAGCCGTACTGGGTGGGACCTGGACTGGCCCGGAGAGAACTCAAGGAAAGACAATTAGCAGGTAAGGTCTAATTTCTTCTTCCTCTTCGTCTCTCCGGGCCAGTCCAGGAACTCTCGGGCAGTACCAAAGCAGTTCCTAACCATGGGAGGGTCCGGCGAGCCCCACCATCAGGATTGATGCACCGACCTTCACGTCCTCTCTAGCCTGAAGATCTAAACAATAATGCTTCGTGAACGTGTGGAGCGATGACCAAGTTGCCGCTCGACAGATCTCCACTGGAGGAATAAACACGAACTCCGCCCAGGACGCCGCCTGACCCCTAGTCGAATGGGCTTTGAGCCCACCAGGAAGCGATCTCCCTCTGGCTACATATGCTGCTGCCATGGCTTGCTTCACCCAGCGAGCAATCAAAGCCTTGGCAGCCGCTTCCCCTTTACGAGCGCCACCAACCACCACAAACAATCTGTCCGATTTATGAAACGGAGCCATCTTCCTCAAGTACCGATGCAGAACTCTTCCCACATCCAACTGCCGAAGTGCGCGATCCTGCGCCCCTTCTACACTACTCGAAAAAGTCGGAAGGGAAATCGGTTAATTCAGGTGAAAACTGGAAACTACTTTCGGAAGATAGGACGGTACTGATCTCAGTGACACCTTTTCTGCCGAGAACTGCAAATACGGCTCCCGACACGAAAGAGCCTGGAGATCAGAGATCCGTCTAGCGGAACACAAGGCCACCAGAAAAGTCGTTTTCCAGGAAAGCTCTTTCAGACCAGTCGCAGCCGCGGACCGTAAGGGAGGCTGCATCCACGCCTCCAGGACTAAGTTCAAGTCCCAAGTGGGAACCATCTGTCTTATAGGAGGCCTAATATTTCTTGCCACCCGCAAGAAACACTGAACATCCGGATGCGAAGCCAAAGGAACGCCCTGCACTCGACCTCTATAGCAAGCCAAGGCCGCCAGCTGAACCCTGAGAGTACTAAGTGCTAGGCCCTTTTCTAGCCCGCCTTGCAGAAAAGCCAAGATGTCCGGTAAGGAAGCCCCCATCGGTCTTCGCTCCCTGTCCTTACACCAATCTTCAAAAATATGCCACACACAAACATACGCTAAGGCCGTCGATCTCCTCTTGGATTGCAACAGAGTGCCGATTACCGACGCCGAGTACCCCCGCCGTCGCAACCTTTCCCTCTCAAGAGCCAAGAACCGATCCACTTGCAGCATGAGAATGGGACCCTGAGCCAATAGATTGATCCGAGCTGGCAGCCTCCATGGCCGATCCACCAGAAGACGCACCAGATCCGCATACCAAGGCCGCCGGGGCCAATCTGGGGCAATGAGAATCACCGTACCTTTGTGAGCCGCAACTCTCTGGATCACTCGGCCTATCATTGGCCAAGGTGGAAACACATACAGCAGACTGCGCCGCGGCCATGGCTGGACCAGGCCGTCGAGGCCCTCCGACATGTGTTCCCTGCCTCTGCTGTAAAAACGGGATGCCTTGGCATTTCCGAAGGTCGCCATCAAATCCATAATCGGTTGCCCCCATTTCAGTGTGATGTCGTGAAACACTGCAGCATTCAGTTCCCATTCTCCAGGATCCAGGATATGACGACTGAGGAAATCGGCCTGCACGTTGTCCTTTCCCGCTACATGCGCCGCTGACAATGCCAGCAAATGGACTTCCGCCCACTGCAACAACAATTGACTCTCTTCCAGCATCGCTGCACTCTTCGTGCCTCCTTGTCTGTTGATATATGACACTGTGACTAGATTGTCTGAGAACACGCGAACCGCCTTCTGGACCACGAGATCCTCGAACTCCTGCAGAGCCCATCGCACGGCCCGGAGCTCCAAGCGGTTTATCGGCCAAGTGCTCTCCTCTGCTGACCAAACGCCTTGTGCTACATGTGTTAGACAATACGCCTCGCAGCCCGAAAGGCTGGCGTCCATGGTGACCAACACCCACTCCGGGTCTCTCAACAGTACCCCTGCTCGAAGATGCTCGGGGTCTAACCACCACTGCAGACTGTTGCGGACGTCCCCCAGGCATGCCAGTCTTTGGGAGAGGATGATCCTGAGGAGACCATCTGGTCAACAAGGCCCGCTGAAGAGGACGCATATGCGCCCTCGCCCACGGTACTAAGTCCAGGGCCGCTGCCATGGAGCCCAGGAGCTGCAAATATCTCCAAGCCGTCGGCATCTGCAAGCGCAAAAACGTTCTTGCCTGACTCAAAATCTTTTGCACCCTGTTCTCGGGCAAAAAGACCGATCCTATCTCTGTGTCGAACATCGCTCCGAGATAAATAAGTAAGGCGCTTCGTGGGCAACAGCTTGCTCTTGGCCTGGTTGATAACCCAACTGAGACGTTCTAGAAACTCCACCACCCAACTGGTGGCGGCCTCCGATTCTGCTACCGAGGGCGCCCGTATCAACTAATCGTCCAGATAGGGATGCACCTGAATGACTTCCATCCGCAATGCTGCGGCCACCACTACCATCACCTTTGTAAAGGTCCGTGGTGCTGTAGCTAGCCTGAAGGGCAACGCTCTGAACTGGAAATGACCCATGGGCACCGCGAAACACAAAAACCTCTGATGATCTGCTCTGATAGGGATGTGCAGATATGCTTCCGTCAGATCTATCGATGAAAGCAGATCTCCCGGTTCAACCGACCGAATCACCGACCTTAGGGTTTCCATTCAAAAATGTGGGACGCGTAAACATCTGTTCACATGCTTGAGATCCAAAATCGGCCGAAAAGATCCTTCCTTTTTGGGAACCACGAAATAAATAGAGTACCGACCTAAGCCGCACTGGTTTATGGGCACCAGAACCACCGCCTGGAGTTGCAACAACCGCTGCAGGGTGACATTGATTGCCTCCGCCTTTGCCTGAGACCCGCATAGAGATCTCACGAAGGCCTCTGCCAGCGGTTGAGAGAATTCCAGCGCGTAACCCTTGTGAATGATCTCCAGCACCCACTTATCCGAAGTTACCGAGGCCCAAACGGAGACGAACTCCTTTAAACGTCCTCCCACCGGAATCTCCGCCTGGGCCTGCCACCCTTCATTGAGGTTTAACAGAGTTCTGCTGGGCACTGAAGTACCCCCTGCCAAACCCTCTAGGCCCTCGAAAGGGCTGACCTCTGGACAGAAACCGACCCCTTTAAACGGCGCAAAACGAGACCCACGAAACCGGCTCCTGCCTTGTCCTCTGGGTATCGATGCTTGCTTCGCCAGTTTAGGTCGGTCTTCCGGAACACAACCTCCTTTGGAATCTCCCAAATCCTTTACAATCTTCTCCAGCGCTTCCCCAAAGAGCAGCTTGCCCTTACACGGCAGCTTGCTAAGACGAGTCTTTGAAGAAGAATCCGCTGCCCAATTCCGAAGCCAAAGGAACCTTCTAGCTGCAATAACCGTAGCCATCGATTTAGCTGCAATCCTAAACAAATCATAGAAGGCGTCTGCTAGATAAGCTGCCGCGGATTCCAACTTCGCAACTTCCAGAGACGAACCGTCTTCTCTGTCCGGCCCCAGGTCCCCTTGAAGCCACCGGATAGAAGCTCTGGAAACAGGCTCCACAGATGGAGGCCTGTAGAGACAACGCACTAGAATCAAACGCCTGCCTAAGAAGGGCCTCTAACTTCCGGTCCTGAAGATCCTTAAGGGCTGTGCCCCCTTCTACCGGAATAGTGGTTTTCTTTGTCACCGCTGCGACCAAGGCATCCACCTTAGGCATCCGGAATAACTCCTTTTCCTCCTGTGGCAAGGGGTAAAGGCGACCCATGGCGCGGCCCCCCCCCCCTTAAGGTGGCCTCGGGACATTCCCATTCTGACTCAATCATTTGCTTTATCACCCTATGAATGGGAAAGCAGCGCTGCTCTGCTTTAAAACCTTGTAGCAAGGGATCCTCAAGAGGCTCCTGCTGAACCACCGGAAGCACTAGATTTAGAGCCGCTAATGACTGAGAAATCAAGGCTCCCAGCTCTTCCTTACGAAATACCCTAAACACATTAGGGTCCTCCCCAGGCACAAACTCCCCTTCTTCAAAATCTCCTGCCCAGGCGTCTAAACCTGCCTCCGAGAGAATCTCTCCCTCCTCACCCCTCGGAGGCGGAAATAACTGCAACCCGCAGGTATCCTGGCTGGGCTCTGCACCTTTCACCCGTTGAGAGGATCCCTCTCCCGGGTCTGCCATGCTCCTTTCCCCCTGCTGTGATACCAGACCGGGAGAAACTTCCTGGGTCAAAACCTGCCCAACCTTTAAGCAGTATGCCTTATGTAAAGCTAATATAAAATCAGCTGAAAAAACTGACGGTAAGCCTTCAGGGAAATCCGCCAGCCTGCTCCTGCACCGGACCCTCTGCAGTAGAGGCCTTTTTTGCATGCACTTTTTTCTTTCCCGCCTTGCTGTGAGGTCCCGAAGAAACGGCTGGCCCCTCCAAAATGTCCGCCGTTCCCACGTTAAATTCTACATTCTGAGGCGCAGCTGTAGGATCCACTGACGCTGCAGTGGACTCCATCAGACCCCCAAAAAGCCGATCAACACAACTGCTACCCCTCACACAAGACCGGCAGAAGCCAGGACCGGAGAGCCCCCGGCGATTCCCACACTGCAGGCACGGGGCTGCCGGTAACATGCGCTCACCCCCGCTCTGCCGAAAAACACCTAACACAAAACCGAAGCCAGGCACACGCTCTCTTTCCGCTCCCGACTCACCTTATAGAAGCTGGCTGCCGTTGCGCGATCCCCTTTTGACTGCTGCTAGCGGGAAAGAGAGATTACACGCCGGAGAGAGTGGGGTGGATTCTGGGGCTCCCAGTGTCTCCCTCAACCTCCGCGGAGAAACAGAAACTGCAAGCTCTTTACCCCCACCGGGCAGGCTCTGCCCTTACTGCTTCAGAGGCAAGTTTGCAGCCGTTTCCTATCTGTTTATTGGCACCTTTGACTTTATAACAGCCAAAAACCCTGGCTTAATTACCCCGCTAGGGCAAAACACCAGGTATAAACTTCTCTTGCCTGTAACTAAAATTCTAGCCTCATTCCTCTCTTTCTCTCCAGGGAGCCTGTCAGTGCAACGTCCTATTCAGCTGCTGAGGACTGAAAGACTAAGCCTCTGACTCCAGGGGGAGCTGGGTAGCCTGTCAGAGAAAATTACAGTGTTCAGTCCTCAGCTGCTGAAGGAGATTGACGACTACCCGAGAGTTCCTGGACTGGCCCGGAGAGACGAAGAGGAATATGTTTTGATTAGGTTTTTTTACCTATGTATTATTTGGCAGTTTAATATTTCGTGGCATTGATATGGCATTACACCGTACGAGCAGATTTGACTTTGGGTAAACTCAGATGATGATTGACTTTCATGCCGCTTTTATTTAACTGAAGGTTTACATATTACTGGAAACGGGTGAACTACAGCCACTATCTAAGAGGGGCATGATTTAAAAGAGGCACTCTGTTATTTATTTTATATGATAATATGGTTGGATTGAGTATCTTTACGTATATAGGCTATTGATTTATATTTTAAACATGGTTTCATCATGTATAGATCTTTTTTTATAAATGATTTAAGACGGGGTGTTGCTTTTGCTCGTCATGCACAATGGATAGTTGCTGAACCCCTTGTAGCTTTTAATCCAGACATCAGAGGTCTGTTTTACATTTTTTTAAAAATGATTTTACAATGCATAGTTTTGCCATAGCGTTTGTATTTCGTATTGTACATATGTATTTAGTTTGTTTCTTCTCTTGGATAATGTACGTGTGTTTTTATAGTGCACGTGTATGACAATTTTCAGATATTTATTTGTATGGTAGCCAGTTTACCCCCTTTTTTATATTTTTAAGGAGATTTTTTTATATTTTTTAGGAGATTTTTTGAAAATGAATCTACATTATATAGGCATTCTTCAAATATGTTTTGTATGTGTCAGCTTACGTTTTGCACCCCCTGTTTTTTAATCGCAGGTTAAAGACTCTGAAGACTTGTGGCTTGAGAACTTTTATACCCTCTTTTGTGTCATTTATGTGTAGCTTTAGAATCGGATCAAATTACACGCCGTGACAGCAGGTAGTGCCACATTTCTTTGGCATGTATATACATTTACTTGCTCATTCAATAGCGAGTACACCATGTGTACACTATAATTGTATAATATTGGTCTTATTTTCTAAAATTGTAAATGTAAACAACGTCTATGTTTCATAGTTCAGTGTTGATGATCCCTAGGGCTTATGAGGTTGAAAGGGATCCCCATACAGAGAAAATTGCTAATTTTCTAAAAAATGGAATGTATGCTAAAGTATAAATTTTGCCACGTCCACTCATTCCAATGCTGCTTTTACTTAGAGTTTTGTTGAGGACTGACATTATCTTCCTCCCATAGTGATATTAGATCAATTTGGACACAGAGTTAAATGTACAGGTATGTCCTTTCTAGAGTTTTTGTCACACCCTTAGTGAGCTAGTTTTATAAAATACTTATAACTACTTAAGAATATAAGATATGTATTACTGGGTCAGATCAAGGTCCATCAAACGCAGTATCCTGTTTCCAACAGTGGCCAATCTAGGTCATACGTACCTAGCAGTTTCCCCAAGAGACACAGGTTCCACAATGCTTGTATTGGGTCAAGCATTGATATCCTGGGTCCCTTCTTAATAATGGTTTATGGACCTTTCCTCCAGGAACTTGTCCAAACCTTTTTTAAACCCAGCTACACTAACAGCCTTTACTACATCCTCCGGTAACAAATTCCAGAGTTTGATTACACGTTGAGTGAAAAAATATTTTCTTTTATTAGTCTTAAATAGTTTACCCTGTAGCTTCATTGCATATCCCCTAGTCTTTCTACATTCTGATAGTGTAAACAATCGATCTACGTTTACCCGTTCAACTCCGTTCATTAATTTATAGACTTCTATCATATCTCCCCTCAGCCGTCTCTTTTCCAGGTTAAAGAGCCCTAACCTTCTTAGCCTTTCTTCATAGGAGTATCCTTCCATCCCCTTTACCATTTTGGTGGCTCTTCTCTGAACCTTTTCTAATAACGCTATATCCTTTTTAAGATACGGTGACCAGAATTGCACACAATATTCAAGGTGCGGTCTCACCATGGAACGATATAGAGGCATTATAATATCTTTTTTTTATTTTCCATTCCTTTCCTTATGATACCTAGCATTCTATTTGCTCTCTTGGCTGCCGCTGCACACTGGGCCGAGGGTTTTAACATGCTATCCACAATGACGTCTAAATCTTTTTCCTGGATGGTGGTTCCTAATGTGGAACCTTGCATCTTGTAACCATAGTTTGGGTTGTTCTTCCCTAGGTTCATAACTTTGCACTTGTCCACATTAAATTTCTTCTGCCATTTTGATGCCCAGTCTTCCAATTTATCAAGATCCCCTTGCAATTTTCCACAATCCTCTTAGGTTTTAACAACTTTAAATAGTTTTGTGTCATCTGCAAATTTGATAACCTCACTCGTTATTCCACTTTCCAGGTCATTTATGAATATGTCAAAAAGCAGCGGAGCCAGCACAGCTCCCTGGGGTACACCACTATTCACCTTTCTCCATTGGGAAAATTGGCCATTTAGCCCAACCCTCTGCTTTCTATCTTTTAACCAGTTCTTGATCCACAGTAGTACACTGCCTCCTATCCCATGACTCTTTAGTTTTGCCAAAAGTCTCTGATGACGGACCTTGTCAAAGGCTTTCTGAAAGTCCAGATACACTATATCAACCGACTCACCTTTGTCCACCTGTTTATTCACACTTTCAAAAAAACATAACAGATTAGTAAGACAAGATCTTCCTTGTCTAAAGCCATGTTGGCTGTCTCCCATTAGGCCATGACTATTGTGATGGCGCAGCGGGGTTAAACCCTAGAGAAAGGAGGAGAAACCAGTTTTTTTCCCTGAAGCAAACAGCAGTGCAGGAAGGGAAAGTGTTAAACCTCCAACTCAGAAAAAAAACTCTATGCACCGAAAGCTAGAGAGGGAGCCACACCTCAGCTCCATGGCAACCAAGGGAGCTGACGTGAGAGGCAGGGGGCGGAGTCAAAGCCCATAGGACAGCCCCAAACATTTAGGCAGGAAGAAACAGTTAGTGAAGGAAGGCGTGTGGGGAGAGAGAGGAAAAACCACGGGACAAACAGCAGAGAGCAGAAAGAGAGAAGAAGGAATAATCCTCACGAGGAAAGGCTGGAAAGTTTGTCTAAGAGCCAGAGGAGTTCTTCTCAGGAGTCTTCCGTTGAAGCTGTTTTAGAAGGTGGGAAAATAAGTAGAAACAAAGCTCCTTTTGAAAGGCTGCACAAACACTCTTATTGCAGGCAGCGTGTTTGTAGCTCCAGTTCTGAGAGAAGCACAGCTGACAGAGAGCAAGTTGCTGACCGGAAGCTGTGGAGACAGGAGTCAGAGCCAGACCCTGCTGAGAAGCATGCCATAAGAGATCAGGTGAAGCAGTCTGGGGACAAGTGGTTGCCTTTAAGCCTACCAGAAAGGGCAAGAAGTGCCAGGAAAAAGGTGAGCCCTTTTGAAACCCTTAAGTCAGTGCTAAAGGAGATTGGTATCCTTAGTTCCTCCCCCATACCTCAGAGTAAGGAAGAGGCCCCGTTGGAGACAGCTTAAAACATTATTAGAGCAATGGAAGCCTGCTATGGAGAACCCCGTAAATAAGCAGGTTATATCAGACTCAGAGGGAGAACCCATGCAAACTGAGGAAGCTTTTATAGAAAGCGAAGGTTCTGATATGGAAACAGACTGTGCTTATTGCAAAAGAGAGTAAAAGCTGTTAAACGTTTATGCTGATGATAAGTGCTGGAAGAAGCCTGAATTTGTGCTGGTGGGATTTACAATGGGAGAGGCAGAGAACTGCCGAAGTGTAAAAGCCAAACTAATTCGGCAACCGTGAAAGAAGAGAACATTACTGCTTTATTGTCTGTGATAAGAAGGCATTTGTTGCTGGAAGAAAAAGCAGTTAATGTTTAGCAACTGAAAGAAGGTTGGAGAAAGTGCTTTGAAACAGACATGCCTGCATGTATAACAGGTGGACTGTGCTGTATCAGTTAACTTCATTTTGGTTTGTTCAATAGGGATAGTAGATATAAACTTGTGCAACAATAAAACTTATTGTTACCCCAATTCCTTTGCTGACTCCGTCTTGACCACAACTACAAGGAACATAGACCGCAGCACTTATAAGGATATATAAATATGTGGTCCGTCCATTTCTAATAGGCAACCGCCTATACCAAGGACTGGATGCGACACTATCTACATGCTGAGTAATTTTATTCTTTATGATGGTTTCTACCATTTTTCCCGGTACTGATGTGAGGCTCACCGGTCTGTAGTTTCCTGGATCACCCCTGGAACCCTTTTTAAAAATTGGTGTTACATTTGCGATCCTCCAATCTTCAGGTATTAGAGATGATTTTAATGATAGTTCACAGATTACTAATAGCAGGTCTGCAATCTCATATTTCAGTTCTTTCAACACCCTTGGATGTATACCATCTGGTCCAGGTGATTTGCTACTCTTCAGTTTATCTAATAGTTGTAATACATCTTCCCGATGTATCGATATTTCCTTCAATTCTTCCACACCTTTAAATACCACTTCAGTCATGGGTAACATCCCTACATCTTCCTCAGTAAAGACTGAGCAAAGAATTCATTCAGTCTCTCCGCTATGGCCTTGTCCCCTCTTAGTGCCCCTTTAACTCCTCTATCATCTAATGGACCAACTGACTCTCTCACAGGTTTTTTGCTACGAATGTACTTGAAAAAATCTTTATTTTGCGTTTTGCTTCCGCAGCAAGCTTCTTCTCAAATTCTCCCTTTGCCTGCTTTATCAATGCCTTGCATTTGACTTGCCAGTGCTTGTGCTGTTTCCAGGTTTCGTCATTTGGCTTTTTTTTCCATTTCCTGAAAGATGCTTTTTTTGGCAACAGCAGCCTCTCTGACCTCCCCTTTAAACCACGCTGGCAGTTTTTTGGACTTCCTTCCACTTTTCTTAAAGCGTGGAATACAGCTGGTCTGGGCTTCCAAGATAGTATTTTTCAACAACACCCACGCTTGATGTAAGTCTTTAACCTTTGCAACTGCTCCTTTTATTTTTTTCTTAACTATTTTCCTCATTTTATCATAGTCTCCCTTTCGAAAGTTAAAAGGTAGTACTGTGGATTTCCTTACTATCCCTCCTCCACTAATTAAATCAAAGGCAATCATGCTATGATCACTATTGCTAAGTGGCCCCAACACCCTTATCTCTTGCACTAGATCTGGTGTTCCACTAAGGACTAGGTCTAATATGGCTTCCCCTCTGGTCGGTTCATGAACCAACTGCTCCAAGAAGCAGTCATTTATGTCATCTAGGAACTTGTCCTGCCGTGACACTGACCCAGTCGATACCGGGGTAATTGAAATCACCCATTATTATTACTGCGCTGTAACGTTTGTTAGCTTCATTGATTTCTTTGAGCATTTCATCATCCATTTGTTCATTCTGGCCAGGCGGTCGATAGTACACCCCCACTGCCATTGCCTCCCCTTTTTACATGGAATTTCAATCCATAGAGATTCTACAGCAAATTTTGTTTCCTGCAAAACTTTAATCCTTTCTGACTCAATGCCCTCTCTAACAGAGCGCAACCCCTCCACCAATTTGAACAGCTCTATCATTACGATATAGTTTGTACCCAGGTATCACAGTGTCCCACTGGTTGTCGTCCTTCCACCATGTCTCTGATATTTCAATCATATCTAACCTCTCATTTAGTGCTACATGATTATATTTACTATGATTTTCATGTTTTTATGTATTTTAAGTGTTTTATTGATTTCATCATTTATTTATTTAATTCTTACTATATTTATATAAATTTGTCTCCGCTCTAAATATTTTGTTGTACTAAGAAGTTTGTATATGAGTTGATTTACATTTATGATTTTGAACATGTTAGTGATGTTCATGTCTTGGTCTTATACAATATATTTGAGTGTTTATTTATTATTTCTTACTGTATGTTTTTATGATTGTATATCTTTTAGCCATTTTAGCCCCTGAGGAAGGCTCAATGAAACACGGCCTGTGTCAGGCCAATGGCTGGATTTGATCAACAACATTTATTCTTCCTTTGCAATCCACTGGCCCGGCAGGTATACCGCCTTGAGGAGAATGCAGTGGTGGACTGCATAAGAGCACAGATCCAGGGCTTCCTGACAGAGGGCATGGGACCCCGTGCTCCCGTTTGTTTACATAGAACATGGCAACCTGGTTGTCCGTCTGCACCAAGTCCTGCCGAAAAGCCTTCAAGGCGAGGTGGATTGCACGTAGCTCTAGCAGATTGATCTGCTGAGCACTCTGGCTTGGGGACCAAATGCCCTGGGTATGGTACCCCTGGCAATGGGCTCCCCAGCCCAGCAGGGAGGCATCTGTGGTGAGGACCGTCGAGTGATGAGAGACCTGGAAGGGCATCCCTGCCTCCAAGCGACGGGGCAAGAGCCACCAGGTCAGGGACTGTACCAGGCACCTGGTCACTCTGACTCTGTCCTGGAGACGTCCTGTGGACTGGGACCATTGGTCTCTGAGGCACCACTGCGCCGTTCGCATGGGAAGCGGGCATCTTGGAGTAACATGGACCGTGGAGGACATGTGCCTGAGAAGGCGCAGCAGATGCCTTGCAGGCACTGAGGGACGGTGCTGTATACCTTTGGCTAGTGCTATGAGCCTGCCTGCCCTGTCTGCCGGCAATAAGGCCTTCGCCTGAAGGGTGTTGATCTTTACCCCAATGAATTCCAGCTCTTGTGACGGGCAAAGGCTGGACTTGGGGTACTTGATAATAAATAAATGAATAATAAGTAAGTACATAAATAATGAAACCCAAGTGTTGAAGAATCTGGGTGGTGCGTGCCTTGGCCTGCTGCACCTCGGGGGCTGTGGTGCCCCTGATGAGCCAGTCGCCTAGATAGGGGAAGACAAAGATCCCTTTAAGCCTGAGAAAGGCGGCAACTACTGCCAGGAACTTTGTGAATATCCTGGGGGTCGAGGCTAGGCCGAAAGGAAGCATCCTGTATTGGAAATGGTTGCCTCCCACCACAAACCGTAGGTATTGCCTGTGGCTTGGGTGGATTAGGATGTGTGTGTAGGCATCCTTTAAATCTAAGGAGCATAGCCAGTCTCTCTGGCGGAGGTAAGGCAGCAATGTTCCAAGGGAGAGCATCTTGAACTTCTCCCTCATCAGGAATTTGTTGAGATTGCGCAGGTCGAGGATGGGCCTTAGGCCCCCTGTCCTCTTTGGCATGAGGAAGTACCTGGAGTAGAACCCCTTGCCCTTGAGGTGGTGGGACACCGGTTCTGCCTCATGGTCCTCGAGAAGACCTGCCAACTCCTTCAGAAGGTGGTCCCGGTGAAGGGGAGACCTGATGGGCTCTCCCGGGAAGTAGTGAGGAGGCATTTGGGCTAGATGGAGGAGGTAACCCTCCTTGATCACCTGTAATGCCCAGGAATTGGTGGTGATGGCTTCCCACCTGTGGGCATACAGGGTGAGACGATCTCCTGTAGGCTGCCAAGCTCCGGTTGGGAGAGGGGCCATGCTGCAGGAATCAAAAGCTCCCTCCAGGCTGGGCCGGAGCCAGAACCTGGGGCTTGGGAGCCTTCTGCTTACACGGGCCATGCCCCTGTCCCTTGGCCTGCTGCCCTTGCTGGGGAGCCTGGGAGGCCTGGTAAGGGGGATAGTTTCGGTAAGCAGTGGACTTTCTCGATTAAAAGGGCTTTTTACCTGAGGCCTTCTTTCGGGAAGGGGCAAAGGTCTTCTTAGAGAGTCTAGTCCTCATCATGAACTCGGTCTCCAGCTCGGTGGCCTTGTTGGTCCATGGGTTTGCCAAAGAGTTTCCCCCCCCCCCCCCCGGCATGGGACATCAACCAACTTGTCCTGTACCCATTGTTCAAGATCCGATGACTGCAGCCAAGCTTGGCGATGTGCACCGATGCCCGCCGTGGCTACCAGGGCCGCCAACTCGAACCGTCATAGGCCGCCCAAGACATGAACTTGGAACATTCACGGACAGCTTTGGACAGGGCCTTGAAGCACTGCAAAGGCTCCTTGGAGAGACCAGCCGAGAACCCAGTGAGCTCCTTCGCCATGTCTCTCAGGTACATGCCCAAGCCCATGTACAGCTGGTAGGCCTGGATCTGACAATTCAGCATCACGTCCTGCCAAGGGCATCCAAGGTGCGGGTCTCCCTGCCGGGTTGCACCAAGGAGTGCACCTTCTAACTCTTCAGTCGACACATGGCCGACTCCACAACCATGGCGTTGTGATTTCTGAAATCCAGGGCTCCGGCGGACTTGGTACATTGACGCATGCTGATTACCGGCATCGACGCCGATTTCTACCACATGAGGAGCATAAGCCGTTCCAGGATAGAAAGAATAGGTACAGTGAGAGTCTCCTGGGGGGGGAAGCCTCGTACTGGAGGATTTTGAGCTCGTTGGCTCGAGGATCCTCCTCGGACTCTATCGAGAATGCCAAGGCTTTGGGACATATCCCAGACAGTCCAAAACCCCCATATCCTCTGGTGGGGAACTTCTCAGAAGTTCAGATACCGGGGAATCAGACGGGACATCTCGACGACGAGTAACCGGGGACTCCTTGTCCTCGGTATCCCTGGCGGAGGCCTCCGAGGAAGACTCGTGGAGCTCTTCAGGCCTCAAGGGCCCCGGTGTCACCCACCCCGACAAACTTGCCGGTGACAACCTCGGTACCGACGAGTCCGAGCACGACCTCGGCTGAGCATCGGCTTGGCCTCCGGAGATGTCTTCGACGTCGAGAGCCCAGTGGTCGGGGCGGAAGAACCAGACATGCTGGACATTGGTGCTCACTGCTGCTCCAAGAAGGCAGTGACACTGCGCTCCAAGGCCACCATCCTGGATGCCAGTCCCAGAGGCTACGCAGCCTGCGGTTCGGGCATTGATGCACTCAGGTTCAAAGTTCAGTTCCCCCAGAGGGGAGTCCTCGACTTGGACAGTATGTACTTGCCTAGGCCGATCCGCGACCGGGTCCGGGTCCTTTTGATGAACCTTGGCTGGATGCTCCTTCTCCGACGCCTTGGGCAGGCGCTCGGGGCTCCTCGACCGGCCCCAGGAGGAGCCCGGTCAATCAGAGCCGTCCAGAGATGCCGCCTTTGAGGGTTTCTTCCTTCTTTTTGGTTCCCTCGAGGGAGACCCCCTTTCAGAGGACTCCCGACGCCACTCGGGTTTGGAGTGCTCCTCCCGAGGTGTGGAGGCCTCGGACAAGGTCCTGGCTCTCGGAGGCATGGGAGAATCAGAAAAAATCTTATCATGCTGCTGCTGGCGGCTCCTCAAAGCCTTTGAGGACATCTTTTTACACAGGCCACAGACCGCCGGTCTTGGTCTGGGCCGAGGCACCAGAGGCAGCAGTCATGCGTATCGGTGAGGGACATGATTTTCCCACACCGGTCACACTTTTTAAACCCGTTGGTAGTCATGGGGGGAAAAAGAACCCCAGCAAGATCAAAGACCCTTCGGGGCTGCCAGCGAGGAAAAAAGGGCGCGAAGACGACCAAGAAAAAGAGAAGTAAAACTTAAGTGGAAAAAAGGGAACCGACCCGATACCAAGGTACTGAGGCCGGCGGCGGGAAAGGGTACCGGCGCAAGACTGGAGACAGCCAAAAAGGCACAAAAAAAAATCAACTTTTTCCAGGACAATTACAGACTACGTCTGATGGGCTCCGCGGCAAAAAGGAGACTGAGCAAGATGGCACCCTTGGGCGGGAAGGGGACCACGCATGTGTGGTAGCAATTTCCAAAGGCTTTCTTTGAAAGCTGGGGATTTGCTCCGTGTGGGCTCAGATGGCATCACTCATATGTGAGGACTGACTTCCTGCTTGTTTCCAGAGAACCAATACATACAAATAAATTTAAGTAAAAACCTAAAAAGGTCTCTTAGTTGTTCCTACAGTGACTCCCTAACCATGGGATCACGCCTCTCCAGCTGCTTGGAGACTGATACTGGAGTCTGGTGGGAGGTGCCAGCTACCTATCTAGGGAGATGTCATCAAGCAGCATGGATTCACCAGAGGCAGGTCTTGTCAGACAAATCTGATTGATTTCTTTGACTGGGTGACCAGGGAGTTGGACCGAGGGAGAGCTCTAGATGTGGTGTATTTAGATTTCCGTAAAGCCTTTGACACTGTTCCTCACAGGCGACTTATAAACAAACTGAGCACCCTAGGGATGGACCCTAAAGTTACTGCTTGGGTTAGAAATTGGTTGGGTGGGAGGCGACAAAGAGTACAAGTAAATGGAGCTCACTCTGAGGAGAAGGATGTTACCAGTGGTGTGCCCCAGGGATCTGTCCTTGGTCCGATTATTTTTAACATCTTTGTTAGTGATATAGCGGAAGGGCTGTCGGGTAAGGTTTGCCTCTTTGCGGATGATACCAAAATCTGCAATAGAGTAGACACCCAGGAAGGGGTAGATAACATGAGGAGGGATCTAGCTAAGCTTGAAGAATGGTCTAGAATTTGGCAGCTGGGATTTAATGTTAAAAAATGTAAGGTCATGCATTTGGGCTGCAGCAATCCAAGGGAGCAATACAGTATAGGAGGTGAAGTACTTTTGTCCACTAAAGAAGAGCGGGACCTAGGCGTGGTTGTGTCTGATGATCTTAAAGTAGCTAAACAGGTAGAAAAGGCGACGGCAAAAGCTAGAAGGATGCTTGGGTGCATACGGAGAGGAATGGCTAGCAGAAAAAAGGAGGTGATAATGCCTCTGTATAAGTCTTTGGTGCGACCTCATTTGGAGTATGGTGTGCAATTCTGGAGACCGCACCTTCAAAAGGATGTGAACAGGATGGAGTCGGTGCAGAGGGTTGCTACTAAAATGATTAATGGGCTTCATTATAAAGCATATGAGGACAGACTTAAGGATCTTAATATGTACACCTTAGAGGAAAGGCGGGATAGGGGTGATATGATTGAGATGTTTAAATACTTCCATGGCATAAATGTTCAGGGAGAGAGCCTCTTTCAATTGAAAGCAAATTCTGCTACGAGGGGACATGGGATGAGGGTGAAGGGAGATAGATTCAGAAGTGATATGCGGAAATATTTCTTTACGGAAAGAGTAGTGGATCCGTGGAATAGTCTCCCAGTGGAGGTGGTAGAGATGAGGACAGTAACAGAATTCAAAAAAGCATGGTTCCAACACAGAGGATCTCTAAAGATAAAAAGTGGACTGTTGTAGTTGTTATTATGGAAGGACAGACTAGATAGGCCATGTGGTCTTTTTCTGTCGTCATGTTTCTATGTTTCTATGCTTCTATGCTCAATCTCCAAGCTGCTGGTGAGGCGTGACTGTCCAATGATCAGGGCTGGACTGCAGGGACAGTAAGGGATATTTGTTTGTAATTATGAGCATGGTTCAGCTTTTTATAAAATTACCCCACAATGTGCCAAATAGCAATTGGAAAAAAAAACTTAAGGGACAATGTACCCACGTGCAAAATTCCAGCAGGGATAAATGGAGTGTCTCAGCAAGGACAAAGTAAATGTCCTTGAGTGACCCAGTCAAAGTCCAGACCTAAATCAAACAGAAAATCTGTGGCAAGTCTTGAAGACTGCAGTTCACAGATGATCCTCAGCCAAGATGAAAGAGCTTGAGCTATCCCACTGAGAAAAAAAAAGGAAAAACTGCACCAGCCTGCTCTGCAAATTTGGCAGACACTTATCTAAATAATTCATGGCTGTTATTGCTACAAATGAATTTTCCACCGAGTATTAAGTCAAGGAGTGGAAAGGTATACAACTGAGACTTTTTGATTTATTATTCTTAATTGTTTTTTGCAGGGCCGGCTCAAGGATTTCTGCCTTCCCTAGGCAGAAACCCAGGCTGTGCCACCCCCGCCATGCCATGTTGTTGCCCCCCCCCCCCAGCTGCCGCCACCAATTCCATCTCGTGGGCAGGGGGGGGGCAGTGGCAGCAGCAGTATTTCAAAAGGCGGTGGCTTTTGTGCTGCCGCTTTGTTCCCAGCAGCGGCAAAAAGCTGCTACTGCCACATTCCCCTCCCATATGCAACGGAATTAGCAGCAATAGGAGGGTGGGCAACGTGGCTGGTCATGTGTGCCGCCACCGCCCACTGGTACCGGCTGCCTAGATTGTCCTGTGGACGGGCCAGCCCTGGGTTTTTGAGTATTTCTATAATTGTTCTTTCACATTGAAAGCCATAAAGTATATTGTGTAGATCACTGAAACCTACTCTAATGCATTTTGAAGATGACATTTTACTTATCTGATAACACCCTTTTCTTGAGTCCTGCTAGGCCAGTCCAGACAAGAGGGTTTTGTCCCCCAACCAGCAGAGGTAGAGACAGAGAGAAATCTAGGGCCCGATATTCAACAGCATTTACACGGTTTAAAACCCTGTAAATGCCGCTGTACTGCGATATTCATTGGCACTAACATGGTTAGTGTCGATGAATATCCCCCAGTTCCACCGCTACACACCCTGACAAATCGGGGCATATCGTGGGCGTTCCGGGGCAGTGGGGAGGCGACACCATTCATAACCAGGCAGTGGCAATATTGAGTTGCTGCCCGATTAGCGACCCATGGGTAAAATATAGGCGTGGATCTTTACCGTGTGAGCTAACCGGGCAGCAGCTCAATATTGCTGCTGCCTGGTTAGCTTCTGCTCAAAACAAAAAATCCCCACAACCAGGTATTCCAATAAACATGATTGTATGATAAGGCGGTATAAAAATCCAATTAAATAAATAAATAAAAATAAATAAATAAAGCAAAAGAATACCCAAACTCCCAACTGCAATCACCAAAAAGTTCTTTTGTCGGGCATAAACCGCAAGGCGAGGAGGACACACCTCAACACCTCACACAGTACATACCCCTTTTTTTATTTTTTTATATATATCTCATGTCTTTGATGTATTATTTCTTAAAAACCAGAAAAAAGGCTTCACACTTATCTGCTCAAGCACGACGTGCACATTTCGAAGCAACCTGCTTCTGTTTCAAGTGTCCCCAAAGCAAAATAGTGTGTCCATCGCTCACAAATCCAAGAAACGCCGAAATTTTTGGCGGGTGACGTCAGAAGGCCAATCAGACAGGCCAATTATATAACCGCCTACTAAAGGATAGCCAATCATAAACAGCAGGGAAAACCCACCACAGGGGAACCCCTACATCGATTGGTCCAAATGTCACAATGTCAGCCAATCAATGTCCTTGTTTAATCCTGCAGGAGTCATGGAGTTTAATAGGAAAATCCATCGCTGCTCAAGATTTCTTAAACGAGCCAGTCGATCTCCTCCCCTCGGATCACACGGTACAAAATCAATGACAGTACATTTTAAGTGATCAAACTTATGATGAAAATCTAGACAATGTTGTACCATCGGGGCTGTCAGTACAGAATGTCGCAATCGGGACGCATGTTCACCCAATCGTATCCGCACAACGCGACTAGTGCTACCAACATAATATTGGGTACAAGGGCAGATAAAAATGTATACAACAAAATCAGATGCACACGTAGTGTGCCATCGACGATGAAAAAGTCACCCGGGAAGGGGTCCCGCCCCCAGAAGGGGAAGGCAAATCATTATCGAGATACCACTCTCGATGTGAATACAAAGCCCTCCTATATGCCCTTGAAATGATCGCCTTAGGGTAGCCTTTTACTGACAGCCGTTGCCACAAATCCATGGCATGATGTTTATACTGGGCCGTAGTAGAGTCTATGGAGTCTGTGGAGTCTATGGAGCTCTTACGGAAGTCAGTAGAGGCGCCGGTTTTCCAGTTGAAAGACGAAGAGATCGGTCGTCAACTGAAAGGTTTTTCTGATTATTTAAGAACTTTTAAAACGGGCAAATTTACTCGAGATAAATCAGATTATGATTTGGGTCATGTTTATCGATGGATGTATGAACCTGAAGAGTCTAGTTCGGGGGGGACCCAAGATAAACGTGTAACTTTTGATTGCTCCTCGGATGACACAGAGGAAGAATCGGCTGGGGCGAAGAATAAACGAAATCGGCAGGTTTTTCGCGGCAATGGGGCGCGGGGCTATCGACAGCGGAGAGGTCCTCATTAAGACGTGGATCCTCCGGTTACCCGTCAACGAGCTCGGCAGCCCCAAAACACAGAGTGAGGTATCCTTCTGTTGAAAGTCTGGGATCTGCACGGATGTGCCCCCCAGTGGACCAGGGACATGCTGATTTACCATCGGGTGAATCCTTAGTGGTCAATTTAACGGGCCGGTCTTTGACATCTTCGGCTGAACATCTATTGAATTTGGGTTTATCTTATATACCTACTGTACCTTATGATCCTTTTGGAATGCGGGTATCTTTGCACAAGTTTTTTCGTTGTTTACACATTATGCGATATTTTGAGGAGCGGCCAACTGACAATGTTGATTCTTCTGTGATAAGGCCAGTTTCTAAGTGGATGCCGCCTGGCAATCCGGATCCAGCGATAGTGACTTTTCAAGCATTGGTGATGCAAGATCTTGAGATGAGTGAGCGATCATTCAAGAGATGGCCAACTAATATTTCTCGATCTGACCGGTCAACTTTGGAAGAATTAGCTCGGGATTCCACTATCACTATTAGGAGTGCGGACAAAGGTGGAGCAATTGTGGTGTGGGACACTGAGATTTATCTTTCTAAATTGTGAACACATGTGTTAGATTCTCGTGTTTATTGACGGCTATTAACAGATCCCACTGAATCTTTAAACTCTGAGATCCATGAGTTGCTTTTGGGGGCCTTTTCAAGAAGTTGGATTACATCTCGGGAATTGCGATTTCTTACTTGTTCTTGCCCAAAAATACCGGTGATTTATTTTGTTCCCAAGATCCACAAATCTCTATCTGACCCCCCTGGTAGACCAATAGTTTCATGTCGAGGGTCGGTTCTTGAACCGTTATCGAAATTTTGTGATGTTTTTCTCAAGGTGGAGGCTGCTGCTGTGCAGTCGTATATACGGGATTCTACACATTTTTTGAGCTGTCTGCATACACTTAGTTTACCATCTACAACTTGGTATATTGTTACATTAGATGTGGTGGCCCTCTATACTAATGTGGATCAAGGGGAGGTGGTTGATCTTTTGCAATCTAAATTTACTTTGGCACCATCTCGACTACCTAAAGATTTTTTGATTACCCTGGTCTCTTTAGTACTTACCCGAAATAATTTCCTCTTTGAAGGAGCCTTTTTTCAGCAAATTTTTGGTATTGCAATGGGGGCAACAGTAGCCCCTTCTCTTGCAACGTTATACATGGCGGCAATTGAGGAACAATACATTTTTTCTTCAGCAGGATTTGCTAATGTGGCACTATGGAAAAGATTTCTTGATGACATCTTTTTTATCTGGCTTTCTGATTTAGCCTCGTTACAAGATTTTATTGGTTGGTTAGATACCATTAAACCGCATATAAAATATACTGCTCACATCGCTTTAGATAAACTTGAGTTTTTAGATATGCTTGTTTACCGTGAGGGATCAACACTGTTAACCACGCTGTATAGGAAGCCGGTACAAAGAAACGGTCTGTTGAATTTTGGCAGCTTTCATCCAGAACCTCTACGTCGTGGACTTCCTTTTGGACAGTTTTTGAGAATTCGTCGTCTATGTTCTACTACGGCCCAGTATAAACATCATGCCATGGATTTGTGGCAACGGCTGTCAGTAAAAGGCTACCCTAAGGCGATCATTTCAAGGGCATATAGGAGGGCTTTGTATTCACATCGAGAGTGGTATCTCGATAATGATTTGCCTTCCCCTTCTGGGGGCGGGACCCCTTCCCGGGTGACTTTTTCATCGTCGATGGCACACTACGTGTGCATATGATTTTGTTGTATACATTTTTATCTGCCCTTGTACCCAATATTATGTTGGTAGCACTAGTCGCGTTGTGCGGATACGATTGGGTGAACATGCGTCCCGATTGCGACATTCTGTACTGACAGCCCCGATGGTACAACATTGTCTAGATTTTCATCATAAGTTTGATCACTTAAAATGGACTGTCATTGATTTTGTACCGTGTGATCCGAGGGGAGGAGATCGACTGGCTCGTTTAAGAAATCTTGAGCAGCGATGGATTTTCCTATTAAACTCCATGACTCCTGCAGGATTAAACAAGGACATTGATTGGCTGACATTGTGACATTTGGACCAATCGATGTAGGGGTTCCCCTGTGGTGGGGTTTCCCTGCTGTTTATGATTGGCTATCCTTTAGTAGGCGGTTATATAATTGGCCTGTCTGATTGGCCTTCTGACGTCACCCGCCAAAAATTTCGGCGTTTCTTGGATTTGTGAGCGATGGACACACTATTTTGCTTTGGGGACACTTGAAACAGAAGCAGGTTGCTTCGAAACGTGCACGTCGTGCTTGAGCAGATAAGTGTGAAGCCTTTTTTCTGGTTTTTAAGAAATAATACATCAAAGACATGAGATATATATAAAAAAATAAAAAAGGGGTATGTACTGTGTGAGGTGTTGAGGTGTGTCCTCCTCGCCTTGCGGTTTATGCCCGACAAAAGAACTTTTTGGTGATTGCAGTTGGGAGTTTTGGTTAGCTTCTGCGGCTTGCGGAGCCTTTCAGCGTGTGGTGGAAGACTTGGCTATTCAATTCCGGTGCCGGGATATGGCCTTGGATTAAATATCCGGTGTAAAGGTTCAGTGGCAATGGCTATGCACCTTAGAGACGCATAGCCAGTGCAACTGAATATCAGGCCCTTAGAGTCTATTGATGACCTCATCCTGTATCATATCTGGAGCACAAAGAGGCATACTGTAACCCGGCCTCTGAGTGCACCAGCCTCTACTAATATCTCGCTAGATGTTACTATAGTCGTGTAGCCATACCTCAAACTGGAACACCTCTGGAGGGGGTACAGTGGAAAAGACTACCATCCAGTAACTCTGTTATCAGTAAACTGACAAACCCACTAAATTCAGGATACTTTTTGGATGGTAAAGCCTAAATGTTATTAATAAGAATCCAGGGTTCTTTTGAAGTCCGGGCAAAAATCTCCCAGAGGTGACCCTGCTGGCATCGCCAGAGGGGCGCCTGAAGGTCCCACTGGGACGTCCGGGCATGGAGCTGACGGAGCACCCACCAGGTGTTCTCCTTCGGCTCCTGTCAGTTCCTCGAGAGAATTCTGGGCTAGCTTACTCTCCATCCACGCAGGAAGAAACAGAGGCGCAGCCCTGGCAAATGCCGGTGTCCGCAACTGTGCCTCTGTGGGTTCCACACACAACACACTGAGGGCAAGATGACATAGATATGGCCCCCCAGTAATCCTTTGGCAAGCCAGAAGTAATGGAAATTGCTACAGTCCTCCTTTCTTAATTTCCCTGGCTTCTTCTTTCGTGTTCTTTTTTTTTTAACTAAAGTGACTAAATCACAAACAAATCGTTTTCTTTTTCTTTTTTTTTAACAAAATGCAAAGAAATAATTCCCCAGATCAGCCCCGTGCTGTGTAGGCAACCACCGCAGCACAGGCCGCCTCATAGGAAATGCCACACGGCTGCATGAGCTGGGGAAAATGGCCACGATCCAAGCAGTGCTTTGGCGCCAAAATAACCGTACAGCTGCCGACAGCCCCAGCGTCCCGTCGCTCGGCTCCGCAGCTCTTTTCTGTGCCCTGATCTGGAAATACAAAGCTTAAAAATAAAGCTTACCTCTGACTCGCCGCCCTACAAGCTGCGACGTCGCTCAGCCTTACTGCGAGCGACGTTCGCAGCGAGAGCAATTCCGCCGGCCGAGGTAGCACTTTCCACCGTGCCGCTCAGGAGAGATCTGGCAATGCTGACCAAGAAAAAAGCGGGACTGTGCTTGGCAGAGCTTACCCCCGTACCATCCAGGGGGAGAGATCTGAACAGACAGCTGCACTAGCAAAGGTAAGTAGCAGACAAAGTATAGGAAGAAGTCAGCTTTTTTTTTTTTTTTTTAAAGTGATAGACGCCCCCAGGGAAACCAAAGAAAATAAGACAAAGTGACAAAATAATTTGAAAGAAAATTTGGAAACCCCAAAAACAACCTAACTATGCTGCTCCTTAAATCTGTTTCTCAAGTGAGCCCAGCACCTAGGCTCACTATGTCCTCCTGCTGCATGGAGACTGGACACACTGGGGCTGATGGGAGATACCAGCAGGCTACATCCATTGATGTCATGATTTTGACATGCCCAGTCTCCAAGCTGCAGGAGGAGGTACACAACCAGAGGTGGAGGACTAAACTGGAGGAACGATAAGGAACTTTAAATGTTTTATTAACTAGCATACCTAAAATACCTAGTATAGGAATTACAATGTCTAACTAGCATTAGTGAACATAAAATAAAAAAAAATAACCTAACTGGGCGTTCTTTCTTGTTTTACAGAATACTTTTCATCAAGACAACTGTATATCAGATAAGTATTCCCTTATAGAATAGTTCAACTGCCAATGCCATATATTCTAGCTTTTGGAACAAGATTCTTTCTTTAAAACTGTTTTTCTTTTCAGGATAGATGATCTTCTTATAATCAGGTATTTATTTTACAACTAGAATTGCTATATAAACTCCTTTACAGCAATTACAATTTACCAACTGTATCCTCTTTTCTCTTTTGCCAGAAGTGCAGGAGTATTCACAGGTAAGTATACCTGGACTCAGATATTTAGCAAAAACAAAGTATTTGATCTCAAAAATAAGAGTGCACTCTAAATAAACAAAAATGTATACTCATCTTCCAACCAAAAATCATTTTTTGTGGTTGGGGTCCAAGTCCACGCTGGTTCTGGTCCGGTCCAGGATCTGGTCCTCTCAATCCATTTCTTTGGACACTCAGTTGACACTTCCTCTGGTAGCTCTTTAGCTGGTCTTGTCCCTTACTCCCTGACTTTACAAAACCAATAAGGCAAAACTCTATTCTTCCCTTATTTTGCCTATTTTGCCTCAGGTGATTAGACAGTGGCTGAACAATTAATTTATTTTTATCTTTTTTTCTCTAAGACAGACTCTCTAGCTAGCCTTAAATAAAAGGAAAAATTAGACCTTTCCTGCTAATTGTCTTTCCTTGAATCCCTCCATTCCAGTTCAGACGCATAGATTATGCATGCCTGCCAGCAGATGAAGACTGAGAACTACTGGTTTGATTTTGAAGTCATGTGCAGTCTCACTCTCACCAGTATTTCTGTAACAAAGCAGACTCCACAACTAAAGACTATTAAATACTTATCCAATACTCACCGAAGCAGTTTCCCCTGCTCTAATGAGCTTCAGGAATTGGAATGTAACCAATGCACCCCAGATTGCAGGCACGAAAAACCCTGCACCTGCCCAGATGGGAATGCATTGGGAGCTTAAGTGCCTGAGACAGATACCCAAAGGAACCACTCTGTGTCAGCACGCTGGCATATTTATTGACATGCAAGGCTGGAAACAAAATGAAGGATAAAGGGAGGGTCCTGGACTGGCCTGGAGGGACTCAAGGAAAGGCAATTAGCAGGTAAGATCTAATTTCTCCTTCCTCATCGTCCCTCCAGTCCAGTCCAGACCAGCCACGTGGGGATGTAACAAAGCAGTACCTAGTCCGGAGTCCAACAAAAGGCGCACACACTGGTGCAATATACGAAGGATTGAGTTTTTCTTTGCTTTGCTCCTTCCTCTGTTACAAAAATATTAATTACACTTACCTGGTAATTGTAGTTCCTTTAGTGACGACAGTGCAGTCCTCTACGTCTGGGTAGTCAAACTCGTCCTGCAGCTAGGAGACTGGCATGTCCAAATTCGTGACATCATTGGTATATCCTGGCACCATCAGCCCTCCTACTTCCAGTGTGAACTACTAACAAAGCAGACTCAAAGGAGCAAGAAATAAGTAGCAATGTAACCACGTCAACTGAACAATGTGTTTTCCCCTGTCTGTTTCCTTTTTTTTTTTTTTTTTTTTTTTTACAACTAGGTACAGAAGTGGGAATGGATTCTGTTATGTACTGCACTTTTAAATGCCATAGAAAAGCTATGACCCAGGTTCTGCTTCCTATCCCTGCGCCCCGAGCAGCGGAAGCAATAGGACAACTTAGAAAGCAATAGACAGGAAAAGATCGGAGCCGGCTCACCTGTAAGACTCTTTGACCCGTACTCCACGCCGGAAACCTGGAAAGATCATGAGTAGGGCGGGATGGAGGACTGCACTGTCGTCACTAAAGGAACTACAATTACCAGGTAAGTGTAATTAATATTTCCTTAGCGTTCCTCCAGTGCAGTCCTCTACGTCTGGGATGTACCAGAGCAGTACTTAACGGGTGGGATCTTTCCGGCCGGCCGACAAAACTGCCGATCCGAAACGGGTATCCGCTGCCGCCGCCGCCACATCCAGGCGGTAATGCTTACTGAAGGTATGCAAAGACGACCAAGTAGCCGCTCTGCAAATATCTCCTGGCGGAACTAACCGATGCTCCGCCCACGAACAAGCCTGCGCCCTAGTGGAATGAGCACGCAAGCCCGAAGGCGCCGAGCGGCCCTGAAGCAGATAAGCCGAAGCAATCGCCTCCTTAATCCATCGGGCAATGGAAGCTTTAGCAGCGGCTTCCCCCTTACGTACGCCCCCAAAAAGGACAAATAAACGATCCGACTTACGAAAGGATTCGGTAACCCTCAAATAGTGCCGCAATACCCGCTGCACATCCAAGCGGCGCAAGTCGCGATCGGAACCGCCGAGAACGGGGAGTGAAACCACCTGATTCATGAGAAAGGGCGAAACCACTTTAGGGAGAAAAGAAGGAACGGTCCGCAACACCACCTTGTCGTCCGAGAAGGACAGAAACGGTTCCCGACAGGACAAGGCCTGCAACTCAGAGATACGTCTGGCCGAGCAGATCGCCACCAAGAACACCACCTTCAAAGTTAAATCCTTCAGGGAGGCGTGTTTCAATGGCTCAAAGGGAGACCAGGACAAAGCTCCGAGGACGAGATTAAGATCCCAAGGCGGAACACAAGACCTAAGGGAAGGGCGCAGCTTAGAAACTGCTGACAAGAACCGCCGAATGTCCGGGTGAGAACCCAACGAAAGGCCGTTGACCTTGCCCCGATAACAGGCCAGCGCCGCCAGCTGAACCCGCATTGAGCTGGCCGCCAGACCTTTGCTAAAACCATCCTGTAAAAAATCTAGAATTATGGGCACGGCCACGGTGGCCGCTCGTATCCAGCGCCGAGAACACCAATCCTCAAACACACGCCAGACGCGGACATAGGCAAGGGAGGTAGAACGCTTTCGAGACGCAAGCAGCGTGGAAATCACCGCTGCCGAGTAACCCCGCTTATGCAAACGCGCCCGCTCAATGGCCAAACCGTAAGCGAGAACCGATCCACCTGCGGCATAAGGAGAGGACCCTGAATCAGGAGATCCGAACGAGCCGGGAGACGCCAAGGACGACCGTCAAGGAGACGAATCAAGTCCGCATACCATGGACGTCGGGGCCAATCGGGAGCTACGAGAAGAACTCTCCCTGGATGTCGCCCTATCTTCTGCACGACTCGACCTATGAGCGCCCACGGGGGAAACACATACAGAAGACCTTCCCCCGGCCAAGCCTGCAGCAGCGCATCTATTCCCTCTGACATTCTTTCCCGTCTTCTGCTGTAAAAACGAAGAACCTTTGCGGAGAGAAAGGTCGCCATCAGATCCATCACTGGTGTCCCCCAGCGCTGCACTACCTGAGCGAACACGTCGGGATGCAGCTGCCACTCTCCGGCATCTACTCGCACTCGGCTGAGATAATCGGCTGTCACATTGTCCTTTCCGGCAATGTGAGCTGCTGAAATCGCCAGCAATCGCGTCTCCACCCACGCGAACAGCTGATCCGCTTCCTCTTCCATGGGGGCGCTGCCCGTGCCGCCCTGCCGATTGATGTAGGCGACGGTCGCCGAGTTGTCGGAAAGAACTCGCACCGCGCGACCCAGAACTAAGGACTGGAAAGCCTGAAGAGCGAGGAACACGGCCCGGAGCTCCAGACCATGATTGACCATGAGGTTTCTGGAGGAGACCAGCGACCCTGCGCAAAGGCCCCTGGCAATGAGCTCCCCAGCCCCCCAGACTGGCATCCATCAAAAGAGGTATCCAATCGGGTTGTTCCAGCGGCATCCCGACCGCTAAGGATTGCGGAAGAATCCACCACTGGAGAGACTTGCGAACCGACAGAGGGCAAGGCAAACGTTTGCTGAGAGGATCCGCCTGATGCGACCAGCGCCGGAGTAGAGACCGTTGTAACGGGCGCATGTGCACCTTTGCCCATGGCACCGCTTCCAGGGTCGCCGCCATGGTACCTAAGACCCTCAGATAGTCCCAAGCCGGAGGGGCCGGAGTGGACCTGAACTTCCGAACGAGAGCTCGCAAGGAGGTGGCCCGCCTGGCAGGGAGAAACACGTGACCCGAGCACGTATTGAAGCGCACGCCCAGGTACTCCAGGTTCTGAGAGGGTTCCAGATGACTCTTTCCGAAATTGATCACCCAACCCAGACTCTGCAGAAAAGATACCACTTTGCTCGTGACCTGAATGCTTTCCTCCTTGGACTTGGCCCGAATCAACAAGTCGTCCAGATATGGATGAACCAAAATCCCTTCGCGCCTCAACGCTGCCGCCATGACCACCATAATCTTTGTAAAGGTCCGAGGCGCGGTCGCGAGACCGAAGGGAAGAGCCTGGAACTGGTAATGTCCCCACGGCAGCACAAAGCGCAGGAACTTCTGGTGAGCCTGTAGAATGGGCACATGCAAGTACGCCTCGGTTAGATCTAGAGACGTCAAAAACTCCCCTTGGCGGACCGCGACGATCACCGACCGCAAGGTCTCCATGCGGAAATGCGGCACTCTCAGACAACGGTTGAGCGCCTTTAGATCCAAAATAGGGCGAAAAGTCCCCTCCTTTTTGGGAACCACGAAATAGATGGAATATCGACCCATACCGTAGTCGCTTTTGGGAACCTCGGTCACTGCCCCCAACTGCAACAATCGGTGCAGGGTGGAGGCTACTGCCGCCGCCTTGACCGCTCCCCGGCACGGCGACCGCACGAAGGAATCCCGAACGGAACAGGCAAACTCGAGAGCGTAACCGTGTTGAATGATATCGAGCACCCATTGGTCATTGGTAATGAGGGTCCAAGCGGGGAGAAACTCCCGGAGGCGGCCGCCCACCGAAATATCCACCGCCGGGACCCGCCGTATCTCATTGCGGTTTCCTAGCCACGGAGGAGGCGGCCGCGGAGAAGCCTCGGCCGCCGCCTCGGTAGCCTCGAACCCTTGTGGACGGGACTGGAAGCGGCCCCTTTGAAATCCTCCATAGCGGGAGGACCGAAACCGCCGAGAATCCCGAGGCTGTCCCCGAGGGTACGGAGTCGAACGAAGCGGCTTAGGCTTATCCTCGGGAAGCCGACCGGCCTTGGACTCCCCGAGATCCTTAACAAGCTTATCCAAATCATCCCCAAAGAGTAAGCCGCCCTTAAAGGGAAGCTTGCTAAGACGGGATTTAGAGAGACCATCCGCCGCCCAGTTCCGGAGCCACACAGAACGCCTGGCCGCCACTACCGAAGCCGTACTGTTGGCCAAGGCCCGAATCAAGTCATAATGCAGATCTGCCAGATACGCTGCTCCGGATTCCAAACGATCCAGCTCCTTGACATCCGCCTCCTCCAACCGCGGGGAAAGGCGGAGACGCTGAGCCCAGCGCAAGCACGCCCGGGCCACCCAAGCGCCACACAGCGACGCCTGCAAGGAGATGGAATCAGCGTCAAACGTCTGCCGCAGCAGATTATCCACCTTCCGATCTTGGGCATCTTTCAATGCTGCACCACCCTCTACAGGGATGGTAGTCTTCTTAGTAACCGCCGAGACCACCGCGTCTACCTGCGGAGCTCGAAAACGCTCCTTATCCTTATCCGTTAAGGGATAAAGTCTACTGAGAGTACGAACCCCCCTCAAGGCCGATTCCGGCCGGGTCCATTCGTCCATAATCATCTTATCCACCACGCGATGCAAAGGAAAAACAACCTGCGACTGACGTTCCGCCTCAATAACCGGATCCTCGATCGCCACATCCAGAACTACCGGAGCCGCCATATTCAAAATTTGCAGCGACTCCGAAATGAGAGAAGGCAACTCCTCCCTGCGGAACACTCTGATGATCTTGGCTTGGTCCTCGGGCTCTGGAATTTCCCCTTCTTCCAGATCCTGAGGCTCCTCTGCAGGGTCCCAGACGTCCGCAGACTCTGGGGGCCATTCCCCCTCGGCGTCAGAGTCCGGCGCCGTCCTAGCCCGCTTTGCCACCGGCGGAGGAAGAGACGCTGCCGCGGCAGAATCTCGCTGCCCCTCCAGGGACGCCAAAGGTCCGGATGCCTGAAAGGTACCCTGCTGACGCAAGCAAAACGCTTGATGCAGCATTAAGACAAACTCGGGGGAAAAGGTCCCAAGAGCAGTTGAGGACCCCCCAGTCAGGGCCCCAGAGGGTCCCGCGACGCTCTCCGACCGTGGGTCGGCCACTACAGAGCGTGCTGCAACTGCCTCGTCTAATACGGGAGGCTCAGGCACCTCCGCGGGCTCAAGCACCTCCATACACTGCTCCATTAGAGCGGAGAGGGTGGCATAGCCCCGACACACTCCTAACACTGACACCGGCCCTCTGTGGGTACCACAAATTAGACAGAGAGGCCTCTGAGGCATTGGCCAAGCAGGAAAACCAAGGGGACCGCGCTGGAAGCACTACTGGCTCCCCCCACCCCCCCGAAATGCCCGGGAAGGAAAGGGAAGAATCAGCCCTAATAGAAAAATAAAATGAAATAAAAGAAAAGATATAAAAGAAATAAACCCCCACAAAAAAACCGGTAAGGCAGGGTGGCTAAGTCCCCCAATGGTAAAATGAAGCACTCACCACGTGCTAGCAAAAAACTCCTCATGTGCTTGGCTGCCTGCAGTGTAAAACTGCAGTCAAAATGGCCGCCGAGGCAAAAACCCCGAGGCTAAAAAGGGCGCCAAACAGAACTGCTTAAGAAAGGCCTGCAAATGCCTGCCACAGGCTCTCTTCAACAAGAAAATACTTAAAAAAACACTTACCCCAGCTCCAAAGGCACTCACCACGGGGAAACAGCTGATTGAAACTCAACAGGAAATCCCCAGCACAGCAGGGAATCCCGGAGCTACAGGCAAGTGAAGGGCTCGGCTCCATAATGTCTGGGAGCAGAGAACTTCAGTTCTAACAGAGACAGCCTGCTAAAAATCTCCAGACCACAACTTACAAGAAAGGGAGAGGAGAAAAAAGGAAAATAAAGGAAATGGAAAATAATCGCAAAGAAGCAGGGCTGCCACGAGGAGAGACAGGAGGCTCCCTCAGGGCTGAGCACTGACCCCTCCTCCCTGCAGAAACTCTAAAATTTAAAGTAACAGGCACCCAAAGAAAGGGAAATTCTCCAATCCCCTAAATAACCATCTAGAAATAAAAGTAAGCAATAAAATGAAATGAAACTAAGCTCCTTATTTTTTTCTCACAGTGAGCCCACACATCCAGGGCTCCACAAGTCCTCCTGCTGCAAGGAGACTAGTCACACTGGAAGTAGGAGGGCTGATGGTGCCAGGATATACCAGTGATGTCACGAATTTGGACATGCCAGTCTCCTAGCTGCAGGACGAGGTTGACTACCCAGACGTAGAGGACTGCACTGGAGGAACGCTAAGGAACAGTATCTATCCATGAGGAGGAAAAACAGAACAGCCCGGCCTGAGCACTAATGAGAACCATCCATCGAGCCTGCTTCTTGCCATGTCGGCAACACATGAAGCAGGCCATACAATTGGTTCTCCCCTGGAAGCCTACTATAGGCAAAACTTAGAGACAAGGCCCGCCTAAAATAGCCCTTTTTCTTTTATTTCTTCTGAGGAACATCGACTGGAACAGGGAGTGCCGACAACATATAGCAGCTTAAAATAGACATATGCGGTAGACATCAAAGACATATGGTAGGAACAAACCTGGACCAAAAGGAAGAGACATGCATGGGAGAGACTAACAAGGAAAACTGCAATTCCTGAAGAGACTCCGCAACCAGAGCCTATGGTACCACATGATATTATCCATGTAAATTATGAGCTGTGTATGGGAAAACCAACGACCCAACTTGAACCAGGACACTGTAACAGGAAGTGAAGTAGAGGCCTAAAGCCTTAAAGGTTAGGCAAAAATAAAGACCAAACCATAGCTGGCCATGCCCAAATACAAGACGTGTCGTACTTTGAAAACCTGTCCCTATTCTCTTCATCGACTGGTTGAAAAAAAACCCCCCAAAGACTGAGCCTGCCGCTGACCACATTGCAATGATACTATTCTTCCAACAAAAATCAAGCACTGCAAGAGTAAATAGCAAAGCAGAAAGATCAAGCTCTCTACTAACCATCGAACTCCAAGAAAAATTGAGGGTTCTGCCTCTCTAGCCTTGGCTGCCCCTGAAGACGCCAGGAATAACCAGAAAATAAACATACCACAGATTCCGTGGCAGGTTCCTAACCTACCGCATCAGCAGGCCATAAGCCCTGTGGCCCCAATTCTACAACCTTCTGTGACAATGTGCAGCACCAAGATGGCTCCACATGAAGCCCTGTAGGAACTCCTGTCAAGAGGCAACTGCCCAAATGTGTTTACTGTGTCTCGAGGCTAACGCGCTCTCAGGCTGACATCTTCTCCAAATCTCACTGGAAACCTCCACAAAGGCCTGAAATTGGAATACGCACTGCAGAGCGACAAACAGTTTCACCTCCGTTTACCCCCTTTTTTAGTCCCCCTTTTATTCTTTTTAGACATTTTTAGATTTTACACTATCTAGTGGCGTTATAAAGTTAGCACGCGTAGCTAGTTCAAATGGGATCTCTCTTTTTACATTCTAGTACAATGTTAGGTTTAATGATTTTTTTTAACACAAGTTTTTTTGTGTGCTTTTTAATTTTGTTTTTTTTATTATGGTATGATTTTACCCTTATATCAATGTCTTGGAGACACTCATGATCCGTCTGCAATGTCCATTTACATTTGAGCAAGCTACTAATAATCTGTCATTTGAGTATGTGCTCTTTGGGACAGGGACCGATGGCTGGCTTTAGTTTTTTAGTTTCTCATTTATTTTTACGTTTATTTTTAGCTGTTCACTCAATTTTAACTAATTCAATTTTATGTCAACTTCTAATATTTATTATTTTACCCCTTTTAATATGTTTTCATTGGATTGCCCTTTATTCATAATTTCAAAAAGCAGTTACAGTTGCCTACACTCCATTTTCCACTTGAGGTTCATGTTCTCCTCCGGTTTTAATACACTATGCATGACCCGTTATAATTTTATAAAGTTATTGGTGGTTTTAATAGCATGAGACATTTAACATGACTTTGAAGAACCGAGGTTCATATGAATTCTGAAAGAGAATTGAACGTTCTTGCAGTTAATTTAAGAAACATATTTAGTGATTGTACTACCTCAAATCTGCAGACAGAATAGTTACTCACCTGTAACAGGTGTTCTCCAGGAGCAGCAGGAAATCAGTCCTCACATATGGGTGACATCGACGTCGATGGAGCCCTTGCGGAGCATTTCCCCAGCTTTCTATGAAAGCCTTTGGGAATACTGCACGCATGCGCGGTCCCCTTCCCGCCTAAAGGTGCCATCTTGCTCAGTCTGATGACATAGCTAAAAGACAGCACAAAAAACCAAAATGAACTATGTACAACTGCAACCCCCAGGGGAGGAGGGAGGGTTGTGAGGACTGATTCCTGCTGCTCCTGGAGAACACCTGTTACAGGTGAGTAACTACTCTTTCTCCAGGACCAAGCAGGAAGTCAGTCCTCACATATGGGTGACTCCCTAGCTCTGGGCTACCAGGAACCCAGGCTGAACAAGAGAACTCCCTCTAGTCCCAGCATCAAAGAAAGGCTTTCACTGAAAGAGAACCCCCCACCGGTAGCCCAACGGAGGGCTGGAGGGCAGGAGTTGCCTAAACCTCAAAAAGATTCCGGAGTACTGCCTGGCCAAAAGCAGTGTCCCTACGGGACTCCCTCTCCAGGCAGTAATGAGCTGCAAAAGTCTGGCTTGAGGACCAAGTTGCAGCACTGCAGATGTCTGCCAATGGTACAGAGTGGAGATGAGCTACTGAGGCAGCCATAGCCCTGACACAGTGGGCCGTGATCCGACCCTGCAAGGGAAGGTCAGCTGCCCTGTAAGCCCAGGTGATACAGTCAGCCACCCAGATGGACAAAGTACGCTTGGACACAGACAACCCCAAATTATTAGGGTCAAAAGATATGAAGAGCTGAGTAGCCCTCCTATGCCCCTGCGTACGGGTCAAGGTAGAAGGATAAGGCCCTTCTACAGTCCAGGGTATGCAGGACTGTCTCAGCCTGGCTTGCATGAGGCCTAGGGAAGAATGTCGGAAGAACCACCTCCTGGTTGAGGTGGAAAGAGGAGACAACCTTTGGGAGGAACTTAGGATGAGTCCTAAGGACTACCCTGTTCCTACAGAAGCGAGAGTAAGGCCTATCACAGACCAGGGCCTGAAGCTCACTCACTCGTCTGGCCGAGGTTAGGGCTAACAGGAAGAGCGTCTTCCAGGAAAGGAAGAGGAGAGGACAAGTAGCCATCGGCTCAAAGGGTGGGCGAGTCAGTTGTTGCAAGATCACATTCAACTCCCACTCAGGGACTGGAGGACGGACAGGAGGCTTGAGCAAGAGCAAACCTCTGAGGAACCGGGACACCAAGGGGTGAACCGACAAAGAGTGTCCCTCCACTAGTGCGTGGTGAGCTGCTAGAGCTGAGAGGTGGACCCGAACAGAGTTGGACTTGAGGTCCTGAGTGGATAAGTGCAGCAGGTACTGAAGCACCACTGGCACAGAACAGGAGAAAGGATCTTCTGTGCGTAGCTGACACCACAAAGAGAACCTTCTCCATTTCAGGGCATAGGTTTTTCTGGTGCTTCCTAGAGGCCAAGACCACCTATTCAACTTCCTGAGGCAGGCCCCAGGGAGCCAACACTACCCTTGCAGCCTCCAGGCCATCAAATTGAGAGATTTGAGGTTGGGGTGCATAAGAGAACCCTGAGCCTGAGAGAGGAGGTCGGGCTGAACCCCAGAGGTAGTGGGGTGTCCACTGCCAGTTGAAGCAGAAGTGGAAACCAAGGCTGCTTCGTCCACCTGGGGGCTACCAGAAGTACCGAGGCCTTGTCTTTCAGAATCTTGAACAAGGTTCGGGCCACCAGAGGCGTGGGAGGAAACACATACAGGAGGCCCTGGGACCAAGAAATCAGGAAAGCATCAGCTGCTAGCCTCAGAGGATGCGGTTGCCTGGAACAGAACCTGGGCAGCTGCCGGTTCAGGGGACTGGCAAAGAGATCTATGGATGGAAGTCCCCTTTTGAGGAAAATTTTCTGAACCACTAATGGGTGCAGTTGCCATTCGTGGGGCTGCAGAACTCTGCTCAACCTGTCTGCCAGGAAGTTCTCCTGGCCAGGGAGATAAACAGCCTTGAGAAACATGTTGTGCCTGAGCGCAAACAAGCAAAGGTCCTGGACCCAGTGCCGCTCTGCTTGTACACATAGAACATGGCTACTTGGTTGTCTGTCTGTACCAAGACAGACTGGTGAGCCAGGGTTTGAGAGAAAGTTTTGAGGGCTAAGCGAATAGCCCGTAGTTCCAGTAGGTTGATCTGTTGCTTGGCCTCCCAGGGAGACCATAGGCCCTGGGTGCACTTGTCCAGACAATATGCCCCCCAGCCTTGCAAGGAGGCATCGGTGGTTAACACTACTGTGAACACAGGTATCTGAAAAGGCACCCCTTGTAGAAACATCGAAACATGATGACAGAAAAAGACCACATGGCCTATCTAGTCTGTCCTTCCATAACAACAACTACAACAGTCCACTTTTTACCTTTAGAGATCCTCTGTGTTGGTCCCATGCTTTTTTGAATTCAGTTACTGTCTTCATCTCTACCACCTCCACTGGGAGACTATTCCATGGATCCACTACTCTTTCTGTAAAGAAATATTTCCGCATATCACTCCTGAATCTATCTCCCTTCACCCTCATCCCATGTCCCCTCGTAGCAGAACTTGCTTTCAATTGAAAGAGGCTATCTCCCTGAACATTTATGCCAAGGAGGTATTTAAACATCTCAATCATATCACCTCTATCCCGCCTTTCCTCTAAGGTGTACATATTAAGATCCTTAAGTCTGTCCTCATATGCTTTATAATGAAGCCCGTTAATCATTTTAGTAGCAACCCTCTGCACCGACTCCATCCTGTTCACATCCTTTTGAAGGTGCGGTTCTCCAGAATTGCACACCATACTCCAAATGAGGTAGCACCAAAGACTTATACAGAGGCATTATCACCTCCTTTTTTCTGCTAGCCATTCCTCTCCGTATGCACCCAAGCATCCTTCTAGCTTTTGTCGTTGCCTTTTCTACCTGTTTAGCTACTTTAAGATCATCAGACACAACCACGCCTAGGTCCCGCTCTTCTTTAGTGGACAAAAGTACTTCACCTCCTATACTGTATTGCTCCCTTGGATTGCTGCAGCCCAAATGCATGACCTTACATTTTTTAACATTAAATCCCAGCTGCCAAATTCTAGACCATTCTTCAAACTTAGCTAGATCCCTCCTCATGTTATCTACACCTTCCTGGGTGTGTACTCTATTGCAGATTTTGGTATCATCAGCAATGAGGCAAACCTTACCCGACAGCCCTTCCGCTATATCACTAACAAAGATGTTAAAAATAATCGGACCAAGGACAGACCCCTGGGGCACACCACTGGTAACATCCTTCTCCTCAGAGTGAGCTCCATTTACTTGTACTCTTTGTCGCCTCCCACCCAACCAATTTCTAACCCAAGCAGTAACTTTAGGATCCATCCCTAGGGTGCTCAGTTTGTTTATAAGTCGCCTGTGAGGAACAGTGTCAAAAGGCTTTACTGAAATCTAAATACACCACATCTAGAGCTCTCCCTCGGTCCAACTCCCTGATCACCCAGTCAAAGAAATCAATCAGATTTGTCTGACAAGACCTGCCTCTGGTGAATCCATGCTGCCTCGGATCCTGTAATCCGCTGGACTCCAGAAACCTTACTATTTTCTCTTTCAGCAGCGTTTCCAATAATTTACTCACCACCGAAGTTAAACTAACCGGCCTGTAGTTTTCAACCACATCCTTACTTCCGCTTTTGTGTAAAGGCACCACATGAGCCTCTCTCCAATCCTTTGGCACCACTCCTGACTCCAACGAGGCATTGAAAAGGTCAGTCGGTGGAGTTGCTAGAACGTCCCCAAGTTCCCTCAGTATTCTAGGGTGTATCCCATCCGGTCCCATCGCTTTGTCTACTTTAAGTTGAGCTAGTTTCTCACGAACACAGTCTTCTGAAAATTGTTCAAGATGTCCCTCGCTTCTGTTCTTATTTGTGGGTGTTTTCTGAGGTCCTGCTCCTGGCTCTTCATCTGTGAACACAGAACAAAAACATTTGTTAAGCAATTCTGCTTTATCCTTATCAGCTTCTACATATTCCCCCCCTGCACCCTTGAGTCTGACAATACCACTTTTGGCCTTCCTCTTCTCACTAATATATCTGAAAAATGTCTTATCCCCCCATTTTATTGCATTGGCTATTTCCTCCTCCTTCTGAATCTTTGCCTTCTTGAACTGCCTTCTTGTAGTAAGTTGGGGGGGGGTGCAGCCACCAGCGGAGGGAGTTCAGGAATGGTTTGGACACCCGTACTCTGTCTCTGAGGCTGCCTGTGGCCTGTGTCCACTGAGTTCTGAGGCACCACTGGGCAGGCCTCATGTGGAGCCGGGCATTTGGAGTCACATGCACTGTTGATGCCATGTGGCCCAGGAGCCTCAGACAGAGTCTGGCGGAAACCAGTGGCACGCTGAGAAACTGGCTTGCCAAGTCCATCAGTCTTTGGGCTCTGTCTTCTGGCAAGTAAGCCTTTGCTTGCAGAGAGTCTAGCCTTGCCCCTATGAACTCCAGGTTCTGGGAGGGGAGCAAAGTGGACTTTTCGAAGTTTATGACAAAACCCAGGTGTTGAAGGAGAGAGAGAGTTCGGAGGGTGGCTTGCCTGGCCTCCTGGCACGTCTGACCCCTGATGAGTCAGTCGTCCAGGTAGGGGAAGACAAAGATACCCTGATTCCTCAAGTAGGCCGCCACCACTGCCAGGCACTTTGTAAAGACTCTGGGGGTGGAGGTGAGGCCGAAAGGCAGTACTCTGTACTGATAATGGTTTCCTCCCACAATGAACCTGAGGTACTTTCTGTGGTCTGGATGAATGAGGATGTGAGTGTACGCATCCTTTAGATCTAAGGAGCATAGCCAATCTCCTTGCTGGAGGTAGGGCAGTAATGTTCCAAGAGTAAGCATCTTGAACTTTTCTTTCTCCAAGAACTTGTTGAGATTTCTGAGGTCGAGAATAGGCCTGAGCCTCCGGTTCTCTTTGGTACTAGGAAGTACCTGGAGTAGAAACCATGACCTTGTAGGTGGGGAGGCACAGGCTCCACCACCTTGTCTCATAGCAGACCCTGAAGCTCTCGAAAGAGGAGGTCTGTGTGCAGAGGAGGCCTTGGAGGCTCTCCTGGGAAGTAAGGAGGAGGTAACTGTTGGAAATGGAGCATATAGCCCTTGTGGACTATGCTTAAGACCCAATTGTCCCCTGTAACGGGTGGCCAACTGTGGGCAAACAGGGCTAGTCGACCTCCTGTGCAGGGATGGGACAGCAGAGACGGAGAGGCTATGCTTTGGGAGTCAAAACCCCCCACCCTGCTGAGTGGGAGCAGAAGTCGGAGGCTTGGGGGTCTTCTGCCTACGGGGCCCATGTCCCTGCCCCTTGGCCTGCTGACCCTGCAGGGGAGCTGGGGAGGCCTGGTAATGTGGGAACTGTTTGTAGGCAGTCGCCTTCCTCGGGTAAAAGGACTTCTTACCCGAGCCCTTCTTTTTCTGGGAAGGGGCAGAAGTTTTTCTGGACAGCCTTGTCCTAGTGAGGTGCTCGGTTTCGAGCTCAGCAGCCTTCTCGGCCATGGGCTTGCCAAAAAGGTTTTCATCTCGGCAAGGGACATCGACCAACTTGTCCTGTACCCATGGCTCAAGGTCTGACGACTGCAGCCATGCCTGGCATCGAGCCGCGATGCCGGCTGCCGCAACAATGGCCGAGGCCTCAAAGACATCGTAGGCTGCTCGGTACATTCCCGCACTCCCGAGGACAAGGACTTGAACCTCTGCAAAGGTTCCCCGGAGAGACCAGCAGAGAACCCGGCCCCGCAAGTACATGCCCATGTACAGCTGGTAGGACTGGACACGGCAAGCAAGCATCGAGCCCTGGAAGCATTTTCTGCCAAACGCATCCAGGTTCCGGGCCTCCCTGCCAGGGGGCACCGCAGAGTGCATCTTCTGGCTTTTCAGACGATGCATGGCCGATTCCACCACCATGGAATGGTGTGGTAGCTGCGCCTTTTGGAAGCCAGGGCTCTTACGGAGTCGATAAATGGAATCGACCCGCTTGCTCAGAACCGGCGCCGAGGCCGGTGCCTCCCACATCCGGAAGAGGAGCCGTTCCAGCATCGGAGGAACTGGGACAGTAAAGGCCTCCTTCGGAGGAGAGTCATACTGGAGGGCCTCGAGCTCTTCGGCTCCTCCTCAGGGTCCGCGGGAATCGCCAAAGCTGTGGCCATATCCAATGTTCCCTCTAATTTTCTGTAGGCTGTGTGCGCATAAAATATCAGCTGTGTGCAGCTTTTGAAGGAAGGTTAAATTTTTGTGCGCCACATTTATTTATTTATTTATTTATTTTACAATTCTTATATACCGCACTATTTGCAATCAGCGCGGTTTACATGTAACAAAAAACATCCGACAAAATGCATATGTCTGGTCATTACATTGAACAGGGAGTGGGATTTGGAGAACAAGTATCAACTATATAAAGGAACTTGGAGAACAAAGGTGAACTATATACATAAGAAGTTCAATGGAGAAAGCTCCTGTTTGGTGTGTTACATTTTTGGGGATGAACTATATGAGAGTGGCTGGGGTTCAGGGCTGTAGGTAAGGTGTTTGATAAAGAGGAAATGTTTCAGGGCCTTCCTGAACGACACTCGGAGTTATATACTTTAAAATTTGACTACACGTCAGAATACAGTATGTACACCACATTGATTTTAATCAAATTAAATGAAAATAGACGATTACTAAATGAAGCGGGAAATTTCTAGTAATTACAATCATAACTTTTAAATTTTAAGACGTCTGTGTTGTTTTCTGTAAAGAAGACAAAGATCATGACAACTGGCATAATCAACAGGTTCATCGTTGAAGGAGAAGAAATTGAAATTGTGAACAACTTTAACCTACTTGGATCAACTATCAATAAAGAAGCAACAAGCAGTCAAGAAATCAGACGACGCATTGCTCTTGGCAGAATGGCTATGAAAGACCTAGATAAGATTCTCAAGAGCAGAGATGTGTCTCTCCATACAAAGATTCGACTTGTTCAAGCCATGGTATTTTCAATAACATCATATGGATGTGAAAGCTGGACAGTGAAAAAGACAGACAGGAAGAAAATTGATGCCTTTGAATTATGGTGCTGGCGGCGAATACTGTGTATACCATGGACTGCCCGAAGAACAAACAAGTCGGTACTAGAGGAGATCAAACCTAAGCTTTCTTTAGAAGCTCAGATGACAAGACTTCGACTTTCATACTTCGGACACATCATGCGAAGAGAGAGATCATTAGAGAAAGACATCATGCTTGGCAAGATAGAAGGTCAACGCAAAAGAGGAAGGCCAGCAATGAGATGGATCGCTACAATAACAGCAGCTATGGGTACCAGTCTGTCGTCAGTGAGCCGCCTGACTGAAGACCGAACACAATTTAGGATAGCTATCCAGAGGGTCGCCATGAGTCGACTCCGACTCGACGGCACTTAACAACAACAACAACAGAGCCGTAATTTTTGTGCGCTCTGTTGTAAAGTATGTGCGCTCGCTCGGCAAGGTGTGTGCATGCGCACACGCACACAGCTTAGAGGGAACAGTGGCCATATCCCTAACGAACTCCGAGAACCGAGTATCCTCCGGGGGGGATCTACTCCAGGGTTTGGACTGCGGTGCATCCAAAAGGTATCGGGGGACTCCTCATCCTCCGTCTCCCATGCGGACTCATCCAAAGAGGAGTCGGAGGGCTCCGACCGCGTGGGTCCTAGCAGCGCCCGCCCCGACGCCGAAGGCACCGGCGTCGACACCCTCGGTCCCGAGCGGGAGGTCGAGGGTGACCGCGACCGACCTCGAGCCTTCATGGTCTCGAGTATCGGCTCAGTCTCCGGGGTCGATTTCGACATCGATGTCCCAGTGGTCGGGGCAGATGCACCAGCAAGGCTGGCCATCAGCACCCGCTGCTGATCCATGAAGGCAGACAATCTGCACTCCAAGGCTGTCAGCCTGAGTCCAAGCTCAGGAGACTGAGCAGCTACCGACTCGGGCCCCGGCGGTTGCGCCGGGCCCGACGTTGGCTCCCTGGGAGGAGAGTCCTCGAGGACAACAGGACTTATGTGTCCAGCAGACTCCGGCTCCACACGAGGCATTTTGGACGGCTTCTCCTGTTCCAAGGGCCCGGGACGGCGGTCGGGGGTCCGAGACCTGGCCCTCGAGGAGCCAGGGACCTCATCCGATGCCGCCCTCGCGAGCCACTTCTTCCTCTTTCGTTCCCGATTGGGGAACCCCCTGTCCGAGGAACCCCGGCGATGCTCGGGGTCAGATTCCCGAGACGTCGAGGCCTCAGATGAGGTCTGGGCCCGGCCGGAGGCTGAATCAGAAAAAAGCCTTTCCTTTTAATGCTGTTGACTTCGCAGTGCCTTAGTGGACATTTTGCCACACGGGCCACAGATCTTAGGATCATGATCTGGACCAAGGCACCGAAGGCAGCAGTCATGTGTGTCGGTGAGAGACATCAGTTTCTTGCACCAATCACACTTCTTGAAACCACTGGAAGCCATCGGGGAAAAAAGGGCCCCCGCGAGGTCAAAGGACCGGCCTTCTAGGGAAAAGAAAAAAAGGGCGCAAACGCCAGCCATTAAGGGCAAAAACCGAAAAAACAGAAGACGGGCTCGATACCGGTGTACCGAACCCGGTGGGAAGGGGAACCGGCATCGAACCGGACAAGAACCGCGATGAAATCGCAAGAAAAAGCTATCTTTTCTCCGGGTGACAAGGACAGACGTCCGTTGGGCTCCTCGGAAAAAGAAAGACTGAGGAAGATGGCACCTTTAGGTGGGAAGGGGACCGCGCATGCGTGCAGTATTCCCAAAGGCTTTCATAGAAAGCTGGGGAAATGCTCTGCAAGGGCTCCATCGACGTCGATGTCACCCATATGTGAGGACTGACTTCCTGCTTGGTCCTGGAGAACAATTAGTATTCGGAACCTCAACCTCCCTCTGGTCTTTAAAATGTACACTAAAGAGTATCCACCTTCTCCCCCTTTCATTCACTTTGGGTCACTCCTATCCTGTTTTTCACACACTAAAGATCTCCTGTCATACTTTGGTTGGTGGTTTAAAGAGCATAAGGCACTTTATATGATCTTTAGGGATCGGAGACACCATAAGAATTTTGAAAGACAATACAATGTTTACAATGGTATATGTAGTGATCGGACCACCTTAAATCCATGGACCCATTTAGACGCAAACCTTCACCTTTCTGCTGGTCTTTCAAGTATTCAAAGGATTTGCGATTTTATTTCTTTCAATTCATTATGCCTCGTTCACATTTTCAATAATAGATTGGTTAAAAATAGACATATAATGGTTTTCAATGAGGTTGGAATATTTTAAAATGGCCCTAGATTTGACAGCAACATTGGTGCCAAAATTAGTATAAAAATGCTGATCGCAGCGGGACCAGCTCTTAGGCACAGCAATGAATTGATTGGACGGCTTAGACTTCAGCTCTAAGGAATTGCAAAATCTTAGCAGGTTTTTACATGCAACTGCATCGGAACCACTATAGAACGCCATGATTATGTAAAGTCGTTTTTATTGGTTTCATAAAAGAACACTGTACATACAGCCCACCTGGTCCATGCAAGCCCAATAAGGTGAGCACACAGCAAACATCTGAAATCAACCGATATAAAACATACCAAAACAATCAAACATATCCCAGAAGGTTCCAAAATGTACCACCCAGCAACCCTTGTGTGCCACCGTCAGTACCAGCTATGGGCAATAAGAGGACCCACGCGGAGGAATCCGTGGGAGAAATAGGGACTCCCATCCTACCCAACCTAAAGGAAACCAATCTTAAACCCCTCCCAGTGGCGCCCCTCCCCGTCCCCCGACCCCCACCCACTAAACTACCCCCCCCAGGCCCACCCCATTAGACAAGGCCCAACAAAACCACCTCATAGTACCAAAGTAAACCACCAAAACCCTACAGCTACCGCTAATATCCCCATTCATGCCAAGACCCGCCCCCAGGGGGACTCCCCATTAAGTTAACCCAGTAGTGTGTCCATTGGTCGAAGTTGGCTGGAAATGTGCCCATATGCCCTGAAAGCGGGTCCATGTGTTACCCCCCAGAAGGTGAGCCGTACGGCCCTCCATGAGACGGAGTTCCGCAGGGAGATGTTCCCACTCTAGAATTCCCGGGCTCCCCTCCTCCAGCCAGTGACGTAAGATACACTGTTTAGCAACTAGAAAACTCCTGTCACAGAACTGCTTCTGGGCTGTGGTTCCCCGAAAACCCTGAAAGCCCCCACCCCACACGTGAAAGAGGCACCACAGGGGATGGAGATCTATCTCCCGCTGGACCCAAAGGGAAATCTTGGCCCGCATTTCCCCCCAAAAGGATTGGGTGACAGGGCAAAACCAAAATCGATGGGAGAGGGTACCCACACTGCGTTTACAGAGACCACACACATCAGAAGTCAAAAGTCCCATCTTACTCGCCCCCGCCTCTGAGATATACGCGCGCCACAACAGCTTAAATTGGAGCTCGCGATAGCGAACCGCCTCTGAAAGCTCTCGAATACCATGAAAGGCTGCCTCCGCCAGCTCCACCGTAAGATCCACCAAGCCATCTCTGTTCCAACGTTCAACAAGCGGGGCGAGGTCTCCCAGGGCCGCAGGGGGACAAAGAAGCTCTCGCTGCTGCCGGGCCGTGAGGGGCTCTTGATATTGCTCCAGTAAGAGCCAAAGACTATGTTCCCGTGAAAGCAGGCCAGCCCCTCCCGGAACACTACGCACATAGTGGCGCACCTGTAAATAATAATAGAAGGTTTCTGTCTGCAAGTGATATTTACGTGATAAACTTTGAAAAGAATCAAGTTGATCCCCAGTTTCCATACGCAGCTGCCCCAGGTACTCAATTCCTGCCCTCGACCAGAGAAGACTCACCCCACCGGTAGTCCCCGGCACAAAAGTCCTATTGCCTCTCAAAGGCAGACAGTCCGTGGACCTCCAGGAATGGCCCCTAAGCCGACAAAGATATTTCCAGATGACTCGCAGCCCGCACAAATAGGGGGACATTCGCCACGCTAGAGGGAGGGACCCAGCACCACAGTGGAGCAAATATGCCCTATGCCACTTTTCGGAGAATTGATCGATCAGGGAGAGCGGTATCCGCTCCGTGTTGCCAACCACCACGTCACTCAACCGCCGTACTCCATAGCATAGGTTATAGGAGCGGAGAGGAGTCAAACCCAGCCCCCCCTGGGCTACCGGCCGCAGAAGCCTATCCAACGCTATGCGGGCCCGTCTCGAGCGCCACAGAAACCGCCCCAGGTATCTATGAAGCTCCCGTAGATCCCGCCGGGTCAACCAGAGAGGCAGATTCCGAAGTAAATACAGCCATCGTGGCCATTCTATCATGCGCACCAGTGCAACACGCCCCATCAGAGAGAGTGGTAGGTCCCCCCACTTCTGTAAGCGTGCAATAGTGGACAGGAGAAGCGGTCGAACATTGACCGCATACAGCGAGTGCAAGCGAGCCGGAATTTGAACGCCCAAATAGCGTATGTGATCCATCGCCCAACTGAGGGGGAAGACACCCTGCCAGGTACCCCGCGTCTGGTGATCGACATCTAGAACCATAGACTTCGTGCGATTTATACGGAGTCCAGAAAATGCACCAAAATGTTCAATCTGCCTGAGAGCCTCCGGCAAGGACACCACAGGGTGAGTTAAGCACAACAAAAGATCGTCCGCAAAGGCGCTGACCTTTATATTCCCACCTGGCCATTCTATACCCGCTATCTGCGGGGAGGCGAGCAAAGAAAGTAGAAGGGGTTCCAATTGCAACACATAGAGAAGCGGGGAGAGCGGGCACCCCTGTCGCGTGCCCCGCCGAAGCAAAAAAGGTCTAGAGCAAGCCCTCCCGACGTCCACCACCGCTCGGGGGGTTGCATACAATGCCTGTACCCCTTGCAGAAACAGGCCCTGAAGGCCAAAGCTACGCAATGCTGCAAACATATACGTCCATGACACTCTATCAAAAGCTTTCTCGGAGTCTAGACTGACCAGGAGCAGCGGGTCTCGCGCAAGTAACGTCTGTTCCATACCCAGCAGCACCGTACTGATATTGACCGAGGCATCTCTCCCCTTTACAAAGCCGGCTTGGTGGGGACCCACCAACCTCGGCAGGAATTGCTGAAGCCGAGCTGCCAAGATAGATGCAAAAAGTTTCTGATCAACGTTGATCAGCGAAATGGGGCGGTATGAGGCCGGATCTTCAAGATCCTTGCCCTGCTTCGGTATCAGTGTTATGCGGGCAGTTCCCATATCTCTTGGAAAAGTGCCGCCGTCAGCTATCTCAGCATATAAGACCCCCAACGTAGGGACTACCGAGCTTTCTAACAGTTTGTACGCTTCATAGGTGAAACCGTCAGGGCCGGGAGCCTTATGGGTTTTCCCAGCGCGAATCGCCTTCTGAATTTCTGCGCCCTGGATCTCCCGGTTCAACACCGCCAGTTCCTCCGGCCCAAGTTGCGGGAGCGAGAGGCGCTCCAGAAAACCATCCATAGCGGCGGCCGGGCCCTCCTCAGCATCGTATAGCCGTTCATAGAAAGAGCGAAAGACCCGCGCTACCTCTTCAGCTTTCGTATGGCGCCCACCCCCCTCGTCCCGGATCACCAAAATCCCACGGGATCCACCCTGATCCCGCACCAAGCGAGCCAACAGCTTCCCAGATCTATTGCCGTACCGGAAAAACTGATGACGATAATATTGTTGAGACTGGATGGCTCTCTCCTGCAGTAAATCATTCAACTTCTTCTGAAGTTCGAGGTATCCCGCTGTACCACTACGTCGGCGAATTGCCTCCATCTTGGCCCGCTGAAATTCCTGAGTTAAGCGGAGCACCTCTGCATTAAGTCGCCGCCGTTCCGCCCCTACGAAGGCAATAATCTGCCCTCGAAGCACGGCCTTCCCGGCTTCCCAAAAGGTAGCCACCGAGTCAACCGTACCCTCATTATACTTAACATATTCCTCCCAGTGTTTGATCACATAATCACGAAAATCTGGTCTAGCAGCAAGATGACTAGGGAAAGACCATTTGGCCACCCCCAGTCGCGCACTACGCCAGGACATACTGACCATAGCGTGATCAGACACCAAAATCGGCCCTATCTCCACTTGAAGTACTTTCTCAAACCACTGCTGGGATACTAGGATATAATCAATTCTAGACCACGTTTGGTGCGCACGTGACAGATGTGTGTAGTCCCTGCTACCCTGGTGCAGCACTCTCCAAGCATCAGTCAAAGCTCCATATTCGCAGAGGTAACTGACGCCTCTCTTGTTCCAGCTCCCCCCAGTATCTGACCGAGAGCGATCCAAGAGAGGGTCATGAGGGCAATTGTAATCACCTGCTAAAATTACCGGGATCTTCGGGGCTCCCAGGACCTTGTGCAAAATAGACTTAAAGAAGACATGATCATAATTATTGGGGGCATATATATTCCCAAGGAAAAGCTCTTCCCCCTGCAGTTTAAGGTGGGCAAATAGGAATCTACCTTTAGGGTCTACATCCATGCTCACGATTTCACAGGCTAAACATTTGTGCACCAGAATAGCCACACCCTTTCGGCGAGCAGCCGAGGGGGCAGACAGAACTGTTCCCACCCAGTCTCTCTGGAGCTTGGCATGTTCACTAGCTGTCAGATGGGTCTCCTGCAACAGGGCCACCTGAGCTTTTTGCCTCTTAAGTGCTTGTAAGATTTTTGTACGCTTTACCGGGGTGGTGATCCCACCCACGTTCCAGGTGACAATATTTAAATCAGGGTGGGTAAAATCGATCAGAGCCCATATACTCAAAGTAATACAACTGAAGTCGGGCTTGGGGCAGCCCAGCCTTCACCCCAGCCCATCTCAGCAAGACCCTGGGTTTGGTGGTGTCCCACAGTAAAGGGGACCAGATCCCGCTCGGTGGTATACTCCTATGTTCACTCAAACCTCCCACCCTATCCCCCCCTCCCCCCTTCCCCCAGCCCCCTTATCCCTGCTACTCCCCCCCCCCCCACATCCCCAAGAACTACCCCAGTCCCTCCCCAGTCCCGGTTAAAACCCATTTCCGCCATGCTCCTCAGTATCCCCGACTGAGGTCAAGGCCCTAGCGATGCCACAGGGCAGCCCACCCGACCCTCCCCGCCCTCCCCCTCTCCAGTCCATTAAAGGCCCCCCACCTTAGTCCCGTAGGTAAACCGGCGATAACACCAGTGCATAGAAGGAAGGGAGCTGCAAGGGACATAAAACATAAAACAAGTTCAGCAAAGTCACAACTGCATGCTCAGGAATTCACCCAGAGTCATGCTCAGAGCCCTAAGACAGGGACCTCCAGCTTCAAAAATACACCAGTGAAGTTCGATCTGTCTCACCAACAGCTAGATGAGCCCCATGCCATCACCGCCGGTATCCTTCAGCAAGGTTCTTGCTCGGTCGGCAGGGTCGCCAGGAATTGCTTCGCCTTCCCCACTTGCTCAAACGTATGTGTCTTCCCCTGTAAGGTGACCCGCAGTATGGCTGGAAAGGCTAGGGTGAATCGGGCCTTCCGACGAAAAAGCTCAGTGCAGATAGGGGAAAATTCCCGCCTCTTGGCCGCTACCGCCGCGGAGTAGTCCTGGAAGATCAAGATTTTGTGATTGTTCAGCAACAGCTCAGACATCTTCCTATAAGCCTGCAAAATTACAGCCTTATGCTGAAAGTTAAGAACTTTCAGAATGACAACACGTGGTCGCGCAGCTTCCTCCTTACGGGCTCCCAGCCTGTGTGCACGCTCTATATGAAAGCGGCCTTGCAGTTCTGCCAGGCCCAGCGCCTCCGGAAGCCAGTACTCCAAAAAGGAGAGCAAGTCTTTCTCAGGCTTATCTTCACCAATTCCCAGTATGCGAAGGTTGTTGCGCCGTGAACGATTTTCGAGATCATCAAGTTTTTGTTGTACCTCCTGCAAGATTTGCGCTTGTTTGGTCAGCTCCCTCTCCCGGCACACCTCCTCGCTCTCAAGGCTGGCGACCCGGTGTTCCAGCTCATCAACGCGTTTGCCAACATCTGTTAAGGAGTCTTCCATGCTAGTAAGCTTTTTCATCAGCATGTCAAATTTCGGGTCTAAGAGCTTGACAACCTCCTTGGCAAGCTCCGCCGGGGCGGAATCCACACTGTCCCCACCCGGGGATGCAGGCTGCGTCGGCGTCGACGTGGCAGGCCCCGCTCTGGAAGTCTTTTTGCGGTCTTTTTTCGCTGCTAGTGGCATGTCCGGGGGTTACCAACTTCTTCCACCGTCAGTATGGAGCACCAGAGACCTTCTCAGAAAATATGGGAGAGGTAGAGAGGTAGATGGCAGAATTAAATGCAGATTTATTGAGGTGGCTGCCCCAGAGCGAGCGGGATGCGTCCGCACTCACTCACGCATCACGTGACCTTCAGAACGCCATGATTATTTTGTAACCTTTACATTATGATCTACAGAGCTACGTGTTCCGTAAAGTATTGCAGTTAAAGTCGGACTCACATGAATTCTATTTTTTATATATAGGGTTTCTTCAATCACACTCCTACATGAGAGAGGCTACAGTGTTTACGGTTTGTTTGCCCTCTGCTCTCCCGCATGTGCTTCTTTATCTGTTTCTAGGATTATTTTCATTCCAGCATTGCACCAATTTTAAATACATGTACTCTATATTTCTTTTTGCACTCCCTTATAAGGATGGTGTCTCTAACATGTCCGAGACACAATGCATTTTTTATCTTTGTTACACGATTTATCTTCTTGGGCTGACGATGATCAAGTGCTTTTAGTAACATTGGACTTCAGTCTCTTTACACTAGCATTCCGCAAGACGCTGCTAGTGCAATAGTACAGCAGGCATTGATCGCTCGTGGTGACCTGTCTCAACCACAGTTACAATTTTTGCAAGCTCTCATTGCTTTAGCCCTATTCAATAATTTTTTTGAATTTCAAGGGGTTCTTTACCACCAGATTTTGGGAGTGGCCATGGGTGCTACCTGCGCCCCATCAGTTGCCAACCTTTATATGGGAATTTTTGAAAAGACATTTTTTCCCAATTCTACTTATTCGAACAACATTAAGGCCTGGTACTGCTACATCGATGACGTCTTCATGTTATGGGGGGGCACTGAATCTCAACTGGATTCCTTCCTTCAGTGGTTAAATTCTCGAGATGTCAACATTCATTTTACCAGTGAGTCACAGAAACAAAGCATCACCTATTTAGATTTATTAATCACTAGGGAAGAGAAAGGTTGGGGCACTTCAGTATATCGCAAGTCGATTGATCGCAACACCTTCTTGCACTACGATAGTGCACACCCTCCTCAACTAAAGAACAGCCTGCCGTTATCTCAATTTTTGAGGTACCGGCGGAACTGTTCAGATGTGAAGACTTATAAAAAATTGGCTGTAGGTTTGAAAGAGAATTTTGTTGATCGAGGGTATCCCTATCCCTTGGTACAGAAGGCGTATCAACGAGCGCTGTATAATAACCGTGATCTGTTGTTAACCCCTAAAAGGAACTTGGAGGATTCCAGTATGAATCGAAGTATTAATTTTATTACATCTTATTCTCCGATAAGTTCTAGTTTGCAGAAGATTTTGAGAAAACATCAAGCTATACTTCATTAGTTCCAGGCATACAAGATAAATCAATATGATGCGTATGGAAACGCAGTCGAAATTTGAAAGAGTATTTAAGTCCCACGAAACTACGGGACATTACGTCCGTCAATTATGCAGCTTCTGAGATTGGTCACAGTAGATGCGGACACTGCACGATATGCGATATCACTATTGAATGCTCCCAGTTTACTTATAATGGTATGATTTATAAATTGAGGAACATCACTACTTGTGAGTCAACTCACGTAGTGTACGCAGTGCAATGTCCGTGTAGTTTACTTTATATAGGTAAAACAATCCGCTCATTTAAGATTCGGATGAAGGAACATGAAAGCAGGCTCCGGTGCACTCGGAAAGAAGCTCCCTTAGTCGAACATTGCTTGTCACATCAACATGTGTTTGCCCAGCTTCGTTGTTGGGTTATTGAACAAGTATTAGGAAGTGGACAAGGGAGATCACGAGACCAACAATTACTTTATCGTGAGCAGTGGTGGATCTATACTTTAGGCACGGTACAGCCGGGAGGGCTTAATTTCAGTATTGATTGGACGGCTTGCGTTTGACGTCCCACCAATCATTAATCAGCTCAATTCGATTTAGATTCAGCAAGGCATTTAAAAATGGCAGCTTTACTTCAGGCCCGCATGCACAGCGTTTTTTGGATCCCCCAGAGAATTGGAGGGAGATCGTTGGTGAAGAAAATGAGCTGCGCTGCGGTCAGGTTAATCAGAATTTTTAGATTTTTTGGATTTTTTTCCTCTCTTATTTGAATTTGTTTCAAGCACTATGGTGAAGCTTTTTAATGTTCATTATTGTTCAGTCATTACTGATGTCATTTTTTACAGGATATTGCTTTGATGTTGGAGTCCCTTGAGAAACCCCTTTTTTGGAGAAACGCACGGGCGCCTTATAAGCTGGCGTTGGGACATGCTTCCAGCTATTTAACATAGTTACAACGAGATTGAGAGCAACTAATGAAATAAGAAAATTAATTGTAATACAACTAAAGGAACTTTTGACGTACTTCATTGAACTACAAGATGAGTATTTTTCCTTATTGAAATTTTCAGTGTGTTACACTTGATACGTCACTAGTTTCTATTAAGATGAGCCATTGATGTAAAACCGGCACATGTTTGGGCAACTTTGACAATTCCCAAAATTTTAGTGCGATTGGTTGATTCTGAGGCTCAGTCAATGACAACAGAGAAATACTGAACAAATTGCATTGGTTAATTGTTGAATGAGGTTTAGTTTTGTTACGTTCTAACATATTCATGACGCTATTTTACATATATACAATGGTTCTATTCAATGCGTTGATCATTCATTACACTTTTTTCTACTATTGTCACTTTATTGATATTTATTAACTGTGGTTATGTTTAGAATGGTGTTTATTATAATTATATTTTTTATCTTTATTTATGGTTTTATTACATCTATTGTTTTTATCTTTTTAATGTTTGATATCATATTTTTTTTTATGGATTGCTTAATGTATCTGTTTTATTCTTTGTAGTGCCTATACACCCCTGAAGAAGGCAGTGCCAAAATACAGCTGTGTCGGGTGTGTCTTCCTTTTTACCCCAGGAATTGGGTTTATACCCCTAATAAAGTCAATATTTTTTGTACCTTTGTTTCACCTGAATTCTGAGTGATTTGTGTTCTATCACTGTGAGTGGTGACTTGCTTCGCTGTTGGACTTCATCCAGACACGTTGGACACCCCAAGATGGACACCTGACCCAAAGAAGCGACTTTGCCCCAATGGTTCTGAGCTCCCTTGTCAATTGAGATCGCAGTAGCCCGTGCTTAACCAGACAGGAGCCGTAGTGGAACACCCACTGCACCACCAGTGTCCACCTGTCAACGAAGAACCCATAAGGCTTCTGTGGCTCTAATATCTTACTCCGTCAAGCTGGTGAAGGCCCATAGGCTCTGTTGACATATGTGCAGCTGGCAGAGCTTACCGGTGAGGCCCACTCAGTGGATTACAACTATTTCAATCTTTTTTTTTTTTTTTTTTTGAGGATATGAGTCCCCTAGGGTTCTTCTATCCTATTGAGACATTATATTCTTTTTTTTTTACATTTACCCATCTAATCAATGGGTGGCATGGCCATCCAAGAGCTCTCATAACAGAGAGACCTCGTGACCAGGACACAGTGAGCTCTTAACAGCTACACCAAGCCCTCGCAACCACGATACGGAGAGCTCATGATTGCTACACAGAGGCGCATTACAGCAATACCAAGAGCTCATGACAACAATACCAAGAGCTCATGACAACCACTGAGAGACCTCAAGACAACACCACAGACACCGTGACAGCCACAGAAAGCCAAAGGGCAGACAACTTGCAAGGAGAAGACTCCCCATTTCATCTCCAGATAGGGATACCCTTCTTGTCTGAAAAACAAGATAAGGGAGTAAGATCTTATCTGCGAACCTCTAAGCCCCTAGAGGGTCAAAGTCACCAGCTAATACAAGCTTCACATTCCTGCATACACCAAGTCGAAGAAGTTAAAGCTGAACGCCTCAAAATCCAAAGAAAAACCAGAGAAATCCATCAGGAAGACTGTCCATAGACCCTCTTCGAATTGTACTGAATCTGGAAGAGACCTGGAAAGGGTAACCATCTTAAAGTTGTGAATACTTGGCTTAGATATACAGATCAACACAGTTGCCCTAATGATATTGATCTGCAAGTTCCAAAAGAAACTGTCTTAGACATAACTACTGAGGTAAAAACAGATATCAAAGGCTAAAGGGAAACTCAAAACCTTAAAATGACACTGTGTAGGGAAGATGTAAAAGTTTGTTCACTTAGTAACAGCGACCTACCCCCAGATATGGGACAGCGCAGCCACTCTGACAGACGGCTCAAGCAGGCCACCGTTCCCTACCACCTAACTAAAACAGTGTGAATGCTGTGGACGCCAAGCGGATGCACAGACTACCATGGGACCCCAAGGGCGGCCAAACTCAAATGCTCTTTGGAAAGCATGGACAAGCGCATCTGCTACACTTAAGAAGCCCCCAAGAACCAAAACTTGGTAGCGACCTAGGAACTACTACTACTGAACATTTGTACAGCGCTATAAGACATTTTACAAATGTTCAGTAGTAGTAGTAGTTCCTGGGTCACTGCCAAGTTTTTGGTTCTTGGGGGCTTCTTAAGTGCAGCAGGCACATTTGTCTATGCTTTCCAAAGGCCAAGGCGGCCAGAATGGTGCATTACATGAAGAGAACTAAGGAAAATTCTCTTAGAGATCTTCCGTGTCTCTCCTCTCAGACAGAAATAGACAGGCATCACTAACATCCTGTATCATGGCTACCCCAGCAACCTATACCTGTAGCCCCCTTTGGTAGAATGAAGAATAGACACATAGGCAGGACTGGCAGCAGCCTGCTGACCACTGAGAAAAACTGGGCGTCAAGGAAGGTGCAGAAAAGCCTTAAATCTTGACCCATTAGCTCCTGTTTGCCAGAAGACTCTTGTAGGACAAGAGCAATCTATGAAACAAAATGTAAAACACCTCTGGGGAGGGAAATACTACCTAGAACATACCTTGAGAAACAAGGCACATGACCACGCAGAACTCCTACTAGCACAAGAAGAAATTAGATCTTACTTGCTAATTGATGTTCCTTGAGTTACTCCAGTCCAGTCCTGGCACCCTTGGGTATTCATGCCCCACCAACGGCTTGGAGACTGAGCATGTCATGATTTTCATGACCTCCCCCTAGATAGATAGCTGGCTCCTCCCCCAGTCTCCAGAATCCTATTGACAAAGCAGATTCACGGAAACAACCATTACCAGTAACATGAAATTAACTTGATTAACTTGCTATAAACCGAACCCCCTCCAGGGAAGGAGGATCCATGCTCACCTATCATGATCATAAGCGCTTCTCAGGAGACCAGTCATCTTGGTCCCCAACCTTAGACACCCAACTCTCCACCATTCTCATTTCTTTATAACCCCCTCTTACTCCCTGGACCATTGGAAATTTGCACCAGGTCGACTTCTTGTAGCTGAGGAGCCATGTGTTAGCAGCTTGCCTAAGATATCTGATCTCGCTAAACAAGGAGGGATTCGGGATTGGACTGGAGTAACTCAAGGATCATCAATTAGCAGGTAAGGTCTAATTTCTTCTTCCATTCGTTCCTCCAGTCCAGTCCTAACACCTTTGGGAGCTACCAAAGCAGTACTATTCTCGGAAGGGACCCGCTAACCTGACCTGTAGCACTGCCGAGCCAAAACAAGCCTCCTCTGAAACTTGCAAATCCAAATGAAAGACAACACAGGAAGACAACGAGGATCAAGTCGCCTCTCTATATATCTCTACAGGCAACACCAGACTAAACTCCGTCCATGACGCTGCTTTGCACGAGTCAAATGATTTAAACAAATCATCAACAATCCCACACATATAAAGGGTAATATTCTTGACATGGTGTTTGCACCTCAGTCGGCCCTCGAGCTAAACCACAACCCAATGATGTCGGTTATTGATGTACCCTGATCGGACCATAAACTTATAACTTTCCAGATACCCACCAGCGATAACCAGCGGCATAGTAACCGAATGTTTAACAGCACAGCTCGAACGTCAACAAGAAACGTTCGCACATTTAACAGAGAGTTTATCCTCTTTCAAACTCACTCCTTCCTCAACAAAACCACATCCGATCCTGAAGAACTAGTCTCCTCCTGGAATCTCAACCTCAATGCCATCTCACAATGCCCACAATCCAATAACACATCAAGGAGAATAAGAAAGGCGGCCCCATGGTTCTCTCAAGAGCTGAGAGCCCCTCTCACACAACTACGAAGGCTTGAGAAAAAATGGCGCCGATCGCTCTCCACGGAAGATCTGACCGCCTACCAACTCCACCTATCAAAGCACAGAGAAGCAATCACAATGAAAATGAAACACCACCACACCGACACTCTGAAGAGATCCATGAACAAACCACGGGATCTTTTCAACTTGGTTCAAGCCCTTTCAAAGGAACCATCTCCTGAACAACACGTGGATATTCACCCACAAAAATTCGCTGATTACCTCCAATCAAAGATCATACAGACCGACAAAATCTCAACAGCCTCGTTTCAAGAACCTACCGGCTTAACCCCCCTACTCAAGTTCTCCACACCATCCAGAAAAAGCATTGAAGATACAATAGCTTCTATCAATACCTCCACAGCGCAAACTGACCCTTGTCCAGCGTTTTGGGTAAAAGAACTACGCAGGGAGTTCAGTCCATTCATCGCAAAACTGATAAACCTTTCCTTCACTACTGGTTCCTTCCCCACAGCACTCAAACAAACCTCTATTAGGCCCTTATTGAAGAACCCCAAACTTGACCCCCAAAGGGTCGATTCTTACAGGCCAATAGCTAGTATTCTGCTCCTAGCAAAGATAATTGAGAAAGAGGTTCAAAGGCAAATTCAGGATCATATAGACTCCACAGCTCCCCTAGATCACTGCCAACACGGGTTCAGAGAGTATCATGGAGTCGAGACCCTTCTCACCTTCCTTTTCAACAATATAATTACAGGCATTGATAACATCTGACAAGGTTTTGTGCTCATCTTTTTAGATATTGCTGCGGCCTTTGACTCGGTACATCATGAGCTTCTCCTCGGGCGACTTAAAAGAGAAGGGAATCTGTAATACTGCGCTCGAATGGTGCAAGTCCTACCTAGATGGTCGATGGCAATATATAAAATCCGGATCAGAAGAATCAAAACAATTCCATCAAACACAAGGCGTGCCTCAAGGTTCCTCCCTGTTATCTCTACTGTTCAATATATACATGCAACCTATCTGCAATATCATTAGATCATTTAACGTGAGCTGTCTGATATATGCGGATGACATTCTCTTATACATGCCTTTCTCGACAGTTCAAATGGACCTTACACCACTTGTAGAGTGTTTCAATGCGATATCCGATTGGCTACAATCACAAAACCTCCGCATCCAGCACAAAAAAACGGAGGTACTGTTCATCTCAAGAGACCCTGACTTTATTCCACCATCCCATGTAAGAGTCAAGGAAGCGGAATTGCAAACCAAAGAAACAATAAAATACCTTGGAGTCACCCTAGACCAACATCTGGACATGAAATCTCACATAAGCAACATAGTCAAAGCTGTTTACTTCAAAATCCGTTCATTCAGACATCTGCGCTCCCTACTGGACCCAGATGATTTCCAGACAATATTCCAAGCACTAATCCTGCCTCATTTTGACTTTGCTAATTCCATTTTACAAGGTCTCCCTCAATCTACACTGAACCCGTTACAACTGGCCATGAATGCCGCAGCAAGGGTCCTCCACGGAGCCTCCAGAAGTGACCATGTGACTCCTATTCTAAAGCAGCTTCATTGGCTACCTATACACGAAAGGATTATATTCAAGACATTACTCCTCTCATTCAAGGCCATCAATTGCCTCTCCTCTACGGCACTTACTGAGCTTATCCACACAGTGCCCCCCAACAGATCCAGAAGGTCAACAACCCTAAATCTACTAATAACCCCGAAGTCCTTGACTAAATGCAACAGCACAACGGCAAATAGGGCTTTCAGTCTTTACGTCCCCAAATGCTGGAATGCACTACCACCAGACATTCGAGCTATTGTAGACCTATCTCAATTCAGGAAGGCAATCAAATTTCACCTCTTCCTCCAATTCTACCCAGCCAGCAACCAAATCTAAGTAACCCCACCTAAGAAAACACCCATCCCTAGTGTTCTTATATTCCCAGCCTCCTTCCTGCAGATCAGGCGCATACCGTCTTAAAGTGATAACTGTATTTCATATAGATCTTTGTAATTATTATTTAATGTATATAGTCCAACCCTGTTGTTGCAATTTATTATCTCATGTACATAGTTCACCCCTGTTAGCCAAGTTGGTACTCCTGTTCCTTGTAAAACCAAACAGATTGTTGTCTTGGTCGTTTGTTATATTGTAAACCGCGCTGATACCGAATAGTGCGGTATATAAGCAACTGTAATAAATAAATAAATAAATAAATGCGCTCGTAAACTGACAGGAACTTGCCTACGCCTCAACAGATAAGCAGAGGAAATGGCCTCCCTAATCCATCTAGAAATGGACATCTTGGAAGCCGCCTCCCCCTTCTGCGAGCCTCCAAACAACACAAACAAGCGCTCTGACTTACGGAAGGGTCTAGTGTACTTTAGATACCTTCTTAACACCCGACGCACATCCAGTCGGCTGAGGGGGAGATCTGGCGTAGCTGCCCCCTCTGAGGCCATGAAGACTGGAAGAGATACCGTCTGGATTAGGTGAAACAATGAGTATCTTGGGCAAAAATGAGGGAACAGACCTTAAGACCACCTTATCCCTAGATATCGCAAGATACGGCTCCTTGCCCGACAACGCCTGGAGCTCTGAAATCCGTCTGGCTAAACAAATGGAGACCAAAAACACCGCCTTCAACATTAAGTCCTTCAAGGTACAGTCCCCCAACGGTTCAAAGGGTGGCCCTGTCAGGGCAGACAACATCAAATTGAGGTCCCATGGCAGGACCAATGAATATAGTGGTAGTCTCACCTGCTTCACCACTCTGTGAAAGCACACTACATCTGGGTGCGAGACTAACTCTGCCTCCTAACTCTGCCCCTATAGCACAAAAGGGCTCCCACCTGCATCCTCAGCGAACTGCATGCCAAACCATTATTCATGCCGGCCTGCAGAAACTCCAGGATCTCGGGCAACAAACACCTCAGTGCAGAACAGCCATGTTCCTCACAACAATATTCAAACACTCTCCATACCCCGTATATACGCCAGCGACGTAGAACGCCTACGAGCTTTAAGCAAAGCCACTATCACTGAAGGTGCATAACCTCTCTTTCTCACACTTGCCCTTTCAATAGCCATGCCGTAAGCGAGAACTGATCGACCTGCAGCATCCGGATGGGACCCTGGTTCAACAGGTCCTCCTGAGCCGGCAGATGCCATGGCCTGTCTTCCGTCATCCGCACCAAATCCGCTGCTGCGGCCAGTCGAGGGAGATCAGTAGCACCAGCCCCCCATGCGCCTCTATCCGCCGCACTACCCTGCCAATGAGGGGCCAGGGAGGAAATTGGCCTACACGGCAACACCCTGAAATGGTTCTCATCATACCTCACGGACAGACAGATCCAGGTCAAGAGCGGCCCCATCACCTCCCGATCTCTTAAAATCAAGCAGGGAGTTCCTCAAGGATCAACCCTATCAGCACTACTATTTAATCTCTACGTACAACCGATCTGCAACATAATTAAAGAACACAATATACAGTACACAATCTATGCAGACAACATCATGATATACAAGCCAATCAACCTGGACAGTCCAGAATACAACAGAATAATAGACTGTCTTCAACACATGACAAGCTGGTTTCAAGACAACAACCTGACCATCAATTACAACAAGACTGAAGCTCTAGTTATCAACAGAACCACCTTCATACCACCACACACCATCACGATGAACAACATTACAATACCAATAAAGACTGAAGTAAAATACCTTGGAGTGACCCTCGACAAGGAACTAAACTTACAGTCACACATCAGTAAAACCACCAAGAACGCATACATCAAAATGAGAACCATCCGACGGCTAAAATCCCTTCTCTCTCAGGATCATTTCCGCACTGTTTGTCAAGCACTAGTCACTCCAATCCTAGACTTCTGCAACCCAATCTACCTTGGCCTAACAAAACATGCTCTCCGGCCTCTACAGATGGCCCAAAACACAGCAGCCCGCGTAACAGACGGATCAACAAAGCAGGACCACATCCCCCCCATTCTCAAACACCTCCACTGGCTCCCAATCAGCTCCCGCATCAAATACAAAAAACAATCCTAAACATCTTTAAAATCAAACACAGGATCTCAGCCATCAGCTTCCAACCACTCATAACACCAGACATAAGTAACAGACCAAGGAGGAGAGGCACATCCGATTTCATCAGAACCCGAAAAGACTTCACCAAGGTACGCCAAGATACCTCGAGAACAGCACTATCACTGGCAGCACCAGCGCTCTGGAACTCTCTCCCGGATGACCTACGATCAACAAAGGACATCAACGACTTCAGGAAAAAGCTCAAGATGACGCTCTTTGTTGAGCACTACAGTGATGTGACATAGTCCCCCTTCAGCTCATGACAGTCAAAATTCCCCCACCCTTCCCCATGTACATATTTCCATGTAATTAGCTCACCCTGTAAATAGTTCACCACTATCACCACACACGCACATACACTTTCTCTGATGCCACTGCATGCCCACAATATGACACCCCGATAGGATTGTTTGCTGTGTAAACCGCTTTGATTACAGGAGAAGCCGGTACATAAATCCTCTTAAATAAATACATACAGTAGCCCCTCGGTGGGCCACGGCTGCACCAGCGTGTCAAGGCCCTCTGCCATGTGCCCTCTCCTCCAGTTGTAAAACCGTGCTGCATTGGCTGACTCAAAGATTGCCATCAGGTCCATGATGGGCTGTCCCCACCTGCGTACCAACTGCTCAAAGACTTTCTTTTTGAGCATCCACTCCGCCAGGTTGATCCTCACCCTGCTGAGATAGCCTTCCTCCACGTTCTCTTGTCCGGCCACATGCACTGCCAATAGCACTAAGAGGTTGCTCTCTGCCCATTCCATCAATGGACCAGCCTCCTCTTCCAGTTGCACACTGCCCATACCTCCCTGCCTGTTGAGCTATGCCACCGCCGTGGTGTTATCTGAGAACACTCTCACTACTTTTCTGCGCAACCACTACTGAAATTCTTACAAGGCCAGGAAAACTGCTCGCAAATCCAAACGATTTATGGGTCACTCCATTTCGTGCTCCACCCACAGCCCCTGCATAATCTGAGCCTCGCAATGTGCTCCCCGCCTTGCTTCATTGTAGTTTTCTGAGGTTCGCGGAGGAGGGACTATTAAACCCCCTGCCCGCTCCTCGAAATCCCCGAAAACCTTGACCACGAGCGGTAAATCTCCCTCTTTGAAAACCTCCCAACCGAGAGGTCCGAAAATGCCTAAAGTCTCGAAACTGACCTTGGGCTGTCGCTTGCCCTCAACCCTGCTTAGGTCTATCCTCCAGCAGGCATCCTCCTTTAGATTCCCCCAAATCTTTGACCAGCTTGTCCAAATTCTCACCAAACAACAACTTCCCTTTAAACAGAAGTTTACTGAGTCACGATTTGGAGGAAGTATCCGCCGCCCAATTTCTTAACCAAAGATAACGGCGTGCGGCAACTAGCAAAGCCATACTATTTGCCAAGGCCCTGATCAAATCATAAAGGGCATCTGCTAAGTACGCCGAAACGGACTCTAGCCGTGTCTCATCCATTAAACGCTCCTGCGCTTGCTGCACAGGCTGCTGCAAATGCCGAGACCATCGCAGACAAGCTCTCGCTACCCAAGCCCCGCAAATAGAGGCTTGCAACGCTAAAGCATTACCTTCAAAAGCTTGCTTCAAAAACACATCCAGCTTTCTATCCTGTGTGTCTTTCAGGGCCGAACTGCCCTCAACCGGGATAGTTGTCTTCTTTGTGACTGCAGACACCGCTGCATTTACACGAGGAGATCAAAATATCTCCCTCTCTGAATCGGCCAAGGGGTAAAGTCGATTCATAGACCTTACACCCCTCAACCCAGACTCTGGCAGATCCCATTCATTCTGAATCATCTGTTTAACCACACGGTGAACTGGAAAAACCACCTGAGTAGTGCGCACCGCCTGAATGAGAGGATTTTCTAGCCCTTCTTCCTCCGGTGGTAAAACTGAAGACAAGTTGAGAGCCTGGAGCAACTCAGTAATGAGCGCTAGCTCTTCTCTTCTAAAAACTCTGATAATCTTTGCCTGATCCTCACGCTCCTGTATCTCTCCTTCCTCAAGCTCTTCCAAACCAGATTCCGGCTCCAGGTCCACGTCTTCTCCTTCCAACCAGTCTGTATCTAAAGGCTGATCCTCCATCGGCTTAGGCCTCTTAAGAGGTCTCCCTAGGCCACTCTCAACCTTTTCAGAGCCTGCCAGTGGTCCTGCCGCCCCCCTTCGAGGGATCTGAGACTGCCACTTGTTGCCGCAAGCAATAAGCCTGATGCATTACCAAAACAAAACCCAGGGAAAAACTCCCAAGCGCCGTCCCTGTCAATGCCGTAGGCACCGAACTAACCGCCTCCGCCGGGCTATCCAGCAGGGGCGTGGATGGAGATTGTTGGGAAGAGATCCTCTCTATCGCACTAGAGGGACCTTGGACTCCTTCCCCAGCCTTATCTTGAATGACCTGCTCCATAGTGGGTGATTCTGTCGTGCAACCTCAACAGACTCCCGCTTCTGATACTGTGCCTCTACACGCCCCACACACTAAACACCGTGGGCGCGAAGGCATCAGATAACTAATATCTTAACTTAATGCAGATAAAATAACAGTAAAAAGGCTATGTAGAAATAAAAGTAAAATAAAATAAACAACCTCTTGATCTTTTTTATTATTATTATTATTATTATCTAAACAACTGAGCAAACGAAGTCTAAGAACTTAAGAAAGCAGCCCCTGACCCCAGAAGCCACCGTCTATACCATTAATTAATGAATTAGATTAATTCAAAAATTGTTTTTTTGTTTTTTCTATATAAGAAAAACGGCCAAACGCGAGTCTCACAGCCAAAAACCTCACATATGGTAAAATCGCATATGTCCTGAGGAGAAATACATAATATCTGTGTTTCTCTAAACCAAAATGCCTCCAATATGAAAAAATGCGGGAAGAAACAGCCTCGAGGCCCCGAACTCAGTTTCCCACTTAAATCAACGCTGCCGATATCCGCATAGGCCCAAGGCTGCCCCACACCTAGAAAATACCCCGGGGCACTCACCTCATCATCTGGCAGTCAGACTCCATTCCTTTAACTATTCTCTGCACTAACGGCATGTCCTAGCTGCAGCCAGAAACCCTTCTTCAAGCAGCCGCCGCTGACAGGAACAAACGCCGGCTCCTGCAATAATCGCCACCTGAAAAAGCAAAGCGAGAGGAGCTGTCCACCGCCACTGCTCAACTCCTCTCCGTACAGACCTGGAGAGGAGGGCTGGCCAGACGAAAGGAACAGGCTGAAGAGAAGGAATCCTCCCATTTTAGCCCGTTCCCTTAAAAAATAAAAAAGTCAAACGGGTCCTTTAACATCTTTAATTTATGTAGACTACATCTAAATCCCAAATAAAATTAACTTAAATTTAGCAAAATAGCCAAATCTAAATGAAATGCTCCTTATGTGTCTCCCTATTGAGCCCAGCACCTAGGCTCACTACATCCTCCTGCTGCATGGAGACTGGGCACACTGGGGGCTGGTGGGAGGGGCCAGCAGGATACAGCCAGTGATGTCACAGTTTTGAAATGCCCAGTCTCCATGCTGCAGGAGGTGGTTCACTACCCAGAGGTGAGGGACTGAACCGGAGAGACGATAAGGAACATCCTCTGAAAACCCAGACTTTTGTCCCCAAAACAGGGCCTAAGTACAGTTTCATAACCATATCCACGTCCTGGGAAAATGCAAATGAAACCAGCCCATAGGCTAGTTCCAGGGTAGTTCTTTCCAAGACAGCCAACTAATCAACACTAACAAGGGGTGATGGGATTTTCCCCAGAGAGATTTCATTATCTCTTCTTCTGTTAGTTCGGTAGAAAACTGATCTTATTTAGAAGAAGAGTAGTTTCTGCTGAACTCTTCAGGTCTTCTATGAGAAATTTCTTGAAGGGGTCCTGTCGAAACACACCAAAGACCTTGCAAAAATTCCAAAATTGCAGAACTTTGTTGTGTACCTCGTGTCACGCTCTCCTCCCCCGTATAGGCGGTTGCCTGGAAGAGGGGGGACGTGACCACAAATTTATAGATCCTTGTAAGTGCCGATGTCCGGGTTCCGTGTAGTTGTGGGCCAAGACACGAACAGCCAAGGTTAATTGGGGTAACAATAACTTTATTGTTAGCACAGGAATTTTGCATCTACTACCCCTAAATAACAGAAACAAAATGTGGATACTTTTCTAAACCAAATAAAGTCAAAGATGTAACAAAGTCCACCTAATACTTCTCAGGGTTGTCAGTTCCAAACAAGATATCCAAACTTCTTTCCAGCTCTGAACAAGGTCTGTTCTTCACACTAGAAGCTTTACTTTCATGTAACAAATTTACTTTGCAGATAACTCAATAGCATTGCATTTGCTTTCCACAGCTGCTTAATGAGGTTGAGTTTTACACTTAGGCAGTACGCTGCTTCTCCCCGTGTAAAAGCTCAATTGCATGAAGTTGGACTTCTCCAGCACTTATCACTTGCACAAAGTTATACAGCTTTCACTCCTTATGACAGTAAGCACACTCTGTCTCCATATCAGAATAACTGCTATCTATTACAGCTGTCTCAGTCTGCATTGGTTCTACTTCTGAGTCTGATAGGTCCTGGTTATGGTCAGGGTTTTGCAGAGCAACTGGCTTCAACTGCTCTAATAAGCTTTTAAGCTGTTTCCATTTAGAATCCTTTTTACTTCTTGGTATATGTGAGGAATTAAAATTACCAGCTTCCTTTAAAACTGAATTAATGGAAAAAGGGCTCACCTTTCTTCTGGTATGTCTGTCTTTCCCAGTTTGGTTAAAAGGCAAGTATTTGTCCTAGTGCTGCTTCAGTATCTCCCGTGTGGCAAACTGCTCAGCAGGGTCTGGCTCTAACCTCCGTCTCCGTAGCACACAATCAGCTGTTTGCTTATGAGCAGCTGGGCTATTCTCAGAGCTTGAGCTAGAGACACGCTGCCTGCCCTGGGAACGTTTCTGCAGCTTTTCACCTGGAACTTTACTCCAGCCTAATCTCCCACCTGTAACCACAGCTTCCAGAGAAGACTCTGGGGAAGAACTCCTGTCTCTCCTGGGTAAGGTTTCCAGCCTCTCCCCTCGAGGTTTAAAGTTACTTCTGACCTGCTTCTCTCTGCTGCTTGGCCCGTGGTAATTCCTCTCCTTTACAGGAAGCTTTCTCAGACGCTTTTCCAGAGACCTTTCTTTCTCTAAGCAGTCTTGCTGGCAACTCCCCAAGCACCGTGTGCTACCTTGGTAATGTTTGCTCCTTCCTTTGCTTCCTCGGTTCCTCAGGTCTCCCTCTGGATCTGAATCCGAGCCAGAACCTGAGCCAGAGTCCAAAACTCTGTCTCTATTCTCCTTCTTCCTCTCCTCCTTCTCATTCTCATACTCATCCCCTCTATCTGAATCTCCTTCCTGGTTAAGAGCATGGGGCTGCCCTATCGGCTTTGACTCCGCCCCCTTGCCTCTTACATCAGCTCCCGGGGTTGTCATGGAGCTGGGGTGTGGCTCTCTCACTGACTTTCTATGCAGAGAGTTTCTCTGGGCTGAAGCTTTAACCCTTTCCCTGCCTGTATTGCTGTCTGCTTTTGGGGAAAGAAGCTGTTTTAAACCCTTATTTCTGGTGTTTAAGCCCTCTGCATCATCACACTCGGTATGCATTTACTCGTTTTATGATACATGAGCTCTTAATCTGTAATCAAGGTGGAATTAAACTCCTTAATCCATTTCACCTTTGTTTACAATCTATCAGTCACTTCTCTTGAACTGGTCTCCAGGTTATAAGCTAGAACTTACATATTTTTAGCAAGAAAGGAACTATCTATTCAACAAGTCAAAAACGTGTAGTTACCCACCTGTAGCAGATGTTCTCCGGGGACAGCAGGAATCAGTTTTCACATATGGGTGACGTCGACGCCAACGGAGCCCATGCAGAAGAATCTCCCCAGCTTTCAAAGAAAACCTTAGGGAGATGCACCATGTATGTGTGGTACCCTTCCCACCCAAAGTGCAATCTTTCCTCAGCCTAATGACAAAGCCAAGACAGCAGAAAAATAAAATATGATAAAGTAGTAACTCCAAGGGGAGGAAGAAGGGTTGTGAGGACTGATTCCTGCTGTCCACGGAGAACACTTGTTACAGGCGAGTAACTACACTTTCTCCGGGAACAAGCAGGAAGTCAGTCCTCTCATATGGGACTCCCGAGCTAGAGGCTACTGAGAACCTGTGAAGACACCACGGCGAACTGTGAATTGTGAGTTATGATCAGCAGCAGTTGAGTCCCTACTGAGAAACTCTCACAAGATCCAGGTGTCCAGCAGAGAACCAGCACTCTGGTAGCCTGAACACAGAAGGGTCAGGTCAGGAGTTGTCTACATCCTGAAGAGGTTATGGAGTATAGCCTGGCCGAAGGCACTGTCTTATCAGAACTCCCTCTCCAGGCAGTAGTGAGCTGTGAAGGTATGGACCGAAGACCAAGTGGTGGCCCAGCAGATTTCCGTCATGAGGACGGAATGCAGATTTGCCACGTAGTTAGCCATAATGAGTGTACTAACTACTAAATATGGGCTTTCTCTATTGAGCTTCTATGTTAACACATGTGATAGGACAAGCCTAAACTCAAACTGTAACCTGTGGAATAATGTTGTAAAACACAGTGTCAGGCCTTAAGGTCTCAGTTTAAAACAACGCAGCAATCACTTGGATTTTTTAACAAGTTTCTCAATGAAACTACGGCTGCTGTTCACATCAACGACCTTTAATAAATGCCTTCTGCTCTGTCTCACAACCAAAAACGCTTTTCCTTTATTATTTTTTCATTTTTTTTCGTTTTCTTCGTTTTTAATTTTTCATTGTTTTACTTAAAAAACTTGAATAAGCAAAACTGCTCTCATAATCTGCTTTGTATAACAAGCTGAAAAAGATCAGTACAATTGATTCTACTAAATAGTCCCTATGATTTCTCTTCTCATTCACTCCGTATCAGCGAGATTCGCAAGAACAAAATTGTAGAATCACACTGGTGGTACTTCCTAAAAATCATTACTGTCCATCGCTGTCATTTAAAACTGAGCTGAAGCAGCACTTATCATGAAAACGCCCCACGTTGTTCACCTTTGTTTTGCAGCTCTGTCTCCGACGTTTCCTTCCTTCATGGCATTGCCCAGTCCAACAGGGAAAATCTTAATGTAGCGATGTCAGAAGTATCTCCCAGCTTTACTCAAATCCCAACGCCGGTAATCTAAGGCGCCCAAGTAAGATACCTTCCCCTGAAGAACTTGCCAATACGAAACGCTTGGGCGCCTTAGATTAACATAAGAACATAAGATATGCCATACTGGGTCAGACCAAGGTCCATCAAGCCCAGTATTCTGTTTCCAACAGTGGCCAATCTAGGTCATACGTACCTAGCAGTTTCCCCAAGGGACACAGGTTCCACAATGCTTGTATTGGTTCAAGCATTGATATCCTGGGTCCCTTCTTAATAATGGTTTATGGACCTTTCCTCCAGGAACTTGTCCAAACCTTTTTTAAACCCAGCTACACTAACAGCCTTTACTACATCCTCCGGTAACAAATTCCAGAGTTTGATTACACGTTGAGTGAAAAAATATTTTCTTTTATTAGTCTTAAATAGTTTACCCTGTAGCTTCATTGCATGTCCCCTAGTCTTTCTATATTCTGATAAGGTAAACAATCGATCTACGTTTACCCGTTCCACTCCGTTCATTAATTTATAGACTTCTATCATATCTCCCCTCAGCCGTCTCTTTTCCAGGTTAAAGAGCCCCAACCTTTTTAGCCTTTCTTCATAGGAGTAGCCTTCCATCTCCTTTACCATTTTGGTGGCTCTTCTCTGAACCTTTTCTAAAATTGCTATATCCTTTTTAAGATATGGCGACCAGAATTGCACACAATATTCAAGGTGCGGTCTCACCATGGAACGATATAGAGGCATTATAATATCTTTTGTTTTATTTTCCATTCCTTTCCTTATCATACCTAGCATTCTATTTGCTCTCTTGGCCGCCGCTGCACACTGGGCCGAGGGTTTTAACATGGTATCCACAAGGACGCCTAAATCTTTTTCTTGGGTGGTGGTTCCTAATGTGGAACCTTGCATCGTGTAACCATAGTTTGGGTTGTAATTCCCTAAGTGCATAACCTTGCACTTCTCCACATTAAATTTCATCTGCCATTTTGATGCCCAGTCTTCCAATTTATCAAGATCCTCTTGCAATTTTCCACAATCCTCCTGGGTTTTAACAACTTTAAATAGTTTTGTGTCATCAGCAAATTTGATAACCTCACTCGTTATTCCACTTTCCAGGTCATTTATGAATATGTCAAAAAGCAGCGGACCCAGCACAGATCCCTGGGGTACACCACTATTCACCTTTCTCCATTGGGAAAATTGGCCAGTTAGCCCTACCCTCTGCTTTCTATCTTTTAACCAGTTCCTGATCCACAGTAGTACACTGCCTCCTATCCCATGACTCTTTAGTTTTGCCAAAAGTCTCTCATGAGGGACCTTGTCAAAGGCTTTCTGAAAGTCCAGATACACAATATCAACCGACTCACCTTTGTCCACCTGTTTATTCACTCCTTCAAAAAAACATAACAGATTAGTAAGACAAGATCTTCCTTGTCTAAAGCCATGTTGGCTGTCTCCCATTAGGTCATGACTATCTATATGCTGAGTAATTTTATTCTTTATGATGGTTTCTACCATTTTTCCCGATACTGATGTCAGGCTCACCGGTCTGTAGTTTCACGGATCACCCCTCGAACCCTTTTTAAAAATTGGTGTTACATTGGCGATCCTCCAATCCTCAGGTATTAGAGATGATTTTAATGATAGTTCACAGATTACTGATAGCAGGTCTGCAATCTCAAATTTCAGTTCTTTCAACACCCTTGGATGTATACCATCCGGCCCAGGTGATTTGCTACTCTTCAGTTTATCTAATAGTTGTAGGACATCTTCCCGATGTATCGATATTTCCTTCAATTCTTCCACACCTTTAAATACCACTTCAGTCGTGGGTAACATCCCCACATCTTCCTCAGTAAAGACCGAAGCAAAGAATTCATTCAGTCTCTCCGCTATCGCCTTGTCGCCTCTTAGTGCTCCTTTAACCCCTTTATCATCTAATGGACCAACTGACTCTCTCACGGGTTTTTTGCTACGAATGTACTTGAAAAGGTCTTTATTTCGCGTTTTTGCTTCCGCAGCAAGCTTCTTCTCAAATTCTCTCTTTGCCTGCCTTATCAATGCCTTGCATTTGACTTGCCAGTGCTTGTGCTGTTTCCAGGTTTCATCATTTGGCTCTTTTTTCCATTTCTTGAAAGATACTTTTTTGGCAACAACAGCCTCTCTGACCTCAGCTTTAAACCATGCTGGCAATTTTTTGGACTTCCTTCCACTTTTCTTAAAGCGTGGAATACAGCTGGTCTGGGCTTCCAAGATAGTATTTTTCAACAACACCCAAGCTTGATGTACGTCTTTAACCTTTGCAACTGCTCCTTTTAGTTTTTTCTTAACTGTTTTCCTCATTCTATCATAGTCTCCCTTTCGAAAGTTAAAGGGTAGTACTGTGGATTTCCTTACTATCCCTCCTCCACTAATTAAATCAAAGGCGATCATGCTATGATCACTATTGCCAAGTGGCCCCAACACCCTTATCTCTTGCACTACATCTGGTGTTCCACTAAGGACTAGGTCTAATATTGCTTCCCCTCTGGTCGGTTCATGAACCAGCTGCTCCAAGAAGCAGTCATTTATTTCATCTAGGAACTTTATCTCCCTAGCATGTCCTGTTGTGACACTGACCCAGTCGATGCCGGGGTAATTGAAATCACCCATTATTATTACTGCACTGTAACATTTGCTAGCTTCCTTGATTTCTTTGAGCATTTCATCATCCATTTGTTCATTCTGGCCAGGCGGACGATAGTACACCCCCACTGCCATCGCCTTCCCCTTTTTACATGGGATTTCAATCCATAGAGATTCTACAGCAAATTTTGTTTCTTGCAAAACTTTAATCCTTTCTGACTCAATGCCCTCTCTAACATAGAGCGCAAACCCCTCCACCAATTTGATCAGCTCTATCATTTCGATATAGTTTGTACCCAGGTATCACAGTGTCCCACTGGTTGTCCTCCTTCCACCATGTCTCTGATATTCCAATCATATCTAACCTCTCGTTTAGTGCTATATATTCTAACTCTCCCATCTTGTTTTGTAGACTTCTAGCATTTGCATACAAGCATTTTAGAGACTGTATTTTATTCATATTAATTTGGCTATTGGTAGACATGGGTAATTTGGGATCTTTAAGTTCTGTCTGCTCCATACTCGAGGGCATTTGGGCTACTTTACTCTTTTTTGGAACCTCTCTGCTTTTTGTAGTATCCTTCAAGGATACATTCTTCCGAACCATGCGCTCTTGGGCGACTGTCGGCTTTCCCCTATTATCTAGTTTAAAAGCTGCTCTATCTCCTTTTTAAAGGTTAATGCCAGCAGCCTGGTTCCATCCCGGTTAAGGTGAAGCCCATCCCTTCGGAAGAGCCCCTCCTTTCCCCAGAATGTTCCCCAGTTCCTAACAAATCCGAACCCCTCATCTCTGCACCATTGTCTCATCCACGCATTGAGACTCCGGAGCTCTGCCTGCCTATTGGGTCCTGCGCGTGGAACGGGAAGCATTTCGGAGAACGCTACCCTGGAAGTTCTGGATTTCAACTTCCTACCTAAAAGCCTAAATTTAGCTTCCAGAACCTCCCTACCACATTTTCCTATGTCATTGGTACCAACATGTACCAAGACAGCAGACTCCTCCCCAGCACTATCTAAGACCTTATCTAGGTGGCGTGTGAGGTCCGCTACCTTCGCACCAGGCAGGCATGTTACCAGGCGATCCTCACGTCCACCAGCCACCCAGCTATCTACATGCCTAACGATCGAATCACCAACTATAACTGCTGTCCTAACCCTTCCCGCATGGGCACTTGGCCCTGGAGAAACCTCCTCGGTGCGAGAGGGGTTTACATCACCTGGAGGACAGGTCCTAGTTACAGGATCACTTCCTGCCACACCAGGGTGATGCTCTCCTGTCACGTGACCTCTCTCCTCCATGGCAACAGGGATGCTGCCAGACTGGAGGTGGGACTTCAGGACTATATCCCTGTAGGTCTCGTCTATGTACCTCTCTGTCTGTCTTATGTTTTCCAAGTCTGCTACTCTAGCCTCTAGAGAACGGACTCGTTCCCTGAGAGCAGAGAGCTCCTTGCACCTAGTGCACACGTAAGACCTCTCACCAGCTGGGAGAAAATCATACATGTGACACTCAATGCAAAAGACTGGAAAGCCCACATCCCGCTGCTGGACTGCTGTCTGCATCTTAGTTTTAAGTTTGTGTTTAGATCTTTAAGTTCTATATGTACTAAAGGGTGCAATGGATATTTATACCACTAAAACTGTACCTAAGAAGTTTAATATACCTTGTTCACCTGAAGCTTAATTAATCTCAGGTCCTTGGTGTATGACTGATTTGGGTAATGAGCTTCACCTGAGAGCACCTCCTGTCTTTTAAGTTGTGCAAGTACCTATAAAGCTGTGATTTTCCCAGGGGAGGGTGGGTGTGGGGAGGGAGGGAGGGATATAACACTTATTAAAAAAGGGCTGCTACACAGTACCTTGTCCTGTGCTGCTGAGGAAAACTATATTCTGATTTGATTTAAATTATAGCTCTTTGCTGCTACTAGGCTCTAACCTATTATGAAATTTAAACTACAAGCTCTCTGCTGGATTCTAAATTTAACCAGAAAGCTCTCTTCTGTGTTTTAATTTGAAACTAAAAGTACTTTGCTGATGCTAGGCCCTGAGTGACTATGAAATTTAAACTACAGCTGTCTACTGGGTATGAAAGGTAACCAGAAAGTTCTCTTCTGTGTTTTTAAATTGAATCTTAAACTGTTGCTACTAGGCCCTGACTGATTTAACAAAAAAAATAGTGGGTTCACAGATTAATTAGCTTTAAAAGAAAAAAAATTCCTTTCAGAAAAATTCCCAGAAGTATATACTCACAATTTCAGATTTCTCTCCAGAAGTAACAGCCCCCCTTTCCAGTCCTTCAAGACGTTGGGATTTGAGTAAAGCTGGGAGATACTTCTGACATCGCTACATTAAGATTTTCCCTGTTGGACTGGGCAATGCCATGAAGGAAGGAAACGTCGGAGACAGAGCTGCAAAACAAAGGCGAACAACGTGGGGCGTTTTCATGATAAGTGCTGCTTCAGCTCAGTTTTAAATGACAGCGATGGACAGTAATGATTTTTAGGAAGTACCACCAGTGTGATTCTACAATTTTGTTCTTGCGAATCTCGCTGATACGGAGTGAATGAGAAGAGAAATCATAGGGACTATTTAGTAGAATCAATTGTACTGATCTTTTTCAGCTTGTTATACAAAGCAGATTATGAGAGCAGTTTTGCTTATTCAAGTTTTTTAAGTAAAACAATGAAAAATTAAAAACGAAGAAAACGAAAAAAATGAAAAAATAATAAAGGAAAAGCGTTTTTGGTTGTGAGACAGAGCAGAAGGCATTTATTAAAGGTCGTTGATGTGAACAGCAGCTGTAGTTTCATTGAGAAACTTGTTTAAAAATCCAAGTGATGGCTGCGTTGTTTTAAACTGAGACCTTAAGGCCTGACACTGTTTTACAACATTATTCCACAGGTTACAGTTTGAGTTTAGGCTTGTCCTATCACATGTGTTAACGTAGTTAGCCATGGCCGTGACGCGATGTGCTGTGACCTCCTGGTCCCGTGAAATCCCTGCCTGCTCATAGGTGAGGGTAATGCAGTACGCCACCCAAGTGAACAGATTTTGCTTGGTCACTGGAAGCCCCAGACGACTGGGATCATAGGATACAAAAAGCTGAGGTGCTTTGCGGTGGCCCTGAGTCCATTGCAAATAGGGCCCTTTTACAATCCAGAGTAAAGAAAGAAGGTGGGGAGCACCACCTCCTGGTTGAGGTGGAAAGGGTCCACCATCTTCGGCAGAAACTTGGGGCGAGTGTGGAGCACCACCATATTCTTTTAGAATCTCGTGTAGGGGGCCTCTACCATCAGAGCCTGGAGATCACTGACTGCGAGCTGATGCAAGTGCTACAAGGAATATAACCTTCCAGGAAAGGTACTGCAGGTGGCAGGTTGCCAGAGGCTCAAACAGAGGTTTTGTGAGCTGCGAGAGCACCACGTTTAGATCCCACTCTGTCGCTGGAGGGTTGACAGGGGGTTTGCAGAACATGAAGCCCCAAAGGAATCAGGACACAAGGGGCTGTGCAAAGAGGGACTTGCCCTCAACGGGATGCTTATGTGCTGTGATGACTTTCAAGTGTACTCTGACCGAATTGGACTTTAGTCCCACCTGTGACAGGTGGAGCAGGTACTACAATACTACTTGTACCAAGCAGGAGAATGGGTTTACCCATCCTTCTGTGTACTATACCAAGAAATGGTGCCACTTGAAGGCATATGCCCTTCTTGTGGAAGCCTTATGCAAGGCCAGAAGAACCTCCTCCACGTCGCGTGGGAGGTTGAAGGAAGCTAACACTACCCTTTCAGCAGCCAGGCTGTGAGTGACAGGGACCCCAGGTTGGGGGTAGGAGAGAGCCCTGCTTCTGAGAGAGTAACCCTGGGGCTTGATCCAGGGGAATCAGCAATGCCACTGATAGGGAGAAGAGCAGTGGGAACCAGAGCTGCCTGGGCAACCGAGAAGCTATCAGCATTAGTGATGCTCTGTTGCGCTGGACCTTGAATAGAGCCTTGGCGACCAGCGGTGTCAGTGGGAAGGCATACAAGAGGCCACCGTCCATGGGATGAGGAACACATCCACTGCTACCCGGGACGGGTGTGGCTGGCGAAAGCAGAATCAGGGCAACTGCATGTTGTCCGGGCTGGTGAACAAGTCCATCGAGGGGACACCCAAGAGACGGAACAGCCGGAAGGCTACTACTGGATCCAGGTGTCACTTGTGTGGCTGGAGGACTCTGCTCAGTTTGTCCGCCAGGGCATGGTTCTGGCTAGGGAGGTAAACTGCACTTAGGAGCATCCCCCTACATGCCATATAGACGCAGAGGGCTACTGCCTTCTGGCAGAGGGGGTACAACCCTGTACCCCCTTGTTTGTTCATGTAGAACATAGCGATCAGGCTATCGATCTGGATCAGCACTGGGTGGTGCTGCAGCTGGTGGCAGAAAGCTTGACGAGCCAGGAATATTGCCGGAACTCTAGCAGGTTGATTTGCAACCTAGATTCCTCCAGGCGCCAACAGCCCTGTGTCTGGAGGCCCTCGTAATGCACTCCCCAGCCCAGTAGAGAGGTGTCGGTCATCAGGAACTCAGTTTCTATCTCTGCAGCCTTGTCTACCTTGGGTTTCCTGACAAGGTTCTTGCCTATGCAGGGGGCATTGATCAGTTTGTCCTGCACCCACTGCTCTAGGTCAGATGACTGCAGCCACGCTTGGCATCATGCCCTGATGCCTGCGTCAGCCACCCTGGCCGAAGACTCGAAGCCATCGTAGGCTGCTCAAGACAAAAACTTTGAGCATTCTTTTACCGCCGAGATCAGGGTCTTAAACCTCTGTAGGGGCTTCGTATCGAGGCCTGCCGAAAATCCCCCTAGCTCCTTCGACTGTTCCTTCAGGTACATGCCGATATAGAGCTGAGAGAGTTAACACCAGGTGGCAGATCAAAAGGCCATTTTGAAAGACCCCTTCTATCCAAGCAAGGACTGTTAATTACCCAGGAAGTTGGTCACAACTTACATCAGCAGCACAGACATAAATAGCTCAACCAGAGCTCTGTGATCCTCTGTCTTGAAGGACTAGAAAAAGGGACTGTTACTTCTGGAGAGAGATCTGCAACTGTGAGTATATACTTCTGGTAATTTTCTAAAAGGAATTCTTTGTATTAAAGCTAATTAATCTGTTAACCCACTATTTTTTGTTAAATCAGTCAGGGCCTAGTAGCAGCAGTTTAAGTTTAAATTTAAAACACATAGGAGAACTTTCTGGTTACATTTCATACCCAGCAGAGAGCTTGTAGTTTAAATTTAATAGTCACTCAGGGCCTAGTAACAGCAAAGTACTTTTAGCTTTAAAACACAGAAGAGAGCTTTCAGGTTACATTTGGAACCCAGCAGAGAGCTTGTAGTTTAAATTTCATAAGAAGTCAGAGCCTAGCAGCAGCTAAGAGCTATAATTTAAATCAAATCAGAATATAGCTTACCTCAGCAGCACAAGACAGGGTACTGTGTAGCAGCCCTCTTATGGGAGACAGCCAACATGGCTTTAGACAAGGAAGATCTTGTCTTACTAATCTGTTATGTTTTTTTGAAGGAGTGAATAAACAGGTGGACAAAGGTGAGTCGGTTGATATTGTGTATCTAGACTTTCAGAAAGCCTTTGACAAGGTCCCTCATCAGAGACTTTTGGCAAAACTAAAGAGTCATGGGATAGGAGGCAGTGTACTATTGTGGATCAGGAACTGGTTAAAAGATAGAAAGCAGAGGGTACTAAATGGCCAATTTTCCCAATGGAGAAAGGTGAATAGTGGTGTACCCCAGGGATCTGTGCTGGGTCTGCTGCTTTTTCACATATTCATAAATGACGTGGAAAAGGGAACAACAAGTGAGGTTATCAAATTTGCAAATGACACAAAACTATTTAAAGTTGTTAAAACCCAAGAGGATTGTGGAAAATTGCATGAGGATCTTGATAAATTAGAAGACTGGGCATCAAAATGGCAGATGAAATTTAATGTGGACAAGTGCAAGGTTATGCACCTAGGGAAGAACAACCCAAACTATGGTTACACGATGCAAGGTTCCACATTAGGAACCACCACCCAGGAAAAAGATTTAGGCGTCATTGTGGATAGCATGTTAAAACCCTCGGCCCAGTGTGCAGCGGCGGCCAAGAGAGCAAATAGAATGCTAGGTATTATAAGGAAAGGAATGGAAAATAAAACAAGAGATATTATAATGCCTCTATATCATTCCATGGTGAGACCGCACCTTGAATATTGTGTGCAATTCTGGTCGCCGTATCTTAAAAAGGATATAGCGATTTTAGAAAAGGTTCAGAGAAGAGCCACCAAAATGGTAAAGGGGATGGAAGGATACTCCTATGAAGAAAGGCTAAAAAGGTTAGGGCTCTTTAACCTGGAAAAGAGACGGCTGAGGGGAGATATGATAGAAGTCTATAAATTAATGAACGGAGTGGAATGGGTAAACGTAGATAGATTGCTTACCTTATCAGAATATAGAAAGACTAGGGGACATGCAATGAAGCTACAGGGTAAACTATTTAAGACTAATAAAATAAAATATTTTTTCACTCAACGTGTAATCAAACTCTGGAATTTGTTACCGGAGAATGTAGTAAAGGTTGTTAATGTAGCTGGGTTTAAAAAAGGTTTGGACAAGTTCCTGGAGGAAAGGTCCATAAACCATTATTAAGAAGGGACCCAGGATATCAATGCTTGACCCAGTACAAGCATTGTGGAACCTGTGTCTTTTGGGGAAACTGCTAGGTACTTGTGACCTAGATTGGCCACTGTTGGAAACAGGATACTGGGCTTGATGGACCTTGGTCTGACCCAGTATGGCATATCTTATGTTCTTATGAGCTGGTAGGACTGGATCTGGCAAGTTAGCATTGAGCCCTGAAAGGCCTTCTGGGCTGACGGCATCAAGGGTTCGGGCCTTCTGGGCTGACGGCATCAAGGGTTCGGGCCTCCTTGCCGGGTGACACCAATGAATGAGTTTTTTGGCTTTTGAGCCGACGCATGGCTGACTCCACAACCATCGAGTTGTGGGGAAGTTGGGTCATTTGAAGCCAGAGCTTCGGCGTACCTGGTACATGGCGTTGAGGTGCCTACTGACAATTGGTACCAACACTGGTGTTTCCCACATCCAGAGGAGTAGGCGGGCAAGGATCGGTGTCACCAGTACTGTAAGTGTCTCCTTAGGGGGTACCTCGTATTGGAGTATCTCCAAATCTTTGGTGCGCGGGTCCTCCTCGGCCTCGATAATGAGAGCCTTGGCCATGTCCCGCACAAAATCAAGGAAGGTGACATCCTCAGGCTGGGAACAGCATCGAGGCAGATGGGTCTGAGGGCACATCTTGGTGTCGCCTTGTGTCTGGGGAGTCTTCGTCCTCAGTCTTCCAATTGGACTCGAAGTGAGTCCGATGCCGCACAATCACCTCGGTCTAGGTCCGGTCCAAGTGGTCCGTGACCTCTGTAGGATCTGCAGTCCGAGCCATGGGCACTCGCCGGGGAGGACCGGTGCCTCAAGGAATGGGACAGGGACCTCGCCCGGTGCCAGGGGCTCTCTCGAGGCTGGTAGAACTTAAGGACTGGCTCGACGTCTGGGGAAGTCCTCGATGTCGAGGGTCCCATCATTGGGGCAGATGAACTGAACAAGCCGGACATAAATGCCCGCTGTTTGGCCACAAGGGCAGATATACTGCTCTTCAAGGCCGCCATCCTGGTCTCCATACCAGTTGGCTCTGCAGCCTTTGACACAGGTACCGAGGGTTTCGGGTTAAGCATTCGTACTGTCGAGGGACAGTCCTCGATAAAGATGGCCTCGGAGGTCAGAGGCTGGTCAGCAGGTACCGACAACTCCTTACGGGGCAGCTTTGAGGAGTCAGAGCGGGAGCAGCCATCCAAACTGGGACCACCTGAGACTGCGGGACCTGGGGTGGGATTTGACCTTCTTCCCGGATCCATCCTCCAAGGCGGTCTTCGAGGGTTTCTTCTTCTTGCACTCCACGTCCGGGGATTTCCACTTCTTGTGCTCCACATCTGGGGATTTCTGCTCAGAGGAACCACAGCCGCAGGACTCCGAAGGGGCTCGGGCTTCGCAGGGCACCAAAGTATCAGAGGGGGTCCTGGAGCATGGTGTCGCCAGCGACTCCGGTGCAGAGTCAAACTTCTGGAAAAGATTTTCCTCTGCTGCTGATGGCTCCTTAGGGACTTTGAAGTCATGGTTCTGCAGAGTTCGCAGTCGGAGTCATTACACACCGGGCCGAGGCACCGGAGGCAGCAGTCATGCGCCATGCGGGTCTGTGAGAGACATCATTTTGCCACACCAGTCACACTTCTTGAAGCCACTGGAGGCCATTGGGAAAAGGTCGCTGGGACCCGGCGGGGGTCCAAGGCCTTCAGCTAGAAAAGGGCGTAAATGCCGGTTTGAGGAACACCTTGATGAAAAATGAAAAAATGAGTGAATGAACCCAATGAGCGATGCCAAGGCAAGCTGACTCAGGGGCGGGAAAGAACCGGTATGCAAACCAGACAAAAATTTTAACAAAAATCATGCTTTTTCCAGGGGAAACCAGACAACATCCGAAGGGCTCTGTGGATAAAAGGAGAGTGAGGTCAAGATTGCACCCTTGGGCGGAAAGGGGGCCACGCATGTGTGGTGCATCTCCCAAAGGCTTTCTTTGAAAGCTGAGGAGATGCTTCCATGAGAGCTCCGTCGGCACCAACATCACCTATATGTGAGGACTGACTTCCTGCTTGTTCCTGGAGAATGAACAATTCATTCTCAGCAGGGTTGTCCAAATGGAACCAAAACAAACAACTACTGACAAAATGACATGATACCAGTGGATCGCCATATCTTGTCACCTTCACCTTCTCCAGCTGCAACTACCTATTCACAAGCTTTGAAGCAACAGGGACTTCAAAACACTACACATAGCCCACAACTGCAATGGCCTCAATACCTAGTACGATTCCCCGCATCATGATCTCATTGATCTGCAGCAGGGAAACTCGAATTCCACTTGCTGGAACACAGGCCTATCAAAGGGGAGAATGAACTATTCTCCCATCAGACTCAGCAGTGAGACCTCTCTCCAGTACAGCTCCAAGCTGCTGTTGAAGAAAACCTTTGATCTCTGAGCAGAAAAATTAGTCAAAGGGGATGAATTTGGGGTCTTCCCTTCCATTTGACAGATATAATCAACAAGAAATGTAAAAAAAGAAAAAGAGAAGTAGCTCAGCAGATCAGTATTCTCTACCATGTTGCCTCTTATCTTGCTCTGTCTCTGTAGCTCCCCTTTTTACCATTGTAAGAGATGGGTTTTCTCCTTGTTGAATGATGATTTATCCCTCTACCAAATATATTCCAACAAATATATTCTGCCAGTGAATATATAACTATTTGCTTAATATTTTAGCTTTTTCCTTGTCACTATTCATACATTTCCAGTTTTTCCCACCTCTCAATCTCAAAATATCATCTGGACAAGTCCTCTTTCCAACAGTATAGCTAAATGACTTGTCACTTTGCTTTACCTCCTTACTTATTTCTACTGGTTTTCCCCTTTACTGTCCTGATTACCTTGGCTTCTTTCCTAAGGCTTTCCAAACCCTTTTATCTTATTCCTTTTTATCAGATTCTGTGTACCTTTTAAAAAAATGTGCACATAAACAGGGCTCAAGGTAGCATACACATGCATGGCCAGGCTACAATTGTGGATGCCCAAAAGGGAGGGGGAGGGAGAGGGAGAAGGAGAAGTGGAAGAGAGATCCCCTCCCTTTCATTACCCTGTCACAATCCTGCCCCTTCATTTAAGCCTCTGTTCTGTTAAGTAGTTTATGACTGAGCAGCAACAGTAGCAACCACTGTTCCCTCTAAACTGTGCGCGCGCGCGCACACACCTCGCCAAGCGAGCGCACATACTTTATAACAGAGCGCACAAAAATTACAGTTCTGATTCTGATAGAAAACAACACAGACGTCTTAAAATTTAAAAGTTGTTGTGTATTTACGGTTTTCACAAGTTCTACAATATTTTCTAGTGCAATCAATGTGGTGTACATACTGTATTCTGACGTGTAGTCAAATTTTAAAGCATATAACTCCGAGTGTCATTATGTGGTGCACAAAAATTTAACCTTCCTTCAAAAGCTGCACAGCTGATATTTTATGCGCACACAGCCTACAGAAAATTAGAGGGAACATTGGTAGCAACTGGTTAAAAAAATCCAGCTTGGGGGACCTACCTGTTTACAAATCCCCAAAAGGAAGTAAACACACAATTCTCTACAACATTAAATATATATATTAAATATGTATTAAATAACATTACGTTATATCTTAAAGAGACTGTGTATATCTCAAGGAGGATAACTCTACAGGCAACAGTCACAAGACATTTGTAATAGTGACAACTGTCTCACCTCCAAACTTGCCATCTCAGAAATTTCATTTACCCCAAATGATTTTAGCATGATAGTCTGGGCACATGTGGTGTGATAATTCTTTCTGACAAGCCTGCCTCTCCTCCCTCACGGGTTTCCTATCACCATGGAAACTCATGCGAGGAGCAGAATACCGCAGGCCTGTTACCCTTGTGAGGACAGCGCTGCTGCTGCTGCTGCTCAGGGCTCGGCCACTTTAGGGCAGCAGGTCGCAACGGAGGCACAGCAGTTGGCTATGCCCAAATCTAGGCTCGAGCGTACAAAAGAGCTGAATTATCGCAAATCTAAAACTCATGAGCACTGCAGTCAATTACAAATGCAGGGACATTACAAGATGCTGGTGAGCTAGGCGATTGCTTGGGAGACCAAGCAAAAAGTGCAGCATATCTCTGCCGCAGGCCCGGCACGTATGTGGCATATAAGTTGTGTAAATTGCATGTGGCTCCAAGTGCAGTTGGTGTGGTACATACACCAAACCAGTGAACCATGAGGACTGGAGCAGGGACAGCAATGGCACTACTGCTAGAGCAAGAGCAGCATCTACATAGCATGCTGAGGAGAGAAAGGTGCGCTGAAATTTGGATATGGGGTTGAAAGCAAGGACCATCGTACTCCTATAATATCTTCAGGTTGTAATTGCTCAGGAGAAAAGCCTCAATCTCTGAGGCCTCCCTTTCCCTGAACATCAGAGGTGCTGCTGTATGAATGTTTATTTAAAAATAAAATGCGTGGATGGGCTGCAGTTAGGCTTGAAGTGTTGCCTACTGATCACAAATATCAAACCATTAATTCAGCTCCTTATTGAATACTATTAAACACTTTTTGCCCTTACCTTTCTATCACTTGTCTTCCACAGTTTTAATTTTGTGAATATTTCTGCCCACTCTGTAGAAGGGCTTTTTCGGAGGGTAGTGGAAGTTCTCGGCCTACCGTGTGGAACACTTTCTCTTCATGTGCGTGAAGATCTTTGCTCACCGGGTGAAAGTCCCCCCCCCGGTGGTTTTTGGCAGTTATTTCACGATTTCGTGCGTCAAAACTGTCACTTTTCTTTTTCTGGCGGGTAGGCCCGCCCCAAATCTATCCACTCGTGAGCACTTTCCTCTAGTGATTGCTTACTACGGGACCGGTTCGAGGGGAGGGGAAGAGAAGATGGCGGGCGAGACGTCTCTAACGCTAAATAACCGTTGACCGGTGCTCTATGTGCAACTAGTTCAATGTGTCCGCTGGCAATGACTCATCCTCCCTGCACCGCGGGGGTGTCTATCAAGCCCTCCGTGCTGGGGTCCTATCTCACACGGCACCAGGAAATCTGGAAAAACTCGAGCTAAAAGTAACCCGAAGCAGCTGAACGCACTAGCTTCCTTTTCGCCGCTTCCTGCCAATACGGCAGTTTTGGGGTGACAATGTTCCAAAAGCTGCTAGTGATAAATACTGGAATGGGGTACTTCTCTCCAACTATTGGTGCTGCCCTATCCTTATTTCTGTTTCCTCCTCTCTCGCTCTTCCAGCATCTTATTCTTCACCACAGGTCTTAAATAAGCGTAGCCGTCGCCCTAGGCAAACTTCAGCTATGCGCTCACTTCCCATCCCCACCTTCAGGGGGGAAAAAGGCATCCTGCAGTGGGGTAGGGAAGAAAGCTGAGCTGGCTAAGTCATGCTGCTGCTCCTCCTTAAACGATGCCAGTCCTGGCATCAGCAATAATAAGCCAAAACCCACAGTTGCAGCGTGACATACCAGAACAAGTCTTCTATTCACAAAATCAGGTGGGGGGGGGGGGGGAGGGTGATGTGCATCTCATGAGGTGGCAGGGGGATACATGTGCATGTCATCAGGCACACTGAAGCAGGAGCACCGTCGACCACCTTCGAGCTCTCCAGATCAGGGTGCAGCGAAAGAGCAGGAAGTCCTCCTGCTCAACTCTATCGCTGCAGCCCAATCAGCTTCCAGGACTGTACTTAAAAAGGAGCACCATCGGGTGGGCCTACACCAGAGGACCCTTTGGCATGGCCCTTAGGCAGGGTATGGAGGCAGAGATACCTGTCTAATCACCAAACCCAGAATCTACCATCCAGCAGCAATTCAATTCTACTACAGTCAAAACTACTCTTTCAGCCAGCTCGACGCCAGGACAGTAAAACAAAGGAGGACACCACCGCATCCTAAACAAGCTAACTCCACAAATCACCAATCAAGCCTGCAGCAGGAATACAAGGTACACCAGAAACCATGCCTCCCTTCCTAATTCTAGCATACTTTACCAATGCCATTTTCATTTACCTTGCCCTACACACACCCATTATTACCAGCATGAACTCAAAATATCCCATTCCAAATGTACCACATACTCAAACAATATATACCACCAAACCTCTCCCTATCCAAAGATGCACACGCACCCCACCAAATCCAGCACACACCTCTACCCCCACAAACACAGAAGCTCTCTCAATCTCGCTAATAAATGCACGTTTAGTGAGGAATAAACTCCCCATGCTCCAAGACCTGATCATATCTCAAAAGATCGATATCCTCTGCATAACAGAAACCTGGCTAACAGATTCAGATACAGTACTCATGAACCAGCTTCCACCTAATGGATATAGTCTTCACAACTGCTCTCGAGTACACGCCAGGGGAGGAGAAGTAGCCATTATAGCAAAATCCAACCTCCACTTCCGGAACTATGCAACAGAAACTACTAAAGAAGCGGACATACAATCACCAACGCACGCTTCTCCATATGCCTAATATACCGAGCACCTACAGCACGCGCAGATCTGTCAGACATTCTAAAACATGTGTCAGAGAGTGCCAGCACCAGAAAGAACAGATAATCCTTGGAGACTTCAACCTCCCTTCATTACAGGAGAAGCACACCTATGCCTTTATTGGTACAATGGAAGCAATGGACCTGACAAATCATACATGATTCAAGACCCGAAAAAGGGAATACCCTAGATCTTATATTCCACAACTCCCAAATTGCCATCTCCTGCAAGAACCCTAGGATCACAACCGTACCATGGTCTGACCACCATCTCATCAACTTCACCAGCACATATCAGCATACCTACATCAAAGAGAATGATCAATTCAGAAGGAGATTTAAACCATTTAACAAGGAGGACTTCCTAGCCCAAGTACTACCTAAATTTCAAACTGAATCTTCCAAGATCGAAGAACTAGTCAACAACTGGAACACTGTAATTGCCTCTGCAGCAGGTACAACGACAAACCACACCAGAAGCAGGGTTAGCTTAGCTAGAGCCCGATAGTTCACCCTCATTCTACAGAAACTAAAGACCCAAATCAGAAGAATCGAGAGAAAATGGAGAAAGACAAAAGAAACAGACAGAGCAAGATACATGAGCGAACTGGACATCTACCACACAGAAACAGATAATGCAAAAAGGACCTACCACTCAAAAATCATAAATACCTGAATTAACAGACCACATGAACTCTGACATCGTTAAGAAGTTAACAAAGACACCTAACCATTTAAACCAATTCCCGAACATACCACCGGAACAGCTGCCAGTACAATATAAACAGCTCCAACAACTACCCAACTCACCACCCGGAAGAACAACAGTAGCCCATAGTGCTGCACATGGCACAGAATGGGGTACATTTGAAACAATAACCAAAGAAAAGATAGAATCCAGCATCTCAAGTCTGAACACCGCTAACTCCCCACTCGATCCTTGCCCAGTGGATTGGATAAAGAAAACTAAACAGGACATAAGCACAGCTCTAGCCCACATAGAGAGTAGTTACTCACCTGTAACAGGTGTTCTCCAGGAGCAGCAGGAATCAGTCCTCACTTATGGGTGACGTCGGCGCCGACGGAGCCCTCGCGGAGCAATTTTCCCCAGCTTTCGCAGAAAGCCTTTGGGAATTGCAGCGCGCATGCGCGGTCCACTTCCCGCCCAAGGGTGCCATCTTGCTCAGTCTGATGACATAGCGAAGAGACAGCAAAAAAGTTAGCAAAAAGAATGACTCCAACGCCAAGGGGAGGAGGGAGGGCAGTGAGGACTGATTCCTGCTGCTCCTGGAGAACACCTGTTACAGGTGAGTAACTACTCTTTCTCCAGGACCAAGCAGGAAGTCAGTCCTCACTTATGGGACTCCCGAGCTCAAGGCTACCGGAGACCTCAACCGAAAGATGAGCTCCCTCAAGCTCAACAGTACAGAAGGAAGGAATCTTCTCTGAATACAAATCCGGCCGGTAGCCCAACACCAGGGCCGGAGGGTAGGAGTTGCTTAGACCTCAAAGAGATTGTGGAGGACTGCCTGTCCGAAAGCACTGTCCCTGCGGGACTCCCTCTCCAGGCAGTAATGAGCCGCAAACGTCTGGCTTGAAGACCAAGTAGCGGCCCGGCAGATGTCCACCAATGGAACAGAGCGGAGGTGAGCTACTGACGCAGCCTTCGCCCTGACAGGGTGAGCCGTGACTCGACTCTCTAAGGAGAGGCCGGCTGCTCCATAAGCCCAGGCGATACAGTCAGCTACCCAGACGGACAGAGTACGCTTAGAGACGGGTACCCCCAACCGATTGGGGCCAAAAGAGACGAAAAGCTGGACAGCCTTTCGATGCTCACGCGTACGGTCAAGGTAGAAGGATAAGGCTCTTCTACAGTCCAGGGTATGCAGAACAGTTTCAGCTCGGCTGGTATGCGGTCTGGGAAAGAAGGTCGGAAGAACCACCTCTTGATTGATGTGAAAAGAGGAGACCACCTTCGGAAGAAACTTAGGGTGAGTCCGTAAGACCACCCTATTCTTGTAGAACCTAGTGTAAGGGGGCTCCGACACTAGGGCCTGTAGTTCACTAACGCGCCTAGCTGAGGTAAGGGCTACCAAGAAGAGAGTTTTCCAGGAGAGGAAACGAAGAGGACAGGTAGCCATGGGTTCAAAAGGCGGACAGGTAAGCCTTTGCAAGACCACATTGAGATCCCAGTCAGGAGCTGGAGGGCGCAACGGGGGCTTAAGCAGAAGGCGGCCCTTGAGAAAACGCGCCACCAGGGGGTGCGCGGAAAGAGGCTGGCCCTCCACCGGCGAATGATGTGCAGAGAGAGCACTGAGGTGGACCCTGACAGTTGGATTTGAGGCCTAGATCGAAGAGGTGAAGCAAATATTGCAGTACCACCGATACTAAGCAGACGAAGGGGTCCTCAGAGCGCTGAGAACACCAGACCGAGAAGCGACGCCATTTAAGGGTGTAAGATTTCCGGGTGGAAGGTCGCCGAGACGCCAGGACGACAGCCTCCACCTCCGGAGGAAGAGCGGAGCTAGGACTACCCTTTCAGCAGCCAGGCCATCAGATGAAGGGCTCGGAGGTTGGGGTGGAGGAGAGTACCCTGATCCTGGGTCAGGAGATCGGGCTGAAACCCCAGAGGAAGAGGGGTGTCCACCGCTAGTTGTAGGAGTAGAGGGAACCAGGGTTGTCTCGGCCACCTGGGCGCTACCAGGATCACGGAGGCCCTGTCCTGGACAATTTTGAACAGCGTCCGGGACACAAGTGGCGTGGGAGGAAAGGCATACAGTAGGCCCGTGGACCACGAAATGAGGAAAGCATCTGGCGCTACTCAGAGGATGCGGGTGCCGGGAGCAGAACCTGGGAAGTTGCCGGTTTAGGGGACTGGCAAAGAGATCCACGGTGGGGAGGCCCCACCGGTGGAAGATCCGTTGGACCACTACGGGGTTCAACCTCCATTCGTGCGGCTGCAGAATCCGGCTCAGTTTGTCGGCTAGGCAATTGTCCTGCCCGGGCAGGTAAACAGCCTTGAGGAGGATGTCGTGGTCGACTGCCCAAGAGCACAGTCTCCAAGCCTCCTGATATAGAAGGAGGGAGCCCGTGCCCCCCTGTTTGTTCACGTAGAACATGGCGACCTGATTGTCCGTCTGCACCAGTACAGACCGACGAGAAGTGAGGTGAGAGAAGGTCCGCAGAACTAGGCGGATCACCCGCAGCTCCAGGAAGTTTATCTGCTGAACAGCCTCCCAAGGTGTCCAAAGGCCTTGAGTGCATGTTCCTTGGCAATGCGCTCCCCATCCCAGGAGAGAGGCATCCGTCGTGAGCACTTGAGAAGGAGGAGGAGACTGAAAAGTCATGCCAAGTACCAGATGGGCAGGTGAAGCCACCACTGCAGAGAGGAGACCAGGCGGTCTGAGATCTGTATTAAGTCCGTCAGTCTCCCGGTGGCCTGATGCCATTGAGTGCGAAGGCTCCACTAAGCAGGTCGCATATGCAGACGGGCATTCGGAGTGACATGGACCGTGGAGGCCATGTGACCGAGCAGTTGCAGGAATTGTCTGGCAGAGGCCGGTGACGCGCTGTGGAACCTGCCGGCCAGAGCTATGAGCCTGTTGGCCCGTTCCAGGGGTAAGAAGGCCCGAGCCTGCAGAGTGTCCAGCCGTGCTCCTATGAATTCGAGATCCTGAGAGGGGAGCAAAGTGGACTTTTCGAAGTTTATGATGAAGCCCAAATGCTGAAGCAGAGCCACTGTGCGTTGAGTGGCCTGAGTGACCTCTAGGGAAGACTGTGCCCGGATGAGCCAGTCGTCCATGTAGGGGAAGACGAAGAGGCCTTGAAGCCTCAGGAAGGCTGCCACCACTGCCAGGCATTTCGTGAACACCCTGGGAGCGTAGGAGAGGCCAAAGGGCAGTACGCGGTACTGGTAATGATTCCCTGCCACCACAAATCTCAGATATTGCCGGTGGTCCGGATGAATAAGGATGTGAGTGTAAGCATCCTTTAGATCCAAGGAGCATAGCCAATCTCCCTGCCGGAGGTAGGGCAGTAGGATTCCAAGGGTAAGCATCTTGAACTTTTCCCGCTGCAGGAACTTGTTGAGGTTGTGCAAGTCCAGGATGGGTCTGAGGCCTCCTGTTCTTTTCGGAACCAGGAAGTACCTCAAATAAAACCCGTGACCCCACAAGTGCTGGGGCACTGGCTCCACAGCCTGTTCCTGGAGCAGACTTTGCAGCTCCTGAAGGAGTAAGTCCCTGTGCAGAGGGGGTCTTGGAGGCTCCCCTGGAAAGTAGGGAGGAGGTACCTGGTGAAAATGTAAGAGGTAGCCCTTTTGAACCACCTGCAGCACCCAGGAATCGGATGTTATGGCTGACCACCTGTGGGCAAAGTGGGTCAGCCGGCCCCCCGTGCTGAGCGAAAGTCGCGGAGGGGGAGAGGCTATGCCGACATAGTCAAAAACCTCCACCCTGCTGAGCAGGGGCCTGTGTAGTGGGCTTGGGGGCCTTCTGCCTACGGGACCCATTGCCCTGTCCCTTAGCCTGCTGGCCCTGGTGGGGAGCTGCTGAGGCTTGATATTGTGGGTGGTGCTGTTTATAGGCAGACACCTTCCTCGGGTAAAAGGGCTTTTTCCCCGAGCCCTTCCTCTTCTGTGAAGGGGGCAGAGGTCTTTCTGGATAGGCGAGTTCTGGTGAGAGTCTCGGACTCGAGTTGCCGCCTTATCAGCCATGGGCTTGCCAAAGAGGTTTTCACCTCTGCAGGGGACATCGACCAACTTGTCCTGCACCCATGGCTCGAGGTCAGATGACTGAAGCCAAGCCTGACGGCGAGCACCGATGCCGGCTCCGGCTACTCGAGCCGATGCTTTGAAGCCATCGTAGGTTGCTCGAGAAATAAACTTCGAGCACTCTCGAATACCAGTGGCCAAGGCCTGGAACCTCTACAAAGGTTCCTCGGAGAGACCAGCAGAGAACCCGGCAATTTCCTTTGCCAGGTCTTGAAGATACATGCCCATATACAGCTGGTATGTCTGGACTCGGCAAGCAAGCATAGAGCCCTGGAAGCACTTCCTACCGAGGGCATCCAGGTTCCGGGCCTCCTTACCCGGAGGCACCGAGGAGTGCATCTTCTGACTCTTAAGTCGATGCATGGCCGATTCCACCACCATGGAATGGTGCGGCAGTTGTGCCTTCTGGAACCCGTGGCTCTTGCGGACTCGATACATGAAATCGACCCGCTTGCTTAACACCGGCGTCGAGGCCGGGCTCTCCCACATGCGGAAGAGCAGCCGCTCCAGCATCGGAGGAACCGGCACAGTAAAGGCCTTCTTCGGGGGAGAATCATACTGGAGGGCCTCAAGCTCTTCGGCTCGAGGCTCCTCCTCCGGATCCGCGGGGAAGGCCAAAGCCTTGGCCATGTCCCTCACGAAATCGGAGAACCGGGTATCCTCCGGGGGGGACCGTCTCCGGGGCTCCGACTCGGGCGAGTCGGAGGGGACGCACCGAGTCTGAAAAGAACCGGGTGACTCGTCCTCCTCCGTGTCCCAGCCCGACTCCTCTGTGGAGGAATCGAGTGGCTCTGTGCGGGCGAGGGCCGAGGACCTCCGCCCCGACACCGAGGCCGGCGTTGACGACCTTGGTCCCGAACGGAAGGCCGAGGGAGACCTTGGCCGAGGATCGACTCGAGCTCGTATGGACTCGAGGATCGGCTTGGCCTCCGGGGTCGACTTGGACGTCGACGTCCCGGTGGTCGGGGCAGATGCACTGGCGATGCCGGCCATCAATGCCCGCTGCTGGTCCATGAAGGCAGCGATACTGCACTCCAAGGCCGTCAATCTGAGACCAAACTCAGAAGACCCAGCAGCCCCCGACTCGGGCCCCGACGGCGGTTCCCTGGGAGGTGAGTCCACGAGGACTACAGTACTCACGTGTCCAGGAGGCTCCACTTCGAGACGAGGGATGCTTTGACGACCTCTCCGAGGACCCGGGGCGGCTGGCGGGGCTATGCGACCTGGCCCTCGAGGGACCAGGAGCATCCTCCGACGCCACCCTCGCGGGTTTCCTCTTCCAACGATGTTCCCGGCCGGGAGAGCCCCGCTCAGAGGAACTCCGACGATGCTCGGGGCCGGAGTCATGAGACGTCGAAGCCTCTGACGAGGTCCGGGCCCGACCGGATGCGGAGTCAGAGAAGATTTGTTCCTTTTGTGACTGCCGACTCCTCAATGCCTTCGAGGACATTTTGTTGCATGGACCACAACCCACCGAGTCATGATTGGGTCCGAGGTAACGGAGGCAGCAGTCATGTGTGTCGGTAAGAGACATAAGTCTGGTACAGCGATCACACTTTTTAAAACCGCTGGCAGCCATTGGGGGAAAAAGGGCCCCTGCGAGGTCGAAAGACCGTGCTGCCAGGGAAAAAGAAAAAAAGTGGCGGGAACACCCATTACAAAGGACAAAAACTGAAAAAATGAGAACGGACTCGATATTGGAGTATCGAGGCCGGGCGGGAAAGAGACACGGCGTCGAACCGAGAAAAAACAACGAAAGAAATCAACTTTTCAGCGGCGATCACAAACTACGTTTGTAGGGCTCCGCGGAAAAAAGAAGACTGAGCAAAATGGCACCCTTGGGCGGGAAGGGGACCGCGCATGCGCGCTGCAATTCCCAAAGGCTTTCTGCGAAAGCTGGGGAAAATTGCTCCGCGAGGGCTCCGTCGGAGCCGACGTCACCCATAAGTGAGGACTGACTTCCTGCTTGGTCCTGGAGAACAAACAAATCACTCAAGCAAGGACACATGCTGGACAGCCTCAAAACTTCTATCATCCACTCAACCCTCAAGAAACACAATCTGGACCCCCCTTGACCCCACCTCATTCAGGCAAATAGGAAAGTCTCCCATTCACTGCTAAAATCATCGAGAAGATAATGCAACAACAACTCCAAGACCATCTAGACAAAAACAACATGCTAGACCCACAGCAACATGGATTCCGCCCGTCTCATGGGGTTGAGACCCTCATGATATCTCTATTAAACACCCTACTCAAAGGAATACAGGCCAAACAAGCTGGATATGCCATGATCTTCCTGGATATATCGGCAGCGTTTGACACCGCCTCCCACAGCACCCTCCTAAGCAGACTACAGGAGAATGGCATTCAGGACATTGTTCTACAGTGGTTCCAATCTTACCTAACCAACAGACATCAACTGATCCGCACCAGCATGGCAACCTCCCACCCCCCCTTTGACAGACTCAAGGACTACCACAAGGCTCAGCTCTCTCCGCCATGCTCTTTAATATCTACCTTCAACCTCTATGCTCAATAATACGCTCTCACAACATCAACTACCATATCTACGCAAACGACATAATGCTTTATGGACCCACCACAACCACAAATCCAACGAACAATCATCTAACAAACTGCTTCAATGACTTCTCAAACTGGCTCCAAGAAAGAAACTTATCCATTAACCTTAAAAAAAACTGAAGCCCTATTTGTTACTAAGGATCCAACCTTTGGCCCCTCCCCACCCCACTTTGGGAGCAACCCAAATAGGAGTTCAACCTTACATAAAATACCTGGGGATTATCACTGATCAAACGCTTTCATTTAAGCAACAGATCGCAAAAACAGCTAGAACAATCTTCCTCAAAGCAAAGATGGTACAACGTCTCAGGCCACTCATTGACCCGCAGGATTTCAGAATGGTTATGCAGGCTATGACGCTCCCTCACCTGGACTACTGTAATGCAATCTACCATGGACTACCAGCCACCCACACCAACCCCTTACGGACAGCCCTCAACACCACTGCAAGAATCATCCAAAGAGTCAAGAAACACGATCACATCACCCCAGTCTTGAGAGAAGCTTCACATCCTCCCTCTTGAAGCAAGGATCAAATACAAGACACTGCTACTTATCCATAAAGCACTCCACCAACTGCAAACCTCTCAGCTCCGGACACTACTCCCCCAACCTACCTCTAATTGACCAACCCGCCAGGCCACCAGCAACGTACTCACTGTCCCACATGAAAGGACAAAGTTCAATCAGCATACCTGTAACACAGCATTTGAACTATACGCACCCTTGCTCTGGAACTCCCCAACCAGATCCGAAACAACAAAGACCTCTCCTCATTCAGAAAACAATTAAAAACCTACCTGTTTCGAGAACACCTCGGACCTGAGATGCACACCTCTCAGTAATAGCCTGTCCTTGGTAGTCTTCCTACAGATTGAATCTGGATGAATCTCCTTACCTTTAATCTAAGTCAGCGTCAAGTACGGATATCTACTATGTCAGGATCATCAATGTTGGCCCCCCGGTGATGATTTCTCCCTCCTTTATTGGTGAGCTGATTAATGTACAACCCCCCCCCCCCCCTTTTTTTGTTAAACCGCTTTGACCCGGTGAAAAGTGGTATATAAGTGCAGCTAAATAAATACATATATACATGCATGCGTGTGGGTGGGCATTGGGGGGGTCCAGGATACCTCTCATGCATGATGGAGGTGTTGGGGTGCATACGTATGTGTACATGTCATGGGGGTGGCAGGGGTGCATGCCTGTGTATATTGTAGGAAGAGTCAGCGATGCTTAAATGCTTGCATGTCATGGGGGAGTTGCTGCATGTGCATGTCATGAAGGGGCTTGGGATATGCACATGCATGTGTGCCATGGGGAGTGTATACATGTAAGAGTGTGTGGCGTGGATGGGGGGTGTATGCATGTGTGCGTGTCATGAGTTCAAGGAAGTGTGTATGTGATGCATATCATGGGGATGCATACATGTGGCTCATGGAGCGGGCAGAGTACATGCATGTCTGGGTGGCAGGGAGCATGTACATGGAGATGTGTGTGTGCACGGTGATGGGGGTATAGGGCTGGTACTTCTGGCCTACTCAGACCCAAAAACCTGAACCAACACTTTTCTGCTATTCAAGCTTTAAACCTGCAGATCAAGCAGTTCTGTCAAGTCATGAGCCATACAGCAGAGCCATTGTTTTCAAGCCATGGCTACATGCAAGAGAACTTGCTGCTGAGGCTGTTTTTGTTCTACTGGTCCCAACATTTGCAACAATGTATGAACCTGCATACCAGCATCTTTTTCTCACCATGAACCTTTGTTTGGAGAAGGATCATCTGACAACTGTTACCTGATTCTCTGAAGATGTCACACAATATTTGAGTCTAGCCAATCCTCGTGCTGTGACCAGCGGCGGCCCAAGGGGGGTGCGGGGCCTCATTTGCATAAGGTGCCTCATTTGCATACATATTTGCATAATGTTACCATACACTAACTTTTAGTAAACATGCCTCTTAATGAGTATATGGATAAAGAAAGACTAAAAGGTTTCTACATTACTATACTCCAGTACCAACCGCCAGGCACATTAGGAACTACTACAAACACTGCCCATTTAGAACCCATAGCAAACCCGCCGTATCCTAACAGCACTACCAGGACTCACAAAGCACCATACCCTAACTATCAAAAGGCAACACTGCAAATATTAAACCAATACATTTCAGAGAACAATAATACATGACCTACTGGGGAAAGAACAAGTGGCAATGTCAAATAGGAATTACATAAACAGAATACCTCAGCTCAGTTACACATGCAGAACATAGACCATCACCAAACAAGGAATCACAATTTAGAAACAGGAAGACAATAATTAAACTGGGAACCCCAAAAGCCAAACTTGGAATATACAACAACACTGTAGAAATAAAACTATAAATTAATTTCCTCTTGTACTAAACAAAGCGCAAAAATTAATGATGCACATTTCCCAGAGCTGACATATTCCAGTTAATAAATTCAAAATAAAGAGATATTTTTCTACCTTTTGTGCATTTTTTTTCAGTTGCAATTGTTCCAGCCACTTTCTTCTGGTTTCTTCGTGTCTTCTGCTAACTCTCCATCTGCTGTCCATTTGTCCTTTCTTCTGTCTTGTTTTTTTTTCCATTCTCTCTCTACATCTGCTTTAACATACTAATCTTTCTCCTTTTGCTCTTTCCTCATTCCTATTTCATCCACTCAAATTTTATCCCTCCATCCTCAATCCCCACTTACTCTCCCAATATCCAGCCAATTGTAGATTTGTCTTCCCTCCCACGCAAAATATTTTTCCCTCTCCATTTCACTCTCCCAGCTCCATCCCATTCTAATCCTCCCCCAACATCAGCTCCTTTCTAGTTCCAGCCCCACCCAGCATCTGCTCCCTTCTTGTCCCTGCATCAGCCCATTTCCAGTCCTAGTCCCCCATCAGCACATTTCCAATCCTATCCTAGCCCCACCATCAACCCATTTCCAGTCCTAGCTCCCCCATCCATTTCCAGTCCTATCCGAGTCCATCCATCAGTTCATTTCCAATCCCAGCCCCTCATCAGCCCATTTCCAGTCCTATCAGTTCCTCCATCAGCTCATTTCCAATCCCAGCCCCCCATCAGCTCATTTCTATTCCTTTCCTAGCCCCACCATCAGCCCATGTCAAATCCTAGCTCCCCTCCACTCAGCCCATTTCCAATCCAAGCCCCCCATGAGCCTACTTCCAGTTCTAGCCCCTCCATGAGTCCATTTCAATTCAAGCCCCCACCACAGCCCATTTCCAACCTTAGCACCCCCAACAGCCCATTTCCAGTCCTATCCTGGCCCCTCCATCAGCCCATTTCCTGTCCTAGCCCCCCCCCCCACTCAGCCCATTTCCAGTCCTAGCTCCCTCTCCTCACAGCCCATTACCAGTCCTAACCCCCCCCATCAGCCCACTTCCAGTCCGAACCCCCTATAGCCCATTACCAGTCCTAACCCCATCAGCCCACTTCCAGTCCTTACCCTCCCATCAACCCATTTTCAGTCTTACCCCCCCATCAACCCATTACCAGTCCTAACCCCCCCATAGCCCATTTCCAGTCCTAATCCCCCCATCAGCCCACTTGTAGTTATAGCTCCCCATAGCCCATTACCTGTTGTAACCCCCCCCATCAGCCCATTACCTGTCCTAACCCCCCATAGCCCATTTCCAGTCCTAATCCCCCCATCAGCCCACTTGTAGTCGTAGCTCCCCATAGCCCATTACCTGTTGTAACCCCCCCATAGCCCAGTACAAGTCCTAACCCCCCTCAGCCCATTACCAGTCCTAACGCCCCCCACAGCCCATTAGCAGTCCTAACCCCCTATCAGCCTACTTGTAGTCTTAGCCCCCCCATAGCCCATTACCTGTTTTAACCCCCATCAGCCCATTACCTGTCCTAACCCCCCCATAGCCCATTTCCAGTCCTAATCCCATCAGCCCATTTCCAGTCTTAGCCCACCGCCCCATAGCCCATTTCCAGTCCTAAACCCCCATCAGCCCACTTGTAGTCGTAGCCCCCCATAGCCCATTACCTGTCATAACTTCCCCCATCAGCCCATTTCCAGTCTTAGCCCCTCCATAGCCCATTTACAGTCCTTACCCCCCTCCCTCCCCATCAGCCCATTTACAGTCCTTACCCCCTCCCTCCCCATCAGCCCATTTACAGTCCTTACCCCCCTCCCTCCCCATCAGCACATTTACAGTCCTTACCCCCATCATCCCATTTACATTCCTTACCCCCCTCCCTCCCTCCCCATCAGCCCATTTACAGTCCTTACCCCCCCTCCCTCCCCATCAGCCCATTTACGGTCCTTACCCCCCACATCAGCCCATTTACAGTCCTTACCCCCCCCTCCCTCCCTCCCCATCAGCCCATTTAGTCCTTACCACCCCCCTCCCTCCCTCCCCATCAGCCCATTTACAGTCCTTACCACCCCCCCCCATCAGCCCAGCTAAGTTAAAAAAAAAAAAAAAAACAGAAACCGGCTGCTGCTGCCGCTGCGGCAGCGGCAGAATGGAGAATCCCGCGGGGCCCCCCTGTCCTGCAGTCTTCTATGCGGCCTCAGCGTGGGCTTTTCAGAGCCGCGCGAAGGGAGAGTTTCCCTTTCTCGTGGCTCTGTTAATCACGCCGCGGGGCTGATGGGATTTCCCATCAGCCCCGCGGCGTAATTAACAGAGCTGCGAGAGGAGAAGCTCTCTCTCTTCGCGCAGCTCTGACAGCCGACGGAGGCCGCATAGAAGACTGCAGGACAGGGGGGCCCCGCGGGATTCTCCATTCTGCCGCTGCCACGGCGGCAGCGGCAGCAGCAGCCGGTTTCTGTTTTGTTTTTGTTTTTTAAACTTAGCTGGGCTGATGGGGGGGGGGGGTGGTAAGGACTGTAAATGGGCCCCGCGGGATTCTCCATTCTGCCGCTGCCACAGCGGCAGCCGGTTTATGATTTTTTAAAACTTTGGGATGCAAGATGTTTTTTGCGCGGGGCCCCCTGAAACGCGGGGCCCTGTGCAAAAAACATTCTTGCTCAATGGACGGGCCGGCCCTGGCTGTGACCAGGAATTCAGGACAATGAAGTATATGCTGGGCACAGAGGGACACAGACACTTTTTCGGCACGTCTAGACTTCACACTACTTTTGGTCTCTCTCTTTGTACTTTCTGCCACATTCTGCCATCTTCAGCCCTGCTGCTGGCCTGGCTCTAGCTGGAAAATCAGAGGGTGTGCAAGGACAAGGATGAACCTCAGGAAGGAGTGAATTTCTCCTCCAGACCTGAAATTCTGTGTTATCACGCTGTTGGGCCGGATACCTGTAGTCTGCATTAGACCACTGCCATCCTTTGGACTCTGTGCCATTCCGGAGACGACTTCTTGGACCCAGCCAGTGTCATCCTCCAGGCAGTGAACATAAGAACATAAGATATGCCATACTGGGTCAGACCGAGGTCCATCAAGCCCAGTATCCTGTTTCCAACAGTGGCCAATCTAGGTCATACGTACTTAGCAGTTTCCCCAAAAGACACAGGTTCTGCAATGCTTGTAACTAGGTCAAGCATTGATATCCTGGGTCCCTTCTTAATAATGGTTTATGGACCTTTCCTCCAGGAACTTGTCCAAACCTTTTTTAAACCCAGCTACACTAACAGCATTTACTACAACCTCCGGTAACAAATTCCAGAGTTTGATTACACGTTGAGTGAAAAAATATTTTCTTTTATTAGTCTTAAATAGTTTACCCTGTAGCTTCATTGCATGTCCCCTAGTCTTCCTATATTCTGATAACGTAAACAGTCGATCTACGTTTACCCGTTCCACTCCGTTCATTAATTTATAGACTTCTATCATATCTCCCCTCAGCCGTCTCTTTTCCAGGTTAAAGAGCACTAACCTTTTTAGCCTTTCTTCATAGGAGTATCCTTCCATCCCCTTTACCATTTTGGTGGCTCTTCTCCGAACCTTTTCTAATAACGCTATATCCTTTCTAAGATACGGCGACCAGAATTGCACACAATATTCAAGGTGCGGTCTCACCATGGAACGGTATAGAGGCATTATAATATCTTTTGTTTTATTTTCCATTCCTTTCCTTATGATACCTAGCATTCTATTTGCTCTCTTGACTGCCGCTGCACACTGGGCCAAGGGTTTAGCACAGTTACTTACCTGTAACAGGTGATCTCCGGAACAGCAGGAATTAGTCTTCACATATGGGTATGTCGGCGCCGACGGAGCCCGCACGGAAATGCTCCCCAGCAGCCAAACAGAAAGCTTTTGGGAGCATCCCTCGCGCCTGCACGGTGACTTCCCGCCTTTCCCACTGTCTCTCCCCAGTTGAGTTTCATAGCTGAGACAGAAGGAGAGAAAGAGGAAAGGAATAGATAGATACAACTCCTAGGGGAGGTGGGTGGGTTGTGAAGACTAATTCCTGCTGTTCTGGAGATCACCTGTTACAGGTAAGTAATTGTGCTATCTCCAGGAGCAAGCAGGAATGAGTCTTCACATATGGGGACTCCCTAGCTGTGGGTGCCAGGGGAGATCCCATAAAATGCGCATCCCTGGAACAGGACAGCATTTCCCAAACCTGGATCTCTGGCATCCCCTGGGGGATGGAGGGTAGGAGTTGAATAGAGCAGAGCTGTAGAGGAACAGCGAATCTAAAGACTTCAGGTAAAAAAGTCTTTAGAAGGTATGTCAAGTATCATCAAAATATTTAATGAACTAGCACAATATAGAGCTTACCTACTGGATTGTAGGAAGTAGACTGTAGATGCAGTAGCGGAATCTTCAAGGTGACTCCACAGCAGTGAGGAAGAAGTTCCAACCTGGAATGGGCAGGTGACCCAGGTGTCAACCGGGGCAGGAGAAGATCGGCAGGTCTCCAATGAAAAGCTTTATGGGAAAAGCTGAGAACTCATTTAGGTACAGAGTCATAAACATTGAGGACTAAAAGAAGAAGACTGACCAATCTGGAAAATTAGCCCAGTCCGGAAGGGAAGAGAGGGTATGTAAAAAAGCCCCTAATCCCAAGGAGAACAGAAGTGTACTCAGGAACACTGAAGATGTACACTGTCCTTCCTAGCTGTTAAGCGATAGGAAGACATAGAAGTTTGAGACTGCACAGATAGGGAGATGTATAACAAAAATAGAAGCTGTTGACGTCACAGCAGCAATGGTTAGGATAACCCGTCCCAGTCACTGAGCCGTATGATAATAGGCAAGTTGACTGTCCGGACCCCATAAGAAAATAAAAACCTAAGCACCGACAGTCAGGGAGATAGGTAGACATAGGGTGCTATGGACATCTCCCAATATGCGTATGCCTATATACATATATATATATATCCGGAAGACATACATATCTATACCTATGAGAATATATGTATGTAGACAAGAAGTTTTTTTTTTTAATATATATATCTACATATAGATATGTAGATAGACATATGTATAGAGGTGGGATGGCTGACGCTCACCCAGGGTACAAAACATGTATGCCCCCATACATAAAAATAATGTTTCAGAATACATGCCTGCAACTGAGCCACAGAAAAAAACATTCACATGGGGAATGTGATGGGAAAAAATTCACCCAATAATAGGGGGTGAAACCCACCTGAAGAAATATAGAGAATCGATTTCTGTGGAGCAGGAATGTAGGTCAGTGGAAGAACCAGTATGGTTGCGTGAAAAACAGAGGATAACAGCAGTCTGGCAAGAGTACTCAGCAGTACTTTAGGACTCTGATACGTCCAAAGGACAAGAAGAACGCATAGACGAAGATACCAGAGTGACCCAGCCAAGGGGTTCAGGGGTATCATGTACGATAAAGGAGTATGCGTTGTCCAAGTGGAGTAGAAAAACATAATGCCAAGCTGTAAGGAACAGGAGCATATTCCGGTCAGATTGGGAACTCCGTGGACATTCACGCAGAAAAGCTTGTCTGCTGTATATGAAAGACCCTCAGAGACAAAGGTCAATGCTCTGTGGTAAGGGCCCAGAGTAGAAGCTTCTCTGAAGGTTGCCGAGAGCATTGTGCAGGAGAATTATAAGATAGAACTGACAGAAGTCAGGCGTGTTGCCACATCCGAGGAAAGGATATGGCTAGAAGAAGATAAGCTGCAGTGAATAGTATTATGCAAGATAGTTGTAAGCAGCTTGCAATGAGCATTAAAGTAATCACTGGAACTCCCGCATATACAGCAACTGAACAAAACGATAGAGGGGATTCTCCTGTAGAAAACAGAGAGAAAACAGACAATGGCAGCGGAGAGCATCTCCGTCCCTGTCCGATGAGTTGTTCAGAGCACGCAGTGAAGGAAAAACAAACAGGCTACACTGGAAGGAAAAAAAAAGCGTTTCAGTATGGCACCAACTCAAGCAGGGGAAACCCTGGAAGAGAGGGGGTTGGAGAGTGACTTACCCTAGGGTAAGGCAGCTGAAGGAAAAGATGTCCATATGGGGACAGAAATTATCATGGGATAGTTGTGACCTCCCTTCGTGGTAGTAAGAATGGGAGAATTCTGCAACCCATGGACAAAAGTATCCGAGAGCATAGCATACTGGAGAAGAAACCAGTGTAGAGTTTGAAGAATAAACTTCTGCTAAGGGGAAGTTAACTGTAGATTGCAATACACAGGAACCTATGATTGCTGGTTATGAGCAGACTGGGTAGAGTCTGGAGACTTCAGACTAGGATGAGATGTCCCTTGCTTGGGTACACCGGGAGGATGGGAAGAAGGATGAAACTTTCTCTTCTTCGGGAAAGAAGGTTGGGCAGGACATTTCCCACGTCCTGGGGAAAAAGAGGGCTTAGGATGGTTTCCAGAACTAGGAAAGTCAGTGGAGCAATGAGCAACCTGATGTAAAGCTTCTCTATTGAAAAGATTGTCTCCAGCACAAGGAGAATTACCCAGTGTATGTTTTGCCCATCTGCTCAAGTCTGAAGCCTGCAGCCACGCTGTACGACGTGCTCCAATGGCAATAGCAGAGGATCTGCTAACAGACTCAAAAGAGTCTAGAGAAGCGCGAGAAAGGAACCAAGAGATATTCCTGCTATGATTAAGAAGCAAGGAATAGTCAGAGGCCTTGGGTTCTGACAAAAAAGGTGACAAAAGAGATAACTTCTCTGTGACCTCCTGAAGTGTGAGACTCATATAAAAAATATATGAAATAATTCTTGAAGCCAACATAGAAGTTTGGAAGGTTTGACGTCCAAAGGCATCAAGTGCTTTAGATGCATGACCTGGTGGGAAAGAAGAATGCTTCTTCTTGCTTCTGACCTTCCTCATTGCTGATTCCACTACAATGGAATGATGCGGAAGTTGGCTTTTCTGAAACCCCAGAGAGGGAGGCACCTGATACAGAACATTCATGGCTGTAGAAGGCGCCGGAACCTTTAAAGGTGATTCCCAAATCCTCAGAAGAAGGTCCTGCAAAGACTGATGCAAAGGAAGCATTATAGTTTCCTTTTCTGCAGGATCTTGGTCAAGAGTAGGACCAGGAATAGGAATGGCAAGAAAGGCTGCCATGTCAAGGAGAAATGCCTGAAAAGAAGGATCTCCCAGAGGAACTATTCCTGGGCAGGCTGAGGTTGAATGAGCAGCGTGAACACCAGAAGACCTACTGGACTGGTGCATAAAAAGAATCCTGCTAGATGGAGAACGATACTGACAGTTCTGATTCGAGGCAGTTAGTACTGCGTCATCGGTTCCCGGTATCGATTCCAAGCTAGGCATAGAAAGGATCGATGGCACCGATGGAACTGCAGGAAACGACGTCGACACCGGTACCGGCATCGGGGACGGTAATGCCATCGTAGCAGGTATCGGAGGATGCCGAAGCGGTACCGAGGTAACCAGAGAGCTTTGGTGATCATCCCCGGTACTGCGTAGTCGGAGGCGACATGGATCGGCTCCGAAACGCGTCGGGACCAAGTCATCTAGACTGGATATGGATTCCAGACTGGGCATCGAACCGAGCGTCGTTGGTGGAATCGGCGATGCCGCTACCTGAAGGTCAATCGGAATCGTATCGATCGGTACCAAAGGCACCGAGGACAACGCCCGGTGAAGAGAGGAACACTCGACACCGGCGCCGATGTCGGGGTATCGGTACCGCTCAAAGCCGGTACCCCCCCCCAAGCATGGCATAGATAGAGGAAAGCCCATCCGGGGCACATTGGTCGGCCCCGAAGGTACCCAGGGCACCAGATGATGATCCCTGGTGAGGAGTGGAACACTCGATGCCGACGCCAGGGCATCAGTACTGCTCGACGCCGGTATCAACCCCGCGGTTGGCTGGGATACAGGAAATCTAGACTGGGTTGTATTGATCGGCCCCGAAGGCACCGAGGACTCCCGACGACGATCCCTGGTGAAGAGCGGAGCACTCGACACCGGTGCCGATGCCGGGGGATCGGCACCGCTCGAAGCCGGCACCAACCCCGCTCATGGCTGGGAAGCAGGAAAACCAGTCCGGGTCGGGTCGATCGGTCCTGAAGATACCGAGGACACCAGACAACGACCCCTGGTGAAGAGTGGAGCACTCGACGCCGATGCCGGGGGAGCGGCACCGCTCGAAGCCGGTACCAACCCCGCGCATGGCGGGGACACAGGAAAGCCAGTCTGGGTCGAGTCGATCGGCCCCGAAGGTACCGAGGACACCAGCTGACGATCCTCGGTGAAGAGTGGAGCACTCGACACCGGTGCCGATGCCGGGGGTTCGGTACCGCTCGAAGCGGATACCACCCCCGAGCATGGCTCAGGTATGTTCTGTGAGGAGTGAACCCCAGGAACAACCTGAAACCCCGTAAATGCTTTGGAGCCCAAAGACTCCCGCTGGGGTCTTACTGCCAATGGGGTCTTGAGGGCAAGGCCGGAGCCCTCATCATGCTGGGCATGAGACCTACCCATCAAGAATTGGCCAGTCTTAACAGACTTTTTTTGAAAAGAAAAGAATAAAGCACCGGCGGTGCCGGTATCGGCGGGAAAGACAGCCGCGACCACAAGAAAACAAGAAAATAAGGATTTTAAAGAAAAAAGTTTCTGTGGTGACAGGAGGTACGTCCTGTTGGCTCCGCGGAAAAACGAAAACTGGGGAGAGACAGTGGGAAAGGCGGGAAGTCACCGCGCAGACGTGAGGGATGCTCCCAAAAGCTTTCTGTTTGGATGCTGGGGAGCATTTCCGTGCGGGCTCCGTCGGCGCCGACGTACCCATATGTGAAGACTCATTCCTGCTTGTTCCTGGAGATTAACATGTTATCTACAATGACGCCTAAATATTTTTCCTGGGTGGTGGTTCCTAATGTGGAACCTTGCATCGTGTAACCATAGTTTGGGTTGTTCTTCCCTAGGTGCATAACTTTGCACTTGTCCACATTAAATTTCAGTGTTAAGATACTGGTCAGCATCCTCCTGAAGTTGGGCCTAGCTAGACAGACAGCTAATTTTCTGTATGGTTGCGTGCAGAGCGAAATAACTTCGGTTGCTAAAACAGTGATTTATGATCTTGGTGTAATTGTTATCATAGGGATACATAACTTGCTACCTCATAATTCTAATTTATTCTATATCTGCATTATTTTCTATCAGCAATAGTCAAATTTATATATAAACACAGGGTTGGTTCCTTTTATCTCACTTGGTTCATTTGCCAGTAGTCATATAGAATCTTGGGACAAGAGGGAGGTAGCGACACCCCTAGCACTATCGAGTAATAAATATTTATTATATACTTGCTACTGGCAATAATCCCCACAAATTTTGAGGGCCTTTTCCAGGATGGGTAGCTCTGAATAAACGTTTCGCAGAACTGGAAAGAGCAATTCTGCATGAGCTAGCCCTGAGTTTTCCCCTTTAAAACTGTTTGTCTGATTTATGATGGCTACGGCTGACAGAGATAGCCTTGTGCAAAAACCAATTCCTGAGAGCATGCGTACCTCAATGCAGATCGAGGTACTTGCCATAGTTCAAAAAAATCCCTACAGGACTCTCTAATGCATGTACTGCAGGACCCCATGTACTTAAAAATAAGTTACTGAGTACTTGCAAGTAGCATTGGGGCTATGTCTTGATGGTTTACACAATGCTCAGATGCAATTAGATAAGGTGACTACCAAATTTCATGCCTGCGAATCTGAAAGATTACAGCTTTTGTCACAAATGACTAAGGCAAAATAGCAAATGAAGGACATTTGGCAAACTGCTGGAAAGGTGTTTCCTCTAGTAACGGAGCAGAGGGAGCTTTTGCAGAGCAGACGGCTCATGCAGGAACACGTTTTTTGCCTGCTTGAAAGGAAGAAAAGCACGCAAAGAACATGGTGCTTTAACAGAACAAAGGGATCTGTTGAAAGGAAAAATTCACACACTTAGGGATGCATTAGAACTCTTGGGAAAGCTACAAGCCTCCGTTGAGATGGAACTTCAGGAGGTGGAAAGGGAAATCCAGGAGAAATCTGTAGGTTCCTTCTCTGAGTCACAGCCAATAATGCTGAATCATCTTCTTCGAATCCCACAAATCAGCCAGAGCCTAACTCCTTCCCCTCTTTTAGAAACGGCCCTGGGAGTACAGGATTCCCAGGGAGGGGAAAATAAGTCTCTTTCTAGCCCTGCTCTGGTTAGCAGAGAAGAGCTGGGAATTGAGCCCTTGCAAGAGAGGGGAGATGCATCTCATTGCTTAGCTCCCGAAACAGCCCAGCTTCTGTTAAACTCCGATTTTGAGTTTATTTATTTATTTATTTACATCTCTTATATACCGCACTATTTGCGATCAGCGCGGTTTACATAGAACAAACAATATCCGACAATAAACAATAAACAATAATAAAGCACGATTCATTGCCTGTTAATATGAATAGAAGTAAGGAACTTTCAAATGACTTCACTGTTGTGAGAGACATTTTCACATAAAGAGAAAAAGCAGATAACAGACCAGCTGGCCAATTTCCCAGGCTGGGACTTGTCTGTAAAAGGACAGAGCCACTGTTTGCTGTGCATTAGGAAAACATGGGATGTGTACCATGATTCCTTCCTGACTGCAGTCAAAAGCCAAAGTTTAAAACACTTCTTCTTGGACCACTACCAACAAAGCCGCTTTTACCTGTCTACCCCGAAAGACATTAAAACATATTTGCAAAAAGCCTAGGAAAAGTCCTGTGTATGCAATGTTTAAATGTGCTGGATCAGAGGTATTTTCAAATACTCATAACCTTGCAATAAATCATAGCAAGACAGATGCCCTCTACATCACCAGAAATCCTAATTTTACACCACCAAATTTAGTCTCCTTCAGCGGGTTCAAATTGCAAGCTAAGCATCAGGTTCATTACCTCGATGCAATTATAGATCAACATCTATCCCTTGTTGCACATGTGAGCAATGTTGCAAAGAATGTAAACCACAAACTCGGCATCATCTCACACCTTAAAAGTCTCTTGGATCCCAATGATTTCTGCAATGTTTTTCAGGCCCTTAGCCTTCCACACATAGACTACTGCAACACTTTTCTCCAAGGTCTCCCGAAATCTACAACCTACCCACTGCAGCAAGCATTAAAAACAGCTGCATGCATCCTCAGCAATAAATCAAGGAATGATCACATAACTCCCATCTTGCAGCAACTACATTGGCTTCCAATCTCTGACTGGGTTAGATTTAAGTCCCTGCTAATGACTTCACTCACAATCTCTCTGCGGCTTTCCTTGAAAGTCTCATCTCGAAAGCACCCAGTAACAGAAACAGAAGATCCAGCTCCGCCAACATGTTACATATACCAACACTAAATGCTAAAATTACCTGCTCTACCTCTAAAAGAGCATTCTCCCTCTTTGCCACCACTTTGTGGAATACAGTCCCCCCTGCACTACATGGCATCAGCGACCTTCAAGATTTTCAAAAGAAAGTAAAATCCTTTCCCTTCACCAACTACTTTGCGGTTAACGAGACTGCCTTAATATGAGGGTTTTCGGGAGGCCAGTAGGATCTTCTCAACTTCTCCTGGATTCGAAGATTGAAAGGGGTCAATGCTACCCTTTCAGCAGTTATGTTGTTAGTGTTAGCGACCCCAAATTGGGGTGCAGGAGGGAGCCTCCTCCTGGGACAGGAGGACTGAGGCTCGGCCTAGTGGGATTCGGAGTGCCACCGACAGAGAAAACAGCAGAGGAAACCAAGGTTGCCTGGGCCACCTGGGGGAAATCAGTATAACTGATGCCCCTTCTCTCTGGACCTTGAAGGGTCCTGGTGACCGGGGGGGGGGGGGGGGAAGGTCGGTGGGAACACAAAGTAGGCCCTCGGGCCACGAGATCAGGAAGGCATCTGCCACCACCTGTCTCAATGCGGCTGAAGAGAGCAGAAGTGAGTTAGCTGCTTGTTGTCTGGAGAGGCGAATAGTTAATCAGGGGTCTGCCCCAGAAGTGGAAGAGCTGCTTCGTTATTTGGGGTTTAAGCAACACTTGTGTGGGCTATGGACTCTGCTCAGCCTGTCCGCTAGGCAGTTGTCCTGGCCCAGGAGGTACACCACTCACAGAAGCATACTGCTGCGAAGGAGAGGAGGGCCATCGTCTCCTGCAGAGAGAGTACAAACCTGTGCCTCCCTGCTTGTTGATATAAAACATGGCGGTCTGGTCGTCAGTCTGGATCAGCACACGTCGGTGCCGCAGGTGGTGGTGGAACACTCGTAGGGCCAAGAAGACTGCCCTGAACTCCAGGAGATTGATCTGTAGGAGTGACTCCTCCTGAGACTAGCTGCCCTGTGTGCGGCAGTCCCAACAATGTGCCCTCCAATCCAGGAGGGAGGAGTCTGTGGTCAAGGTCCTCTGCGGCGTGGGTATCTGGAAGAGCATTCCCTCCTGGAAGTGGCACAGGTTTTGCCACCAGATGAGGGACTCCGCCAGCTGGCGGGTAACCCTGACCCTATCCCATATCCTGAGTCCACTACGAGCGTAGGCACCACTGGGCTGTCTGCATGTGTAAGCATGCTGAGGGTGTGATGTGTACCGTCAAGGCCATATGGCCCAGTAGGCGAAGGAGGAGACGAGCTGGTACTGATCAGCGGCACTGTACCTCTCCTGCCAGTTGCCTGAGGCATTCTGACCTCTCTCTTGGGACGGTCTTGACCTGTAACATGTCTAAATGAGCACCTATGAACTCTAGGCTTTGGGCTGGAGAAAGATGGGATTTGGGGTAGTTGATGAACCCCAGGTGCTGCAGGAGGGTTGAACGCTCTGTGGCCTGATTACCTCTGAGGCCGTACTGCCCCTGATGAGCCAGTCATCCAGGTAGGGGAAGATGAAAGCCCCTTGTAGGCGTAGGTAGGTAGCTACCACTGCCAGGCATTTAGTAAAGACCCTTGGCGAGAAGGCCAGGCCAAAGGATAGCACCCTGTTCTGGTAGTGCCCTCCTCTCACCATGAACCGTAGGTATTGCCTGTGGGAGGGGTGGATCAGGATGTGAGTATGCATCCTTTAGGTCCAAGGAGCACAGTAAGGCAACAGTGTTCCAAGGGAGAGCATCTTGAACTTCTCCCTCACCAGAAACTTGTTTAAGTTTCTCAGGTCTAGTATTTTATTTATTTAAGACAGATTTGTGTGCCACCTTATCCTACAATCAAAGTGGTCACATCACAATTGGAGGGTTACATTTAACATGAGAGTAATTAACATTATTCAATGAACTTGCATGTCTAGTTGGGATGAGTGGGTATCAAGTTGGCGGAGGTAGTTGCATTACCGTTCAGGTGGTGACTGTCTGCTCATAGGCTTCTGTAAAGAGCAGGGTTTTAAGGGCCTTGTGGAAGTCTGTGATGTCATTTAATGCCCTCAGGCTTGTTGGGAGGGAGTTCCAAAGTGTGGACACCAGTAGTGAAGGAGCCTGAGGCACCCCGTTCTCTTTGGGACAAGGAAGTATCTGGAGCACTGTTCCCTCTAAGCTGTGCGCGTGTGCGCGCGCACACACCTTGCCGAGCGAGCGCACATACTTTACAACAGAGCGCACAAAACTTTTGGTTCTGATTCTGATAGAAAACAACACAGACGTCTTAAAATTTAAAAGTTGTTGCGTATTTACGGTTTTCACAAGTTCTACAATATTTTCTAGTGCAATCAATGTGGTGTACATACTGTATTCTGACGTGTAGTCAAATTTTAAAGTATATAACTCAGAGTGTCGTTATGTGGTGCACAAAAATTTAACCTTCCTTCAAAAGCTGCACAGCTGATATTTTATGCGCACACAGCCTACAGAAAATTAGAGGGAACATTGATCTGGAGTAGAAGCCTTATCCCCATAGGTGTTTGGGTAAAGGCTCCACTGTGTTGTCCCTGAGCAGATCTGTGATTTCTGAGAGGTCGCAGTGGCTCTCCTGGAAAGAACCTGGGTGGTACCTGCTGCAGATGTAGGGGGTGTCCTTCCCTTACCACCTGCAGTACCACTGGTCCGAGGTGACACTGATCCATCTGTGGGTGAAGAGCGCCAGATGGACCCCTGTGAGCTGGTGAAAGTCTCCTGGGGGAGGGGAGGCCCTGCCCCAGGAGTTAAAAGCTCCTCCCAGGCTGGGCAGGAGCTGGGGATTCTGTGCCTTCAGCTTCTGAGCCCCATGGCTTTGTCTTTTAGGGTGAGAACCCTGTTGCTGGCCTGAGAAGGGCTGGTAGTGGCGACTCTGCTGAAAGGGCTCCTTTTTCCTCGGGAACAGGAGTCTTTTCCCCAATGGTTTCTTATGGGAGAAAGATGAAGTCTTCTTGAAGCGACTTTGTCGAGTCACCACATCAGCCTCTATCTCGGCACCTTGTCGGCCATAGGCTTGCTGAACAGGTTTTTCCCAGTGCAGGGGACTTTGAGCAGCTTGTCTTGGACCCATTGCTCGAGGTCCGAAGACTGCAGCCAGGCTTGGCGTCGTACGTCGATACCGGCCACTACTACTCGAGCCGCTGACTCAAAGCTGTCATAGCCCACCCGAGAAAGGAACTTAGAGCAATCCTTGATCCCAAAGGTCAGGGATTGGAACCCCTGGAGAGGTTCCCCAGTAAGCCCCGCTGAAAACCCAGACAACTCCTTGTGGTCTTGGGCAAGCCACTTAACCCTCCATAGCCCATGTTCACTATAAAATAGTTATCTCCAAGTTATAATGCCCTGTTCAATGTAATTTCAGTTTGTTCAATGTAAACCGCACTGATGCAGAATAGCGTGGTATATAAGAGAATGTAAATAAATAAATAAATAACTCCTGGGTTAGGGCCTTTAGGTACATGCCTATGTACAGTTCATAGGCTTGGATCCTGCAACCCAGCATGGCGCCCTGGTAACACTTGCGCCCCAGGGCATTAAGGGCTCTAGCATCCCTTCCAGGAGGGACCGAAGAATGGGTCTTCTGGATCTTAAATTTCTGCACGGTCGACTTGACGACCATAGAGTTATGTGGGAATTGGGGCTTGTGGAACACGGGGTTCTTCCAAATGCGGTAGATGGTATCAAGGCGCTGATCACCAACAGCACAGAGGCCAGCATCTCCCACATTCTAAGTAGCTGCCACTCAAGGATCAGCTACATGGGCACTGTGAGAGTCTCCTTGGGTGGAGACTCATACTGGAGAATCTCCAGTTCCTCAGTGTGCGGATCTTCCTCCGCCTCTGTTTGCACCGAGGGGGCTCTGGTCATATCCTTGACAAAGCCATGGAAGGCCACATCTTCTGGAGGAGAATGGTGGTGGGGGAGACGGGTCCAAGGGAATATCCTGGTGCCACTTGGTTTCCAGGGATGCCTCATCATCAGTCTCCCACTCGGAGTCGAGCGGCGATGAGTCCAAGGCCCTGCAACTCATACAGCTGAGGCCAGGGCCAAGTAGCTGGCAGCCTCCGGAGGACCTGGGTTCCGAGTCGTGGAAACTAGTCAGGGAGGATCAGATGCTCGAGGAACGGGACCTCGACTGATAGCACTCAGAGTGCGGCTCGATGACTGAGGACTCTCCTGCAGTCGGGGGCACAGTCATCATGGCAGATGATGTGGATGAACCAGCCATCATTGCTTGCTGCAGGGCCAGGATAGCAGTGATGTTCTGCTCCAAGGCTGCCATTCTGGTTTCCAAGCCAGAAGGCTTCACAACTTTCAGCACAGGCACTGAGGACCTCAAGCCCGACACTGGCACTCTCACAAGTGCATTCGACGAGGACTATGGTTTCTAAGAACCTCGCATGGTCTCCGCCAGCCAAGGAATTCTTCTTGAGGAGCTTGGTAGGGTACTTCTCGGAGCTGCCTGAGTCCACCCGGATGGTTTTACTGGGTTTCTCCGGTGCAACCTCGGCGGACTTAGACGATTTTTTCTTTTCTCTCGGGGTCTGAGGTCTTCTCAGAGGATCCACCACCGCAGGACTCCAAGGATGCTCTGGCCTCACAAGAAGCGCTATGCTTTGAGCTCGGCATCAGGAGGCCGGTGCAGAGTCAGACCTGGGGAATAGTATTTTATTGGTTTTAGGCATCATGGCCTGGCACAGATCACAGGAGGTGCTGTCATGATCCCGGCCCAGGCAGCAGTCATGGGTGTCTGACATAGTTTAACTGCAGCGGTCACATTTTTTTAACCCACCGGAGGACATGGTGGGTTATACCCAGACGGAGTCGACGAACCCTGGGCGAAAAATGGCGTTAACACTGGTCGAAGTGAGCCTCGATCAAAAAAGACAAAAGGAGCTGATAACAGTGCCGGTGATGGCGCCGGCTTGAGGCGTGAAAAAGAACCGGTACGCAAACCGGGAAACTATTTTAAGGATAATTAGCAAGGATTTTTCTGGGGAAACAGGACAGATAGGAAAAAGGAGACTGAACAAGATGGCACTCTTGGGCGGGAAGGAGACCACGCATGCGTGGTAGCATGTTCCAAAGGTTTTCTTTGAAATCTGGGGAAATGCTCTGCACAGACTCTGTCGGTGCCAACATCACCCATATATGAGGGCAGATTTCCTGCTTGTTTCTGGAGAAAGAATATTACAGGAAATTAAATTCATTATTGAAAAGTGCTTTAACATCACAGAGTAAGATACAAGCCATTAATTAGCTAGCAATTCCTTTACTCATATACAGCTTTGGGATTGTAGAATGGCCTCTTATAGATTTAAAAAAACTGGATGCAAGAAGAAGAAAACATCTCCATGCCCATGATGTAATTTTATAAGAACTAGTGTATGCTTAGACTGTACATCCCTAGAGCTGGAGGAGGACTGGTCCTCAGACATTGATTACACATATATAGTCACTATCATAGGCCTTCAGGTCTACTTAGCAGCATTGCCATATCAGTCTGTCTCCATCGTCAATCCTGGGGAAGGAAGCAAGAGAAGTTGCAACAAGAAAAAAATATATCTTCAAAGAATTAGATCAGCAGACAAGAAAAAACAAGTGTCAAATGCACAAATACAGTGGGAAATACAAAGTGTTACTCCTGGAACCATTTGTTGATCAGGACTGGATACATGAATGGTTAGAGAGGTGAACCAAAACCAAAGTATGATATATTGATAGTTGCAGCCCAGGATAGTGGATTGCGGGCAAGTTAATTTATAGCAAGCAGGGACGGCCCTACCACTAGATGAACTAAGCATCCATGAAGAGTAGCAGGATTCAGAGGGAGGCAGCACAGCATCTCCTTCCTCTTCCCTTCTCTCTATCACTGCTGCTCCCACTACCCTATCTCCATGGGAATACAAAATATTGGGCTTCGTTGCAGCACAGCCCTTTAAAACCCTATTAGCAATGGGCTTTTCAGCATCTGTGCACGTGCATGCACACTCAAGGTTTTCCACATCTTACTCAGAGTGAGCAGGACACAGAAGGCCTTAAGCACGTTGGTGCATGCGCTCAGATACTAGAAGACTCGCTACTGACAGTGACTTTAAAGGGCTGTGCCACATTGCTGTCCTGCTAAAATCCGATTTTTTGCATTCTCATGGATGTAGGGTGGTGGGGGTGGCAGCAGCAGTAGCAGTGGGAAGAGGGGAAAGATGCTGGACGCCCTGGGGGAGAGTAAGAAAGAGAGGGGATGTGCTCAATACATTGGGGGGGGAGGAGGAAAGGACAGAAATACCCGGATACCGAATACCTGTGGAGGGAGGGAGGAAGGTGCTGGAGACCTAAGGGGAGGAAGGAGACATGCTGGACTATACATGGGGCAGGGTGCATGGCCAATGGTTTACCTAGGGCACCAGTTCTGACAGAAAGCATAAAATACTGGCAAAATAGACCTATGTAAATTCTGTAAGAAAAAGCAGGAAACAGTTACTCATCTCGTAGCTGGCTGCAAGTTCTGAAGGCAGAAAATTTCTATACTAAAAGGTACAACAAGGTGTATGTCTCATACATTGGAAACTGTAAACACTACAGCTCTGCTGTACTGGAAACGCATTGGAACCATGACCCTAAGAAAATTTGAGAATGAAGAGGTTATGATCACCTAGGATACTCCCATTCTGATCGATAAAGAGCTAGATGCAAGGAAGCTGGACATACTCGTAAAAGAGAAAACACCATAACAGCATTGGTGACTATTCTGTGAATTGCATTGAGAGGAAGAAAATTCTGAAGTACCACGAAAATGTGGCTGAAAGATAAAGAGATTTTCCCCATCATGTTGGGTGCTATAGGCTTAACAGGAATTTCCAAGCACACTTAACAAATTTACTATACACGTTACATCTTATGAACTCCAGGAGATGGCTCTCTTTGGCAGGATTCAGTACTACCTGAGCGTTAGCAGTAAATTTGAGAAACTAAGATCATACTCCATGTACCTTGTCTTAGGAGTGAGGTTCATTACTGTCATAGTATGCATAAAAATAATCCATTAGGAGAAATTTCCCCCAGCAGAACCCAAGACTGGTGTACAGAGAGAAGGCAATTCTGAAAGGAGCACCAGAAGGAAGGTGCCAAAACAGCTAAAGCAATCAAAAGTGATACATATGTGAAAGATAAAAGCTGCAACAGAGGAGGCAAGCCAAGTGAAGAGAAAAAGCAAGAGATGGAGGTGTGGAGGCCTGAGCCTACTTAGAGATGGCTACCTATTCTGGAGAAAGGAGATAGCTAGGCTGAACTTGGCTCCTAAAGAAAAGCTGTATCCTGCACAAAGAGGCCATCTACTGATATCACAGTAATCAGATAAAATATTGTGCAATGACTGGATAGGCCACATGGTCTTTATCTGCCATCATGTTTCTATACAATTCGTTGTTTTCATCATCTACCAGAGAGGCCAAGTGCAGGGAATGGTGAAAGCATTCTTTGACAACTGATCTGATGATAGGTGTGCTTGACATGGTATCAAAGAAGGTGCACTTGATTAGGCATTGAAGTTCTGGATTTTTTACCCCTTACTGTAGGAAGGCACAAACATGACTTTGGTTGGGACACACTCAGGAACCAGAACAAAGACAAAAAATATATATATATATTTTAAGAAAGCAGACAATGTCGGATAACAGACAAATTTCTTTTACAACATAAGAACATAAGCTATGCCATACTGGGTCAGACCAAGGTTCATTAAGCCCAGTTTCCTGTTTCTTACAGTGGCCAATCTAGGTCATAAGTACCTAGCAGTTTCCCCAAAAGACACAGGTTTCACAATGCTTGTATTGGGTCCTATGACCCTTTTAATAATGGTTTATGGACCTTTCCTCCAGGAACTTGTCCAAACCTTTTTAAACCCAGCTACATTAACAGCTTTTACTACATCCTCTGGTAACAAATTCCAGAGTTTGATTACACGTTGAGTGAAAAAAATATTTTCTTTTATTAGTCTTAAATAGCACAGGTACACTACCAAAAAACTGCCTCCAGTTTTGCAATTGATTCCTATAGATTTTGGGGTGCTGAATCCAGGAAAAATAGCCAAAATGTTCCATCACGTCACGTTTTCTTGCAAAATTAGATTTCTTACCCATAAGGAATGTTCACATAATTTCTTTTTAGCCGACTGCAGTTTATTTTCTTGGCCCAAAATAGAGGTTGTAATGGTTAACTAACTAGAAACACTCCCTCATGATATTTTAGAGTGTTTTGTATTCATTTTATACATTAACAGGACAATTGGGAGGCGGGGGGCTAAATCCAGTACTCGCGCTGGCGCATGTTCTTTCCTGTTCGCCTCGCCTCGTTCGCAGCTCGCTCAAACACGGTGGTTGCGACATGAACGTTCCTGTCAAATTTCAGTTTCTTGCAAGTTCATTATTACCTTTTGTTTGCTCAGTCGTAATCCAGCTTTATTCCGAAGTGGTTCACTACAGTTGTAGTTTGCAGTGCTGTGTATTTGTGATGGCTCACAGAGCCAGAGGTTGGGTCAACTCTCCGGACAGTTTTTGTTTTATTTGTGGGGAATATACCGTGAAAAAGCAGCAGAGGAACATTTCTGCATTTATTAAAAAAGTATATTTCGCCTATTTCGGTTTGAAGTTAGGCGATCAAGACAAACCGTGGGCTCCTCACAAAGTGTGCAAGACATGTGAGGAAGATCTACGCTTATGGATGAAAGGTAAAAAACAAGCATTTCGTTTCGGAATACCTATGATGTGGCGTGAACAAAGAGACCACAGCAGTGACTGCTATTTTTGCTCTTGCATTGTGAAGGGATACAACTTAAAAAATAAGAACGTAATAAGTTACCCCAACCATCCCTCAGCAATTAGGCCTATGCCTCATAGCAATGAAGTACCTGTGCCTGAACCACCAAAATCTTTGGATCATATTTGTGTGGACGGTTCTGATCATGATGAGACTCATCAGATGGCTTTTCCCGATGAGTCCAGTACTTCCGAGTTTGAAACTGAACCAGATCCGAAACCTGAACTTTTCTCTCAAGCTGAATTGAATGATTTAGTCCGGGATTTAGGACTCCCAAAAGATGCTGCCCAACTGCTAGGTTCTCGGCTTAAACAGAAAAATCTATTGTCACCAGGAACAACTTTTTATTGGTACCGTAACCGCGAGACACAATTTTTGAAGTATTTCAGCAAAGAGGAAGATTTGGTATTTTGCAACGATATATACGGAGTGATGGAAAAGTTTAAACTCAAGTATGATCCTGCTGAATGGCGGCTGTTCATTGATTCGTCAAAAGACAGCATAAAAGGTGTTCTTCTTCATAATGGCAACACATTCGCTTCAGTTCCTATTGCTCACTCTGTTATTCTCCAAGAAAAATACGAGAATTTGGCCCTGATTCTTCAGAAGATTCGTTATGATGAGCATAAGTGGATGATTTGTGGAGACTTTAAAATTCTATCCATGCTATTAGGGCAGCAATCCGGTTTCACCAAATATCCCTGCTTCCTTTGCTTGTGGGATAGCCGGGCCCGCGACCTACACTGGGGGAAAAAGACTGGCCAATTCGGGAGTATTTGAGACCCGGTGAGAAAAATGTTCTTCATGAGAGCTTGGTACCTCGTGATAAAATTCTATTACCACCTCTCCACATTAAGTTGGGTCTCATTAAGCAATTCATCAAGTCCCTTCCAAAAGATGGTGAGTGCTTTCGGTACCTTTGCTCAAAGTTCCCCCGACTTTCTGAAGCAAAGCTAAAGGAAGGAGTGTTTGTTGGCCCTGATATAAGGAAACTCATTTCAGATGGAGCATTCGCTGAAACGATGTCTGAGAAGGAAAAAGAAGCCTGGGATTCCTTCAAGGATGTTCTCAAATTCTTGGGGAACAGGCGGGATGAGAAACTATAAGGATATTGTTGCCAGGATGCTCAATGCCTTCAAAGAACAAGGCTGTAACATGAGCCTGAAAGTCCATTTCTTGCACTCCCATATGAACTACTTTCCCGAAAACTTGGGGGCGTAACAGTGAAGAACAAGGTGAAAGGTTTCACCAGGACATCAAGGACGCAGAGAGAAGGTACCAAGGAAGATGGAACACCACTATGATGGCTGATTTCTGCTGGTTGCTGCTGCGGGAAACCCCAGATGAAAAATACGCCAAGCAGCGCACCAAGAGAAGCATTCGGGGGAAGAAGAAACGGGCCCACCAGGAGATTGATTGACCCAAGAATGACTTTAAAATCTAAACTGTGTTGACAAATATCGTGTTTTTACTAAACTTTGAAATAAAAATTTGCTAGTTATTACCACAGTGTCGGATCTCATTTAGTAGAATTTTATTTTCACACCATCGGGTGTTTGTCTTCATGTATTGCAATGGTGCGGTTTGCGTTTTCTATTCTTACATACATACCTGTACAACATTTTTTGCACATTTCTTTGCTTTGCTTTGTGTCTAACCTCATGTCTTATATGCTCAATGTTTGTGCACATGTATGTGGCTGTTTTAAGTGCAGACAATTTTGCTACCATCACAGTGTGTTTTGTTGACATTACTCTTATGTGCTGCCTTGTTACAATTTTCTTTATTCTTATTTGAATAACTACTAAACAATTAGTATAAAGAATTCATCCAAGAAACTTTTATCTCGATCGCACTCAATCTGAAACGTTCACCTCAAACTGCTAACCCATGTAGCAAAAAATCTGTACGTGATGGAGCAAATTGGTTACCAGATTTGGATTCAGCGCACCAAAAAACGTAAAAATCAATCGAAACATTAGAGGCAGTTTAAAAAAAATTTTTTTTAGTGTATCTGTGTAGTTTACCCTGCAGCTTCATTGCATGTCCACTAGTCTTTCTATATTCTGATGACGTAAACAATCGATCTACGTTTATCTGTTCCATTCCATTCATTCATTTATAGACCTCTATCATATCTCCCCTAAGCCGTCTCTTTTCCAGGTTGAAAAGCACTAAAGCATAGTTACTCACCTGTAACAGGTGATATCCGGGAACAGCAAGAATTTAGTCTTCACGTATGGGTATCGTCGGTACTGACGAAGCCTGCGTGGGAACGCTCCCCAGCATCCAATAGGAACGCTTTTGGGAGCATCCCTCAGCACATGTGCGCTGCCTTCCCGACTCCAACTGTCCCTCTTCAGTTAGGTTTGTAGCTGAGTAAAAGGATAGAGGGAGAGAGATAGAGACACAACTCCTAGGGGAGGTGGGTGGGTTGTGAAGACTAAATTCCTGCTGTTCCCGAAGATCACCTGTTACAGGTGAATAACTACGCTATCTCCAGGAACAAGCAGGAATGTAGTCTTCACATATGGGGACTCCCTAGCTGAAGATGCCAGGAGATAGCCCTAGGAAGCTGCCACTTATAGTATGGTGGGCCATGCTACCTCCCATGGATCTCTGGCATCCCACCAGGGCTGATGGGTAGGAGTTGAATTAGGTTTGAAATAGATTTTGAAGAACAGCTTGGCCAAAGAAGGCATCCCGACAGGAGGCTTTATCTAAGCAGTAGTGAGCTGTAAAGGTGTGTACCGAAGCCCAGGTGGCTGCTCGACAAATGTCATCAATAGACACAGAGTGAAAGTTAGCCATAGAGGCTGCCATGGCTCTCACATTGTGAGCTGTGGCATGGCCTTGAAGAGGAAGACTCTTACTCTCATAAGCAAAGGATATGCATTGTGCAATCCATTTGGATAGAGTCTCTTGGAGACTGGAAGTCCCAAATGACTAGAATCAAAAGCAATAAAAAGATGAGAAGACTTTCTATGTTGCTGTGTTCTTTGTAGGTAAAAAGCTAAGGCTCTTTTACAATCCAAAGTATGAAGGTTCCTTTCTGCATTAGAGGCATGAGGCCTCGGAAAGAATACAGGAAGGTAAATTGATTGATTTAAATGAAAAGGCGAAACCACCTTTGGCATAAAGTGTGGATGAGTTCTGAGAACAACTTTATCATGGTGAAAGCTAGTATAAGGAGGATCAGCCACTAAAACTTGCAATTCACTAATGCGATGTGCAGAGGTGATTGCAATCAGGAAGATGACCTTCCAGGACAAAAGTTTTAGGGTTGTAGTGGCTAAAGGTTCAAAAGGCAGCTTCATGAGCTGCCCGAGAACTAGGTTTAAATCCCATGCCACCGGTGGTGGCTTGATGGGAGGCTTTGTTAATAGAAGACCTCTCATAAATCTTGATATGAGTGGATGAGAGGAAATTGCTTGTCCATTTAGAGGCTTATAGGAAGCTGCAATTGAACTAAGATGGACTCTTAGTGAATTGGTCTTTAGACCAGAATTTGATAAATGAAGTAGATACTCTAGTATCAATTCCAAAGGTATCATAAGGGGGTTTAACCTCTTCTGTGAACACCAAATAGTAAAACGTTTCCACTTGAAGGTGTAAGAGCATCTTGTAGAAGGTTTTCTAGAAGCCTGAAGGATATCCTTTACCTGTTGGGAAAGGTTGAGGTCCTGAAGGTCTAAGCTTTCAGCAACCAGGCCCTGAGATGCAGGGACTGGGGATTTGGGTGCCATAGCATCCCGTTCTCTTGGGAGAGGAGATCTGGAGCATAGCCCAACTCCAGAGGTGCAGCTTGAGAGAGAGATGTAGAAGCAGGGGATACCACACTTGGCGTGGCAACTGTGGCGCTATGAGAATCATACAACCTCTGTCTCTCTGAAGCTTGAAGAGTGTTTTGGGGATGAGGGGAATGGGTGGGAAGGCATATAGGAAGTCGTGACCCCAGTGAAGAAGGAAGGCGTCCCTTGCCTGGCAATTTTGAGCTGGAATCCTGGAACAGAACCGGGGAAGTTTGGCATTCAGTGGACTTGCAAATAGGACTATGTCTGGAAGATATACCACGAGAAGGTGAATTTGATGCTCTCTGACAAGGGACCATAGTCATAAAGCTTTGTTGCATAACAACAGAGAGCCTGCTCCCCCCTGCTTGTTCACGTATAACATAGCTACTTGATTGTCCGTTTGGACTAGGACTGTCTTGTAGCTGAGCTGGGCATGGAATACTCAAAGAGCTAGATAGATTACTCTGAGTTCCAGGAGGTTTATGTGAAGACAAGCCTCCTGTGGAGTCCAGTACCTTGGGTAGAGAGATGATGCAGGTGTGCTCCCCATCCCACCTGTGATGCATCTGTTGTTAGGGTGACCTGGAATAGGGGTTGCTGGAAAAGAGACCCCACTAGAAGATTTTCCAGTGATTGCCACCATTGTAGGGACAAGATCAGTTGTTGTGAGTTTGATTTCTTGTCCTTCAGATGTCCTGTGGCCTGTGTCCACTGTGTAGATAGGGTCCACTGGGCTGCTCGCATATGAAGGCTGTGACACAGTGGCAGGGCTGGAAGCCATGGAAACTGATACTGACCCGCTGGAAGGTTCAGGTACTGCAGGTAAATGCAAGGTTTTCCCTTCTCAGCACAAGATGCACAGAGCTAATCAGCTAACACAGTTCACCTCAGAGGAGGAGAGAAGCAGAGTTACTGATTGGGCACGCCCTAGCAGGAGGCAGGCTCCCCAGAGCAGGGGCACCTTGTTATACGGAGAGAAGGAAGACAGTAGTAGTAGGAGTGGATTTGGAACGAGTATCAGAAGGGGAAAACGAATAAGAAGGCAAAGGACGTTGGAAAAGCAACAAGGAAAGGAGAGTGAAGATGGAATAAGGCAAGAAGCTCTCTTTGATACAGAAACCTTTGACCTAGCAAGAGAAACACTGCCCAGCTGTAATACAAGGAAAAGGGATTCAGAACCAGGAAGTAGGTACTGGGGATACTTAGTGCCTGAAAGAACATTCTGGGAGCAACAGAGGTTAGAAGCACTGAGAGACCCAGGGATAAAGCCTAGGTTTCTGGAAGAAACAGCTGACCCTTGGAGAGGAAGGCAGCATGGCAAGGCATTCTCAGACAAGCCTCATTATAAGGTACCTGGTGTATTTAATTCATATGACAAGTTTTATGAGAACCCAGAAAGAGTGAATGCTGACTTTAAAACTCAGGACAGTTTCAGGCATTGTGAAAGCAGTTGGCTGCAGCCTGAAGTTCCTTTAAACAAACCCAGCTTTTCTCACCAGACAGCTGAAGCTTTTAGCAAGCAGGCTGATATAAGGAATCCAGCTGAATTGTTCAGGAGAAAATTAAGCCAGGATGTTTTAAGAGGTCCTACCTTTGAATCACTCCTTAGAAACACTCCTCATGCAAAGGAACTTGTTAACCCGACACCTGCATACAGAGACAAGTGGGGGAGGGGCAACTCCACTGCAGTGAATGAATGTTTGAACAGAGACGGCATTGCTTGCTTTCCAGAAGTAAACTCTGTAAACAATTACTCACCCAAGGATGGAGCAAATCCTCAGTCTAGCCCAGCTAGAAAGCAGGCTGAAGTTCTCCTTAAAGAGTTTAAACAATTCTTAGATAAAAGAGCTATTGCTGAACAGAAGTTAGGGCAAGCAGGAAAGAATCCTGAGGCAGAAATACCATTAGCTTCTCCGTTGCCCATGATTGAAGTCAATCAGCCAATGGACTGCTCAATCGGTCTGATTGATAGAACTAACCAAAGCAAAGCTTGAATGGTCATTTTCTAGCATATCCTGAAAGGTATGTTGTTTAAATACCTGAAGAGCTTACAAAAATGTATGTTGTTTAAGTACCTGGATGAAGAGCTTATGGAGCAGTGAAAATAAGCTAAAGCATAATTTAGATACAACTCATGAACAGTATTGTTTTCCCTTGTTTATTGTGATTGCAAAGTAAGAGGACACATGAAGTAATGGGAATCCCAGTATGAAAGGACATTTTAAGCACAGCATTGAAAAGCCTTGATTTTCCTTTGTTCCTGTTTTGGTAATCCTCACGCCTGTTCCATTCCACCACGGAGCGGGGTAAATAAATCCTTATAAAAAATAAATATTCTAGTGCCTGCCTATCATTTGGCCCCACAACTAAAGGTCCATCCTTCCTTAAACCCTCAAGGTTAGGGAGTGGATGCTAAGGGTAACAAGGCGAGCGTAGGGAACCACATGAACCGTGGATGCCATATGTCCCAATAGTAGTAGTTCACCGCTGCTTGAGAAGCTAGCTGCATTATACGAAGACAGCGGGGTTGTGGGAGAAAAGCCCTTGACTGTCTGGTATCTAGACGAGCTCCTATGAACTCTAGGGACTGAGACGGAGCAAGCTGAGATTTTGGGAGGTTTATGACCAATCCCAAATATTGAAGGATTCGCATTGTGCGAGACAGTGCAGAGCTGACTTCCAGAACCGTGGGGGCTCAAATGAGCCAGTCGTCCAAGTAAGGGAAGACAAATATCCCCAGGGTTCGCAGAAATGCAGCTACTACTGCCATGCATTTCGTGAATACTCTTGGTGTTGAAGCCAGACCAAAGGGAAGAACCCTGTATTGGAAATGTTTTCCCTTGAAAAGGAATCGTAAGAATTTCCTGTGATCTGGATGGATCAGAATGTGAGTATATGCATCCTTTAGATCTAGAGAACAAAGCCAATCCTGACTTTGAAGGTATGGGCAGAAGAGTTCCCAGAGAAATCATTTTGAACTTTTCTCAGAACAGATATTTGTTCAATTCTCTGAGGTCTACAATGGGTCTGTGTCCTCTTGTTTTCTTTGGAATAAGAAAATGGGGGAGTAGAACCCTGCACCCTGTTGAAGAATGGGCACCTCCTCTATTGCTCCTTGAGCAAGGAGTGTTGAGACCTCTTGATCCAGTAGATTGCCTGTAGAGGTTTGGGAATTGAACTTACGATTGTAGGAGGGGGCATACTGTGAAAATGAAGCTTGTATCTCTCTCCCACAATGGACATCCAGTTTTCTGCTGTTATTTGGTGCCATCTGTTGGCAAAATGACACAACCTGCCTGGAATGTTTAGGGGTTCTGGACCTTTCAGAGGCAGGAAGGCTAAGTTCTCTATGAAGGAGTCAAAGCCCTTGAGGGGGCTGGGCCTGTGCAGCTGATTGAGCTCTAAGGCCTTTTGGCTTCTTTTGTCTGGATTGTTGTTGTTGACCCTTCTTGGCAACTTGACCCTGAGCTTGCCCTTGCTGGGTATAGGACGGATAAAACTTCCTCTTTTTGCTGAAAAAGGTTTTTTTATAGGGTTTCTTTTTGGCTGGAGTGGCTGTAGATTTTGACAATCTATCTAAAGTGATGCTGTCAGCATCTATCTCATGAGCCTTCTCCTGCCAAAGAGGTTTTCTCCCTGTGCAAGGGATGTTTCCCAATTTATCCTGTACCCAAATCTCCAAGTCTGATGCCTGAAGCCAGGCAATCCGACGTGCACCAATGGCAATAGCAGAGGTTCTGCTGATGCATTCAGAGCAGTCAAAGGCTGCACGGTTTACAAACTTGGAGACATCTTGAATATGCTTGACAAGAGTAAGAAAGTCCTGTCGTCATTTGTCCTCAGGGAGAAGGGGGCTCATAAGCTCCAAATCTCCAGTGACCTCTTTGAGGAACATTCCCATATATAAAATATATGAGCTGATCCTAGCTGAAAGCATGGAAGCCTGAAAAGTTTGACGTCCAAAAGCGTCAAGAGTCCTGCATTCACGACCTGGAGTATTGGATGCATGTCTCTTTGCACTTCTCATCCTACGTATGGCTGACTCCACTACCATTGAATGGTGTGGCAGCTGAGTCTTTTGAAAACCAGGACATGGTGGAACTCAATACATGGTATCGAGTCTCCTAGAATGAGGAGATGTGGTCAAAGCTGTCTCCCACATTCTGAGCATCAAATCATGAAGAATGTCATGAATGGGCAGAGTGGCTGCCTCCTTGGGAGCCTTAGGGTATTGGAGAATTTCCAATTCCTTTGCTCTAGGTTCTTTTTCAGGAGCTACCATGATTGAAAGGCCTCGGGCTACATCACAAATAAAATCCTGAAAAGACATGTCTTCCGGAGGACACATTCTGCGTTGGGGAGGAGTCTTCCGGGAGAAACATTCTGGTACTGGCAGAATTATCAGAGTCATCGGAATCGGAGGATTCGAAGTATCTCTGATCCCGATGGTCATGCAAAGCATGGTCTCGGTATCGATCGAAGTTGGTACCAAGGTGGTCTGGTACCGATCTGTCGATGCCAGAAAAAGTCGGCATGGGAAGGATTCCCACCGGGGCCGGTACCGTCGGTGCTGGTACCGGCATCGGTACCGGTGCCCGTTGAACCACCGGTGTCAAAAGTACCGCAGTTGTAAGGAGAGCTGCAAGACTGCGTTCGATAGCGAGGAATCTCTGGTCTATCGACGCTGCCGATGCCTGGGTATCGGTACTGGTAAAAGTGGTCAGAACCCCTGAGCATGGTACCGGTAGTTCTGCCGAGGTTGAAGCCTTGAGAACATCCTGGAACCCCATTGATGCTTTGGAGGCCGAAGCCTCCCGCCGGGGCTGTTTTGCCGGTGTAATTTCCTCAAGGGCAATGCCAATAGCCTCTCGATGCTTTGAAGGAGAGCTACCCTTTGAGGACCGGCTTTGAAGGAGAGCTACCCTTTGAGGACCGGCTCTTATGTTTAGTTACCCGAGATCCATGGGAGGAAGACGAGGCTCTTGAAGACGTTGATGCAATGGACCTGGTATCCAAAGAAAAGAGTTCTGTCTTCCTCTTTTAGTCATCCCCATGCAAGAGGAACTCTCAGATGGAGAATGGTCAGGGCCTAAACATTTTAGACACCAGTCATGGGTGTCGGTGACGGAGATGGTACCGCCACACTTAGTACATTTTTTAAAACTAGCTGGTTTTTCCATCTTTTGGGAAAAATGGGGCCTAAGGCCCAAAATGGCGCCTAGCACCAAAAGAAAGTTTCTGAAAAGAAACAGTTCAAAAAAATAATATATATATTTTTTTTTTAGAAAAGAAGAAAGAAAGGACCGGCAGTACCGGTAGGTGTCGTGCGGAGGCAGGTTCGACCACAAGAAAACAAGTTTAAAGAAGAAATTTTCTGCGGTGACAGGGTATGTGTCATGTCGGCTCCGTGGAAAATGAAGAACTGAAGAGGGACAGTTGGAAAGGTGGGAAGGCAGCGCGCATGTGCTGAAGGATGCTCCCAAAAGCGTTCCTATTGGACGCTGGGGAGCGTTCCTGCGCAGGCTCCGTCAGTACCGACGATAAATATATGTGAAGACTACATTCCTGCTTGTTCCTGGAGATCCTTTTTAGCCTCTCTTCATAGAGGTATCCTTCCATCCCCTTTACCATTTTGGTGGCTCTTCTCTGTACCTTTTCTAATAACGCTATGTTCTTTTTAAGATACGGCGACCAGAACTGCACACAACATTCAAGGTTCGGTCGCACCATGGAACGATACAGAGGCATTATAATATCTTTTGTTTTATTTTCCATTCCTTTCCTTATAATACCTAGCATTCTATTAGCTGTCTTGGCCGCCAATGCACACTGGGCGGAGGGTTTTAACATGTTATCCACGATGACGCCTAAATATTTTTTCTGCGTGGTGGTTCCTAATGTGAAACCTTGCATCGTGTAACCATAGTTTGGGCTGTTCTTTCCTAGATGCATAACTTTGCACATGTCCACATTAAATTTCATCTGCTATTTGGAGGCCCAGTTTTCCAATTTATCAAGATCCTCTTGTAATTTTCTACAATCCTCATAGGTTTTAACAACTTTAAATAGTTTTGTGTCATCTGCAAATTTGGTACTTCCCTTTTCCAGGTCATTTATGAATGTCAAAAAGCAACATGCCCAGCACAGATCCCTGGGGTACTCCACTATTCACCTTTCTTCATTGGGAACATTGGCCATTTAGCCCTACCCTCTGCTTTCTATGTTTTAACCAGTTCCTGATCCACAATAGTACACACTGCCTCCTATCACTTGACTTTTTAGTTTTGCCAAAAGTATCTGATGAGGGACCTTGTCAAAGGCTTTCTGAAAGTCCCGATAGACAAAGGTGAGTCGGTTGATATAGTGTATCTGTTTATTCCAACCTTCCAATAAACAACAGATTAGTAAGACAAGATCTTCCTTGTCTAAAGCCATGTTGGCTGTCTCCCATTAAACCATGACTATCTACATGTTCACTAATTTTTTTCTTTATTATGGTTTCTACCATTTTTCCTGGTACTGAAGTCAGGCTCATCGGTATGTAGTTTCCTGGCTCACCCTGGAACCCTTTTTAAAAATTGGCGTTACATTGGCCATCCTCCAATCTTCAGGTATTACATATGATTTTAATGATAGTTCACAGATTACTAATAGCAGGTCTGCAATCTCATATTTCAGTTCTTTCAACACCCTTGGATGTATACCATCCAGTCTAGGTGATTTGCTACTCTTCAGTTTATCAAATAGTTGTAATACATCTTCCCGGTGTATCAATAATTCTTTCAATTCTTCCGCAGTATCACCTTTAAATACCACTTCAGCCATGGTTAACATCCCATCATCTTCCTCAATAAAGACTGAAGCAAAGAATTCATTCAGTCTCTCCACTATGGCCTTGTCCCCACTTAGTGCCCCCTTTTACCCCTCTATCATCTAAATGTCCAACTGACTCTCTCACAGGTTTTTTGCTACAAATGTACTTGAAAAAGTCTTTATTACGCGTTTTTGCTTCCACAGCATGCTTGTTCTCTAAGTCTCTTTGCCTGCCTTATCAATGCCTTGCATTTAACTTGCCAGTGCTTGTGCTGTTTCCAATTTTCGTCATTTGGCTCTTTTTTCCATTTCCTGAAAGATGCTGTTTTGGCAACAGCAGACTCTCTGACCTCAACTTTAAACCATGCTGGCAGTTTTTTGGACTTCCTTCCACTTTTCTTAAAGTGTGGAATATAGCTTGTCTGGGCTTCCAAGATAGTATTTTTAAACAACACCCATGCTTGAAGTAAGTCTTTAACTGTTCCTTTTAGCTTTTTCTTAACTATTTCCCTCATTTTATCATAGTCTCCCTTTCGAAAGTTAAAAGGTAGTACTGTGGATTGCCTTACCATCCCTCCTCCATTAATTAAATCAAACGCAATCATACTATGATCACTATTGCCAAGTGGCCCCAACACTCTTATCTCTTGCACCAGATCTGGGGTTCCACTAAGGACTAAGTCCAAAATGACTTCACCTAAGAACATAAGATATGCCATACTGGGTCAGACCAAGGTCCATCAAGCCCAGTATTCTGTTTCCAACAGTGGCCAATCTAGGTCATATGTACCTAGCAGTTTCCCCAAGAGACACAAGTTCCACAATGCTTGTACTGGCTCAAGCATTGTTATCTTCGGTCACTTCTTAATAATGGTTTATGGACCTTTCCTCCAGGAACTTGTCCAAACCTTTTTTAAACCCAGCTACACTAACAGCCTTTACTACATCCTCCGGTAACAAATTCCAGAGTTTGATTACACGTTGAATGAAAAAATATTTTCTTTTATTAGTCTTAAATAGTTTACCCTGTAGCTTCATTGCATGTCCCCTAGTCTTTCTATATTCTGATAACGTAAACAATCGATTTACATTTACCTGTTCCACTCCGTTCATTAATTTATAGACTTCTATCATATCTCCCCTCAGCCGTCTCTTTTCCAGGTTAAAGAGCCCTAACCTTTTTAGCCTTTCTTCATAGGAGTATCCTTCCATCCCCTTTACCATTTTGGTGGCTCTTCTCTGAACCTTTTCTAAAATCGCTATATCCTTTTTAAGATACGGCGACCAGAACTGCACACAATATTCAAGGTGCGGTCTCACCATGGAACGATATAGAGGCATTATAATATCTTTTGTTTTATTTTCCATTCCTTTCCTTATCATACCTAGCATTCTATTTGCTCTCTTGGCCGCCGCTGCACACTGGGCGGAGGGTTTTAACATGGTATCCACAATGACGCCTAAATCTTTTTCCTGGGTGGTGGTTCCTAATGTGGAACCTTGCATCGTGTAACCATAGTTTGGGTTGTTCTTCCCTAGGTGCATAACCTTGCACTTGTCCACATTAAATTTCATCTGCCATTTTGATGCCCAGTCTTCCAATTTATCAAGATCCTCTTGCAATTTTTCACAATCCTCTTGGGTTTTAAAACTTTAAATAGTTTTGTGTCATCTGCAAATTTGATAACCTCACTCGTTATTCCACTTTCCAGGTCATTTATGAATATGTCAAAAAGCAGCGGACCCAGCACAGATCCCTGGGGTACACCACTACTCACCTTTCTCCATTGGGAAAATTGGCCATTTAGCCCTACCCTCTGCTTTCTATCTTTTAACCAGTTCCTGATCCACAATAGTACACTGCCTCCTATCCCATGACTCTTTAGTTTTGCCAAAAGTCTCTGATGAGGGACCTTGTCAAAGGCTTTCTGAAAGTCCAGATACACAATATCAACTGACTCACCTTTGTCCACCTGTTTATTCACTCCTTCAAAAAAACATAACAGATTAGTAAGACAAGATCTTCCTTGTCTAAAGCCATGTTGGCTGTCTCCCATTAGGTTGTGACTATCTACATGCTGAGTAATTTTATTCTTTATGATGGTTTCTACCATTTTTCCTGGTATTGACGTCAGGCTCACCGGTCTGTAGTTTCCCGGATCACCCCTGGAACTCTTTTTAAAAATTGGTGTTACATTGGCGATCCTCCAATCTTCAGGTATTAGAGATGATTTTAATGATAGTTCACAGATTACTGATAGCAGGTCTGCAATCTCATATTTCAGTTCTTTCAACACCCTTGGATGTATACCATCCGGCCCAGGTGATTTGCTACTCTTCAGTTTATCTCATAGTTGTAAGACATCTTCCCGATGTATCGATATTTCCTTCAATTTTTCCGCACCTTTAAATACCACTTCAGTCATGGGTAACATCCCTACATCTTCCTCAGTAAAGAACAAAGCAAAGAATTCATTCAGTCTCTCCGCTATCGCCTTGTCGCCTCTTAGTGCTCCTTTAACCCCTTTATCATCTAATGGACCAACTGACTCTCTCACAGGTTTTTTGCTACGAATGTACTTAAAAAGGTCTTTATTTCGCATTTTTGCTTCCGCAGCAAGCTTCTTCTCAAATTCTCTCTTTGCCTGCCTTATCAATGCCTTGCATTTGACTTGCCAGTGTTTGTGCTGTTTCCAGGTTTCGTCGTTTGGCTCTTTTTTCCATTTCCTGAAAGATGCTTTTTTGGCAACAACAGCCTCTCTGACCTCACCTTTAAACCATGCTGGCAGTTTTTTGGACTTCCTTCCATTTTTCTTAAAGCGTGGAATACAGCTGGTCTGGGCTTCCAAGATAGTATTTTTCAACAACACGCAAGCTTGATGTACGTCTTTAACCTTTGCAACTGCTCCTTTTAGTTTTTTCTTAACTGTTTTCTTCATTTTATCATAGTCTCCCTTCCAAAAGTTAAAAGGTAGTACTGTGGATTTCCTTACTATCCCTCCTCCACTAATTAAATCAAAGGCGATCATGCTATGATCACTATTGCCAAGTGGCCCCAACACCCTTATCTCTTGCACTAGATCTGATGTTCCACTAAGGACTAGGTCTAATATGGCTTCCCCTCTGGTTGGTTCATGAACCAGCTGCTCCAAGAAGCAGTCATTTATTTCATCTAGGATCTTTATCTCCCTAGCATGTCCTGACGTGACACTGACCCAGTCGATACCGGGGTAATTGAAATCACCCATTATTATTACTGCGCTGTAACTTTTGTTAGCTTCCTTGATTTCTTTGAGCATTTCATCATCCATTTGGTCATTCTGGCCAGGTGCTCGATAGTACACCCCCACTGCCATTGCCTTCCCCCTTTTATATGGAATTTCAATCCATATAGATTCTACAGCAGATTTTGTTTCCTGCAAAACTTTAATCCTTTCTGAGTCAATGCTCTCTCTAACATAGAGCGCAACCCCTCCACCAATTTGATCAGCTCTATCATTACGATATAGTTTGTACCCAGGTATCACAGTGTCCCACTGGTTGTCCTCCTTCCACCGCGCTGATGCTGAATAATGCGGTATATAAGAGAATTTAAATAAATAAATAAATAGTCTCTGATATTCCAATCATATCTAACCTTTCATTTAGTGCTATATATTCTAACTCTCCCATCTTATTCTTTAGACTTCTAGCATTTGCATACAAGCATTTTAGAGAATGTATTTTATTCATGTTAATTTGGCTATTGTTAGACATGGGTAAATTGGGATCTTTAAGCTCTGTCTGCTCCATACTCGAGGGCATTTGGGCTACTTTACTCTTTTGTGGAACCTCTCTGCTTTTGGTAGTATCCTTCAAGGATACATTCTTCCGAACCATCCGCTCATGGGCGACTGTCGACTTTCCCCTAATATCTAGTTTAAAAGCTGCTCTATCTCCTTTTTATAGGTTAATGCCAGCAGCCTGGTTCCATCCCGGTTAAGGTGAAGCCCATCCCTTCGGAAGAGCCCCTCCTTTCCCCAGTTCCTAACAAATCCAAAACCCTCATCTCTGCACCATTGTCTCATCCACGCATTGAGACTCCGGAGCTCTGCCTGCCTTTTGGGTCCTGCACGTGGAACAGGAAGCATTTCGGAGAATGCTACCATGGAAGTTCTGGATTTCAACTTCCTACTTAAAAGCCTAAATTTTGCCTCCAGAACCTCCCTACCACATTTTCCTATGTCATTGATACCGACATGTACCAAGACAGCAGACTCCTCCCCAGCACTATCTAAGACCTTATCTAGGAGGTCCGCTACTTTCGCACCAGGCAGGCATGTTACCAGGCGATCCTCACGTCCACCAGCCACCCAGCTATCTACATGCCTAATGATCGAATCACCAACTATAACGGCTGTCCTAACCCTTCCCTCATGGGCACATGGCCCTGGAGAAACTTCCTCGGTGCGAGAGGGTTTTACATCACCTGGAGGACCTCTGGTTGGTTCATGAACCAGCTGCTCCAAGAAGCAGTCATTTATTTCATCTAGAAACTTTATCTCCCTAGCATGTCTCGCCACGACACTGACCCAGTCAATACCGGGATAATTGAAATCACCCATTATTATTAATGTGCAGTAACTTTTGTTAGTTTCCCTGATTTCTTTGAGCATTTCATCATCCATTTGTTCATTCTAGCCAGGCGGTCGATAGTATACCCCCCCACTGCTTTTGCCTTCCCCTTTTTACATGGAATTTCAATCCGTACAGATTCTACAGCAAATTTTGTTTCCTGCAAAACTTTAATCCTTTGTGACTCAATGCCCTCTCTAACAGAGCGCAACCCCTCCACCAATTTGATCAGCTCTATCATTGCAATATAGTTTGTACCCAGGTATCAGTGTCCCACTGGTTGTCCTCCTTCCACCATATGTCTCTGAGATACTAATAATATCTAACCTCCCATTTAGTGCTATATATTATAACTCTCCCATCTTATTATTTAGACTTCAAGCATTTGCATATAAGCATTTTAGAGACTGTATTTTATTCATATTAATCTGGCTATCGGTAGGCAGGGGTAATTTGGAATCTTTAAGCTCCATCTGCTCCGTACTCAAAGCCATTTGGGCTACTTTGGTCTTTATTGGAACCTCTCTGCTGATATGCCCTAATTTCATTCTTTTGGTAGTATCCTTCAAGGATACATTGTTCTGAACCTTGCGCTCTTGGGCGACTGTCAGGAGAGTTTTCCTTTTGTATCTATTTGGCAGAGTGGGAAAAACAAAATTAAAGTGCTGAAGAAGAAATTAGACCTTACCTGCTAATTGTCTTTCCTTGAGTTCTCTCCGGGCCAGTCCAGGCAAGTGAGGGTTGTCAACCTTCTCTAGCAGCTGAGGACTGAAAAACTGAAGTTTTGCTGCAACAGTATCTGGCTCCCCCTACTGGCTAAACCTCAGTCTAAAGTTAGAAAAGCAGCAGAAAGGAAAGGAAAAGAGAACAAAAGGAAAACGCGGACACTATTAGTCCCCGTAGGCTACTGCAGCCAAAAGTCCAAGTAGGGCACCCCCCGCCACCCACATGCAATGCAGGTTGATACGGCATAGAAGAGTACCTGTTACTGTATAATTTTATTGCATTTTTTTTTTTTTATGTTCATGACAGGGAGAATACGTGAGGACGGACTCACCTGCCGAATCCCAAATGAAAAGAATCCTAAGAGAGACCTCCCCAAAGAGGGAGCCCCACAGACCATAGCAAGCCGTGACGAACCGCGGAAGGCCAAAAACAACAAAAACGGACACTTCGAAAACCTCCGTGTCGCCAGACACGGTCGTGGAAGTCAATGCGACTCGCTGAACACCGGGTAGGGACCTGGACTGGCCCGGAAAGAACTCAAGGAAAGACAATTAGCAGGTAAGGTCTAATTTCTTCTTCCATTTCGTCTCTCCGGGCCAGTCCAGGCAAGTGAGGGAAGTACCAAAGCAGTAACTATCCCTGGGAGGGACCAGCGAGACCCGCAATCACCGCGGACGCCCCGACTGTGGCGTCACCCGCGGCCTGCACGTCAAGGCGATGCTTCGAAAAGGTGTGCAACGACGCCCAAGTTGCCGCCCTACAGATATCCACTGGAGGCACCAGAGCCAGCTCAGCCCAGGACGTCGCCTGGCTACGAGTGGAATGAGCCTTGAAAAACTCCGGAGGCGAGTGGCCGCTCGCCCGGTACGCTGCTGAAACAGCACACTTCACCCAACGCGCAATGGAGGCCTTTGAGGCCGCTTCCCCCTTCCGGGGACCCCCCTGTCCGATTTGCGAAAAGACTGGGTACGTCGAAGATATCGTTTAAGCACCCTACCTAAATCCAATTTCCTGAGAACCGAATCTATGGGCGCCCCTTCGTGATCCGGAAAAGTCGGAAGGGAAATCGACTGATTCACATGGAAGTGGGAAACCACCCTTGGAAGAAAAGAGGGCACGGGACGCAACATCACCTTCTCCCGAGAGAAGTGCAGAAACGGTTCCCTACAAGAAAGCGCCTGCAGATCAGACACCCGTCTAGCCGAACAGAGAGCCACCAGAAAGGCCGTTTTCCAGGAAAGTTCCTTAAAGGACACATCTCGAACGGGCTCGAAGGGAGGACGCGCGAGAGCCTCTAACACCAGATTAAGATCCCAGGCGGGAACAATGGGACGGACCGGAGGACGCAAATTCTGAACGGCTCGGAGGAAACGCAAAACATCGGGATGACGAGAGAGGAGCATCCCCTTAATCCTATCCCGAAAACACGCCAGAGCCGCAACTTGCACCCGAAGCGTAGCGGACGCCAAACCTTTATCAAAACCACCCTGCAGGAAAGACAGGATATCAGGTACCAAGGAGCCCGCCGGCCAAAGACCGCACTCCTCACACCAATGTTCAAAAAGCCGCCAGACCCGCGTGTACACTAGAGAAGTGGACGAGCGTCTCGCCCGAAGGAGAGTGTCGACGACGGGCGGCGCATAACCTTTGTGCATCAGCCTTTCCCGCTCAAGAGCCAAGCCGTAAGCGAGAAGCGAGCCACGTCCGGCATGAGAAGAGGACCATGAGACAAGAGATTTTCCCGCACCGGAAGGTGCCAAGGCCGGTCCACCAGCAGACGGATCAAATCCGCGTACCAAGGGCGCCGTGGCCAATCCGGAGCCACCAGAACTACTCGCCCCGCGTGACCCTCTATGCGTCGTAGAACACGACCTATCAAGGGCCACGGAGGGAAGACATAGAGCAGCCCTATCGATGGCCACGGCTGTATCAGCGCGTCGAGACCCTCGGACATACGCTCCCGCCTCCTGCTGAAGAATCGACTGGCTTTCGCATTGTCGAATGTAGCCATCAAGTCCATCACCGGCTGTCCCCACCGGAGAACGAGGGCGTGAAACACAGCTGCGTTCAACTCCCACTCCCCTGGATCTACAGCATGCCTGCTGAGGTAATCCGCCTGGATATTGTTGTGGCCCGCCACATGCGCAGCCGAAAGAGCCACCAGGTGGGCCTCCGCCCAGTCCATCAACTGTTGACTCTCTTCCAGGAGAGGCGCGCTGCCGGTACCGCCCTGTTTGTTGATGTAAGAAACCGCCACGGAGTTGTCGGAGAAGACTCTCACCGCCTTGCCCCTGACGAGGAAGCGAAACTCCTGCCGCGCCAACCGCACCGTGCGAAGCTCCAACAGGTTTATGGAGGCGGACGACTCTTCCAGGGACCAGAGTCCTTGAGCTATGTGAGACAGACAATGCGCTCCCCAGCCCGCGAGGCTGGCATCGGTCGTGAGCAGGATCCATTCCGGAGGGCGTAAGGGCATGCCCGCCCGAAGATGAGCAGGATCCAACCAGAGCAGGCTGTCGCTCACGGACGGAGTGAGAGGCAACCTGCAAGAAAGGGGATGAAGTTGAGACCACCTCGAGAGCAACGCCCGTTGTAACGGTCTCATATGCGCTCGAGACCAGGGCACCAGGTCCAGGGTGGCCGCCATGGTTCCGAGCAGTTGCAAGTAACGCCAAGCCGAGGGTGCCTTTAGGCGACGAAACGCCCTCACCTGTCCCAGCAGTTTCTGTATGCGGGGTTCCGGCAAGAAGACCGCTCCGACACTGGTGTCGAACATCGCTCCCAGGTACAGAAGCTGTTGAGTCGGCTGCAACCGGCTTTTGGACTGATTTATCACCCAGCCCAAGTGTTCAAGAAGGGCCACCACCCGAGCCGTGGCTACCGCGGATTCCGCCACGGAAGGCGCTCGTATCAACCAATCGTCGAGGTAAGGATGCACGAGGACACCCTCCTGTCGCAACGCCGCCGCCACTACCACCATCACCTTTGTGAAGGTTCGCGGCGCCGTGGCCAGACCGAAAGGCAGCGCTTGGAACTGAAAATGACCCATGGGTACCGCGAAACGCAGGAACCGTTGATGTTCCGGCCGTACGGGAATATGGAGATAGGCCTCTGTGAGGTCGATGGAGGTAAGAACCTCCGAGGGTTGTACGGAGCAAATCATGGATCTGAGAGTCTCCATGCGAAAATGCGGGACACGTAAGCAGCGATTCACGTGCTTGAGGTCCAAGATGGGACGAAGGACCCCTCCTTCTTGGGCACCACGAAATAAATGGAGTAGCGACCGGACCCCAACTGGTCCTGAGGAACCGGCACCACGGCCTGCAGTCGCAACAAGCGCTGAAGGGTCTGGGAGACGCCTCTACCTTTATTGCAGAACCACAATGAGACACCACGAAAGCGTCCCGCAACGGCCGCGCAAACTCGAGGGCGTAACCGTCACGTATAATCTCGAGCACCCAAAGATCCGTTGTGATAGCGACCCAGACAGAGAGGAACCGCTGGAGATGTCCCTCCACCGGAACTTCCATCTGGGCCAGCCTCACTTCATTGGGGCTTCTTAACGGGGTTCTGCTGGGATTGGAAATAACTTCTGCCGAACCCTCGAGCCCCACGAAAGGACTGACCGCGAGACCCCGAGCGTCCCCTAGGATAAGGGGCAAAATGAGCCCCCCGAAACCTGCGAGGTTCTCGCCCCGGGAAACGGGACCCTCCGGCCGGACGCTGACTCTTTGGCCTGTCCTCAGGGAGGCGACCACCCTTGGAGTCTCCCAAATCCTTCACAATCTTATCCAACGCCGCCCCAAAAAGCAGAGCACCCTTGTAGGGCAGCTTAGTGAGACGCGTTTTACAAGAAACGTCAGCGGACCAGTAGCGTAACCAAAGGAACCGCCGAGCAGCAATAACCGACGCCATCGACTTTGCGGAAATGCGAACCAAGTCATAGAAGGCATCCGCGAGGTAGACCGCCGCCGAATCAAGTTTTGCGGAGTCCTCGTCATCGCCCTTGCCCCGAGCCCCTTGAATCCATCTAATGGAAGCCCTGGACACATAAGACCCACAGAAGGCCGCTCTAAGGGACAGGGCGCAAGATTCAAAAGTCTGTTTAAGCAGAGCCTCAAGCTTTCTATCCTGCATATCCTTGAGGGCCGAACCGCCTTCCACAGGAATGGTGGTTTTCTTGGTAACCGCTGATACCAAGGCGTCCACCTTGGGTAAGCGAAGTAACTCGAGCTCCTCCTGTGGCAATGGATACAAGCGGGCAATAGATCGTACCCCCTGCAACGTTGCTTCGGGGCATTCCCATTCCGATTCCACCATTTGCTTCATAACTCGGTGGACTGGGAAACACTTCTGCTCTGTCTTAAAACCTTGAAGTAGCGGATCTTCCAAGAGCTGATCCTGAGCCTGAGGCAGCACAATATTCAAAGTAGCCAGCGTCTGAGAAATAAGGACCCACAATTCTTCCTTGCGAAAAACTCTGAAAAGATTGGGATCGTCTGCACCCCCCAACTCTCCATCCTCCAGATCAGCCCACTGATCTAGATTAGGGTCCGAGCCCAGCTCCCCATCCTCCAGACTGGGGAGTTCAAGCTCAGAGCACCCTAGGCCAGCGATGGCGAACCTATGGCACGCGTGCCAGCTGTGGCACGCGAAGGCCTTGCAGCTGGCACGCGGGAAGGTTCGCAATCGAAAAAAAAAAAAACAACCCTGTCTGCTGCCGTTGTCGGGGCCGCCGCGGCAGAATCGAGCGTGCCGCGGGGCCCCCCTGTACCCACCCGGCAGAGCCTGTCCTCCCCGTAGCAGCTCTCTCTTTGGAGCTGCAGTCAGACGCGCCGGCTTGCAGAGCGCGAAGGGAAGAGTTTCCCTTTCGCGACTCTGTTAAGCCCGCGGGGGCTGATGGGAACTTCCCATCAGCCCCCGCGGGCTTAACAGAGCAGCGAGGGAACTCTTCCCTCGCGCTCGGCAGGCCGGCGCGTGTGACTGCAGCTCCAAAGAGAGAGCTGCGACGGGGAGGGCAGGCTCTGCCGGGTGGGTACAGGGGGGCCCCGCGGCACGCTCGATTCTGCCGCGGCGGCCCCGACAACGGCAGCAGACAGGTTTTCTTTTTTTTTAAATTTTCCCTGGGCTGGGCTGGGCTGGGGGGGGGGTTAGGAGTGGTGATGGTCTGGGCTGGGGGGGTTAGGAGTGGTGATGGGCTGGGCTGGGTTAGGAGTGGTGCTGGGCTGGGCTGGGGGGGTTAGGAGTGGTGATGGGCTGGGCTGGGCTGGGGGGGTTAGGTGTGGTGATGGGCTGGGCTGGGGGGGGTTAGGAGTGGTGATTGGCTGGGCTGGGCTGGGGGGGAGGTTAGGAGTAGTGATGGGCTGGGCTGGGCTGGGGGGTGTTAGGAGTAGTGATGGGCTGGGGTGGGGGGGGGGTTAGGAGTGGTGATGGGCACTGGGCTGGGGGGGTTAGGAGTGGTGATGGACACTGGGCTGGCTGGGGGGGGTTAGGAGTGGTGATGGGCACTGGGCTGGCTGGGGGGGTTAGGAGTGGTGATGGGCGATGGGCTGGGGGGGTAGGAGTGGTGATGGGCTGGGCTGGGGGGTTTAGGAGTGGTGATGGGCACTGGGCTGGGGGGGTTAGGAGTGGTGATGGACACTGGGCTAGCTGGGGGGGGTTAGGAGTGGTGATGGGCACTGGGCTGGCTGGGGGGTTAGGAGTGGTGATGGGCGCTGGGCTGGGGGGGGGTAGGAGTGGTGATGGGCGCTGGGGGGGTTAGGAGTGGTGATAGGCGCTGGGGGGGCTTAAACTAAAAATTGAGTGATGGGGGATTAGGACTGGGAGTGGGCTGATGGGGAGGTTAGGACTGGAAATGGGCTGGTGGAATTAAGACTGGGAGTGGGCTATGGGGGGCTAGGACTGGTAATGGGTTGGGGGGGTTGCTAGGACTGGAAATGGGCTGAGTGGAAGGGGGCTTGAACTGCAAATAGCTGTTGGGGATGGGGCTTGGAATGGAAATGGGCTGAGGGGAAGTGGGGGGCTTGAACTGCAAATAGCTGATGGGGACGGGGCTTGGAATGGAAATGGGCTGAGGGGAAGTGGGGGGCTTGAAGAAGGGAATGGATGCTGGGTGAGACTGGAACTAGAAGGGAGCTGATGTTGGGGGAGGATTAGAATGGGATGGGGCTGGGAGAGTAAAATGGAGAGGGGAAAAATATTTTGTGTAGGAGGGATGAAAAATCTACAATTGGCCAGGTATTGGGAGAGTAATTGGGGATTGAGGATGGAGGGGTAAAATTGTGTGGATGAAATAGGAATGAGGAAAGAGCAAAAGGAGAAAGATTAGTATGTTAAAGCAGATGTAGAGAGAGAGAATGGAAAAAAAACTAGAAGAGAGAAGAAAGGACAAATGGACAGCAGACGATGGAGAGTTAGCAGAAAACATGAAGAAACCAGAAGAAAATGGCTGGACCAATTGCAACTGAAAAAAAATGCACAAAAGGTAGAACGATATCTCTTTATTTTGAATTTATTAACTGGAATATGTCAGCTCTGGGAAATGTGCATCATTAACATCTGCGCTTTGTTTGGTACAAGAGGAAATTCCTATTTGACGTTGCCACTTGTTCTCTTTCCCCAGTATTCACTGAAATGTATTGGTTTAATATTTGCAGTGTTGCCTTTTGATAGGTAGGGTATGGTGCTTTGTGAGTCCTGGTAATGCTGTCAGGATACGGCGGGTTTGCTATGGGTTCTAAATGGGCAGCGTTTGTAGTAGTTCCTAATGTGCCTGGCGGTTGGCACTGGATTATAGTAATGTAGAAATCTTTTAGTCTTTCTTTATCCATACACTCATTAAGAGACATGTTTACTAAAAGTTAGTGTATGGTAACATTATGCAAATATTTATGCAAATAAGACCACTTATGCAAATGACGTGCTGGCACTTTGAGGAAATTCTTTGGTTTTGTGCGGCAGTTTGGGCACTCGGGCTAAAAAAGGTTAGCCATCACTGCCCTAGGCCAACGGAAGCCCCCTGGGAGCCCTGCACTGACCTGGAAGGACCTTCCCCCGGGTCCAAATCAGAAGGTTCTGCCACCAGACCCTGTGAAAGTGGGGGCACCGAGCCCATAGCCTGAGTCTGATTCCATTTCAGACAATAAGCCTTATGCATCGCAAGAATAAAGGCTGCTGAAAAAGTATCCTCTAAAGAAGGAGCAGCAGGCTGCTGCACCGCCGGTAAAGACAATGAAGGAGCTTCCTCCACATGTACCAGCTTTTTTGCCTTTGCCTTGCTCTTCTTAGAGCAGCTTTTGTGAGCCGAAGGCAACGCCGCCGGAGCCGACAGCATGGCCGCCGTTCCCGCCAAATCCGCGCGTGAGGAAAAACCGCCTAGGAGCTCCGGTGTCTCTTGAGAGTCCATGCCCTCCAAACGCGCCGCACAGAAAACACTAAACAAAACCGAGGACCGTAGCCACGGCGAACGAAATAAACAAAAAAGGCAGAAGCAGCTCAGCAGGCTCCGGCGAAAGCGCCGCGCACAAAGCGCGCCAAAGGCACCGGAGGCCCTGAAAACCTGACTAACCTGCGCTCGGGAGAGCCGCCCTCGACAGAAATGGCAGGACCCGGCAGCAGACCCCCCCGCTGCTAGCGGCGGCGTGCCGGCAATTCCGGAGGCTAAAAGATGGTTTCTGGGGCTCCCAGACCTCTTTACCGCTGCTCCCGTTGTGCCCGGAGCTGAAATCAAGGCAGGCTCTGCCTCCAACGCTCCTGAGAGCAACCGGCACTGATGGGAGCCGAAGGGGAGAGCCCTGCTAGAACTCTTACCCCCTAACAGCCCTAGAAAGTACAAATGCAGACTAAAGGCAAGAAATAAAGAAAAAAATGAAGAAAACAACCGGGAGCCAGACAAGAGACGTTGTCTTCAGCTGCTGAGGACTGAAAGACTGAGGTTTAGCCAGTAGGGGGAGCCAGATACTGTTGCAGCAAAACTTCAGTTTTTCAGTCCTCAGCTGCTAGAGAAGGTTGACAACCCTCACTTGCCTGGACTGGCCCGGAGAGACGAAATGGAAGAGACTGCTAAACACAGGAGGCCCTGTGTATACTTTGAACTTTTACATTTAGTTCTAAGCTCTGGGAGAGCTGATCCATCCTGACGACATTTGACACTGTCACTTGTGTGCCAGACTCAGTCCTGCTGGTCAGCGTAAAAATTATAATCACCTAAGAAATTATAAATGCTTCTCACCTCCACCAACACTAAAAGTTAGAGACACAGAACTTCCAGTCAAGTCCAACATACGCTATCTAGGAGTGATACTGGATCAACAGTTGGACTTGAAGGAGCACATTAAATGCACGGTGAAAGCTATCTACTTCAAGATCAAAACCCTGCGGCACTTGAGACCCATGATGGAGCCCCGATGACTTCCGCACCATCTTCCAAGCGCTTGTTACACCGCACTTAGACTACGCTAATATAATTCTGCATGGCCTCCCCAAGATTACCCTAAACCCTCTACAGTTAGCTATGAATGCAGCAGCCCGCGTCCTGTGCGGAGCCTCAAGGAGTGACCACATTTCCCCCATTCTAAAAGAATTCCATTGGCTTCCAATAAGCTGTAGAATCTTATATAAGGCCCTCTTCATTACCTTCAAGGCCTTCAACAAAACGTCACCTTCATCAATTTCTGACCTTCTCGCACACACCACAAACAATAGATCTAGAAGAGCACTATCTGCAAATATGCTACTTACACCAAGTGAATCTACAAAACTTAACCAGTCAACCATCAATAGAGCATTTGTGAACTACGCTCCTAGGTGCTGGAACAGACTCCCGCCCAGTATTAGAGCAAACAGGGACCTCAAACATCACCTGTTTCGCATGCATTTTACACAGCTAGATGTCCCCCCCCTCAATCTCAAACCCGTGATATCTGATAACATAGAACCTACAGCGAATTAGAACCAGTAAGCAAATTGTCCGAAATGTAAATAGTTTCCTCCATGTTAAAGCCCTGTTATCTGTAAAAGTAGGCCAGACTTGTCTGACTGTAATAGCAAACGCTGTGAAAAGCTCTTATTCAATCACTCACCCACAGAAGGAAAACTCACAGGCAGGCTGGAATGCAAACAGGATCTTTAATGTGCACAGGATCAGACAGAGAGCCGGTACCCTCCACAAAAAGTCTGAACCCTGAGGGACGGCCTACAATGCCTTATATACAGTACAGTTTTAAACTCATTCTACAATCCCATTTGCCACAGGTATTTCCTGCCCACCAATCAGCAGCCCCTGGGGAAGGTACCTGGGTGACCTGTCCAAACCGGTATGCTCAGGTCTGCTGATTTCTGGGCTAGGGGCTATTGTGCTCAGACCTGGAGTGGGGGAAGGGTGTCTACTGAAATCTCAATGCCTTCTCTTAGCAGGCCGATTACCTCATGGCTTGGGGGAAGGGCTACCTACAGCTAGACCTCATGGCTGCCTCATTCCCCCCTTTTTAAGTAGGACCTCAACCGCTAGAAGCGGTTGAGGGCTGTAATTGGGACAGGGCCATGACAGTGGTAACCACCTTGCGTTCTACCAGGGTATCAAGGGTGGTGGTCATGAAGCGGTAAAGAATAGGGATATAACATGGCAGAATGGCACATAGCAGTAAATGAAAAGAACCCCTACCACTGGGATTTTTAGTCCCCCTGGCCAACTGAACCACTTCATAAACCACCCAGGACCCATGGACAGGTAACTAGATCACTTAGGTCTTGGATAGGGTGTTCAATGGAAACACTTGCATCAGTGAGTTTAAAACAACACATACCCTATACCCTCTATAGCAACTCCTGCACAACGTTTTTGTTCCGTGTGCAAAAGTTGCTGTTCTGACTATAAAAGGTTGCAGGGCCTGCAGAGGCCTCTTCCCTTTGGGACAAAGGAGGGCCGTGTGCAAAAAGTCTGCAGAGGCTTCTTTCCTTTGGGGCAAAGGCTCTTTCCCTGGGATCCACCCTTATCAGCATATTAATGGCTTTTTATTCTTGCTAGTGTTGAGTCATTCTGGCTGCACCCTGCCATTCCCTTTGCTTCATTAATCACTGGCACTGTAATCTTCAGGGCATATGAGTACTTTGTATCACCAGTTTTGTTTGGCCTGTTTAACCTGTTCAGGCCTGGCATGTCTTTTCTTGTGCTGGGTCCATTTTCTGTGCACTTTCAGGCCTGACCTGTTTCTTAGCTAGGTCCATTCTCTGTGCACTTCTGTTCAGAGTATGGTTCCCCTGGCTTTACTCTTGTTGTGCTGGGCTCTGGGTACTCATTTTCTTAGCCCACATGCTTTTTCCGTGCCATCATAATGTATTACAGCCTCAGGCAAGGATGCAGCCATACTAGACATACCTATCAGCCAATTTCCCTTCAGTCCCAATTTTTCTTTTTTCTTTCTTGTTTATGGGGGAAAGGTAATCCCACTACGGGCAATGGACAAGCAACCATTTGAGACAGATATTGAGACAGATAGGAGTCATCAGAAAAGCAGCTTCTGGTACTGTTCCCTATAGACAACATACATTGTAATATCATTTTCTTGCAGCTGGTCAATAATATTGAAAACACATAACATGAAAGTATGTCAAAAGCAGCAGTGCTTAATAATGTGATAAAGAAAGCTCTGAGAATAGTACAGCAAAATCTTGAGCTGGTGTGGGTATTGCAGTTGCTGAAGCCGAAATGGCTTGTAGATTTCCGTTACTTTCTAAGAAAACAACATTAAAAGGATAATACAATCGTTCACAGAAGCCCCCAAACCCCCCCCCCCAGTCAGTCCAACAGTTCTTTTTCCTGCCTCCCAGCAGTTCTCCAGGACCTCGCAGTGTGCTTCACCTTTCTCTGAAGTTCAAGTTCTGTCTCTCTCAAAATTTGAACCTCTCATTCTCATAGGCAGACACCCTGGCCCGTTTTCGATGTTACACACTGATCCAGATAGGGACTCCTTCACACATCTCAGCGGTGGGCAGCTCTGAGTTCTCGGGATGGTCTGTTCCATCTGGACTCTGGCCAATTCCCTCTGCTGGACTCTTTGGATTGCCATTGGTGACATGGTTCCAGGCCTCATTCAGAAAAGCAGCACCAATATTGAATGAAAAGACTAAATATGCTAGATTAGATTTCACAATGAGATAAACTTAACTTCCTTCACATTTACCAAGATCACATCCTACAAATATTGCTGTTTAAACTTTCAATGGTCTTCCAGTAACTATCTCGTATGGTGTCAATTTTTCTCTGGCAGTTTGATTAACTTCTTGTTTATCTGTCACTGGAGATTCACTTGCTGGTAGTGAACATTCCATTATGCCCTTGACTGACCTTTACATGCTCCCCCTTTGCCCATGCATGCCTGGCCAGGACATGCAGAGGCAAAAAAGGAGGCAAAAAAAACATCTGGAAGTACCGCATGGCCAGTGTAGGTCCTCCAAAACCCATCAGGGTGCACCTAGCCTGTCTCCAGGTGTCCATTTCCAATTATTGAGTATGTGTTGGGGCCTAGATGAATTCCTAAATTGAATATTCTGGAGATGGCATAGTTGAATAAAGTGCTCATCATTTTTTTTTTTGTTTACATATTCATTAGCCAGATACATCACTTCACATCATTGAATTACCTTCATCAGTTTACTGTCTATCAGAGTCCTTCCTCTTAATATCCCACTTCATCCCTCACCATACTTTTTATCACTTGCATCATTCCACCAACTATATACCTAAGTCCTTTTTTGAATTATACCAATTTTTTATAAATTGTTCACTTCCAGTATGCTAATGGACATGAGGCTTTTAAATAAAGTTAATCAACAAATCAATCAATTAATCAACAAATCAATCTTTGGCTTTAAAAATATAAAAGCTTCAAAAATCATGGATGTTCTCTAATCATAAGTACCTAGTGTTTTTGGGAATTGATACATAAATATTTGCTGATTCCCAATGATATTTCAGGCAGGCTTTATGAAGCTGTCCCAGTGACCCCAAGCCAGTCAAGTTTTCAAGTCATCCAGAATGAAAATGCATGATATGTCAGCATACATTGCTGACCCATTATATACAAATTCATATTAATTGTGGATATCCTGTGGGTTCACCAGGGCAGCCTCAGGCAGTATTGGACTAAACCTTAAATATATGACTGACAATGCGGCTGAAATACTGAATTTCTCATGCTCTGGAAGAATGTGACAGACATATTGGGATCCCCTACATCATTGCATTGCGAGCTGAAAAGCAGTTTGTTTGTTTTTTATCCCTAGGTTGAACTCAGTTAGTAAATCAACAACTGTTCAATGTTACCAAAATTGTGCACACTCCAGGGGTGACTCAGCATGCAATGTTCCTAAATGGGTTAGTTGTGTACATACTATGACAGAAATTAACTTCATACCGAAGCCAAGGGATGATGGAGATTATTATACACACCAGCATTATTTGTGCAGTGTGCACTGTATGGATCTGTGTGAATCAGTACTAAAGGGCAGTGGACACGAGGAGTGGGGCAGCATTATCAGTGCATTATTAACTTCAAGTGTGAATTAGTGTGAACGGTGTACTGCACAGTATATGCCTTTCAGCAGTGCTAATTCTGCATTTTATCTTTCTATTTTGAAATTGCCAATGATCAGTGTATTCACCCTGAACCAAAACATACCTGAACATCAGAACAAGCTACAGTGCATACTAGAACTAATCCAGATGTTCTCATCAGAAATCATGAGTTAAAGTACTGCTATCAGTATATTTGGTACTAAAATCATTTTAAGGTATCATTGTAGTATCAGAAAAATGAATACAGTTGATCAAGGCAGTTTAATGTACTAAGCAGGAAAGAATGCAATCACCAAAACAGCATTTACTGTCTGCAGAATAAAATGTCATATCATGCAGAAGTATTACTTGTTTAATTTTGTATGTGCAGTCAAAACCAAATATATGTACCAGAGATAAAATTCAGGCTTTAAAAAGACAAGTAAAAAAATCTTCATTTCTTCATAATCTTATAAGGATTTTCTTCAGCCTTTGTTTGCTTCCAGCAGACATTTGAGGATGCTCAAAGGAGGCACCTCATGGTTCTAGAAGCTGAATACTCTACAATTAAAATTGATGACAAGAGGATTGTTTGCAGGCTAGGTGTGGCTAGGTGAATTGGGGTTCTTTGTCCTCTAGGAGAAAGACTCCCTCCTAGGTGATTTTTTCCTTTTGTCCTCTCTAATGGGCCTCCATTCATCTGCTAGAAGAAGGAACTCCTCCCAGTATCTTTCTATAGCTATGCAAACTATTTCAGCAGTTTCAATCACCCCCCACTCACTGCTGAGAGGTGTGACCAAAACACCTGGTTCCCTGACCACTGATCATGCATGAAACATAGCAATGAAACTGGATATGCATCAAACAAAGCAATTGTCTTCCTTCAATGCTATACCAGTACTACAGTCCACACACAGCAAACTCCAACCCCTTTCTAAACTGTCCCTTTCCCTGCAATCAGTAGACCTGGTGTTTTTCACTGTTTGGGGACACAGGGGCGATTTGTTAATAACTTCACCTTTTACTGATAGAGTATCAAAATCAATCCTGAAATATAAAGACCTAATGTCTGGACAAAAACTTTCTTTCCCTAATGTCACAACTAAACACAGAGACACTAAAGGTTTTTACATAACAGCACATTTACTATATGGGCCAGCCATGAATCTATATAGGGAAGCTGGTCCAGATACTCCCCCACCACAATTTAGCCTCCGGACCCCATGCTCTAATCACAATTTGCAAAATCACAATTTACAGTGCAAATATTATAATCCCAATTCTAGGAATGCAATGTTCAGTGTAAATTTTCCAATCCCACTTCTGGGAATACAATAAAAATATACAATATAATCCAGGCAACAGGCAGAGTTTGGTTGCACAAAACACACAGGACCACAAAGGGAAAAAGAAAAAGGGAAAACAGAAAACAGAGACGTCTCAGCAGCGAATACGTTACAAATACACATTACACACACTAGCATAGGATTTAACTTTTATAATAGCAACGAGAAACACAGCTAGCCACTCCTCCAATGTCCACCAGATGGAGCCACAGGAGCACATGGCAACACAAAAGAAACCCCCAGCAACAGAAAAGGAGACCCCCAGCAACACAAAAAAGCCCCCAACACTATAGGAGCACATGGCAACACAAAAGAAACCCCCAGCAACACAAAAAGAGACCCCCAGCAACACAAAAAGCCCCCAACACTATAGGAGCACATGGCAACACAAAAACCCCCCACTATAGGAGCGCATGGGGCAAAGGCTCTAAATAAATCGCCCCGATCATCGGAGAATTGCGATCAGCGCAATTATTCTTGAAAGGCACACTTAAGGGAGTTAATACTAATATCCTAGGCAATTTTTCTTCAATAGCTTTTGGCAGCGCTGCACTTTAAATACCTTTCAAAGGGGCCCAAGGTAGCAGAATTAATTCATACTACAGTTAATTATCTTACTGGTCCACAAAAGGACTCTGATTTTATCTTACTGGTCCACAAAAGGACTCTGATTTACTGGACGAACGATGGCTTCAGAAAACCCCCCCCGGGGTCCCTACTAGGACCGTTCGTGCGGGTGATCGGGCCGCTACAGGTTCCTAGAATTTACTAGGAATTACAGACGGAGTACAGAAAGTAGCAGTACTCACCAGAGCTCTGATCAGACAGGTAGTTTGGATGCCAGTCTATCCAGCCGGTTTTCAATCGGGGATTCAGCCGCAGGGACCAACTGCCCAGACAAATCAAGGTATCCTTCCGAGCACAAGGTGGCCCGGGGCGCCAAGGACCGTTAATCACCTGGAGGGGTCGGTCCCTGACCGGTGGAGGCCCTGATCCTGCAAAAAGCAGTAGTCTTCCCACTGTGGGTGTGATGAGAGAGGCTTTTCTTTCAATTTCCCGGCCAACGCACCAAATGTAATAGCAAACGCTGTGAAAAGCTCTTATTCAATCACTCACCCACAGAAGGAAAACTCACAGGCAGGCTGGAATGCAAACAGGATCTTTAATGTGCACAGGATCAGACAGAGAGCCGGTACCCTCCACAAAAAGTCTGAACCCTGAGGGACGGCCTACAATGCCTTATATACAGTACAGTTTTAAACTCATTCTACAATCCCATTTGCCACAGGTATTTCCTGCCCACCAATCAGCAGCCCCTGGGGAAGGTACCTGGGTGACCTGTCCAAACCGGTATGCTCAGGTCTGCTGATTTCTGGGCTAGGGGCTATTGTGCTCAGACCTGGAGTGGGGGAAGGGTGTCTACTGAAATCTCAATGCCTTCTCTTAGCAGGCCGATTACCTCATGGCTTGGGGGAAGGGCTACCTACAGCTAGACCTCATGGCTGCCTCATGACCAAGTGTTATATTGTTTTAATGTAAACCGCACTGATGACAAATAGAGCGGTATATAAGAACTGTTAAATAAATAAATAAAAACCTGTTGTTGTTGCAGGGTCAGGACATTGTTATTTCCACTGATAAAAAGCTTGATGCCAGAAAATCATATGTTGTGGTCAAGGAAAGAAGCACAACAGCAGCATTAACAACAGAGGTGCTGATACAAACTATTCTGTATTGTTGTTGTTCTGTTGACTCATGGCGACTATCTGGATAATTGTCCTATGTATAATGTATAGAGAAAAAGAATGGTTCTGTATTATGTATGGAGGAAGAGAGCTTCAAATACTAGCAAATGCAATCAGAGAGACAAAACATGGTTTAAAGACATAGAAAGGAGAGGAGAGAGGCGGCGGAGCAGTGCTGGAGACAGAGGAAAGAGTGAGGTGTCTCTCCCTGTTGTTTCAACATGCCTGGAGTGCCACCTGGTGTGTGTCTCGTCACTGTGTCTGATGTCATCAAAGCACCAGTGACTATAACAGCAGTTGAGAGCTGCATTGTGTTGAGGAGCAGTGCAGGAGCTTGAGAGAGGAAGAAGTGAGTCATCCCCTCCCTATTGTGTTAACTAACATACCCAGAGTGTTGCTCGGTATGTCTCCTGTCACAGGTCTCTAGACCATAGGAAGATATGCCATACTAGGTCAGACTAAGGTCCATCAAGCCCAGTTTCCAACAGGGATCAATCCAGTGGTCAATCAACTACCTTCCAGATTCTCAAAAGGGTACACAGATTCCATGTTGCATATCTTGGTGTAAGCAGTTGATTTCTTTGGTCCTCTTTAATAATGGTTTACAAACTTTTCTTCCAGGAATTTGTCCAAACCTTTTATAAAGTCAGCTAATAGTTTTTACTACATCATAAGAACATAAGATATGCCATACTGGGTCAGACCAAGGTCCATCAAGCCCAGTATTCTGTTTCCAACAGTGGCCAATCTAGATCATATGTACCTAGCAGTTTCCCCAAGAGACACAAGTTCCACAATGCTTGTACTGGGTCAAGACACATCTTCTGGTAATGAATTCCAGACTAATTATGCGTTGAGCAAACAAGTTTTTCTCTGATTAGTCTTAAATGGGCTACATTGTAGCTTCATTGCATGTCTCCTAATCTTTCTACTTTTTTTTTTTTTTTTTTTACAATTTAATTTTTATTAAGGTTATACAAAATATCAAACATAGGCAAAATAAATTATCACAAGAATAATAAGAAAACAAGCTTAGTCCACATCACGGGGAGTGGTGAGGGAACATCCAGCCGACAGCCAAAATTAAACCAACTCTAATTATTACATACAATGCTAATAGAACAACCAAAGGAAAAAAAAAATGAAAAACATAGCACACCTTATACCTATGCATCTGCTACGACCTGAGGGTCTAGCCCCTTAAGAAATACTTCTAACGATCCAACATCCATAAACACATATTTAGTACCCCCAGATGTGACCAGATATTTGCAAGGAAATTTCAAGAAGAAAGTTGCGCCAGAAGCGAGAACCCGTGGCTTAAGAGCCAAAAAGGCTCTACGCCTAGCTTGAGTTTGCCTGGCCACATCTGGGAATATATTAACTTTTCCCCCACAGAATTCAGCATTCTTATTACGAAAATAAAGTCGCATGACAGTACTCTTATCTATCTCCGAAGAGAAAGACACCAAAAGAGTAGATCTAGTTTCAATTAAGTCACGCGAAGACTCTATAAAATTAGTAATATCCAAGGAATCTAAAGGTTCTGTCAAGACTACAGATTGCCGGTCACCAGAGGTTGTAGGCCTCGGGCCAGGCAAGTAATATATTTTTGTAATTACTGGCATAGTATTTAACTGGTACCCCAATACTTCTGTTAAATATTTTTCAAATAAGATTTTGGGCGAAATTAATCTAGTACAAGGGAAGTTCAAGCAGCGAATATTTACTGCCCTCAAATTATTCTCTAGTAACTCCTGTTGAGTATGTAACGTTAAACTATCCCTCATAAAAGACAAATTAGCAGACTGTAGCAAAGAATATTGTGCATCAATTTTCTGACATTTGTTATCTAAAGCAGAAATCTGTAAATCATGCTGAGCCATCTTAGAAACAGAATCTTGTGAAAAAACATTAATCTGAGTAGTAATAGATAATAAAGAACGCTCAATCCTGGACAGAATACACCAGATGTCAGATAAAGACACATTCTGAGCAGCCTCAGGAGAAGCAGATACACCATCACTTGAAACGCCTTCAGGAACCGCCGGAAGCTGAAGGACTTGAGGCAGGGACACTGCCGTAATGTCCGCCAGACAGCTAGATGACACCACTGATGATATAGGTTCCAAACCCCCAAGGGCCCCTCCTTCAACGGGTGAAGACGTTAAAAGTTGAGGTTTCCGTAAATTAGCATGTGGGGCAGAGTTAAAACCCCCTGAAGAACCGATGGAGCTATCAAGAGAGACCGAGGGCTTAGATACGGGAGCAGGTGATTTCCCATCACCAGAAACAGGTACAATATGCCTGTCCATAGGCCCAGAGATCTTAACAGCCTTGTCAGGGTTGGGATTACTCACGTTTAGCCTCTTCTTACGCTTACCCTTACCAGTCCTGGGTCTCCCTGCTCCCTGCGCGCCACGTGCGCCTAAGGGGCGCACAAGGGGCCTCTCAAACCCCTTTAAACGCACCCCTTAAGACGCAACCGCGACTGCGCAACTGCGGATTTCTAGCCCCGGAGATGACGTCGGGGCCAATCACTGCGTCGCACCGCTGCTCCGGAAGGTCAGACTCCCCAACCGCACAGGATAGGCGCAGGACACAGTCGGGCATCAGCTGGACTCCTCTCACACACACCCGAGGTGCAAGACTCTGCCACTTCCTTTTCTAGCCCCGGAGATGACGTCGGGGCCAATCACTGCGTCGCACCGCTGCTCCGGAAGGTCAGACTCCCCAACCGCACAGGATAGGCGCAGGACACAGTCGGGCATCAGCTGGACTCCTCTCACACACACCCGAGGTGCAAGACTCTGCCACTTCCTTTTCTAGCCCCGGAGATGACGTCGGGGCCAATCACTGCGTCGCACCGCTGCTCCGGAAGGTCAGACTCCCCAACCGCACAGGATAGGCGCAGGACACAGTCGGGCATCAGCTGGACTCCTCTCACACACACCCGAGGTGCAAGACTCTGCCACTTCCTTTTCTAGCCCCGGAGATGACGTCGGGGCCAATCACTGCGTCGCACCGCTGCTCCGGAAGGTCAGACTCCCCAACCGCACAGGATAGGCGCAGGACACAGTCGGGCATCAGCTGGACTCCTCTCACACACACCCGAGGTGCAAGACTCTGCCACTTCCTTTTCTAGCCCCGGAGATGACGTCGGGGCCAATCACTGCGTCGCACTGCTGCTCCGGAAGGTCAGACTCCCCAACCGCACAGGATAGGCGCAGGACACAGTCGGGCATCAGCTGGACTCCTCTCACACACACCCGAGGTGCAAGACTCTGCCACTTCCTTTTCTAGCCCCGGAGATGACGTCGGGGCCAATCACTGCGTCGCACCGCTGCTCCGGAAGGTCAGACTCCCCAACCGCACAGGATAGGCGCAGGACACAGTCGGGCATCAGCTGGACTCCTCTCACACACACCCGAGGTGCAAGACTCTGCCACTTCCTTTTCTAGCCCCGGAGATGACGTCGGGGCCAATCACTGCGTCGCACCGCTGCTCCGGAAGGTCAGACTCCCCAACCGCACAGGATAGGCGCAGGACACAGTCGGGCATCAGCTGGACTCCTCTCACACACACCCGAGGTGCAAGACTCTGCCACTTCCTTTTCTAGCCCCGGAGATGAAGTCGGGGCCAATCACTGCGTCGCACCGCTGCTCCGGAAGGTCAGACTCCCCAACCGCACAGGATAGGCGCAGGACACAGTCGGGCATCAGCTGGACTCCTCTCACACACACCCGAGGTGCAAGACTCTGCCACTTCCTTTTCTAGCCCCGGAGATGACGTCGGGGCCAATCACTGCGTCGCACCGCTGCTCCGGAAGGTCAGACTCCCCAACCGCACAGGATAGGCGCAGGACACAGTCGGGCATCAGCTGGACTCCTCTCACACACACCCGAGGTGCAAGACTCTGCCACTTCCTTTTCTAGCCCCGGAGATGACGTCGGGGCCAATCACTGCGTCGCACCGCTGCTCCGGAAGGTCAGACTCCCCAACCGCACAGGATAGGCGCAGGACACAGTCGGGCATCAGCTGGACTCCTCTCACACACACCCGAGGTGCAAGACTCTGCCACTTCCTTTTCTAGCCCCGGAGATGAAGTCGGGGCCAATCACTGCGTCGCACCGCTGCTCCGGAAGGTCAGACTCCCCAACCGCACAGGATAGGCGCAGGACACAGTCGGGCATCAGCTGGACTCCTCTCACACACACCCGAGGTGCAAGACTCTGCCACTTCCTTGTCTCGCCCGGAGATGACGTCGGGGCCAATCACTGCATCGCACCGCTGCTCCGGAAGGTCAGACTCCCCAACCGCACAGGATAGGCGCAGGACACAGTCGGGCATCAGCTGGACTCCTCTCACACACACCCGAGGTGCAAGACTCTGCCACTTCCTTTTCTAGCCCCGGAGATGACGTCGGGGCCAATCACTGCGTCGCACCGCTGCTCCGGAAGGTCAGATTCCCCAACCGCACAGGATAGGCGCAGGACACAGTCGGGCATCAGCTGGACTCCTCTCACACGCACCCGAGGTGCAAGACTCTGCCACTTCCTTTTCTAGCCCCGGAGATGAAGTCGGGGCCAATCACTGCGTCGCACCGCTGCTCCGGAAGGTCAGACTCCCCAACCGCACAGGATAGGCGCAGGACACAGTCGGGCATCAGCTGGACTCCTCTCACACACACCCGAGGTGCAAGACTCTGCCACTTCCTTTTCTAGCCCCGGAGATGACGTCGGGGCCAATCACTGCGTCGCACCGCTGCTCCGGAAGGTCAGACTCCCCAACCGCACAGGATAGGCGCAGGACACAGTCGGGCATCAGCTGGACTCCTCTCACACACACCCGAGGTGCAAGACTCTGCCACTTCCTTTTCTAGCCCCGGAGATGACGTCGGGGCCAATCACTGCGTCGCACCGCTGCTCCGGAAGGTCAGACTCCCCAACCGCACAGGATAGGCGCAGGACACAGTCGGGCATCAGCTGGACTCCTCTCACACACCCCCGAGGTGCAAGACTCTGCCACTTCCTTTTCTAGCCCCGGAGATGACGTCGGGGCCAATCACTGCGTCGCACCGCTGCTCTGGAAGGTCAGACTCCCCAACCGCACAGGATAGGCGCAGGACACAGTCGGGCATCAGCTGGACTCCTCTCACACACACCCGAGGTGCAAGACTCTGCCACTTCCTTTTCTAGCCCCGGAGATTTCTAGCCCCGGAGATGACGTCGGGGCCAATCACTGCGTCGCACCGCTGCTCCGGAAGGTCAGACTCCCCAACCGCACAGGATAGGCGCAGGACACAGTCGGGCATCAGCTGGACTCCTCTCACACACACCCCGTCTTTCTACTTTTTGAAGTAGTAAACAATCAAGCTATGTTAGCTATTCCACTCCATTATTTTATGGACTTCTATCATATCTCCCCTCTGCTGTCTTTATTCCAAGTTGAAGAGCCCTAATCTTTTAAGTCTTTCCTCAAAGGAGTATCCTTCCATTCCCTTTACCATTTTGGTGGCTGTTCTCTGTACCTTTTCTATTTCTGCTATATCCTTTTTAAGATATGAACAGAACTGCACACAATATTTAAGATGCGGTTGCACCATGAAACAACACAGAGGCATTATAATATTCTTTGTTTTATTCTCCATTCCTTTCTTTTTTGGCCTCTTTTAAAAAAGTGGCCAGTGAAATGGCTTTGGACTTTATATGCACACATATTTGACACATAAAAGAATCAAATAAGAGACCAATTAAAAAAGGAAATAGTATGAGATAGTATAAATACTGGAACATTGCCAGCTTTGCTTACCACATGATTACTGGCACCCTTATAAACAATTCAAATCAGTTTGAACAGAAGAACCACATTCCCACTGCAGTAAAATTAGATGCACCTGTGATCCATTAATAGTACTCACATGACTTCAATCAACCAATGAATGATGGTTCTAATGTCTAAAATGGCCACATTCATTCCATGTTCCATTTTCACAATGGTGAAGACAAGAGAGCTGCCTGAAACCATCAGAAAAGCCATTATCACCAAACAAAAAAACTTTAAAGGGGTAAAAGGCCACCTCCAAAGACCAGGTTTTGTCTTTGTTGATGTGTTATTGTTATAAGAAAGTTATAAGAAGTTTTCTGCTCATTGAACTGTCAAGAACCTCCCAGGACGTGGTGGGAAGAGGAAAATTAATCGAAGTCTTTGAAGGTTAGTGCGAATTGTTGGAAAAACACCAAGTACCAAGGAGAAAAGATCGGAGGTACACTTAATCTGCAGATGTAATCGGGAATAAAGAAACTAACAAGCAGAAGGAGACCATGCACAAACAAAAGACTTTATTTCAGGGTCCTACTGATTCAATCATTTATGAAACGCTAAAAGCGAGCCTTCGCTACCTCTCCATAATTATAAAATATCATCAATGTATTTTTGTCACATGTGATCATCATCAGAATACGGACAGTCAACAAGCATCAACCTTCAAAATCTGCCAAGCATCAACCTCTCAAAATCTGCCAAGCATCAACCTCCCAAAATCTGCCAAGCATCAACCTCTCAAAATCTGCCATATATAAATTTGTGATATTGGGAATCCTTAGGTATAGGTTTAGTCCATTGATAGACTACAAAAAGGGAAACGTCTATTTGGTCTCCTTTGAATTTATCAAATTTTTGTGCTTTGATTTCCTTTCTATACTTGTTCATAACCTAAGCCAGCCTTCTCTTCAAAGAAGCAGGCAGCGTTTAATAAAAAGGATAAGATACCCTCTAAGATGGGCAGACTAGATGGATCATACTGGTCTTTATCTGCCATCATATACTATGTTACTAAGTTACTATGTAAGATGACAGCTGCTGTACAAGAGACTACAAAAAGAAGTAGAAAACAAGTATGGAGCAGACTCCGAGGAGCTCTTTTCCTCTCCCATCTCCACTCCATACCCTGCACAATATTCTACATCTAAGGATTTTTAGTGGAAGAAATTTGGGGAAAAGAGTCAGAGGAAGATATCATGCTCACAAACATACACAGCAAGAGAATTCAGGGGGTGAGGGAGAATGTATCAGTAGTTGCCCTTTGCCCTGATTCTCAAATAACCTGTTACTAACTTTTGAAATTTCGAACACACTAGTACTTCAAAGCAATGAATTTGTAAACTAAGTATTGTCATCATGTTCTAATTACTGTAGTCAATGCCTAACTTCTTGCTTTTTCAGTAAGCAAACATGCCATTCAACTAAAACATAGCTGAGTCTTTGATTTCTTTTATACTGCATCTCAATGGAAAAACCTGCCTTGTGTATGTTATTTTTAAGACTCTACTTAGACATGACGCTTCATACACAATAAGCAAGACTGATGTATTTTCCAGGTTTTATTATCCTAAATACACATTAAATGTTATTTTCATCTATATGACTACTCAAATCAGATTAGACTGAACAAACTTGTTCTGCATTGCTCCTGAACATCTTTACAGAGGGAAAAAAGAAATACATAGTTTTACCACCTATTGCTGCATCAAAGCTGATGGTACCAGGCAGGCTTGGTATTTCAAGTTATCAGAGTATTGCATTATAGCCTAAAGTACACAAGTTATGAAGCAATACTACTTACAATTAAGCACTTCACACTGTTATGCTAGTTTTATACCCACCGTTTTTATTTTGCTAATTTCCTGGGGGTACTTTGGATTAATATCTCACATGATCTCATCCAGAACTGTATGAGACTGGATCATGAGTACATATCTGTAATGTCAATTGCACAGCCCATCTGAATATGGATCTCCAAATAGCAAGTAATCTATAACTTGTGCTAACACCGCTGTTCAACAAATAACTTAGAAGTAACATTTCTAAAACATAAAGGATCATTACTTGGTGTGCATGCATTCCTGAAACAATGCAATATGGTGGAAGCAGCATTCTTTAAAGGTATGGACCCTTCCACACAAAGAAAACAACTTTATAATAGTCTCTCTAATCATTATTGCATTTAAATACTGCAGCTCTTTTCTCAGACCAAGCTTACTTTGAATGCTATTACTGGTCTTCATTGGCAGTCCACAGGCTATCACAAAAACCGGAACCATTTTCATCCATGTTGATAGGAAAAAGATCCTATACATATGCTATCATTGTCATCCCTTGTTTGCATTTTCCAAATGTATATCTAGACCTTGCTGAAAACGGCTGAACACAGTCTGAATAGAAATATACCAAAATACTGAAGTTTCCATTTGGAAAATGAAGGGAACTTCGTTACCCTCAATACGGTGGCAGTGTTTTAGATCCAGATTTAAATATCTTCCTGTTCACTCTAGCAAGCTTACTGAGAGAATATATCATTTTCCAAAGGATAATAGTACACATGGAATGTTTTTTAAATTATGGATAGCTGCTCCATCCTAGTGGAAGGGAGACTGCAGGCACGGTAATACATACAGACACAAGTGAATCCCTTCCATCAGAATAAGAAAAGGTAACAGAAAAAGCATTACCGTGTACTTATCATACAACTGAAAGTACAGGTGCAAAAGTACTATAAACTTGCTGGACATCTCAGGGTAGTCTTAGAACTACAACTGTTATATACCTGTCTATAACACAGCCTACAATTTCTTTCAAAATAATTCTTAATGCTCTAGATTTCAACAATTTTTTTATACTAAACTGTCTCAGTTCTTGCTTATTAAAATGCCCAAAGGAAATTTTTATTGGTACATAAAAGGTTTCCATTCATGGTGTTCTTTAGACTGTTCTTCATAAGATAATATTTTGCTGGCAGACTGTCCAAAGTCCAGGTGACTAGTCACAGCTGTTGATTAAAAACAACAAAAAAAGGATAATCAGTTGTTAACACACACATTCTCATTACAAACAGTGCATTCAATTAATACTCTAAGTACCAATGATAACCAATTATTTTTTAGGTTTTAAAAAATACAGATAAATATCAAGCAGCTACAATGATTAATCTACATTTCAAAACTGTACAAATGATTAAAAGAACCCTAGCACAAGGGGTACATGCAAAGGCTAGGGCCATGGACTTCAGGAAAACAAATTCTCCTAGGACAAGCAACACCTGGTGACATCATCCGACAGCACCATAGATGGAAGTGCTCTACAGAGCTCAGAAATGCAAAGCCTTTCAGATCATGTGCTAGGTAGCCCTACCTACTGGCTTGCCCTAGCTAGCCCAGTTTCAATTCTTCCGCCTTGCCAGCAAGACAGACCTTTACTGCTCTCCAAGAAAAGAAGAAAAGAAAAAAACCCCTATAATCCAAGCAGAACAACAAGCAAAAGAACCTCAAGGAGCAGGAGGTACGAGGATGACCGAGCCGGGCTTTAAAAAATGCCCCAAATGCAGGAAGAAAATGAATAGCACAGATGCAAATGACTGGTATGTTCAGTGCTTGGGGACCAGCCACATGCACTGCTTCAGGATGTTCCTCCATGCCAGAAAGTCCCGAAGACACGTCGTACAGTACTTCCTAGCAGCCATCCAGCTCACCTCCATGGATTGGGACCTGGCCACTGGCCACATGGCTCGCCAGACTCCTCCAAGGCACCCTGCAGCACGGGATCTGCCCCCTGGGGCCTCCATCCCTGGCCACGTGGCTCCTGATGCTGCTGCTTTCAATGCCGACCCGAAACACCACCTGCACCCAGCCTCTTCCACCCTTTGGCAATAGTGTGGCACGCTGAATGCAGGCCTGCCTGCAGGAGAAAACTGTGCAGAGAACACTGCTGAAGCCTGGGACTTCACTCCCTATGATCCCATTGGCTGGCACCACAGCAAACGGGGGAAGCCCCGAGCAATGTCACCACGCCAACCTGGGGACTCCCCAACTGCACAGCAATGCCAGCCAAGGATCCTCCTGCATGCCGAGAAGGTGGCAGCTCCGGAGATTGCTCAACCGGCACAGGAGAGAAAGAAGCCACAGTGAGCACAGGCACAGAGCACACAGCGGTGGTTCAGACAGCTCCCAGAGGCAGCGCTCGAAAAGAGGGAAGACTCTGCCACTGCCGCTATAGCACCAGCAGCTCCTCCTCCCCCGGATCACTGTCGGACCACCCCCGTTGGCAAAGACGAAAGGGACAGCCTGGTCAGTCAGCATAGAGGTCTTGACAACCCCACTGCACTCCTACAGAGCTCTTCACCTGCCTCCTCAAATGCTGTGCCCCAGCACAACCACACAAACAACAGCACCTGTTACAACCACGGTGAACAATAGAACCAGGAACATGGACATAAGGAAGGGGCCGCCTCCCGTCACAAAGTGTTTCATGGAGCAAGGGTCGCAAACCACATCTGTGAGCCCCTCCCACACCAGGGGTATTGTCGTCAGATCCATCATTCACACAATACCCGGACCATCTGTCGGTGGCCACTGGGGGTGAGGAAGCAGCAGCAGCGCTGGGTTCCCCGGGCACGGGGGATGCCCTCACGGCAACAGGCATATGTCGGGACCCTCGCCCCCTCCAGACCCAACTCAGCCCACCACTCCAGAGGATTTAACCTACCCCAAGTTCTTGTGGAGGGTAGCAACCACCCTGACCCTCACAACCAATGATGCCCCGGACCCGAAGAGCGCAGTCCAAGGGGCACTAAAGTATTTGGACCTGACAAAGATGCTAATCTCACTGCCAGTCCACCAGTTACTCTAGAACAGCATGATAAAGTTGTGGCAGAACCCCGAATCTAGTCTGGCTTGCTTCCAAAAGCACAAGACAAAATACCAGGTTCAACCTGACCCCAGGTTCGAGAAAACCCAGCTTCTGCACCATTCCATCGTGATGGAATCCACCCTAAAACAGGCCAAGTCATCTCACAACCACGCCAACAACCTGTCTGGACGGGATCCCTGACTCCTGGACGATGTCAGCAAGAAAGTGTTCCAGGGAGCTATGCTGAGCGCAAGGATCACAGTCCACCAATTCCAGCACACCTTGTTCCAGGACATACTGGTGGGGAATCTGAAGAGCACCACTGTGGCCTTGCCCCCAGAGTCACAGACGACCAACACGGCGACCCTGATGGATCTGGAGGAGTGCATCAAACACCAAGTCCGAGCGGCCACTGACACTTTAGACTCAGCTGTCCGAACCGCAAGGACGGCCATCTCAGACCGCCGGCTAGCATGGCTGTAAGCATCGGGGCTACTAGAGGACACGCATGACTGCATAGCAGACGCCGACTGCATAGCAGAAGCCTCCTGCGTAGGCAACTCTCTCTTTGGGGATAAAGCCAAGGACACTGAACGACTTGAAGGAGCACTGCACCACTCTACAGACCCTAACAGTCGAAGGCTTTGAATGTACCAACACCAACCACAGAGGGAATTACCATAATAAGTCATATTCCTTATCCAGACAGCACAAATAGGTCCTTCAAATCATAGAGGAGGGGTACCGCATCTGGTTCTCGTCCACCCCCGGCTACGTTCCCCACACTCTAGTGACACACACCACTATCTGCTTCCAACCATTACAACGGAAATACTGTCTTTCCTGGTATCCCGGGCGATAGAACAAGTACCACCCGACAAACTCAACAGCGTATTTTACTCTAGATACTTTGATTCCCAAGAAGTCTGGGGGAGTTTGCCCCATTCTCGACCTCAGGAAACTAAACACATTTATCTTCAAAGAGAAATTCTGGATGTACTCCTTGGGGTTCATCCTGCCTCTCAAAAAAACAGGAGAATGGTTGGCCTCCTTGAATTTACAGGATGCATACACGCATATCCCCATGCATGGGACACAGGAAATACTTGCGCTTCCAGGTGCTGGACAATCATTACTAATACAGAGTCCTCCCCTCTGGGCTATCCCCAGCCCCAAGAGTGTTCACCAAGTATGTCGCTGTGGCGGCAGCCCACCTCTGCAAGGAAAGTGTCTGTCTTCCCATATCTCAACGATTGGCTGCTCTCGGCACCATCGCCACGGGAGGTCTGAGCCGCGATCGAGTGAACCATTAACCCCCCCCCCCATCTGTCCTCCCTGGGCTTTCTTGTCAACCACCAAAAATCTCACATTCACCCCTCTCAACAGCTGGACTTCATTGGGGAAGACATTAGCACCACAGTGTCCAAGGCGTTCCTCCCCACACATCAGGTGGCCACCATCATGACTCTGACACCGATCATTTCCTACACCCACCAGATTACCACTCAGACCCTTCTCTGCCTCTTGGGCCACATGATGGCATCGACACAAGTCCTTCCTCTGGCAAAACTACATAGGTGCCATCTTACAGTGGCACCTACGCTCCCAATGGAATCAGTACTTGTAACCACCGTCCACATTTATCCTACTGGATGCAGGGGTCAAGGACTCCCTTCTCTGGTGGACCAGCTGAAAGCAGACCTCTCCAGCAATTGTCCCATCACATGGTCATCATCTCCATCGATGCCTCAACAGTGGGCTAGGGGGCTTACATGTACAGCTTCGCACCCAAGGGGCCTGGACGGCGAAGGACTGGAACACCACATCGATCTGCTGGAACCCAGGGCGATTTGATACGCGCTCAGAATCTTCCACCTACATTTCACTGACAAGACTGTCCTGGTCCAGACAATCAGGTGGCCATGTTCTACATTAACAAGCAGAGGGGAACAGGCTCTCACACACTCTGCAGGGAGGTGTTCAAATTCTGGTCTTTCGCCCTTTCCAGGCTGTGCCTGCTACAAGCCTCCTACCTAGCGGGAGCACAGAACAAGTTAGCAGACAGACTAAGCCATCAGCTGGACCCACGCGATTGGACCCTCAACCCCTAGGTGACAGAATCCCTCCAAAGATGGAGACAGCTACAAAGTGACCTGTTTGCCACCGAAGAGAATGTGAAGTGTCACCACTTCTGCTCAAAACGCCCATCCACTCGCAGTCTCACCACGGATGCCTTTGACGTGTCCTAGGGAGGGGTGGTCACTAATGTATGCCTTTCCCCACGCTCCTCTCATATCAAAAACCCTACAGTGGATTATCTGGGACAAGGCACAGGCCATTCTCATTGCACCTCACTGGCCGAGACACGTGGATGCCCTACCTCTGCCACCTGGCTCAGGAGCCCCCCCACATGTCTCCCCCTGAGGCCAGACCTCATCACCCAGGATGATGGGAAAATGCTGCACCCCAACCTGCCAGCACTCTCACTGACAGCATGGAAATTGAGAGGCTGACTCTGTCATCCTTCAACTTACCCTCAGAAGTGCAGCAAGTGATACTGGCAGCGAGGTACCCGTCCACAAAAAAGTCCTACAACTTGAAGTGGAGACACTTCAGCATCTGGTGTGCATCGCAAGGACTGGACCTATTCTCCTGCCCGGTACTGCAATCGTTCCACCTTGTTCTTAGACCATAACCTCAAAACGCAATCCACCTCTCCACGACTGTAGCCGTCCAGGACTGCACCGGCAACAGCTCCATTGCTACACTCCTGCTAAATGTCCATTTCATGAAGGGACTGGAAAACCTCCAGCCTGCAATTTAGACCCTAGTACCTTCCTGGGACCTCAATGTTGTCCTCTAACAACTGACTCAGGAGCTGTTCAAGCCCCTACAAGCAGCAGCACTGAAGTACGCCTCCTGGAAGACGCTCTTCCTGATAGCGATCACATCCGCCAGACGGATCAGCAAACTACAAGCTCTTGTGGCACACCCACTGTACACTCAGCTCTGCCACAACCGTGCCACCCTTCACACCCACCCAAAGTTCATCCCCAAGGTGGTATCAAGCCTTCCACATCAACCAGGCCATCGGAACTGCCTACCTTCTACCAAAAACCCATGTCTCCCCAGAGGAACAAAGGCTCCACACCCTGGACTGTGTCAGGGCCTTGTGCATCTATCTACTCTTTGTCTCCTTTGACCCATCCATACCGGAATGCCTGGTCACAAAGAGGACCTTGTCAAAATGGAATACGAGCTGCATTGCCTTCTACCTGGACCAGGCGGAAACCCAGTCCACAGCAAGAGTCAACGCTCACCACCATTCCCAATCTGCACTCTGTATCAGTGACAGACATCTGCAAGGCCGCCACCTGGTCCTCTATGTACACCTTCCAGAGACACTACTGCCTCATCCTCATGGGCAGATAGCTCCTTCAGTCGAGCAGTCTTGGTGGCACCTGCTGCATGGACTGAAATTGGCTCCCCACCAGTAAACCACTAGGGTATCCTCTGGGCCTGTTCGGACTGTCGCCCTGTGCACCTGTGCTGCACCAGGCATGTTGTGACCACTGCTGCTCTCCTGTTGCCCAGTGCCTGGTCATTGCCCTGCTCCAAGGGCTTGTTGTTGTTGTTTGTACATTAACCATGTACCCTGTTTCCAGGGCCTGTTATTGTTGTTTGCGCATCACCATAGTCACTGTTATTTTTCTGTCCCCAAGTTGTGCTGGGATGATTACAGACACAGTCGATAACTCACTGTAAACCAGCAGGGCAGTAGTCTAAGTTGTTCGACTATTGATCTGTTAAGTTAATAAAGCGTTGGTTCCACATAGTAACATAGTAAATGACGGCAGATAAAGACCAGCATGGTCCATCTAGTCTGCCCAGCACGATGGCAAGAGTAGGTGCACCTGCCGCTCTGCCACTCCTCCCCACATCCCTGTTTAGGGGTGAACCCACCACTCCATGTAGGACACCCCTATTTGTTGAGAAATTAGATGGTTCAGTTTATTTTGATTTTATCCTGTTGCTGTAAAGGGATCCACTGTGTCTGTCCCATGCCATTTTGAATTCCGTCACCGTGTTTGCCCCCACCACTTCCATCGGGAGGACATTCCAAGCATCCACCACTCTTTCTGTGAAAAAGTATTTCCTGATATTGGCTTTCAATTTACCACCTCACAGCTTCATGTTGTGCCCTCTAGTTGTACAGCTTCCCTGTCTTTGGAAGAGGTTTGTTTGTTCATTATTTCTCTTTAAGTATTTAAAGGTCTGAATCATATCTCCCCTGTCCCTCCTCTCCTCCAAAGTGTACATGTTTAGGTCTTCAAGTCTCTTCTCAAAAGGCTTCTGACGCAGGCTCCAAATCATTTTGGTCGCCTTCCTCTGAACAGTTTCCAGTCTTTTTACATCCTTTGCAAGATACGGTCTCCAAAACTGAACACAGTATTCCAAGTGAGGCCTCACCAGTGACTTGTACAGTGGCATAAGTACCTCTTCCTTTCTGCTGGCGATTCCTCTTTGTATGCAGCCCAACATCCTCCAGGCTTTTGCCACCGTCTTGTCGCACTGTTTTGCCACCTTGAGATCTTCAGAAATAATCACACCAAGGTATTTCTCCTGATCCGTGCATACTAACCTCTCTCCCCTATCACGTACATTTCCTTGGATTTATGCTACCCAAGTGCATGACGCTGCACTTCTTTGCATTAAATCTTAATTGCCAAGCATTCGACAATTCTCCAGCTTTTGTAGATCTTTCCTCATGTTAACCACTCCCTCGGGGGAGTCAACTCTGTTGCAGAATTTTCGTGTCATCTGCAAAAAGACATACTTTTCCATTCAGTCCTTCAGCAATATCACTCACAAATACATTGAACAGTGCCGGGCCCAGGACCGAACCCTGGGGCATCCCGCTAATCACCTTCCCTTCATCCGAGTGAGCTCCGTTTACCATCACCCTCTGTCGTCTGTCAGTCAACCAATTTCTGATCCAATTTACCATCTTAGGATCCATCCTCAAGCTACTATGTTTATTGATAAGCCTCCTATGAGGAACAGTATCAAAGGCTTTGCTGAAATCCAGGTAGATGACATCCATCGCATGTCCCTGATCTAGTTCTCTGGTCACCCAGTCAAAGAACTCAATCAGATTTGTTTGGCAAGATCGTCCTTCAGTAAAACCATGTTGCCTCGGGTCTTGCAACCTGTTGGTTTTGAGAAAGTTCACTATTCGCTCTTTCAGGAGCGCCTCCATTACTTTTCCCACCACCAAGGTAAGGCTCACGGGCCTGTAGTTTGACACTTCTTCCGTCACCACTTTTGTGTAGAGGTATGACATCAGCCGTGAAATAGCGCTACTCAGGGTTTTCCCCACCATCGGACAGGGTTCCTATGGTGTGCACATGTCCCGCAACATCAGGGCGGGCATGTCGGAACGGCAACTGGACAGATGCCGGAGAAGGGGATACAGAGGGCCGCAGGCGGCACATGCTGAGGTGGAGCTGGGCCACAGTGCGGACTAGGGTGATGCCTAGGTGACCCATATAAATGCTGAAACAGCAGAGCAGCCAGACAGCAACTGCTGAAGGCCCAACATGGGCATGAGTGTGTTTCCCACAGTGTCACAGGGGATAGTACCCAACAGCAACCCCCAAAGGCACGGAACATTGGCAGGCGGGGCTGGGGGGAGCGTGGACGTCTATGCAGGCATCCCTACCCCAGAACCCACACCATAGGCAGCCGCCTACCTGCACACTGGATGGCCTGAGACTGCGCACCACCAGCAGAAGGGCATGTCAGCACGGTGGCTGAGGGATACTGGTGGTGGAGGGGGCAGTGGCAGCTGCCCAGAGCAGACCATGGCCTAGCCCTGTGTAGGTGGGTGCCGTGTACTGCAACAGACGGGTCCTGTCTGACTAACAGTCATGGTATCACCAAGGAATGTACTGACTCTGTGACAACAAGGTGGTGCAGTGCACAAAACCAGTGTATTCAGAAGCAGAGGGTCACAGGTTCAAGTCCCAGCTGTGGTTCCTGCCAACCCAGTCCCCATATTTTACCCACTACTACAACATGCTAATACAGACAGCACCTTTATTGCAGATGACGTAAACATGCCCAAGACACCTACATTTTACCCTACAGAGCACAGACACCATCAACATGCACATTACCTAGAGCAGAGTCTCCGAAATGCAGTCCTGGAGGGCCAAACACCATTCCGGTTCCATGCTGCCTCTGATAAAGATGCCTGTGCTGCATTTCTATGCGCCACCCCCATGGTATGCAGATGTATCTCATGCATATTCATGAGGGACAGCATGAAAACCCGAACAGTGTTTGGCACCGCAGGACTGGAGTTGGGAACCTCTGCCGTAAAGCAGCAGCCAACAGGGGCAGACACACCCGCACCCACAGGCCCCATTATCCAAAGCCTCCTGGAGAGGCAGGACTTTGGGCTCTGTGTGCATCTCCCAATACTAGCACTTGCATACCTTAGTAATGCCACCCTAAACCGGGAATATGGTACACATCTATCAAAAGGTTGCTATGATTACTGGCAGATAGCAATTCCTAGGTTAAGTACAATTTCCTGAGTGAGCTGCATCATAGCAACCTTTCTGATGTCTGTGGAGTGTGCTACAGGTCTTGTGTCTGACAGCGTTAACCAACCTGTGGAGTGACTCCTACAGTATTGCGTACCATAGCCATGCCTGCACTGTGCCCAGGACTGGTGTGGTGGCCTGGGCTGCCCAACACCTCTATAGTTGCACAATGCTGGCATAGGTATGGGGAGTGTGTGTCTGTCTATCTAGTGTGTGGTGGCTGCCAACACCCTCCACAGCCCAAACTGCTAGCACTGTTGCCAGTATTGGCCTGCCAATGTGCATAATGAGGAGCAAGGTACCGTGGGAATAGCCTGGATAGGGTGGCCTGGCCTGGATGCATCTGCACACGGCATAGGGCAAAGGCTCGGACATTGTAGTGCCTGGCCACCACCTGCACGGACAGGGTGGCATAGCATGTCCTGCTGGGAGGTCACTCTCACCCTGACTGAGCAGTGACCATGGCATGGCTAGGTTCCCCCATAGTGCTATACAGCATTTCTCTCATGTGATATTTATGGGTTTTCCTTTGGGGCCCAATCACTGACTTATCTGCTTGGTGTGTATGCTGACATCCCCGTTCTGGGTACATGCATCTCCTCCAGGACCATGCACTATGGACTAGCTGGCAGACTGTCTACAGCTAGTATGTGTCTTGCTGGAACACCTTGCAGGGTGCAGCGGCTGGAGGCTTGCTGCTTGAGAATGTCAGATAATGGTGGGGGGCAGCTGAGCATTTCCAGGCCTGCCGTCTGGCTGCTATTGCGTTATGGATGTGTACCGCTCTGTCTGTTCCCCAGCAGGACTGGGGTTGATGGTCCCCCTCTACTGCTACCATTGCAGGGAGGTAGACTGTGGATCTATTGGTGGGTGATCCTGTTTCCCACCCTGAGCCCCAGAAGGTGGGTTGTGTGGTGGTACATGATCTGCCTATGGGTCCATACACCCCCCCCCCCCTTCACCTACAGCAGGTAACCATGGCACCAACACAGGATATGCACTATTCTGGGTGCATCATCGCCCATGTGGCTTAGACATGACCGAGACATACAGCAGGACACAGATGTATCCTAGGTGTGTCTACCAGAACTACCTATCACACACTGCTGGGGACCTGCAGCATGGCATATTTCAGCCATGAAAGGTGCTGTGGACCTGGTGCTGGGCGCCCCACCTCAACCTCAGGGTGGGCACAGTACCCGCACAATGTGACTGTCTGTGGCTACTCTGTGGCAGTGCCACACACGGTCTGTTCCCCCTACCAGGCCGAGGTGCTGTGGGGGGGAATACCCAATCTTGTGCCCATCTCTCGACTGCTGATTTGCATGTGCAGTGCATCATGGGTACGGGTGGGTTAACCCTATCCTGGTAACCACAGCAGACAGTTTGTGTGGTGACATGCAGTTCTTCTGCAGCCAGCCAGGGCTTTGTTCACAGCCTTATAAGGTGTCCTATAGGGGACATTATAGGGTGCTTGGCGGACAGTATACTTTATAATGTGCCCTATGGAGTGCCTTATGGGGTGCCTTATGCAGCACCTTAGGTTATGCCACCGTGCGGGTGTGTTTGCTGGCAGCACTAATTAAAATACACGTCAAATGCCTCAACAATCACTACTTAAATGTAAAGGGTGCTGCCTCAGCCAGCCTTATACATTAGGCCCACTGGGGAATCGAACCCATGACCCCTGTACCATCAGTCAGTGTTGTAACCATTGTGCTACAGCTCTGTTGCTGTGCTTGTATGCCTGCGCGCCTTCTTAAGATTAATGCACGGTAACGTGCCCTGTAGCGCTTGTTCATTTATGGCGCCTTGTAACGCGCGTTCTCGGTAACGATGTACCGCCCATGTCCCTATTTGGGATTTCTGTCTCTACCGCGGCTCCTAACGCGAATCGCACTAACGCAGTTTAGTAAACATACCCCTTAGTGTTGACCACAGATCAATGTTTAAACCCAGCTGCCTTCCTATGGAGTGGAACGGGTAAACGTAGATCGATTGTTTACGTCATCAGAATATAAAAAGACTAGGGGACATGTAGGGGTAGAAAAAGGAAGACAGCTTCCTGGTTCTCTGCAGAGCTGCGAACGTCTCTACTCCTCCTTAGGAAACTTGAGAGAAAATGGCGTCGCTCCCGTACCACAGCAGACCAAGATACATACCTAGCTCACCTAAAAGCTCATCGTGAATCAATATGGGACAAAAGAAAGGAATTCTACTCCGAGCTTCTTCACCGCTCACTAAACAAGCCCAGGGACCTCTTCGACTTAGTAAAATCCTTTACCAATGAACCAGTAGCTCCTCAGCGAGAACCAATACAACCCCAGCTATATGCCAACTACCTTCAAGCCAAATCCATCAAAACCACCACAGCCCTGAATCCCACACCTTGCCACCACTGTTCCCTCTAAGCCGTGTGCGTGTGCGCGCGCACACATCTTGCCAAGCGAGCGCACATACTTTACAACAGAGCGCACAAAAATTAGTTCTGATTCTGATAGAAAACAACACAGACGTCTTAAAATTTAAAAGTTGTTGTGTATTTACTGTTTTCACAAGTTCTACAATATTTTCTAGTGCAATGTGGTGTACATACTGTATTCTGATGTATAGTCAAATTTTAAAGTATTTAACTCAGAGTGTCATTATGTGGCGCACAAAAATTTAACCTTCCTTCAAAAGCTGCACAGCTGATATTTTATGCGCACACAGCCTACAGAAAATTACAGGGAACATTGCTTGCCACATCCCCTACCTTCAGCCTCCGCTCACTGAACTCACACCTCCATCTGTGGGAAGCAACGAAGATATTATTGCCACCATCAACTCCAACACTGCACCAAATGACCCATGCCCAGCCTACTGGATCAGATCAATGCGTTTGGAACTCAGCCCAATCATTGCCGAGATCATGAGACTATCCTTTACTACAGGAACATTCCCATCCGCTCTTAAGCAGACATCCATAAGACCCCTACTAAAGAACAACCATCTGGATCCGTAGAAGGTTGAGTCATACCGGCCAATCTCAAGCATTCCACTATTAGCCAAAATACTCGAGAAAGTCGTCCAGAGACAGATCCAGCAACATATCGACACTACAGCCCCCCTAGATCCCTGCCAACACGGATTTCGAGAAGCCCATGGAGTGGAGACTCTACTGACTGTACTAACCAACACCCTAACCAGAGGAATAGATAACATTAAAAATGAGTTTGCACTTATCTTCCTAGACATTGCCGCCGCATTTGATTCAGTCAATCATGCCCTGCTCCTAACACGCCTCCATGAGAAGGGAATGGCCTTGCATGGGAATGGTGTAAATCCTATTTAGAAGACAGATGGCAACAAGTACAGATGGGGTCAAACACAGCTGAACCGTTCCAGCAAAGTCAAGGGGTACCTCAGGGCTCCTCCCTCTCCGCGTTGCTCTTTAACATATACATGCAGCCGATATGTGAAATCATCCGCTCCTTTGGAATCTCATACCTGATATATGCAGATGATGTTCTGTTGTTTACACCTATCAATGTTATACTTCCTGACTATACTGCCCTAGTGAACTGTTTCAACGCAATCACAGACTGGCTCCATAATCAGAACCTTCGGATAAATTTCAAAAAAACCGAGGTCTTGTTCATCACAAAGAACAAAAACCTCTCACCCCCCAGCGCCCTAAAAGTGAGACATGCAGAACTCCCAAGCAAGCCCAACATACGCTACTTGGGTGTTATATTTGACCAACAGCTTGACTTTATAGTGCATATAAATAATACGGTCAAAGTTATATACTACAAGATCAAGACTTTACGTCACCTTAGACCCATGCTCACTCCAGATGACTTCCGTACAATTTTCCAAGCTTTAGTAACACCCCATTTTGACTACGCAAACATCATACTCCACGGCCTCCCCAAGAGCACCCTAAACCCCTTACAATTAGCAATGAATGCTGTTGCCCGCGTCCTCGGAGGAGGAACCAGAAGAGACCACATATTCCCCATCTTAAGGGATCTACACTGGCTGCCGATTAACTGCCGGATCTCATACAAGGCCCTCCTCATTACCTTCAAATCCTTCAACAAGATAGCCCCCTCCTCCATCTCCGACCTCCTGACCCACACCCCCAACAATAGATCCAGGAGGTCACTAGCCTCCAACACGCTGATCATCCCGAGGGAAACCACAAAATGTACTCAGTCAACTAATAACACAGCCTTTGCTCTCTACGCCCCTAGATGATGGAATAACCTCCCACTGAACATCAGATCCATCAAGGACCTCAAGCAATTCAGAAAAGCCCTCAAGCACCATCTATTCCTTCTCCACTTCTCAGCAGCATCGCCCTACCTTCCACCATCCAACTCACACCAGCTGTGCCTCACACATCACAGACGAATTAGACCAGTCCCATCTCATACCCTTTTGCCTAGATATTAAAATGATCTAGTAAAGTGTTAGATAGCAAAGACTAACACCACAATAATATACATCAATGAAAGCTGTAAGTAGATGTACATTCCTATACTGTAAATGTATAGAAACGGATAGGCCTCATTGTAAATAGCTAACCTATCCGCACCTGTCTATGGTTTAAATGTACATAGTTACCCCAGTTGTAGTTATATTTCCATGTTACCTTTCCTGTTTAATGTAAGCATAGGGCAGAATTTGCACTTGCCCTGTACTAACATTTGTTGATTGTAAACCGCGCTGATGATAAAAAGTGCAGTATAGAAAAGCTTTAAATAAATAAATAAATAAATAAATGTAATGAAGTTACAGGGTAACCTATTTAAGACTAATAAGAGAAAATAAATATTTTTTTTCTCACTCAACGTGTAATCAAACTCTGGAATTTGTTACCGGAGGATGTAGTAAAAAGCTGTTAGTGCAGCTGGGCTTTAAAAAAATAAAAAAAGGGGGTTTGGACAAGTTAAAGGTCCATAAACCATTATTAAAAGGGACCCAGGATATCACTGCTTGACCCAATACAAGCATTAAGGAACCTGTGTCGTTTGGGGAAACTGCTAGGTACTTATGACCTATTGTAGATTGGTCACTGTTGAAAACAAGATACTGGGCTTGATGGACCTCGGTCTGACCCAGTATGGCATATCATATGTTCTTATCTACTGAAAGGGAAAAATGAAAACTCAAAGATATAGGGGCAGTAGAAACTGAAAGGGGGGAAATGGGTTTTACCCAATGGCAGGCAGATGATAAACAAACAAATAATGAGAGAAATTATGGCCATTCTCCATCAAGAGTGGAGGAGTAGCCTAATGGTTAAAAACACTGGATTGGGAACCCAGAGACCAAGGTTCAGGTCCCACTAGCGCTCCTTGTGGCCTTGGGCAAGTCACTTAGCCCTCCATTGCTTCAGAAAAATCCAAGTTATCAATGTCCCTGTTTTAATGTACATTACCAAGTTTAAGTTTCAATGTAAACCGCTTTGATTGAAATGATAAAGCGGTATATAAAACCTGTTAAATAAATACGAGAGTCATTGGGGTGTATGGGAATATACACAGTAGCCAAGCAAGTGTGTGAGAGGTGTATAACCTGTAAGAAAACAAAATGGTCCTTAGGAAACAACTGCAGGGAGGCAGAGACCCCTGGGTCTTCGTCCATTCCAAAATATACAGATTGATTTTATTGTGTTGCCTCTGGTTAGGCGGGTGAAGTACCTTTTGGTAACAGTGGATCATTTGAAGGGATGGGTGGAGGCATATCCCATGGTAGAGCTGCAACAGCAATAGGAGTAGCAAAAATAGTTTTGGAACAAATCATTCCAAGATATGGGATGATAGGTCACATTGACTCGGACTAGGGAAGTCATTTCACAGCCAAGGTATTGCAAAACATAATGGAAACTCTGGGAGTATCCTGGGATTTCCATACTCCATGACATCCACCCTCCTCAAGGAGAGTGGAATGCATGAATCAGAGCAGTTAGCCAAATTGATGTTAGAAACAAAATTACCTTGGACTAAGTATTTGCCCTTACCATTGTTAAGAATCTGAGCAGCCCCTCGGAAAGATTTAGGATTGTCTCCCTACAAAATGTTATTTGGACTACCCTATATGGGACAATTAAAGGAAACCCCCCAGTTTGAAACTAAAGATAAGTTTCTTAAAGAATATATACTTGGGCTGTCCTCTTCTTTATCTGTTCTCAGGAATAAAGGATTGTTGCACAAACACCCCCCATTGGAGTTTGTAGTTCATGGTCACAAACCAGGACAGTGGATCTTGATAAAATCCTGGAAGGAGTCTAAATTGCAACCAGACTGGGAAGGCCCCTTCTAGGTCTTACTAAGTACTGAGACTGCTGTAAGAACTGCAGAAAAAGGTTGGACGATTAAAGGTCTGGTTGAAGCTCCTTCAGACGCACAATGGAAGGTCCAGGGAACTACTGACCCTCTGCGCCTGAAAATACCAAGGAAACACAGAAGAACAGGAGAGGAGTTCGTTAACAAGGACTAATAAAAATTATAACATGGACAAAGAAAAGTGGATGATGTTGCTATGATGGGGGGATCACTTTCTCTGTTAAGAGGAATGATATGGGATCTAGGACGGGGAAAGGGATGGAGAGATGAACAAATACAAACACAGACACGATGGGGAAGGGTGTACTCTATAACATATTTACTGTAACTGTACCAGAGGGAGAGGGACCAGTGAGCCTAGAATTTGATACCTGCCAAGTGATAAATTGTAATGGGGGATACTAAAAAAAGGTGGGGAAACAGTCATAAGTATTTGTGTCCAGAGAATGCCCAGACACTTGTGTACGTGATGCCCTGTTATGAGTGGTCACAAGTTTGGTGGACCACAGAGGATGGAGGCTGGGTCTCCCCAGAGGGGAAGAAACACCCAGTTCAAAAGAAAATAAAAATAATGAAGAAACATACTATTCAGCAATGCAACCCAGGAAGTTGCAATCCCATCGTGGTCACCCTCTTTGGAAGGGATGACTCACTGGATGGGACCTATGGACTAGGAAGAGATATTAATGGGGAAGATCCCCTGGGAAGATTGAGGATAAGAATACCCCTCAAGAATCAGACTCAGATCCCAACACCATTCCCCAGCATATCTTTTGAACCTAATAAGGACCCTAACGTAGTCAAAATAGTGGAGATTAAAGATTTGAGGGACACTCTAGAGGTGGAAACGGGTTATGGGGATGTGAACGCCTGGGTGGAATGGGTTAAATATACCGTAGGAAGTCTCAACCATAGCAATTGCTACGCATGTGTCTCCGGAGGCCCATTGCACAGGTTGTGCCCTTATCCTTGAGGTGGGATACAGATCCCGATGGAGTAAGATGCCGCATATCTCTGTATCAGGAAAAAAAAACAGCTTGGGGAAATGAAAGTTGCAAGTCATTGAATTTGCTCTTTCCCCCTACAGACTTGAAAGAGGTAAAAGTTCCCCACAACATTTTCAGCAGTGTTTGGAAATCACTCCGCTTGTCTCACCAGGCGGGGGAAGAACTACACAAGAGAAGTGGGGGAACTGAACACCTGCGTTCTAAGCCTAAACCTGACAGGGATGGGAGGAGAAGAGAAGAACTACTCCAACCTGGTAATCCCTAGGGTAGACCTGTGATGGTACAGTGGAGGGCGGATGTTGAGACCAACATTGCCTACCCTATGGTCGGGAACACGTGCAATAGTTCAACTGGCAGTTCCTTTCACCTTGGCGTTCACAGAACAGGACAAGGGGCAAATACAAAGGGAAAGGAGGAATACATTGGGAGCCTCATTTGATGACAGGATATATTTAGATGCAATAGGAGTCCCTCGGGGAGTTCCGGACTTGTATAAAGCATGAAACCAGATTGCAGCTGGATTCGAATCCCTGGTTAGGGGTAATCACGATAAACAAAAATGTAGATTGGATAAATTATATATATTATCAATTATACCCGGGATGCAATAAAGGGGATCGCAGAACAATTGGACGCCACTAGCAGAATGGCCTGGGAGAACCGAATTATTTTAGATATAATGGCAGCTGAAAAAGGAGGCATGTGTGATATTGGGGGGGGGAGGGGAATTTAGTATGTTCATCCCCAATAACATGGCCCCTGATGGTACTATCACTAAAGCCCTGCGAGGACTAACTACCTTGGCAGAGGAATTGGCAGAAAATTGAGGTACGGATACCTCTCTCACTGGATGGTTGAGGTCATGGTTTGGGAAATGGAAAGGGGTGGTAGTATCTATATTTACTTCTGTACTTGTTGCAATTGGAGTATTAATTAGGGAGGGGTGTTACGTAATACTGTGTATGGAGGGTTAACTCAAAGATTGATAGAAACGGTAAGCACTAAACAAATGATAGTATCATTTCCAGTGCACAAAGGTGCAATGTTAATAATGGACGATATAAAGGAAGAGAGAGGAAGGATGTTATCTAAATTAGGAGCTTCTTATGGAACTGTGCAGTAAACGTGAAAAGTAACAAGAAAACTTTAAAAAGAAAGAGGGAGGGGTTTGATATAAACAAATGTGATATGTTATTTTTACAATGTAATATAAAGCTTGTATTCCATTCATTCGCCATTCTGTAATATAATTTTGTATGTCTGCATCCTGGAAAGAAATGGCAAATAATACGTAGCCTGTCACAGGTGCAGAGGTACAAAGATGATTCACCTTTGTTGCATGTCTGCATCCTGGGAAGGAAAAGTCTATGTGGCTAGTAATACGTAGCCTGTTGCAGGTGCGGAAGTACAAAGAAGTGGAATGAGATAAGTATTAACCAATGAAATATTGACATGCTGGAGTAGTATGTAATGATTTTCTGACTTCCTTTACTGTATGTCTGCATTCTGGGAAGAGAGACTACGTGGCTAATAACACGTAGCCTGACACAGGTGTATACGTATTAACTAATGAATTATGGGCATGCTGGAAGTGGGCAAGGACATAGTGTACTATAAAAGAACTGTGAAACAGAGGATAGGTGTGAAATGCTCACTGAAGCATTCCACCCTTCCTTGCAAGAAAGTGAATGATTAAACTAACTCTGCATCACTGAGAAGTCTGTTATTATGTAAAAGTTATGTTTCTTACAGATGGACGAGGTACGCTTAGTGATCGCCAGCCCCAGAGGGCTCGAATCGAAGGAGATGACGAGCTGCCCGAATCTGCGGTGGTCCCGAGTCCACTGCAGGTAGAAAGAGAGCTCTCTTACAATCCAAGATCTGGAGAATCGCCAAAGCCCGGTCGGCGTGGGGCTTCGAGAAGAAAGTGTGCAGCACTATCTCTTGACTGAGATGAAAATCCGAGACAACCTTAAGAAAGAACTTGGGGTGAGTCCGCAGGACCACCTTGTTTCTATAAAATCTCGTGTACGGTGCCTCGGCCATCAGCGCCTGGAGTTCGCTGACTCTCCAGGCGGAAGTGAGAGCCACCAGGAAGGCCACCTTCCACGAAAGATGCCGCAGCGGGCAAGTAGCCAAGGGCTCAAAGGGCGGCTTGGTCAGCTGCGTGAGGACCATATTGAGGTCCCATTCCACTGGAGGAGGGTGGGCAGGGGGCCTGGAAATAAGCAGGCTCGCATGAAACGAGAGACAAGCGGTTGCCCCGAAAGAGGCTTGCCCTCGATGGGGTGGTGGTTTGCTGAGATGGCACTCAGGTGAACCCTGACCAAGTTAGACTTCAACCCTGACTGCAAAAGGTGGAGCAGGTATGGCAAGACTAAACTGGTAGGGCATGAGAATGGGTTCACTCGGAGCTCTGAGCAATACACCGAGAACCGACGCCATTTGAAGGCATAAGCCCGCCTGGTCGAGTATTTTCGTGAGGCCAAAAGAATGTCCTTGATCTCCACGGGGAGATGATAGGAGGCTAGAGTGACCCACTCAGACAAGCTTTGAAGGGTAGGGACCTCAGATTGGATTAAGCATCAGCCCCTCATCCTGCGTCAGCATCTCCGGTGAGAACCCGAGAAGGACAGAGGGCTCCATCGAGAGACGGAGCAGCAGGGGAAACCAAGGCTGCCAGGGCTATAAAGATCATTGAGGCCCTGTTCCGTTAAACCTTGAGAAGGGTCCGGGCAATGAGGGGCGTGTGGGGAAAGGCATATTGCAGGTACGTTTCCCACGAGATGAAGAAGGCATCGGGGACCATCCTGCCCGGGTGCGGAAGGGGACCGCAGAACCAAGGGAGCTGCAAATTCGCAGGACTTGCGAAGAGGTCCAGGTCTGACGTCCCCCAATGCTGGAAGAGCCGCTGCACTGTTCAGGGACACAGGCGCCACTCATGCGGCTGGAGGACTCTGCTGAGCGGTGAGCCAATGCATTGTCCTGGCCTGGGGGAGGGGGGGGGTAAGTGGCCCATACAATCATGCCCTGGCTCACCGCAAAGGTGCATAGGGCTGTTGCCTCCAAGCAGAGGCTATAGGAGCTGGTACCTCCTTGCTTGTTCACATAGAACATCGTGACTTAGTTGTCTGTCTGGACCAGCACCACTCGGTGCTGCAGACGGTGCATGAAAACTTTGAGTGCAATACGGATGGCCCGGAGCTTCAGCAGGTTGATCTGCTGCTGGGTCTCCTCGAGGGACCAGATCCCTTTAGTGAACTGCCCCTCGCAGTGGGCTCCCCAGTCCGCCAGGGAGGCATCCATCGTCAAGACCAGCTGATGCGCCTGAGCTTCGAAGGGCATACCTCGAAGCAATTTCTGAGACTCCTGACACCAAGCGAGAGACTCCACCGCACTGGGAGAGAACGAGATGGGGTCTTAGAGGCGGCTGGTCAATTGCGTCCATTGTGCTCGGAGGCACCACTGTGCCGCCTGCATACTGAGACGGGCATTGGGCACGACATGGACCGTGGAGGCCATGTGGCCGAGAAGGCGAAGCATCGTCCGGGCCGAGATGGCGCTGCAGCAACACATTTGGGATACTAGGGATACGAGGTGGCCCGCCTTGTCCTGAAGGAGGAAAGCCATGGCCAGGGGGGTTATCCAAGCGAGCCCCGATGAACTTCAGGGACAGAATTGGAGTGAGGTGGAACTTTGGGTAATTGATCACGAACCCCAGATGCTCCAGGAGGCAAATAGTGCGGTCTGCAGCCTGCCGGAGGTCGTGCCCCCCATTACAATCCAGTCGTCCAGATATGGATAGACAAAGGTGCCCTGCAACAGGAGGTGGGCCACAGTTACAGCCAGGCACTTCGAGGATGGGCCGGAGGCCACCTGTCTGCTTCAGGATGAGGAGGTATCGGGAGTAAAACCCCCATCCTCGGAAGTGCGATGGGACTGGTTCTACTGCCCCGTCTTCGAGGAGGCCTGCAAGCTCCTGACTCTGGAAGGCCTGGTGCTGGGGAAGCCGACTTGGCTCCCCAGGGAAGTACGGAGAAGGGACTTGGTCCAGATGGAGGAGACAGCCCTCCCAAATGACCGGGAGGACACAGGCATCGGTGGAGATGGACTCCCACCTGTGGGAGAAGTGGACCAGACGCCCTCTGATGGAGGGCTGCACTGCCAGTGGACGAAAGGCTATGCCGATGGCATCAAAACCCTGAGAAAGGCTGAGCTGGCATCGGAGGTTGGGTCTTGGGAACCTTTGGCTTATGAGGTCAGTGGGCCGTAGCTTTTTGCCCTGACCATAAGAACATAAGATATGCCATACTGGGTCAGACCAAGGTCCATCAAGCCCAGTATCCTGTTTCCAGCAGTGGCCAATCTAGGTCACACGTACCTAGCAGTTTCCCCAAAAGACACAGGTTCCACAATGCTTGTATTGGATCAAGCATTGATATCCTGGGTCCCTTCTAAATAATGGTTTATGGACCTTTCCTCCAGGAACTTGTCCAAACCTTTTTTAAACCCAGCTACACTAACAGCCTTTACTACATCCTCCGGTAACAAATTCCAGAGTTTGATTACACATTGAGTGAAAAAATATTTTCTTTTATTAGTCTTAGTTTACCCTGTAGCGTCATTGCATGTCCCCTAGTCTTTCTATATTCTGATAACATAAACAATCGATCTACGTTTTCCCGTTCCATTCCGTTCATTAATTTATAGACTTCTATCATATCTCCGCTCAGCCGTCTCTTTTCCAGGTTAAAGAGCCCTAACCTTTTTAGCCTTTCTTCATAGGGGTATCCTTCCATCTCCTATACCATTTTGGTGGCTCTTCTCTGAACCTTTTCTAATAACGCTATATCCTTTTTAAGATACGGCGACCAGAATTGCACACAATATTCAAGGTGCGGTCTCACCATGGAACGATATAGAGGCATTATAATATCCTTTGTTTTATTTTCCATTCCTTTCCTTATGATACCTAGCATTCTATTTGCTCTTTTGGCCGCCGCTGCACACTGGGCCAAGGGTTTTAACATGTTATCCACAATGACGCCTAAATCTTTTTCCTGGGTGGTGGTTCCTAATGTGGAACCTTGTATTGTGTAACCATAGCTTGGGTTGTTCTTCCCTAGGTGCATAACTTTGCACTTGCCCACATTAAATTTCATCTGCCATTTTGATGCCCAGTCTTCCAATTTATCAAGATCCTCTTGCCATTTTCCACAATCCTCTTGGGTTTTAACAACTTTCAATAGTAGTCATCTGCAAATGTGATAACCTCACTCATTATTCCCTTTTCCAGGTCATTTATGAATATGTCAAAAAGCAGCGGACCCAGCACAGATCCCTGGGGTACACCACTATTTACCTTTCTCCATTGGGAAAATTGCCCATTTAGCCCTACCCTCTGCTTTCTATCTTTTAACCAGTTCTTGATCCACAATAGTACACTGCCGCCTCCTATCCCATGACTCTTTAGTTTTGCCAAAAGTATCTGATGAGGGACATTGTCAAAGGCTTTCTGAAAGTCCAAATACACTATATCAACCGATTCACCTTTGTCTATCTGTTCATTCACACCATCAAAAAAACATAACAGATTAGTAAGACAAGATCTTCCTTGACTAAAGCTATGTTGGCTGTCTCCCATTAAGCCATGACTATCTACATGTTCAGCAATTTTGTTCTTTATGATGGTTGCTACCATTTTTCCCGGTACTGACGTCAGGCTCACCGGTCTGTAGTTTCCCAGATCACCCCGGAACCCTTTTTTTTTTTTTTCCATTTTAAATTTTTTATTGAGATTTTATCAGAAAAATACAAATGCATATGCGTGGAAAACCATTAATAAACAGTATAGTCAACCAACAAACAACGAGAATTCAATCCTGTCAACAATCCCAATTGTTTCATACATCATTGCATTTAGACTATCCTAACCTACCCCTTCTCCCCACCCCCCCAGCCCGCTCGTCCCTGCCCAACATACAAACCTAACTTATCAATTACCCGTACCCCCCCCCACCTGCCCATCCCTTCATAGTCTCCATAGCCCCTCCTTCCACTCACCACCACACGCCAGACATCCAAGCCCCATTTCCACTAGCACAGTCATCCTGCTCCCTATACCCCCTCCCTCTCCTTCCCCTTCCAGCCCTCCAACCAGCTCCAGACCTTCTGCCAATAGACCCCACTTTTCCCTCCCTTTCCCCATCGCAGCTCCGTTAGTTTATACATCAAACTCACCTCAGCCACCCTTCGCACAAAACCTGCCACCTGTGGTGTGCTCTGCCCCCCCCAGTGCTGGGCTATCTCACAGCGTGCTGCGGCTATACAGTGATGCAGAACCCCCTCCTCCTCCCGTCTCGAGAGTCCTTCGTCTAATTGATGCAGCAAACAAGCTGCCGGACTCCCATGGAGTTTCTGCCCAGTCATCCCATGGATCGCCTCCCAGACCTGCCCCCAGTAAACTTGTAACCTGTCACACTTCCACCACATATGCATCCAGTCTCCACGTTCGTCACATCCCCGCCAACATAAGTCATCTCGTCCCTTCCCTGCCCGGAAACGACGCACTGGCGTCCAATACCATCTATATAGCACTTTATAAGCATTTTCCTTAATTTGTGTCGCTATTGACACAGAAGCAATGACCTGTATAAGCTTCACCCAACGCTCCTCGTCCCAACATACCCCCAGATCCTCCTCCCATTGCAACATGTATCGGGGCTTACACTCTCCAGCCCCCAGTAGGCCTTTGTAAATTCTGGACAAAACCCCCTTTTTCCCCCCCTGGCCGTTACATATCACCTCAAACCAGCCCCTGTTGTCCCAGAGATCCTTCCATACCTTTGATTGCCTCAGAAAACTCCTCAGCTGTATATAAGCAAACTGATCGCCCCCTTTCAGCTTATAGAGGTCCCGAAGGCCTTCAAACGGGTAGACCCCCTCGGGATGGAGAATCTGTTGGACATGCGTTAGCCCATTTCTAGCCCATCTTCGTAACACTCGCTCATCTGGGCCCTGTCCCCGCTCAAAACATGCCTCAATAGTCATTCCCAGGATATATCCCTTGTTTGGAACAAGTTGAGGTTTGTTGCGTTTCCAAATTCTCATGCTATGCGCTGTCATAGGACTCATGGCATGCCGGTCCAGTCCCTTAGACCCCCGCCATATCGCTCTTTCGAGGTCCTTACCCCCGACCAACTCATACTCCATATGAACCCAAGCTTTGGATGTTTCCCTCTGCCACTCATATAGCGCTTTCAATTGCGCTGCTTCATAATATTTGCATATATTAGGTACCCCCAGCCCCCCCTCCCCTCTGACCCGTTGCAACACCTGCATTGCTACCCTAGGACGCTTCTGCATCCAGATAAACCTATTAATCATCTGCTGTATCCGTTTTAATCTATGTAGAGGGACCCAAACCGGGAGTGTCTGAAATAAGAACAACAATCGGGGCACCAGCATCATTTTTACCGTCGCGATACGCCCAAACCAAGATAAATAGCCCCTTCCCCACCCATCCAGCCAACCCTCTATCTTCCCCAACATCCTCTTGTAATTCAAATTGCACAACTCATCGATGTTATTGCTTATCCAAATGCCGAGGTAGCGGATACTTCCCCGGGCCCACTTAAAGGGGTATTTCTTGGCCAAAGTCGTTGCTAGTCCATCAGGGACCGTCAAGTTCAAAATTTCCGATTTAGACTGATTAATTGTAAACCCCGAAACTTTGCCATACTCTTCCAGCTCCCATATCACTATGGGCAGACTCACTCGGGGGCGGGCTAGACTTAGGATAACATCGTCCGCAAACAACGAAATTTTATAGGCACTTCTCCCCACTGCAATACCCGAGATATCCGCCCTATCCCTTATCCGCTGCGCCAGGGGCTCCATAGCTAACGCAAAGAGCAATGGTGACAAAGGGCAGCCCTGCCGTGTTCCCCGCCCTTGGTCGAAAAACTCCGAGTTGGCCCCGTTTACCCGCACACAAGCTTTAGGGTGCGCGTACAGCTCCTTAACCCATGCTAGAAACTCGCTCCCCAGCCCCACCTTCTCCAGCACCTGAAAGAGAAAAGGCCAGGCCACTTGGTCGAAAGCCTTCTCCGCGTCCAGCGAAAGCAAAAGCGTCTCCTCCCCTCTCCGCTCACTAGCCCAAATAATATTGAGAATCTTCCTAATGTTATCGGCCACCTGCCTCCCGGGAATAAACCCCGCCTGATCCTGGTGAATCAATTTCCCAATTACCTTATTCAACCTCGTAGCGAGGATCTTGGCCAGGAGCTTAGCATCCAAGTTAAGCAGAGAAATCGGCCTGTATGAGGCGCACTCCCGCGGGTCCTTCCCTTCTTTGTGAAGCACCGTAATACCCACCCAACCCATGGTGTCCGCTAACTTCCCACCCTCCCGTGGTTGATTGAATAATTTCACCAGAGGCCCAATCAATAAACCAGCGAAAGTCCTATAAAACCGGGCAGTAAACCCGTCCAACCCAGGAGCTTTCGCCAATTTTAACTGTTGGATCGCCCGCTCCACTTCGTCTGATCCAATAAGTTTATTCATATCTTCCTGTTCGCCCCTACCCAATGTAGGCAATTCCATAGAAGCCAGATAATTTACCCCCCTTTCTGCTGGATGCAGGTCTTTCGCTGTATACAATTCCCGGTAATAATCCTTGAATGCCTCCCGAATCTCCCCATCTTGAGTGACCAGAACCCCACCCCTCTGCCGGACCCCTACTATGTGGGAGCGAAGCTTCTGTTGCTTCAACCTCTGGGCCAAGTACCGCCCGGCCTTGTTCCCCCCTCAAATACCTCCTGTCGCAGAAGCTGCATCTGATATTTAATCTTGTCCGCCTGTAACTCATTGAGTTGCGCTCTCGCCGCCAAGACCTGTCCCCTATAGATTCCCCCACTCCCGCGTCCGTCTAATTCTTCCAATTCCAATAGCCGTTCCCTTAAGAGCCGTTCTTTCTCCTCCCTTTCCCTCTTTTTCCGCGCCCCCCATTTGATTAATATACCTCTGACCACCGCCTTATACCCATCCCAAATAACCCCCCAGGAGGTCTCCCCGTTATCATTTAAGCGAAAGTACTCCCGCGTACCTTTTTCCACTTCAGCTCTGACCTGCTCCTCCTCCAGTAGGGACTCATTGAGCCTCCAGAACCGATTCCCTTTCCTTTCATCTGCCACTTGCAGCCAGACCACCACCTGTGCGTGGTCGGACCATGTAATGGACTCCATTTCCGCATCCTTTATTTTCCCCCCCACCTCTTTGGACACCCATATAGCATCGATACGGGAATAAGACCCATGTACCGGCGAGTAATAGGAAAACTGTCTCCGCCCTGGATGGTGCAAGCGCCACGCATCTACCAAACAATGCTGTGTCACAAAATTACGGTAGCGCCTTCGATCCCCCCGCTTTCCTTCCCGCGGACCTGTAGCATCCCTGGATGGGTTCCACGTTAGGTTGAAATCACCCCCGCAAATGAGAATCCCATCCCCCTGTTTCCCCAACTCCCCATTCAGTTTTGTCCAGAATTCACTCTGCCCCCCCGTGGGTGCATACACATTCACTACACAATACCATACATTCCCCACTTTTACCCGGACCACCACATACCTCCCCCCTCTGTCCCTAACCACCATCTGCACCTGAAGCTTTAGACGTGAAGCAAAAAGAATAGCAACCCCACCCTTCTTCTTCTCCAAGGTGTTAGAAGCGTGGATACATACCCCATACCCTTTGTGCTTAACCAAGTACTCGGTGGCCTTTGTCAAATGTGTTTCTTGGAGCATGACTATATCCGCCTTCTGACGAGATAGCTCCGAATAAAGTTTTTGTCGCTTAAGGGGTGAGTTAAGCCCCTTTACATTTAGAGTAACTATTTTAAGCTCCCCCAGTCTGCCACTCTCCCCCCTCCCCTACCCGCTTGCTAGACCCCCCCACCCCCCCTACCCCTACCTCTTCCCCCTCCCCCCCAACCTCCCCCCCTCTCATAAAGAGAGGATCGTCTTCCATACTAGTGACCAATTAACGGGCCTTGCCCGTTTACCTCACCCTTCCCCCCCTCCCAGCACTACCCCCTTCCCTTCTTAGCCCCATGTCTTCCTGAAACCCCCCTACCAACCACCCCTCACCCCTCCTCCCATGCATTCTAATCCCTCCTTCCACCCCCCAGCCTTTTGCAACGTCAAATTACCAGTTCAATGAAACCTCACTAAATAAACTGTACTCATGCAAAGTCCACATAATCAGCCTGCATCCTGCTCCACTGCTGGATTTCCTGGGCTTTCTCTATTCAGCCGCGTTGTCCTCTTCCCGGCCGCAGGGGTTCTGTGCCATTTCTGAAAATTCCTCTGTGAGCTCGATGGCTTAACGGCTGCAGCCAGATCTCCTGTCGGGGGCCGCCCCCCGTCTGGTAGATTTTGCAGCCCGCACTCGCGAAGGATAGACCAGGCCTCATCGCTGGTCTGCACTCTCCGCGACTTCCCCCTGCAGGTAACCAGCAGCCCAAAAGGAAACAGCCATTTATATCTAATGTCCTCTTTTCTCAAGTAGGCGGTCACCGCCTTCATACTACGCCGACGTTGCAGCGTTCCAGCAGAGAGGTCTTGAAATAGCTCCAAGGGGTGCTCCTCCCACTTAATCTGTCGTACTTTCCGCGCCGCTTGTAGTAGTCCTTCTTTTATCTTGAACGACCGTAGACACACCACTATGTCCCTGGGCTTATTCTCTCGTATCGGCCCCAAGCCCCGATGAGCTCGCTCAATTTGAGATGGGTCCATCTGTATCTCCCCCTGCAGGTCCGCGGCCAACAACAAAGAATTGAACACCTTCAGCAGAACAGCTTCACAGTTCCGATACTGAGGCTCTTCCGGAATCCCCCGGATCCTTAGGTTACATCTCCGTGACCTGTCTTCCAAATCCTCCAGCTTCATCTGCTGGTCCACCTGGGTCTGCTGGAGTGTCCCCCAGCGCTGCTATAGATCCACCATTTCCTCCCCCTGCTGTTCCATCTGGAGTTCCAGCTCCTCCACTCTATTGCCAATGTCCACAATATCTTGTCGCAGTGACTGTATAGATTCTTTCAGTTTGTGTTTTACTCCGCTAATTTCTGATTTAATTTCATCTTTCATTTCAGTGAGCCACGCTTTTAGATGGGACAGGTCCCCAAGTCCAGCTCCACTTTCCATCTCCTCTCCCTGCTCTTTCGGGTCTCCCACCTGCGTTCGGCTCTCTTTCTCCCCCTCTTTTCCACTTTTAGCTGTGGCATACGGGGAGCGGAAATCAGCCAGTTTTTTCCGTGCTGCTGCCCCCCCCTTAGTTTTCTCCATCCTTATGCAGGGGGGAGGCCTTGTGCTGCTCAAGAGACCCCGGCCTGCGAAGTGAGCCTCTGCCAAGCTTCTCCCCTGGATGGAGGGGCACCCGCAGCCGACTCCACTGGTCTACTGTTCTGCTCTGGAACCACCGTCTACCTCCAGGCTCCCCGCAGGCCACTCTCCTTGCCCACTTGCCCGGGCCAGCTGCTTCACCGAAACTCTCACCTGAGTGTTGGCACACGCCGCTCGTGACTGCCCCCGGAGGCGGCCCCCGGCTCTCCAGCTGTCGTGTTGGTCAATACAGCCGCCCGTAGGCACAGCCCTCCTGGCTACTCTCCGGCTCTGCTCTCTGGGGTAATCAATGCAATACTGGCTCACTCCGGGTCTCAGCTGGCCTCCTCAATCCCGGCACTACTTCCAGCCACACTTTTCACTGACCTCCCTTCAGAGTCCGCTGTGGCACCCCGCTCTTCCGGTCCTGCCGCTGCCGCTATCTGCCTCCTGCTGCTGGCTCGTTTTGTCTCCGCCACTCCGTTCCCGCGTAGCTGCTGCTGCGGGGGGCGCCTCTGTGAAATTTTTCCCTTTCACCCCCGTGTTGTCTCTCTCCGGAGCTCCGTTTCCTGCCGCCTCCAAACTCGAGGGGGGGGGGGTGTTACAACTCTCGGAGCAGAGGAGGATCAATTCTTCCGGACGCAGAGCCTCTGCCGCTCCCCTGCACGTCGGGTACAGCGCCGCGGCCCCTCTCCAACTGCTACCACGCGGTTAATTGGGCCTCCTGAGCAGCCGGCAGCGCCTCGCGTCCCGGCACACCGGCGTGTCTGAAGTTTTCACCGCTGCAACGTCGCGGCCCGGGACTCTTCCCCTGCCTCTGACTCGCTTAGGGGCTGCTTATTCCACCTCTCGGGGGTAATAGTTCCCCCTTAATACAGGCTTTGGCGGCACGAACTAGCTCACGCCGCCATTAGCCCCGCTGACGTCACCGGAAGCTACCCCCGGAACCCTTTTTAAAAATTGGTGTTAGGTTCGCCATCCTCCAATCTTCAGGTATTACAGATGATTTTAATGATAGTTCACAGATTTCTAATAGCAGGTCTGCAAGCTCATATTTCAGTTTTTTCAACACCCTTGGATGTATATCATCCGGCCCAGGTGATTTGCTACTCTTCAGTTTATCTAATAGTTGTAATACATCTTCCCGATGTATCGATATTTCCTTCAATTCTTACGCACCTTTAAATGCCACTTCAGTCATGGGTAACATCCCTACATATTCCTCAGTATTGACCGAAGCAAAGAATTCATTCAGTCTCTCCGCTATCGCCTTGTCGCCTCTTAGTGCCCCTTTAACCCCTCTATCATCTAATGGACCAACTGACTCTCTCACAGGCTTTTTGCTACGAATGTACTTGAAAAAGTCTTTATTTCGCGTTTTTGATTCCGCAGCAAGCTTCTTCTCAAATTCTCCCTTTGCCTGCCTTATCAATGCCTTGCATTTAACTTACCAGTGCTTGTGCTGTTTCCAGGTTTCATTGTTTGGCTCTTATTTCCATTTCCTGAAAGATGCTTTTTTGTCAACAACAGCCTCTCTGACCTCACCTTTAAACCATGCTGGCAGTTTTTTGGACTTCCTTCCACTTTTCTTAAGGCGTAGAGTACAGCTGGTCTGGGCTTCCAAGATAGTATTTTTCAACAACACCCAAGCTTGATGCAAGTTTTTAATCTTTGCAACTGCTCCTTTTAGTTTTTTCTTAACTATTTTCCTCATTTTATCATAGTCTCCCTTTCGAAAGTTAAAAGGTAGTACTGTGGATTTCTTTACTAACCCTCCTCCACTAATTAAATCAAACCTGATCATGCTATGATCACTATTGCCAAGTGGCCCCAACACCCTTATCGCTTGCACCAGATCTGGTGTTCCACTAAGGACTTGGTCCAATATGGCTTTCCCTCTGGTCGGTTCATGAACCAGCTGCTCCAAGAAGCAGTCATTTATGTCATCTAGGAACTTTATCTCCCTAGCATGTCCTGCCATGACACTGACCCAGTCGATACCAGGGTAATTGAAATCACCCATTATTATTACTATGCTGTAACTTTTGTTAGCTTCCTTGATTTCTTTGAGCATTTCATCATTCATTTGTTCATTCTGGCCAGGCAGTCGATAGTACACCCCCACTGCCATCACCTTCCCCTTTTTACATGGAATTTAAATCCATAAAGATTCTACAGCAAATTTTGTTTCCTGCAAAACTTTAATCCTTGCTGACTCAATGCCCTCTCTAACAGAGTGCCACTCCTCCACCAATTTGATCAGCGCCCTGAACAGGGGTCGACACCGGCAGGTAGGACGGGTAGCCCCTGTACGGGAGTCCCTTTCGGTGGAAGAAAGGCTTCTTGCTCTGCTGTTTCTTCCTGGGGAGGGAGGAAGATCTCCAGGAGAGGTGAGTATGAGTCACATACTCAGTTTCGATCTCCGCTGCCTTATCCTTCATGGGCTTGCTGAATAGTTCTTCCCTGAGGCAAGCGACGTCTAGCAGTTTCTCCTGGACCCACTACTCCAGGTCCAAAGACTGGAACCAAGCCTGCCGGTGGGCTCCAATGCCAGCCACCGCCACCCGGGCAGAAGACTCAAAATCGTCGTACGCTGCTCGCGAGAGGTTCTTTGAGCATTCTCCGGAGGACTTCAAGAGGGCCTGAAAATGCCAGAGATGTTTTCCATCAAGGCCCGCCACAAAGCCTCCAAGCTCTCCAGCGAGGTAATGGAGGGACATCCCAATGTATAATTGGTAAACTTGGATGCAGCATGAGAGCATGGAGCCCTGATAAGCCTTGTGCTGGAGAGTGTCAAGGGTACGAGACTCTGCCCGGTGGGACCAAAGAATGAGTCTTCGGGCTCTTTAACTTCCGCTGATTCGGCCATCATCGAGGTATGGGGAAGCTGGGCTTTCCGAAACCCTGGACCCCACTGAACCCTATACATATCGTCCAGGCGCTTGCTCACGATAGGGACTGAGGCCAGGGTCTCCCACATGCTGAGGAGGAGTCAGTTCAGAATGGGAGGAACTAGCACTGAGAGTGCCCCCCTCGGAGGGGCCTCATATTGCAGAATATCAAGCTCCTCTGCGTGGGGCTCCTTCTCCGACTCTGTGACAAGCATTAGGGCCCGCACCATGTCCGAGACGAACTCCAGAAAGGAGGTGTCCGAGGGGAAGTCTTGGTGAGATACAGTCTCCGGGAAGGTCTCCCTGTTGGACTCCCACTCTGAGTAGTCTGTGAAGGACTTGAGGTCAGGCAGCTCAAGATGGATTGGTGACCCACACCAGGTTTCAGAGGCCAAAACCTGCCTGGAGCAGGAGGCACTCGCCTGAGAAGATCTCGCGCCTGAGGACTGGGCTGGAGATCGAGACCCGCGCTGAGGATACTCACGAGGCTTCTGGCTTTCGGGGGTCACAGCGGCAGCCCGGGGAGTTCTCGAGGTCTCTGCAGTCTTGAGGCGTGTGCCAGGGGAGCTGGGCACCAGCGCCTGCTGGGCAGCGAGGAACGCAGAAATGCTGTGCTCCAAGGTCAGCATCCTGGCCTCCCACTCGGGAGTAGGGCTTTGCGACACCGACACTGGGGTGGATTGGGTCGGGTGTCGAGGAGGTTCTCCCCAGGACGACCCTCCGGAGACCGGGCACCTTCGCTGGAGGCCTCAGTATCAGTTTGAGGTACCTTACTGGGATGCTCCCTCTCAGACTTGAGAGTTTGGCGAGGGGGGCTGAGAAACCAGGCGCATGACCTCTCATGCTTGTCTGGTGCCCCGACAGAGTCATTGTGGCCTTCTTCTTCTTCTTCCGCTCGCATTCAGGTGACCCCTGGTCAGAGTGCCACTGGGCCCAGGGAGGAGCCTTGGGAGACTCCAGAGGTTGCAGGGCCGAAGAGCGGGAGATTATCGGGGCTGCCTTACAGAAAAGATCATCCAGCTTCTGCTTACGACTCTGGATGGCCTTGGAGGACATCTTCTTACAGAGGGAGCATAGCTCCGGGTCTTGGTCAGCTCCTAGACACCTGAGACAAAAGTCATGGGTGTCCGTGAGTGACATGTTTTTTGAACACCTATCACATTTCTTAAAACCAGAGGCCATTAGGGGAAAAAGAACCCCTGCAAGGTCAAAGACCCTGATCATGGCTAGTGGTTAAAAAGAGCGCGAAGCACGCTAAAATACAAAAAAGGAAAAGCCCTGAGACCAAGGCCGAAGCAGAGGTGCTCGAGAGACGGGAAGAGGACTGACAAAGGCCGGAAAGCAAAAAACGGTTGAAAACAGAGAAAATTTTTTCTGGGGACGAGACGTAGGTCCGAAGGGCTCCATGGAAAAAAGAGAGACTGAGTAAGATGGCACCTTTGGGCGAGAAGGGGACCACGCATGCGTGGTGGCATTCCCAAAGGCTTTCTTTGAAAACTGGGGAAATGCTCTACGCAGGCTCCGTCGGTGCTGACGTCACCCATATGTGAGGACTGACTTCCTGCTTGTTCCTGGAGAACAAAGGAGTGAGGAGAACAGGCACGCAGGTACAGTGGAGTGCTCCCAAAGGCTTTCCTATTGGTTGCTGGGGAGCGTTCCTGCGTGGGCAGACATCACCCTTATGTTAAGACCGCATTCCTGCTTGTTCCTGGAGATAAATATTTTCTGAACAGTCTCCCACTGGAAGTATTGGAGACAAAAATGGATCAGATTTCAAGGCGGCATGAGATAAGCAAAGATCACCTCTGGGAATGAGGAAAACGATATTACTGCCAAGGACTGATTAGAGTCTGTGGTAAGTGGGACACTAAATGAAAACTGGCAAACTGGATAGGTCTTATGGTCTTTATCTGCCAAATGTTTCTAAATTTCTAACCACGGGCTTTCCAAAATACAATTACTTTGAAGTATTTTCTTTTACTGATCAGAGAGGATTGCAATGTCCTTGACAGATATCCTTCTCCAGCATTTACCCCATTCCCTAGCAACCACCCCTCTTTCCCAGCAGCTACCATGTGCATTATCCCTATCCTAGTGCATGGCTCATGCATTTCTGAAGGACACTCTTTTTGTATTTAAAAAAAACAATGAAAAGACCAACATATGAGACTCAGTGAATGGTGGCATTATACATGAGGAACCAAGAAAAAGCAAAGCATGAGCCAAGAAAGCAAAGATATGGGGGATGGAGGAATGGAGGAAGAAAATGTCCGGAGAGGCCAGCTCATTTACTATATATATATATATATATGTAAAATAATGAATAGGTGTTGAATACTCACTGTTGCATACTCTCCAGACCAAGGGGTAAATCACAGCCCACATAGGCATCATTAATTAAACTATACTCCAGCAAGGCACTGAAACATGGGTCCTAATTAGATAAAAAGTGTCTGTTACAAAATAGCAAAGAAACATTTTTATCTGCTGCAAAAGCAGGGAGTTAGGTTTGTCTATAAAAGTAATGCATAAGACAGACAAAATGATCCTTAATAGTTTATATCTGTTGCTCCAGCAGTTGTTCCCTCCCCCCCCCCCCCTTTGCTCTTTTGGGACCCAGTTCAACCTGAACCAGACTCACTCGGATTCATTATTGCAATGGACAGTTTATAACTCGGAATGACAAGCATCTGGACTTCCAGTACCCCATAATAGTGCGCTCAAAATCAGGCCACTAGGCATTGCTGCAGCATAGTGATTGGGACATCTTCCCCCAGGATCTGTGGATACTGCTTCTGTAGAATCCCAAATCCCAACTGGCCCAGAAAATAAAGAAGCTGACCCACTTGCTTCACCCAATACTATTTTCTATATAGTACCTGTATTCTAGCTTACCCTGAAATCCTGTCCTCTAATTCCATCCTGTTTTAATTGTAAACCACGCAGATGCTACTCTGCCTAGGGCGGTACAGAAAGTTTTCATATAAACATAGCAAATCATATTAAACGCTAGCGCCCTGTCCCATCATTCATTGGTCAAACTGTGGCCCCATTCCATCTTGTCACTACGATATTGTGAAACCCTGGCCCACATATTTCTGCTGCTCCAAGGTGTTTAATGTTCTATTATTCTAAATCTATTATGTTTATAGACAGCAGACATGAACAGAAAGTAAAGGTTCATCTAAAATCAGAAAACTTGTAAGAATGAAATATAGTATTACTCTACAGCTACTAGCTCATAATTTAAACTCTCTTATTGTCAAATTGAGTTCTGTTAACTGCCATACCAGACTACACCATGGGAAGTGTATAGCTGTACTTTATCTGCCAACACATGTTTGTAAAAGACTGAGGACCTTGGTCATGTGAATTACACTTTGAGCAAAAGAATGTTTGCAAGTAGTCTTGACAGTTTCTCTTCACAAATCCCACTTTTTTCCTTTACCTTATATTTTACCCCTTTAGCTTTATTTATTTAACAGTTTTTTTATACCGCTTTATCATTTCAATCAAAGCGGTTTACATTGTAACTTAAAACTTGGTAATGTACATTAAACAGGATAACTTGGATTTTTCTGAGCAATGGAGGGTCAAGTGACTTGCCCAAGGCCACAAGGAGTGCTAGTGGGAATCAAACCTTGGTCTCTTGGTTCTCAAGCCAGTGCTCTAACCATTAGGCTACTCCTCCACTCCACTCTACTTTATGCCTCTCCCTCATATATCTACCTTGACTTTCAGGCAGAGGCAATAAAGTTCCAATAAAAACAAAATATTTGCTAATATAGACTTTAGGTACTGGGGATATTGCTAATATAGATTTTTTTAAAATATTTTATTTTTTATTTGAGTTTTCAATGTATGCATATAAACAGTAAAGGGACAATACAACCTCTTGTCCACTTCAATGCAAACAATTATCCCAAATATAAACTGCCCAAAATAAACATGCAGTGCCCTTTCTTCAGACACCCAAATTCAGCCAACATTAATGTTTTACCCACCCTCCCCCAGCCCCTGTAATCCCGTATACCCCCTTAATCCCCCCCGCACGCCTATACCCATTATCATTAAACGCCCCTCCCTTTCTTTCCCCCACTCATGTACCCCCCCCCTCCACTCCCTCCCCCGCTCCCTCCCCACCTCAAGCACCTTACACAGCACTCCCCATACCTCCTCAAACTTGGCCCCTCTCTGCCTCCTGGCTGCAGTTAACTTCTCCATAAGAGTCAAATTCCTCAGCCTCCGCTCATATTGCTCCATTGAGGGCGTTTCCTTTTGCTTCCACGCCGCCGCCACCTCACATCTGGCAGCACTCAAACAAGCCAACACCACTCTTCCTCACGTTTGCCCCTGGTTTCCCCCCCACCAAGACAGCAAAATGATTTGCGGGGACAGGTCCACCGCCACCTCCAGCTTGGTCTGAATCCACCATTGAATCTCTCCCCAGTACCTCTGAATCTTTGTACACCCCCACCATACATGCCAGAAAGACCCTTGGGTAAATCCTATGCAGTCTCTCAGGCGTATAGTACCATCTCATCAGCACTTTATAACTATTCTCTTTAAACTTACTAGCACCGGGTCCCCTCTTGATCTGATCCCACACCTTTTTCCACTCCACCTCCGTTAAGGCGAGTCCCAGATCCCTTTCCCACTCCACCATGTACCTAAATTTCCCCTGCCCTTGCTCATTTACCACCTTATAGAGCTCCGAGATCATACCTTTTGAACCTCCTCCCCCAAACCAGGTAGCCTCAATCCCCGAAATCTCCCTACCCAGCCCCGTTCTCCCCATAACCCTCTGAAAAAAGGATCGTACCTGCGTGTAGGCGTACCTGTCCCCTCCCCCAGACCAAATTCTTCCTTTACCCCCTCAAATCTCCGTAACTCCCCATCATCCATTAGTTGATATCCACATCTTAACCCCTTACCACTCCATATATCAAAGCGCCCCCCCCTCCCACCCAGGTTTAAAGCCCCACCATCCCCTCCAGGGAGTCATTACCGAAAACCCCGACCCCCTCCTCTTAATTTCTGGCCCTCTAACCTTATCCCAGACCCGCGCCACCTGCCACATCGCCGGCGTCCCCCCCCTATTCCCTTCTCTCCCCTTTTTGTGCCCACACCCACGCCTCCGTGTACCCTCCCTTTTTCCAAGCTTACCCAAGGTTTCATTTCACCCCCCTTCCCTCCACTCGATTATATGTTTTAACTGTGCCGCTCGATAATACTCCAGCAAGTTCGGAACCCCCAGCCCCCCTTTCTCCTTAGCTGTACACATGACCCTCCTGGAAATCCGTGGGGGCTTCCTTTTCCAAATATAGCTAAACACTTGTTTTTGCAGAGCCCTCATCGCCCCATCCGGTATCTCCACCGGTAGAGCCTGGAATAAATACAGCAGGCGGGGGAGGGCATTCATCTTAACAGCAGCTATTCTTCCCATCCAGGATGTCTCCAACCTCATCCACCCCTCCAGATCATTCCCAATGGCACCAAACAATTTCGGATAATTTGCCTTGTACATGTCCTCATATTTACCCGTAATATTTACCCCCAAGTACTCCAGGGACTTGTTTATTCACCGCAGAGGGTATGCCCTCTTCAGTTCCTCTTCTATCTCCCGTCCCATCTGTACCCTCATTACTTCTGTCTTCTCGAAATTCATTTTAAACCCCGACACTGCCCCCGTAGTTCTCCAACTCCCTCAGCACTTCTGCTAGTGTCCGTTGAGGCTTACTTATATGCAGAATATCATCTGCATATAAGGAAATCTTATGTGAGCGCCTCCCTCTTTCTAATCCCACTATCCCCTCGTTCATTTTAATCCTTTCCGCTAACGGCTCCACCACCATTGCAAATGGCAACGGGGACAAAGGGCACCCCTGTCTGGTCCTGCGCCCCAACTCAAAGTCCCTAGAATATCTCCTATTAACCTTAACCCGGGCCCGCGGCCCCCTATAAAGTCCCTGTATCCACTTCAAAAAATTTGGACCACACCCCATCTTTCCCACCACAGCCATTAAAAAACCCCAGTGGACCCTATCAAACGCCTTTTCAGCATCGATTGACATCAGGAGAAAATCTTCCCTTTCTTGGCCAGCCTCCCATACCACCCCCATCGCTCTTTTAATATTATCTGCTGCCTGCCGCCCCTTAATGAACCCCGCCTGATCCTCCTTAACAATCCCTGGTAACCACCTCGCCAATCTATCCGCCAGTATTTTAGCCAGAATTTTGACATCTACATTAAGAAAGGATATGGGTCTGTACGACCCACAGCCTAAGGGGTCCTTCCTCGGTTTCAATAATACAGTGATCCCCGCGGTTAGCATGTTCCGCGACAACTCCCCCCCTGGAGTCAGCAACCCACTGAATACCCTCACTAAGAGCCCCCCAATCTCCCCCAAGAAAACCTTATAGAAACTGCCCGGGAGCCCGTCCAATCCAAGTGCCTTCCCCCCGCCATCCCCTTCACCACCCTCCCAATTTCCTCCACCGTAATGCCCACCTCTAACTCAGCCCTCGCCTCTTCCGGTAACATAGCCAACTGTATCCCTTCCAAATATTCCGTTATCTTCTCCTCACCCACTCCATGCATTCCTGTGTATAGTTCCTGATAGTATTCTCTGAACCGCTCCCGAATCTCGTCAGCCCCCCTACAAATCTTACCCCCTTCCCCCTTAACCTGATAAATCATCACGGCCCCCTTTTGCTGCCTTAACCTCCTGGCCAACAACGTGCCGGACTTATCCCCGAACTCATAATACACCTGCTGCACCCTCTGTAAAGCAAACGCCACCTGCTCTACCTGCAGGGCTTGTAACTCTTCCCTCACCCTCTCCATCTCCCGTCTATCGTACCCCCCGTCCTCCGATACACCTCTTCCACCTCTGTCAATTTCCTCCTTAACCCCCCCTCCCTCATCTCTCTATCTTCTTCCTGGCCCCCCACATTATGAACCGCCCCCTGATCACCGCTTTCAAACCCTCCCACCTCCCCACCATCATTAAGGGCTAAATATTCCCTCACCACCATCCCTACATCCTCCACCACCTCCCTATTTTAAGCAAACTTTCATTTAACCTCCAGAATACCACCCCCCCCCCTGCTTTGGCCGCCTAAAACCCATTTCCACTGCCGCGTGATCCGACCACCCAATCGTTACAATATTACCGCTCTCCGCATCTAGCATCCACTCCTTATCCAATAGAAACGTATCAATCCTGCTCCAACTTCTGTGCAGCGCTGAGTAATAAGTGTATTCCCTCTCTTTGTGTTTGAGAACCCTCCACGCATCCACCAGATGATATTGCTTCATCATTCTCCTTAGGCCTTGCCTATTCCTACTTCCACCATCTCCCCCCCTCGAATCCCTATCAACCTTTGGATCCAAAGCCACATTACAGTCTCCGCCCACCAGCACCCTTCCCCCTCCCACCTCTCCAATCAAATCTCTGACCTCTTTCCAGAATGACCCTTGGTTCCCATTGGGTCCATACACCGACACTATCACTATATCTTGCTCTCCCCATTTCCCTTTAATCCCCACCACTCTCACTTTCCCATCCTTAAAGTGTCCCCCTATTTGAATCCCACTCCCGTACTTTACCAATAGAGCTACCCCCCCCTTCTTTACCCCCTCTTTATTACAAGCATAAAACTGCTCCGGGTAAAGCCTGTTCCGCATTTTACCCACATCCCCCCTCCTCAAGTGGGTCTCCTGGATCAGCACTACATCCCATTGATTCTTCTGGGTTTCCCTATATAACAAACTCCGCTTAACTGGAGAATTCAATCCTTTCACATTTATTGTGCCTACCTGAATCATCTCCCTACCCATTTCCCTGCCACCCCCCTTTGTGCTGAGTCCTAGTTCCCCTTCCCTTCACCCCAACCCCCCTCCCCCTTCCACCCCCTCCCCTCCCATTCTGACATCTCCCTCCATCCCTTCCGTGACCCACGTGTCCTACCCCTTAACAATATCCCTACCCTTACTTAACCAACTTTAAATTGGGACGGCATGCAATCCCCCCCAATATCCCCTTTCAGCACTATAAGTCCAGTGTCCATATTCTGTGAGACATAGAGCTCTACCGCTCCATACTCACACTCTCCTTGCCCTCCACTCGAGCTTCACACCTCCTCCAACATTGCTCCGCTCTCACAGTCCTGAGGCATCCTCTTCAACCGCTTTCCTTTTTCACCCACTCTCTGCCATTGCTGAGCCATAAGCTGTTTCCCCGTCAGTGCACTGTTTTACCCCTGCTTAGCTCCTCCCTTCACTTGGAGCAGGTTGTCACATCCCAGCTCCTCCAGCGCCAACCAAGCTTCTTCCACTGTCTTAGCTCTCTTGGACCTCCCATTCACCGTCAGCAAAATGACGAAGGGGAACATCCATCTATACCGGAGGTTTTTCCCCCGCATATAGGCAGTCACCTCTTTCATGTTCCTTCTCCTTTCCAGCGTTCCCCTCGAGAGATCATTGAACACCTCCACTTCACACCCTTCCCACGCAATTCTGCCATATTTCCAGGCAATCTGTAAAATTTGTTCTTTAATGGGGAAACTGCTCATGCATGCAATAATATCTCTCCCCTGCTTCTCCTTCTTCGGCCCGAGGCTCCTGTGCGCTCTCTCCACTCCTATTGTGGCTGTCTTGGCGCCTCCGCCCTCTTCCAGTCTCAGAATATGGCTGCCCAGGCGCTGCACAAGCTGCACACAGTCTTTTGACTCCCCACTTTCAGGCACACCCCTTATCCTCAGGTAATTGCGCCGTGCCCTATCTTCAATCTCCTCCAATTTTTCTTGCATCTCCTCCTGCTGTGCTTTAATCTTGTCCTGCTCCATCGCTGTCTCTCGCATCTCCCCCTCGTGCTGCTCCACGTGGCTTTCCATATCCTCTATCCACAGCCCCAGGGAGCACACCTCCCCTTTTATAGCCACTAATGTCTCCTTCAAGTCCTTTCTCAATGCCTTGATCGCACCTTGAATTTCTGTTTAAACTCTTTCAACCACGCTTTCAACGGCAGCACCTCCGGCCCCTCAATATTCACATCGTCCTCCTCATCGGAGCTCCAGGACTCCGCTCTCCCTCCGGGGTCCGCCTCCTTGGTTGCCGCCAACAGCTCCCTCCGCACTTATGGCGACTGAAAATTCACCAGTTTCTTCCTCGCTGCCATGGCCGAGTAAGTTGCACGCCTCCCTTCCACTTTATGTTTGTGGGGATCCAGTAAAATCGCTCTAATTCGGGGTTCGGACAGGAGCTAGGCAACTACGCCGCCATCAGCTCCGTGACGTCACCGGAACTCCGCTAAAATAGATTTTAACTGTTGGTCATACAATTAAGCTTGGGGATATCCAGACTGCCTGCTTTCCTTGTGTAGCCTTAAACAGATATCTCAGTGTGCCCACAGTTCAGGTATAAGCCTACTGGGCCAGGGACACTTATGATAATCAGCTACTTGGAATAGAAATACTTACATTGCAGAGGATCTGCGTCGCCAGACTACGTTAGAAGCAAAGGCATCAGAGACCTTTGCACAGGAGGCAGATAAAGCGTAGTTACTCACCTGTAACAGGTGATCTCCGGGAACAGCAGGAATTTAGTCTTCACATATGGGTATTGTCGGTACCGACAAAGCCTGCACGGGAACGCTCCACAGCGTCCAATAGGAACGCTTTTGGGAGCATCCCTCAGCACATGCGCGCTGCCTTTCCAACTGTCCCTCTTCAGTTAAGTTTGTAGCTGAGTGAAAGGATAGAGGGAAAGAGGAAAGAGACAGAGAGATAGAGAACAACTCCTAGGGGAGGTGGGTGGGTTGTGAGGACTAAATTCCTGCTGTTCCCGGAGATCACCTGTTACAGGTGAGTAACTACGCTATCTCCAGGAACAAGCAGGAATGTAGTCTTCACATATGGGGACTCCCCTAGCTGAAAACGTCAGGGAGATGGCCCCAGGAAGGTGCCACCATAGAAAGGTAGGCATCCTTCCTCCCATGGATCTCTGGCATCCCACCAGGGTTGGTGGGTAGGAGTTGAATTAGGTCTGAAAGAGATTTTGAAGAACAACTTGGCCAAAGAAGGCATCCCAACGGGAGGCTTTATCTGGGCAGTAGTGGACTGTAAAGGTGTGTACGGAAGCCCAGGTGGCTGCTCGACAAATGACATCGATAAACACAGAGTGAAGGTTAGCCATAGAGGCTGTCATGGCTCTCACATTGTGAGCTGTGACATGGCCTTGAAGAGGAAGACCCTTATTCTCATAAGCAAAGGATATGCATTGTGTAATCCATTTGGATAGAGTTCTCTTGGAGACTGGAAGTCCCAAATGACTAGAATCAAAAGCAATAAAGAGTTGAGAAGACATTCTATGTTGCTGTGTTCTTTGTAGGTAAAAAGCCAACACTCTTTTACAATCCAAAGTATGAAGGTTCCTTTCTGCATTAGAGGCATGAGGCCTCGGAAAGGATACAGGAAGATAAATCGATTGATTTAAATGAAAAGGCGAAACCACCTTTGGCATAAAGTGTGGATGAGCTCTGAGAACAACCTTATCATGGTGAAACCTAGTATAAGGAGGATCAGCCACCAAAGCTTGCAATTCACTAATGCGACGTGCAGAAGTGATTGCAATTAGGAAGATGACCTTCCAGGATAAAAGCTTTAGGGTTGTAGTGGCTAAAGGTTCAAAGGGTGGTTTCGTGAGCTGCCCGAGAACTAGGTTTAAATCCCATGCCACCGGTGGTGGCTTGATGGGAGGCTTTGTTAACAGAAGACCTCTCATAAATCTTGATATGAGTGGATGAGAGGAAATTGGCTGTCCATTTAGAGGCTTATATGAAGCTGCAATTGCACTAAGATGGACTCTTACTGAATTGGTCTTTAGACCAGAATTTGATAAATGAAGTAGGTACTCTAGTATCTATTCCAAAGGTATCATAAGGGGGTTTAATCCCTTCTGCGAACACCATATGAGAGTTGAATCCCAGTTGAAATCTCCTGTTACATGTAAACTCACAACAGTCTGTTGCTTGCTGTGAGTATTCTTGTTCAATGTAAACCGCGCTGATGAAAAAGAGTGCGGTATAAAAGAACTATAAATAAATAAATAAATAAATATAGTAAAATGTTTCCACTTGAAGGTGTAAGAGCGCCTTGTGGAAGGTTTTCTAGAAGCCTGAAGGATATCTTTTACCTGTTGGGAAAGGTTGAGATCCTGAAGCTTTCAGCAACCAGGCCCTGAGATGCAGGGACTGGGGATTCGGGTGCCATAGCATCCCGTTCTCTTGGGAGAGAAAATCTGGAGCACACCCTAACTCCAGAGGTGCAGCTTGAGAGAGATGTAGAAGCAGGGGATACCACGTTTCGCGTGGCCACCGCGGCGCTATGAGGATCATACGACCTCTGTCTCTCTGAAGCTTGAAGAGTGTTTTGGGGATGAGGGGAATGGGTGGGAAGGTACAGAGGAAGTCGTGACCCCAGTGAAGAAGGAAGGCGTCCCTTGCCTGGCAATTTTGAGCCAGAATTCTGGAACAGAACCGGGGAAGTTTGGCATTCAGTGGACTTGCAAATAGGTTTATGTCTGGGGTTCCCCAGATCTGAAATATCTTGGCCACCTGGTCTAGATGGAGAGACCATTCGTGAGGCAGCAATACTCGGCTGAGTTTGTCTGCCCAAAGGCTTTGAATGCCTGGAAGATATACCACAAGAAGGTGAATTTAATGCTCTCTGGTGAGGGCCCATAGTCGTAAAGCTTTGTTGCATAATGACAGAGAGCCTGTTTCGCCCTGCTTGTTGATGTAGAACATGGCTACTTGATTGTCCGTTTGGACTAGGACTGTCTTGTAGCTGAGCTGGGCATGGAATACTCGAAGACCTAGATAGATTGCTCTGAGCTCCAGGAGGTTTACGTGAAGACAAGCCTCCTGTGGAGTCCAGGTACCCTGGATAGAGAGATGATGCAGGTGTGCTCCCCATCCCACCTGTGATGCATCTATTGTTAGGGTGACCTGGAATAGGGGTTGCTGGAAAGGAGATCCCACTAGAAGATTTTCCAGTGATTACCATCATTGGAGGGACAAAATCAGTCGTTGTGAGTTTGATATCTTGTCCGACAGATGTCCTGTGTCCACTGTGTGGATTGGGTCCACTGGGCTGCTCGCATATGAAGGCGAGCATAGGGAACCACAAGAACCGTGGATGCCATATGTCCCAATAGTTGTAGTAGCTCTCGAGCAGTGAGGGAGGACTTCACCACTGCTTGAGAAGCTAGGTGCACTATGCGAAGACAGCGGGGTTGTGGGAGAAAAGCCCTTGGTTGTCTGGTATCTAAACGAGCTCCTATGAACTCCAGGGACTGAGACGGAGCAAGCTGAGATTTTGGGAGGTTTATGACCAATCCCAAATATTTAAGGATTCACATTGTGTGAGACAGTGCAGAGCTGGCTTCTGGAACCGTAGGGCTCGAATGAGCCAGTCGTCTAAGTAAGGGAAGACAAATATCCCTAGGGTTCGCAGAAATGCAGCTACTACTGCCATGCATTTTGTGAATACACTTGGTGCCGAAGCCAGACCAAAGGGAAGGACCCTGTATTGGAAATGTTTTCCCTTGAAAAGGAATCGTAAGAATTTCCTGTGATCTGGATGGATCAGAATGTGAGTATATGCATCCTTTAGATCTAGAGAACAAAGCCAATCCTGACTTTGAAGGTATGGCAGAAGAGTTCCCAGAGAAATCATTTTGAACTTTTCTCAGAACAGATATTTGCTCAATGGGTCTGTATCCTCCTGTTTTCTTTGGAATAAGAAAATAAGGGGAGTAGAAACCTGTACCCTGTTGAAGAATGGGCACCTCCTCTATTGCTCCTTGAGCAAGGAGTGTTGAGACCTCTTGATCCAGTAGATTGTCTGTAGAGGTTAGGGAATTGAACTGTCTAACGAATGTAGGAGGGGGTACACTGTGAAAATGAAGCTTGTACCCCTCTCCCACAATGCACAGAGTCCAATTTTCTGCTGAAAATTGGAATTCTGCTGTAATTTGGTGCCATCTGTTGGCAAAATGACACAACCTGCCTGGAATGTTTAGGGGTTCTGGACCTTTCAGAGGCAGGAAGGCTAAAGTTCTCTATGAAGGAGTCAAAGCCCTTGAGGGGGCTGGGCCTGTGGAGCTGGTTGAGCTCTAAGGCCTTTTGGCTTCTTTTGTCTGGATTGTTGTTGTTGACCCTTCTGGGCAAATTGACCCTGAGCTTGCCCTTGCTGGGTATAGGACGGTCGGTGCTGGTACCAGTATCTGTACCAGTGCTGGTACCGGTATCTGTACCGGTGCTGGTACCAGCATCGGTATCGGTACTGGTGCCCGTTGAACCGTATCGGTGTCAACAGTACCGCAGCTGTAAGGAGAGCTGCAAGATTGCGTTCGATAGCGAGGAATCTCTGGTCTATCGATGCTGCCGATGCCTGGGTATCGGTACCGGTAAAAGCATCCAGAACCCCTGAGCATGGCACCAGTAGTTCTGCCGAGGTCGAGGCCTCGAGAACATCCTGGAACCCCATTGATGCTTTGGAGGCCGAAGCCTCCCGCCGGGGCTGTTTTGCCGGTGTAGTTTCCTCAAGGGCAATGCCAATGGCCTCTCGATGCTTTGCAGGAGAGCTAGCCTTTAAGGACCGGCTCTTATGTTTAGTTACCTGAGATCCATGGGAGGAAGACGAGGCTCTTGAAGACATCGATGCAATAGATCTGGCATCCGAAGAGTACCGAGCTTTGCAGCCCAGTTCTGTCTTCCTCTTTTAGTCATCCCCATACATGAGAGACACTTAGATGGAGAATGGTCAGGGCCTAAACATTCGAGACACCAGTCATGGGTGTCGGTGACAGAAATGGTACCGCCACACTTAGTACATTTTTTAAAATCACTAGCTGGTTTTTCCATCTTTTAGGAAAAATGGGGCCTAATGCCCAAAATGGCGACTAGCACCAAAAGAAAAGTTTTTTGAAGAGAACAGTTCAGAAAGTGTATATATATTCTTTTTTTAGAAAAGAAGAAAAAAGAACCGGCGGTACCGATAGATGTCGTGCAGAAGCAGACGCGACCACAAGAAAACAAGGTTAAAGAAGAAATTTTCTGCAGTGATAGGGAATGTGTCCAGTTGGCTCCGCGGAAAACGAAGAACTAAAGAGGGACAGTTGGAAAGGCAGCGCGCATGTGCTGAGGGATGTTCCCAAAAGCGTTCCTATTGGACGCTGGGGAGCATTCCCGCGCAGGCTCCGTTGGTACTGATGATACCCATATGTGAGGACTACATTTCTGCTTGTTCCTGGAAATATATAACAACAAAGGTATATTTTGGGTACTTCTGCTTCATTGTCTGTTGTACGCCAGCTCCCATGGAGTGGCTACTTTAGATCATCATACACCTGGCCTCACATACCGGTCAAAGCCAGTCTGCAAGCCTGCGCTGCCCTACACACAGCTAAGACTAAATCTTTCTATCTTATCTCTGCTGGGTTCTTACTGCAAATATAGAATTTTAACTGTTGGTTAGACTTTAGGTATTGGGGATTTTGCTATTATAGATTTTAACTGTTGGTCATACATTAAGCTTGGGGATATCCAGACTGCCTGCTTTCCTTGTGTAACATAAATTACTAAAACGCTCAAATATATCCACACGGAACTATGTTCACTTTCAAATCTTCTTATATAATCAATCAAGTGATATGTATTTGTACTAACACAGAAGGTCTCAGACTTACACGGCACTCATTTCTGAGCAGAGATGGATCCATAGACTGAATGCAACAACACCTACAGGACTTAATGTGAGTATAGATTGGGCAGTGTGTATTTAAGATGATTCAATTTAGGTATTTTTGGAATGCGAGGGTCTTTTTCCCTAGGCAGTCATACACTATGCTAGTGGGAGTCAGATGATGATATGGAATTTTTATAAATATAATAGTAGAGGAAAGACACACATACCAGCGTTTTATAAGCCCAAATAATACCGAAGCAAAAAAGTGTTTGTAATGAAGTCAAGTTGAAATGGAAGTGGGAGCTGCCAATGAGATTCGAGTATTCAGGACTTTAAAAATGGAGTACTGATTCAGTCCCGCATGTGCGGCGTTTTTATGGCAGTGGAAGAGTCAGCTTGAACAATCGTTATTGCCAGGAAAATAAGAGAACGTGGGCAGCAGTATTTCAAGCTTCTGGTATGTGTACGTTGTTTTTAATATGAGTAGGCTTAGAGGGAGAGTGGTAGGAACTTCACAGTAGAAATAAATGAAAAAGATTAAACACAAGGGTTGTATTTTTTAGATAAACATAGAAACATGACGACAGAAAAAGACCACATGGCCTATCTAGTCTGTCCTTCCATATCAACAACTACAACAGTCCACTTTTTACCTTTAGAGATCCTCTGTGTTGGTCCCATGCTTTTTTGAATTCAGTTACTGTCCTCATCTCTACCACCTCCACTGGGAGACTATTCCATGGATCCACTACTCTTTCCGTAAAGAAATATTTCCGCATATCACTCCTGAATCTATCTCCCTTCACCCTCATCCCATGTCCCCTCGTAGCTGAACTTGCTTTCAATTGAAAGAGGATCTCTCCCTGAACATTTATGCCACGGAGGTATTTAAACATCTCAATCATATCACCTCTATCCCGCCTTTCCTCTAAGATGTACATATTAAGATCCTTAAGTCTGTCCTCATATGCTTTATAATGAAGCCCACTAATCATTTTAGTAGCCACCCTCTGCACCGATTCCATCCTGTTCACATCCTTTTGAAGGTGCAGTCTCCAGAATTGCACACTATACTCCAAATGAGGTCGCACCAAAGACTTATACAGAGGCATTATCACCTCCTTTTTTCTACTAGCTATTCCTCTCCGTATGCACCCAAGCATCATTCTAGCTTTTGCCGTCGCCTTTTCTACCTGTTTAGCTACTTTAAGATCATCAGACACAACCACACCTAGGTCCCGCTCTTCTTTAGTGGATAAAAGTACTTCACCTCCTATACTGTATTGCTCCCTTGGATTGCTGCAGCCCAAATGCATGACCTTACATTTTTTAACATTAAATCCCAGCTACCAAATTCTAGACCATTCTTCAAGCTTAGCTAGATCCCTCCTCATGTTATCTACACCTTCCTGGGTGTCTCCTCTATTGCAGATTTTGTTATCATCTGCAAAGAGGCAAACCTTACCCGACAGCCCTTCCGCTATATCACTAACAAAGATGTTAAAAAGAATTGGACCAAGGACAGATCCCTGGGGCACACCACTGGTAACATCCTTCTCCTCAGAGTGAGCTCCATTTACTTGTACTCTTTGTCGCCTCCCACCCAACCAATTTCTAACCCAAGCAGTAACTTTAGGATCCATCCCTAGGGTGCTCAGTTTGTTTATAAGTCGTCTGTGAGGAACAGTGTCAAAGGCTTTACTGAAATCTAAATACACCACATCTAGAGCTCTCCCTCGGTCCAACTCCCTGGTCACCCAGTCAAAGAAATCAATCAGATTTGTCTGACAAGACCTGCCTCTGGTGAATCCATGCTGCCTCGGATCCTGTAATCCGCTGGACTCCAGAAACCTCACTATTTTCTCTTTCAGCAGCGTTTCCAATAATTTACTCACCACCGAAGTTAAACTAACCGGCCTGTAGTTTTCAACCACATCCTTACTTCCGCTTTTGTGTAAAGGCACCACATGAGCCTCTCTCCAGTCCTTTGGCACCACTCCTGACTCCAACAAGGCATTGAAAAGGTCAGTCAGTGGAGTTGCTAGAACGTCCCCAAGTTCCCTCAGTATTCTAGGGTGTATCCCATCCGGTCCCATCGCTTTGTCTACTTTAAGTTGAGCTAGTTTCTCACGAACACAGTCTTCTGAAAATTATTCAAGATGTCCCTCGCTTCTGTTCCTATTTGTGGGTGTTTTCTGAGGTCCTGTTCCTGGTTCTTTATTTGTGAACACAGAACAAAAATATTTGTTAAGCAATTCCGCTTTATCCTTATCAGCTTCTACATATTCCCCCCCTGCACTCTTGAGTCTGACAATACCACTTTTGCCCTTCCTCTTCTCACTAATATATCTGAAAAATGTCTTATCCCCCCCATTTTATTGCATTGGCTATTTCTTCCTCCTTTTGAATCTTTGCCTTCTTGACTACTTTGCTAGCTTCTCTAAGTTTTCCCAAATACAGATGCCTGTCTTCCTCTCTCTGTGATCTCTTGTATTTCATGAAGGCCTCCATCTTTTTCTTCGCTTTTTCAGCTACTTCCTTCGAAAACCATAGCGGTCTCCTTTTCCTTTTGCCTTTATTTACCATTTTAACAAAAAGGTTGGTTGCCCTTAAAATACCCCCTTTCAGTTTTGCCCACTGTTTTTCTACATCCCCCAGCTGTTCCCATCCCACTAACGACTCCCTGAGGTATTGGCCCATCTTCGCAAAGTTAGTCTTCCTAAAGACTAAGATCCTCACCTTGGAATGGATTCTAACAGCCCTAGTCCTAATACTGAACCACACCATCTGGTGATCACTGGATGCAAAATGATCTCCCACTACAACATCAGAAACACTTTAACCATTGGTAAGCACCAAGTCCAGTATGGCCCCTTCACGTGTGTGGTCTGTTACCAATTGCCTGAATAGTTCTCCCTGTAGAGAATCCAGGATCTCCTTACTTCTAGATGATACTGCAGCAGGAATGTGCCAATCAACATCTGGCATATTGAAATCTCCTATCAGTAGCACTTCCCCTTTCCTAGCAATGCTGCGTATGTCTTCAATTAACTCTCTGTCCACCTCTTCCTCTTGTGAGGGAGGTCTGTATATCACACCAATGCAAATAGATTTCTCTTTCCCTCTTTCTAGTTTAACCCACAATGCCTCCTCTCTCCCTTTTAAGCTCTGTAATTCCAAAGCTTTAATAGTAGTTTGTACATATAGTGCCACTCCTCCTCCCCTTCTTCCTACCCTTTCCTTTCTGAATAAAGTATAGCCAGGTATAGTTACATCCCAATCATGGTTTTCTGTGAACCATGTTTCTGTAACTGCCACTAAATCCAAGTCAGCCATTCCCACCAAAGCTTCAACATCAGGGATCTTATTTCCCATGCTACGGGCATTTATACACACTGCTTTCCATATGTTACCCCTGTTACCCATTTCCATAAAGGTATTTAATGCATCACCTACCTGTGGGCTTTCACTTACCTGGGAGTTTTCTTCACCCATCCCCAACGAATCTAGTTTAAAGCCCTCTTCAGTAGATTAGCCAGTCTACTACCGAAGATGCGTTGACCTTTCTGGGACAGATGGATGCCATCTCTGCTCTGCAACCCTTGGAACAGCATCCCATGGTCTAGGAAACCAAAACGCTCTCGATGACACCATCCACGCAGCCATGCATTCATCTCCAGGATGCGAGGCTCTCTGCCTTGGCCTTTACCCTCAACAGGGAGGATTGAAGAGATAAAGGTCAAGAAGCTAATGCGATCCCCTGATGAAACAATCTGAAACGCGGCTGAGGTACCCGAGGAAGGCGTTGGGATCACAGAAGAGTATGATGGCAGCAGTATGCATATTTTAAGCTAAGTGCAATACGGCAATACGGCTTTATGGCCAAAATTAAGAGCCTTAGCAGTACTTAATAATAGGACAACATAGCCATAGCTCTATCTACCTTCGGATTATTTGATAATTCATTATTACTTGATAATATACACTGAAGGTCATTGATGCTATTAGGCACATCAGCTGGGCAAGTAAAAAAAGCCCAAGAAATGAGTGCCGTGTAAGTCTGAGACCTTCTGTGTTAGTACAAATACATATCACTTGATTGATTATATAAGATTTGAAAGTGAACATAGTTCTGTGTGAATATTATTGAGCGTTTTAGTAATTTATGTTAGTATTGAGCGCTCGGAAGAAGACCATAATTTGTGTGGTTTCCTTGTGAAGCCTTAAACAGATATCTGAGTGTTGCCACAGTTCAGGTATAAACCTACTGGGCCGGGGACACTTAGATTCCCGCCCACCCTACCCCTCACCCCACCCACCCCAGGTGTTGCATTACCTATATAGTGGTCAATAACTTGGGTTACGCCCACATTCTCTTAACCAGCATGTCGTGTATTCAGTGCAATAACTGCGGTACTTTCATTCCAAGATGAATCATTTGGAGCCTAAGAGCATGTCCTATGTGCCTCAGGTCAGCTGCCATGCATAACGAATTGACTCTACTAAGGGAAGACCTAGCTGCCATGCATAAAGAATTGTCTCTACTGAGGGAAGAACTGGCTGCAATGAAGCACACCTCTTCTAGGATACAGAATGAACCAAGTCCACCACTGATCCCACAAAGAATCAAACACCCCAGTAACAAATGGATCACAGTGGGTTCTGGTAGATTGCGACCTGTAACACAGAGACATCCTATATATCAAGAGATATCCCTGCATAATACCTTCTCTGCCTTGGCTAATGAGGATGCCCAATCCAAATAAACTGAAGGGCCCTTAAATGAGTCAGTCAATGCCCAATCTCCTGCTAAAGCACCAAATATGAAGAAAACCTCACCAAACAGAAAACTACTATTACTTGGAGATTCCATCATCAGAGGCACCAACTGGGGAACACAGTTCAAAGGAGAAATGATAGTCAAATGCCTCCCAGGCTCTTCAGCCAGTAGGAATATAAACCAAATTGTTGACATACTTAGCGCAGAAAGCAAACACTCCAAACTTGATGTTGTCATTCACTTGGGTACAAATAACCTGGCCAGAAACAGTGCCTCTACAGTCCAAAAGGACTTCCAATCTCTGGGAGAAAATCTCAAGCCCATTGTTAACACTGTTGCATTCTCAGAAGTTCTACTTGTTCTAGGTAAGGGGGCAAAAAGGCTAAATAGCATTAACAGCTTTAATACATGGCTCCAGACCTGGTGCAAATGAGAAGGATTCAGATTTATTGGCGACTGGGGAAACAGATGGACCAACAAGAGACTATACTGTGATGATGGACTACATCTCTCTGTCGCAGGGAAAAGATTCCTACGTGAAAAATTCAGGCAGTATGTCAATATGCATTTAAACTAGAAAAAGGCGGTGACAGATGGGGAAGGTCAAATTCTGGACGTCACCCCCTGCAAAAGCAGAACAACATCAGAAACAACCAAACTTTTAAACCACATGTCAAAAACAAGTGGGAAGAAGTGGGTAGAACAAAATCGATGCAAAATAACACAAGCCATTTAAATGCTGGAAAGCAATGAGCACAAATGCTCGAAGCTTAGCCAACAAAGTTCTGGACCTGGAAGCCCTAATGGTGGAAAAGGACTTTGACATTGTGGCCATTGCAGAAACATGATTGGGATATAGCCATACCGGGCTATAATCTATTCAGAAGAGACAGAGAAAATGGAAAAGGAGGAGGAGAAGCCTTGTATGTCAAAAGCAATATTAAAGCTACTGAAATGCAGGGGGCATGGGGAAAAGAAGAAGCGCTCTGGATCGGGTTGGAAAGAGGAGATGGCACTGTCATCCATGCTGCTGTAGTCTACAGACCTCCGACTCAAATTGAAGAGATAGATAACGAACTGATTATAGATATTGCCAAGATAGCCACAAAGGGGGAAGTGATCATATTGGGTGACTTTAATCTACCCGATGTGGATTGGAGTACTCCTTCTGCAAATCTGGAAAGAAGCAAAAAAATTGTGGACGCTATCCAAGATGCGTTACTTAGACAAATGGTGATAGAACCAACCAGGGAAAGCGCAACGCTGGATTTAGTGCTCACCAACGGTGATAGCGTGTCAAATGTCTGGGTGAGTGCCCCTGTGAGCAACAGTGATCATCACACGGTGTGATTTGAGATAAAAGCCAAGGTGCAGTCCAATCATAGCAAGCTCAAAGTCCTACACTTCAAAAACACTGACTTCAATAAAATGGCCGAGTAGCTAAAGGAGGAGCTGACAGGGTGGAAGGGGATAAGGGAAGTGGAATTGCAATGGGCTAAACTAAAAGGGGCAATAAAAGGGGCAACAGATAAATATGTAAGAAAAGTAAATAAAAACAAGAGGAGAAGGAAACCCATTTGGTTTTCCAAAGAAGTGGCTGCTCAAATAAAGGCAGAAAACACAGCTTTCGCAAAATTCAAAAGCTTGCAAACAGAGCAACACAGAAATGAATACAGGATCAAACTCAAGGAGACAAAAAGAGAAATAAGGATAGCAAAATCAAAGGCAGAGGAAAAGATGGCTAAGGATCTTAAGTGCGGCGACAAAACTTTCTTCAGGTATATTCAGGAAAGGAAGAAGATCAGAGGTGGAACTGCAGGACTCAGAAGTGCTGGGAACGGACTCGTGGAAAGTGACATTGAAAAAGCGAAATGGCTAAACAAATACTTCTGCTCTGTTTTTACTAAAGAAAATCCTGGAGAAGGACCACCTGCGACTCCCAAATATAAAAATGGGAATGAAGTAGATACCACACCATTCAGAGAAGATGAGGTGTTAGAACAGCTTGCAAAACTGAAAGTGGACAAGGCCATGGGACTGGACGGGATACATCCCACGATACTGAAAGAGCTCAGAGAGGTTCTTGCAGGGCCGTTAAAGGATGTTTTCAACAGATCCTTGGAAACAGGAGAGGTTCCTCAGGACTGGAGAATGTCTGATGTCGTACCTCTACAGAAAAGTGGTGACAGGGAAGTGTCAAACTACAGGCCCGTGAGCCTTACCTCGGTGGCGGGAAAAGTAATAGAGGCGTGGTTTCTTATTTTATTTATTCATACTTGTTATATGTATTTATACCATTTTTTATCATAATTTAGTCCCTATTTATAATATTTTTATATTTATTATATTTCTATGTTTATTTATGTATTTATTTATGGTTTGATGATTGTTTTTAATATATTTTTTAGCCTGCCCCTGAAGAAGGCAACGAAACATGGCCTGTGTCGGGCCATAGGCTTTAAGTGACCAATAAAGTCTATCCCTCTTTCTGCTGTCCACGTTGTTACTGGGTTTGTACATAGCACGTGGACTCGTGCTTTGTTGTTGGAGGACGTACGTCTCTGGTGAGGCCTCACTTGGAATATTGTGTTCAGTTTTGGAGACCGTATCTTGCAAAGGATGTAAAAAGAATGGAAACTGTTCAGAGGAAGGTGACCAAAATGATTTCGAGCCTGCATCAGAAGCCTTATGAGAAGAGACTTGAAAACCTAAATATGTACACTTTGGAGGAGAGGAGGGATAGGGGAGATATGATTCAGACCTTTAAATACTTAAAGAGAAATAATGAACAAAAATACCTCTTCCAAAGATGGGGAAGCTGTAAAACTAGAGAGCATGACATGAAGCTGCAAGGTGGTAAATTGAAAGGCAATGTCAGGAAATACTTTTTCACTGAAAGGGTGGTGGATGCTTGGAATACCCTCCCGATGGAGGTGGTGGGGGCAAACAGAGTGACGGAATTCAAAGTGTCCTGGGACAGACACAGTGGATCACTTTACAGCAACAGGATAAAATCTAAATAAACTGAACCATCTAATTTCTCAACAAATAGGGGTGTCCTACATGGAGCGATGGGGGGAGGAGCTGTGGGTTCACCCCTAAACAAAGATATGGGGAGGGGTGAAGACATGGGGAGGGGTGCACCTACTCCTGATGGGTGTACCCCTAAGCAAAGACATGGGAAAGGGTGCACCTACTCCCTAAAGACATGGGAAGGGGTGCACCTACTCCTGCCATCTTGCTGGGCAGACTAGATGGACCATACTGGTCATTATCTGTCGTCATTTAGAGTAGTTACTCACCTGTAACAGGTGTTCTCCAGGAGCAGCAGGAATCAGTCCTCACATATGGGTGACATCGACGTCGATGGAGCCCCCATGTGGAGCATTTCCCCAGCTTTCTAAGAAAGCCTTTGGGAATACACTCACGCATGTGCGGTCTCCTTCCCGCCCAAAGGTGCCATCTTGCTCAGTCAGATGACATAGCTAAAAGACAGCACAAAAAACAAAATGAACTATGTACAACTGCAACTCCCAGGCGAGGAGGGAGGGTTGTGAGGACTGATTCCTGCTGCTCCTGGAGAACACCTGTTACAGGTGAGTAACTACTCTTTCTCCAGGACCAAGCAGGATGTCAGTCCTCACATATGGGTGACTCCCTAGCTCTGGGCTACCAGGAACCCAGGCTGAAAAAGGAACTCCCTCTGTGAAGCCGTAGCATGAAGGAAAGAATTTCACTGAGACCAGAACCCCTCGGTAGCCCAACAAGAGGGCAGGAGTTGCCTAAACCTCAAAGAGATTCCGGAGTACTGCCTGACCAAAAGCACTGTCCCTACGGAACTCCCTCTCCAGGCAGTAATGGGCTGGAAAAGTCTGGCTTGAGGACCAAGTTGCAGCCCTACAGATGTCTGCCAACGGTACAGAGCGGAGATGAGCTACTGATGCAGCCATGGCCCGGACAACGTGGGCTGTAACTCGACCCCGCAAGGGAAGGTCTGCTGCTCTGTAAGCCCAGGTGATACAGTCCGCCACCCATATGGACAAGGTACACTTGGAGACAGGAACCCCCAAGTTTTTTGGGTCAAAGGAGACGAAGAGCTGAGTAGCCCTTATATGACCCTTAGTACGCTCTAGGTAGAAAGACAAGGCCCACACCTCTTCAGCCCTGCTTGCATGGGGCCTAGGGAAGAATGTTGGAAGAACCACCTCCTGGTTGAGGTGGAAGGAGGAGACCACCTTCGGGAGGAATTTAGGATGAGTCCTAAGGACCACTCTGCTCTTATAGAAATGGGTGTATGGCCTGTCACAGACCAGAGCCTGAAGTTCATTTACTCGCCTGGCTGAAGTCAGGGCCACTAGGAAGAGAGTCTTCCAGGAAAGGAAGCGAAAAGGGCATGTAGCCATAGGCTCAAAGGGTGGGCGAGTAAGCTGTTGCAAAACCACATTCAACTCCCACTCGGGCAGGTGGACGGAGAGGAGGCTTTAGCAAGAGCAAGCCTCTGAGGAACCTGGCCACCAGGGGGTGAGCCGACAAAGAGTGCCCCTCCACCATTGAGTGGTGGGCTGCTAGAGCAGAGAGGTGTACCCTAACCGAATTGGACTTAAAACCCTGATTAGACAAGTACAGCAGGTACTGAAGCACCACTGGCACAGGACAGGAGAAGGGGTTTTCCTGGCGCTGATCACACCACAGGGAGAACCGCCTCCATTTCAGGGCATAGGTCTTTCGGGTAGATTGCTTCCTTGAAGCTAAGGCAACCTCCTCGACTTCCTGAGGCAAGCCCCAGGGAGCCAGCACTACCCTTGCAGCCTCCAGGCCATCAAATTGAGAGCTTTGAGATTGGGGTGCAGAAGGGATCCCTGATCCTGAGAAAGAAGATCAGGTTGAAACCCCAGAGGAAGAGGGGTGTCCACCGCCAGCTGTAACAGGAGGGGAAACCAGGGTTGCCTTGGCCATCTGGAGGCTACCAGGATGACCGAGGCTCTGTCCCTTAGAATCTTGAACAAGGCCCGAGCCACCAGGGGTGTGGGAGGGAATGCATAAAGTAGGCCCTGGGACCATGAGATCAGGAAGGCATCCGCCGCCAATCTTTTGGGATGCGGTTGCCTGGAGCAGAACTGGGGCAGCTGCCGGTTCAGGGGACTGGCAAAGAGGTCGATAGATGGAAGTCCCCATCTCATAAAAATGGTCTGGACCACTAAAGGGTGCAGTTGCCACTCATGAGGTTGTAGTACCCTGCTCAATCTGTCTGCCAGAAAGTTTTCCTGGCCAGGAAGATAGACAGCCCTGAGCAGCATATTGTGTTGAAGTGCAAAGGAGCAGAGGGCCTGTGTCTCTCAACACAGGAGCCTTGACCCTGTGCCCCCCTGCTTGTTGACATAAAACATTGCCACTTGGTTGTCTGTCTGCACCAAGACAGCCTGGTGGGCCAGGGTATGGGCGAAGGCCTTGAGGGCCAACCGTATCGCCCTGAGTTCCAGCAGGTTGATCTGCTGAGTGGCCTCCCATGGGGACCACAGGCCCTGTTGTGCACTTGTCCAGACAATGTGCACCCCAGCCCTACAAAGAGGCATCAGTTGTGAGTACCACTGTGGGAACAGGTACCTGAAAAGGAATCCCCTGTAGCAGGTTGGGAGAGTGTAGCCACCACTGCAGGGAGTTCAGGAAGGGTTTGGACACCCTTACTTTGTCTCTGAGGTTTCCTGTGGCCTGCCTCCACTGAGTTCTGAGACACCATTGTGCAGGCCGCATATGCAGGTCGTACAGAATAGTCTCAGGTCAATTCATAGAGTAATAAAAGTGACCAAAAATAATAAAAATTACTCTATTAGCAACAGCATCTATTGAAGAACAATATTGTAGGAGCGAATATAATTCACCATCTATAAAAATGGCTCAGGGATGTCTCAGACCACCGGCTTAAAACAAAGACACAGAAGTGTCTAAGAGTGCCGTAATAGCATCAAGGACTATCCACTGAGCATTAAATTACTATGTTCAAAACTCCTACTAAAGATATTCAAAACAGTGCCAAAATAGCAACAGTGCTGAAAGACAGTACTTAACTTCAGGTACCCCAACGCCAGCTATCATAGCACTATTCAATGCGTTTCACTCAATAAGACTGAGTTTCTTCAGGGGGATTTAGAACTGAAAATGTAAACTGCTGCTGCCCACGTTTTACAACAAAGAGCTTAACTTGAATGGTATCAGTGCTCAAAAAAACGCCGCGCATATGCAGGTGAGCATTGGGGGTCACATGCACTGTCGATGCCATATGTCCTAGGAGTCGTAGGAAAGCCTGGCGGAAACCAGTGGGTTGCTTATGAACCGGCTGGCCAAGCTCATCGGCCTTTCCGTCCTGTCCTGTGGCAAGTAAGCCTTCGCTTGCAGGGAGTCCAACCTTGCCCCTATGAATTCCAGGTTCTGGGAGGGGAGCAAAGTGGACTTTGTGAAGTTTACGACAAAGCCTAGTTGCTGAAGGAGAGAGACAGTACGGAGGGTGGCTTGCCTGGCCTCCTAGAGAGTCTGATCCCTGATGAGCCAGTCGTCCAGGTAGGGGAAGACAAATATACCCTGGTTTCTCAAGTAGGCCGCTACCACAGCTAGGCACTTTGTGAAAACTCGTGGGGCGGAGGTTAGGCCAAAGGGCAGTACCCTGTACTGAAAATGGCTTCCTGCCACCACGAACCTGAGGTACTTTCTGTGGTCTGGATGAATGAGGATGTGAGTGTACGCATCCTTTAGATCCAAGGAGCATAGCCAATCTCCCTGCTAGAGGTAGGGCAGCAGTGTTTCAAGAGTTAGCATCTTGAACTTCTCTTTTTCCAAGAACTTGTTGAGATTTCTCAGGTCCAGAATGGGCCGGAGACCTCCAGTCCGCTTTGGCACAAGAAAGTACCGTGAGTAGAAGCCCTGTCCCCACAAGTGTGGAGGTACAGGCTCCACCGCCCTGTCTTGAAGCAGACCTAGCAGTTCCTGGAGAAGGAGTTTCGGATGCAGGGGAGGCCTTGGAGGCTCCCCTGGGAAGTAGGTAGGGGGTACCTGAGTGAAATGGAGCAGATAGCCCTTTTGCACTATGCTCAGTACCCAAGCATCCCTTGTGATGGGTGGCCACTGGTGGGCAAACAGGACCAAGCGACCCCCTGTGCTGAGGTGGGCCAGCAGGGGTGGAGAGGCTATGCAGAGGGAGTCAAAAGCCCCCTCCCTGCTGAGTAGGAGCAGGAGCTGGAGGCTTGGGGGCTTTTTGCCTACGGGGCCCATGTCCCTGCCCCTTGGCCTGCTGACCCTGCTGGGGAGCCCTGATAATGAGGGAAAGGTTTGTAGGCAGGCGCCTTCCTCGGGTAAAAGGCCTTTTTCCCCCGAGCCCTTCTTTTTATGAGAAGGGGCAGAAGTTTTCCTGGACAACCTTGTCCTCGTCAGAGTCTCAGTCTCGAGCTCAGCGGACTTTTCTGCCATGGGCTTGCCGAAGAGGTTTTCACCCTGGCATGGGACATCGACCAACTTGTCCTGCACCCATGGCTCGAGGTCCGATGACTGTAGCCATGCCTGGCGTCGAGCAGCGATGCTGGCCGCCGCTACACGGGCCGAAGCCTCGAAGCCATCGTAGGCCGCCTGGGAGATGAATTTAGAACATTCCTGGACCCCCGAGGACAAGGATTGGAACCTCTGCAAAGGTTCCCCGGAGAGACCAGCCGAGAACCCGGCTACCTCTTTAGCCAGGTCCCGCAAGTACATGCCCATGTACAGCTGGTAGGCTTGGACACGGCAAGCAAGCATCGAGCCCTGGAAGCACTTTCTGCCGATGGCATCTAGGCTTCGAGCCTCCCTGCCGGGGGGCACCGCAGAGTGCATCTTCTGGCTCTTCAGACGATGCATGGCCGATTCCACAACCATAGAATGGTGCGGCAGCTGCGCTTTCTGAAAACCAGGGCTCTTCCGGACTCGATACATGGAATCGATCCGCTTGCTCAAAATCAGCGCTGAGGCCGGTGCCTCCCACATTCAGAAGAGGAGCCGTTCCAGCATCGGAGGTACCGGCACAGTAAAGGCCTCCCTTGGGGGAGAGTCATACTGGAGGGCATCGAGCTCTTTGGCTCGAGGCTCCTCCTCAGGGGGTATCCTCCGGAGGGGACCTACTCCGGGGTTCGGACTGCGGTGAGTCCGAAGGGACACACCAAGTCCGAAAAGAGGTCGGGGGACTCCTTGTCCTCCGTCTCCCATGCAGACTCATCCGAAGAAGAGTCGAGGGGCTCCGACCGCGCGGGTTCCGGCAACACCCGCCCCGACACCGGGGCCATCGGCGTCGACGCCCTCGGTCCCGAATGGGAGGTCGAGGGAGACGGTGACCGAGACCGGACTCGGGCCTTCATGGCTTCGAGAACCAGCTCTGTCTCCGGGGTCGACCTAAGACGTCCCGGTGGTCGGGGCAGATGCGCCAGTCAGGCTGGCCATCAGCACCCGCTGCTGATCCATGAAGGCAGACAATCTGCACTCCAAGGCTGTCAGCCTGAGTCCAAGCTCAGGAGACTCAGCAGCCACCGACTCAGGCCCCGGCGGCGCCGGGCCTGACGTCAGCTCCCTAGGCGGAGAGTCCTCGAGGACAACAAGACTTACGTGCGCGACAGACTCCGGCTCTACACGGGATACCTTAGTCGGTTTCTCCAGCTCCAAGGGCCCGGGGCGGCGGTCAGGGGTCCAAGATCTGGCCTTCGAGGAACCAGAAGCTTCCTCTGACGCCGCCCTCATGAGCTTTCTCTTCCTCTTCTGCTCCCGACTGGGGGACCCCCTTTCAGAGGAACCCCGACGAAGCTCGGGGTCCAATTCCCGAGACGTCGAGGCCTCTGACGAGGTCCGGGCCCGTCCAGAGGCAGAGTCCGAGAAAATCCTCTCCTTCTGATGCTGCCGGCTTCTAAGTGCCTTGGTGGACATTTTGCCACATGGGACACAGACCTTGGGATCATGGTCAGGCCCAAGGCAATGCAGGCAGCAGTCGTGTGTGTCGGTAAGAGACATGAGTTTCTTACAACGATCACACTTTTTAAAAACCACTGGAGGCCATCGGGGAAAAAAGGGCCCCTGCGAGGTCAAAGGACCGGCCCTCCAGGGAAAAGAAAAAAGAGCGCGAACGCGTGCCCCGAAGGGCAAAAAACCGAAAAATAGAGATCGGGTCGATACCGGCGTACCGAACCCGGGCGGGAAGGGGAACCGGCGTCGAACCGGACAAAAAGAGGCGCGAGAATCGCAGAAAAAAATCAAACTTTTCCGGGTGACAAGGACAGACGTCCGTTGGGCTCCACGGAAAAAGAAAGACTGAGCAAGATGGCACCTTTGGGCGGGAAGTGGACCGCGCATGCGTGAGTGTATTCCCAAAGGCTTTCTTAGAAAGCTGGGGAAATGCTCCGCATGGTGGCTCCATCGATGTCGATGTCACCCATATGTGAGGACTGACTTCCTGCTTGGTCCTGGAGAAACTATGTTACTATGTTCAAAGAATGTTTTATCTTCTACTAATCTATTGGGTGTTTTTCTTCTCTATTTGGGCTTTTGCTCTTAACCGCCTGTTCCTCCTCCTCTTGTTTTTCTTGATAATTCCAGCTGTCCTCTTTTGCCTTTTCTTTTTTTTTAAGTGCTATAATTGGTATTGTTGATTGTTTTAATTGCACATCTTAAATATTTTTGGTGACATTTAAATATGAGAATTAAGATATGTCTATTGAATAAAGTAAGCAACTTAGTTTGACTGCATGAATTATAGATCTAAGAGATTCCATTCATAAGCACTTCTTAGTAACAAATTTGCTTAATCTCTTGAAGTCTAGAGCTGGATGGAAATATCACAAATTCTGTGACACCATGAAAGTATATCCATTTCTAGGACATTTCCTATTGGTGGGCTGGTATAATTCCTTTGATCTCAAAAGGTGTTACTCTGATTCTAACATTCCTAAGGCATGTGAGGTGTCTGTTCAATGAGTGACCAAATAAAAATGAAAAGATTTTAAAAAAAAAGTATGATTTCTTTTTAAAATATAACATCTAGAACCCACAAATCTGCAGTTGATCTTTCACAGATGTCTTGAATGGACATAAAGGTCAATAAATTAAAAAAATACCCTTTTATTGTTGTTACTGTTAAGTGCCGTCAAGTCTATGTCGACTCATGGCAGCCCTCTGGACAGTTTTATTAGATTAAAGTAATACATTTCTTGACTGGCCTCCAGCAATTATACACCCTTTCTTAAGTCAAAAAAATCTGTTAAACACATCTGTTAAATGGTAATGTGAAAGGAGAGGTGGTAGGGGATTCATCAGATGCGTCAGTACAATGATTTAAAAAAAACTTTAAGCATTTAGGTTAGTACTTAAAGTGTTTTTTTCTTTAATGTTTATAATTATCACCAAAACCAATTTAACAATACACTTTCACCTAACATACTAGCAATACTTTTTCCTCACTCAAGCAAATAAAGCATGGTTACTCATCTGTAGCAGGTGTTCTCCATGAATAGCAGGAATAAGTCCTCACGTATAGGTGACATCACTGACAGAGGCACGCACAGAATGCTCCCCAGCTTCTAGAAGCAATTTTTGCTAGGTATACCACGCATGCGTGCCTGCCTTTCCTGCGTGCTGCAGCATCATATTATCCAATATGACCATATAGCAGCAGCCAAAAAGGCTACTCCCTGGAAAGGTGGGAAGATTGTGAGGACTTATTCCTGCTATTTACAGAGAACACCTGCTACAGGTGAGTGACTATGCTTTCTCCATGAGCAACCAGGAAATAAGTCCACATGTATGGGACTCCCAAGCTCCAGGCTACCAGAACCAGAGGAGAAAGAATAGCCCAACCGGGCATCGAGAACTGGAGAAACCAGGAAAATCAGAGAGGCAGTCCTGTTGAGGGACTCAATTGATGCAGTATCCACAGTCGACATCGACCAAGGGAATTTTGAGCAGGTAACCTGGACGGACAGAAGGACTGGTGGGCAGGAGTTGACCCTCAAGACCCAAAGAGATGCCGGAGTATGGCCTGGTCAAAATTGCTGTCCCATTGTGAATCCCCATCCAGACAGTAATGGTCTGCGAAGATATGGAGTGAAGACCATGTCGCAGTTCTGCAGATCTCTTCTGTGGAGACAGAACGGAGGTTGGCTACCAATGTAGCCATCGCATGGACACTGAGCCGTGACATGACCCTTCAAGGCTCAGACCATTCAGGGAAAACGCATGGGCGATGCAATCAGTGAACCACAGGGATAGTGTACGCTTTGAAACTGTGACCCCAGCCTATTGGGGTCGAAAGAGATGAACAACAGAGGACTGGCGGTGCGCCTTCATGTATTCCAAGTAGAAGGCCAACACACGCTCTCAATTCAGCATCTGTAACGCTGCCTCGCCGTGATTGCTGTGAAGCTGGGGAAAAAAACACTGGAAGGACAATAGACTGAGGTAGAAAACCACTTTTGGCAGCAAAAATGTGGGTGCATGTGGTGCACCACCGGTTCTGGTGGAACCTGGTGTATGGAGGGTCTGCGACCAGAGCCTGGAACTCGCTCTCACTCATCTAGCCGACGTGACGGCCACCAGGAAGAGGACCTTCCAGGTCAAGAACTTCAGCAAACATGCGTCCAGTGGCTCAAAAGGAGCCTGCATGAGCTAGCTGAGGACCACATTCAAATACCAAGCTTCTGTAAGAGGCTTAACTGGAGGCTTCAAAAGAAGCAAGTTCTGCATGAACTGGCATACCAGAGGCTGAGCTAAAACGGGCTTCCCATCACAGCCATGATGGAACGCTCCTATCACGCTGAGGTGAACACACACTGAGTTGGAATTGAGCCCAGAATTTAATTAGTTCAAATGGTACTCCAATAGTTGTTCCACGGGGCAGACAAAGGGATCCAAAGCTTGACCAGTGCACCAGATGGCAAACTAAGTCCATTTGAACATGCAGGCTTTACATGTTGACTCTTTGCGAGATGTTAGGAGGATCTCTGACACCTGCAAGAAGAACAAGTGCCATGGGGGCTACCTGTTCAGCGGCCATGCTGTGAGTGCTAGGGAGCAGATGTTGGGATGCAACAAGTAGCCGGTCTCCTGCGAGATGAGGTCTGAGTCAAAGCACAGGTGAAGAGGTTCCTTCTGCAAGAGCTGCAACAGTAGCAGGAACCACGGCTGTCAAGGCCAGTAAGGAGCAATGAGAATCATGGATCCCCTCTCAGCCTGGAGCTTCAGGAGTGTCTTCACGATGAGCTGAATCGGGGGGTAGGCATAGAGCAGGGCCTTTCCTCTAGTGGACAAAGAAAGCATCCAGAGCAAAGTGATCACTGGCTGGCTTCAGGGAGCAGAATTGAGCTACCTGGGCATTCTATGCCATAACGAAGAGGTCCACATCGGGAGTGCCTCACTCCCAAAAGATCCGGTCCACCGCCTCCCTCTTGAGGAACTACTCATGTGGCTGAAGAGATCCGCTAAGCCACTGCTCTCGCCGGGCAAATATGTTGTTCTGAGATCCATGCAGTGGAGCAAACATCCAGAGGTGCTCAGAAGGCACGGAGAGCACTTGCAATGGCCAGGAGCTCAAGAAAGTTGATCTGATGGAGACTCTTGCTATCGGACCACAGGCCCTGGGTGTGGAGACTGTTCAGGTGTGTGCCCCAGCCAAGCTTGGGGGCATCCATCATGAGCAGCCTGTAGGGTGCTGCTGGTTGGAACGGGAGGCCCTGACGCAGGCTAATGGGCACAAGCCACCATATCAGAGACTGCGCAAAGGGCACAGTGGCCATCACCCTGTCCCTCAGGTGGCCAGAGGCTTGCTGCCATCACGTACACAAGGTCCAATGATCCTGCTGCATGCAGAGGCAGGCTTGAGGAATGACATGCACCATGGCCACCATGTATCTGAGGGCTGTGGTGTGGCGCTGGTGCTGCAACATACCTATCACCTTGATGAAACACTGCAGGTGGTCCGCTGGCAGAAAAGCTCTTGCTCAAGTGGTATCAAGGAGAGTTCTGATGAACACCAGTTGTTGTACCGGCTGGAGGTGAGACTTAGGATAGATAGTTGATCACGAAGCTGAGGCCTTCGAGCACTTGAATGGTGAGCTTGGTGGATTGCCGTATGCTAGCCGGCATGGGACCTTTTATAAGTCAGTCATCCAGGTATGGGAAGAAACCCCCCTCCCCCTCCAGGTCAGAAGGAAGGCGGCCAACAACCACCAGGCCCTTCGTGAAGACCCTGGGAGCCGTGGCCAGCCTGAAGGGAAGAACCCGGTACTGATAGTGCTGGCTGCCCAGCATGAACAGGAGGTATTGTCTCTGAGGTGGGTGAATCTGAATATGCGCATATGCATCTTTCAGATCAAGGGAGCATAGCTAGTCATCTCGTAGGAGAAATGGCAGCAACACCCCCAATGAACCATTTTGAACTTTTCGCGCACCAAAAACCGGTTGAGGTCCACAGGTCCAAAATGGGGTGAAACCCACCGGTCTTTTGGGACCAGGAGGTTTCTGGAGTAAAGGCCCTGCCTGATCTGGGCTGAGTGAACTGGTTCAATGGTGAGGTTGGCTAGCAGGACCACGACCTCCGTTTGAAGGAAGCTCTGGTAGGGTACTCCCTGGGATTGCAAGGAGGTGGCAGCTGGGTGAAATGTAACCGAAAGCCACTATGGATGATCTGTAGTACCCAGGCGTCTGAGGTGACAAGAGGCCACTGGTGGGCAAAATGGACAAGTCGCTCCCCCACCTGCAGGGGGACCTCGGCGGATGACAAACAGCTGGCTATGCTCCTGAAGACTCCGACAAAAACATGCACCTGGCTGTGGCTGGGGGGAGAGGGGGTGGGTTGTGCCTTTTGGGTTTTCTCCCTCTGCTGTGAGCAGGGGGCTTCTGCAGCTGGGACTGAAAGCATCTCCCAGGTGCAGGAGGAAAGTATTTTGGTTGGTGCTTTCTTCCATGCAGGATCCGCAGTCTTTCTGGAGAGCTTGGTGAGGGTCACCTGCTCCTTTTCCAGCTCTTCAGCTTTTTCTTCTATGAGCTTGCCGAAGAGGTTTTCACTCCGACAAGGGACATTGGCGATTTTGTCCTGGACCCACTGTTCCAGGTCAGAGGACTTCAAACCAAGCCATCAGCTGAGCAGCGATCCCCATGGCCGCTACCCTACCGGAGAATTTGAAGGCATCGTAAGCGCCCCAGACCATAAATTTCAAGCAGTCCTTGCTGTGATCTACGAGACCTTGAAAAGACTCGTGATGGTCCTCAGGGACAAGGGAAGTGAAGTCCTCAATGTCCAGCATGACATCCTCGAGGAACATGGTCTGTATCCTGGCCTACCAAAATTACATGGCCATCAGCATGGAACCCTGGAAGCACCTTCTCCTGAAGGAGTCCAGGGTTCGCGTTTCCCGCATGGTCATCACAGAGGAGTGCGTTTTGGCACTCTGCCCACTTAAAGGCAGACTCGCCCACAATGGAATTGCAGGCCAATTGAGGTTTCTCGAACCCCAGGGCCTTCTGGACCTGGTATAGGGAACTGAACCAGTGGTTGATGGCCAGAAGTGTGAGCAGCGCCTCCTACAGCCGCAGAAGCAGCCTCTGCAGGACATGGTGGACAGGAACCGTCACTGTCTCATGAGGGGCTGAGGGGTACTGGAGGAGCTCCACTTTCTCCGCCCTCAGGTCCTCTTCCGATTCCAGAGAAAAGGGGATGACCTTAGCCAGGTCCCGAATAAAATCCTCGAAGGACATGTCCATGAGCTTGCATTGGTGGACCTCTTGCCACCGAAGCCTCAGTTGAAACTGACCAACATCGGTACCCAAAAGGCTAAAACTGCCAGGGCTCTCAATTCAGATACCTCGGAGCATTGGTATAGGCATTAACCCTCGACATCAATGAGGTATCGGGGGTCAAAACACAACTGCCGATACTTAAATTTCTTGTCAGACTGACTCCACTTCATACGATTCTGACCTTCCAGACATTGCTTCAGACCTGTGCCCCACCAGAGGACATGTCTTTCCAAGAATTCATTCGGGACATGGCAGCAGGACTGCAGATCACACCATGGCCTCTGAGAAGGAACCAAGGGCAGAGAAACTCAAGATCCTCCAGTATCCCAAGGAGGCAGCTACTTTACTGATGCATCGCATCTTACAGGATCTCATGCTCCACATGTGGGAGACTTCTCTCATGCATGCTGACCTCAAGGATTACTTCCTACAAGCTATACATGGGCATGTTCCTAAAGGATGTCACCAGGGAACTGGAGATGTCTGCCCCCATACTTCCTGATAAGAGAAGTGCATTCCAAGCCCTTATCAGACAAGGTCAAAATACCTCTAAATTCCTTACCAGCGCATCTGCTGATGCTTTTGCATCAACCAGCAGAGCTTCAGCAGTCTGCATTGGGGTTCGAAGGATGGCCTGGTTACAGGCCTCAGATCTCGAACAGTGGGTTCAGGACAAGTTTGCTAATATCCCATGTACTGGAGAGAACCTTTTTGGAAAAGGTCGTAGAGAGAAGGCCTGTGAGATTGAGAAAAATGATCTCATCCTCAAAAATGCCTTTCCAGGAAGATGGCTGACCCCTCCAAGAGGAAAGCTCTTCCAAAGAAACCTTTCTACTCTTAAGAAGAGGAGATGATATCCTTCCTACACACCTGCAGCTGCTTACCAATCTCAGCAGCACCAGCAGGGCCCTCGCCAACCCAAGAAGCCCAAGGCTCCTAAGTCCCAACCAACGGTGCAGGCACAATATGCACCTAATTTTTGACTGCTTCCTAGACAGCATTGCCACTCTGCCTCTGCAGGGTCTCCAGCCCTTCCACATAGCAGGCAGACTCTATTCCTATGCCCACAGGTGGCACCTCATATCTTCAGAACAGTGGGCTCTCAACATAGTCCAAAGGGGGTATCTGTTTCACTTGCAGAATTTACCCCCTGCCCCCCCCCCCCACTGCCTTCACAGGGGACAATCCTACAATCCCCCTTCAAAGCACACTCTTGAAGGAGGAGTTTTCCATCCTGTTGTCCCAGGGCGCCACAGAAAGAGTTCCTCCCCCTCAGGAAGGGATGGGCTTCTACTCTCCATATTTTCTCATTCCAAAGAAAACAGGAGGATATAGGCCCATCCTAGATCTCAGGGACAAACAAATTTCTGGTCCGAGAAAAATTCAAAATGATTTCTCTAGGAACTCTTCTCCCATAATTCTAGAGGTACGATTGGCTATGTTCTCTAGACCTAAAAGAGGCATACATACACTTATTGATCCATCCTCAGCACAGACAGCATCTGCGTTTCTGGTTTCAGCAAAACCACTACCATACCCTTCGACTTAGCCTCTGCACCGTGAGTGTTCACAAAAGGCTGCAACTACTGCCATGCATATCTTTGTCTTCCCTTACTTAGACAACTGGCTAATCAGGGGAGACTCCCCTTAGGAGGTACTACTCTCCCTGCATCGTACCATCACCGTGCTCCAACATCTAGGATTTGTCCTGTTATTGTTAAGTACCTCTGGATAGTTGTCCTAAACTGTGTTCGAACATTCAGTCAGGCATCAATTTTCTTCCTGTCTTTTTCACTATTCAACTTTTGCATCCATATAACGTTGTTGAAAATATCAAGGCTTGAATGAGTTGAATCTTTGTATGGAGAGAGACATCTCGGCTCTTGAGAATCTTGTCTAGGTCCTTTATAGCCATTCTGCCAAGAGCAATGCATTGTCTGATTTCTTGACTGATTGTTTTTTATTGATAATTGATCCAAGTAGGTTAAAGTTGTCCACTATTTCAATTTCTTCTTCATCAACGATGAACTTATTGATTTTTGTCAGTTGTCTGGATCCTTGTCTTCTTTACATTAAGGTGCAGACCCATTTTAAGACTATGTTCCTTGATCTTGAGAAGCAAATGTTTGTGTCTTCACTTTCATCCAATAATGTGGTATCATCAGCATAGTGAAGGTTGTTGAGTCTCCCACCAATCATCACACTTCTGTTGTCTCCATATAGTCCTGTTTCTCTGATGATTTGTTCTGCATATAAATTAAACGGGTAGGGGAAAAGTATGCAGCCTTGTTGTACACCTTTGCTGATTTTAACCAATTTCTGTTTCTCTTTGTTCCGTTCAAACTGTTGCTTCTTGATCAATGTAAAGGTTGTGCAAGAGAACTATCAGGTGTTCTAATATATCCATACTTCTTAATGTGGCCCAGAGTTTCTCATAGTTTACACAGTCAAAATCCTTGCTGCAGTCCATAAAACACATATAGATATCCTTTTGGTATTCTTTTGTCTGTTCAGGGATCCATCTCATATTTGCGATAATGTCTCTTGTTCCTTGCCCTTTCCTGAACCCTGCTTGCACTTTAGGCAGTTCTTGTTCCAGATATGGTTGTAGTCTCTGCTGAATAATCTTCAGTAGAATCTTGCTAGCATGTGGGATCAGAGTGATTGTGCAATAATTTCCACAGTCAGTTGGATCACCTTTCTTTAGTATTGGTATAAATACAGATCTTTTCTGGTCAGTTGGCCATGATGTTGTCTTCCAAATTTCCTGGCAGTGCCTTGTACGTATGGTAACAGCTGCTTCAGATGCTGTAATATTTCAATGGGAATGCCATCAATGCCTGGTGCTTTGTTCTTTGATAAGGCTTTTCTTTCATCACCAATGGTTCCGGATCATAAAGTACAGGTTGAAACGGCTGTTGGTCCACTTGGTCTTTATCATATAATAACTGTATATTCTTTCCACCTTTTCTTGATCTTCTCAGCATCATTCAACATGGATCCTTGAGCATCTTCTAACATTCCAATTCGAGGCTGGAATTTTTTTTATTAACTCTAGTAGCTTTAGGAAAGCTGATCCTGTTCCTCCTCTAAAACTTTCTGCTTCTGTTTCCTTGCATGCATCATTGTAGTATTTCTCCTTGTCTTGCTGCATGTTGGAAATCTCTGAGTTCTGTGATTGCCTCTCTTTCTCCTCTGGTTTTAGCTTCTCTGCATTTCTGCTTTTTCACCTTTTATAGAGGTTTCTCATTTTCTTCCAACACAACCTTCTTGATGACATCTCATAACTCTTCTGGAACTCTATCATCTATATCTAAAACAGCAAATCAATTTTGCAGGCAGTCTTTAGATTCCAGCGGTATATTCTCAAGTTCATATTTTGCTACACTCATTAGGCCCTGTCCCATCAGTCTTTGATGCTGATATCTTGGACTTACTTTTCTTTTTGGACTTTGACGAGACCTGAGATCCATGCAAGGAGGCCAACATTCTCGATGGTGTGGAAGCCACTGAAATCGAGTCTGGGGTGAATAGCGAACCATACTGTCTAGCTCTATTCTGTAGGCCTCTCTTTGTCATTTGTTGGCACAAAGGACAAGACTTTGGTAAATGGTCTGGGCCCCAACATTCTAAACACCAGTCATGTTTATCCTTGACTGATATTGTATCAGAACATTTGGTACATAGAAACAGAAACATGACAACAGAAAAAGACCACATGGCCTATCCAGTCTGCCCTTCCATATCAATTACTACAAGAGTCCCCTTTTTTTCCTTTAGAGATTTTCTGTGTTTGTCCCATGCTTTTTTGAATTCAGATACTGTCCTCATCTCTACCACCTCCATTGGGAGACACTTCCACACATCTATCACCCTTTCCATAAAGAAATAGTTCCGCATATTACTCCTGAGTCTATACTCTATGTCCCCAAGTAGCAGAGCTTGCTTTCAATCGAAAGAGGCTCTCTTCCTGTGCATTTATGCCATGGAGGTATTTAAACATCTCCATCATATCTCCTCTATCCCGCCTTTCCTCTAAAGTATACATATTAAGATCATTAAGTCTGTCCTCATACGCTTTATAATGAAGACTACTAACCATTTTAATGGCCACCCTCTGCACCATCTCCAACCTGTTTATATCCTTTTGAAGGTTTTGTCTCCAGAATTGCACACAATACTCCAAACGAGGTCACACCAAAGACTTATACAGAGGCACTATCACCTTTTTTCTGCTGGCTATTCCTCTCCCTATACATCCAAGCATTCTTCTAGCTTTCAGCATTGCCCTTTCTACCTGTTTAGCTACTTTAAGATCGTCAGATACAATCACGCCCAAGTCCTGCTCTTCTTTTGTAGACAGAAGTACTATACTGTACAGCTCCCTTGGATTTTTGCAACCCAAATGCATGACCCTGCATTTTTTAGCATTAAATTTTAACTGCTAAATTCTTGACCATTCTTCAAGCTTAGCTAGATTCCTCCTCATGTTATCTATTCTTTCCTGGGTGTCTACTCTATTGCAGATTTTGGTATCATCTGCAAAGAGGCAAACCTTACCCAACAGCCCTTCTGTAATATCACTAACAAAGATGTTAAAAAGAATTGGACCAAGGACAGAACCCTGTGGCACACCACTGGTAATCACCTCCTCCTCAGAGTTAGCTCCATTTTCCTGTATTTTTTGTCACCTCCCACTCAACCAATTTCTAACCCAGTCAGTCACTTTAGGATCCATCCCTCGGGTGCTAAGTTTGTTTATAAGTCGCCTATGGGAACAGTGTCAAAGGCTTTACTGAAATCCAAGTACATCACATCTAGGGCTCACCCAGACAAAGAAATCAATCAGATTTGTCTCATAAGACCTGCTTCTGGTGAATCCATGCTGCCTCTGATCCTGTAATCCACTGGATTCCAGAAACCTCACTATTTTCTCTTTCAGCAGCGTTTCCAATAATTTACTCACAACAGAGGTTAGACTAACTGGTCTGTAGTTTTCAACCACATCCTTACTTCCGCTTTTGTGTAAAGGTACATTTTTTATAATCACTGATGTGTTTTGCCATGTTTGAGGTTCTCTTCAGGAATGAAGAGAAAAATGTAGGTCGAAGGCCTAGTTAGCAGTGAACACTGCAGAAAAACAAAAAGGTTAAGTTAAACGAAAAAGATATCAGGGCCAGTGTTAGACTGATGGAACCGGCATTGACGGAAAGGCAGAGCACAGTATTAAACCAAAAAAGAAGTTTTTCGGCAGTGACAGGTATGCACAACCTGTTGGCTCCATAGAAAATGAAGAACTGAGGAGATGAGTTGGGAAGGCAGATACAAAGGCACAGTGAATTGCTCCCAAAGACATTCCTATTAGGCGCTGGAGAGCGTTCCTGCGTGGGCTCCATCGATGCTGATGTCACCAATATGTGAAGATGCATTCCTGCTTGTTCCTGGAGATAGGATACAAAGACCTTAAAAGTGGAGTTTTCAATACTGAAGTTAGAAAAAAGAAAATCCCAACAGCGAAGCATATCTTCTTAAAAAGAATCCTTCTATAAAAACAAAAATAACCCAGCAACTTAACCAACAAGTTAGAAAAAAACCCAAAACACATTCATTTTAAAAATATGAAGCAGAACACTTGAGGTAAAAGTCAGAATATTCCCTTAGCTTGTAAAGAGACCTTCCAAGAATTAGATCCATGTATGGAAGCCTCCATCTAGTTGGAAGGCCTCTCCACTCAGTTCCCATTCTTTGGGATCTAGAATATTCCAGCTGAGGAATTCTGCCTGGTTACTGCTGACCAGGTTATTTGGGCTGCCGGCTGGGCTAGGTAGTGACAACCCACTGCCCAAATGAACGAGACAGCTGTCTCCTGTGTAACAACTGGTGACATACACCACTGCTGTTGTATTCTCTGACAACGCCCTGTTCACCCACTCTCTCACCAATGGCAGGACCTGCATCAATGCCAACCATGTGTTTCATAGGATGAAGGTGAAAGGGGATAGTCTCAGGAGTAATATGTGGAAATATTTCTTTACAGAAAGAGTGGTAAATGAATGGAATAGTCTCCCAGCGGAGGTGGTAGAGACAAGGACAGTATCTGAATTCAAAAAAGCATGGGACAAACACAAACACAGAGGATCTCTAAAGGAAAAAGGGCACTATTATAGTTGATGGAAGGCCTAGAGTGAAATATCAGACACCGGTCTGGAGCGAGAAACACCCTGCCAAGTTTCATGTCAAAGTAAGCGCCGAGGAAATCTAGCATCTGAGACAGATGTACAGAGCTCTTGGCATGACTGACCACCCAACCGAGACTTTGTAGAACTTTGCAACACATGGGAGATTGCGGTGAGCACTTCCGTGTAGGTCTTTGCCAGTCTTCTAGGTAACGATGTACCCAAATCCTTGGTCGCTGCAAGGATGCTACCACCATGAACGTGGTACCACCTCTGAGAAGGTGTGGGGGATTGTGGTGAGTCCAAAGGGCAGGGTGTAGAACTGGTGGTGCTGGCCCAACGAGGCAAAATGCACAAAACGCTGCTGATCCTCTCAGATCGGGATATGAAAGGAGGACTCAGCTAGATCCAGGGATAGGAGAGACTCGCCTTTACATACTACCTATAGGACGGAGCGAAGCATCTTCATGCGGAACCGAGCCACTCAAAGGCAGCAACTGACACCCTTAAGATCAAGGTTAGGGTGGAAGGAGCCATCCTTCTTGAGGATGACAAAAATAAACGGATTAGCAGCCCACACCACATTTGGAAAGAGGTACAAGGCAAATGGCCCAGAGCTGAAGGAGTCGCTGCAGAGTGGAGTGGAATGGATGGTTGCCCATTTGTAGCTGGATCCGCAAGGAGAGATCAAAAGGCATCCCAGATGGCCTTGAAACGGTCGAGGACGTATCCCTGATAGACGATATCAAGCACCCACTGGTCCATGGTGATTCGGGTCCACTTGTGAGCAAAAAGGGAGAGTTGCCCGACCCACCAGCAGCATCCCAGAGTGGACTGCCAGCGTAGTGGACTGTCAACCTACCAGGGCGACGAACGGAAACCCCCAGAGGAGGAGTAGTCGTCGTTGTCTCTGGATCAAAGTTTCTGTCGAAAGGGCCGCGACTTGGGTCCAGCCTTTCCCGACGCAGAGGAGAATGAAGACTTTCCAGGACAAAGATGTCTGGAATCCTGAAAGTGCAGACAGGAAGATGAAGATGACGTACTGTTGCCAGAACACGGATAGGACGCCCTGGGGTTGTCCTCGGGCAAACACTGGGTTTGACTTTCCCCAAGTCTTTGAGCAGCTGCTTCTTCAGATCCTCACTAAATAAGAGCTTGCCCTTAAATTGAAGTGAGCTTTGGATATGCCATCTGCTGACCGATGGCAGAGCCAAAGCTAGTGGTGAGCTACTGCGGCCGCCTCCACCAAATGAGTCACCAGCCAGAAGGTAGCAACCGATGCCAGGCGTGCCAAAACCGGAGTGTCCGGCAGGAAGTGAATCCACCACAGGACAGCACGCACAGCAAGGCCTCCACAGTTGCCTAGAAACAGCTGCCATCAGAGCATCCACCTTTGGAAAACTGAGCCAATGTGCTAGATCCCCAGGGAACCACATGTAGTTGCAGCCCACACGCCTAGCCATGTGTAAGGACGCATCTGGGAAGTCCCACACCAGGGAGACCATCTGCTGTAGCTCCACCATGAAAGGAGATGCTCTGGAAGGATCCCAAATGCCATGTAAGATGGAAACCGCTTAAGAGTTGGGTGGAGTCTGCTCATCCACAAAGTTAGAGACGTGAAGGGTGTCCCCAATCTGCAGGAAGCTCATCTCTTGGAAGAGGTGGACATCTTGACTGTCCTCCAAATGGAGACCTGGGTCTTCTAGCGATGACAGTTCCCCCTCTTCACAATCAGGAGCACTGGAAAGGCTTTGATCATAGTCAAGTCCTCCTCCCTGGCAGAAGTTTTGTCCCCTGAAGCCCAGGAGACATCCGTGGTCGGGCGGTCATGGTCCAATGTTGCTTCATGTTTTCTAGGGCGTTTTCAAGAGGGCTGCCCCCTATCCAATGATGCTGTTGAAGGCCAAGGAGGCATGGTGTGAGAGGACACAGGCTCAGCACACCAGAGGTCCCATGCCTGCCTGAGAAGAGCCATGGTTGTGAGAGGATGCAGGTCCAGCATGTCAGAAGTCCCATGCCCGCCTGAAAAGCGCCATGAAGGTCTCTGAAACTTGCTGCAACGATGGCAGTTTCTGTGCCTTTGGGGAGGAGCGTCCTCAACAGGGCCCAAAGGCAGCACGGGCCCCGATGGCGGGAGGGTAGATGCAGGCCCTGAAGAAAACCCCGCTAGCAGATGAAGGAGACAAGGGGTCTTGGTCGAGACCTTAGCGGGCCGCTCCCTTGTGGTCAGAATTCTGCACCATCTGCGAGGGCCCTCCTGGGACCGAAAAGCAGGCCGTGCAGAGTTCGTCGATTCAAGAGCAGCATTTGCGGCCGCAAGTGTATCGCTAGAGAGAGGAAGGCATGATTTGCCTGTCATTGACCCCAAACCCTTGCAGGAATAGCCACAGGAGTTCGAGAAGGCCCAGGAGCACTGCAAAAGGCTGCTCAAAATAGCCACCAGGAGTGTGCCACAGGTGTGATGCAGACCCGCAGAACCAGGAAAATGGTGGGACGAGGATTCAGTCGGCATAGCGTGAGGGCTGATCGTTGCAGTCACCATGGCCCTATATCACCAGAACTACCTCCCTTTCATCAGTCAGATTGGGGTGGGGAGGGCAGATACCATTCACTGCAATTTCTCTGATGTGTTCAGGACAGCCGGAGAGCCGAAGGACTTCAGAGTTGTGCAGAGCAGCTGAAGCTGTGATTAGAGACAGTCTTTTTTACAAAATAAAAAAGCTGTTGACATGCTCTGGGCTGTCTTCGCTGGCCAGGAAACACTGAAGGGGAAACCCTCAGGGCTCTACTGATTCTCTTGACCAGAAGCACCCTCCCCTTTCCTCGGCAGCTACCCTGATCTTCCAGATCGGAAGCTGAGCCCTCAAAGTGTGTGGAAAACTCAGGGGAGCACCTCATGTGCTTCCTAGAGACCTTCACCTGCAAAAATAGTCACTGGCAAGAACATCTCAAAGTGTTAGCCAGGAACAACAGAAAAGAGAACCAACCTCTGCTGGAGAAAGAGAAATACTGAAGGCAACTCCTAGGGGGTACAGCTATATAATTAACAGGGGTACAACTATATATCTACCAGGGCTCAGCCAATCAAGCTTCTGGTATCTTTCTTAGTCTTCAACATCTGCTGGCAGAGGGACTTAACCCACTTGTCTGGACTGGTCTAGCAGGATGAATTGGAAATATTTCTTTACAGAAAGTGTGGTAGATGAGTGGAATAGTCTCCCAGCGGAGGTGGCAGAGGACAATATCTGAATTCAAAAAAGCATGGGACAAACACAGAGATCTCTAAAGGAAAAAGGGGCACTATTGTAGTTGATGGAAGGGCAGACTAGATAGGCCATGTGGTCTTTTTCTACCGTCATGTTTCTGCGTTTCTAGATTCCAGTCTGTTTGACTGTTAAGTGTCAGAGAGAAGAGATGAGGGTCTTGCTGATAAAGAGTGGGGAGAAAGAACTAGGCAGAAGGGGGTCTGAGCCTGGGGAAGGATGATGATGATGGGGACAGAGAGATGGGAGGTAGAGCCAGAGGGGGAGGGGCGGAGAGAATGAAGGTTAGTAAGCAAGCTAGGATTAATCTCGGGAAAGCTTGAGGAAGAGTTCAAACCAAAGAAGGAGGAGGGGCCAGGCCTTATGATCAGGAGATTCAGCACAGTTACTTACCTGTAACAGGTGATCTCAGGGAACAGCAGGAATTAGTCTTAACATGTGGGTACGTCGGCGCCGACGGAGCCCGCACGGGAATGCTCCCCAGCATCCAATCAGAAAGCCTTTGGGAGCATCCCTCGCGCCTGCGCGGTGACTTCCCGCCTTTCCCACTGCCTCTCCCCAGTTGACTTTCATAGCTGAGACAGAAGGAGAGGAAGAGGAAAGGAAATAGATAGATACAACTCCTAGGGGAGGTGGGAGGGTTGTGAAGACTAATTCCTGCTGTTCCCTGAGATCACCTGTTACAGGTAAGTAACTGTGCTATCTCCAGGAACAAGCAGGAATGAGTCTTCACATGTGGGGACTCCCTAGCTGAGGGTGCCATGGGAGATACCATAATATGCGTATCCCTGGACAGGACGGCATTTTCCCAACCTGGATCCCCGGCATCCCCTGAGGGATGGGGGGTAGGAGTTGAGGAGAGAAGAGTTGCAGAGGAACAACAAAAAACTAAAGACCACAGGGGAGATGAGTCTTTAGAAGGCATGTCAGGTATCATTAAAGCATTTAATGAAATAGTACCATATAGAGCTTACCTACTGGATTGTAGGAAGTAGAACTGTGATGAAAGGTACTGTAGACGCAGTAGCGGAATCTTCAAGGGAACTTCACAGCAGTGAGGATAAAGTTCCAAATCTGGAATGGGCAGGTGACCCAGGTGTCAACTGGAGCAGGAGAAGAACGGCAGGTCTTCAATGGAAAGCTTTATGTGAAAAAGCTGAGAACTCTTTTAGGCACAGAGTTATTAACATTGAGGATTAAAAGAAGAAGACTGACCGATCTGGAATTAGCCCAGTCCGGAAGGGAAGAGAAGGTATGGCAAAAAACCCTTTTCCCAGGGAAAACAGGAGGGTACTCCGGAACACTGAAGATGTACACTGTCTTTCCTAGCCAATAAGAAATAGGAAGACATTGAAGTTTGATACCTCATAGATAAGGAGGTGGATAACAAAAATAGAAGCTGTTGACGCCACAGCAATAATTGTGAGTATAACCGGACCCAGTTACCGAGCCGTATGATAATAGGCAAGCGGACTGTCTGGACCCCTTAGAAAGTAAAAACACTTTAGTACCGACAGTTAGGGAGATAGTGGGTAATACACAGGGTGCTATGACCATCTCCCAAAAAGCGCATATATATATATATATATATATATATATATATATATATAAAAAATATATATATATATATATATATATATATATATTTGAAACTATATACATATCAATACAGATGTGAATATATATGTCTAGACAAGTGTGACATATATAGCTATATATAGATATAGAGGGGCATGGTTTATGCCCACCCAGGGTACAAAAAACATGTATGCATAGGACACATACATACAGGAAATCAATACTGCCTGCAACTGGGCCACAGAAGAAACATCCACATGGGAAATGTGATAGCAGTATAGTTGCGTGAAGAACAGAGGACAATATCAGTCTGGGGAGAGCACGTCAGGAGCACTTTAGGCTGCTGATGCGTCCCAAGGACAGAAAACGCATAGACCAAGATACCAGGATGACCCAGCCAAGGGACTCAGGGGTATCATTTACAGTAAGAGAGTATGCGTTGTCCAAGTGGAGCAGAAACATAATGCCAAGCTGTAAGGAAAAAGGGGGGGATTCCTGCCAGATTGGGAGCTCCTTGGACATTCACGCAGAACAAACTTGTCTTCTGCATCACAACGGAAGACAAGAGGGTATAATTATCTAGATAGCCATGGAATGACTATATAAGCCTCTTCTATTATATGGAAGACCCTCAGAGGCAAAGTCCAATGCTCTATGGCAAGGGCCCATAGTGGGAGGCCTCTCTGACGATTGCAGAGAGCATCGTGCAGGAGATGGGACTGACAGAAGTCGACAGGTTGCCACATCCTCGATAAGGACATGGCCAGGAGAAGATAACCTGCAGTGAGTGTCAGCACGCAGATAGTTGAGAGCAGCGTGCAGAAGCATTAAAGTACGCACTGGAACTCCTGCACGCACAGCAACTGAACAAGATAGCAGAGGGGATTCTCCTGTATGAAACAGGGAGAAGACAGACCAAGAGAGCGGGGATATTCCGGCCCTGTCTGAGGAGTTGTCCAGAACATGCGTTGAAGGATAACAGGAAGCCTACACTGGAAAGAAAGAGAGTGAGACGTTCCAGTATGGTACCGACTCAAGCAGGGGAAACCCTGGAAGAGAGGGGTTGAAGGTGACGTACCATATGGTAAGTCAGCAGAAGGAAAGAATGTCCATGTGGGGACAGAAGCTATCATGGGATAGTGGTGATCTCCCTTTATAGCAATAAGAAAGGGAGAATACTGTGACCCATGGACAAAAGCATACTGAAAAGAAAACCCAGTGTAGAGTTGGAAGAAAAACTTCTGGTAAGAAGTAGTTAATTGTAGACTGCAGCATACAGGAGAATATGGCTGCCGGTTATGATTATCCTGGTGAGAGCCTGGGAACTTCAGACCAGGATGAGATGTCCCTTGCTTGGGGACATCTGGAGGATGGGCAGAAGGAGGATGAAACTTTCTTTTCTTAGGGAAAGAAGGTTTGGTAGGACATTTCCTACATCCTGGGGAAAAAGAAGGCTTAGGATGGTTTCCAGAACTAGGAAAGTCAGTGGAGCACTGAGCAACCTGACGTAAAAGCCTCGATATTGAAAAGATTTTCTCCAGTACACGGAGAATTACCCAGTGTATGTTGTGCCCATCTGCTCAGGTCTGAAGCCTGCAGCCAGGCTGTACGACGTGCTCCAATGGCATTAGCAGAGGACCTGCTAACAGACTCAAAAGAGTCTAGAGAAGCACGAGAAAGAAACCAAGAGATATTCCTGCTATGGTTAAGAAGCAAGGAATAGTCAGAGGCCTTAGGTTCTGACAAAAAAGGAGACAAAAGAGATAATTTCTCTGTGACCTCCCGAAGTGTTAGACTGATATAAAAGATATATGAAATAATTCTGTAAGCCAATATGGAAGTTTGGAAGGTTTGACGCCCAAAGGCATCAAGTGCTTTAGATGCACGACCTGGAGGAGAAGAAGAATGCTTCTTCTTGCTTCTGACCTTCCTCATTGCCAATTCCACTACAATGGAATGATGCAGAAGTTGGTTCTTCTGAAACCCCAGAGAGGGGGGCACCTGATACAGAACATGCATGGCTGTAGAAGGTGCAGGAACCTTTAAAGGCGACTGCCAAATCCCCAGAAGAAGGTCCTGCAAAGAAGGATGTAAAGGAAGCATCATGGTTGCTTTTTCTGCAGGACCTTGGTTAAGAGTAGGGCCAGGAATAGGAATGGCAAGTAAGTCTGCCATGTCAAGGAGAAATTCCTGAAAAGAAGGAACTCCCAGAGGAACTATTCCTGGGTAGGCTGAGGTTGAATGATCAGCTTGAACACCAGAAGACCTACCGGACTGGTGCACCAAAGGAATCCTGCTAGATCGAGAATGATACCGACAGTTCCGATTCGAGGCAGTTAGTACTGCATCGTCGGTTCCCGGTATCGATTCCAAGCTAGGCATCGAAAGGATCGAAGGCACCGATGGAACTACCGTACTGCGTAGCCGGAAGGGACAAGGATCGGTTCCGAAAACCATCGGAACCAAGTCATCCAGACTGGATATCGATTCTAGACTGGGCATCGAACCGAGCGAGGTTATCGACGCCCGTCTAGAGGGCACCGACGTCGGTGGTGGTGTCGGCGATGCCGATCCCAGAAAGTTAATCGGAATCGTATCGATTGGCGCCGAAGACGCCACTCGGCGAAGCGAGGAACACTTGACACCGGCGCTGATGTCGGGGTATAGGTACTGCCCGAAGCCGGTACCCCCTCCGAGCATGGCGTAGCAAGAGGAAAAGCCACCTGGGGCGTATCGCTCGGCCCCGAGGCCCAGGATACCCGACGCCGAGCCCCGGTGGAGAGTGGAACACTCGACACCGACGCCGATGCCGGGGCGTTGGCGCCGCTCGAAGCCGGAACCAACCTCGCAGCTGGCTGGGACAGAGGAAAGTCAGTCTGGGTCGTATCGATCGAAGGCACCGAGGACCCCAGATGACGATCCCTAGTGACAAGCGGAGCACTCGACACCGGCGTCGATGCCGGGGAATCGGCCCCGTCCGAAGCCGGAACTAACCCCGCTTGTGGCTGGGATGCAGGAAGGCCATTCTGGGTCGAATCAATCGGTCCCGAAGGCACCGAGGACACCAGTTGACGATCCTTGGCGAAGAGTGAAACACTCGACGCCGGCGCCGATGCCGGGGAATCGGCACCGCTCGAAGCGGATACCACCCCCGAGCATGGCTCAGGTATGTTCAGTGAGGAACGAACCCAAGGAACAACCTGAAACCCCGTGAATGCTTTGGAGCCCGAAGACTCCCGCCGGGGTTTTATTGCCAAAGGGGTCTTGAGGGGAAGGCCGGAGCCGTCGTCATGCTGGGCATGAGACTTACCCCTTAAGAATTGGCTAGTCTTAACAGACTGTTTGCGAGATACCTGATCCTGGGGAGAAGAATAAATCGATGTCCTCACCTCAGGAGGAAAAACAGCATCGAGGGATACCCGAAAAAGAGAGGGTCTTCTCCCAACCCTAAAGCCCGATGGACCGGGGGAAAAAGGGTCAGGACCCAAACAGGATATACACCAAGTGGTGGAGTCTAAAAAGAAGACTAAGTCTCCACAGTGGAGGCACTTCTTAGGGGAAAAGGCTCCATGCTGGAAAGGCCTGGAAGGCCTCAGAAGGGACTTGAGGAGAAAAAGACCTCTAAGTGGTTAAAAGAAAAAAACAAGGCACCAGCGGTGCCAGTATCGGCGGGAAAACGGCCGCGACCACAAGAAAACAAAAAATAAGGATTTAAGAGAAAAAGTTTCTGCGGTGACAGGAGGTACGTCCTGCCGGCTCCGCGGAAAAACGAAAACTGGGGAGAGGCAGTGGGAAAGGCGGGAAGTCACCGCGCAGGCGCGAGGGATGCTCCCAAAGGCTTTCTGATTGGATGCTGGGGAGCATTCCCGTGTGGGCTCCGTCGGCGCCGACGTACCCACATGTGAAGACTCATTCCTGCTTGTTCCTGGAGATTGCACATAAATATTTAAAATTTATGCTTAAAGAAAAACGTTTTTGTACTGAATTATATTGTAAATTACTACTGTGTGACTTTCTGAATTTTGTTTTGTACAGAATTTCCCCAGGAATAGACTATTCCAATATGTTTAGGTAGTGGGAAAGTCTGGTACAAGCCCACAGTAAAAGGTGAGCACCTCCTGTAACCCTGGGTGACTACTACTAGGTTTCTACTCAGTTTCCTGTCAGTGGAAACTCAGGAAGCACTGAAAAACCTCTTCCTGTAGCAGAAATTCAAAGATTTACTGTTTCCAATTGTTTTTCACTTTCTATGTGGCATAAATGTTCAGGGAGAGAGCCTCTTTCAATTAAAAGCAAGTTCTGCTACAAGGGGACATGGGATGAGGGTGAAGGGAGATAGATTCAGGAGTGGTATGCGGAAATATTTCTTTACGGAAAGAGTAGTGGATCCGTGGAATAGTCTCCCAGTGGAGGTGGTAGAGATGAGGACAGTAACTGAATTCAAAAAAGCATGGGACAAACACAGAGGATCTCTGAGGGTAAAAGGGGGACTGTTGTAGTTGTTGATGTGGAAGGACAGACTAGATAGGCCATGTGGTCTTTTTCTGTCGTCATATTTCTGTTTCTATGATAAGTATGTGGCACACACAGATCTACTTCACTGGCCAAACAGAGGCAGATGCAGCTATACACAGCCCATGATGTACATGTAGGTGGAAATTAATAGAAAATACGGTTAAGAAAATGCAAAAATTAAAACAACAACTTCAGAACCTGATTTACATTACAAAACCTTTTTCCTATAAAAAGTGCTTGGGAGAAGAGCCATGGTAAATTAGGACGTAGGATACAATTCTTAAGCATTTTGTCACCAGGGCCGGCTCAAGGGTTTCTGCCACCCCAGGTAGAAGCCCCGACCGTGCCCTCTCCTCCCACTGCTGCGAATTCCATAAGCGGGGTTGGTGGAGAAGGAAAGGCTTGGCTTGGTGTGGTAGCAGTGGCCCGCAGCAGGCCGTGTGCCTTGGCACACATGGCCTGCCGCAGGTGCCATGCCACCCATAGAGGTCTGTCGCCCTAGGCAGCCATCTAATGGACAGACCAGCCCGGTTTGTCACCCCTTCATAACTTGCACGTGTTTCTTTGAAAGATGACAAAGCACAACATATCTGGGGACAGCGTAGTTACTCACCTGTAACAGGTGTTCTCCAGGAGCAGCAGGAATCAGTCCTCACTTATGGGTGACGTCGGCGCCGACGGAGCCCTCGCGGAGCAATTTTCCCCAGCTTTCAAAGAAAGCCTTTGGGAATTGCAGCGCGCATGCGCGGTCGTCTTCCCGCCCGAAGGTGCCATCTTAGCCAGTCAGATGACATAGCTAAAAAAAGACAGCATAAAAATTTGCAAAAAGAACATAAGCAGACGATTGCAACTCCAAGGGGAGGAGGGAGGGTAGTGAGGACTGATTCCTGCTGCTCCTGGAGAACACCTGTTACAGGTGAGTAACTACGCTTTCTCCAGGACCAAGCAGGAAGTCAGTCCTCACTTATGGGACTCCCAAGCTCAAGGCTACCGGAGACCCTAAGCACAAAAATGAGCTCCCTCTAGCTCAGCAGCACAGAAGGATAGAATCTTCGCTGAATTATCACCCACCGGTAGCCCACATCCGGGATGGAGGGTAGGAGTTGCTCAGACCTCAAAGAGATTACGGAGGACTGCCTGTCCGAAAGCACTGTCCCTACGGGACTCCCTCTCGAGACAGTAATGGACCGCAAAAGTCTGGCTCGAAGACCAAGTAGCGGCCCGGCAGATGTCTGCCAGCGGAACAGAGCGGAGGTAAGCCACTGACGTGGCCTTTGCCCGAACGCAATGAGCCGTGACTCGACTTTCTAAGGCGAGTCCGGCTGACCCATAAGCCCAAGAGATACAGTCCGCCACCCAGATGGACAGAGTACGCTTGGAGACCGGGAGCCCCAATTTATTGGGGTCAAAAGACACAAAAAGCTGAGCAGCTTTACGGTGCTCCCGCGTACGGTCAAGGTAGAAGTTCAATGCCCTTCTACAGTCCAGGGTATGGAGGACCGTCTCAGCTCGGCTGGAGTGTGGTCTGGGAAAGAAGGTTGGAAGTACCACCTCCTGATTCATGTGAAAAGGGGAGACCACTTTAGGCAAAAACTTTGGGTGAGTCCGTAGGACTACCCTATTCTTGTAGAATCGAGTGTAGGGGGGATCAGACACGAGGGCCTGCAATTCACTTACGCGCCTAGCGGAAGTGAGGGCTATCAAGAACAGTGTTTTCCAAGACAGAAAACGTAGAGAACAGGTAGCCATAGGTTCAAAAGGCGGACAGGTGATCCGCTGCAAAACCACATTCAGGTCCCAGTCAGGCGCTGGCGGGCGCAGAGGTGGTTTAAGTAGAAGGAGACCTCGGAGAAACCTCGCTACGAGAGGGTCATTGGAGAGAGGTCTGCCGTCCACTGGCACATGATGTGCTGAAAGAGCACTGAGGTGAACTTTGACGGAGTTGGACTTAAGTCCCAGATTAGAGAGGTGCAGCAAGTACTGCAAGATCACCGACACCGGGCAGGAGAAGGGATCCTGAGACTGTTGGGTACACCAGACTGCAAAGCGACGCCATTTAAGGGCGTAGCATTTGCGGGTAGAAGGCCGTCGCGAAGCTAAGACGACCTCCTCCACCTCCGCCGGCAGGAGAAGGGGAGCAAGGACTACCCTCTCAGCAGCCAGGCCATAAGGTTGAGAGACCTGAGGTTGGGGTGCAGAAGGGACCCCTGATCCTGAGTGAGGAGATCCGGTTGTATCCCCAGAGGGATTGGGCCCTCCACCGCCAGTTGCAGCAGGAGAGGAAACCACGGCTGCCTGGGCCAGCGAGGGGCCACCAGGATCATGAAGGCTTTGTCTCGGAGAACCTTGAAAAGAGTCCGAGAGACCAGCGGGATGGGAGGGAAAGCGTACAGAAGGCTCCCCGACCACGAGATCAGAAAGGCGTCCGCCGCCACCCGAAGGGGGTGTGGCTGACGAGAGCAGAAGCGAGGAAGCTGCCGGTTGTGAGGACTGGCAAAGAGATCCACCGTGGGGAGACCCCACTTGAGGAAGAGCTTCTGAACTACCAAGGGATCCAGACGCCACTCGTGCGGCTGGAGGACCCTGCTGAGTTTGTCTGCAAGGCAATTTTCTTGGCCCGGGAGATAAACTGCCCTGAGGAGAATGCCGTGACTGACGGCCCAAGAGCAGAGCTTCTGTGCCTCCCGGCAGAGGAGGAAGGAGCCCGTGGCCCCCTGCTTGTTCACGTAGAACATGGCAACTTGATTGTCCGTCTGGACAAGGACGGACTGTTGGGAAGTCAGGTGGGAGAAGGCCTTGAGAGCGAGGCGGATCGCGCTGAGCTCCAGGAAGTTGATCTGCTGAGCAGACTCCCACGTGGTCCAGAGGCCCTGAGTACGTGCCTCTTGGCAATGTGCTCCCCAGCCCAGGAGGGATGCATCGGTGGTCAGCACCCGGGTCGGCTGAGGTGACTGGAAAGGCATTCCGAATATCAGGTTCGGCTGCCGGAGCCACCACCGGAGAGACGAGAGCAGCGGCTCGGAGACGCGCACTAGGTCTGCCAGGCCGCCTGTGGCTTGTCGCCACTGCTGGCGGAGACACCATTGAGCAGACCGCATGTTCAGGCGGGCATTGGGGGTCACATGGACGGTGGAAGCCATATGGCCAAGCAGTCTCAGGAAGCGCCTGGCGGAGACCAGGGGCTGGCTGCGAAAGCGGTCGGCTAGGTCCATGAGCCGTTGAGCCCTGTCGAGCGGTAGGTACGCTCGTGCCCGAGGAGTGTGCAGCCTTGCGCCGATGAACTCGAGATCCTGTGAGGGGAGCAAAGTGGACTTTGCGAAGTTTATGACAAAGCCCAAGTGCTGCAGCAGAGTCACCGTGCGGCACGTGGCGTTGGTGACCTCCTGAGCGGACGCTGCTCTGATGAGCCAGTCGTCGAGGTACGGAAAGACATAGAGGCCGTGAAGCCGGAGATGGGCCGCCACGACCGCGAGACATTTTGTGAAGACTCGCGGTGCGGAGGATAGGCCAAAGGGCAGTACTCTGTACTGGTAATGATTTCCTGCCACCACAAACCTTAGGTATTGGCGGTGGCTTGGGTGGATGAGGATGTGCGTGTAGGCATCCTTTAGATCCAAGGAGCATAGCCAATCTCCCTGCTGGAGGTAGGGCAGAAGGATTCCAAGGGTAAGCATTTTGAACTTCTCCCGCACAAGGAACTTGTTGAGGTTGCGCAAGTCCAGGATGGGTCTGAGGCCCCCTGTTCTCTTTGGTATCAGAAAATACCTTGAATAAAAGCCTTGACCTCTCAGGTGGTGGGGCACCGGTTCCACCGCCTGTTCCTGCAGAAGACCTGCTAACTCCTGAAGGAGCAACTCCCTGTGCAGAGGGGGGCGCGAAGGTTCTCCCGGAAAATAGGAGGGAGGGACCTGATGGAAGTGGAGAAGGTAGCCCTCTCGCACGACCTGAAGCACCCAGGCATCTGCGGTGATGCTGGACCACCTGTGGGCGAAGTGAACCAGCCGGCCTCCGGTGCTGGGAGGGACCAGCGGGGGGGGAGAGGCTATGCTGAGCGAGTCAAAAACCCCCTCCCTGCTGAGCAGGGGCTGGTGGTGCAGGCTTGGGGGCTTGCTGCCTACGGGACCCGTTACCCCGTCCCTTGGCCTGCTGGCCCTGTTGGGGAGCTGCAGGGGCCTGATAATGGGGGTACTGTTTGTAGGCAGCCGCCTTCCTCGGGTAAAAGGACTTTTTTCCCGAGCCCTTCTTTTTCTGGGAAGGGGCGGAGGTCTTCCTAGAAAGCCTGGTCCTGGTGAGAGTCTCAGTCTCAATTTGTGCAGCCTTTTCCGCCATGGGCTTGCCAAAGAGGTTTTCGCCTCGGCAGGGGACATCGACCAACTTGTCCTGTACCCAGGGCTCAAGGTCCGACGACTGAAGCCAAGCCTGTCGGCGGGCACCGATGCCGGCTGCGGCCACTCTAGCCGAGGCCTCAAAGCCATCATAGGCTGCTCGGGACATGAACTTTGAGCATTCCCGAATGCCCGTGGACAAGGCTAGGAACCTCCGCAAGGGCTCCTCGGAGAGACCAGCGGAAAATCCGGCTAGCTCTTTAGCCAGATCCCGGAGATACATGCCCATGTAGAGCTGGTAAGTCTGGACACGACATGCGAGCATAGAGCCCTGGAAGCACTTCTTGCCAAGGCCATCCAGGTTACGGGCCTCCCTTCCAGGAGGCACCGAGGAGTGCATCTTCTGGCTCTTAAGACGATGCATGGCCGATTCCACTACCATGGAATGGTGTGGCAGCTGTGCCTTCTGAAAGCCAGGGCTCTTGCGGACCCGATAGATAGAATCGACCCGCTTGCTCAGGACCGGCGAGGAGGCCGGACTCTCCCACATGCGGAAGAGTAGTCGTTCCAGCATAGGAGGAACCGGCACAGTAAAGTGCTCCCTCGCGGGAGAGTCATACTGGAGGGCGTCGAGCTCTTCGGCTCGAGGCTCCTCCTCGGGATCCGCAGGGAAGGCCAAAGCCTTGGCCATATCCCTAACGAAGTCCGAGAACCGGGCATCCTCCGGGGGGGACTGCTTCCGAGGCTCGGACCCCGGTGAGTCCGATGGGACACACCGAGTCCGGAAAGAATCAGGTGACTCTTCCTCCTCAGACTCCCAGACCGACTCCGACGAGGACTCGGTGGGGTCGGCCCGGGCAGGGTGCGGCGCCAGCCGCCCCGACGTCGAGGGAGTCGGCGTCGGCGACCTCGGTCCCGAACGGGAGGCCGAGGGTGACCTCGACCGAGGATCGACTCGAGTTCTCATTGACTCGAGGATCGGCTCGGTCTCCGGGGTCGACTTGGACGTCGACGTCCCGGCGGTCGGGGCAGCGGCGCCAGCGAGGCCAGCGAGCAGTGCCCGCTGCTGGTCCATGAAGGCAGACAGTCTGCTCTCCAAGGCCGTCAACCTGAGTCCGAGCTCAGGTGACCCAGCAGCCCCCGACTCGGGCCCCGACGGCGTCGGGCCCGACGTCGGCTGTCGTGGAGGCGAGTCCAGAAGGACTACAGGACTTACCCGGGCAGGCATCTCCGACTCCAGGCGAGGTCGCTTCGGGAGATGTTCCTTCTCCAAGGACCCGGGGCGGCTGTCGGGGCTATGCGACCTGGCCCTCGCGGAGCCAGGAGCGTCCACCGACGCCGCCCTCGCGGGTTTTTCCTTCCGACGATGGTCCCCGGAGGGAGAACCCCGGTCGGAGGAGCTCCGGCGACGGTCCGAGCTGGAGCCCTTTGACACGGAGGCCTCCGACGAGGTCCGGGTACGGCTGGGGTCAGCGAAGATTCTCTCGCGCTGATGCCGCCGACTTCTCAACGCCTTCGAGGACAGTTTGCTGCAGGGCCCACAGATCAGTTCCTCATGATCCGGGCCCAAGCAGCGGAGGCAAAAGTCGTGTGTGTCGGTTAGTGACATATTTCGGTCACACCGACCACACCGCTTAAAGCCACTGGCAGCCATCGGGGGAAAAAGGGCCCCTGCGAGGTCAAAGGACCGGGCTGCCAGGGAAAACGAAAATGAAAGCTGACTAAGTCAGAAAAACCGAAAAAACGCTAGAGGACTCGAGACCGGCGTCGCGAGTCCGGGCGGGAAAACGATCGGCGTCGAACCGAAAGAAAAAAGTATAAAAGAAAGAGGAAAATCAACTTTTTCGCGGGGACAAGACGGGGACGTCTGCAGGGCTCCGCGGAAAAAAGAAGACTGGCTAAGATGGCACCTTCGGGCGGGAAGACGACCGCGCATGCGCGCTGCAATTCCCAAAGGCTTTCTTTGAAAGCTGGGGAAAATTGCTCCGCGAGGGCTCCGTCGGCGCCGACGTCACCCATAAGTGAGGACTGACTTCCTGCTTGGTCCTGGAGAATATTCTGTATTTAGAATAAACCCATTTAAAATGTTTGCAAGTTGGTCCAAAAATGGTTAGTTACGGACACCTTCAAATCACCATCAAGCAACAGGATAAATTCTTAACTCTGGTGTCTTCTGGAAGGGCAGCAGGATATAATCTAGGGTTCTATGTGCAACAGATTTTATATTTAGTTTATACTTGTTTTGTGGAGAAGATCATTAGAAAATGTCCCATATAAACAATAAGGAATTCTGTTGTGCATTTTCTCAGTGTGCTGTCAATAAGTGGAAAATTAAGTCAATTAAATTAAATCACCTAGCTCACATTAACAGATTAGAGTAGTGACATGGGCATCTGGAACACCCATGCACCGTGACGAATCTTGGAGCTACCAAGTAAACTATATCATGTGATGTCAGGGCACAAGATTATAATGTTTCTGGTTTATATTTTGACAACTGTGGACAGTCATGGGTACATAATGCATCAACAGGGAAAGCAGGATCCTAAAAGTTACTTTATGTAACCATTTATCACATTTGTATGGACAGTGATACTTTTTGTATAGAAATGCATACACTATGTGAACTTGCATTTCACTGCACTTTAGAAGCAAGAAGGGGTGTGTATGTGTACTTAATAAACTTACCTTTACAAGAACATGAGGATTTCCCACCACAATAAGCAATGCCTTTGGCCTGGTGATTGCAACATTAAAACGCCTTGGGTTGGATAGGAAACCCAAATAATACTTTGAATCTTCTCCAACTTTGTCTTCACTTGACCGCACCTAAACAGGTACATACAAACTGCAGTCCAGTCCTTCAGAACAAAAATCCAGAACAGAAAATGCAGCATTTTCAGTTCATTCCACTGCTCTCTCTCTAAACATACTGACTCAAATGACCCGGCTAAGATGTACCATTTATCTACAAGTTACTTAAAACCCTCAGGACTTAAGCAAAGTCAAGCCAGGAAAGTTCAAAATACTGGAATCAACCAAATATACCCAGATCTAGGGGTTGTTATTCCATATGTGGAGCTCCCCCTTCAGTAAATCATCTTGTGTAGTCTCAATTTTTTTTTTTTATTTTGTACCAAATATGGGACTCTTCACATGGCAACATTTAACGTTTGTCTAGATTGAGCTGGGCGTATTTAGGATTTCTAAGATTTGGCCTGCCTGCTGAAAGTTCCAGTGCTATTGCACACACAGGAATTTGAGTTCTACTGCCTCTGTACTTCTGCTTTGAACATCATGAGGGAAGAGAACCTGATATTTTTGGCAGAGGAAGAAGTAGTGCATTTTAAAACGTGCTATTTCAATGTTTATTATATCAGACAGGGTAAACTGAAAATCATGACATGACCTTAAAATGCTGACAGAATTCACTCACCAGTTTACAGAACCAAAATACTTAACTATTTGAAAAAGGAAGGAGTGGATATAGCAATGTTACTGGAAATGTACCTTAATTCCAAAGAACAGCTAAACTAAAAAGGGACTGGGTGGGTATGCTGGACTTCACCATATATAACAGCAGCAAGGAGTCGCCACATTAATTCTCAAGTAGGTCTCCTTTGAACTGCATAAGGAGACAGAAGATCCTGAGGGAAGGTTACTATTAACATTAGGCGAACTATGAGGGCAAAAGGTGTCACCTGGCAATATTTATGCATTTAACGTGTATAGTCACAAATTCTTCTTGGTCCTTCTGGCCAATCTTATAGTCTACAGTGATTATCAGTTAATTATAAGTGGAGATTTTAAAATCACTATGAACCTGCAGATGAATTGTAAGCCTCTGAAACCCTCACCAAAAAAATGGGGAAGAGAAGGGCCTCTATGATAAAATGAGGAATATAGTTAAGAAAAAACTAAAAGGAGCAGTTGCAAAGGTTAAAGACTTGCATCAAGCTTGGGTGGTGTTTAAAAATACTATCCTGGAAGCCCAGACCAGCTGTATTCCACACATTAAGAAGAGTGGAAGAAAGTCCAAAAAACTGCCAGCATGGTTTAAAGGTGAGGTCAGAGAGGCTGTTGCTGCCAAAAAAGCATCTTTCAGGAAATGGAATAAAGAGCCAAATGAAGAAAACTGGAAACAGCACACGCACTGGCAAGTTAAATGCAAAGCATTGATAAGGCAGGCAAAGCGAGAATTTGAGAAGGAACTTGCTACAGAAGCAAAAACACGAAACAAAGACCTTTTCAAGTACATTCGTAGCAAAAGGCCTGTGAGAGAGTCAATTGGACCATTAGATGACAGAGGGGTATAAAAGGGGCAGTAAAAGGAGACAAGGCTATAGCAGAGAGACTGAATGAATTCTTTGCTTCGGTCTTTACTGAGGAAGATGTAGGGATGTTACTCAAGACCGAAGTGGTATTTAAAGGTGATACTGCAAAGGAATTGAGAGAAATATCACTACACCGGGAAGATGTATTACAACTATTTGATAAACTGAATAGTAGCAAATCACCTGGACCGGATGGTATACATCCAAGAGTGTTGAAAGAACTGAAATATGAGATTGCAGACCTGCTATTAGTAATCTGTGAACTTTCATTAAAATCATCTGTAATGGGAGAGTGTGCCTGGAGCTGCGGGACCTACCCGGACCATCTTGCCTGCACAGGAGGCTGCTGGAGCCCTGGTTTCCTTCCTGCTCATTGGCCGCATTACCCCAGCGTCATCGGAAGGGGTTTAAAAGTGTGGCTGGAGGAATATCTGTTGGAGAGTGTGCCTGGAGCTGCGGGACCTACCCGGACCATCTTGCCTGCACAGGAGGCTGCTGGTTTCCTTCCTGCTCATTGGCCGCATTACCCCAGCGTCATCGGAAGGGGTTTAAAAGTGTGGCTGGAGGAATATCTGTTGGAGAGTGTGCCTGGAGCTGCGGGACCTACCCGGAACATCTTGCCTGCATAGGAGGCTGCTGGAGCCCTGGTTTCCTTCCTGCTCATTGGCCGCATTACCCCAGCGTCATCGGAAGGGGTTTAAAAGGTGCTCCCTTCCACGGGACGCGGCCTTGGGCGTGTTTGAAGGGGCGTGGTTAAAGGGGCAGGTCTTGCCCCTTTTGAGCCCCTTCTGAGCACTTCTGAGTATTGAGGAGTACTGGAGCGATAGTATACTTTGGTATGGGTAAAAGGAAAAAGAAGGTGACTGGTGTGAGTACGATGAATCCATCTAAAGCTGTTAAAGCAGTAGGTCCTATGGACAAACATGTTGTGCTAACTCCTAATGAGGTTGTAAATGTGTCGTTACCACTGTCCAATAGTGTCTCCTCTTCTGTTAGCTCCTCAAATATTGAAGGGGGTGATATCCCTCCCCCACTAGCCAAGGAGGGTTTGACGGTTGAGTTAACCTCTTCACCTATTTTAGGGGAGAGGTCTTCTCCCGTTTTTTCCTTAGTGGTTCCTTCTCCTGCGATGAGCCCTCAGGCAGGGGCGATTCCCCTCCCCCGAGTGATTCAAGCAGGAGAGGTTCCAAAAATTTCTACTGAGTTGGTGGACCCTGTTGTTCAGTCCTCTAAACAAGATGTGTCTTTGACTGATATATGGAGTTTGTTAACACGTATGGAAGTTTTTTTTATCTATGTTAATGCCTCAATTTGCAAAGTTTACTCAGGAGACAGTTGATAAGCTTGCACATCAGGATATTTGTTTAAATTCTTTGGATTCTCGTTGTTTAAAGTTAGAGTCTCAGGTCTCCACTGTGCAAGGTGCTCTCTCCTCCTCTATAAAGGATAGTTTGTTGTTGCATCGTCAACACGAACAATTTGAAAATAATCTTAGAGCTAAGAATCTTAGGTGTCTCAATTTTCCCAAAACACATTATTTGTCTGCTGATATTCTTTTTCGTAAATATTTGAAGGAAATTTTGGGATATCAAGATCCTTCTACGTTTGTTTTTAATAATATTTACTATATTCCCAGCTCAAAAAAGGAAGTTCGAGGGGAAGAAGACGTGGATCTACTTGGTTCAGTGGATTCCTTGAATATTTCTGAGTTTATAGAATCCTCGCTGGATGAAATTTCAGTTAGAGCAACCTTACTGGTCTCTTTTCATTCTGAAAGTGTAAAGAATGAGATTTTGAAATGTTTTTTTTCAAAAAAGAATGAGTTGTTTTGTGGGCAGAAAATAAATATATTTCCTGACGTATCCAAGCAAACTCAGGCCCGGAGGAAAGGCTTTTTGGCCCTCAAACCAAGGGTCCTTGCAAGTGGTGCGACATTTTTTCTAAAATTCCCTTGCAAGTGCTTGATTACCTCAGGAAAATCCTCTTACGTGTTTTATGAGCCCCTACAGGTAGAGGAGTTTTTGAAGTCCTGCAGTGGGGAGTGATATAGGGGTTCCATCTTGGCTAGTTAGAAAAAATGGGATTTGATTAGACGGATAGTGTTTTGTCTCTTTTGGTAATTTTGTGGTGTATCTTTAAAGTGATCATTTTGTATTCTAAGCGTATTCTCCCATGATGTGGGCTTGTACTTTACTTATTTCTTATATTTTTTCTTTGTGTAATTTCGTATATTTAAGTTTTACTTTTCTGTATTACTTTGTAATATTGATGCAAAATTTATAAATAAAAAAAAAAAATCATCTGTAATACCTGAAGATTGGAAGATCGCTAATGTAACGTCAATTTTTAAAAAGGGTTCCAGGGGTGATCCAGGAAATTACAGACCGGTGAGCCTGACATCAGTACTGGGGAAAAAGGTAGAAACTATCATAAAGAACAAAATTACACAGCATGTGGATAGTCATGGCCTAATGGGAGACAGCCAACATGACTTTAGACAAGGAAGATCTTGTCTCACTAATCTGATATGTTTTTTTGAAGGTGTGAATAAACAGGTAGACAAAGGTGAGTCAGTTGATATTGTGTATCTGGACTTTCAGAAAGCCTTTGACAAGGTCCCTCATCAGAGACTTTTGGCAAAACTACAAAGTCATGGGATAGGAGGCAGTGTACTATTGTGGCTCAGAAACTGGTTAAAAGATAGAAAGCAGAGGGTAGGGCTAAATGGCCAATTTTCCCAATGGAAAAAGGTGACTAGTGGAGTACCCCAGGGATCTGTATTGGGTCCGCTACTTTTTGACATATTCATAAATGACCTGGAAAAGGGAATAACGAGTGAGGTTATCAAATTTGCAGACGACACAAAACTGTTTAAAGTTGTTAAAAACCCAAGAGGACTGTGGAAAACTGCAGGAGGATCTGGATAAATTGGAAGACTGGGCATCCAAATGGCAGATGAAATTTAATGTGGACAAGTGCAAAGTTATGCACCTAGGAAAGAACAACCCACACTATGGTTACACAATGCAAGGTTCCACATTGGGAACCACCACCCAGGAAAAAGATTTAGGAGTCATCGTGGATAACATGTTAAAACCCTCCGCCCAGTGTGCAGCGGCGGCCAAGAAAGCAAATAGAATGCTAGGTATCATAAGGAAAGGAATGGAAAATAAAACAAAGGATATTATAATGCCTCTGTATCGTTCCATGGTTCGACCGCACCTTGAATATTGTGTGCAATTCTGGTCACCGTATCTTAAAAAGGATATAGCGTTATTAGAAAAGGTACAGAAAAGAGCCACCAAAATGGTAAAGGGGATGGAAGGCTACAAAGGTTAGGGCTCTTCAATCTGGAAAAGAGACGGCTGAGGGGAAATATGATAGAGGTCTATAAATTAATGAATGGAGTGGAACGGGTAAACATAGATCAATTGTTTACGCTATCAGAATATAGAAAGACTAGGGGACATGCAATGAAGCTACAGGGTAAACTATTTAAGACAAATAAGAGAAAATATTTTTTCACTCAACGTGTAATCAAACTCTGGAATTTGTTACCGGAGGATGTAGTAAAGGCTGTTAGTGTAAATGGGTTTAAAAAAGGTTTGGACAAGTTCCTGGAGGAAAGGTCCATAAACCATTATTAAAAAGGGACCCAGGATATCAATGCTTGACCCAATATAAGCATTGTGGAACCTTTGTCTTTTGGGGATACTGCTAGGTACGTATGACCTAGATTGGTCACTGTTGGAAACAGGATACTGGGCTTGATAGACCTTGGTCTGACCCAGTATGGCATATCTTATGTTCTTATTTTTAATTAATGAATTGGGGTTGCTGGACAAATGACTAGTGATGAACCTTAATTTCACTTATTTTTCCTAATGTACATGGTGTACATACTCACCTGGACCGACTACTCATATCTGAGCGCCTTTTTCCAAAACTTCACACCACAATAGGGGATCCCTTGCAGTCTGATCATGACTTGGTTCATATAGAACTATTCTTGGAAGATCATCTGAAAGCTTTTGTTTGGAAAATGTCCCTGTACCTATACATGCAGACCAGGATTCTTGAACCTTCCACAACAGGATTATCAGCAGAACAATGAAAAGAGGAAAATATAAAAGGTGGTTATGAGGGGGCATATCTTATAATTATTTTTAAAAAAAAGGAAGCAAAGAGAAGATGATGCTAGGATTAGCATGAGAGCTGCAGCATCTGCGCTGTTTATGTTTTTACTCTCGTTGAGCAGGATAGGCGGTGAATGCAAGTGGTGAAACAGCAGTTGGCGAAATTGCTGAAACAGCAAGCACAGCAGAGTATATATATCAGATACAGAAGCTTTATCGTTGGAGTAACAAAACTGGAAAATTATTAGTTAATCTAGTTCGACCAATTAGGCCTAGACAAGTAATGGTGAAATTTTATTTACCATTAATTTCCTTTCCTGGAATCCTGCTAGACTAGCTCAGACTAGTGGGTAGTGTTCCCCTGTCAGCAGATGGTGAGACAGAGAAAATCACAGAGGTTTTATAACATACCTTTGTATACAGCCTCATACCCCTAGAGGTCAGCTTCAGTATAATAGTTCAGAACTAAGAATACTAGACTAAAAATTGAAAACAGAATAGGAATATGAAAAACAACTAGACAGAGGCTCCTGGTCAAGGAGTATGCACCAGAGAACGGCTATGAGGTCGAAATTGGAGAGTATGTTCAAGCAGAATTGGCATGTTGCTGTCCTAATGCGTAACCCCTCTTGGAGGCGATGACAAGAACAGCCCAGGGTGGATCCTGGACTGGTCTAGCAGGATTCCAGAAAAGGAAATTAACCCATCCTGCTAGACCAGTCCAAACTAATGGAGAATACCAAAGCTACACCACCATAGGGTGGGAAGAGAGAGCTGCAGCCAAAACAGTGGCTCAGAAAACAAGCTGCTTTCCTGGCTTGGAGATCCAAGCAATAATGACGAGCAAATGCAGACAGGGATGACCAGGTTGCCGCCCTGCAAATATCAAGCAGGTGGGACCCACAATCTTTCGGCCCAGGAAGTGGCCTGAGCACAAGTGGAATGTGCCCAAAGCCAGGGCTTATTCTGGAGGATATAAGCTGATTCAATGGCCTGCTTAATCCAGCGAGCTATCATCACTTTGAAGACGGCTGCCCCCTTACGGGGATCGGAGAATAATACAAAGAGGTGGTCAGAAAGACAAAAAGAATTGGTAACCTTGAGATAGCAATGCAAAATCCTGTTAACGTCCAGAAAATGCAGAGCCTACTTGGGACCTGAACACTGTTCCTGTAAGAACACGGGAAGAGACACAGGCTGATTAAGATGGAACTCTGAGAGGACCTTTGGTAAAAAAAGCAAGTACTGTACAAATGGGGACTCCTTCCGACAAAAAAAGACAGAAAGGGGTCTCGGCAAGAGGGCTTGGAATTCTGAGATATGTCGGGCAGACACCAGAAACACGGACTTAAGCGTGAGGTCTTTAAGGGATGAGGCACAGAGCAGCTCAAAAGGTGCTTGAGTGAGGGCAAAGTGTACTAGGGACAGGTCCCAGCTGGGAACCACTGGGCAGATCAGCGACTGCAGAGAGCAGAGCCACCGCAGAAAATGGGAGATGTCCGCATGAGATGCGAGGGAACACCCCCAAATTGGACCCTTTATGCATGTCAAGGCAGCAACATACACCTTCAATGAGTTAAGGGCAAGACCCCTATCAAACCCATCATGGAAATAATAACTGGCACCTCCACTTTCCACAGGGAGACAGATTGCCAGGAGCACCAGAAGGAGAAGAGACGCCAAACTCGAGCATAAGCCAGAGAGGTTGAGGGTCAGTGTGCCTTAAGTAATGTGGCGACCACCTGTGGCAAATAACCCTTGCATTCTAGCTGGTGCCATTCAAGAGCCAGGCCGTAAGCAAGTAGGGAGTGGGGTCATCCATGAAGAAGGGGCCCTGACGCAGGAGACCCCACTGCATACCGAGAAGTAGAAGTAACCCTCGCAGCAAGCACACTAGGTCGGGATACCAGGGTCGGCATGGCCAATCCAGAGCCACAAGGACTACTTGGCCGGTATGTGCCTCTATCCTATGCAGAACGCGGCTGATCAGTGGCCAGTGAGGAAAGATGTATAGAAGGTGGGATCGGGGCCAGGGTTGAGCCAGGGCATCCAGACCCTGAGACCGCAGTTCCTTCCACCGACTGAAGAACGGCATCTTGGCGTTGAACAAGGTGGCCATGAGGTCCAGGCTTGGGTGTCCCCACTGGCACACTATGGTTACAAAGGCCCATGGAGCGAGTTCCCACTCTTTGGGATCCAGTGTGTGCAGACTGAGGAAATCCACCTGAATGTTCTTTACTCCTGCTATATGTTGTGCTGAGAGTGCTGGGAGATAGCGCTCTGCCCAGGGGAATAGGAGAGTCATCTCTCTTGGCCACTCCTGGACATTTGGTTCCGCCCTCTCGGTGAGATAAGCCACTGTAGTTGTGTTGTTAGAGAATCCGCACTTCGCGACCTTGAAGCAGAGAGTGGATGGATGGGAGGGCCAGCCTCGAAGGCATGTGCTTCAAAGCCTATTTGATTGTCCAGGTGGATTCACGGGCTGACCAGGAGCCCTGCACTGTGTCTCCAAGGCAGTGTGCTCCCCAACCCGCCAGACTGGCATTCGTAGTGAGAATTATCCACTGTGGGGTGTCCAAGGGCACGCCTTGCAGTAGGTTCCGAGTGTAGGGCCATCACTTAAGGCTATGATGCACGGAGGGCTGCAGGGGCAGAGGAGTCACACTCCTGGGTGGAGGAGGACGAACGTGACAGTAGGGCGCATTGCAACAGGTGCTTGTGCACTTGGGCCCAGGGAATCACATCGAGAGTGGCTGCCATGGTGCTAAGATCCTGCAGATAGCCCCAGGTCACAGGAGATGGGAAGCACTGATATGCGTGGAACTGGGCGCATAGCATTTGGCACTGGTCCGTGTGAGAGACGCGACCTGCTGCTGTATCGAAACAAGCTCCCAGGAAGTTGAGCATCTACGTTGGCTGACTATGACTCTTGACCTGGTTGACCACCCAGCCAAGATGGCTCAGGAAACGGACTACCTGAACCATTGTTGACTGCGCCTCTTGATAAGACTTGGCCCGAATGGCCAATCGTCCAGATATGGATGGACACGGATGCCTCGGCATCATAGCACCGCTGCAACCCTGACCATGATCTTGGAGAAGGTGGGGGGGTGGGGCATTGTGAGGCCAAAGGGCAGGGCTTGAAACAGATGATGTTTGCCGAGCACCAGAAAACATAGATATGCTGGTGTTCCCTGCGAATTGGAACGTGAAAGTATGCTTCTGCTAAATCTCGAGAGGTGAGAAACTCTCCTGGGTGCACCAACTGGATGACGGATCTGAGTGTCTCTATTTGGAAACGCAATACATGAAGGCAGCGATTGACCACCTTGAGGTCTAAGATGGGGTGGAAGGAGCCATCCTTCTTGGGCACCACAAAGTAGATGGAATAGTGTTCGGTGCCTCTTTTGGCAGGAGGGACCGGGCGAATAATGTAGAGCTGAAGCAAACACTGAAGCGTTAGGCAAACAGCCACCTTCTTGGCGGACAACCCTCATGAGGAAACTAGGAAGGCTTTTGGAACAGGTGCAGCCAAGTCAAGAGAGCAGCCCCTTGAAACCACCTCGAGCACCCACTTGTCCTAAGTTATTTGGGTCCATTTGCGGGGAAAAAAGGAGCAGTTGACCTTCTACACGTGGCACCCCGGAATGGACCCCAAGCCAGTCAATGGGAGGGATATGAGGTGCTGGAGAACTTGGCAGTGGAGGAGTAATTGTCCCTGGTGTGGTGGACACCCAAAAGGACTGAGCCCTGGATCCCGACTTGTTTGAGGAAGCCTCGAGTTTGCCAGGGCGATATTGTCGAAAGTTCCTGAAGCATATCTTGTAAGCAGAGGACGAAGAAGACACCGCAGCAGGTCGATGAGAATTAGATTTGGACCGATCCTCCGGCAAGCACTGAGGTTTGACCTCCCGCAGATCCTTGACGAGCCTCTCTACGTCCTCACCGAAGAGAAGTCTCTCTTTAAAGGGGAGCTTAGCGAGGCAGGATTTGGAAGCCGCATCCACATTCCAATGTCGGAGCCAAAGCCAGCACTGCGTTACCATACCTGCTGCTACTAAGCGCGCAGAGAGGGGCAGGAGATCATACAAGGCATCTGCTATACACGCGGTGACTGATGTCAGGCAATGCAACACTTGATCTTCTGGAAGGAGTTGGAGCCATCTCAGCAGGGCCCATGTTGAGAGTCCTCCACATACCGCTGCCTGCGATGCTAAGGAAGAAGAAGAAAAAAAATCTTCAGGAGATCCTCCACCTTCCAGTCAATCTGATTCCTAAGTGCAGTATCACCTTCGACCATAATGGTCGTGTGCTTAATGAAGGCCATCACAAGAGCATCTACTTTAGGAAAAAACATCCATTTGTCAAAGTCCTCTGGGGACCAGAGGTAAAAGTAACGCAAGCATTGCACAGAGCGCAAGGAAACATTACTTAAACCATGCAACAAACACCTCAATACCCCCCCCCCCATGTCACTATAATAGTAATTAAGCAAGGACCTGATACCCATAGCACGCTGTAAATAGCACACCAAGAATCAACGATCAGACATACTCACACGCATACACTACCCACTGCATGCACACACTAGACTCTGTATCTTATTGATTGTTTGCTGTTCAGACCGCCTTGATTGCAGGATAAGGCGGTATAGAAATCCGTTTAAATAAATAAATCTCGGCTGTCCCATTATAAGGTGACCATTTTTTGAAACTCCATGGGGAAGGGAAAGGCTTTGGAAGGCTTCTTTATACCCACGATGATGAGATCCACCTGAGATTTAGCTGGGTCCAAAGGAATCGGTGTCTCTGAGAGGTAAAGTGCTTCGATAATCTGGATGATGATAGCCGGGAGTTCCTCCTTATGGAATAGCCGGATATCTTGTCCCTCATCCCGAGTCTCCTGCTCCTCCTCTGGAGGCGAAAGCTCCCCTTACTATCTGTCAGATGCAGAGTTAAGGGAAAGGTCCTCTGACGGGCACTCACCGTACTCTCCGGCAGGATGCACATCCCCTGAAGGAGAGGAGGTTCCCAGGAGCTGGGAAGTAGAGACAGTGGCAGCAGCTTCAGCCGAACTGAGCCTGGCACGCTTTCACGCTTTCTTTGAGATGGAGGAACAGGAATGGGACCAGTCAAGGAACCTGAGCACCACACATCCAAGGCCTGGCGGAACAATGACAAATTGCTGGTCCAAACTGCCAGCATCAAGTTCAGGAGAATGTGGAAGCTGTGAAGGGGGATGCTGGGGCAGAGACGATCTGGACAGCAGCAGCAAGCTGTGCTCAGGGAGCAGGAGCAGAGGAAGAGATTCCCCAGAGAGCTGAGAAGCCGAGGGGACAACAGCTGGCAGCAGATGACAAGGGTATGATGGCAGAGGGGCCTCAGGATCGGCCCCAGAGGTGGCACACAGACTATTGTGAAGAATCCTGCATTTCCTCCCATATGCTAGACAGCGTTGCAGAGAGGAAGGCATAGCTGTAGGCACAGAGGAAAAAATATGCAGTTTTAAAGGGGAAAACTGCTCGGGAGGAGGAAGTTCCCTGCACAAAATGGCCGCTGCACTGCAAGGTGTTTTGGCGGGAGTCACGGGAAGGAAGAGCAGAAGAAATGTCACCAGGATGAAGAGAGGAGAACTGGCGAAAGCGCAAAAAAATGGCGTGCTGGATAGCCCCCTGAAGCACAAACACCCGAGGGAAGGAGGAGAGCGAGCTCCAACGAGTGAGTAGGATCGCGGAGGGGGGGGGACGGACGACTTCCGAGTGGGACAGCAGAAGCCACAGAGCAACGAAAACTCCGGTAAGCAGGCCCGAAGGGGAGAAGTAAGCACTCAGTGCCCTGCCCTGCCGAAGCCAAGCAGGGAGCCTACTGAGGAGAGAGAATTCAGCTGTGGACGACAGACGAGGGCAGATCCTCGACGCTGGAGCCTTGAAGTGGGTTCCTCATTTTTTATTTATTTACTTATTTTTAACTTTATAAAAGAAAACAAAAGGGAGCCTGGTAGGCAAAGCCTTGAACTTAAGTTGTAGGAAGTTTTAAATGAAGGCTGATGAGGAAGGCTGCACTGTACCTCCTGAACAGAGGCACTTTCCTTCAGAGATGCTTTACTGATCCTCCTGACCAGGAACACCTCTGGAATTCCTGGATAACATGAGAATGCCGGGATAAAGGCACCACCGTGTGCCAAAGAGTCAAAGGAAAGGAATATTGCTCCAAAAGAATTCTTTTGAACCCATCAGGAACTAAAGAAGTCCACCATCTACTAAGACAAAGAAAATACTGAAGCTGATCTCTAGGGGTAGGAGGTTATATGCCAAGGGTGATGTCCAATAGCACCCAGAGGCAAATGTTTAAAAGCAGATGTTGCTAGGCAGTTTTTAGACCACCATAAAACCTTCTATTATGGCCCAGACGATGAATAAGCGAAAAGAGGCTTTTTTTGATTTGAGCTCCCCAGCATAAATGTGCAAGATGCAGAGAGCTTGGGTTTCCCTATTATTGGGGAAGAAATTAAGTGTGTCATTTGGAAGCTAAAACGTACTAAAACTCCAAGACCCATGGGCTTGGCCTGGAATTTTTAAAAAATTTCATTTTGTGGTGGAACCTGAGAGACATGTTCAAGTAGGAATTACAAGATGGTAGATTAGGGGGATGGGGGTGTCACAAAAAAATCAAGCACACGTAGTTCTGGGAGGGCCAAGTAGCAGTTGGGATCTTACAGGCCTATCTCACTGTTAAATTACAATTGAAACATCATGGCTGCAGTCTTGGCACATTGCCTAAATAGGTTAGCTGCTGCAGATTATTCATAAAGATTAAGTGGGCTTTGTTCTTGGGTGGAATGCTTCAATAAATCTACTGAAGCTGATGGTGGCTAGTATGTCCTAGTCAGCTTGGATCAGGACTGGCCCAACCATCAGGCAAACTAGGTGGTTGCCTAAGGCCACAGCTGCATTTTTTTAAGGGGGGGATGGGGGGTAAGCAAAGAGCAGGACATTCAAAGCTAAACAATACATTTTGACAGCCGGAAAAGGGGGAGGTGGGGAATAAAACTTAAGGTTTGCCTAGGGCGACAACACCTTGAACCATCTCTAGGGCTGGCCCTCACGTGCCACCTAGACAAGGTTTTAGACAGTACTGGGAAGGAGTCTGCTGTATTGGTACATGTTAGTACCAATGACATAGTGTAGGAGGAAGGTTCTGGAGGCCAAATTTAAGCTGTTAGGGTAGGAAGATGAAATCCAGAATGTCCAGGGTAGCATTCTCCAAAAGGCTTTCCGTTCCACAAGCAGGACCCAAAAGGCAGGTAGAGCTCCAGAGTTTCAATGTGTGGATGAGATGATGGTGCAAGGAAAAGGGTTTTGGATTTCTTAGGAACTGGGCAACATTCTGGGGAAGGCAGGGGCTTTTTTAAAAGGATGGAACCAGGCTGCTGGCATTACCCTTTAAAAGGAGATAGCAGCTTTTAAACTAGATCATAAGGGAAAACTGACAGTCACCTAAGAGCGGATGGTTCAGAAGGATGTATTCTTGAAGGATACTAGCAAAAGAGGGAAGTTAGGGCATCCCAACAGAGAAGTTCCAATAAAGATAAAAGTATCCCAGATGCCCTTAAGTACTGTATAGAGCTGAAAGAGTCCAAATTACCCCTGATAACCATATTAATATGAATAAAATACAGACTCTAAAATGCCTGTATGCGAATGCTAAAAGTCTAAAAAAATAAGATGGGAGAGCTAGAATTTCTAGCACTAAATGAAAAGTTAGAAATGATTGGCATCTCAGAGACCTGGTGGAAGGAGGACAACCAATGTGACACTGTGATACTTGGGTACAAACTTTATCACAATGATAGAGTAGATCATATTGGTGGAGGGATTGCACTCGATGTTAGAAAGGGCATTGAGTCACATAGGATTAAAGTTTTGCATGAAAGAAAATACACTGTAGAATCTCTATGGATAGAAATCCCATGTAAAACGGGGAAGGCGGCAGTGGGGGTGTACTCTCGACTGCTTGGCCAGAATGAACAGATGGATGAGGAAATGCTAGGAGAAATCAGGAAAGCTAACAAAAGTTACAACATAGTAATAATGACTGATTTCAATTACCCAGGAATCGACTGCGTCAGTGTCAGAGGAGGACATGCTAGGGAGTAAAGTTTCTAGATAAAATAAATGACTGTGAGGTCACGTGATGTGCTGAGAGAGCAAGATGTGTGCTGAGCTCTCTCCGGGATCCCCAGCCACTGTAAGGGCCCTTGTGGCAAGCTACGGCACAAAAATCCTCATAATACCTGCACCGAAGGAGTGGTGAACTGTAGACTGTGAGGGAAACAGAAGGATTTGGCGGGAGGAGATGAAGGCGGCCAAACATGAGCAAGAGAAAACGTCTGCACAGCTTCCTAAAATGGCCAACCCACCGGCTTTGCCAGGCTCTCCAGGCCCATCCGTGTTGGTAGCGGATGTAACTACAGCAGTAGTTTGGGCATTAGCAGGCCGATTTGATGAAATTGCAGGCTGGATGGACACCATGGCGAGGTCCCTGGAGGTATTGGGCACCAGACTGCAAGATGCGGAAAAAAGAATCTCTGAGATGGAGGATCGGCAAATCAGCGTGGACAGAGAGCTACAGCAGCTGAAAGAATTGGTGGGGAAACAGGCTGCAAAGCTGGATGACCTGGAGAACTATGAGCGACAGAAAAATATTTGTTTTATAGACATACTGGAAGTGGTCAAAGATGGCGAGCTCTGTGGTTATTTGGAAACCCTCTTACCTAACTCGCTGGAGCTGGACAAACACTGCAAGCCCTTAATAATGAAAAGAAGAAGAATACAGGAGGAGTTATTTGTAATGGTGAGGAACTTGGGAGTCCTGGGCTGAAGGGACACCCGGAGAAAGTATTCAGGTCATTTGGAGGAAGATCTTAATCGATATGAGAAACTTTGTGGGCATTAAGTTGGAATATATGCGGGGTTACTTGCCCCATTAAAAGGAGGACGGTTTTGGGGGCACTGCGGAGGCACCGGGAGAAGATATAATGCTTCAGGAAACACATCAATCAGTAGGAGATCTCAACCATTGAAGTGGGGGACAAATTGAATTTGTGTATGGGGCCCCGGTGCAGGGACGTAAAGGGAGGGGGGGTGGCTATATTAATAATGAAGGGGGTGGGGTTTCAGTGCTTCCAGGAAGTAGTGGATTCCAAGGGTCGCCATATATTAGTGGAAGGGGAGCCGAAGGGACGAAGAGTAATATTAGGTGCAGTATATGCTCCAAATATAGTTGACCCGACATTTTTTTGCAGATCTCACTGCAAAAATTGAAGGCCTTTCAGACTGCCCGGTGATTCTGCGCGGGGATTGGAATGGAGTTATGGACCTTAGCCTGGCTATTTCAAGTGGGGCCGGAGGAGGCAGGATATACACGACTCGACACATACACCGTTTTATTAAATGTCTACACCTTATTGATGGCTGGCGGGTTCTGCCAAGACTATACACATATCTCTAGGGCCCACAGCACTAGTGCCCATATTGATGCTATAGTCTGCTCAGACTCTATTTTTCAATATGTTGATACAGCGGAGAGAGGCCCAAATGAGATCTCGGACCATACTCCGGCCTGGATGGATTTCGTATGGGGGACACCAGGGGCAGAAACAGCTTATGGTCTTTCCCATTAGAGTTATGAGGAAGAGGGATTCTGGAAATATTTACTGGAAAAATGGCAGGCTTACTGCCAGCATAACAGGAAACACGCAGAGACTCCAGAACATTTCTGGGAGACAGCTAAAGTAGTACTCAGGGGGGACATAATAGCATATCGAGTCCGACGCCGAAGAATGATGGCTACTAGGATCCTTTGTCTTGAACGGCAGGTGGGCCGAGAGTGACGTTTATGGAATCGTCATCCCACTGCGGCAAACAAAACACGGCTCTTAGCTACTTTAAATACGGTGTTGCATCAGCGAGCTAAAAAATCCTTAATACATTATAAGTATCGTTTGTATCAATATGGGGACAAGCCGGGGCGGTTACTGGCGAGATGTCTAGGTGGGAGGCATGGTTCTCAATATGTAGCTGGGGTTAGAGACACAGCTGGCAAGTTGCATAAGGATTCTAAAGGGATCGGAGAGGTTTTTGAGAAGTTCTACGGGCCTTGTATGCGAGGGATAAGGCATCTGGAGAGCAAAGTCAGAATTATTTGAAACAGATAAAGCTTCCTTGCCTTGCTCCTGGCCAAAGGGAGTATTTGGGAGCCCCAGTGGCAACGGAGGAGGTAGACAGGGCCATAAAGAGGGCAGCCTTATGTAAGACTCCAGGCCCAGATGGATACTGAGATTAAATTTATAAAATCCTATCTGATGTGATAGTGGGCCCACTAGTGGATATGTTTAATGTTTGGTTGATGTCTGGTAAACTGACTTATGATGTCCACACTGCTCGTATAGTAGTACTACCAAAGCCAGGCAAAGACTCATATTTGCAGAATTGTACCGTCCCATATCTTTACTAAATATGGACTTAAAGCTTTCTGCCAAGATTTTGGCAGAGCATCTGGCAACGTGTCTCCCAGAGTTGGTGCACCCATGTCAGACAGGTTTTGAATGGGGCAGGTACCCAGTAAGTAATTTGCGAAAAATTCTTGCCTCCTTGGAAAAGGTGCAGAGATAGGGTTGCTGCCCTTCTTATAATCTTTGATGCTGAAAAAAGCATTTGATAGGGTCTGTTGGAATTATCTATTTGAGACATAGAGGTCTATGGGTTGGGAGAAGAATTTATCCGAGGAGTTCAGGCTTTATATGACCATCCCAAGGCAATGTTGGGGGTGAATGGGGTCAACAATGCAGGCTTTCGGCTGAGAGGGGTACAAGGCAGGGTTGCCCCATCGCCCTTGCAGTTTTTCATTTCGCTGAACCCTCTTCTTCGACTTATCTATGCATGGGAAGACATTCCGGGGGTGGGCATCGGGGAAACTAGGTTTAAGATCTCCGCTTTTTCAGATGACTTACTGGTGTTGCTGACCTCCCCTGGGGAGACCCTGGCTAGGCTATTATTGGAAATTGAGGATTTTGGGGAGATAGCGGGGCTGAGGTTAAACAGAGCCAAATCTGAAGCCTTGGATGTTCTTGATAACCTTCACAGTCATTGGCTGAGGCCTTTCCTGCTAAAGTGGGCAGAGCATAAATTTAAGTACCTTGGTATATGGCTCCCATCTGATCTGAGATGTTTGTATGGTCTAAATGTGCCCCCCCCCCCTGATTAACAGGGTAAAAGACAAACTAAGGGATTGGATGCCTCTCCCCTTGTCCTTGGCTGGATAGGATTGCAGCATATAAAATGATGGTATTTCCCCAGGTTTTATATGCCTTGCAATTACTGCCATTGATGTGCAGAAGGGACATGCGGATATACTGGAGAAACATCTGCAGGGTTTCCTATGGCGAGGGAGAAGGCCTCGGTTGACGAATGCACAGTTGCGAGGGCCTTGGCAGGGGGAAGATGGCCTTTCTGATCTAGCACAGTATAATTTGGCGTGTGTGCTATGTCATGTACGTGATTGGCTAGGGGATCAAGCAGTCTTTACACCCAGGGACGTTGAGTCAGCTATAATGGCACCACTGAGGCTGACCTCTGTTTTGCATACTCCTGGGGCTCAGCTGCCCACATCAGTGCATGGTAGTTTACTTATGAAAGGGGTGTGTGCAGGGTGGAGAACCCTTTGCAGAATATTGGAAGTGCCCGCGGAGGTCACTGGGTATCTTCCAGTTCAGGGAAATAAAGTTTTCCCCCCCAGAATCGGATACGCAGGCTTTCTGGATCTGGGCCTCGCAGGGAATAACACAATTTAGACATATTGGTGGACGAAGAGGGTAAACTTCTTTCACTTGCGGACTTGCAAGGCCATTATCAATTACCTAGAAGTCAATAGTTTTCGTATCTTCAGCTGCAACATTATGTGTCCTCTTTGGGAGTTGCAGGATTACAGCACAAGTCACTCAATAAATTGAAATCTTGGTTTGAATCGGAAGCTCGAACTTGGCCTTCAGTGGCACAATATTGTAAAAAACTATATGATCTTCCACGAATAGGATTATACGGATTATGCATTAACAAATGGAGGGAGGACTTAGGGGTCCCTTTAGAGGGATTTACTTGGGAGCCAGCAGTGGTGCGGATACCGGGATTGGTCCAAGGAGACCAATTGTGCGAAATGCAATTTAAAGTTTTGGCTAGAGAGTATTTCTCCCCAAAGCGGGCATGCAGGCAGGTATTCCAGAACAGGCAAAGTGCTTGTGGTGTGCTGGTGAGATAGCAACAGAGGGACATATGCTCTGGGAAAGTTAAGAGATATTGGGCGGATATTCAGTCTTATCTTGGGCATTTATTGGCGCGGGGGCTAACACTTACACCAGGGCTCGCAATACTGGATGCACTGGAACCGGTAGGGATTCAGAGAGTGGGGGCAGATTGATGGTGCGAAAGGTCTGCTTGGTAGCCAAATTATGTATTCTGAGACATTGGCGCCATCCGGTGGGGCCAGGATATTGGGAATGGCGGAATGCCTTACATCAACATATAGTATGGGAAGTGATTCAGACAAAGCGGGGAGGGAAGAGGAGAGATAAATGTCTTGCTACATGGAACCCATATTTAGATGCCCTTTCTCCCCGGGCTCGGAATGATATTCTTACTTTGTGAGGTATAGGCGGGAAGGTAGTATGGACCCAGGGAGGGATTGGGGGGGAAGGGGTTGGGGTGTTGAGGGAAGGGTAGGCGGGGGGAGGGGGGGGAGCAGAGGTTGGGGGAATAGTAGGAGAGGAGGGATGGGATGGTAAATGGGGTCTAGCCTATGGCCCATGATTTTAGATGGATATGTGGAAGGTAAATAAGGAGGGTGGATACTTAAGAGGCTTCATTGTAAGGTGGGGGGGAGGGAGTTACTAAATCTTTGGACACAATGTATTTCTTAAATGGGAGAATTTACCCTTTGTATGGCCAGTGTCCGGGTATGCCCGCTGCTACTGAGTGTGTACTGGATCTTTGTCTGGTGACGTTCAGGGGCTGGTCCTTAGGTTCCCATGAGAGATAGTTGGGAGGCTTGATGTATAGTTTGTAATAGAAGAGGAGTGGGGGTGGGGTAGAGGGTGGGGGTAATTAATCAAAAATTGTAACTAGTTGTTGATATTACACTTGGTGGGTGTAAGAGTCTGTGCCCACCGATGTTGTTCGTATGTATGTTTATTTTGTTGTTTATTAATAAACAGTTATTCTAAAATAAATGACTGCTTCTTGAAGCAGCTGGTTCATGAACAGACAAGAGGGAACGTTTTTTTGGACCTAATCCTTGGTAGAACACAGGATCTGCTGCAAGAGTTAAGGATGTTGGGGCCACCTGGCAAGTGTGATCATAGCATGATCACATTTGATTTAATAAATGGAAGCAGGATGGCAAGGAAATCCACAGTACTACCTTTTAACTTTCAAAAGGGAGACTATGATAAAATGGGGAAAATAGTTAAGAAAAAACTAAAAGGATCAGCTGCAAAGATTAAATATTTACATCAAATATGCACATTGTTTAAAAATATTATCTTTGAAGCCCAAACCACATGTATTCCATGCTTAAGAAAAGTAGAAGAAAAGCCAAAAAACTGCCAGCATGGTTTAAAGGCGAGGTCAGAAAGGCTGTTGAGGCCAAAAAAGCATCTTTTGGGGAATGAAAAAATAGCCAAATGATGAAAATGGGAAACAAACATAAGCACTGGCAAGCTAGATGCAAGGTATTGATAAGGCAGGCAAAGAGAGAATTTGAAAAAGACGGGAAAGCAAAAACATATAATAAAAACTTTTTCAAGTACATTTGTAACAAAAAAATCTGTGAGAGTGAGTGAGTTGGACCATTGGATGATAAAGGGGTAAAAGGGGTGCTAAGGGAGAACAAGGCCATAGCGGAGAGAGTGAATGAATTCTTTGCTTCAGACTTTACTGAAGACAATGTAGGGAAGTTACCCATACCTGAAATGATATTTAAAGGTAATGTATCAGAAGAATTGAAGGAAATATTGATAAACCAGAAAGATGTATTACAACTATTTGATAAACTGAAGAGTAGTAAATCACCTGGACCGGATGGTATACATCTGAGGAGAAGTGATGGGAGCTGATAGGCTTGTTTATTGAGAGCCCTTGTTTATTCAGAGCCCAGGACAATAAGCAAGCCAATTTCTCCAAAATAAACATTTCTCCATAGCCATGTAATGGTCATGTGGCAGTTCCCCCCAAGGTGGGACGATTACATTTTTCGCTGAGGGAGAGAGAGGGGATTTGTGTTTGTGAACCAGGAAGATCCCTGCAGTTCTGAGGTATGGAATGATTTCTAATTTAGACAGAAGAGTTTTATGCATAGTTGCATGCTTGACAGATTTTATTATAGAAAACAGTTCAGCAGAATCTCAGTCAAAAGTTGAGAATGCATGAGTACCTAATACAAGGCTTTGGAACTAAAAAGCTATTTATTGTATTTTTATTATTTAGCTCATGCCTTTCCAGTGGTAATTCAAGACAAGTTACAGTCAGTTAGTGGGTATTTCCCTGTCCCTTGAGGGCCTACAATGAAAGGGTGACTTGCCCAAGGCCAGAAGGATAGGTTTGTCCAGGTAGCACTACTAGCTATCAAAAAATAACTAAACAGTAATGAACCTTTTGTCACTGGAAAAATAAAATGACTATCTTGCTTCATTTGAGTTACGGGCATACAAAAGCAAGATTAAGCCAGAATGGATGCTATATAAACAACAATATTCCAAAGTAACTTTCTCCACTAGCAAAATTTTTCCTTCTGCTAAGGGCTTTTAGTTGTTAAGTTGATATAAGCAACAATGGCATCATTTTCAGACAAAGAATCCAAAAAGCTAGTTATACGCGTAGAGGCCGGGATTCCTACTGTTATGCATGCTCCTCCTCCTCGACTTACGAGGGTATGAAGGTTGATTGGAATAGATGGCGTATGTAGCAAATGAATGTGGGAATGATTGGTGACACGAATCAGCAGATGGGATAGGTGACATAAGGTAAGAGATTTAAGTAAAAGGGTAGAAAAACTACTTGATTGGAAATTCTTTACTGTTTAGATGTATTTGATACACTTTGTGTTTTTAGTTAGACAAGATGGATTATGTTGTTGTGATAGGAAAAAGACAGAGATTTGCTCTCTTTTATATAAGACGCTGATTTCTGTTTATTGTGCATTTGAATGGGAAGGACTAATTTGCTCCACTGGGACAAAAAAATACAAATTAAAAAAAAAGGTTTACAAAATAAAAAAACCTCAGAATACAAAAATATCAAAGAAGAGAGCAAGAAAGGCAGCAGGCAGATTGGATTACAGGCTGGGGAGGGGTTGAGGTGGCGGAGACGAGAGCTCCATGGGGTGTGGCTGGTCCAGGTGGAGAGCAGCAGTGTGTTGGGTGGAAGCCTTGTTTGGTACATGGTGTCAAACTCTCTGACCCTTGAGGCCAGGGTCCAGAACCATTGGAGGGGTTCCTTGGAGAGACCAGCTGAGAACCCAGCGAGTTCCTTCGCCAGGTCCCTCAAGTACATGCCTGTGTACAGCTGGTATGCCTGAATTCGGCCAATGAGCATCGAGCCCGTGTAGCACTTCCTGCTCAGGGCATCCAAGGCGAGGGCCTCCCTACTCAGGGGCACCGAGGCACCACATGGTCGACTCCACCACCATGGAGTTGTGTGGCAGCTGTGCTTTTAGGAAGCCAGGGCTCCGGCAGATTAGTTACATTGAGTTCAGCCATCTGCTCACTATGGGCGCCAATGCAGGCATTTCCCACATGTGGAGGAGCAGCCGTTCCAGGATCAGAGGAATGGGCACTGTGAGTGCCTCCTTTGGAGGGGCCTCATACTGGAGGATCTCAAGTTCCTCAGTCCGAGGGTCATCCTCTGACTCTGTGTCGAAAGCTAGTGCCTTGGCCATGTCCCGCACTAAGTCGAGGAAAGCTGTATCCTTGGGCAGGAACCGATGCCAGGTCTCGGGGGGAGACAGGTCGGAAGGCACATCCCGGTGACAACAGATATCCGGGGGATTCCTTGTCCTCAGTCTCACACTCTGACTTGTAGTCAGTGGTGGTGTTGAGGGTGGTATGGGCTCCAGGGTCAGGTCTCAAACCTGATGACCTCTGGGGAGGTGACCTCGGTCCCGAGGACTGGGATTGGGACCGGTGTTGACGAACCTCTTGAGGCTGGTGGCACTCTAAGATCGGCTTGACATCTGGGGAATTCCTCGAGATTGAGGACCAGTAGTTGGGAGTTATGATCCGGTAGAACCGAGCATCAGAGCCCGATGCTGGGCTATAAAAGCAGACAAACTGTGCTTCAAAAGCTGCCATCCTGGACTCAAGGCCAGATGGTTCTGCAGCCTTCGGCGTGGGCACCGTGGGACTTGGGCCAGAACTTGACCAGAATGGCCTCAGGGGTTCGAGGCTGGTTGCCAACGAATCCTATCAGGGTATCTTGGTCAGCTGCTTCCGCACCTTCTCCTCTGATGCGCAACAGGGGATGCGGGTCCAGGGCCGTGGGACTTGACGACTTTCCCAGACTCATCAGCAGACATGGTCTTCAAGGATTTCAGGCTCTTCTTGGGCTTTTCCTCTGGGGTGTTCCGGCTGGAGGACCTGTGACATCGGGATCCGAGGCAGCACAGTCTCCCCCGGGGTTCTGGAGAGGGTCCTTGAGCGCAGAGTCAGAGGCTCCGGTGCAGAGTCCGTCTTGTGAAAGGAGGACTTCCCCTGCTGCTGACGGCTCTTGATGACCTTGGAGATCATCTTCTTGCAGAGACCACAGTCCAAGGGGTGATGGTCCAGCCCGAGGCAACAGTCATGTGATCGGTGCATAACGTGGAATGGGTACATTGATCAGTGTTTAAAACCACTGGCAGAGGCCATGGTGGGGAAGATGGCCCTCATAAGGTCAAAGGTCTCAGGCCTAGCCAGGGAAAAAGAGCATGAAGCTGGTTGAGAAAATCTTCAAGAAAAAAACAAAAAAAAGTGGACCCAAGAAGCGATGCTAAGGCAAGCGAGCTCGGGGGAGTGGGAAAGGGAATAGGGACACGACCAGAGAAAGAAAAATTCAAGAGAAAAACCTAACACTTTTTCCGGGGAAAACAGACATATGTCCGGTGGACTCTGCGTAAAAAAGGAGACTGAAGCAAAATGGTACCCCTGGGTAGGAAGGGGACCACGCATGTATGGTGCATCTCCATAGGCTTTCTTTGAAAGCTGGGGAGAAGCTACCATGCAGGCTCCGTCAGCGCTGACGTCACCCATATGTGAGGACGGACGTCCTGCTTGTTCCCGGAGGAGGATAGGCTACACTAACAGGAACTCTCAACTAGAGACTGTTAGGAGCTAAGTTGAAGTCTACCATCTGCTGTAGACAGAGAAAATACTGAAGCTGACCCCTAGAGTTATCTATCTGTGGTAATATCACTGAAGCTTCTGGCTTTTTCTCAGACTCCATCAACTGCTGGTGGGGGGAGATAACCCACTAGTCTGGACTGATCTAGCAGGATGAATTGGAATTGTAAACTCTATCATTAAAATCCTCTATAGCACCTGAAGATTGGAGAGTGGCCAACCTGCCAATTTTTAAAAAGGGTTCCAGGAGTGACTCTGGGATACTACAGACCGCTGAGCTTGACAACAGTGCTGTGCAAAATGGAAGAAACCATTATAAAGAACAAAATTACTAATCATATACAGAGTCAGAGTTTAATGGGACAAAGTCAACATGGATTTAGCCAAGGTAAATCTTGTCTCACTAATCTGTTATATTTTTTTGAAAGTGTGAATAAACAGGTAGACAAAGGTGAGCCAGTTGACAGTGCATCTGGATTTTTGGGAGGAGTGGCCTAGTGGTTGGGGCAAGGTACTACAGGCCGGAAGGTCGGTGGTTCAAATCCCACTAGAGGACAGCAACCTTGGGCCGGAAGGACTGGGGTTTCTAGTCCCGCAGGTGCTCCTTGTGGACTTGGGCAAGCCACTTAACCCTCCATTGCCCATGTTCCCTGAAAGTATTAGTGTATGTGTCTCATATCCCCTCGTGTTAAATGTATCCCCCAACCGCTTTGACCCGGTGAAAAGCGGGATATAAATGCAGCTAAATAAATGCATTTTCAGAAACCCTTTTATAAGGGTATCTGATAAGAGACTCTTGAGGAAATTAAAGTCAAGGGATAGGAGGCAATGTACTATTGTGGATTGGGAAATGGTTAAAAAATAGAAAACAGAGTAGGACTAAATGGTCAATTTTCTCAATGGTGAAAGATGAATAGTGGAGTACTCCAGGGATCTGTTCTGGGCAACTGCCTTTTTAACATGTTCATAAATTACCTGGAAATGGGAACGAGTGAGGTGATCAAATTTGCAGATGACACTAAATTATTCAAAGTTGTTAAATCACAAGAGGACTGTGAAAAATTGCAAGAGGACCTTGGGAAATTGGGAGAATGGGTGTCCAAATGGCAGCTGAAATTTAATGTGAAGTGCAAAGTTACGTATTTAGGGAAAAACAACCCAAATTATAGGTTCATATTAGGAACCACCACTTAGGAAAAGGATCTAGGCATCATCATGGATAATAACTTGAAACCCTCTGCTTAGTGTGTAGCGGTGGCAAAGAAAGCGTAGTTACTCACCTGTAGCAGGTGTTCTCCAGGATCAGAAGGAATCAGTCCTCACATATGGGTGACATCACCGACTGAGCCCGCATGGGAATGCGTCTCAGTTTCCAAAGGAAGCTTTTGGCAGGTGCTCCACGCATGTGTGTCAGTCTTCCTGCCTGAAGGAGCCATTTTACTTCAGTATAAGGACATAGCTTAATCAAGACAAAAAAGAAAACAACTCCACGGTGAGGAGGGAGGGTAGTGAGGACTGATTACTACTGATCCCGGAGAACAACTGCTACAGGTGAGTAGCTATACTCTCTCCGGGACCAAGCAGAAAGTCAGTCCTCACATATGGGACTCTGTAGCTACAGGCTCCTGAAAAAACCTGTAAAAGTCCTAACGGGGAATCCAGAAAAACAAACAAACCGAGAACAAGTAGTATGAGCAATTTCTGAGAGATTCTAAGAGTCAGTATCCAGCAGCGGCATCAACATCAGATTGACTCTATGGTAGCCTGGACAGAAAGAAGTGCCAGTAGGAAGGGGTTGCTTCAGTTCTCAAAGTGATGCCGGAGTAAGGCCCATCTGAAGTTAATGTCACTCTGGGAATCTCCATCCAGACAGCAATGGGCTATGAGGGTGTGGACTGAAGATCACAGAGCAGCCTTACAGATCTCCTTTGTGGAGACAGAATGCAAGTTGGCCAAAAAAGCAGCCATAGTGCGGACATTGTGAGCCGTGACATCGAGTTTCAATGTAAGCTCAGCCTCAGCGTAAGTGAAAGAGATGCTGCCCGCCACCCAAATGGACAAGGTGCATTTGGACACCACCATTCCCAGTTTATTGGAGTTAAAGGAGACAGAGAGCTGGGAGGATCGGCGATGGGTTTTCGTCCTCTCCAAGTAGAAAGTCCAAGGTGTGCAACGAAGCCTCAGATCTGTTGGCATGAGGCATTGGGAAGGTGGTGGATAACACCACCGATTAATTGAGATGGAAAGCTGAAACTACCTTAGGCAAGAACTTCAGGCGAGTTCGGAGAACTATCCTGTTCTTAAGAAACCTGGTGTACCACGGGTGTGCCACCAGTGCTTGTAATTCACTGACTCAGTGCACAGAAGTACGTGTCATCAGAAAAATGACCTTCCAGATAAGGATTATGAGTGGGCAGGAGCTAAGTGGCTCAAAGGGGCGTGTGAGGGGTGTCTGATCACCACATTGAGGTCTCACGCCAGCAAGGGTGGTTTAATGGAGGGGGGGGATATATAGTAGGAGGCCCTGCATAAAGCGACCAACCAAGGGGTGAGCAGAGACTGGTTGATCAGCTATGGGCCAATCATAAGCGGCTACAGCCTGAGGTACACCCTGACAGAGTTGGACTTTAGACTAGAGTCTGACAGGTGCAGAAGATAGGACAAAATGGACTCCATAGAGCAGAAGGGGTCCAGAGACTTGTTCTTATACCATTCAGAGAACCTGTGCCACTTGAAGATGTAAGCACATCTAATCGAATCCTTGCATGAGACGAAAAGTATGTTTTCCATATCCTGCAGCAAGTGGAGCTCCGAGAGTACTAGCCATTCAGCAGTCAAGCCATAAGCGCTAGGGATGACAGGTTGGGATGAAGCAGAATCAGGTCCAGGGAACAGCCCAGTCGGTGTGGTTGCCATTGAGACTAGCGGAGGAGTGGAAACCAGGATTGCTTGGGCTAGTGTGGTGCACTGAGGATCATGGTAGTGCCACCTGCCTACAACTTGAAAAGGGTCTTGGCCACCAGAGGGGTTGATAGGCACAGAGAAGACTCTTGCTTCAATTCAGAAGAAAAGCATTGGGAGCTAAGTGATTCTGGCAGGGCACTCTGGAGCAAAACAGTGGGAGCTGGATGTTGCTGGGAGTGGCAAGGAGATATATGGACGGTGTGCCTCACATCTGGAAGATGCAGTCGGCCACCTGCCTGTTCACTCATGTGGCTGAAGGATCCTGCTGAGGTGATCCACCAGGATGTTGAGCTCCCCTGGGTAGGCATACCGCTCTGAGGAGAATATCGTGCAAGATTGCAAATTTGCAGAGTTGGACTGCCTCCCAGCAAAAGAGGTATAAACCTGTGCCGCCTCGTTTATTGAGGTAGAATATTGCCACCTGATAGTCTGTTTTAGTTTGCTTTTCTCTGACCAGAGAAGGGCTGTACTTTTACAGAGCTCTGCTAGTGAGGGGATATTTGCCTCCTGGGACATCTTACTGTGAGTTCTAGCTGTTTATTTAATTATTTACTGTTTGTCTAACTGTTTGTTTAATTATTTATTGTTTGTCTTAGTGGTGTGCTAGTTCAGCCTTCTCAGCTGTACTTACCTTGCCTCTCTCAACTAACTGGGCTTTGTGTGGTACCCCCATACCCCTGCTGAGGGTTGACAGGGTCCCTTGTAACTGCCCTCTTTAATAGGACTTATCTCCCTCCCTCCCTCCCCAGCACCCACCCACCCCTGGGGTAATTGTAGTTTTATAGGTACTTGCACATCTTAGAGGAAAGGGGCTGCTCTCAGGTGCAGCTCTTAATCCAAATCAGTCATACACAGAGGACCTGAGATTAATTAAGCTTCAGGTACACAGGGTGTATTAGGGGTATTAGATACACTTTTATTAGTATAAGCATCTACACCAATCCTTATTATATACCGAATTTAAAAGACCTAAACACAAGCTTTAAACTAAGATGCAGACAGAGGTCCAGCAACGAGATGGGGGTTCTCCAGTCTTTTGCATTGAGTGTCACATGTATGATTTTCTCCCAGTTGGTGAGAGGTCCTACATATGCACTAAGTGCAGGGAGCTCTTTGCTCTCAGGGAACGAGTCCGTTCTCTAGAGGCTAGAGTAGCAAACCTGGAAGACATAAGACAGACAGAGAAGTACATGGACGAGACCTACAGGGATATAGTCCTGAAGTCCCACCTCCAGTCTGGCAGCATCCCTGTTGCCATGGAGGAGAGAGGTCGCGTGACAGGAGAGCATCACCCTGGTGTGGCAGGAAGTGATCCTGTAACTAGGACCTGTCCTCCAGGTGATGTAAAACCCTCTCGCACCGAGGACGTTTCTCCAGGGCCATGTCCCCATGAGGGGAGGGTCAGGACAGCTGTTATAGTTGGTGATTCAATCATTAGGAATGTAGATAGCTGGGTGGCTGGTGGACGTGAGGATCGCCTGGTAACATGCCTGCCTGGTGCGAAGGTAGCAGATCTCACGCACCGCCTAGATAGGATCATAGATAGTGCTGGGGGGGAGTCTGCTGTCTTGGTACATGTTGGTACCAATGACATAGGAAAATGTGGTAGGGAAGTTCTGGAGGCTAAATTTAAGCTTTTAGGTAGGAAGTTGAAATCCAGAACTTCCAGGATAGCGTTCTCCGAAATGCTTCCTGTTCCACGTGCAGGACCCAAAAGACAGGCAGAGCTCCGGAGTCTCAATGCGTGGATGAGACAATGGTGCAAGGATGAGGGTTTTGGATTTGTTAGGAACTGGGGAACATTCTGGGGAAAGGGGGGGCTCTTCCGAAGGGATGGGCTTCACATTAATCAGGATGGGACCAGACTGCTGGCATTAACCTTTAAAAAAAGAGATAGAGAAGCTTTTAAACTAGAAAATAGGGGAAAACCGACAGTCACCCAGGAGTGCATGGTTTGGACAAAGGTATCCTTGAAGGATACTACCAAAAACAGTGAGGTTCCAAAAGGGAGTATAGTAGCCCAAATGCCCTTGAGTAAGGAGCAGACAGAGCATAAAGATTCCCAATTACCCATGCCTACCAATAGCCAGATTAATATTAATAAAATTAATAAAATACAGTCACTAAAACGCTTGTATGCCAATGCTAGAAGTCTAAACAATAAGATGGGAGAATTAGAATATATAGCACTAAATGAGAGGTTAGATATGATTGCACTCTCAGAGACATGGTGGAAGGAGGATAACCAGTAGGACACTGTGATACCTGGATACAAACTATATCGTAATGATAGAGCTGAACAAATTGGTGGAGGGGTTGCGCTCTATGTTAAAGAGGGCATTGAGTCAGAAAGGATTAAAGTTTTGCAGGGAACACAATTTGCTGTAGAATCTCTATGGATTGAAATTCCATTTATGAAGGGGAAGGTGATGGCAGTGGGAGTATACTATCGACCGCCTGGCCAGAATGAACAAATGGATGATGAAATGCTCAAAGAAATCAAGGAAGCTAACAAAAGCCACAACAGAGTAGTAATAATGGGTGATTTCAATTACCCCGGTATCGACTGGGACAGTCTCACAGCAGGACAAGCTAAAGAGATAAAGTTTCTAGATGAAATAAATGACTGCTTCTTGGAGCAGCTGATTCATGAACCGACCAGAGGGGAAGCCATACTGGACCTAGTCCTTAGTGGAACGCCAGATCTGGTGCAAGAAATAAGGGTGTTGGGACCACTTGGCAATAGTGATCATAGTATGATCATGTTTGATTTAATCAGTGGAGGACAGATAGTAAAGGAATCCACAGTACTACCTTTTAACTTACAAAAGGGACACTATGATAGCAACAGGAATAAAGTACAGAAAAAACTACAAGGAGCCGTACCAAAGGTTAAAGACTTACAGCAAGCTTGGGTGTTATTTAAAAATACTATCCTCGAAGCCCAGACCACCTGTATTCCACGCATTAAGAAAAGTGGAAGAAAGTCCAAAAAACTGCCAGCATGGTTTAAAGGTGAGGTCAGAGAGGCTGTTGCTGCCAAAAGAGCAACCTTCAGGACATGGAAAAAAGAGACAAATGATGAAAACTGGAAACACCACAAGCACTGGCAAGTTAAATGCAAAGCATTGATAAGGCAGGCAAAGCGGGAATTTGAGAAGAAACTTGCTACGGAAGCAAAAACACGAAATAAAGACTTTTTCAAGTACATTCGTAGCAAAAGGCCTGTGAGAGAGTCAATTGGACCATTAGATGATAGAGGGGTAAAAGGGGCAGTAAGAGGGGACAAGGCTATAGCAGAGAGACTGAATGAATTCTTTGCTTCGGTCTTTACTGAGGAAGATGTAGGGATGTTACCCAAGACTGAAGTGGTATTTAAAGGTGATACTGCAGAGGAATTGAGAGAAATATCGCTACACCGGGAAGATATATTACAACTATTTGATAAACTGAATAGTAGCAAATCACCTGGACCGGATGGTATACATCCCAGAGTGTTGAAAGAACTGAAATATGAGATTGCAGACCTGCTATTGGTAATCTGTGAACTTTCATTAAAATCATCTGTAATACCTGAAGATTGGAGGGTCGCCAACGTAACACCAATTTTTAAAAAGGGTTCCAGGGGTGACCCGGGAAATTACAGACCGGTGAGCCTGACGTCAGTACCAGGGAAAATGGTAGAAACCATCATAAAGAACAAAATTACACAGCATGTAGATAGTCATGGCCTAATGGGAGACAGCCAACATGGCTTTAGACAAGGAAGATCTTGTCTTACTAATCTGATCTGTTTTTTTGAAGGTGTGCATAAACAGGTAGACAAAGGTGAGTCGGTTGATATAGTGTATCTGGACTTTCAGAAAGCTTTTGACAAGGTCCCCCATCAGAGACTTTTGGCAAAGCTAAAAAGTCATGGGATAGGAGGCAGTGTACTATTGTGGATCGGGAACTGGTTAAAAGATAGAAAGCAGAGGGTAGGGCTAAATGGCCAATATTCCCAATGGAAAAAGGTGAATAGTGGAGTACCCCAGGGATCTGTACCGGGTCCCCTACTTTTTGACATATTCATAAATGACATGGAAAAAGGAATAACTAGTGAGGTTATCAAATTTGCAGATGACACAAAACTGTTTAAAGTTGTTAAAACCCAAGAGGATTGTGGAAAACTGCAGGAGGATCTGGATAAATTGGAAGACTGGGCATCCAAATGGCAGATGAAATTTAATGTGGACAAGTGCAAAGTTATGCACCTAGGAAAGAACAACCCACACTATAGTTACACAATGCAAGGCTCCACATTAGAAACCACCACCCAGGAAAAAGATTTAGGAGTCATCGTGGATAACATGTTAAAACCCTCCGCCCAGTGTGCAGCGGCGGCCAAGAAAGCAAATAGAATGCTAGGTATCATAAGGAAAGGGATGGAGAATAAAACAAAGGATATTATAATGCCTCTGTATCGCTCCATGGTACGACCGCACCTTGAATATTGTGTGCAATTCTGGTCACCGTATCTTAAAAAGGACATAGAGTTATTAGAAAAAGTACAGAGAAGAGCCACCAAATTGGTGAAGGGGATGGAAGGCTACTCCTATGAAGAGAGGCTAAAAAGGTTAGGGCTCTTTAACCTGGAAAAGAGACGGCTGAGGGGAGATATGATAGAGGTCTATAAATTAATGAATGGAGTGGAACGGATAAACGTGGATCAATTGTTTATGCTATCAGAATATAGAAGGACTAGGGGACATGTAATGAAGCTACAGGGTAAACTATTTAAGACAAATAAGAGAAAATATTTCTTCACTCAACGTGTAATCAAACTCTGGAATCTGTTACCGGAGGATGTAGTAAGGGCTGTTAGTATAGCTGGGTTTAAAAAAGGTTTGGACAAGTTCCTGGAGGAAAGGTCCATAAACCACTATTAAAAAGGGACCCAGGATATCAATGCTTGACCTAGTACAAGCACTGCAGAACCTGTGTCTTTTGGGGAAACTGCTAGGTACGTATGACCTAGATTGGCCACTGTTGGAAACAGGATACTGGGCTTGATGGACCTCGGTCTGACCCAGTATGGCATTTCTTATGTTCTTATGTTCTTACTGTCCGACTGTATGAGGACGCTTGGTGGGAGAGTTGTTGCTGAAACACTCGGAGAGCAATGGCAATGGCCCAAAGCTCCAGAAAGCTGATTGGATGTCAACTTTCTCCCGCAGTACAGAGGCCCTGTGTGGACAGGCCATTCATGTATGCCCCCCAGCTGAGTTTGGAGGCATCGGTTTTTAGGACTTGTTGATGCGGAGAGGCCTGGAAGGGAAGCCCTGCAAGCAGGTGAGTGGGGTGAAGCCACTAGGACAGAGAATGTTGTAGAGGCATAGTCATTGTGACCCTGTCTGAAAGACATCCAGTCACCTGACGCCATACTGTGTGTAGATAGTCCACTGCGACTGATGTGCTGAAGGGGTAACATGGACCATGGAGGCCATGTGGCCCAGGAGGCATAGCGTCTGCTGAGCCGTGAAAACAAGGCAACTCTGGACGCCCCTCACCGAGGTGACTAGGCGGTGGGCCCTGTCCACCAGAAGGAATACTCGAGCCAGTGTGGTAATCAAGGAGAGCCCCAATGAATTTGAGACATTGAGAGGGTTGCAGGTGGGACTTTGGGTAATGATGACAAAGCCATGCTTTCCAGCACCTGAATGATGCATTGTACGAACTGTTGGTCCTCATCTGGCATCCCACCCCTGACCAACCAGTTGCCCAGATAAGGAAGACAAAGATCCAGCTGAGCCAGAGGAAGGTGGCAACAAACGCCAGACACTTGGTGAAGACCCTTGGGGCAGAGGCAAGGCCGAAGGGCGGAACCCGGTACTGACAGTGCCATCTGCTGAGCATGAAGCAGAGGTACTGACATTGCAGGGGCTGGATGAGGATGTGCATGTAGGCATCCGAGATCCAAGGAACACAGCCAATCTTCGCATTGAAGGTAGGGCAGCAACATTCCAAGGGATACCATCTTGAACTTTTCCTTCACTAGGAAGCAACTGAGATAGCGGAGATCCAGGATGGGTTGGAACCTGCCTGTTTCCTTTGAAGACCAGGAAGTAGTGGGAATAAAGCATAGTTATTCACCTGTAACAGGTGATCTCCGGGAACAGCAGGAATCAGTCTTCACATATGGGAATGCTTTTAGAAGTGTTCCTCCACTGCCTAACTGCTTTTGCTCCTGGTCTCCTCAGTCAGGTGTATAGCGGAGACAAATTGAGATTAAAAGGAAATATTGGGACAACTTGAAGGGGAGTTGGGTGGGTTGTGAAGACTGATTCCTGCTGTTCCCGGAGATCACCTGTTACAAGTGAGTAACTATGCTATCTCCAAGAACAAGCAGGAAGTCAGTCTTCAGATATGGTACTCCCTAGCCACTGACTGCCAGAGAGAAGAATCCTGGGGCAACTAGAGGTTGCAGCAAGAATCGAACTGACTCAGTTTGTTTGGAGCACTCCTTGAGAGGTAGTCCAGTGTTGCGGAGGCCAAGTTATCTAAATTTGAAAAAGATTACATAGAACAGATTGACTGAACTGAGCATCACTTCTGGAGTCCTTGTCCAGGCAATAGTACGCTGCAAAGGTATAAAGTGAAGATCAGGTAGCTGCTTGGCAGATTCCAAAACAGAGATGCAACGGAGGTTAGCTATAATGGTAGCCATGGCCTGGACATTATGGGCAGTAACATTGTGCTGAAGAGATAGACCAGTTTGTGAGTAACCAAAAGATATGCAGTCTGCTAGCCAGTTAGAAATTGTTGTTTTGGAAACTGATAGTCCCAGATGGCTTTGGTCAAAGGAGACAAATAACTGAGAGGACTGCCGATGAGCCTTAGCATGGTCCAGGTAGAAGGACAATGCTCTTTTACAATCCAGCGTATGCAGTCTATCCTCAGCAGGGGAGCTATGGGGCCTTGGAAAGAATGTTAGAAGTGAGATGGATTGATTCAATGGAAGGAGGTGACGACCTTCGCTAAGAACTTTGGATGTGTCTGAAGGATCACCTTGTCCTGGTGGAATGAAGTATATGGAGCTTAGTCTACCAAAGCCTGCAGTTCAATGACCCTACAGGCAGAGTTTACTGCAATGAGTAAAAGAACTTTCCATGTTAAGAATTTTAAAGAGGCCAATGCTATGAGTTCAAAAGGACTGCACATGAGCTGTGCAAGAAGAACATTTAAATCCCACACTGTGGGTGGTGGGCAGAGAGGCAGTTTGGTCAGGAATACACCCCTCATGAATCTAGCCACCAAGGGATGTGTGGATATAGGCCAATTTCCAAAGTATGGTGAAAGGCCACAATGGCAGATAAAGCGTAGTTACTCACCTGTAACAGGTGATCTCCGGGAACAGCAGGAATAAGTCTTCACATATGGGTATCGTCGGTACCGACGGAGCCTGCGTGGGAATGCTCCACAGCGTCCAATAGGAAAGCTTTTGGGAGCATCCCACAGCTCCTGTGTGCTGCCTTCCCAACTCTCCCTCTTCAGTTGAGTTTATAGCTGAGACCAAAGGAGAGAGAGAGAGATAGAGAAAACTCCTAGGGGAAGTGGGTTGGTTGTGAAGACTTATTCCTGCTGTTCCTGGAGATCACCTGTTACAGATGAGTACGCTATCTCCAGGAACAAGCAGGAATGTTGTCTTCACACATGGGGACTCCCTAGCTGAGGGATGCCAGGGGGATGACCCCAGCAAGCTGCGAACCCCAGGTGAGATGGGTCATGCTTCCTCCCATGGATCTTTGGCATCGAAACCCGGGACGGCGGGTAGGAGTTGTACTAAGTCTGAAAGAGATGCTAGAGCACAGCCTGGCCAAATGAGGCATCCCGACGAAAGTCCTTGTCTAAGCAATAGTGGGCTGTAAAGGTCCGTACCGAAGCCCAAGTGGCTGCTCTACAGATGTCATCAATGGACACAGAACGAAGATTAGCCATTGAAGCTGCCATTGCTCTCACACTGTGAGCTGTGACATGGCCTTCGAGAGAAAGTCCCTTACTTCCATATGCAAAGTATATGCAATTTGCAATCCACCTAGAGAGAGTTATTTTGGAAACTGGAAGTCCCAAATGACTAGAATCAAAAGCAACAAAACACTGAAAAGATTTTCTAGGTTGCTTAGTTCTTTGAAGGTAAAAAGCTAAGGCTCTTTTACAATCTAAAGTATGAAGATTCCTTTCTGCATTAGAGGCATGAGGCCTAGGGAAGAATACAAGAAGGTAAACTGCTTGGTTTAAATGAAAAGGCGAAACCACCTTTGGCATAAAGTGAGGATGAGTCCTAAGAACTACCTTATCATGGTGAAATCTTGTATAAGGAGGATCTGCCACTAAAGCCTGTAACTCACTGATGCGTCTTGCAGAAGTGAGGGCAACTAGGAAGATGACCTTCCAAGAAATAAACTTTAGAGCTGTAGTGGCTAAAGGCTCAAAGGACGGTTTCGTGAGCTGCCCGAGGACAAGATTCAGATCCCATGCCACCGGCGGAGGCTTAATGGGAGGTTTTTGTTAAAAGTAAACCTCTCATAAATTTCGCTACAAGTGGATGAGGGGAAATAGGTTGTCCATCCAGAGGTTCGCGAAAAGCAGCAATGGCACTAAGACGGACCCTTACTGAATTGGTCTTAAGACCAGAATCTGATAGATGGAGTAGGTACTCCAGAAGCGATTTGATAGGCACTGTATGGGGGTTAAGTTCCCTTTGAGAATACCATACAGAGAATCTCTTCCACTTAAAGGCTTAGGATCGCCTTGTGGAAGGCTTCCTGGAAGCCACAAGGATATCCTTTACCTGTTGAGATAGGTTGATATCTGGGAATCCTAGGCTTTCAGTAACCAGGCCCTGAGGTGCAGGGACTAGAGATTTGGGTGCAATAGTGTCCCATTCTCCTGGGAAAGAAGATCTGGAGCACATCCTAACTCCGGAGGTGTGAGAGAGACGCAGAAGCAGAGGATACCACGTCCGCCGTGGCCAAAGTGGAGCTATGAGTATCATATGACCTCTGTCGCTCTGAAGCTTGAATAAAGTTTTGGGAATGAAGGGAATGTGGGGGAAGGCATAGAGGAAGTCCTGACCCCTATGGAGGAGGAAAGCATACCTTGCTTGACAGTTTTGAGCCGGAATTCTGGAACAGAATCGGGGAAGTTTGGCATTCTGTGGACTTGCAAAGAGGTCTATATCTGGCGTTCCCCAGATTCGAAACACTCGAGCAAGCTGGTCTGAGTGCAGAGACCATTCGTGTGGCAGCAGTATTCGACTGAGTTTGTCTGCCCAAAGATTTTGAATGCCCGGAAGATATACCACTAGGAGGTGGATTTGAAGCTCTCTGGCGAGGGCCCACAGTCACAAAGCTTTGTTGCATAATGACAGAGAGCCTGTTTCACCCTGCTTATTCACATAGAACATGGCTACTTGATTGTCGGTCTGGACCAGAACTGTCTTGTAGCTGAGATGGGCCTGAAAAACTTGAACAGCATGGAAAATGGCTCTGAGCTCTAGGAGGTTTATGTGAAGACAAGCCTCCTGTGGGGTCCAGAGACCTTGAGTTGATAGATCGTGCAAGTGAGCCCCCCCAACCCAACTTGGACGCATCTGTTAGGGTGGTTTGGCATAGAGGTTGCTGGAAAGGAGAACCCACAAGAAGGTTTTCCAGTGACTGCCACTATTGTAGGAACAAAATGAGACTGTGGAGTTTCTGATTTTCTCTTAGCCGACCCGAGGCCTGTGTCCACTGAGAGGATAGGGTCCACTGGGCTGCTCGCATATGAAGGCGAGCATAGGGAACCACATGGACCGTGGATGCCATATGACCCAAAAGCTGAAGCATCTCCTGAGCAGTCAAGGAAGACCTTCATAGCTGCTTCGGAGGCCTGCTGTACTATACGAAGACACCGTGGCTGTGGTAGGAAAGCCCTTGACTGCCTTGTGTCTAGACGAGCCCCTATGTTCTAGAGACTGAGAAGGGGTGAGATGAGATTTTGGGAGGTTTATGACCAGTCCCCAAGTATTGAAGGAGTCGTATGTTGCGAGAAAGAGCGAAGCTGACTTCTGGAACTGTTGATGCTCGAATGAGCCAGTCGTCTAAGTAAGGGAAGACGAATATTCCTAGAGTTCTCAGGAATGCTGCTATTAGTGCCATGCATTTTGTGAAGACTCTCGGGGCAGAAGCCAGACCAAAGGGAAGAACCCTGTATTGTAAGTGTCTTCCCTGGAAAAGGAATTGAAGGAATTTCCTATGATCTGCATGGATGAGAATATGCGTATATTGTGATAAGGAAGCTTATCATAGCTCAGGAAGGAGCTATAGGAAAGGTGAAGTGACTCTGAACAAGCAACCTGTCAGTTCTGGTAGAAGAAAACAGAATTTTCCCATAAAAGACTACCAGTCCCAGAATGCACCAGGTTTCCAACAGCCCTTAGAGGAGCTGAAGTGGGGAAACGTGTGTTCAATCAGGAGGGCTATGAGGTAATCCCTAAACACTCATCTCAAAGGGCAGGGCCTGATTCAGCACAGCTGCGCTGTGTTAGGGAGGAGAACTCATCTAAGCAGAATAAAGGTAGAGTTTATTCTACAGAGAATTATCCTCAGGATCATCCTCATCCTCATCTTGATCAGCTTGGATATTCTCAGTTTCATCTGGAGGATCATCAGAAGCAGAAGCCAAACCGGACGGACAGAGAGGGCAAGAAACCCTTTGGAAGAAGGAAGAGAAAAGCCTTTGGGAGATCTAGAGGAGTCCGGAGCAGTACGTATACTGGGAGGCATTCCAAGGGCCAGCATACACCATTGGACTGGGGAAAGCCAGAGGAATGGTGCTGCAGAGCTAGGAATCTCCAGACGGTACCTGTGAGGGAGACGGCTGCATGTGGAAGGGACCCTAAGACCCGTGCCAGAAGGTATGTGAAGAGAGATCCAGTGTCCAGGGATCTGGATTGGAAGGCTGGACATAAGAACTGGACTACATACTGGCCAGGCTATATAGAGAGGAACTCTAACAGCAATGGAAGCTCAGGTATGAACACTGATCTATGCCCTAGCTATAACCTTGAAAGACAGCAGGGAAACAAGTATTCTCCTGAAAGTGCTCCATTGGGAGATTCATCTGTGCCAATCCATGATATTGAACCCATGCTTGTTGAAGAAGAGGGGGTGATAGCAGATGAAGAATCTGTTTACATGGACTGCTCTCTGTCTAAACTCCTTTGGTGATTTTCTGTTATAAAGTACAGCAACCATCACAAAGAAATACAAACTTGTTCTTTAATCTACTCAGAAAAGCTCCTGAGTAGGATTTTTAGCCATGCAGTAGAAAGCAAGCCAGCTAAGGGGTTTCAGCTGGATATCTGCTAGCAATTGAGCCTTACCTAATTGCTTGTGAGCTCTGAGAGAATCACTTCTGAATCTATGTGGGAAGATATAAGAAGTTAACCTGAAAAGAACAGTTTTTCTCTTCTTTGTGGCTTTTTGTTTGTTGTTTGATACACTAAGAGAATATTAGCTAAAGCAGGGGTCTCAAACTCAAATTGCTTTGAGGGCCAAATGAGGACTTGTAAAATAACCCGGGGGCCGCATGAGACGTGGGACCTCATTTGCATAAGGGACCTCATTTGCATAAGGGCCTCATTTGCATAAATATTTGCATAATGTTTCCATACCCTATCTTTTAGTAAACATGCCTCTTAATGAGTGCATGAATAAAGAAAGACTAAAAGATTTCTACATTACTATAATCCAGTGCCAACCGCCAGGCACATTAGGAACTACTACAAACAAACACTGTCCATTTAGAACCCATAGCCACAAGTATCCCTTTTCTGTGGTACTCTTACTTTCAACCATGATCGATCATGCACGCATCACTGGCTTCACATATTTTCAGCAGAGTGGCATTTATAAATATTGCAAGTAGCCAACCATTTTATTTCATCTTCTGATCTACAAAACTTAACTGTAGCTTACAAAGATCCATAACTCTTGGCATGTACAGTTTCTCAGACTGAATCATAAAGCGAATGAATTCGCACTTCTGTACATGCAGCAGCAGCACCGTTGATTACATTGACTACCTCCTCCTTTAGCTTTCATGACCTCAAAACCAAAGAGCTCCTGCGCCATATTTCCAGTCACAGACAAGAGATGACTGGCTGAAAGTTGCCACTATTCTCAGCCAGCTCGTGCTGTCTGCCTATTGACTCTGTCAGATGTGCAACAGCTGGGCTGCAGCCTCCCTGCTCCCTGCTGTACTAGAGCGCGGAAAGTCCCCCTCCCGCGGCAGCGGCCGGGGCCCTTCCTCCTATACTCACGCTCCTCCACATCGTGCAGCTTGGCCCTCTCCTCCTCCAGCTTGCCCTTCAGGCTCTCCGCCTCATTCTTCAGCGATGCCAAGGTCTCGTTCTCATGTAGCCCCTCAGTTGCCATCTTTGCAAGGAAAGAGAAAGAGAGCTAGTGAGGAGTCAGGCTCCAGAGGAGAAAGATGCTGCTGCCGCTACCAGAGCATCCGCAACCTCATCCGCCGCCACCTGCTTCGGGGCTCGACCAGCTCCACCCCTTCCCGCTCAACGTCACCGGCTTGCGTCACAGAGAATGCGCCCGGCCAGTAGAATGAGTACACGTCATATAGTGGCCCGAATGCGGCATATGGGCGGTACTTTGTAGGTCGCGCTTGCACGGGAGGCAGATTGAAGCCGCTGCTGGATGGCTCTTAGCACCTGCATAGAGCTGCTTCCTCCAAGTAGACCAGGAAACTACCTTCACAGAAGCAAGCAAAGGCCAAAAGATAGGTGCCCAGAAAGAATTAAATTTGAAAAGCCTTGATCTGCAATGGTACTACTGCAAGAGGTCAACCTGCCAACTTAGTACTTAGGACTCTGCCAGGCAGAGGAGCCCGCGGGACGCTTAATGCGGCGACGGCAAGTTTGGATTTTTTTTTTTTTTACATGCCGGTAAGTGCTTCGCGGGCCGCATGCGGCCCGCGGGCCGCGTGTTTGAGACCCCTGAGCTAAAGCCTACAGAAAAGACCAGTTTGTTGCCAACCAGGTCTTATTTCTTTTGCTTTGATTGCCTGACAAGTTTAAATGTTGTTTTCTTGATTTTGTTTTTCCAAGTTTAACACTGAAAGCAAGTAACCTGATTTATGTGCTACCAAGCATATCTGTGTTGGGAGAAATAACCCCATAAATAAATATCTTATTGGCTTTACACTTGAGCACAACTAAATTATTGTGAGCAGCTGTGTCGGGTGTGAATGGACTGCATTGCCCACAATCCCTTGCCAATCATATTGACATATGCACTTGCCAAGACTGTGAACATTCTCACCCAGGCAGCCGTCAGACAATATGCATCCTTTAGATCTAGAGAACATAGCCAGTCCTGACTCTGAAGGTATGGCAGGAGTGTTCCGAGGGAAATCATTTTGAATTTTTCCAGGAACAGATACTTGTTTAATTCACTGAGGTCTAATATAGACCTGTGTCCCCCTGTTTTCTTTGGTATGAGAAAGTAGGGGGAGTAGAATCCCGTACCCTGTTCCTTGAACAAGAATTGATGCGACCTCCTGACCCAAGAGATTGGTGGCAGGGACCTGAGAATTGAACTGTCTTGTCATTGTAGGAGGGGGCATACTGTGGAAAGGAAGTCTGTACCCCTCTCGTACAATGGACAGGGTCCAGTTTTATGATGTTATTTGTTGCCATCTTCTGGCAAACTGGCATAACCTGCCCGGGATGGTAAGGGATTCTGGACCTTTCAGGGGCAGAAAAACTAAGTTCTCTAGGAAGGAGTCAAAGCCCCTGAGGAGGCTGAGTCTGTTGAGCCGGTTGAGCTCTTGGAACGTGTGGCTTCCTCTGCTGTCTGTTCTGTTGTTGTCCCCTTTGGAGAACATGAACGGACAGTGTCCCTGATGGGTGTAAGATGGGTACAATTTCTTTTTCTTGTTGAAAAAGGGTTTCTTGACTGACTTTCTTTGCTGGGTTGGCTGTAGACTTTGATAGTCTGTTCAAGGTAGTATTTTCAGATTCAATCTGATTAACTTTGTTACCAATCCTTGCCAAAGAGATTTTCTCCTGTGCAAGGAATATTTCCCAGTTTATCTTGCACTCATTGTTCTAAGTCTGATGCCTGAAGCCAGGCAATGCGACATGCACCGATAGAAATAGCAGATGTTCTGCTAATGCATTCAAAGCAATCAAAGGTTGCACGGTTTACAAATTTTGAGACATCCTGGGCATGTTTGACCAGAGTAAGGGATTCCCCCTTTTTTCTGCAGGGAGAAGAGGGCTCATGAGTTCCAAGTCACCTGTAACTTCTTTGAGGAATACTCCCATATAGAGAATGTCGGAGCTAATCCTGGCTGCAACATGGAGGACTGTAAACATCGACGCCCAAAGGCATCAAGCATCCTCGATTCATGGCCCGGAGGATTGGAAGAATGTGTTTTAGCACTCTTAATCCTACGCATCGCCGATTCCACTACCAGTGGATGGTGTGGTAACCGAGTCTTTTGAAAGCCAGGACAGCTTGGAACTCAGTACATGGTATCGAGTTGTTGAGAGTGTGGAGACACCGTCAAAGGAGTTTCCCACATTCTTAGCATAAGATCATGCAAGAGTCTGTAAATAGGCAGAGTAGCTGCCTCTTTATGAGCCTTAGGGTACTGAAGAATTTCTAATTCTTCTGCTTTAGGTTCCTTCTCTGGCGTCACCGTGATTGCAAGACCTCGAGCTAAATCACGTATAAAATCCTAGAAGGACATGTCTTCTGGTGGAGACATTCTTCGTTGAGGAGAAAGAGATGGATCCTCCGGAAGGATAGCTCTAGTACTGGCAGAGTCATCAGAGTCATCGAAATCGGATGATTCGAAGCATCTCTGCACCAGGTGTTCTTGCAACGCACGATACCGGTATCGCTCAAAGTCGGTATCGGGGTGTCTTGGTACCGATCCGTCGATACCTGAGATAAACTCAAGGCTTTGCATGGGGGGGAAGCATACCCGCCAAGGCACTCGGTACCGGTGTTGGTACCGATACCTGTGGAAACGTCTGTAGCGGTCTTAGCGGTACTGAAGCTGCTAAGAGGGCCGCTAGACTGCGTTCGATAGCGAGGATTCTGTGATCCATCGTTCCTACTGATGCCTGGGTGTCGGTACTGGTGGAAGCAGCTACGACCCCAGAACATGGCAACAGTAGTTCTGCAGAGGTGGAAGCCTCTGGAACATTCTGGAGCCCCGTTAATGCTTTGAAGACCGAGGCCTCCCGCCGGGGCTGTTTTGCCGGTGAACTTTCCTCGAGGGCAACGCCAGTGGCATCTCGATTCTTGGAAGGAGATCTACCCTTTGAGGACCAGCCAGTCTTAGAAGACTTAAGTTTAGTTACCTGAGATCCATGGGAGGAAGATGAAACCCTGGAAGACGTTGATGCAACTGATATCGTATCTGCGGCAAAAAGGGTACAGAGTTTTGCAGCTCTATTCTGCAGGCCCCTCTAGGTTATCTTTCTACAGGAGACACACTCCGATGGAGAATGGTCAGGACCTAAACACTTAAGACACCATTCATGGGTGTCGGTGACGGAAATGGTACCGCCACATTTAGAACATTTCTTGAAACCACTAGCTGGTTTCTCCATGTATGAAGAAAAATGGGCCTAGTGCCCAAAATGGCGCCTAGCCCCAAGAGGGGAAAGGTCCCTGAAAGAAAATCTTTTAGAAAACTAGTTGTTTTGTTTTTTTTGAAAAAGAAGAAAAGAGAACCGGCGTTACCGGTGGGTGTCAAAGGAAGGCAGACACGACCACAAAAAAACAAAAGAATAAGGATAAATATTTCTGCGGTGACAGGGTATGCGTCCTGTCAGCTCCGCGGAAAACGAAAAACTGAAGAGAGAGAGTTGGAAAGGCAGGAAGGCAGCACGCAGGTGCTGTGGGATGCTCCCAAAAGCTTCCCTATTGGACGCTGGGGAGCGTTCCTGCGCAGGCTCCGTCGGTACTGATGATACCCATATGTGAAGACAACATTCCTGCTTGTTCCTGGAGATATGTACCCTCACCAAGTTGGACTTGAGGCCAGAGGAGGATAAGTGAAGCAGGTATAGAAATAGATCCAGAACTGAACATGTGTAAGGATCTAGTGTTTTCTGTGAACACCACATGGCAAATCTGTCCCACTTAAAAGCATAAGAATGTCTGGTGGAATCCTTTCTGGAAGGTAGGAGAACCTGTAAAACCTTCTCTTGGGAGTCCTAGGTATGAAAGGACTGTCCGCTCAACAGCCCGGCCATCAAGTGAAGTGTCTTGAGCATGGGGTGCAGGAGGGTCCCCCGTTCCTGAGAGAGAAAGTTAGGAGAATAACAGAGGTTGAGGGGAGGTTTCCGAGCTAGTTGAAGCAGAAGAGGAAACCACGGCTGTCTGGGCCAGTAAGGGGCAATGAGGATCATCATTCCCCTGTCAGCTCGAAGTTTGAATAGCGTCTTTGCTATGAGGGGGAAAGGAAGAAAAGCATAGAAAAGATCCTGTCCCCAATGAAGGAGAAATGCATCTGAGCTCTCCCTGTGAGGGGATGAGATCCTCAAGCAGAAACGAGGTAATTGAGCGCTGACAGGAAAAGCAAAGAGGTCAATTATCGGTATCCCCCAAAGATGGAACAAGTGTTGTGCTACTTGAGTTTCCAACTGCCACTCGTGTGGATAGAGGATGTGACTCGGTTGGTTAAGGAAATCTCTGTTCCTGGATGGTATACTGCATGGAGGTGAATTCCCCAAGAGATTGCCCAGTTCCACAACCAGATGGCCTTTCTGCATAAGGGGAGAGAGCCTGTCCTTCCCTATTTGTTAATATTTATTTATTTAACATTTCTTATATACCGCTTTTCATGATATCAAGGCGGTTTACATTGAACAAACTGAAATTACATTGAACAGAGCATTATAACTTGGAGATAACTATTTTACAGGGAACATATAAAACATGGCCACCTGGTTGGCCATCTGGATGAGGACTGAGCAGCCTCTGAGTTGGGAAGAGAAGACCCAGACGGTGTTGAAGATTGCTCTGAGTTCGAAGAGATTATGTGTAGGAGATTCTCTTGAGTAGTCCATAGGCCCTGGGTCATACGACCCTTCAGGTGAGCCCCCCCAACCAAGCTTTGATGCATCGGTCGTCAGGTTACAGTGGTACAGACCTTTGAAAAGGTAACCCTACGAGGAGCTTGTGCGGCTTGCAGCACCACTGATGGGCTGATCTCAGATGAGGAGTATATGATGGAGTCTGGAAGGTGGTCTGTGGACTGCTTCCACTGCTGTGAGAGAGTCCATTGTTCTAGTCTCATGTCCAGATGGGCATATGGGATGACATGGATTGTAGAGGCCATGTGACCTAGAAGGCGTAGGAATTTTCTGGCAATTATTGACGCTTGTTATTGAACTTGTGAGGCCAAGGTTATCAAGGTTAGTCAGGCACATCTGTCATCTGGCAGAAAGGCTCGGGCTTGGATCGTGTCTAGACGAGCTCCTATGAACTCTAGATTTTGAGTTGGAGTGAGGTGTGATTTTGGATAATTTATGACAAACCCTAACAGTAAGACGTGGAAGGTCTTTTTGAGGACAGCAGTGACTGCCAGAGCAGTATCTGCCCTTAGCAACCAATCTTTTAAGTAGGGGAACAGAAAGATCCCCAAAGTTGGAAGGCAGGCTGCCACCACAGCCAGACACTTTGTGAACATTCTGGGTGTCGAGGCTAAACCAAAGGGAAGGACTCGATATTGGTAATGATTGCTGGAAAACAAATCTGAGGAACTTTCTGTAATCTGGGTGGATGAAGATGTGTGTATAAGCATCCTTTAGGTCTAAGAAGCAAAGCCAATCGTTTGGTTGAATGTTAGGAAGAAGGGTACAAAAATAAATCATTTTGAATTTTTCCTTGACCAGGAATTTGTTGAGATTTCGAAGATCTAGTATAGGGCCTGTGGCCTCCTGTCTTCCTTGGGATAAGAAAATATCGGGAGTAGAACCCTAGTTGAGAGAGAAGTACTTCCTCTATTGCCTCCTGAAGTAATAGAAAGAGTAGATCTCCTGTTGGAGATCTAAGAAGGGTTGGTCTATAAACTGAGTGGGTGAAAGATCTCTGAATTTCAACTGTAGACCCTGGCTTACTAGATGTAAGGTCCAGGGTTCTGAAGTGATGTTGTTCCAGCGGTGTGCAAAATGCACTAGTCTCCCTGGGATCCTGGAAGGATTGGCTATGCTCCCGAGAAAGGAGTCAAAAACTCTGAGATGGCTGAGCAGGAGGAGCAGGTTGTGGTTTTGTAACCTTGGGTTTCCTGGGGTGATTTTGGCCCTGCTGCCTCTGTTATGGAGCAGAATAGGAGAAATGGGAAGGATAGGGTGGATAGTAAAGTTTCTTCTTCGGGAAGAAGAGTTTCTTGGTGGTAATCTTTTTAAAAGGATCTGCTGTCTTTCTAGAAAGCCTCTTCATGGTGAGGTCATCAGTCTCTATCTCACCTGCCTTTTCCTTTCAGCTCTGGTCAAAAGGTTCTCACCATTGCATGGAACGCTAATTAAATTCTCTTGGACCCATTGTTCCAGATTGGATGCCTGAAGCCAGACTGTTTATCTAGCTCCAATGCAGGCTGCAGCCGCCCTGCTGTTGGCCTCAAAGGCTGCCCTTGTTAGACATTTTGAACTGTTCTGGGCAGGTGTGACTAAAACCTGATGATCTGCCTGTTTATCAGGAGGCAGAAAGGTGGTAAATTCTGCTAGATCCCTCGAGACATCCCTAAGAAACATGCTTCATATATGGCATGTAGGAATCTATTCTGGAGGGTACTATTGTTGCCTGGAAGGCCTTTCTCCCAAAGGCATCAAGGGTCCTGGCTTCCCTTCCAGGAGGAACTGAGGAGTGGGTTCTTTTGGCTTTTAATCCTTCTCATGGAGTTGAGGTCTTTGAAACCCTGGAGGAGGAGGGATTCTGTAAAGAGTATCAAGCATCTTAGTGACTGCAGGAGTTGACATGGGAGATTCCCACATCCGAGCCATCAAGTTTCTTAAGATGTTATGCACGGGAGGATTGCCACATCCTTCGGTACTGATGGATAATGGAGAATGTGCAGCTCCTCCACTCTGGGTTCTGTCTCCCTAACCATTAATTTCTCCAGGACAGCTGTCATGTCCTTAATAAAATCTTCAAAAGACATGTCCTGGGGCAGAGACCTTCGACACTCATAGGGAAGAAATGGATCTGATGGCATATCCCTGATGGTATTGGAATCGATAGATTCAGAGTCAGAGGGCTCCGGCACAGAATCAGAGTCTGGAAGGAAATAGAAATAAACCTTATGGGACCCTCTATAGCTCCAGTGCCTTCGACACTCATAGGGAGGCAATGGATCTGATGGCACATCCCTGATGGTATCAGAATCGACAGATTCAGAGTCAGAGGCCCCCGGCACAGAATCAGAGTCCAGAAAGAAATCAAAATAAACCTTATGAGGCCCTCTATAGCTCCAGTGCTCGGAGGAAGAGTGTTTAGATGTCGAGGATATCGAGAGTGGCGGTACCAAAGATCTTGGTACTGGTTGCTTGATGAACCAATGTGACGCAGGTGATTCCTGCAGAAGGGTATCAAGAGAGTTCTCCGTAGCAGTGGAACTGGTGCTGATTGTGATATTCCCGATGCCAGCGATGCTCTTTTTAATGGCAATGGCCCAGTCATCGAGCATCGGTATTGGAGGAGCAGCAGCTCTGGACCTGACTGTGTGGGCTACAACTCCTGACGCTGGTATTGGGGCTTCACCAAGGATTGTACCTCGGGGGCATCCCCAAGGCCCTTTATGGCTTTGGAGGGTGAGGCTTCACTGGCCGGTCTGCATTGGAGTGAGACGAGAGTTGGTGACAATGCAAATGCTCGTATCCGATGCAGACGCCAACCTCGAGGTCCATGATCTCGATGTTATCGATGTCTTTTTTTTCTTTTGCAATGGAGACTCAGATCGATGCTTGTCCTTTTCATTAAGTGGTGATCTAGAGGTATGGGAGGACTTAGATGGCGTTGACGCCCCCGAAGAGTGCACCGAAGGAGCCGAGTCTGTTGGAAACAGCTTAGCCTTCTGTTTATCCCAATTCTTCCTACCTCTGGCAGTCATGTGGTGATAGGAAGGGCAGGAATCTACATCGTGGTCTGGGCCTAAACACTTGAGGCACCAACTATGCTGATCGGTGATAGAAATGGTACTGGAACACTTCGAGCATTCTTTTTTAAACCACTCTGGGAAAAAAAACTGAGGCAAAGTCAAATTGCGTGATGGTGTACGGGTAAGCCGTAGGCCTTAAGTCCGACAAGATACAAAAAAGAATGTAAAAATTATGTAAAATAAGAAAAGAAAAATAGGAATGGGAGCGGAATTGATGGGGAGTTGAGTCGGCGACGGGAAGGTAAAACAAAAGTACTTGATGGTACCACAAAAAAAATACAGAAGTCTCTTGATGCAGTTGACAGGGACGAGGTCCCGATGGCTCTGTGGAAAAAAGATGACTGAGGAGACCAGGAGCGAAGATGGGAAGGCAGCCATGCATGCGTGGAGGAACGCTCCCAAAAGCATTCCTACTGGATGCTGTGGAGTGCTCCCACGCCAGGTTCCGTCAGTGCTGACATCACCCATATGTGAAGACTTCCTGCTTGTTCCTGGAGATAAACCCTGTCCTGTTTGGGAGGATGGAACAAGATCCATCACCTGATCTCCCAGCAGGACATGGACCTTCTGTTAGAATAGTCTGCATAAGTGACGCTCAAGAGGGTACCCCCCCTGGAAAGAAGGCAGGAGGAATCTGCTCGAAGTGGAGAAGGTAGTCCTCACAGACCACCTGCAATGCCCAAGAATTGGTTGTTATGCTGGGCTAACTGTGAGCAAAGTGTATCAGCCGCCCCCCACCCACCTGAGGCGGAACAAAGGCTGGGAGGGGAAGACAGGCCATGCTGGGACTGCAGCACTGGTTGAGGCTTTAGGGCTTTTGGCTTGTGCTGTTGCCTCTGGTTCTGAGCCTTAGGCTGTTGCCTCTGGTTCTGAGCCTTAGGCTGTTGCTCCTGATGGGGCGGCTGGTACGAATAATACGGGGTATAAATACCATAGTTCTTCTTAGGGTAAAAGGACTTCTTCCCTGAAGTCTCTCTCTTGGAAGGGTCAGCGGTCTACCTCGAAAGCCTGGTCATGGTGAGTTGTTCTGTTTCCAACTCTGCAGCCTTCTCCGCCATGGGTATGCCAAAGAGTTCTCTTCTCAGCATGGGACACTGGCCAACTTGTCCTGAATCCAAAATAGAACCAAAAACTGGAGTCAAACAATCAAATGAGAAAAAAACCTCAGTATATCTTAACAAATCATTATTAAAACCATATTCCAAGAGACACTTTAACAAGAAGGAGAAAAGACCTCAGTAATCTTGCTTTCCCTCTATGCGGCAGCAACGCTTGCCTTAAAGGGAATTGCTGTAAAGCACTATCAGTGGTCTAAAAAAACTCCTCACACAGTAAAGGACGGTATATCAAGTGCCTAAACCATAAACCATTTCTTTTGTCACACAATAATCAAAATACTAATATATTCCAATCAGCTCAATACAGCTCCACATGACTCGATACAGCTCCACATGACAACTCAATATTTATTTATTTATTTACATTCTCTTATATACTGCGCTATTCTGCATCAGTGCGGTTTACATTGAACAAACAAATTACATTGAACAGGGCATTATAACTTGGAGATAACTATTTTACAGGGAACATGGGCTATGGAGGGTTAAGTGGCTTGCCCAAGACCACAAGGAGCACCTGTGGGACTAGAAACCCCAGTCCTTCCAGCCCAAGGTTGCTGTCCTCTAGTGGGATTTGAACCCTGACCTTCCGGCCTGAAGTACCTTGCCCCAACCACTAGGCCACTCCTTCACTCAATATAATGCCATACTGTCAAACTTGCCACTGCAATATTCAGTGCCTCAGTGCACAGCATCCACAGCAGCCCTATAATAAAGAATACCATCTTAAGAGCCAAATTCTTCTATGGTCGCAAAATAGACTCAACAAGTGCTTATCTTTAAAGTGTCATCCAGGAACATGTAACCATTGCAGCAAATGCCCTACGAAGATCTCCATTTCGCGAACATGTCACTTCATCGGGGGCTGACTTTACAATTCCAAACCATCCAGCTTCTAGCTACGGTGTCTGATATCAATGCTGAAATTAAATACCTTTCTGAACCAATCAAAGGGAGGGGAGGAGGAGTAATGTCAATTCAGCATAAGCATGCTAGATATATTCATCGTGAGTAGTTGCTTGATTCAGAATTTCAATGATAATCAGTATCAGTAACCGATTTGAGTGTGACTTGTTTACTGCCTTATTCATTACTATCTTCGAAGACTGCTAAGAGTATTAGGAGAAGATGGTCTGTTCTTCAAGTACATCCTTGTTTTAAGAACCGGTATGTTCATGTGGTGCTATCAGCGTATGCCGCAAGCAAGGTTCATCTACCTCGGGACATAGTTCTTGTGGCCATTGTCAATGCTGTACATTGATGGAAGACTATGTGACAGTGGATATTGCAATGCATAAGATTAAATCTTTATATGCAACTGATTGTTCCACTGATTTTGTTGTATACGCTTTAAAATGTCTGTGCAATCAATTTTATATAGGATAGACAACTCGCCAATTGAGGATAAGGCTGGCAGAACATAAACACTGTTTACTTAAAAAGAAGACAGATGCCCCTATGGTTGCTCATTGCCAGTGATTACAACACAATTTTTTTTAATTTTGCTGATACGTGATTGATCATATCCCGAGTAACATCTGGGGTGGTGATCATGGACTAATTCTATTGCAACCTCAGCAGCGTTGGATATTTGATCTTAACACTGTGGAAACCTGATGGACCAAATACCACTATTGACTGGGGATTGTTGCTGTGGTTGAGTTACATCGCTCCTCCTCCCCTCCCTTTGATTGTTTCAGAAAGGTATTTAATTTCAACAATGACATCGGACCCTTGCTGAGTCTATTTTGAGACCATAGAAGAATTTGGCTCTTTAAGATATTATTTTTTCTTAATAGGGCTGCTGTGGATGCTGTGCACTGTGAGGCACTGAATAAAGCGGTGGCAGGTTTGACAGTATGGAGTCATATTGAGTTGCATATAACAATGTGGACCTGTATTGAGCTGATTGGAATATATTAGTATTTTGATTACTGTATGACAAAAGAAATAAAAGTAAGGATAGGAGGTTTTTTTAGACCGCTGATGGTGCTTTACATCAATTCCCCTTCAACAAGCGTTGCTACCGCATAGAGGGAAAGCAAGATTACAGACGTCTTTTCTCCTTCTTGTTGAAGTGTCTCTTGGAATATGGTTTTAACAACTTGTCCTGAACCAACTGTTCTAAGTCCAAGGACTGTAGTAATGCCAGGCGATGGGCACAGATGCCCACTGCAGCTACCCTGACCACAGACTTGAGTCCGTCATAGGCCACCCAGGTGATGTACTTGGAGCACTCCTTTGTTTTGCTCACCAGGCTCTGGAAACTCTCCAGACAAACCAGCCGAGAATCTGGCAAGATCCCCTGCCAGGTTACATAGGTACTGTAATGGTGAAAGTCCCCAGGAGGAGATGGAGGTGGAGGAAAATCCTGTTGAAATAAATGATACTGCACTTGTGCACAGGATTTCCAAGCCAGATAAGAAAAAAACACAGCTTTCTGCTGAGCTCAGGCCACGCCCCAGCTCAGAGGGAGAGACAGGCTTCCTCACTGATTGGTCACACCTTGGGAGTGCCGGGAAGCAAATGCTTTTTAAATCCACAAACAGAGCAGAGATTGAGCACAGGAAGGAGCACGAGAAGGGGCAAGGAAACAAGCGCGGGAAGAAGCACGGGAAGGTGCAAAGGAAGTGGAGAGGAAGGAAAAGAGCAAGCAAGACAGGAACCTTATGAAGAAGGTGAAGGAGAGAGAGAACCTTGGAGAGGACGTTACAGCAAGGCAGAAACTTGGAGCAAGAGGGCTAGCAAGGGAAGCCATTGGAGAGACGGCAATTGACATACAGCAACAAGGGCTATAGCAGCTGCAGAGGAAAGAAGGAAGAAAAGCCTCTTCAGAGCAGGTACCTAACTGGCACTGGAAATAGACATAAGGAAGCTGAATTCCAGAACCTGGAGGATAGCAGGAGAAAAGGGTTCAGCAGTTGTCTAAGAAACTCTGCCAAAGGTAAAGCTAGCATTTCTAGTGCTGAATCATTGTTAGAGAAGCCATTTGCCTTTGCTACTGTCCAGAAGGCAGACCCAACACCTTTAACTGATAATAGGTGGGGGGGAGAGTCTTACATACGGGGAAAACTATAATACTGACAAAAGCAAGACAGCCGAGCCTTCAGAGTTAGAAGCTATAAGCAAGCTGTTGTCAGAAGGAAATGTTTTCTCTCCTAATGCTAATGTGCCTGTACACGCTGAATTGCTCCTGAACCAGTTCAAGGAATTTCTGGAGGAAAGAAAGTCAGGGAGAACTGTTAAACCTGATAGAGATGCCAGTAATTCTAATACTGTTGAAAGAATGCAAATAGACTCTTGTTTGCCAGCTTTAGAAAGTGAATCTTCTCCCATGGATTGCTCTTTATATTTAAAGGAAGAAGGCATTGTTGAACAGCACTGAAACTGTATGAAATAATATAGAAAGTACTTGCCATACCTGCTGGAGAATTGGAAAGGCTTGTTTTATGTTTAATAAGCTTAATTGTCTTCTGAGGATAAGATGCCGTGCTGTGAGAAAGAAAATCAGCTGTTGCAGTTTAATTGTTTTCCACATGGGGCAGTGTCCTGTGGAAAGTTTATGGGACTGAGAAACAGCTGAGCAGTGCTGAGATATTTCTGTTACGTTTTTCTTCTGTTCCTGAAATACCTATATGTTGGAGATGCATCCTTTACGCTTGTTTGTGTTTGAGCTTTGAAGCGCTGGAAATTCCCCACAATAAATATTCTTGCAGCCTTGAAACACTCGTGTCATAACTACAATTTTGTCCTTAAGGAAATAAGCAAAACTACAAGTCCCAGAATCCCTGGCGACAACAGAAATAGCTTTATTCAAAAGAGGACACTCAAAGGCCACTTCCAGCTGGTAAGCTCTCGGGCCCCAGCGGAAGCATCGCAGTACATACCCATGTGCAATTGATATGCCAATTTGTACTTAGATGATTTATGCCAATTTGTACTTAGATGATTTATGCCATGATATACAATGTTAATCTACCTGTATATAGTTACCCTTTTAAAATCTCTGCCTATCCCAATGTTTCATTGTAAGTTCATTGCAGTTCAGACCTCCTGCACTGCACAGTTAAATTGCTTGTATACAGTTACCCTGTTAAAACTATGTTTTATTGTAAGTTCAGTGCAGAGCTCCTGCACTGTTCAGTTTTGTTAGATGTAAACCGCACTGATCCTAAAGGGCGCGGTATATAAGAAAGCTAAATAAATAAATAAATAAAATATGCCTGGATCCGAGCCACCAGCATCAACCCCTCGGGAGCAGACTTCCTCTGTTCATATTTGGGTGAGGGAGGGGACATCGCGGTGATGGGCAGTCTCTGGCAATTCCTCCTTGGTCTCCGAATCAGAGTCCAAGTCGAACTCTAAGTACCACCTCAAATGGTGACCGCTCGGGTGGAGTTGAGGGAGCCCCTGACTCCCATCTGTCCGAACCTGAAGCACTCCAGTGGGACATCCATTGCCCTGAGGGACCTTGAACCCTCACAGGAACCACCTGAGAGAGCATGGACCATCAGAATGCCCTGCACCTCTGCAGGTGAGGCACCCGTTATGGACAGGGCCATCACTGGTGCCGAGGAACCCGAGGTCACTGGGTCCCCGGCAGCCTGCTGCATAAGGACAGAGGTCTCTGCCACCACCAGTGTCAGCAAAACAGCCTTCGGTGCCCATGCCGGCTCTCTCAACGGGTACTCCTTGATGGTTACAGTCTTGGGAGTCCCACGCCGGCCCTCCGGGACCTCAGGAGGGAACTTCTCCCGCCGAGGTAGCTTGGAGGGTCGCTCCTGGCTCTCTCCTTCAGAATCACATGGCCCTTCTTCGCCAGGCTCGGCATCGCCCTTCGACGCCAACAAGGTCAAAGTCCGATACCTCTGGGGCCACTCCTTTATCAAAGGAGAACTGCTGTTACGGTGTCCCGTGACCCCTCATAGTGAGCCCGGCCCCTGCGCAAAGCCTAAGCCTCAGTGGAGGGTGTTGATACCGAGGTCAATGCCGGCACTGATGCCTGGGAACCAAACAGTGATTTCTGCTGCCATTTCCAGTTCTTAAGCCCCTTGTGCATCATCTATAAGCAGAGAGCACAGTCTGAGGTTGGGCCAGAGGCATTAAAGGCACCAGTTGTGACGGTTCGTGATAGAAATGGTCCAGCCACATTGAGTGCACTTCTTGAAGCCACTGGTCAGCTTTGACATGGCAGGGAAGACTGCTTCTACCAAGTCAAAGGACTGTGCTCACCAGCCAAGGAGGCGTGAAAGAAAAATTCCACATGCTGAGAGAAAAAGGAAAAAAAAAACAACGAGAAAAACACTGTGCCGAGGAAATGATGTTTCCGGAGACAGCAGGAAGGCACTATAGAGCATGCAAATCCAAAAAAGGAAAAGAACTAGCGAAAAAAATGGTAATCTTTACTCCAGGACCCAGACAACATCTGGAGGGTTCCGCGGAATAAAGACGACTGAGGTAAGATCACTTCTTCGGGTGGGAAAACCGGCACACGCATGTGTGGAGCACCTTCCAAAAGATTCCTTTGGAAGCATTCCCTAGCGGGCTCTGTTGGTGACATCACCCATATGTGAGGACTGGCTTCCTGCTTCTTCCTGGAGAAAGCATACAGTATTCTAAAAATTGTATGTTTCCGTATTGCTCTATGGTGCGATTGCACCATGAATAGTGTGCGCAATTCTGGTTGCTATATCTAAAAAGAAAAAATTAGACCTTACCTGCTAATTGTCTTTCCTTGAGTATTCTCCAGGCCAGTCCAGGAACATGAGGGCAGTCAATCCCTTCTAGCAGCTGAGGACTGAATTCTGAAGTTTTGCAGACATCAGGTATCTGGCTCCCCCTACTGGCGAAACCTCAGTCTATTTCTATCCAAGCAGTCAACCAAGAGAACCTATAACTTGACAACGACAAGTCATTAAAAAAAACAGGCAACGAAAAAAAACAGAGAACATAGCCAACAGCTGTTTCCCCTTATATTGTCTCCCCTTACTGGAAACATTTCTTTTTTCTTTTTCCTATAGCGTGGTGCAAGAATCCCCGTAAGCAAAACGGGGAAGCCCCACAGACCCTCGTCCTCTCCGCTCAAGGCTCCTGAAGCGGTAATACCGTGTGCTGTGTACTCTACTTACCGCTGTGTATGCAACTGAGAAAAAAAGCTACTCGAGGACTGGACGAGGAACGTAGTAAGGACAGAACCCCAAACAATCCAGAAACCACGGGTGGGTCCTGGACTGGCCCAGAGAATACTCAAGGAAAGACAATTAGCAGGTAAGGTCTAATTTCTTCTTCCTTTTTGTCTCTCCGGGCCAGTCCAGGAACATGAGGGAAGTACCAAAGCAGTACCTAACCATGGGAGGGACCCGCCAGGCCCGCTATGATGGCCGACACCCCCACAGTTGCATCTCTCCGAGCCTGAACATCCAAACGGTAATGCCTTGCAAAAGTGTGAAGCGATGACCACGTAGCCGCCCGGCAAATGTCAGCAGGCGGAATCAACACCATCTCGGCCCAGGACGCCGCCTGGCCCCGAGTGGAATGAGCATGGAGCCCCTCCGGAGGCAACTTGCCACAAGCCTGATACGCCGCTACTATGGCCTGCTTCACCCATCTCGCAATAGAGGCCTTAGAAGCCGCTTCCCCTTTTTTAGGACCCAAACAGTACAAACAACCGATCCGTTTTACGAAACGAGCTAGTCCTCTTAAGGTATTTCTTGAGCATTGTACCTAAATCCAATTTCTCGAGCACTTTGTCTATAGGAAGATCGCCGTGGTTCCGAAAAGTCGGAAGCGAAATAGTCTGATTCATGTGAAACTTGGACACCACCTTAGGGAGAAAGGAGGGAACCGTACGCAACATCACCTTCTCTGCCGAAAACTGAATGTACGGTGAATTACAGGAGAGCGTCTGGAGATCTGAAATCCTCCTTGCGGAACACAAGGCTACCAAGAAAGCCACTTTCCAGGAGAGGTCCCGGAGCGAAATGTCTGCCACTGGCTCAAAAGGAGGCCGCACCAAAGCTTCAAGAACTAGATTCAGATTCCAAGCCGGAACAACCGCCCTAAACGGAGGACGAATGTTCCTCACCGCCCTGAAGAACCTAAGTATATCGGGATGAGAAGCTGGCTGAAGACCTTTGACGGAACCTCGAAAACAGGAGATAGCTGCCAAATGCACCCTAATAGTACCGAGAGCTAAACCCTTATCTAGCCCGTCCTGTAAAAAAGACAGCACCTGAGGCACCAACGCGTCGCCTGGACGAAGATTTCATTCCACGCACCAGTTCTCAAAGACCCGCCAAACACGGATATAAGCTAACGATGTGGAAGTCCTGCGGGCCTGCAAAAGGGTGCTAACAACCGAAGACGAATAACCTCTCTGACTTAACCTTTCAAGAGCCAAGCCGTAAGCGAGAAGCGATCCACATTTGGCATGAGCAGGGGACCCTGAGCTAACAGGTTCTCCCGAACGGGCAGCCTCCAGGGCTTGGCTATTAAGAGACGAACTAGATCTGCATACCACGCTCTTCTGGGCCAATCCGAGGCAATGAGAATCACCGGACCGGCGTGGCCCTCTATCCTTCGAATTACTCTCCCTATCATTGGCTACGGAGGGAAGACATAAAGCAATTTCTCGGCCGGCCAAGGCTGCGTGAGGCCGTCCAGCCCCTCCGCCATACGCTCTCTGCGTCTGCTGAAAAACCGACTTGCTTTGGCATTGTCGAAGGTGGCCATCAAGTCCATCACCGGCTGACCCCACCTCCGAGTCAGGTCGTGAAATACTGCCGAGTTCAATTCCCATTCTCTGGGATCGACGACATGACAGCTGAGATAATCGGCCTGCACATTGTCTTTTCCTGCCACGTGAGCCGCCGACAGGGCCACCAGATGCGCTTCCGCCCAGGCCATCAACCTTTGACTCTCCTCCAACAGGAGAGCACTCTTTGTTCCTCCCTGACGATTGATGTATGAGACTGTCACCGCATTGTCTGAGGACACCCTCACCGCTTTGTTCTCCACCAGAAGAAGAAACTCGAAGAGCCAGAGAAACCGCCCTGAGTTCTAGAAAGTTTATGGAAGCATTCCGAAGTTCCGGCGGCCATGAGCCTTGAGCGATGGAGGTTTGACAATGAGCTCCCCAGCCCTGGAGACTGGCAGCCATAGTGAGAAGAATGCAGTCGGGCTGCCGTAAGGGAACTCCTGCTCTGAGATGGGCCGGATCCAACCACCAGCGGAGACTGTCGCTCACTTCCTGCGACCTGGGCAATCTGCAAGTGAGAGGATGGTCTTGCGGAGACCAACGGGACAGCAAAGCTTGCTGCAATGGCCGCATATGGGCTCTCGCCCACGGTACTAGGTCTACAGCTGCCGCCATAGACCCTAGGAGTTGCAAATAACGCCACGCTGTTGGCGTTTTGAGATGCAAGAACTGTGCAACTTGCTTCAAAATCTTCTGAACCCAGCATTCCAGCAGAAAAACGTAGCCTACCTCCGTATCGAACATCGCTCCCAAGTAGAGGAGCCTCCTTACAGGTTGCAACTGGCTCTTGGCCTGGTTTATAACCCAACCAAGCTGTTCCAGGAGATGTACCACTCTCGCCGTTGCCGACCGCGACTCTGACGGCGCCCGAATCAGCCAGTCGTCGAGGTAGGGATGTACCAGGACCCCCTCTTGTCTCAGGGCCGCCGCCACTACCACCATCACTTTTGTGAAAGCTCTCGGCGCAGTGGCCAAGCCAAACGGCAAGGCTCAAAATTGAAAATGACCCATGTGAAATGCAAACCGGAGGAACTGTTGGTGCTCGGCCCTGATAGGAATATGAAGATAGGCCTCGGTTAGATCTATGGACGTAAGCACCTCTGTCGGTTGCACCGAACGTATGACAGATCAAAGTGTCTCCATGCGGAAGTGAGGAACCCGCAAACAGCGATTCACGTTTTTGAGATCCAAAATAGGCCGAAACGTTCCCTCTTTCTTGGGAACGACGAAATAAATGGAGTATCGACCTGAACCTAACTGGTCTGGAGGAACCGGAACTACCGCTTGAAGGCGTAACAACCTTTGGAGCGTAGCCAAGATCGCCAATTGTTTCTCCGCCGACCCGCATGGAGACACCACGAAAGCCTCCGCCAATGGACGAGCGAACTCTAGCGCGTACCCATCGCGAATAATTTCTAATACCCATTGATCGGACGTTATGGAGGCCCAGACAGAAAGAAAGCTCCGCAGCCGTCCCCCTACCGGGATATCTGTCTGGACCAACCTCGTTTCATTGCAGTTTCTTATTTGTACTTTGTTGGGCACTGAAATAACCTCTACTGAATCCTCTAGCGCCCCGAAAGGACTGGCCCCTGGACACAAAGCGCGCCCTCGGATACGGAGCAAAACGCGATCCCCTAAACTTGCGAAAATCTCGCGCGGGACCCCTGTGCGTCACCCCAGGCTTCTGAGCCTTTGGCCTATCCTCTGGGAGCCTGCCGCCTTTAGAGTTCCCGAGATCCTTAACAATCTTTTCCAAGGCCGCTCCGAACAACAGGGTGCCCTTATAAGGAAGCTTACTCAACCGCGCCTTGGACGAGGCGTCCGCCGCCCAATTTCTTAACCATAGGAATCGCCGAGCCGCAATTACCGCCGCCATGGACTTCGCTGAAATCCTAACGAGATCATAAAACGCATCCGCTATATAAGCCGCCGCTGATTCCAGCTTCGCTCCTTCCTCCTCTTCCTTGCGGGAGGTAGCACCACTTTGGATCCACCTAATGAAGGCTCGAGAAACATAAGCCCCACAGATAGCCGCTTTAAGAGAGAGTGCACAAGATTCAAAAGTCTGCTTCAGCAGGGACTCCAATCTTCTATCCTGCAAATCTTTCAGTGTCGCGCCACCCTCCACAGGGATAGTGGTTTTCTTAGTGACTGCCGAAACCAAGGCATCCACTTTAGGCATTTTTAACAACTCCTGCTCCTCGTGCGGCAAGGGATACAAGCGACTAATAGCCCGAGCTCCCCGCAAGGAAGCTTCCGGACATTCCCACTCAGACTCCACCATCTGCTTCATGACCCTGTGGACAGGAAAACATTTCTGTTCTGATTTAAAACCTTGCAGAAGAGGGTCTTCGAAAGGCTCCTCCTGAGCCACCGGCACGGCCAGATTTAAAGCTGCCAAAGTCTGTGCAATCAGCAGTCTGAGCTCCTCTTTCCTAAACACCCGTAACATATTAGGATCCTCGCTGCCTTACTCAGCATCCTCGAAATCTAGAGGCCACTCCATACCGGCCTCTGACAGGATCTCGCCTTCCTCCAGTCCCTGAAGCCCCGAGGGGTGCTGCCCGAAGCTATCGGAGCTCCCCTCAGCGCCCAGGGCCATTTTAGAGGACCCTTCTCCCAGGTCTGATAAAGAAAATTGTTTTCCCAAGGGATCCACAACCAGAGGGGAAGAGCTCTTATCCTGAGCCTGTTGCCACTTCAAGCAGTAAGCTTGATGCAATGCCAAAATAAACTCTGCAGAGAAAACCGATTTTAAGTCCCCCGTTATTGAAGCTTGTGACTGTGGGGGAGCTTCCTCCACGTGCACAGGCTTCTTAGATTTGCATTTCTTCTTTGCGTGTTTCTCCTGAAGAGAATTCAAAACTGGAGCTGCAGCCGAGATGGCCGCCGTTCCCGCCATTTCTGAAGAGCTTGGAATGCCCCCTGCATTCACGCCTGCCTCGGGCCTAGTTTCCATGCCCCTACGACGAAACGACGAAAAACCACAAGGAAAGACTGCAGTAGCCCCGAGAGAACAGAAAAAAAACAGGAAAAAGAAAAGCCACCCGCCCCGCAAAGCGCTACGGCTTTAAAACTCGCCGCCGAAAAAAGAAAAAAAACGCCGAAACCAGCGTGCTCTCCCGAAAAACAAAAGCTAAACACACGTACCTGCAGAATTGCTAAGCAAGGCGATTCTGATTTGCAGACACCCAGATCCGCTGCTAGCGGCAGAGGTGATCTGTACCCGGAGGAGGCTTGAAGGTCTCTGAGGCTCCCAGCATCACTTGCCTGCTCCCCGGGGAGAAACCGGAGCTGTTGCCTGAGGCAGGCTCTGCCTCCCGTGCTCCGCGAGTGAAGCCCACTCCGATATCAGGGGAAAAGAAACAAGTACCCTTTGCTGTCCTAGATCCCTGCTAGGGACCCAATCCTATAAGAAGTACTGTAGCTAAGAGCAAATAAAAATAAAAATAAAACCAAAAGATTTGAATTTAATCTAACTCCTCCTCGTGTCTCTGGGAGCCAGCAAGAGTAATGCCCTACAGCTGCTGAGGACTGAAGAGACTGAGGTTTCGCCAGTAGGGGGAGCCAGATACCTGATGTCTGCAAAACTTCAGAATTCAGTCCTCAGCTGCTAGAAGGGATTGACTACCCTCATGTTCCTGGACTGGCCCGGAGAGACGAAAAGGAAGGATGTTGTGTAATTAGAAAAAATACAGAGGAGTGATCAAAATGATAAAGGGTATGGAAGGATACTCCTATGAGGAAAAGTTTAAAAGGTTAGGGCTCTTCAGCTTGGAAAAGAGACAGCTGAATGGAAATAAGATAAGAGGTCTATAAAATAATGAGTGCACTGGAACGGGTAAATGTAGATCAGTTGTTTACTCTTTCAAAAAGTAGAAAGACAAAGGGACATCCAATGAAGCTACAATGTAGCACTTTTAAGACTAATCGGAAAAAGTAATTGTTCACTGAACATGTAATCAAACTCTGTAATTCACTGCCAGAGGATGTAAAAAGCTGTTAGTATAGCTGGGTTTACAAGAGGTTTGGACAAGTTCCTGGAGGAAACATCCATAAACCACTGGACTAGGGAAATCCTATTACTTACCCCTGGAATTTCCCTGGTCTACTTTTATAATTGTTTATGGACTTTTCCAAACCTCTTTTAAACCCAGCTATACTAATAGTTCTTACTAAATCCTTTGGTAACAAATTTCAGAGTTTGATTACACATTGCATTAAAAAAAAAATATTTTCTCTGATTTGTCTTATAAGTGCTACATTGTAGCTTCATTGTGTGTCCCCTAGTCTTTCTACTTTTTGGAGGACTAAACTACCGATATACATTTACCAGTTCCACTCCATTCAGTATTTTTATAGACCTCTATTATATTTCCCCTCAGCCAACTCTTTTCCAAGTTGAAGAGTCCTAGCCTTTTAAGGCTTTCCTCATAGGGATAGCCTTCTATCCTCTTTGGCCTCTTATGGGCACCGCCTGAAGGTCTTCTTCACCACCACTACCTCCTCCATTGCTCAACCCGCCTTCTTTTCTGACTGGCCTGTACAGATGCTGCTGCTGTTCTCTCTGCTGCTGCTTCTTCAGATTGGCCCATTTAGCCCTTAATTATGCTCTGACTCAGTCTTCTTTGATCCCTTCCTCTTCTTCCAGTTGGCCTATACAGATACTTCAACTCCTCCTTTTTTGTTCACCCTACATCATTCCCCAAATTAACCCATGCCAGCCACCACAGTTACTGCCACTTCCTTCATTTAGCCCAAACAGGCAGTTGCTTAGTTGCCACTGCTGGCTGGGCTAGAGAGCAATCTAGTTTATGGGGTTCCCAAATCAGCTGGTCACCCTGAATTATGCAAAAATAATGTACAATGGGATAAGAAGTAGGACTCTGTATGGCTGGTACCCCTGCAATTCTGCGCCTGCAGATCTCTGGTCTACTCCGATGCTGAAGCCTGAACCAAAGATGACTAAACAAGATGATTTCCTGCTACAAAGAACTTTTGTTGTGCTTACAGTCTTAGACCTGACCTTCACCCAAATGCTTGCCAAGTGATCATACCCGAGCATATAGAAGCCTATTGTTTCTGTCCAATTAGTTTCCCAGGTCAATTAGTTGTCTACATGCAAGAACATCTACTTCTCTGATCTTCATCATCCACTAAAGCACAGTTACTTACCTGTAACAGGTGATCTCTGGGAACAGCAGGAATAAGCCTTCACATATGGGCATCGTCGGTACCGACGGAGCCTGCGCGGAACGCTCCCCAGCGTCCAAAAGGAAAGCTTTTGGGAGCATCCCACAGTGCCTGCGCACTGCCTTCCCGCCTTTCCTAACTGCCTCTCTCCAGTTCGAGTTTTAAGCTGAGACAAAGAGAGAGAGAGAGAAAGGAAAGGAAAGATAGATAGAGAGATACAACTCCTAGGGGAGGTGGGTGGGTTGTGAAGACTTATTCCTGCTGTTCCCAGAGATCACCTGTTACAGGTAAGTAACTGTGCTATCTCCAGGAACAAGCAGGAATGAGTCTTCACATATGGGGACTCCCCAGCTAGAGATGCCAAGGAGATCCCCAAGGTTGTGAGTCCCTGAGAAGGGCTCTACCTCCCCCTATGGATCTCGGGCATCCAACCAGGGATGGGGGGTAGCAGTTGATTAGGTATGGAACAGGTGTTTGAGAACAGCCTGACCAAACAAGGCATCCCGGCAGGAGTCCTTGTCCAAGCAATAATGGGCTGTAAAGGTATGAACCGAGGCCCAGGTGGCCGCTCGACAGATTTGGTCGATGGACACAGAATTTAGATGAGCCATAGAGGCTGCCATGGCTCTCACATTGTGAGCTGTGACATGGCCCTCCAGAGAAAGGTTCTTACTCTGGTAGGCGAAAGAAATACACTGAGCAATCCAATTGGACAGAGTTCTCTTAGAGACTGGAAGTCCTAAATGAGAGGGATCGAAAGCAACAAAGAGTTGAGAGGACTTTCTATGTTGCTGTGTCCTTTGTAAGTAAAAAGCAAGCACTCTCTTACAATCCAGGGTATGGAGATAACTCTCTGCACTTGATGCATGAGGTCCTGGAAAAAAGACAGGTAAATATACCTCCTGGTTCAGATGAAAAGGTGAGACCACTTTAGGCATAAAGTGTGAATTGGTCCTGAGGACTACCTTGTCATGATGGAACCTTGTATAAGGAGGATTAGCCACCAAGGCTTGCAGCTCACTGATGCGGCGAGCTGAAGTGACTGCAATGAGAAAAATGACCTTCCAGGAAATGAATTTCAAGGAGGTAGTGGCTAAGGGTTCAAAGGGTGGCTGCATAAGCTGGCCAAGAACCAGATTCAAGTCCCATGCCACTGGAGGTGGTCTAATGGGAGGTTTAGTTAAAAGAAGGCCTCTCATGAATCTTGCTATAAGAGGAAGAGAGGAAATAGGCTGTCCATTGAGAGGTTTAAGGGATGCTGCAATAGCACTCAAATGGACTCTTACTGAATTCGTTATAAGGCCTGCATGGGATAAATGCAGCAAATACTCTAGTAAAGAATTCATAGGTACTGCAAGAGGGTTAAGACCCTTCTCTGCACACCAAATGGTAAACCTTTTCCATTTAAAAGCATAGGAACGTCTAGTGGAAGGCTTTCTGGAAGCATGAAGGATATCCTTCACTTGCTGAGAAAGATGCAAATCTTGAAGGTATAGGCCTTCAGCAACCAGGCTCTGAGTTGAAGAGACTGGGGATTTGGGTGCCACAACGTTCCCTCCTCCTGGGACAGGAGGTCTGGAGCAGATCCCAAGTCCAGGGAGGGAGCTTGAGAGAGATGCAGAAGTAGAGGGTACCACACTTGGCGTGGCCAATGTGGTGCTATGAGGATCATAGACCCCTTGTCTCTCTGAAGTTTGAATAGTGTCTTGGAAATTAGGGGAATGGGTGGAAAGGCATAGAGGAAGTCTTGCCCCCAATGAAGGAGGAAGGCATCCCTGGCCTGAACTCCCTGACACGGAATCCTGGAACAGAACCGGGGAACTTTGGCATTCCACGGACTTGCAAACAGGTCTATGTCTGGGGTTCCCCAGATTCGGAAGATCCTGGCTATCTGGTCCCCATGGAGGGACCATTCGTGTGGAAGCAGGACTCGACTGAGTCTGTCTGCCCAAGAGTTTTGAACCCCTGGAAGATACACTGCCATGAGATGAATTTGATGCTCTGTGGCGAAGGCCCACAATCTCAAAGCTTCGTTGCAAAGCGACAGAGAGCCAGTCCCGCCCTGCTTGTTCACGTAGAACATGGCTACTTGGTTGTCCGTGTGGATGAGGACTGTCTTGTAGCTGGGCAGGGTGTGGAAGACTCTGAGAGCTAGAAAAATTGCTCTGAGCTCTAAGAGGTTGATATGTAGAGATGTCTCTTGTGGAGACCAGATGCCTTGAGTGGAGAGATCTTGTAAATGAGCTCCCCAACCTCTTGGAGAGGCATCTGTTGTAAGGGTTGCTTGGGGTAAAACCTGTTGAAAGGGGGACCCCAGCAACAGATTTTGAGTGGACTTCCACCACTGGAGAGAGCAAAAGAGGCGACTGGAGGTTGCTATTTTGTCTGACAGGCACCCTGATGCCTGGGTCCATTGGGTGGACAGAGTCCATTGAGCTGCCCTCATGTGAAGGCGAGCGTAAGGAACCACATGCACAGTGGATGCCATGTGGCCTAACAGTTGTAACATCTCTCGAGCAGTTAAATGGAATTTTAACTGAATCTGTGAGGCTAACTGCACCAAGCGTAGGCAACGGGCCTGGGGAAGATAGGCCCCTATGAACTCTAGAGACTGATTGGGGTGAGATGGGATTTTGGGATGTTTATTACAAGTCCCAGATACTGAAGAACAGGCCTTGTGCAGGCTAGGGAAGTCTGGGCCTCTGATTGGGATGGAGCTCGGGTGAGCCAGTCATCCAGATATGGGAATACGAATATCCCTAGAGTACTCTTGGTGCAGAGGCCAGACCGAAAGGAAGCACTTTGTATTGGTAGTGCTTTCCTCGATAAAGGAACCGAAGGAATCTTCTGTGTGTTGGATGGATGAGGACATGGGTGTACGCATCCTTGAGGTCTAGAGAACAAAGCCAATCCTGACTCTGAAGGTATGGAAGGAGAGCACCGAGAGAAATCATCTTGAATTTCTCCTTGCATAGAAACTTGTTCAATTCTCTGAGATCTAATATGGGTCTGTAGCCCCCTGTTTTCTTTGGGATAAGAAAGTAGGGGGAGTAGAACCCTGAGCCCTGTTGAAGAAGGGGTACTTCTTCTATTGCCCCTTGGGCAAGAAGGGTAGCAATCTCCTGACCCAGAAGGTCGAGGAGAGGTGTTGGAGAATTGAACTGTCTCACCATGGTGTGAGGAGGAAGGTGTAAGAAATGAAGCTTGTAGCCCTCCCTTATGATGGAGAGGGTCCATTGCTCTGCTGTGATTTGTTCCCAGCTGGGAGCAAAGTGAGCTAACCTTCCTGGAATGGTGAGAGGCTCTGGTTCTTTTAGAGCCAGAAAGGCCAAGTTCTCTAGTTGAAAGTCAAAGGCCCTGAGGAGGCTGAGGCTGTTGGGCCGTAGCAGCCCTTGCAGCCTTAGGCTTGGCCTGTTTAGGTTGTTGCTGTCGCTTTGCAGCAAAACGACCTGCAGAAGATGCCTGTTGACCATAACCAGGATAATATCTCCCCTTTTTGGGAAAAAATCCCTTTTTGAACAACCTTTTCTTAACAGGAGCAGAAGTAGACTCTGAAAGTCTATCTAAAGCAGAATTTTCAGCATCCATCTGAGTGGCCTTTGCTTGCCAATCTTTGCCAAAAGGGTTTTCACCTGTACAAGGAAGATTTCCTAGTCCATCCTGAACCCAGGGTTCCAAATCAGAAGCTTGTAGCCAAGCAACTCTGCGTGCACCTATGGCAATAGCCGAGGCTCTGCTAGCACACTCAAAAGAGTCAAAGGCTGCACGGTTGGAAAACTTGGAAACATCTTGGGCATGTTTAAGCCAGGTGAGAAACTCCTCTCTTTTATCTTCTGAAACAAAAGGTCAGATCACAAACTAATTATATTATATTATATTATATTCAAGGTTCCCCTTCCCAGATGTAACCAAAAGGAAGAAAATGGAGTGAATGGCATTACCAGTCCCACCCTGAGAAGATTTAAGCCATTTGACAAAGACTTAATCCTAAAAACAACACTTCCACTAACCAACTTACCAGAGTGCAGCCTTGATGATTTAGTTTCTAATTGGAATAATACGCTCAGTTCAATTGCCACATGTCCATCGACTAACAAATCTCAAAGCAAACGACACTCTGCTATCTGGTATTCATCTGAGCTGAAAGCCTCTCGCACAACCCTAAGGAAACTTGAGAGACGATGGCGACGCTCACACTCAGAAGTAGACAGAACTGCATATATCCTACATCTCACATCTCATCGCACAGCGGTTACTGACTCAATGAGACATTACCATGCGGTCACGTTAAAAAGATCTCTAAACAAGCCTCATGACCTGTTTGCCATAGTTAAGCGTTTGACAAATGAACCCGCTTCGCAACTCAAATACGAAATCCACCCTCAATTATTTGCTAACTATCTACAATCCAAAATTTGCCAAACTGACAATATCTCAGCTCCTAACATAGTTCTAGATCCTGTAGATCAAGCTCTACTTACTATCTTCTCAATACCACCTAAACGACAAATCGAGGACACCATTGCTAGCTTAAACATGACCACCGCTCATACTGATCCATGCCCTGCGTTCTGGATCAAAGATTTACGAGCTGACCTCAGTCCCATCATATCCAGACTCATGATTCAATCATTTACAACAGGAACTTTCCCACGTATCCTTAAGCAAACATCCATAAGGCCATTACTAAAAAACAACAAGCTCGACCCTCTTAAACCAGAATCATATAGACCAATAGCAAGCATTCCTTTACTAGCAAAAATATTGGAAAAAGAAGTACAAAAACAAATTCAGGATCATATTGAAATTAACGCTCCACTAGACCCATGCCAGCACGGCTTCAGAGAATCCCACGGTGTGGAAACGCTTCTAACTACACTGTTCAGCAGCTTATTATCAGGTATTGATAACATCCGCCAAGGGTTTGTCCTTGTCTTCCTAGATATCGCAGCCGCTTTCGATTCTGTGAGCCATGAACACCTCCTAGAACGTCTCAAAGGGAAGGGAATTACCGATAAAGCACTCGAGTGGTGTAAATCCTACCTTTCGGACAGATGGCAACAGGTACGATCCAACGATACTTCATCAGATCAGTTTCATCAAAAACAAGGTGTCCCTCAAGGCTCCTCCCTCTCCGCCCTTATGTTCAATATATACATGCAGCCTATATGCAACCTGATACGATCCTTTAGAGTCAACTGCATGATATACGCGGATGATGTACTATTATATTTTCCTTTTACAACAGAGAACCCCGACCTCACTCCTTTAACAAACTGCATAAATGAAGTATCCAACTGGCTACAATCTCAAAATCTAAGGATCCAACACAAAAAAACAGAGGTGTTATTCATTACACGGAACCGAAATTTCACTGCTCCGTCCTTTTTGAAAGTAAAGGATGCTAACCTCCAGACCAAGACCACCATCAGATACCTTGGTGTCACTTTAGACCAGAACTTGGATATGAAAGCACACATAGGAAATATTGTAAGAGCAGTATACCACAAAATACGTTCCCTTAGACATCTATGGTCCTTGCTAGAGCCAGACGATTTTAGAACCATCTATCAGGCGCTAATCATACCTCATTTTGATTATGCGAACTCAATATTACAAGGTCTCCCTCAAGCCACATTACATCCACTTCAATTGGCAATGAATGCCGCAGCAAGAGTCCTTCATGGAGCATCCCGGAAAGAACATATTTCACCTATTCTAAAACATCTTCATTGGCTCCCGATACGAAATAGACTCACTTTCAAAACTTTACTAATTACATTCAAAGCCATCAAAGAGCTCTCATCTGCATCATTATCAGATATGATCCAAACAACACCCCTCAATAGGGATAGAAGGTCAGTATCACTCAATTCTCTGTTAGTCCCAAAATCAATAACACAATACACCAAAACTACTACTGACAGGGCTTTCTTTTTCTGTGCACCAAGGTGTTGGAACAGCCTTCCTCAAAACATCCGATCAATACCAGACATTTTGCAGTTTCGAAAAGCTTTGAAACACTACCTCTTCCTCTTGTCTTATCCATTAAACAATCCAGATAACACAACCTACCCACAGACCTTCCAAACATACAAATTCAATACAGACACCCCACAGACCTCCCATACAGGAGCCAGGATGAGATCATGTCTGTTATATTAATTAATTACCCTGTTATCCGAGTTGTATTTCCTGTTTTTTCTGTAAACACAAAGTACCATTCAATTGTGTAACTCCTTGTTTATTGTAAACCGCGCTGATGCTGAATAGTGCGGTATATAAGAGACTATAAATAAAATAAAAATAAATAAAATAAATAAAGTTTGTAGGTGATCTGTAACTTATTTTAGAAACATCCCCATATAAAGACTATAGGAGTTGATTCTAGCCACAAGCATATTGGCCTGGAAAATTCTCCTGCCAAAAGCATCTAAGGTTCTGCATTCTCTTCCTGGAGGATTAGATGAGTGCATTTTGCACTCTTTATCCTCTTCATAGCATTACCACCAGGCATCAGTGCAATTACTGACCTAACACAATTCAGAAAGGCTCTCAAATTCCATTTATTTACACAATACTACCAGATTAACCTAACCCCTACCTAATTGCCTCTCCTCTTACCTCCTCAAGATAACATCTCAACCCTACTGTACACATGTAACACCCTAAATTCTCAGCAATCAATCTCATTGTACATATGTAAGTAGTTCAGTTTGCATCCCCCGCGTTATCCAAGTTGTTACTCCTGTTCTCTGTAAAGCAAAACATGTTATCCAAGTTGTTACTCCTGTTCTATGTGAAGCCAAACAGTTTGTTATGGTCATTTTGTTGTATGTAAACCGCGCTGACAATAGTGCGGTATATAAGAAATTGTAATAAATAAATAATAGCAGACTCCACCACAATAGAGTGGTGAGGAAGCTGAGTCTTATGAAAGCCAAGACAAGGAGGAACACGATACATGGTGTCCAACCTACGAGAATGAGGGGAGGTGGTGAGAGGTGTCTCCCATATGCCCAACATGTGATCATAAAGGATCTCATGAATTGGTAAAGTAGCTGCCTCTTTAGGAGCCTTAGGGTATTGCAAGATATCCAATTTTTTGGCTCTAGGCTCAGCTTCAGGGGCCACTGAAATGGAGAGGCCCCTGGCCACTTCCCTAATGAAGTCTTGAAAAGACAAGTCTTCTGTTGGAGACATTCTTCTTTTTGGAGAAGAGGGCTCCTGAGGAAGGAGTACCGATGCTTCGACAGAGACCTCTGATTCATCAGAGTCTTCAGAGGAATCGAAGTATCGCCTATCTCGATGCTCCTGCAGAGCCCGATACGCGTACCGAGTGGTATCGACATCGGGAGTGATCGGTACCGATGGGCATCACAGAACAGGGTACCGCTGCAGTCGACACCGAAGCTGATGTCGATGCAATCGGTACCGGCACCGGAACCGATATCGGTACCGGCACCGGAACCGACAACGGAGTTTGTTGTGGTACCGGAGGCGTTGCAGCTTGTATGAATGCTGTAATGGCATGCTGCATGGTCAGAATATTCTGATCCATCGACGCCACCAATGTCTGGATGTCGGTACCAGTGGGAACCACCGGTACCCCAGAACATGGCAACAGGTGATCGGTCGAGGCCGAGCCATCGATGTCAACCTGTGACCCCATAGATAAAGCTTTGGAAGCCGGAGCCTCCCGCCGGGGTAATTTTGCCGGTGCGGATTCCTCGAGAGCAAGCCCGGAGGCATCTCGATACTTAGAGGGAGATCTACCCTTCGAGGACCGGCTGGACTTGAGTTTGGTTACCTGAGATCCATGGGAGGAAGAAGCAGCCCTGGAAGACATCGATGCTACCGAAGCTGCATCAGAGGGAAACAGGGTACTGAGCTTGGCTGCTCGATTCTGTAGACCCAGAAGCGGGCTTCTCCATGAGGAGAATTTCTCGTAGGCCTAAGGCCAAAGAAAAAAGCACAGAAGTGAAAAATAGTAGTTTTTTTTTTTTTTAAGAAAGAAAGAAAGACCGGCGGTACCGGTCCGACGTCGAAGAAGGCAGACGCGCGACCAAAGAAATAAAATAAAATAAAGAACTTCTTCAGCGGTGACAGGAACACGACCTGCTGGCTCCGCGGAAAAGAAGAACTGGAGAGAGGCGGTTAGGAAAGGTGGGAAGGCAGCGCGCAGGCGCTGTGGGATGCTCCCAAAAGCTCTCCTTTTGGATGCTGGGGAGCGTTCCCGCGCAGGCTCCGTCGGTACTGACGATATCCATATGTGAAGACTCATTCCTGCTTGTTCCTGGAGATCGATGCTATTGGCCTTGGATGTCTGGAACTGCATACTGTTATCTTCCCTCATTATGGCTCCTAGGTCTGCAGGATGAACACCTGTTCATTACCATCTGATTCGCTGAGAACACCTCGGACTGTCTTATGACAACCAATCACTAAACCTATGACGGAGACTCATCACAAAGAATAATATAGTCTGCAGAGAGAACTTTGTGTGCCTTTTTGCCTGTGTGCCTTGTGTTTCCTACCTTGCTTGTCTACAAGAGAGATATACATTACATGTGTGCAAGGCCGTTCTACTAAGGACAGGGATAAGACTTTCACAGATACCGTCGGTTCTGTGTTCTCACACGGCTCGCCTCCGAAAGGGCTGGAGCCTGCGTTATCTAAACTAGCTGCCTCTTTGGACCCTGTGCTGCCAAAGACTCTTTGGATCCCAGCCACCAGAGTTCCGGCAAGAGCTAAGGTACTGTCTTATTTCTCTTCCTCCAGAAGGGTAGTGGAAGCTAGAAATTAGCTTCCTATAATTCCTCGGAGTGCAGAGCGAATCAGTGACTTCTGGTTACTAATCAGTGATTTATTACTTTGTCTAACTGTAATTGCTGTGCTGCTATAACTTGCTACCTCATATTTCTAATTATATACTGTAACTATATATCTATATATTTTTCTTCCTTGCTACCCATAATAAACGTAATATATATAAAGATGAGGCTTCTTTTGTGGCTCATTACCAGCACACTCATAGAACTGCAGTAGCTAATTTCTCCTGGACATAACTGAGAGCATAACCTGTTTTCTTTGCTACTAATAATCCCTACAACTCCAAGAAACCACTACACAGTAACAAAACACTCCTATAAGATTTAAAGCTTTATAGCAAAAAAGGTACTCTTACATACCGTAGAGATCAGTATAACTAGGTATTCCTGGCCCTGGAACTCCTCCACAGAACCGACTTTAATGTCAGATAGTGCTACTGTGCGCAGAAGAATTCTGATTTTTTCCACCTGAAGAAGGAAAAATATGATTCTGTAAAGATGTTTTTAAAAACTGCCAATTACGATATCAGTGAGACAGGAGTCTTTTTCAGCAGTTTCTTCCTGTTCAGTCAAAGTCAGATCTGGCATCACAAAGTATCATTTCACAACTATTCACATTTCTTCCCTATTTCCTTTACCCTCCAAATTACTTAGCCTAGTTCCGTACTGACAGTTTTCAGCCAGACCTCATACACTCAGCCTCTCTCTGGAAGCCTGCTGTCATGGACCCTAAACTTCCAGTTACTAGATGTTCACTGCTGTGCAATGACAGATTCCCCACTTCTCTCCAGAGCTGCAAACACTGCCTTTTCAGTATCCCCAGTTTTGGTCAATCCAGGAAGTGGAAGATCCACGTCACTTTATGCAACAGCACTGCTGCTTAACCACAGTCAGCTCTAGGAGGGGTAATTTTACTGTTACTTTAAGAAAGTACGAAAATGTTTGGGGGCATACTCAGCAGCGGCGGCTAGGCAAAAAAACCAAAACCACCCCATCTGGCAGCTGCCACTTTATTTAAAACTCGATAGCCGGTTTCTGCCGCTGAATATCCAGGCTGTCTGGCCACTGATGTTGCTATCCAGTTAGTGGCAATATTCAGCTGCTATCCAATTAGTGGCGTTATTCAGTTGCTAACCAGGTAGAGCAAACCGGCAGCCATTTACCTGCCCTAACAAACTGCTTAAGTTATCTGGTTAATGGCTGAGTTATCGCTGCTAACTGGATTGCGGCTACCCACACCACTCCGATTTTAACTGGGCAGTTTTTCGGCAGTCTGCAGGGATATTCAGTGGCACTAACCGGTTAGTGCAAGAAGGGTACATAATGCGAGCATGATCAATGTACAAATGGCGTTTAAATCCACTTACGGAGAAATTTTACTTACTTGATCATTTCCTTTCCTGGAATCCTACTTGACCAATCAGACAAATGGGTTATGACCCCCTTCGAGCCGATGATGGAGACATAGAACACTGAACTTTCCAGTGACACCATCATTGGTACATGGAGGGGTGCAGATAGAGCACATGCCAGTATGATACTATCCAAGCACAAGGTAAAAAAAAACCCAAAAAAACAGTTGAAGAACCAAAATCGCAATACACTAAACCCCTACCAACTTGAAGAATCTACCCCGGTAGGCCAGAGGAACTTCAAACAATGAAAGGGAGGCTTACACTTTTCTTCACTGGCCTGAGGGGCAAGATTGCACACAGATGCTGAGAGACCCACAAGGCAGGAAGAGGAGGCAGAAGCTGCATTGTTCCTTGCAAGAGTTTTAGACTGGTTTAGCAGGATTCCAGGAAAGGAAATGATCAGGTAAGAAACATTTCTCCTTTTTATTCTCCTAGACCAGTCCCGACAAACAGGAAGTACCTGAGCGACACCTTAACCTGGGTCAGAAGACAAGACAGTTGCCTTAAGGACAGTGGCCCCTAAAGGCTGAATCCACCTTCACTTAAATATCCAATTGATGTTGTTTCACAAAGGTACTTGAAGTAGAACTAGTTGCTGCCCTGCAAATATCTACCGGAGCCATAGTTCTAGACTCCATCCAAGATGAAGCCTGAGCACAAGAAGAGTAGGACCGGACATCTTCAGAAACTCTTACCTTTCAAATGTATGCTGAATCAATGGCTTCTCAAATCCACTGACTTAGAGTAGATTTCAAGGCCACCTTGCCTTTGCGAGGTCCTCTGAAAAGCATAAAAAAAACGGATCTGCCTTACAGAATGGATTTGGCACCTTTAAATAATGCAGCAGAATCCTGCGTACAACCACCAGATGAAGGCCCTTGTCCTTTCTCCGGTACTCTTCCTCAAAAAAGGCTAGAAGCAAGAACCCTTGATGATTGTGAAAAGAGGACAGTACTTGGACAAAACGACAGTGTTGGACAAAACAAGACTGCATCTGCCAAAAAACACAAGAAGGCATCCTCATAAGACAGTGCCTACAACTCAGAAATTTGGCAAGCAGAGGAAATTGTAAAGAGCCCTATCTTCAAGAATACATCTTTCAGGGTGGCTCACTGTATAGGATAAAAAGAAGGGCTCATCAAGGGGCAAAACACCAGTGTAAGATCCCTTTGGGGGACTAAGGCCCAGATTGGGGGCCACAGATGTTTAATACCCCTACGGGAACCATGCCATGTCTAGATGCGAAGCCAAGGAGCCTCCTTGAAACTTGCCAAGGAAACTGGCCAACATGGCAACATGCACCTTGAGCAAATTCAAGGCCAATCCCTTTTCTAGGCCATTCTAAAACAAGGCCAAGACTAAGGGATGCCCACATGCCAAGAAGAATATCCCTTGGTGGCACACCAATGCTTGAATACTTGCTCTACCCTGACATACACCACAAAGGTAGAAATCCAATGGGAACTCAGAAGAGTTTTTATCACTAACAGGGAAAGAGTAGTTACTCACCTGTAACAGGTGTTCTCCAGGAGCAGCAGGAATCAGTCCTCACATATGGGTGACATCGAAGCCGATGGAGCCCCCGTGCGGAGCATTTCCCCAGCTTTCTAAGAAAGCTTTTGGGAATACTGCACGCATGCGCGGTCACCTTCCCGCCTAAAGGTGCCATCTTGCTCAGTCCAATGACATAGCTAAAAAACAGCACACAAAAATGTAAAAATGAACTATGTACAACTGCAACTCCCAGGGGAGGAGGGAGGGTTGTGAGGACTGATTCCTGCAGCTCATGGAGAACACCTGTTACAGGTGAGTAACTACTCTTTCTCCAGGACCAAGCAGGAAGTCAGTCCTCACTTATGGGACTCCCCAGCTTCAGGCTACCAGGGACCCAGAACTGTAAAATGAGCTCGCTCTAGCCGCAGCATCAGAGAAAGGATTTCACTGAAACATACCCCCACCGGTAGCCCAACCAGAGGGCTGGAGGGTAGGCGTTGCCTAAACCTCAAAGAGATTCCGGAGCACTGCCTGACCGAAAGCACTGTCCCTACGGGACTCCTTCTCCAGGCAGTAATGGGCCGCAAAGGTCTGGCTTGAGGACCAAGTTGCAGCCCTACAGATGTCTGCCAACGGTAGAGAGCGGAGATGAGCTACTGAGGCAGCCATTGCCCTGACACGGTGGGCCGTGACCCGACCCTGCAAGGGAAGGTCAGCTGCCCTGTAAGCCCAGGTGATACAGTCAGCCACCCAGATGGACAAGGTACACTTGGACACAGATAACCCCAAGTTATTAGGGTCGAAAGATACGAAGAGCTTAGCCCTTCTATGCCCCTGCGTACGCTCAATGTAGAAGGATAGGGCCCTCCTACAGTCCAGGGTATGCAGGACTGTCTCAGCCTGGCTGGCATGGGGCCTAGGGAAGAACGTTGGAAGAACCACCTCCTGGTTGAGATGGGAAGAGGAGACAATCTTTGGGAGGAACTTAGGATGAGTCCTAAGGACTACCCTGTTCCTATAGAAGAGAGTATAAGGCCTGTCACAGACCAAGGCTTGAAGCTCACTCACTCGCCTGGCCGAGGTTAGGGCCACAAGGAATAGAGCCTTCCAAGAAAGGAAGCAGAGAGGACAGGTAGCCATCGGCTCAAAAGGTGGGCGAGTCAGTTGCTGCAAGACCACATTCAACTCCCACTCAGGGGCCGGTGGACGGAGAGGAGGCTTGAGCAAGAGCAAGCCTCTGAGAAACCTGGACACCAAGGGGTGAACCGACAGAGAATGTCCTTCCACCAGTGAGTGGTGAGCTGCTAGTGCAGAGAGGTAGACCGAACCGAATTGGACTTAAGGCCTTGACTGGACAAGTGCAGCAGATACTGAAGCACTACTGGTACAGTACAAGCGAAAGGATCCCCCTTGCGCGGCTGACACCACATGGAGAACCTTCTCCATTTCAGGGCATAGGTTTTCCTGGTGGATTGCTTTCTAGAGGCCAAGACCACCTCTTCAACTTCCCGGGGTAGGCCCCAGGGAGCCAACACTACCCTTGCAGCCTCCAGGCCATCAAATTGAGAGATTTGAGATTGGGGTGCAGAAGGGAACCCTGATCCTGAGAGAGAAGATCGGGTTGCAACCACAGAGGTAGTGGTGTTTCCACGGCTAGCTGAAGCAGAAGTGGAAACCAGGGCTGCCTCGGCCACCTGGGAGCTATCAGAAGTACCGAGGCCTTGTCCCTCAGGATCTTAAACACGGTTCGGGCCACCAGAGGCGTGGGAGGAAATACATACAGGAGGCCCTGGGACCAAGAAATCAGGAAGGCATCCGCTGCTAACCTCAGGGGATGTGGTTGCCTGGAACAGAACCTGGGCAGCTGCCGGTTCAGGGGACTGGCAAAGAGATCTATGGATGGAAGTCCCCATCTCAGGGAAATTTTCTGAACCACCAAGGGGTGTAGTTGCCACTCGTGTGGTTGCAGTATCCTGCTCAATCTGTCTGCCAGGAAGTTTTCCTGGCCAGGGAGATAAACAGCCTTGAGAAACATGTTATGGTTGAGAGCAAAAGAGCACAGGGCCTGTGCCTCTCGACACAGGAGCCTGGACCCCGTGCCTCCCTGCTTGTTCACATAGAACATGGCCACCTGATTGTCCGTCTGTACCAGAACAGACTGGTGAGCCAAGGTGTGAGAGAAGGTTTTGAGGGCTAAGCGAATAGCCCGGAGTTCCAGAAGGTTGATTTGCTGTGTGGCCTCCCATGGAGACCACAGGCCCTGGGTGCACCTGTCCAAGCAATGTGCGCCCCAGCCCTGCAAGGAAGCATCGGTCGTCAACACCACTGTGGAAACAAGTACCTGAAAAGGCACCCCCTGTAATAAGTTGGGGAGGTGTAGCCACCACTGTAGGGAGTCCAGGAATGGTTTGGACACCCACACTTTGTCTGAGAGGCTTCCTGTGGCTTGTTCCCACTGAGTCCGGAGACACCATTGTGCAGGCCTCATGTGGAGGCAGGCATTGGGTGTCACTTGCACTGTCAATGCCATGTGGCCCAGGAGCTTTAGACAGAGTCTGGCGGAGACCTGTAGCCTGCTCAGAAACTGGCTTGCTAAGTCTTTGAGCCCTGTCTCTTGGCAAGTAAGCCTTTGCTTGCAGGGAGTCCAACCTTGCCCCCATGAACTCTAGGTTCTGGGAGGGGAACAAAGTGGACTTTGCAAAGTTTATGATAAACCCTAGGTGTTGAAGGAGGGAGACAGTTCTGCGGGTGGCTTGCCGGGCCTCCTGGGAAGTCTGACCCCTGATGAGCCAGTCGTCCAGGTAGGGGAAGACAAAAACACCCTGATTCCTTAAGTAGGCCGCCACCACCGCCAGGCACTTTGTAAAGACCCTTGGGGCGGAGGTCAGGCCAAAGGGCAGTACTCTGTACTGGTAATGGTTTCCTCCCACAATGAACCTGAGGTACTTTCTGTGGTCTGGATGATGAGGATGTGAGTGTACGCATCCTTTAGATCTAAGGAGCATAGCCAATCTTCCTGCTGGAGGTAGGGCAGAAGTGTTCCAAGAGTAAGCATCTTGAACCTTTCTTTCTCCAAGAACTTGTTGAGATTCCTGAGGTCGAGAATAGGCCTGAGGCCACCGGTTCTCTTTGGTACGAGGAGGTACCTGAAGTAGAACCCGTGACCCTGCAGGTGGGGAGGTACAGGCTCCACCGCCTGGTCTAGAAGCAGATCTTGAAGTTCTTGAAGAAGGAGGTCTGTGTGCAGAGGAGGTCTTGGAGGCTCTCCTGGGAAGTAGGTAGGAGGTAACTGTTGGAAATGGAGCATATAGCCCTTGTGGACTATGCTTAATACCCAAGCATCTCCTGTAATGGGTGACCACCTGTGGGCAAACAGGACTAGGCGACCTCCTGTGCAGAGATGGGACAGCAGAGGTGGAAAGGCTATGCTGTGGGAGTCAAAAACCCCCTCCCTGCTGAGCCGAAGGGTTGGGGGTCTTCTGCATACGGGGCCCATGTCCCTGCCCCTTGCCCTGCTGACCCTGCTGGGGAGGCCTGGTACTGAGGAAAAGGTTTGTAGGCAGCCGCCTTCATCGGGTAAAAGGACTTCTTACCCGAGCCCTTCTTCCTCTGAGAAGGGGCAGAAGTTTTTCTGGACAGCCTTGTCCTAGTCAGGTGCTCGGTTTCGAGCTCAGCCGCCTTCTCGGCCATGGGCTTGCCAAAAAGGTTTTCACCTCGGCAAGGGACATCGACCAACTTGTCCTATACCCAGGGCTCGAGGTCCGATGACTGCAACCATGCCTGGCGTCGGGCCCCGATGCCGGCTGCCGCTACACGGGTCGAAGCCTCAAAGCCATCGTAGGCCGCTCGGGACATGAACTTTGAGCACTCCTGGATTCCCGAGGACAAGGTTTTGAACCTCTGCAAAGGTTCCCCGGAGAGGCCAGCAGAGAACCCGGCAAGTTCCTTTGCCAGGTCCCGTAGGTACATTTATTTATTTTATTTATTTAGACAGTTTTTGTATACCGCCTTATCCTTCAATCAAAGCGATCACAACACAATTGGGGGATACATTGAACACGCGGGGATATGAGACACATACACTAATACTTACAGGGAACATGGGCTATGGAGGGTTAAGTGGCTTGCCCAGGACCACAAGGAGCATCTGTGGGACTAGAAACCCCAGTCCTTCCGGCCAAAGGTTGCTGTCCTCTAGTGGGATTTGAACCCCCGACCTTCCGGCCTGAAGTACCTTGCCCCAACCACTAGGCTACTCCTCCCTGCCCATGTACAGCTGGTAAGACTGGACACGGCAAGCAAGCATCGAGCCCTGGAAGCACTTTCTGCCAAAAGAATCCAGGTTCTGGGCCTCCCTACCGGGAGGCACCGCAAAGTGCATCTTCTGGCTCAATTCCACCACCATGGAATGGTGCGGCAGCTGCGCATTCTGGAAACCAGGGCTCTTACGGAGTCGATAAATGGAATCGACCCACTTGCTCAAAACCGGCGCCGAGGCCGGTGCCTCCCACATCTGGAAGAGGAGTCGTTCCAGCATCAGAGGAACAGGCACAGTAAAGGACTCCTTCGGAGGAGAGTCATACTGGAGGGCCTCGAGCTCTTTGGCTCGAGGCTCCTCCTCGGGGTCCGCGGGAATCGCCAAAGCCTTGGCCATGTCCCTGACGAACTCCGAGAACCTGGTGTCCTCTGGAGGGGACCTACTCCGGGGCTAGGACTGCGGTGAGTCCGAAGGGATGCACCGAGTCCGAAAAGTATCGGGGGACTCCTCGTCCTCCGGCTTCCACATGGACTCATCCGAAGAGGAGTCAGGGGCTTCGACCGCGTGGGCCTGGGTGGCACCCGCCCCGACGCCGAAGGCACCAGCGTCGACACCCTCAGTTCCGAGCGGGAGGTCGAGGGTGACCATGACTGAGGACGACATCGAACCTTCATGGTCTCGAGTATCGGCTCGGTCTCCGGGGTCAACTTAGATGTTGATGTCCCAGTGGTCGGGGCAGATGCACCAGCGAGGCTGGTCATCAGTACCCGCTGCTGATCCATGAAGGCAGACAATCTGCACTCCAAGGCTGTCAGCCTCAGTCCAAGCTCAGGAGACTCAGCAGCACCGAATCGGGCCCTGGCGGCGCCGGGCCCGACGTCGGCTCCCTAGGAGGAGAGTCCACGAGGACAACAGGACTTACGTGTCCGGTGGGCTCCGTCTCCACACGAGGTATTTTGGATGGCTTCTCCTGCTCCAAGGGGTCAGGACGGCAGTCGTGGGTCCGAGACCTGGCCCTTGAGGAACCAGGGACCTCCTCCGACGCCGCCCTCACGAGCAGTTTCTTCCTCTTACGTTCCCGATCGGGGGACCCCCTGTCCGAGGAACCCCAGCGATGCTCGGGGTCAGACTCCCGAGACGTCGAGGCCTCAGACGAGGTCCGGGCCCGGCCGGAGGCAGAGTCAGAAAAAATCCGTTCTTTCTGATGCTGGCGGCTTCGTAGTGCCTTGGTGGACATTTTGCCACACAGGACACAGACCTTAGGGTCATGATCCGGTCCGAGGCATCGAAGGCAGCAGTCGTGTGTGTCGGTGAGAGACATCAGTTTCTTGCAACGATCACACTTTTTGAAACCACTGGAAGCCATCGGGGAAAAAAGGACCCCAGCAAGGTCAAAGGACCGGCCTTTCAGGGAAAAACCAAAAAGGGCTGTAACGCCAGCCATGAAGGGCAAAAACCGAAAAATAGAAGACGGGCTCGATACCGGTGTACCGAACCCGGCGGGAAGGGGAACCGGCATTGAACCGGAGAAAAAAACACGATGAAATCGCAAGAAAAACGTCAAATTTTCCGGGTGACACAGACAGACGTCTGGTGGGCTCCACGGAAAAAGACTGAGCAAGATGGCACCTTTAGGCGGGAAGGGGACAGCGCATGCGTGTAGTATTCCCAAATGCTTTCTTAGAAAGCTGGGGAAATGCTCCGCACGAGGGCTCCATCGGCGTCGATGTCACCCATAAGTGAGGACTGGCTTCCTGCTTGGTCCTGGAGAAAAGCCCTGTCTACACATGCCATGTCAGAAAGGAGACACTGTCCATAAGGACAGGGCCTTGCTGCAGAAGGCCTCTCCTCCTCATGAAGGAGAAGAGGAGTCCCCATGAAGAGACACACTAGATCCACATACTAGGGATGCAGGGGCCAATCTGGAGTCACTAGGATGGCCATCCCCAGATGGGTCCTCTATCCTTCTCAGCACCCTTCCAATGAGAGGCCAAGAAGGAAATACATACAGCAGACCTGACCGGGGCCAGATCAGGAGTAGGTTCATTTATGCTGCTGAATCTGGGCTCCTTCTGCCTGCATGTCACCTTGAAATCCATCACTGGACACTCCAAAAAGCCACAATCTGTTGGAATGCTACAGCTTCCAACTCCAACTCACCCAGATCCACAGCATGCTGACAAAGGTTTACCTCACATTCTCCACCCTAGCAATGCGAGCAGCCAAGACTGATTGAAGATGTTGCTCCACTCACTGGAACAACCGCCACATCTCCTGAGACACCATAGTGCTCTTGGAGGCCCCTCTGATGGTTGGCATAAAACACCAAAAACAAAATATATGCTCTCAACCTAAAGCAACACTCCAATACCAATATCACAAAATTAACCGTACAAAAATTTCAAAGGCAATTGACCTCAGGATGGCTATAGCCCTACATTTAGTGAATTACTCACTATAGGGAGTAGCTGACGCTCACTTCATAGGTCAAAGAGCCACCAATCCATTAAAACTCAATACTCACTAGTAGTTTCAAAATCACAATATTACTACTGGGAACACCACGCACTATATCCTCTACATACATACCACAATCACAACATACACACCATACAGAGGCGTCATAACGCTATAAAAACTAAACAGAGCGAAACTGGAACAGGCTTAAAGCTCCTAAACAAAAGGAAAAGAGAAACAAGTAAGTTTCTTATGAACTGTAAACGCCCGCTATAGGTCAAACATTACTTATCTCAACAAATCTTCAAAACATCTGGTCCAGAAATGCTCTACCACAAAGGGGCAAATATTCGGAAAACAGGGAACCGACATCCAAATTTTTATCATAACCCATAAAGAGTCCTCACATATGGGTGTCATTGACGCCGATGAAGCCCTAGCAGAGCATTTCCCCAGCTTTCCATGAAAGCCTTTGGGAATGCAGGCACGCATGCGCGGTTCCCTTCCCGCCTAAAGGTGCCATCTTACCTCAGTCAAATGACATAGCTAAGAACAGCACACAAAAATGAAAAAATAAACTATGTACAACTGCAACTCCCAGGGGAGGAGGGAGGGTTGTGAGGACTGATTCCTGCTGCTCCTGGAGAACACCTGTTACAGGTAACTACTCTTTCTCCAGGACCAAACAGGAAGTCAGTCCTCACATATGGGTGACTCCCTAGCTCTGGGCTACCGAGGAACCCAGGCTAAACAAGAGAACTCCCTCTAGTCCCAGCAGCAAAGAAAGGCTTTTCACTGACACACCTTCCACTGGTAGCCCAACAGAGGGCAGGAGTTGCCTAAACCTCAAAGAGATTCTGGAGTACTACCTGACCAAAAGCACTGTCCCTACGGGACTCCCTCTCCAGACAGTAGTGGGCCGCAAATGTCTGGCTTGAAGACCAAGTTGCAGCCCTGCAGATGTCTACCAACGGAACAGAGCGGAGATGAGCCACTGAGACAGGGGCCGTGACCCGACCCTGCAAAGGAAGGTCAGCCGCCCTGTAAGCCCAGGTGATACAGTCAGCCACCCAGGTGGACAAGGTACGCTTGGACACAGCCAACCCCAACTTATTAGGGTCAAAAGAGACAAAGAGCTGAGTAGCCCTTCTATGCCCCTGCGTACGGTCAAGGTAGAAGGACAAGGCCCTACTACAGTCCAGGGTATGCAGAACTGCTTCAGCCTGGCTTGCATGAGGCCTAGGGAAGAATGTTGGAAGAACCACCTTTTGGTTGAGGTGAAAAGAGGAGACAACTTTAGGGAGGAACTTTGGATGAGTCCTAAGGACTACCCTGTTCCTATAGAAGCGAGTGTAAGGCCTGTCACAGACCAGGGCCTGAAGCTCACTCACTCGCCTGGCCGAGGTTAGGGCTATCAAGAAGAGTGTCTTCCAGGACAGGAAGCGTAGGGGGCAAGTAGCCATCGGCTCAAAAGGTGGGCGAGTCAGTTGCTACAAGACCACATTCAACTCCTACTCAGGAGCAGGAGGACGGATTGGAGGCTTGAGCAAAAGCAAGCCTCTGAGAAAGCGGGACACCAAGGGGTGAACCGAGAGACTGTCCTTCCACCAGTGAGTGGTGAGAGCTGCTAAAGCTGAGAGGTGGACCCGAACAGAATTGGACTTAAGTCCCTGATTGGTTAAGTGCAGTAAGTACTGAAGCACTACTGGCACAGTACAGGAGAAAGGATCCTCTGTACGTAGCTGACACCACACAGAAAACCTTTTCCATTTGAGAGCATAGGTTTTCCTAGTGGACTGTTTCCTAGAGGCTAGGACAACCTCCTCAACTTCCTGAGGTAGGCCTCAGGGAGCCAAAACTACCCTTGCAGCCTCCATGCCATCAAATTGAGAGCTTTGAGATTTGGGTGCAGAAGGGAACCCTGATCCTGAGAGAGAAGGTCGGGTTGCAACCCCAGAGGCAGTGGGGGATCCACTGCCAGCTGAAGCAGAAGTGGAAACCAAGGCTGTCTCGGCCACCTGGGAGCCACCAGCAGGACTGACGCCTTGTCCTGAAGAATTTTGAACAGAGTTCGGGCCACCAAAGGCGTGGGAGGAAACGCATACAGGAGGCCCGGAGACCATGGTATCAGAAAAGCATCGGCTGCTACCCTCAGTGGATGCGATTGTCTGGAGCAGAACCGAGGCAGCTGTTTGTTCAGTGGACTGGCAAACAGATCTATCAAAGGAAGACCCCATTTCAGGAAGATTTCTGAACTACCAAAGGATGCAGCTGCCACTCGTGGGGCTGCAGAATCCTGCTCAACCTGTCGGCCAGGTGATTTTCCTGGCCTGGAAGGTATACAGCCTTGAGGAGCATGTTGTGCTTGAGGGCAAATGAGCAAAGGTCCTGTGCCTCCTAACAAAGGAGCCTGGACCCAGTTCCGCCTTGCTTGTTCACATAAAACATGGCTACCTGGTTGTCTGTCTGAACCAGGACAGATTGATGAGCCAGGGTAGGAGAGAAAGCTCTGAGTGCTAATCGAATAGCCCTGAGTTCTAGGAGATTGATCTGCTGTGCGGCCTCTCAGGGAGACCACAGGCCCTGGGTGCACTTGTTCAGACAATGAGCCCCCCAGCCTTGTAGGGAGGCGTCTGTGGTCAGTACCACCGTGTACCCAGGAATTTGAAAAGGCACCCCTTTCAGTAGATTGGGTGGGTGCAACCACCAGTTGAGGGAGTCCAGAAAAGGTCTGGACACCCTTATCCTGTCTCTGAGGCTGCCTGTGGCCCGTGACCACTGACTCCGAAGGCACCACTGTGCCGGCCTCATATGGAGCCTGACATTGGGGGTGACATGTACTGTCGAAGCCATGTGGCCAAGAAGCCTCAGGCAGAGCCTGACGGAGACCAGTGACCTGCTGAGAAACTGGTTTGCTAAGTTTATGAGTCTTTGAGCTCTGTCTTTTGGCAAGAATGCCTTTGCCAGGACAGAGTCTAGCCTTGCCCCTATGAACTCCAAGTTCTGGGAGGGGAGCAAAGTGGACTTTGCGAAGTTTATCACAAACCCCAAGCTTTGAAGAAGAGCAATAGTCCTGAGGGTTGCCTGTCAGGCCTCCTGGCACGTCTGACCTTTTATGAGCCAGTCGTCCAGATAAGGAAAGACAAAGATGCCTTGAGTACTCAGATAGGCCGCCACCACTGCCAGGCATTTGGTAAAGACCCTGGGACAGGAGGTTAGGCCAAAAGGCAATACTCTGTACTGACAATGGTTTCCTCCCACAATGAACCTGAGGTACTTTCTGTGGTCTGGATGAATGAGGATGTGAGTGTATGCATCCTTTAGATCTAAGGAGCATAGCCAATCTCCCTGCTGGAGGTAGGGCAGAAGTGTTCCAAGAGTAAGCATCTTGAACTTTTCTTTCTCTAGGAACTTGTTGAGATTCCTGAGGTCCAGGATAGGTCGAACGCCACCGGTTCTTTTGGGTACCAGTAAATACCTGGAGTAGAACCCTTGACCTTGCATTTGAAGAGGCACAGGCTCCACCGCCCTGTCCACCAACAGACCTTGGAGCTCCTGGAGAAGAAGATCTGTGTGCAGGGGAGGCCTTGGAGGCTCTCCTGGAAAATATGGAGGAGGCAGTTGGTGAAAGTATAGTGCATAGCCCCTGTGGACTATGTTTAACACCCAACTGTCCCCCGTGATGCTGGGCCACTGGTGGGCAAAGAGGGCGAGGCGACCTCCTGTGCAGGGTTGGGGGAGCAGGGACGGAGAGGCTATGCTTGAGGAGTCAAAACCCCCCACCCTGCGGAGTGGGAGCAGGGGCCGGAGGATTGGGGGTCCTCTGCCTACGGGGCCCATTACCCTGCCCCTTGGCTTGCTGACCCTGGGGTACAGCTTGGGCAGCCTGATACTGAGGGTACTGTTTGTAAGAAGTGCCATTACTCGGGTAAAAGGGCTTTTTACCCAAGCCCTTCTTTTTGTGAGAAAGGGCAGAGGTCTTCCTAGACAGCCTTGTCCTTGTAAGGTGCTCGGTCTCGAGCTGAGCGGCCTTCTCGGCCATGGGCTTGCCAAAAAGCTTTTCACCTCGGCAAGGGACATCGACCAACTTGTCCTGAACCCATGGCTCGAGGTCAGATGACTGCAGCCATGTCTGGCGTCGAGCAGTGATGCCGGCTGCCGCAACTCGGGCCGAAGCCTCGAAGCCATCGTAGGCGGCGCGGGACATGAACTTGGAGCATTCCCGAATCCCCGAGGATAAGGACTTGAATCTCTGCAAGGGTTCCCCGGAGAGACCAGCACAGAACCCGGCCAACTCCTTTGCCAGGTCTCGCAAGTACATGCCCATGTACAGCTGGTAAAACTGGACACGGCAAGCAAGCATCGAGCCCTGGAAGCACTTTCTACCAAAACCATTGAGGTTTCGGGCCTCCCTGCCAGGAGGCACCGTGGAGTGCATCTTCTGACTTTTCAGGCGATGCATGGCCGATTCCACCACCATGGAATGGTGTGGTAGCTGTGCCTTCTGGAAGCCAGGGCTCTTCCTGAGTCGATAGATCGAATCGACCCGCTTGCTTAAAACCGGCGCCGAGGCTGGTGCCTCCCACATCCGGAAGAGGAGCCGTTCCAGCATCGGAGGAACCGGGACAGTAAAGGCCTCCTTCGGAGGTGAGTTGTACTGTAGGGCCTCGAGCTCCTCGGCTCGAGGCTCCTCCTCGGGGTCTGCTGGGATAGCCAACGCGGCGGCCATATCCCGGACAAACTCCGAGAACCGGGTATCCTCCGGAGGAGATCTGCTCCGGGGCTCAGACTGCGGAGAGTCCGAGGGGACGCACTGAGTCTTGTATGTATCGGGGGACTCCTCATCCTCCGTCTCCCAGGCGGACTCGTCCGACGAGGAGTCAGGGTCCGACCCCGAGGGGCCCGGGAGCACCCACCCCGATGCCGGAGGCACCGGCGTCGATGCCCTTGGTCCCGAACGGGAGGTCGAGGGAGACCGCGACCGAGGTCGACCTCAAGCCTTCATGGTCTCGAGTATCGGCTCGGTCTCCGGGGTCGACTTCGATGTCCATGTCCCAGTGGTCGGGGCAGATGCGCCAGACAGGCTGGCCATCAGTGCCCACTGCTGCTCCATGAAGGCAGACAGTCTGCACTCCAAGGCTATCATCCTGAGACTCAGCTCGGGAGACGCAGCAGCCACTGACTCGGGTCCCGGCGGCGCCGGGCCCGACGTCGGCTCTCTGGGAGGAGAGTCCTCGAGGACAACAGGACCTATGTGTCCAGCAGACTCCGGTTCCACGCGAGGAACCTTGGCAGGCTTCTCCTGTTCCACGGGCCAGGGGCGACGGTCGGGGGTCTTAGACCTGGCCCTCGAGGAGAAAGGGACCTCTTCCGACGATGCCCTCACGAGCCGCTTCTTCCTCTTGCGTTCCCGGTCGGGGGGCCCCCTGTCCGAGGAGCCCCGACGGTGCTCGGGATCCGAATCCCGAGATGTCGAGGCCTTAGACAAGGTCCGGGCCCGGCCGGAGGCTGAGTCAGAAAAAAGCCTTTCTTTCTGCTGCTGGCGACTTTGCAGTGCCTTGGAAGACATCTTCAGAGTAGTTACTCACCTGTAACAGGTGTTCTCCAGGAGCAGCAGGAATCAGTCCTCACATAAGGGTGACGTCGGCACCGACGGAGCCTTCGTGCGGAGCATTTCCCCAGCTTTCAAAGAAAGCCTTTGGGAATTGCAGCATGCATGCGCGGTCCCCTTCCCGCCCAAGGGTGCCATCTTGCTCAGTCTGATGACATAGCTAAAAGACAGCAAAAAAATTAGCAAAATAACTCATATGACTGCAACTCCAAGGGGAGGAGGGAGGGTTGTGAGGACTGATTCCTGCTGCTCCTGGAGAACACCTGTTACAGGTGAGAAACTACTCTTTCTCCAGGACCAAGCAGGAAGTCAGTCCTCACATATGGGACTGCCCAGCTTAAGGCTACCGGAGACCTCAAGCCGAAAAAATGAGCTCCCTCTAGCTCGGCAGCACGTAAGGAAGGAATCTTCTCTGAGAACACCCCCGACAGGTAGCCCAACACCAGGGCCGGAGGGTAGGAGTTGCCTAAACCCCAAAGAGATTATGGAGTACTGCCTGTTTATTTTATTTATTTATTTATTTATTTAGCTGTATTTATATCCCGCTTTTCACCGGGTCAAAGCGGTCAATTGGGGGATACATTTAACACAAGGGGATATGAAACACATACGCTAATACTTACAGGGAACATGGGCAATGGAGGGTTAAGTGGCTTGCCCAAGACCACAAGGAGTGCCTATAGGACTAGAAATCCCAGTCCCTCCGGCCTGAGATTGCTGTCCCCAGGTGGGACTTGAACTCCCTGCCCTCCGGCCTGAAGTACCTTGTCCTAACCACTAGACCACTCCTCCTGTCCGAAAGCACTGTCCCTGCGGGACTCCCTCTCAAGGCAGTAATGGGCCGCAAAAGTCTGGCTTGAAGACCAAGTAGCGGCCCGGCAGATGTCTGCCAACGGAACAGAGCGGAGATGAGCCACTGATACAGCCTTCGCCCTGACACGATGAGCCGTGACTCGACCCTCCAACGAGAGGCCGGCTGCCCCATAAGCCCAGGCGATACAGTCAGCGACCCATATGGACAAAGTACGCTTGTAGACAGGTAGCCCCAACTTATTGGGGTCGAAAGAAACGAAGAGCTGAAAAGCCCTCCGATGCTCCCGCGTACGGCCAAGGTAGAAGGATAATGCCCTCCTACAGTCCAGGGTATGCAGGACCATCTCAGCCCGGCTGGCATGCGGCCTGGGAAAGAAGGTCGGAAGAACCACCTCCTGATTGAGGTGAAAAGGGGAGACAACCTTAGGAAGAAACTTCGGGTGAGTCCGTAAGACTACCCTATTCCTGTAGAACCTAGTGAAAGGGGGATCAGACACTAGTGCCTGAAGTTCACTTACTCGCCTAGCAGAGGTAAGAGCAACCAGAAACAAGATTTTCCAGGAGGGAAAACAGAGAGGGCAGGTAGCCATAGGTTCAAATGGTGGACAAGTAATCCGCTGTAAGACCACATTCAGATCCCACTCAGGGGCTGGTGGATGTAAAGGAGGCTTAAGCAGGAGGAGGCCTCTGAGAAAACGAGCCACCAAAGGGTGGTTGGAAAGAGGTATTCCGTCCACCGGCGAGTGGTGCGCTGAGAGAGCACTGAGGTGAACCCTGACAGAGTTGGACTTAAGGCCTAGATTGGAGAGGTAATGCAAATATTGCAATACCACCGCTACCAAGCAGCACGAGAAGGGATTCTCGCTGTGCTGAGCAAACCATGCGGAGAATCTACACCACTTAAGAGCGTAGGATTTCCTGGTGGATTGCCGTCTAGAGGCTAAGACTACGTCTTCCACTTCTCTAGGCAGTAGTAGGGGAGCCAGGACTACCCTTTCAGCAGCCAGGCCATCAGATGAAGGGACTGGAGGTTGGGGACTCAGAGGATGCGGTTGTCTGGAACAGAATCTCGGGAGTTGCCGGTTCAGAGGACTGGCGAAAAGATCCATGGTGGGGAGGCCCCACCTGAGAAAGATCTGCTGAACCACCAACGGATTCAATCTCCATTCGTGTAGTTGCAGGATCCTGCTCAGTCTGTCCGCCAGGTAATTTTCTGGACCTGGGAGGTAGACAGCCTTGAGGAGCCTGTGCCCCCTTGTTTGTTCACGTAGAACATGGCAACTTGATTGTCCGTCTGGACCAGTACAGACTGGTGAGATGTGAGGTGGGAGAAGGCTCTCAGAGCTAGGCGTATCGCCCATAGCTCCAGGAAGTTTATCTGCTGAGCAGCCTCCCAAGGGGTCCAGAGACCCTGAGTACATGCTCCTTGGCAATGTGCTCCCCAACCTAGAAGAGAAGCATCTGTCGTCAGCACTTGAGAATGCAGAGGGGATTGAAAAACCACTACGAGTACCAGATTCGGAAGATGAAGCCACCATTGCAGAGAGGAGACGAGGAGGGGGGCGGATATTCTCACTGAGTCTGCAAGGCTCCCTGTGGCTTGATGCCACTGAGTTCAAAGGCTCCACTGAGCTGGCCGCATGTGCAGGCGGGCATTGGGGGTTACATGAACCGTGGAAGCCATATGGCCGAGAAGTCTCAGGAATTGCCTGGCGGAGACCAGGGAATTGCTGTGAAACTGCCTGGCTAGATCCATCAACCTGTGGGCTCTGTCCATTGGCAGAAAAGCCTTCGCCTGAAGAGTGTCCAGCCTTGCTCCTATGAATTCTAAGTTCTGGGACGGGAGCAAAGTGGACTTTGCGAAATTTATGACAAACCCCAAGTGCTGAAGCAGAGCCACAGTGCGAAGGGTGGCTTGACTGGCCTCCTGGGAAGACTGGCCCCTTATGAGCCAGTCGTCCAGGTATGGAAACACAAAAAGACCTTGAAGCCTCAGGTAGGCCGCCACCACCGCCAGGCACTTGGTGAACACCCTGGGAGCAGAGGTTAGGCCAAAGGGTAGTACTCTGTACTGGTAGTGGTTTCCCCCACAACAACACTGAGATATTGTCTGTGGTCTGGATGAATAAGGATGTGAGTATAAGCATTCTTTAGATCTAAGGAGCATAGCCAATCTCCCTGCTGGAGGTAGGGCAGCAGGATTCCAAGGGTAAGCATCTTGAACTTTTCCCTCTCCAGGAACTTGTTGAGGTTGCGCAAGTCTAGGATGGGTCTGAGGCCTCTTGTTCTTTTTGGTACCAGAAAGTACCTGGAATAAAAGCCGTGACCTCTCAGGTGGTGGAGCACTGGTTCCACAGCCTGTTCCTTTAGCAGACTTTCTAACTCCTGAAGGAGTAGGTCCCTGTGCAGAGAGAGTCTTGGAGGCTCCCCTGGAAAATAGGAGGGAGGTACCTGGTGAAAATGGAGAAGATAGCCCTTTTGGATTATATGGAGCACCCAGGTATCTGATGTGACGGCTGACCACCTGTGGGCAAAGTGGGCCAGCCGGCCTCCTGTGCTGATGTGAGCCAGCTGAGGAGAAGAGGCTATGCCTTCTGAGTCAAAACCCCCACCCTGCTGAGCAGGGGCCGGTGTTGGTGGCTTGGGGGCCTTCTGCCTACGGGGCCCATGACCCTGCCCCTTGGCCTGCTGAACCTGTTGGGGAGCTGCAGAGGCCTGATATTGAGGGTACTGTTTATAGGCAGATGACTTCCTAGGGTAAAAGGTCTTTTTTCCCGAGCCCTTCTTTTTCTGAGAAGGGGCAGAGGTTTTTCTGGACAGCCTAGTCCGGGTCAGAGTCTTGGTCTCGAGTTCTGCAGCCTTTGCAGCCATGGGCTTGGCAAAGAGGTTTTCACCTCGGCAGGGGACATCGACCAACTTGTCCTGTACCCATGGCTCGAGATCGGATGACTGTAGCCAAGCCTGTCGGCGGGCACCGATGCCGGCCCCGGCTACTCAGGCCGAAGCCTCGAAGCCATCGTAGGCTGCTCGAGAGATAAACTTCTAGCACTCTCGAATACCAGTGGACAAGGCCTGGAACCTCTGCAAAGGTTCCTCGGAGAGACCAGCAGAGAACCCGGTAATCTCCTTTGCCAGGCCTCGGAGATACATGCCCATGTAGAGCTGGTATGTCTGGACACGGCAAGCAAGCATAGAGCCCTGGAAGCACTTCTTACCGAGGGCATTCAGGTTCCGGGCCTCCCGGCCGGGAGGCACCAAGGAGTGCATCTTCTGACTTTTCAGTCGATGCATGGCCGATTCCACAACCATGGAGTGGTGCGGTAATTGTGCCTTTTGGAACCCGAGGCTCTTGCGGACTCGATAGATGGAATCGACCCGCTCGCTCAACACCGGCGTCGAGGCCGGGGTCTCCCACATGCGGAAGAGCAGCCGCTCCAGCATCGGAGGAACCAGTACAGTAAAGGCCTCCTTCGGAGGAGAGTCATACTGGAGGGCCTGAAGCTCCTCGGCTCAAGGCTCCTCCTCGGGATCTGCAGGGAAGGCCAAGGCCTTGGCCATATCCTGCACGAAGTCTGAGAACTGGGTATCCTCCGGTGGGGATAGTCTCCGAGGTTCGGACTCCGGCGAGTCCGATAGGTGTAGGGTGACTCTTCGTCCTCCGTCTCCCAGCCCGACTCCTCGGAGGAGGTATCGAGCGGCTCCGGTCGGGCGGGCACCGATGCCCTCCCCCCTGACGCCGAGGGTACCGGCGTCGACAACCTCGGTCCCAAACGGGAGGCCGAGGGAGACCGTGGCCGAGGATCGACTCAAGCCCGAATGGACTCGAGGATCGGCTCGGCCTCCGGGGTCGACTTGGACGTCGATGTCCCGGTGGTCGGGGCAGATGCACCGGTGAGACCGGCAATCAATGCCCGCTGCTCTCCAAGGCCGTCAACCTGAGTCCGAGCTCAGGAGACCCAGCAGCACCCGACTCGGGCCCCAACGGCATCGGGCCCAACGTCGGCTCCCCTGGAGGAGAGTCCACGAGGACTACAGCACTCACGTTTCCAGGAGACTCCATCTCGATACGAGGTTGCTTGGCAGGCCTCTCCGACTCCGAAGACCCGGGACGGCTATCGGGGCTATGTGACCTGGCTCTCGAGGAACCAGGAGCGTCCACCGACGCCGCCCTCGCGGGTTTCTTCTTCCTGCGCTGTTCCCGCGAAGGGGAACCCCGACGCTGCTCGGGGCCGGAGTCCCGAGACGTCGAGGCCTCTGACAAGGTCCGGGCCCGTCCGGACGCGGAGTCAGAGAAGATCCTATCCTTCTGGTGCTGCCGACTCCTCAACGCCTTCGAGGACATTTTGCCACACGGACCACAGATCATCGGGTCATGATCGGGTCCGAGGCAGCGGAGGCAGCAGTCATGTGTGTCGGTAAGAGACATACGTTTCTTACACCGATCACACTTTTTAAACCCGCTGGCAACCATCAGGGGAAAAAGGGCCCCTGCGAGGTCAAAAGACAGGGCTGCCAGTGAAAAAAGAAAAAATGGTGCGAACGCTAGTCACGAAGGACAAAAACCGAAAAAGAGAGAGTAGGCTCGATACCGGCGTATCGGGCCCAGGCGGGAAAAGGATCCAGCATCGAACCGAAGGAGAAGAACAAAAACAGGGAAATCAACTTATTCCTCGGCGAAAAACGAACTACGTCCGTCGGGCTCCGCGGAAAAAAGAAGACTGAGCAAGATGGCACCCTCTGGCGGGAAGGGGACCGCGCATGCGCGCTGCAATTCCCAAAGGCTTTCTTTGAAAGCTGGGGAAATGCTCCGCACGAGGGCTCCGTCGGCGCCGACGTCACCCATATGTGAGGACTGACTTCCTGCTTGGTCCTGGAGAACCACATGGTCCACACGTCTTAGAGTCGTGATCAGGACCGAGGCACCGAAGGCAGCAGTCGTGTGTGTCGGTGAGAGACATCTATTTCTTACACCGATCACATTTTTTAAAACCGCTGGAAGCCATCGGGGAAAAAAGAGTCCCCGCGAGGTCAAAGGACTGGCCTTCCAGGGAAAAGCAAAAAAGGGCGCGAACGCCAGCCACGAATGGCAAAAACCAAAAAAGTAGAAATGGGCTCGATACCGGTGTACCGAACCCGGCGGGAGGGGAACCGGCGTCGAAAGGGGTTTCCGCAGGCTGCAAAAGACCAGAGAGAGGTCCCATGGAGGAATCATAGGATGTAGAGGCGAACACAGTAATCTGATGCCCCGAAGGAAATGTCTGACAGACATGTGCCGCCACCGAGCGGCCTGCAATGGGCCCTCTAAAGCAAGTGAGAGCAGCCATTTGGACTTTCAAGGAGTTCAGCACAAGTCCCTTGTTACAGCCATCCTGCAAGAAGGCGAGAATGTCAGAGATCTATATACGCCACAGTGAAACTCTGCGGCGTGCGAACCAGGCTTTGTAGAGGCACTAGACCTGTGCATAAGTCAGAGAGGTAGACAACTGACAAGCTTGAAGCAGGATTGCAATGACCTGCTGCAAATAATCTTTGCAGTCTAGGCAGCGCCTTTCAAGAGCCAGGCTGTAAGTGAGTAAGGAGCCAGATCGTCCAACCATACAAGTCCCTATCAGAGCAGTCCACGGCGAGACCCCAGTGGGAGAGGCCGCCCCACCGTGAGGCGAATGAGATCAGTGAATCACGGGCGGCATGGCCAGTCAAGGGTCACCAGAATTACTAGTCCCTGGTGAGCTTTGATGCGAAGGACCTGCCCAATCATCGCTCAGGTAGGAAAGAGGTACATGAAGGCCGCCGTTGGCCAGGGCTGAATCAGTGCATCCACCCCCTGAGCTCCGGGCTCCCTCCTTCAACTGAAGAAGATTGTGGCCTTGGCATTGGCTGTGGTTGCCATCAGATCGATCTACGGCCAACCCCCATTGCTGAGCTATCTGTTGTAAGGCCCACAGGCAAGCTCCCATTTCCCCAGGATCCAAGGCATGTTGGCTGAGAAAGTCAGCTTGCACGTTATCTACGCCCACGATATGCTGAGCTGACACCATCAGCACATGTTTCTTTGCCCAGGCGAATAGGCGAACCATCTCCTTCAAAACTCCTGGGCACTTGGTGTCCCCGTTTGTTGAGGTAGGACACAGTCATGGCATTGTCTGAGAACATTTGTACTGCTCTGTGATGGATGTATGGCAGAAAGTGCAGCAAGGCCAGGCAGGCAACCCTGGCTTCCAGGCGACTGATGGGACAGAATGCCTCCCGAGGGTTCCAGACACCCTGAGTGGTGCGGTCATGACAATGTGCTTTCCAGTCGGAGAGACTGGTGTTGGTAGTCATGACTATCCATTGTGGTGCCTCTAAGGGGACCACCTGGAGCAGGTTCTCCAGATGGAGCCACCACCGAAGATCGAGGCACAGAGAAGGTGGAAGGGATAAGTGAAGGTTGATGTCCCCAGAGACGGGCAACTATCGGGAGAGCAGTGACCACTGAAGAGGCTGCATATAGCCCTCACCCAGAGGACGACGTCAATGGTGGCCGCCATGGCCCCAAGCACCTGAAGATAGGCCTAGGCTCGTGGCTGCGCTGTAAGTAGAAAACTGCGGAGCTGATTGGTAAACCGGTGAAACCGTTCCTATGTGAAGTAAACCTTGCCTTGTTGGGTATCAAGACAGGCTCTGAGAAATTAGAGAGATTGCGTGGGGGAGAGGGAACTCTTGGCGTGGTTCTCTACCCAGCCCAAGTCTTCCAAAACTTGGACAACTTGACGAATGGCCTGCCGATCCTTATGGTAAGACCATGCCTGGATGAGCCAGTCATCGAGATAGGGGGTGTGGGCGAACCCCTTACGTCTCAGCGCTGCGGCAGCCACGATCATGACCTTGGAGAAGGTGCGGGGTGCTGTTGCTAGGCCAAAGGCAGCACTGAAACTGAAAATGTTGTCCGAGGATAACAAACCGTAGGAACCGCTGATGGTCCATGTGGATGTGGATGGGGATGGGGATGTGGAGGTAAGCCTTAGCAAGATCTAAAGGATGCCAAGTACTCTCCTGTCTGACCATTTGAATAACTGACCGGAGAGTTTCCATCCAAAACCGGGGAACCCGGAGCAAGTGATGGACTCCCTAGTGGTCCAAAATAGGGCGCCTTGACCCGTCCTTTTTGGGTACAACAAAATAGATGGACTAGCGTCTGAATCCTTGTTTGGGGACTGGGAAGGGACATATGGCCTGGAGATCCAGCAGCCACTTCAGAGTTGCACGCACGGCCGGATGTTTTCAAGCAATGCAAGGGGAGATTAAAAAGGCATCCCGGATGGGTTGGGTGTACTCGAGGGCATAGCCGTGCTGAATGATGCCTAAGACCCACTGATCTGTGGTGATGCGGCTCACTCGTGGGAGAAAAGGGATAGGCACTCTCCCACTGGCAGTGTCCCAGAGTAGGGCACAGGGGAGTCTGTGGGACTGCCGGCAGGATCCGGGGAACTTGGCTGTAGCGGTAGAGAAGGAATCCTTTGTTCTGCGAAACGCCCGAAAGGGCCGAGAGGTGGGTGCTGACTTGCAGTCCGATAACACTGAGGAGGATCTGCCGAGGCGGTAGTGGCAGTTGTTCCTGAAGCGAGATAGTGATACTGTAGGGGCTGCGGATCCACTGACCCTCCCTACACAAGGAAGATCGGGGGTCTGTCCTCGGGTAGACAGTGATGTTTCACCTCACCAAGGTCCTTGGACCAATCACTCCAGATCCTCACCAAAGAGGAGCTTGCCCTTAAAGGCTAACCTGGCGATACGGGCCTTAGAGGCGGAATGGGCAGACCAATGCCAGAGCCAGAGGCATGCTACTGTTACGGCCACGATGGATCGGGCTGCTAGCCTAATGAGATCATAGAGAGCATCCGCCACGAACGCGACAGCGGACTCCATGTGGACTGAGGAGGAATCCTCAGGCAAGAGTTGAATCCAACACAAGAGGGCGTGAGCCACCAGGCCACCGCAGACAGCAGCTTACAAAGCAAGCGAGAAGAAGGAGAAGGCCGTTTTCAACAAGCCTTCCACCTTGCAGTCATTCTGATCACAGAGTGCCGCTCCTCCTTCCACCGGAATGGTGGTGTGCTTGGTCACAGCCATGATCAAGGCATCCACTGTGGGGAAGGTAAGCCAACTGGTGACCACACAAAGTTTGCCTAACCGTTGCGCTGACCGGAGCACTGCCTCCAGGGCTTGCCATTCTAGAGAGACCATCTGTTGGGGCTCCAGCGGAAACGGGAAGGCCTTAGCTGGCTTTCGGATGCCTGCCAGAATGGGATTGGCCTGTGATGAGGTTTGAGCTGGCATTGCCTCGGGGCCGTCCAAAATATGAAAAGCCTCTACAATTTGTGCAATAAGCACTGCCAGCTTGTCTCTGTGAAACAGCCTGATGTCTTGGGAGTCGTGAGGGTCCTCGTCTGAATCTTCTGATGGAGACCATTCGCCATCCTCATGATCTGAGACAGAATGCTGACTGTCAGCCTCAGAGATGATCCAAGTCAATTTGAGGAGGCGAGTCGCCGACCCCAGCCACCCAAGAGACTGTCTTGAGTGTGCAGAATGGGACCTCCGTCCCCTGAGCATCCGAGGCATGTTTCCTAGTGGAATGTTGGCGCAAAGTAGATGAGGTCAGCGACGGCGTTGAAGAACCCTGTGAGAGGGGTGGTGCACCGCGCCAGGCATTCCACATCTTTCTAAAAAGAGCCATGAATCTGTCAGATTCAGGGTCCATTGTCTGCAGGCGAGAGGTCTGAAGCTGCCGCCCTGGATCTTTGGGAGAGCAGCAGGGGGGTCCTTCCTCTGAAGCTGAAGCAGCGCCAAGGAGGAGCAGCCATGTGGTCTGTCATTGGAGGGGACTGTGTCCTGCCTTCCTGGGCTCCCGGTGGCAATGTGGAGGCCGAGGCCTCACCAGGGTGGACAGAGAAGATGGCACAAATACGGAATATTAATTGCCGGCATTTACAGCCACAGGCAAGGCACCACGACAGAAGCAGAGGCATAGCAGCGCTGTGCTGTCTCCCCCAGTGCCAAGTTAATGTGCTGCCCTTATGCAGTCGTGGAAGACTGAAAAATAGAATCCCCTATTGAGCTCTGAAGTGCTGCGTGGAGTCTCTGGGAAGCAAATGGCTGCCGCATCTGGAAAAAAGCAAAAAATTGTGGATGCTCTCCAAGATGCATTATTTAGACAAATAGTGATGGAACCAACCAGGGAAAGCTCAACGCTGGATGTAGTGCTCACAAACGGTGATAGTGTGTCGAATGTCTGCGTGAGTGCCCCTGTGAGCAACAGCGACCATCACACGGTGTGGTTTGAGATAAAAGCCATGGTACAGGCCAATCATAGCAAGCTCAAAGTCCTAAACTTCAAATACACTGACTTCAATAAAATGGCAGAGGACTTAAAGGAGGAGATGACGGGGTGGAAGGAGATTAAGGAAGTGGAATTGCAATGGGCTAAACTAAAGGAGGCAATAAAAGGGGCAACCGATAAATATGTAAGAAAAGTATATAAAAAACAAGAGGAGAAGGAAACCTATTTGGTTTTCCAAAGAGGTGGCTGCTCAAATAAAGGCAAAAAACACAACTTTCGCAAAATTCAAAAGCTTGTAAACAGAAGAACACAGAAAGGAATAAAGGATCCAACTCAAAGAGTCTAAAAGAGTAATAAGGATAGCAAAATCAAAGGCAGAGGAAAAGATGGCTAAAGATGTTAAAGGTGGCAACAAAACTTTCTTCAGGTATATTCAGGAAAGGAAGAAGATCAGAGTTGGAATTGCAGGACTCAAAAGTGCTAGGAAAGGACTCGTGGAAAGTGACACTGAAAAAGCGAAATTGCTAAACAAATACTTCTGCTCTGTTTTTACTAAAGAAGATCCTGGAGATGGACCAGCTGTGACTCCCATATATAAAAATGGGAATGAAGTAGATACCACACCATTCACAGAAGACGAGGTGTTAGAACAACTTGCTAAACTGAAAGTGGACAGAACCATGGGACCGGATGGGATACATCCCAGGATACTGAAAGAGCTCAGAGAGGTTCTTGCAGGACCGTTAAAGGATGTCTTCAACAGATCCTTGGAAAAAGAAGAGGTTCCTCAGGACTGGAGAATGGCTGATTTTTATTTTATTTATTTATTTAACAGTATTTCTAAACCGCCTTATCATAATAATCAAGGTGGTATCACAGCAAACAATCTGGTAGTGTGAGTGTGTTATACATGCAGTGAGGGTGAAAATTTAGTTGGGTGCGTGTTGTATTGTGTGCTAGATTGGTTTGAGCTATGTACAATGTGGGCTATATACAGTGGTGCTAAAAACATTTTATATACATACAGTGTTAGGTGGTAACGTGTGCTGCTATACAGTCACTTAGGTTATGTGATGTGTCCATAGTGTTCTATGAACAGCATGGTTTTCAGCTGTTTTCTAAAGTCCTTGAGGTCTGTAGTTGCCCTCAAATCGTCCGGTAGTTTGTTCCATATTATTGGAGCAGCCATGGAGAGTGCTCTGTCTGTTGTGTCCTTGCGTGTGTGTTTGTATTCACTTGGGGTGCTGACTCGGTTGTGTGTGTTTGTTTTCTTCTAGGACGTGTGCTGGTGTCTGGTTGTATGAGGGTGTGCAGGCTGTTGGCTGATGTGTGCTGTTTTATCTTAAATAGGTTTATGATAGTTTTGTATCTGATGCGTGCGCCGATCGGAAGCCAGTGTAAGTCCTTTAAGGTAGGTGTGATGTGCTCCTGTCTTGCAGTTCCGGATATGATTCGTGCTGCGGTGTTTTGTGCCAGTTGGAGTGGTTTGATGGCTTGTTTCGGTAGTCCAAGGTATATCGGATTGCAGAAGTCCAGTAGTGGGGTTATCAGTGCTTGACAGACGGTACGGAAGTGTTCTGGGGCGAGGAGTGGTTTCAGTCTCCTAATGATTCGCATCTTGTAGTAGGCTTTTTGTATTGTTTTGTCTATGTGTGGCTTGAGATTGAGTTTATTGTCCAGCGTAACCCCGAGGTATCTCACTTCTGACCTTATTGGTATAGTAGTGTTTTGTATCTTTAAATTTGGTGGGTGTATGAAGCTTTGGTTCCGAGTGATGATTAAAGCTTCAGTCTTGTTGTAGTTTATTGCGAGGTTGTTGTCTTGACACCAACTGGTCATTTGTGTAAGGCAGTCTTATCTTAGAGAAGTCCGGGTTGTCGATTGATATCGGGGTGTATATCATGTCGTCCGCATAGATTGTGTATTGAATGTTGTTCTCTTTCATGATGTTGCATATTGGTTGGATGTAGATGTTAAATAGGAGTGCTGAGAGCGCAGATCCTTGAGGTACTCCTTGACGGACTTTGATGGGTCGGGAGGTGATGTGTCCCACCTTGACCTGTAGCTGTCTTTCGGTTAGGTACGAGTGGAACCATTTTAGTGTGATACCGTGTATACCAGTGTTCTTTAGTCTTTCCAGGAGCGTGTTGTGGTCCACTGTGTCGAAGGCTGAGGAGATGTCGATGAAGATCATTATGATTCCATTCCTGGTGTTGTCGATTATTCTTAGGATGCTGTCGAAGAGGTAGATCAGTAGCGTTTCGACACCGTGGTTGGCACGAAATCCGTGTTGGTTGTCGTCGAGTGTTTCGTGTTTGTCGATGTGATCCTGAAGTTGTAGTTGAACCGTTTTTTCGATGACTTTTGCGAGGAAGGGTATGCTGGAGATTGGTCGGTATGCTGCTGGATCTTTTTTGTCGAGAGTTGTTTTCTTTGTGATTGGTCTTACTGAGGCAAGTTTTAGTTGCTTTGGCATGAGTCCTTGAGTGAGTGAGTTGTGTACCATTTTATGTATGGTGGGGATGAGGCTTGATTTGGTGGCTTTGACCCATGACACTGGGCATGGGTCTGTAGGAGCGGTGCTTGTGTTGATTGTAGAGATGATGTGGGATATCTGTTCTGTTGAGGGTGAGGAGAATGTGCCCCAGGTTTTGGAGTGTACGTCTGTCCTTGTGGTCCTACTAGGCGTTGTTTGTTCTGTGGAGTGAAATTTGTCTTTGATGTGGTTGGCAAATTTCTGTGGATCAACTTGTGCTTCCCCTTCTGTTGTTTGCTCTTTTGTGAGGATTTTTACTATTTCGAAAAGCTCTCTGGGTTTGTTGATGGAAGTATTTATCATGTTTGTGTGGAATTCCCTCTTTGATTGGTTGATGTGTTCATTGTATTGCTTTTGCTTCGTTAGATAAAGATGCTGGTCGGCAGTTGTTTTGTTTTTTCTCCATCTCCGTTCAATCTTCCTGAGTTCCCTCTTATACTGTCGTATTTTTGCTGAGTACCATGGTTTGTTTTGTCTCTTGTTGTGGTGTTGCTTCTCGGTCCCGCCATCGGATGGTTTGGCGGCGTTGGCTAAAATGCTGTTCCAGCTGGAAACTTGTTCCTCCAGGTCGTCTGTAGTAATGTTCAGGTGTTGTACTGTGTCCTGTATGAATTCGTCCTTGTCGAAACACTTGAATCGTCTTTGTGTGTGTGAGATGTTTGCTCTTTCGTTTGTCTGGTCCTCTTGTGATCGCAGCCTTGTCTCTATTAAGTAGTGGTCAGACCATGGCACTGGGGTAATGGTGGAAGGAGAAATCAGGTCTCTTGATGTTAGGTAATTGGATGCGAATATGAGGTCTGGGGATGATCCATGTCTGTGTTGGTGCATTGATTATTTGTGTGAATTGAAGTGAGGACATTGCTTGAAGGAAGGCCTCTGCGTCATTGGCATTGGTGGACTTTAGGTTGAAGTCTCCAAACAGCAGCGCTGGTTTGTTGTTTGTTGTTATGGCACAGGCTTCTTCGAGTGTGAAGGCCAGTTCGTCGGGTGGAGCTCTGGGTGCTCTGTATGTTAGGCAGATTGTAATGCTCTTGTTCTTGATGGTAATTGTGTTACATTGCTGTGTATCGGTGAGGCTCTGTGTCTTTAACTTTAGTTTTGTTTTCGCTATTATCAGGACTCCTCCTCCACGCTTGTGGGTGCGTGGGCAGTTGTACGCTGAGTAGTTGTTCGGTACTAGTTGGTTGAGTAGTACATTGTCAGTCGGGTTGAGCCATGTCTCTGTGATGCATATTATGTCGGGCTGTCGCTCTTCAATGTGGTCTACAAGCGTGTGTATCTTGTTGCAGATGGATCTGGCATTTATGAGCTCGATCGTTGTTGTCTTTGTTGAGGAGGTTGCTGTTACATGTGCTTCCTTTGTGCAGGTGTGGGAGTTTGATTTGTGTCTGTTTGGTCGCTTTGCCTGGGAGGTTCTGAGTGTCTCTTTGTATGTGTGCTGTGGTTCTAGATATGGCAATACATTTGGTGGGTGCCATGTTGTGTTTGCTTGTGGGTGTTGGAGGTGTGTGGTTGGTGGGAGGAGTTGTGTGACGAGTAGGTAGAGTGGGAGAAGTATGTGGCGTGCATGTTGGTTTTTTGTGATGTTCTGTTAAGGTGATGCCTGTTTTCTTAAGTCTTCATCTGTTGGCTGTTTGGAGAGAGCTGTATATGGTGCGATAGCCTGTCTCGTGGAGGGAGAGCCGGATCTGTGTAGGGCGTCTTGATGCGGGAGCCTGTCCCGTGGAGGGTGAGCCGGATCTGCGTAGGGCGTCTTGATGCGGGAGCCTGTCCCGTGGAGGGAGCCTGTCGTACCTCTACACAAAAGTGGTGACAGGGAAGAAGTGTCAAACTACAGGCCCGTGAGCCTTACCTCGGTGGCGGGAAAAGTAATGGAGGCGCTCCTGAAAAAGCGAATAGTGAACTTTCTCAAAACCAACAGGATGCAAGATCCGAGGCAACATGGAAGGACGGTCTTGCCAAACAAATCTGATTGAGTTCTTTGACTGGGTGACCAAGAAACTAGATCAGGGGCATGCAATGGATGTCATCTACCTGGATTTCAGCAAAGCCTTTGATACTGTTCCTCATAGGCGGCTTGTCAAAAAACTCAGTAGCTTGGGGATGGGTCCCAAGATGGTAAACTGGATTAGAAATTGGTTGACTGACAGATGACAGAAGGTGATTGTACATGGAGCTCACTCGGATGAGAGGAAGGTGATTAGCGGGGTGCCCCAGGGTTCGGTCCTGGGCCCGGCACTGTTCAATGTATTTGGTGAGTGATATTGCTGAAGGACAGAATGGAAAAATCTGACTTTTTGCAGACGACACAAAAATTTGCAACAGAGTGGACTCCCCCGAGGGAGTGGTTAACATGAGGAAAGATCTACAAAAGCTGGAAGACTGGTCTAATGCTTGGCAACTACGATTTAATGCGAAAAAGTGCAGTGTCATGCACTTGGGTAGCAGAAATCCAAGGGAAATGTACACGATAGGGGACGAGAGGTTGGTATGCACGGTTCAGGAGAAAGACCTTGGTGTGATTATCTCTGATGATCTCAAGGTGGCAAAACAGTGCGACAAGGTGGTGGCAAAAGCCAGGAGGATGTTGGGCTGCATACAAAGAGGGATTACCAGCAGAAAGGAAGAGGTACTTATGCCACTGTATAAGTCACTGGGGTGAGGCCTCACTTGGAATACTGTGTTCAGTTTTGGAGACCTTATCTTGCAAAAGATGTAAAAAGACTGGAAACGATTCAGAGGAAAGCAACCAAAATGATTTGGAGCCTGCGTCAGAAGCCTTATGAGAAGAGACTTGAAGACTTAAATATGTACACTTTGGAGGAGAGGAGGGACAAGGGAGATAGGATTCAGACCTTTAAATACTTAAAGAGAAATGATGAACAAACAAACCTCTTCCAAAGACGGGGAAACTGTAAAACTAGAGAGCATAACATGAAGCTGCAAGGTGGTAAATTGAAGGGCAATGTCGAGAAATATTTTTTCACTGAAAGGGTGGTGGATGCTTGGAATACCCTCCTGATGGAAGTGGTGGGGGCAAACATGGTGACGGAATTCAAAAAGGCATGGGACAAACACAGTGGATCCCTTTACAGCAATAGGATAAAAACAAAATAAACGGTACCATCTAACCTCTGAACCATATAATGTCTCAACAAATAGGGGTGTCCTACCTGGAATGGTGGGTTTACCCCTAAACAAAGACATGTGGAGGGGTTGCCTGCACAGAGCGACAGGTGCACCTACTCTTGCCATCTTGCTGGGCAGACTAGATGGACCATGCTGGTCTTTATCTGCCGTCATTTACTATGTTACTATGCATGCAGTAGGCACGAAAAACAGTGCTTTAAAATGGGCACCATGAAAGCAGGAAGATGCAGGCCAGCAGGCTGGAGCAGATGCACTGAAAATGTTGTCGAGCAGCCAGATACCACGTGGCTGAAAATGTTGTCGAGCAGCCATACTCCATGTGGCTGAAGCAGGAGCCAGCGGCGGAGGAGAAGGGCAGCAAACAGAGGCGAAGTCTGAGCAGTGGTGAAAAGGTAGTTGTAAGGTCGGCGGTGACGTGCAGCAGCAGTCAGTGGCAGTACTGCAGGAGCCGAACTGTGGCAGTAGAGGGCCTCGCTGCATCAGAAGCAGCAGCAGCAGCACTGCAGCGTTCAGAGAGAGAGTGCTGTCGGTGGAAGAGGAAGAGAAAACCCGTCATTCACCAATTTCATCAATGCTGCAAGAGAGCCGATCAGACAAGCTGTTTGGGGGCAGAGCAGTAGTTGGCCATGGTTCTGTAAGTGGAATCCCAATACAAAAACAAAAACTTCGCTGAATAGCGGTTACTGTATTAGGGCAGGCAGCTCAGGCTCCGATGGCAGTGCTCAGCTCTCTCCAGACAGGCTACACAGGCCTTCATGGCCTGGAGCCTGATCTCCTGTGCAGACGTCAGGCCTTTCTGATTCTCGTGATCAGTGGCTACTATCCAGAGACTGGCTTCAAGAATTTGGGAAACTCTGTTGAAAGTTGACTGAATTAGTCTATTTGAGGAGTAAGATGAGTAACAACCAGCATCTGCTGGAGACAGAAAAATACTGAAGGAGACACCTAAGGGAGTCACATAGGTGCCAGGGCATGCTCAGTGAAGCCTTTGGTATTATATCTGTCTTGAACATCTGCTGGCAGGGGAATATAACCCACTTGTAAGGACTGGTCTAGCAGGAGATTTGGAAAAGCACAGTTACTTACCTGTAACAGGTGATCTCTGGGAACAGCAGGAATAAGTCTTCACATATGGGGTACGTCGGTACCGATGGAGCCTGCACGGGAATGCTCCCCAGCATCCAATCAGAAAGCTTTTGGGAGCATCCCTTGCGCCTGCGCACTGCCTTCCCGCCTTTTCCACTGCCTCTCCTCAGTTGAGTTTCATAGCTGAGACAAAAGGAGAGAAAGAGGAAAGGAAGAAAGAGATAGATACAACTCCTAGGGGAGGTGGGTGGGTTGTGAAGACTTATTCCTGCTGTTCCCAGAGATCACCTGTTACAGGTAAGTAACTGTGCTATCTCCAGGAACAAGCAGGAATGAGTCTTCACATATGGGGACTCCCTAGCTATAGATGCCAGGGGGAGATCCCATAAAATGCGTGTCCCTGGATCAGGACTGCACTTCCCACACATGGATCTCCGACATCCCATAAGGGATGGTGGGTAGGAGTTGAAAAGACAGGAGCTGTAAGAAAAAACAGCGAACCTAAGGACTACAGGAGAGGAGTCCTTGGTATGTACGGCAAGTACCATTAAAATTATTTAATGAACAATCATAATATGGAGCTTACCTACTGGATTGTAGGAAGTAGAGAGCGTGATGGAGACTACTGGAGATTCAGTAGAGGAATTCTCAAGGTGACCTCACAGCAGTGAGGATGAAGTTCCAAACCTGGAATTGGCAGGTGACCCAGGTGTCAACTGGGGTAGTATAAGAACGGCAGGTCTTCAGTGGAAAGCTTTATGGAAAAAAGCTGAAAACTCTTTTAGGTACAGAGTCATTAACATTGAGGAGTAAAAGAGGAAGACTGACCGATTTGGACAAGTAGCCTAGTCCTGGAGGGAAGAAGGGGTATGGAAAAAAGCCCGTATTCCCAAGGACGACAGATGTGTGAAGGGCTGAAACCTCAGAACTACTAAAGATCTACACTGTCTTTCCTAGCTGGTGAGAGATAGGAAAGATATTGAAGCATGATGTTTCAGGGATAGCGAGACCTAGAGTAAAGTGGAGCTGTTAGTACCACAGTAGTGGTTGTGTGCATAACAGCCCCCACATACCGAGGGACAGTATGAAGATATGCCAGCCAACTGTCTGGAACCTCTAAGAAGATAAACCTTTATAGTATAGACAGTTAGGGAGATGGTATGTAATACATATCTACCTATAAAAAGCATCTCGACAGATACATATCTAGAGGGATATAGATATATATATGTATATAGAGATATGTGTATATATATATATATATATATATAGATATATATACCGTGTTTCCCCGAAAATAAGACCGGGTCTTATATTTATTTTTGCTCCAAAAGATGCAGTAGGACTTATTTTCGGGGTAGGGCTTATTTTTTTACTGATACCGGTAGCACTTGCTGATTGGCTGCCACCTCATGACAGTCAGCCAATCAGTGAAGTGTTACCACAGAGCGCACAGGGAAGCAGTGGATGCGGGCAACGACAGCCCCTTGGAGAGAAGGAAGAGGCCCACAGCGCAGAGACAGCACCGGCAGCTGATCGGCGTCGGTGTTTTTCTTTTCTCCGAGCATAAGGACAGAGCAGAGGCGGGCCTGAGGGAGATAAAGAGAAGCCGAAGCGCCAGCTTGCCCTCTAACTTCATCACAAGTATTTTGTCTCCCTAAACGCCACCTCGTTAATGCGGCTGCCTTCCCAGTCCACCCCGCGAGACTGCGTGTTCTTCGTGATGGATACACCTCCTCTCGGCGCGTGTGTAACAATCTCCCGTGGACATGATGGATTTGAAAGGCCCCCGCGAAGCACGTTGCAGAAACCCCCGTGCCTTGGAAAGATAATTCGGACATGGAAATCGCCATACCGGTAGGTAGAAATATTATCTGCTTGCTCTCCTTCATGCTGTGCTGTTCATGTCCATTATGACTGAGTTCTCGTATCCCCAGTTTATTCACAGCTATGGTGGTGCAGAATCCACTCGGTGTTAAATACCTTAATGTAAAGTGCAGTGAATTTAGGCTGAAGGGTTGAAATGAATGCATGGGGACCAAAAGGAACAATGCCTATTTATCTAAAAATGCATTCCCCTACGTCAAGAACACACACAGGCAGCCCTCCTCCATGATCTTCACTAGGTCTTATTTTCGGGGTAGGGCTTATATTATGGGAATCACAGAAAAACGTGCTAGGGCTTATTTTCGGGGAAACACTGTGTATATATATATATATATATATATATATATATATATAGGGGCATAACTTATGCACACACAGCTTACAGACATAGGTATGTATAAAAATATATAGAGATATGTACATACATGAATATATAAGTCTGAAGATACAGGTCTGCAACTAAGCCCCATGAGAACTTTCACATGAGAGATGTGAAGGAGAAAGATTCATCTAAGAACAAGAAGGTGGAACCTACTTGAAAAGATATATAGAGAATCTATTCCTCCGGGCTAAGAGGATGCAGGAATGCTATCCAGTGAAATAACCAGGATGGTTGCGTGAAAAAACAGAGGATAATATCAGTCTGTAGAGAGCAAGTCGTGAGTTCTGTAGAACTCTGACATGGTAAATGGACAGAAAAACGCATAGAAGGAGATACCAGGAGACACAGGGGTATCATGCGTTACTGGTAGAATATGTGCTGTCCATGAGGAGTAGGATAGCAGGAGGGCAAGCTGTAAGGAAAAAAGAGCATATTCCTGCAGGATTGGGAAACTCCTTGGACATTCACACAGAAAAAGCTTGTGTCCTGTATTATAACAGGAGACAAGAGGGTGTGGAGAACCCTCACAGTCATAGAAAATGACTGATAAGCCTTTTCTACTATACAGAATAGCCATCAGAGACAAAGTTTAATGCTCTCTAGCAAGTGCCCATAGTAGAAAGCTTCTCTGAAGATTGCAGAGAGCATTATGCAGGAGAATTAGGATATAAAACTGACTGTAGGTCAGCTGTGTTACCATATCCAAAGAAATGGAGATGGCCAGAAAGAAGATAATGTGAGAAGCCTGAAGTGAGTAGGATTATCCAAGATAGATGAGGACAATCTTGGAATCACTACTAAGGCTAGACAGACTGGAAACTTGTGGGAAGGTACCAGTAGATGAATTACTGGAATTCCTGCATGAACAGCAACTGAAGGAGACAGCAGAGAGAATCTGTCTGTGAAACACAGAGAGAACAGACAAAGGGAGAGGAAATGGACCTGTCCCTGTCTGATAAGCTGTACAGAGAATTTAGTCAAAGAAAAAACTCTACACTGAGATGAAGGTGTACAGTATGGTACCAGTCATTCAGGAAAAAACCAGGATGACTTACCATATGGCGACTCAGCTGAAGAAGAAAATGTTCATGTTGGGACAGAAACTATCATGGGATAGTAGTTAACTGCTCTTCTTGGAAGGAAGAAGAGGAGAAATCTGTAACCCATAGACAAGAACATCCTGACAGCTGAGTACATCCTGAAGAAAGGAAGCCATGTGTAGAGCTTTAAAGAAAAAACAAGTGAACAAACTTCCGCTAAGAAGAGGTTAACTGTAGGTTGCAACCTTTAGGAACCTATGGTTGCTGGGTATGCTTAGACTGGTTAGAGTTTAGATTCTTCAGACCAAGACGAGGTGTCCCCTGCTTGGGTACATCGGGATGATGGGCAGGAAAAGAGTGAAACCTCCTTTTCTTGGGGAAAGAAGGTTTGGTAGGAGATTTCCTACCTCCTGGGGAAGAAGGCGGCTTAGGATGGTTCCTAGAACCAGGAAAGTCAGTGGAGCAATGAGCAACCTGACGTAAAGCCTCCTTATTGAAGAGATTTTCTCCAGTACAAGGAGAATTACCCAGTGTGTGTTGTGCCCATCTGCTCAGGTCTGAAGCTTGGAGCCAGGCTCTACGATGTGCTCCAATGGCAATAGCAGAGGATCTGCTAACAGACTCAAAAGAGTCTAGAGAAGCACGAGAAAGAAACCAAGAGATATTCTGGCTATGACTAAGAAGCAAGGAATAGTCTGTAGCCTTAGGCTCTGCTAGAAAAGGAGTCAAAAGAGATAATTTCTTTGTGACCTCCTGGAGAGATAGACTCATATAAAAAATATAAGAGATAATCCTTGATGCCAGCATAGATGTTTGGAAGGTTTGACGTCCAAAGGCATCAAGTGCTCTAGATGCACGACCTGGCGGATAAGAAGAATGCTTCTTCTTGCTTTTTACCTTCCTCATTGCTGATTCCACTACAATGGAATGATGGGGAAAGTTGAGGTTTTTGAAATCCTGGGGGGCACCTGATACAGAACATCAGTTGCTGTAGAAGGTGAGGGAACCCTTAAAGGTGATTCCCATATTCTCAGAAGATCCTGCAAAGAATGATGTAAAGGAAGCATTATATTTTCCTTTTCTGCAGGAGAGCCTCGAGTAGGATCATAGTCAGGGATAGGAATAGCAAGAAATATTGCCATGTCAAGGAGAAATTTCTGAAAAGAGGGATCTCCAATGGGAACTATCCCTGGGCAGGCTAAGGTTGAAGGTGCAGCCTGAGCACCAGAGGATGTACTGGTCTGGTGCAGAAAAAGAACCCCACTAGAAGGATAGTGGTATTGGCAGTCACGATTTGAGGCAGTGAGTACTGCATCGTCCATGCCAGGTATCGATTCCAAACTAGGCATAGAAAGGATCGATGGTACCGATGTAACTGCAGGAACCGACATCGATACCGATACCAGTAGCTGAGTCGGAACCGGAGATGGTAACACCATCGCAGCAGTCATCGAAGGCTGCTCAAGCGGTACCGAGGGAATCAGAAACGCTTGGTGAATATCCTCGGTACTGCATATCCGGAAACGATAAGGGTCGGTTCCGAGACGCGTCGGTACCCAGTCATCTAGACTAGATATCGATTCCAGACTCGGCATCGAAGGGAGCGAGTCTATCGATGCATGTCTAGAGGGTACCGATGTCGGTGGTGGTATTGGCAATGTTGCCAATACAGGAAAGTCAATCTGGGTCATATCGATCGGTCCCGAAGGTACCAAGGACGCCAGATGACGATCCCTGGTGAAGAGTGGAACACTCAACACCGGTGCCGATGCTGGGGTATCGGTACCGCTCGAAGCGGATGCCACCCCCGAGCATGGCTCAGATACAGGAAAGTCAATCTGGAACGTATCGATCGGTCCCGAAGGTACCAAGGACGCCAGATGACGATCCCTGGTGAAGAGTGGAACCGGTGCCGATGCCGGGGTATCGGTACCGCTCGAAGCGGATGCCACCACTGAGCATGGCTCAGGTATGTTCTGTGAGGGGTGAGCCCCAGGAACAACCTGAAACCCCTGAAATGCTTTGGAGCCCGGAGACTCCCGCCGGGGTTTTAATGCCAATGGGGTCTTGAGGGCAAGGCCAGAGCCGTCATCATGCTTGGCATGAGACCTACCACTCAAGGATTGGCTAGTCTTAACAGACTGTTTGTGGGTTACCTGATCCTGAAGAGAAGAAAAGGCCGGTGCCCTCACTCCGGGAGGGAAAACGGTATCGAGGGAAACTCGAAAGAGGGAAGTTCTTCTCACAGTTTTGCAGCCTGATTGTTCAGGGGAAAAAGGGTCAGGACCCACACAGGTTAGACACCAGGTATTGGAGTCTAAAAAGAAAACTGTGTTTCCACAGTGAAGGCACTTCTTAGGAGAAGAAGGCTCCATGATAGAGAGGCCTTGTAGGCCCAAAAAAGTTAAGACAGAAACAGAGGGAAAAATCTCTCTGAGTTTAAGAAAAAGAAAAGAAAAAACCCACCGGCGGTACCGATGGCGGCGGGAAAAACAGCCGCGACGACAAGAAAACAAGAAATAAAGAATTTAAAGAAAAAAGTTTCTGCGGTGACAGGAGGACGTCCTGCCGGCTCCGCGGAAAAACGAAAACTGAGGAGAGGCAGTGGAAAAGGCGGGAAGGCAGTGCGCAGGCGCGAGGGATGCTCCCAAAAGCTTTCTGATTGGATGCTGGGGAGCATTCCCGTGCAGGCTCCGTCGGTACCGACGTACCCCATATGTGAAGACTCATTCCTGCTTGTTCCTGGAGATTGCCCTTTTCCTTATTATCTTTTCAATCCAATTCAGACTGCACAGTATGAAACAACCTCTATTTGCTGGAGACTGATAAATACTAGTGAGATCGAAGCTGCATAGACCCTTTTATACCATTACGTCAAAAATCAAACCAGTGGTTCTCAGTCTCCATCTGCTGGCAGGTGTAGATAACCCACGCATCTGGATTGGACTGGAGGGACAATAAGGAAAAGATGTCATTATTTGCTAATGATATGTTATACTCCATAGTGGACCTGGTGATGTCATTGGGTCCATTGATGGATGAGATAAAAAGGTATGGAGAAATTTCTGGTTTTAAAGCTAATGTGGCCAAATCTGAAATATCGAATGTATCCACTTCCCCTGATGAACAAAGTGAAATCAAAAGCAACTATCTTTGCAGACGGGCTAAGAACTCAATAAGATATCTTGGGATTAATTTGTCCCCAGATTTGAGTAAGCATTTTGATATAAACTATTTGCCTATGTAGAAATAGATCTTTTTAGATTTACTACAGTGAAGAAAATTGAGCCTTTCTTGGTTTAGCCGCATTAACAGTGCCAAAAACACAGGTAAAGAATAGGTTAGAAACACAGAAATATGGCGAAAGAAAAAGACCACATAGCCTATCTAGTCTGTCCTTCCATATCAACAACTACAACAGTCCCCTTTTTACCTTTATAGAAACATAGAAATATGACAACAGAAAAAGACCACATGGCCTACCTAGTCTGTCCTTCCATAAGGTTAAATTAATACAAGAATCTATGGGGGCCTACCCACTACTTTACTTATAGAGTGGGGAGGGACGGGGATATCAATATGTACAGGAATTGGAAGAATCCGTTTAGAGAACTGATGCGGAGAATCTGGAGTAAATGTGGGAGGAGATTTCTAGGAGGCCAAGAGATAATTGGAACAATCCCATTATGATTTAATGATGCACTTCCTCTGGGTATGACTGATAAAGTGTTTTTGAGGAGGGAAAAAGAAGGGATTTGGTGTCCGAGAGATTTTATTGAAAAGGGAAGAATTGTATCATTTGAGGAACTTCACGAGACCTTTCAAATCGAAGAGCATGACAGATATCAGTATATCAAAGCTGGTTGCTATGATATTCATTGTAAACCACTTTGAATTAATGATAAGGCGGTATAAAAAAAACATTAAATAAATAAATAAAATAAAGTAAAACATTTTATTATGCATCAGGATATAACTCTGCTCAAGACAAAGCCTGTCCCTCAGAAAAAAGCTCTGGGCTCAGCCAGTATCAAAAGGAGCACACTGATTGTATAAGATGTGGAGCAGAAACAGTCATAAAATATGGTAGGAGGAAGACCTGGGAATAATATGGGATTCAGAAATGTGGGAGACTATTACCCCCAAGCCGTATAAGGGTATGATGGCAACTAATTTGATACAGAATTAATAGATGGTGTTGTACCCTGATGAAAATTTATAAATATATGGGGATAAGAGGGGAAGGTTATGTGGAATGGAAAGGACCTTTGTCCACGTATGGTGGTTATGCCCTAAGGAGAGCTATATTGTAAGCAAGTTTTCAACTTATTGGGAAAAATTTAGGAGGAGGAGGATACGCTCTCAGATGGCCTTTGCCCTGCTGCATAAAGCTCCAGGTGAGCTTATTGTGGTGGAAGCGCAGTTCTTTAATTTTGGGTTCACCACTAGAAGATAAGTTTTAGCACAGGCATAAAGGCAAGAGGAATTACCCTTGACTGACAGGGCCAGTCCAACTATCACGTAAACCAGGCGTTCACCTAGGGTGGCAACCTTTTTTGGGTAGGGGGAGAGAAGAGGAACATTAAAGCAAAGAGCAGGGTATTCAAAACTAAACAGATTTTGACGCCAAGAACAAAGCACCAAGAACATGACCCAACTCTGGGGCTGACTGAGATGGTTCAAAGAAAATTAGACCAAATTTATTGGATGGTAAGGCTGACTGCCCAGCACCAAGAGAGAGCAATTAAGCTTCTTAAAGTGTGGGATCCCTTTATAAAATGGAAATTGAGCTATGCAGTGTGATTTGATCACGGTCCGGTAGTATAAGCCTATAATTTGGGCCTGGTTCAGTCGTCTATAGTTTTTGTACAATTAAACAAATCTTCTGGGGGTAATTTGGGGGAGGGGTGAGGGTGGGAGGAAGAAGGAATATATATATGAGATTTGTCTTGTGGAATTGATATGTTCAGAATATGTAAATTTATGCTTATTTTTATTGGAATGACATTGGTCCTTGGTCCTGTACATGGTAATGTAACATTAAGATCTCAATAAAAAATTGTTAAATAAAAAAAGTAATATAATTATTAAATTGTAAAATTTGTGAAAACATGAAATTGTAAAACTGAAAAACCAATAAAATTCAACATGGTCTTATTTCAACATATCTTCTGCATTAAGGGAAAACAGTGTATGTAAAAATGATTAAAAATATGACAGAACAGCAGAACATTTGATGCCTATAAACGACAAGCTAAAAATTATTGAACAAGCCACCACCCATGCATTCAATTAAGCTTACATAATTTAGCTATTAAAACCAGTCATATCACAGTTTGTAAATGCTGTCACTACATTAGACAATGTATCTGATGAGAAGTCCCCTAATAAGTTTACCAGTCACTGTAGAAAGCTGATTTGCTTGCATTTCTGCACTAGAGGCAACTTGTGATAAATGTCTGTATTTTGCTGAAATTATGTTAATTAATCTTTCATTTTTGGAGATGACTAACAGGAAATTTCCTTTTATTTTCACATGGCTTAGTTCTTGTATGCCTGTATGTCTTTGCTGCACATCCTTCTTAATCAGGAGATTGTGGCTCCATTTTTGGTAAAGAATTAGTTATTTCACTGCATACTTTATACTTATTATACACAAAAGTGGATTATTATACCTACATTTCTTCCCTTAGGAAAAATCATTTTTAGATGATCATTGGAGTATAGACAGTCTATAACAGCATTTATTTTGATGTGTGCATTTACAAACTGTGCGTTGTGACTCTGGTTTTGATATCTTATTTATGCGTCAGTATAACTGAATGCATGGGTGATGGTTTTATACAATAACTTTTAGCTTGCAGTTAATATATATTGACAACTGCCTGTTTTTTTATGGGTATCAACTGTTTTGCTGTTTTATTGTATTTTTCATCAATATTTTCACATACACTATTTTCTCCTGATACAGACAATATTGAAACAAGGCCATGTTGGGTTTTACTGATTTTTTTAGTTTTACAATTTCATGTTTTTAATGATTTTCTGTTTAAGTTATTTATTTACTCATTTCATTGGTGCTGTTTATTTTTTTTTTTTTGGTGCTTTTGCTTTTATGATACCTGCCTCTTCCTGATCTACCCTTTGCACCAGATAATATTCTGAGCTAAACTTGCGTTAAGAAATCCTGTGCTAGAGCTTTAGCACTGGGCTCTAGCACAGAGTTTCTGCATCAAGCTGTGTGTCACATATTGTGATGTTCATACCTAGCTATCTGTCCTGTACTTGCTGTCTTTCACCTGCTTTGATTGCCTGTGTGCTTTTTTACTTTCCAGCCTCACCTGCCATCAGCCACTGCTCCCGCCCACTCTGAAGTGACACGGCCAGGCCAAACCTGAGGTAATCCTGGAAGCCTATTTGCTCAACTCCTCAGCAATGTTCAGCATGCTGTAGCATGTGCCCAAAGAGCAGGATGTGCTCCTTGGGGCGACTCCTATTACCAAACTCCATCCTGCTCACCTCTATTTCTGCACCTGTTTAAATTGTCGTTTATTCCTAACTCCTCTCTGCTATCTCCTGGTAACATTCCTTATGTTGTCAATTACTGTTCACTGGACTTGGCATTCATCTACTCCACTACTACTTGTCCAATCTGGCTCCACCCATGTCATGGAGAATATCCTACCATGCCTGTTAGCTCCCCCTGCTTTTCACCAACACCTGATCCAGAGTAGTTACTCACCTGTAACAGGTGTTCTCCAGGAGCAGCAGGAATCAGTCCTCACATATGGGTGACGTCGGCGCCGACGGAGCCCTCGCGGAGCAATTTCCCCAGCTTTCAAAGAAAACCTTTGGGAATTGCAGCACGCATGCGCGGTCCCCTTCCCGCCCAAGGGTGCCATCTTGCTCAGTCTGATGACATAGCTAAAAGACAGCAAAAAAATTAGCAAAAATGAAATGATAGGACTGCAACTCCAAGGGGAGGAGGGAGGGTTGTGAGGACTTATTCCTGCTGCTTCTGGAGAACACCTGTTACAGGTGAGTAACTACTCTTTCTCCAGGACCAAGCAGGAAGTCAGTCCTCACATATGGGACTCCCAAGCTTAAGGCTACCGGAGACCTCAAGCACAAAAATGAGCTCCCTCTAGCTCAGCAGCATAGAAGGAAGGAATCTTCTCTGAAAACGCCCCCGACCGGTAGCCCAACACCAGGGTCGGAGAGTAGGAGTTGCCTAAACCTTAAAGAGATTATGGAGTACTGCCTGACCGAAAGCACTGTCCCTGCGGGACTCCCTCTCCAGGCAGTAATGGGCCGCAAAAGTCTGGCTTGAAGACCAAGTAGCGGCCCGGCAGATGTCTGCCAACGGAAAAGAGCGGAGGTGAGCCACTGACGCAGCCTTCGCCCTAACACGATGAGCCGTGACTCGACCCTCCAACGAGAGGCCGGCTGCCCCATAAGCCCAGGCGATACAGTCAGCTACCCAAATGGACAAGGTACGCTTGGAGACAGGTAGCCCCAAGTTATTGGGGTCAAAAGAAATGAAGAGCTGAACAGCCCTCCTATGCTCCCGCGTACGGTCAAGGTAGAAGGCCAAGGCCCTCCTACAGTCCAGGGTATGCAGGACCGTTTCAGCCCGGCTGGAGTGTGGCCTGGGAAAGAAGGTCGGAAGAACCACCTCCTGGTTGAGATGAAAAGGAGAAACCACTTTTGGAAGAAACTTAGGGTGAGTCTGTAAGACCACCCTATTCCTGTACAATCTAGTGTAAGGAGGATCAGACACTAGGGCCTGCAGTTCACTAACATGCCTAGCAGAGGTAAGGGCTACCAAGAACAAGGTTTTCCAAGAAAGAAAACGAAGAGGGCAGGTAGCCATAGGTTCAAAGGGCGGACAGGTAATCCGCTGCAAGACCACATTCAGATCCCATTCAGGGGCTGGTGGACGTAAAGGAGGCTTAAGCAGAAGGAGGCCTCGGAGAAAACGAGTCACCAAAGGGTGGTTGGAAAGAGGCCTGCCATCCACCGGTGCTTGATGTGCAGAGAGAGCACTGAGGTGGACTCTGACAGAGTTGGACTTAAGGTCCAGATTGGAGAGGTAAAGCAAATATTGCAAGACCACTGCCACCAAGCAGGAGAAGGGATTCTCAGACTGCTGAGCACACCACACGGAGAAGCGACGCCACTTAAGAGCGTAGGACGTCCGGGTGGAGGGCCGCCTGGAGGCCAAGACGATCTCTTCCACCTCCCGAGGCAGCAGGAGGGGAGCAAGGACTACCCTTTCAGCAGCCAGGCCATCAGATGAAGGGATCGGAGGTTGGGGTGTAGGAGAGACCCGTGGTCCTGTGTCAGGAGATCGGGTTGAAACCCCAGAGGAAGAGGAGTGTCCACCGCTAGCTGCATTAGAAGCAGGAACCAAGGTTGCCTCGGCCACCGGGGAGCGACGAGGATCAGCGAGGCTTTGTCTTGGAGAACTTTGAAGAGTGTCCGAGACACCAGCGGCATGGGAGGAAAGGCATACAAGAGGCCTGTGGACCATGGAATCAGAAAAGCATCCGGCACTACTCTGAGAGGATGCGGTTGTTGAGAGCAGAATCTGGGTAGTTGCCGGTTCAGAGGACTGGCAAACAGATCCATGGTGGGGAGTCCCCACTTGAGGAAGATCTGCTGAACCACTAATGGATCCAATCTCCACTCGTGTGGTTGGAGGATCCTGCTGAGTTTGTCTGCCAGGTAATTTTCCTGACCTGGGAGATAGACCGCTTTGAGGAGTATGCCGTGGTCGACTGCCCAAGAGCACAGCCGCCGTGCCTCCTGACAGAGAAGGAAGGAGCCTGTGCCTCCTTGTTTGTTCACGTAGAACATCGCTACTTGATTGTCTGTCTGGACCAGCACCGACTGGTGAGAAGTGAAGTGGGAGAAGGCTCTCAGAGCTAGGCGGATGGCTCTGAGCTCCAGGAAGTTTATCTGCTGCGCAGACTCCCAAGGAGTCCAGAGGCCTTGAGTACATGTCCCTTGGCAATGTGCTCCCCATCCCAAGAGAGAAGCATCGGTTGTTAGTACCTGAGAAGGAGGAGGAGACTGAAAATCTACTCCCAGTACTAGGTTTGGCAGATGAAGCCACCACTGCAGAGAAGAGACCAGCAGGTCTGAGACTTGTACTGAGTCCGTCAGGCTCCCCGTGGCCTGATGCCATTGCGTGCAAAGGCACCATTGGGCAGGGCGCATGTTCAGGCGGGCATTGGGGGTCACATGGACCGTGGAAGCCATATGGCCGAGCAGTCTCAGAAATTGCCTGGCAGAGACCAGGGAATTGCTGCGAAAGTGGCAGGCGAGATTGATGAGCCTGTGGGCCCTGTCCAGAGGCAGGAAGGCCCGCGCCTGAATTGTGCTTAACCTTGCGCCAATGAATTCGAGATCTTGAGAGGGGAGCAAAGTGGACTTTGCGAAGTTTATGACAAAGCCCAAGTGCTGGAGCAGAGACACAGTGCGATGAGTGGCTTGAGTGGCCTCTTGGGAAGACTGGGCCCGGATGAGACAGTCGTCCAGGTATGGAAACACAAAAAGGCCTTGAAGTCTCAGGTAGGCCGCCACCACTGCTAGGCATTTGGTGAAAACCCTGGGGGCGAAGGATAGGCCAAAGGGTAGGACCCTGTACTGGTAATGATTTCCTCCCACAACAAAATCTGAGATATTGTCTGTGGTCTGGATGAATAAGGATGTGAGTATAGGCATCCTTTAGATCTAAGGAGCATAGCCAGTCTCCCTGCTGGAGGTAGGGCAGCAGGATTCCAAGGGTAAGCATCTTGAACTTTTCCCTTGCCAGGAACTTGTTGAGGTTTCGCAAGTCCAGGATGGGTCTGAGGCCTCCTGTTCTTTTTGGTATCAGAAAGTACCTGGAATAAAAGCCGTGACCTCTCAGGTGGTGGGGCACCGGTTCCACAGCCTGTTCCTGAAGAAGACTTGCCAACTCCTGAAGGAGTAAGTCCCTGTGCAGAGGGAGTCTTGGAGGCTCCCCTGGAAAGTAGGAGGGAGGTACCTGGTGAAAGTGTAGTAGATAGCCTTTCTGAACTATATGAAGAACCCAGGTATCTGATGTGATGGCTGACCACATGTGGGCAAAGTGGACCAGCCGGCCTCCTGTGCTGAGAGAAACCAGCTGAGGGGAAGAGGCTATGCTGATGGAGTCAAAAACCCCCACCCTGCTGAGCAGGGGCCGGCGTAGTGGGCTTGGGGGCCTGCTGCCTACGGGACCCATTACCCCGTCCCTTGGCCTGCTGACCCTTTTGGGGAGCTGCTGAGGCCTGATACTGAGGGTAGTATTTATAGGCAGCCGCCTTCCTCGGGTAAAAGGGCTTTTTCCCCGAGCCCTTCTTCTTCTGAGAAGGGGCAGAGGTTTTTCTGGACAGCCTAGTTCTGGTCAGAGTCTCGGTCTCGATTTGTGCAGCCTTTTCAGCCATGGGTTTGCCAAAGAGGTTTTCACCTCTGCAGGGGACATCGACCAACTTGTCCTGGACCCACGGCTCGAGGTCGGATGACTGAAGCCAAGCCTGTCGGCGGGCACCGATGCCGGCTCCGGCTACTCGAGCCGACGCTTCAAAGCCATCGTAGGCTGCTCAAGAGATAAACTTCGAGCACTCCCGAATCCCAGTGGACAAGGCTTGGAACCTCTGCAAAGGTTCCTCGGAGAGACCAGCAGAGAACCCGGCAATTTCCTTTGCCAGATCTCGGAGATACATGCCCATACAGAGCTGGTAGGTCTGGACTCGACAAGCAAGCATGGAGCCCTGGAAACACTTTCTACCGAGGGCATCCAGGCTCCGGGCCTCCCGGCCGGGAGGCACCGAGGAGTGCATCTTTTGACTCTTGAGTCTATGCATGGCTGATTCCACCACCATGGAATGGTGCGGTAGTTGTGCCTTTTGGAATCCGGGGCTCTTGCGGACTCAATAAATGGAATCGACCCGCTTGCTTAAGACTGGCGCTGACGCCGGGTTCTCCCACATGCGGAAGAGAAGTCGCTCTAGCATCGGAGGAACCGGTACAGTAAAGGCCTCCTTCGGGGGAGAGTCATACTGGAGGGCATCGAGCTCTTCGGCTCGAGGCTCCTCCTCGGGATCCGCGGGGAATGCCAAGGCCTTGGCCATATCCCGCACGAAGTCCGAGAACCGGGTGTCCTCCGGGGGGGGACCGTCTCCGAGGTTCGGACTCGGGCGAGTCCGATGGGACACACCGAGTCCGAAAAGTACCAGGGGACTCCTCGTCCTCCGATTCCCAGTCGGACTCCTCGGAGGTGGATTCGAGGGGCTCCGGTCGGGCGGGCACCGATGCCCTCCGCCCCGACGCCGAAGGAGTCGGCGTCGATGACCTCGGTCCCGAACGGGAGGCCGAGGGAGACCGCGACCGAGGATCGACTCGAGCTCGGATGGACTCGAGGATCGGCTCGGTCTCCGGGGTCGACTTGGACGTCGACATCCCGGTGGCCGGGGCAGACGCATTGGCAAGGCCAGCGATCAATGCCCGCTGCTGGTCCATGAAGGCAGCCAAACTGCTCTCCAAGGCCGTCAACCTGAGTCCAAGCTCAGGAGACCCAGCAGCCCCTGACTCGGGCCCCGACGTCAGCTCCTTCGGAGGCGAGTCCACGAGGACCACAGTACTCATGTGTCCAGGCGACTCCATTTCGACACGAGGATGTTTCGAAGGCCTCTCCGACTCCCAGGACCCGGGACGGCTATCGGGGCTATGCGACCTGGCCCTCGAGGAACCAGGAGCGTCCACCGACGACACCCTCGCGGGTTTTTTCTTCCGATGAAGTTCCCGGGTAGGAGACCTCCTCTCAGAGGAACTCCGACGATGCTCAGGACCGGAGTCCCGGGACGTCGAAGCCTCTGACGAGGTCCGGGCCCGGCCGGATGCGGAGTCAGAGAAGATTCGTTCTCGTTGATGCTGCCGACTCCTCAACGCTTTTGAGGACATCTTGCCACACGGACCACAGATCATCAGGTCATGATTGGGTCCGAGGCAGCGGAGGCAGCAGTCGTGTGTGTCGGTAAGAGACATGAGTTTCTTACAGCGATCACTCTTCTTAAACCCGCTGGCAGCCATCGAGGGAAAAAGGGCCCCTGCGAGGTCAAAAGACAGGGCTGCCAGTGAAAAGGAAAAAAATGGCGCGAACGCTTGTCACGAAGGACAAAAAACCGAAAAATAAAGAAACGGACCCGATACCGGCGTAGCGGGTCCGGGCGGGAAAAAGGATCCGGCGTCGAACCGAAAAAGAATAAAAAATAAGAGAGAAAATCAACTTTTTCAGCGGTGATCACAAACAGCATCTGTAGGGCTCCGCGGAAAAAAGAAGACTGAGCAAGATGGCACCCTTGGGCGGGAAGGGGACCGCGCATGCGTGCTGCAATTCCCAAAGGCTTTCTTTGAAAGCTGGGGAAATTGCTCCGCAAGGGCTCCGTCGGCACCGTCGGCACCCATATGTGAGGACTGACTTCCTGCTTGGTCCTGGAGAACTTAGTTTCACAGCTGCGTATTGCACTTTTAAATTACCAATCTCTACGACTGAAAACGCTCCTTATTCAGGATCTCCTGACCTTACACTCACCTGACCTTTTGTTTCTCACCAAGACATGGTTGAAGGAGGGCGAAGAGCCCCTCCTCCACCGGTGCCTACCTCCTGGCTATTCAGCCTTTTCCACTACGAGGCTTGCCCATTATCTCTCGCTCCTCCCTCTATATGCCTCTATCCCCACTGCCCCTTCTACCCCGAGTCCCTGGTTGTCCATATTGGCAGACACCAACCTCTCTGCACTTACTTTTAATATATGCCCCCCGCCCCATCTCTTCATCCTCATCTATGGGATACCTCCTTCTACACTCTCTCTGAAGCTTCCCTTCTTTTTCCTGATCTTCTAACCCTTGGGGATTTCAATGCCCACTTTTTCACCCCCTGAGGTCCCGTGACAAACTATTGTCTCAACTCTTCTCTGATCTTTTGTTTCTGCAATTAGTCCCCTTCCCAAAACATGCAGCCGGTTACACTCTTGATCTTGTTCTTGCCTTCCCCTCCCTCTGCTCTTTCCACATTTTCCTCTCTTCCCCTGCCGTGGTCCAATCATTTTTTAATTTTCTTCACCTGCTATTTCCCCCTGACTGCAGCCTCCCCTACACCTTGCTGCTCTCCCCCAATCCATAGCAGTTTCCTTTCTACGCGTTCTCTAGAGAAATTTCCTCCAGCCTCCTCCATATTTCCTTCTGATTTCAATGCACTACTCATTGATTCCCAGGGAGAATTTACGGTTCCCAAGCCTATATTCTGCTCTTAACTCAGTGGCCCCCCTCTGTCCCCGCCCCATCCTTGGTTCTATCCGTGCCTTCACCTCCAGCACCACCATCTGGGTCATGCGGAACACTTGTAGCAGAAGCACCCCTCCCCTGCCTCCATTCAGTTGTTCAAAGATCAACACTCTCAGTAGCCTTCTATGATCCACACTGCCAAGAGAAATTATATTACTCCGATCTCATCTCTTCTTCCACAAATTCCTCCCAGCAGCTTTATTCTATTTCTAGACAACAATTGTTAAATGTAACTGCTGAACCCATCCATTCTGCAACAATGTAGCTGTATATAATTGAGAAGTTAAATGTACTCTGTATACCCCATGTAATTCTCCAAGTTGTAACGCCCCGTTCTATGTAAAGCTTGTTGCTATAACGGTTATATGTAAACTGCATTGAACTGATGATACAGCAGTCTAGAAAACCTGCTAAGTAAATAAATAAATAGCTGCACTTTCAACACCATCCACCATGTTCCACCCCACTGTCATGAACGCGCCTCCCCCAATCTGCTTGCTAACCACGTCTCTAGTAAGGTCAGCATCCTCCATTCTACCTTTCCTAACCATCTCTCCCTCCTCTCTCTTCTGACCTTCCTGTCCCAATTCTCTCCCCCTCTTCCTCCCCTGATTCCGGAATCCTCAGTCTCCACCTTCCTCATGGCCCCCCTTTCTGATAAACCAACCCACAACCTTTTCCGGATTCACCACTGGTTCTCTTTCTCTGCTATCTCTTTTGCTGAACTTCCATTAAGACCATTAAAACCTCTCAAACTTGCCTGTTCTTCGAATCCTATCCAATCGTCTTGGCTCACCACTCCCTCGCTAGACCTTTCACCATTAGTCCTATCCATGTTTGACAACAGTATTTCTTCTGGTTCCTTCCCCCTCATTTGGAAACATGCTATTATCCGTCCAATACAGTAATTTGTTAGAACAGAGGGATCAAGGGAGGGGTTTAAACCCTTGATCCCTCTGTTCTAACAAATTACTGTCCAATTTCCACTCTTCCTTTCTTGTTAAAATTACTGGAAAAACTTGTATTCTCTCAACTTTCTGGTTTCCTAGACTCTGTCAATGTATTTCATCCACGTCAGACTGGCTTTCATCCTGGGCACAGCACCTAGACCGTTCTTCTTTCTCTCTTGAATGACCTATACCGAACTCATGATCGTGGTGATATTTCGGTGACAGTTTCTCTTGACCTATCCTCAGCTTTTGATCTAGCTGACCACGCTACTCTCCTTTCCTGGCTCTATGACCTTGGGCTTCGAAGTGCTGTGCTCAGTTTGTTACTCTCTTTCCTATCACACTTCAGTCTTTTTCTGTATCTACTGGTACCCACTCTTCTTCCTTTTGATTGCTTCTCTGTGATGTCCCCCAAGGTTCGGTTCTCACCTCACTTTTATTTAACATCTTTCTCCTCCTCTTATTCTTTTGGTCCAACAGCATGGTATGACTGCTCATTACTACGTCAACAACTTATTCATCACACCAATCCATCATCCCCTGATCTCTCATCTCTTAACACTTGCCTTTCTGCAATGTTAGCTTCGTTCTCTGACAACTTTCTTCATCTAAACACGGAAGAATCCGCTGCAATCTGGTTTACTTTTGGTTGCCCCTCCCCCGCTATTGCCCCCTGCCTAACTGGCACTTCCGTCCCCCTGGTCAATAACTTAGGAGTCACCTTTGACTCCTCTCTCTCATTTCATGCTCAATTGTCCTCTCTAGTTTGCCGCTCCTTCTTTACATTATGTCAAATTCGTGCTATTTGTCTCTTTCTAGCTCCTTCTTCCCTCGTTACTCTCCTCCTTTCTCTTGCTATTTCTCAACTAGACTACTGTAATATCATCTATACTGTCCTTCCCCAATATCAGTAACGTCGACTTCAACTTATTCAAAATACCGCTGCTTGTATCCTTGCCCCTTGCCTTCCATTAAGATCATGTTTCTCTGCTTCTAATTCAGTGTCACTGGCACCCCATAGAACATTACCTGCAATACAAACTTTTAACCCTGCTTCAACATTCTGGCTATCCCCAGTATCTCTCTGATCTTTTCATTATCCACATCATTCACTCCATAGCATCCACGCCAACTGTCTTCATCTCCCTGCAGTAACTCAGGTTCGCCTTGAAACTACTCGCTCCACTGCCTTTTATTTCCTTGTACCTGCCTCCTGGAAAGTACTTCCCCCTGCCCTCCACTTGGAATAATCATACCCCAAATTCAAATCACTACTGAAAACTGAACTCTTCAGTATAGCCCATAATCTCCCATCTTGCTAGTTTATCTACCTCTCTCCCTGCTGTTTCTTTCTCCCGCCTCTCCCCTCCTGAACTTTTTAAGTATAAATGATTTTAATGTTCTGTTTTCCTGTTTTTATTGGCGTTCTTTTCATCCCTTTTATTATCTTGCTTTTAGCCTTTGTACACTGCTCTGTAATTCCCATGAAGAGCCGTCAAACTAATAAACATACATAGCGTTTTTCTTCCACAACTAACAATTTTAAAAAGAAAAATTATCACTGCCTTAATGCTATCATCTTAGAATGATTAATTGCCACAATAAGCAATGTGTCCAGCCACAAAGAGCCAGCAGCAGAAACTGGATTTGAATCCTGAAGTTTGCAACCCTATTCTAGGGCTGTAGGTACTAGGCAATAAAAGGCAAATATAATAAAATATCTAAAGATAACAATTGATGTTATCTTCTATGCATAGTGCTGCACAGAGTTTTCATTGTCAAGGCTTTTACCTTCTACTATATTACAAAAACTTTTCAGCAATATTACCTTTCATGTAAAAACTTAATCCAGTAACTGCAGTTTCCTACCTGCTTTCGGTACGGCGTAATTACTCCAATGTCTTTCACTGACACCAAAGTGGAAATATGCTTGGTAAGAAGACAGCAATATCTCATTACATGGACAGCCTCTGCAGGGTTAAACCTGGAGGGACTACTTCCTTCCTGCATTTCACTACCCTAAAGGGATAGAGAGACAAGCAAGCCAATAGGAAGACAGCATTCTCTATACAATATGGTAGAATATTTTACATTCTAACAATTTCTTTTAACACAGAAATGTAGATAATTGCAGATCAGCTGTCTTGAGAAAAGCACTTCTAGAGCAGGGGTTCTCAATCCAGTCCTTGGGACACTTAGTCAATCAGGTTTTCAGCATAACCACAATGAATATGCATGAGAGATCTGCATACAATGGAGGCAGAGCATGCAAATCTGTCTCATGCATATTCATTAGGGTTTCAGGATAACAAGAAGAAATTAGGTCTTACCTGCTAATTGTCTTTCCTTGAGCTTTCTCCGGGCCAGTCCAGGGAATGGTAGGGTTGTCAATCCCCTTTAGCAGCTGAGGACTGAATACTTCAAGTTTTCTTCATAGCTTAAGCCACTCCCCCTGACGTCGACTAGCCAGTCTTCTTCTGACAAAGCAGTTAACCAGAAACAATCTGAAACACAAACCCGTTAGTAACTGATAAAGCGCTATATTCCCTCGGAACCAGCCAGAACAAGAAAACGTTCTTGCCGACACGGCCATAAAAAAGCCGATATATATAATGTTACTTTTATTTTATTTATTTATTTTTTCTCTATTGTTTAAATTGTAAAACTCTGACCTCCACAGACAGAACGTAGAAGCCCCAAAGTATTCACTCCGCACGAAGCCCACTAACCTAATATCTTACGGTTACTTTGGTCAAGACAACCGAAACAGGACTGGCCCGGAGAAAGCTCAAGGAAAGACAATTAGCAGGTAAGACCTAATTTCTTCTTCCTTATCACTTCTCCGGGCCAGTCCAGGGAATGGTAGGGCAGTACCAGAGCAGTACCTAAATCCGGGAGGGACCCGCAAGCCCTGCGATAAGAGCCGAAGCCCCAACTTTCGCATCCTCTGCGGCCTGAACATCCAATCGGTAATGTTTGGCAAAGGTATGCAAGGAAGACCACGTCGCCGCTCTACAGATATCCACTGGAGGAACAAAGGCAAACTCTGCCCAGGACGCCGCCTGAGCCCGAGTGGAATGAGCTTTGAGACCATCCGGCAGAGTCCGACCACTGACTTCATAAGCCGCAGCAATAGCATTCCGCACCCATCGAGCAATCGAGGACTTAGCCGCCGCTTGACCCTTCTTGAATCCGGCATACTGAACAAATAACCGGTCCGTCTTCCGGAAAGGTTTAGTGACCTTAAGGTACGCCTTCAAAACGCGACCGAGATCCAACTGGCGGAGCGCACGATCCATCCGAGAATCTGTTAAACCCGAAAAAACAGGCAAGACCACAGACTGATTAATATGAAAGGCTGACACAACCTTGGGAAGAAAAGAAGGCACCGTTCGTAGTAACACTCGTCCAGGCAAGAACTGAAGATAAGGCTCCCGACAGGACAGGCCTGCAAATTGGAAATTCGTCTCGCCGAGCACAAGGCCACCAGAAACGCAGTTTTCAATGAGCACTCTCGTAAAGAAATCGAGGAAGCCGACGCAAACGGCGGCCGTGACAATGCCTCCAACACGATATTTAAATCCCACGGAGGCACGATCGGACAAACCGGCGGCCGAATGAGCTTCGCCGTCCGAAAAAAACGTTGTACATCCAAATGAGCCGCCAGCCGGCGTTTTTGCACTGTGCCCCGAAAACACGTCAGCGCCGCCAAATGAACCTTAAGTGTACTGAGAGCCAAACCTTTATCTAAGCCCTCCTGGAGAAATAAAAGCAATTGAGGCAAGGTAGACGACCGAGGAAGAAAACCCCTCTGTCCACACCAATCCTCGAAGAGCCGCCACACCCGAACATACGCCAGGGAAGTGCTAGGCCTTTTCGAGCGAAGTAAGGTGGAAATGATGGAAGAAGCGTAACCTCTGAGTCTCAAACGCTCCCTCTCAAGAGCCAAGCCGTAAGCAAGAAGCGATCTACTTGCGGCATGAGAACCGGTCCCTGACTCAAGAGATTGATCCTGAGTGGAAGACGCCAAGGCGAATCTATCAACCGTACGAGGTCGGCATACCAAGGACGTCGAGGCCAATTGGGCGCGATCAGGATTACAGTCCCGCTATGCGACGAATAATCCGACTCAACATCGGCCAAGGAGGGAAAACGTATAAGAGACAATCTACTGGCCACGGCTGAACCAGAGCATCCAAGCCCTCTGACATGCGCTCTCGCCTTCTGCTGAAAAACCTGTTCGCCTTCGCATTGCGGAAGGTAGCCATGAGATCCATGCTTGGCTGCCCCCAACGTAACGTCAGTTCGTGAAAAACCGCTACGTTCAGTTCCCACTCTCCGGGATCGAGAACATTGCGACTGAGATAATCTGCCTGCACGTTGTCCTTGCCTGCCACGTGCGCCGCGGATAAGGCCAAGAGACGGCTCTCCGCCCACATCATCAATTCCTGGCATTCGAGGATGAGAGGCAGACTCTTGGTCTCGCCCTGCCGATTTATATATGCCACTGTCACTGCATTGTCGGAAAAAATCCGAACAGCCTTTCCCCGGAGAAAGCTTTCGAAGCTCTGCAGGGCGAGCCGAGCGGCGCGAAGTTCCAGCCGGTTGATCGACCACGAGCTCTCTTCCGCGTTCCAACACCCCTGAGTTACCTGTGACCGACAATGAGCACCCCAGCCCGCGAGACTGGCGTCCGTTGTCACTAACACCCATTGCGGATCCTGTAAAGGCATTCCTGCTCTCAGATGAGGGTCTAACCACCACTGCAGATCGTGCCGAACCAGTTCCGGGCAGAGCAGTTTCTGTGAAAGAGGGTGAAGCTGAGGCGACCACCGGGAAAGCAAGGCTTGCTGCAATGGCCGCATGTGAGCTCGGGCCCACGGAACAAGATCCAAGGTCGTCGCCATGGATCCTAAGAGCTGTAAGTACGTCCATGCCGACAGAGCCGCCATCTGCAAAAACGCGCTCACCTGCTGCAAGATCTGGAGCACTCTGACCTCGGGCAATAAGACCAGCCCTCGAGACGTGTCGAATAAGGCCCCGAGATAAGTCAGTTGCGTAACCGGCTGCAAGCGACTTTTGGTCCGATTGAGGACCCAACCGAGCTGTTCCAGAAGCCGAACTACACGAGCCGTCGCCGCAACTGCGGCCACGTGCGAATCCGCTCTGATCAGCCAATCGTCGAGATACGGATGAACCCGGATGCCTTCTTTCCGCAGCGCCGCTGCTACCACCACCATCAGTTTCGTGAAAGTACGTGGAGCCGTGGCAAGACCGAACGGTAACGCTCGGAACTGGAAGTGCCCCATGGGCAGGGCAAATCGCAAAAATTGCTGATGAGACTGTCTGATGGGAATGTGCAGATACGCTTCCGTGAGATCTATGGAGGAGAGAAACTCCCCCGGCTGAACCGAGCGAATAACTGCACGCAACGTCTCCATGCGAAAATGAGGCACCCGCAAGGCCCGGTTGACGTTCTTGAGATCCAGTACCGGATGAAAAGAACCTTCCTTTTTGGGAACCACAAAATAAATCGAGTATTGACCGCAGCCGTATTGGTCGCGAGGTACGGGGACCACCGCTCGGAGCTGCAAGAGGCGGGACAGCGTGTCTGAGATGGCTTGCTCCTTGGGACCCGGAGCACAGGGCGACATTACAAACGCGTCGCATAGAGGATAAGCGAAGTCCAGCGCATACCCCTTCTGAACCACCTCCAACACCCATTTGTCCGTGGTTATCGCGGTCCAGGCTGGAAGAAACTCCTGTAGGCGCCCTCCCACAGGAATCAACGCCTGGACCAGCAAACCTTCATTGCGGTTTCTTAGGGGTGGACTGAGAAGCCTGGAAGTAAGACCTACCATAACCTCTGGCCCCTCGAAAGGACTGACCGTGAAACCCGGCATGGCCTCTGGAATAGGGAGCAAAGCGCGCTCCCCGGAATCTGCGGGCATCCCGACTTAAGCCCCGGATACCCCCGGATCCTCTAACCAGCTTGGGCCGGTCCTCTGGCAAGCGTCCGCCTTTGGAGTCTCCGAGATCCTTAACAATCTTCTCCAATGCCTCACCAAAAAGCAAGCGCCCTTTATAGGGTAATTTACTCAGACGTAACTTAGAGGACACATCTGCCGACCAGTTACGCAACCAGAGAAAACGCCTGGTAGCGACAAGCGACGCCATAGTTTTTGCCGCAATCCGTAGTAAATCATAGAAAGCGTCAGCCATATAAGCCGCCGCCGACTCCAACTTTGCTCCCTCTGCTCCAGAAACAGACGCGGAATCCACAGAAACGTCTCCCTGCATCCACCGAATGGATGCCCTCGAGACGTAAGCTCCACACACAGCAGCCTGAAGTGCCAGAGCGCTAGAATCAAAGGCCTGTTTGAGCAGAACTTCCAACTTCCGATCCTGGAGATCTTTAAGCACAGCTGCACCTTCCACCGGAATGGTAGTCTTTTTGGTCACTGCCGACACAATGGCATCCACCTTGGACATGGGTAATAATTCTTTTTCCTCGTGCGGCACTGGGTAAAGCCGTGCCAACGCGCGACTCCCGTGGAGAGTAGCTTCAGGACACTCCCACTCAGACTCAATCATGTTTAATCAAGCGGTGAACAGGAAAACAGCGTTGCTCAGCCTTAAAGCCCTGCAACAAAGGATCCTCTAAAGGCTCCTGAGAAACGGAGGGAGGAAGGAGGTGCAAGGCCGACAAGGACTGAGCAATGAGGGCACCTAGTTCTTCCTTGCGGAATACCCGAAATACATTTGGGTCTTCGCCGGGTGCTATTTCCCCCTCCTCTAGCTCCTCTGGACCCAGGTCCAAGCCTGCCTGGGAAAGAAGCTCGTTGGAACCCAGATCTCTCTCCTCATGACCCAGGGGTTCTGAAATCAGCAGCCCAAAGGGATCCAGCGGAGCCTGGGATGCTCCCGCGCGCTGAGAAGACCCCTCCCCAGGGTCCTCAGCTACCGGAGAGACCACCGACCCGGGTAAAGAGGCAGGAAGAGGAACCGAAGCCGAGGACTGAGAGGCTCTCAGCAGAAAAGCCTTGTGCATCGCCAAAATGAATTCAGGTGAAAAGAACGCTGAAACCCCTTCCGGAGCTGCAGCAGGAGCCTGCGAGGGCTGCACCCGTTCGGAAACATCTTTGCTAGATTTGGACTTTCTTTTCCCGGCCCGGTGATGCTCCGCGGGCACGCTGACCGGCACGCACAAAATGGCCGACTTTCCCGCCTTGTCTGCGGGTACAGAGGCCCTCTCCGATTCTGACAGAATCGCTTCATCCATGGAATGTGTGCCCTGCGCTGCTGCGTGTAAGGGACAACAGTTCCTGATTGCCGCAGTCCGGAGCAGGAAAGCCCGAGTGCCGCAAACACCGACGACGGAGAAAAAAGCAAAAAACGCCCAGTGACAGACGCTCCCCCGAACCGGCTCACCTGGACGAGGAGCGGAGCGTGGCCGCGGCCAAACGCTGTCCCGCTGCTAGCGGGACGCTTAGCAACCCGGACTGTTAGAGGCAGAGGAACAACTGGGGCTCCCAGGTTCAATCTGCTGCAGCAGAGACGGAGGCGACCCCGAAGGTAGGCTCTACCTTGCTCCCGCCACTTAACACTGTACACTCAACGTCTCTGAGCTCCCGCTGTGCAGCCTCGACTACACTAGTTCCGAGAAATATAGGTTAGTATCAGCCCTGCTAGAGCCAACTTGTATAACAGAAATTAGAAATCAAAAGCAAAAACTAAAGTTCTTCTGAGGGAGAGAGGCAGATCGATCCTCTTTAGCTGCTGAGGACTGAAAGACTGGCTAGTCGACGTCAGGGGGAGTGGCTTAAGCTATCAAGAAAACTTGACGTATTCAGTCCTCAGCTGCTAAAGGGGATTGACAACCCTACCATTCCCTGGACTGGCCCGGAGAAGTGATAAGGAATAATGAATATGCATGAGGCAAATTTGCATGTTCTGCCTCCATTGAATGCAGATCTCTCATGCATATTCATTGTGGTTATGCTGAAAACTTGATTAACTAAGTGTGTCCCAAGGAATGGGCTGAGAATTTAGAGACTGCTCGAAATATTTCTTTTACCATACACCACTATCTCTCTCCTTTATCCATTCAAAATAGTAGCAGCAGTGGGGCAACATTTTATACTTAGAAAAAGTGTATTAAACATTCTTAAAAGGACTCACGTGTAGAAGCTATAGGTGTTGGATAAGGGGAAAAAGTATATAGCTCCTGCACACAAAAAAAAAAATCCTGAACTCATGCACCAGAAGGGAACTTCTGCAACTACTTCCGGCTCTTACATACTCAAATCTACTAGTTTACCCTCAAATGTTTTGTTCTGTAGAGGGGTGATAAAATTAACTTGCTCATGAAACATTTCACTACACAAAAACTGTACAAGGGGCAATACATGGTATTGATTCAGGGGGGTGAAGAAAATATTTAAAAAAAAAAGGGGATGGGATGGGATGGAAAAGAGGGAGCTTGGGTGGTACAAAAGATGGATAGAGTTGGGAGGGAAAGGTGGGGGAAGCACTAAAGGAATCAAAACATATTTGGGGGCATTTTTAAAGGCATTTAAACGATTTGCAGACCCGCAAACCATGTGGGATATTTAGCAGCACTAACCTGGTTAGTGCCGCTGAATATCCCTGGATACCACCGCAACATGCCCTGATGCTAAGCAGTTAGCATCGGTGTGTTCCAGGGTGGAGCAGAGGTAGCATCAATCGTTAACCAGGAAGCAGCAATACAGAGCTGCTGCCCGGTTAGCGACACATGGTAAAAGTCAAGTGCAGGTAATCCTGGCCAAACCTTTGCCACGTTAGCTAACTGGGCAGCAGCTCAATATTGCCGCTGCCTAGTTAGTCTTGCGGCAATCCAGCAAACCTGGATATGACCCTAACACTGAATATCTGGGGCTTAAGTTCAGCGCCAGAGGCTAGCCGCCAGCGCTGAATAGCCTCGTTATGGATAATTCTAATAAGTCAAAACCAGTAATATACTATGTTCTCTTATTCAATTAAGTACTTTTTACACACCCTTACACCATGGAAGATCAAAGGGAAGCCCTTTTGGGGTAATTTTTCCCAGCTCAGGAAGGTATTAACCACAGAACCCTCTGCACAGGCTTCCAGCTCTCGATGGTAGAAGAGTTTGGAGGGTAGCTCCAGCAAAGCAGGATGTGATCTGTAGTTCTTAACAAGCTTTGTAACCTGCCAATAACAATAAGCAAACTCAAAATCCTCAGTAGCATTTCAAATTGCAAATCTTCCATATTAACCACAGCTTGCTAGATTTATAGCAGCAGCATACTGGACCACAACATGAAAGTCTCATGTGACTTACAATAGTCAATATTCATGCAATAGAACGTCAGCTATGAAGATATACAACTACATTTACAGGATGCACAAGAAAAATTGTCCAGCAGCTCAAAGTCATGCAGGATTTTTTCTTTTATTTAGCATCTTCTCTCTTTCACTACTATTCATTCAGGCTGAGTTATCACAACACTACAACTAGTTTCAAGTTTGGCTTTAAACCTATTATAGAGAAAGTGACATCACCTGGTGCGGAGGCGGCTTGAGAGCGGAGCTCTGAGGCCGGCCCCAAACAAAATGAGCATAACCCCTTCTCTGGCAAAAATTTCAGCGTCTGAAGGCAAAGTGGCAGAAGCGGTGAGCCTAGAGGCTTTGGCTATGACAACCCAGAGGAAGGCAGCAGATCTAAGAGTTTGCCTACACAGGAAGCACTCAAAAGGACTGTGGAGATGCTAAAATGGCGATGGGAGATGACAGCAGCTCTGAGTGGACGGAAGGAGAGTGTGGAGACAGATGCTGGTGCGCTGGAGACAGTAGCACAACTCACTAAAGCAGAGCTCAGAGAGTGGTTTGGGGAGCTCAAATCTGAGCATGTCACCATGAAAGTTGAGCTGGGCATGTTTGCAAATGAAATCAAGGAAGAGATGACTGATCTGAGGCGCTGCGTAAGCAATAATGAGAAATGACTGGAGCAGATGGTTGAGAATTTGGCAGAAATGAAGCAGAAGTAGGAGGTGGCAGCAGACTGGAAAGAGCAGATGTGCCTGAAAATAGAGGCCTTGGAAAATAGGACCCGGAGGAGAGTGAGTTTGCAGACAGTTGAAAAGTGGCGATAGCGGCGTTTAAAAAAGCCCCAAGGAGTGGAGGAAAGGAAGAGGTTCCAGACACTACTGTGCTGAGTAGGGCACATAGAGCACTGGGCCCACCGCAAAAGAATGTCCCAGAGATATAGTAGTCTGTTTTCAGGATTATAGCCTCAAAGAGAAGGTGGCAGCTGAGATGAAGGGCTTGCAAAAGTGTAATTGGCAGGGGTATCAAATGGGTATTTTTGCAGACTTGGTCAACAGTACCCTGCAGAGCCAAAATGACGGCTCATATCACAAAGGCGCTTCAGTCAGCACAGCTGAAGTATCGCTGGCTATAGCCTTTTGGACTGGCGTTTTCTAAGGAGGGGTGTACGTAGAAAATGACTACAGTTGAAGAGGTGAAGAAAGTGATGCGAGAGGTTGGCATCCTTGTGGATAAAGCACCACTGACGGACCGTAAGCGGCAGGAGAGAGGAGAGGTGGACAGGAGTATCGGGAGACCGCAGCAAGGAGGAGGACACTATCCAGAAATTACAGACTTGATGGAACCTTTGATATGGACCTATCAGTATAGACAGAGTGAAGGGGGTTATTGTGGGGGGTTGGAAGATGGGGAGGCGGGATAGCTGTGTGACTGAGTGGCATGGTGGAAGCAGTGGGGGTTGTGGTGAGGATATTGGAGGGATTGGGTGGGGAGAGAATGAGAGTAGGGTGGAAGAGGCGGCTGTGGGGAGAATGGAGGGAATGGGGAGGGGTGAATAGCGTGGTGGGAGGGAGGATCAAACCAGGTGCACACTACTCCAAGGAGGCCTCTGGAGAGAGAGGTGAGAAGGGTGGGGGGGGTGGGGATAGCAGAGGTCCTAAAGGGGGGGAGAGGGGGACTGGGAAAGGGGAGGGGAGGGGAGGGTCAGAGGATCACAATGGCTACACTTAATGTGAAAGAGTTGTGATCCTGGTCTAAGCATAAAAGATACTGGAAAAGGAGGGGGATGTCTCAGGCAGCAAAAAAGTTGAAGTCTCGCAAATACCTCCACAAGGTGTTTCTGTCTTCCCAGAGGGGAGCCTCTAAGAGAGGAGGGGTTGGCAAACTACTGAGTGAGTGTGTGGTATCAGGTAGGCCAAGTAATAAGGGATTCGGGAGGTGCTATATTGGAGTGCATTTGAAGATGGAGGGGGCAAAAGTATGGGTGGTGAGTGTACACAGCTCTAATGAGAAGCATGGGGCATTTTATGTGGCAGGGTTTGGGGATATTTCAATATGACAGCGAATCCCAGGGTGGATAACAGCGAGAGGGAAGGGGGAGGGTAGCGATAGGTAGGAAGGAGAGGCAGGGATTGTTTTGGTTGAAGGGGAGGTTAGTGATGGTGGATGCCTGGAAAAGCAGGCCCCTAGGGGAATGGGTGTACATGTTTAATTCCCATCCCCATGATTCTTACAGTAGGATTGACATGGTGTGGGTTAGTGGAAATCTTATGTGTTAGCTACAAGCCATTGCATACGAGAGTATAACTTTGTCTGATCATGTCCAGTGGTGTTGGCCTTGGATATGGGACAGAGGGAGGAAGGGATGCATTTTTGGAGTTTAAATGATTCACTGTTGGAGGACACCCAGATGGCTGAGGGGATACAAGGAGTGATAGAGGAATATTTCCTCCTTAATGGAGAGGTGGGCGATGAATTGGGGACTGTCTGGGATGGGTTAAAAGCAGTGGTGAGAGGTCATCTGGTATGCATTGCTGCTAAAGTGAAGAGAGGGGAGGAGACAGAATGGGTGCTATACGAGAAGTTGAAGGAACTAGAGAGGAGGCACCAGAGTGATAAGAGACCCGAAGGTGTTGGGGGAACAGAGCTGGGTCAGCTTAGGGCCAGCCAAATTGCACATGAGTTGAATGTACTCAAACAGGCCCAATTTGAGGGGGACAACCAGGCCAGTAAGTTGTTGTCTAGCTGCTTGAGAGCTCAGGTACAGCAAAGTCAGATAGTCAACATTAGAAACAGGAAGGGGGAAGTGGTATGGGTTCAGCCTGAATTCAAAAAGTGTTTAAGGAATTTTATGAACACCTTTATAAAGCAGAGGTACCGGTGGAGGGCTCCTGAGGGGAGGAATATCTTCAGGGTTTTGATCTGGAGAAGTTAGAAGAGGACGAAGCAGGGCTAATATTAGCATGCTGGTCAGGGAAGCAATTCAGTCGTTAAAGTTAGGGAAGGCACCTGACTTGGATGGCCTAATGGTCAAGTTCTACAGGAAATTTCAAGCCCAGCTGACAACCTTTTTAGTGGAGGTTTTGAATGAGGTGTTGATAGCTGGCAAAGTGTCAGACTCCATGGCAGAGGTGGGAATTATGGTCCTACCAAAGTCAGGGAAAGACTGTTCGGTTTGTGGGTCTTACAGGCCCATCTCTCTGTAAAGCTGGATGAAAAATTTCTAGCAGAAATATTGGCAACGCATCTGCAGGGGTATCTCCCCAAGTTAATTGACCAGGATCAAACCGGCTTTGTGAGAGGCAGGTTGTGGGGGCGGGCGTAACATTAGTAGGATCCTCAATTTGACTTGGAAACTGCAGCAGGGAGGGGAGCAAGCTGTGTTTCTTATGGCGGATACTGTAAAACCGTCTGACAGGGTGGAGTGGTCATTTATATTCCAGGTGTTGGAGAAGACAGAAATAGGGCAGAAGTTTATGAGCTGGTTGAGGGCTTTAAATGCAAGCCCTAGAGCGTGGATCCGCGTATGTAAATGGGGGATACTCAGAGGCCTTCGCGCTCATAAGGGGCACAAGACGGGTACCCACCTTCCCCGTTGCTGTTTGTCTTAGTTATTGAGCCTTTAGCGGCAAAAATACGGGAGCAAGGAGATGTCAAGGGCGTAGAAATGGGCGGAGAGGAGGCGAAGATTGGTCTGTTTGCAGATGATGTCATTTTTATGGTGAGACGTCTTTAACCTCTCTGCCAGTGCTGAGGAGGGCAATAGAGATCTATAGTGCAGTTTTGAGGTACAAGATTAATGTAGTGAAGACAGAGATTTTAGGTTTTAATCTTACCCTAGACCTGGAGAGTAGGTTGCGGGCCAGATTTCCGTTTAAATGGGTGACACAAACTTGATGGTATCTGGGCTTTTGGGCAATACGTTACAACATCTGGTAAGGTGGAATTATGAGCTGCTTTTACGTGATTTGAAAAGGGATTTTTCTAAATGGAAGGGGCTTTACCTGTCATGGTTGGGATGCCTAACGGTAGTGATCATGAATGTGCTGCCTAGAGTGTTTTTGTTTATGTCTCTTCCTTGTGCGGTCCTGAGGTAATATTTGCAGGCCCTGCAGAATGCAATCATGGCCTTCATTTAGGAGGGGAAAGCTCCTAAAATAGCTCGGTTAGTTATGTTTTGTAGGTGGGAGGAGAGGGGCTGGGTGTTCCATGCTTCTTTACTTATTATGAGGCTGCGCAGATGAAGGCTGGAAGAGAGAAGTGGGAGATCCACAGTGGGTGAAAGACCTTTGGCGTGGGAGTTGTGGGTGAGAAAGGGGGAGAGAACCCCATGGTACAGGCCACTATGGATATTTGGCATAACACTATGGATATTTGGCATAAACGAAAAAGTGTATTGCTAGGAGGTAAATTTTATACTAAATTGGTGGTTATTCAGGGACTGGGAAATTTCAACCCGGGGCAGCAGGATCCTAGCTTTAAGAGATGAGAGAGGAAGGAGTTGCTGAGACTGGGACAGATGATTGATGGGGAGGGGGAATATTGCCTTTCCTGGTGCTGCAGGAAAGGTATGTGTTGGGAGGCCAAGGACTATTATCTATATCTTCTGCTAACCCACTATTTGTCCAGAGGGGGTGTGTGTTCTAACTTGAAAGGAGCTGCCATGCCATTTGAGGTGCTAATGGACAAAGGGGGTAGAAGGGAGTTGTTGCCATCCTGGGGAACCACCTACAGGGAGAAGAGGCTGCCATATCAGTGTAAGTGGGAGTAGGAGCTTCAAGGGGAATAAGATGAGCGGAGGTGGAAGAGTATCTAGGAGGCTGTCAAAAGGATATCTACATGAACAGTGTTTCTGGAAAATTGTTTGAAAACTAGGCTTCAGATGTACTGGACTCCGGTGCGCCTGCATGCCATGAGGGGGTGTGGGGGTAGAGGGGATCTGAAACATATGTAATGGGACTGCCCAGGAGTGCGGAGTTTATGGGTGGAGATTGCAACATTGGTGGGGGAAATCATGGGAGTGGAACACAATCCAGGAGGGGGAAAAAAGGGACTTGGGGAGGTTTAATGGACTGTGTGTGATTGGGACTCGAATGGAAATGATGGTGATGTGGAAGAGGCCTGAGATACCCACAAGGTGTACGGTGCTTAGGCGCCTAGATCATTTCTAACGGGACACTTTCTCCAAATGGGTGAGTTTTACGCATATAACTATAAAAAATAACCACACCAAAGAAAAAAAACAAAAATACCAGATCCTATTATATAGAAAACATTCAATCAAGCTTAAGAATCCTTTCATGAAACAACGGACCCATTACTACAACCTACATGGAGGAGAAAAGACTTCAGTTCAAAAGCTGATATCCCTCTGAGGCAGTAAGGTTAAAATAGGCCTTACCTGCTAATTGGCGTTCCTTTAGCCAGTCCAGTCCTGTACCTATGGGTAGGCAACCTTCTCCGGCAGCTTGGAGAATGTCTTCTTTTGATGACATCTGCATAATTAGGCAGCTGGCACCACATACCAGCCCCAGTAACCTATTGACAAAGCAGACTCACAGGAGCAACAAATAAGTAGTCAAACATTATAAACAGCTATATAACTATGGGCCCCTAACCCTAGTAGGCCCCAACTTCCCTCTCCAGAATGAGGCGGCTTAACTGTGGACTGCGCAGTTGAGAAGATGCGGAGGTCCTATAAATAATCCTGCCAACTAATTGGCAATCGAAAATGTTAGAGCGCAAGGCAAAAAATGACAGACAGCACGCCTGCCCTGCCCCATTTGCCTGAATGCCATCCCGGAGCTGTAGCAATTTCCTATAGTAACCTTCTTCAAGCCTGGGATCGCCTAGCTGAATACTGTAATTGAGCCAGGAGAGTTCCGGGACTGGAGTTACTCAAGGAACGCCAATTAGCATGTAAGGCCTAATTTAACCTTACTTATTGTCCCTCAAGTCCAGTCCCGCACCTCTGGGATGTAACAGGGCAGTACTAACTATGGGAGGGGACCACGATTCCAGCTTGAAGTACTATCGCACCGAATCTGGTGTCCCTTGCCGCCTGCACATCCAGATGATAATGCTTTGGAAGAGTGTAAAGAGAGGACCAAGTGGCCGCTCTACAAATCTTGGCCGGCGGAACCATTATACTCCACCCACAAAGCTGCCTGTGCACTAGTCAAATGCCCCCGCTGCCCTGCTGGCACCAACCATCCCTTCAACACATAAGCAGACGACAGCCTCCCTAATCCACCTGGAGATGGAGGCCTTGGCCGCTGCTTCCTCCTTGCGCGGTCCCCCAAACAGCACAAAAAAATGATCCGATTTACGAAATGGAGCCATTCTCTTCAAGTACCTCTGCAATGCTCTTGGTACATCCAACTGATGCACTGCGGATTGTCGACTACCCAGCTTTTCCGAGAGCGCCAGCAGAGAAACTGGCAGATTCAAGTGAAAAAGCGACAAAACCTTGAGGAGAACCACCTTTTTCTTCGAGATGAAAAGAAAGGGCTCCCTGCATGAGAAAGCCTGAAGCTCCGAAATCCTCTGAGCAGAGCAAGTCGCCACCAGTCAAGGGTTTGGGAGTCGCTACAAAGATTTATGTTTATGTTTATTGTGATTTGATAAAATCGCCCTTCTCCAGAAATCAGAGCGATGTACAATTAAAAAAAAAAGTTATTAAAATGGCCAGAGCCATGGAAAAGAAAAGGAAAAGGAAATTACAATATCTTTATAAAGCCATAGTATAGACAAGAGAGGCAGGAAAGAATAGAAAAGAAAAGAAAGAGAACAATCATAATTTCATTGTAAAAACAGGAATATAGACAGGGGAGACAGAAAGGGATAGGAAAGGGAAACAGAAGGAAGGTTGGGGCAAGGGAAGTGGAGGTCACACAAAAGGGGAGGGCACATCATAAGCAAGGGAGAAGAGGTGAGTTTTCAGATGCTTTTTGAAGGTAGGGTGGTGAGGCTCTAAACGGAGGGAAGAGGGTAGAGAGTTCCAGAGGGCAGGGCCAATGAAGAAGAAAGCAGAAGAATGTGTGGATTGTAGGTGAGCACGGGAGGGGGAAGGAAGAGTGAGACAATTGAGGTGAAAAGAACGAGGAGTGTACCGGGGAGAGTGAAAAGAGAGAAGGTCAGCAAGATATTTAAATTACATATTTAAATTACAAGCAACTATGTCATGCATTTCTACATTCGCTATGTAGTTGATTCGTTGCCCATGTTCTAAAGTGTATGTTGGAAAGACTACAAGGCAACTGCGGATTCATCTTTCAGAACATAAATATAGCCTCTCAAAAGTAAAGTAAGAAGCTCCAATGATAGAGCATTGCCAGAAGTGCACCCATTCATTCAGTGAATTGCGATGTATGGCCATAGATCATGTTCCCCTTTTAGGGCAAGGAGGTGATCAGGGCAGGCTGTTGCTTCAAAGGGAGCAAAAATGGATTTCTAATTGAAATTTTCTAGAGCCGCATGTCTTAAACAATAAGACTGAATGGGGGGAGGGGTAATCTCTATGCGATGCTCCTCCTCCATACATTTGATTGGCTCAGGGCTTGTCTTAAACTGTACAGCACTGACATCAGATGCTATCGCTGAATGAACTCTCTTGTGACTAAAAGAGGTTTTGCTCCTAATGAAGCCATTCTTCGGTGAAACAGAGATCTTTGTTGGACTGTTTCTCTTTCATGGGATACTGACAGAGGTTTAAGCTAAGTAGATTCCTGATATTTAAAGAGTGGTTTAAAAATTGATTCTTCTGCGAGTTTATATCTTGTGTTTTAGGTGTGTTGGCTGACCCGGCCTCTTTGGAGTGCAAGCTGAGAGAGATAAGATCAGCAGTAGTCAGCCGGTACGCCCACTGAGTATAGGGCAGTGCCATTTGAGATTATTTTCTGACTGTTGCTAAGAATGGAAGTTTAAGACCCATTACTGTGGGTTTTTAGGCGTACTTGATACATAAATAAAGTAGTATGAAAAGATTTGGTGGATTGTTGATATCCAGCTGAGCTTAGCTAGATTTAAAAAAAAAAAAAGGTTTTGAATTTGTGAATAAAATGTTATTGATGGGAGCAGTTTTTTAGACCAGCGATGCTGTGAAAGGCAACTCCTCTTCTGGCAGGTTACTGCCTCATAGAAGAATATCAGCTTTTGAACTGAGGTCTTTTCTCCTCCATGTAGGTTGTAGTAATGTGTCAGTTGTTCCATGAAAGTATTCTTAAGTTTGATTGAATGTTTTCTATATTGTAGGATTCTGGGGATTTTTTTTGTTTTTCTTTGGTGAGTTCTGCACATTCCATGACAGCCACGAACCTCACTTCTAAGCTAGGGTAAGCAGAATATGATCTCAGTCTTCAAATTTACTGCTAATGCTCGGCACAGTACTTGCATCGTGCCACAGACACCCTCTCTCTGGAGGTCATAAGATATTATGTGTATAGGTAATTTATCAAGGTGTGCTTGGAAATTCCTATTAAACCTGTGGCAACACCACGATGGGAAATAACTATTTTTCTGCTACATTTTCTTGGTTTCCGACTGCATTTCTTTGTACTTTAATATTTTCCCCATCTCAATGGGATTCACAGAGTAGTTGCTTGGAACTGACACCTCTATAATCAATTCCTTCTGGTGTTTTTCTCCTTAGTACTACAGTATATCCAGCTTAATTGCATCCAGCTTTTTATCAATCGGAATGGGAGTATCCCAGGTGGTCATAACCTCTTCATTCTCTGTAATTCTTTTAGGGTCATGATCTCAGTGTTTTTTAGGCATAGTGATGTTGTAGTATTTAGAGAGTTTCCAATGGATGAAACATGCTACTTTATTGTGCCTTTCTGTTTAGAAATTTTCTGCGATCAGAATGTCACAGACAGCTATGAGGTAAGCCACAGTTTCCAGCTCTTTCCCACAAAAGCGATATATGTCAGTTTTGACAGTTTTTTCAATGCTTGCTGCAAACCATCTCGTCCATAAGCCTGTGTCCTGGGCTGCATCAACCTCTCCTCCTTTGGTTTCAGTTCACCTCTCCTTAACCATTCATGTGTCTGTTCTTGATCGACAAAGGGTTCCTGAACACACTAATTCCCACTGTATTAACACAGAAACATGACGGCAGAAAAAACACATGACCTATCTAGTCTGCCCTTCCATATCAACTGCTACAATAGTCCCCTTTTTCCCTTTAGAGGTCCTCTGCATTTGTCCCATGCTTTTCTGAATTCAGATACTGCCCTCATTTCTACCACCTCCACTGGGAGACTATCCCACACATCTACCACTCTTCCGTAAAGAAATATTTCCGCATATTACTCCTGAGTCTACCCCTTTCACCCTCATCCTATGTCCCCTCATGGCAGAGCTTGCTTTCAATTGAAAAAGGCTCTCCTCCTGTGTATTTATGCCAAGAAGGTATTTAAACGTCTATTACATCTCTTCTAGCTTGCCTTTCCTCATTTTTTATCTAATTCTTTGAAGAGTTTTTTCTCTTGTTTTGCAAATTCTGTTACTTCCTTCCCTGTGTATGCTAGTGGATTCTCACTCATTCCTTCTAGTCATCGGAATGCTTGTCCAAGTTTGATGATGGAGACAGATTATGGATTTTTACTTTCATATCTCAGCACTTTTTGTGTATTTGGATCAGATGGTGCAGTTATGTAGGCCTGGAGGTCTATGACTGTAGCTCTGTATGTGTAATCAATCTCTACGAGTCCCAGCCTTCCTTCAGCTCTAGGGATGTACAAGTCTTGGCATAGACTGATTCTTACAAATTACTTCATGGGCATGGAGAAGTTTGCACATCCAGCTTTTCAAGATCTTAAAGAGGCCAGTCCATAATCCCAAAGCTGTATGAAAGTACAGGAATTGCCAGCTGATTAATGGCCTGTATCTTATTCCATAATGTAAAAGCACTTTCCAATAATGATTTTAATTTCCTGTAGTAGTCTTACTTATCATTTCTCTCAGTAATTTCTGCTTGAGTGTCATTCCTTCCTCTACTCCAAGACAATTACATACACCTTCCTCTTCAAGGTCCTTGATGTCACAGCCTTCAGCCAGGTATATGTTTTCCATTTTGCTTAAGTTTCCTCTTAAAAAAAAAAGTTGCCTTAGCACATTTCTCAAGTCCAAAGGTCATCAGAAAAGCTTTTCACCATACAGAGTTGCTCTGCTAATTGTTGATCCCTGGAACTGTAGAGCTTCAGATTATCTACAAATAATAAATGAGATGTTTCTGCATTCTAACCTTCTTTAGGATTCAGGCTAAATATGTATCTCAAAGAGTTGATGAGCATACTCATTGGATTAAGCGCCTCACAAAACAGAAGGGGTGACAGGGAATCCCCTACATCTTCATATTTCAGATTGTGGTTTGCCACATTGACATGGTGAACTTAATGTACTCTATCAAACCAGGATTTATTTTATACATTTCAAGGCAATTTATTATCCAAGAGTGCAGGATGCTGTCAAAAGCTCTAAAAATCAATCTATGCTAAACTGAGATTTCTACTTTTCTTAGCACTGGCCATGATGGCCTTATTCAACGTTAACTGGTGTTTAGTTCCATATGCTCCTCTCTTGTTGCCTTTTTGCTCTACTGCCATGATGTTATTAAACTCAATATGATGATATATTCTGTCTGCCTCTATGGCAGTGAACAGATTATAGATTGTAGGTAGACAAGTTATTGGTCTATAGTTTTTGGGAATGTTACTTGGGTCCCCTTCAGAAGGAAAAACATTTTTCCTGTAGTAAGCCACTGTGGCGTTAAGTCTGGCTGCTGGAACAATTGATTTTTACAGTTCGCCAGATCTTGGTGGAGTAATGTTAACGGTTTGAGCCAAAAGTTGGTTACTCCATCTGGGCCAGGGCTCTTCCAGTTTGGGGATTACTTTAACCTGCTTTCCAGCTCTTTCATTGTTACTGCAGGTTATTCCATAGGTTTGATGTTTGCTTTTTCTAAATACTCCTCTGTATGCAGGGTAACTATTCTGTTTCTTGATTGTGTTCTATAGGGTCTTCATATAGTTTTCTCCAGAAGGTTTGTGTTTCGGCTTTGGTTGGTGGTGCTTTAACCATATTAATGCTCTTTCCCAATTCCTTGTAGAATTGTTTTGGGTTCTCTCGTTTATTTTGTTATCTTTCTTTTCTGTTTTCTTCTTATCATCGCAGTGTTTGCACTTCTGCTGCTACTTTCAATTTATTGTTGGAACATATACATTTCAGGTCTTCTTCTGTTAATGCAGCATGCTTCAGCTTGACATCTTGGATCTTCCTCAATATCCTTGATGATCTTAATCCTTTGAGATACCCGTCTATAAGGGATACCTCCACATGCAATGACTGTATTTTCCCTTTGATGCACTTTTTCCAAGGAGGAACTATTATTGTTCTCTTTTTCTTCTAGCCATGCACTTTAGTTGGTAGTACTTTTGCAGTAAAGCGCAGTTACTCACCTGTAACAGGTGATCTCCGGGAACAGCAGGAATTTAGTATTCACATATGGGTGACGTCGGTACCGACAGCCCATGTGGGAACGCTCCCCAGCATTCAATAGGAAAGTCTTTGGGAGCATTTCACCGTGCCTGCGTTGCTGCCTTCCCTCCTTTGTGACTCTCCCTCCTACATTGAGTTTGTAGCTGAGATAAAAGGAGAGGACAGAGAGAGAGAGAGAGAGAAATCTTACAACTTCTAGGGGAGGAGGGTGGGTTATGAAGACTAAATTCCTGTTGTTCACGGAGATCACCTGTTACAGGCGAGTAATTATGCTATCTCCAGGAACAAGTAGGAATGCAGTCTTCACATATGGGACTCCCTTGCTCCCAGATGCCAGAGAAAGGTCCTCAGAATCGGTAGATTTGCCTCAGAGCAAGCCTCAAGAGGGCATGGATCTTTAATGAACATCTTGCATCAAAGTTTCAGGAAGGAGGGTAGGAGTTCACAAAAGTTTGAAAGAGGTGTTGGGAGTACAGCCTGACCAAACATGGCATCCCAGCGGGAGTCTTTGTCAAGGCAGTAATATGCAGCAAAGGTATGCACCAAAGACCAGGTGGCTGCCTTGCAGATTTCATCAATGGCTACAGAATGTAGGTTTGCTGTCAAGGCAACCATGGCACGAATATTATGGACAGTGACATGACCTTCAAGGGATTGTCCTGCTTTAGCATAAGCAAATGAGATGCAATCTGCTATCCATTTAAATAGGGTACATTTGGATATTGGCAACTCCAAGTGACTGGGATCAAAGAAGATGAACAACAGAGCTCTTATGGTGCTCCGCTGTCCTTTGAAGATAGAATGCCAAGACACGCTTGCAGTCAAGAGTATGGAGGGTTGCCTCTGCTCTAGAGCAGGGGTGGGCAATTCCGGCCCTCGTGCACCACAATCCAGCCTGGTTTTCATGATGTCCCTAATGAATATTCATGAGATCTATTTGCATCCACTGCCTTCCATTGTATGGAAATAGGTCATGAATATTCATTAGGGAAATCATGAAAACCAGGCTGGATTGTGGTGCACGAGGGCTGGAATTGCCCACCTCTGCCTTAGATGAATGAGGTCTAGGAAAGAAGACAGGTAGGTAGACTGACTGACTCAAATTGAAAGGAGACATCACCTTGGGCATGAAATGAGAATGACTCCTAAGGGCCACCTTATTATGGTAGAAGCGTGTATAATGCGGGTCCAGCCACCAACACTTGGAGCTCACTGACGCATCTAGCTGAAGTGAATGCAACAAGGAAGATGACCTTCCAAGAGAGAACCTTTAGGGAGATTGTGGCTAAAGGTTCAAAGGGCGGTTTAAGGAGCTGATCGAATACAACATTAAGATCCCATGCCACCTGTGGTGGCCTGATAGGGGGGCTTGGTTAATAAGAGCCCTCGCGGAGATCACGTGATGCGGTGAGAGCAGCAGGACGTGTCTGCTGGCGCTCCGGTCTTCCCCGGCCCAAACCGTGCTTTTACTGCCTTGTTAAATACAGCGGGTCGGTCTGAGACTACAGTAGCTTGGGCACAGAGGTCTACCTAGTCCTGAGCAGTGGTCGGGATGGCGTCCGCGGTAAAAACTACTCGTCAGGAGAAAGAGAAGGAGCGGGCCACTCCGGCATCTAAAATGGCCGACAACCTAGCCATGCCTAAATCGCCCACGACACCGGCGTTTGTGGAGGAGGTCTCCGCAGCAGTAGCGGAAGCACTGTTGGTACAATTTACGGCACTGCATGATAAAATGGACAACATACAGGCCTCAGTCGGGGCTTTGGGAAGTAGACTTCACGAAGCGGAAGACCGTCTTGGCAAAGCGGAGGATAGCTTGGAGACCCTAACTCATGATATAACGCTACTGAAGTCCCAGATGCAAGCCCACGAATTGAAAATGGACGATCTAGAAAATCGCTCCCGACGCAACAACCTGAGGGTGTTGGGCATTGACAACTCCATTGCGGATAAAGAACTTGTGCAATATCTAGAAACTTTACTCCCGCAGCTTTTTGAAGGCATTGATGATGGAGGTAAAGTGCGAATAGAAAGAGCACATCGAGTGGGAGCCAAGCAACACCGGGATCAGCGGCCGAGAGTGGTATTGGCGAAATTTCTTCATTTCCCCCAAAAAGAAGCCATACTCCGAGCCGCGCAGCAGAAGGGGGAGCTCACGCATGGCAACATGAAAATTCGCTTTGCCCAGGACTATTCCGTGGCACTAAGTCAAAAACGCCGTGCATATGCCCCCCTCTGCCAAAAGTTGATTGCCCTGAATGTCAAGTTCTCTGTGCAATACCCTGCTCGGCTGCACGTGTTTCATGCCGGAGGCCATCGCTCCTTTGAATCAGCCACGGAGGCCGGACCATATATTGCAGCGCTGGAGAGTAACCGTTGCTGCACCATTCCTTCCTCGTGCAGGCCCGACCGGCACCGTGCAGTGCATTCTCGCCCTGCAGGGACGATGCTGGACTTATCAAAGCCCACTTTTTACAAAAGCTACTTGCTGTGCCTGGAATCCCACCTTGAGATGTGCAGGGGTAAGGATCCGTTTGCCGGGCGACGGCGAAGAAAGAGCCAGTTGGGAGCGCGGCGCCCTAATAACTCTGGACATTGTCCCCATAGGGGCTACCTGTGGTGGTGGCTCCAAAGCCCTACGTGCCGTATTTTGGCGGCCGTTCTGCAGACTGCCATGGACTGCCGGTTATTGTTATAGTTTTATATGCTTGTCTTTGGGGTTTTCTGTTAACGTATGGATGGGATGCCTGTATGTGTGTGTATTAATAAGGGAGGGGTGGGACAGCCCCGTGGGCCTACTGGTAATGTGGGGGTAGATAGGGAACCAAGAGAGGCCCTCCAGCCCCAGAGGGAGGGCCCAGATGACACTTGGTTATTTACCTTGTTCATTCACCTAGATTACTCAGTATTTACATGAATGGGCTGGGCAGAACTTGCGGAAGGCAGGACCTCTGCGGTGGCTTGGGACCCAGGCATCCTGGGACTAAGGGTTTTGGCCCCGAGGCCCTCGGGATGAGTGGAGGCAGGGTCTATAATATAAAGTGCCGGGTGCCTGTACCAGGGGCATGTGGCCGGGGAAGACCATACGCATCCCACGGATCCAGGGGGGTGGATCTCCAAGGCCCGGCTGGGTCAGCGGAAGATTGTGAGAATGAGAGGGAGGGGAGGGAGGGTGGTTGGGGGGAAGAGGGGAGGGGGGGTGGAGGGGGGGAGTGGGGGGGAATTATAGTCACATCCGGGCTCGAAAGCCTTTGCATTGGGGGGGATCTCAGTATATGTGGTGGAGGGAGCCCCAGGCTGGGGGGGACCCTCTCTGGGACATTGGTACTTGTATTGTTGAAAGAGCCATTTAATACTCTGTTAACCTGAAAATAATTTCCTGGAATGTCTGTGGCTTGGGGAGTCCAATAAAGAGGTCTAAAATATTGCAGGCTTTGGCTCGGCAACGAGCCGATATAGCCTTGCTCCAAGAAACCCACCAGACAGAAGAAGAGCATCGTAAACTTCACCAGGACTGGGTGGGGCAGGTGTGGGGAGCCCCTGCCACGGGTAAGAAGGGGGGTGTGGTAGTGCTTATATATAAAAACACCCGATTTGATGTTCTCAAACATGTCATAGATCCCACGGGGTGCTTTATTCTGCTGCATGGCCTATTAGGTGGGAAGCTTGTCCTTATCGGAAACCTTTACTGCCCTAATGTGCTGGACACTGCCTTGTATTCTCGCTTGGCATCCCAAATTGAGCAATTGCCTGAGCTGCCTCTGATTGTGGGCGGTGACTTCAATGGTGTAATGGATGTTGCCTTAGACACATCGAGGGGAGGGGGGCCAAGGGAACGATTTCAGTCGGCCCGTGCGCTCCTTCGGTTATGTGCCCGCTTGGGGTTAGTGGATCCTTGGCGGCTTTTACACCCGGATGAAAGGGATTACACTCACCAGTCCCGTGCACATGGGACAAGCGCGCAAATTGATTACCTGTTGATTACCAAAGGTCTGTTTGCCAAGGTAATAGAGGCGCAGATTGGTCCCACGGAGATTTCCGACCACGCCCCGATTTGGCTCATGATGCAGGGGGTGGGAGACAGTCAGGGGGTGCGCATCTGGCGCTTCCCGTTGGAGCTTTACAAAGATACCCAGTTCCGTCAATTTCTGGTCCGCAGATGGCAGGAGTTCGAGTCTGATCACACGGGACATCAGGATGATCCCAGACTGGTGTGGGAGACTGCCAAGGTGGTTTTAAGGGGGGATATCATTGGTTACATGGCTCGGAAACGGAGGCTCCGGGCCGGAAAAATTATCCACCTTGAGAAGTCTGTTACGAAGCTTCGTCGACGGCATGCCTGCTCCCCCAGTCCTGCTCTTAAAAAACAGCTTTGGGAAACGCAAACGGCTTTAAATGAGCTCCTGCATCAACGAGCAAAGAAATCTGCTATGTATTACCGATACCAACTGTATTGCCAAGGGGATAAACCGGGCAAATTGTTGGCGCGTTGCCTGCGGGGCACCCGTGGGTCAAGATTGATAGCAGCAGTTAGGGATGACCAGGGGACCCTTCATAGGGATAACCCGCGGATTGCCCGGGTCTTTCGTTTCTTTTTTCAGACACTCTATACGGCCGAGGCAGGGTCACCTGAACGGATGGTGTCCTATATTCAGGGGTTGGAATTACCGAGGCTGAGTGGGACGGAGAAGGCGATGCTTGACCAACCGCTGACAATCCAGGAGGTGCAGAAGGTTATTGCCAAGGCGAGTTGCTATAAATCACCAGGACCCGACAGGCTGGGGGCGGAGCTGTATAAGATCCTCAATGATTATATTTCCCCAGCGCTGGTGGCCCTTCATACTAAAAGAGTAGAGCAGGGTGGCTTCAAATGGGGGGGGAATCAGGCCTATATTACTCTTTGCCCTAAGCCTGGGAAGGACCCTCTACAGGCAGCGTCTTATCGCCGCATTTCTTTGCTTAATTTTGATGTTAAGATATTGGCCAAGATTCTGGCTGACCGCCTAGCGGGGGTATTAGGTCAGCTGGTTCATGAATCGCAGGTAGGCTTTGTCAAACATCGACACGCAGTACGTAACCTTCGTAAAATTTTATCCTCGCTGGAATGGGTACACCGCCGACAGATACCTTCGTTATTAGTGAGCTTCGATGCGGAGAAAGCTTTTGATAGAGTAGATTGGCAATATCTCAGTTACTTGCTCCCGTGTTATGGGTTGGGGACTGCTTTTTGTAAGATGGTTCATAGTTTGTATGCTGACCCGTCTGCTGCTATTTACTGTAACGGGGTGCTATCTGAACCCTTTCACCTGCACCGGGGCACCCGGCAGGGAAGCCCCCTGTCTCCCCTACTGTTTGTGTTATCCCTTGACCCCCTTATACGGAGAGTGGAGCAATCCCCTGAGATACGGGGCATCCGCATAGGCTCACACGAATTCAAAATGTCCGCCTTTGCAGACGATTTGCTAGTGCACTTGTCTTCCCTCTCGGGCCTCTTTATCCTCATTGTTGCAGGAATTCCACCTTTTCAGATGCTTTGCGGGTTTAGCTATCAATATGGAGAAATCCGAGGCCTTAGATGTGTCGGGCCTTCTGAGGGCTGGGTGGCAGGGGGTGTTCCCTCTTAGATGGGCCGAGGAATATTTTAAGTACTTAGGCATTAGGCTAACGTGTCAGCCGTCTCGGCTGTATCGCTGTAATTTCGAATGGAACTTGGGTAGGCTGCGGGAACAATTGCTGACGTGGAGATCTCTCCCCTTATCTTTGTCGGGGAAGATAGCGGCGATCAAGATGGTCATTTTGCCGAGGATACTCTACTGGATGCAAACTCTTCCTGTTTGGATGAAGCGATGCGACCTCCGGAGGTTGGAGGGGGTGCTCCGGGGGTTCCTGTGGAATGGTAAGTACCTCATAGAACCCAACCTCACCCACCGAGACAGAGATGCAACCCACTAAGCAAATATATGGTTTCCCAACAACATGCCAAGAAAGATTCTCTAACCCTTAGTGGTGCATTTGTTTCTATAGAATTCATGATCATACAACCTTATGTAGCAATATTTGTAAATAGTTTACAAGCTTATGTAGCAAGTTTTTGTAAATAGTTTACCCCCGTTATCTAAGTTACTTGCCCTGTTATCTGTAAACTCATACATGTTAACTGTACTGAGCGTTTCTGTTCCATGTAAACCGCGCTGATGCTGAATAGTGCGGTATATAAGAGAATGTAAATAAATAAATAAATAAATAAATAAATGGCAAGAGGGCGCGGATTCCCTATGGTCGGTTGGTGGGGAAATGGGAACAGGGAGGGCTGGGGCTCCCGGACATAGAGGCCTATGCACTGGCTTGCCAGTCGCGCCATCTGGGAGACTGGTTAGGGGGCACCGAAGTTTATACCCCGAGGGCCTTTGAGGAGGCGCTTGCAGCTCCAAATTCCTTGCTAGCTTTGCTGCACCACGACAACCGGTTGTGTTGGGGTAGAGTAGGGGAAAGTGTGGTGCTGGGATCGGTCCGGCGGACCTGGCGGCGGTTGAATGGGTATTGGGGGAATTGGAGGGTCTCGAGCTGGCTACCGCTGCAGGGCAATGCGCAGTTTACTCCAGGGACCGACATTGGAGCGTTATATGAATGAGCCCGGAAGGGCATTTGTAATGTAGGCCATGTAGTTGACCCCTCGGGGAAATGCAAACAATTCCAGTTCTTGCGTGGGGAATATGAGTTGAGGCCCGGTCATTTTTTCACAAATCTGCAGATTTTTCACTATGTAACCTCCCTGCCGGATATGGAACTCCGGGCAGAGCGTTCCGCGCAAATTATTGAGTTCTTTGAGCTGGGGAGTGCTGAATCGCCATCTATTCGAGGGCTGAGGAACAGGGTGGCCCCCTTCCGGCTGGTAACTGATTACCGTCCTGTGGAACTGGCATGGGAGGCAGAAATGAGTTGTGCGGTCCCTCCCGGTACAGTGCTGGGTGCCCTACAGCATATTGCAGAGTTGGCGGTGGGGGTCCACTGGAGGGAAGTACAATTTAAATGCATAACTCGGGTGCATATTTCTCCTCGGCGAGCCTTCCGCTGCCATATTACCTTAGATGGGCGATGCCCGCGGTGCTCTGAGCCCCTTGCTACATTGTTTCATATGTGGTGGGGGTGCTGCCTAATACGTCCTTACTGGGCTAAAATCTGCTCTTTTCTGGTCAGACTGTTGGGGCAACAGGTGTGCTGGGACGGTTCCCTAGTGGTATTGGATAAACTACGCCCCACCCAGCCCAAAGGGAAATGGGAACGTTTGCTGGTGCGCAAAGCCTGTCTGGTGGGTAAGGGTCCCCTTCTGCGTGGGTGGCGGGAACGGCATCTGTCCTCCTTCTGGGAATGGCGGAATGCCTTTCACCAATTGATGCTCTGGGACTGTCGACGCGCTTGGGGTAGCGTGAGACGGTGGCCAGCCTTTCAGAGGCTATGGGATCCCTATATTCAAGTCTTGAGCCCTGGTGTCCGTAATGACGTATTGCAAATGGGGCTGTAGATCCCCCGAAAACTGTCTTACTATGTGACTGGATGGTGACTGTGTGGGTGGGTGGGGGAAAGGGGTGGGAAAGGGGGGTGAGGGGGTTATTTGAAAATCACACCTGACTGTTTGTTATGCTCTGAGGTGGGGATCAGAATCCACCCCCGCTCGGAGCTTGTTGTTGTTGTTTGCTTATTGGTGTTTATAAATAAAGTATATAAAAAAAAATAAGAGCCCTCGCATGAAACGTATCACAAGCGGTTGTAAAGAGATAGGCTGCCCATCGAAGGGATGGTGAGAAGCAGCAATTGCACTGAGCTGAACCCTCATTGAGTTTGTCTTGAGACCAGAGGACAAAAGATGGAGATACTGAAGGAGATGTAGGAGATTGTCTCCTGATGGAGAGACCACTCATGTGGAAGGAGGATCCAACTCAATCTGTCTGCTAAGCATTTTGGTGTCCTGGCAGATATACTGCTTGGAGATGCATCTGATGAGCAATGGCAAAGGAACAAAGGAGAGCCTCCTTGCAGAGAGCCCAAAAGCCAGTTTCCCCCCTGTTTGTTCACATAAAACATAGCTACCTGATTGTCCATCTGGACAAGAACTCTGTGGTCCTGCAGTTGTTGTTGAAACACTCTGAGGGCATTGAAGACAGCACAAAATTCCAGCAAATTTATTTGGAGCTGTGACTCCCGCTCTGTCCAGAGGCCCTGAGTGGAGAGAGAGAGTCCAAATGAGCTCCCCCACCCAGTTTGCAAGCATCATCTGTTGCCAGAATGCATTGATGTGGAGGCATCTGAAAAGGTGACCCTATGAGGAGATTTCCCAGGGTAGACCACCAGCGCAGGGATTTCATGAGAATGTCTGTGAGGTTGATCTTATTTATTTACATTCTCTTATATACCACGCTATTCTGCATCAGTGCGGTTTACATTGAACAAACTGAAATTACATTGAACAGAGCATTATAACTTGGAGAAAACTATTTTACAGGGAACATGGGCTTTGGAGGGTTAAGTGGCTTGCCCAAGACCACAAGGAGCACCTGTGGGACTAGAAACCCCAGTCCTTCCGGCCCAAGGTTGCTGTCCTCTAGTGGGATTTGAACCCCCGACCTTCCGGCCTGAAGTACCTTGCCCCAACCACTAGGCCACTCCTCCACTCCTTGTCTTTGAAGGTCCCAGAGGCCTGTTTCCACTGGGAGGCAAGAGTCCATTGAGTTGTCTGCATGTGCAGATGAGCATATGGCAGTACATGAACCGTTGAGGCCATATGGCCTAACAGTTGCAACATCTCTCTGGCCGAGAGATTGTCTTTGAGCCTTATTTGGTATGCTAGCTGTACTAGGCGGGTACAACAGTTCTGGGGTAGAGATGCCCTTGACCGTCGACTGTCTAGAGCAGCCTCTATGAATTCTAGTGTTTGAGTAGGAACTAGATGGGATTTTGGAAGATTTATCACAAATCCTAGAACCTGCAGTACTTGGATTGTACAAAGGAGGGACAGGTGAACTTCCTGAGAAGTGGTTGCCCTTACTAGCCAATCATCTAAATAAGGGAAGACGAATATTCCAAGAGTCCTCAGATATGCAGCTATGACCGCCATACACTGTGTGAAGACTACTGGGGTAGAGGTGAGTCCGAAGGGAAGGACTCTAGATTGATAGTGATTTCCCTGGAAGATGAAGTGTAGATACCTCCCCTGTGTTCTGGATGAATGAGGATATGGGAATACCCTTCTTTGAGAACTAGAGAACAGAGCCAGTCCTGACTCTGAGATAAGGTAGAAAGATTCCTAGTGAGATTATCTTGAATTTCTCTCGAGGGGTATGTACCCTCCATTTTTTTTTTGGAATGAGAAAGTACGGAGGATAGAATCCCGTCCCCTTCTGGGATGTTAGAACCTCTTCTATGGCACACTCTGACAGAAGAGAGGTGATCTCTTGCTGGAGGAGAGCAGTGAGTGGGGGTTGAGAATGATATTCCCCCACTAGAGTGGTGGGGGTATGCTTTGTAGATGAAGCTTGTACCCCTCTCGCACTATGGTTAGTGTCCACTGCTCTGAGGTTATGGGATGTCACCTGTGGGTATAATGGCAAAGCCTGCCTGCTATGGGAAGGGGGCGGAGGATCTCCAGAGGCAGGGTGGCAATGTTCTTTAGGAAGAAGTAAAAAACAAGGCATAGATTGAGTCTGCGCTGATGCAATTTTCCTCTTTCTTCCATGTTTTCGTAGATCTCCTTTGTATACCCTCTTGATTTAAAATACAGTTTGTAGCATAAAAATAGCAGCAAATTATCTCCTCTTTATCTGCAGAAGTCCATTTACTGTAGTTAATCCTCTTAACTTTTTCATTGATTTCTGTGGTTTATCTCCTGCCACAGCAGATATAAGCTCACCAAGGCCTTTAACTGTGGCAGGGATGTTATCTACATCTGCAGTACTTGCATTATCACAACCACCATCGTTAGCCCTAGTGCATAAACTATGGCTGGGTGATGTGTGGCCAGTATGTATTTTTCTTTTTCGTTCCTACAATACTTCAATTTAGTGTCACCTTGCTGAGACTTAGTATGGATGTCATACAACAGAGTCACCAAGTGAAGGTACTCTGCAAGACTTGAGAACAGAATTTTATTCTCTCCCTCAAAGAGATATACAACAATTCCCCAACAACTGTTAGCCTTTTAACCCCTACTGTATGGGGGAGATAGCAGCCCATCAGCACAATATGCAAGTGTCACAGGGGTATATGGTATGGAAGCAATCCCAAGGGGAGGTTCTGCAAGTCACAGAGAAGGGAGGTGGTTCTAGTGTCTAACCCAGCAGGATACGGCATAGGGTATGTGTATTGTGGACACTTTCCATGTATACTTTTAACTCTATGTTTATCTTTGACTCTTCCATTGTTGTACTTAGTGTTTTGTGTGAAGGTGCGTTATGGAAGGGAAACTGTAAAGGGGAAGGAATAGGGAGGGTTATTGAGGAGCAGGGGGTAAGACTAAGGAATATATAAGACATAAGAAATTAGACCAGGAAAGCGGTTGTCTAGGTAGAGGAAGCCTATGTTTGGTTTGGGTAATGTCCTGGGGCCTGTGACATTAATATGGTCCATGTTGGAAGGACTAGTTTTGCTATTGCTGGTATTGGAAAAAGGAAAATAAAAAATTACAAAAAACAACAAAAAAATTATAATAAAAACATTATCACTACAAAAAATCCCCTTAAATCACAGCTTGAAGAAATATAGAAAGCATGAGATTTCTCAATAGTTTGTATGTTGCCATTTTTGTACCTAGTTGGCACAAGATTTTATCTGAAATTTTCTCCTACTTTTCCTAAATTTACCTGTGGTCTCCAGAAACAAAATGCATTTTTCTTTCCTCATCGTCCCTCAAATCCAGTCCAGACGGGTGGGTTATGCTATCTTACTAGTAAATAGAGACTGACACATACTGGTTTGAAGACATCACCCTATAAGGGTCCTGTTTAACCTGGAAAAGACATCACCCTATAAGGGTCCTGTTTAACCTGGAAAAGAGACGGCTGAGGGAAGATATGATAGACGTCTATAAATTAATGAATGGAGTGGAACGGGTAAACGTAGATCGATTGTTTACGTTATCAGAATATAGAAAGACTAGGGGACATGCAATGAAGCTACAGGGTAAACTATTTAAGACTAATAAAAGAAAATATTTTTTCACTCAATGTGTAATCAAACTCTGGAATTTGTTACCGGAGGATGTAGTGAAGGCTGTTGGTGTAGCTGGGTTTGAAAAGGGTTTGGACGAGTTCCTGGAGGAGAGGTCCATAAACCATTGTTGAGAGGGGACCCAGGATGTCGATGCTTGACCCAGTACAAGCATTGTGGAACCTGTGTCTTTTGGGGAAACTGCTAGGTACGTATGACCTAGATTGGCCACTGTTGGAAACAGGATACTGGGCTTGATGGACCTTGGTCTGACCCAGTATGGCATATCTTATGTTCTTATGTCTCAGTTTCCAGCAGATGGTGGTGAGCATAGCCCGTGCAGACTGGAAAGCAAGGGAATTGTGGGGTGCTTGTTAAGGCTGCATCCAGAGTGCAGTGCAGAACTTGATGAGGCTGTTTCCCTCACCTTCTCCCCTTGCCTCCCTTCAGCCAGAGGCTTCCGGGGTTCTTTTTAACCTGATCCAGGGGCTCACCACTTCTCCAACTACTGGGAAAAGGCCAGAGGTCAAGTACTGCAGTTAAAGTTTGCTAACAAAAAAACAAAACCCCGAAAAACAACAATTAAAGAAGGAGCAACACAGTGAGTGTCTGCTGCATGGCAGACCGGTAAGGCTTGGATAGGCATTAGAGGGGAGGGCATATACAGATCAGGGAGTGCAGAGCCAGTACAGGGAGACAAGCTAGCATATAGCACCATCAGACTCATCTCTCCATGGAGGAACTGTGCCACGGCTATTTGAATAAGAATGCTGTAGCTGTGGATTTGTTTTTCAGTGACCCCAAAGTACAGTGTACAGCCAGGGATGCTGTGTGTGTGATGTCTCTCTCAAAGGAAGCTCCCTCTTCCTTCTTCATCAGACCTTCTGTTTGAAGCTGGGACTGGGGGTAAGAGTTGGCTTTGTTTGATGTGCCCACGTTGCCTGGGTCAAAGTGCAAAGTGCCCATGCAAAAATCCACTGAGGAAGGAGGATGCCGCCGCTGCCGTGAGGTTTGTGGATTTGATGGATCCACTGGAGGGTCCTTCAGACCTCCTAGAGGGCCTGCTGCAGGAAGAGCTGGAGGAGGGCGAGCTTCCAGCTGGTGAGGATCCTACCATAGTTAAGATCTTTCACAGAGATGAGCTGTCCTCCCTAATATCTCAGACCCTAGAGGCCCTATGTATTTGCAAAGGACAGCATCGCAGCCAGTAGAGGATATGCTCTTGGAGGGCATCTGGAAATCTCAAAAGTCCTTTCTCTTTCATACGGCCATAAAGGTTATGAATGCAGCAGAGTGGAATCCTCCCAATGCTGGTTTGTGGGTGGACAAGGGTATGGCGAAGTTTTATACATATTCCTCTGGAGGAGAGGGAGAAGATGTGCCTGTCCCACATGGATGCACTGGTTGCAGAGGTTATGAAGAAGATGGCCATCTCCAGGGAGGGTGGTGCAGCTCTGAAGGATCTGCAGGACTGGTGCATGGAGGCATTGCTGGAGCAAGCAGCCATTTATGGAGCATAAGTGGCCTAGGTCTGCTTGAGATGGGCACAACAGCTCAGTAAACAGTCACTTTCTATGTTGGTAGGACTGGTAGAAGAGGTTTGGTTAGAGTTCGACTCATGCTCTGTATGACTTGCTCCAGGTATCCACAAAGAATATGGCTATGGCTGTGATGGCAATATGGTTCTTGTGGCTGTGTAATTGCTCAGCGGACATGGCTTCCAAGAGGCACCTTACTAAGCTATTCTTTTCAGGGAAATTGTTGTTGGAGAGGATCTGGAGAAGCTGGTGAAGGACCTTGGGAATCTACAGTACCTGCTTTCCAGAGGATAGAGCCAAGGGGTATAGCTTTGCAGCCTCCTCTCTTGGGGTTGTTTCTAGGACTCCCAGAGATTTTGGTTGGCCGGTGCTAGCTCTTTGCAGAGATCCAAGTTCCTTTCTCAAAGCCAGTCCTTTAAAGGTGGCCACCGGAGAGGCAGAGATGTAGGGGCATCCAAATTCTCCCATTGAAGGTTTAGGGATCCTGGCGCTGGTACAATTTGTTTTACCCTGCCTGGCCCCAGATCATTGGATGGATGGGTGTTGGAGATGAACCAAGAAAGTTAGACTCTATAGTTGGCACAGCCCCATCTCTGATGCCTTTATGATATCGTCTTGCCAGGCGCCAGATAAAGCACAGGTAGCTCGGGTCACTCTAGAGCATCTGTTGCAACTTGAGACTCTGGTGCCTGAGGGAAGAATGAGGCTGTCATTCCCAAGAAGGAGAGGACTTTATGGCCAATCTTGGATTTGAAGGGCATAAACAGAGTTCTAAGAGTGCCCTGTTTTTGGATGAAGACAGCACTCCATTATTGCGGCTGTCCAGAAGACAGAGTTCTCAACATCCTTGGACCTTACTGAGAAACTTATCTTCATATCTCCATTCGTCCCTTGCACCAACATTTCCTGCATTTTGAGGTTCTGATGGGGCATTTCAAGTAGCAGGCTCTGCCATTCGGACTGATAATGATCCCTTAAGTCTTATAATAGAAGTAAAATAGAAACATGACGGCAGATAAGGACCACATGGCCTGTACAGTCTGCCTTCCATAAGGACCACTAAACTCTACAGTCCCTTCTTTCCTTTAGAGATCCTCTATGTTTGTCCCATGCTTTCTTGAATTTGGATACAATTTTTGTCTCTTACCTCCTCCATTGGGAAACTATTCCACGCGTTTATCACTCTTTCTGTAAAGAAATATTTCTGCAAATTACTCCCAAGTATCTCCTTTCATCTTCATCCTATGCCCCCTCATAGCACAGCTTTCTTTTAGTTGAAAGAGGCTCTCCTCCTGTGCATTTATGCCAAGGTGATTTAAAACCTCTATCATATCTCCCATCTTTCCTTCAAAGCATACATATTGAGATCTGCTATGCCAGTGTCAAAAAACACTCTCACAGCTTTCCCTTCCAGAAGGGAATGAAATTAAACCACTCTGAGTTCTAAACAATTGATAGGCCGCACACTCTCCTCCGGAGACCACCGTCCTTGCGCAAAGATGGTCTGGCAGTGCGCCCTCTCCAGCAGTAGAGACTGGCATCCGTGGTGAGGGGAATCCACTGCAGTGTCTCCAACTACATTCCCGCTAAGAGCTTCGGGGGTTGTAACTACCATTTCAGATCTCTCCAGATTGCTGGGCATGTCAGCAGACGCGAGAGGGGATGGTACTGCGCTGACCACCACTGCAACAATGCTCATCGCAATAGGCGCATATGTGCTCAGGCCCACGGGACCATCTAGATCATGGCACCATGTAACTCAAAACTTGCAGGTAATGCCACGCCATAGGCGCCTTCATGCGGAGGAACTGTCGAATCTGCTGCTGCAGCTTGTGCACCCTGTCACCCGGCAGGGCTACCCGTCCAAGATTCGTCTAGAAGCGAGCTTCAAATCCCGGGACAGTCTAAGGCAGCTCTTTGAAAAGTTGACTACCCAGCCCAGACTTTGTAGACAGGTGATGACACTCTCCATGGCACACTTGCTCTCTTTCTTTGGATTTTGCCCAAATAAGCTAATCGTCCAAATAGGGGTGCACCAGAACATCTTCCTGACGGAGAGCCGCGAACTCTAGCACCACCACCATGACCTTTGTGAAAGTTTGTGGTGCCACCACCAGGCTGGAAATGGCCCATGGGCAGGGCCAACCACAGAAACTGCTGATGATCTTCTCGGATGGGTATGTGTAAGTAGACCTCCGTGAGATCGAGTCAGGTCTATGACTCCCCCACACAAATTGCCATGATTACTGACCATAGTGTCTCCATGTGGAAGCGCAGCACTTTTAGATACCGATTTACCCCTTTGAAATCCAAAATCAGGTGGAAGGAACCTTCTTTTTTTGGGACGATGAAGTAAATGGAGCATCGACCACTGCCGCACTGCTCTGATGGAACCGCTACTACCGCTCACAACTCCAACAGCCTCCACAATGTGGCTTGCACAGCCTGACATTTTCTTGGTGCTCTGCATGGTGAGTTGACAAACAGGTCCCTGAAGGGTCACACAAACTCTAGAGAGTAGCTGTCCTTGATGACCTGTAGCACCCACTGGTCAGAAGCGAGTTGGGCCCAGGCATCGTAAAAGTTCCGTAGCCAACCCCCCACAGGAACCTCAACCGCCTGGCCCGCCCTCACATCATTGTGCTTTCTTGGCTCTGGCAGAAGCAGAGGGGAAAAACCCCTACCGGCTCCCCGGAACCCTCAAAATGGCTGACCTCTGGGCTAAAACCACCCCCTCTGATAAGGAGCAAACCTGACTCTACGAAAACGCTGGAAATCTCTGGGCTGCCCTCATGCCGGAATCCCATAGCACCCCGGCTTCTGCTTATCTTCCTGCAACCTCCTGCCTTTGTCTCACCGAGATCCTTTACCAACTTCTCTAGGTCATCTCCGAATACGAGCTTACCCCTGAATGGGAGCTTACTAAGACATGCCTTCGAGGATGTCTCCATTGATTGATTACACATCTATAGGTAATGGTGAGCCGCAACCACAGAGGCCAGACCCTTCAACAAACACCCAATAAGGTCATAGAAGGCGACTGCCAAAATATGCGGCCCCGGATTCCAACTTGGCTGCCTCTGGCGGGTAGGGCTCAGAATCCTCTGAGTTCGCCAGGATACCCTGTGCCCAAGCAAAGGCATACTCTAGCCACAAAGGCGCCGCAAATGGATGCCTGTAACAACAGGGCATTAACTTCAGCGGCCTGCTTAAGGAGCATTTTCAACTTTGTCTGTCCTGTACATCCTTTAATGCCAAGGCACCTGCCATCGGAATAGTCGTCTTCTTTGTCACCGCAGCGACAGCAGCGTCCATCTTGATGGCTCACACCACCTCCCTATCCTTATCTGGTAGCGAGTAAAGCCGGGACATCATCCTCGCACCTCACTGGGTGGCCTCAGGAATATCCCATTCACTCTGCATCATCTGATGGACCTCACGATGCAAGGGAAACGCCTTTTGCGTCTTTCTGACCGCTTAAAAAGTAGGTCCTCCAGAGGTTCTTCCTCCCCTGAGACCTCTGCCTGCATATTCAGGGCTTTAGAGGAATGTGCAACCAATGCCCCCAATTCTTTCCTTTTTAAGACTCAGATAATACGAATCTCCTCATCCTGAGGAATCTCGCCCTCCCCCAGGCTCTGTATCCGAATCCTCCAATTCCTCTTAAGGCCACCAACCTCAAGTCCTCCTAAGGGTCGTCCTCCACTCACCGCTTGCTGGGTCCTGGTTGCTCTTCACGTTGAGCACTCCCCAAATCCTCTTGGAAACTCCTCTTTGGGGCCTTACCTCTGATTCCCTCCGATCCATCGCCCTCTGTCTCTGCATACAAATAGGCTTGATACATGAGAAGCATGAATTCTGGAGAGAATCCCTCCGGCAGGGCGGTCCCCTGTAATCCCTTAACCGACGAGACTCTTGCTGGTTTCTTACCCTTGTTTTTACCGGACTTGGAGCTACACACTGCTCGCTCCCTGGTACCTCAGCCAGCTACCGGGCGCTGCGGAGGAAAGGGATATGACCACTCCTGACATCTGCGCAGAGCCCTCTCCCTCTTCTGGGCGCCATCCAACTGCTGGTCAATCAAGCCTGGATTCAGTCTCACAGCCATAGCAGCAGCCAGCAGCTGAGATCTGTCCCCTGCACACACCATATGCCATGCATACTGCCCAAACACTGGCTCTTACTTTGAAAATAAAAAAATCGCAGCTGAAACATCTGATCCCGCAGCTCCAAAAAGGCCTCAGCCACCATACAGTTAGTGCGAGGCTCTTCCATTCACGACCTGCACTAACCCGCTCAAATCAGGACCCTGTGACAACCTCCACAAGAAACAGGTTCCTGTGGCTTTTCTGTAGCCGCACCAACGCTAAGCTGAGAACCACGGTTTTAGCTCCAACTGCCTGAGTGACAGGCTGCTCCTCCACCAACCGTTCCACACTCCTTCTGAGCACTGGAGCTGCCGCTAATCTGATCTCCCACAAGCAGAAACTTCCTTACCGGCCAGCACTCGGGATCTCACCTGTCCACCAGAGAGGGAGCTCACCTTGACCAGAGCTCCTCTCTGCTCTTATCCCCATTTGTGTTCGTCGGGTTCCTTTCCTGTTTGTTTTTTTTAACTTTATTGCCAATTCCTGTCTTAAAACCTCTATTCTCCAACCCAATCTCTAACATAAATTTCCAAAATGAATTTCTAATTGCCCCCAGATTCCTAATTGTCCCTTCAGTGAGTCCTGTGGGAATCACACCCTCCAGCTGCTTGGAGACTGAGATATTGGAGGCTGGAGGGAGGTGCCAGCTGCTTGCCAAGGATGAGGTTACGAAAGCTCCAAGCTGCTGGAGGGGAAACACAACACACAGATACCGCGACTGGACTGGAGGGACGATAAGGAACAGCTTTTACTACATCCTCTTGTAACGAATTCCAGAGTTTGATTACATGTTGAGTGAAAAAATATTTTCTCCTATTAGTCTTAAATGGGCTACATTGTAGCTTGATTGCATGTCCCCAGTCTTTCTACTTTCAGAAGAAGAAAAAACATCCGATCTACTTTTATCCGCTCTACTACATTCATTATTTTATAGACCTCTATCATATCTCCCTCCCCTCAGCTGTCTCTTTTCCAGTCCCACCAAGCATTTTTAATATATGACAAACCATGCTGGATCCACGGTGGCTGTTTGAGGAATCAAGGCCATACCCTCACTCTGGGAACAGCTGGGCCCTTCCTGACTCAATCCTAAAGCCTCTGCAACATAGTGTGCAAGAGTCCATCCTATACGCAATGCTGCACCAGTCCACATACCTTGCTATTTGCTGGAGGCAGAAATTACAGATTCTCTAAGTACCGCATCAGCAGTTATACCAAGTGATGACATCACTGAAAATTGCTCAAGGGAGCATAACCCACTCATCTGAACTGGTCTAGCAGGATGATATAAGGGATGCATTTTTAGCCACTTTTGGAGAGGCTTTTGGGGTTGTCATTTGAGCAGGCCAAAAAATATCTATAACTTATGTTTTAAAATTTACATTTGTTATTTTCCTTAGAAGATTTACCCAAACAAAAAGCAAGCATCTTGTACTCCCAAGTTTAAACATGAAAGTATGCTTTTTCTGTCTCTGAAGATTGGGGCATGTAAGATACCTATGGGTTATATCCAAGAGCAAAGTTTCAGAACTGTCTTACTGTCCTTATGCTAGCTCAATCTGTGCAGTTAACACTTGGTATACTGAGCATACTCTACTCTTTCTCTCTCTAGAACTTTAAACATATCCAGCCAGTGCAAGTTCAAAACTGCCATCAAATCCTTAAACTATTAGGTACTCCCTTGGTTTTGCAGAAAGCTCATTTTCGTAAGGTTACAACTTACCTCATACTTGCTGAATCACATTATATTGTTACAATTGACCTCTTACATATTACGTGATCTAAAACAGCTCAAGATTACGATAGTCAGGGCCAGAGTGACCCAATAGCTGAATTAAGTGGTCGCCTAGAGCGCCAACATTCTAGGGTGGAAGTAACAGGTCACAGAGCAAGAAGAACAATACAGAGCCAGAGTGTTTTGGTAAGTGTTGCATTGCTGTTTAAATGCCAATGCCGCCAGTGCTGGAGGTCCCAGAGAGGGGCAGCAGCAGCTGCAGTAATGGGGGTGGGAGTGGAAGAGAGGGGGTGGCAAGATTGAGGGCTCACCTATGGCACCTCATATCCTTGCACCAGTTCTGATGATAGTGCTCTACACACACATGCACCCAGATATCTGGTGGAATTTCAGGGAAACATCTTCTTTTCACAAAGCATCATAGTTGAGAATTTTAGAGCTGAGGCAGAGTGAGTACAACTTGTGCTGCACATTTCAGGGTTATTGCACAGTACACAATAACAGCTTTCTTTTAAATGAAAAATAAAGACAAGAAAGGCATCTCTGGAAAAATGAGCTGTAAGATGCATGCCTAAGGTAAGACTCTGCTTTTGATGCCGGACAACAATGGGAGAGATGAGCACATTAGTATCCCTGCTCTCAGCAGTTTATGTTGTGAAGCTGCAGCGCTGGCTTCCTCTCTGCTGCAACATTAGCTCCACAGATTATCCAATCTACTGCTCATGCTTAATGTCCAGGTATACTATATAGTCTTATCTACTTCCCAAGCTCAACTTCCCTGCATTCTAATGTTCAATATTCCATCTATGTCAGGGGTCTCAAACACGCGGCCCGCGAGACAATTTTGTGCGGCCCGCAACACATGGCTGGCTGGCTGCTGCTGCCGCCGTGGCAGCGGCAGAATAGAGTGTCCCGCGGCCTCCCCTCTGCCCGGCAGAGCACTCCCTCCCTGCATCAGTCCCTTCGGCGGGCTTTCAGAGCCGCAAAGGGAAAATTTCCCTTTCACGACTTTGTTAAGCCTGCCGGGGCTGATGGAAAACAGGAAAAGCATAGTTATTCACCTGTAACAGGTGATCTCCGGAAACAGCAGGAATTTAGTCTTCACATATGGGTATCGTCAGTACCGACGGAGCATGCACAGGAATGCCCCCAGCGTCCAATAGGAACGCTTTTGGGAGCATCCCTCAGCATACGTGCACTGCCTTCCCGCCTTTCCAACTGTACCTCTTCAGTTAAGTTTGTAGCTGAAAGGACAGAAGGAGAGAGGAAAGAGACAAAGAGATAAAGAGACAAGTCCTAGGGGAGGTGGGTGGGTTGTGAAGACTAAATTCCTGCTGTTCCCGGAGATCACCTGTTACAGGTGAGTAACTACGCTATCTCCAGGAACAAGCAGGAATGTAGTCTTCACACATGAAGACTCCCTAGCTGAAAATGCCATGGAGATGGCCTCAGGAAGGTGCCTCCCTAGAAAGATAGGCATCCTTCCTCCCATGGATCTCTGGCATTCCACCAGGGTTGGTGTGTAGGAGTTGAATTAGGTCTGAAAGAGATTTTGAAGAACAGCTTGGCCAAAGGCGGCATCCCGACGGGAGGCTTTATCCAGGCAGTAGTGGGCTGTGAAGGTGTGTACCGAAGCCCAGGTGGCTGCTCAACAAATGTCATCGATAGACACAGAGTGGAGATTAGCAATGGAAGCTGCCATGGCTCTCACGTTATGAGCTGTGACATGGCCATGAATAGGAAGACCCTTACTCTCACATAAGCAAAGGATATGCATTGGGCAATCCATTTAGATAAAGTTCTTTTGGAGACTGGAAGTCCCAAATGACTAGAGTCAAAAGCTATAAAAAGTTGTGAGGACTTTCTATGTTGCTGTGTTCTCTGTAGGTAAAAGGCTAAGGCTCTTTTACAATCCAAAGTATGAAGGTTCCTTTCTCCATTAGAGGCGTAAGGCCTCGGAAAAAATACAGGAAGATAAATTGATTGATTCAAATGAAAAGGCGAAACCACCTTTGGCATAAAGTGTGGATGAGTTCTAAGAACAACCTTATCATGATGAAACCTAGTATAAGGAGGATCAGCCACTAAAGCTTGCAGTTCACTAATGCGACGTGCAGAGGTGATTGCAATTAGGAAGATGACCTTCCAGGTCAAAAAATTAAGGGTTGTGGTGGCTAAAGACTCAAAAGGCGGCTTCATGAGCTGCCCGAGAACTAGATTTAGATCCAGTGCCACCAGTGGTGGCTTAATGGGAGGTTTGGTCAACAGAAGACCTCTCATAAATCTGGATATGAGTGGATGAGAGGAAATTGGTTGTCCATTTAGAGGCTTATAAGAAGCTGCAATTGCACTAAGATGGACTCTTACCGAATTGGTCTTTAGAACAGAATCCGATAAGTGAAGGAGATGCTCTAGTATCGATTCTAAAGGTATGACAAGGGTGTTTAATCCCTTCTTGGAGCACCATATAGTAAAGCGTTTCCACTTGAAGGCATAAGATCTTCTTGTGGAAAGTTTTCTAGAAGCCTGAAGGATATCCTTTACCTGTTGGGACAGGTTGAAATCCTGGAGGTCTAAGCCTTCAGCAACCAGGCCGTGAGATGCAGGGACGAGTCTGGGAAAGGAGATCTGGAGCATGTCCTAACTCCAGAGGTGCAGCTTGAGAGAGATGTAGAAGCAGGGGATACCACGTTTTGCGTGGCCATCGTGGCGCTATGAGAATCATGCGACCCCTGTCTCTCTGAAGCTTGAAGAGTGTTTTGCGGATGAGGGGAATGGGTGAGAAGGCATAAAGGAAGTCCTGACCCCAGTGAAGGAGGAAGGCATCCCTTGCCTGACAGTTGTGCGCCGGAATCCTGGAACAGAACCGGGGAAGTCCAGCATTCACTGGACTTGCAAAGAGGTCTATATCTGGACTGCCCCAGAGATGAAAAGTCTTTGCCACCTGTTCTAGGTGGAGAGACCACTCGTGAGGCAGCAGTACTCGACTGAGTTTGTCTGCCAAAGGTTTTGAATTCCTGGCAGATATACCACTAGAAGGTGAATTTGATGCTCTCTGGCGAGGACCCACAGTCGTAAAGCTTTGTTGCATAACGACAGAAAGCCTGTCCCGCCCTGCTTGTTCCCATAGAACATGGCTACTTGATTGTCCGTCTGGACTAGGACCATCTTTGTAGCTGAGCTAGGTGTGGAATACTCGAAGAGCTAAATAGATTGCTTTTAATTCCAGGAGGTTTATGTGTAGACCAGTCTCCTGTGGAGTCCAGGTGCTTTGGGTAGAGAGATGATTCAGGCGTGATCCCCAACCCACCTGTGATGCATCTGTTGTTAGGGTGGCTTGAAAAAGGGGTTGATGGAAAGGAGACCCCACTGTCAAATTTTCTAGTGATTGCCACCATTGGAGGGACAAAATTAGTTGTTGAGAGTTTACTATTTTGTCTGATAAATGTCCTGTGGCCTGTGTCCACTGTGTGGATAGGCTCCACTGAGCTGCTCGCATGTGGAGGCGAGCATATGGGACTACATGAACTGTGGATGCCCTATGTCCCAGCAACTGTAGTAGCTCCCGAGCAGTTAGGGAGGATTTCCCTGCTGCTTGAGAAGCTAGTTGCATTATGCGAAGACACCAGGCCTGTGGAAGGAAAGCCCTTGCCTGTCTGGTATCTAGACAGGCCCCTATGAATTTCAGGCACTGGAAAGGAACAAGTTAGGATTTTGGGAAGTTTATTACCAACCCCAAGTATTGGAGGATTCGCATTGTACGAGAAAGTGCAGTGCTGGCCTCTGCAACTGTAGGGGCTCGAATGAGCCAGTCGTCTAAGTAAGGGAAGACGAATATCCCCAGGGTTCTCAGAAATGCAGCTACTACTGCCATGCATTTCGTGAATACTCTTGGTGCTGAAGCCAGACCAAAGGGAAGAACCCTGTACTGGAAATGTTTTCCCTTGAAAAGGAATCGTAAGAATTTCCTGTGATCTGGATGGATCAGAATGTGAGTGTATGCATCCTTTAAGTCTAGAGAGCAAAGCCAATCCTGGCTTTGAAGGTATGGCAGAAGAGTTCCTAGAGAAATCATTTTGAACTTCTCTCGGAACAGGTATTTGTTCAATTCTCCGAGGTCTAGAATGGGTCTGTGTCCTCCTGTTTTCTTTGGAATAAGAAAATAGGGGGGAGTAGAACCCTGCACCCCGTTGAAGAATGGGTACCTCTTCTATTGCCCCTTGGGCAAGAAGTGTTGAGACCTCGTGATCTAGCAGATTGTCTGCGGAGGTTTGAGAATTGAATTGCCTTAGAATTGTAGGAGGGGGCATGCTGTGAAAATGGAGCTTGTACTCCTCTCCTACAATGGACCGAGTCCAATCTTCTGCTGTTATCTGATGCCATCTGCTGGCAAAGTGGCATAACCTGCCTGGGATATTGGGGGGTTGAGGACCCCTCATAGGCAGGAAGGCTAAGCTCTCTAGGAAGGAGTCAAAGCCCTTGAGGGTGCTGAACCTGCAGAGCTGGTTGGGCTCTCGGACCTTTTGGCTTCTTTTGCTGTCTAGTTTGTCCCTTTTGGGCAACCTGACCCTGAGTTTGACTCTGCTGGGTATAGGAAGGATAAAATTTCCTCTTTTTGCTGAAAGAAGGTTTTTTATAAGGCTTCTTTTTGGCTGGAGTGGCTGTAGATTTTGACAATCTATCTAGAGTGGTATTGTCAGCATCTAACTCGTTAGCCTTTTCCTGCCAGTTCTTGACAAAGAGATTCTCTCCCGTGCAAGGAATGTTGCCTAACTTGTCCTGTATCCAAGTCTCCAAGTCTGATGCCTGAAGCCAGGCAATCCATCGTGCCCCAATGGCAATAGCAGAGGTTCTGCTGATGCATTCAAAGCAGTCAAAGGCTGCATGATTCACAAACTTTGAGACATCTTGAGCATGCTTAACTAGAGCAAGAAAGTCTTGACTCTTCATCTGGGAGAAGTGGGCTCATAAGCTCCAAGTCTCCTGTAACTTCTTTGAGGAACATGCCCATATATAGTACATATGAACTGATCCTAGCCGAAAGCATGGAAGCCTGAAAAGTTTGGCGCCCAAAAGCGTCCAGAGTCCTGCATTCACAACCTGGGGGATTGGATGCATGCCTCTTTGCACTTTTCATCCTACGCATGGCTGACTCCACCACCATTGAATGGTGTGGCAGCTGAGTGTTTTGAAATCCGGGACATGGTGGAACTCGATACATAGTATCAAGCCTCCTAGAATGAGGAGATGCAGTCAGAGGTGTCTCCCACATTCTGAGCATCAAGTTATGCAGAATTTCATGGATGGGCAGAGTGGCTGCCTCCTTTGGAGCTTTAGGATATTGGAGAATTTCCAATTCCTTTGCTCTGGGTTCCTCTTCAGGAGCTACCATGATTGAAAGGCCTTTGGCCACATCACGAATAAAATTCTGAAAAGACATGTCCTCTGGAGGTGACATTCTGCGTTGGGGAGAAGAGGGATCTTCCGGGAGAAACCCTCTGGTACCAGCAGAATTGTCAGAGTCTTCGGAATCGGAGGATTCGAAGTATTCCTGACCACGATGCTCATGCAAAGCACGGTCCCGGTGTGGATCGAAGTCGGTACCGAGTTGATCCGGTACCGATCTTTTGATTCCAGCCAAAGATGGCATGGGAAAAACTCCCACCGGGGCCAGTACCGGTGTAGGTACCGGCATCGATGTCGGTATCGGTGCCCGTTGAACCATAGGTGTCAACGGTACTGCAGCTGTGAGAAGAGCTCCAGTGCTGCATTCGATAGCGAGGAACCTCTGGTCTATCGATGCTGCCGATGCCTGGGTGTCGGTACCGGTGAAAACGGCTGGGACCCCTGAGCATGGCACCAGTAGTTCTTGCGAGGTCGAGGCCTCGAGAACATCCTGGAGCCCCATTGATGGTTTGGAAGCTGAAGCCTCCCTCCGGGGCTGTTTTGCCGGTGTGGTTCCCTCAAGGGCAATGCCAATGGCCTCTCAATGCTTAGCAGGAGAGCTACCCTTTGAGGACCGGCTTTTTTGTTTAGTTACCTGAGATCCATGGGAGGAAGAGGAGGCTCTTGAAGATGTCATTGCAATGGATCTGGCATCCGAAGAAAAGAGTACCAAGCTTTGCAGCCCAGTTCTGTCTTCCTCTCCTAGTCATTCCCATACAGGAGAGACATTCAGATGGAGAATGTTGAGGCCCTAAACATTGAAGACACCAATCATGGGTGTCAGTGACGGAAATGCTACCGCCACACTTAGTACATTTTTTAAAACCACTAGTTGGTTTTTCCATGTTACAGGAATATGAGGCCTAATGCCCAAAATGGCGCCTAGCACCGAAAAAGAGAAGTTTCTGAAGAGAAACAGTTCAAAGTATAAAATTTTTGAGAAAAGAAAAGAACCGGCGGTACCGGTAGGCGTCATGCGGAGGCAAACGCGACCACAAAAAATCAATTTTAAAGACGGAATTTTCTGCGGTGACAGGGTATGGTTCCTGTCGGCTCCGCGGAAAACGAAGAACTGAAGAGGGACAGTTGGAAAGGCGGGAAGGCAGCACGCATGTGCTGAGGTATGCTCCCAAAAGTGTTCCTATTGGACGCTGGGGAGCATTCCCGCGCAGGCTCCGTCGGTACTAACGATACCCATATGTGACGACTACATTCCTGCTTGTTCCTGGAGATTGCCCGTTTCCCATCAGCCCCGGCAGGCTTAACAGAGCCACGAGGGAGAAACTCTCTCTTCGCGGCTCTGAAAGCTGCGCCAAAGGGACTGATGCAGGAAGGGAGGGAGGGCTCTGCCGGGCAGAGGGGGGGCCGCGGGACACTCGATTCTGCTGCTGCCACGGCGGCAGCCACCCAGCTTTTTTTTTTTTTAACTTTCCCTGGGCTGATGGGGGGAGGGGGGCTGATGGGGGAAGGGGGTTAGGACTGGTAATGGGCTGTGTGCTGATGGGGGGGTTAGGACTGGTAATGGGCTATGGGGGAGCTAACACTGAAAATGGGGTGATAGGGGGGGTTAGGACTGGTAATGGGCTATGGGGGGAGCTAAGACTGAAAATGGGGTGGTGGGGGGTTAGGACTGGAAGTGGGCTGATGGGGGGGTTAGGACCGGTAATGGGCTATAGGGGGCTAGGACTCGAAATGGGCTGATGGGGGGTTAGGACTTGAGGTGGGCTGATGGGGTTAGGACTGGTAATGGGCTGTGAGCTGATGGGGAGGTTAGGACTGGTAATGGGTTGGGGGGTTGCTAGGACTGGAAATGGGCTGAGTGGAAGAGGAGGCTTGAACTGCAAATAGCTGATGTGGACGGGGGCTTGGAATGGAAATGGGCTGAGTGGAAGGGGGGCTTGAACTGCAAATAGCTGATGGAGAGGGGGGCTTGGAATGGAAATGGGCTATTGGGGGGAGCTAAGATTGGAAATGGGCTGAGTGGAGGGGAGCTAGGATTTGACATGGCTGATGGTGGGGCTAGGAAAGGACTAGAAATGGGCTGATGGGGGGCTGGGATTGGAAATGAGCTGATGGAGGCATTGGAGAGCCCAGTTTAACGGTGAAACTCACCCGTATTAAAAAAAAAAGGTGCTACTGAGTGCAGATCTAATGCAGGAGAGGCTGGCATGTTGAGAGGTGAATGAGGAGCTCTTGCTGTTGTTCTGGCCCTGAGATTTGGCTGCCTGAGGGTGATTTTCAGTCCCTGGTTGGCTGCGGCCATTACCACAAGGAGGTGGAACGCATGAGGGGTCCTGCGTTCCACATGGCCCAAGCGGGAAGCTGATCCATCTGGCGGAGACGTGAGACATTCGGTGGGCAACTCTGAAGAGAACACAAGGTAAACTCCCCCTCTGGGCACTATGAGTCAGCACTATGTTCTTATTATGTTGACTTTTTTATTGACTTTTTTCCATTGTAAAAAAAAGTTCTGACAATGCGGCCTGCGGGTTACAAGTCCTCATTTGGCCCTCAAAGCAATTTGAGTTTGAGACCCCTGATCTATGCCATTTGTCCAGGTACATAACTATGATTTCACTGTGACTTACTAGTAAAGGGTTGTATGATCCACATGCACCATACGTCTTCTGGTCTCTTCGGTACATGGGACGTGTCATGAGTCTCTCCAGCAGGGATACATTTAATCCATATGCCATGGCAAGTCTGCACTTAATCACAGGTCCCAGCTGACAGGGATCTCCAGCTAGCACAACCTGAAAGCACAGTTGAACAAGTGTACACAATACATGCTCTTTCGCCTTACTATATGTGTTGGAGTTTTCTTTTTTTTTCTTTATAAAATGTTTAAAAAATAAATCAAGTGACAAAACGCTTGTACAGTAACAATGGAAAGTTCACAAATCATTAATAAAAGAACATAAGAAGAGGAAAAAGAGAAAAGAAAAAAATCTCCATCCCTCCAGCCCACAATATAAAGGGAGCCCAATTCTGAAATGGAAAAGAAAAAGAGAAAAACAGACTTCAACGACAGACCACATTCCAAAAACTCATGGGCAGGAGGATTAACAGAATGCAAGTTAATAAAAGCAAGTAATTGGGATGGTTCAAAAAAAACATAGGTAATAGATGACAATTTAACCATACATTTACAAAGGAATTTTATAAAAAAACAGCGCACCAAGCTGCTGTACCCCAGCTTTTATCAAGAATTCCTTCCTCTTCATATCCTTAGATAGATCAGGTATGATCCTCATCATATGGCCCATGAAAAGCTGCTGCCGATTTTTAAACTACATACATAAAAGCCAATCTGTATCTGAAGACAAAGCAAATGTCTTTGGAGTGGAGACGTGGCCTAGTGGTTGGGGCAAGGTACTTCAGGCCGGAAGGTCGGGGGTTCAAATCCCACTAGAGGACAGCAACCTTGGGCCGGAAGGACTGGGGTTTCTAGTCCCACAGGTGCTCCTTGTGGTCTTGGGCAAGCCACTTAACCCTCCATAGCCCATGTTCCCTGTAAAATAGTTATCTCCAAGTTATAATGCCCTGTTCAATGTAATTTCAGTTTGTTCAATGTAAACCGCACTGATGCAGAATAGCGTGGTATATAAGAGAATATAAATAAATAAAATAAATAAATAAAAAATAAATGTAACCAATGAAGTAGCTGTTGTAAAAAATCAGGGGAAGAAGTTATTACTACAAAGCAGTCACATTCAAAGTTTCAGTTCCTAAAAGTGGCTGCAGAGACTTTCTTATGGAATCTTCTTGGAAGTTGGTAAATAATAAGCTTTAGCAATAGGAGGCAAAGCTTCTCTCGATATCTTCAATATATCCACCATGTAGGTCTTAAAGAACTCTTAAGGGGAAATCATCTGAGACCTAGGAAAATTAAGAACTCTTATATTTGCAGCTCCTGCAGAATTCTCCAATATTTCAATCTTATTTTTGAGAAATTATCTTGAATACAGGCAGTACCTGATATAGCAGAATTTAGTGTCATGGTCTCTGATGATATTCTGCAAAGAAGCAACTTCTTGTTGGTACACTTTCAATTTTGCAGTGTTTTCCCAGTTTTTGAAGAAATAAACTGAATTTGGGGCTGTAAATCACTCCCCAGTTGATGAATGGCTTCCCAAATAGTTTCAAAAGTAAAATGATATGGGCGCTGAAGAGAAAGAACAACCTTTAAGTCCATTCCCACAGCCTCGAGCCATTCACCTTTGGCCAAAGTCTGAAACTCCTGCTCTGGAGGTCACACTGCTTGACCTCTGCTAGACTCTGCTGCGTCAACTCAATCCACTGAGGTGTCCTGCTGCAAAACTGTAGTCACACCTGTGCTCACCCCATCTGATGCTGTCCTGGGGGGAGGCAGGTGGGCAGAGCTAGCACGACTTCCAGGCGGAGATCTAAGAACTTTGGATGAAGCGAAGGCCTCTGAACTTCAGGGGAGAATGAAATGTCCAAGCCCAAGGAGGAAACCAAGTCCACCGAGAACAGCGTCTCTCCAGTCGGGCACATCCCCGAAGACTGTTGTCCACCAAGCTGTGCTACGAATTTGTCCATGGTGGAGGAAGAGGTAGGCAATAGAGGAGTAGAGGGATGCTTTGATTTATCTTTCTTCTTACCGATAAGGAAAAATGAGATATAGCAGGGTCTGCAGGCAGCCACCATCTTGAGCTCCCACCCAGACCATATGCTAGCATTTTCATGTTGTACACAGCATTACTAGAAGATTTCCTCTCCCATAGTATTATGCCATCCAAACTATTTGGACTAGAATTCTTCGAGCTCCTCAAGGGCTCCAGCAATTTAATTTAATTTAATTTAATTAGCGAGATTTTATATACTGCACCTTCCATTGATCAGTTGCGGTTTACATGGAACAACAGTAAACAGGCAATGCTGCTTTTACAGATAACAATGTGAATCTACAAAGAAATTCAATTTTACAATTAACAGTTGTAAATTATATACAAAGAACCAGATTTTAACTATGTGCAGGTATGTATGTTATCGAAATGACAAGGGAGCTTTCCAGGATATACAAATAAAGGCCAGGTGACCAGCAAACATTAACTTAGTACTAAACAACTGAAAACGCAATAACCAGTTACAGTTACTTATTCTCTTAGTTACTGAGGAGCTTCAAATTCAATGTGTTTTAATCTGAATACAATAAACAAACAATTAAAAAGGGAAAAACCGCCATTAGAGTTCAATGGAAATGAATGAAATGCATTCACTGAAAGACCAAGGGTCACAGACTGCTTGGGTTTTAAAGATATTCATTAGGGATATATATGAAATAGATTTGAATTCAATGGAGGCGACAATCATGCAGAACTATCTCATGCATATTCATCCATCTTACTCTGAAAACTCGATTTGTTTGAGGCCCTTGAGAACCTTTGGTAAGGTAAAATTTCACTTACTGGATCATTTTGTTTCCTCGAATCCTGCTAGACCAGTCCAGACAAAAGTGTTGTTCCTCCCTACCAGCAGATTTTGGAGACAGACTAGAAAATTCCAGTGATATCACTGGTACTAGGGCTGGTACAGCTGTCCTGAAACCACAAAACTACCTCCAAAGAAGGCCTAAACAGCCTATCAGAACTGAGAAACTTGGTAATGGACTTGGTCCAATTATATATATGAGATCTATAAATAAAGAACACAGAATGTAAAAATGTATAGTTCTGTGAACACAGACTTTCGCAACGGCTACATCAGAGGTAGCAGAAAAACACTAAGGGTGGGTCTTGGATTAGTTTAGCAGGACTCAAGAAAAGGAAATTGCTGGCTAAGTAAAATTTCACCTTTCAGATCATCCTGTTAGGTCAGTCCAGAAGTGCCAAAGCTACAACTCAACTGTGTGGGAAGAGAAAGCTGCTCTAAGGACTCATGCGTCAAAGGCCACATCCACTCTGGTCTCGAGATCAAGGTGGTAATGCTTGTAAAAGGGGGTGCTTGTTATGAAGGTACCACCATCTTGGCAAGTATGCAAATTAACTGTCTTGCAAAGGATTGTGGTTATTGAAGTCCATTCACACAAAGCTTGCCTTTTTAGAATAATGAAAACTCTTGTAGTTGGTCGAGTGTAGACAAAATTAGAGTTTATTTATGGGGCGATTATCCCACACACAGATATGCTTGGTAACACCTTCCAGATAACTTTTCCAGGGTTTTATTCAACACAAAATAAGGCAACTGAAATGTCTTATGCAAATAAGAATCAAAGTCCTTTATAGAACAGAAAGGCTTCTTTCAGCCACTGCTAATAAACTCCTTAGCAGTGCTGGGGAAAAACAAATCAAAGAGGGAAACTTCTTTATACAAAAGCAATGCTCACTTTCTCCATACAGAAAAGAACTTTTTAATCCTACATGTGCACGGCTTGTGCTGGGCTCTCCTCCACCAGCAGGTGACAATTAACTGCAATCAGTAGCTTGATTTCAGCACACATGCAAAACTTTCCCAAAAACGTTTTCTTTTGGACAAAACTTTATGGGAAGCCAATATTCAGAATGTTTCCTTTTGATGTTTGCTCTGATATTTAGGATTTTCCTAAAATAAACAACTTATTCAAAGAATAGTCCATATAATTATCCTCTGTATCAGATATTGAACCTTGCTCTTGAAATTGCACAGATTCTCTTTCTCCGTCTGACTCAGAGGGCTTTAGGAACTGACCTCTGCACGGAGAGAAACTGTTTCCCTGTTTGCACTGCTCAAAGCTAGAGAAACGTTCACAGATCCTACCTGAATCCAGGCAAGCATCAGGCTGCTTCTTCTGGTATTCTGGCCAGTATGCAATAGAGCTTCTGTGCCCTGTCCTCCAGTTGGTATCTCTGGACCTCAGGATCTTTTCTCCAGACGTCCTCCAAGAGGTATTTGGGCTCCTTTCTTCCTTAGCTGCAACAGTCCTCTTCCTAGGCGTTGCTTGAGGGTCCCTGGCTGTGGATCTACAGACCTCTGGCTTTTTCCAGTCCTCTGAAGATTCTTCTCTCCCCCGGGTATCTCTCCAGGCATAGGTACTTCTCTGAGCTCCTCTCTTGGATCGTCTGCTTCCTTGTCCTTGTTCCTTCAGGTTCCGGTTGTTCTTCCTTCTGTTCTCATTCTCCTTCTGATTCCCCTTCTCCTTCTCCCTCTGTCTTCCTGAAGATTCCCCTATAGTTTTAAAGGACTTAGATTGCAACTCCACCCTTACATTCTTCAGGTGTTGTGGATTAAGCATTCTTCTAGGGGCTGTTTGATTAGGGATGACATAATGCTTTCTCTGATTAGACACATGCTTTTCCACTCTAGTTCCCCTAGGGACTTTCTGCATACAGGTGCATTCTGGATCATGTAGTCTTTTAGGGAAACAAGCTGTCTTAGTTCTATAACCTGCCAGCACAGGTCCCTTAATCAGAGTAAATTCTCCTCTTTTGTCATTACTCCCTGAGCTTTGATAAGCTTCCTTATCACATGCTTAACAAAGGTAAAGAGGGAAAGCAAAGTCACCATCTGACAAATGTCAATTGGGAAATGTGATTCCACTCAAGATGCCTCATGGAGTGAGCTCTTAGGCCCTCCAGTACATGCTTGTTCTTCAAAATGTATGCAGAGACCACAGCACCCCTTATCCAGCACCCCAGCATGAACTTGGAAGCTGCCTTGCCCTCATGCAGGCTGGCCAACAAGATAAACAAGTAGATGGATTTATGATAAGGGTTAGCGACCTTCAAATACCAGAGAAGAACCCTATGGATGTTGATCAGATAAATGTTCTTATCCCTCTTTCTGCATTGTTCTTATGAAAAGGAAGGAAGCGATACCACCTAGTTAACATGAAAGGAAGAGACCACTGTAGTAAGGAAGGAAGTGATGGGGTGAATTGAGACACCTTCTGCCGAAAAGGTCATATAAAGGTCCTGACAAAAAGGGTCTGCAGCTCAGAGATGTGATGAAGTGGAGCAAATGACCACCAAAAAGACTGTTGAGGGACAGATTCTTCAGCATGGCATGTTTCAAGGGTTTGAAAGAAGTGTGCATCAGAGCTCAAACTAGGCTAAGATCCCAAGGCAGTATCACAGGCCATACAGGACAACATAAATGATGTATGCTTGGAGGAACTACATGAGAAGGTAAGGAACAGCCAATTAGTGGACCACAAAAAAATGCCAGCACCACCACGTGCAATCACAAGGAATTCAAGGCAAGCCCTTTGTTGAAGCCCTCCTGAAGAAACACTAATAAGGCGAGCAAGTCTGCCCATCTAGGCAAGAAACTGCACTGCCACCATCACATCTCAAAGACACACCAGATCTGAACATAGGCCAGAGAGGTCGACCTGAATTTTGATTTTAGCAGAGTGGAAATCACCAAGGTAGAGTAACCCTTACACCCTAAAAGGCACTTTTCAAGAGCAAAGCTGTAAGCAAGAAGGGAGACAGGTCATCCATGAGGACAGGCACTGGTCTCAGCAGACCACGCCTCTGACGGAGAGTAAACCACAGTCCTGCCACAAGTCTCATCAGATCGGCATACCAGGGCCTCTGTGGCCAATTTGGACCTATCAGGATTTCCAACTCCAATGATCATCTATCCTGGCCAACACTCGCCTGATCAAAAGCCATTGTTCATGATAAGGGGGAAGAGAGTCTGCATCATGTAAACAACTTTAATATGTGGCTCTAAACCCAGTGTAAACAAAATAATTTTGATATATAAGCAACTGAGGCAATAGATTGAAATAGAGCTGTTGATGGACTACACCTCTGAAAGAAAAAAGGATCCTAAGTGAAAAATTCAGGCAATATGTGGACAAGATGGAAAAGAACAAGTTCAGAACGTCACTCCCAGCAAAAACATAACATTGGAAATTTATTTTATTTATTTAGACAGTTTTGTATACCGCCTTATCCTTCAATCAAAGCGGTCACAACACAATTGGGGGATACATTTAACAAGCGGGGATATGAGACACATACACTAATACTTACAGGGAACATGGGCAATGGAGGGTTAAGTGGCTTGCCCAAGACCACAAGGAGCATCTGTGGGACTAGAAACCCCAGTCCTTCCGGCCCAAGGTTGCTGTCCTCTAGTGGGATTTGAACCCCCGACCTTCCGGCCTGAAGTACCTTGCCCCAACCACTAGGTACTACTCCTAGTGGTTAGTCATCATACTAATCCACACATCAATGACAAGACAGAAGGGTTGTCTGAAATAAAATCCATACAAAATACAAGCAATTCAATCAACGATTGCTGGAAGGCAATGACCATAGATGCTCAGTCAACAAACTTCTTGACCTGGAAGACCTAATGGTGGAAATGGACTTGGACATTGTCACTATTACAGAAATATGGTTGAACGAATCGCATGAATGGGACATAGCCATAGCTGGATATAATTTATTTGGAAGAGAGAGAGAGAAGGCAGAAAAGGAGTAGCAGCAGTCCTATGTGTCAAAATCAATATTAAAGCTGCCAAAATGCAGGGGATGTGGGGAAAAAAAGCAGCACTGTGGATCATGTTGGAAAGAGGAGATGGCACTATCATCCATACTGATGTAGTCTAAAGGCTTCCAAATACAGGCTTCCAAATCAAACGGAAGAAATGGATAGAGACTTGATCATTAATATTGCAAAAGTAGCCATGAAGGGAGAAAGCATAGTTACTCACCTGTAACAGGTGATCTCCGGGAACAGCAAGAATTTAGTCTTCACATATGGGTATCGTCGGTACCGAAGGAGCCTGCGTGGCAACGCTGCCCAGCGTCCAATAGGAAAGCTTTTGGGAGCATCCCACAGCTCCTGCGTGCTGCCTTCCCGCCTTTCCCAACTGTCCCTCTCCAGTTGAGTTTATAGCTGAGAGAAAAGAGAGGGAAAGAGATACAACTCCTAGGGGAGGTGAGTGGGTTGTGAAGACTAAATTCCTGCTGTTCCCGGAGATCACCTGGTACAGGTGAGTAACTATGCTATCTCCAGGAACAAGCAGGAATGTAGTCTTCACATATGGGGACGCCCTAGCTGCAAATGCCAGGGAAAAGACCCCAGAGGTTGTGTGCCCTTGTGAAAGGGCTCCACATCCCCCCATGGATCTCTGGCATCCTACCAGGGATGGTGGGTAGGAGTTGATTAAGTATGGAACAGGTGTTGAAGAACAGCCTGACCAAACAAGGCATCCCGGCGGGAGTCCTTGTACAAGCAGTAATGGGCTGTGAAGGTATGAACCGAAGCCCAAGTAGCTGCTCGGCAGATGTCGTCGATAGACACAGAGTGAAGATGAGCCATAGAGGCTGCCATGGCTCTCACATTGTGAGCTGTGACATGGCCTTCCAGAGGAAGGTTTTTACTCTCATAGGCAAAAGATATACACTGTGCAATCCAGTTGGATAGTGTTCTTTTGGAGACTGGAAGTCCCAAATGACTAGGATCAAAAGCAACAAAGAGTTGAGAGGACTTCCTATGTTGCTGTGTCCTTTGTAAGTAAAAGGCCAGAGCCCTTTTACAATCCAAAGTATGAAGATTCCTTTCTGCATTTGAGGCATGAGGTCTTGGGAAGAATACAGGAAGGTAATCCGCTTGGTTTAAATAAAAAGGTGACACCACCTTTGGCATAAAATGTGGATGAGTCCTAAGGACTACCTTATCGTGATGGAACCTTGTATAAGGAGGATCAGCCACCAATGCTTGCAATTCACTGATGCGATGTGCTGATGTGATTGCAATAAGAAAGATGACCTTCCAGGAAAGGAATTTCAAAGAAGTAGTGGCTAATGGTTCAAAAGGCGGTTTCATAAGCTGCCCAAGAACCAAATTTAAATCCCATGCCACCGGTGGTGGCTTAATGGGACGCTTAGTTAAAAGAAGGCCTCTCATAAATCTCGCTATGAGAGGATGAGAGGAAATAAGTTGCCCATTTAGAGGCTTGAAAGAAGCTGCAATAGCACTCAAATGAACTCTCACTGAATTGGTCTTAAGCCCTGCATTAGACAAATGAAGGAGAAACTCCAGTAATGATTCCAGAGGTATCGCAAGAGGGCTAAGACCCTTCTGCGAGCACCATATGGTAAACCTTTTCCACTTGAAAGCATAAGAGCGTCTTGTGGAAAGCTTCCTGGAAGCATAAAGGATATCCTTTACCTGTTGAGAAAGATTAAGACCGTGAAGTTCTAGGCTTTCAGCAACCAGGAACTGAGATGCAGAGACTGGAGATTGGGATGCCACAGCATCCTGTCCTCCTGAGAAAGGAGATCTGGAGCAGATCCTAACAGGCGGAGCTTGAGAGAGATGTAGGAGCAGAGGGTACCACATTTACCGTGGCCAATGTGGAGCTAAGAGAATAATATGATCTCTGTCTCTCTGAAGCTTGAACAGGGTTTTGGGAATTAGGGGAATGGGTGGAAAAGCATACAGGAAGTCCTGGCCCCAATGGAGGAGGAAAGCATCCCTGGCCTGACAACCCTGAGCCGGAATTCTGGAACAGAACCAGGGAGGTTTGGCATTCAGCGGACTTGCAAAGAGGTCTATGTCCGAGATTCCCCAAATTTGGAAAATTTTGGCCACCTGGTCCACATGGAGAGACCATTCGTGTGGAAGCAGAACTCAACTGAGTCTATCTGCCCAAGAGTTTTGAATGCCTGGAAGATACACCGCAAGGAGATGAATCTGACGCTCTCTGCTGAGGGCCCCTAGTCGCAAAGCTTCGTTGCATAGCGACAGAGAGCCTGTTCCGCCCTGCTTGTTCACATAGAACATGGCTACTTGATTGTCCGTTTGAACTAGGACTGTCTTGTAGCTGAGCTGGGTGTGGAATACTCAAAGAGCAAGGAAGATTGCTATGAGTTTCAGGAGATGATGTGTAGATAGGCTTCCTGTGGAGTCCAGGTACCCTGGGTAGAGAGGCCTTGCAGGTGGGCTCCCCAACCCACCTGTGAAGCATCTGTTAGAGTGGCTTGGGGTGGGGGTTTCTGAAAAGGAGACCCCACCAAAAGGTTCTGGGGTGACTGCCACCATTGGAGGGACAAAATAAGGCGATCTGAGTTTGCTATTTTGTCTGACAGGCAACCTGATGCCTGAGCCCACTGAGTGGACAAAGCCCACTGGACTGCCCTCATATGGAGGTGAGCATAAGGATCCACATGCATGGTGGATGCCATGTGGCCTAGCAACTGTAACATCTCTCGAGCAGTGAGGTAAGGCTTTAACACTGCTTGGGAAGCCAACTGCACAATGCGAAGGCAGGGGGCCTGTGGAAGGTAGGCCCTTGTCTGTCTGGTATCCAGCAGAGCTCCTATAAACTCTAGAGACTGAGTGGGAGCAAGGTTGGATTTTGGGAAGTTTATGACAAGTCCCAAATACTGAAGGATGCGCATTGTGCGACAGAGAGCAACCCTGACCTCTGGCTCTGAAGGGGCTCGAATGAGCCAGTCATCTAAGTAAGGGAAGACGAATATTCCTAGGGTGCGAAGAAATGCTGCCACCGTAGCCATGCATTTTGTGAACACCCTTGGTGCCGAGGCCAGGCCAAAAGGAAGAACCCTGTATTGGTAGTGCTTCTCTTGAAATAGGATGGATGAGAACATGAGTGTATGCATCCTTGAGATTTAGAGAACAAAGCCAATCCTGACTCTGAAGGTATGGCAGCAGAGTTCCTAGAGAAATCATTTTGAACTTCTCTTTCAACAGCAATTTGTTCAATTCTCTGAGGTCTAAAATGGGTCTGTGTCCTCCTGTTTTCTTTGGAATAAGGAAAAAGGGGGAGTAGAACCCTGTACCCTGTTGTAGAATGGGTACCTCTTCTATTGCCCTTTGGGCAAGAAACACAGTGACCTCTTGACCTAACTGGTTGTTAAGAGAGGTCTGAGAATTGAACTGTCTTACCATTGTAGGAGGGGGCATGCTGAGGAAATGAAGCTTGTACCCCTCTCTTACAATTGACAGAGTCCAATTTTTTGCTGTTATCTGACCCCATCTGGGGGCAAAATAACATAACCTTCCTGGAATGGTGGAGGGTTCTGGACCGTTTAGGGCCAGAAAGGCAAAGTTCTCTAGAGAGGAGTCAAAGCCCCTGTGGAGGCTGAGTCTGCTGAAACGGTTGAGGCTTAGCAGCTTTTGTTTTTCTTTGCCTAGGTTGTTGCTGCTGTCCCTTTTGGGCAGACTGACCCAAACAATGTCCCTGTTGGGTATAGGAGGGATAAAACTTCTTCTTCTTACTGAAGAATGGTTTCTTGTAGGATTTTTTACTTGCAGGATCAGCTGTAGATTTAGACACTCTATCCAAGGTGATATTGTCAGCATCTATCTCACTGGCTTTTTCCTGCCAATTCTTGCCAAAGAGATTCTCTCCTGTGCAAGGAATATTTCTTAGTTTATCCTGTACCCAAAGTTCCAAGTCAGATGCCTGGAGCCAGGCAATCCTACGTGCACCTATGGCAATAGCAGAGGTTCTGCTTATGCACTCAAAGGCTGCACGATTGACAAACTTGGAAACATCCTGAGCATGTTTGACAAGGGCGAGGTAATCCTGCCTCTTATCATCAGGAAGAAGAGGGCTCATAAGCTCTAAATCTCCTGTGACCTCCTTAAGGAACATTCCCATATATAAAATATAGGATTTGATCCTAGCAGAAAGCCTGGAAGCCTGGAAAGTTTGACGTCCAAAGGCATCAAGAGTCCTACACTCACCTGCTGGAGGGTTAGATGCATGCCTTTTTGCACTCTTGATCCTTCTCATAGCTGATTCCACCACCATGGAATGGTGTGGTAGCTGAGTATTCTGAAACCCAGGACAGGGTGGAACTCGATACACGGTGTCGAGTCTTTGAGAGTGAGGAGATGTGGTTAGAGGTGTTTCCCACATCCTTAACATGAGATCATGCAAGATCTCATGAATAGGTAAGGTAGCTGCCTCCTTGGGAGCTTTAGTGTATTGTAGGATTTCTAATTCCTTTGCCCTAGGCTCTTTTTCAGGAGCCACTGTGATGGAAAGACCTCAAGCCACATCTCGGATAAAATCCTGAAAGGACATATCCTCTGGTGGAGACATCCTATGCTGAGGAGAAGAAGAATCCTCAGGAAGAAATACTCTGTTATCAGCAGAGCTTTCAGAGTCTTTAGACTCATCCGAGGATTCAAAGTACCTCCGATCGGGTGATCGTGCAAGGCACGGTACCGGTACCGATCGAAGTCGGCATCGGAGGGGTCCGGTACCGACTTGTCGATACCAGATGGATAAGCATGACTCGGTCCCGGTAGAATAGCTGCCGATGTCGATGCAGTCGATACCGGTACCGGAGACGGTGCTGGTACCGGTTGAATTGTCTGAAGCGGTTTCAAGGGCATCGAGGCTGTGAGAAGAGCTGCCAGACTGCGTTCAATAGCCAAGAATCTCTGGTCTATCAACACTGCCGATGCTTGGGTATCCCAGAGCATGGCACCAGTAGTTCTGCCGAGGTTGAGGGCTCGAGAACATCCTGGAACCTCGTTAATGCTTTGGAAGCCGAAGCCTCCTGCTGGGGCAATTTTGCCGGTGAAAGTCCCTCAAGGGCAACGTCATAGGCATCTCGATGCTTAGAGGGAGATCTACCCTTTGAGGACCGGCTAGATTTATGTTTAGTTACCTGAGATCCATGGGAGGAAGACGAAGCCCCGGAAGACGTCGATGCCACAGAGGCTGCATCGGAGGGAAAAAAAGTTTAGCAGTTCAGTTCTGCCGGCCCCTCTTCGACATCATCCCACATGCAACACACTCCGAAATAGTGGTCAGGACCTAAACATTTGAGGCAACACTCATGGGTATCGGTGACGGAGATTGTACTGCCACACTTGGAACACTTTTTAAAACCCGAAGCGGGTTTTTACATTTTAAAGGAAAAGTTGGGCCTAGTGCCCAAAATGGCGCATGGCACCTGAGGAGAGAAAACCTGGAAAATACTCCAGAAGGTTTTTTTTTTTCCTTGGAAAAGAAGAAAGAAGAACCGGAGGTACTGGTGTAGCGTCGAAGGAAGGCAGATGTGACCACAAAAAAAGAAGAACAGAAGGGAATTATTTTCTGCGGTGACAAGATGTGCGACCTGTCGGCTCCGTGGAAAACAAAGAACTGGAGAGGGACAGTTGGGGAAGGCAGTACGCAGGCACTGTGGGATGCTCCCAAAAGCTTTCCTATTGGACACTGAGGAGTGTTCCTGCGCAGGCTCCATCAGTACCGATGATACCCATATGTGAAGACTACATTCCTGCTTGTTCCTGCAGATATGATCATATTGAGTGACTTTAATTTACCAGACGTGGATAGGGGTATTCCTTCTGCAAAGTTGGAAAGAAGTAAAAAGATTGGGGATGCCTTCCAAGAAGCATTGCTCAGACAAATAATGATGGAACTAACCAGGGAAAGTTCGATGCTGGATCTAGTACTTACCAATGGAGATAGCATGTCAAATGACCAGGTGGTTGCCCATGTGAGCAGCAGCTATCACCACACGGTATGGTTTGAGGTAAAGGCCAAGGCAGAGTGCAATCACAGCAAACTCAAAGTCCTAGACTTCAAAACCGCTGACTTCAATAAAATGGAAAAGTACCTGAAGGGGGAGTTGGCAGGGTAGGAGGAAATAAGACTCAAAAGTGCAAAGGACAGATTCATGGAAATTAACATTGAAAAAGCAAAACTGCTGAACAAATAGTTCTGATCTATATTCACTAAAGAAAATCCTGGAGTAGAACCACGTATGATTGACAAATATATAAATGGAAATGGAATAGATACACCATTCACAGATGTTTTTCAATAGCTTGTAATGTGTAATTTCATTGTTTATTGTAATAAATAAATAAATAAGAGGTTCTGGCAGAGTCTTTAAATGATGTTTTTAATAAATCCTTGGAGACGGGAGAGGTTCCGTAGGATTGGAGAAGGGCTGATGGGATACCTCTTCACAAAAGTGGTAATAGGGAAGAAGTGACAAACTATAGACCGGTAAGCCTTACCTCGGTGGTGAGAAAAGTAATGAAGGCGCTCCTGAAAAAAAAGAATAGCACACTTTCAAGAAACCAATGGGTTGCATGATCCAAGGCCAGATGGTTTTACCAAAGGACAATTATGCCAAAGTTGATTGAGTTCTTTGACTGGGTGATCAGAGAACTAGATTAAGGGCATACAATGGATGTGATCTGCCTAGATTTCAGAAAAGCCTTTAATACTGTTCCTCATAGGAGGCTTATCAATAAATTAAGCAGCCTGAATATGGGTCCCAAGGCAGTGAACTGGATCAGAAATTTGTTGACTGGCAGATGACAGAAGGTGGTGGTAAATGGAACTCACTCAGAAGAAAGGATGGTAAGTAGTGGTGTGCCTCAGTGATCAGTCCTGGGACCAGTACTGTTCAATGTATTTGTGAATGATACTAAAGGATTGAAGAGAAAAGTCTGCCTTTTTGCAGATGACATGAAAATTAGCAACAGAGTGTGCTCCTCTGAGAGAGTGGCTGCTGCTAGGGAGGCTTTGTGATGCATTTTGGCACAGATAAGCCAATTGTTAAGATAGGGGTTAACATTGAAAAGGTTCTGGGGCATCGTCTCCAACCCAAAGGGAAGGGAACAGAACTGAAAGCATCAAACCAGAATGGTGAACCACAGAAAGCGCTGCTTATCTTTGATGAGAATATGAACATAGGCTCCAGGGAGGTCTAAGAAAGAGGAACTCCCCTTTCCAGACTGCCTGGATTGTGGATTTTAGAGTTTCCTTGCAAAAGTGAGTAACCCACAGACAAGTATCAACTCTACTGAAATCAAGAATAGGTTGGAAGGAGCCATCCTTAAGAACATATGATATGCCATAAAGGTCAGACCAAGGCTCCTTCAAGCCCAGTATCTTCTTTCAAACAATGGCTTCCAAGGGTATACACATTCCATGCTGCTTTTCCCAGGAGTAAGCAGTGGATTTCCCCAGTCCTCTTTAATAATGGTTTATGGACTTTTCCATCAGGAACTCGTCCAAACCTGTTTTGAATCCAGTTACACTAATAACAGCTTTTACTACAGCCTCTAATAAATTCCAGAGTTTGATTACGTGTTGAATGAAAAATATTTTCTATGATTAGTCTTAAATGTACCACATTGTAGCTTCATTGCGTGTTCCCTAGCCTATCTACTTTTTGAAGGAATAAACAACTGATCTACATTTAACCATTCCATGCCATTCATTATTTTATAGAACTACAGTATATAGCGTAGTTACTCACCTGTAACAGGTGTTCTCCAGGAGCAGCAGGAATCAGTCCTCACATATGGGTGACGTCGGCGCCGACGGAGCCCTCGCGGAGCAATTTTCCCCAGCTTTCAAAGAAAGCCTTTGGGAATTGCAGCGCGCATGTGCGGTCCCCTTCCCGCCCAAGGGTGCCATCTTAGCCAGTCAGATGACATAGCTAAAAGACAGCATAAAAATTTGCAAAAAAACTAAAGCAGATAATTGCAACTCCAAGGGGAGGAGGGAGGGTTGTGAGGACTGATTCCTGCTGCTCCTGGAGAACACCTGTTACAGGTGAGTAACTACGCTTTCTCCAGGACCAAGCAGGAAGTCAGTCCTCACATATGGGACTCCCAAGCTTAAGGCTACCGGAGACCCTAAGCACAAAAATGAGCTCCCTCTAGCTCAGCAGCACAGAAGGAAGGAATCTTCACTGAATTATTACCCACCGGTAGCCCCCATCCGGGATGGAGGGTAGGAGTTGCTCAAACCTCGAAGAGATTTCGGAGGACTGCCTGTCCGAAAGCACTGTCCCTGCGGGACTCCCTCTCGAGGCAGTAATGGACCGCAAAAGTCTGGCTCGAAGACCAAGTAGCGGCCCGGCAGATGTCTGCCAATGGAACAGAGCGGAGGTAAGCCACTGACGTAGCCTTCGCCCGAACACAATGAGCCGTGACCCGACTATCTAGCGAGAGTCCGGCTGCCCCATAAGCCCAAGCGATACAGTCAGCAACCCAGATGGACAGAGTACGCTTGGAGACAGGGAGCCCCAATTTATTGGGGTCAAAAGACACGAAAAGCTGAGCAGCTTTACGGTGCTCCCGCGTACGGTCAAGGTAGAAGTTCAACGCCCTTCTACAGTCCAGGGTATACAGGACCATTTCAGCTCGGCTGGAGTGTGGCCTGGGAAAGAAGGTCGGAAGTACCACCTCCTGATTGATGTGAAAAGGGGAGACCACTTTTGGAAGAAATTTTGGGTGAGTCCGTAGGACTACCCTATTTTGTAGAACCGAGTGTAAGGGGGATCAGACACGAGGGCCTGCAATTCACTTACGCGTCTAGCGGAAGTGAGGGCTATCAGGAATAAGGTTTTCCAAGAAAGAAAACGGAGAGAACAGGTAGCCATAGGTTCAAAAGGCGGACAGGTGATCCGCTGTAAAACCACATTCAGATCCCAGTCAGGTGCTGGCGGGCGCAGAGGTGGTTTAAGTAGAAGGAGACCTCGGAGAAACCTCGCTACGAGAGGGTCGCTGGAAAGAGGTCTGCCGTCCACCGGCACATGATGTGCTGAAAGAGCACTGAGGTGAACTTTGACGGAGTTGGACTTAAGTCTCAGATTAGAGAGGTAGAGCAAGTACTGCAAAATCACCGACACCGAGCAGAAGAAGGGATCCTGAGACTGCTGGGCACACCAAGTGGAAAAGCGACGCCATTTAAGGGTGTAGCATTTGCGGGTAGAAGGTCGCCGGGAAGCTAGGACGACCTCTTCCACCTCTGCCGGCAGTAGAAGGGGAGCAAGGACTACCCTTTCAGCAGCCAGGCCATCAGATGTAGAGATCTGAGGTTGGGGTGTAGCAGGGACCCCTGATCCTGTGTTAGGAGATCTGGTTGAAACCCCAGAGGGAACGGATCCTCTACCGCTAATTGCAGCAGGAGTGGAAACCACGGCTGTCTGGGCCAGCGAGGAGCTATCAGGATCATGGAAGCTTTGTCTCGGAGAACCTTGAAAAGAGTTCGAGAGACTAGCGGTATGGGAGGAAAGGCATACAGAAGGCTTTTCGACCATGAGAGCAGAAAAGCATCCGCCGCTACTCGAAGGGGATGCGGCTGCCGAGAGCAGAAGCGAGGAAGTTGCCGGTTGAGAGGACTGGCAAAGAGATCCATCGTGGGGAGGCCCCACTTCAGAAAAAGTTTCTGAACTACCAAGGGATCCAGGCGCCACTCGTGCGGCTGGAGGATCCTGCTGAGTTTGTCCGCCAGGCAATTTTCTTGGCCTGGGAGATAAACTGCCTTGAGAAGAATGCCGTGGCTGACGGCCCAAGAGCAGAGCCTCTGTGCTTCGCGACAGAGAAGGAAGGAGCCCGTGCCTCCCTGTTTGTTCACGTAGAACATGGCAACTTGATTGTCTGTCTGGACAAGGACGGACTGGTGAGAAGTCAGGTGGGAGAAAGCTTTGAGAGCCAGACGGATTGCTCTGAGCTCCAGGAAGTTGATCTGCTGCGCAGACTCCCACGTTGTCCAGAGACCTTGAGTACATGCCCCTTGGCAATGCGCTCCCCATCCTAGGAGAGAAGCATCGGTCGTCAGCACTTGAGCCGGCGGAGGAGACTGAAAAGGCATTCCGAGCACCAGGTTCGGCCGATGAAGCCACCACTGTAGAGAAGAGGCCAGCGGGCCGGAGATGCGCACTAAGTCGGCTAGACCGCCCGTGGCCTGTTGCCACTGCTTGCGAAGGCACCACTGAGCAGGCCGCATATTCAGGCGGGCATTGGGGGTCACGTGGACGGTGGAAGCCATATGGCCGAGTAGTCTCAGGAAGCGCCTGGCTGAGACCAGGGACTGGCTGCGAAAACGGCCGGCTAGGTCCATGAGCCGTTGAGCCCTGTCGAGAGGCAGGAAAGCTCGTGCCTGAAGAGTGTGCAATCTTGCGCCGATGAACTCGAGATCTTGCGAGGGGAGCAAAGTGGACTTTGCGAAGTTTATGACAAAGCCCAAGTACTGCAGAAGAGTCACAGTGCGGTGTGTGGCTGTTGTGACTTCTGGAGAGGACGATGCTCTGATGAGCCAGTCGTCTAGGTACGGAAAGACATAGAGGCCGTGAAGCCGGAGATAAGCCGCCACCACCGCGAGACATTTTGTGAAGACTCGTGGTGCGGAGGATAGGCCAAAGGGCAGTACTCTGTACTGGTAATGATTTCCTGCCACCACAAACCTTAGGTATTGGCGGTGGCTTGGGTGGATGAGGATGTGCGTGTAGGCATCCTTTAGATCCAAGGAGCATAGCCAATCTCCCTGCTGGAGGTAGGGCAGAAGGATTCCAAGGGTAAGCATCTTGAACTTCTCCCTGACGAGGAACTTGTTGAGGTTGCGCAAGTCCAGGATGGGTCTGAGGCCTCCCGTTCTTTTTGGTATTAGGAAATACCTGGAATAGAAGCCTTGACCCCTCAGGTGGTGGGGCACCGGTTCCACAGCCTGTTCCTGAAGAAGACTTGCTAACTCCTGAAGGAGTAAGTCCCTGTGCAGAGGGAGTCGTGGAGGTTCTCCCGGGAAATAGGAGGGAGGGACCTGGTGGAAGTGGAGAAGATAGCCTTCTCTCACAACATGAAGCACCCAGGCATCCGATGTGATGTTGGACCACCTGTGGGCAAAGTGAACCAGCCGGCCTCCTGTGCTGGGAGGAACCAGCTGAGGGGGAGAGGCTATGCTGATGAAGTCAAAAAACCCCACCCTGCTGAGCAGGGGTCGGTGGTGCAGGCTTGGGGGCTTGCTGCCTACGGGACCCGTTACCCCGTCCCTTGGCCTGCTGACCCTGTTGGGGAGCTGCGGAGGCCTGATATTGAGGGTAGTGTTTATAGGCAGCTGCCTTTCTCGGGTAAAAGGACTTCTTTCCCGAGCCCTTCTTCTTCTGGGAAGGGGCGGAGGTCTTCCTAGAGAGCCTAGTTCTGGTGAGAGTCTCCGTCTCGATTTGTGCAGCCTTCTCAGCCATGGGCTTGCCAAAGAGGTTCTCACCTCGGCAGGGGACATCGACCAACTTGTCCTGCACCCAGGGTTCAAGGTCAGACGACTGAAGCCAAGCCTGTCGGCGGGCACCGATGCCGGCTGCGGCCACTCGAGCCGATGCTTCAAAGCCATCATAGGCTGCTCGAGAAATGAATTTGGAGCATTCCCGAATACCAGTTGCCATGTAGAGCTGGTAGGTCTGGACCCGACAAGCAAGCATAGAGCCCTGGAAACACTTCTTACCGAGGCCATCCAGGTTGCGGGCCTCCCTGACAGGAGGCACCGAGGAGTGCATCTTCTGGCTCTTAAGCCTATGCATGGCCGATTCCACCACCATGGAATGGTGCGGCAGCTGTGCTTTTTGGAAGCCAGGGCTCTTGCGGACTCGATAGATGGAATCGACCCGCTTGCTTAACACCGGCGACGATGCCGGACTCTCCCACATGCGGAAGAGTAGTCGTTCCAGCATGGGAGGAACCGGTACAGTAAAGTGCTCCCTGGCGGGAGAGTCGTACTGAAGGGCGTCGAGTTCTTCGGCTCGAGGCTCCTCCTCGGGATCCGCAGGGAAGGCCAAAGCCTTGGCCATATCCCTGACGAAGTCCGAGAACCGGGCATCCTCCGGAGGGGACTGTTTCCGAGGTTCGGACTCAGGCGAGTCCGAGGGGACACACAGAGTCCGAAAAGAATCAGGTGACTCTTCCTCTTCAGACTCCCAGGCCGACTCCGAGAAGAAATCGGTGGGGTCGGTCCGGGCGGGCGGAGGCGTCGGCCACCCCGACGCTGAGGGAGTCGGCGTCGACGACCTCGGTCCCGAACGGGAGGCCGAGGGTGACCTCGACCGAGGATCGACTCGAGCCCGCATGGACTCGAGGATCGGCTCGGTCTCCGGGGTCGACTTAGACGTCGACGTCCCGGCGGTCGGGGCAGAGGCGCCAGCGAGGCTAGCGATCAGTGCCCGCTGCTGGTCCATGAAGGCAGATAGTCTGCTCTCCAAGGCCGTCAACCTGAGTCCGACCTCAGGTGACCCAGCAGCCCCTGACTCGGGCCCCGACAGCGTCGGGCCCGACGTCGGACCCCTCGGAGGCGAGTCCAGGAGGACTACAGGACTTACCCGAGCAGGCAACTCCGATTCCAGACGAGGTCGCTTCGGGAGATGTTCCTTCTCCAAAGACCCGGGACGGCTATCGGGGCTATGCGACCTGGCCCTCGCGGAACCAGGAGCGTCCACCGACGCCGCCCTCGCGGGTTTCACCTTCCGATGATGGTCCCCGGAGGGAGAACCCCTGTCGGAGGAACTCCGGCGACGGTCAGAGCTGGAGCCTCTGGACGCCGAGGCCTCCGACGAGGTCCGGGTACGGGTGGGATCAGCGAAGATTCGTTCCTGCTGATGCCGCCGACTCCTTAACGCTTTGGAGGACATTTTGCTGCAGGCCCCACAGTTCAGTTCCTCGTGATCCGGGCCAAGGCAGCGGAGGCAATTATCGTGTGTGTCAGTGAGTGACATATTTCTGTCACACTGAACACACCTCTTGAAACCACTGGCAGCCATCGGGGGAAAAAGGGCCCCTGCAAGGTCAAAGGACCGGGCTGCCAGCGAAAAACCGAAAACGAAACTGACAGAAAATCAGAAAAACCGAAAAATAAGAGAAGGACTCGCAACGGCGTCGCGAGTCCGGGCAGGAAAGAGACTGGCGTCGAACCGAAGAAAAAAGAGAAATAAATCATGAAAAATCAACTTTTTCAGCGGGGACAAGAAGACCACGTCTGTAGGGCTCCGCGGAAAAAAGACGACTGGCTAAGATGGCACCCTTGGGCGGGAAGGGGACAGCGCATGCGCGCTGCAATTCCCAAAGGCTTTCTTTGAAAGCTGGGGAAAATTGCTCCGCGAGGGCTCCGTCGGCGCCGACGTCACCCATATGTGAGGACTGACTTCCTGCTTGGTCCTGGAGAACATATCTTCCCTCAGTCGCCTCTTTTCCAAGTTAAAGTAATTGTTGTTCTTAAGTGCCATCAAGTCATTGTCGACTCCTGGCGACCCTCTGGATAGCTAACCTAAACTTTGTTCGGTCTTCAGCCAAGCAACTCATTGTTGATAGAGCGGTATCCATAGCTGCTGTTATTTTATCGATCCATCATTGCCGGCCTTCCTCTTTTATGGTGATCTTCTACCTTGCCAAGCATTATGTCTTTCTCCAATGATCTCTCTCTTTGCATGATGTGTCCAAAGTATGAAAGTCGAAGTCTTGTCATCTGAGCTTCTAAGAAAAGCTTAGGTTTCATCTGCTCTAATACTGACTGGTTTGTTCTTCGGAAAGTCCATGATATACACAGTATTCGTCACCAGCACCATAATTCAAAAACATTGATTTTCTTCCCGTCTAACTTTTTCACTGTCCAACTTTTGCATCCATATAACATTATTGAAAATACCATGGCCTAAACAAGTCAAATCTTTGCATGGAGAGTGACATCTCTGCTAGTAAGAATCTTGTCTAGGTCCTTCATAGCCATTCTACCAAGAGCAATACGTTGTCAGATTTCTTGACTGCTAGTCCTTTCTTTACTGATTGTTTATCCAAGTAGGTTAAAGCTGTCAACTATTTCAATGTCTTCTTTATCAATGATGAACTTATTGATTTTGCCAGTTGTCAGGATCTCTGTCTTCTTAACGTTAAAGTACAGACCCATTTTAAGACTATATTCCTTGATGTTGAGAAGCAAATGTTTCAAATTGTCTTCACTTTGAGCCACTAATGTGGTATCATCAGAATAGTGAAGGTTGTTGATGAGTCTTCCATCAATCTTCACACCTTGGTTGTCTTCATACAGTCCTGCTTCTCTGATGATTTGTTCTGTATATAAATTAAAGAGGTAGGGGGAAAGTATGCAGCCTTGTCGTACACCTTTGCTGATTTTAAACCTTTCTGTTTCTCCTATTTCCATTCAAACTGTTGCTTTTTGATCAATGTAAAGGTTGTGCAAGAGAATGATCAGGTGTTCTGGTATACCCATGCTTTTTAATGTGGCCCAGAGTTTCTGATGGTTTACACAGTCAAAAGCCTTGCTGTAATCCAAGTTGAAGAGCCCTACTCTTTTAAGCTTTCCCATAGGGATTGTACGGTTGCACCATGGAGCAATACAGAGGCATTATGATATCAATGGTTTTATTTTCTATTCCTTTACATATGATTCCTAGCATTCTATTTTCTTTTTTGGCCGTGGCTGCACACTGGGCAGAGGGTTTCAACGTACTATCCACGATGATGCCTAGATCCTTTTCCTGAGTGCTGATTTCTAATGTGGAACCTTGCATTTTGTAATTGTAGTTTGGGTCGTTCTTCCCAAATGCATAACTTTGCACTTGGCCACATTAAATTTCATCTTCCTTTTGGAGACACAGTCTTCCAATTTATCAAGGTTCTCTTGCACTTTAAAAACTTTGAATAAATTTGTATCTGCACATTTGATCACCTCACTCGTTATTCCCATTTCCAGGTCATTTAAAATATGTTAAAAAGTAGCAGGCCCAGCACAAATTCCTGGAGTACTCCACTATTCACCTTTCCCCATTGAGAAAATTAGCCATATTTCAGATAGTCTTCACTTTCAACCACTAATGTAGTATCAGCATAGTGAAGGTTGTTGATGAGTCTTCCACCAATCTTCACACCGTGGTTGTCTTCATACAGTCCTGCTTCTCTGATGATTTGTTCTGTATATAAATTAAAAAGGTAGGGGGAAAGTATGCAGCCTTGTTGTACACCTTTGCTGATTTTAAACCATTCTATTTCTCCTTGTTCCGTTCGAACTGTTGCTTTTTCATCAATGTAAAGGTTGTGCACGAGAACTATCAGGTGTTCTGGTATACCCATGCTTCTTAATGTGGCCCAGAGTTTCTCATGGTTTACAATGTCAAACTTTGCTGTACTCAACAAAACATATACAGATATCATTTTGGCATTCTTTTGTCTTTTCAAGGATCCATCTCACATCCGTGATAGTCTCTCTTGTTCCTCGCACTTTCCTGAACTCTGCTTGCACTTCAGGAAGTTCTTGTTCCAGGTATAGTTGTAATCTCTACTGAATAATCTTCAATAGAATCTGGCTGGCATGTGGGATGAGAGCGACTGTGCGATAAATTCCACAGTCAGATGTATCACCTCGTATAAATACAGATCTTTTCTAGTCAGTTGGCCATGATGTCATCTTCCAAATTTCTTGCCAGAGCTTTGTAAGTATAGTACAGCTGCATCCAACTGCTGTAATACTTCAATGGTAATACCATCAATACCTGGTGGTTTGTTCTTTGATAAGGCTTTCAATGCTGCTTCAACAACTTCTTTCATCACAAATGGCTACTGATCATAAAGTACAAGTTGAAACAGCTATTGGTCCATTGATCCTTATTGTATAATGATTCTGTATATTCTTTCCACCTTTTGTTGATCTTCTAAGCATCATTCAATATGGGTCCTTGAGCATTTTGTAACATTCCAATTCAAGGCTGGAATTTTTTCTTTAACTCTTTGTAGCTTTAAGAAAGGTGATCTCGTTCTTCCTTTAATAGTTTCTGATACTATTTCCTTGCATGTGTTATTGTAGTAGCTCTCCTTGTCTTGTCTTGCTGCATGTTGGAAGTCTCTGTTGAGTTCTGTGATTGCATCTCTCTCCCCTCTAGCTTTAGCTTCTCTGTGTTTCTGGGCAATTTTCAGAGTTTCTTCAGTCATCAATTTTGGCTGTTTTTGCTTTTTCACCTTCTGAAGACACTTCTCACTTTTTCAACACAACCTTCTTGATGTCATCCCATTACTATTCTAAAGCAGAAAATTGATTTTGCAGGCAGTCTTTAAATTCCGGTGGTATATTCTCAAGGTCATATTTGGCTACATTCATGAGCGGCTTGCTCTTTTTCAACTTTAGCTTAAGTTTGCAAACTAGTATTGGTGATCTGCACCACTGTCAGCTCCAGGTTTTGTCTTTGTTGATGTTGTAGACTTTTCCAGCGTTGACTTCCACAGATGTAGTCAATTTGATTTTTGAACAATCCATTGGGTGACATCCATGTGTATAGTTGCCACTTGTGTTGCTGGAAGAAGGTATCTGAGATGAATAGATTATTGACCTTGCAGAATTCTCTCAGTCTTTCTCCAGTTTCATTTCTGCTGCCAAGTCCATATTTTCCAACCACTTTGCCGCCTTCTTCTTTGTTGCCAACTTTTGCATTTCAGTCACCCATGACTATAAGAATATCCTGTTTGCATGCCCTGTCAATTTCAGCTTGCAGTTGTTCATTGAACTCAACTTCTTCGAATTGTACAGCCATTATCGTGGCATACATACACCTGAATTATAGTTGTGTTGATGGGCATTCCTCAGATGAATAGAAATTAAGCTTTCACTGATAGCACTGTATTACAGTTCTTGAAGTTTTCTTCTTGATTATAAATGCAATACCATTTCTTCTTTGTCTTTCTTTTCCAGCATAGACAACCAGATGCAAAGTGCCCTATCCCTGTCCATTTCAGTTCACTGACAGCCAACAGATAAAATTGTACACATTCCATTTCATTCTTAACCACCTCAAACTTCCCTTGGTTCATGCTTCGTACATTTCATGTCCCAATACGGAAGACATCTTTGCAGCTTCTGACTCTGATTTCAAATGTATGTCATCACAATATTTTAATAGAATGTTCAAAGGTATACAACAACAACAAAGAATGTCTCTGCAACTCAGACATAATAATTTCTGAGAAAAAAACAAAATATGACCTGGACAAGAATGATGGCACCCTTCACTAATATTTGGTTACACAACCCTTGGCAATAATGACAGCCTCCAAAAATTTCTTGTAGCCATCTGTAAGCTTCTTACATCTGTCTGCTGGTAGTTTCTCCCACTCTTCAACTGCAATTTTGTGGAGGAGTGGTCTAGTGGTTGGGGCAAGGTACTTCAGGCCAGAAGGTCGGGGGTTCAAATCCCACTAGAGGACAGCAACTTAGGGCCGGAAGGACTGGGGTTTCTAGTCCCACAGGTGCTCCTTGTGGTCTTGGGCAACCCACTTAACCCTCCATAGCCCATGTTCCCTGTAAAATAGTTATCTCCAAGTTATAATGCCCTGTTCAATGTAATATCAGTTTGTTCAATGTAAACCGCACTGATGCAGAATAGCGCAGTATATAAGAAAATGTAAATAAATAAATAAAATAAATAATTTGTTCCAGCTCATGAATGTTTTAAGGATTCCTTTTACCAATAGCAGATTTCAGCTCTTTCCAAAGGTTCTCGTTTGGATTGTGATCAGGACTCATTGCTGGCCAGTTTAAAACAGTCCATTTGTTCCTTTTTAACCATTATTTTGTAATTCTGAATGTATGTTTTGGGTCATTGTTTTTATGGAAGACCCATGACCTTCAACACAGACCTAGATTTCTGACACTAGGTAGCACATTTCATTCCAAAACCTTGGTAGTCCTCCATGATTCCTTTAATACATTCCAGGCCTCCAGTTCCAAAAACGCCCCACAACATTATCGAACATCAACCATATTTAACTGTAGGAAGGGTGGGGTTTTTCCCTTATAAGTTTCATTTCTTCACCTGATCTGCAAAAAACTCAAGTTAGGTTTCATCTGTCCACAGAACATTCTCTTAGAAGGATTGTGGTTTCTCAAGATGGGTTTGCGCAAAGATTAAGCTTGGCTTTTTATGTTTGTCTTTGAGCAATGAGGTCCTCCTTGGTCTTCGCTCATGAAGTCCTTCATGTTTAGTCCATGGCATATGGTATGGGTTGAAACAATCACTCAAGATTGCCCTAGGTCAGCCTTAAGCTCTTTGGATGTTGTATATGGTGTTTTTCCAACAGTTCTTGGATTAATTTTCCTCTTCCCACCACATCCTGTGAGGTACTTGATGTTCCATGAACAGAAAACCTCTTAATAACATTGTGAACGGTAGACACAGGAATCCCAAGGTCTTTGGAGATGGCCTTGTACCCCTCTGAAGTTTGATGATAAAGAGTAGTTACTCACCTGTAACAGGTGTTCTCCAGGAGCAGCAGGAATCAGTCCTCACATATGGGTGACGTCGGCGCCGACGGAGCCCCCGTGCGGAGCATTTCCCCAGCTTTCAAAGAAAGCCTTTGGGAATTGCAGCGCGCATGCGCAGTCCCCTTCCCACCCAAGGGTGCCATCTTGCTCAGTCTGATGACATAGCTAAAAGACAGCAAAAAAATTAGCAAAAATAAATTATGATGACTGCAACTCCAAGGGGAGGAGGGAGGGTTGTGAGGAATGATTCCTGCTGCTCCTGGAGAACACCTGTTACAGGTGAGGAACTACTCTTTCTCCAGGACCAAGCAGGACGTCAGTCCTCACATATGGGGACTCCCCAGCTTAAGGCTACCGGAGACCTCAAGCCGAAAAAATGAGCTCCCTCTAGCTCGTCAGTACATAAGGAAGGAATCTTCTCTGAGAACGCCCCCGACCGGTAGCCCAACACCAGGGCCGGAGGGTAGGAGTTGCCTAAACCCCAAAGAGAATATGGAGTACTGCCTGTCCGAAAGCACTGTCCCTGCGGGACTCCCTCTCAAGGCAGTAATGGGCCGCAAAGGTCTGGCTTGAAGACCAAGTAGCAGCCCGGCAGATGTCTGCCAACGGAACAGAGCGGAGATGAGCCACTGACACAGCCTTCGCCCTGACACGATGAGCCGTGACTCGACCCTCCAACGAGAGGCCGGCTGCCCCATAAGCCCAGGCGATACAGTCAGCGACCCATATGGACAAAGTACGCTTGGAGACAGGTAGCCCCAACCTATTGGGGTCAAAAGAAACAAAGAGCTGAACAGCCCTTCGATGCTCCCGCGTACGGTCAAAGTAGAAGGACAACGCCCTCCTACAGTCCAGGGTATGCAGGACCATCTCAGCCCAGCTGGCATGCGGCCTGGGAAAGAAGGTCGGAAGAACCACCTCCTGATTGAGGTGAAAAGGGGAGACACCCTTAGGGAGAAACTTCGGGTGAGTCCGTAAGACTACCCTATTCCTGTAGAACCTAGTGTAAGGGGGATCAGACACTAGTGCCTGACGTTCACTCACTCGCCTAGCAGAGGTAAGAGCTACCAGAAACAAGGTTTTCCAGGAGAGAAAACGGAGAGGGCAGGTAGCCATAGGTTCAAATGGCGGACAAGTAATCCGCTGTAAGACCACATTCAGATCCCACTCAGGGGCTGGTGGACGCAAAGGAGGCTTAAGCAGGAGGAGGCCTCTGAGAAAACGAGCCACCAAAGGGTGGTTGGAAAGAGGCCTGCTGTCCACCGGCGAGTGGTGCGCTGAGAGAGCACTGAGGTGAACCCTGACAGAGTTGGACTTAAGGCCTAGATTGGAGAGGTAAAGCAAATATTGCAATACTACCGTTACCAAGCACGAGAAGGGATTCTCGCTGTGCTGAGCACACCATGCGGAGAATCTACGCCACTTAAGAGCATAGGATTTCCTGGTGGATTGCCGCCTAGAGGCTAAGACTACGTCTTCCACCTCTCTAGGCAGGAGTAGGGGAGCCAGGACTACCCTTTCAGCAGCCAGGCCATCAGATGAAGGGACTGGAGGTTGGGGTGCAAGAGAGACCCCTGGTCCTGAGACAGGAGATCGTGTTGAATTCCCAGAGGCAGGGGAGTGTCCACCGCCAATTGCAACAGGAGTGGGAACCATGGCTGCCTTGGCCACCTGGGGGCTATCAGAATCATTGAGGCCCTGTCCTTGAGGACCTTGAACAGTGTTCGAGACACTAGTGGCATGGGAGGAAACGCATATAGTAGGCCTTGGGACCACGGAATCAGAAAGGCATCCGCTGCTACTTTGAGAGGATGTGGTTGTCTGGAACAGAATCTCGGGAGTTGCCGGTTCAGAGGGCTGGCGAAGAGATCCATGGTGGGGAGGCCCCACCTGAGAAAGATCTGCTGAACCACCAATGGATTCAATCTCCATTCATGTGGTTGCAGGATCCTGCTCAGTCTGTCCGCCAGGTAATTTTCTTGACCGGGGAGGTAGACAGCCTTGAGGAGGATTCTGTGATGGACGGCCCAAGAGCACAGCCGTGCCTCCTGACAGAGAAGGAAGGAGCCTGTGCCTCCCTGTTTGTTCACGTAGAACATGGCAACTTGATTGTCCGTCTGGACCAGTACAGACTGGTGAGACGTGAGGTGGGAGAAGGCTCTCAGAGCTAGGCGTATTGCCCGTAGCTCTAGGAAGTTTATCTGCTGAGCAGCCTCCCAAGGAGTCCAGAGACCCTGAGTACATGCCCCTTGGCAATGTGCTCCCCAACCTAGAAGAGAAGCATCTGTCGTCAGCACTCGAGAATGTGGTGGGGATTGAAAATCCACTCTGAGTACCAGATTCGGAAGATGAAGCCACCATTGTAGAGAGGAGACGAGCAGGGTGGATACTCTCACCGAGACTGCAAGCCTCCCTGTGGCCTGATGCCACTGAGTTCGAAGGCTCCACTGAGCAGGCCGCATGTGCAGGCGGGCATTGGGGGTTACATGAACCGTGGAAGCCATATGGCCGAGAAGTCTCAGGAATTGCCTAGCGGAGACCAGGGAATTGCTGTGAAACTGTTTTGCTACATCCATTGTCATGGTGTAGATCGGTCAGAGCCCATGGAGATAGGTACAACTGAGGATAATAGATCTGACACCGACAGCTCAGAGCAGCACATGGCCCAGAGTTGCTATAGGCAGCGTATACAAACTGCGTCAAGGTGTGAGAGCACGCCCAAGCAGCAAGCTAACTCACAGTTCATTAGATAATGAAGGGCAGCTGGGAGGGGGTGGAGCCCAGGCAAACACCAGGACACATGCAGATAAAATTCACTCACCGGAGGTTAGTGAAGAGAGACCAGCAGGGAATTACAGAACAGCTGGTAACTGGAGGAGACCAGCAGAGAGTCGTGGTATCGAGAGAACAGCTGACAACTGGAGGACGGGAGGAAGTTGGAGACCCGGTAGAACCAGGGAAGCTGAGAGAACCACGGGAGACTGCTTTAGAGAGCAGTGCACAGCCAAACAAAAGTTCAGTGAAGTTTACCACGAAGGTGACAGAGGAAATATTCCAGGAGCCAGGCTTAGGAGAGCCGAGGAGAACAGCCTTCCCAGCAGCAGGTACAAGAAGGGAAAGAGCTTCTGTCCTGAGGGTAATTTTATACCTAGAGGAAAGCTGAGAGAGAAAGGCAGTAAGACGCTTCTGTCATAGCAGAGCTCTGCTAACTTTTCTGTACTGAGAAACTCCGAACAAAGGGAGCTTGAAGTTAGGCTTATTGCTTCTAATATAAGAGAAACAGAATGTAAAGATTTTCCCTGCACCTATCAAGAGTTGTGTGGCTCTCAAAAGAGACACTCAAGAGAATGTTGTAGCTTCCCATTCCACTCACTCAGAGAGGAGGAGGGGAACTCTCTTAGCCGTGAAGAGAGACTGTTCAATAATAGCTTTTATTACAATCCAAAAGAGAATCATTCAGAAGAGGAATGTGAAGAAATGCAGTTTCCTTGCTATGAGGAACCAGCCTCTGATAGTTGTATGGACTGTACACTCATTATTTCTGATGAAATCACTTCTTTATGTTGAAGGGGCTGTTGGAAGTTTTCTAAAGAAATAGAAGTGAAGCAACTTACCTGTGTATGAAAAAAGACTGTTTGAGTTATCTTTTTGTTCCACTGTAAAGCAGAAGATAAGCAATACTTTTGGTTCCTGTTGTTCCTTTATTTTGTACCTGACGTATGGTCCTTTTGTTTTTGTTTCCATGGCTTTGAAAATCCGCCCGGAAGGGGAATAAAAAAATCATGTCTTAAGCCTTACCATTCGACTACAACTCAATTCTTTACTTAGCTTGCGGGACTGCAACTCACAGAGGGCATTGCAACGCCTTTTTGTACCATTCCCTTGCTAGTTAAGAAGATGCCCCAGTGAAAAAAACCCACGCTTTAGCCTCTGGAGACCTTCACCGGGTGACACCATCAACCGGAGGGCCCTGTCCACTGGCAGAAAAGCCCTTGCCTGAAGAGTGTCTAGCCTTGCTCCTATGAATTCCAAGTTCTGGGACGGGAGCAAAGTGGACTTTGCGAAGTTTATGACAAACCCCAAGTGCTGAAGCAGAGCCACAGTGCGAAGGGTGGCTTGACTGGCCTCCTGGGAAGACTGGCCCCTTATGAGCCAGTCGTCCAGGTATGGAAACACAAAAAGACCTTGAAGCCTCAGGTAGGCCGCCACCACCGCCAGGCACTTGGTGAACACCCTGAGAGCGGAGGTTAGGCCAAAGGGAAGTACTCTGTACTGGTAGTGGTTTCCCCCCACAACAAATCTCAGATACTGTCTGTGGTCTGGATGAATAAGGATGTGAGTATAAGCATCCTTTAGATCTAAGGAGCATAGTCAATCTCCCTGCTGGAGGTAGGGCAGCAGGATTCCAAGGGTAAGCATCTTGAACTTTTCCCTCTCCAGGAACTTGTTGAGGTTGCGCAAGTCTAGGATGGGTCTGAGGTCTCCTGTTCTTTTTGGTACCAGAAAGTACCTGGAATAAAAGCCGTGACCTCTCAGGTGGTGGGGCACCGGTTCCACAGCCTGTTCCTTTAGCAGACTTGCTAACTCCTGAAGGAGTAGGTCCCTGTGCAGAGGGAGCCTTGGAGGCTCCCCTGGAAAATAGGAGGGAGGGACCTGGTGAAAATGAAGAAGATAGCCCTTTTGGACTATATGGAGCACCCAGGTATCTGATGTGACGGCTGACCACCTGTGGGCAAGGTGGGCCAGCCGGCCTCCTGTGCTGATGTGAGCCAGCTGAGGAGAAGAGGCTATGCTTGCTGAGTCAAAAACCCCCACCCTGCTGAGCGGGGGCCGGTGTTGGTGGCTTGGGGGTCTTCTGCCTACGGGGCCCATGACCCTGCCCCTTGGCCTGCTGACCCTGTTGGGGAGCTGCAGAGGCCTGATAATGAGGGTATGGTTTATAGGCAGATGACTTCCTTGGGTAAAAGGTCTTTTTCCCGAGCCCTTCTTCTTCTGAGAAGGGGCAGAGGTTTTTCTGGACAGCCTAGTCCTGGTTAGAGTCTCGGTCTCGAGTTCTGCAGCCTTTTCAGCCATGGGCTTGCCAAAGAGGTTTTCACCTTGGCAGGGGACATCGACCAATTTGTCCTGCACCCATGGCTCGAGGTCGGATGACTGTAGCCAAGCCAGTCGGCGGGCACCGATGCCCACCCCCGGCTACTCAGGCCGAAGCCTCGAAGCCATCGTAGGCTGCTCGAGAGATAAACTTCGAGCACTCTCGAATACCAGTGGACAAGGCTTGGAACCGCTGCAAAGGTTCCTCGGAGAGACCAGCAGAGAACCCGGCAATCTCCTTTGCCAGGTTTCGGAGATACATGCCCATGTAAAGCTGGTAAGTCTGGACATGGCAAGCAAGCATAGAGCACTGGAAGCACTTCTTACCGAGGGCATCCAGGTTCCGGGCCTCCCGGCCGGGAGGCACCGAGGAGTGCATCTTCTGACTTTTCAGTCGATGCATGGCCGATTCCACAACCATGGAGTGGTGCGGTAATTGTGCCTTTTGGAACCCGGGGCTCTTGCGGACTCGACAGATGGAATCGACCCGCTTGCTTAACACCGGCGTCGAGACCGGGGTCTCCCACATGCGGAAGAGCAGCCGCTCCAGCATCGGAGGAACCGGTACAGTAAAGGCCTCCTTTGGGGGAGAGTCATACTGGAGGGCCACGAGCTCCTCGGCTCGAGGCAGCTCCTCGGCTCGAGGCTCCTCCTCGGGATCTGCGGGGAAGGCCAAGGCCTTGGCCATATCCCGCACGAAGTCCGAGAACCAGGTATCCTCCAGTGGGGATCGTCTCCGAGGTTTGGACTCCGGCGAGTCTGATGGGACACACCGAGTCCGATAAGTGTCGGGTGACTCTTCGTCCTCCGTCTCCCAGCCCGACTCCTCGCAGGAGGAATCGAGCGGCTCCGGGCGGGCGGGCACCGATGCCATCCGCCCCAATGCCGAGGGTACCGGCGTCGACAACCTCGGTCCAGAACGGGAGGCCGAGGGAGACCGTGGCCGAGGATCGACTCGAGCCCGCATGGACTCGAGGATCGGCTCGGCCTCCGGGGTCGACTTGGACATCGAGGTCCCGGTGGTCGGGGCAGATGCACCGGTGAGACTGGCGATCAATGCCCGCTGCTGTTCCATGAAGACAGCGAAGCTGCTCTCCAAGGCCGTCAACCTGAGTCCGAGCTCAGGAGACCCAGAAGCCCCCGACTCGGGCCCCGACGGCATCGGGCCCGACGTCGGCTCCCCTGGAGGAGAGTCCATGAGGACTACAGCACTCACGTGTCCAGGAGACTCCATCTCGATACGAGGATGCTTGGCAGGCCTCTCTGACTCCGAAGACCCGGGACGGCTATCGGGGCTATGCAACCTGGCCCTCGAGGAACCAGGAGCGTCCACCGACGCTGCCCTCGCAGGTTTCTTCTTCCTGCGATGTTCCCGCGAAGGAGACCCCCGCTCAGAGGAACCCCGACGCTGCTCGGGGCCGGAGTCCTGAGACGTCGAGGTCTCTGACGAGGTCCGGGCCCGTCCGGACGTGAAGTCAGAGAAGATCCTATCCTTCTGGTGCTGCCGAATCCTCAACGCCTTCGAGGACATTTTGCCACACGGACCACAGATCATCGTGTCATGATCGGGTCCGAAGCAGCGGAGGCAGCAGTCATGTGTGTCGGTAAGAGACATAAGTTTCTTACACCGATCTCACTTTTTAAACCCGCTGGTAGCCATCGGGGGAAAAAGGGCCCCTGCGAGGTCAAAAGACCGGGCTGCCAATGAAAAAAGAAAAATGGCGCGAACGCTAGTCACAAAGGACAAAAACCGAAAGAGAGCGAGTGGACTCGATACCAGCGTATCGGGCCAAGATGGGAAAAGGATCCGGCGTCGAACCGAAGAAGAAAGAGAAGAAATAGGGAAATCAACTTTTTCCTCGGGAAAAAACGAACAACGTCCGTCGGGCTCTGTGGAAAAAAGAAGACTGAGCAAGATGGCACCCTTGGGCGGGAAGGGGACCGCGCATGCTCGCTGCAATTCCCAAAGGCTTTCTTTGAAAGCTGGGGAAATGCTTCGCACGGGGGCTCCGTCGGCGCCGACATCACCCATATGTGAGGACTGACTTCCTGCTTGGTTCTGGAGAATGGATTTTCTCAGGCAGCTCTCGTCTTCACCACTGTGAAAATGGAACAGGGAGTAAATGTGGCCCTTTAAAACATTAGAGCCATCGTTCATTGGTTAACGCAAGTCATATGAGTACTGACAACTGATCACAGGTGCATCTAATTTTACTGCATTGGGAATGTGGTTCCAAACTGATTTGAATTGTTTATAAGAGTGCCAATAATCATGTCTTCAATTATATTAATATTAATCGTTCATTGTTACCCACAGAGAAATCAAAAATCAAAACACTTTCCAAATCTTCACTCTTCAAGTAATTCAACATACAGCTATGTGCAAAGAAGGTCTCAGTCTATACAATGGCGCCAGAATAAGACTAATGTCTTAATCCAGTGAATATGCCTTTTAACATCAACGACCTTCTATTATCAAGCTATAGAGCTGGTCATATTTGGCTGTGTATCATTTGTCCCCGAATTCTCCAAAAGCAAACAAATACGGGAAGGTTGATATCTTTATACTTAGCTCCAAATGACACCGCTCGCTTGTTTACTAATTGAGTATAGGAGAAGTAGGTGATTTTATACTTTATTCACACACAGCATAATACGCTACGAAGAGGAAGATCCCCTGAAGAAACCATAAGTGTGAAACGCATGGTCGGTACCGGGGACGGGCATTGGGATCAGTTCGACTAGTAAACAAGCGAGCGGTGTCATTTGGAGCTAAGTATAAAGATATCAACCTTCCCGTATTTGTTTGCTTTTGGAGAATTCGGGGACAAATGATACACAGCCAAATACGACCAGCTCTATAGCTTGATAATAGAAGGTCGTTGATGTTAAAAGGGATATTCACTGGATTAAGACGTTAGTCTATACAGTGGCGCCAGAATAAGACCGAGACCACCTTTGCACATAGCTGTATGTTGAATTACTTGAAGAGTGAAGATTTGGAAAGTGCTTTGATTTTTGATTTCTCTATGGGTAACAATGAAAGATTAATATTAATATAATTGATTGTCAAGCGTTGAGAAACAGACCAATTAGTACTGTGGTTACACAATAATCATGTCCTGGCAATGTCCCAATTTTTATACTATTTCCTTTTTTAATTGTTCTTGTTTTATTTGATTCTTTTGTGTGTCAAATATGTGTGCATTGTCGCCAACCTCCCCCTGGTGGCCGGTGGCTGAACGGGGAGGTTGGGCATATAGTTAATTTTAGGAGAGGAGGGTTTTTTAAGGTCAGGTGCAGCCTGGTCTATGTAGTCCTGCTCCTGGTGCAAATAAGTCGTGTAAGCCAAATGGAGGGAGAATAAGACTTTTATTTCCCTTTTCACAAAAAGATTTGTTGGGCTACAAAAAGTAAAGAAAGTCCTTCTTTTCAGGCATAAACTAAACTCAAGGTACAAAGTAAACTGTTATAATCTTCACAGTTGTAGAAAGGAATTTAACCAAGGATTCTTTCAACATTGGAGTAAATTACATGTCTGAACATTCTTCTTTCATTCAGCACAAATATGAAAACTTCTTAAGGTAATATCTGTATGGCTCACAGTTCCGGCAGAGATTCCAAACTACCCACAACATACATGGAACAATCCATCAATTCCTCCTGAGATGAGGGAATAGGGTTTATAAGCTCCACTTGCATCGGTTCTAAATCACTATTATCTTCTTCGGAGCTGGGGCTTTTTCTGGCTGTTATCACTGGCCAGTCCCTATTTCTGTTCCCTTGTTTTCCATACAGTTGTTCTAAGGTTCTTAAAGGAGCGTGGCCTGTTTTATTGCCTCTATATCTTGGCTGGTGAAACTTTGGCCTGCTTTCTCGTCCTTTAAACTGGGCATCTGTTTTATAAGGGCTTCTAGCAGCTGAGCCTTTCTTCATGAATAAAGAATCATCATACCTTGGTTTCCTGTAATAGGCATAGCTGGAAGTGTCCTCCTCAGGAATTTCCCTTAGGACCCAGTCTCTCTGACAATCCTTCTCTTGAAAGCTTCTGGTACCTTTCAATCTGGGCTCCGGGCTTTCTGGCAAGCGTAGGCCTCTCTCCAAGCCTGGCTTCCTGCTTCTTAGCTCTTTACCTCTGGAGTTTCTGGCTACCACAACTTCCACAGGACTGACTCTCCTCCGTCGGTCTTTCTCCCTGGGACCTTCTGGTTCTCTTCCAGTTCCTGCAGCCGTGCCACTAATCCTGGTTCCACTGTTCCGTTTCTCAGCAGTGCACTGCTCTCCGGTGCTGCTCTACTTTCTGGTGCTGCTCCGCTTTCCGGTACTGCTCTGCTTTCTATCTCCAGCCACTTGCTTATAAAGGTCTTCTGCCGTTGAGCTTCCCTGGCTAGTTCTCAGGTGCTGCTGATTAGCTAGGTGTGTCCACTCAGCCTCTGTAAGTGCACGCCTGCTCCCTCTAGCTGTTTTGCTAGACAATTGCATTCTCTGCACCTCATTTGTTTTGGGACAGACAGCTTCTTTTCCTATGTCCTCACTTTTATTAGCTCCTGCTCTATGACAGCATACCCTGGACTGTAGGAGGGCCTTATCCTTCTACCTTGACCGTACGCAGGGGCATAGAAGGGCTACTCAGCTCTTCGGATCTTTTGACCCTAATAAGTTGGGGTTGGCTGTATCCAAGCATACCTTGTCCATCTGGGTTGCTGACTATCACCTGGGCTTATAGGGCGACTGACCTTCCTTTGCAGGGTCGGGTCACGGCCCACCGTGTCAGGGCAATGGCTGCCTCAGTGGCTCATCTCTGCTCTGTGCCCTTGGTAGACATCTGCAGGGCTGCAACTTGGTCTTCAAGCCAGACTTTTGCGGCCCATTACTGTCTGGAGAGGGAGTCCCGTAGGGACAGTGCTTTTGGCCAAGCAGTACTCCGGAATTTCTTTGAGGTTTAGGCAACTCCTGCCCTCTGTTGGGCTACCGGTGGAGGTTGTGTCAGTGAAAAGCCTTTCTTTGCAGCTGGGACTAGAGGGAGTCCTCTTGTTCAGCCTGGGTTCCTTGGTAGCCCAGAGCTAGGGAGTCACCCATATGTGAGGACTGACTTCCTGCTTGGTCCTGGAGAAAGAGTAGTTACTCACCTGTAACAGGTGTTCTCCAGGAGCAGCAGGAATCAGTCCTCACAACCCTCCCTTCTTCCCTTGGAGTTGCAGTTGTACATAGTTTATTTTTCATTTTTGTGTGCTGTTCTTAGCTATGTCATTTGACTGAGGTAAGATGGCACCTTTAGGCGGGAAGGGAACCGCGCATGCGTGCCTGCATTCCCAAAGGCTTTCATAGAAAGCTGGGGAAATGCTCCACTGGGGCTTCATCGGCATCGATGACACCCATATGTGAGGACTGACTTCCTGCTTGGTCCTGGAGAATCACTGTCCCGTCGTGTCCCGCTATCCTCTGGATGACTCAGCCAATCATTGGCCAGGGTGGAAACACAGAGGAGACAGCGCACCGGCCAGGGTTGCACCAGGCCGTCGAGACCCTCCGACATGTGCTCCCTGCCTCTACTGTAAAACAGGGACGCCTTGGCATTGCTGAGGGTGGCCATCAGGTCCATGACCGGCTGTCCCCAGCACTCCATAATTTCGTGAAAAACAGCTGCATTTAGCTCCCATTCTCCGGGATCCAGAGCATGGCGACAGAGATAATCGGCCTGCACATTGTCTCTTCCGGCCACATGAGCCTCTGATAGCGCCACTAAATGGGCCTCTGCCCACTGCATCAACTGTTGACTCTCCTCCCACAAAACGGCACTGCCCGTACCGCCTTGCCTATTGATGTAAGACACTGTCACGAGATTGTTGGAGAACACTTGCACTGATTTCCCTTTCAGGAGGTCGCTGAACTCTCTCAGCACCAAACGCACCGCTCTGAGCTCCAAACGACTGATCGACCAAGTGCTCTCTTCTGCCAACCAGATGCCCTGCGTCACATGCGACCGGCAATGGGCACCCCACCCCAAAAGGCTGGCATCTGTGGTGACCAAGATCCACTCCAGGTCTTGTAAGGGCACCCCTGCTTGAAGATGCTTCGGGTCTAACCACCACTACAGTCCGCTGCACACCTCTTCCGGACAACCCAGCCTTCGGGACACAGAGTGCTCCTGCGGCGACCACCTGGACAGCAATGCCCGCTGCAGAGGCCGCATATGAGCCCTGGACCACGGTACCAGATCCAAGGCCGCCGACATGGACCCCAGCAACTGCAAGTACCTCCAAGCTGTCGGTGCCTGCAACCGCAAGAAAGCCCGCACCTGAGCTAGAATCTTTAGCATCCTGTCTTTGGGCAGAAACATGTACCCTATCTCTGTGTCGAACAGGGCTCCAAGGTACGTAAGTTGGTGTACTGGCTGTAACTTGCTCTTCACCTAGTTGATAACCCAACCGAGTTGTTCCAGGAAGTGCACCACTCGCCTGTTTGAGGCCACGGCCTCTTCCACCGACCCTGCACGGATCAACCAATCGTCCAGATATGGGTGCACCTGAATTCCTTCTTTCCGCAATGCCACTGCTACCACTACCATCACCTTTGTAAAGGTATGCAGCGCCGTAGCCAACCCGAAGGGCAATGCCCTGAACTGGAAGTGCCCCATGGGGACGGCAAAACGCAAAACCTTCTGATGTTCTGCTCTGATGGGGATGTGCAGATACGCCTCCGTGAGATCTATGGAAGACAGAAGCTCCCCAGGCTGCACTGAGCGAATCACCGATCGCAGGGTTTCCATTCGAAAATGTGGTACGCGCAAACACCTGTTCACCTCTGGACACAAACCGGCCCCTTTGATACGGAGCAAACCGAGGCCCACGAAACCTACCTCTACCTTGCCCTCTGGGGATCGACCCCTGCCTTGACGCTTTAGGTCGGTCCTCCGGTAGCAGGCCACCTTTGGAATCTCCCAAATCCTTTACAATCTTCTCCAGTGCCTCTCCAAAGAGCAGCTTGCCCTTATATGGGAGCTTACTAAGGCAAGTCTTAGAAGAGGCATCCGCTGCCCAATTACTAAGCCAGAGAAATCTCCTGGCGGCAATGAGTGAAGCCATCGACTTCGCTGCTATCTTCACCAAATCATAGAAGGCATTCGCTAAATAAGCTGCGGCAAACTCCAACTTCGCCCCCTCCGGGGACGAGCTGTCTTCTTTCTCTGACCCTGGCTCCCCTTGAAGCCACCGGTTAGAGGCCCTGGAAACATATGCTCCACAGATGGAGGCCTGCAGAGACAGCGCACTAGAATCAAACGCCTGTTTAAGAAGCGCTTCCAACTTACGATCCTGAAGATTTTTAAGGACTGTTCCGCCTTCCGCTGGAATAGTTGTCTTCTTTGTCACCGCCGCCACCAAGGCATACACCTTGGGCATTCAGAACAACTCCTTCTCCTCCTGCGACACCGATAAAGGCGACCAATGGTCCGATTACCCCTCAGGGTAGCCTCCGGACATTCCCATTCCGACTCAATCATCTGCTTTATCACTCTGTGAATGGGAAAACAGCGCTGCTCTGCGTTGAAGTCTTGCAGCAACGGATCTTCCAGAGGCTCTTGCTGAGCCACCGGAAGAACTACATTTAGAGCCGCTAGGGACTGAGAAATCAGGGCTTCCAACTCCTTACGAAATACCCTAAACATATTGGGGTCATCGTCGGGCAAGATTTCACTTCTTCCAGATCACCTGCCCAGGAGTCTAACCGAGCCTCCAAGAGGATTTCCCCCTCCTCTCCCACTGGAGGCATCGAGATTGGTAGCCCGAAGCCATCGAAGCCTGACTCCGGCCCTTTACCCTGTTGAGAGGGCCCCTCTCCCAGGTCTGCTCCTTTGTCCAACACACTGGGGGACACCTCCTTGCCCACAGCCTGTTCAACCTTCAGGCAATAAGCCCTATGAAGGGCAAGGATAAAATCTGGCGAAAAAACAGATTCCAAGCCTCCCGAGGGCCCTGCAGACTGCTCCTGCACCTGGACCCCCCCACCCCCGGAAAGGGCTTTTTCGTCCTCACCTTCTTCTTTCCCACTTTAGTTTGAGGCACAGAAGGAACGGCAGCTCCTGACAAAATGGTCGCTGTTCCCGCCTTCATCTCCATATTCTGAGGATTAACTGAGGGCTCCCCGGCCTGCGAACTTGACTCCATGAGGCCCCCAAACAGTCGCTCCACAGGACTGCTTTCTCTGCAAAAGCCCGGCCCCGGCCCCGATAGCCCCCGGCGATTTCCACACTGCACGCATGGGGCTACCGCCGGTAACATGTGCTCCCGAAAGAACTCAAAATCAGCATCCAAGCAAGATCACACCGCAAACGGTCTAACCCGCGACGCCGAAGCCAGAACCAAAAACTGCCAAATCACACATGCTGCGTGCCCCCGACCTACCTCAGAGAAGCTGGGTAAATCGCCCGATCCCCCTACGTCCGCTGCTAGCGGGCACAGAGATCGCACATCTGAGGGAGAGGGGTGGATTCTGGTGCTCCCAGTGTCTACCTCACCTCTCCGGACTGACAGATCTTCAAACATTTTTTCCGACTAGGGCAGGCTCTGCCCCTGACTGCCTCCTTGTAGATCCTGAGACCGGCGAAGACCGACTTTTTTTTTTTTTTTTTATATTTAATATCAAACCCTCGGCTTTTGTACCCCGCTAGGATAAAACCCGGGATCAGCTTCTCCTGCTTCTAAATCCCTACTTCCTAATTCATTTTCGTCCCTCCAGGGAGTCTGTCAGCCCAACGTCCAGCTGCTGAGGACTGAAAAATTGAGTCCAGGGGTAGCTGGATAGCCTGTCAGAGAAACTTTCAGAACAGTCCTCAGCTGCTGGAGGAGGTTGACTACCCGAGCGTTCCTGGACTGGCCCGGAGAGATGAAGAGGAATTTTATTTATATTCTGGCTTAGGAAAATCTTCCAGAGGGGATTATTCACACCAGAATTTGCCTTGTTCAAGTATAAATCCCTGCTATTTAAGACGTACACATCCCTAATATTCTGAGTCTGTCTCTTTGTAATCAAACGGTATTGTCAGAGTTTTCCCCTTGACCACCTCCACTGCCCTCAACCACAGAGGGCATTTCCTTCACCCCAGCAACAAGAGAGAAAGAGAGTCCTTCTATTGTTCTGCTTGACCACTGGGGTTCTCACTTCCAGTCCTCAAGGGCAAAAAGCAGATCTAGTTTTCAGGATATCTACAATGAAATTATGTTATACTGTACATTTAACATCCTATGAAATGAAGCTTATGGACTTAAATACTTCTATACCGGTAGAAAGGAGACACTAAGGCTAACTTTGGAAGGGATTTAATACAGGTGAAAAGAGGAATACTGCATGGATAAAGAAATTCAAAAGCCTTAAAGGTATCTAATGCACATAAAAGTGGAGTTGCTTGCTTGTAACAAAGGTTTTCTGTAGACAGCAGGGGAATGCAGCCAAACTTGATGGCGATGTTCTTCCTGGGTATGCACGAGCATTCCTGTACAGTCATCCTTCCTATCCCTCAGTTCGTACAGAGCACAATAGCTACAGTTAGATGCTGATGAAAATCAGGAGGTAGAGGAGAAATTTTACTTAATGTTAATTTCCTTTCCTGGAGTCCTGCTAGACCAGTCCAAACTAGAGGGTTATCTCCCCCTCACAGCAGATGATGGGAGACAGAGAAAAGAAAGCAAAACTATGCTGTGACATCACCACTGACATAAAACCTAGCATAGCTAGAGGGAGCCCTCAGTATTTTCATAACAATGGAGGGTACCCAAATCCTCCCAAGGAACCCCTCAACAAGGATAACGATATACAATCTCTGCATAGGGACAAATATATGCAGAAGGTTGCAGTCCCAGGCACAAGACTGAATGGGGCGGGTCCTGGACCGGTCTAGCATGACTCTAGGAAAGGACATTAATAAGTACAATTTCTCCTTCCAGATCTTCTTGTTAAAACAGTCCAGAATACTGTGATGTACCAAAGCTACTCCATCCCAGGGCAGGAAGTGCAGTGCAGTGGAAGAACACCCACTTGTGCATGCATGTTTAGCCGGTATTGCCATGCGAAGATAGCTAGAGGAACAAGTAGCCACCATGCAACTGCCCAAGAGCGAGGCACGAGGCAACACCACCTAAGAAGTTGCCTGGGCCCATCAAATGAGCCTTGAGGCCTGGGGAAACAGGCTTACCCTGCATCAGGTAGGCTGATGCAATAGTGACCTTGATCTAGCGACAGATGGTCACTTTGGATGCCACTTGTCCCATTCAGGGTATGGTGAAAAGGACAAAGAGGTGATCGAAAAGACTAAAGGAATTCAACACTTTCAAGTACTGCAAGAGTGCACAATGGATGTCCACAAAAACACAAGCCCTTGCATGGTCTAGTGAATTGGTCTGGCAAAAAGGATAGAAAGAACAGCACATGATTGATGTGAAAGAGAGAGAGCATGGAGAGAGCCAGCAAAAAGTCACCCCTTCAACCGAGATCATCAAAGAAGGGGTGCAGCAGGAGAGCACCTGCAATTCAGAAATCTGCTGCGCAGAAGTGATATCTACCGAGAACACGGTTTTCAGGAACAGATTCTTGATGGTAGCCTGCCTAAACAGCTCGAAGGCTGGACACATGAGCGCTCTGAGAACGAGCATCAAAACCCAGGGCGGGATTATGGTGTGTACTGGTGGACGAAGTGTCTCAACACCAGAGAGAAAGCAGCCTGCATCCTAGTGCGCCAACACGTGTCCAGCCACCGGACCATGAAAACAGGAAAACGATGCTACCTGCAACCTGATCAAGCTCCATAACAAACCATTCTCAACTCCTTGCAGGAAGGCTTGAAGGAAGGCTAGAATGAGAGGATCAAGACCCCGCAGAGGGAAAGGAGATGACAATGACAACCAATTCTCGAAGAGATACCAAACCCGGGCATAAACGTTGAGGTGGAGCGCTGCCTGGCCTTCAGCAGGGAATAGCTCTCAAGTCTTAGTCAACCCTGCCTTAAACCCCTCCTGTCTCTGAGGCATAGGTGCTGGGATGCGAGGATATGGTTGATGACCGCATACCCATGGCAGACGAGGCCAGTCCATGTCTAATAGGACACCAGACTTTGCTAACCCTGAATCCTCCAAAGGATTTGGGGTATCATGGCCCACCAGGGGGGGGAGGCGGTAGGATGAGAACACATAGGGTATCCTGGAGCCAGGGCTGGACCAGTACGTTTGCCCCCTTGGACTTGGGTTCCAAGCAATGGCTGAAGGAGGGGACCTTGGCACTGGCTGCCATTGCCATCAAGCCCATCCCTGGGAGGCCCCACTGATTCACTATCTGGTTGATTGCCCATGGGGCAAGTTCCCATCCCCCGGGATCGAGGTGGTGACGGCTCAGGAAATCCGATTCCAGATTGTCCTTGCCCGTGATATGTTGGGCTGGAAGTGCTTGGAAGTGCAGTTCTGCCCAGGGGAATAGTAAAGACATTTCCCGAGCTACTCCCAGGCCCTTCATTTCATCCTGAAGATTGACATAAGCCACCGGGGTTGCATTGTCTGAGAGGACTCGCACAGCGCTTCCATAGAGCAGTTCATTTATGTGCAATGGGAGGGATGGCCCATTTCACTTCCACTGGAGAATACTGCCGCTGTGTGGTCTAGCCAAGTCAGTGAGCTCCCTCACTGGGGAGACTGGCACTGGGGGCGAGGGCTGCCCAGGCTGGAGCTTCGAGGGACAGCCCCCTCAACATGTTGTCAGGGGAGGCCCACCAGCAGAGGCTGTGTCATTATGAAAGAGGAAGTGGTAAATGGACTCTATAGTTGTGCGAGCACAGGAAGTAGTGAATCAAGTTCCGTTCTAGAGGACGTATATGTGCTTGTGTCCAGGGCACCAGTACCATGGTTGTGGCCTTAGCTCCCAAAAGCTAAAGGTAGCCGCAAGCTGTGGGAGTGGAGTTCCTGAAAAAAATCACGAGGTTGGCCAAGGAACTTGGCTCGGAACTCCCTCATAGGGAAGACTTTGCCTACACAGGTGTCAAAACGAGCTTCAAGGAAGTCCTGGTTCTGAGACGGCATCAGGCATCTCTCGCTGCTGATGACCTATCCGATCAAGCAGTTGGATCACTCGACAATGCTCAAATGGCTTCTGGCCGAGACTTGGCCCAGATAAGTCAATCATCCAGGTAGGGGTATACGCAGAAGCAACTACGACCTTCACCTTGGAGAACATCTGAGGGGTGGTGGCCAGGTTGAAGAGCATCACCTAAAACTGGAAGTGAAAGCCCAAGATTGCAAACCAGAGAAAGTAATGCTGGTCCTCCTGGATGGGAATGTGAACACAGATCTGTCAAATCCAAGGAGGTGAGGAATTCGCCCTTCCAGACCACCTGGATAACAAACTGCTGCATTCCCATGCGGAACCGTGGAACTCTCAAGCTGCAATTGACTCCTTTGAGTGCATTCAAACATATCCTTGTTTTATAATATTGAGCACCCAGCGATCTGTCATCAGATGGGCCCATTTGCGATAAAATTGTCGCAAACGGTCTCCCACTTGCGGGAAGTGGGAATGGGCCCCAGACATGTCAGTGGGAGAGGCGGGAGGAAGAGAGCTTTCTTGCTGCGGAAGTCTGAGAACAGATCGGTTGTCCACCTTGAAAAGATTGGGACTTTGATCCAGTTCCAGAAGAAGTGGTCTACTTACTCGGTTGATACCGATGAGAATAGCAGAACTTCAAGTGTGAAGAGGATGCCCTTGATAACAAAGAAGAGCAGCACTTGGAGGAACCCTTGGGCTTTTCTCTGGCAACTGCTGGGGCCTGATTTCGCAGAGATCCTTGACTAACTTTCCCAAGTCCTCGCCAAACAGAGCATGTCCTTAAAGGGCATTTTGGCTAAGTGCCCCATAGATGCAACATCCGCCCAAACAACTTCTCAGCCATAGCTCCCAGCGAGCCACTGTTGCCACAGTGACTCCCCGTGTGGAAAGGCATAGGAGATCATAAAAGGCATTCACCAAGAAGGCTGCCAGAGATTAGAGGTGGGCCGAAAACATCCTCAGGAAAGAGCTGAACCCAGCAGAGAAGAGCATGTGCACAGGGGCCACTCCATGTTGTCACCTGAAGGGCTAGGGAAGAGGCAGGGGAGGACATCTGAAGGAGTCCTTTCAACTTCAGGTCCTGCAGGGCAGCTCCACCTTCTACGGGAATGGTGGTATACTTGATTATCGCTATGATCAAAGCGCCGACCCTGGGAAACCGCAAACACTTGTCCAAGGGCTATCTGTGACTAGGCATAAACGTGACCCAATTGCTGGGTCTTCTTAAGGGGTGCATCACGAGAAGCTCTGGTGGGAAAGAAAAGGCTCTGGAAGGCCCCCTGATGCTGGGATCAGAAATGGAGGTAGTTGGTGCCAGTCTAGAGAGATCCGGAATGCACAATTCAGTGGCATTCTGGACAATCGGGAGGGGGGGGTAAAGCGTAGTTACTCACCTGTAACAGGTGTTCTCCAGGAGCAGCAGGAATCAGTCCTCACTTATGGGTGACGTCGGCGCCGACGGAGCCCTCGCGGAGCAATTTTCCCCAGCTTTCAAAGAAAGCCTTTGGGAATTGCAGCGCGCATGCGCGGTCGACTTCCCGCCCGAAGGTGCCATCTTAGCCAGTCAGATGACATAGCTAAAAAAGACAGCATAAAAATTTGCAAAAAAGAACATAAGCAGACGATTGCAACTCCAAGGGGAGGAGGGAGGGTAGTGAGGACTGATTCCTGCTGCTCCTGGAGAACACCTGTTACAGGTGAGTAACTACGCTTTCTCCAGGACCAAGCAGGAAGTCAGTCCTCACTTATGGGACTCCCAAGCTCAAGGCTACCGGAGACCCTAAGCACAAAAATGAGCTCCCTCTAGCTCAGCAGCACAGAAGGATAGAATCTTCGCTGAATTATTACCCCCGGTAGCCCACATCCGGGATGGAGGGTAGGAGTTGCTCAGACCTCAAAGAGATTACGGAGGACTGCCTGTCCGAAAGCACTGTCCCTGCGGGACTCCCTCTCGAGACAGTAATGGACCGCAAAAGTCTGGCTCGAAGACCAAGTAGCGGCCCGGCAGATGTCTGCCAGCGGAACAGAGCGGAGGTAAGCCACTGACGTGGCCTTTGCCCGAACGCAATGAGCCGTGACTCGACTTTCTAAGGCGAGTCCGGCTGCCCCATAAGCCCAAGAGATACAGTCCGCAACCCAGATGGACAGAGTACGCTTGGAGACCGGGAGCCCCAATTTATTGGGGTCAAAAGACACAAAAAGCTGAGCAGCTTTACGGTGCTCCCGCGTGCGGTCAAGGTAGAAGTTCAATGCCCTTCTACAGTCCAGGGTATGGAGGACCGTTTCAGCTCGGCTGGAGTGTGGTCTGGGAAAGAAGGTTGGAAGTACCACCTCCTGATTGATGTGAAAAGGGGAGACCACTTTAGGCAGAAATTTTGGGTGAGTCCGTAGGACTACCCTATTCTTGTAGAACCTAGTGTAAGGGGGATCAGACACGAGGGCCTGCAATTCACTTACGCGTCTAGCGGAAGTGAGGGCTATCAAGAACAGTGTTTTCCAAGACAGAAAACGGAGAGAACAGGTAGCCATAGGTTCAAAAGGCGGACAGGTGATCCGCTGCAAAACCACATTCAGGTCCCAGTCAGGCGCTGGCGGGCGCAGAGGTGGTTTAAGTAGAAGAAGACCTCGGAGAAACCTCGCTACAAGAGGGCCGCTGGAAAGAGGTCTGCCGTCCACCGGCACATGATGTGCTGAAAGAGCACTGAGGTGAACTTTGACGGAGTTGGACTTAAGTCCCCGATTAGAGAGGTGTAGCAAGTACTGCAAGATCACCGACACCGGGCAGGAGAAGGGATCCTGAGACTGTTGGGTACACCAGATTGCAAAGCGACGCCATTTAAGGGCGTAGCATTTGCGGGTAGAAGGGCGTCGCGAAGCCAAGACGACCTCCTCCACCTCCGCCGGCAGGAGAAGGGGAGCAAGGACTACCCTCTCAGCAGCCAGGCCATGAGGTTGAGAGACCTGAGGTTGGGGTGCAGTAGGGACCCCTGATCCTGAGTGAGGAGATCCGGTTGCACCCCCAGAGGGAATGGATCCTCCACCGCCAGTTGCAGCAGGAGCGGAAACCACGGCTGCCTGGGCCAGCGAGGGGCCACCAGGATCATGAAGGCTTTGTCTCGGAGAACCTTGAAGAGAGTTCGAGAGACTAGCGGGATGGGAGGGAAAGCGTACAGGAGGCTCCCCGACCATGAGATCAGAAAAGCGTCCGCCGCAACCCGGAGGGGGTGTGGCTGACGAGAGCAGAAGCGAGGAAGTTGCCGGTTGTGAGGACTGGCAAAGAGATCCACCGTGGGGAGGCCCCACTTGAGGAAGAGCTTCTGAACTACCGAGGGATCCAGACGCCACTCGTGCGGCTGGAGGACCCTGCTGAGTTTGTCCGCCAGGCAATTTTCTTGGCCTGGGAGATAAACTGCCTTGAGGAGAATGCCGTGACTGACGGCCCAAGAGCAGAGCTTCTGTGCCTCCCGGCAGAGGAGGAAGGAGCCCGTGCCCCCCTGCTTGTTCACGTAGAACATGGCAACTTGATTGTCCGTCTGGACAAGGACGGACTGGTGGGAAGTCAGGTGGGAGAAGGCCTTGAGAGCCAGGCGGATCGCCCTGAGCTCCAGGAAGTTGATCTGCTGAGCAGACTCCCACGTGGTCCAGAGGCCCTGAGTACGAGCCTCTTGGCAATGTGCTCCCCAGCCCAGGAGGGATGCATCGGTGGTCAGCACCCGGGTCGGCTGAGGTGACTGGAAAGGCATTCCGAATAGGAGGTTCTGCTGCCGGAGCCACCACCGGAGAGACGAGATCAGCGGCTCGGAGACGCGCACTAGGTCTGCTAGGCCGCCTGTGGCTTGACGCCACTGCTGGCGGAGACACCATTGAGCGGACCGCATATTCAGGCGGGCATTGGGGGTCACATGGACGGTGGAAGCCATATGGCCGAGTAGTCTCAGGAAGCGCCTGGCGGAGACCAGGGGCTGGCTGCGAAAGCGGTCGGCTAGGTCCATGAGCCGCTGAGCCCTGTCGAGCGGGAGGAATGCTCGCGCCTGAGGAGTGTGCAGCCTTGTGCCGATGAACTCGAGATCCTGTGAGGGGAGCAAAGTGGACTTTGCGAAGTTTATAACAAAGCCCAAGTGCTGCAGAAGAGTCACCGTGCGGCGCGTGGTGCTGGTGACCTCCCGAGCGGACGCCGCTCTGATGAGCCAGTCGTCGAGGTACGGAAAGACATAGAGGCCGTGAAGCCGGAGATGGGCCGCCACGACCGCGAGACATTTTGTGAAGACTCGCGGAGCGGAGGACAGGCCAAAGGGCAGTACCCTGTACTGGTAATGATTTCCTGCCCCCACAAACCTTAGGTATTGGCGGTGGCTGGGGTGGATGAGGATGTGCGTGTAGGCATCCTTTAGATCCAAGGAGCATAGCCAATCTCCCTGCTGGAGGTAGGGCAGAAGTATTCCAAGGGTAAGCATTTTGAACTTCTCCCGCACAAGGAACTTGTTGAGGTTGCGCAAGTCCAGGATGGGTCTGAGGCCCCCTGTTCTCTTTGGTATCAGAAAATACCTTGAATAGAAGCCTTGACCTCTCAGGTGGTGTGGCACCGGTTCCACCGCCTGATCCTGCAGGAGACCTGCTAACTCCTGAAGGAGCAACTCCCTGTGCAGAGGGGGGCGCGGAGGCTCTCCCGGAAAATAGGAGGGAGGGACTTGATGGAAGTGGAGAAGGTAGCCCTCTCGCACGACCTGAAGCACCCAGGCATCTGCGGTGATGCTGGACCACCTGTGGGCAAAGTGAACCAGCCGGCCTCCGGTGCTGGGAGGAACCAGCGGGGGGGGAGAGGCTATGCTGAATGAGTCAAAAACCCCCACCCTGCTGAGCAGGGGCTGGTGGTGCAGGCTTGGGGGCTTGCTGCCTACGGGACCCGTTACCCCGTCCCTTGGCCTGCTGGCCCTGTTGGGGAGCTGCAGGGGCCTGATAATGGGGGTATTGTTTGTAGGCAGCCGCCTTCCTCGGGTAAAAGGACTTTTTCCCCGAGCCCTTCTTTTTCTGAGAAGGGGCGGAGGTCTTCCTAGAAAGCCTAGTCCTGGTGAGAGTCTCAGTCTCAATTTGTGCAGCCTTTTCCGCCATGGGCTTGCCAAAGAGGTTTTCGCCTCGGCAGGGGACATCGACCAACTTGTCCTGTACCCAGGGCTCAAGGTCAGACGACTGAAGCCAAGCCTGTCGGCGGGCACCGATGCCGGCTGCGGCCACTCGAGCCGAGGCTTCAAAGCCATCATAGGCTGCCCGGGACATGAACTTTGAGCATTCCCGAATGCCAGTGGACAAGGCCAGGAACCTCCGCAAGGGTTCCTCGGACAGACCAGCGGAGAATCCGGCTAGCTCTTTAGCCAGATCCCGGAGATACATGCCCATGTACAGCTGGTAAGTCTGGACACGACAGGCGAGCATAGAGCCCTGGAAGCACTTCTTGCCAAGGCCATCCAGGTTACGGGCCTCCCTTCCAGGAGGCACCGAGGAGTGCATCTTCTGGCTCTTAAGACGATGCATGGCCGATTCCACTACCATGGAATGGTGTGGCAGCTGTGCCTTTTGAAAGCCAGGGCTCTTGCGGACCCGATAGATAGAATCGACCCGCTTGCTCAGGACCGGCGAGGAGGCCGGACTCTCCCACATGCGGAAGAGTAGTCGTTCCAGCATAGGAGGAACCGGCACAGTAAAGTGTTCCCTCGCGGGAGAGTCATACTGGAGGGCGTCGAGCTCTTCGGCTCGAGGCTCCTCCTCGGGATCCGCAGGGAAGGCCAAAGCCTTGGCCATATCCCTAACGAAGTCCGAGAACCGGGCATCCTCCGGGGGGGACTGCTTCCGAGGCTCGGACTCCGGTGAGTCCGATGGGACACACCGAGTCCGGAAAGAATCAGGTGACTCTTCCTCCTCAGACTCCCAGACCGACTCCGACGAGGACTCGGTGGGGTCGGCCCGGGCAGGGTGCGGCGCCAGCCGCCCCGACGCCGAGGGAGTCGGCATCGGCGACCTCGGTCCCGAACGGGAGGCCGAGGGTGACCTCGACCGAGGATCGACTCGAGTTCTCATCGACTCGAGGATCGGCTCGGTCTCCGGGGTCGACTTGGACGTCGACGTCCCGGCGGTCGGGGCAGCGACGCCAGCGAAGCCAGCGAGCAGTGCCCTCTGCTGGTCCATGAAGGCAGACAGTCTGCTCTCCAAGGCCGTCAACCTGAGTCCGAGCTCAGGTGACCCAGCAGCCCCCGACTCGGGCCCCGACGGCGTCGGGCCCGACGTCGGCTGTCGCGGAGGCGAGTCCAGAAGGACCACAGGACTTACCCGGGCAGGCATCTCCGACTCCAGGCGAGGTCGCTTCGGGACGTGTTCCTTCTCCAAGGACCCGGGGCGGCTGTCGGGGCTATGCGACCTGGCCCTCGCGGAACCAGGAGCGTCCACCGACGCCGCCCTCGCGGGTTTTTCCTTCCGACGATGGTCCCCGGAGGGAGAACCCCGGTCGGAGGAGCTCCGGCGACGGTCCGAGCTGGAGCCTTTCGACACGGAGGCCTCCGACGAGGTCCGGGTATGGCTGGGGTCAGCGAAGATTCTCTCATGCTGATGCCGCCGACTTCTCAACGCCTTTGAGGACAGTTTGCTGCAGGGCCCACAGATCAATTCCTCATGATCCGGGCCCAGGCAGCGGAGGCAAAAGTCGTGTGTGTCGGTTAGTGACATATTTCGGTCACACCGACCACACCGCTTAAACCCACTGGCAGCCATCGGGGGAAAAAGGGCCCCTGCGAGGTCAAAGGACCGGGCTGCCAGGGAAAACGAAAACGAAAGCTGACTAAGTCAGAAAAACCGAAAAAAGTAAGAGGACTCGAGACCGGCGTCGCGAGTCCGGGCGGGAAAACGATCGGCGTCGAACCGAAAGAAAAAAGGATAAAATAAAGAAGAAAATCAACTTTTTCGCGGGGACAAGACGGGGACGTCTGTAGGGCTCCGCGGAAAAAAGAAGACTGGCTAAGATGGCACCTTCGGGCGGGAAGTCGACCGCGCATGCGCGCTGCAATTCCCAAAGGCTTTCTTTGAAAGCTGGGGAAAATTGCTCCGCGAGGGCTCCGTCGGCGCCGACGTCACCCATAAGTGAGGACTGACTTCCTGCTTGGTCCTGGAGAACAGATATACCACACAATTTGGTAACAGATATACCACACAATTGTCGCTATGGTCCTCCCCATGAAAGAGTTCCCCCTCCTCTTTGTTGGAGACAACCAAACTGGAGTCACTGTGGAAAACATCCTCAGGGTACTCATCACCAACGGATTCCACCTTACTCCAATAGGGGACTTTGGAGGGAGCCATGAGCCCTCCCGTTCAGAGTGCTGCCTTTTTGATCATTTGCAGAAACTACCCGCAAGGGCTACCAGAGGAACAGCTCAAGATGGGCCCGGCTGAGAGGGAACAAGGCCTTGACCCCCTTTCCATAGCCCCCAGGAATGTTGGAAAATGAACAAAAACTCTGTGCCTTGGGTCTAACAGCTGCTGTGGCTGAAACATATGACTGCTGTAGCTGCGAGCACTGCAACTGTGGAAACAGAGGGAGAACTGACTTCCTGTCTGCCACAGGAGCCAGTTCCGCAGTGAAATTTGGCATCGTGGGAAGAGCAGTTCCGCCTGGAGAAGGGGGGGGGGGTGCCCCGGGTGAAGACATGCTGATAATCTCTGATGTGGAAGGCAGCAACAAAGCCTCAACTGCATCGGGAGTTGAAACAGCAGAGGTCTCCCCTGGATCGGCGGCGCAAGTGGTGCAGAGATTAACAAGGAACCATTGGCACTCACCACAGCCAAGGCACTTGGGCAATGAGGCAGGCATTGATCATAATGCACAGTTACTCTCATAGCCAGAGGCTCGCCTTAGGAAGAAGAAAGAGAACCACCAGAGGGGTATCTCGTATCTTCCCTGGGGTCTCGGACTGCCAAGCTGCACTGAAACCAGTCTGAAACTTGCCAGAAACTAAGTTTTAAGGAAGGAAAAATGGTGCACAGCCTGCACAGGCCGGGAACATCGGGTGGGAAAGGCAAGATTGCAGCTAACACACATAGTTAGGTGCAGGGCCACTTTTTGCTGCTGGCAAAGTTCAGGCAGTGATCCTCTGCAGTTGCCCGCAGCCTTCCCCTGAGTCCAGTGGGAAGAGGGGGACCGGTGGTGTGAGTCTGGAGAGGTAGGCCTAGGTCAGTCATGTGCAAAGGAGCAAGGCTTACAGGGACTCAGAAATATTTTTCATTTTTTTTTTCTTTTAAAAATAATAAAAACAGCAAGGGAGGAAGAAAATAAAACGGAATAGACTGAGCTAAGGTCCTCTCAGGAGAATCCTCTTGATCTTAATGCACCACCAAGCTACACTGGCTCTCTTAGCCGGGAGCTTGTCCCAGGAGGGAGAGAGAGAACCACCAGAGGAGTATCTCGTATATGCCCTAGAGTCTCGGATGGCCAAGATAAACTGAAACCAGTCTCAAACTGGCCAGGAGCTATAGGCCTTAAGGAGCAGGAAAAAGAACCACCATCTGCTGGTGACAGAAAATACTGAGGGCTCCCTCTAGCTGTTCTAGGTTTTATGACAGTGGTGATGTCACAACATAGTTTTGCTTTCTTTTCCATCTCCCATCATCTGCTGGAAGGGGGAGATAACACACTTGTCTGGACTAATCTAGTAGGAAGATCTGGAAAGTGGGTTTGCGTCCCCTGCTGTCTATGAAGAACCCATGTTACAGGTAAGCAACTGTGCTTTCTCCGTCAACAAGCAGGGGAGATGTAGGCAACACTTGACTACTCCATGGCTGAGGGTCACATGAGAGTCCAACAAATGCAGTTTGAGTGGCCCAGGCTGAAGTCAGGGACGTGGAGAGTTTCAAACTCAAAAAGGTTATGAAGGACAGACTGCCTGACAGAGCTGTCTCTGGCAGAAGAGTTATCTAGGCAATAATGCTTGGCGAAGTGGTGAACTAAACTCTAGATGGCTACTCTGCAGATATCAATGGGTGCTAAACAAAGATTTATCATGGTAGTCACCGTTTCTCTGAGTTGGTGGACTGCAATTTTCCCCAGAGACAGTTGTTCAATTGCAGCGTAGCAGAACAAAATCCAAAAACCAATTAAAGTCCATTTGGCTGCCAGCATGCCAGGGTTATTCGGAATGAATGTGACCAAAAGCTGAAAAGTTCTGCGAAAGTCCTTTGTAATGTGAAGTGATTTAAAAATTACCTCCACCCTATTGGAATGTGGCTTTGAAAAATGAAACAGAGCACAATGGTCTGTTTTAGGAGGAAAGTAGAAACTACTCTTGGCAGAAACTTCAGGTGCGTGGAGAGTAGCATTTTATTGAGCAGAAATTGTATATTACGGGGAATAGTGCACCAGTATTTGGATCTCACTGCCTCTCCTTGCGGAAGTGATGGTGACAAGGATAACGCCTTCCAAGTGAGTGCTTGAACAGTGTTGCTCACAGTGCCTCGAAGGTTAGGCCCATCAGATGGGAGAGTACAATGTTGAGGTCCACACTGGTAGAGGCTGACGTAAAGGCAGCTTGAAGTACATGAAGCCCAAGAACCCAAGGATGGATGGAAAGGGGCTTCAGTCCACCTTTGTCTTCGAACTATTACAAGAGACCTACATGACTGAATTGGAGCAAGCAAAATTAAAACTGTGGTGGGTGGGGATGTTTATGGATCATCATCAGGAAATAAGACAGCTGGTGTAGTGATGCAGATTCATAAGGATTCAGAGCTCACTATGGAAAATTACAGTGAGGGATTCCAAAAGGGATTGTGTAACTAGGAAATTCCAGGTACAGACTATTGGGATTGGGAATTTTATTGATTTAACCAGTTTCTTCATACCGCTTTATCCTTCAAGCAAAGCAGGTTACATTAAAACATGAAGTTTATACAGCGAAACAAGCAAAGTATATCAAACTTAACTGTTACAATAAATAAGAGTCAGAGTATTAACAATGAAGAACAGGAACAACATGGAAACATATACAGCAAAGAGAGTCAGGCCTGTAGGGTAAATTACATAGAGTATTCTAGCTCAGTTTAGGGGTGGCCTGGGATGGGGAATGTGGGGTGAATTTGCAGTGATTCCAGGATATACTAATTGTTTAAGTGATATGTCCAAAATGAGGGGGAGGGACAGCTGGGTGAAGTGAAGGATGTACCCCTCTGCGACCACCCGCAGCACCCAAGTATCCTTTGTGATGGTGTACGAAATGGACAAGCTATCCTCCCATGAACCTTGGCCCAAGTACCTCCTGAGGAAGAGAGGCTATGCCCTAGGTGCCAAAAGCCCTCCCCACGCTGTGGCTGAGCCGCTATTTGGGGCTTGGGAGCCTTGGGCTTACAGGAGGCGTGCCCTGGACTCTTGGCCTGCTGCCCCTGGGGGGAGGGGGGGAGCGGGGTAGGCCTGGAACTTAGGATAATTTCCGTAAGCCTTGTCTTCAGATGGAAAGTCTTTTTTCCTGAAGCCTTCCTGTGGAAAGGGTCTGACACCTTCTTGGACAGCCTGGTCCTGGTCATGAAATCCTTCTCCAACTTGTCAGCCTTGTCAGTCATTGGCTTGCCGAAGAGTTTATTTCCCTGGCAATAGACATTGGCTAACTTGTCCTGCACCCGTTGCTCCAAGTCGGAGGACTGCAGCCAGGCAAGGCGGCAGGCACTAATGCCCACCGCGGCCACATGAGCCACTGACTCAAAGCCGTCAAAGGCTGGAGTCTGAAATTTGGAGCATTCCTTGACAGAGGAAACCACAGTCCGAAAGTGTTCAAGGGGCTCACCTGACAGACCAGCTGAGAACCCGATGAGCTCCTTCGCCAGGTCTCTCAGATACATACCAATGTACAGCTGATAGGCCTGGATCTGGGCCATGAGCATCGAGCCCTGGAAGCACTTCCTCCCAAACGCATACATGGTGTGGGCTTTCCTGCCCGGGGGCACCGAGAAGTGTGTCTTCAGGCTCTTGATTCGATGAATAGCCGACTCCACCACCATGGAATTGTGTGGAAGTTGAGCTTTCTGGAACCCTGGGCTCTTGCCAACTTGATACTGGGAATCGAGCCAATGGTTCACAATTAGCGCCATCATCGGGTTCTCCCACATCCTGAACAGGAGGCATTCGAGGATGGGGGGTATGGGCACCATCAGTGTCTTCCTAAGGGGGGCCTTGTACTGCAGGATCTCTAGGTCCTCAGCATGAGGCTTATCCTCCAGCACCGCCACAAAGGCGAGGGCCTGGGATATCTCCCGTACAAACTCAAGGAAGGCTAATTCCTCGGGGGGGGGACCGCCACAGGTGGTGTGAAGGGGAAAGATCGGAGAGGATGTCACGATGGAGTGGGTAACTTCTTGTCCGTCTCCAAGTCCGATTCTGATCCAGAGGAGTTGATTGGTACACTGCGGTATCCGAACCGACTCGGCACCGATGACTCCCGACGATGGAGTTCCAACGGTGTCGCATCGGTCATCAAAGTCCTCGACACTGACCAAGCAAGGCGCTCCAGAAGTGGAGGTGCCTCCTCTGGGGTCATCCTCAGTGAGGGGACTCCCATGTGGGGCGCTGATAACCTGGAGGGACCAGGAGACGGGCCCCACTGAGCCTCGAGGAAACCTATAAAGCTACGTTCAAGGACAGCCTGGACCCTGACAGTGCCGGGGTGTCCCGGATGGTGATAGAGTCAGGAGTGACTCGCCGCTCCTTTGAAGCTGGTGTTTCGTTCTTGCAGGGCTGCTTTGACAGGCACTCCTGTCCGTCGTCCTGAGTTGAGGAGGACTTATCTCCCGAAGCTAGGACAGTCCTCGAGGGTGCTGTCGACATACATGGGAGGTTGTCTGCAGTCGACTCTGACACTGACACTCTGTGCCCCCGGGTTCCGACAGAGCCCAGGTACGCGACGCCGAGTCCCCATCACTGGCGTCAAAGGAAGGGATTCCACCCCCGATGCCAAGCCAGAGTCAGACTTACCAAAACAGATTCCCCCTGCTGACTTTCATGGTCCTTCCGGGTTTTAGCCGACATGAAGAGGCAAAGCAGGCAGGCAGACCCGTCGTGATCTGCCCTGAGGCAACTGATGAAGGTGGAGTGGCAGTCCGTGTGGGACATCATGTGATTGCACTTGCACACTGCTTAAAACCACTGGTTGAGGACACAGCAGGGAAAATGAGGCCCACAAGATCAAACTCGGACGTCTCAACCAGGTAGGCCGTGAGAGAAAATCCTGTGTGCCAAAAAAGCAAAAATTAAAGGAAAGGACACCGAGGCGAGACTCAGGCACAGAAGGTGATCAAATCAAGCATTTGGCAACAATATAGGAAACACAAGTAGGGTCGAAAAAAATCAGTTTTTACCAGTGTGCACAGACGAGACATCTGCAGGGCTCTGCGGAAAAAGACAGACTAAGGCAAGATGGCAGCTTTGAGCAGGAAAGTGACAGCGCATGCGAGGTTATCTCCCAAAGGCTTTCTTTGAAAGTTGGGGAGTGGATCCACGCGGGCTTCATTGGCACAGATGTCACCCATATGTGAGGACCGACTTCCTGCTTGTTCCCGGAGAATGAACAGATTGAGAGCCTTGAAGCAAGTACAGTGGAAGGGCGACTATGACAAGGAGGAGAAACTTCCGACCCATCACCTTGTGGCTGCAAGGAGGACAATATCGATACATATGGCTACATCCAGCAGGAATAGCCTTTACTGTAAATGGAATTAAAAATCAAACAAAAACCCCTGCTAAGGCTGTACTACACTTGTGGAACTGGGAATTACCAATGTGGAGGCAGTAGATAAGGGAGTAAAAGCTGCCCCCCCTAAGAGGCCATGGTGACTGTCTGTCCCGATTCGGGGCAATAAGAAAATGAATAAGGGAGTCCTTGACACAAAGGCATCTCAAGAAGCAAGGTGATTGTAGAGATTAAGACCTGGTGGATTTACTTGACACCCAATCAGCAGCTGCTAGTGGAGGAAGAAAGGAGCTGCGAGGATGACATATTTATGTTATATATAAAGTTGTAACTAGTTTTGATTGATGTGTTTATAGTTAGTAGTAAACTGGGGGCGAGGGTTTAATGGGGGTGGGGGGAGTGAGAGACAATATCCTGAAGAGATGTGGGAGGGCAATGCGGTAAGGTAAGGAAAAAGGGAGGGATGGGAAGGGCTAGATGAGTGAGAGGGTGAGGTGTATGAATCAGAGGTTGAAGGTGGGGAGGTAGGGTGGGGGAATGAAAGAAGGGTGGGTGTGGTGAATGGCTAGTCAGAGGACCCCAGGGATGGAGTGGGCGCAGGGGATAAAAGTGAAGGGAGGGGGGAGGGAGGATGAAGGGGACAAGGCAGCAAGGGCATAGATCGACCGGGAAAAGTTAAACAGTTTCATGAAAGCAAAATTGAATCTGTAAACGTGAAAGGTCTTCTCTCATGGCAGAAGAGAAGGCTAATGTGGAGAGAAGTGGGGCGCCTAAGAGCAGAAGTGCTTTTAATTCAAGAGACGCATTTGAAAAGAGGGCAGACATCTCTTGATCAATAGGGAGTATCCCAATATTTATTTGGGAGCCAATTTGGGACAACTTAAAAAGGGGGGAGTGGGTATATTGATCTCCAAAGAACATCAGACCCAAGTACAAAAGAGCTTAATGATAAGGAAGGAAGAATATTAATGATGGAAGTAGAGTTGGATGGGTTAAGAGTAACGCTAGCCAACATTTATGCTCCTTATAATGAGCAGCATATATCTTTTAAGGAGCTCAAGAAGCGGTTACAACAATTCTCCGATACCCCGTTGATACTGGGAGGGGATTTCAACTTGACAAAAGACCTGAGTGTAGATAACTCATGTGGTGGGAGGGGAGACCGGAGGAGGCTAGCAAAGATGGTAGAAGAACTGAATCTGGAGGATAGCTGGAGGGTATGGGAAGGAAGGCGGAAAGCATATACTTTTTACTCACACCCACATGAAAGTTTCAGTCGTATTGATATGCTATGGATAGAGGGGACATGGGCCACTTTAGTGCAGGAAGCCTATGTAGGGGAAGTAACATGGTCAGACCACGCACCTATAATGAGAATATGGTGGGGGAAAGTGGTATATAAAAAATGCTAAATAAATAAAAAAAAATAAGGAGAAGGGGCTAAAGTTTTGGAAAATGAATGAAAGTGTGTTAGGACCACCAGATGCTGCATGAAAAGTAGAGTATGCGATTACAGTTTTTTGCTATTAATGGGGGAGAAGGGTTAAGAGCAAGCTTAGTATGGGAGCAAGCTTAGAATGAAGGCAGTGGTACGTGGGATCTTAATTTCAGAGGCATCACATCAGAAAAAAAGAGAGGCTGAGGGAAGAAAAAGTCCTTAGAGTGCAAACTCAGGAATTAGAAAGGGAGCTGGAGGGGAAAGGGGGGGGGGGACAAGATTGCTAGGAAGCTCAAGATAGTGAAAGAAGAATTAATCCTGTTACAGCGGGATATAGGGTTTCAGATTGAACAAGCAAAACAGAGATATTTTGAATGGGGGAATAAGGCCGGGAGAATGCTGGCCATCAAACTGAAAGGGCATACGAAACAAGTAGTACACAAGATTAGGAGGAGGAAGGGTGCGCTAAAGTATGAAAAGAGTGATAAGAGAGAGGTCTTCCGACAGTTCTTTCAAGAGTTGTATCAGAGTGAGCAACAGGTGATAGAGGTAGCTATCAGGCAATACTTGGAGGGGTGTACAATGAACTGGCTGTTGGAGGAGGTGGCACAGAAATTAGAGGCCACAATTATAGCTGAAGAGGTGAAGAGAACTCCAGCGGGAATGAAGGGAGGGAAAGCCCCTAGGCTGGACGGATACACTTCCCGCTTCTGACAAAAATATAAGGACATCTTAATAGGAAAATCAGTCAAAGTCTTTAATGAGGTGTGTGAGACAGGAGAGGTGCTGGACTCTATGAATGTAGCAGGCATCACTGTGCTGTTGAAGCCCAAGAAAGACGCTACTATTTGTGGTTCCTATAGACTGATATTATTAATTAACGTGGACGCCAAGCTGTTAGCCAAGGTTCTGGCAAATAGGCTGCAAATAGTCGTGGGGAAAGCAGTGAGGGAAGATAGCAGGTGTTCTCCAGGGACAGAAGGAATTAGTACTCACTTATGGGTGACGTCAGCACCGAAAGAGCCCACGTGGAGCAATTCCCCAGCTTACAAAGAAAGCCTTTGGGATTGCTGCCATGCATGCATGGTTCCCTTCCCTCCCAAAGGTGCCATCTTGCTCAGTCAGGTCCCAGAGCTAAAGCACTACTAAGCAGAAGGCAAGGGAAGGACAAAAAAATTTTAACGCTTCAGGGGAGGTGGGAGGGTAGTAAGGACTGATTCCTGCTGTCCCTGGAGAACACCTGTTACAGGTGAGTAACTACGCTTTCTCCAGGAACAAGCAGGAAGTCAGTCCTCACTTATGGGACTCCCCAGCTACAGGTTACCGAACCTGTAAGCCAAAAATGCCTCCGCGATGCCATGAGCAGAAGCCGATGTCCGAAGGGAGCTCAAGTCCTCGGGTCTTCAGGCAAGCTCTTGGTAGCTGCAGAAGAGGGGGGGGGGGGGTCGGAGGGCAGGGGTTACAGAGTACAGCCTGGCCGAAGGCACTGTCCCAGTGGGACTCCCTCTCCAGGCAGTAGTGCGAAGCGAAGGTATTTGCTGAAGACCAGGTCGTAGCCCAGCAGTTATCCGTTAGAGGCACTGAGCGCAGTGAAGCCACAGACGCTGCCTTGTCATGGACACCATGCACGGTGACCTGACAATCCAGCAGGGCACTGGCCTTCGCTTGGGTGAAGGAGATGCAGTCCGCCACCCAAATGAAGAGGGTGTGCTTAGTGACTGCCAGCCCCAGGCGATTGAGATAATAGGCGATGAAGAGCCGGTGGGGACCTGCGATGACCCTGGGTGCACTGCAGATAGAAGGTGAGCACCCTCTTGCAGTCAAGTGTATGCAGGACCGCCGATGCCCAGTTGGTGTGAGGTCTGGGGAAGAAAGTTGGTAAGACTATCTCCTGGTTGAGATGGAAATCCGAGACAACTTTCGGTAGGAACCTGGGGTGAGTGAGAAGAACCGCCCTGTTCCCGTAAAACCTGGTGAAGGGGCTCTTGGCCATGAGGTTCGCTGACTCGCCATGCTGAGGTCAGTGCCACCCAGAAAACGACCTTCCAAGAAAGGTGCCAGAGCGAGCACCTCGCCATCGGCTCAAAGCGCAGCCGCATCAGCTGCATGAGCACGATGTTCATGTCCCATTCCGCCGGTGGAGGCCGGATGGGGTGTCTGGAAAGCAAGATGTCCCATATGAAGCGGGAGACCAGAGGCTGGCCCGAGAGAGGTTTTCCCTCTACAGGCAAGTGGTTGGCCGAGATGGCGCTCAGGTGAACCCTGACCGAGTTGGACTTCAGCTCCACCTGCGAAAGGTGGAGAAGGTACTGGAGAACCCAAAGGGTGAAACAAGAGAACGGGTCGATCTGGAGCTCGGAGCACCAAATCGAAAACAGCCACCACATCAGGGCGTAGGCCCGCCTCGTCGAGTTCTTCCTCAACGCGAGGAGGATGTCCTCGATCTCCACCGGGAGGTACAGCGAAGCTAAAGAGATCCGTTCAGCCACCAGGCTGACAGAGATAGCGAGACCAAGTTCAGATGAAGCACCCAACCCTCCTCTTGCATCAGCAGACCGTTGGCACTGCCTAGAGGAACCAGAGGCTCCGATGAGAGTCAGAGTAGAAGTGGCAACCAAGGTTGTCAAGGCCACGAAGGAGCCATGAGAATCACAGAGGCTCGATCGCGCTGCATCTTGTGTATGGTCCTCGCAAGGAGAGGAGTGGGAGGGAAGGCATACAAAAGCCCGGAGGCCCAGTTCAGGAGGAACGCATCCGGGGCCACCCTCTCGGGTGTGGTGTCGACCCGCAGAAGTAGAGGATGCTGCGAGTTCGCCGGGCTGGCAAACAAGTCCATGGACAGAGTCCCCCAACAGTGGAACAGGTGGAGAACCACCTGTGGACTCAGGCACCATCGTACGGACAGGAAGCCTGCTGAACCTGTCCGCAAGGACATTGTCTTGGCCCAGGAGGTAGACAGCTCTTAGGGTGATGCCCCGTCAAACTGCAAAGGAGCAGAGGAGGACTGCCTCCTGGCAGAGAAGGCAGGAGCCCATGCCTCCCTCCTTGCTGATGTAGAACATTGCGACTCTGTTACTGGTCTGCACGAGCACTGATCTGCCACTCAGGTGGCGCTCGAAGACCTTCAAATCCAACTGGACCGCTCGAAGCTCGAGCAGATTGATCCGCTGTAGAGATTCCTCGGGTGACCAATGCACCTGGGGATAGAGGTGGCCGCAGTGGACTCCCCAGCCCAACAGCGAGGTGTCCGTCATCAAAATGAGTTTGTGTGGATGAGTCTAGAAGGGCATGACCCGAAGGAAGCTATGGGGGTCCTGTCACCAGATTAGGGACTCGACTAGGCTGCGAGACATCTGGACAGGGTCCTGGAGGTGGCCCGAGGCCTGGGCCCATTGAGCCTCTCGCACGGGGAACGACATGTACTATTGAGGCCATGTGGCTCAGGAGAACGCAGCAAGGCCCACACCGAGACTCAGCAGCCAAAGCATGGCGCCGATCCATGCGTGCTTGAGGAAGAAAAACGATCGCACATTCTGTGTTGAGCCGAGCGCCAATGAACTCTAAGGTCAACACCAGAGTGAGGTGGGATTTGGAGTAGTTGATCAGGAAACCGAGGCGCTCGAGGAGAACTGAGCGCGACGTCAAGAGATAAGTCTCCTATGCCGAGGCACCCAAGATAAGCCAATCATCTAGGTAAGAGTAGATGGATATGCCCTGCAGCTGGAGGTGTGCCGCGGTCACCACCAGGCACTTGGTGAAGACTTGCGAGGCAGACGCGAGTCCGAAGGGGGAACACACTGTACTGGAAGAGCTCTCCCTGCACCCTGAAACGCAGGTACTTCCTGTGCTTGGGGTGGGCAAGAATGTGGGCGTAACCGTCTGTGAGATCCAAGGAACATAGCCAATCGCCCTGCTGGAGGTAGGGCAGCAGGATGCCAAGGGATAGCATTTTGAACTTCTCCCGCACCAGAAACTTGTTCAGGTTCCTGAGGTCGAGGATGGGGCGCAGGCCCCCCGCCCTCTTCGGAACGAGAAAATACCAGGAATAAAATCCCTGACCTCAGAGGTGCGGCAGAACTCTTGACTGCCTGTTGACCGAGGAGATTGTTCAACTCCTGCTGCAAGCAAGCCTGGTGCGAGGGAAGCCGAGTAGGCTCCGCCAGGGAGAAGGAAGGAGGGAGTCTGTCAAAACAAAGGCAATACCCATCCCAGATCACCTGCAAGACCCAGGTGTCCAATGTAATAGCCACCCATTCGGGGGCAAAAAGAGACAGGCGTCCTCCCACGGGCGGAAGTGTCCCTGAGGGGGGCGAGGGGCTATGCTTTCAGCGTCAAAACCCCAGGGCTGGCTGGGGTGGCGCCGGTGGCTGGGTCTTGGGCCCCTTGGGTTTCCAGTGACCCTGAGCACCCCCTTTGCCCTGAGCATTGGTCATCGGTGCAGGGGAAGGCGGGTATGGAAGGTATCCCTGGAAGGGGAGCCTTTTCCTCTGGAAGAAAGGCTTTTTGTCTGCTTCTTCAATGGAAGTGAGGAGGTTTTGCGAGAGAGACGGATGCGAGCGACGAATTCAGTCTCGATCTCGGCTGCCTTGTCCTCCATGGACTTGCCGATCAGCTGTTCGCCAAGGCAGGGGACATCCAGGAGCTTCTCCTGGACCCACTGGTGGAAGACTCGAACTAGTCATATGCAGCGCGGGAAAGGTGTTTCGAGCAGTCTGTGACCAACCTCAGGAGGGTCTGGAATCTGAGGAGGTGCTCCCCACCCAGGCCCGAGGAAAAACCATCGAGCTCCTTGGCGAGGTCGCGAACAAACATACCCATATACAACTGGTAAGCCTGGATGCAGCACACCAGGATGTATCCCTGGTAAGCCTTGCACCTGAGGGAGTCGAGGGCACGGGATTTCCTACCCGGTGGGACCAAAGAGTGCGACTTCAGGATCTTCTGTTTCCGCACTGCAGATCTGACTACCATGGAGGTGTGAGGAAGTTGGGTCTTCCGAAACCCCAGGCCACGCTGGACCCGATACATGGCATCGAGTCTTCTAACAATAGGGACCGAGGCGGGTGCTTCCCACATTCAGAGAAGCAGCCCGGATAGGACAGACTGTATCGGAATCATAAGAGACTCCCTGGGCGAAGAGTCATACTGCAAAATGTCAAGTTCCTCTGCCCTCGGCTCCTCCTTGGTCTGCTTCGGCAGGTTGAGGGCCCGAATCATATCCTGCACAAACGCCAGGAAAGAGGTGTCCTCTGTAGGCGACCGCCTTTGGGAGGCGGGCAGGGATGGATCAGAGGGAAGATCACTGTGGGCACGTGTCTCCGGGGAAGTGTCCCCATCCGATTCCCAGCCCGAGAGGTCCGAGGATTACTCGGAGTCAGGCTGATCCCCGCGCCCTGTGGCTGAGGCCCGCTTGGAGACGGAGGCACTGGGCTCTGGGAAGACTTCGCCCCCGAGGAACAGGACAGCAAGCGAGACCAGAACCGAGGACACTCACAAGGCTCACGGCTCTCAGGGGTTTCCAAGGCAGTTTTTGGGGCCCCAGTTGGGTGACCCTCGGTCTTGAGGCATAGGCCAGCTGTGCTGGGTAAAAGAGCTTGCTAGGCAGAGAGGAAGGCAGAAACGCTGCGCTCCAGTGCCAGCATATGGGACTCCCACTCGGGTGGGTGTCCCTGCGATGCCGACGCCGGGGTTACCGGGTCTGGTGTGGAAGAGGAGAGGGGGTCCTTACCGGGACGACCCTCAGGAGATCGAGCACCATCGCCGGAGGCCTTCATTTCCGTATGAGGTTCCTTTCGAGGCCGCTCCTTGTTCGACCCTTGGGAATGCCGGGGAGGGTTAAGGGAACGAGCACGAGACTGCGCGCGCTTACCTGGAGCCTCCGACAGAGACTTCGAGATCTTCTTCCGCCGTTCCACTTCAGGCGAACCCTGATTAGAGTGATGCAAAGAGCGCGGGGTCACTGCAGGGGACCCCACCAGCGGTGGATTGGCAGGGCGAGGTGTCACCAGGGATCCCGGGGCTGCCTTACGGAATAGGTTGTCGGACCTCTGCTTGCAGCTTAGCAAGGCCTTAGCAGACATTTTCTTACAAACTGAGCAGAGCTCCGGGTTGTGGTCAGCCCCCAGACACCGCAGAAAGCAGTCGTGGGTGTCCGTGAACGACATATTTTTGGAGCATCTGTCACATTTCTTAAAACCGGTGGCCATTGGGGCAAAAAGGGCCCCTGCGAGATCGAAAACCCTTGAGGCCAGCGGTGGAAAACAAAAGGGTGCGAAAAGGGCCCAAAAGAAAAAACACTACGGGAAATCAAAAAAGGGATCGCTTAGCCAACGGCCAAAGTATGGGCGAAGGAGGGGACGGGAGAGGACCGGTGCGACTGGAAAAAAGGGGCCAAAAGGCCGAAGTGAAAAAAAAATGTTTTCCAAGGGACGAGGACGTGCGTCCGAAAGGCTCCATGGAAAAGGGAGACTGAGCAAGATGGCACCTTTGGGCGGGAAGAGGACCACGCATGCATGGCAGCAATCCCAAAGGCTTTCTTTGAAAGCTGGGGAATTGCTTCGCGTGGGCTCCATCATTGCCGACGTCACCCATAAGTGAGGACTGACTTCCTGCTTGTTCCTGGAGAACAATCTGGGTTCATCCCCCGGCGACAGGGGAAAGACAATGTTAGGAAACTGTTAAATTTAATATGGAAGGCAAGGCAGAATGAAGAGAACGCATTGCTAGTAGCTGTGGACATGCAGGTTTATGATGCTAGTGCTGGAAAAGGTGGGCTGCGGAGCAGGATTTATTAAATGGGTGTAAGCCTTATATAAGAAACCGAAGGCCAGAGTCCGCGTGAATGGGTGTTGGAAGAATTTGAGTTAGCGCAGGGAACGAAGTAGGGCTGCCTGCTGTCGCCACTGTTATATGCACTGGTGATAGAACCATTGGTGGAGTGGGTTAGGATCAATATTAATATCACGGGCATTGTGGTGGGCACGTGGGAATACAAAAAGGGCTATTTGCTGATGATGTTGTTTACTCTAACACGACTGCTATCCTTTTTGCTTAATCTGCCGGGGAAATTGAGCAATATAGCTATCTGGCAGCGTATAAAATGAATACATCCAAGAGAGAAATTTTGAAGATCCAACTTGAAAGACTAGAGGAAAGGCTGAGGGAGGCATATCCCTTTAGATGGGCTAAGCGATCTATCAGGTATTTAGGGGTACAGATTGAGGTTCAATGAGAAGAGCTCTTTTCCCTGAATCATGAACGATTGTGGTTGACTATTAAAGGAGATCTGGAATTGGTGGAAGTGGGTCACACTTTCCTGAATGGGTTGAATAGCAACGATCAAAATGAATGTTCCACCTAGATTGCTATTCTTATTCATGGCATTACTCATACCTATCCCAGAGGAGATAATAAAAAGTTGGCAGAGGAAGATCTTTAGTTTTATATGGAGACCACCACCATGGGCGAGTAGACAGATTCTTATAAGGGACAGGAGGAAAGGAGATTTAGGGGTACCAGATTTGAAGGGATATTATACTGGAGCAACATTAGGAGCGGTGATTGAGTGGAGCAAAGGGGAGGCGAGCAAGCAGTGGGTGAAGATTTAACAGGCCCTGAGTGGAAAGTGCCCTCTGGGGAGTGTGCTATGGTTACAGGGGCTAGCATTACAGGGGAAGGCAATATCCCCATTTGTACGACACAGACTGACAACTTGGGGGAAACACCAGGTTGGATTATGTGGGGGAAAAAGAAGTGTACTGGAACACTCCACCACAATTTAACCCCCAGTTTCCAGCGGGAATAATGTATGGGGTTTTTCGAGAGTGCAGTAAAAGAGGGGCTCGCTACAGTGGGGCAATTATTGAACATGGAGGGGAAGTTGATAGGATTTTGAGCACAAGCAGCATATCAGTTTGGCAGGGAGCAGGAAATCTACTACAATCAAGTAGCCCATTATATGCAAAAGGGTAGAGCTAAAAGAGGGAATGTGGGACAGCATTCAGATTTTGAATTGATGGTTAACCTATGGGAGGGTACCAAGGGGCTATTATAAGGGATATACAAGATAGTGATTGGCAAGCACATGGAGGCCCCAGGGTACCGGAATAAGTGGGAGGGAGACCTGGGGAAGAAATTGGGGAATCAGACTTGGATAAAAATATACAACCAGACCCGGAAAGTGTCAACAGCAGTCTCCATTGTAAAACAGGCATATAAGTTTTGTATTATAGGTACTGGGACCCAAAGCACCTCCATTGGATAGGGCTCGAGTGGGATAGGGGTGTTGGAAGCAATGTGGACAAGAGGGCGACCTTTTCCATATGTGGTGGGGATATCAGAAAATGAGAGGCTTCTAGGGAGATGTGTGTGCCCTCATAGGAAAGATGGGGGGAAAGGATAGTGACGCCGGACCCACTGAGCTGCCTTTTGAATTTTCCACTAGATGGGATTGACGAGGGGGGGGGGCAAGTATCTGCGCAAATGTGTGTGGTGGTGAGGATATGTGTGGCGTTACACTGGAAAGCCTCACAGCCTCCAGATATCAGGGAGGTGAGGGACCAGTGGGATGGGCTGTATATGATGTCTGAGGCACTGACAAGACATTGTGGAAGAGAAGAACAATTGAGTCTGTATGTACAATGGAAAGACAATAAGGGGGTGGGGCAAAGGCCTGTTTGTTAAAACTATGGGGAACGAAAACGTTAAATAAGCCCACAGACCCTCCGGCACCAGCTTTCCCTTCACCATGTAGGTGGAAGCTATCGTCTCCTTGATCCACCTGGTTATCGACGCCTTGGCTGCCACTTCACCTTTGCGTGGGCCCCCAAAGAGAATGAACAAGTGATCCAATTTCTGAAAGGAAACTGTTCTTTTTAGATATCTCTGCAAAATCCGGCAGACATCAAGGAGACGCCACCGAGGATCTGACAGCGCTGGTAGGGAAATTGGCTGATTCACATGAAAAGTGGAAACCACCTTTGGCAAAAAGGAGGGAACAGTACAGATAACCATCCTTTCCTTCAAAATAGAAACAAAAGGTTCCTTGCAGGACAAGGCCTCAAGCTACGAGATCTGGCGAGCCGAGCAGATTGCCACCAGGGAAACTTTTTTTTAGGGTCAGCTCCTTCAGAGAGTAGGCAATCAATGGCTCCTGTGTCAAAACTGAAAGCACACGATTAAGATCCCAAGGATGAATCACCTCCCACAGCGGCGGATGCAGTTGCTTGACCACCTTCAGAAAGCGAATCACATCCAGATGTGCTCCTAGTAAGACCCCTTGGATCTTGCCTCTATAACAAGCGAGAGCTGCAACCTAGACCCGCAGAGAGCTAGCAACCAAGCCCTTCTCAAACCCTGCTTGCAAAAAGGAGAGAATATCTGGCAGAGTTGCTGCAAATGGCCTAGACTGCCTTTCTCAGCACCAGGCCTCGAAAATACGCCATATCCAGATATAGGAGAGCATAGTGGATTTCTTACGGGACTTGACTGCCCCTGAGTACCTGTACCTTCTCAACCTCGCCCGTTCAAGAGCCAGGCCGTAAGCGAGAATCGATCCACTTGCAGCATGCGCACCAGCCTCTGGGTCAAGAGATCTGCCCTGGCCGGAAGGTGCCACAGCTGACCACCAGGAGCCTGATCAAGTTCGCATAACAGGAGCGTCTTCGCCAGTCCGGGGCAATCAAGATAACTTGCCCTATCAGCACCCACGGCGGAAAGACAGAGAATCCCTTCCGTGGCCCAACTCTGCACTAGGGCATCCAACCCATCCAACATTATCTCTCTTCCGCTGAGAAAGCGATTGGTCTTGGCAGAGGCAAACATCACCATCAGGTCTATGAATAGAAGGCCACATCTCCACACTATCTAAGTGAAGACTTCCGGACACAGGCTCCACTCACCGGGATCCACCTGGATCAAACTTAGGTAGTTGGCTATCACGTTCTCTACCCCCCTACATGCGCCACGGAGAGAGCCTGGAGATGCTCTTCTGCCCAAGCCAACAATGCTTCCGCCTCTGCTTCTAAAGACAAGCTTCCTGTGCCCCCTTGCCGAATGATAGAGGTTACCATGGTCATATTGTTCGAAAAGACCCAAATTGCTTTTCCGTGGAGTAACGAGCGAAACCGCTGTAAGGCTAGGAAGACTGCCCACAGCTCCAGCCTGTTGATGGGCCAACATGTCTCCTCCAGCATTCAGTGCCCCTGCGCTATCGAGCCCTCGTAGTGGGCCCCCTCAACCTAAGAGACTGGCATCCATCGTCAGGGGACTCCACTGGGGGGACCTCAAGTGGCATCCCTGCAGCCAACTTCTCCAGGTATAACCACCATTTGAGTGCCCCATTTGTGGCCCTCGGGCACAGGAGCAGCTGAGATAAAGGATGAATCTGGTGCGACTACCTGCGCAGTAGCGCTCTTTGATGCAGACACATGTGCGCTCGTGCCCACGGCACTATCTCTAAGGTTGCCACCATGGTCCCCAGGACTTGCAGATACTGCCATGCTGTCGGCCATTTCATGAGCAAGAAGTGCCATACTAGACCTGGTAGCCCTTTCGCCCTCTGGTCCGGCAGGAACACCTTGCAGGTATGGGTGTCGAAGCGCACCCCCAGGTACTCTATGGCCTGTGATACCAGCCAACTCTTGGACATATTGATCACTCAACCCAGACTCTTCAGGAACTCCACCATCCTTGTTGTGGCCTGTTTGCTCTCTATCCTTGTCTTTGCCAAGATGAGCCAGTCATCGAGGTATGGGTGTTCCAAAATTCCTTCCTAGTACAGCGCTGCCGCTGCCACCATCACCATCACTTTGAAGCTGAAGGGCAAAGCCCGAAACTGGAAATGCCCCATCGGAACTACAAAGCGCAGGAAACAGTGATGCTCTGGGTGCACGGGGACATGCAAGAGTAGTTACTCACCTGTAACAGGTGTTCTCCAGGAGCAGCAGGAATCAGTCCTCACATATGGGGTGACATCGACGTCGACTGAGCCATTGCGGAGCATGTCCCCAGCTTTCTATGAAAGCCTTTGGGAATACTGCACGCATGCGCGGTCCCCTTCCCGCCTAAAGGTGCAATCTTGCTCAGTCAAATGACATAGCTAAAAAACAGCACACAAAAATGGAAAATAAAGTATGTACAACTGCAACTCCCAGGGGAGGAGGGAGGGCTGTGAGGACTGATACCTGCTGCTCCTGGAGAACACCTGTTACAGGTGAGTAACTACTCTTTCTCCAGGACCAAGCAGGAAGTCAGTCCTCACATATGGGTGACTCCCTAGCTGTGGGCTACCAAGGAACCCAGGCTGAACAAGAGAACTCCCTCTAGTCCCAGCATCAAAGAAAGGCTTTTCACTGAAAGAACCTCCACGGGTAGCCCAACGGAGGGCTGGAGTTGCCTAAACCTCAAAGAGATTCCAGAGTACTGCCTGGCCAAAAGCACTGTCCCTACGGGACTCCCTCTCCAGGCAGTAATGGGTCGCAAACGTCTGGCTTGAGGACAAAGTTGCAGCCCTGCAGATGTCTGCCAACGGTACAGAGCGGAGATGAGCTACTGAGGCAGCCATTGCCCTGACACGATGGGCCGTGACCCAACCCTGCAAGGGAAGGTCAGCCGCCTTGTAAGTCCAGGTGATACAGTCAGCCACCCAAATGGACAAGGTACGCTTGGACACACATAACCCCAAATTATTTGGGTCAAAGGATATGAAGAGCTGGGTAGCCCTTCTATGTCCCTGCATACGATCAAGGAAGAAGGATAAGGCCCTCCTACAGTCCAGGGTATGCAGGACTGCTTCAGCTTGGCTTGCATGAGGCCTAGGGAAGAATGTTGGAAGAACCACCTCCTGGTTGAGGTGGAAAGAGGAGACAACCTTTGGAAGGAACTTTGGATGAGTCCTAAGGACTACCCTGTTCCTATAGAAGCGAGTGTAAGGCTTGTCACAGACCAGGGCCTGAAGCTCACTTACTCACCGGGCCGAGGTTAGGGCTACCAGGAAGAGCGTCTTCCAGGATAGGAAGCGGAGAAAACAAGCAGCCATTGGCTCAAAAGGTGGGCGAGTCAGCTGCTGCAAGGCCACATTCAACTCCCACTCAGGGGCCGGAGGACGGACAGGAGGCTTAAGCAAGAGCAAACCTCTGAGAAACCGGGACACCAAGGGGTGAACCGACAGAGTGACCTTCCACCAGTGAGTGGTGAGCTGCTAGAGCTGAGAGGTGGACTTGAACAGAATTGGACTTAAGGCCCTGATTGGATAAGTGCAGCAGGTACTGAAGCACCACTGGTACAGCACAGGAGAAAGGATCTTCTGTACGCAGCTGACACCACAGAGAAAACCTCTTTCATTTCAGGGCATAGGTTTTTCTAGTGGACTGCTTCCTAGAGGCCAGGACGAACTCCTCAACTTCCTGAGGGAGGCCCCAGGGAGCCAAAACTACCCTTGCAGCTTCCAGGCCATCAAATTGAGAGATTTGAGGTTGAGGTGCAGAAGAGACCCCTGGTCCTGAGAGAGAAGTTCGGGCTGCAACCCCAGAGGTAGTGGAGTGTCCACTGCCAGTTGAAGAAGAAGTGGGAACGAAAGTTGCCTCAACCACCTGGGGGCTACCAGAAGGACCGAGGCCTTGTCCTGTACAATCTTGAACAGGGGTCGGGCCACCAGAGGCGTGGGAGGAAACGCATACAGGAGGTCCTGGGACCAGGAAATCAGAAAAGCATCTGCTGCTAGCCACAGAGAATGCAGTTGCCTGGAGCAGAACCTGGGCAGCTGTCTGTTCAGGGGACTGGCAAATAGATCTATGGATTGAAGTCCCCATCTCAGGAAAATCTTCTGAACCACCAAGGGATGGAGTTGCCATTCATGGGGCTGCAGAATCCTGCTCAACCTGTCTGCCAGGTAATTTTCCTGGCCAGGAAGATAAACCGCCCTGAGAAACATGTTGCGCCTGAGCGCAAACAAGCAAAGGTCCTGTGCCTCCTGACAAAGGAGCCTGGACCCAGTGCTGCCCTGTTTGTTCACATAAAACATGGCTACCTGATTGTCTGTTTGTACTAAGACAGACTGGTGGGCCAGGGTTTGAGAGAAAGTCTTGAGGGCTAAGCGAATAGCCCGCAGTTCCAGTAGATTGATTTGCTGCCTGGCCTCTCAGGGAGACCACAGGCCCTGGGTGCACTTGCCCAGACAGTGTGCTCCCCGGCCCTGCAGGGAGGCATCGGTGGTCAACACCGCTGTGAACCCAGGTGGCTGAAAAGGCATCCCTTTCAGTAAGTTGGGGGGATGCAGCCACCAACGTAGGGAGTGCAGGAATGGTCTGGACACCCTTACTCTGTCGCTGAGGCTCCCTGTGGCCTGCGACCACTGAGTTCTGAGGCACCATTGCGCAGGCCTCATATGAAGCCTGGCATGGAGAGTCACATGTACTGTCGAAGCCATGTGGCCAAGAAGCCTCAGGCAGAGCCTGGCGGAGACCAGTGACCTGCTGAGAAACTGGTTTGCCAAGGTTATCAGTCTTTGGGCTCTGTACTCTGGCAAGAAAGCTTTTGCCTGCAGAGAGTCTAGCCTTGCTCCTATGAACTCCAAGTTTTGGGATGGGAGCAAAGTGGACTTGCCTGGCCTCCTGGCACGTCTGACCCCTGATGAGCCAGTCGTCCAGATAGGGGAAGACAAAGATACCCTGATTCCTTAAGTAGGCCGCCACCACTGCCAGGCATTTGGTAAAGACCCTGGGGGCGGAGGTGAGGCCAAATGGCAGCACTCTGTTCTGATAATGGTTTCCTCCCACAATGAACCTGAGGTACTTTCTGTGGTCTGGATGAATGAGGATGTGAGTGTACGCATCCTTTAGATCTAAAGAGCATAGCCAATCTCCCTGCTGGAGGTAGGGCAGAAGTGTTCCAAGAGTAAGCATCTTGAACTTCTCCTTCTCTAAGAACTTGTTGAGATTTCCGAGGTCGAGAATAGGCCTGAGGTCCCCTGTTCTCTTTGGTACTAGGAAGTACCTGGAGTAGAAACCGTGACCTTGTAGGTGGAGAGGCACAGGCTCCACCACTTTGTCTCGCAACAGACCCTGGAGCTCCTGCAGGAGGAGGGCTGTATGGAGAGGAGGCCTTGGAGGCTCTCCTGGAAAGTAGGGAGGAGGCAACTGATGAAAATGAAGCATGTAGCCCTTGTGGACGATGCTTAAGACCCAATTGTCTCCTGTAATGTGTGGCCACCGGTGGGCAAACAGGGCTAGTCGACCTCCTGTACAGGGATGGGACAGCAGAGACAGAGAGGCTATGCCTTGGGAGTCAAAACCCCCCACCCTGCTGAGTGGGAGCAGGAGCCAGAGGCTTGGGGGCCTTCTGCCTACGGGGCCCATGTCCCTGCCCCTTTGTCTGCTGACCCTGTGGGGGAGCGGGGGAGGCCTGGTAAGGTGGAAACTGTTTGTAGGCAGTTGCCTTCCTTGGGTAAAAGGACTTCTTACCCGAGCCCTTCTTCTTATGTGAAGGGGCAGAAGTCTTTCTAGACAGCCTTGCCCTCGTGAGGTGCTCGGTTTCGAGCTCAGCAGCCTTCTCGGCCATGGGCTTGCCAAAAATGTTCTCACCTCTGCAAGGGACATCGACCAACTTGTCCTGAACCCATGGCTCGAGGTCCGATGACTGCAGCCATGCCTGGCATCGAGCCGCGATGCCGGCTGCCGTAACACGGGCCGAGGCCTCGAAGCCATCGTAGGCGGCTCAGGACATGAACTTAGAGCATTCCCGGATCCCCGAAGACAAGGACTTGAACCTCTGCAAAGGTTCCCCGGAGAGACCAGCAGAGAACCCAGCAAGCTCCTTTGCCAGGTCCCGCAGGTACATGCCCATGTACAGCTGGTAAGACTGGACACGGCAAGCAAGCATCGAGCCCTGGAAGCACTTTCTACCAAACGCATCCAGGTTCCGGGCCTCCCGGCCGGGGGGCATCGCAAAGTGCATCTTCTGGCTTTTCAGACGATGCATGGCCAATTCCACCACCATGGAATGGTGAGGTAGCTGCGCCTTCTGAAAACCAGGGCTCTTAGGGAGTCGATAAATGGAATCGACCCGCTTGCTTAGAACCCACGCCGAGGCCGGTGCCTCCCACATCCGGAAGAGGAGCCGTTGCAGCATCGGAGGAACCGGCACAGTAAAGGCCTCCTTCGGAGGAGAGTCATACTGTAGGGCCTCGAGCTCTTCGGCTCGACGCTCCTCCTCAGGGTCCGCTGGGATCGCCAAAGCAGTGGCCATATTCCTAACGAACTCCGAGAACCGGGTATCCTCCGGAGGGGACCTACTCCGGGGCTCAGACTGTGGTGAGTCCGACAGGACGCACCGAGTCTTGAAGGTATCGGGGGACTCCTCGTCCTCCGTCTCCCAGGCGGACTCGTCCAAAGATGAGTCTGGCTCGGACCACGCGGGGGCCGGCAGCATCCACCCCGACGCCAGAGGCACCGGCGTCAACGCCCTTGGTCCCGACCGGGAGGTCGAGGGTGACCGTGACCGAGGACGACCTCGAGCCTTCATGGTCTCGAGTATCGGTTCGGTCTCCAGGGTCGACTTCGACGTCGATGTCCCGGTGATCGGGGCAGATGCGCCAGCGAGGCTGGCCATCAGCACCCGCTGCTGATCCATGAAGGCAGACAGTCTGCACTCCAAGGCTGTCAGCCTGAGACTCAGCTCAGGAGACTCAGCAGCCATCGACTCGGGCCACGGCGGCGCCGGGCCCGACGTCGGCTCCCTGGGAGGAGAGTCCTCGAGGACAACAGGACTTATGTGTCCAGCAGACTCCGGCTCCACCCGAGGTACTTTTGACGGCTTTTCCTATTCCACGGCCCCGGGACGGCAGTCGGGGGTCTGAGATCTAGCCCTCAAGGAACCAGGGACCTCCTCCGATGCCGCCCTCGCGAGCCGCTTCTTCCTCTTTCGCTCCCGCTCGGGGGACCCCCTCTCCGAGAAACCCCGACGATGCTCGGGGTCAGATTCCCGAGACATCGAGGCCTCAGATGAGGTTTGGGCCCGGCCGGAGGCCGAATCCGAGAAAAGCCTTTCCTTTTTGTGCTGACGACTTCGCAGTGCCTTAGTGGACATTTTCCCACACGGTCCACAGATCTTAGGATCATGGTCAGGACCGAGGCACCGAAGGCAGCAGTCGTGTGTGTCAGTTTGAGACATTAGTTTCTTGCACCGATCACACTTCTTAAAACCACTGGAAGCCATCGGGGAAAAAAAGAGTCCCTGTGAGGTCAAAGGACCGGCCTTCCAGGGAAAAAGAAAAAAAGGGCACGAACGCCAGCCACGAAGGGCAAAAACAGAAAAATAAGATCGGGCTCGATATCGGTTTACCGAACCTGGCGAGAAGGGGAACCGGCGTCGAACCGGAGAAAAAAATGCGAAGAAATCGCAGGGATCCGAAGAAAAATCTAACTGTTTTCCGGGTGAACTAGGACAAACGTCCGACGGGCTCCACGGAAAAAAAGAGAATGAGCAAGATGGCACCTTTAGGCGGGAAGGGGACCGCGCATGAGTGCAGTATTCCCAAAGGCTTTCATAGAAAGCTGGGGAAATGCTCCGCAAGGGCTCCATCGACGTCGATGGCACCCCATATGTGAGGACTGACTTCCTGCTTGGTCCTGGAAAAAGTAGGCCTCCATGAGATCCAGGGACATTAAAAACTCCCCCTTGAGCACTACAGTGATCACAGACCTCAACATTTCATTGTGAAACAGAGGAACTTGCAGACACCAGTTCACATGCTTGAGGTCAAGGATGGGACAGAAGGAGCCCTCCTTTTTGGGAACCACAAAATAGATCAAGTACCGACCTGTGCCAAATTGGGATTCTGGGAACCTTACAACCGCTCCCAAATGAAGCAGGCGATTTACGGTCTCTCTGACCGCCTTGGCCCGTATCCCATAGGGAGATTGTACAAATACGGGAGTCAATGGTTTGGAAAACTCCAACACACAGACATCTCTGATGACCTCTAGCACTCATTGGTCAGATGTGATCTGGGCCCAAGCAGGGTAAAAATCCCATAGCTGACCTCCCATGGGTTGCACCTCCTGGGATCCCCTCGTTTCATTGTGTCTTCTTGGGCCCATATGAGGATGCAGAGGCAAAACAGCCTCTTCCTGTCCCCTGAAACCCCCATCCTCGAAAGATCAAGCGGCTTCTTTGGTATGGATTAAGCCTTAACAACCTGAATTGCCAGAAGTCCTTTGACTGTCCTCTAGATGGCCCTGGAGGATGAGGTTGCTACTGATTGCCCTCCGGGAGGCGGCCTCCCTTTGTCTCCCCCAACTCCTTCACCAACATTTCCAACTCCTCCCCAAATAGGAGCTTCCCAAACTGGGACATGGATGAAACATCCACTGCCCAATTCCTCAAACAAAGGTAGTGATGGGCCACCATCACAGAAGCCATCCTCTTGGAGAGCCCCCTAATCAGATCGTAGAAAGCATCCACAAAGTAGGCAGCTCCTAACTCCATCCTAGAGGCTGCCCCTGTCTGATCCGGAGTAGCTTCCTTGGACTCCCCTGAGCCTTGCGCCCAAAGGATCCAGGCTTGGGCTACCAGGGCCTCACATACCGAAGCCTGCAAGGATAACGCGTTAATGTCGAACACTTGCTTCAGCAAAGTGTCTAGCTTTCTATCCTGGGCATCCTTAAGTACTGCACTGCCTTCTACTGGGATAGTGATCTTCTTCGTCACCACCAACATGGCGGCATCTATCTTTGGCGAGCAGAACTCCTCCCGCTTCTGCTCAGGTAGGGGGTAAAGCCATGACATGGCCCACACGCACTGTTCCCTCTAAGCTGTGCGCATGTGCACGTGCACACACCTCACCGAGCAAGCGCACATACTTTACAACAGAGCGCACAAAAAGCGTAGTTACTCACCTGTAACAGGTGTTCTCCAGGAGCAGCAGGAATCAGTCCTCACTTATGGGTGACGTCGGCGCCGACGGAGCCATCGCGGAGCAATTTTCCCCAGCTTTCAAAGAAAGCCTTTGGGAATTGCAGCGCGCATGCGCGGTCGTCTTCCCGCCCAAGGGTGCCATCTTAGCCAGTCAGATGACATAGCTAAAAAAGACAGCATAAAAATATGCAAAAAGAACATAAGCAGACGATTGCAACTCCAAGGGGAGGAGGGAGGGTAGTGAGGACTGATTCCTGCTGCTCCTGGAGAACACCTGTTACAGGTGAGTAACTACGCTTTCTCCAGGACCAAGCAGGAAGTCAGTCCTCACTTATGGGACTCCCAAGCTCAAGGCTACCGGAGACCCCAAGCACAAAAATGAGCTCCCTCTAGCTCAGCAGCACAGAAGGAAAGAATCTTCGCTGAATTGTCACCCAACGGTAGCCCACATCCGGGATGGAGGGTAGGAGTTCCTCAGACCTCAAAGAGATTACGGAGGACTGCCTGTCCGAAAGCACTGTCCCTACGGGACTCCCTCTCGAGACAGTAATGGACCGCAAAAGTCTGGCTCGAAGACCAAGTAGCGGCCCGGCAGATGTCTGCCAGCGGAACAGAGCGGAGGTAAGCCACTGACGTAGCCTTTGCCCGAATGCAATGAGCCGTGACTCGACTTTCTAAGGAGAGTCCGGCCGCCCCATAAGCCCAAGAGATACAGTCCGCAACCCAGATGGACAGAGTACGCTTGGAGACCGGGAGCCCCAATTTATTGGGGTCAAAAGACACAAAAAGCTGAGCAGCTTTACGGTGCTCCCGCGTACGGTCAAGGTAGAAGTTCAATGCCCTTCTACAGTCCAGGGTATGGAGGACCGTTTCAGCTCGGCTGGAGTGTGGTCTGGGAAAGAAGGTTGGAAGTACCACCTCCTGATTGATGTGAAAAGGGGAGACCACTTTAGGCAGAAATTTTGGGTGAGTCCGTAGGACTACCCTATTCTTGTAGAACCTAGTGTAAGGGGGATCAGACACGAGGGCCTGCAATTCACTTACGCGTCTAGCGGAAGTGAGGGCTATCAAGAACAGTGTTTTCCAAGACAGAAAACGGAGAGAACAGGTAGCCATAGGTTCAAAAGGCGGACAGGTGATCCGCTGCAAAACCACATTCAGGTCCCAGTCAGGCGCTGGCGGGCGCAGAGGTGGTTTAAGTAGAAGGAGACCTCTGAGAAACCTCGCTACGAGAGGGTCGCTGGAGAGAGGTCTACCGTCCACCGGCACATGATGTGCCGAAAGAGCACTGAGGTGAACTTTGACGGAGTTGGACTTAAGTCCCAGATTAGAGAGGTGTAGCAAGTACTGCAAGATCACCGACACCGGGCAGGAGAAGGGATCCCGAGACTGTTGGGTACACCAGACTGCAAAGCGACGCCATTTAAGGGCGTAGCATTTGCGGGTAGAAGGCCGTCGCGAAGCCAAGACGACCTCCTCCACCTCCGCCGGCAGGAGAAGGGGAGCAAGGACTACCCTCTCAGCAGCCAGGCCATGAGGTTGAGAGACCTGAGGTTGGGGTGCAGTAGGGACCCCTGATCCTGAGTGAGGAGATCCGGTTGTACCCCCAGAGGGAATGGATCCTCCACCGCCAGTTGCAGCAGGAGTGGAAACCACGGCTGTCTGGGCCAGCGAGGGGCCACCAGGATCATGAAAGCTTTGTCTCGGAGAACCTTGAAGAGAGTTCGAGAGACTAGCGGGATGGGAGGGAAAGCGTACAGGAGGCTCCCCGACCATGAGATCAGAAAAGCGTCCGCCGCAACCCGGAGGGGGTGTGGCTGACGAGAGCAGAAGCGAGGAAGCTGCCGGTTGTGAGGACTGGCAAAGAGATCCACCGTGGGGAGGCCCCACTTCAGGAAGAACTTCTGAACTACCAAGGGATCCAGACGCCACTCGTGCGGCTGGAGGACCCTGCTGAGTTTGTCCGCAAGGCAATTTTCTTGGCCCGGGAGATAAACTGCCTTGAGGAGAATGCCGTGACTGACGGCCCAAGAGCAGAGCTTCTGCGCCTCCCGGCAGAGGAGGAAGGAGCCCGTGCCCCCCTGCTTGTTCACGTAGAACATGGCAACTTGATCGTCCGTCTGGACAAGGACGGACTGGTGGGAAGTCAGGTGGGAGAAGGCCTTGAGAGCCAGGCGGATCGCCCTGAGCTCCAGGAAGTTGATCTGCTGAGCAGACTCCCACGTGGTCCAGAGGCCCTTAGTACGTGCCTCTTGGCAATGTGCTCCCCAGCCCAGGAGGGATGCATCGGTGGTCAGCACCCGGGTCGGCTGAGGTGACTGGAAAGGCATTCCGAATAGGAGGTTCGGCTGCCGGAGCCACCACCGGAGAGACGAGATCAGCGGCTCGGAGACGCGCACTAGGTCTGCTAGGCCGCCTGTGGCTTGACGCCACTGCTGGCGGAGACACCATTGAGCAGACTGCATATTCAGGCGGGCATTGGGGGTCACATGGACGGTGGAAGCCATATGGCCGAGTAGTCTCAGGAAGCGCCTGGCGGAGACCAGGGGCTGGCTGCGAAAGCGGTCGGCTAGGTCCATGAGCCGTTGAGCCCTGTCGAGCGGTAGGTATGCTCGCGCCTGAGGAGTGTGCAGCCTTGCGCCGATGAACTCGAGATCCTGTGAGGGGAGCAAAGTGGACTTTGCGAAGTTTATAACAAAGCCCAAGTGCTGCAGAAGAGTCACCGTGCGGCGCGTGGCGTTGGTGACCTCCCGAGCGGACGCTGCTCTGATGAGCCAGTCGTCGAGGTACGGAAAGACATAGAGGCCGTGAAGCCGGAGATGGGCCGCCACGACCGCGAGACATTTTGTGAAGACTCGCGGTGCGGAGGACAGGCCAAAGGGCAGTACTCTGTACTGGTAATGATTTCCCGCCACCACAAACCTTAGGTATTGGCGGTGGCTTGGGTGGATGAGGATGTGCGTGTAGGCATCCTTTAGATCCAAGGAGCATAGCCAATCTCCCTGCTGGAGGTAGGGCAGAAGGATTCCAAGGGTAAGCATTTTGAACTTCTCCCGCACAAGGAACTTGTTGAGGTTGCGCAAGTCCAGGATGGGTCTGAGGCCCCCTGTTCTCTTTGGTATCAGAAAATACCTGGAATAAAAGCCTTGACCTCTCAGGTGGTGTGGCACCGGTTCCACCGCCTGATCCTGCAGAAGACCTGCTAACTCCTGAAGGAGCAATTCCCTGTGCAGAGGGGGTCGCGGAGGTTCTCCTGGAAAATAGGAGGGAGGGACCTGGTGGAAGTGGAGAAGATAGCCTTCTCGCACGACCTGAAGCACCCAGGCATCTGCGGTGATGCTGGACCACCTGTGGGCGAAGTGAACCAGCCGGCCTCCGGTGCTGGGAGGAACCCGCGGGGGGGGAGAGGCTATGCTTTGCGAGTCAAAAACCCCCACCCTGCTGAGCAGGGGCTGGTGGTGCAGGCTTGGGAGCTTGCTGCCTACGGGACCCGTTACCCCGTCCCTTGGCCTGCTGGCCCTGTTGGGGAGCTGCAGGGGCCTGATAATGGGGGTATTGTTTGTAGGCAGCCGCCTTCCTCGGGTAAAAGGACTTTTTCCCCGAGCCCTTCTTTTTCTGGGAAGGGGCGGAGGTCTTCCTAGAAAGCCTGGTCCTGGTGAGAGTCTCAGTCTCAATTTGTGCAGCCTTTTCCGCCATGGGCTTGCCAAAGAGGTTCTCGCCTCGGCAGGGGACATCGACCAACTTGTCCTGCACCCAGGGCTCAAGGTCTGACGACTGAAGCCAAGCCTGTCGGCGGGCACCGATGTCGGCTGCGGCCACTCGAGCCGATGCTTCAAAGCCATCATAGGCTGCCCGGGACATGAACTTTGAGCATTCCCGAATGCCAGTGGACAAGGCCAGGAACCTCCGCAAGGGTTCCTCGGACACACCAGCGGAGAATCCGGCTAGCTCTTTAGCCAGATCCCGGAGATACATGCCCATGTACAGCTGGTAAGTCTGGACACGACATGCGAGCATAGAGCCCTGGAAACACTTCTTACCAAGGCCATCCAGGTTACGGGCCTCCCTGCCAGGGGGCACCGAGGAGTGCATCTTCTGGCTCTTAAGACGATGCATGGCCGATTCCACTACCATGGAATGGTGTGGTAGCTGTGCCTTTTGGAAGCCAGGGCTCTTGCGGACCCGATAGATAGAATCGACCCGCTTGCTCAGGACCGGCGAGGAGGCCGGACTCTCCCACATGCGGAAGAGTAGTCGTTCCAGCATAGGAGGAACCGGTACAGTAAAGTGTTCCCTCGCGGGAGAGTCATACTGGAGGGCGTCGAGCTCTTCGGCTCGAGGCTCCTCCTCGGGATCCGCAGGGAAGGCCAAAGCCTTGGCCATATCCCTAACGAAGTCCGAGAACCGGGCATCCTCCGGGGGGGACTGCTTCCGAGGTTCGGACTCAGGTGAGTCCGAGGGGACACACCGAGTCCGAAAAGAATCAGGTGACTCTTCCTCTTCAGACTCCCAGACCGACTCCGACGAGGAATCGGTGGGGTCGGCCCGGGCAGGGCGCGGCGCCTGCCGCCCCGACGCCGAGGGAGTCGGCGTCGGCGACCTCGGTCCCGAACGGGAGGCCGAGGGTGACCTCGACCGAGGATCGACTCGAGTTCTCATCGACTCGAGGATCGGCTCGGTCTCCGGGGTCGACTTGGACGTCGACGTCCCGGCGGTCGGGGCAGCGGCGCCAGCGAGGCCAGCGAGCAGTGCCCGCTGCTGGTCCATGAAGGCAGACAGTCTGCTCTCCAAGGCCGTCAACCTGAGTCCGAGCTCAGGTGACCCAGCAGCCCCCGACTCGGGCCCCGACGGCGTCGGGCCCGACGTCGGCTGTCGCGGAGGCGAGTCCAGAAGGACCACAGGACTTACCCGAGCAGGCATCTCCGACTCCAGGCGAGGTCGCTTCGGGAGGTGTTCCTTCTCCAAGGACCCGGGGCGGCTATCGGGGCTATGCGACCTGGCCCTCGCGGAACCAGGAGCGTCCACCGACGCCGCCCTCGCGGGTTTCACCGTCCGACGATGGTCCCCGGAGGGAGAACCCCGGTCGGAGGAACTCCGGCGATGGTCCGAGCTGGAGCCTTTTGACGCGGAGGCCTCCGACGAGGTCCGGGTACGGCTGGGGTCAGCGAAGATTCGATCACGCTGATGCCGCCGACTCCTCAACGCTTTTGAGGACATTTTGCCGCAGGGCCCACAGATCAGTTCCTCATGATCCGGGCCCAGGCAGCGGAGGCAAAAGTCGTGTGTGTCAGTGAGTGACATATTTCGGTCACACTGACCACACCGCTTAAAGCCACTGGCAGCCATCGGGGGAAAAAGGGCCCCTGCGAGGTCAAAGGACCGGGCTGCCAGGGAAAATCGAAAACGAAAGCTGACAAAGTCAGAAAAACCGAAAAAAGTGAGAGGACTCGTGACCGGCGTCGCGAGTCCGGGCGGGAAAAAGATCGGCGTCGAACCGAAGGAAAAAGGATAAAATAATGAAGAAAAAATCGACTTTTTCGCGGGGACAAGACGGGGACGTCTGTAGGGCTCCGCGGAAAAAAGAAGACTGGCTAAGATGGCACCCTCGGGCGGGAAGACGACCGCGCATGCGCGCTGCAATTCCCAAAGGCTTTCTTTGAAAGCTGGGGAAAATTGCTCCGCGAGGGCTCCGTCTGCGCCGACGTCACCCATAAGTGAGGACTGACTTCCTGCTTGGTCCTGGAGAAATTACGGTTCTGATTCTGATAGAAAAAAACACAGATGTCTTAAAATTTAAAAGTTGTGATTGTAATTGCTAGAAATTTTCCGCTTCATTTAGTAATTGTCTATTTTCATTTAATTTGATTAAAATCAATGTGGTGTACATACTGTATTCTGACGTGTAGTCAAATTTTAAAGTATATATCTCCGAGTGTCGTTATGTGGCGCACAAAAATGTAACCTTCCTTCAAATGCTGCACAGCTGATATTTTATGCGCACACAGCCTACAGAAAATTAGAGGGAACATTGCCCACACCCCCTTCAGACTGACCTCTAGGAGATCCCACTCCTCATGGATTATCTACTTTACCACTCTAAGCACCAGGAAGACCTTCTGTGATTTCCACACCACCTGTAGAAGCGGGTCCTCCAATGACTTCTCCTCTGCCGGCAACCTTGCCGGCATATTTAGTGCCTTCAGAGTCTCCGTAATGAGGGCTGCCAGTTCCTCTCTATGGAAGACTCGCACAATACGGGAACCTCTCCTCCAGCTCTTCTGTAAGTTCATCCATTTCAGTGTCCAGGCCTATCTCTCCTCTGGCCCTTGCTCACTAGGAAGGAAATCCTCTGCTTTCTCCTCATGCCTACATCGCTGCTTAGTAACCTGCTCTTGTACATCGTGCTCCAGGGTGGCTGCCGGTCTCTTTACGGCTGGCGATTGTCCTGAGCCTACATAATCTGACCCCTGCAGCTTCATGGAGTAGGCCCTATGCAACAGGAGGACAAATTCTGCAGAAACACCCTCCACCCCGGGGCACCGCTGCCGAGCCCCTGGGAAGTAGAGGGTCCAGGGTTCACCTGTTTCCTGGTGTAAGGCTCTAATTGGGGAGGCAATGTTTCTCATCCCACCCTGGCCGAAAAGCCATGTCCCTACTGGATCTGGAAGGCACTGCCTCCTTCCCCTAAATAGCCCTTCTCGCAGCTGGTTTGGGAGCCCCCGCTGCTCTGGACTGCGCTGCCCTAGTAGGAGCCCAAGGACCCTACAACCCCTTCCCTACTAACAGGGGGAAGAGGGCCCCAGTTACTTTCCTCCTTTCACCGTCCTGTACCGAATAGAAGGAAACAGTCCTGCACTTTCCTTTTTTTTTCCCCCCCCAGCAACTTTGTGCAGATTAGCTAGGTAGAATGCCTAAAAACAATGTTGCAGAGCAGCACAGGTCAACTTAACTCAAAATCTCTACCTAAACCTGTCAGTTGTCCCTACAGTGAGTCTAACACCTCTGGACCACCATATCCAGCTGCTTGGAAACTGAGCTTACTGGGGGCTGGGAGGCAGAACCAGCTGCCTAAGTATGGTGATGTGATATCAGAAAAAAAGGTGGCATGCTCAGTCTCCAAGCTTCTGGTCGGGTAGACTACTCAGAGGTGCAGGACTGGACTGGAGTGACTATAAGAAACGGAAAATAGACCATTAAAAAATATTAATTACAAATTCTATAAGTAATTACACGCCAAACTCAGTATACCGCTATGTAAAATCCATATGCAATTGACTGGGATGTAGTGGTTCCCTTTTGATACAAATAGAATGTCAATCACTGTGATCATAAAACTTGGGAAGAGGATACTAAATCCAGGGTCATAGCAGCCTCTCTTTGCTGAACGTTGATAGCAAACGTTTGGCCAAACTTCAGGCGAACAGAATGGCACAACTGCTGCCATCCTTGATCCACAAATCAAGCAAGATTTGTGAAGGGAAAGCATATGATGGTATATCAATGATGGAGATGAATGCATGGCTTCATGGATGGTGTCAGAGGGCGTTTTGGTTTCCTGGACCATGGGATGATGTTCCAAGGGCTGCAGAGCAGAGATGGTGTCCATCTGTCCAAGAAGGGTTGAAGTGTCTTCAGCAGCAGACTGGCTAACCGAATGAAGAGGGCTTTAAACTAGATTTGTTGGGGATGGGTGAAGAGAGCCCCCAGGTAAGTGAAACATTAAATACCTCTGTAGAAATGGGTAATAGGGGCAACATCTGGGAAGTGGTGTGTATAAATGCCTGTAGCATGGGAAATAAGATCTCATATGTTGAGGCTTTAATGGAAGAGGCTGACTTGGATTTAGTTGCGGTTATGGAGACATGGTTCATGGAAAACCATGACTGGGATGTAATTATATTGGGCTATATTTTATTCTAGAAGGACAGGGTAGGAAGAAGGGAAGGTGGAGTGGCAGTATATGTACATAATATTAAAGCTATAGAACCGCAGGGCCTAAAAGGAAGAGAGGAGGCACTGTGGGTTAAACTAGAAAGAGGGAAAGGGTAATCCACTTGCACTGGAGTTATACGCAGGCCCTCTCCAGCATCCCCTCCCTTGTCAAAATCATCGAAAAAGCAGTACAACTCCAAACACTCCTACGTCCCCCTCGACAAACATCTACATGGCTTCAAACCCTTCCACAGTACGGAAACCCTACTGACCTCCCTCTTAGATACACTAATCAAGGGTACAGAAAAAAACACAAGGTTTCATTCTCATTTTCATCGACATTTCTGCAGCCTTTGACTATCATCCATGAACAACTCATTTCACGCCTCCATATAATTGGCCTCAGAGAAACACTACAGTGGTTCCAATCCTACCTGGTGGACCGATTCCAACAAGTCAGAATTGGAGCAGAAACCTCCAACCCATTCAGGCTACTTCAGGGATTACCACAGGACACTGCACGATCCTCCTTGCTTTTTAACATTTTCATCCATCCTCTATGCAAAATAATCTAGAAACATAATATCCTCTAGCATCTGTATGCTGCTAACATTTTAATCTATGAACCATTCAACACTAACAACCCTGACTACTCTACAATAGGCCAATGCCTTGAAGCTGTCATACAATGGCTCAACCTTCACAATATGCACATCAACCCCAACAAATCAGAAGTTTTTCACATAACCAAGAACTTCACTTTCTTATTTATTTATTTATTTATTTATTTAGACAGTTTTGTATACCGCCTTATCCTTCAATCAAAGCGGTCACAACACAATTGGGGGATACATTTAACACACGGGGATATGACACATACACTAATACTTACAGGGAACATGGGCTATGGAGGGTTAAGTGGCTTGCCCAAGACCACAAGGAGCACCTGTGGGACTAGAAACCCCAGTCCTTCCGGCCCAAGGTTGCTGTCCTCTAGTGGGATTTGAACCCCCGACCTTCCGGCCTGAAGTACCTTGCCCCAACCACTAGGCTACTCCTACACCATCCACAATCAATTTGGTCAACTTACCTCTGCAAGTAAAAGAACAAGTAAGGTACCTCGGCATAATACTCGATCAAAGCATGAACTTCCACGCTCACATCAAACAAGTTACCAAAGCAGCATACTTCCGAATGAAAACAGTCCAAAACCTCCATCCACTATTGAAACAGAACGACTTTAGAAACGTTTGTCAAGTCCTGATCACTCCTAAATTTGACTATGCAAACATAATTTACCAGGGACTCCCAAAGGCCTCTCTACTCCCCCTACAACTTGCACAAAACACAGCAGCCAGAATAATCACAGGCACTAGTCAACGAACACACATTACCCCAGTACCAAGGCAGCTACACTGGCTACCCATCTATATGAGAACCAAATACAAAGTCTCCCTAACCATCTTTAAGACCCTCCACAGCCTTTCAGCAGATATCCTTTGGCCTCTTATCCATGAACCCTTCAACAACCGATCAAGGAGAAAAACCAGCCACTGCCTATTATCAGTCTCTGCATCATTCTCTTGCTCCAACCTCTCCACCACCAACAGAGCCTTCTCCTTCTATGCCCCCACTATCTGGAACTCCCTCACCCCAAAAATACGATCACTGAAAGACACTGGGGAGTTTCAACGCAAATTAAAAACTCACCTCTTCCTGGAACATTTTGGTTCCAACTTAGCTCCTGACTAATCCCTCCTGCCCCCCAGAGCTCTCACTATGTTCCCTGCTTCCCACTGTTACCCCCAGATTTGTACCATACATCACAACTTGCTCTAACTACTGCCTGCCTTGTTAAATGTTAGTTGTTAATGTCTATCCCTACTATCACGTTATTCCTGTCCACATGTTAAAACCATTAGTTACCTGTTAAAAGTTAATTTATTTACTTACGTTCCATGTAATGTTATGCTTGTTCCCTGTACAGAGCTCTGACTTGTAGATACAGTGGTATAAAAAAGTTGCTAAATAAATAAGTCTATGAGAAGCCAGTGAGTAAATTTCTGTGGTGGGGAAAATGATGCACATTCCACTCCAAAAGTCTTGGAAGTGGTGTGGTCTGGGGCTCCAAGATATTGAGCGATATAATGTGACCTGTGCTATGAGATTTCTTAAAGACTGGTTGTTTGACACCACAAATTATACATCCTTAGATTATGCATGCAATCTGGTGGCTCCGCTGTCATTAAAATATGTATTGCATGCTGACGCAGGGAAATTACCAGGAATGCTAAAGATGGGAGGTATGTTTCAGTCATTGTGACACACATGGTGGCAGATTTGCAGGAATTTAGGTAAACCTGCTAGAGTCTCAGTCTATCTGCCCTTGTGTGGAAATAGAGATTTTTTTAAAATCCAGTTTACAGGGTTGTAGGTTTCAGAAATGGAAAGACAAAGGGATAGACCAGCTGGTGGGGGAATATGGTATGGAGTTGTTCTTTTTGGAGGTTAAAACCCCAATACAACCTGCAAGAATGGGATGTTTTTGAATATCTGCTAGTTATATTTGAGGAATGGCCAAAGAGTTCACTAGTGATTTTCGTATGGACCGGAGTGGAGGGTAATCATGGTCTAAGTTACAATTATCTCGTGGACTGGGGAATTCCATGAGTGTGAGAGCTGCTGGCAACTACTTGGAATGGGGAGTTGGGTCTACAACTCTCTGGGAGAGGCATTATGGACATTCTGAGATATTGTCTAGAATTCCACAGTAAATGTAAGCTTACAGGATATGCAATACAAACTAATCTGCAGAGCCTATTTTTCTCCGGTGTGGGTATTTTGTGCAGTTTGTTTGAATACCCCATGTGTGCAACATGTGGGGCAGTAGGGGCTCCTTAAGAGCATATGTTCTGGTCCTGCTGCGTGGTTATGTGCTTCTGGAGAAAAATACTGGACTTCATGTCTGAGGTTCTTAACATCAGCCAGTGTCAACCCGGGGTGATACTATTTGATAAGTAATATGAGGGTGATATTCAAGGAATGGACAGAAAGTAGTGGGTTCAGAAGCTATGGTTGATTGGAAAGAAGATCATCTTGCAAAGCTGGATGGGTGCACAGCGATCCTCTTAGTGGCAGTGGTAAAACATTTTGCATCCGCTTTAATTACTGGTAAAGCAATGGGCATGGGGCCATAGGTCAAGATAAGCTGTGTTTTCGAGCTTTCTGACGAGAGGAAGGGGTTATGTGCATATTCTTCCCCCAAGAGTGTGCGCCTACTGATAAAAATGCTGTGTGGATGTAGCTGGAGTGGGAAGCAGTGAGCTGCCTGTTGAAGCCTGCAGTAGTACTGTAGTTTCCTGTAAGAACTTCTGGAGTACAGTAGATCTGGGATCTTGCAGGATCTAACCCTGCAGGTGATTTCAGAGCTGCTATCGTGCCCTCCATGGAACAGAAGGCACAGAACAAGGTCAGCAATTAAGACAGATGGAGCTCATTAAATCCTTTTGTTGTTGTTTTTATTTTGTAGAGTAATCTAGATCAGACTTGGTGTAGAAATTCAACTAGGGGACACACGAGAAGGGAGTGCAAAAATATTTCTTGGACTAGAGAGTGCTGCACACTGAATATGTCTGAAGGCAGGACCGACCCAACGGTTTCTGCTGCCCCAGGCAAAAGCCTCGCTCGTGCTTCCCTCCTCCCTCTTCCAAGCCACGTTGCCACCCCCTGCTGCTGTCAAGGTGGGGGCTAAGCTTGGCGCAGCAGACTATGTACTTCAGCACACATGACCTGCTGCTTCTGAGCTCCCCTCCGACACAATATTCTGTCAGAGGGAGTCAGAAGCCACGGGCCATGTGTGCCAAACTACATGGTCTGCCACCATAAGCAGCTGCCTAGCTCACCTAATGGACCATTACCATCAAGTGTGCCTACCTCTCCCCCCTGCTTGTTGATGGAAAAGCAAAACTTTCTTCAGAGGAAAAAATGTTTTAGAACAAGAGGACACAGGAGGCGGCCTCAGAGTGGTTCACTCAAACATCATCAGGTATGATTTCTTCATGGAAAGGGTGATGGATTCCCAAAATGGCTTTCCTAGGGGAAGGTGAAGAAAGCAAAAAGAGCGACAATTCAAGAAAGCAAGGACTAAATTCTGAAACCTTAAGAGGTTAATAAGATGTAGGCAAGGAGCTGCACAACAGGTATCTTTAAAGCAAGAACTTAAGCTCTTGCATAGCGCACACATACCTGCCCATTCTCCTCAGACATCAACCCTAGAGGGATAAGACACTCTGGTTCATTGGCCTGTCCCGCTTCATCCACAAACACGTGTGTGAAATGCCCAATCCTGCAATTACAAGGTTCCAAATTAACACAATCTATATACCACACAATGGAAGAACAAAGTTCTCTGTTTCCTGTAGGCACACCACCCTACATCATAAAAGACTTTAGGGAATGGTATAGAACTACTAGGTGGGTACTTGTTATAACAGAGTTCAGGATTTAGAAGTGGTCTCAAAGATGTGTTTTCAGATTGGGAGCATGGCCCATGTGTTCAGGAAAGTTACGCCAGACACCTGGTGCAGGAAGCTGGAAGGTGCGAAGTTAAGATTTACTGACAGAAAAGGACACACAAGGTGAGATTTTACTTACCAATAATCTCCTTTCCTGGTGTCCTGTTAGACGGACTAGAAACTTTCAGTGAGATCACCACTGCTACTAAGGCTGTTGCAGCTAGGGGCACACTTCTATATTCGTATGGTCAAGAATCTTTGACCATGGGCGGAGTCAAGATGGTGGCAGGTCAGGCTCTCATGAAGCGGACTTTGTGTTCCATGAGGGAAAAGCATAAGGCTAAAGGGAGGGGAGGGGGGGGGGGTTGGTTGCAGCTTCCCAAGTCCCTGCTACCTCTACGTGTTTCTACAGTGTTTCTACAGTGATCTTTGGACCCCTTGACTCATACTTTGTTCGTCTGCCACAGTATTCGGCTGAAGCAGGGGAGGATAGCCAGGCTGCAGTTTTGCCGGGGACGGAGAGTTTGGTGACTGCCTCAGCATCATCTCTTTCCCCAGAGCTGTGGCCAACACTTAAGGCAGCATGTTACCAGCATTCCCCCGATGGCAGCCTGCAACTGGGAGCCCACTTGGTGCAGGGGGCTGTACCTGAGCTGCAAAGGTCAGGCTTTAATGTAGTGCAGGTCAATGTTTCTCCTGTTTCAGGACAGCCTTGACTTGCTCAGGCTTCGGCACTGACGGGTGGCGATGCGGCGGTGTTTGAGACCACCAGTCAGAGAGGTGTGATATGTCAGCAAGAATGGAAGCTGTTCCGGCCCAACCAGGTGAAACTTCTATTTTCTTTGGAGAGACCAACTAGTTTTATGCTGGAATCTATATGGCAAGCTATTGTTTCGCTGGGAGAAGCGTTGCTCACCCAGGTTTAATCACTGGCAGCTGAAGTTCATCAAATTTGGCTGCAACAGAGCAATTAGAGTTTAAGGTGACAAACGGTTCAGACTGAGGTTTCTGAGATACAGGCAAGAGTATTTACATAGGAAGAACAGTCTACAACCTTTAGAGTTTTGTCTCGGTACATGCCAAACTGGAACATTTGGAGTACTTATCTGGGGCTAATAACTTGAGATTAACTTTCCTCTACAATATCTGCAAGGGACATGTTTAATTTGACATTTAATTTGTCAGAAACTTTGACTGTTCCTAGCGAGATGATTCCACCTCTTCTGAGGGTGTATTATCTCCCAGCTGGTTAAAAAAACAAATGGATACTTTGAATATAACAGATTTGTTGGAGTCTTCTCAGAAAGAATCTCTTATTCAGTCTATTTTGCTTATTGCTTTTGCTCTTATCTGACAAAGAATGGCTTCTTAAGATATTCTTTCATAAGAGAAATCTTTTGTTTCAAGAGTTACTAGCTCGTATATACCCGGATTTGGCTAGGGATACCCAGAGATGTCACAGGGAGTTTCTCCTGTTACGCCATGGGGTTCAGCAGCTGGGAAGGCTCTTTTTCTTGAAGCATCCATGTAAATGCTTGGTAAAGTATCATTGTTTCTTATATAGCCTAGGAGCCCTCCTAGCTGCTGGCTTTAATGAATGCTCGGTGTTTAGAAGCCTCTATTGATTTGCTATCAAAAGCTCTGATTTAATATATTTAGCCTTTTGCATTGGGTAATTTTGTTTTGAACTCTTCCCCCTGTGTTGTGGGCTAGGGTGAGCAGACAGTTGTGCTGTCAGTAGTAATGGCTTCTGTTTAGTCTTTCTTCTTTAAATTTGTTTTTCTGCTTATCTCCTCTTTTTCTATGCAAGATGTTTTTTTGGTAATGTTCTTGGAATTTTTGTAAAATTGCATAAAGATAAATTAAAAACAAAACAAAACAAAAAGAACCTTTGATCGTATACAACTTCATTAAGGATAACAAGTAAGGATCATAGAGAACCATGTAAACATACAGAACAGTCAGAGAGAATCTCTTCCAAGCATAGAAGGTCGTACGCTATTCAGGGTCAAATGGAACTGTTAGACAAAACTCTCTTCAAGAAAACATGGAAGGACATGTCATAAAAGGTGCAATGGACCTAGTAGCAGACAAACATCTTTCAAACTGGTCATGAACCATGCAAGACTAATTGCAGAAATAGCAGAGTGCAAGGGCGAGTCTAAAACTGGTCTAGCAGGACCTCCAGGAAAGGGGATTATCAGTAAGTAAAATCTCACCTTCCAGATCATCCTGCTAGACTAGTCCAGACAAGTGGGATGTACCTAAACGACTACTCTACCAAGCAGGAAGTCTTATGGCTGCTTTCAAAACTTCTGTACAGTAATGCTTGAGCAAGATAGAGAGGGATGACCAAGTTGTCACCCTACAGATGTCATAAGATAAGAACATAAGATATGCCATACTGGGTCAGACCAAGGTCCATCAAGCCCAGTATCCTGTTTCCAACAGTGGCCAATCTAGGTCATACGTACCTAGCAGTAGCCCCAAGAGACACAGGTTCCACAATGCTTGTATTGGGTCAAGCAGTGATATCCTGGGTCCCTTTTTAATAATGGTTTATAGACCTATCCTCCAGGAACTTGTCCAAACCTTTTTTAAACCCAGCTACACTAACAGCTTTCACTACATCCTCCGGTAACAAATTCCAGAGTTTGATTACACGTTGAGTGAAAAAATATTTTCTCTTATTTGTCTTAAATAGTTTACCCTGCAGCTTCACTGCATGTCTCCTAGTCTTTCTATATTCTGATTGCGTAAACAATCGAACTACGTTTACCCGTTCCACTCCATTCATTAATTTATAGACCTCTATCATATCTCCCCTCAGCCGTCTCTTTTCCAGGTTGGAGAGCCCTAACCTTTGTAACCTCTCTTCATAGGAGTAGCCTTCCATCCCCTTTACCATTTTGGTGGCTCTTCTCTGAACCTTTTCTAATAACGCTATATCCTTTTTAAGATACGGCGACCAGAATTGCACACAATATTCAAGGTGTGGTCATACCATGGAACGATACAGAGGCATTATAATATCCTTTGTTTTATTTTCCATTCCTTTCCTTATGATACCTAGCATTCTATTTGCTTTCTTGGCCGATGTGGCACACTGGGCGGAGGGTTTTAACATGTTAGCCATAATGACTCCTAAATCTTTTTCTGGGTGGTGGTTCCTAATGTGGAACCTTGCATTGTGTAACCATAGTGTGGGTTGTTCTTTCCTAGGTGCATAACTTTGCACTTGTCCACATTAAATTTCATCTGCCATTTGGATGCCCAGTCTTCCAATTTATTCAGATCCTCCTGCAGTTTTCCACAGTCCTCTTGGGTTTTAACAACTTTAAACAGTTTTGTGTAATCTGCAAATTTGATAACCTCACTCGTTATTCCCTTTTCCAGGTCATTTATGAATATGTCAGAAAGTAGCGGACCCAGTACAGATCCCTGGGGTACTCCACTATTCTCCTTTTTCCATTGGGAAAATTGGCCATTTAGCCCTACCCTCTGCTTTCTATCTTTTAACCAGTTCCCGATCCACAATAGTACACTGCCTCCTATCCCATGACTTTTTAGTTTTGCCAAAAGTCTCTGATGAGGGACCTTGTCAAAGGCTTTCTGAAAGTCCAGAAATATTATATCAACCAACTCACCTTTGTCTACCTGTTTATTCACACCTTCAAAAAAACATATCAGATTAGTAAGACAAGATCTTCCTTGTCTAAAGCCATGTTGGCTGTCTCCCATTAGGCCATGACTATCTACATGCTGTGTAATTTTGTTCTTTATGATGGTTTCTACCATTTTCCCCGGTACTGACATCAGGCTCACCGGTCTGTAATTTCCCATTTCACCCCTGGAACCCTTTTTAAAAATTGGCGTTACACTGGTGATCCTCCAATCTTCAGGTATTACAGACCATTTTAATGATAGTTCACAGATTACTAATAGCAGGTCTGCAATCTCATATTTCAGTTCTTTCAACACTCTTGGATGTATACCATCCGGTCCAGGTGATTTGCTACTATTCAGTTTATCAAATAGTTGTAATACATCTTCCTGGTGTAGAGATATTTCTCTCAATTCCTCTGCAGTATCACCTTTAAATACCACTTCAGTCTTGGGTAACATCCCTACATCTTCCTCAGTAAAGACCGAAGCAAAGAATTCATTCAGTCTCTCCGCTATCGCCTTGTCTCCTCTTACTGCCCCTTTTACCCCTCTATCATCTAATGGTCCAATTGTCTCTCTCACAGGCCTTTTGCTACGAATGTACTTGAAAGTGTCTTTATTTCGTGTTTTTGCTTCCATAGCAAGTTCCTTCTCAAATTCTTGCTTTGCCTGCCTTATCAATGCTTTGCATTTAACTTGCCAGTGCTTGTGCTGTTTCCAGTTTTCGTCGTTTGGCTCTTTTTTCCATTTCCTGAAAGATGCTTTTTTGGCAGCAACAGCCTCTCTGACCTCACTCACCTTTAAACCATGCTGGCAGTTTTATGGACTTTCTTCCACTTTTCTTAATGCGTAGAATATAGCTGGCCTGGGCTTCCAGGATAGTATTTTTAAACAACACCCAAGCTTGATGTAAGTCTTTCACCTTTGCAACCGCTCCTTTTAGTTTTAACTATTTTCCTCATTTTATCAGTCTCCCTTTCGAAAGTTAAAAGGTAGTACTGTGGATTTCTTTACTATCCCTCCTCCACTAATTAAATCAAACATGATCATGCTATGATCACTACTGCCAAGTGGTCCCAACACCCTTATTTCTTGCACCAGATCTGGGGTTCCACTAAGGACTAGGTCCAGTATGGCTTCCCCTCTGGTTGGTTCATGAACCAGCTGCTCCAAAAAGCAGTCATTTATTTCATCTAGAAACTTTATCTCCCTAGCATGTCCTGCCGTGACACTGACCCAGTCGATACCGGGGTAATTGAAATCACCCATTATTATTACTCTGCTGTGACTTTTGTTAGCTTCCTTGATTTCTTTGAGCATTTCATCATCCATTTGTTCATTCTAGCCAGGCGGTCAATAGTACACCCCCACTGCCATCACCTTCCCCTTCATACATGGGTGCCACAGAACAGCACTCTGCCCAGGATGAAGCCTAGTGGAGTATGCCCACGATTCCTCCAGAAGCAACCGAATCTGCAAAAGATATACTGAGAACATCGCCTCCTTTATCCAGTGATCCAAAATAGCCTTAGAAACTGCTTCTTCCTTGCATGGATCCATGAAAAGCACAAACAACCTGTTCAACCTACAGAAGGAGTGTGACCTTCATGTATCTAAGTAGCATTCTTCTGACACTGACCAAGCAAAGATCTCTATCTTTCCCTTGCCACTGCTCAGCTGAAAAGGATAAATGGCCTGATTGATATGAAAAGCAGTCAGCATCTTAGACAAAAAGGAAGGAACTGGAAGAATAGAGACTGCCTCCTCTGAGAAAGACTGATACGGATCTCTGCAGGAGAGAGCCTGCAACTCTGAAATGTGACGTGCTGAGAAAATCACCACCAAAAAGATGGCTTTGAGAGACCGATTCATAAGCATAGCCTGTTTCAAGGACTCAAACGGTGCCAACATCAAGGCTCAAAGAATGAGCCTCACAGAGGAATAACCAAATGCAGGCAACGACGCAAATGCCATACTCCTCCGAAGGAAGTGGACATCTGGTATGAACCCAGGGAGCAAATAGCACCAGTCCCTGAAAACAAGTCAAAACTGCAACCTGAACACTAAAGGAAAGAAGAGAGCCCTTCTCAAAACTGTCTTGGAGGAAAGTAAGCAAAGACAGCAAGTCAGCCTTTTTGGGAGCTATATGGTGATCACAGCAGCAGTCTTCAAATAGATATTAGACGCACACATAGGTGAGACAGGTAGAACCGCACTTGTCATCAACCCCCCCTGGTGGCCAGTGGCTGCAAGGGCAGGTTGAGCATATTTATTATTTGTGGAGGTAAAAGACTTTTGGAGGCCAGGTGCACCCTGGTCTTGGCAGTCCTCCTCCTTATAGGAATAAGTTGAGTAGACCAGAATGGAGGGTAAATAAGGCTTTTATTTCCCCTTTCAAGCAGTGAGGTTCGCTAGGTAACAGAAAATAAGGTGTTCTCCTTCTTTGTCAGGGTTTTTACAAAAGCATAGTTAAACAAGTGAACTGTTACATACGTCACAGCTTCTTGCAAAAACACCACAGGATTTTCCAAACTTCGGAGCAAAATAAAATTAGTGAGCTTTTTCCCTTTCGCTCAACATGAACAAAAACAATATCAGAGCTTGTCTAAATAAGTTACAGCTCGGGGAGTGACTCAAAACTCCCTGCGACACAAACCGAGCAGTCCATTACTTCTTCCTGGGACAATGTAACTGATTCCACAGGCTCTATCTGCATGGGCTCTGGTTCATTTGTGCCTCCCTCTGTACTTGATCTTTCCCTGGCTGCTGTGGTTTGAAAGTCCGTACTTCTTCTCCTTAGCTTCCAGCTAGGCTGTTCTAGGGCTTTCAGGTAAATAGCAGAGTTTGTCCCTATGCCCCTACGTGATAGCTTAAAGAACTCCTGCCCGCTTCCTTTTCTCTCAGAACGGTTATCTGGCTTTAAAGACGTTCTAGGAGCTGGGCCTTTCTTTGGGAAAAAATAGTCACCGTACCTTGGCTTCGTGAAGTCAGGGCGTCTCTTACTTGCCCACTCAGGCACCGCTCTCCTTTGCAGACTCCCTCTGGAAGCCTCCTGAATACTGTCTGTCCTCTCTGCAGCTTGGGCAGACCCTGTAAAGAATCCAGGCTTCTGGGCTTCTTAGTATAAGTCAATCTCCTGTCAGGACTTTTTCTCCCAGAATCTTTTAATCCTGTTTCAGACCCTCCTGGTGAGCAGAGGCCTCTCTCCCAGGTGGGCTCTCTCCTTCTGAGCTCTCTGCCTTTGGGATTTCTTCCAAGCGGATCTCTTTCCGGTCTGTCTCTCCCAGGTCTCTCTCTCACTCCGGCTCTTTTGGGTCTGCTCCTTTCTCTCTCTCTTTCTGAGCTCTCCTCTGAGCTCCCTTCCGAGGTTCCTTCCTCTCTCCCTTCTTCTGAGTTGGGCCTCCGCTTATAAAGGCCTTTTACTTTTGAGTTTCCCGGGCTACCCCTCAGGTGGAGCTGATTAGCTCCTACACAATCAGTACCTGGGTGTGTTAGCTCAGCCTCTGTAGGTTCATGCCTGCTCCCTCTAGCTGCTCTGCAAGGGAACTGCATCTTCTGCACGTTAGCTGCTTTGTAAGGAACAGCGTTTTTTTCTAAGTTCTTGCTTTCAGTGGCTTCAGCCCAATCACACACTTCACCTTCAGAAGTGTAGAAACCATGGCCAAGCTCTTACACATTAGATGCTACCTCTCAAGGGCCAAACCGTAAGTCAGAAGGCAGCCAGATCATCTAACTGTATTGGACCCTGACAGAAGCAGCCCCAATGCTCTGGGAGGCGCAGCAGCAGCCCATCCAAAGCCAGATCAGGTCCACAAATCAATGTCTCCATGGCTAATCAGGTGACACCAGAATGACTAGGCTGAGATGGTGCTCTATATGAGCAAACACATGCTCTATGAGAGGCCATAGAGGAAAAATGTACAGAAGTGACTGCTGAGGCCAAGACTGAATGTGGGCATCGATCCCTAGGGAGCCGCCCTCTCAACAGTGATTGAGAATCTTTGCACCTTGGCATTGGTTTGGGTCACTATTAGATCCATCCATGGAAGACCCCGTCTCCAGAATTTTCTGGAACACTGGAAGTTCCTATTCTTCGGGACTGAGGGAGTAGCGGCTGAGATAATCTACCTCCATATCATCTATTCCTGCTGTGTACTGTGCTGAGAGCACCAGCAGATTCCACCCAGCCCACATAAACAAGAGGGCACTCCTTGGCAACTCCGGAGCTCTTGGTACCCCCCCCCCCCCCCGACATTGCCTAAAGGTATTGCCTGAAAGAATATGGACTGCTCTGCAATGGGTCCAATGACCAAATTGCCGGGAAGCTAATCTAATAGTTTCTGCTTTGAGACGATTCATAGGACCTGTTAATTTTCAACTGCTTCAACATCCCTGAGCCACTTGTCTTTCGTAATGAGTTCCCGAGCCAGACAGGCTGGCATCCATCAACAGGAGCCATGGAGGATCATCCAAGGGCATGCCCTTCCAGAGATTGGTTGGCGGATACCACCACAACAGGCTGGCTGCTACCGAGGGTAGAAGTGGAAACCTGACCTCGAAGTCCTATGAGCGAGGTGACCAATGGATCACCAACAACAGTTGGGAGAAGCCATATATGAACCTAAGCTCAAGAGACCAGCAACATTGTTACTGCCACTGATCCCAGGAACTGAAGACAGTTCTAAACATCGGGAGTTTGCTGCTTCCGGAAGGCTGTCAGCTGAGCTAACAGTGCAGTCACTCTCTTGGTAGTCAAGACAACCCTGCCTGTGCATATATCAAAAAGAGCTCCAAGATACTCCAATGCTGAGAAGGAACAAGGTGACACTTGCTGTGGTTGACCATCCAGGCGAGTCTCTCCAGGAACTGAACCACTCTCACCATCACTCTAACTGCCCGAAAGAGTAGTTACTCACCTTTAACAGGTGTTCTCCAGGAGCAGCAGGAATCAGTCCTCACATATGGGTGTCATCGGCGCCGATGAAGCCCCAGCGGAACATTTCCCCAGCTTTCCATGAAAGCCTTTGGGAATGCTGGCATGCATGCGGGGTTCCCTTCCCGCCTAAATGTGCCATCTTACCTCAGTCAAATGATATAGCTAAGAACAGCACACAAAAATGAAAAATAAACTATGTACAACTGCAACTCCAAGGAGAGGAGGGAGGGTTGCGAGGACTGATTCCTGCTGCTCCTGGAGAACACCTGTTACAGGTGAGTAACTACTCTTTCTCCAAGACCAAGCAGGAAGTCAGTCCTCACATATGGGTGACTCCCTAGCTCTGGGCTACCAGGAACCCAGGCTGAACAAGAGAACTCCCTCTAGTCCTAGCATCAGAGAAAAGCTTTTCAAGGACACAACCTCCACCGGTAGCCCAACAGAGGGCAGGAGGGCAGGAGTTGCCTAAACCTCAAAGAGATTCCGGAGTACTGCTTGGCCAAATGCACTGTCCCCATGGGACTCCCTCTCCAGACAGTAATGGGCCGCAAAGGTCTGGCTTGAAGACCAAGTTGCAGCCCTGCAGATGTCTACCAAGGGCACAGAGCGGAGATGAGCCACTGAGGCAGCCATTGCCCTGACACGATGGGCCGTGACCCTACCCTGCAAAGGAAGGTCAGCCGCCTTGTAAGCCCAGGTGATACAGTCAGCCACCCAGATGGACAAGGTACGCTTGGACACAGCCAACCCCAACTTATTGGGGTCAAAGGAGACGAAGAGCTGAGTAGCCCTTCTATGCCCCTGCGTACGGTCAAGGTAGAAGGATAAGGCCGTCCTACAGTCCAGGGTATGCAGGACTGCTTCAGCCTGGCTTGCATGAGGCCTAGGGAAGAATGTTGGAAGAACCACCTCCTGATTGAGGTGGAAAGAGGAGACAACCTTAGGGAGGAACTTTGGATGAGTCCTAAGGACTACCCTGTTCCTATAAATCCTGGTGTAAGGCCTATCACAGACCAGGGCCTGAAGCTCACTTACTCGCCTAGCGGAGGTAAGGGCTATCAGGAAGAGTGTCTTCCAGGAGAGGAAGCGTAGTGGACAAGTAGCCATCGGCTCAAAAGGTGGGCGAGTCAGTTGCTGCAAGACCACATTCAGCTCCCCCTCAGGAGCAGGAGGACGGATGGGAGGCTTGAGCAAGAGCAAGCCTCTGAGAAACCTAGACACCAAGGGGTGCCCAGTTAGAGAATGTCCGTCCACCAGTGAGTGGTGAGCTGCGAGAGCTGAGAGGTGGACCCGAACAGAATTGGACTTAAGACCCTGCTTGGATAAGTGCAGCAAGTACTGAAGCACTACTGGTACAGTACAGGAGAAAGGATCCTCTGTACGTAGCTGACACCACATAGAAAACCTCTTCCATTTGAGAGCATAGGTTTTTCTAGTGGACTGCTTTCTAGAGGCTAGGACAACCTCCTCAACTTCCTGAGGCAAGCCCCAGGGAGCCAAAACTACCCTTGCAGCCTCCAGGCCATCAAATTGAGAGCTTGGAGATTGGGGTGCAGAAGGGAACCCTGCTCCTGAGAGAGAAGGTCGGGCTGCAATCCCAGAGGTAGTGGGGAATCCACTGCCAGTTGAAGCAGAAGTGGAAACCAAGGCTGCCTCGGCCACCTGGGAGCTACCAGCAGGACTGAGGCCCTGTCCTGAAGAGTCTTGAAAAGAGTTCGGGCCACCAAGGGCGTGGGAGAAAATGCATACAGAAAGCCTTGAGACCAGGACATCAGAAAGGCATCTGGTGCCACCCTCAAAGGATGTGGTTGCCTGGAGCAGAACTTGGGCAGTTGCTTGTTCAGCGGACAGGCAAAGAGATCTATCCAAGGGAGACCCCACTTTAGGAAAATCCTCTGAACCACCATAGGATGCAGTTGCCACTCGTGGGGCTGCAGAATTCTGCTCAATCGGTCGGCCAGGCAGTTCTCCTGGTCTGGAAGGTACACCGCCTTGAGAAGCACGTTGTGCTTCAGGGCAAAGGAACAAAGGTCCTGAGATTCTCGACAAAGGAGTCTGGACCCAGTCCCGCCCTGTTTGTTCACATAAAACATGGCTACCTGGTTGTCTGTTTGAATCAAGACTGAGCGGTGAGCCAGGGCCGGAGAAAAAGCTCTGAGAGCCAAGCGGATAGCCCGAAGTTCCAGCAGATTGATCTGTTGGGCTGCCTCCCAGGAAGACCAGAGGCCTTGGGTGCATTTGTCCAGACAATGAGCACCCCAGCCCTTTAGAGAGGCGTCGGTGGTAAGGACCACCGAGTATTCTGGCATTTGGAAGGGCATCCCCTTTAGTAGATTGGGTGGATGTAGCCACCAGCTGAGGGAGGCTAAAAGGGGTTTGGACACCTTTATCTTGTCTCGTAAGTTGCCTGTGGCTTGAGACCACTGAGTCCGAAGGCACCACTGTGCAGGCCTCATATGGAGCCTGGCATTGGGAGTGACATGTACTGTCGAAGCCATGTGTCCCAGAAGCCTGAGGCAGAGTCTGGCGGAGACAAGGGACTTGTTCAGAAATGGTTTTGCCACGTCTATCAGTCTTTGGGCTCTGTCTTCTGGCAAGAATGCCTTTGCCAGTTGAGAATCCAACCTTGCCCCTATAAACTCCAAGTTCTGGGAGGGGAGCAAAGTGGACTTTGCGAAGTTTATGACAAAACCCACTTTTTGAAGCACAGCAATGGTTCTGAGGGTGGCCTGTCTGGCCTCCAGGGATGTTTGACCCCTGATGAGCCAGTCGTCCAGATAGGGAAAGACAAAGATGCCTTGATTTCTCAGGTAGGCCGCCACAACTGCCAGGCACTTGGTAAAGACCCTGGGAGCGAAGGTCAGGCCAAAAGGTAGTACTCTGTATTGATAATGGTTTCCTCCCACAATGAACCTGAGGTACTTTCTGAGGTCTGAATGAATGAGGATGTGAGTGTACGCATCCTTTAAATCTAAGGAGCATAGCCAATCTCCCTGCTGGAGGTAGGGCAGAAGTGTTCCAAGAGTAAGCATCTTGAACTTTTCTTTCTCTAGGAACCTGTTGAGGATTCTGAGGTCCAGAATGGGTCGAAGGCCATCGGTTCTTTTGGGTACCAGGAAATACCAGGAGTAGAATCCATGACCTTGCAAGTGGGGAGGCACAGGCTCCACCGCCCTGTCCACCAACAGACCATGAAGCTCTTGTAGAAGAAGGTCTGTGTGCAGGGGAGGCCTTGGAGGCTCCCCTGGAAAATATGGCGGAGGCAGTTGGTGAAAATGGAGGGCATAGCCCTTGTGGACTATGTCCAGCACCCAACTGTCCCCGGTGATAAGGGGACACTGGTGGGCAAAGAGGGCAAGGCGACCTCCTGTGCAGGGTGGGGAGAGCAGTGGAGGAGAGGCTACGCTCAAGGAGTCAAAAACCGCCACCCTGCCGAGTGGTAGCAGGGGCCTCAGGCTTGGGGGTCCTCTGCCTACGGGGCCCATTACCCTGGCCCTTGGCTTGCTGACCCTGGGGGGCAGCTTGGGCAGCCGGATACTGAGGGTACTGTTTGTAGGCAGTGCCCTTCCTCGGGTAAAAGGACTTTTTACCCGAGCCCTTCTTCTTATGTGAAGGGGCAGAGGTCTTCCTCGACAGCCTTCTCCAGGTAAGGTGCTCCGTCTCGAGCTGAGCGGCCTTCTCGGCCACGGGTTTGCCAAAAAGGTTCTCACCTCGGCAGGGGACATCGACCAACTTGTCCTGAACCCACGCCTGGCATCGAGCCGCGATGCCGGCAGTCGCTACTTGGGCCGAAGCCTCGAAGCCATCGTAGGCGGCGCGGGAAATGAACTTTGAGCATTCCCGAATCCCCGAGGACAAGGTCTGAAATCTCTTCAAGGGTTCCCCGGAGAGACCAGCAGAGAATCCGGCCAATTCTTTGGCAAGGTCCCGCAAGTACATGCCCATGTACAGCTGATAAGACTGGACACGGCAAGCAAGCATCGACCCCTGGAAGCACTTCCTACCGACGCCATCGAGGTTGCGGGCCTCCCGGCCGGGGGGCACCACGGAGTGCATCTTCTGGCTCTTCAGACGATGCATGGCCGATTCCACAACCATGGAATGGTGTGGTAGCTGTGCTTTCTGGAAACCAGGGCTTTTGCGGAGTCGATAAATGGAATCGACTCGCTTACTTAGAACCGGCGCCGAGGCCGGGGCCTCCCACATTTGGAAGAGGAGCCGTTCCAGCATCGGAGGAACCGGGACAGTAAAGGCCTCCTTCGGAGGAGAGTCGTACTGTAGAGCATCGAGCTCCTCGGCTCGAGGCTCTTCCTCGGGATCGGCAGGGATAGCCAAGGCAGCGGCCATATCCCGGACGAACTCCGAGAACCTAGTGTCCTCCGGAGGGGATCTACTCCGGGGATCAGACTGCGGTGAGTCCGATGGGACGCACCGAGTCTTAAAAGTATCGGGCGACTCCTCGTTCTCCGTCTCCCAGGCGGACTCGTCCGAGGAGGAGTCAGGGTCCAACCCCGTGGGGCCCCGAGGCACCCGCCCCGACGTTGGGGGCCCCGGCATCGACACCCTTGGTCCCAAACGGGAGGTCGAGGGAGACCTCGACCGAGGACGACTTCGAGCCACGAGGGTCTCGAGTATCGGCTCGGTCTCCGGGGTTGACTTAGAAGTCGACGTCCCGGTGGTTGGGGCAGATGCACCAGACAGGCTGGCCATCAGTGCCCGCTGCTGCTCCATGAAGGCAGACAGTCTGCACTCTAAGGCTGTCATCCTGAGACTCAGCTCTGGGAGGAGAGTCCACGAGGACTACGGGGCTTACGTGTCAAGCAGACTCCGGCTCCACGCGAGGAACGTTTGCAGGCTTCTATTGGTCCACGGGCCCGGGACGGCAGTCGGGGGTCTTAGACCTGGCCCTCGAGGGACCAGGGACCTCCTCCGACGCCGCCCTCGCGAGCCGCTTCTTCCTCTTACGTTGCCGGTCGGGGGACCCCTTGTCCGAGGAGCTTAGACGGCGCTCGGGATCGGAATCCCGAGATGTCGAGGCCTCAGACAAGGTCCAGGCCCGGCCGGAGGCAGAGTCCGAGAAAAACCTTTCCTTCTGATGCTGTCGACTCTTTAGTGCCTTGGAAGACATCTTCCCACATGGCCCACACGACTTAGGGTCGTGGTCAGGGCCGAGGCACCGAAGGCAGCAGTCGTGTGTGTCGGTGAGAGACAATTTTCTTACACCGATCACACTTTTTGAAACCACTGGAAGCCATCGGGGAAAAAATAGCCCCAGCGAGGTCAAAAGACCAGCATTCCAGCGAAAAAATCAAAAAAAGGGCGCGAACGCCAGCCACGAAGGGCAAAAACCGAAAAATGAAGTAAACGGGCTCGATACCGGTGTACCGAACCCGGCGGAAGGAGAACCGGCGTCGAACCGGAGAAAAATAGCGAAAATCGCCAGCCAAAGAAAAAAAATCACTTTTATCCGGGAGAACAGGACACACGTCCGATGGGCTTCTCGGAAAAAAAGAGACTGAGGTAAGATGGCACCTTTAGGCGGGAAGGGAACCGCGCATGCGTGCCAGCATTCCCAAAGGCTTTCATGGAAAGCTGGGGAAATGCGCTGCTGGGGCTTCATCGGCGCCGATGACACCCATATGAGCCTTGAACAGGGTCTTGGATTATCAGCGGCATTGGAGGGAAGGTGTACATGAGGCCTTCCATCCATGGGATGAGGAATGCATCCACCGCTACCCGAGTCGGGTGCGGTCAGCGGGAACAGAAACGGGGCAACTGCGCGTTGTCCAGGCTGGTGAACAGGTCCATCACCGGGACGTCCCAGGGCTGGAACAACCACGAGGCTACTGCTGTGTCTAGGCGCCACTCGTGTGGCTGGAGTATTCATCTCAGTTTGTCCGCTAAGACATTGTCCTGGCCCAGGAGGTAGACAGGAGCATCCCTATGTGTATAGCATAGGAGCAGGGGGCTACTGCCTCCTGACAGAGAGGGGGTTAGACTCTGTCCCCCTCCCTTGTTTGTTCATGTGGAACACTGCGACCTGTTGATCTGGATCAGCACTGCATGGTGCTGTAGTTGGTGGCGGAAGGCTCTGAAGGCCAGGAATATCGCCCTGACCTCCAGCAGGTTGATCTGCATTTCTGATTCTTTCTGGGACCATTAGCCTTTTGTCTGGAGACTCTCGCAATGCGCTCCCCAATCCATTACAGAGGCACCTGTGGTGAGGACCTTCTGGGGAGTGGGTGCCTGGAAGAGCATCCCGGCCTGAAGGTGACATGGTTCTGCCACCATCCGATGGAGCCTGCAAACTGGCGGGTCATCTGCACTCTGTCCTTGAGCCTGCCTGTGACATGGGCCCACTGAGAGCGGAGGCACCACTGGGCTGCTCTCATGTGCAGGCAGGCATTTGGTGTCATGTGGATCGTGGAGCCATGTGTTCCAGCAGGCGGAGAAGCCAGGCGGATAGTGTCCTGCGCCATTGCACCTCTGCGGCTAATTCCCTGAGGCATTCTGTCCTCTCCCGAGGGAGGAAGGCTTTTGCCTGAAGGATGTCCAGCTGCACCCCTATGAACTCTAGGCGCTGAGCCGAAGTGAGTGAGGTGAGACTTGGAGTAGTTTATGGTAAACCCCAGGTGCTGCATGGCGTTTATGGTGTGTCTGGTGGCGCACTATGCCTCTGTAGCTGTGTCCCGCTTTATGAGCTAGTCATCCAAATAAGAGATGACGAAGGCCCCATGAAGCCTGAAGTGGGCTGTGACCACCACAAGGCACTTTGTGAAGATCCTTGGAGATGAGGCCAGTCCAAAGAGCAGCACCCAGTATTGGTAGTGCTGTCCCCCCACCACGAACCAAAGGGATTTTCTGTGGCTGGGGTGAATGAGGATGTGAGTGTAGGCATCCTTTAGGTCTAAGGAGCAAAGCCAATCTCCCTGCTGGATATTCAAGGGAGAGCATCTTGAACTTCTCCCTGACCAGAAACTTGCTGAGCTCTTGCAGGTCCAGCATGGGCATAAGGCCCCCAGTCCTCTTAGGGACAAAGAAATACTTGGAGTAGAAGCCGGTGCCCCAGAGAGGTTGGGGCACTGGCTCCACTGCTTTGTCCCGGAGTAGTTCTGCTAGCTTGGTGAGGAGCAGGGTTTGGTGGAGGACAGCCCTCGTGGGTTCTCCCGGGAAGTACGAAGGTGGTGGCTGACGTAGGTAGAGGAGGTAGCCCTCCTTGACTACTTGAGTACCCAGGCATCGGTAATGACTGTCCATCTGTGGGCAAACAGGGCTAGGCTCACCCCTGTGGGCAGCAGAGGACCTCCTGGGGAGAGTGGAGGTCATGCCCAGGCAGTCAAAAGCTTCACCCGGGCTGGGCCTGAGCCGAGGGCTGGCCCTGCTGAAGGACCAAGGAGGTCTGGAAGTGCAGAGTAATACCAAATCTCTATTTCTTCCTCAGGAAGGGGGGCTTTTTTCCCAGGGTTTTCTTCTGGTGTTGCACAGAGGTCTTCTTTGAAACCTTGGTTCTCCTGAAATACTCACTATCTCCATTGCTTTATCCACCATGGGCTTCCCAAATAGGTTTTAACCTATGCAGGGGACATCGATTAGTTTGTCCTGTACCCATTGCTCCAGGTCTGATGACTGCAGCCATGCTTGGCGTCATGCCGATACCGGCAGCAGTCACCCTGGTCGATGACTCAATCATAAGCTGCTTGGGACAAACCTTGAGCATTCCTTTACTGCCATGGTTAGGTTCCTGAACCTTTGCAGGAGTTCACCATCGAGGCCTGCCAAGAATCCCCTGAGCTCCTTCAACAGTTCCTTCAGGTACATGCCGATATAGAGCTGGGAGGACTGGATTCGGCATATTAGCATCGAGCCCTGAAAGGCTTTCCGGCTGAGGGCGTCGAGGGCTTTGGACTCCCTGCCGGGTGGCACAGACGAATGGGTTTTTTTTGCTCTTAAGCCTGCGCATGGCCAACTCCACAGCCATGGAGCTGTGGGGAAGCTGGGTCTTTTGGAACCCAGGGCTTCAGTGTACGCAGTACTTGGCATCGAGACTCCTGCTAACAATTGGTACAGACGCCGATGGTCCCCACATGCGTAAGACGACACGGTTGAGGATCAGGGGCACTGAGACCGTTAAGGGTTTCCTTTGGGGGTGTGCCTCATATTGGAGGATCTCCAGTTCCTCGGTTCATGGGTCCTCCTTGGCCTTGGTCTAGATAACGAGAGTCTTGGCCATATCCCTCACGAAATCAAGGAATGCCACGTCCTTGGGAGGGGATGGCATCAGGTCACTGGGGGAGATAGATCCGATGGCACATCACGGTAGCACCATGTGTCCAGGGACCCTTTGTCCTTGGTCTCCCATTCAGACTCGAAGTCTGAGTACGAATCCGACACTGCATAATCACCTAGGTTGAGGACCACTCTTTGCGATGCATGACCTCCAGAGGATCGTCCACCACTGGGGAGGACTGGTGTCCCAAGGATGGTGCTCGAGGACCGATGCAATGTCCAGGGAAGCCCTCGATGTCAAGAGTCCAGTTGTCAGGGCAGATCAATAGGATGAGCCAGACAAATGCCCGCTGCATGGCCACTAGGGTATATATACTGCTCTCTAGGGCTGCTATTCTGGTCTCTGCGCCAGTTGGCTCCACAGACTTCAGGCCCAGCATCAGTACTGTCGAGGAAGAGTCCTCAATGAGGATGGCCTTGGAGGTCCGAGGCCAGTTGGCAAGAGCCGATGACTCCCTTTCAGGGCATCTGGGTGGGCTGCTCCTGCCCCGACACCCCTGTCTCACACCTGGGACTGCGGGACCTGGGGTAGGAATTTACCTTCTTCCCGGATCCGTCCTCCGAGGATATTCTTTTCTTATACTCCACCTCTGGGGACTTCTGCTTGGAGGAACTGTGGCCGCAGGACTCCGAAGAGGCTCTGGCTTCGCGGGGCACCGAGGTATCAGAGGGGCCCTGGACTGTGGTGTCACCGGAGATTCTGGAGCGGAGTCAGACTTCTGAAAGAACTTTTCCTGCTGCTGATAGCGGTTCATTAAGGCTTTGGGGTCATAGTTCTGCAGAGCTCATAGTCAGAGTTGTGCTTCGGACTAAGTCATCGAAGTCAGCAGTCATGTGGGTCGGTGAGTGACATCATTTTGCCACAACGGTCACACTTTTTGAAGCCATTGGAGGCCATTGTAAAAAGGGGGTCCCAATCCATGGCCTTCTGCTGAAAAAGGGCGCAAATACCAGTCGAGGGACACCTCGATGAAATACTAAGAAAAATAAACAGACCCCGAGGGGCAATGCCAAGGCGAGTCAGTTCGGGGGCAGGAAGGAAATGGTGTGCAAACAAGACAAAACTTGAAGAATAAAATCAGACTTTTTTCCCGGAGAAAATTGGACAGCATCCGAAGGGCTCCGCAGAAAAAAGGAGACTGAGGCAAGATGACATCCTTGGGGGAAGGGGGGGGGGGAGTGGACCATGCATGCGTGGTGCATCTCCCAAAGGCTTTTTTTGAAATCTGGGGAGATGCTTCCACTGGGCTCCGTAGGCGCAGACATCACCCATATGTGATGACTGACTTCCTGCTTGTTCCCGGAGAATAAACCAATTGTCGAGATAAGGGTGCACATATATGTCCTTGTGCCACAGAACTGCGGCTGCAACAACCATAAACTTCTAGAAGGTTCTCTGAGCCATGGAGAGACTGAAGGGAAGAGCTGAGAACTGGAAGTGTGCACCCAGCACGGCAAACCGCAAGAAACGCTGTTGATCCTCCTGAATGGGGATATGAAAATAGGCCTCCGCTAGGTCCAGCAATGTGAGAAACTCCCCACATCAGATTGCCTGAATAACAGAGCAGTGTCTCCATTCAGAAGCATGACACCTTCAGGAGGGCATTGACACCTCTCAAACTGAGAATTGGCCTTAAGAACCTATCCTACTTTGGCATGACGAGGTAGATGGAATAACAGCCTTTGCCTCTTTGGTTGGGGGTGCATGGAAACCATGGCCTGGAGATGCAGCAGCCGTTCCAGGATAGCTTGCATAACAGCCTTCATGGTTTTGGAACCACATGGAGAGGCCACAGAGACATCCAAAATGGGTTTCTTGCACTCTAGGACATAACCATGTTGAACGGTGTCTAGCACCCAGTGATCGGTGGTCACACAAACCCACTTCCTGGTGAAAAAGGTGGAGCTGACTGCCCACCAGAGGCAACCCAAAATGGGCCCCCATCTTGTCACTGCGCCAAATGGGAAGGGGCAGCTATTGAGGAGGAAAGGTTGTGGGCCCTGTGGGCTCCCCAAAAAGGACTAATATTTACCTCGAGAGCTAGAATAAGAAGAGTATGACTTCCCTAGATGATACCACTGAGTTCTGGAAGTCCTGGTATCAAGGGCATGAAGGATAGGCCATGTCAGAGGATGACAAAGCCACCTGTCACCAGGACTCCTTAGGTCTATCCTCTGGAAAAGTTCTTAACCTGTTTCTCTGGGTCCTCTCCAAAGAAGAGCTTCCCTCTAAAGGCAAGCTTGAATAATCAAAATTTAGAAGTCACATCTGTTGTCCAATGTTGTAACCAAAGCCACCACACCACTGTTGCCACTGCAATGTCCCTGGCCGCAAGCTGTATCAGATCATACACCATATCCACTAAGAAAGCCGCTGCAGACACCTGACAAGCCTCAGGAGTGACTGTGTCCATTGAAGTTGGGCACAGGCCATCAGACCTCCACAAACAGCTGCCCGGAAAGTCAGAAAGGAGGCAGAGAAAACAGACAAGCAGCGTTTCCACCTTGAAATTCAACTGGTCCCTGAGGGTGGCTTCGCCTTCTACTGATATGGTAGTCCACCGGGAGACCACTGCCACGCACGCATCTACCTTGGGAAAACATAGCTACTGATTTAGATCTAATTGTGGCAGAGCATAAAAGTTGCTCATAACCTTGACACACTTCAAGGGGAAACCAGTCGAATCTCTCCACAAGCACCATGGGCCTGATATTTGAAAGGTATTTACACGGTTTACAGTGGGATATTAAAAGGCATTAACATCCCCAATCTTCTCCCCTACACGCCCCGATGCTAATTGCTTAGCATCGGGGCATGTTGTGGGCGTTACGGGGATAACCGGGCATCGGCGATATTGCATGCTGCCCATTTAGCAACCTGTGGCTAAAAGATAGGCAAACTTTTGCTTCACCTATCTTTTAGCTGCAGAAGCTAACCAGGTAGCATGCAATATCGCCGCTGTTCAGTTAGCTACTGTGGCTGGGAGGCTGTGCAGCAAACCCAGATATTGAATGCCGGGGCTGCATATGACCTCGGCACTGAATATCTGGTGTTAAGGGTCGGCGCAGACAGCTATTCAATATCAGGCCCCATGTTCTTACCAGTGGAAAGGGAAAGGCCCTAGTATTCTTATGAACCCCATAAGGAAGAGGGTGTACCTCTGGCTTTTCCTCTTCAACTGGGTCATCAAATCACTCAATGGAGGATGACAACCAAGAAATTAAGGCCACAAACTCATCCTTCTGAAGTGGATAATGAGGGACTCCTGCTCCTCTCTTCATGTGGGGAGATTTTGTCCTCTTCAGAGCCAGAGTAGTCTCATACCAGGGTCATCAGAGTCGCCAGATCCCTCTCACTGATACGCTCACTTTTGCAGTGAAGCTATGGCTGTGCTCCAACCCTCAGTTGACTGCACGGAGGAAACCCTGAAGTCCCAGACGGTCTTCTGCAGAAAGACCATGCTTGCTGGAGAAAAGTGAAGAATTCCACCTAACATGGACTGGAATCCAAGGACCCCGTGCTACTTCTTGCTGCTTCATCCATATAGTGTTTTCTAAACCATAGCGCCCGTCGGTGGTATTATAGCCAGGAGGAAAAGTCCTGGACTGTGAGCAGAGATCAGATGTCATACAAGCCCCTTCTGAGGGTCTGACTTTGCAACCATCTTATCTTTTTTACCAGCAGGAAGTGAGGGTTTTACCCCCTATGGCTCCCCCCTTAATCCTCTGCACAGTGCCCACACTGGAATTACATCAGGCTAATGCAACACTTGCCACAGTCCAAACAACATTTCTTAGAAACTGACATGCGTGCTCCAATGCTGTAGGCAGGCGAAGTGCATGTCCAACTGTGCTGCATGGCAATTGCGCAGCTCACACACACAGCTAACACGCATAGCCTGCACACAAAAAGAAATCATACAGCTTCAGCGCAAGCCAACACATGCATAATAACTGCTTTGGTGCATGCAGCACACACGTCACCAATATGCAAATAAACATACGACCCAGTCCACCCGGACAGTGTATGTATGTGATGGCGGGAAGTAGTAACAGTAGAAGAAACCAATCTGACTTTCAAGTTATCTTTTTTTAATTTTATAAATAAACTGTTTATCTTTACTACAAAGTGTGTTAGCCTTTATTTTCGCACCCCGTTCAATTAACAAAACACTCTCCATGCAGGAAACACCAATGGGGTATCCAAGGTACCCCCTAAAGACATCCGCCTTCAAGCTCTATTTGCAAAGAACCTTTTAAATCAGCTGTCCAAGAACTAACACAATTTGAAATCATGCTGCATCAGAAACAGCATCCACCATCTGCTGGAGACAAAGAAATACTAAGTGTGCCGTAAGCTGCATCAGCAATAGTAGCAGTGATGATGTCACTGAAAGCATCTAGTTCTCTTTCTGTCTCCACATCTACTGGTAGGGGAACACACCCATAATTGAAGTTGGAAAGAATTATATAAAGGGAGAAATAATATCTTTCCAGAGGTAAAATAGCACTTCAGAAATTGAATGCAACTTGGCATGTTTGAAAATCTTATTAAAAAAAACATATTGTGTTTGAAAATGGACCAAATTTGACTAGATGTTCCAGAAAAATAAGCCCCTCAAAAACTAACCCAATCTATATAAGGAGGAGTTCCAGATTCTGTAGCACATAAACTTGCATATACAAACATAGCAGTTAGGGAATGACGCCTGTCAGACGGCTGCCTGGGTGAGAATGTTCACAGTCTTGGCAAGTGCATAAATCAATATGATTTGCAAGGGATTGTGGGAAATGCAGTCCATTCACACCAGACACAGCTGCTCACAATAATTAGTTGTGCTTGAGTGTAAAGCCAATAAGATATTTATTTATGGGGTTATTTCTCCCAACATAGATATGCTTGGTAGCACATAAAACAGGATACTTGCTTTCAATGTTAAACTTAGAAAAACAAAATCAGGAAAACAGATGAACTTTGTCAGGCAATCAAAGCAAAAGAATAAAGACCTGGTTGGTAACAAACTGGTCTTTTCTGTAGGCTTTAGCTAATATTTTCTTAGTAGTGTATCAAACAACAAGCAAAACCCACAAAGAAGGGAAAAACTGTTCTTTTCAGGTTAACTTCTTATATCTTCACACATAGATTCAGAAGTGATTCCCTCAGAGCTCACAAGCAATTAGGTAAGGCTCAATTGCTAGCAGTTACCCAGCTGAAACCCCTTAGCTGGCTTGCTTTCTACTGCGTGGCTCAAATCCTACTTCAGGAGCTTTTCTGAGTAGATTAAAGAACAAGTTTGTATTTCTTTGTGATGGTTGTTGTACTTTGTAACAGAAAATTACCAAAGGAGTTTAGACAGAGAGCAATCCATATATTCACAGCCTGTATCTAAGACCGCTCCCCCTTCTTCAACAATCATGGGTTCAATATCATGGATTGGCACAGAGGAATTTCTCAATGTAGCACTCTCAGGAGAATACTTGTTTCCCTGCTGTCTTTCAAGGTTATAGCTAGGGCATAGATCAGTGTTCATACCTGAGCTTCCATTGCTGTTAGAGTTCCTCTCTAAATAGCCTGGCCAGTATGTAGTCCAGTTCTTATGTCCAGCCTTCCAATCCAGATCCCTGGACACTGGATCTCTCTTCACATACCTTCTGGCACGGGTCCTAGGGTCCCTTCCAAGTGCAGCCGTCTCCCTCACAGGTACCCTCTGGAGATTCCTAGCTCTGCAGCACCATTCCTCTGGCTTTCCCCAGTCCAATGGTGTATGCTGGCCCTTGGAATACCTTCCAGTATACGTACTGCTCTGGACTCCTTTAGACCTCCCAAATGCTTTTCTCTTCTTTCTTCCAAAGGGTTTCTTGCCCTCTCTGTCCGTCCGGTCTGGCTTCTGTTCCTGATGATCCTCCAGATGATGAAGACGTCCAAGCTGAGGATATCCAAGCTGATTCTGAGGATCTCCCAGATGAAACTGAGGATGAGGATATCCAAGCTGATTCTGAGGATCTCCCAGATGAAACTGAGGATGAGGAGGATAATTCTCTGTAGAATAAACTCTACCTTTATTCTGCTTTGATGAGTGCTCCACCTTAGCACAGCGCAGCTGTGCTGAATCAGGCCCTGCCCTTTGAGATGAGTGCTTAGGGATTACCTCATAGCCCTCCTGATTGAACACACGTTTCCCCACTTCAGCTCCTCTAATGGCTGTTGGAAACTTGGTGCATTCTGGGACTGGTAGTCTTTTATGGGAAAATTTTGTTTTCTTATTTCTACCAGAACTGACAGGTTGCTTGTTCAGAGTCACGTCACCTTTTCTATAGCTCCTTCCTGAGCTATGATAAGCTTCCTTATCACATGCCTTTCAAACTCTCCCTCTCTCCCTCTAATCTCCCAACTCTTACCACCACTAAAAAAGGCTCCCATTCAAAAATACTCCCTCACAACTGCCTTACCAACTCACCAAATGCTGCCATCATGAAAAAACCCCACAACTGCATCACCACCCTGGCAACTGCTCTACCCCCAGAAACTGCACCTGTGCAACTGTCTACCACCTCAAACTGCTCCATCCCTAAAAGAATACCACCCCAAAACTACCCCCTGCAACATGCTCCACCAATCCAAACACTGTCACACCCCTAAAACACACACACACACTCCCTCACTACCCTACCATCCCACCAACTGCCCTAAGCCCAAAAGCTACCTCCTGCAACTGCCTCACTATCTCACTAGCTACCCTACTACCCCCAAAACTGCCTCATTCCTAGAAACAATTCTCCCACAATTGCCACCCCCCCAAAACTACCCCCTCACAACTGTCCCTACCCTAAAGAACACTCACTTGTAGCTGGCCAATCACCCCACAAACCTCTCCATCCCCTAAAAAATAATCCCAAAACTGCCTCACCGACCTAAAAATTGCCCCACCCCCAAACACTGCCCCACCGACCTGAAAATTGCCCCACCCCCAAACACTGCCCCAGCAATTGGTTGACCACATCACCAAATGTCCCTGCATTTGTCACATTACCATGCAAGCTGCCTCCAAAAAACTACTCCCCCACAATTGTCCCCAACCAAAAAATCCCCCCAAAACTGCCCATCCCCCAAACTCCCCACTGTAACAACTTTGCTACTCCCATCAAACAAGACTCACTCTCCACACAACTGTCATCAATTCTAGAACTACATCCTCTGTAAATACAGTCAAACCTCGGTTTTCATGATTAATCCGTTCAAAAAAGTCTCACTAAAACCGAAACGGACTAAAACCGAAGCAAGATTTCCCATAAGAAATAATGTAAATTCAATTAATCCGTTCCAGACACCCAAAATATTGACAAAAATACATTTTATAGAGAATAACTCAGCCAGCAGTAGAACAGCTCCTGTCACTTCTCTCAGCTGCCCGATCGTCCACAGCACAGCAAACACACAGATACTGTAGGACACTAATCTGATCGCTGACTCCGTCTCAACAGCGTACCCCGCAAGAGAAAGAACTGCCTGCCACATTCATTCAACATCTCCTGCTTACCCATTCAACATCTCCTGCTACCCTACTACCTCCGAGCCTGAGGGGGCGCTCCAGAGAACAGGCAGGCGGTGGAGAGATCGGGGCCTTCCTCTCTGCAATCCTTGCATCTCTGACTCGAGGATGTTGCTCACCTGACTTTCGCATTTCAACACGCGATCGGTGAGTCCGGGGGGGGTAATGCTGCCGGGACTGGGCAGGCAGTGTATGCAGACCAGCGGAAGGTGTATGTACACTATTGCAGTACTGTTGCTTTTCAGATCTGGCACACGCGATCGGTGAGTCCGGGGGGGGGGGGGGGTAGTGCTGCCGGGACTGGGCAGGCAAGCGTGTATTGCAGGACGAAAACCGAGGCGATAGACGAAAACCGAGACAAGATCTCAGTCTGAAAAGACGTCGAAAACCGAAACCGACGAAAACCGGGGCAACCGAAAACCGAGGTTTGACTGTACTCCACTACAGAGACAACACATGCACAATACACACAGAACACGCAATAACTACCCCCCTCCCTCCCACACAAAGGGATTACAAATTCCCTGGCTATGATTTTCTGCATTTTAAACTATTCACATTTCCTGTCCATTATTTATTTAGATTTATTTTAATTCCATGCTATAACAATGTTCTAGACAGATTACAAGTTAAACATGCATAAATACCACATAAAAACAAACAGTAACACCACAAATGTCAATTAAAATTCTATATAATTATAAACAAATGAGAATGTGACAATAAAGCAACAGACACTATAAAAACAAAACAGAATGAAAGAGCAGCATATAGTATCACGCATTCCTTTACAAAGATACAGTTAACTCTCCATCTGAGAGAACAGAAACTGCTCTAGGTTCCTGAATATGCCTCAAAAAAATCAGGGATGTGGAGACTGAATATGCCTCAAAAAAATAAGTACGCTTAAATTTTTCTGAAATGCTGCCACAGATGTTATACAGAGATCAAAATGGTAGCGAATTCCATAATGTGGGTGCTGCTACAGAGAGCATCCTGTTGCGTAATTCGTTGATCTGGATGAGTTGAAATGATGGAACAACCAAAAGCATGATGTTTTGAGAGCACAGGAGGTGCCATACCAGACCAGTGCAGATGATTGGGTTTGAGTCCCCCTACCAACAGATGGAGACAGAGGAAAAGAGCTCAAGAGCCCTCTACAGTCTATTTCAGCATTGGAGAAGGATCCTCTGGCGGTAATTTCTCTGTCTCCAGCAGATGGTACAGATGTTCTCACTAGTCTGGTACTGACTGGTAGGGGCAGCAGACCTACAGTAGCTCTTCTTCCCCTAAGCTCATTGGATTGAGGCTGGAGACTCTGAGCAACAGCCCTGAAGGGCTTATTTCCCACAGCCCTTCCTGCTAGAAGACCCTGGGGTGTGTGTGTGTGTGGGGGGGGTGCTCTTACTGCTCATGGGCCTGGAGCCTCTATTCTGTGAGGGGCTCTGGTTTCTCAGCGTTACCGAATAAAGTTCTTATATTAAAAAAAAAAGCAGGTACAATATCAGTTGCCATTTCTACTGCCAGAGGCTTTGGTTGTGGCACTCTTTCTTGGACCAGTGATTGAACACTAACCTCACTTGGGGTGAGTTGTCGCCAGTGGATGGTCCTAGACTCCCAGGGGTCACAGCAAACCACATGCTTGGCACACATGAGGTGGGTACCCACTAAATGCAGGTACTGGTACCATGTTGGAGCAGCAGGCTGATAGCAGTGGTGCTCCTTTTTCGAGGCTGGGGGAGCCAAGCCGGTGCAGGCTGTCAGCGATACCTTTCCACAGTCTCCACATCCCTGATTTTGTTTATATATTCCATAATGACTTCTGTTTGTGGCAACAGGGCTCATTTCCAGGCTCCAGAGATATGCAGCTTTGCAGAGAACCCCCGGTAGGAAGCCATGACAGGGGCTGTGGGACTCCCAGATGGAAGATGCTCCAGTTATGGAAGAAAACTGACCCTGGAAAACAGTATCCTAACTCACCTAGGTCATAGAAGTTCCTTAAGTCCCAAGACGATAATCTAGAGGGAGGATCCAGACCTCTTGGACTGGAGGGCGAGCACTCACTAGGGAAGGAGGAGGACAACTCCACAGTGATATTTCACAAAGAGAAATTGGAACCACTTATTGATCAAGTATCCAGCCTGTTAAGTTGGAAGATGCAGAGACTCAAGTCCCATGAAGCCAGATCCCCATTCTGGCAGTGATCTGGAAGCCATCAAAATCTCTCTCCTTCAGTTTATTGCTACTGTTGTATTTGTAACAGTTTTTTATGTATTTATTTCCTTTTTTATGTTATGTTTGAAAATATAATAAATAATAATTAAAAAAAACCAACAACACCTTTCTCCTTCCCCCAGCCCACCCGGGAGATCATGAAGGTGAAGTGAGAAGCCCCAGGCACTTTGTTTAAGGTGGCGCAGGTGATGAGCAAGTTGTATCCCCCTTCCTTATGCAGGTGCAGGAGGGCTTGCTGAAGGACCAGAGTCATTTGGTTTCTCAGTCAAGCTCTAGTAAAAGCAGACCTTGTAATACCACGTGATTTAGCTCCAGAAATCTTCACTGAATCCCCATCAGGATCACTGCTGAAGAGAGCCAGAAGTCAGGAGATCTCAGAGCAGTTGATGAGGTTGGAGGCTATTAGCTCAGCATTGGTGACCGAGCAAGGTCAGGGCTGTTATTTCATCTACTCTGAGGTCCTGAGAAAAGGGGGTATATTCCTGACAATTTTGGACATCAAGAGAGTCGATACACGTCTATGGGTACCCCAATTCCACAAGGAAGCTCTGCAATCGTTCACTGATTGCTGTGGTTTGCCAGGAGTTCTTGACTTTCCATGATCTCATAGAGGTTTATCTCCACATTCCCATCAATAAAGCGTAGTTACTCACCTGTAACAGGTGTTTTCCAGGGACCGCAGAAATCAGTCCTCACATATGGGTGACGTTGGCACCGACGGAGCCCTCATGTGGAGCAATTCCCCAGCTTTCAAAGAAAGCCTTTGTGACTGCTTCACGCATGCGCGGTCCCATTCCCGCCCATGGGTGCCATCTTGCTCAGTCTACTGACATAACTAAAAAGACGGCAAAAAGAAGAAAAGCAACAATAGGACTGCAACTCCAGGGGAGGAGGGAGGGTCGTGAGGACTGATTCCTGCTGTCCCTGGAGAACACTTGTTACAGGCGAGTAACTACGCTTTCTCCAGGAACAAGCAGAAAGTCAGTCCTCATATGGGACTCCCTAGCTATAGGCTACCGAGAACCCATAGCTGAAAAATGACTCCTTCTAGAAGAGCTGCAGCAGCTGTGATAGGAATCCAGCAGAGACACACCACCCCCGGTAGCCTGACCCCAGAGGGCTGGAGGGCAGGAGTTGCCTAAACCTCAAATAAGTTCCAGAGTACCGCCTGGCCAAAAGCACTGTCTAGGCGGGACTCTCCATCCAAGCAGTAATGGGCTGCAAAAGTCTGGCTTGAAGACCAGGTAGCGGCCCGGCAGATGTCTGCCAGTGGAAGAGAGCAGAAGTGAGCCTTGACACGGTGGGCCATGACTCTACCCTGCAAAAGGAGCTCGGCCGCCCTGTATGCCCAGGCGAAGCAGTCTGCCACCCAAGTGGACAACGTACACTTGGAGATGGGAAGCCCCAGCTTACTGGGGTCAAAAGAGACAAAGAGCTGAGGAGCCCTTCGATGTCCCCTCAAATGCTCCAAGTAGAAGGCCCTGCCCTCTTATAGTCAAGGGTATGCAGGACCGCCTCTGCCCGGTTGGTATGCGGTCTGGGAAAGAATGTCGGAAGAACCACCTCCTGGTTGAGGTGGAAAGGAGAGACTACCTTCGGGAGGAACTTAGGGTGGGTTCGTAGAACTACCCTATTCCTGTAAAACCATATGTACGGTCTTTCTGAAACCAAAGCCTGCAGCTCACTCACTTGCCTTGCCAACATGAGTGCTACCAAGAAGAGGACCTTCCAGGAGAGGAAGCGCAGATGGCAAGTAGACATTGGCTCAAACGGTGGGCGAGTAAGTTGTTGCAAGACCACATTCAGATCCCACTCGGTCGCTGGAGGGCGAATCGGGGGTTTTAGCAGAAGCAGACCCCTTAGGAATCTGGATACCAAAGGGTGAAGTGACAAAGGATGTCCCTCCACCGGTAAGTGATGTGCTGACAAAGCACTCAGGTGGACCCTTACAGAATTAGACTTGAGACCCAAGTCAGAAAGGTGTAGCAAGTACTGCAACACCTCAGGCACAAGAAAAGAGAGAGTTTTCATTGTGCTGGTTACACCACACCTCAAATCTCCGTCACTTGAAGGCATAGGTTTTTCTGGTGGACTGCCTCCTGGAGGTCAGTAACACTTCTACATTCTTAGGTAGGAGGAGAAGAGCCAGCACTACCCTTTCAGCAGCCATGCCATCAGGTTGAGGGAGCTGAGATTGGGATGTAAGAGATAGCACTGTTCCTGGGATAGGAGGTCGGGCCTTGTCCCCAGTGGGAGTGGGGTCTCCACTGCCAGCTGGAGGAGAAGCGGGAACCAAGGTTGTCTTGGCCATCTGGGGGCTACCAGGATGACCAAGGCCTTGTCCCGCAGGATTTTGAACAGAGCTCGGACCATCAGAGGCGTGGGAGGAAATGCATACAGGAGGCCCATAGACCAGGAGATCAGAAAAGCATTGGCAGCCATCCTTTGGGAATGTGGCTGTCTGGAGCAAAAGTTGGGCAACTGATGATTCTGCGGGCTGGTGAAGAGATTTATGGATGGATGTCCCCAGTAGAGGAAGATCTGCTGGGTCACTTCCGGATTCAATTGCCATTCGTGAGGTTGAAGAATTCTGCTTAGCTTGTCTGCTAGGTCGTTCTCTTGCCCTGGCAGGTAAACCGCCTTGAAAGACATACCCTGTCTGATGGCAAGGGAGCAGAGGTCCAGTGCCTCTTGATACAGGGCCCGGGACCCTGTCCCTCCCTGCTTGTTCACGTAGAACATAGCCACCTGATTGTATTTATTTATTTAACAGTTTTTATATACCGCACTCTTCATCATCAGCGCGGTTTACATTTTAACAAATTGTACTTAAGCATGAACATATGTTAAGTTTACAGATAACAGGGAATGAACATGGATAACTGGGGTTAAATAAATAACAAGAATTCAAACTATTTACAGCAAAATATCATATGTTTATGGTTCTAAAGCTTGGGGATCTAAGAGGGTTTGATATGGGGTGAGAAATGAAGTTAGGGGTTTACTTGACTAACCATGATCATTGGTTCGTGTTGGGAGGGAATGGCTTGGGGAGTTCATACTCTGAGGGAAGTGTTATAGGAAGAGGTGTGTTTTTAGAGCTTTTCTAAATTGTGAGAGGTTCTTTTGTGATCTGATGTTGGGTGGCAGCATGTTCCAACATCTAGGGGCGAAGGATGAAAATGCTCTTGTGGTAGTTGTCTGGTTGAGTTTTGCTAGGTATTCTGGGATCATTAGTGTGTTTTCTGTTGCGGAGCGTCGGGATCTGGAGCTTTGTGGGTGATGCAGGAGGTCAGATAATGAAGATGAGATTTGGTGAACTGCCTTGAAGGTAATGAGGAGGGCTTTGTATAAAATCCTATATGATATCGGGAGCCAGTGAAGTTCAAATAGGATGGGAGTGATATGATGACTCCTTGGGGCTCCGTGTAGAACTCTGGCAGCCGTATTCATGGCCAATTGTAGTGGATTAAGCGTACTCTTGGGTAGGCCCTGTAACACAATATTTGCGTAGTCGAAGTGTGGGGTGACCAACGCTTGGAAGGTTGTTCGGAAGTCGTGTGGATCAAGCATTGGTCTGTGTCGTAGAATTCTGATCTTGTGATAGATGGCTTTAACTGTATTTTTTATATGTTCTTTGAACTCAAGTCGCTGGTCGAGTATAACGCCTAGGTAACGTATCGTTGATTTGAGTGGTAAATCGGCATCTCTTGTTCTTAGAGTTGGTGGGGGAAAGAAGTCTTTGTTCCTTGTTACAATCAAAACTTCTGGGTTTTTTTAAGTTAATTCGGAGGTTTTGTGAGAGCAGCCAGTCTGAGATTGCATTGAAGCAGGTAGTTAGTGTGGTATAGTCAGGTTTCAATACGTTGACTGGTGTGAATAGTAGCACATCATCTGCGTAGATGAGGCAAGATATTCCAAATGACCGGGCGATGTTACAGATGGGCTGCATATAGATGTTAAATAGCAGGGCCGAGAGGGAGTACACCTTGCTTCTGTTGGAAAGGCATAGATGTATTGTCACCCGTCCAGACCTGCTGCCAGCGGTCTTCAAGGTAAGATTTGCACCACTTTCATGCAATTCCTTGAATCCCTTTTTCATGTAGTCGGTTAAGCAGCTTAACATGGTCAGCAGAATCGAAAGCTGCTGCAATGTCTAGGAAGATCATTGCAACTCCATTTCTGATGTTGTCTGTTGTAGTAATAAGCGTGTTCATTAGAGAAGTTAGAAGGGTTTCAACTCCATGGGATTCTATGAAGCCATGCTGATTTGGGTTGAGTGGAGCTTCGGAGTCAATGTGTTGTTGAATTTGCCTTAGAGTGACTTTTTCTAGTATCTTGGCTAGTAAAGGGATACTTGATATTGGGCGGTAGGAGTCTTCTTTTTTTGGGTCGAGTTTATTGTTTTTCAGTAGTGGACGAATGGAGGTCTGTTTGAGGGCTGTTGGGAATATCCCTGTGCTAAGTGACTGGTCAGCTATGGCAGCTATGTAAGGGCTGAGTTCTGTTCTTAGTGATTTGATCCAGTGGGCTGGACATGGATCGTTGGGGGCAGTGGTGGCATTGATGGAGGTTATGAGTTCTTCGATTGCCTTAGGGGTCGGGGATGAGAATTTATTAAGTATGAACTGGACGTTGGAGGTTTGTGTGGGTTCGCTTGTGAGCCTTTGCATGACCGATTCCACAACCATGGAGTTGTGTGGCAGCTGTGCCTTTTGGAACCCAGGGCTCTTGTGGACTCGATAAATGGAATCGACCCGTCTGCTCAGCACAGGCATCGAGGCCGGGGATTCCCACATACGGAATAACATACGTTCCAACATCGGAGGAACCGGTACAGTAAGGGCTTCCTTCGGTGAAAAATCATACTGGAGGGCATCGAGCTCTTTGGCTCCTCCTCGGCGTCCGCCGGGAAGGCCAAGGCCTTGGCCATGTCCTGTACGAACTCCGAGAACCTGGTATCCTCCGGGGGGAGACCTTCTCCAAGGTTCGGACTCTGGCGAGTCCGATGGGACACACCGGGTCCGGTGGATGCCCAGGGAATCTTCATCCTCCGTCTCCCAAGCCGTCCTCAGAGGAGGAATCGATGAGCTCCGGCCACGAGGCCTTCAATCTCAACCGGCGTCGATGACCTCGGTCCCAAACGGGAGGTCAAGGGAGACCTCGGCCAAGGATTGACCGGCCTCCAGGGTCGACTTAAGATGTCAAGGTCCCGGTGGTCGGGGCAGACAGACCAGGAAGACCGGCCATCAGTGCCTGCTGCTGCTCCATGAAGGCAGACACACTGCACTCCAAGGCCGCCGTTCTGAGACTGAGTCCAGAAGGCTCCGGAGCCTCCAGCTCGACGCCGGTTCTCCCGGAGGAGAGTTCACGAGGACAACAATGTTTACCTTTCTCGGTGTCTCCGGCTCCGTACGAAGTACCTTGGCAGGCCGCTCCGACTCCGAGGACTCAGGGTGGCGGTCAGGACTCCGAGACCTGGCCCGCGAGGAACCAGGCCTATCAGAGGCATCTAATGACGACGCCCTCATGAGTTTTTTCTTCCTCCGGTGTTTCCTGGAGGGAGACCCCCTTTCAGAAGACCCACGACGATGCTCAGAGTCCGACAACTCCCAAGACGTCGAGGCTTCTGACAAGGTCCGGACCTCAGGGGAGGTGGACTCTGAGAAAATCCTCTCACACTGCTGCTGCCGACTTCTAAGAGCTTTAGAAGACATCTTGCTGCATGGGCCACAGGCCATCGGGTCATGGTCGGCCCCGAGGCATCGGAGACACCAGTCATCTGTGTCGGTGAGGGGACATTAACTTTTTACACTGATCACACTTTTTAAACCCGCTGGCAGCCATCGGGGGAAAAAGGGCCCCTGCGAGGTCAAACGACCAGGCTGCCATTGAAAAATAAAAAGAGCACAAACGCTAGTCACTAAGGACAAAAACTGGCTTCGATACCGGTGTGCCGAACTGAGGCAGGAAGGGGAACCGGCGTCGAACCGGGTCACAGAGAAGAATCTTCTGTGAAGTTTGACGCGCATTTTCCGCGAGAGAATTCGGACCACGTCCATTGGGCTCTGCGGAAAAAGGGAGACTGAGCAAGATGGCACCCTTGGGCGGGAAGGGGACCGCACATGCGTGATGCAATCCCAAAGGCTTTCTTTGAAAGCTGGGGAATTGCTCCACGTGAGGGCTCCGTCGGTGCCGACGTCATCCATATGTGAGGACTGACTTCCTGCTTGTTCCTGGAGAATGAACATTAGCATTTTTTGTGCTTCACTGTGCTTGATCACTACTTTCTGTTTCAGGCCCTTCTATCTGACCTCAAAACGGCTCCTTGAATTTACTCGAACATTGTGATGGTGGTTGCCATCTTTCTCTGGCAAGAAGTAGTTTTGGTTCATCCTTACTTCAACGACTGGCTCATTCAAACCAAATTGCACCAGGAGAGTCTTGAGGCCATGACTCAAGTAATCTTGGGAAGGCTCAAGTGGATGGTGAATCGGGTCAAGAGTCACTCAGATCCACTGCAGGCTCTCAAGTACCTAGGGATCATCTTCAACACTGCCTAAGGCAAGGTGCTATTGACAGTGGACTGGGTATCCTGGGCTTCAGGGTCAAATCACAGTATTGTTTGCCAGTGCCCCCTTGATTTGGCTGTACTTGCAGTTGCTAGGGCTGATGGCAACTCTGGTGAGTGTTCCTTGGGCCCAGGTTCACATGTACTCCTTGCAGAATGCCAGTGGTTGACACAGTACGAAGTTTGTGGTGTGCTTGCCCTTGTGTTTGCAGGCACACTCCATGGCCATTGGACTCCACTGTAGGTGACTGGCCCATTAATTGTCTGAAGATCAGGGTGAGCAAGCTGGTTTTGATGGGATTTCTCCCTCTGCTCAGGAATCAGCCAGCAAGTGTGCTGTCTGATATTGCGATGGTAGGGAGGTGCCCGCAATCAACTAGGAGTGCTGGACGACAGTTTACTGTTGCAGTAGAAGAAAAGCACCCGTTGGAGGTGCATATTGCCAGCAAAGAATTTGAAGGCGAAATTCCTCAGCCGACATCAGCAGGATCATGGAGAGAGGCCTCTTTTTCTGGAAGCAGTCACTGTTGTGATCCACAAATGGGGATGATACTGAGTGGACTTGATGGCAACCAGATCGAATACCAAAGCACAGGTGTTCTTCAGCTGGCATCAGGAGGCCGATGCTCGTAGCATTGATTCTCTATACAGCTGTGGCCACTGGGAAATGTTTCCTCTCCCTTCCTTGGCCCATAGTGGGCAGAGTTCTTTGGAGAGTGGAAGATCATCTGGGTTTGATCATTTTTATCGCACCAGATTAATCACGTTGGTCCTTGGTATATAGACCTATGAAGGATGTTGGTGGACAAGCGACAAGCTACTTCCTCTTTTTCAGGAAGGTGGGAACCTTTTACATCAGGGTCCTGTTTGGATGCCAGATGTAGGTCACTACTGGCTTAAGGACTGGCTCTTGAAAGTGAGAGAATGCAGAGGAAAGAGTATTCACCCTGCATTCTCCACCCTCTTGTTGTCCCATCAAAACTCCACTTCCTTAGCATATGTGCGCATTTAGAAGGTCTTCAAAATTTGGTGTCGAGGACACCAGATGGATTATTTTTGGGGCCTCCATTAGCAATATGTTGCAGGATGTTCTGGATAAGGGACTGGTCCTTAATTCCCTTATGGTATGCGTGGCAGCTCTTTCATGTTTTCGAGGTCCAGTGCAAGGGAAATTGTTGGATTTCCACCTGGATGTTGTGCAGTTCCTCCAGGGATTATGCACATCAGGCTTCCCTTTAGGCTTCTCATGCCACAATGGGATCTTATTATGGTTCTGCAGACTTTGGCAGCAGACTTCACCATCAAGACGGCATTCCTGGTGATGCTCTACTCAGCCAGGAGTTGCAGGTGCTTTCTTGCTGGAGTATGTTTTTGATGATCAATCTTGAAGCAGTGATCCTCTGTCTTCTACCTTCATTTTTAGCGAAGGTGGTGTCCCCATTTCATCTCAACTAGGTGATGTTTTTGACCATGTTTCCAAACAGAAAGACATCAGAAGGATCCCAAGCTTCTGTGGCAGCTGGACATTTGGGGGGTTTTGAGATACCTGGAGGTTGCTAGTGCCTTCCACAAAGCCAACTGTTTACCCTTTTGCAGGGACCAGGGGAGGTAGCCACTTAAGACCTTGACTACTCAATGAAATAAGAGGGAGATTGCTTTGACTTACATTTCTAGAGGGAAGTCTGTTCTGGAGGAGCCGAAGAGTCATTCTATCAGGTGCCAAGTGACTTCCTGGGTGGAGTGCCAAGCAGTTTCTCCAGCAGATATTTGTTACCTGGGCATCTCTGTACTTCTTTGCCAAGCACTGTAGACTGGATGTGCAGGTAAGGAAGGATGAGCCTTTGGTGAAGGGAGTCAGAGCCATTCTTAGTGCCTGCTCTAGAACTTAAGACGGCTTGAGTACATCCCACTCATCTGGACTGGTCCGATATATATGTATGGGAAGGAGAAACTTGCACTTACCATTAATTTCCTTTCCTGAAGTCTTACCAGACCAGTCCAGTCTCCCTCCAAGTTTGCGCTATTTCAATCTGTTCATTTTGGCAGAAGATGCAACTGTTCTGCTACAAAGTCTTCCTGAGTGTGATCAGATTTGTTACACTGGGAAAGAGGGGGGGGGGGGACTGGATTTAGCCCAATGGGTTTTCCAAAAGCTAAGATTACATAACTCGCCACCCAGTCAGAGGCAAGGGACTTGCTAATTTCTGCTGGCAGCAGGAGCTCTGCTGTAATATAATTCCATTGAGGTTTATTGTGGTGTTGCCGTGATGGTTACTGTTGCCCAGAGTACCAGGCTAAGGTGCTGTAGGCTTTGAAACCCATACCTCCAGAGGACCTTTTTCGGACACTGATACAGGCTGCAGAGGGCTCTTAGGCTCTTTTTCTGTCTTTACCTGTTGGGAGAGGGACTCAAACCCAACTCGTCTGGGCTGTTCGGGTAAGACTCTAGGAAAAGAAATCACTGCCCAGTATAAATTTTGCCATATATTTCATTTTCTTTGCTGTTATTTCTACTGTGAAAGCTACTGACTGAATTGTACTGCTTTCTTATTGGTTGCTACCTACACTGTTAACTAGTATCTGTTGGGTTGAACATTTAGGGGTGCTGTCAGATGCGCTCAGCACGTGGGAGGGTTAGGACTGAAAACTGTCTGACTTTTCATGATTCTACTGATTTGGGAGGCTAACTTTTTTTTTAAAGAGTTTAAAACCTCTATCTGCAATTCTCTAATCCTCCTCCCTTTCTGAGTTAGTCCTTTCTGTTTCCAATGTAGCTAGAAGCAGAGGGCTGGGTGTAGCCAATAGGAAGGACATGGGGGGTGGAGCACTGGAATGCTGTTCTAGTCAGAGAAAGGAAGGAGGTGAGCTGGAAGAAGATTCCTGTTCTGTAAAGAAGGAACAGAATGAAGCCCTCCCCCTCTCCCCAAAAAAATGCCTCAATGCATTTCTCTAGGAAAAGAAGTTCCAACAGCTATAGCATATTAACACTGATTCATAGTAACATAGTAATTATACCTGTACCTATCAAACAGCCCTTTCTTTCTTTCTTTCTCTCATCTCTTCTCCCAATCACAGTCATATAACTGGCTGAACTCAGGAGGTGGGAAGGTTGAGAGGACTTATCCTGCTGTCCACAGAGAACACCTGCTAGAGGTAACTAACTGTTTTCTTCGTGGACAAGAAGGATAAAATCCTCACATATGGGAATCCCTAGCTACATGCTGCTTCGAAACAAAAAAGAGAATAAACACAGTTCCTAAATAGTAGACATCTAACAAAGAAATGGTTTTGGTGGCAACCGGCCTTCTAGGAATGTCTTATCTAATTTTTTTTTAATTACTTTGTCAGGCAACCAGAACAGAAAGAAATGGATCTAGGAGGGGATGGAGATGGATTCTAGTCCCTGAACAGATTAAGAAGTAATGCCTGGCTGAATCTACTGTCACGATGGAAATCCCCACCCAGACAATAGTGAGAAGTGAAAGTGTGAAGTCCAAGTTGCAGCTTTGCAAATCTCCTCCATGGAGACAGAGCAAGTGAGCCACTTATGCAGTCCTTGCTCGGACACAATTCTCAAAGCCTGCCTGGGCATAAGCAAAGGAGATGCAATCCACGAGCCAAATGGAAAGTCTATCTGGAGACAGTAGCCCCTAACTTGCTTGGGTCAATTTTAAAAGTTGGGTGAACTTTCTATAGGCTTTATTCAGCTCTAAGTGAAAGGACAGTTTCTCTTACAATCCAAAGTGTGCTGTGCAGTGCAGTGCAGTGCTCCCCCCCCCCCCCCCCCTCCTTGTGAGCATGGGATCTAGGGAAAAAGACTTGCAAAACAATTGACTGATTAGGAAGAAATTTACAGTAGGATCTGCATAACCACCCTATTGCTGAAGGGTGGACCAGCTATTAGGGAATAAAGCTTACTAACTCTGCATGCTGAAGTGACCGCCAACAAAAACAAGCCCTTCCAGGTCAAAAACTTCAGCACAGGTATTTAGTGGCTGGAAAAGAACTTTTAGCAGCTATGCTAAGACCTCGTTAAGATCCTAAGATACCACGGGAAGCTTTAGAAGTAGTAAGCCCAGCATGAATCAAACAACTAAGGACAAGAGATGGGTTTACTTCTATATGATAATGGTAAGCTCCATTTGCACCGAGGTGAACCCTTACAGAGCTGGATTTTAAATGTAGAAGGCATTCAAGCAGTTTTTAAGTGGGGTAAGAGAAAGGATTTAAAGCTTTTTCCTCGTACCAGTTGGCAAACCTCTTCCATTTGATAACATATGAGCTTCAGGTAGAATCCTTTCTGGAAGTCAAGAGAAAGCGCAGTTATTCACCTGTAACAGGTATTCTCCAGGGACAGCAGGAATCTGTCCTCACTTATGGGTGACGCCGGCACCGATGGAGCCCGTGCGGAGCAATTCCCCAGCTTTCAAAGAAAGCCTTTGGGATTGCTACTACGCATGCGTGGTCCTCTTCCCACCCAAGGGTGCCATCTTGCTCAGTCAGGTCCCTTAGCTCGAGCCCTACCAAGCAGATGGCAAGGACAAAAATTCAGCAACTCATCAAGGGAGGCGGGAGGGTAGTGAGGACTCATTCCTGCTGTCCCTGGAGAACACCTGTTACAGGTGAGTAACTACGCTTTCTCCATGAACAAGCAAGAAGTCAGTCCTCACTTATGGGACTCCCTAGCTACAGGCTACAGAACCTGTAACCAAAAAACGCCTCCGCGAGGCCATGAGCAGAAGCAGAAGCTGAAGCCTGAAGGAGCCCAAGCCTGAAGGAGCCCAAGTTCTCGGGGCGAAGCCCTCGGTAGCCATGAAGAAGGGTTGGAGAGCAGGAGTTGCTTAAACCCCAAACAGATTGCAGATTACAGCCTGGCCGAAGGCGCTGTCTCTCCAGGCAGTAGTGAGCAGAGAAGGTATTCGTAGAAGACCAAGTTGCCGCCCGGCAGATGTCCATCATGGGCACGGAGTGCAGCGAGGCCACCAAGGCTGCTTTGGCTCAGACCCCATGTGCAATGACTCGACGATTCAGAGGGAGGGACGCCCGCCTTCGCATGGGCGAACGTGATGCAGTCCACCCCCCAAACAGAGAGGGTGCGCTTAGTGACTGCTTGCCCCTGCTTATTGGGATCTTAGGTCACGAAGAGCCGGTCAGACTTGCGATGAGTGTGGGTACGCTGCAAGCAGAAGGCAAGGGCCCGCTTGCAGTCAAGGGTGTGGAGAGCCACCGACGCCTAATCGGAGTGGGGCCTCGGGAAGAAGGTCGGGAGCAATATCTCTTGGTTGAGATGAAAGGCCGACACTTGCTTGACATGAACTTGGGAAAGAACTTAGGATGCGTCCGGAGGACCACCCTGTTCCGATAAAATCTGGTGTAAGGGGCGCCAGCCATGAGCGCCTGTAGCTCACTGACTCGGTGAGCCGAGTTCAGTGCCACCAGGAAGACCACCTTCCAGGACAAAAGCCGGTGTGAACACATCGCCATCAACTTGAAAGGCAGATGAGTGAGCTGCGTGAGCACCACGTTCAAATCCCATTCTGCCAGAAGGGGATGGTTGGGTGGCTTGGACAACAGAAGGCTCCGCATGAAGCGGGAGACTAGTAGTTGCTCCAAGAGAGGCTTTCCCTCGATAGGGAGATGATTAGCCGATATGGCACGCAAATGAACCCTAACGGAGTTCGACTTCAGCCCTTCCCTCAAGAGGTGGAGAAGGTACTGGAGAACCCACCGAACCGGGCATGAGAAGAGGTCGATCTGGTACATTTTCTTGCAAAGCGAACAGAGCTGTGGGTCATGGTTGGCGACATGTTCCTAGAGCATCTATCACATTTTTTAAACCCGGTGGCCATGGGGGCAAAAACAGCCCCTGTGAGGTTGAAGACCCACGCGGCCAGCGGTTGGAGAAAAAAGGGCGCGTAGTCCGGGAAGAAAAATTTTAGAAAGGTATCCCCGCAAGCTCCAGAGAGCAAAGGGAGGACGGGTAGAGGACCGGTGCAACCAGAAAAAAAGAGATATAGCCTGTTAAGGCAAGGAAAACGAAAACCTTTTCCAAGGGACGAGAACATGTGTCCAAAGGGCTCCACGGAAAAAGAGAGACTGAGCAAGATGGCACCCTTAGGTGGGAAGAGGACCACGCATGCGTGGTAGCAATCCCAAAGGCTTTCTTTGAAAGCTGAGGAATTGCTCTGTGCGGGCTCTGTCGGTGCCAACGTCACCCATAAGTGAGGACTGACTTCCTGCTTATTCCTGGAGAACTTCGGTTACACCAACCAGCAGACTGTGAGAAGACAAAGTCAATCTCTCAACTTCCAAGTTGTAAGGACTAGGGACCTCATATTGGGATGAAGTATCATCCTCCAATCCTGTCTAACTAAATTTGGTGTGTGGCCCATGCAAACCAGATCTCGAATAGACAGTTTGAGAGGGAACCAATAAAGGGAGGTGAGAATCATCATGACTGTCACTCATGAGTTTGAAAAGGATTTTTGCAATGAAAGGAACTGGAGATGTGTGTACTGATGACCCTTCCCCCATTGAAAGAGGAAGATACCTGAGGCAGTCTGCCATGTCCAGGGCCGGCCCAAGAGATTCTGCCACCACAGGAAGGAGCCCCGGCTGTGCTGCACCCCCCCCCCCTCCGTGCACTAAGCTGCGCCACCGCCGCCCCTGCTGTCACTGCCGCTAATTCTGTCTTCTTGGGGGGCCGGCAGCAGCTTAAAAGCAGCAGCTTTGTCGCCACTTTGTGCCCACAGCAGGCCATGTGCTTCGGCACATATGGCCTACCACTTCTGATCCCCTTCCGAAAGGAGTTCTGGCCATGTCCTCACCCTAAAGCACAATTGAGGCATCCTGGGTGTTCTAAGGAGGGAGGAAGAGATTTATCGAGGGAGTGCCCCACTCTTGAGAGATGGGGAGTGCCACTTCCTGATCCAGGTTCCATTCCCCGCTCTGTCTATCCACCAGGATATTATCCTCACCAGGTAGGTATATGGCCCTTAGCTTTATCCCATGAGAGATGGCAAAGTTCCACATCTTGACTATGTCCCAACACAAAAGAGAGAGCTCTTTCCCTGCTTGTTGATTTAAATAAACAAGAAAGTAGCCATGTTCTACATTAAGACAATTTGGTTGATTAATCAATCCCTGAAAGCCTTTAGAGTATACAATATTGTTCTCAGTTCCAAGAAATTGGCTCGAAGACTTTCTTGGGTGGACTGTGTGTCCTGAATGTGAAACCCATCGAGATGAGCTCCCAACCCAGTTTTGATACATCTCTCTTGAGCAGTTTTTGGTAGGGAAGAATTCAGAAAGAGAGACTCTTGGCCAGACTGGAATGGTTCATCCACTATGATAGGGAGGTCCCAGAGGGTAGGAAAGACAGTGTTTCTAAGCCTGCTCGTGGCTTCCATCCACTGAATGCTCACAATCCACTGAGAATGTCTCATAAGGAGAAGGGCCAAGAGAGCGACATGAACAGTTGATGCCATGTGGCCCAACATTCTCAACAAGTCTCATGCTGATGTCTGCTGACTTTTATATATCCTGCACTATTGCCACCAAGCAGGTGAGCCTGTCATATGGAAGAGAGGCTTTTACTAGAGTCACGTCTAGCAGGGCTCCAACAAATTCTGATGGTTACCAAGGGATTAAGCTGGATTTAGGATAATTGATCACAAACCCTAGTAGCTCCATCACCCAAATGGTGATACGAATGGATTCCTGAACTCCCTTCCATGGGAGGTGCTCTTGAGCAGGCAGTTGTCCAAATAGGAAAACACGTGCATTCTCCGTCTGTGTAGAAACTGCATCTGTGAAGCATTTTGTAAAGACATAAGAAGCAGATGCGAGACCAAAAGGCAGTACAAGATACTGGAGTGTTTCCCTCTGACGAATCACAGATACATTCCAATCGCACAAGATATCTGTATGTGGATATAAGTGTCTTTTAGATCCACAGAACACAGCCAATCTCCTATCTGAAGAAAAGGTAGGATGACGACTAGGGAAAAGATACTTACTTCTTTTCAATTAGAAGTTTGTTCAGGTCTCTGAGGTCTAGTAATGGGAAAATCCCCCCCCCCCCCCCATTTTCTTGGGCATCAAAGTACTTAGAGTAAAATCCCTGCCCTTGCTGCCCTGGTAGCATGGGCTTGATTGCATTTGCAGGTTGACGGGTGAGAAGAATTTCCTGATGCTGAAGGGAAGCGATATAGCCCTTTGGTAGACAATTTGCTGGTAGTTTGAATAATCAAAGATTATAACCTTCAGATGATTTTTAGAATTCAAGAGTCACAGACCACAAGGGGACACCTCTGAGCAAAGAGAATGAGTCTCCCTCCAACTTGAAGGTTGCCCGAGTGAAGTACAAGAATAGAGGGTTTGTTCTCATGGAGCAAGTCAAAACCCCACCCCTAGTTTTGGCTGGGATACAGGCAGGGTCTTCTGAACATTCTCTTGCAGAGGCTGAGCACGAGGAGGTTGCCTGGACTGCATATAATGGGGAGGCAAGAAAATACCTACGCCTTTGAGAGTAGTAGGATTTTCTCTGCCCCTTGCTGTGGAACCTCGATGAGAACAAGGCCAGGTCAGATGTGTGCCTAAGGAGTGTTCTGAGAGTGTCTGAATGCTACTAGATTATGGGAGCAGCTTCCTGAACTTTATCTCTAAAGAGATTGTCTCCATGACATGGAATGTAAGCAAATTGCTCCTGAACAATAGCTTGCAAATTTGAAGCCCAGAGCCATGAGACTCTCTGGGCATCAGTACTATGAAGGCAGCTCTCGATGCCATATTGAAAAAAATCATATACCGCACGATGTATTTTCCCGCACTCCTTCACTTGGTTTGCAAGGGAATGCTACTATTCAAGTTTCCCTGGAAGGTAAACAATGGACATCATACTGAAGCTGTGCATGATGTTCTGAAAGCGCAGACCCATGAAGAGCTGACAGAATGCTACAGCCTTTGGACTCTTTTAGGCATCAAAGAGTGCAACTTAAAACTCTTGGCTCTTTTAAGAGTGAATTCAACAACCATACAGTGTTTATGGAAGCTGACGTTTTTCGAATCTGGGAGCCTTCTGGATTCTGTATATAGAATCAACCTACTTGCTGAAAGGAGGTACAGAGGGGGGGTCTCCAACATTCTCATCTGTAACCTCTGAAGGATGTGGCGCACGGGCACTGTCACCGCTTTCGTAGGGGCAATGGAATATTGAAGGATATCCAAATCCTCAGTCCTAGGCTCCTCTTCCACCTCCAATGCAAATAGTATGGCTTTAGCTGTACGTAACAGAATCATAGAAGGATAACCTCAGGAAGGGGCCTAGATCTCATGAAAATGAGAAGGATCAAAGCGGAATTCTGGAGCTCTGTCCTTAGACAGATATTCAGAATCATACTTGGAATCGCAGCAGTCTGATTCTGACTCAGAGTGATATTCATGACATTTCAGTCTCTGCCTGGTTAGCTCATCGTCCCGGGAGCACCAATAACTTTTATTGCTTTGAGGGGTATTCACCTACCGATGCAATGGAGAGTAATATCAGCTGGTCAGGTATCTTGAGATTTGCAAGAGAATCTTGATAAAATGGAAGACTGGGCATCGAAATGGCAGATGAAATTTAACGTGGACAAGTGCAAAGTTATGCACCTAAGAAAGAACAACCCAAACAATGGTTAAACGATGCAAGGTTCCACATTAGGAACTACCACCCAGGAAAAAGATTTAGGTGTCATTGTGGATAACATGTTAAAACCCTCTGCCCAGTATGCAGCGAAGGCCAAGAGAGCAAATAGAATGCTAGGTATCATAAGGAAAGGAATGGAAAATAAAACAAAGGATATTATAATGCCTCTGTATCGTTCCATGGTGTAACCGCACCTTGAATATTGTGTGCAATTCTGGTCGCCGTATCTTAAAAAGGATATAGTGTTATTAGAAAAGGTTCAGAGAAGAGCCACCAAAATGGTAAAGGGGATGGAAGGATACCCCTATGAAGAAAGGCTAAAAAGGTTAGGGCTCTATAAGCTGGAAAAGAGACGGCTGAGGGGAGATATGATAGAAGTCTATAAATGAATGAATGGAGTGGAACGGGTAAATGTAGATCAGATTGTTTACGTTATCAGGAAGACTAGGGGACATGCAATGAAGCTACAGGGTAAACTATTTAAGACTAATAAGAGAAAATATTTTTTCACTCAACGTGTAATCAAACGCTGGAATTTGTTACCAGAGGATGTAGGAAAAGCTGTTAGTGTAGCTGGGTTTAAAAAAGGTTTGGACAAGTTCCTGGAGGAAAGGTCCATAAACCATTATTAAAAAGGGACCCAGGATATCACTGCTTGACCCAATACAAGCATTGTGGAACCTGTGTCTTTTGGGGAAACTGCTAGGTACATATGACCTAGATTGGCCACTGTTGGAAACAGGATACTGGGCTCGATGGACCTTAGTCTGACCCAGTATGGCATATCTTATGTTCTTTGTCAAGGCTCTTTGATGCCTCAATGATTATGCCTCTACCACAGTAATTCAGCGAGTCTTGAGGCTGGGATCAAACGCTGGATGCACCATGCTCAATGCGAACAGAGCATGGCAAACAGCATTGATTTTCCATCCTTGATACTTTTCATCAGCCACTTTTAAAGAGTTGACATCTCTGAAGCAATGGGTTTATAGCAGTTTCAGCTGATGTTCCTGAAATCTGACAGGGCTTACTGGCAGGCTGCTCTCATCCTCATGAAGGCTGGCATGGACCCCTCTGATATCAAGGAGGCTGAGCTATCACATCGAGGCCGTTTTACGGGGTGAGACCATGAGCTCTCAGCATTATGCTTTGATGAACCTCGGTGCCAATGCAACATAGCTTTGACCAATGTTTAACAACTTTAGTTCTCAATGCCAATGAGTATGAGGACAAATCTTTGTTCTTCTTCTGGACAATATTCATGGGTGATTGATGCTGGGGTGATGTATAGGAGCTTGGTTCCAACTGAGCTCAAGGACCCTTACATAACGATGCCCTGCCAGACTCCAAGACAGCTTCTGAGGCCATGGAGACCAATGCCAAAGTTGCTGGATTGGACTTCAGTGCTAAAAATACATTTGTTCTGTCGTTCACGACCTTGAAGCACCCCATGTCATCTGTAAACACAAACCACAAGGCGTCAGCTTATGGTCAGGTCCCAGACACTGTAGGCAATATTTGTGGGCGTTCATATGGTGTTGGAGCACCTGACACACTGGCCACAGTTTTTGAGACACGCCATCCGAAAAAAGAACAGCTGTAAAATCTTACAAACCGATGGTGAAAAAATAAGATAGCATGGCCGGATCACCTGTGACATAAGTGGTCAGTGACAGAAACACACAAAAAGAAAGGAAATCTAAAAAATGAACAAAGAACCTGACTGAGGAATTAAAAAAGGGGAGAGAGAAAGAAGCAAGCAACTGGTTGAGAGTAAGGTATGTAGACATGGACTGCTTTGTCTGATCAATAGGCTCCATGGCTAAAAAGACTGAGGCAAAATGGGGCAGTGCCGGCAAGAAGATGCTCACATGTAGTTAGGGAAGGTTTCCACAGGCTCCGTCTGACACATCATCTATATGTGAGGACTTTAAGGTAACATTTTACTTAACAGATAATGTCCTTTCCTCGCGTCCTGCTAGACCAGTCCAGACAAGTGGGTTGTGTTCCCCTACCAGCAGATAGGTAGAGACAAAGAACCAATGAAAAGCCTAGGTTTCAATGTCATCATTCCCATGCCTCTATCCGCCTCAGCTACCAGAGGTCTCTTCAGTATTCATCCCAAAGCATATGGGAGAACATGGCCTCTCACAACCTAAACGTGGGCAACAATGAGTAATTGAACAGTAGCGAACTGTGAACGGGAAACCATAAACAGAAGACTGTCTGTGGAAGATGAATCTGCAGAGTATATAAAATCACAGCGGATTAAGGGTATCGCAGCAGCAGAACAGAGCAAACACGGGTCCAGGGTGCATGCCCTAGACTGGTCTAGCAAGACTCAAGGAAAGGATATTATCTGGTAAGTAAATTTTACCTTTTATATTGTCCTGCTAGACTAGTCCAGACAAGTGGGACATACTAAAGATATGACTCCACTGATGGGAAGAAGGCAGCAGTTTGCAAAACCCTAGAGCCAAAGGCTGTGCCTGCTTGAGCATGGACATCCAAGCAGAAATGCTTGACCAAAAGGAAAAGTGAAGCCCACATTGTCACCAGACAAATGTCTGTAGGAGCTACCGAGCTCCACTTTGCCAATGGAAACGCTAGCTCTAGGATACAATGCGCATGCAAACCCTCCAGAACTGGCAGGTTCCGCAACAGATCCGCGGAAGCAAGAGCCTCCTTAACCCAGCACCCCTATGCAGACGTAGCCACCGCGTTACACTTGCCCAGGCCAGCAAATAGCACAAAATGATGGTCTGACTTACGAAAAGAATTCATAACCTCCAGGAACTGGAGAGGCATCCTCTGGATATCCACAAAGCGAAGATCCTGACCATTCCCCTGTCCCTGTTCCTTAAAGACGGAAGGCAAACTTTCTGGTTTACATTAAAGGGAGAAATCACTTTAGGGAAGGCGGCACAGGATCTTGGCAAGACAGAGCCAGCAACGCAAAATCCCCATTTTGGAATAATCTGTAACAAAGAAGACAATCTTAAAAGGCAAATCCTTCAGAATAGTGCGCTTTAACAGTTCAAAGGGCTCTGACATCAGGGCCCAGAGTACTAGAGACAGATCCCAGGAAGGGATCACTGACCACAGAAAAGGACACAGATGCCAAACCTCCTGACAAAGGCACAAAACATCCGTGTGTACAGCTAGAGAATTACCAGCCAACAGACCTCTAAAAACAAGCCAAAGCAGCCACCTGAACCTTCAGGGAGCTAAGAGAAAATGTCCTTCTCCAGACCATACTGCAGAAAAGGGCAACAGAGACAACATCTTGGCTGCCTCAGGAGTCAGTACCATGTGCCGCACCAGCACTCAAGGCATGAGACCTGCATTTATGCCAGGTTAGTAGACTTCCTTTGGGCTTTAAGCAGAGTGGAAAATCATCGCCAGAGAGTAGCCCATATGCACTACCCATCTCCTTATGTGAGCCAAGCCATAAGTGAGAAGGGAACTGAGCCCACAACTCAATAGGTCCTGAAACAGAAGCAAACTAAGAGATAGTGCTGCAAGAGTCGAATCATATTTCCGAATCACGCTTTCATCGGTCAAACTGGCGCTGACAAAATAATCCTTCTCAGATGGTGCTCCATACGCCAAATCACGTGCTCCACTAGGGGCCATGGAGGAAACACAAAAAGGTGTTGACGTGGTCAAAGGTTGAGACACTCTCAAACCCCGTTTCCGTGTGGCAACTGAAGAAGCAACACACTTTGGCACAGGAGCAGGTCACCATCAGATCCCTCTCGAGGCAACCTCAGTGGCACAGAAACAGAAACACCTCCTGACTCAACTCCCACTCTCCTGGAACCAGAGTGTGCCAGCTAAGAAAATCTGTTTCTACAGTAGCAATCCTGGAAATGTGATGAGCCGACAAATTAGGAGGTTCTTCACTGACCAGGCAAACAGAAGAGCCATCTCAAGGACTACCCTGGCACTACCTTGACAATGAAGATAAGCCATCACTGTGGTGTTGTCCGAGAACATTTGAACCACCCAGCCCTAGACCACGGGCTGGAAACGCAAAAGAGCCAGCCTAATAGCCAACGCCTCAAGGCCGTTGATGGACCATATCACTTCCATGCGGTTCCAATGACCCTGATCCATTCAGCCTTGGCAAAGGACTTCTTACCCCGAGAGATTGAATCCGTCAGCAGAAGGGTCCATGAGCAACGTTCAGCAGTATGCCTTTCCTCAGAACACTGGGCTGCAACCACCATCGCAGGCTGGCCATCACCATCATTGGGTGCGGGAGCCTCAGCCAAAGAACTGAGAACTCTGGGACTACAAAGTCTGCAAGGACCATTGGAGCAGTTGCAAAACAGCATGCACCCATAGCACCATTATAATTGTCACTGCCATCAATTTGAAGAGTTGAAGATAATCCCAGACTCTGAGCCTGCTGTGAACAGAGTAGTGCTAGGCAATCCAACAGCCTTTGCCTTCTCTTCTGGCAAAAAGACACTGCATACAAGAATAGAAACATGCTCCCAGGAACTCCAGGGATTGGGAATGCAACAATTTGTTCTTTCCCCAAGTGATCACCCCACCGAGGCTCATCAGAAAGGACACCAATTGGGCAGCTACCCGAGACACCTCTGAAAGAGAATGGGCTCAGATGAGCTAGTAGTCCAGATATATAGGGTGGCCCAAAAAAAGTGAGAACATCTCATAAATTAAAAGCTTAAATAGTTTACTTATTTACCTTTTTTAGCTATATAACGTCTTTATTTCGACAATTTCCGGTCGCCATCTTTTTTTTTTTAAATGTGTCAATCGTTTACATCTGTCTTTTTGAATTTTTAAATAACTTATATGCTACAAGATGTTCTCACTTTTTTTGGGCCACCCTGTAGATGCACCCAAATCCCTTGGTGCCGTAGTCACTACCGCCACCATCACCACTATGACCTTGTAGAACGTCCTTGGGGCAGTGGAGAGTTCGAATGGGAGGGTGGCGAACTAAAGGTGAAAGCCAAGCATGGCAAAAACACAGATACTTTGCTGATCCCCAGGATCAAGATATGAACACACACCTCGGCCAAATCCAGAGATGCCAGAACTCCCCTCGGCGCATCATTTGAATCACAAAGTTTCCATACAGAAACGCAGATGCACAAGTGTTCATTGACACACTATAAGGTCCAGAATAAGCCAGCATGTTACTTCCATGTCTGCACCACAAAACAGATGGAATACCTGTCCTTGCACCGCTTGCTCGGGGGAATGGCCACCACTGCCTTCAGGAGAGGCGATCTCTCTAAGGGGATCCACACAGAGGCCCTGCTGTTTGCAGCCCCATAATGGGATGATGAAAGTGGCCAGATCAGCTCTTACATTCCAGGACATAGCCATAATGAATGGGGACTAGCACCCAACGATCCTTGGTGACCCAGGCCCATTTCTGAAGGAAGAGGCAAAGCCTTCCCCCAACCAGAGGAAGTGGGAATGGGCCCCGAAACTGTCACTGCGCAGTTTGGGAGGGGGGGGGGGAGAGTTTTCCTCTGGATGAGAATGGATCCCTGGGCCCAAGAGCTCCACAAAAGTACAGAGAACGAGCCAGAAGTCCATCACCAGAGGGGAAGAAAGGCTTTCCAGGCTAGCAGTGATGGGAGTCCCGACATCCCTGGTTATCTGACCAGCGCACTCATGAGGAGCGGGAGGAGGCAGATGGAAAAGGGGCTCCTGCCCGCTTCACAAGCCCCTTGGACCCATCATCGTCACACCCAGGTCCTTCACTAGTTTTCTCCAGATCGGACCCAAGAGAAGCGTCCCTCTAAGGTCAGATGGGCAACTAAGTTTTCGAAGAAGAATCCGCTGCCCTGTGTCAGAACTAAGCCAATGCCGTGTCACCATCGACAAAGCACAATCCCTGGCTGCTAGATGCAACGGGAAGACAATAGTGGGTTTCCGGATCCCTTGCAGGAATGGATGCATCTTTGGTTCCTGCTCCATGCCTGCAGAATCCGCCAAGCTCAAGGTGGATAAGACTTCGTGAAAGAGTAGTTACTCACCTGTAACAGGGTGTTCTCCAGGAGCAGCAAGAATCAGTCCTCACATATGGGTGACGTCGGCGCCGACAGAGCCCCCGTGCGGAGCATTTCCCCAGCTTTCAAGGAAAGCCTTTGGGAATGCAGCGCGCCTGCACAGTCCCCTTCCCGTCCAAGGGTGCCATCTTGCTCAGTCTGATGATATAGCTAAAAGACAGCAAAAAAAACCCCAAAATGAAGTATATGACTGCAACTCCAGGGGAGGAGGGAGGGTCATGAGGACTGATTCCTGCTGCTCCTGGAGAACACCTGTTACAGGTGAGTAACTACTCTTTCTCCAGGACCAAGCAGGAAATCAGTCCTCACATATGGGACTCCCCAGCTCTAGGCTACCGGGAATCCAAAGCTGAAAAAATGGCTCCCTCTGCAAAGTCTCAGCATGCGTGATAAGAATATCCTCTGAGAACGCCCCCATATGGTAGCCCAATACAAGGGCCGGAGGGTAGGAGTTGCCTAAACTTCAAAGAGATTATGGAGTACTGCCTGTCCGAAAGCACTGTCCCTTCGTGACTCTCTCTCGAGGCAGCAGTGGGCCGCATAACTCTGGCTTGAAGACCAAGTAGCAGCCCGGCAGATGTCGGCCAACGGAACAGAGCGGAGATGAGCTACTGACGCGGCTTTCACCCTAACACGGTGGGCCGTGACATGACCCTGCAAGGGGAGGTCAGCTGCCCTGTACGCTCAGGTGATACAATCTGCTACCCAAGTGGACAACGTACGCTTGGAGACAGGTAACCCCAACTTATTAGGGTCAAAGGATACGAAGAGCTGAGTAGCCTTTCGATGCCCCTTCGTACGCTCTATGTAAAAGGACAATGCCCTCTTACAGTCCAGAGTATGCAAGACTGTCTCAGCCCGGCTGGTATGTGGCCTGGGAAAGAATGTCGGAAGAACCACCTCCTGGTTGAGGTGGAAAGAGGAGACAACTTTTGGAAAGAACTTCGGATGAGTCCGAAGGACCACCCTGTTCTATAGAACCGTGTATACGGTCGATCAGAAACCAGAGCCTGTAGTTCACTCACACATCTGGCCGCGGTAAGGGATACCAGGAAGAGCGCCTTCCAAGAAAGGAAGCGTAAATGGCAAGTAGCCATCGGCTCAAACGGTGGGCGAGTAAGTTGCTGCAAGACCACGTACAAATCCCACTCAGTGGCCGGTGGACGAACTGGAGGCTTGAGAAGAAGCAGCCCTCTGAGGAAGCGGGACACCAAGGGGTGAACCAACAGACTGTCCCTCCACCGGTGAGTGGTGCGCTGATAGAGCACCGAGGTGGACCCAAACAAAATTAGACTTAAGGCCTAGATCTGACAGGTGAAGTAGATTCTGCAGTACTACTGGCACAAGGCAGGAGAAAGGATCTTCATTGCGCTGAGCACACCATATTGTGAACCTACGCCACTTGAGGGCATAGGGCTTTCTGGTGGATTGCCTCCTAGAGGCCAAAACCACCTCTTCAACCTCCTTAGGTAGAAGAAAGGGAGCAAGCACTATCCTTTCAATAGCCAGGCCATCAAATTGACGGATCTGAGATTGGGGTGCAGAAGGGAATCCTGATCCTGGGAAAGGAGATCAGCTTACAACCCCAAATGGAATGGAGTTTCCACTGCCAACTGCAGAAGAAGTGGAAACCACGGTTGCCTCGGCCATCTGGGAGCTACCAGAATGACCTAGGACTTGTCTCGTAGAATCTTGAACAGAGTTCGGGCCACCAGGGGCGGGGGAGGAAAAGCATACAGGAGGCCCGTCGACCAAGAGATCAGAAAAGCATCTGCTGCCACTCTCAGAGGATGAGGCTGTCTGGAGCAGAACATGGGCAGCTGACGGTTCACTGGACTGGCCAAGAGATCGATGGATGGAAGTCCCCATTGTAGAAAGAGCTGCTGAACCACTAGTGGATTCAACTGCAATTTGTGAGGCTGGAGAATCCTACTTAGTTTGTCTGCCAAGAAGTTCTCCTGACCAGGTAGATAAACTGCTCTGAGAAACATGCTGTGTTTGACTGGAAAGGAGCAAAGGGCCTGCGACTCCTGACCCAGGAGTCTGGACCCTGTGCCCCCTTGCTTGTTCACATAGAACATTGCTACCTGATTGTCTGTCTGAACTAAGACAGACTGGTGAGAGAGGGCATGAGAAAAAGTCTGTAGAGCCAAGCGGATTGCTCGCTGCTCCAAGAGATTGATTTGCTGCATGGCCTCCCGAGGAGACCAGAGGCCTTGCGTGCACGTGCCCTGACAATGTGCACCCCAGCCCTTTAAAGAAGCATTGGTCGTCAGCACCCTTGTGTGTGCTGGGCCCTGAAAGGGTACCCCCCTGAGAAGGTTTGGGAGATGTAGCCACCACTGCAAGGAGTCCAAGAGAGGTCTGGACACCCGTACTCTGTCTCGGAGGTCGCCTGTGGCCTGCGCCCACCGAGCTCTGAGGCACCACTGAGCCGCCCGCATGTGCAGACGGGCATTCGGGGTCACATGTACCGTGGATGCCATGTGGCCCAGGAGCTGCAGGAAGTGTTTGTCGGGACCTGAGAATTGCTGAGGAACTGGTTGGCCAAGTCCATCAGTCTGTGGGCCCTGTCCTCGGGCATGTAAGCCCTTGCCTGCAGGGTGTCTAATCTTGCCCCTATAAACTCTAGATTCTGTGAGGGGAGCAAAGTGGACTTTGCGTAGTTTATGACAAAGTCCAGATGCTGAAGAAGAGAGACAGTGCGAAGACTGATCCCTGATGAGTCAGTCGTCCAAATATGGGAAGACAAAAATGCCCCGATTTCTGAGATAGGCCGCCACCACCGCCAGGCATTTGGTGAAAACCCTGGGGGCGAAAGTTAGGCCAAAGGGAAGTACTCTGTACTGAAAATGGTTTCGTCCCACCACAAATATGAGGTATTGCCTGTGGTCTGGATGAATGAGGATGTGAGTATAAGCATCCTTTAGGTCTAAACAGCATAGCCAATCTCCCTGCTGGAGGTAGGGCAGCAGTATCCCAAGGGTAAGCATATTGAACTTTTCTCTCTCCAGAAACTTGTTTAGGTTTCGCAAGTCTAGGATAGGCCGGAGGCCTCCTGTCCTTTTTGGTACCAGAAAGTACCTGGAGTAAAAGCCTTGCCCTTTCAGGTGGTGAGGCACCGGTTCCACCGCCTGTTCCTTTAGAAGACTTGCCAACTCCTGAAGGAGGAGGTTTCTGTGCAGAGGGAGTCTTGGAGGCTCCCCTGAAAAGTAGGAAGGGGGTATCTGGTGGAAGTGTAGCATGTAGCCTTGTTGGACTATGCTGAGGACCCAGGTATCCCCTGTGATGGCTGACCACCTGTAGGCGTACAGGGTCAGCCACCCTCCTGTGCTGAGTGGAGCCAGCTGTGGAGAAGAGGCTATGCTGTGGGAGTCAAAACCCCGCTCCCAGCTGTGCAGGAGCCGGAGCTGGCGGCTTGGGGGTCTTCTGCCTACGGGGACCATGTCCCTGCCCATTGGCCTGCTGGCCCTGTTGGGGAGCTAGAGAGGCCTGATATTGAGGGTAGGATCTGTAGGCAGCACCCTTCCTCAGGAAAGAGGGCTTCTTTCCCGAGCCCTTCTTTTTCTGAGAAGGGGCAGAGGTTTTCCTGGACAGCCTTGTCCTGGTGAGAGTCTCAGTCTCGATTTCTGCAACCATTTCAGCCATGGGTTTACCGAAAAGGTTTTCACCTCAGCAGGGGACATCGACCAACTTGTCCTGCACCCATGGCTCCAGGTCCGATGACTGTAGCCAGGCCCGACAGCGTGCACCGATGCCGGCCGCGGCTACCCAGGCCGAAGTCTTGAAGCCATCATAGGCTGCTCAAGAGATAAACTTTGAGCACTCTCGGATCCCTGTTGACAAAGCCTTGAACCTCTGCAAAGGTTCCTCGGAGAGGCCAGCTGAGAACCCGGCAATCTCCTTTGCAAGGTCTCATAGGTACATGCCCATGTACAGCTGGTAGGTCTGGACACGGCAAGACAGCATAGAGCCCTGGAAGCACTTTCTACCGAGGGCATCCAGGTTCCGGGCCTCCTGGCCGGGGGGGCACCGAGGAGTGCATCTTCTGACTCTTCAGACAGTGCATGGCCGATTCCACAACCATGGAGTGGTGCGGTAGCTGCGCCTTTTGGAACCCAGGGCTCTTATGGACTCAATAAATAGAATCGACCCGTTTGCTAAGAACCTGCGTCGAGGCCACCGACTCCCACATACGGAAGAGCAGCCGTTCAAATATCGGAGAAACCAGTACAGTAAAGGCTTCCTTCGGAGGAAAGTCATACGGGAGGGCATCGAGCTCCTCGGCTCGAGGCTCCTCCTCAGCGTCCGCGTCCGAGAACTGGGTATCCTCAGGAGGGGGACCTTCTCCGAGGCTCCGGTGAGTCCGAAGGGATGCACCGGGTCTGGAAGGTGTCCGGGGACTCCTCGTCCTCCATCTCCCACTCCAACTCCTCCGAGGAGTTGTCGAGCGGCTCCGGCCATGCGGGCCTCGGTGCCACACGCCCCGACGCTGAGGGTATCAGCATCGACGACCTCGGCCCCGCAGGGGAGGTCGAGGGGGACCGTGACCAAGGATCGACTCGAGACTTCATCGACTCGAGGATCGGCTCGGTCTCCGGGGTCAACTTAGACATCGAGGTCCCGGTAGTCGGGGCAGATGCACCGGTCAGACCGGCGATCAGCACGCGCTGCTATTCCATGAAGGCAGCCACGCTGCTCTCCAAGGCCGTCAACCTGAGTCCAAGCTCAGGAGATTCAGCAGCCCCTGACTCGGGCCCCGACGGCGTCGGGACAGACCTCGGCTCCCCCGGAGGAGAGTCCACGAGGACAACTGCACTTATGTGACTCGAGGACTCCGGCTCCACACGAGGTAGCTTGGCAGGCCTCTCTGACTCCGAGAGCCAGGGGCGGCAGACAGGGGCTACGCGACCTGGCCCTCGAGGAACTAGGAGCCTCCACTGACGCCACCCTCACGAGCTTCTTCTTCCTTTGGTGCTCCCATGAGGGAGACTCCCTTTCAGAGTACCCCCGATGGCGTTCGGGGACGGACTCCCAAGATGTCCAGGCCTCTGACGAAGTCCGGGCCCGGCCAGACGTGGAATCAGAGAATATTCTCTCACGCTGATGCTGACAGCTCCGAAGCACCTTCAATGATATTTTGCCGCACGGGCCATAGACGGTCATGGTCAGGCCCGAGGCATCGGAGGCAGCAGTCATGTGTGTCGATGAGAGATATACGTTTCTAGCACTGATCACACTTTTTGAACCCGCTGGCAGCCATCGGGGGAAAAAGGGCCCCTGCAAGGTCAAACGACCGGGCTGCCAGTGAAAACACAAAAAGAGCGCGAACGCTAGCCACGAAGGACAAAAACTGAAAAACACAAGTCTGGACTCGATACCGGTGTCCCGAGCCCAGGCGGGAAGAGGAACCTGCGTCGACCCGGACAAAGTAACACGAAAATCGGCAAAAAAAACAACAACTTTTCCCGGGTGACACGAACTCACGTCCGTCGGGCTCCGCAGAAAAAGAAAGACTGAGCAAGATGGCACCCTTGGGCGGGAAGGGAACCGCGCAGGCGCGCTGCATTCCCAAAGACTTTCCTTGAAAGCTGGGGAAATGCTCCGCAGGGAGGCTCTGTCGGCGCCGACGTCACCCATATGTGAGGACTGACTTCCTGCTTGGTCCTGGAGAATTGACAAGTCCAGTACCTCCTTCCAGACCAGATAGATAACATCAGCCTCATCACAATCCTCTAAAGGAGAGAGTACTTCATCATCCACATCAGACATCTGAATCCAAACCACAATCCAAATCTCAGACGGACCCCAGCTAATCCCGATCTCCAGGGGGCATCCTTTGCAGAGAAAGCCTGTCCCTCAATAGACTGCACTCGGGGGATCCCAGAAGCCACAGGGCCTAAATTTCCATGCCAGAATGACCAGGCCTGTTGTAAAAAGAAAAAGAATTCCAGGGAGGACAATCCGGACTCTAGAAGCTCTCCTCGCGGAAATGAGCCCCCGACACCAGGGAACATAGTCGCCATCGATTCTCTAGAGGTCGGGGAGCGCCGTACAGCATACTTGCTGGAACCTCCAGCTGGCTGATTATCCTTACTCACAGCACCATTCACCATCTCCTGCCTTTAGACAGGTAAGGCCAGACTAACCACATCCCCTCAGCATAAAGTAGGGGAGCAATCCCTCCAAGAACAACTCAGGAGCTGCCATGTTAGAAGGGCAGAGTTCAGAAGGTGGAGATGAGGCACTATATTTGCCACAGGCCAAATAATTCCTGGAAGACGACATAAGAGATAAGGCAAGTATCACAACAGTGCACGCTAAGGCTGCAGTGGCCTAAAGGCACACATTAACTGCACTTTTACTGCAACGTGCATTACAGGCGCTAGGGTAGGAACATTTTAGAGCTGCTTGGACAGAAAGCCCCTACAGACTGAATGACTTTCAGGTGCACAATAGGAGAAAAAGCATAGTTACTCACCTGTAACAGGTGATCTATGGGAACAGCAGGAAAGAGTAGTTACTCACTTGTAACAGGTGTTCTCCAGGAGCAGCAGGAATCAGTCCTCACATATGGATGATATCGACGTCGATGGAGCCCTTGCGGAGGATTTCCCCAGCTTTCTATGAAAGCCTTTGGGAATACTGCACGCATGCGCGGTCCCCTTCCCGCCTAAAGGTGCTATCTTGCTCAGTCTGATGACATAGCTAAAAGACAGCACAAAAAATGCAAAAATGAACTATGTACAACTGCAACTCCCAGGGGAGGAGGGAGGGTTGTGAGGACTGATTCCTGCTGCTCCTGGAGAACACCTGTTACAGGTGAGTAACTACTCTTTCTCCAGGACCAAGCAGGCAGTCAGTCATCACATATGGCTGACTCCCTAGCTCTGGGCTACCAGGAACCCAGGCTAAACAAGAGAACTCCCTCTAGTCCCAGCATCAGAGAAAGGCTTTCACTGAAAGAGAACCCCCACCGGTAGCCCAACAGAGGGCTGGAGGGCAGGAGTTGCCTAAACCTCAAAGAGATTCCGGAGTACTGCCTGGCCAAAAGCACTGTCCCTACGGGACTCCCTCTCCAGGCAGTAATGAGCTGCAAAAGTCTGGCTTGAGGACCAAGTTGCAGCCCTGCAGATGTCTGCCAACGGTACAGAGTGGAGATGAGCTACTGAGGCAGCCATAGCCCTGAAACGGTGGGCCGTGACCCGACCCTGCAAGGGAAGGTCAGCTGCCCTGTAAGCCCAGGTGATACAGTCAGCCACCCAGATGGACAAGGTACACTTGGACACAGATAACCGCAAATTATTAGGGTCAAAAGATATGAAGAGCTGAGTAGCCCTCCTATGCCCCTACGTATGGTCAAGGTAGAAGGATAAGGCCCTTCTACAGTCCAGGGTATGCAGGACTGCCTCAGCCTGGCTTGCATGAGGCCTAGGGAAGAATGTCGGAAGAACCACCTTCTGGTTGAGGTGGAAAGAGGAGAAAACTTTTGGGAGGAACATAGGATGAGTCCTAAGGACTACCCTGTTCCTATAGAAGCGAGTGTAAAGCCTCTCACAGACCAGGGCCTGAAGCTCACTCACTCGTCTGGCCGAGGTTAGGGCTACCAGGAAGAGCGTCTTCCAGGAAAGGAAGCGGCGAGGACAAGTAGCCATCGGCTCAAAGGTTGGGCGAGTCAGTTGTTGCAAGACCACATTCAACTCCCACTCAGGAGCTGGACGACGGATAGGAGGCTTGAGCAAGAGCAAACTCTGAGGAACCGGGACACCAAGGGGTGAACCGACAAGGAGTGTCTTTCCACTAGTGAGTGGTGAGCTGCTAGAGCTGAGAAGTGGACCCGATCAGAATTGGACTTGAGGCCCTGATTGGATAAGAGAACACAAAAAGCGAGAGAGATGTGATGACACAGATGCTTGATCCAAGAAGCTTTATTAAATTCCCCAACGCGTTTCGGCGGAACGCCTTCCTCAGGGGGTATCAAACTAACAAAAATAACATAAATAGAATTATACATTAGAACATATTAAAAAACATATAAGTAAAAATGAATCAAAATTAACAATAATAACACGGGCATGGATAAAGGAATGAAAAGAATAAATAAAACATCACCACAAAAGACTGGTTGTGTATACACAGATAGTAATCCATATATATTTTTATCAACTTATACATAAATAATATATATAAAAACTCCAAATTAAGAAAGACGCAGGGCAGAAAAAGCGATACAAAAATAAAATCAAATAAAAAACACATCAAAGGTAATACTCACTAATGCGAATCGTGAAAAGGTAGTCTGTGACAGACGTTCACCTTTGGCCAAACTATACTAGGGCCATGTGCATAAATAGCATTAAGCTGCAACACATAACATCAATAAAGAGTTATAATAAAAACTTCAAAAATGTGATACACAGAGACCAAAAAAGATATATAAATATAAATAGATACTTACTTAAATTAATGGTGTGGTTTTTAAAAAATCTTTTGGGAACAAACACACTGTAAATGCATAAAAGGTACATAATAAAAATACAAATACACCACATAAATAACATATCAAAAACCATCATTGGATCATACAATAGAATAAAATAAAATAAATACCATCAATAAATAGTACTAAGACCATAAATTACTATAAAACCAATAAATAACAACGGAGGATCTGAATCCAAAACGGAGGAAATTGAAAGGGACTACATATAGCATTAAGCCAATAGTGGCTCTAAAATGTTATACTCTGGATAATATGCCATAAATTAAAGAATCGTGTATTAAAATTTATATGTATTTAAAAGGAAACTAATCTATGCTGTTAATTATAAAGATTGTTAATATCATAATTACATAATAGCTTAATTAGATGACTCCCAGAAATATAAATCACAGCAGGGAATGTTACTACACTAAAGGGACTACTAAAAACTATAAATCAAACCATATTCATTGAGTAAAAGAGGTAAATAACTTAGACTGCCATTTAGGTATACTAATATCTGACGGCATGTTTTTCGCAAGCGAAACAGAACAAAAAGACCACTCATAATATTGAGCCGAGGGCTCAAAAAATATTCTGAATACTGATGTACCATAAAGGACACAAAAAAGAACTTGTAAAACCAGCTTGTATATTAAGGAGGATTTTAAAGATTATGGAGAGAGTACCGACGAGATAGTCTGTTCAAAGGTTTACTGGAAACATACAACTTTCACAGGGGACCGATCTTATCGGTGTGTGAATTTTAATGTAGAGAAACCAACATTGTCTCTTTACCAAAGTACCGATGTATAACTATAAGTCAACAAATTAATACCTTACAAGAGCAACTTGTGTATTAAAAAATGATCACCGACAATACAGTGTCCTGTATACTCAGAAAATCTACCGAAGTAATGTGACTGTCATAGGGGACCAAACTCTTCAATGCATCTAAAGTAAATTATCTCTTTACCCAAGTATCGATAAAGGTTATCAGCTAGCGAATTAAAAGCATAAGTTATTAAATACTAGTAAACCATATAAATATGTATAAAAAACATGTATAAAAACGTAACGCATAAGTCATACTTTGTATATATTTATTCATAGAAGAGTGCTCCTCAGTACTGCTGCTTGCAAGGACGATATCTTTTTAATAAAAAAATTGGCAAGGCACATGTATCATCTTCTATGTATATTTAGGAAAGTATTGTTCAGTACTGCTGCTTGTATAATCGAGAACATAAAACTACAAAATAAAAACAACGATGTATGTTAGACCAACAAATTACTAACCGTCAAATGCTCCACACGAAGTTGCATAAAGTGAACATTAGGAAAGCAACAAATGCCGAAACAACCTTGTGTCTTGAAAGGGACGTAACCTCTAAGAAATGAAGAGTGAACTGAAGAGAAACGCCAAAGTTTAAACCCGCTGAAGAAACCACGCCAAAACTAGGGGGCGTGGTTTCAGTAGGAATCAGATTACAAATGCCAGAAAAAGCAAGCTTGTCAGTGTGTAAACCAACATAGTAACAGATTGGAAATACCAAGGTTTACTCTTAAAAATGATATAGTCAAAAAAGAACCATCATCAATAAACCTCAAAAAGAATGATTAAAAAATGAATATGGTACATAGTTAAAAAGGGGGGTGATAGTAAATCATTCGGTCGACGTAAAACAGATATATATATATTATTTCAAAATGTCAATGAACCTCAATAATAATGATAGAAGATGAAAGCAAAACATTCAGATGAGGTGAAACTGATGTATGCATTATTTCAAAGGAATATTGATAAATCCGTCTCCTGATTCAATCCATTAGGCTCTAGGGTGTTGAACTCATATATATAGCGTTGCTCGAGTTTCAACAGCAATTTATTCACATCTCCTCCTCTCCAATTTGGTACTACTGTTTTTAAAACTAAATATTTTAAATCACTAACGGTATGTTTGGTTTTTTGCCAATGTGACACAAGTGGCTTATCTGAGACACCTCTTTGTATATAGCTCCTATGTTCACCTCATCTGAATGTTTTGCTATCATCTTCTATCATTATTATTGAGGTTCATTGACATTTTGAAATAATATATATATATATATCTGTTTTACGTCGACCGAATGATTTACTATCACCCCCCTTTTTAACTATGTACCATATTCATTTTTTAATCATTCTTTTTGAGGTTTATTGATGATGGTTCTTTTTTGACTATATCATTTTTAAGAGTAAACGTTGGTATTTCCAATCTGTTACTATGTTGGTTTACACACTGACAAGCTTGCTTTTTTTGGCATTTGTAATCTGATTCCTACTGAAACCACGCCCCCTAGTTTTGGAGCCGTTTCTTCAGCGGGTTTAAACTTTGGCGTTTCTCTTCAGTTCACTCTTCATTTCTTAGAGGTTACGTCCCTTTCAAGACACAAGGTTGTTTCGGCATTTGTTGCTTTCCTAATGTTCACTTTATGCAACTTCGTGTGGAGCATTTGACGGTTAGTAATTTGTTGGTCTAACATACATCGTTGTTTTGATTTTGTAGTTTTATGTTCTCGATTATACAAACAGCAGTACTGAACAATACCTTCCTAAATATACATAGAAGATGATACATGTGCCTTGCCAATTTTTTTTATAAAAAAGATATCGTCGTTGAAAGCAGCAGTACTGAGGAGCACTCTTCTATGAATAAATATATACAAAGTATGACTTATGCGTTACGTTTTTATACATGTTTTTATACATATTTATATGGTTTACTAGTATTTAATAACTTATGCTTTTAATTCGCTAGCTGATAACCTTTATCGATACTTGGGTAAAGAGATAATTTACTTTAGATGCATTGAAGAGTTTGGTCCCCTATGACAGTCACATTACTTCGGTAGATTTTCTGAGTATACAGGACACTGTATTGTCGGTGATCATTTTTTAATACACAAGTTGCTCTTGTAAGGTATTAATTTGTTGACTTATAGTTATACATCGGTACTTTGGTAAAGAGACAATGTTGGTTTCTCTACATTAAAATTCACACACCGATAAGATCGGTCCCCTGTGAAAGTTGTACGTTTCCAGTAAACCTTTGAACAGACTATCTCGTCGGTACTCTCTCCATAATCTCTAAAATCCTCCTTAATATACAAGCTGGTTTTACAAGTTCTTTTTTGTGTCCTTTATGGTACATCAGTATTCAGAATATTTTTTGAGCCCTCGGTTCAATATTATGAGTGGTCTTTTTGTTCTCTTTCGCTTGCGAAAAACATGCCGTCAGATATTAGTATACCTAAATGGCAGTCTAAGTTATTTACCTCTTTTACTCAATGAATATGGTTTGATTTATAGTTTTTAGTAGTCCCTTTAGTGTAGTAACATTCCCTGCTGTGATTTATATTTCTGGGAGTCATCTAATTAAGCTATTATTGTAATTATGATATTAACAATCTTTATAATTAACAGCATAGATTAGTTTCCTTTTAAATACATATAAATTTTAATACACGATCCTTTAATTTATGGCATATTATCCAGAGTATAACATTTTAGAGCCACTATTGGCTTAATGCTATATGTAGTCCCTTTCAATTTCCTCCGTTTTGGATTCAGATCCTCCGTTGTTATTTATTGGTTTTATAGTAATTTATGGTCTTAGTACTATTTATTGATGGTATTTATTTTATTTTATTCTATTGTATTATCCAATGATGGTTTTTTATATGTTATTTATGTGGTGTATTTGTATTTTTATTATGTACCTTTTATGCATTTACAGTGTGTTTGTTCCCAAAGGTTTTTTTAAAAACCACACCATTAATTTAAGTAAGTATCTATTTATATTTATATATCTTTTTTGGTCTCTATGTGTATCACATTTTTGAAGTTTTTATTATAACTCTTTATTGATGTTGTTATGTGTTGCAGCTTAATGCTATTTATGCACATGGCCCTAGTATAGTTTGGCCAAAGGTGAACGTCTGTCACAGACTACCTTTTCACGATTCGCATTAGTGAGTATTACCTTTGATGTGATTTTTATTAGATTTTATTTGTGTATCGCTTTTTCTGCCCTGCATCTTTCTTAATTTGGAGTTTTTATATATATTATTTATGTATAAGTTGATAAAAATATATATGGATTACCATCTGTATATACACAACCAGTCTTTTGTGGTGATGTTTTATTTATTCTTTTCATTCCTTTATCCATGCCCGTGTTATTATTGTTAATTTTGATTCATTTTTACTTATATGTTTTTTAATATGTTTCAATGTATAATTCTATTTATGTTATTTTTGTTAGTTTGATACCCCCTGAGGAAGGCGTTCCGCCGAAACGCGTTGGGGAATTTAAGAAAGCTTCTTGGATCAAGCATCTGTGTCATCACATCTCTCTCGCTTTTTGTGTTCTCTGGTTGGTTCTGCGAGAGTTGGTTTGCTCCCGTTGTACTGTCCTGATTGGATAAGTGCAGCAGGTACTGAAGCACCACTGGCACAGAACAGGAGAAAGGATCCTCTGTGCGTAGCTGACACCACAAAGAGAACCTTCTCCATTTCAGGACATATATTTTTCTGGTGGACTGCTTCTTAGAGGCCAAGACCACCTCTTCAACTTCCTGAGGCAGGCCCCAGGGAGCCAACATTACCCTTGCAGCCTCCAGGCCATCAAATAGAGAGATTTGAGGTTGGGGTGCAGAAGAGAACCCTAATCCTGAGAGAGAAGGTCGGGCTGCAACCCTAGAGGTAGTGGGGTGTCCACTGCCAGTTGAAGCAGAAGTGGAAACCAAGGCCGACTCGACCACCTGGGGGCTACCAGAAGTACCGAGGCCTTGTCCCTTAGAATCTTGAACAAGGTTCGGGCCACCAGAGGCGTGGGAGGAAACGCATATAGGAGGCCCTGGGACCAGGAAATCAGGAAGGCATCCGCTGCCCACCTCATGGGATGCGGTTGCCTGGAGCAGAACCTGGGCAGCTGCCGGTTCAGGGGACTGGCAAAGAGATCTATGGATGGAAGTCCCCATTTTAAGAAAATCTTCTGAACCACTAATGGGTGCAGTTGCCATTCGTGGGGCTGCAGAACTCTGCTCAACCTGTCTGCCAGGAAGTTCTCCTGGCCAGGGAGATAAACAGCCTTGAGAAACATGTTGTGCCTGAGCGCAAACAAGCAAAGGTCCTGTGCCTCCTGACAAAGGAGCCTGGGCCCAGTGCCACCCTGCTTATTCATATAGAATATGGCTACTTGGTTGTCTGTGTGCACTAAGACAGACTGGTGAGTCAGGGTTTGAGAGAAAGTCTTGAGGGCTAAACGAATAGCCCGAAGTTCCAGTAGGTTGATCTGTTGCGTAGCCTCCCAGGAAGACCACAGGACCTGGGTGCACTTGTCCAGACAATGTGCCCCTCAGCCTTGCAAGGAGGCATCAGTGGTTAGCACTACTGTGAACACAGGTATCTGAAAAGGCACCTCTTGTAGTAAGTTTGGGGGGGGTGCAGCCACCAGCGTAGGGAATTCAGGAATGGTTTGGACACCCGTACTCTGTCTCTGAGGCTTCCTGTGGCCTGAGTCCACTGAGTTCTGAGGCACCACTGGGCAGGCCTCATGTGGAGCCGGGCATTTGGAGTCACAGGCACTTTCGATGCTATGTGGCCGAGGAGCCTCAGGCAGAGTCTGGCAGAAACCAGTGGCATGCTGAGAAACTGGTTTGCCAAGTCCATCAATCTTTGGGCTCTGTCTTCTGGCAAGTAAGTCCTTGCTTGCAGAGAGTCTAGCCTTGCCCCTATGAACTCTAGGTTCTGGGAGGGGAGCAAAGTGGACTTTTCAAAGTTTATGACAAAACCCAAGTGTTGAAGGAGAGAGATAGTTCGGAGGGTGGCTTGCCTGTCCTCCTGGCACGTCTGACCCCTGATGAGCCAGTCGTCAGGTAGGGGAAGACAAAGATACCCTGATTCCTCAAGTAGGCTGCCACCACTGCCAGGCACTTTGTAAAGACTCTGGGGGTGGAGGTGAGGCCGAAAGGCAGTACTCTGTACTGATAATGGTTTCCTCCCACAATGAACCTGAGGTACTTTCTGTGGTCTGGATGAAAGAGGATGTGAGTGTACGCATCCTTTAGATCCAAGGAGCATAGCCAATCTCCCTGCTGGAGGTAGGGCAGTAATGTTCCAAGAGTAAGCATCTTGAACTTTTCTTTCTCCAAGAACTTGTTGAGATTTCTGAGGTCGAGAATAGGCCTGAGCCTCCGGTTCTCTTTGGTACTAGGAAGTACCTGGAGTAGAAACCGTGACCTTGTAGGTGGGAAGGCACAGGCTCCACCGCCTTGTCTCGCAGCAGACCCTGAATCTCCCGAAGGAGGAGGTCTGTGTGCAGAGAAGGTCTTGGAGACTCTCCTGGGAAGTAAGGGGGAGGCAACTGTTGGAAATGGAGCATATAGCCCTTGTGGACTATGCTCAAGACCCAACTGTCTCCCGTGATGGGTGGCCACCTGTGGGCAAACAAGGCTAGTCGACCTCCTGTGCAGGGATGGGACAGCAGAGACGGAGAGGCTATGCTATGGGAGTCAAAAACCCCCATCCTGCTGAGTGGGAGCAGGAGCCGGAAGCTTGGGGGTCTTCTGCCTACGGGGCCCATGTCCCTGACCCTTGGCCTGCTGACCCTGCTGGGGAGCGGGGAAGACCTGGCAATGTGGGAACTGTTTGTAGGCAGTCACCTTCCTCGGGTAAAAGGACTTCTTAACCGAGCCCTTCTTTTTCTGAGAAGGGGCAAAAGTTTTCCTCAACAGCCTTGTCCAAGTGAGGTGCTCGGTTTCGAGCTCAACAGCCTTCTCGGCCATGGGCTTGCCAAAAAGGTTTTCACCTCAGCAAGGGACATCGACCAACTTGTTCTGTACCCATGGCTCGAGGTCCGACGACTGCAGCCATGCCTGGCGTCGAGCCGCGATGCCGGGCGCCGCAACACCGGACTGGGCCTCGAAGCCATCATAGGCTGCTCAGGACATGAACTTAGAGCATTCCCGCACTACCGAGGACAAGGACTTGAACCTCTGCAAAGGTTCCCCGGAGAGACCAGCAGAGAACCTGGCAAGCTCCTTCACCAGGTCCCGCAAGTACATGCCCATGTACAGCTGGTAAGACTGGACACGGCAAGCAAGCATCGAGCCCTGGAAGTACTTACTACCAAACGCATCGAGGTTCCGGGCCTCCCTACCAGGGGGCACCGCGGAGTGCTTCTTCTGGCTTTTCAGACGATGCATGGTCGATTCCACCACCATGGAATGGTGTGGTAGCTGCGCCTTTTGGAAGCCAGGGCTCTTACGGAGTCGATAAATGGAATCGACCCGCTTGCTCAGAACCGGCACCGAGGCCGGTGCCTCCCACATCCGGAAGAGGAGCCATTCCAGCATCGAGGAACCAGGACAGTAAAGGCCTCCTTCGGAGGAGAGTCATACTGGAGAGCCTCGAGCTCCTCGGCTCGAGGCTCCTCCTCGAGGTCCACGGGAATCGCCAAAGCTGTGGCCATATCCCTAACGAACTCCGAGAACCGAGTATCCTCCGGAGGGGATCTACTCTGGGGTTCGGACTGCAGTGAGTCCGAAGGGATGCACCGAGTCCGGAAAGTATCGGGGGACTCCTCGTCCTCCGTCTTCCATGCAGACTCGTCCGAAGAGGAGTCAGGAGGCTCCGACAGCGTGGGTCCCGGCAGCACACCGCCCCGACGCCGAAGGGACCGGCGTCGACGCCCTCAATCCCAAGCGGGAGGTTGAGGGTGACCGCGACCCAGGATGACCTCGAGCCTTCATGGTCTCGAGTATCAGCTCGGTCTCCGGGGTCGACTTCAACATCGATTTCCCGGTGGTCAGGGCAGACGCACCAGCAAGGCTGGCCATCAGCACCCGCTGCTGATCCATGAAGGCAGACAATCTGCACTCAAAGGCTGTCACAGCCTAAGACCAAGATCAGGAGACTCAGCAGCTACCGACTTGGGCCCCGTCGGCTCCCTGGGAGGAGAGTCCTCGAGGACAAAAGGACTTACGTGTCCAGCAGACTCCGGATCCACATGAGGCATTTTGGACGGCTTCTCCTGTTCCAAGGGCCTGGGACAACTGTCGTGGGTCCGAGACCTGGCCCTCGAGGAGCCAGGGACCTCCTCCAACGCCACCCTCGCGAGCCGCTTCTTCATTTTTCGTTCCTGATCAGGAGACCTCCTGTCCGAGGAACCCTGGCGATGCTCGTAGTCAGATTCCCGAGAAGTCGAGGGCTCAGATGAGGTCCGGGCCCGGCCAGAGGTCAAATCAGAAAAAAGCCTTTCCTTTTGATGCTGTCGACTTCGCAGTGCCTTAGTGGACATTTTGCCACACGGGCCACAGATCTTAGGATCATGATCTGGACCGAGGCACCGAAGGCAGCAGTCGTGTGTGTCGGTGAGAGACATCAGTTTCTTCCACCGATCACACTTTTTGAAACCACTGGAAGCCATCGGGGAAAAAAGGGCCCCCGCGAGGTCAAAGGATCGGCCTTCAAGGGAAAAAGAAAAAAAGGGCGCGGACGCCAGCCACTAAGGGCAAAAACCGAAAAAACAGAAGAAGGGCTCGATACCAGTATACCGAACCCGGCGGGAAGGGGAACTGGTGTCGAACCGGACAACAACCGCGATGAAATCACAAGAAAAATCTAACTTTTCTCCGGGTGACTAAGACAGACGTCCGTTGGGCTCTTCGGAAAAAGAAAGAATGAGCAAGATGGCACCATTAGGTGGGAAGGGGACCACGCATGCATGCAGTATTCCCAAAGGCTTTCATAGAAAGCTGGGGAAATGTTCCGCAAGGGGCTCCATTGATGTCGATGTCACCCATATGTGAGGACTGACTTCCTGCTTGGTCCTGGAGAATTTAGTCTTCACATATGGGTATTGTCGGTACCGACGGAGCCTGTGTGGGAACACTCCCCAGCGTCCAAAAGGAAAGCTTTTGGGAGCATCCCACAGCGCCTGCGTGCTGCCTTCCCCAACTGTCCCTCTCCAGTTGAGTTTATAGCTGAGACAAAAGAGAGAAAGAGAAAGAGATAGAGAGATACAACTCCTAGGGGAGGTGGGTGGGTTGTGAAGACTAAATTCCTGCTTTTCCCGGAGATCACCTGTTACATGTGAGTAACTATGCTATCTCCAGGAACAAGCAGGAATGTAGTCTAAACATATGGTGACTCCCTAGCTGCAGATGCCAGGGAGAAGACCCCAGAAGTTGTGTGCCCTTGTGAAAGGGCTCCACTTCCTCCTATGGATCTCTGGCATCCTACCAGGGATGGTGGGTAGGAGTTGATTAAGTATGGAACAGGTGTTGAAGAACAGCCTGACCAAACAAGGCATCCTGGCAGGAGTCCTTGTATAAGCAGTAATGGGCTGTGAAGGTATGAACCGAAGCCCTAGTAGCTGCTCGGCAGATGTTGTCGATAGACACAGAGTGAAGATGAGCCATAGAGGCTGCCATGGCTTTCACATTGTGAGCTGTGGCATGGCCTTCCAGAGGAAGGTTTTTACTCTCATAGGCAAAAGATATACACTGTGCAATCCAGTTGGATAGTGTTCTTTTGGAGACTGGAAGTCCCAAATGACTAGGATCAAAAGCAACAAAGAATTGAGAGGACTTCCTATGTTGCTGTGTTCTTTGTAAGTAAAAGGCCAGAGCCCTTTTATAATCCAAAGTATGAAGATTCCTTTCTGCATTTGAGGCATGAGGCCTCGGGAAGAATACAGGAAGGTAATCCGCTTGGTTTAAATGAAAAGGTGACACCACCTTTGGCATAAAATGTGGATGAGTCCTAAGGACTACCTTATCATGATGGAACCTTGTATAAGGAGGATCAGCCACCAATGCTTGCAAGTCACTGATGCGACGTGCTGATGTGATTGCAATAAGAAAGATGACCTTCCAGGAAACGAATTTCAAAGAAGTAGTGGCTAATGGTTGAAAAGGCGGTTTCATAAGCTGCCCAAGAACCAAATTTAAGTCCCATGCCACCAGTGGTGCTTAATGGGAGGCTTAGTTAAAAGAAGGCCTCTCATAAAACTCGCTATGAGAGGATGAGAGGAAATAGGTTGCCCATTTAGAGGCTTGACAGAAGCTGCAATAGCACTCAAATGAACTCTCACTGAATTGGTCTTAAGCCCTGCATAAGACAAATGAAGGAGATACTCCAGTAATGATTCCAGAGGTATCGCTAGAGGGTTAAGACCCTTCTGCGAGCACCATATCGTAAACCTTTTCCACTTGAAAGCATAGGAGCGTCTTGTGCAAGGCTTCCTGGACGCATAAAGGATATCCTTTAACTGTTGAGAAAGGTTAAGACTGTGAAGTTCTAGGCTTTCAGCAACCAGGACCTGAGATGCAGAGACTGGGGATTGGGATGCCACAGCATCCCATCCTCCTGAGAAAGGAGATCTGGAGCAGATCCTAACTCCAGAGACGGAGCTTGAGAGAGATGTAGGAGCAGAGGGTACCACACTTGCCATGGCCAGTTTGGCGCTATGAGAATCATATGACCTCTATATCTCTGAAGCTTGAACAGGGTTTTGGGAATTAGGGGAATGGGTGGAAAAGCATACAGGACGTCCTGGTCCCAATGGAGGAGGAAAGCATTCCTGGCCTGACAACCCTGAGCCGGAATTCTGGAACAGAACCGGGGAAGTTTGGCATTCAGCGGACTTGCGAAGAGGTTTATGTCTGGGGTTACCCAAATTTGGAAATTTTTGGCCACCTGGTCCACATGGAGAGACCATTCATGTGGAAGCAGAACTCGACTGAGTCTGTCTGCCCAAGAGTTTTGAATGCCTGGGAGATACACCGCAAGGAGATGAATCTGATGCTCTCTGGTGAGGGCCCCTAGTCGCAAAGCTTCGATGCATAGCGACAGAGAGCCTGTTCCGCCCTGCTTGTTCACATAGAACATGGCTACTTGATTGTCCGTTTGAACTAGGACTGTCTTGTAGCTGAGCTGGGTGTGGAATACTCAGAGCAAGGAAGATTTCTCTGAGTTCCAGGAGATTGATGTGTAGATAGGCCTCCTGTGGAGTCCAGGTACCCTGGGTAGAGAGGCCTTGCAGGTGGGCTCCCCAACCCACCTGTGAAGCATCTGTTGTTAGAGTGGCTTGGGGTGGGGGTTGCTGAAAAGGAGACCCCACCAAAAGGTTCTGGGGTGACTGCCACCATTGGAGGGACAAAATAAGGCGATCTGAGTTTGCTATTTTGTCTGACAGGCAATCTGACACCTGAGCCCACTGAGTGGACGAAGTCCACTGGGCTGCCCTCATATGGAGGTGAGCATAAGGAACCACATGCACGGTGGATGCCATGTGGCCTAGCAACTGCAACATCTCTCGAACAGTGAGGTGAGGCTTTAACACTGCTTGGGAAGCCAACTACACAATGCAAAGGCAGCGGGCCTGTGGAAGGTAGGCCCTTGTCTGTCTGGTATCCAGCAGAGCTCCTATAAACTCTAGAAACTGAGTGGGAGCAAGGTTGGATTTTGGGAAGTTTATGACAAGTCCCAAATAGTGAAGCATGCGCATTGTGCGAGAGAGCGCAACCCTGACCTCTGGCTCTGAAGGGGCTCGAATGAGCCAATCGAAGTAAGGGAAGATGAATATTCCTAGGGTGCGAAGAAATGCTGCCACCACGGCCATGCATTTTGTGAACACCCTTGGTGCCGAGGCCAGGCCAAAAGGAAGAACCCTGTATTGGTAGTGCTTCCCTTGAAATAGGAAGCGAAGGAACTTTCGATGAGTTGGATGGATGAGAACATGAGTGTACGCATCCTTGAGATCTAGAGAACAAAGCCAATCCTGACTCTGAAGGTATGGCAGCAGAGTTCCTAGAGAAATCATTTTGAACTTCTCTTTCAACAGCAATTTGTTCAATTCTCCGAGGTCTAAAATGGGTCAGTGTCCTCCTGTTTTCTTTGAAATAAGGAAATAGGGGGCGTAGAACCCTGTACCCTGTTGTAGAATGGGTAACTCTTCTATTGCCCTTTGGGCAAGCAGCACAGTGACCTCTTGACCTAACTGGTTGTTGAGAGAGGTCTGAGAATTGAACTGTCTTACCATTGTAGGAAGGGGTATGCTGAGGAAATGAAGCTTGTACACCTCTCTTACAATAGACAGAGTTCAATTTTCTGCTGTTATCTGACCTCATCTGGGGGCAAAATGACATAACCTTCCTGGAATGGTGGAGGGTTCTGGACCGTTTAGGGCCATGAAGGCAAAGTTCTCTAGATAGGAGTCAAAGCCCCTGTGGAGGCTGAGTCTGCTGAGCCGGTTGAGGCTTAGCAGCTTTTGTTTTTCTTTGCCTAGGTTGTTGCTGCTGTCCCTTTTGGGCAGACTGACCCAAACGATGTCCCTGTTGGGTATAGGAGGGATAAAACTTCTTCTTCTTACTGAAGAATGTTTTCTTGAAGGATTTTTTCCTTGCAGGATCAGCTGTAGATTTAGACAATCTATCCAAAGTGATATTGTCAGCATCTATCTCATTAGCTTTTTCCGCCATTTCTGGCCAAAGAGATTCTCTCCTGTGCAAGGAATATTATCTAGTTTATCTTGTACCCAAAGTTCCAAGTCAGATGCCTGGAGCCAGGCAATCCTACGTGCACCTATGGCAATAGCAGAGGTTCTGCTTATGCACTCAAAGGCTGCATGATTCACAAACTTGGAAACATCCTCAGCATGTTCGACAAGGGCGAGGTAATCCTGCCTCTTATCATCAGGAAGGAGAGGGCTCATAAGCTCTAAATCTCCTGTGACCTCCTTAAGGAACATTCCCATATATAAAATATAGGAACTGATCTTAGCAGAAAGCATGGAAGCCTGGAAGGTTCGACATCCAAAGGCGTCAAGAATCCTACACTGACGTCCTGGAGGGTTAGATGCATGCCTTTTTGCACTCTTGATCCTTCTCATAGCTGATTCCACCACCATGGAATGGTGTGGTAGCTGAGTCTTCTGAAACCCAGGACAGGGAGGAACTCGATACATGGTGTCGAGTCTTCGAGAGTGAAGAGATGTGGTTAGAGGTGTTTCCCACATCCTTAACATGAGATCATGCAAGATCTCATGAATAGGTAAGGTAGCTGCCTCCTTGGGAGCTTTAGGGTATTGTAGGATTTCTAATTCCTTTGCCCTAGACTCTTTTTCAGGAGCCACTGTGATGGAAAGACCTCGAGCCACATCTCGGATAAAATCCTGAAAGGATATATCCTCTGGTGGAGACATCCTACGCTGAGGAGAAGAAGAATCCTCAGGAAGAAGTACTCTGGTATAGGCAGAGCTTTCAGAGTCTTCAGACTCATCCGAGGATTCAAAGTACCTCCGATCCGGGTGATCATGCAAGGCACGGTACCGGTACCTGTACCGAACAAAGTCGGCATCGGAGGGGTCTGGTACCGACTTGTCGATACCGGATGGATAAGGATGACTCGGTCCCGGTAGAATACCTGCCGATGTCGATGCAGTCGATACCGGTACCGGAGTCGGTGCTGTTACCGGTTGAATTGTCTGAAGCGGTTTCAAGGGCATCAAGGCCGTGAGAAGAGCCGCCCAGACTGCGTTCAATAGCCAAGAATCTCTGGTCTATCAACACTGCCGATGCTTGGGTATCTGTACCGGATGAAGCAGCCAGTACCCCAGAGCATGGCACCAGTAGTTCTGCCGAGGTTGAGGTCTCGAGAACATCCTGGAGCCCCGTTAATGCTTTGGAAGCCGAAGCCTCCCGCTGGGGCAATTTTGCCGGTGAAAGTCCCTCAAGGGTAACACCAGAGGCATATCGATGCTTAGAGGGAGACCTACCCTTTGAGGACCAGCTAGATTTATGGTTAGTTACCTGAGATCCATGGGAGGAAGACGAAGCCCTGGAAGACATCGATGCCACAGAGGCTGCATTGGAGGGAAAAAGGGTGCTAAGTTTAGCAGCTCGGTTCTGCTGGCCCTTCTTCGACATCATCCCACAAGCAACACACTCCGAAATAGAGTGGTCAGGACCTAAACATTTGAGGCACCACTCATGGGTGTCGGAGATGGTACCGCCACACTTGGAACACTTTTTAAAACCCGAAGCGGGGACTTCCGGTGACATGGTGGGCTAAACAGGACGTCTCCTACTTAGCTCTGGAACCCGTCTCCTCTCCCCCGGCTATTTAACTCCCTAACGAGCGCTATTTTCGCAGGCCGGGGGACTGCATATTTGCCTTTGCAGGGGGTGTCTATTCACTGAAGCCTCTGATATCTAGAACCCGCATGGCAACACCAACCCCCCGCCGGGAGCAGACCCGAGGCAGTGCAGCTAAGATGGCGGACGGAGCTCACGCTGGGCTGCAATCGGCGGCCGAGCCGTCACTGGTAGCGGAGGTTTCGCGAGCTGTGGTGGAAGCCCTGGAGGGTCGTTTGGGGGGTCTGGCGTCCCAGATCACTGAAGTGGCTCAGGCGGTTGGCGATTTTACCCGTCGAGTGGAGCAGGTGGAGCAGCGTCTGGGCGCCCTTGAAGATACATGTGGGCAAGATGGGGATAAACTTAAAAAGCTGGAGGAGGCCCTGGCCCGCCATGCAGAAAAAATTGAAGATCTGGAGAATAGGAGCCGGAGGAATAACCTACGCTTTATCGGCATCGCAGAGACGGTGCTAGAGAAGGATCTGCGAGATTACCTGGAGCGGTGGCTGCCTGATAATCTGCCCCTGGAGGCGGCGATGGGGGCCATAGTGCTGGAGAGGGCACATCGACTGGGGCCTTTCCGGGCCGGTGATAACAGACCCCGGGTGGTGATTGCGCGTTTCCTGAACGCGGCTCAGAAAGAGGGGGTCCTGCGAGCCTCAAGACTGCAGCGGCGTTCTGGCGATGAGCCCGGCAGGATCCTGATTTTTCAGGATTACTCGGCAGGAGTATCCCAGCGGCGCCGTGCTTTTAAGGATGTCTGCAGCCGATTGATAGCACGTGGTCTCCGCTTCACGATGGCCTACCCAGCGACTCTTCGGGTTGACTGCGATGGAGGGCGGCAGACCTTTTCCACACCGGAGGCAGCCCTTGATTTCTGCAACGGCTTGAGTTGAAGGAAGGGATGATCCCTAGAGGAGCGCGCTGCAGAGGACTCCCCTGTTTTTCTCCATATCGTCCAGGAGGCTGATGGACGCTAGTTCCGGGACTTGGTGAGGCTGGTGGAGGGGCCCCCAGGCCTACAAGGCCTTGGGGAGGTTTTTGTTTTGTTGTGTCCTTCCCTCTCCGGGGCCTCTCCTCCCCTGATTCTATCTCCTGGGGGGTGGATGGCCGGAGGCCCCGTTGCCCCGTCGCGGCCCCCTTGGTCAGTTTGGCCAGTATGTTGGCGCAGGCGGAGGGGGATCCCTACCGATGCCTGGTTAAGTGGTTTGCGGTTGGTCCCGGGGCCGTTATGGCCTTATTACTCCTATAAATGTTAAATGGCCAATTGTTGCCAATAAGCCAAGTGTGGTGTGAGATTCTTTTCCTTTTACTGTTAGTTAACTACGTATTGCTTTTACTTTTTATTTGTCCTTTGTAGTTTTTGATTTATCTTTCCTTTCTTTTCACTCCCCCACCAAGTACTGCCTTAGTTTCTGTTTTCCCCACTGTATCTGTAGGGTCCGGCTATCTCGGCCGGTCCACGTGCAGCAGTGGAGGGATGTGGGGAGGGGGGCGCCCACTGTGGCCAGTGGGAAGTGGTTTGTGGGACCGCTGTGGGTGCCTCCCCTGGTAGTGATCAGGGTGGGCTTGTGGGTGAGCGTAAGCCGCTATGAGCCCTCGGCCCGGTATGGGGGGTCACCTATGGGGGGCGTGGAGGTATATAGGGCCTTAAGGGTTGGGGGCCCGCCTTGGTTGGGAGTTACCTTGGGGGTGTGGGGTGGGTGGAATACCGCCCTGGAGTTGGAGTTAGTGTCCTTATACGTAACCTGTTATGTTTATATGCTGTTATGATGTTACTGAATATCTTGGAGTCATTTTGTGAGGCTGGGTTCTCTCCTTAAAGCTTCCTGGGGTCGGGAGGTGGGGGTGGTCGTTGGGGGCTGGGGAGAAGTTAGGACTAAGCTGGGGTTGACCAAGGGATAGCAGGGAGGATCTTGACTGGTCGGGGGGGGGGGGGCAGGGTTCTGCAAGCGCCGGAGGTCACGGTGGGGCCAGCGGTTGAGGTGAGCTGGGAGGTAGAGGTGGTTGGGTCGAGGAAGGGAGGTGGGGGGGAGGGGGGGTATAGGGAGGGAGGGTGGGGGGCGGGGGAGGAGTGCATGGCTTGTAGCGGGATTGGTAGACACGTATGGGTTGGCTGGTGACTGTGTGTATGTACGAGGGAGGATGCGGCTGTTGTGTGAGTCTTGGCTGTGGGTGGTGGGTGGGACCCTAGGCTGGGGGGGTCTTCACTCCATGGACGTATGGTGGATGGTCTTATGGTGGCCCTTTGGGCATATAGGTCATGACTGCTGGTATTAGAATAGCCTCCTGGAATGTCTGTGGCCTTGGATCCCCGATTAAGCGCTTCAAAGTGCTTCAGCTTTTGAAACGTCAACGGATTGGGGTGGCTATGCTACAAGAGACTCACCAGTCTCTGGAGGAGCACGGGAAGTTATGTAAAGGGCATATTACTAAGGTGTATGGTTCCCCGGCAGTAGGGAAAAAGAGGGGGGTGGTCATTTTGTTCACCCGCTCCGCGGGTTGGGTGGAGGAACGCGTGGAGACTGATCCTGAGGGCCGGTATGTTTGTGTATGGGGGACATTGTCAGGGCTGAAAGTGGCGCTCTGCTCGGTTTATGCCCCAAACGTATATGACGCCCGCTTTTTTCAGACTCTCACCCGGATCTTGACGGGCACTGCAGGATATCAGGTCATACTCGGGGGGGATTTCAATGAAGTGCTGGACGACATGATGGATCGGTCTGGGCAAGCAGGGGGTCGGAGCCAGCGGACCCGGCGGCGTCTGTGGGGGCTGTGCGACGGTCATCAGCTCTTAGACATATGGCGGACTCTTCACCCTGGAGAGCGGGACTACACTCATCAGTCTCGGGCGCATGGCTCGTGGTCCCGTATAGATTATTTCTTGGTTTCGTCATCCTTATTTAGTCGGGTTCAACGAGCGGAGGTCGGTCCCTCCGTGCTTTCCGATCATGCGATGGTGCTGTTAGAACTTAAAGATGGCGATCCGGGTCGGGGCCGGTTATGGCGCTACCCCCTGGAGCTCTGTGGGGACCGGCACTTTGAACAGTTTCTTAGGGACCGTTGGAAGGATTACGTTACCCTTAATGATCAGCCCGGGATTTCTCCCGCTCTTCTTTGGGAGGCAGGCAAGGCCGTCCTCCGTGGTGATATCATCAGCTATACCAGCCAGCGGCGTAAACGGCTGAATCAGCAGATCGTGCGGCTGGAGCGGGACTTGGGGCAGGCACGGCATGTAGCTGCGGGGTGTAGGACCGCGGAAAGCCAACGCAAGATGCGGGAGCTCCAGATGGAGCTGGAGATGCTCCTTCACAGGAGAGCGCAAAAGTCTCTGTTGTACTATCGTTTCCGGCTGCATCAACACGGAAACAAAGCTGGCAGACTGCTGTCTTCCTTGGTGAGACCCGCAGGGGGTTCCCGCGCCATCGGGGCTGTGCGGCATGCCGATGGGACTCTTCGGAGGGACGGTGCAGATATTGAGGCGGTTTTTACTGATTTTTTTCGGCATCTTTATGCGGGGGAAGGGGCTTTGACGGCGGCAAGTCGGGACTTTCTTAAAGATTGTCGTTTGTCCCGGCTTAGTGAGGAGGGCAGGCAGGTTTTGAGTCAACCTTTATCGGGCCGGGAGGTTCAGGAGGGGATTAAGAAATTAAAACTGGGCCGGGCTCCTGGGGTTGATGGCTACCGTAGCGAGTTCTACAAGGTGTTGGGGGGAGACGTGGTGGTGCCCCTCGTGGATTACTTTGAGGACTTAGTACGTCGGGGGCGGTTTCCCTATGAAGCCAATAAGGCCTTGATCACTATCCTTCCCAAGCCTGGGCGTGACCCCCTCTTGCCTAATTCGTATCGCCCTATCTCGCTCCTTAATGTTGATATCAAATGATTGGCCAAAATAATGGCGGATTGGCTAGCGCAGTTTTTGCCGGACTTAATTCATAGGGACCAGGTCGGCTTTGTGCGTGGCCGTCATGCTGCTTTTATTGTACAGCGCATTCTGCTCTCCATGTGCGCGGAGCAAGTGGAGAGTCAGGGATCTATGTTTATTAGCTTCCACGCCGAGAAAGCGTTCGATAGGGTCAACTGGGATTTCATGTATCAGACCCTGAATGCGATGGGCTTTTCGGGGTTCTTTGTGGATGTGATTCACCTCCTGTATGCCGAGCCTCGAGGAGCACTTCTGGTGAATGGCTCCATGACTGCGGAGTTTGACATACAGAAGGGTACCCGTCAGGGTTGCCCGCTCTCTCCGCTTCTATTTGTCTTGACCCTAGAGCCTCTGCTGCAGTGGATCCGGGCCGCCACGGACTTTCAGGGTGTCTCGGTGGGTAAAGCTGAAGTCCACGTCACGGCGTTTGCCGATGATTTATTAGTGCATTTGGGCAGGCCTTGGGAAGGGTTGCCCCATTTATTGCAGCTTATTCAGGAGTACGGGGTGCCGTCGGGGTTTCGTTTGAACCTTGACAAGTCGGAGGCGATGTTGTTAGGCCTTGCGGCTCAGCAGGGGTGGTCCGGTGACTTTCCGTTGAGGTGGGCTACCGGTCACTTCAAGTACCTTGGCATATATTTGCCGGCGCGTCTACAAGACTTATATTCTCTCAACGTTTCTAAGCTGGTTGCTGCTGTTTCGGTGGCGGTGGATAAGTGGCGGGATCTGCCCCTCTCCTTGGGAGGCCGGGTTGCGTTGTATAAAATGTCCCTATTTCCCAAGATTCTTTACATGCTTCAGATACTCCCGGTGTTTCTCAAACGTACGGATTTACAGAAGCTACAACAGCTGCTTAACCGTTTGCTATGGAGGGGGCGGCGGCCGCGGATTCGTCTAGCGGTGCTCCAGCAGCCGCGTCCTTTGGGGGGGTTGGGTCTTCCTGACCTTCGCAAATATAATGTAGCGTGTCTATTGCGAATTGCGCGGGACTGGCTCTGGGACCTCGCGGACTGTTCACCTTTGGAGTTGTTTCGGGAGGCGGTGGGGCCTTTTCACCCCCGGTTTCTTCTTCATGCCAGGAGAGTGCGGGACCTTTCACGGACCATTAGGGAGGTGCTGGTGGACCCTGTGCGGAAGGCCTGGCGTCTTACCTGTACGGCACGTGGCTTGTTGATGCATTACTCTCCTTATCTCCCGCTTCAGGGGAACGCAGACTTCTTGCCCGGATGGGGGGGATCTTTGTTTGATAGGTGGGCCCGGCTGGGGATCGAGAACTTGGAGCAGGTGGTTACTCTGGATGGGGCAGTGGAGGACTTTTCACAGCTTTGCCGGCAGTACCCGTTGGAGTCGCGGGATATCTTCCCATACTTGCAGATTCGTAGCTATATTCGGGGGATCCCTCGGGAGGCTTTGCGGGGGGAGGTCAGTTCTTCTCTGGAGGCGGCTCTCAGGGGAACGGACGTGGGTGTGAAGGTTTCTTACCTCCATCAAATGCTCTGGGAGAATGCGGAGCCCCTGCCGGTGGATGACCTTGCCAGGGCCTGGTCCGAGGAATTGGGGGAAGAGGTCTCTGCTGAGGGGCTGTTGAGTGCCTTGGCCGGCCTCCCAAAGTTAAGTGTCCAGGTGCTCCATCGTGATGCCCAGTTTAAAATACTACGTCGTCTATACTTTGCTCCGCATAGGGCGTGGCGGGCAGGGCTCGCCAGCACTCCTGGTTGCCCTCGATGTGCTGAGGCCCGCGCCACGCTGGGGCATATGTTCTAGACTTGCCCGCGGGTGCGATTGTTTTGGGGACGGGTGGTACGTTATTTGACTCAGTGCCTGCAATGTCCCCTATCTTTGAATGCTGGCAATGTGATCCTGGATGTGTGGACTGACGACTGGGGGGTTGGCCTTCGCCCTGGGACGTTGCACTGGTTGAGCTTGGTGCTGCTACTTGCTCGTTTAACAATACTGCAGCAATGGGTGGATGCCTCGGGGCCTGTGTACAGTATCTGGAGAGTGAAGCTGCATTTATTTATTTAGCAAACACTTCTATTTAGCATGAACTTCTCCTTCTGGATCGTCTGTTTGCTGCCGGGCACCCAGGGCGGTGGCAGAGGTTCTTGGATGGCTGGGGGCTCCATCTTTCGCTTCTACCGGTCCGAGTGCGTCATAGGATCTTAGGTGGTCTGTGATGGACAGGCCGCATTGGATGGTTGCAGTCACTGTTTACCTGCTTGGATGTCATGTGAAGTATGTATGCCATGAGGGGGGGGGGGGGTTGTGTGTGGTTTGCAGACTGGGAGAGGGGTTGTCTGCCACATTACTGCAGGAGCTGGCATGTCCTAGCGACTGGATGAGGGGTATGGTCCGGCCTGGGAGAAGAGTTCACCCTGGGCCTGTCCGGATCCTTGGGCTAGGCTTGCCGTACTGGGTGGCTGCGGGGTGCTAGGAGGTGGCACGGGAGGGGGGTTGTGGATCCTTCTTTCCCTGGGCTGCCTGGGGGGTTTGCCTTCCCAGTTAGTTGTCTGGTTGAGGTGGCTGTTTATAATTGCCCTCTTCTCTGTCTGTTTGGCCACAGTGTATTACATCTGTATGTATATTTCTGCCTTTCCACCAGGGTGGCTGTATTATTTCTGTATATATTTCTGTATATATAGTTGCCTGTTGTATGGTGCTGGTGGAAAATAAATAAAACAAATTTGAACTAAAACCCGAAGCGGGTTTTTCCATTTTAAAGGAAATGTTGGGCCTAGTGCCCAAAATGGTGCGTGGCACCTGAGGAGAAAAAACCTGGAAAAGACTCCAGAAGAAAAGGTTTTTTTGGGTTTTTTGGAAAAAAAGAAAGAAGAACCGGCGGTACCGGTGTAGCGTCAAAGGCAGGCAGACGCGACCACATAAAAGAAGAATAGAAGGAAATTATTTTCTGCGGTGACAGGACGTACGACCTGTCGGCTCCGCGGAAAACGAAGAACTGGAGAGGGACAGTTGGGAAAGGCAGGAAGGCAGCACACAGGCACTGTGGGATGCTCCCAAAAGCTTTCCTATTGGACGCTGGGGAGCGTTCCCGCGCAGGCTCCGTCAGTACCGACGATACCCATATGTGAAGACTACATTCCTGCTTGTTCAAGGAGATTGCTGCTAGCGCATGTAGAAAATGGCAGGAAACCCCCACTCTGTGCCAAATGGTCATCAGTGGCCTACCCCAAATTGCATACCATACAGATTGAATCGGGAGCTCCCAACAAGGACAATGACGAGGTCACGCCTTGATACTCACCCCCTGAGAGCCCCAGGCAGAGAATCTCTGCCGGGCTCAGTTCTACTACCCTGATACTGTTACACTGGTTTTTGTATCACTGTGTTTAAGGTGGATGGCAGGCAGATCTCTCAGAGAGCCTTCTACAATCTTCAGGAGAGAGGAAGGGGAACAGAGGGGGGGAGGGTGCGCTGAGGTTGTATGAGGCCAATGCACTCTTCTGGATCCTTCTAATTTATGAATGCTCAACCGGCTCTTATGATAAGCGTGTAGAGCTAAACCAATTTTCCTTCCTCATTTGGCTACCAAACAGACCACAGTCTAGTGGAACCTCCCACGTTGCGCTCAAGTGAGAGAGAAACCCTTCAAGATGGTCATTCACGAGCATTTAAATCAATCTTTTCCTCTCAAATCTTCAGAATTTTCTTCAGAGAGGAGAAAATCCATACACAAAGAAATACTGAAGAGACCTCTGTTGGTTGAGGTGGATAGACACATGGGAGTGATGTCACTGAAACCTGGGCATTTCACTGGTTCTTTGTCTCCATCAATCTGTTGCTAGAGGAACACAACCCACTTGTCTGGACTGATCTAGCAGGACGATATGGAATTCTGCTAGTTCATAGAGAAAAAGAATTCAAAACAGATGTATGTGCATGCACATATACACACAGGGAAGGTAGATACAAACAGACAAGTGTGTTCATGTGCATACATGTACACCCACCCACACAGATGGTTTGGGAAGAATTACATGAGCTATCCTCTGCATGCTTCCCCACTTGTTTTTAAACTGCGTCAACTCTTGGGATAGGAGGAGGAAGTCTGTCTCCAAAATGTTTGAGTACCACTCTCATTCCACTGGGCTGTAAGCAGAGCAGCACATATGCACATCAGCATTAGTTTTAAAAAAAAAAATCTGTCCCCAAACATGCTGTTATTTTTTGACCATCTCTAGGCTGGAGGGCAATAGCTATGACAAAACAACAAAATAGTTACAAGAAAAACATTTTACATTTGGAAGAATTATTCTACAAATAAAGATGGATAGCTGCTATGCTAGTCTAACTACAAACAAATACAACACACATAGTATTTACAGTATCTTCTATTGGTAATTTATGCTGATTCTACAAAGATTCCATTTTACACCAATACAATGCTTTAAAAATTAAGTTCCACTTATTAATCTGGCAGTCAAAAAAAAGGTTTTATTAAGTTAAATATCAGAGGAAATGTAGTCCATCAGCCTGCAACACACATATATGCACATACAATGAAGTGCAGTTACTTACCTATAACAGGTGTTCTCCAGGGACAGCAGGAGTCAGTCCTCACATATGGGTGACGTCGGCACCGACGGAGCACGTGCGGAACATTTCCCCAGCTTTCAAAGAAAGCCTTTGGGAATGCTACCATGCATGCGTGGTCCCCTTCCCGCCCAAGGGTGCCATCTTGTTCAGTCAGATGACATAGCTTAGGCAACAGTGAAAAAGGTAAAGAAGATAAAGGAGGCAACTCCCAGGGAGGAGGGAGGGCTGTGAGGACTTATTCCTGCTGTCCCTGGAGAACACCTGTTACAGGTGAGTGAGTACGCTTTCTCCAGGAACAAGCAGGAATTCAGTCCTCACATATGGGACTCCCTAGCTCCAGGATGCCAGGACCGAACCACGACAGCACCAGCAGCTACCAATAGGGAGACTGTGAGTTGCAGAGGGCGAGTACCTACCAAGACACTCCGTAGACCCCAGGCGTCCAGTATCACCATTGCTCCGGTAGCCTGAACACAGAAGGGTCGGAAAGCAGGGGTTGCCTATACACTGAGAATTCTGCAGATTATTGCCTAGCCAAAGGCACTGTCCCCACAGGACTCTCTCTCAAAGCAGTAATGAGCTGCGAACATATGCACTGAAGAACATGTAATGGCTTTACAAATTTCTGTTACCGGCACCGAGTGTAGGTTGGCCACCGACATGGCCATAGCCCTCACACGATGAGCAGTGATACAGTGCTCTAGGGAAAGGCCAGATCGCTCATAAGCGAGGACAATATAGTCCGCCACTCAAGTGGACAGGGTTTGCTTGGTCACAGGTAGCCCCAGTCTGTTGGGTTCATATGAAACAGATTGAGGAGCTTTGCGGTGGGCTTGGGTCCTCTGTAGATTGGATTGTAAAAGAGCTCTGTCCTATGTATGCAGAGCCCACTCTGCCTTACCAGCATGAAGTCACGGGAAGGTGGTGGGGAAGACCACCTCCTGATTGAGGTGGAAAGCAGACACCACCTTCAGGAGGAACTTAGGGTGCGTATGAAGCACAACCCTGTTTGTATAGAACCTGGTATAAGGTGGATCCACCACCAAGGCCTGTAGCTAGCTCACTCTCCAGGCAGATGTCAAGGCTACCCGGAAGGCCACCTTCCAGGAGAGATACCTCAGGTGGCAAGTCGCCAAGGGCTCAAATGGCGGTCTGGTGAGCTGAGAGAGCTCCACATTGAGATCTCACTTTGGTGAAGGTGGGCGGAGGGGGACTTAGATAGCATAAGGCCTCTGAGGAAATTGGAGACCTGGGGCTGGCTGGAGAGGGGCCTCCCCTCTGTAGGGTGATGGTTAGCCGCTATGGCCCTGAGATGCACCCTGACAGAAAGCACAGTTACTTACCTGTAACAGGTGATCTCCGGAACAGCAGGAATTAGTCTTCACATGTGGTTACGTCGGCGCCGACGGAGCCCGCACGGGAATGCTCCCCAGCATCCAATCAGAAGGCTTTTGGGAGCATCCCTCGCGCCTGCGCGGTGACTTCCCGCCTTTCCGCCTGCCTCTCCCCAGTTGAGTTTCATAGCTGAGACAGAAGGAGAGGAAGAGGAAAGGAGATAGGTAGATTCAACTCCTAGGGGAGGTGGGAGGGTTGTGAAGACTAATTCCTGCTGTTCCGGAGATCACCTGTTACAGGTAAGTAACTGTGCTATCTCCAGGAACAAGCAGGAATGAGTCTTCACATGTGGGGACTCCCTAGCTGAGGGTGCCAGGGGAGACCCCCTGAAATGCGCGTCCCTGGGAAGACACATTTCCCCAACCTGGATCCCCGGCATCCCCTGAGGGATGGGGGGGTAGGAGTTGAGAAGAGAAGAGGAACAGCAAGAACTAAAGACTACTGGGGAGGTGAGTCTTCAGAATGCATGCCAGTTATCATTAAGTAGTTAATGCACTAGTACAATAGAGAGCTTACCTACTGGATTGTAGGAGTAGAGCTGTGACGGAGGTGACTGAAGACGCAGTAGCGGAACCCCAAGGGAACTTCACAGCAGTGAGGATGAGGCCCCAAATCCCGAATGGGCAGGTGACCCATGTGACAACTGGAGCAGGAGAAGAACGGCAGGTCTTCAATGGAAAGTTTATGAGGGAAAGCTGAGGACTCTTTCAGAGACAGAGTTAGTAACACTGCGGACTAAAAGAGGAAGACTGACCAATCTGGAGTTTAGCTCAGTCCGGCAGGGAAGAGGGGGTGTAGGAGAAACCCCTTTCCCAGGGAGAACAAAAGTGTGCTCCGGAATACTGAAGGAGTACACCGTCATTCCTAGCTGGTAAGAGATAGGGACACATGAAAGCAGACACCTCACAGGTAGGGAGGTGCATACTCCAAAAATAGAAGCGGTAGGGAGTATAACCCAACCCAGCTACCGAGCCGTATAAATCAGGCAAGCAGACTGTCTGGACCTCTCAAGGAGTAGAAACTTTAAGGTCGACAGTCAGGGGGATAGAGGCAAAACACAGTGTGCTTGACTTCTTCCAATATGCGCATACCCATACGGCATACAGATAATCATTTTGGCATGGGACTGCAGACATATCTATACATACCGGAATAGATATGTCCAGGCAAGATTGGCATATATATATATATAGATAGATATCAGATATATATATATATATCCACGGAGATGTATACATATACAGGGACAGTATAGATGGGCAGGGCCCATGCCCACCCAGGGTACCAAAACATGTGAAGACTCAATACATGAAAAATCATACTGAGAATCCAGGCTTGCCACTGGGCCACAGGAGAAACACCCCCACGGGGATGTGACGGAAAAAAGATTCATCCAATACCCACCAGAAGAATATCGAGAATCTATTTCTGCGGTGCAGGCGGCAGAGCCATGGAAAGAGCAGCATGTTTGCGTGAGGAACAGATGATGCCATCAATCTGGTAAGAGCACATCAGGAGTACTTTAGGCTCCTGATGTGTCCCAAGGACAAAAAGCGCACAGATCAAGATACCGGGAAGACCCAGCCAAGGGACTCAGGGGTATCATGCCCAGTAGAAGGGCATGCGCTGTCCAAGCAGGGCAGAAAACAGAATGACAAGCTGAAAGGAAAAAAAGGGGGTAGAGTCCTGCCAGATTGGGAACTCCTTGGACATTCACACAGAAAACGTTGACCTCGGTATCCCAAAGAGAGACCAGAGGGCATAATTAGCTATATAGCCCTGGAAGGACTATACAAGCCGCTTCTATGAAGAGGACCCCCAGAAACGAAGCCCCCCCCCCCCCATAGTGGGAAGCTTCTCTGACGGTTGCAGAGAACATAGAGGAAAATCATGAGATAAAAACGTCAGGGGTCAGGCCTGACGCCACGTCATAAAAGGACATGGCCCGAAGAAGACAGCCTGCAGAGAGTGCTTGCAGGCAGAAAGCACTCACTGGGCTCCTGCACGCCCAGCCACTGAACCAATGGCCGAGGGGATTCCCTCGTATTAAAACAGGGAAAACGCAGACAAAGGGAGCGCGGATACCCTGGTCCTGTCAGATGTCCAGAGCATGCGTTAAGGATAACAGGAAATCTACCCTGGAAGGGAGAGAGATGTTCCAGTATTGTACCCGCTCCAGCAGGGGAACCCTGAGAGATAGGGGTTGGGGTGACGTACCACAAGGCAAGTCAGCTGAAGGAAGAATGTCCACAGTGGCGATCTCCCTTCGAGTAAAAAGAAGAGGAGGGCATGGCAGCCCATGGGCAAAGTACCCCGGCATACTGAAAGAACACCACCGCGCAGCGGTGGAAGAGCAAACTTCTGGTAATAAGAAGTTAAATTGTAGCCTATGGATGTTGGTTCTGGGTAGCCTGGTGAGAGCCTGGGAACTTCAGACCAGGACAAGATGCCCCAGGCTGGGGCACAGCTGGAGGATGGGCAGAAGGAGGAGGACACTTTCTTTTCCTACGGAAAGAAGTTTTGGTAGGGCATTTCCTCCATCCTGGGGAAGAAGGCGGCTTAGGACGGTTCCCAGACTTAGGAACGTCAGTGGAGCACTGAGCAACCTGACGTAAAGCCTCTCTATTGAAAAGATTTTCCCCAGTACACGGAGAGTTACCCAGTGTATGTTGTGCCCATCTGTTCAAGTCTGAAGCCTGGAGCCAGGCTGTACGACGTGCTCCAATGGCAATAGCCGAGAACCTGCTAACAGACTCGAAAGCGTCTAGAGCAGCACGAGAGAGAAACCAAGCGATATTCCTGCTATGATAAAGAAGCAAGGAATAGTCAGAGGCCCTAGGTTCTGACAAGAAGGGAGACAGAAGAGATAGCTTCTCCGTGACCTCCCGAAGCGATAGACTCATATAAAAAATATATGAGATAATCCTTGAAGCCAGCATCGAAGTTTGGAAGGTTCGACGTCCAAAGGCATCCAGTGTCTTGGATGTGCGACCTGGAGGGTAGGAAGAATGCTTCTTCTTACTCCTGACTTTCCTCATCGCTGACTCCACTACAATAGAATGATGTGGGAGCTGTTTTTTCTGAAACCCCGGAGAGGGGGGCACCTGATACAGAACATGCATGTCTGTAGAAGGCGCTGGAACCCTCAGGGGTGACTGCCAAATCCCTAGAAGGAGATCCTGCAAGGAAGGATGCAAAGGAAGCATAAAGCTTGCTACTCCTGCAGGACTCTGGGTAAGAGTAGGACCAGGAATAGGAATGGCAAGAAAGGCTGCCATAGCAAGGAGAAATTCCTGAAAGGAAGGATCTCCCAGGTGAACTATTCCTGGGTATGCTGATGTGGCCTCAGCAGCTTGAGCGCCAGAAGGAAGCCCACAAGAGGGAGAGAGATACCGACTGCTCCGGTTCGAGGCAGTGAGTACTGCATCGTCGGTTCCCGGTATCGATTCCAAGCTAGGCATAGAACAGATCGACAACACCGATGGAGTCGACCTCGATACCGGCGCCGGGGGCGGTAAGGTCCTCGTAGCAGGCAGCGGGGATTGCCGAGGTGGTACCGAGGCCACCGGGGAGCTTCGGTGATTATCCTTGGCACTGTGTAGCTGGAGGGGACATGGATCGGACCCGAAGCGTGCCGGAACCCAGTCATCCAGGCTGGACAATGATTCTAGACTGGGCATCGACCCGAGCGAGGATACCGATGCCCGCCTGGGGAGGCGCCGGCGATGCCGATCCCTGAAGGTCAAGCGGAATCGCCTCGATCGGCGCCAAAGGCGCCGAGGACATCCGCAGACGACGCCCAGCGAAGAGGGGAATACTCAACACCGACGCCGAGGTCAGGGTATCGGTACCGCTCGAGGCCGGTACCCCCTCCGAGCATGGAGGAAAACCCAACCGTGGCGTATCGGTCGGCCCCGAGGCCCAGGACACTCGACGACGAGCCCCGGTGGAGAATGGGACACTCGACACCGACGCCGGGGCATCGGCGCTGCTCGAAGCCGGAACCCACCCTGCGGCTGGTCCGGGCCGAGGGAATCCAGTCCGGGTCATATCGACCGAGGGCCCAGGGGACCCCGGATGACGGCCCCTAGTGACGAGCGGAGCGCTCGACACTGGCCTCAACGCCGGGGAATCGGCACCGCCCGAAGCAGGTACCAACCCCGTGCCTGGGTGGGTTGCCGAAGAGGCCATTCAGGTCGGATCGATCGGCCCCGAAGGAGCCGAGGACACCTGATGCGATCCCCAGTGACGAGCAAGTCTCTCGACACCGGCGCCGATGCCGGGGAATCGGTACCGCTCGAAGCCGGTACCGACCCCGCGCATGGCCGGGGTGCAGGAAAGCCAGTCTGGGTAGAGTCGATCGGCCCCGAAGGCACCGAGGACACCAGTCGACAATCCTCGGCGAAGAGTGGAGCACTCGACGCCGATGCCGGGGGATCGGTACCGCTCGAAGCGGATACCACCCCCGAGCATGGCTCAGGTATGTTCTGTGAGGAGTGAACCCCAGGAACAACCTGAAACCCCGTGAATGCTTTGGAGCCCAAAGACTCCCGCCGGGGTTTTCTTGCCAATGTCGTCTTGAGGGGAAGGCCGGAGCCGTCATCATGCCGGGCATGAGACTTACCCCTCAAGGATTGGCTAGTCTTAATAGACTGTTTGTGGGTTACCTGATCCCGGAGAGAAGAATAAACCGGTATCCGCACCTCAGGAGGTAAGACGGCGTCGAGGGACACCCGAAAGAGAGAAGGTCTTCTCCCGACACTAAAGCCCAATGAATTGGGGGAACAAGGATCAGGCCCCAAACAGGTTAGACACCAGGCGTTGGAGTCTAAAACGAAAACTAAGTTTCCACAGTGAAGGCACTTCTTAGGGGAAGAAGGCTCCATGTTGGAAGGGCTAGTAGGCCTCTAAAGAGAAACCGAAACTGGTTCTTTGTTGGAAGGAAAAAGAAGGGATAAAGAAAATTAGCGCACCGGCGACGCCGGTATCGGCGGGAAAAAGCCGCGACCACAAGAAAACAAAAACAAAAGGATATTTGAGAAAAAATTCCTGCGGTGACAGGAGGTACGTCCTGCCGGCTCCGCGGAAAAACGAAAACTGGGGAGAGGCAGGTGGAAAGGCGGGAAGTCACCGCGCAGGCATGAGGGATGCTCCCAAAAGCCTTCTGATTGGATGCTGGGGAGCATTCCCGTGCGGGCTCCGTCGGCGCCGACGTACCTACATGTGAAGACTCATTCCTGCTTGTTCCTGGAGATTTAGATTAAAACCCTAAGCAGGAGAGATGCAGCATGTACTGGAGAATGAGCTGCAGATGGCAGGAGAAGGGATTCTCATTCCGCTCTGCACATCATAAAGAGAACCTCCTCCACTTGAAGGCATCTGCCCTCATGGTGGAGGGTTTCTGGGAGGCCAGGAGGATCTCTTGCACTTCGTCTGTGAGACTGAAGGGTGCCAATGCTACTCTTTCAGCATCCATGCAATTAACGTCAGGGATGCCAGGTTGGGGTGGAGAAGGGAGCCCCCCTCCTGCAAAAGAAGATCCAGCTGATGGACCAGTGCCACTGACAGGGAGAGTAGCAGGGGGAACCAGGGCGGTCTGGGCCACCTGGGAGCAACTATGATTATTGCAGCATGGTCACTATGGATCTTAAAAAGGCACCTGGCAATTAGAGGGGTCGGTGGGAATGCATAAAGCAGGTCCCGCAACCATGAGACGAGGAAGGCATCCCGCTGCCACCCTGCAGTGGCGTGGCCAAGGAGAGCAGAATTTGGGCAGCTGTGTATTGTCTGGAAAAGCGAAAAGGTACAGCCAAGGTCTGCCCCAGAGGTGGAAAAGCCTCTTTGCCACCCTGAGATCCAGACACCACTCGTGTGGGCGAAGGACCCTGCTGAGTATGTCCGTCAGGAGATTGCCCTGGCCCGGCACGTGCACCGCTCTGAGGAGCATGCTGTGGTACACGGCAAAGGAGTAGAGGGCTATTGCCTTCTGAAAGAGGGAGTAGGAGCCCATGCCTCCCTTCTTGTTCACATAGAACATGGCAACCTGATTGTCCATCTGTATGAGGACCGAGAGGGTAGTTGATGATGAAGCCTAACTTCTGCAGGGTGTGAACTGTAAGCCGTGTGGCTTGGCTGGCCTCGAGGGCCGTGCTGCCTCTGATGAGCCAGTCATCCAGGTAGGGGATGACATGGGCCCCTTGGAGGCGCACATTAGCAGCCACGACCGCCAGGCACTTTTGTGAAGACCCAGGAGAGGAGGTGAGGCCGAATTGCCGTACCCTGTACTGATACTGCTGCCCCCTTCACCACGAATCTCAGGTACTGTCTGTGGGAGGGATGGACTAGGATGTGAGTGTACATATCCTTGAGGTCCAAGGAGCAGAGCCAGTCTCCCTGGCGGAGGTAGGGCAGCAGCATCCCAAGGGAGAGCATCTTGAATTTCTCCCTCACCAGGAACTTGTTCAAGATGCGCAGGTCTAGGATGGGCCAGAGGCCCCCTGTTTATTTTTTGGGATAAGGTATACCTTGAATAGAACCCCTTTCCCCAGAGGTGTTGGGGTACAGGTTCCACTGCCCTGTCCCTGAGTAAGCCTGTGAGTTCTGCGACAAGCAAGGCCTGGTGGAGGAGAGGCTGTGATGGTTCTCCTGGGAAGTAGTTTGGAGGGTTCTGCTGTAGATGGAGGTGGTAACCCTCCCTCACCACCTGCAGGATCCACTTGTCCGTGATGATGCTGGACCAGTTGTGGGCAAATGAGGCCAGCCGACCCCCTGTGGGCTGAGGTAGGACTTCTGGGGGAGGGGAGGCCCTGCCCAGGGAGTCAAAAGCTTCCCCCCCCCCCCCGGTTGGGCGGGGGCTGGTATCTGGGGTTTGGGGGCCTTGGGCTTTTAGAGGCTATGCCCCTGGCTTTTAGGCTGTGAGGCCTGGTGCTGCTGCCCCAAGTAAGACTGGTAGGGCCCGGCCTGGTGATAGCCCTTCTTTCTCAGGAAAAAGGGCTTTTTCTCCAAGGATTTTTTCTTGCGGAGGATCGAGGTCTTCCTGGACAGCTTTTGCCAGGTCATTACCTCTGCCTCAATTTCAGCTGCCTTGTCGGATGTTGGTTTCCCGAACAAGTTCTTGCCATTACAGGGGACATCCAGCAGCTTTTATTGCACCCACTGCTCGAGGTCCGAGGTCTGTAACCATGCCTGGCACCGGGCACCGATGCCAGCAGCTGCCACCCTGGTCGCAGACTCGAACCAGTCGTAGGCAGCCCTAGAGAGAAATTTGGAACAGTCCCAGATGCCTGCTGCCAGAGACTGGAACCTCTGCAGAGGTTCCCCGGCGAGTCCCGCCAAGAACCCCGAGAGCTCCTGGATCAGGCCTTTTAGGTACATTCCCATGTATAATTTGTATACCGGATACAGCAACCGAGCTCCTGGATCAGGCCTTTTAGGTACATTCCCATGTATAATTTGTATACCGGATACAGCACCTGATAACATTTGCGGCCCAGGGCATCAAGAGCCTGAGCCTCCCTGCCAGAGGGGACCGAAGAGTGCGTTTTTTTGGCACTTCAGTTTTTGCATGGAGGACTCAACCACCATTGAGTTGTGGGAGAGTTGCTGTTTATGGAAACCGGGGCCCTTCCAGACACGGTAGATAGAATCCAGGCACCGACTGGCCACCAGCACTGAAGCTGGGTACTCCCACATCCTGAGTAGTCACCTCTTGAGGATGGCTGGAACTGGTACCATGAGACCATGAGAGTCTCCTTGCGAGGAGACTCATATTGCAGGATCTCAAGTTCCTCGGTGCGCGGATCCTCCTCTGACACCGTCTGGACTGAAAGAGCCTGAGCCATGTCGAAGACAAAGTCATGGAAGGCTACGTCCTCAAGCGGGGAATGGCACTGAGGCTCTGGGGGAGAGAGCTTGGAGGGGGCATCCCTGTGTTGGAAGGTCTCTGGAAAGGCCTCGTCCTCTATCTCCCATTCGGATCCTGAGGGTGTCGAGGAATAGGCCTCGGGGGTTGCCCTGAGGAATCACCCTCGGGGGTTTCCCCGAGGATCTGGGGGTCCCCCGGAATATCTGAAGTTGGACTCCTAAAAGCTCACCGGGGAGGATTAAATCTCCAAGGAGCATGACCAAGACCTCTATCGACACCGAGGACTTACTCGAGGCCGGTGGTGCTCAGTGCCCAGCTCGACGCCCGGGGAGGCCTCCCGAGGTCAGGGGGACCCGGTGTACCCTGACATCAATGCCTGCTGCAAGGCCAGGATGGAGAAGATGCTCTGCTCCATGGCTGCCATTCGGGACGCGAGGCCTGATGCATGTGCAGCCGCTGGCGTGGACACAGAGGGCCTCAGGTCAAACGCCGGCACTTCGGAGCGTGCATTTTCGAGGGTGGCTACAGGTTCAAGGGTCCTGGCGCAGTCTCCGCAGGCCAAGGACTCCTGTCTCTAGACTTTGAGGGCGCTGCTCAGAGTCACCAGAGTCCCATCGTGGGACTTTGCCAGATTTCATCGGGGGCTCCTCGGCAGGCCTCGGTGCCTTTTTCTTTTTCTTGGGAGGGTCTGGGGCCGCACCAGAGGAGCAACCGCCATGGGACTCAAAGGACACCCAGACCTCATGGGAAGGGACGGCTTTGGGGCTCAGCGATGGGTAGGCTGGAGCAGAGTCAGATCTCGGGAACAGCTTCCCCTGCAACTCCGACCGCCTTTTTGTTTGTTTTGGGGGTCATGGCCTGGCACTGGTTGCAGGTGGAGCTGTCGTGGTCCAGGCCTAGGCAGCGGAGACAGCAGTAATGGGTATCAGTAACTGAAATAGTCATGACTGCAACAGTCACATTTCTTGAACCCACCGGGAGTCATGATGGGAGAACACCTGGCCGGGGTCGATAACCCCCGGGCAAAAATTGGCGTGAAGGCCGGTCAAGGAGGAACCTCGAGGAAAAAATGGAAGAGAGAGCGGAGGATGGTACCAACTGTGCCAGCTCGAGGCGGGAAGGGAATCGGTATGCAAACCAGAGAAATAGAATAGATTTTTAGAACTTTTTCGGGAGGGGTGGGGGGAGGTAGAAGACTACGTCCATTGGGCTCCACGGTAAAAAGGAGACTGAAGATGGCACCCTTGGGCGGGAAGGGGACCACGCATGTGCGGTAACATTCCCAAAGGTCGGTGAGGACCGACTTCCTGCTTGTTCCTGGAGAAAAAAACCTTTGCACTACTGTTTAAATTAAATATATGGCACTCCACTGCTAGGCATGTGCTAAACACACCAGACACATAATCACATTACCTTAGTCCAATCTGGTAAAACATCCCTGCACTACTGCAGGTGCAAGTAATAATCCGGAACCGAGATGCCTTCCAAATATCTTCTCCATCTCTGCAATACAGCTTCACATCATCATGGATGGTCTGCATAAACAAAAAAGAAGGCTGAACAAGAAGGCACTGCCATCAAATGGTAGCTGTTGCACTGAGAAAGCCTCCTGTGGCATATAAGCTCAAGTCCAGAAAGAGATGCCTTTTCATAAATTTACATATTTTTGGACAACTCAATATTCTAGAGTCCTCTTACTCTGTAGTGGTAAGCCAAACTTGTGCTCAAATGTACTCACAGAGGAAGCGTGAAAGCCTTATTGAGAAAGATGAATACGCAGAAAAGGACAGAGCGTAATATAATGGCACGTTTCCCCTTTCCTACATTCACACACTCAGGCATGTGTTCTTTTGGAGAGTGAGTTGAAACAGCAATGCTAAAATATATCTCAGTAGGACCTAGGGATAGTGGGTATATGTTAGGAACAGGGCTGGTGTTAGACATGCAGGGGGTCCAGGGCAGAAATTGGTTGCAGCGCATACAAAACACGGCAACACGTATTATTTCCCATTCTGCACGCTCTGACCATGTAACCCCTCTCTTTATACATCTGGGTGTCTTTCTCAATAGCAACCTTTCCTTTCGTGACCACATTTCTCAAGTCTCTCGGCGTTCCTTCTATTGCCTTAGACAGATTTGTGCCATTAGACCATTTCTCTCTCCTCAGGCCCTCTCCACTCTTCTTCTTTCTTTAGTTATCACACGGTTGGATTTCTGTAACTCGGTTTATGCTGGCATTCCCCAATCTCAACGTCATCGGTTACAACTCTTGCAGAACACCGCAGCCCGGATGATCTTGCATGCCTCCCCTCGTGATCATATTACTCCTCTCCTTCAGCATCTCCATTGGCTACCAGTAAATTTTCGGTTTCAATTCAAAATTCTTACTCTCGTACATCGGGCCGTCTATCTTCATACTCCTCAGTATCTATCTGATTTGCTAACTTTTCACACTCCCACTCACAGCTTATGATCAGTTCATATCAATCGCTTACACCTTCCCTCCCCCTCCCAGGCTCATCTTCACTCAACTCGACAATCGGCATTCTTTTACCTTGGTCCGGCCCTCTGGAACTCCCTTCCAACTGACCTCCGACTAGAACAGTCCCCCGCCAAGTTCCGTTCTCTTCTCAAGACGCATCTCTTTTCCTCTGCCTTTAACCTTCCCTCGTGACCCCTGTTCTATTATATTACTGCTTATAGTATGTCCTTTTCCTACTCTTTTTTTTTTTTAATTATTGTCACTTTCTTTTTCCTTTCTTAATTTATATATTTTATATATCTTTATTTAAACTTTTTTTTTTTATTGTAAACCGCCCCGATGTAATGGGGGGCGGTATATCAAGTGTTTTTAAACAATAAACAACAATCTTCACTGGCTTCCTCTGACTTATCGTATTGAATATAAGCTTCTTACATTACTCCATCAGATCATCTATACCCATACTCCTCAGTACTTATTTGACCTCATTCAGATCCATACACCCAATCGATCCCTGTGGTCTGTGCACATTAATCGCTTGCACCTCCCATCCCCTGCACGTGCCCATCTCTATGTCACCCGCAATTCTGCTTTCTTCTTTGCTGGTCCTGCGCACTGGAACTCCTTACCTCTCCACTTTAGACTGGAAGAGAATCACAAGACATTCAAAGCCCTCTTGAAAACACACCTCTTTGCCACAGCCTTCGACCTCCCCCTTCCCACCTAATAGCATTCCGGTCTCAACAATATTAGCACATATGTCATGTATTTGTGTTATTGTCCTGTCCGCTGTGTAGCACTGTCCTCCTTCTGTCTGCCCAGTCAAGTTACCCCCATATAGCTACATCTATCCTGGCACCCATCCCTCTCCTCTCTGCTCTGTTTTGTCCATCGTGTCTGTCTGTCTTTCTATGACTTTTATCTCTTAACTGTCCTGTTGATATTGTAATTCCTTTTCCTTTTCTGGGCCAGTGGCCAACCTTTTTTTTCCCCAAGAATTGTAAACCACCTTGATTGCTGTTTGAAAGGCGATATTATCAAGCTCAATAAACAAACATAAGGGGGGGGGGGGCAAAAAGCCAGTGTATGTTTCCTTCAGCTTGAAGCAGACTTGGGGCCTCAGGGCAACTGCCCTGTTTGCAGCTCCCTAACAGCTAAATAAATAAATAACGCCGGCTCTGGGTATAAATAGTGTCCAATGATGTATGTGAAGCATAAGTAAGTTAATGATACAATGTGAATATTTATCTACATGGGGAAAATTTACCTGATCTGTGAGAATATGTAGAAGGGATATCATTGAGTCAGGTGAGTGTGAACATGCGCATGTGCCAAGAGACGTGGGTGAGTCAGGTGGGCATGTGCACATGCACTATGAGAAGATATGGGTGAGGGTGTGTGTGTGTATGTATGCATGCTTGCATGTGACAGGGGTTGTGGGCAAGAGCGAGTCAGATGTGTGTCCCCACACACATCCCTGACAAGATGTGGGTGGGGGTGTATGTGCACACAAGCATGTATCAGGAGACTGTATGAGATAAGTGTGTGCACAGACAGAGTAGTTACTCACCTGTAACAGGTGTTCTCCAGGAGCAGCAGGAATCAGTCCTCACATATGGGTGTCATCAACGCCGATGAAGCCCCAGCGGAGCATTTCCCAAGCTTTCTATGAAAGCCTTTGGGAATGCAGGCACGCATGCGCGGTTCTCTTCCCGCCTAAAGGTGCCATCTTACCTCAGTCAAATGACATAGCTAAGAACAGCACACAAAAATGAAAAATAAACTATGTACAACTGCAGCTCCCAGGGGAGGAGGGAGGGTTGTGAGAACTGATTCCTGCTGCTCCTGGAGAACACCTGTTACAGGTGAGTAACTACTCTTTCTCCAGGACCAAGCAGGAAGTTAGTCCTCACATATGGGTGACTCCCTAGCTCTGGGCTACCAAGGAACCCAGGCTGAACAAGAGGACTCCCTCTAGTCCCAGCTGCAAAGAAAGGCTTTTCACTGACACAACCTCCACCGGTAGCCCAACAGAGGGCAGGAGGGCAGGAGTTGCCTAAACCTCAAAGAGATTCCGGAGTACTACTTGGCCAAAAGCACTGTCCCTACGGGACTCCCTCTCCAGACAGTAATGGGCCGCAAAAGTCTGGCTTGAAGACCAAGTTGCAGCCCTGCAGATGTCTACCAAGGGCACAGAGCGGAGATGAGCCACTGTGGCAGCCATTCCCCTGACACGGTGAGCCGTGACCCGACCCTGCAAAGGAAGGTCAGCCATCCTATAAGCCCAGGTGATACAGTCAGCAACCCAGATGGACAAGGTACGCTTGGAAACAGCCAACCCCAACTTATTAGGGTCAAAAGATACGAAGAGTTGAGTAGCCCTTCTATGCCCTTGCGTACGGTCAAGGTAGAAGGATAAGGCCCTCCTACAGTCCAGGGTATGCAGAACTGCTTCAGCCTGGCTTCCATGAGGCCTAGGGAAGAATGTTGGAAGAACCATCTCTTGGTTAAGGTGGAAGGAGGAGACAACTTTGGGGAGGAACTTTGGATGAGTCCTAAGGACTACCCTGTTCCTATAGAAGCGAGTGTAAGGCCTATCACAGACCAGGGCCTGAAGCTCACTCACTCGCCTAGCTGAGGTAAGGGCTACCAAGAAGAGTGTCTTCCAGGACAGGAAGCGTAGAGGGCAAGTAGCCATCGGCTCAAAGGGTGGGCGAGTCAGCTGCTGCAAGACCACATTCAACTCCCACTCAGGAGCAGGACGACGGATTGGAGGCTTGAGCAAAAGAAAGCCCCTGAGAAAGCGGGACACCAAGGGGTGAATCGACAAGGAGTGTCCTTCCACCAGTGAGTGGTGAGCTGCTAGAACTGAGAGGTGGACCCGAACAAAATTGGACTTAAGTCCCTGATTAGACAAGTGCAGTAAGTACTGAAGCACTACTGGCACAGTACAGGAGAAAGGATCCTCTGAACGTAGCTGACACCACACAGAAAACCTTTTCCATTTGAGAGCATAGGTTTTAATAGTGGACTGTTTCCTAGAGGCTAGGACAACCTCCTCAACTTCCTGAGGTAGGCCCCTGGGAGCCAAAACTATCCTTGCAGCCTCCAGGCCATCAGATTGAGAGCTTTGAGATTGGGGTGCAGAAGGGAACCCTGCTCCTGAGAGAGAAGGTCGGGTTGCAACCCCAGAGGCAGTGGGGGATCCACCGCCAGTTGAAGCAGAAGTGAAAACCAAGGCTGCCTCAGCCACCTGGGAGCCACCAGCAGGATCGAGGACTTGTCCTGAAGAATCTTGAAGAGAGTTCGGGCCACCAAGGGCGTGGGAGGAAACGCATATAGGAGGCCCTGAGACCAGGGAATCAGAAAAGCATCCGCTGCTATTCTCAGAGGATGCGGTTACCTGGAGCAGAACTTTGGCAGTTGCTTGTTCAGTGGACTGGCAAAGAAATCTATCAAAAGGCGACCCCATTTTAGGAAGATCTTCTGAACTACTAAAGGATGCAGCTGCCACTCGTGGGGCTGTAGAATCCTGCTCAACCTGTCGGCCAGGTAGTTGTCCTGACCTGGAAGGTACACAGCCTTGAGGAGCATGTTGTGCTTGAGGGCAAATGAACAAAGGTCCTGAGTCTCCCGACAGAGGAGTCTGGACCCAGTCCCGCTCTGTTTGTTCACATAAAACATGGCTACTTGATTGTCTGTCTGAATCAGGACAGATTGATGAGCCAGGGTAGGAGAGAAAGCTTTGCGTGCTAATCGAATAGCTCTGAGTTCTAGAAGATTGATCTGCCGTGCAGCCTCCCAAGGAGACCACAGGCCCTGGGTGCACTTGTTCAAACAATGAGCTCCCCCCAGCCCTGCAAGGAGGCGTCTGTGGTCAGTACCATTGTGTATGCAAGAGTTCGAAAGGGCACCCCTTTTAGTAGATTGGGTGGGTGCAACCACCAGCTGAGGGAGTTCAGAAATGGTCTGGACACCCTTATCCTGTCCCTGAGGCTGCCGGTGGCCTGGGACTACTGAGTCCGAAGGCACCACTGTGCAGGCCTCATATGGAGCCTGGCATTGGGGGTCACAAGAACTGTCGAAGCCATGTGGCCAAGAAGCCTCAGGCAGAGTCTGGCGGAGACCAGTGGCCTGTTGAGAAACTGGTTTGCTAAGGCTATCAGTCTTTGTGCTCTGTCTTCTGGCAAGAAAGCCTTTGCCAGCAGAGAGTCCAGCCTTGCTCCTATAAACTCCAAGTTCTGGGAGGGGAGCAAAGTGGACTTTGCGAAGTTTATTACAAACCCCAGGCTTTGAAGAAGAGCAATCGTTGTGAGGGTGGCTTGCCTGGCCTCCTGGCACGTCTGACCCCTGATGAGCCAGTCGTCCAGGTAGGGGAAGACAAAGATTCCCTGATTTCTCAGGTAGGCCACCACCACTGCCAGGCATTTGGTAAAGACCCTGGGAGCGGAAGTGAGGCCAAAAGGCTGTACTGATAATGGTTTCCTCCCACAATGAACCTGAGGTACTTTCTGTGGTCTGGATGAATGAGGATGTGAGTGTACGTATCCTTTAGATCTAAAGAGCATAGCCAATCTCCCTGCTGGAGGTAGGGCAGAAGTGTTCCAAGAGTAAGCAACTTGAACTTTTCCTTCTCTAGGAACTTGTTGAGGTTTCTGAGGTCCAGAATGGGTCGAAGGCCACCGGTTCTTTTGTGTACCAGGAAATACCTGGAGTAGAATCCATGACCTTGCAAGTGGGAAGGCACAGGCTCCACCGCCCTGTCTACCAACAGACCTTGAAGCTCTTGAAGGAGAAGGTCTGTGGGCAGGGGAGGCCTTGGAGGTTCCCCTGGGAAGTATGGCAGAGGCAGTTGGTGAAAATGCAGTGCATAGCCCCTGTGGACTATGTTCAACACCCAACTGTCCCCAGTGATGTGGGGCCACTGGTGGACAAAGAGGGCGAAACAACCTCCTGTGCAGGGTTGGGAGAGCAGGGTTGGAGAGGCTACGCTCAAGGAGTCAAAAACCCCCACCCTGCTGAGTGGGAGCAGGGGCCGGAGGCTTGGGGGTCCTCTGCCTACGGGGCCCATTACCCTACCCCTTGGCATGCTGACCCTGGGGGGCAGCTTGGGTAGCCTGATACCGAGGGTACTGTTTGTAGGCAGTGCCCTTCCTCGGGTAAAAGGACTTCTTACCCGAGGCCTTCTTCTTGTGAGAAGGGGCAGAGGTCTTCCTAGACAGCCTTGTCCTTGTAAGGTGCTCAGTCTCGAGCTGTGCGGCCTTCTCGGCCATGGGCTTGCCAAAAAGGTTTTCACCTCGGCAAGGGACATCGACCAACTTGTCCTGAACCCACGGCTCGAGGTCCGATGACTGCAGCCATGCCTGGTGTCGAGCCGCGATGCCGGCTGCCGCAACTCGGGCCGAAGCCTCGAAGCCATCGTAGGCAGCGCGGGACATAAACTTCGAGCAGTCCCGAATCCCCGAGGACGACTTGAATCTCTGCAAGGGTTCCCTGGAGAGACCAGCAGAGAACCCGGCCAACTCCTTGGCCAGGTCCCGCAAGTACATGCCCATGTACAGCTGGTAAGACTGGACACGGCAAGCAAGCATCGAGCCCTGGAAGCACTTTCTACCGACACCATTGAGGTTCCGGGCCTCCCTGCCGGGGGGCACCACAGAGTGCATCTTCTGACTCTTCAGGCGATGCATGGCCGATTCCACAACCATGGAATATTGTGGTAGCTGCGCCTTCTGAAAGCCAGGGCTCTTCCGGAGTCGATAAATCGAATCGACTCACTTGCTGAGAACTGGCGCCGAGGCCGGTGCCTCCCACATCCAGAAGAGGAGCCATTCCAGCATCGGAGGAACCGGGACAGTAAAGGCCTCCTTCAGAGGAGAGTCGTACTGCAGGGCCTCGAGCTCTTCGGCTCGAGGCTCTTCCTCGGGGTCCGCCGGGATAGCCAACGCGGTGGCCATATCCCGGACAAACTCCGAGAACCGGGTATCCTCCGGAGGGGATCTACTCTGGGGCTCGGACTGCGGTGAGTCCGACGGGACGCACCGAGTCTTAAATGTGTCGGGGGACTCCTCATCTTCCGTCTCCCAGGCGGACTTGTCCAACGAGGAGTCAGGATCCGATCCCGCGGAGCCCTGGAGCACCCACCCCGACGCCGGAGGCACCGGCATCAACGCCCTTGGTCCCGAACGGGAGGTTGAGGGAGACCGCGACCGAGGTCGACTTCGAGCCATGATAGACTCGAGTATCGGCTCGGTCTCCGGGGTCGACTTCGATGTCCCGGTGGTCGTGGCAGATGCGCCAGACAGGCTGGCCATCAGTGCCCGCTGCTGCTCCATGAAGGCAGACAATCTGCTCTCCAAGGCTGTCATCCTGAGACTCAGCTTGGGAGACGCAGCAGCCACCGACTCGGGCCCCGGCGGCGCCGGGCCCGACGTCGGCTCTCTGGGAGGAGAGTCCTCGAGGATCACAGGGCTTACGTGTCCAGCAGACTCCGGCACCACGCAAGGAACTTTTGCAGGCTTCTCTTGTTCCACGGGCCCAGGGCGACGGTCGTGGGTCTTAGACCTGGCCCTCGAGGAGCCAGGGACCTACTCCAACGACGCCCTCATGAGCCGCTTATTCCTCTTGCGTTCCCAGTCGGGGGACCCCCTGTCCGAGGAACCTCGACGGCGCTCGGGATCCGAATCCCGAGATGTCGAGGCCTCAGACGAGGTCCGGGCCCGGCCGGAGGCTGAGTCCGAGAAAAGCCTTTCTTTCTGCTGCTGGAGACTTCGGAGTGCCTTGGAAGACATCTTCCCACATGGTCCACACGTCTTAGGGTCGTGATCAGGACCGAGGCACCGAAGGCAGCAGTCGTGTGTGTCGGTGAGAGACATTAACGTCTTACACCGATCACACTTCTTGAAACCGCTGGATGCCATCGGGGAAAAAAAAGAGTCCCCGCGAGGTCAAAGGACCGGCCTTCCAGTGAAAAATCAAAAAAGGGCGTGAACGCCAGCCACGAAGGGCAAAAACCGAAAAAGAAGAACCGGGTTCGTTACCGGTGTACCGAACCTGGCGGGAGGGGAATGGGCGTTGAACCGGGAAGAAAAAATTTGCGAAAATCGCCGAGAAATCAAACTTTTATCCGGGATGACAGGACACACGTCCGGTGGGCTTCTCAGAAAAAGAGAGACTGAGGTAAGATGGCAGCTTTAGGCGGGAAGGGAACAACGCATGCGTGCCTGCATTCCCAAAGGCTTTCATAGAAAGCTGGGGAAATGCTCTGCTGGGGCTTCATCGGCGTCGATGACACCCATATGTGAGGACTGACTTCCTGCTTGGTCCTGGAGAAACGTGTATTTGAAAATGTAAGCGAGGCTTTATGCGGGTATCATGAGACATGGATGAGGGTGTGTCAGGTGTGTGTGCACACACACGTCTTTTGGGAAACATGGGTGAGAGTTTGTCAGGTGTATATGTGCGTGTGTCCACACGTGTATTGGGAGATATGGGTGAGGGTGTGTTAGGTGTTTGCGTACACAGGTGTACCTGCATATATTCCCTCCATACATACACTCCCTGTTCATTCCACCTTCTTGCAATGTCCTCCTTTTTTGCTACTGATCCTTACGATGTTTAAATCTATTAAGACTTTATATACCATCTTTTTTGTAAAGGCAAGACAGTTCTCAAGTAAATAAAACTAGAAATTAAAAATGGAAAAGAACGCCATATAATTTGATATGACATGAGAGAAAAGGAAAGGGGTATCTTCTGAGGGAATACAAAAGGAGAGTGAAGTAGCAAGAGAAAAGGATTGCCTGGACCACTGTGCAACCTAAGGCCCAAAGGCCTGTCGGATTAAGATGATTTTGAGTTGTAATTTGAAAGTGTGGTAGGAGGGTTCTCAACAATAACAGAGTGGCAAAGAATTCCAAAAGATGGAGACACAGAAGAAGAAAGCTGAATGACATGTAGAGTTGAGCCTTGCTTTGGAAGGAGGAAAGATGTGGAGTCTATTGTCATGGAGGGAATGTATTTATTTATTTAGTTAACAAGGTTTTATTTTTATACCGCTTTATCATGTCCGTTAAAGCGGTTTAACATTGTAAATTATATTTGGTAATGTACATTAAACATTAATGTAACGTCTGCGGAGAAGTGTGAAGTTAAGAAAAGGGGAGAGAGCATGGCAGACCACTGTGAAGCACTTTGTGTGCAAGTGTCAAAAGTTTAAATTGTATACAAAAGGTGACAGGCAACCAATGGTGATGTTTTAACAGTTACATGATATGATTTGATATTTTGGCACTGCATAAGATATGGATGGCAGTCCCTTGAGCTCAGAAAGAGAAAGACTGGTGTCAACTGTGTTGCAATAATCTAATCGGGAGACTATATAATTGGGGAGAAGTATATAAGGAATCAAAAAACGCATAAGAATGGCACAGTCGAAGAGCGAAGAATGACTTTTTTTTTTACCATCATGGAACTGATATTGGGGGAAAAGGAAAAGCGTAGTTACTCATCTGTAACAGGTGTTCTCCAGGGACAGTAGGAATCAGTCCTCACATATGGGTGATGTCAGCGCCAACGGAGCCCACACAGAAGCATCTCCCAACTTTCAAAGAAAGCCCTTGGGAGACGTACCACGTATATATTGTCCACGTCCTGCCCAAGGGTGCCATGTTGCCTCAGTCCAATGACATAGTTAAGACGGCAAAAATAAAATATAGTAAAGAAGCAACTCCAAGGGGAGGAGGGAGGGTTGTGAGGACTGATTCCTGCTGTCCCCGGAGATCACCTGTTACAGGTGAGTAACTATGCTTTCTCCAGGAACAAGCAAGAAATCAGTCATCACATATGGGACTCCCCAGCTACAGGCTATGGAGAACCTATAAAGAAAAAAACGCCCAGCGACCTGAAAAGGTGAGCCATGATCAGCAGCAGTTGAGTCCCCACTGAGAGACTCTCTCAAGACCCAAGTGTCCAGCATGGAACCAGCACTTCAGTAGACAGAACACAGACGGGTCAGAGGGCAGGAATTGCCTACACTCAGAAGAAATTATGGGGTATGGCCTGGCCAAAGGCGCTATCCCATCAGGACTTCCTCTCCAGGCAGTAGTGAGCTGCAAAGGTATGGAATGAAGACCAGGTGGCAGCCTGGCAGATTTCCATCATGGGGACAGAACGCAGATTTGCCACGGAGGTAGCCATGGCCCTGATGATGTGCGTCATGTCTTTCTGGTCCAGTGAAATCCCCACCTGCTCACAGGCAAGGGTGATGATCCACCACCCAAATGGACAGAGTTCACTTAGTCACTGGGAGCCTCAGACGACTGGGGTCATAGGTCACAAAAAGTTGAGGTGCTTTGCGGCGGCCCCCAAGTCCACTGCAGATAGGACAGGGCCCTTTTATAATCCAGAGTATGTAGAACGGTCTCCACCCTACCAGCATGAGGCCTCAGAAAGAAGGTGGGGAGCACCACCTCCTGGTTGAGGTGGAAATGGGGACACCACTTTCTGCAGAAACATGGGGTGTGTGCGGAGCACCACCCTATTCTTATAGAACCTCGTATAGGGGGGCTCTGCCATTAGAGCCTGGAGCTCACTGACTCTGCGAGCTGATGTGAGTGCTACACGGAATACGACCTTCCAGGAAAGGTACCGTAGGTGGCAGGTTGCCAGAGGCTCAAATGGAGGTTTCGTGAGCTGCGGGAGAACAATGTTTAGATCCCACTGCCGCTGGAGGCAGACGGGGGGTCTGGATAACATGAAGCCCCACAAGGAATGGGACACAAGGGGCTGTGCCAAGAGGGACCTTCCCTAAACGGGATGGTGGTGCATTGTGATGGCGCTCAAGTATACTTTGACCAAATTGGATTTTAGTCCCACATGTGACAGGTGAAGCAGGTACTGGATTAATACTTGTACTGAGGTAGAACTGGTTTGCATACCTTTCTGCATACCACACCGAGAAATGCTGCCACTTGAAGGGATACGCCCTTCTTATGGAGGCCTTATGTGAGGCCAGAAGGATCTCCTCCACATCCTGTGGGAGGCTGAAGGGAGATTACATTATCCTTTCAGCAGCCAAGCTGTGAGTGACAGGGACCCCAAGTTGGGGCACAGGAGAGAGCCCTGCTCCTGTGAGAGTAGCCCTGGGGTTTGACCCTGGCGAATCAGGCGGCAATGCCACCGACAGTGAGAGGAGCAGAGCAAACCAGGGCTGCCTGGGCTACTGAAGAGCTATCAGCATTAGTGATGTTTTGTTTCGCTGGACCTTGAATAGAGTCTTGGTGACCAGCGGTATTGGTGGAAAGGTGTACAGGTCTTCCGTCCATGAGATAAGGAACGCATTTGCTTCCACCTGGGAGGGGTATGGCTGGTGGGAACAGAATTGGGGAAACTGCGTGTCCAGGCTGGCTAATAGGTCCATCGAGGGGACGTCACAGTGCCAGAACAGCCGGGAGGCTACTACTAGATCCAGACGCCACTTGTGCGGCTGGAGGACTCTGCTCAGTTTGTCTGCCAGGGCACTGTCCTGGCCCAAGAGGTAAACCACCTCTAGGAGCATACCCTTCACTTGTTTGTTCACATAGAACACAGCAACCTGGTTGTTGGCCTGGATCAGCACTGGGTGGTGCTGCAGCTGGCAGCGGAAAACTCAAAGAGCCAGGAATATTGTCCAGAGCTCTAGCAGGTTGATTTGCAACCTGGATTCCCCCAGGGACCAGCAGCCCTAAGTTTGGAGGCCCTCGGAGTGCACTCCCCCAGCCCAGTAGGGAGGCATCCATGGTGAGGACCCTCTTGGGGGTGGGTGCCTGGAAGGGCATTCCTGCCTGAAGGGGACATGGGATTTGCCACCATCCGAGGGAGTCTGCCAGCTGACGGGTCACTTTGACTCTGTCCCTGAGCCTGCCTGTGGCTTGTGTCCACTGAGAGTGGAGGCACCACTGGGCTGTCCTCATGTGCAGGCAGGCATATGGGGGTCACATGAATTGTGGAGGCCATATGTCCCAAGAGGTAGAGTAGAAGCCGGGCAGGTAGTGTCCAGTGACAGTGTACCTCTGCGGCCAACTCCCTGAAGCGTACTGCCCTCTCCTGAGGGAGGAAGGCTTTTGCCTGGAGAGTATCTAGCTGCGCCCTGATGAACTCTAGATATTGAGCCGGAGTGAGGTGGGTCTTAGGGTAGTTTATGATGAACCCCAGGTGCTGCAGGGCGTTTATGGTGCACCGGGGGCACACTGTGCCTCTGTAGTAGTATCCCCTTTTATGAGCCAGTCATCCAGGTAAGGGAAGATGAAGGCCCCTTAAAGATGGAGGTGGGCTGCGACCACTGTGAGGCATTTTGTGAAGACCCCTGGTGATGAGGCCCGACGGAAGGGCAGCACCCTGTATTGGTAGTGCTGTCCCCCCACCACGAACCAGAAGTATTTTCTGTGGCTGGGGTGGATTAAGATGCGAGTGTAGGCATCCTTTAGATCTAAGGAGCAGAGCCAATCTCCCTGTTGGAGGAATGACAGCAGTATTCCAAGGGAGAGCATCTTGAACTTCTCTCGGACCAGAAACCTTTTGAGCTATCACAGATCCAGGATGCACCTGAGGCCCCCCTGTCCTCTTGGGGACGAGGAAATACCTGGAGTAGAAGCCTGTGCCCCAGGGATGTTTCCGGACAGGCTCCACTGCCTTGTCCTGGATTAGGCCTGCTAGCTCAGTGAGAAGCAGGGTCTGGTGAAGGAGAGGTCTGGTGTGCTCTCAAGGGAAGTAAGAGGGTGGTGCCCAATGTAGGTGGAGGAGGTAGCCCTCCCTGACCACATGTAGCACCCAGGTGTCGGTGGTGATGGCTGTCCACCTTTGGGTAAAACAGGGCTAGGTGCCCCCCTGTGAGCAGCAAAGGATCCTCCGGGGGTGGGGAGGTTGCGCCCAGGCAGTCAAAAGCTTCCCCCAGGCTGGGCTGAAGCCAGTGCATGAGACTTTGGGGTCTTTTGTTTTCTGGGACCATGTCCTTGGCTTTTTGTTGCTGGCCAAAGTGTGGCTTGCTGAACTGCATGAGGACAGCATTGAGGTCCTATTCCACAGGCAGAGAGCAGGTGGGGGGCTTGAAGAGGAGCAGGCCCCACATGAAGCGGGAGAGGAGCAGTTGCCCCGAGAGGGGTTTTCCCTTGATGGAATGGTGGTACACCGAGATGGCACTCAGGTGAACCCTGACAGAGTTTGACTTTAACCCTGCCTGCGAGAGGTGGAGTAGGTACTGCAGAACCAAGCGGGTAGGGCAGGAAAATTGGTCTGCTCGGATCTGTGAGCACTACACTGAGAACCGGCACCACCTGAAGGCATATGCCTGCCTTGTCGAATCCTTTCGTGAGACCAAAAGAATATCCTCGATCTCCATGGAGAGATGGTAGGAGGCTAGGGCGACCTGCTCAGCTGCCAAGCTGTGAGGGATAGAGACCTCAAATTGGGGTGAAGTAGCAGGCCCTCTCCTGCACCAGCAGCTCCAGTGAGCTCACTAAATTAACCGGGGGCTCCGTCGAGAGACGAAGTAGCAGAGGAAACCACGGTTACCTGGGCCATAAGAATCACCGAGGCCCTGTCCCGCTGGACCTTGAGAAGGATCCAAGCAATGAGCGGAGTGGAGGTGGGGGGACATGGGAAGGCATACAGCAGGCTGGTGGTCCATGACATGAGGAAGGCATCTGGAGCCACCCTGCCTGGGTTCATAAGGGGCCGCAGAACCGGGGGAGCTACGAATTCGCAGGGCTGGCAAAGAGGCCCAGGTCTGGAGTCCTCCAAATCTGGAAGAGCCGCTGCACCGTCTGGGGACACAGGTTCCACTCGTGCGGCCAGAGGACCCTGCTTAACCAGTCTTCCAAGGCATTGTCCTGGCCCAGGAGATAGGTAGCTTGGAGGGTGATGCCCTGGCTCACCGCAAAGAACCACAGGGTCATCGCCTCCCAGCAGAGTCTGTAAGAGCCGGTGCCCCCTTGTTTGTTCATGTAGAACATCGTGACCTGGTTGTCCGTTTGAACAAGCATCGTTCGGTGCTGCAGGCGGTGCCAGAAAACCTTGAGCGCAAGGACAACGGCCCGGAGCTCCAGCAGATTGATCTGTTGCCGAGTTTCCTCGGGGGACCAAGTCCCTTGTGTGCGCAGTTCCTCGCAGTGGGCCCCCCAGTCCAACAGGGAGGCTTCTGTCGTCAAGACCACCTGATGTGTCGGGGCCTGGACGGGCATGCCCCAGAGCAGGTTCCGGGCATCCCACCACCAGGTCAGGGATTCCGCCAGGCAGGGTGTGATCGAGACAGGATCTCGAAGGCTGCCTATTGCTTGGGTCCACTGTGCATAGAAGCACCACCACACCACCCACATGTTGAGAACGTCGTTGAGATTGACATGGACCGTGGATGCCATGTGGCTGAGAAGGCGAAGCATCGACAGAGCCGAGACTGCGCAGCATGTCAGACACCAGGGACACAAGGCGATCTTTTCTGTCCCGGGGAGGAAGGCCATGGCCCGCAGAGTGTCCAAGCAAGTTCCGATGAACTCCACGGATCGTACCGGAGTGCGGTGGGATTTTGGGTAGTTGACCACGAATCCCAGGTGCTCCAGAAGGTGAATGATGCAGTCCGTGACCCACCGAGCCCCGGAGGCCGTACCCCTTGTCATGAGCCAGTCGTTTAGATACGGATAGACGAAGATGCCCTGCAGTTGGAGGTGGGCCGCTGCTTCGGCCAGGCATTCTGTGAAGACCTGTGGGGCGGACGCGAAGCTGAAGGGAAGCACCTTGTACTGGTAGTGGTTCCCCTGTACCATAAAGCGGAGGTACCTTCTGTGCTTGGGATGAACAAGGATGTGAGCATAAGCATCCTTTAGGTCCAAGGAGCATAGCCAATCGCTCTGCTGGAGATAGGGCAGCAGTGTTCCAAGGGAGAGCATCTTGAACTTCTCCCGCACCAGGAGCTTCTTTAGGTTCTGCAGGTCGAGGATGGGCCGGAGACCCCCTGTTCTCTTTGGGACGCGGAAGTATCGGGAGTAAAACCCCTGTCCTCTGAGGTGCAGCAGGACTGGTTCCACAGCCCTGTCCCCGAGGAAGCCTGAGGACTCTTGAGTCAGGAGGGCCTAGTCAGGGGAAGCTGTGCCGGCTCCCCAGGGTAATACGGAGGGGGGAGCTGGTCCAGATGGAGGAGATAGCCCTCCTGCACGATCTGGAGAACCAGGCATTGGTGGTGATGGATTCCCACCTGAGGGCAAAGTGGACCAGAAGCCCTCCCTGACCGGCAGCTGATCTGCTAGCGTACGAGAGACTATGCCAGTGGAGTCAAAACCCCGAGGTCAGCTGAGCCGGTGCCGGGAGTTGGGTTTTGGAATCCTTCAGCTTGCAAGGGCCGCAGCCTGTGCCTTGGCTGCCCTGGGCTGGGGTCGATGCTGGCAGGAAAGTTAGGTAGCATCTATACGGGGGCCCCTTCCTGTGGAAGAAAGGCTTCTTGCCCTGTTTCTTCCTGGAGAGGGGGGAGGTCTTCCAGGAAAGGCGAGTACAGGTCACATACTCTGTCTCAATCTCCGCTGCTTTGTCCTCCATGGGTTTGCCAAAACCTTGCCTCGGGGAGCAACCGACATCAAGCAGTTTCTCCTGGACCCACTGCTCCAGGTTTGAGGAGTGGAGCCAGGCCTGCTGGCGGGCTCTGATGCCAACCACCGCCAATTGGGCAGAAGACTCAAAGCTGTCGTATGCTGCTCATGAGAGGCACTTGGAACACTCTCCGACGGACTTCGAGAGGGCCTGGAAACGCCGGAGATGGTCTCCGTCAAGGCCCGCCGCAAAGCCTCTGAGCTCCTTAGCGAGGTCAATCCCAATGTACAACTGGTAAACCTGAATGCAGCATGCCAGCATGGAGCCCTGCTAAGCCTTGTGCCCGAAGGTGTCGAGGGTGCGAGACTCTCTGATCAGTGGGACCGAAAAATTAGTCTTTGGACTCTTTTGCTTCCGCATTGCCGATTCAACCACCATAGAGGTATGGGGAAACTGGACTTTCCAAAATCCCAGTCCTCGCTAGATTCTATACATAGCGTCCAGGCGCTTGCTGACAATAGAGATGGAAGCCGAGGTCTCCAACATGTGGAGGAGGAGCCGGTTTAGATGGAAGGAACTGAGACCGTGAGGGTTTCCTTCGGAGGAGCCTCATATTGAAGAATATAGAGCTCCTCTGCACGGTGCTCTTCCTCTGACTCGGTGGCGAGAGCCACGGCCCGCACCATATCCCGGATAAATTCCAAAAAGGTGGTGTCTTCAGGAGGGTACCGCCGCCTCTGGGTCGGCAGAGAGGGATCAGAGGGGAGGTCCCGGTGGGACTGGGTCTCCGGGAGGTTTCCCCGTCGGATTCCCAGTACGAGTAGTCCGTGGAGGACTCTGGATCAGGAGGTTCGAGAAAGGACGGTGACCTGCACAGGGCTCGCGAGGCCGAAGCCTGACCAGAGCTGGAGGCGAACACCTGCAAAGATCTCGTGCCCAAGGACCGGGACAGAGATTAAGACCCTCGCGAGGCCTCTGGCTCTCGGGGTCACTGCAGCAGTCCAGGGAGTCCTCGAGGTCAAGATCCCTGCAGTCTCGAGGCGCGTGCTAGTGGGGCATGCAACCAGCGCCTGCTGAGCGACAAGGAACGCAGAAACACTGCGTTCCAAGGCCAGCATTCGGGCCTCCCACTCGGGAGTGGGGCCCTGCGACACCGACATGACCAGGTCAGGTGTCGAGGAGGTCCTCGCCAGAACGACTCTTGGGAGACCGGGTGCCATCGCTGGAGGCCTCCATATCAGTCCAAGGTACCTTTCTGGGCCGCTCCCTCTCAGACTCTTGGGTCTGCCGAGGAGGGCTGAGAGACCGGGCACATGGCCTCTCACACTTGTCTGGCACCCCCAACAGTGTCCTCGTGGCTTTCTTCTTCTTCCGCTCGCATTCAGACAACCCCTGGTCGGAGTGCTGTTGGGCCCAGGGAGGAACCTTAGAGGACTCCAGGGGTTGCGGGACAGTAGAGTGGGAGGCTACTGGGGATACCGAGGCTGCCTCGTGGAAGAGATCATCCAGCTTCTGCTTACGACTCTGGATGGCTTTGGAGGACATCTTCTTGCAGAGGGAGCATAGCTCCGGGTCATGGTCACCTCCCAAGCACCTGAGACAACAGTCATGGGTGTCTGTGAGCGACATGTTCTTAGAACACCTATCACATTTTTTGAAACTGGAGGCATCGGGGCAAAAAGAACCCCAGCGAGGCTGAAGATCCTCGATGCAGCAAGGAGTTAAAAAAGGCGTGAAAGCGCGGGAAGTAAAAGGAAGGGCAAAAAGGGATCCCGAGACAGAGAGCCGAAGCAGTGGTGCTCGAAATGGCAGGAAGAGGACAGGCGAAGGCCGGAAAGGTAAAATAAAGTTAGAAATTGAAAAACGTTTTCCATGGACGAGACACAAGACCGAAGGGCTCCATGGAAAAAGGGAGACCAAGTAAGATGACATCCTTGGGCGGGAAGGACTACAAAAAGGGACTACTACTTCTGGAGAGAGATCTACAATTTTAAGTATTTACTTCTGGGAATTTTTCTAAATCTTGGTGAAAAAGGAATTCTTTAGATTAAAGCTGATTAATCTGTGAATCCAGATTCACCTTTGTCTACCTGTTTATTCACACCTTCAAAAAAACATAACAGATTAGTAAGACAAAACCTTCCTTGGCTAAAGCCATGTTGGCTGTCTCCCATTAAGCTATGACTATCTACATGTTCAGTAATTTTTTTCTTTATGGTTTCCACCATTTTTCCTGGTACTGACGTCAGGCTCACTGGTCTGTAGTTTTCTGGATCACCCCTGGAACCCTTTTTAAAAATTGGCGTTACATTAGCCATCCTCCAATCTTCAGGTATTACAAATGATTTTAATGATAGTTCACAGATTACTAATAGTAGGTCTGCAATCTCATATTTCAGTTCTTTCAACAACCTTGGATGTATATCATCCAGTCCAAGTGATTTGCTACTCTTCAGTTTATCAAATAGTTGTAATACATCTTCCCGATGTATTGATATTTCTTTTAATTCTTCCACAGCATCACCTTTAAATACCATTTCAGTCATGGGTAATATCCCTACATCTTCCTCAGAAAAGACCAAAGAAAAAATTCATTCAGTCTCTCCGCTATGGCCTTGTCCCCTCTTAGTGCCTCTTTTACCCTTCTATCATCTAATGGTCCAACTGACCATTTGCTACGAATGTACTTGAAAAAGTCATTATTATGCATTTTTGCTTCCACAGCAGTCTTCTTCTCAAATTCTCTCTTTGACTGCCTTATCAATGCCTTTCTTTCTAACAAAGATGTTAGAAAGAAACGGATTAAGGACAGATTCCTGTGACACACCATTGGTAACCTCCTCCTCAGAGTAAGTTCCATTTAACTGTACCATTTGTCACCTCCCATTCAACCAATTTCTAACCCAGTCAGTCACTTTAGGGTCCATCCCTAGGGTGTTCAGTTTCTTTGTAAGTCGGCTGTGCAGAATGATGTCAAATTTACTAACTCCGAGTATACAACATCTAGGGCTATCCCTCAGCCAACTCCCTGGTCACCCAGTCAGAAATCAATCAGATTTATCTTACATGACCTGCTCTGGTAAACCCATGCTTCCTTGAATCTTCCAATCCACTGGACTCCAGAAACCTCACTATCCTCCCTTTTAGCAGTGTTTCCAATAATTTACTCATCACAGAGGTTAGACTAACGGGCCTGTAGTTTTCAACCTCATCTTTACTTCCGCTTTTGTGTAAAAGGGACCACATGGGCTTTTTCTAGCCCTCTGGGACCACTCCTAAAGAAACACTTAAAAAGTCAGTCAGTGGAGTCACTAGAACATCCCCAAGTTCCTTCAATATTCTCGGATGTATCCCATCTAGTCGCATCGCTTTGTCTACTTTTAGTTTAACTAGTTCCTCAAGAACAATCTTCTGAAAATCGTTCAAGATCCCCTTCTGTTTCTTATTTGTGGGTGTTTTCTGAGGTCCTTCTCCTGGCCTTTCATCTGTGAACATAGAACAGAAATATTTGTTAAGCAATTCTGCTTTATCCTCATCAGCTTCTACATATTCCTCCCCTTCATCTTTGAGTCTGACAATACCACTTTTGCACTTCCTTCCCTCACTAACATATCTGAAACATGTCTTATCCTCCCATTTTATTGCACTGGCTATTTCTTCTCGTTTTCGTATCTTTGATTAACAGACTACTTTGCTAGCTTCTCCAAGTTTTTCCAAATATAGATGCTTGTCTTCCTCTCTCTGTGATCTCTTGCATTTTATGAAGACTACCCTCCTTTTCTTCACCTTTTCAGCTACTTCTTTTGAGAACCATAGTGGCCTTCTTTTCCTTTTACATTTATTTACCTGTCTAACAAAAAGGTTTGCTGCTGCCCTTAAAATATCCCCTTTCAGTTTTTCCCATTGCTTTTCTACATACCCCAGCTCTTCCCTTCCCGGTTAACGATTCCTTGAGGTATTGTCCCATCTTAGCAAAGTTAGATTTCCTAAAGTCTAAGACCCTTGCTTCTGAATGGATTTTATCAGCTCTTGTCCTAATACTGAACCACACTATCTGGTGATCTCCGGATGCAAAATTATCTCCCACTATTACATCAGAAACACTTTCACCATTGGTAAGCACCAAGTCCAGTATGGCCCCTTCAAGTGTGGGTTCTGGTACCAGTTGTTGGAACAGTTCTCCCTGTAAAGAATCTAGGATCTCCTTACTTCTAGATAACACTACAGCAGGGATGTGCCAATCAACAACCAACATATTGAAATTACCTATAGCACATCTCCTTTCATGGCAATATTGCATATGTCTTCTATTAAATCCCTGGTCCACTTCTTCCTGTGAGGGAGATCTGTATATCGCACCAATGCAAATGGACTTCCCTTTCCCTCTTTCTATTTTAACCCACAGTACCTTCTTGCTCCTTTTTAAGCCCTGTAATGCTATAGCTTTAATAATATTTTTTTTACATATAGTGTCACTCCTCCTCCCCTTCTTCCTACCCTGTCCTTCCTGAATAAATTATAGCCCGGTATAATTGCATCCCAGTCATGGTTGTCTGAACAATGTTTCCGTAACTACCACTAAATACAAGTCAGCCTCTTCCATTAAAGCCTCAACATCTGGGATCTTATTTCCCATACTACGGACATTTATACAAACCGCTTTCCAGATGTTGCCCCTTTTACCTATTTATACAGAGGCATTTAATATTTCACTAAGCTGGGGGTTTATCAGTAGATGCGTGTATGCTGAATTTAGATTTAGAAAACAGAGCCAATCATGTCTCTGGAGATATGGTAGAAGGGTTCCTAGAGAAATCATTTTGAATTTTTCTCGGACCAAGTACTCGTTTAGGTCTCTGAGATCCAAGATCGACCTGAAGCCTCCTGTTTTCTTTGGAATGAGAAAGTACGGAGAGTAGAAAACCCAACCTCTCTTGAGGAGGAGGAATTCTTTCTATGGCACTGTGGGACAACAAGATGGTCATCTCTTCTCTTAGGAGAGTGCTTTGAAGGGATTGTATGGGATATTCCCCTGTGAAGCAGGTAGGAAGTAAGGTTTTGAAATTAAGCTGATAACCCCTTTGGACTATCTGGAGTGTCCACTGCTCTAAGGTTATGAGGTGCCACCTATGGGCATAATGAGAAAGTCTGCCTGCTATGTGGAGGGGCTGGGGGCCCTCCAGAGGCAGATTGGTGATGTTCTCTAGGAAGGAGTCAAAAAACAGGTACAGGCTGTGCCTGTGCAGTTGGTTGAGGGCTTAGTAGCCTTGGGTTTCTTAGGTTGGCGAGGACAACCGTGCTGCCTCTGCTGAGGTTGATAAGCAGCAGAAGATGGGTAAGAAGGATAATATCTCTTCTTTTTAAAATAAAGATTTCTTGGGAAAAGCCTTCTTCTCAGATGGGTCAGCTGCAGGGCCAGCCCGCCCACTAGGTGAGCTAGATGGCCGGCCCAGGTAGGCGGCAACAACAGCACACATGGGTGGTCATGGCATCCCCCCAGCTGCTGTCGATTCCATTTGGGAGGTGGGGGAAGTGAGCAGCGGCAGTATTTCAAAAAGCCGTCGCTGTGGAAATACTGCCGCTGTGTGCCTCCCCCTCCTGAGACGGAATCTGTGGCAGCTGGGGGGGGGGGGGATGGTGGCAGTGGCAGCTGGGGGTGGCGAGGCTGGGTTTCTCCTAGGGTGGCAGAAACCCTTTTGCCAGTCTTGGCCAGTTGTCTTCCTGGAAAGATGTTTTAGGGCGAGATCATCTGTCTCAATCTCCCCTGCTTCTACTCACCAATCCTTGCCAAAAAGATTTTCTTCAGTACATGGGATATTGGCTAGTTTATCCTGGACCCATTGCTAAAGATCTGATACCTGTAACCGGGCCATTCTGCGAGCCCCAATGCAGACTGCTAAAGCTCTGCTGGTGTATTCAAAAACATCGAACGATGTTAGAAACTTAGAAGTGTTACGACCTTGTTTGATGAGGGTCTGGCATGCACCCCGCTTATCCTCAAGAAGCAGGGGGGTGAAAGTCTCCTGATCCCTGGTGACATCCTTTAGAAGAACATGCCCATCTACAGCATGTAAGAGTTGATTCTGGAGGCCAATATGAATGCTTGGAAACATCGACGCCCGAAGGCATCAAATGTCCTGAAGTCTCTGCCGGGAGGAGGGGGGGAGGCACGTCCGTCCGTGTGTGCACTGCTACTGCCCACCCAGAAGGGTCGGCCCTGGTTTTGAAGCAAAGGGGAAGAGAGAGATAAGTCGATAATTGGAAGGACAGGTAGGATCTAGTGAAGGATTTTTGAGGAGAGGTGTAACAGCATGTTTGAAGGCCACAGGAATGATTGCAGTGGAGAGCGATAGGTTAATGATGTGACAGATGGAAGGGATGATGGTGGAAGAAATATAGCTTAGTAGGCTGGTGGGATGGGATCAGAGGAGTAGGTTGTCAGTTTGGAGGAGGAGAGAAGATTTGCAGTTTCCTTCTCAGTTATTTCAGAAAAGGAAGGGTGACCGAAGATGAGGGAAGGATTTGGGATTGAAGAGGGTGAAGACAAGATGGAGGTGACCCTGCAGAAAATTCAAGGCTAATTTCCTGAATTTTGTCATGGAAGTAGTCAGCCAAGGTCTGGGCAGACACTGAAGGAGGAATTGGGGGAGGGGGGACCTTGGGGCAAGAGTTGAGAACGAGATAGCAAGGGTCAGAGGCAAGAGAGCTAATCAGTTTAATTTTAGCTATTTATCTATTTATTTTAAACCATTTTTAGATCGCCATATGCACAGGCATTCAAGGCGGTGTACAACAAAAAACATACAAAAAAAGCACAACCATTAACCAACCATTAGCCCCCACCCCAATACCCATTATACACAAAATAGATAAGTTGCTGAACAAATTGCCAACAAGCAAGCAATCAGCTTTGCTCTCTCCATCAATAAGCAACAGTGAATGAGAGAAAAAGTGGATAATTCCCAAAGGTGAAATTAGACCTTATCTGCTAATTTGCTTTCCTTCAGTCCCTCCAGTCCAGTCCAGACACGTGAGCCATCTCCCACCACCAGCAGATGGAGACTGAGCACGCCATCCCCAACGATGCCACAATACAAGGACATCTCAGACCAGTATTCTAATAACAAAGCAGACTCCTAGAGCAGCACTGTTGGACATAGTACTCTTACTTGACGAGTGCTATGGCCAACTGAAAAAAGGTTAGAATGAATCAAATTTAAGTAGTCAGTAAGGGTACGTGATTTAAGCCAAAAGTGCTCAGCTAAGCAGGCACAGGAACATAGGTAGTGAGTTGCTGAGGACAGCCAGGGTTGAGCTACAGTACACATTGCAGGGCGTGGAATGGGAGCAGCATATGCATCCAGAGTACAGGAGAGTACAGTGTTATAGGAGGATCCTGTCCCATCAACAGACTCAGATGACAGTGGAGAGAGATGAAGGGTCAACCATATGAAGATTCCTGAACATGCTGATGGAGATTAGGCGAGACCAAGATGAGGAGTGGTTAAGGGTGAAGGTTAGCAAGTGATGGTCAGATAAGGGCAGAACTGAGGTGGAGAAGTTAAAGGGTGAGCAGTTGGAGGAGACAATATCAAGGCAATGGCCATACTTGTGAGTAGGAGCAGTAGAGCACAACAGGAGGTTGAATGAGGAGGATAGAGAAAGGAATATTAAAGCAGAAAGATCAAAAGGGTCATCAAAGTGAATGTTAAAATTCCCAAGAATAAGGGAAGGGGAAGACGCATCCAGAAAGAAGCAAGAGTTAAAGTCAGTGAGAAAGGCAGAGGTGGACTTATATTTGGGGGGGGGGGGGGGGAGTCGATAAATGACAGTCATCCAGAGAGGTAGTGGAGAAAAAAAGGCAGATGGCATGGACTTCAAAGGAAGCAAAGGAATTAGATAGAGGCAGGAGGGGCTGGAATTGGCAGGAATGAGAAAGTAAGCCAGAAGGGAGCCAAGTCATCCACCCAGATGAGGCCCTGACGCACTAGGTCCCTCCCTTAGAGAGGCGCATGGGCTGACCAACCAGAAATCTCATGAGGTTGGCACACCCTGGCCTTTACAGCCAATCTGGCACCATAAGAACTACTAGTCCCAGATGCTCTATCCAGCAGATTACCCGTCTGATGAGAGGCCACATTGAAAACATGCAGAGAAGTGGGACTTGAGGCCACAGTTGAACTAGTACCCCCCCCCCCCCCAGGGATTCGACCTCCACTAATGACTGAAAAACCCAGGGCCACCCTGGCATTGGTGCAGGTTGTCATGAGGCCAAGATTGCACTGCTGCAGACAATCCAGAATGTGCTGGAATGCCAATGGCACTAGCTGACGGGAAGCAACAAAGAATGGGCTTCCCTCTTGTTACTGTGCTGTAAGAGGTGGATGTCTTAAGTGGAGGGGCCGCAGGGGCCTGGTGGACACTACAAAAGAGCTAAGCCTTGTTCCAGGATTTGGAAGAGTGGATAGACTGCTTTCCCAGCTGATAACAGCAAGAATCTCTATGGTGCACATGGGCGAAGTGAAAAGAAAAACAGCACCTTAAGTGCGTTTTAGGTTTATCCTCCAGAAGCCACCGAGGCTTGGACAATTCAAATCCTTCACAAGCTTCTCAAGATATTCACCAAAAAGGAGCTTACCCCAAGAGGTAAGCTATGCTTGGTGGCTGCATATGCTGCCCAGTGGCAGACCCCTAGCCACTTCTACAGCAGCATTGCTGTGGCAATGTCCCTGAACGCTAATCAGAAGAGAGATCATACAAGGTATCTGCCAGGTGCCCCCCACCCCCAATTTTATGCAAGTTGAGGCAAAATCCTCCAACAACAACTGAACCAAATAAAGCAGTGCATGGGCTTTGAGCCTTCTGCAAAATCGCCATCTGGAGAATAAACAAGAAAGCTAAAAAGCTCTTCAAAAGCACTTCCACCTTGTGAGCCTACTGATCTCTCAATGCTGCACCACCTTGATAGTAATATACTTGGAGACTGCAGTAAAGAGTAGTTACTCACCTGTAACAGGTGTTCTCCAGGAGCAGCAGGAATCAGTCCTCACAAAACGTCCGAAGGGCTCCACGGAAAAAGAGACTGAGCAAGATGGCACCTTTAGGCGGGAAGGGGACCGTGCATGCGTGTAGTATTCCCAAAGGCTTTCATTGAAAGCTGGGGAAATGCTCCGCACGGGGGCTCCATCGGCGCCGGTGTCACCCATAAGTAAGGACTGACTTCCTGCTTGGTCCTGGAGAATCTGTGTATCAACTTTTGGAAAAACAGAACTTGACCATGTCCTGCAGAAGGACAGCGTAAAGTCTGGATATAACTTTGACCCCCTTCAAGGTGAAATCAGGAGCATCCCATGTTCTAAGTACCATACTCCTAAGGGCCTGAAGAAAAGACCTTAGAGGACACCCACTAAGATGGGGGTCCCCTTCCAGTTTTTCACCCTTATAGGGCAGAGCAGCCAACTGAAGCGACGAAGCAACCTGAGCCATTAGCACTGCTAGTTCTTTGTGCCTAAATAATAAAACTACCAAGGAATCCTCCTGTTCCTTCTCCAGAGTAGAGAGCTTGCTTTCCTGATTGGAGTCACTGGAAATGATATTGGAAAAGTGATCAAGTTCAGAAGGAGCCCCTGCTAGCAAAAGTCAAGGTTGTGTTGTTGTTGTTGTTGTTAAGTGCCGTCGAGTTGGAGTCGACTCAAGGCGACCCCTCTGGATAGCTATCCTAAATTGTGTTCGGTCTTGAGTCAGGCAGCTCATTGTTGACAGACTGGTACCCGTAGCTGCTGTTATTGTATCGATCCATCTCATTGCTGGCCTTCCTCTTTTGCGTTGACCTTTTATCTTGCCAAGCATAATGTCTTTCTCTAATGATTTCTATCTTCGCATGATGTGTCCAAAGTATGAAAGTCGAAGTCTTGTCATCTGAGCTTCTAAAGAAAGCTTAGGTTTGATCTCCTCTAGTACCGACTGGTTTGTTCTTCGGGCAGTCCATGGTATACACAGTATTCGCCGCCAACACCATAATTCAAAGGCATCAATTTTCTTCCTATCTGTCTTTTTCACTGTCCAGCTTTCACATCCATATGATGTTATTGAAAATACCATGGCTTGAACAAGTCGAATCTTTGTATGGAGAGAGACATCTCTGCTCTTGAGAATCTTATCTAGGTCTTTCATAGCCATTCTGCCAAGAGCAATGCGTCGTCTGATTTCTTGACTGCTTGTTGCTTCTTTATTGATTGATCCAAGTAGGTTAAAGTTGTTCACAATTTCAATTTCTTCTCCTTCAACGATGAACCTGTTGATTATGCCAGTTGTCATGATCTTTGTCTTTACATTAAGGTGCAGGCCCATTTTGAGACTATGTTCTTTGATTGTGAGAAGCAAATGTTTCAGATCTTCACTTTCAGCCAGTAATGTGGTATCATCAGCATAGCGAAGGTTGTTGATGAGTCTTCCACCAATCTTCACACCTCTGTTGTCTTCATACAATCCTGCTTCTCTGATGATTTGTTCTGCATATAAATTAAACAGGTAGGGTGAAAGTATGCAGCCTTGTCTTACACCTTTGCTTATTTTAAGTCAAGGTTAGCGTGGTCAAAATGGCAAGGTTAACTGAGCTATCAGATACCTGGTCTTGATGTGCATTTCCTTCCTGTGCTGCTGCTTGCAATGGTCTCCCCCTTGGTTAGGGGCATTGCCCCCTGTTGAAACAAGGGCTATACGGTTAGCTGCACAGTCCTGCCAAAATAATCAAGCCTGCTGGTGAAAAAAAATCCTCAGGAGAAAGAGACCCAAAATTAAGGGAGGTGGATCTGCCAGTTGCCCCCATTTTGGCCATCTGCTCCTCTCTGTCCCCCAGGGCCAATTGAGGCAGAAGCCGCCGTGGAGAATGTCAAGGCTTGTCAACCACACGGTGCTCCAAAATGGTGGCCATTCCCACCATTACTGCCTCCACAAGCTACAGAGTAGTTTTCTGGGGAAACTGTACACCTGAGGAAGACCCTATGTCTTCTCCTGTAAGCTTACTTGGATTGCCTCCACAGCAAGCACAGACGGCATCCATGACAACAGCCTGACACTTGCCACAAGTGAGACAGTGTCTCTTATGACATGCCATGTGCTCCATTATTGCTGTGGAAGCTCCATCACGCGGCCTGTGAGTCCTGTACAGACTGGAGCAGCGGGAGGAAAGGGAGAGTCATGGCAAGATAGATAGGAGCAGCCACGGTAAAGGCAGAGCTGAGGCAAATGGAGATTAAAGCAACTGCAGCTAAGGCCAAGTTATGATAAAGGCAGAGCCAGGGCAGCCGCAGCAGAACCACAGCAAAGAAAGGCAGCTGCGGAAAAGTCAGAGTCAAGGCAAGAGCTTGCTCCGGATTAACTGCAGTTAGGCCCAAACGCTGCACCTCCTTCAGCTGGCACGCGTGCACCCACCCCTTCGAGGTGCTGTGACAAGGCCCATGCTGTTGTGGCTGAAGCCCCTCACTTGGCTAAAACTTACTGTCCCCCAGAAAGATGGCTGTGCAGACACACAGGCAGCAGAAAGAGAACATGAGGCTAGTCAGAATTTTTTTTTTTAAATTATGCTATGAAGAGACTGTCCAGGAGGGAGCAGGGAAAGGAGGGGAAATCAATCCACACTAGATTAAAAGAAAAAATAAAATAAAAAAAGGAGGCTATTCTTGGAGAACCCCTGGGCAAAAAGGGCACAAAGCAGGCCAAGAAGCTCAACAAGTCAGAACAGAGACGGGGAGCACAGGACATCCACCCTCCATGCAGGAAATTCTAGAAGAGTACCTATAGATACACCCTGGAGATGTTCACTCCTTAGCTGCTCTGCATGACAACTGCACAGGAGTTCTCCCAATCCAGACACGGAGCTGCACCAGTCCAGTAACCACGACCTGCTGGAAACAGAGAAATACTGAAGGGCGCCCTTGCTGCACCAGTACTTGTACCAGTGATAGTATCACTGGAAGCTTCTGGATTTTTCTGTCTCCATCTGCTGGATAGGGGGACACAATCCACTAGTCTAGACTGGTCTAGCAGGATGATCTGGAATAAGCAATTTAATTTCCAGTTTCTGGTCATCCTGAAACTTGGACTTTCAGCCCTTGAAAGCTGAAGTTCAACATCTCTGCCTTAGGCAAATAGTCAAAAATGGTTCAATATAATCAAGATAACATTGCCCAGAAAACCAAAACCTATTTTGCAGGGGTCTCAATGATCAGATTTTTGAATCACCACTAATGTATGCTAAAGTGAAAATGAACGTTTATTAATTTTTCTACAAGTAACTTCTGTTCCCTATGAAACACTACATACTACTAGAGAACCAGTTTTATGTATAAAATTACCACCAACCCATCCCCACTCACTATTTATTTTATTTAACACGGTTTTATATACCGCTTTATCATTTCAATCAAAGCGGTTTACATTGTAACTTAAACTTGGTAAAGCAGAGTTACTTACCTGTAACAGGTGATCTCTGGGAACAGCAGGAATAAGTCTTCACATATGGGTACGTCGGTACCGACGGAGCCTGCGCGGGAACGCTCCCCAGCTTCCCAAAAAGGAAAGCTTTTGGGAGCATCCCACAGCGCCTGCGCGCTGCCTTCCCGCCTTTCCTAACCAACTCTCCTCAGTTCGGGTTTAAAGCTGCGACAATAGAGAGAGAGGAAAGGAAAGATAGAAAAGAGATACAACCCCTAGGGGAGGTGGGTGGGTTGTGAAGACTTATTCCTGCTGTTCCCAGAGATCACCTGTTACAGGTAAGTAACTGTGCTATCTCCAGGAACAAGCAGGAATGAGTCTTCACATATGGGGACTCCCTAGCTGAGATACCTGGGAGATCCCCAAGGATATGAGACCCTGAAAGGGGTCTGCGTCCTCCTATGGATCTCAGGCATCCATCCAGGGAAGGAGGGCAGGAGTTGTTTAAGAATGGAACAGGTGTCTGAGGACAGCCTGACCAAACAAGGCATCCCGGCGGGAATCCTTGTCCAAGCAGTAATGGGCTGTGAAGGTATGAACAGAGGCCCAGGTGGCTGCTCGACAGATCTGGTCGATGGACACAGAATTTAGATGAGCCATAGAGGTGGCCATGGCCCTCACATTATGAGCTGTGACATGGCTCTCCAGAGAAAGGTTCTTACTCTGGTAGGCGAAAGAAATACACTGAGCAATCCAATTGGACAGTGTTCTCTTAAGAGACTGGAAGTCCCAAATGAGAAGGATCAAAAGCAACAAAAAGCTGGGAAGACTTTCTATGTTGCTGTGTCCTATGTAAGTAAAAAGCAAGAGCTCTTTTACAATCCAGAGTATGAAGATTCCTCTCTGCACTGGATGCATGAGGAGCTGGAAAAAAGACAGGTAGATATACCTCCTGATTAAGATGAAAAGGTGAGACCACTTTAGGCATAAAGTGTGGATTTGTCCAAAGGACTACCTTGTCATGATGGAACCTTGTATAAGGTGGATTAGCCACTAAGGTCTGCAGTTCACTGATGCGGCGAGCAGAAGTGACTGCAATGAGGAAAATAACCTTCCAGGAAAGAAATTTCAAGGAGGTAGTGGCTAAGGGTTCAAAAGGTGGCTTCATAAGCTGACCAAGAACCAAATTTAAGTCCCATGCCACCGGAGGAGGCCTAATGGGAGGTTTAGTTAAAGTTAGGCCTCTCATGAATCTTGAAATAAGAGAATGAGAGGAGATAGGTTGTCCATTGATGGGCTTAAGGGATGCTGCAATAGCACTCAAATGGACTCTTACTGAATTTGTTTTAAGTCCTGCATTGGAGAGATGCAGGAGATAGTCTAACAAAGAAGTTAAAGGTAGTGCTAGAGGGTCAAGACCCTTTTCAGCACACCAAATGGAAAATCTTTTCCACTTAAAAGCATAGGAACGCCTGGTGGAAGGTTTCCTGGAAGCATGGAGGATATCCTTCACCTGCTGAGAAAGATTCAAGTTTTGAAGGTCTAGGCCTTCAGTAACCAAGCTCTGAGGTGAAGGGACGTGGGGTTTGGGTGCCACAAAGTCCCTTCCTCTTGAGACAGAAGGTCTGGAGCAGCTCCCAAGTCCAGGGAGGGGGCCTGGGAGAGATGCAGAAGTAGAGGGTACCACACTTGGCGTGGCCAGCGTGGAGCTATGAGGATCATAGATCCTTGATCCCTCTGGAGTTTGAACAGAGTCTTGGGAATCAAGGGAATGGGTGGAAAGGCATACAGGAAGCCCCGACCCCAATGAAGGAGGAAGGCATCCTTGGCCTGAACCCCCTGACACGGAATTCTGGAACAGAACCGGGGAAGTTTGGCATTCCACAGACTTGCAAAGAGATCTATGTCCGGGGTTCCCCATTCTTCAAAGATTCTGAGTACCTGATCCATGTGCAGGGACCATTCATGTGGAAGCAGAACTCGACTGAGTCTGTCTGCCCAAGAGTTTTGGATTCCTGGGAGATATACTGCCAGGAGATGGATTTGATGCTCTCTGGCGAAGGCCCATAATCTTAGAGCTTCGTTGCAAAGCGACAGAGAGCCAGTTCCTCCTTGCTTGTTTATGTAAAACATGGCTACCTGATTGTCCGTATGAATAAGGACTGTCTTGTAGCTGAGGAGGGTTATGAAAGACCTTGAGAGCTAGAAACACTGCTCGAAGCTCCAAGTGGTTGATATGAAGAGAGGTCTCCTGTGGGGACCAAGTGCCTTGGGTGGAGAGGTCTTGTAGATGAGCTCCCCAACTTGTTTGAGAGGCATCTGTTGTGAGGGTTGCTTGGGGCAACAACTGTTGGAAGGGGGACCCCAGCAACAGATTTTGAGTGGACATCCACCATTGGAGAGACCAAAAGAGGCGTTTGGAGGTTGCTATTTGGTCTGAGAGAGCTCCTGAAGCTTGAGTCCACTGGGTGGACAAAGTCCATTGAGCTGCTCTCATGTGTAGGCGAGCATAGGGTACCACATGTACTGTGGAAGCCATGTGGCCTAGCAGTTGTAGCATCTCCCTGGCAGTTAAGTGGCTCTTTGACTGAATCTGGGAGGCTAGCTGCACTAGACGTTGGCAACGGGCCTGAGGAAGGTAGGCCCTTGCAGTGGTGGTATTCAACCAGGCCCCTATGAATTCCAGGGACTGAGTAGGGATGAGCTGGGACTTTGGAAAGTTTACTACCAGTTCCAAATACTGCAGAATGCGCCTTGTGCGGTCCAGGGAAATCTGGGCCTCTAATTGAGATGGAGCTCGGATGAGCCAGTCGTCCAGATATGGGAAGACAAATATTCCCAGAGTGCGTAGAAATGCAGCAACTATTGCCATGCATTTGGTGAACACTCTCGGAGCAGAGGCTAGACCAAAAGGAAGGACTCTGTATTGGTAATATTTTCCCTGGAAAAGAAAACGTAGGAATTTTCTGTGAGTTGGATGGATGAGTACATGTGTGCACACATCCTTGAGATCTAGAGAACAAAGCCAATCCTGACTTTGAAGGTATGGAAGGAGAGTGCCCAGAGAAAGCATCTTGAACTTCTCCTTGCATAGAAATTTGTTCAATTCTCTGAGATCTAGAATGGGTCTGTATCCCCTTGTCGTCTTTGGAATGAGAAAATAGGGGGAGTAGAACCCTGACCCTTGTTGAAGAAGAGGAACTTCTTCTATTGCCCCTTGGGCAAGAAGGGTAGTTATCTCCTGACCTAAAAGGTCGAGAAGAGATGTGGGAGAATTGAAGTGTCTCACCATGGTGTGGGGAGGAAGGTCTGAGAAATGAAGTTTGTAGCCCTCTCTTATGATGGAGAGGGTCCACTGCTCTGATGTGATTTGCTCCCATCTGGGAGCAAAATGAGCTAACCTTCCTGGAATGGTGAGAGGTTCTGGCTGTGTTAAAGCCAGAAAGGCTAAGTTCTCTAGCATCAAGTCAAAAACCCTGAGGGGGTTGGGACTGCTGGGTTACAGCAGCCACTGTAGACTTAGGCCTGGCCTGCTTAGGTTGCTGACGCTTAACGGTAAAGCGACCTGTAGAAGATTGTTGGCCAGAAGTGGAAGGAAACCTGTCCTTTTTGAAAAAAGACTTTTTAAAAGTCTTTTTCTTGGCAGGAATGGAGGTAGACCTTGAAAGTCTATCCAGAGCAGAATTCTCTGCATCCATTTGAGTGGCTTTAATTTGCCACTCTTTGCCAAACAGATTTTCACCTGTACAGGGCAGATTTCCTAAGCCATCTTGAACCCAGGGTTCTAAATCAGAAGCCTGGATCCAAGCAATTCTGCGAGCAGCTATGGCAATGCCTGAAGCTCTACTGGCACCTTCAAAGGAGTCAAAGGCTGCCCCTGTTTGAAAACTTGGAGATGTCCTGAGTATGCTTAAGCCACATGCGGAAATCTTCCCTTTTATCTTCTGGAATAAAAGGGAGGTAAGTGTGCAGCTTTTCTGCCACTTCTTTCAGAAACATACCCATATGAAGGCTATATGAGTTGATTCTGGCAATAAGCATACTGGCCTGGAAGATTTTCCTACCAAAAGCATCCAAGGTCCTGCATTCTCTTCCTGGAGGAGCAGAAGAGTGTCTCTTTGTACTCATTATCCTCTTCATAGCTGACTGCACCACAATGGAATGGTGAGGAAGCTGAGTTTTCTGGAACCCAGGACAAGGAGGGACACGATACATAGTGTCCAACCTGCGAGAATGAGGAGAGAGAGTGAGAGGAGTCTCCCATAAATCAATGTGTTCATGAAGAATCTCATGAATTGGTAAGGTGACTGCCTCTTTAGGAGCCCTAGAGTATCCTAAAATATCTAATTTTTTTGCTCTAGGCTCTGATTCAGAGGTTACTGAAATAGAGAGTCCTTTAGCTACTTCTCTTATGAAGTCTTGAAAGGACAAGTCCTCTGGAGGAGACATTCTTCTTTTTGGAGAAGAAGTCTCCTCAGGAAGGGCTATGGATACTTCAGGAGACTCATCTGATGTATCAGAATCATCAGAAGAATCAAAGTATCGCCTGTCAGGGTGCTCTTCTAACGCTCGATACACGTATCGAGCGGTATCGACATCGGGCGTCCCCGGTACCGGATCGGTACCGAGAAGTATCCCTGGACAAGGAACCGCAGCAGTCGGTATCCTGGTCTATGTCCATGCCCTCGGTACCGGCATCGGCGCTGGTGCCGGTACCGGAGCCGATACCGACAACGGAGCTCGTTGCGGTACCGCCGGCGTCGCAGCTTGAATGAAGGCTGAAATAGCCTGCTGCATGGACAGAACATTCTGATCCATCGACGCCATGAATGCCTGGAGGTCGGTACCAGTAGATTGTGCCGGTACCCCAGAGCATTCTAACAGGTGATCGGTCGAGGCCATGCCAACGATGTCAACCTGTAACCCCATAGGAGGAGCTTTGGAAGCCGGAGCTTCCCGCCGGGGTTGTTCGGCTGGTGCAGGATCCTCGAGGGCAAGCCAGGAGGCATCTCGATGCTTAGAGGGAGATCTACCCTTCGAGGACCTGCTAGGTTTATGTTTGGTTACCTGAGATCCTTCAGGAGAAGACGACCTGGAAGATGTCGATGCTACTGCCGGTGCCTCAGCGGGAAACAGGACATGGAGCTTAGCTGCTCGGTTCTGTAACCCCCGTTTAGACATTAGGGAGCAGGACTGACAATCCGGAATGGAGTGTTCAGGACCCAAACATTTAAGACACCATTCATGGGTATCTGTAACAGAAATAGTACCGCTACACTTAGTGCATTTTTTGAACCCGGAGGTTGGTTTTTCCATGAGGGAAATTTTCTTGTGGGCCCTGAGGCCTTAAGAAGAAAAGTACACCAAGTGAGGAAAAAATATCGATTTTTTTTTTTTTTTTTTAAAGAAAGAAAGAAAAGACCGGCGGTACCGGTCCGGAGTCGGGGAAGGCAGACACGCGACCAAAGAAATAAAATAAAATAAAGAACTTCTTCAGCGGTGACAGGGCTCGACCTGCTGGCTCCGCGGCAAAAAAGAACTGAGGAGAGTTGGTTAGGAAAGGCAGGAAGGCAGCTCGCAGGCGCTGTGGGATGCTCCCAAAAGCTTTCTTTTTTGGGAAACTGGGGAGCGTTCCCGCACAGGCTCCGTCGGTACCGATGTACCCATATGTGAAGACTCATTCCTGCTTGTTCCTGGAGATTGTACATTAAACAGGGATATTGATAACTTGGATTTTTTTGAGGCAATGACTTGCCCAAGGCCACAAGGAGTGCTAGTGGGAATTGAACCCTAGTCTCTGGGTTCCCAAGCCAGTGCTCTAACCATTAGGCTACTCCTCCACTCCAGACTTTGATCCTTTCACATTGCTGCTCCTTATCCCTGGAATAAGCATCCCCTATCTCTACATCAAGTCTCTACTCTCTCCCTTTGCAAATCCTTGCTAAAAACATACCTCTATGCACAATATGCTGTGTATCGAAGTTCATATAAGGGCCCTAAACAGTAAGGATAATTCTCCAGACAGCAACGATAAGTGTTGTCTTTAACAGCACACTGAAATGGCTAGGTAGGACTGTAGGAAAAGGATTACAGTTTACACTGAAAACCTGGTGAAAAGGATGAAAGTAAAGCACAGAAACAGTCCAAAGATTATTATTATTATTATTCGTTTACTAAGCACTACAAAGGCATACGCAGTGCTGTAAAAACACAGAGAAAGACAGTCCCTGCTCAAAGAGCTCACAATCTAAAAGACAAACAGACGTGACAATATAAGAAGCATGAGGTCAAAGGGAAGAGAAGACACAAGGAAAACAAAGACCTTGGTCCGAAAGCGGTCTCAAAAAGGTACGTTTTTAGCAAGGATTTGAAAAGGGAGAGAGGAGAGACTTGACGTAGAGATAGGGGATGCTTATTACAGGGATAAGGAGCAGCAATGTGGAAGGATCAAAGTCTGGAATTAGCATTAGAAGAGAAGGACATAGAGAGGAGACCAGAGAAGGAGCGGAGTTCACAAGGGACAGAGAAGAGAGGAAAGATGAGGGGCCATAGAGTGAACGCATTTAAAGGGTAGGAGTAGTTTGAAATGAATACGGAACCGAAAGTGAAGCCAGTGAAGCGACTTCAATAGAGGGGTCACATGAGTAATGCGGCTGGCAGAAAATCAGTTGTGCTGCAGAGTTCTGAACAGACTGAAGAGGAAACAGGTTGGACTGAGAAGACCAGCAAGGAAGAAGTTGCAATAGTCAAGGCAGGAGGTAATTAAGGAGTGAAAAAGGGTCCTAATAGTGTCTTCAGAGAGGAAGGGACGGATTTTGCTAATGTTGAACAAAAAGAAACAAGTTTTAGCAATCTGTTGAATGTGAGAGGAGAAGGCGAGCGAGGAGTCGAAAACGGTTCCATGGTTACGGGCTGAAGAGACAGGTTGTAGTATAGTATTATCGACAGTGATAGAGAAAGGAGGAAGGGGGGAGGAGGGCTTAGGAGGAAAGATAAGACGCTTAGATTAGAAACAACTACCTCTTCTATTCGGCAGGAAGCGTTGACTCGAACCAATGCACCTGGCTCCAGCATCCGGCTCTCATGCAGGCGTAAACAAACAAGGTCAGTGGCGCTGTTCGATGGTGCGCAGATCAGTATCCGACTGTCTGGCAGCAAATAATGGATCTGCATGAAGAAGACACAAATGTTACATCCTGAGAAATACTTAATGCAGAAAATCTGCCAACCAAGAGTGCATAGCAAAATATGTCTAGAGTTAATCAAATCTCATGTAATGGTGAAAGGCATGCCTATTTTCATCACAGCATATTGGTATCAAGAAAACACGTCTCTTGAAATGAAGGAAAAATTTACATTTCCCAGAGAAAACAAGAATAGAATTCAGAGAGATGCAAGGGTTAATTTTTCTTTGTATTCATTATTATGAAATTACATGTTTTTGATTTGTATTTTTGAATTAGTTTTCTATATTTATGAATTGCTTTTATTGTACCTTCACGAATTGCATTGTAAGTCACCTTCATTTCTAAAGCAAGATAAAAACGTAAAGCGTGGTTACTCACCTGTAACAGGTGATCTCTGGGAAAGAGTAGTTACTCACCTGTAACAGGTGTTCTCCAGGAGCAGCAGGAATCAGTCCTCACTTATGGGTGTCATCGACGCCGATGAAACCCCAGCGGAGCATTTCCCCAGCTTTCCATGAAAGCCTTTGGGAATGCAGGCACGCATGCGCGGTTCCCTTCCCGCCTAAAGGTGCCATCTTACCTCAGTCAAATGACATAGCTAAGAACAGCACACAAAAAATGTAAAAATTAAACTATGTACAACTGCAACTCCAAGGGGAGGAGGGAGAGTAGTGAGGACTGATTCCTGCTGCTCCTGGAGAACACCTGTTACAGGTGAGTAACTACTCTTTCTCCAGGACCAAGTAGGACGTCAGTCCTCACTTATGGGTGACTCCCCAGCTCTGGGCTACCAGGAACCCAGGCTGAACAAGAGAACTCCCTCTAGTCTCAGCAACACAGTGAAGGCTTTGCAAGGACACACCCTCCCCAGGTAGCCCAACCAGAGGGCAGGAGGGCAGGAGTTGCCTAGACCTCAAAGAGATTCCGGAGTACTGCTTGGCCAAAAGCACTGTCCCTACAGGACTCCCTCTCCAGACAGTAGTGGGCTGCAAAAGTCTGGCTTGAAGACCAAGTAGCAGCCCTGCAGATGTCTTGCAATGGAACAGAGTGGAGGTGAGCCACTGATGCAGCCATTGCCCTCACACGGTGGGCCGTGACCCTACTCTGCAAAGGAAGGTCAGCTGCCTTGTAAGCCCAGGTGATACAGTCAGCCATCCAGATGGACAAGGTACGCTTGGACACAGGCCTCCCCAAGTTTTTGGGATCAAAAGAAAGGAAGAGCTGAGAAGTCTTCCTGTGACCTTGCGTACGTTCAAGGTAGAAGGATAAGGCCCTCCTACAGTCCAAGGTATGGAGAACTGTTTCAGCCTGACTTGCATGAGGCCTAGGGAAGAAAGTAGGAAGAACCACCTCCTGGTTGAGGTGGAAAGAGGAGACAACCTTAGGAAGGAACTTAGGGTGAGTCCTGAGGACCACCCTGTTTTTATAGAACCTGGTGTAAGGTCTATCACAGACCAAGGCCTGAAGCTCACTCACTCTCCTAGCCGAAGTAAGGGCTACCAGAAAGAGTCTTCCAGGAAATGAAGCGTAGAGGGCAAGTAGCCATAGGCTCAAAAGGTGGGCGAGTAAGCTGCTGCAAGACCACATTCAGCTCCCACTCAGGAGCAGGACGACGTATGGGAGGTTTGAGCAGAAGCAAGCCTCTGAGAAACCTGGACACCAAAGGGTGCACAGACAAGGAATGGCCCTCAACTAGTGAGTGGTGAGCCGCTAAAGCAGAGAGGTGGACCCGACCTTCAGACCTTGATTAGACAAGTGCAGTAGGTACTGAATCACTACTGGCACAGTACAGGAGAAAGGATCCTCAGCATGTAGCTGACACCACACAGAAAACCTTTTCCACTTGAGAGCACAGGTCTTTCTAGTGGATTGTTTCCTGGAGGCTAGGAGAACCTCCTCAACCTCGGGAGGTAGGCCCCAGGGAGCCAATACTACCCTTGCAGCCTCCATGCCATCAGATTGAGAGCTTTGAGATTGGGATGTAGCAAGGTGCCCTGATCCTGAGAGAGAAGGTCGGATTGCAATCCCAGAGGCAGAGGCAGATCCACTGCCAGCTGAAGCAGGAGGGGGAACCAAGGCTGTCTCGGCCACCTGGGAGCTACCAGGACAGAGGCTCTGTCTTGGCAAATCTTGAACAGTGTTCGGGCCACCAGAGGGGTAGGAGGAAATGCATAGAGTAGGCCCTGAGTCCAGGGAATCAGAAAAGCATCTGCTGCTACTCGCAGAGGATGCGGTTGCCTGGAGCAGAACCTTGGCAGTTGGTTGTTCAGCGGACTGGCAAACAGGTCCATGGAGGGAAGCCCCCATCTCAAGAAAATCTTTTGAACCACTAAAGGATGCAGCTGCCACTCGTGTGTTTGCAGAATCCTGCTCAATCTGTCGGCCAGGGAAACTACAGACCGGTGAGCCTGACATCAGTACCGGGAAAAATGGTAGAAACCATCATAAAGAATAAAATTACTCAGCATATAGATAGTCATGACCTAATGGGAGACAGCCAACATGGCTTTAGACAAGGAAGATCTTGTCTTACTAATCTGTTATGTTTTTTTGAAGGAGTGAATAAACAGGTGGACAAAGGTGAGTCGGTTGATATTGTGTATCTGGACTTTCAGAAAGCCTTTGACAAGGTCCCTCATGAGAGACTTTTGGCAAAACTAAAGAGTCATGGGATAGGAGGCAGTGTACTACTGTGGATCAGGAACTGGTTAAAAGATAGAAAGCAGAGGGTAGGGCTAAATGGCCAATTTTCCCAATGGAGAAAGGTGAATAGTGGTGTACCCCAGGGATCTGTGCTGGGTCCGCTGCTTTTTGACATATTCATAAATGACCTGGAAAGTGGAATAACGAGTGAGGTTATCAAATTTGCTGATGACACAAAACTATTTAAAGTTGTTAAAACCCAGGAGGATTGTGGAAAATTGCAAGAGGATCTTGATAAATTGGAAGACTGGGCATCAAAATGGCAGATGAAATTTAATGTGGAGAAGTGCAAGGTTATGCACCTAGGGAAGAACAACCCAAACTATGGTTACACGATGCAAGGTTCCACATTAGGAACCACCACCCAAGAAAAAGATTTAGGCGTCCTTGTGGATACCATGTTAAAACCCTCGGCCCAGTGTGCAGCGGCGGCCAAGAGAGCAAATAGAATGCTAGGTATGATAAGGAAAGGAATGGAAAATAAAACAAAAGATATTATAATGCCTCTATATCGTTCCATGGTGAGACCGCACCTTGAATATTGTGTGCAATTCTGGTCGCCGTATCTTAAAAAGGATATAGCGATTTTAGAAAAGGTTCAGAGAAGAGCCACCAAAATGGTAAAGGGTATGGAAGGATACTCCTATGAAGAAAGGCTAAAAAGGTTGGGGCTCTTTAACCTGGAAAAGAGACGGCTGAGGGGAGTTATGATAGAAGTCTATAAATTAATGAACGGAGTGGAACGGGTAAACGTAGATCGATTGTTTACCTTATCAGAATATAGAAAGACTAGGGGACATGCAATGAAGCTACAGGGTAAACTATTTAAGACTAATAAAAGAAAATATTTTTTCACTCAACGTGTAATCAAACTCTGGAATTTGTTACCGGAGGATGTAGTAAAGGCTGTTAGTGTAGCTGGGTTTAAAAAGGTTTGGACAAGTTCCTGGAGGAAAGGTCCATAAACCATTATTAAGAAGGGACCCAGGATATCAATGCTTGAACCAATACAAGCATTGTGGAACCTGTGTCCCTTGGGGAAACTGCTAGGTACGTATGACCTAGATTGGCCACTGTTGGAAACAGAATACTGGGCTTGATGGACCTTGGTCTGACCCAGTAGGGCATATCTTATGTTCTTATGCTCTCCTGGCCTGGAAGATAGACTGCTTTGAGGAGCATATTGTGTTTCAGGGCAAAGGAACAGAGGTTCTGGGCCTCCTGGCAAAGGGGCTGGGAACCAGTTCCGCCCTGTTTGTTTACATAGAACATGGCTACCTGGTTGTCTGTCTGGGTCAAGACAGACTGCTGTGCCAGGGAAGCAGTAAAGGCCTTGAGGGCCAAGCGGATAGCTCTGAGTTCCAGTAGATTGATTTGCTGGGAAGCCTCCCAATGAGACCACAGGCCCTGGGTGCACTTGTCTAGGCAGTGTGCTCCCCAACCCTGCAGAGAGGCATCGGTGGGGTCAGTACCACTGAATGAGGCGGGATCTGAAAAGGCACCCCCACCAGCAGGTTGGGGGGATGTAACCACCAGTTGAGGGAGGCCAGGAAACAGTGGGACACTCTGATTCTGTCTCTGAGACTGCCTGAGGCTTGTGACCACTGAGTCCGAAGGCACCACTGTGCAGGTCTCATATTGAGCCTGGCATTTGGGGTCACCTGTACTGTCAACGCCATGTGGCCCAGAAGCCTGAGACAGAGTCTGGCGGAGACCAGGGACCTATGCAGAAACTTGCTGGCGAGGTCCATGAGCCTTTGTGCTCAGTCCACTGGTAAGAACGCTCTTGCCAGCTGAGAATCCAACCTTGCTCCTATGAACTCCAAGTTCTGGGAGGGGAGCAAAGGGGACTTTGCGAAGTTGATGACAAAGCCCACCTTTTGGAGCAGTTCTATGGTTCTGCTGGTGGCCTGCTGAACTTCCAGGGAAGTCTGGCCTCTGATGAGCCAGTCGTCCAGGTAGGGGAACACAAAGATGCCCTTATTTCTCAGATAGGCTGCCACCACTGCCAGGCACTTGGTAAAGACCCTGGGAGCGGAGGTCAGTCAAAAAGGCAGTACCCTGTACTGATAGTGGTTTCCTCCCACAATGAACCTGAGGTACTTTCTGTGGTCTGGATGAATAAGGATGTGAGTGTAAGCATCCTTTAGATCTAAAGAGCATAGCCAATCTCCCCTGCTGGAGGTAGGGCAGAAGAGTTCCAAGAGTAAGCATCTTGAACTTTTCTTTCACAAGAAACTTGTTTAGGTTTCTGAGATCCAAAATGGGTCGGAGACCACCGGTTCTTTTTGATACCAGGAAATACCTGGAGTAGAAACCGTGACCTTGGAAGTGGGGAGGCACAGGCTCCACCGCCCTGTCCACCAACAGACCCTGTAGTTCCTGGAGGAGAAGGTCTGTATGCAGGGGAGGCCGGAAAGGTTCCCCTGGAAAGTGTGGCGGAGGCAGTTGATGAAAATGCAGGGCATATCCTCGATGGACTATGTCCAGCACCCAACTGTCCTGAGTAATCAAGGGCCACTGGTGGGCGAACAAGGTTAGGCAGCCTCCTGTGCAGGGCTGGGTCTGCAAGGGAGTTATGGCTGTACTCAAGGAGTCAAAAGCCCCCACCCTGCTGAGTGGGAGCAGGGGCCGGAGGCTTGGAGGCACCTTGCCTAAGGGGCCCATTACCCCGGCCCTTGGCCTGCTGACCCTGGGGGGCAGCTTGGGCAGCCTGAAAGCGTAGTTACTCACCTGTAACAGGTGTTCTCCAGGAGCAGCAGGAATCAGTCCTCACATATGGGTGACATCGGCGCCGACGGAGCCCTCGCGGAGCAATTTTCCCCAGCTTTCAAAGAAAGCCTTTGGGAATTGCAGCGCGCATTCGCGGTCCTCTTCCCGCCCAAGGGTGCCATCTTGCTCAGTAAGATGACATAGCTAAAAGACAGCAAAAAATTAGCAAAAAAACGAAAGCATAAAACTGCAACTCCAAGGGGAGGAGGGAGGGTTGTGAGGACTGATTCCTGCTGCTCCTGGAGAACACCTGTTACAGATGAGTAACTACGCTTTCTCCAGGACCAAGCAGGAAGTCAGTCCTCACATATGGGACCCCCAAGCTTAAGGCTACCGGAGACCCTAAGCGCAAAAATGAGCTCCCTCAAGCTCAGCAGCCCAGAAGGAAGGAATCTTCTCTGAATACGTCTCCAACCGGTAGCCCAACATCCGGGATGGAGGGTAGGAGTTGCCTATACTTCGAAGAGGTTACGGAGGACTGCCTGTCCGAAAGCACTGTCCCTGCGGGACTCCCTCTCCAGGCAGTAATGGGCCGCAAAAGTCTGGCTTGAAGACCAAGTAGCGGCCCGGCAGATGTCTGCCAATGGAACAGAGCGGAGGTAAGCCACTGACGTAGCCTTCACCCGGACACGATGGGCCGTGACTCGACTTTCCAACGAGAGGCCGGCTGCCTCGTAAGCCCAAGCGATACAGTCAGCAATGCAGATGGACAGGGTACGCTTGGAGACAGGGAGCCCCAACTTATTGGGGTCATAAGAGACGAAGAGCTGAACAGCCCTTCTGTGCTCCCGCGTACGGTCAAGGTAGAAGGTTAACGCCCTTCTACAGTCCAGGGTATGCAGGACCATTTCAGCTCGGCTGGAGTGTGGCCTGGGAAAGTAGGTCGGAAGCACCACCTCCTGGTTGATGTGAAAGGGGGAAACCACTTTGGGAAGAAACTTAGGGTGAGTCCGTAGGACTACCCGGTTCTTGTAGAACCTAGTGTACGGAGGATCGGACACCAGGGCCTGCAGTTCACTAACGTGTCTAGCAGAAGTGAGGGCTACCAAGAACAAGGTTTTCCAAGAAAGAAAACGAAAGGACGGGTAGCCATAGGTTCGAAAGGCGGACAGGTAATCCGCTGTAAAACCACATTGAGATCCCAGTCCGGGGCTGGGGGGCGCAAAGGTGGTTTAAGGAGAATGAGGCCTCTGAGAAAACGAGCCACCAGAGGGTGGCTAGAAAGAGGTCTGCCATCCACCGGCATGTGATGCGCAGAAAGAGCACTGAGGTGGACCTTGACCGAGTTGGACTTAAGTCCAAGATTGGAGAGGGAAAGCAAGTACTGCAAGACCACTGATGCTGAACAGGAGAAGGGATCTTGAGATTGCTGAGCACACCAGGCGGAGAACCGAGGCCACTTAAGAGCGTAGGACTTCCGGGTGGAGGGCCGCCTGGAGGCCAAGACGACCTCCTCTACCTCTGGAGGTAGGCAGAGGGGAGCAAGGACTACCCTTTCAGCAGCCAGGCCATCAGATGAAGGGACCGGAGGTTGGGGTGCAGGAGAGTCCCCTGATCCTGTGACAGGAGGTCAGGCTGACACCCCAGAGGAAGAGGGGTGTCCACCGCCAGCTGCATTAGAAGCGGGAACCAAGGTTGTCTCGGCCACCGGGGAGCCACTAGGATCATTGAGGCTTTGTCTCTGAGAACCTTGAAGAGTGTCCGAGACACCAGCGGCATGGGAGGAAAGGCATATAAGAGGCCTGTGGACCATGGAATCAGAAAAGCATCCGCCGCTACTCTGAGAGGATGCGGTTGTCAAGAGCAGAATCTGGGAAGTTGCCTGTTCAGAGGACTGGCAAACAGATCCATGGTGGGGAGGCCCCACTTGAGAAAGATTCGCTGAACCACCATCGGATCCAGCCTCCACTCGTGCGGCTGGAGGATCCTGCTCAGCTTGTCGGCCAGGTAATTTTCTTGACCTGGGAGATAGACAGCTTTGAGGATAATTCCGTGGTGGACAGCCCAAGAGCATAGTTTTTGGGCCTCCTGACAGAGAAGGAAGGAGCCTGTCCCACCTTGCTTGTTCACATAGAACATTGCAACCTGATTGTCTGTCTGTATCAGCACCGACTGATGGGAAATCAGGTGAGAGAAGGCTTTGAGCGCTAGGCGGATGGCTCTGAGCTCCAGGAAGTTTATCTGTTGAGCAGATTCCCAAGGAGTCCAGAGACCCTGAGTACATGTCCCTTGGCAGTGTGCTCCCCAACCCAGGAGAGAAGCATCGGTCGTCAGGACCTGAGAATGTGGAGGGGGCTGAAAAGTCACTCCCAGTACTAGGTTGGGCAGATGAAGCCACCATTGCAGAGAAGAGACCAGCCGGTCGGAGATCTGTACGGAGTCCGCTAGGCTCCCAGTGGCCTGATGCCATTGTGTGCGAAGGCACCATTGAGCAGGTCGCATGTTCAGGCGGGCATTGGGGGTCACATGGACCGTGGAAGCCATATGGCCGAGCAGTCTCAGAAATTGCCTGGCCGAGACCAGGGAATTGCTGTGAAAGTGGCTGGTGAGATCCATGAGCCTTTGGGCCCTGTCCAGAGGCAGGAAGGCCCGTGCCTGAAGAGTGTCCAACCTGGCGCCGATGAATTCGAGATTTTGAGAGGGGAGCAAAGTGGACTTTGCGAAGTTTATGACAAATCCCAAGTGCTGGAGTAGAGTCACAGTGCGATGAGTGGCTTGAATGGCTTCGTGGGAAGACTGGGCTCTGATGAGCCAGTCGTCCAGGTAGGGAAACACAAAAAGGCCTTGAAGTCTTAGGCCGCCACCACTGCCAGGCATTTGGTAAACACCCTGGGGGCGGAGGACAGGCCAAAGGGTAGTACTCTGTACTGGTAATGATTTCCCCCCACCACAAACCTGAGATATTGTCTGTGGTCTGGATGAATAAGGATATGAGTATACGCATCCTTTAGATCCAAGGAGCATAGCCAGTCTCCCTGCTGGAGGTAGGGCAGCAGGATTCCAAGGGTAAGCAACTTGAACTTTTCCTTTGCAAGGAACTTGAGGTTTCGCAAGTCCAGGATAGGTCTGAGGCCTCCTGTTCTTTTCGGTATCAGAAAGTACCTGGAGTAAAACCCCTGACCTTTCAGGTGGTGGGGCACCGGTTCCACAGCCCGTTCCTGAAGGAGACTTGCTAACTCCTGAAGGAGTAAGTCCCTGTGCAGAGGGAGTCTCGGAGGCTCCCCTGGAAAATAGGAGGGAGGTACCTGGTGAAAGTGAAGAAGATAGCCCTTCCGAACTATGTGAAGTACCCAGGTATCTGTGGTGATGTTGGACCATCTTTGGGCAAAGTGGACCAGCTGGCCTCCTGTGCTGAGAGAAACCAGCTGAGGGGGAGAGGCTATGCTGATGAAGTGAAAAACCCCCACCCTGCTGAGCAGGGGCTGGTGGTGCAGGCTTGGGGGCTTGCTGCCTACGGGACCCATTACCCCGTCCCTTGGCCTGCTTACCCTGAGGGGGAGCTGGTGAGGCCTGATACTGAGGGTAGTATTTATAGGCAACCTCCTTCCTCGGGTAAAAGGGCTTTTTCCCCGAGCCCTTCTTCTTTTGAGAAGGGGCAGAGGTCTTCCTGGAGAGACGAGTCCTGGTGAGAGTCTCGGTCTCGATTTGTGCAGCCTTCTCATCCATGGGCTTGCCAAAGAGATTATCACCTCTGCAGGGGACATCGACCAACTTGTCCTGCACCCATGGCTCGAGGTCGGACGTCTGAAGCCAAGCCTGGCGGCATCCACCGATGCCGGCTGCGGCTACTCGAGCCGATGCCTCAAAACCATCGTAGGCTGCTCGAGAGAGAAACTTTGAGCACTCTCGAATACCAGTTGACAAGGTTTGGAACCTCTGCAAAGGTTCGTCAGAGAGACCAGCAGAGAACCCGGCAATTTCTTTAGCCAGGTCTCGGAGATACATGCCCATGTAGAGCTGGTAGGTCTGGACTCGACAAGCAAGCATAGAGCCCTGGAAACACTTCCTACCGAGGGCATCCAGGCTTCGGGCCTATCTACCGGGGGGCACCGAGGAGTGCATTTTTTGACTCTTAAGTCTATGCATGGCCGATTCCACCACCATGGAATGGTGCGGCAGTTGTGCCTTTTGGAACCCGGGGCTCTTGCGGACTCGATAAATGGAATCGACCCACTTGCTTAACACAGGCGACAACGCCGGGCTCTCCCACATGCGGAAGAGAAGTCGTTCCAGCATCGGAGGAACCGGTACAATAAAGGCCTCCTTCGGGGGAGAGTCATATTGGAGGGCATCGAGTTCCTCGAGGCTCCTCTTCGGGATCCGCGGGGAAGGCCAAGGCCTTGGCCATATCCCGCACGAAGTCCGAGAACCGGGTATCCTCCGGGGGGGACCGTCTCCGAGGTTCGGACTCGGGGGAGTCTGATGGGACACACCGAGTCCGAAAGGAACCAGGTGACTCTTCGTCCTCGGATTCCCAGGCCGATTCCACGGAGGAGGAGTCGAGTGGCTCCGGTCGGGCGGGCATCGATGCCGTCCGCCCCGACGCCGAGGGAGTCGGCGTCGACGACCTTGGTCCCGAACGGGAGGCCGAAGGAGACCGCGACCGAGGATCGACTCGAGCCCTCATCGACTCGAGGATCGGCTCGGTCTCCGGGGTCGACTTGGAGGTCGACGTCCCGGCGGTCAGGGCAGAAGCACCGGCGAGGCCAGCGATCAATACCCGCTGCTGGTCCATGAAGGCAGTCAGACTGCTCTCCAAGGCCGTCAACCTGAGTCCGAGCTCAGGAGACCCAGCAGCCCCCGACTCGGGCCCCGACGGCGTCGGGCCCGACGTCGGATCCTTCGGAGGCAAGTCTACGAGGACAACAGTACTCACGTGAGCGGGCAAGTCCATCTCGAGTCGAGGATGTTTTGAAGGCCTCTCCACCTCCGAGGACCCGGGACGGGAATCGGGGCTATGCGACCTGGCCCTCGAGGAACCAGGAGCGTCCACCGATCCCGCCCTCGAAGGTTTCTTCTTCCGATGATGTTCCCGGGTAGGAGACCCCCTTTCAGAGGAACTCCGACGATGCTCAGGACCAGAGTCCCGAGACGTCGAAGCCTCTGACGAGGTCCGAGCCCAGCCGGAGTCAGAGAAGATACGTTCCCGCTGATGCTGCCGACTCAACGCTTTAGAGGACATTTTGCCACACGGACCACAGATCATCTGGTCATGATCGGGTCCGAGGCAGCAGAGGCAGAAGTCGTGCGTGTCTGTAAGAGACATGAGTTTCTTACAGAGGTCACACTTTTTAAAGCCGCTGGCAGCCATCGGGGGAAAAAGGGCCCCTGCGAGGTCAAAAGACCGGGCTGCCAGTGAAAAAGTAAAAAGGCACGAAATCTGTCACGAAGGACAAAAAAACGAAAAATAAAGAACGGACTCGCAACCGGCGTCGCGAGTCCGGGCGGGAAAAGAACCGGCGTCGAACCGAAGAAAAAAGAGAAATAAAGAGAAAAAAATCAACTTTTTGGCGGGGATTCACAGACAACGTCTGTAGGGCTCCGCGGAAAAAAGAAGACTGAGCAAGATGGCACCCTTGGGCGGGAAGAGGACCGCGCATGCGCGCTGCAATTCCCAAAGGCTTTCTTTGAAAGCTGGGGAAAATTGCTCCGCGAGGGCTCCGTCGGCGCCGACGTCACCCATATGTGAGGACTGACTGCCTGCTTGGTCCTGGAGAAACTGTGGGTACTGTTTGTAGGCAGTGACCTTCCTCGGGTAAAAGGGCTTTTTACCCGGGCCCTTCTTCTTATGTGAAGGGGCAGAGGTCTTCCTCGACAGCCTTGTCCATGTGAGGTGCTCAGTCTTCAGCTGTGCGGCCTTCTCGGCCACAGGCTTGCCAAAAAGGTTTTCACCTCGGCAAGGGACATCGACCAACTTGTCCTGAACCCATGGCTCGAGGTCCGATGACTGCAGCCACGCCTGGCGTCAGCCGCGATGCCGGCTGCCGCTACTCGGGCCGAAGCCTCGAAGCCATCGTAGGCGGCACGGGACATGAACTTAGAGCATTCCCGGATCCTCGAAGACAAGGACTTAAAACTCTGCAAGGGTTCCCCGGAGAGACCAGCAGAGAATCCGGCCAACTCCTTGGCCAGGTCTCGTAAATACATGCCCATGTAGAGCTGGGTAAGTCTGGACACGGCAAGCAAGCATCGAGCCCTGAAAGCACTTTCTACCGACACCATCAAGGCTTCGGGCCTCCCTACCAGGAGGCACCGCGGAGTGCATCTTCTGACTCTTCAGACGATGCATGGCCGATTCCACAACAACGGGAGGTTGAGGGAGACCTTGACCGAGGACGACCTCGAGCCGCAAGGGACTCGAGTATCGGCTCGGTCTCCGGGGTCGACTTTGAAGTCGATGTCCCGGTGGTCGGGGCGGATGCGCCAGACAGGCTGGCCATCAGCACCCACTGCTGCTCCATGAAGGCAGACATTCTGCTCTCCAAGGCCGTCAACCTGAGACTCAGCTCGGGAGACGCAGCAGCCCCTGACTCGGGCCCCGGCGGCGCCAGGCCCGACGGTACTCGGGGAGGCGAGTCTACGAGGACAACAGGGCTTACGTGTCCAGCAGACTCCGGATCGATGCGAGGAACTTTGGTCGGCTTCTCCTGGTCCACGGGCCCGGGATGACTGTCGGGGGTCTTAGACCTGGACCTCGAGGGCCCAGGGACCTCCTCCGACGCCGCCCTCACGAGCCGCTTCTTCCTCTTACGTTCCCGGTTGGGGGACCCCCTATCCGAGGAACTCCAACGCCTCTCGGGATCGGAATCCCGAGATGTCGAAGCCTCAGACGAGGTCCGGGCCCGGGCAGAGGCCGAGTCCGAGAAAAGCCTTTCACTTTGCTGCTGACGACTTCGGAGGGCCTTGGAAGACATCTTCCCACATGGCCCGCACGTTTTAGAGTCGTGGTCTGGGCCAAGGCACCGAAGGCAGCAGTCGTGTGTGTCGGTGAGAGACATTTCCTTCTTACACTGATCACACTTTTCAAACCCACTGGAAGACATGGGGGAGAAAAGGGCCCCCGCCAGGTCAAAAGACTGGCCTTCCAGGGAAAAGAAAAAAGTTTTGGCGCGAACGCTTAGCCACGAAGGGCTAATACCGAAAAAGAAAAAAGGGGGTTCGATACCGGTGTACCGATCCCGGCGGGAGGGGAACCGACGTCGAACCGAAAAAGAGCGAAATAACGCAAGTAGAAAAAAAGGCTTTTAACCGGGAAAACAGGACACATGTCCGATGGGCTTCATGGAAAAAAAGAGACTGAGGTAAGATGGCACCTTTAGGCGGGAAGGGAACCGCGCATGCGTGCCTGCATTCCCAAAGGCTTTCATGGAAAGCTGGGGAAATGCTCCGCTGGGGCTTCATTGGCGTCATGACACCCATAAGTGAGGACTGACTTCTTGCTTGGTACTGGAGAACAACAGTAATCAGTCTACACTTATGGATGAACGTCACTGACGAAGCCCATGTGCGACTGCTCCCGAGCGTCCAATTGGAAAGCCATTAGGAGCACTCCACTGCACCTGTGTGCCTGCCTTCCAAACTCTCTCCTCAGTTGAGTTTGTAGCTGAGAATAATAATAAAATAAAAGAACCCTACAATTCTCAAGGGAGGAGGGTGGGCTGTGAAGACTGATTCCTGATGTTCCTGGAGATCACCTGTTACAGGAGATTAGCTATGCTATCTCCAGCAACAAACAGGAATGCAGTCTTCACATATGGGACTCATTAGCTTCCAGGTACCAGACTGGTATTGGGGGGGGGGGGGGGGGAGAGCAGTGCGATTCCAGAGGTAAAAACTTGTAGCCAAAAAGTCTGGAAGAGTTGTGGGCCATTGGACTATATTCCTGGAGGCAATACACCCCCAATGATAGTCTGGTATCTTGTAGAACTCTGGGACAGATGGTAGGAGTTGAGTTTAAATCCCAAAGAGGTGTTGGAGCACAGCTTGGCAAAGACAACGTCCCAACAGGAGTCCCTGTTCAGACAACAGTGTTCAGTAGAAGTATGAAAGGAAGACCAGGTATCTGCCCTGCAGATATCCTGTATGGCTACTGAATGGAGATTGGCTATGGAGGTTGTCATAGCCCGCACATTATGAGCAGCGACATGACCCTCCAAATAGAGCCCTGCTTGTGCATAAGCAAAAGAAATGCAATCTGCTATCTATCTGGATAGAGTACATTTCGTCACCAGTAGACCCAGCTGACTAGGATCAAAGGAAATGAATAATTGAGAGGATAGTCTGATCTTTAGTTACATCCAAGTAGTAGGTCAGCGCTCGCTTGCAGTCTAATGTGTGTACCACTGCTCCATCCCGAGACGCATGTGGTCCAGGGAAGAAAATCGAGAGGATTACTGAATGGTTTAGATGGAAAGAGAAAACCATCTTTGGGAGGAAGCGTGAATGAGTACGGAGAAACACCTTGTCGTGGTGGAACAGAGTACAGGGGGGATCCGTGACTAGAGGTTGCATCTCACTGATTTGGCGAGCTGAAGTGAGGGCAATAAAGATGACGACTTTCTAAGATAGAAACTTCAGTGCAGTGGTGGCTAAAGTTTCAAAAGTTGCACCAGAACCACATTCAGATCCCAGGCCATTGGAGGTGGCTTAATGGGTGGTTTGGACAGCAGGAGACCCAGTATGAGGCATGCTATTAAGGGATGTGAGGAGATAAGCTGTCCATCCGCTGGTCAGTCAGAGGCCACAATGGCACTAAAGTGAACTCACACCGAGATAGTTTTTCAGACCTGTTGAGAACAAATGGAAGAGATATTGTAGAAGCGACTCCACTGGGCAAGAAAAGGAGTCAATATCCTTTGGGGAACACCAGAGAGCTAACCTACGCCATTTGAAAGCATAAGATCGCCTGGAGGAATACTTACAAGATGCAAGGAAGACATCCTTGACTGCCTATGGTAAGTCAAGGTCAGCGAGCACTAGCCCTTCAGCAGTAATGCTGTCAGACAGAGAATGAAGACTGGGATGGAGGAGCATCCCATGAGACTCAGAGAGGATGTCGGACACACATCCTAGGTTGAGTGGCTGAGTCTGCGCAAGGCAAAGCAGAGGAAATCATGGTTGACGGGGCCAGAAGGGGGCTACGAGAATCATTGAGCCCTTGTCGACCTGTAGCTTTAACAGCATCTTGGGTATCAAAGGGATGGGAGGGAATACGTAGAGCAGTCCCTGTCCCCAATGGAGGAGGAAGGCATCCAGGGCCTGTTGGTGCAGCGACAGAACCCTGGAGCAGAAAGAGCGGAAGCTGTGTGTTTTGTGGAGTGGCAAAAAGATCTATGAGTGGGCTTCCCCACGTTTGGAAGATCCGAGCAGTCGTCTCCCGATGTAAGATACATTCATGTGGACAAGGTACAACGCTCTGAGGTGAATGTGGTGAGAGATGGCCAAGGACTATAGGTGAATCGCTTCCTCGCCGAGGGGACAGGACCCCGTTCCCCCGATTGTTTATGTAGAACAAGGCAACTTGGTTGTCAGTTCTGACTAGAACAGGTTGCCCCAAAGGTTGGGGTTGAAAAACCTGAAGAGCATTTGTCGGTGCCCATAGTTCTAGCAGGTTGACCTGCAGGGCAGTTTCCTGTGATGTCCACAGCCCCTGTGAGGTCAGGTCATTAAGATGTGCCCCCAACCCAGCTTGGAAGCATCCGTCAGAATGCATCAAGGTGGAGGCTTCTGAAAAGGTGACCCAATGAGTAGGTTTTGTGGGGACCACCACCACTGAAGGAACTTGACCAGTTGAGGAGCGATGTGGATCTTGTCTCTGAGATGCCTCTTCGCTTGTGTCCATTGAGAAGACAGAGTCCACTGCGCTTGTCACATGTGTAATTGAGCATAGGAGACGACATGGACCGTGGACGTCATATGTCCTGATAGTCACAGCATTTCTCAAGTTGTTACTTGGCTTTGCTTCAGTACCTCTTTTGCCAGCTCAATGAAGTGAACACAGCGATCCTGTTGAGTGTCCAATAACACTCCAATGAACTCCAATCGTTGGGTTGAAGTGAGTAGAGACTTTGGGAAGTTTATAACAAAGCCCATGTGTTGGAGCATTGTGATGGTGCGATGAAGGAAGAGTTACCTCTTAAGGGAGTCTCCCCTGATCAGCCAATCGTCAAAGTAAGGAAAGACGAATACCCCCAAGGTGTGTATGTAGGCAGCAATGACTGCCATGCATTTTGTAAAGACCCTTGTGGCAGAGGGTAAACCAAAGGGGAGAACCCAGTATTGATAATAGTTTCCTTGAAACATGAAGCGCAGACACTGTCTGTGCAAAGGTTGGATCAGTAAATGCATGTACACCTCTTTTAGGTCTAGAGAATATAGTCAATCATGTCTCTGGAGGTATAGTGTGATAAGGAAGCTTATCATAGCTCAGGTAGGAGCTATAGAAAAGATGATGTGACTCTGAACAAGCAACCTGTCAGTTCTGGTAGAAGCAAGAAAACAGAGTTTTCACATAAAAGACTACCAGTCCCAGAATGCACCAGGTTTCCAGCAGCCATGAGAGGGGCTGAAGTGAGAGAATGTGTGCAATCAAGAGAGCTATGAGGTAATCCCTAAGCACTCATCTCAAAGGGCAGGGCCTGATTCAACACAGCTGCGCTGTGTTAGGGAGCAGCACACATTAGGACAGAATAAGAATAGAGCTTATTCTTCAGGAAACAGTTACTACAAGCTCCAGCCCAGTTTCAGCAACAGTTGGAAGAACAGCTTCAGCAAAAGCCACGCAGATAGAGAGAGAAGGAAACTCTCTGGAAGGAAGAGAAGAAAGGCTATTGGAAGGTCTGGGAGATTCCAAGGCAGTACTCATACTGGGAGGTATTCCAAAAGCCAGCAGAGTCCATTGGACTGGATTCAGCCAGAGGAATGGAGTGGCAGAGATAGGAATCACCAGTGGCTACCTGGAAGAGAGAAGACTGCATGTGGAAGGGACTTTCAGACCAAGGCCAGAAGGTATGTGAGAGAAGATCCAGCGTCCAGGGATCAAGATTGGAAGGCTGGACATCAGAATTGGATTACATATTGGCCAGGCTATACAGAGAGAAATAATGATAGCAGGAGAGGCTCAGGTATGAACACTGATCCAGACCCTATCTATAATAGAGAATGGCAGCAAGGGAATAAGCATTCTCATGATAGTGCCTTAATGAAAGACTCATCTGTGCCAATGTATGATATTGACCCTATGATTGTTGATGCAGGGGGAAATACAGCAGATGAAACTATTTACATGGACTGTTCTTTATCTAAATGCTATCGCTAGTTTTCTATGAGCAAACACATCAGCCATCACAAAGAAACCTAACTTTGTTCTTTATTTCCACTGCAAACAGCTCTTAAAGCAGGATTTGGGCTCACACAGTAGCAGCCAGCCAGCTAAAGGCTTTCAGCTGGTCCATTGATAGTAATTAGGGCTGCACCTGATTGTGTGTGTGAGCAAGGGAGAATCACTGCTGAGATCGGCGTGGAAAATAGGCAGAAGTTAACCTAACCAGCAAAGTTTATTCTTTACTTTGTGCCTTTGTATTTGGTAATTACTTGCTAAGAAAACATTAGCTAATTGCCTGACAAGCTGAAGGTTGTTTTCTGGTTTACTTTGTGACTTTTTGTTATCCATTTTAAACACTGCAAGCAAGTAACCTCATTTATAGTGCTATCAAGCATACATGTGCTGGGTGAATTAAACCACATCAATAAAAGAAGTATTTTATTGATCTTACCACTTGGTTTCACAACTCAAATTATTGTCATCAGCTGTGTTTGGGAGTGAATGAACTACAATACCCACAATACCTTGCAAGAATCATATGAATATATGCATCGTCAAGATTGTGTAAGTTCTCACCCTAGGCAGCCGTCTGACAATAGTAGAAGAGTTCCCAGGGAAATCATTTTGAATTTTTCTCAGACCACGAACTTGTTTAGATCTCTGAGTTCCAAAATGGGACTGAATCCATGTTTTCTTTAGAATGAGAAAAAAATAAAGAGTAGAAGCCCATCCATTCTTGAGGAGGAGGAACTCTTTCTGTGGCATCCTGGGGCAACAGTGTTGTAACCTCTTCTTTTAAGAGGAGCTTTTTGAAGGGGTCGTGTGGGATAATCCAGTGAAGCTGGTGTGCAGTAAGATTTTGAAGTGAAGCTGATAACCCCTTTGGACAATCAGGTGTGTCCACTGCTATGATGTTATGAGTTGCCACCTGTGGGCATGGTGACAAAGTCTGTCTGGGTAGTTTCTCCTAATGGGTTAGTTTTGTGCATACTATGGCAGTCGTGAACCTCACTTCTAAGCCAGAGTATGTGGAATATGATCTTAATCTCTCAAATTTACTGCTAATGCTTGGCGTAATACTTGCATCGTGCCAAAGAGAGCCTCTTGCTGGAGTTCACAAGATGTAACATGTATGCGTAGTTTGTCAAGATGTGCTTGGAAATTCTTCTTTATCAGGCCTGTGGCTCCCAGCACAATGGGAAATATTTCTGTATCTTTCTGACACATTTTCTTGGTCTCTGATTGCATTTCTTGATACTTCAAGATCTTCTCCCTCTCTACGCGATTCACAGAAGTCTGTCTGCTATGTGGAAGGGCTGGGGGGCATATCGGCAATGCTCTCTAGGAAAGGGTCAAAAACCAGGTGCAGATTGTGCCTGTGCAGATGGTTGAGACTTAGAAGACTTGGGTTTCTTGGATTGGCAAGAGCCCTGCTGCAGGTAAGGATAGCATCTCCTCTTTAGAATAGAAACATTTCTTGGGAAGAACCTTCCTTTTGCATGGGATCTCCTCGTGATCTCCAGAATGGATTACTGTAATGTCAACCTAGACGGCCTCCTGCAGTAACTCCTTCATAGACTCCAGCTCCTCCAGAATACTGCCACCCGTATACTTACTCATTCCTCTCGGTTTGATCACATCTCACCACTACTAGTCCATCTCCACTGGTTACCTGTCCCTTTCCGAATTCAGTATAAAATCCTTTTATTTGTGCACAGGACCATTCACACTTCCACTCCTCAGTATCTTGCCGATCTACTGTTTTCATACTCCACATCGCCTGTTACGTTCCATACACACTCATTGTTTAGCTCTCCTTTCTGCATCCCAGGCACATTTGGAATGCACAGGGGGCTCTGTGTTTTTCTATGGCCTGCCATGTGGAATTCTCTCACCCTTACTCTCCATTCCGAACCCTCCTTCACTAGGCTTAAGACCACCCTGAAAACCCATCTTTTCCATTTAGCCTATCCCTCCTGTGTTCTCCCTTCTTGACACCCCTATTTTGGTTTTGTCATTGCATAGTTCTGATGTCCTGTTGTGGCATCTCCTTTTGTCTCCCACCCTCTTTCTTTTCTCTTCTTCTGACCTATCCTTTTTCTTTCCTTTCTCTCTCTCGCTGTCCTATATAATGGCATTCCTTTCCTTTTCTCTCTTTAATGCAGTCCTTATATATTGTCTGTACACCGCTTTAATACCTCAGCCTAAGCGTTCTATCAAAAACCACAATAAAGATAAAGATATCCTCAGTGGGCGAAAGCTTACCCTTATCCAAGTTCCCACTGCAGGAGGAAATCCCCAGAACTGCCCCTTCACTGCAGCATCTAAAAGCAGAGTCTGGCAGGCCCTGAGGGATATAGAAGGCCTGATGAAGAAAGTGCATAAAGCTGGAGGAAAACTCACTGGGATGAATACCACTGGACTGGGACTCGTGAGAGGGCTTCCCAGAGTACCCCTGCTCCCCCAGGTGACCTGTAGGTCCAACTGCAGGCTGCATAAAGAACTGTGATCTCCCAAACTGGCAACATTTCCTGCCACTGTCGCAGTAAGGGAAAAATCAGGACTCCATGCTCATTGGCGTCCAGATGCACCAGAGAGGTCAGCCAATCACTGCTACATTCCCTGCTGACATTTCTCCCAGGGCCGCTGCCCACACACCATACAAAAACTCCACCACAGCACCGGTCCTATAAGCACCACCATCAAGACTGTAGATCCCCCTGGAGAAAGGTTCAGAAATATGGAGAGTGAGAACAGCCTGGAATTTGCTGACAGTGGATGTGTGAGGCAAACAAAGGTTGTATTTTGCAGAAGCAGCTAGAGAGGAAAGCATATGTTTGTGGGCATGAGACAGCATATCTATGTTTGCAGGATTAGCAGTGGACAATACGTCTGTGCCCGGCTTGACCTGCAACTGCAAGGCCTGACCTTTAACATATAGATATAAACTAGCGAAACACAAAACAAAGCTTGACAGAGTGATAAGACGAAATCGTACAATGTAGCATTTTTTCCTAATAAAAGAAAGAGCTGTGGACAAGCTAATGAAGGAGGTTACAGAAGACTGCTCGGGTTTACGGGCTTGTGACTTCTTCCCTAAAGCTTTAGCAGACTTTGTTATGATATAATTCTGTGTGTTTTGTTTTCAATTCTTCCCACTTGCTTCTGGGACCATAGATAGAAGACCAAGGACAGATGAAGGATACCAGTGTTTGTTGTCCCCCCGACTAGGAATCTGTTACACGCAACAGTTGATGCCGTGACTTAGATATTTTTCTCTGGATCAAAGGCAAGTCAAAACTGAGTATGATGGGTAATTTGTTAGTCACCCGCAAAACAAAACTAAGTTGAATGAATGGCAAGAAAAGGCACAGGCTTTAGTATTTTAAAAAGACAGCCCGTCTTATTGTATGCATGTGAAACATGGCGGTGTTGCTATAGCCCCTGTAGCATGATGGCACTCAATGCATTACAATTTCCCTTAGGAGGGACTTTTTCAAAAAATAAGCTTCAATATTTGAAATATGAAATGGTGGTCAATGATTTAGGGGGATTGCACACTAGTCCTGAGTGAGTTGTCCAAGAAAACAAAAAAATGAGGCCCAAGACCTTAAACAAAAGTTGTCTGTTTTAGAAAAGAAAGTATATAATGATTCATTTGTTTGCTTTCTTTATGCCATACTTTTAAAAAGATAACATTTTCCAGTTGTAAAAGATTTAAACAGCCTGACTAACTTGGGGATTCGGGGTTTTTTTCATATGCTGATTTTCTTCTTTAGTAGGTCAGGGCCTTATTTCACCAAACTGGCAAACTGATATCTGAAACGTTTGTTTATCATTGCTGGTCAATACTGTTGAGAAAGCGTAGTTACTCACCTGTAACAGGTGTTCTCCAGGGACAGCAGGAATCAGTCCTCACATATGGGTGATGTCAGCGCCGATGGAGCCCTCATGCGGAGCAAATCCACAGCTTTCAGAGAAAGCCTTTGGAAGTTGCCATCAAGCATGCGCGGTCCCCTTCCCACCCAAGGGTGCCATCTTGCTCAGTCAAATGACATAGCTAAAAAGACGGCAAAAAGAACAAAATATAATAGGACTGCAACTCCAAGGGGAGGAGGGAGGGTCGTGAGAACTGATTCTTGCTGTCCCCGGAGAACACCTGTTACAGGTGAGTAACTATACTTTCTCTGGGAACAAGCAGGAAGTCAGTCCTCACATATGGGACTCCCCCAGCTATAGGCTACTGAGAACCCATAGCTAAAAAATGCTCCCTCTATGAGAGCCGAAAGCAGCCGCAATAGAAATCCAAACTAAGGGAATTGCACTCCGGTAGCCTGAACACAGAAGGGTCGGAGGGCAGGAGTTGCTTAGACCTGGAAAAGGTTACAGAGTACAGCCTGGACGAAGGCACTGTCCCGTCAGGTCTCCCTATCCAAGCAATAATGGGTTGCGAAGGTCTGACCCGAAGACCAGGTGGCTGCCCAGCAGATGTCTGCTAGAGGAACAGAGCGCAAATGAGCCACTTATGCCGCCATGGCCCTGACCCTATGGGCCATAACACAACCCTTCATCGGAAGCTTGGCTACCTTGCATGCCCGGGTAATGCAGTTTGCTATCCAGGTGGACAGCATACGCTTTGATACCGCTACCCCCAGCTTACTGGGGTCATAGAATGCGAAAAGATGAGAAGCCTTCTGATGCGCTTGTGTACGCTGGATATAGAAGGCCAACACCCTCTTACAGTCCAGGGTATGCAGGACCGTCTCTGCCCGACTGGCATGCGGCCTGGGGAAAAAAGGTAGGCAGAACCACTTCTTGGTTGAGGTGGAACGAGGAGACCACTTTCGGAAGGAACTTGGGATGCGTGCGAAGCACCACCCGGTTCCTACAGAACGTGGTGTAAGGCCTTTCTGACACTAGGGCCTGGAGCTCACTCACCCTCCGGGCAGACGTTAGTGCCACTAAGAAAACCACTTTCCAAGAGACAGCATAGATGGCAGGTAGCCATCGGTTCAAAGGGCTGCCTAGTAAGCTGCCTAGCACCACATTCAGATCACACTCGGTCGCCGGGGGCGGACCGGGGATTTCAAGAGAAGCAAACTTCTCAGAAACCAAGAGACCAAGGGGTGGGCGGAGAGAGGCTTCTCATCCACCGGAAAGTGGTTTGCTGCAAGGGCACTGAGGTGCACCCTGACAGAGTTGGACTTGAGGCCCAAATTAGAGAGGTGGAGAAGGTATTGCAAAACCACCCCCACCAGGCAAGAGAAAGGATCCACCTCCTGCTCCTCGCACCACGACGCAAATCTGCGCCACTTCAAGGCCAGCAAGACCTCTTCAATATTCCTTGGAAGGCGGAGCAGAGTGAGAATTATCCTTTCAGCAGCCATGCCATCAAAGTGAGGGAGCTGAGGATGGGGTGTAGGAGAGAGCCCCCTCCTAAGATAGGAGGTGTGGGGAGGACCCCAAGGGAATGGGAGCCTCCACCGCTAGCTGCAGTAGAAATGGAAACCAGGGTTGCCTGGGCCACCGTGAGCCGATAAGGATGACCGAGGCTCTATCCTGGAGAATCTTGAACAGAGTCTTGGCCACCAGAGGCTTTGGGGGCAACGCATACCGAAGGCCCACGGATCATGATATCAGAAAAGCATCGGTGGCCACCCTGTGCAGGTGGGGCTGCCTGGAGCAGAAACAGGGCAACTAGTGATTGTCTGGACTCGCAAACAGGTCCATCACTGGCCGTCCCCAGGTCCGGAAAAGCCAATTGGCTACCCCGCAGTCCAGCTGCCATTCGTGGGGCTGGAGAATCCTGCTGAGCCTGTCGGCTAGCCAGTTGTCCTGGCCCGGCAGGTAGACTGCTCAGAGACAAATGCCATGCCGGGCTGCAAACGAGCACAGGTCCAGGGTTTCCTGACATAGGGGACGGGACCCCGTACCACCCTGTTTGTTTAAATAGAACATGGCCACCTGGTTGTCTGTCTGCGCCAAGACAGGTTCGTGGGCCAGGAGCTGCCTGAAAACCTCTAGGGCTAGGCGGATGTCACAGAGTTCCAAGAAATTGATTTGTTGGGTCCTCTCGCTCGGGGACCACACTCCTTGAGTACGGAAACCCTGACAATGAGCTCCCCAGCCCAGCAGGGATGCATCTGTGGTCAGGATCCTCGTGTGTAGAGGAGCCTGGAAAGGCATTCCCGCCTCCAAATGATGCAGTTGGAGCCACCAGGCCAGGGACCGTACCAGACGCCTGGACACTTTGACCCTGACCCGGAGGCGCCCTGTGGTCTGAGACCACTGTTCTCTGAGACACCATCGAGTGGTCTGCAAGTGGAGGTGGGCATCCGGAGTCACATGGACTGTGGAAGCCATGTGCCCGAGAAGGCAGAGGAATTGTCTTGCTGACACTACAGGCCTGCGACTCGCTTGTCCTGCCAGAGCCATAAGCCTGCTTACCCTGTCTGCAGGCAGATAGGCCTTCGCCTGAAGGGTGCTGATTCTGGCCCCAATGAACTCCAGCTGTTGAGTCGGAGTGAGGCTGGACTTGGCCCCCCTTGCTCTTCTAATACATCAGTCTGGAATATCTGCCTTCTTTTACGCGGACGACATAGTTCTGCTCCACCATACTTCCCTCTCCTGTCCGGATCTCTCTGTATTGAACTCCTGTCTTTCTGATGTAGCCAATTGGCTAACACATAATTGTCTCTACCTTAACCTAGCCAAGACAATCGCCATTTGGTTTTCTCACGGTAGCCCATCTCCCTCGGTGGCCCCTTCTTTCTCCGGCACCCCCGTCCCTTTAGTCTCCACCTTCCGATACCTTGGTGTACATTTCGATTCTGATTTATCATTTCATGCACATATCTCGCACATTACTAAGACCTCTTTTTTCTTTCTTCGTCAAATTTGGGTAATCCGTCCTTTCCTTTCCCCATCAGGCCTCACTACTTTACTGATATCCTTAGTTATGTGTGTGTGGACTTCTCCAATTCGGTTTTCACTGGTCTCCCCAAATCCCAATTGCTTCGGCTTCAACGGATTCAAAACACTGCAGCTCGTCTTGTTACTCACTCCACTCTCCGGGATCACATCACCCCTCTGCTGTTCCACCTCCACTGGTTACCTATCCCCTTCCGCACTCAATTTAAACTGCTCACCTTGGTTCATAAAGCTCTCCACACCAGTACCCCACAATATTTAATGGCTCTCCTTTCCTTTCATTCCCCCAGGCACACCCCTCGCTCTTTCCATCTCAATCGCCTTTCCCTTCCCTCTCCCTCCCATGCTCACCTCCAATCCACCCGTTCCTCTGCCTTCTTTTTTGCTGGCCCTGCTCTTTGGAATGCCCTCCCCACCTCCCTCCGTTTGGAACTCCAATATACCACTTTCAAACGAAATCTAAAGACTCATCTCTTCTTCCTGGCCTTTGACCTCCCTTCCCCCTTCGTGTGATATCCTCCTTCCCTCTTCTTCTTATTTCCCTCCCAGAATTTGTTACCTACTCATGTCCTGTCTTGTCTCTCTCTCTCTTCTATTCTCCTATCAGAACATTGTAAATTCTCTTTTCTACTTCGCTGGCCATAGGCCTCCTTTTAATTGTTTTTAAATTGTACAACGCCTTGATTGTCATAGAAAGGCGGTTTTTATCAAATGAATAAACATAAACATAGTTGATTACGAACCCTAGGTGTTGCAGCACCTGGATGGTGCGAGTTGTGGCCTAGTGGACCTCCATGGCTGAAGTGCCTCTAATGAGCCAGTCATCAAGATAGGGGAAAACAAAGACCCCTTGGAGCCTGAGAAAGGTGGCAACCACTGCCAAGCACTTTGTGAACACCCTGGGGGCTGAGGCCAGGCCAAAGGGGAGTACCTTGTACTGGTAGTGATTGCCCCCCACCACAAAGCACAGATATTGCTTGTTGCTTGGGTGTATTAGGATGTGTGTATATGAATCTTTTAGGTCTTAGGAGCATAGCCAGTCTCTCTGGCGGAGGTAAGGCAGCAATATTCCAAGGGAGAGCATCTTGAACTTCTCCCTCACCAGGAATTTGTTGAGGTTGCACAGGTCGAGGATGGGTCTGAGGCCTCCTGTCCTCTTTGGCACCAGAAAGTACTTGGAGAAGAAGCCCCTGCCCTGCAGGTGGTGGGGCACTGGTTCTACCGCCTGATCCTCGAGAAGGCCTGCTAACTCCTTCAGAAGGTGGTCCCAATGAAGGGGAGACCTGAGGGGCTCTCCTGGGAAATGAGGAGGCATCTGGGCTAGGTGAAGATGATAGCCCTCCCGGACCACCTGTAAGGCCCAGGCATCAATGGTAATGGCTGTCCACCTGCGGGCATACAAAGCAAGCCGGCCTCCTGTGGTCTGCTGGGCTTCTGTTGGAAGAGAGGTCAAGCTGCAGGAGTCAAAAGCCACTGCCAGGCTGGGCTGGAGCCTGGGGTTTGAGGACTTTCTGTTTACATGGGCCATGCCCCTGTCCCTGTCCCTTGGCCTGCTGCCCCTGTTGGGGAGTCGGGGAGGCCTGAAAATGGGGGTAACTTCGGTAAGCAGTACCCTTCCTTGGGTAAAACGGCTTTTTACCCGAGCCCTTCTTACGAGAAGAGGCAGAGGTCTTCTTGGAGAGCCGTGTCCTCATCATGTATTCGGTCTCCAGCTCTGCAGCCTTGCCAGTCATGGGTTTGCCAAAGAGATTCTCCCCTTGGCATGGGACATCGAACAACTTGTCCTGAACCCATTGTTCAAGGTCTGACGACTGCAGCCAAGCCTGGCGGCATGCACCGATGCCAGCCACGGCTACCCAGGCTACCGACTAAAACCTGTCATAGGCCGACCAAGACAAACTTCGAGCACTCACGGACGGCTTTGGACAGGCCCCTGAAGGGCTACAAAAGCTTCTCAGAGAGACCAGCCGAGAACCCAGCAAGTTCCTTCGCCAGGTCTCTCAGGTACATGCCCAAGTACAGATGGTATGCCTGGATCCGACAATTCAGCATTGCACCCTGGAAGCACTTCCTGCCGAGGGCATCCAAGTTGAGGGCCTCCCTCCCAGGAAGCACCGAGGAGTGTGTCTTCTGGCTCTTCAGTCTGCGCATGGCCGATTCCACAACCATGGAGTTGTGCGGCAGTTACAACTTTTGAAACCCAGGGCTCCGGCGGACTCGATACATCAAGTTGAGCCGTTTGCTGATCACCGGCACCAATGCCGATGCAGGTGTCTCCCACATGTGGAGCATCAGTCATTCCAGGATCGGAGGCACGGGTACAGTAAGGGCCTCCCAAGGGGGGGCCTCATTCTTGAGGATCTCGAGCTCATCAGCTCGAGGATCCTCCTTGGACTCCATGGGGAACACCAAAGTCTTGGACATGTCCTGCACAAAGTCCAAAAACCTCATGTCTTCCGGAGGGGACATTCTCCGCGGCTCGGATACCGGGGAAGCAGAAGGGACATCCTTATGTCGGAGGGTATCCGGGGACTCTTCGTCTTTGGTTTCCCATGCCGACGCCTCCGAGGAGGAATCGAGGGGCTTGGCGCCACCGCCCCGATGCTGGCAGGCTCAGCTGCGACAACCTCGTTCTTGAACGGGAGGCCAAGTGAGACCTCGGCCGAGGATAGACTTGAGCCTGAAAGGCTTCAAGGATCGGCTCAGCCTCCGGGGTCAACTTCGACATCGAGGGCCCAGTGGTCGGGATGGAGGAACCGGACAGGCTGGCAATCAGTGCCCACTGCTGCTCCATGAAGGCAGTGAAACTGCACTCCAAGGCCACCATTCTGGACGCGTCCGGAAGGCTCCGCAGCTGCCGGCTCAGGCCCCGACATGGTTGGGCCCAACACCGGTTCCCACAGAGGAGAGTCCTCGACGAGGACGGTCGGTACTTGCCTCGGCTGATCCATCTCCCAACAAAGAACCTTTGCCGGGAGCTCCTTCTCTGAAGATCCCAGCCGCCGCTCGGGGCTCCGCGATAGGCCAGGGGAGGAGCGGTGACGCTTGGAGCCATCCAGAGACGACGACGCCTTCGAGGATTTTTCTTCCTCTTGTATTCCCTCGAGGAGGACCACCTTTGCGAGGAATCTCGATGCTGCTTGGGCTCAGAATGTTCCCCACGAGACTTGGAGGCCTCGGAGGAGGCCCGGGCTCTCGGAAGCCTGGGGGACTCAGAAAATATCCTATCATGCTGCTGCTGCTGGCGGCTCTTCAGGGTCTTGGAGGACATTTTCCTACACGGGCCACAGACCATCGGGTCGTGGTCGGGCCCAAGGCACCGACATGCCTATCAGTGAGGGACATCAGTTTCACGCACTAATCGCATTTCTTAAACCCGCTGGTAGCCATCGGGGGAAAAAGGGCCCCTGCAAGGTCGAAGACCTGGGCTGCCAGCGAAAAGAAAAAAAGGCACGAACGCCGCAAGTCAAAACTGACAAAAACAGAAAAGAGAGAGAGACTCGATACCGTCGTACCGAGCCGAAGGCGGGAAGAGGTACCGGTGACGACCGGTCGAAAGAAACAGGAGAAAAATCAACTTTTTTCAGGGACACTGTGGACTACGTCCAAAGGGCTCCGCGGAAAAAAGGAGACTGAGCAAGATGGCACCCTTGGGCAGGAAGGGGACCGCTCATGCGTGATGGCAACTCTCAAATGCTCTCTCTGAAAGCTGGGGATTTGCTCCACATGAGGGCTCCATTGGCACCGACATCACCCATATGTGAGGACTGACTTCCTGCTTGTTCCCGGAGAAAATGAGTGGCATCACTCAGAGTTTTGAACATCTAAGTAATGATTTTGCAACCTGCATGTATATGTACTGCCATTACATGCATAAACACTAGATTCCACAGAACTGGATGTTCAAGGAAGCCTATTAAGGAGCCAACTTCAAAAGCACAATTGCTTTCCCGATCACTTCTCCAAAAATAAATAAAAGCCCGTCCAGACAAGCAGTTACTGACACATGACCTGAAGAAGGTTAAAATAATTAAGGTATAAGCATACAGCTGTTGAAAAATAGGAAATCTATACATATCATTGCCCAAACCATATCCTCTTCAAAACCATGCATGTTGTGGATATATGCAAGTAAGTAGTGGCTTTTCTAAATCACTACATATCCGCATTAGGTCACTTACACATGTAAACCTGCTGCTGACATATCCAAATGTTGCACAAATCTTCTAAAATGACCTCTATGAAGGGCAATGGAAAGAACACGGCTGAGAAGTAGGGTAAATGATAAGAACTGGGTATTTGTTTCCATATACTAACCTGTATGCTCATTTACCCAGAAACAGTAGTTACTCACCTGTAACAGGTGTTCTCCAGGAGCAGAAGGAATCAGTCCTCACATATGGGTGACATCGACACCGATGGAGCCCCTGCGGAGCATTTCCCAAGCTTTCTAAGAAAGCCTTTGGGAATACTGCACGCATGCGCGGTCCCCTTCCCGCCTAAAGGTGCCATCTTGCTCAGTCAAATGACATAGCTAAAAAACAGCACACAAAAATATAAAATAAACTATGTACAACTGCAACTCCCAGGGGAGGAGGGAAGGTTGTGAGGACTGATTCCTGCTGCTCCTGGAGAACACCTGTTACAGGTGAGTAACTACTCTTTCTCCAGGACCAAGCAGGAAGTCAGTTCTCACATATGGGTGACTCCCAAGCTCTGGGCTACCAAGGAACCCAGGCTGAACAAGAGAACTCCCTCTAGTCCCAGCATCAAAGAAAGGCTTTTCACTGAAAGAACCTCCACCGGTAGCCCAACGGAGGGCAGGAGTTGCCTAAACCTCAAAGAGATTCCGGAGTACTGCCTGGCCAAAAGCACTGTCCCTACGGGACTCCCTCTCCAGGCAGTAATGAGCTGCAAAAGTCTGGCTTGAGGACCAAGTTGCAGCCCTGCAGATGTCTGCCAATGGTACAGAGCGGAGATGAGCTACTGAGGCAGCCATTGCCCTGACACGATGGGCTGTGACCCGACCCTGCAAGGGAAGGTCAGCCGCCCTGTAAGCCCAGGTGATACAGTCAGCCACCCATATGGACAAGGTATGCTTGGACACAGCTAACCCCAAATTATTAGGGTCAAAAAAGATGAAGAGCTTAGTAGCCCTTCTATGTCCTTGCGTACGGTCAAGGTAGAAGGATAAGGCCCTTCTACAGTCCAGGGTATGCAGGACCACTTCAGCCGGGCTTGCATGAGGCCTAGGGAAGAATGTTGGAAGAACCACCTCTCGGTTGAGGTGGAAGGAGGAGACAACTTTAGGGAGGAACTTTGGATGAGTCCTAAGGACTACCCTGTTCCTATAGAAGCGGGTGTAAGGCCTGTCACAGACTAGGGCCTGAAGCTCACTCACCCGTCTGGCCGAGGTTAAGGCCACTAAGAAGAGTGTCTTCCAGGAAAGGAAGCAGAGAGGACAAGTAGCCATCGGCTCAAAAGGTGGGCGAGTCAGTTGCTGCAAGACCACATTCAACTCCCACTCAGGGGCTGGAGGACAGACAGGAGGCTTGAGCAAGAGCAAACCTCTGAGGAACCGGGACACCAAGGGGTGAACCGATATAGAGTTTCCCTCCACCAGTGAGTGGTGAGCTGCCAGAGCTGAGAGGTGGACCCGAACAGAATTGGACTTAAGGCCCTGATTGGATAATAGTAGCAGGTACTGAAGCACCACTGGTACAGTACAGGAGAAAGGATCTTCTGTACGCAGCTGACACCACACAGAAAACCTCTTCCACTTCAGGGCATAGGTTTTTCTAGTGGACTGCTTCCTAGAGGCCAGGACGACCTCTTCAACTTCAGGAGGTAGGCCCCAAGGAGCCAAAACTACCCTTGCAGCTTCCAGGTCATCAAATTGAGAGATTTGAGGTTGGGGTGCAGAAGAGACCCCTGGTCTTGAGACAGAAGGTCGGGCTGCAACCCTAGAGGTAGTGGAGTGTCCACTGCTAGCTGAAGCAGAAGTGGGAACCAAGGTTGTCTCGGCCACCTGAGGGTTACCAGAAGGACCGAGGCCTGGTCCTTCAGAACTTTGAACAGGGATCGGGCCACCAGAGGCGTGGGAGGAAACGCATATAGGAGGCCTTGGGACCAGGAAATCAGAGAAGCATCTGCTGCTAGTCTCAGAGGATGCGGTTGCCTGGAGCAGAACTGGGGCAGCTGTCTGTTCAGAGGACTGGCAAAGAGATCTATGGATGGATGTTCCCATCTCAGGAAGATCTTCTGAACTACCAAGGGATGGAGCTGCCACTTGTGTGGCTGCAGAATTCTGCTCAACCTGTCTGCTAGGTAATTGTCCTGGCCAGGGAGATAAACCGCCTTGAGCAACATGTTGTGCCCGAGCGCAAACAAACAAAGGTCCTGCGCCTCCTGACAAAGGAGCCTGGACCCAGTGCCTCCCTGTTTGTTCACATAAAACATGGCTACCTGGTTGTCTGTTTGCACTAAAACAGACTGGTGAGCCAGGGTTGGAGAGAAAGTCTTGAGGGCTAAGCGAATAGCCCGAAGCTCCAGTAGATTGATCTGCTGCTGGGTCTCCCAGGGAGACCACAGGCCTTGAGTGCACTTGCCCAGACAGTGTGCTCCCCAGCCCTGTAGAGAGGCATCGGTGGTCAATACCACTGTGAACCCAGGTGGCTGAAAAGGCATCCCTTCCAGTAAGTTGGGGGGATGCAGCCACCAACGCAGGGAGTGCAGGAATGGTCTAGACACCCTTACTCTGTCTCTGAGGCTCCCTGTGGCCTGCGACCACTGAGTTCTGAGGCACCATTGCGCAGGCCTCATATGAAGCCTGGCATGGGGTGTGACATGCAATGTCGAAGCCATGTAGCCCAGAAGCCTCAGGCAGAGCCTGGCGGAGACCAGTGACCTGCTGAGAAACTGGTTTGCCAAGGTCATCAGTCTTTGAGCTCTGTCTTCTGGCAAGAAAGCTTTTGCCTGCAGAGAGTCTAGTCTTGCCCCTATGAACTCTAAGTTTTGGGAGGGGAGCAAAGTGAACTTTGCAAAGTTTATGACAAACCCCAGATGCTGCAGCAGAGAAATCGTTCAGAGGGTGGCTTGCCTGGCCTCCGGGCACGTCTGACCCCTGATGAGCCAGTCGTCCAGATAGGGGAAGACAAAGATAGCGTAGTTACTCACCTGTAACAGGTGTTCTCCAGGAGCAGCAGGAATCAGTCCTCACATATGGGTGACGTCGGCGCCGACGGAGCCCTCGCGGAGCAATTTTCCCCAGCTTTCACAGAAAGCCTTTGGGAATTGCAGCGCGCATGCGCGGTCGCCTTCCCGCCCAAGGGTGCCATCTTAGCCAGTCTGATGACATAGCTAAAAGACAGCATAAAAATTTGCAAAAAAAACTTAAGCAGATGATTGCAACTCCAAGGGGAGGAGGGAGGGTTGTGAGGACTGATTCCTGCTGCTCCTGGAGAACACCTGTTACAGGTGAGTAACTACGCTTTCTCCAGGACCAAGCAGGAAGTCAGTCCTCACATATGGGACTCCCAAGCTTAAGGCTACCGGAGACCCTAAGCACAAAAATGAGCTCCCTCTAGCTCAGCAGTACAGAAGGAAGGAATCTTCGCTGAATTATTACCCACCGGTAGCCCCCATCCGGGATGGAGGGTAGGAGTTGCTCAAACCTCGAAGAGATTTCGGAGGACTGCCTGTCCGAAAGCACTGTCCCTGCGGGACTCCCTCTCGAGACAGTAATGGACCGCAAAAGTCTGGCTCGAAGACCAAGTAGCGGCCCGGCAGATGTCTGCCAGCGGAACAGAGCGGAGGTAAGCCACTGACGTAGCCTTCGCCCGAACACAATGAGCCGTGACTCGACTTTCTAAGGAGAGTCCGGCTGCCCCATAAGCCCAAGCGATACAGTCAGCAACCCAGATGGACAGAGTACGCTTGGAGACCGGGAGCCCCAATTTATTGGGGTCAAAAGACACAAAAAGCTGAGCAGCTTTACAGTGCTCCCGCGTACGGTCAAGGTAGAAGTTCAATGCTCTTCTACAGTCCAGGGTATGCAGGACTCGTTCAGCTCGGCTGGAGTGAGGCCTGGGAAAGAAGGTTGGAAGTACCACCTCCTGATTGATGTGAAAAGGGGAGACAACTTTTGGAAGAAATTTTGGGTGAGTCCGTAGGACTACCCTATTGTTGTAGAACCGAGTGAAGGGAGGATCAGACACGAGGGCCTGCAATTCACTTACGCGTCTAGCGGAAGTGAGGGCTATCAGGAATAAGGTTTTCCACGAAAGAAAACGCAGAGAACAGGTAGCCATCGGTTCAAAAGGCGGACAGGTGATCCGCTGTAAAACCACATTCAGATCCCAGTCAGGTGCTGGCGGGCGCAGAGGTGGTTTAAGTAGAAGGAGACCACGGAGAAACCGTGCTACGAGAGGGTCGCTGGAAAGAGGTCTGCCGTCCACCGGCACATGGTGTGCCGAAAGAGCACTGAGGTGGACTTTGACAGAGTTGGACTTAAGTCCCAGATTAGAGAGGTAGAGCAGGTACTGCAAGATCACCGACACCGAGCAGGAGAAGGGATCCTGAGACTGCTGTACACACCAAACGGAAAAGCGACGCCATTTAAGGGCGTAGCATTTGCGGGTAGAAGGTCGCCGAGAAGCTAGGACGACCTCTTCCACCTCTGCCGGTAGGAGAAGGGGAGCGAGTACTACCCTTTCAGCCGCCAGGCCATTAGGTTGAGAGATCTGAGGTTGGGGTGTAGCAGAGACCCCTGATCCTGTGTTAGGAGATCCGGTTGAAACCCCAGAGGGAACGGATCCTCTACCGCTAATTGCAACAGGAGTGGAAACCACGGCTGTCTGGGCCAGCGAGGAGCCACCAGGATCACGGACGCTTTGTCCCGGAGAACCTTGAACAGAGTTCGGGAGACTAGCGGGATGGGAGGAAAAGCATAGAGAAGGCTTTCCGACCATGAGAGCAGAAAAGCATCTGCCGCTACCCGAAGGGGATGTGGCTGACGAGAGCAGAAGCGAGGAAGTTGCCGGTTGAGAGGACTGGCAAAGAGATCCACCGTGGGGAGGCCCCACTTCAGAAAGAGTTTCTGGACTACCAAGGGATCCAGACGCCACTCATGCGGCTGGAGTATCCTGCTGAGTTTGTCCGCCAGGCAATTCTCTTGGCCTGGGAGATAAACTGCTTTGAGAAGAATGCCGTGACTGATGGCCCAAGAGCAGAGCTTCTGAGCTTCTCGGCAGAGAAGAAGGGAGCCCGTGCCCCCCTGCTTGTTCACGTAGAACATGGCGACTTGATTGTCCGTCTGGACAAGGACGGACTGGTGAGAAGTCAGGTGGGAGAAAGCCTTGAGCGCCAGACGAATAGCTCTGAGCTCCAGGAAGTTGATCTGTTGAGCAGATTCCCACGCGGTCCAGAGACCTTGAGTACATGCCCCCTGGCAATGAGCTCCCCAACCCAGGAGGGAAGCATCGGTCGTCAGCACTTGAGCCGGCTGAGGCGACTGAAACGGCATTCCGAGCACCAGGTTCGGCCGATGAAGCCACCACTGTAGGGAAGAGGCCAGCGGTCTGGAGAGGCGCACTAAGTCGGCTAGCCCGCCGGTGGCTTGTTGCCACTGCTTGCGAAGGCACCATTGAGCCGGCCGCATATTCAGGCGAGCATTGGGGGTCACGTGGACGGTGGAAGCCATATGGCCGAGTAGTCTCAGGAAGCACCTGGCGGAGACCAGGGACTGGCTGCGAAAACGGCCGGCTAGGTCCATGAGCCGTTGAGCCCTGTCGAGAGGCAGGAAAGCTCGAGCCTGAGGAGTGTGCAGTCTTGCGCCGATGAACTCGAGATCCTGTGAGGGGAGCAAAGTGGACTTTGCGAAGTTTATGACAAAGCCCAAGTACTGCAGAAGAGTCACCGTGCGGTGTGTGGCATTGGCGACTGCCGGAGGGGACGACGCTCTGATGAGCCAGTCGTTGAGGTACGGAAAGACATAGAGGCCGTGAAGCCTGAGATAGGCCGCCACCACCGCGAGACATTTTGTGAAGACTCGCGGTGCGGAGGACAGGCCAAAGGGCAGTACTCTGTACTGGTAGTGATTTCCGGCCACCACAAACCTTAGGTATTGGCGGTGGCTTGGGTGGATGAGGATGTGCGTGTAGGCATCCTTTAGATCCAAGGAGCATAGCCAATCTCCCTGCTGGAGGTAGGGCAGAAGGATTCCAAGGGTAAGCATCTTGAACTTTTCCCGCACAAGGAACTTGTTGAGGTTGCGCAAGTCCAGGATGGGTCTGAGGCCTCCTGTCCTTTTTGGTATTAGGAAATACCTGGAATAAAAGCCTTGACCTCTCAGGTGGTGGGGCACCGGTTCCACAGCCTGGTCCTGAAGAAGACTTGCTAACTCCTGAAGGAGTAAGTCCCTGTGCAGAGGGAGTCGAGGAGGTTCTCCCGGAAAATAAGAGGGAGGGACCTGATGGAAGTGGAGAAGATATCCTTCTCGCACGACTTGAAGAACCCAGGCATCTGAAGTGATGTTGGACCACCTGTGGGCAAAGTGAACCAGCCGGCCTCCGGTGCTGGGAGGAACCAGCCGAGGGGGAGAGGCTATGCTGAGGAAGTCAAAAACCCCCACCCTGCTGAGCAGGGGCTGGTGGTGCAGGCTTGGGGGCTTGCTGCCTACGGGACCCGTTACCCCATCCCTTGGCCTGCTGACCCTGTTGGGGAGCTGGAGGGGCCTGATATTGGGGGTAGTGTTTATAGGCAGCCGCCTTTCTCGGGTAAAAGGACTTTTTTCCCGAGCCCTTCTTTTTCTGGGAAGGGGCGGAGGTCTTCCTAGAAAGCCTGGTCCTGGTGAGAGTCTCCGTCTCGATTTGTGCAGCCTTTTCAGCCATGGGCTTGCCAAAGAGGTTCTCACCTCTGCAGGGGACATCGACCAACTTGTCCTGCACCCAAGGTTCAAGGTCAGACGACTGAAGCCAAGCCTGTCGGCGGGCACCGATGCCGGCTGCGGCCACACGAGCCGATGCTTCAAAGCCATCATAGGCTGCTCGGGACATGAATTTGGAGCATTCCCAAATACCATTTGTTAAGGCTAGGAACCTCCGCAAAGGTTCCTCGGACAGTCCAGCAGAGAATCCGGCTAGCTCTTTAGCCAGGTCTCGGAGATACATGCCCATGTATAGCTGGTAGGTCTGGACACGAGAAGCCAGCATAGAGCCCTGGAAACACTTCTTACCAAGGCCATCCAGGTTACGGGCCTCCCTGCCAGGGGGCACCGAGGAGTGCATTTTCTGGCTTTTAAGCCTATGCATGGCCGATTCCACTACCATGGAATGGTGTGGCAGCTGTGCTTTTTGGAAGCCAGGACTCTTGCGGACTCGATAGATGGAATCGACCCGCTTGCTCAATACCGGCGACGAGGCCGGACTCTCCCACATGCGGAAGAGTAGTCGTTCCAGCATGGGAGGCACCGGTACAGTAAAGTGCTCCCGGGCGGGAGAGTCGTACTGAAGGGCGTCGAGCTCTTCGGCTCGAGGCTCCTCCTCGGGATCCGCAGGGAAGGCCAAAGCCTTGGCCATATCCCTGACGAAGTCCGAGAACCGGGCATCCTCCGGAGGGGACTGTTTCCGAGGTTCGGACTCAGGTGAGTCCGAGGGGACACACCGAGTCCGAAAGGAATCAGGTGACTCCTCCTCTTCAGACTCCCAGACCGACTCCGAGGAGGAATCAGTGGGGTCGGCTCGGGCAGGCGGAGGCGTCGGCGGCGATGACCTCGGTCCCGAACGGGAGGCCGAGGGTGACCTCGACCGAGGATCGACTCGAGTTCGCATGGACTCGAGGATCGGCTCGGTCTCCGGGGTCGACTTAGACGTCGACGTCCCGGCGGTCGGGGCAGCAGCGCCAGCGAGGCTAGCGATCAGTGCCCGCTGCTGGTCCATGAAGGCAGATAGTCTGCTCTCCAAGGCCGTCAACCTGAGTCCGACCTCAGGTGACCCAGCAGCCCCCGACTCGGGCCCCGACGGCGTCGGGCCCGACGTCGGACCTCTCGGAGGCGAGTCCAGAAGGACCACAGGACTTACCCGAGCAGGCAACTCCGACTCCAGGCGAGGTCGCTTCGGGAGGTGCTCCTTCTCCAAAGACCCGGGACGGCTGTCGGGGCTATGCGACCTGGCCCTCGCGGAGCCAGGAGCGTCCACCGACGCCACCCTCGCGGGAATTGTCTTCCGTCGATGGTCTCCGGAGGGAGAACCCCTGTCGGAGGAGCTTCGGCGATGGTCAGAGCTGGAGCCTCTGGATGCCGAGGCCTCCGACGAGGTCCGGGTACGGCTGGGGTCAGCGAAGATTCTATCCCGCTGATGCCGCCGACTCCTCAACGCTTTGGAGGACATTTTGCCACAGGCTCCACAGATCATTTCTTCATGATCCGGGCCCAGGCAGCGGAGGCAATTATCGTGTGTGTCAGTGAGTGACATATTTCTGTCACACTGACCACACCGCTTGAAACCACTGGCAGCCATCGGGGGAAAAAGGGCCCCTGCAAGTCAAAGGACCGGGCTGCCAGCGAAAAACCGAAAACGAAACTGACCAAAAATCAGAAAAACCGAAAAATAAGAGAAGGACTCGCAACGGCGTCGCGAGTCCGGGCAGGAAAACGACCGGCGTCGAACCGAATTGAAAAACGAGAAAACTCACGAAAATCAACTTTTTTAGCGTGGACACGACGGGTACGTCTGTAGGGCTCCGCGGAAAAAAGAAGACTGGCTAAGATGGCACCCTTGGGTGGGAAGGCGACCGCGCATGCGCGCTGCAATTCCCAAAGGCTTTCTGTGAAAGCTGGGGAAAATTGCTCCGCGAGGGCTCCGTCGGCGCCGACGTCACCCATATGTGAGGACTGACTTCCTGCTTGGTCCTGGAGAAACCCTGATTTCTCAAGTAGGCCGCCACCACTGCCAGGCATTTGGTAAAGATTCTGGGGGCGGAGGTGAGGCCAAACGGCAGCACCCCATACTGATAATGGTTTCCTCCCACAATGAACCTGAGGTACTTTCTGTGGTCTGGATGAATAAGGATGTGAGTGTAGGCATCCTTCAGATCTAAAGAGCATAGCCAATCTCCCTGCTTGAGGTAAGGCAGAAGTGTTCCAAGAGTAAGCATCTTGAACTTTTCCTTCTGTAAGAACTTGTTGAGATTTCTGAGGTCGAGAATAGGCCTGAGATCCCCTGTTCTCTTTGGTACTAGGAAGTACCTGGAGTAAAACCCGTGACCTTGGAGGTGGGGAGGCACAGGCTCCATCGCCTGGTCTCGTAACAGACCCTGGAGCTCTTGCAGGAGGAGGCGGCCTTGGAGGCTCTCCTGGAAAATAGGGAGGAGGCAACTGATGAAAATGAAGCAGGTAGCCCTTTTGGACTATGCTTAAGACCCAGTTGTCCCCTGTAATGGGTGGCCACCGGTGGGCAAAATGGGCTAGACGACCTCCTGTGCAGGGATGGGACAGCAGAGACGGAGAGGCTATGCCCTGGGAGTCAAAAACCCCCACCCTGCTGAGTAGGAGCAGGAGCCGGAGGCTTGGGGGCTTTCTGCCTACGGGGCCCATGTCCCTGCCCCTTGGCCTGCTGTCCCTGTGGGGGTGCGGGGGAGGCCTGGTAAGTTGGGAACTGTTTGTAGGCAGTCGCCTTCCTCGGGTAAAAGGGCTTTTTACCCGAGCCCTTCTTGTGTGAAGGGGCAGAAGTCTTTCGAGACTGCTTTGTCCTCGTGAGGTGCTCGGTCTCGAGCTCAGCAGCCTTCTCGGCCATGGGCTTGCCAAAAGGTTTTTCACCTCAGCAAGGGACATCGACCAACTTGTCTTGAACCCATGGCTCGAGGTCCGATAACTGCAGCCATGCCTAGCGTCGAGCCGCGATGCCGGCAGCCGCAACCTGGGCCGAGGCCTCGAAGCCATCGTAGGCCGCTTGGGACATGAACTTAGAGCATTCCCGGATCCCCGAAGACAAGGACTTGAACCTCTGCAAAGTTTCCCCGGGAAGACCAGCTGAGAACCCGCTAAGCTCCTTTGCCAGGTCCCGCAAGTACATGCCCATGTACAGCTGGTAAGACTGGACACGGCAAGCAAGCATCGAGCTCTGGAAGCACTTTCTACCAAACGCATCCAGGTTCCGGGCCTCCCTGCAAAGGGGGCACCGTGGAGTGCATCTTCTGACTTTTCTGACGATGCATGGCCGATTCTACCACCATTGAATGGTGCGTTAGCTGCGCCTTTTGAAACCCAGGGCTCTTACGGAGTCGATAAATGGAATCGATCCGCTTGCACAGAACTGGCACCGAGGCCGGTGCCTCCCACATCCGGAAGAGGAGCCGTTCCAGCATCGGAGGAACCGGCACAGTAAAGGCCTCCTTTGGAGGAGAGTCATACTGGAGGGCCTCGAGCTCTTCGGCTCGAGGCTCCTCCTCGGGATCCGCCGGGATTGCCAAAGCAGTGGCCATATCCTGCACGAACTCCGAGAACCGGGTATCCTCCGGAGGGGACCTACTCCGGGGCTCAGACTGCGGTGAGTCCGACGGGACACACCGAATCATGAAGATATCGGGGGACTCCTCATCCTCCGTCTCCCAGGCGGACTCGTCCAAAGAGTCGTCGGGTTCCGATCGCGCGGGGCCCGGCAGCACCCGCCCCGACGCCGAAGGCACCGGCGTCAACACCCTCGGTCCCGACCAGGAGGTCGAGGGTGACCGCGACCGAGGACGACGTCGAGCCTTCATGGTCTTGAGTATGGTCTCGAGTATCGGCTCGGTCTCTGGGGTCGATTTCGACATCAATGTCCCGATGGTCGGGGCAGATGCGCCAGCGAGGCTGGCCATCAGCACCCACTGCTGATCCATGAAGGCAGACAGTCTGCACTTCAATTCTGTCAGCCTGAGACCCAGCTCAGGAGACTCAGCAGCTACCGACTCGGGCCCCGGCGGCGCCGGGCCCGACGTCGGCTCCCTGGGAGGAGAGTCCTCGAGGACAACAGGACTTACGTGTCCAGCAGACTCCGGTTCCACCCGAGGCACTTTTGACGGCTTCTCCTGTTCCACGGGCCTGGGACGGCGGTCGGGGGTCTGACACCTAGCCCTCGAGGAGCCAGGGACCTCCTCCGACGCCGCCCTCATGAGCCGCTTCTTTCTCTTTCGCTCCCACTCGGGGGACCCCCTATCTGAGGAACCCCGACAATGCTCGGGGTCAGACTCCCGAGACGTCGAGGCCTCAGACGAATTTCGGGCCCGGCCAGAGGCCGAGTCGGAGAAAAGCCTTTCCTTCTGGTGCTGACGACTTCGGAGTGCCTTAGTGGACATTTTTCCACACGGTCCACAGATCTTAGGATCATGATCAGGACCGAGGCACCAAAGGCAGCAGTCGTGTGTGTCGGTGAGAGACATTAGCTTCTTGCACCGATCACACTTTTTAAAACCACTGGAATCCATCAGGGAATAAAGAGTCCCCGCGAGGTCAAAGGACCGGCCTTCCAGGGAAAAGGAAAAAAAGGGTACGAACGCCAGCCACGAAGGGCAAAAACCGAAAAAAAAAGATCGGGCTCGATACCGGTGTACCGAACCTGGCGAGAAGGGAACCGGTGTCGAACCGGACAAAAACCGCGAAGAAAATCGCAAGGAATAGACGAAAAAATCTAACTATTTTCCGGGTGAACTAGGACACACGTCCGAAGTGCTCCACGGAAAAAGAGAGACTGAGCAAGATGGCACCTTTAGGCGGGAAAGGGACCACCCATGCGTGCAGTATTCCCAAAGGCTTTCTTAGAAAGCTGAGGAAATGCTCCGCAGGGGCTCCATCGGCATCGATGTCACCCATATGTGAGGACTGACTTCCTGCTTGGTCCTGGAGAACGGTAGATCAAAAGATGGAAGACAAAAAAAATGGATAAGGTGCAACATTGTGCAGGTAGCCAAGCCAGTACAGCTAAGAACGGGAAGATAAAAAGATATGGATAAATGCGCCTATCATTTATAATGTTACACAACTGGACATATTTTGTTTGTTTTCTTGGGCCACTTCCAAGCCGACCACAGTAATTACCTGTAAAACAGCTTCTATTAGAGTTACGGTTTTTCCAGTTCCTGGGGGCCCAAACAGGATATAAGGGGTTGGACGGCATTCACCACCAAGTATCCTTTTCACTGCCAGTTTCTGATGCTCATTCAGTAGAGGATTGAAGAACTTCCTGCCTTTCATTTTAGATGCTCCACATTGGTTTGCTGTGTTCAATTCAGATATGAACAGATACAAAACAAATAAAAAAAAATAGAAAAAGCAAAGGCACAGTGAAATCCCACCCTACAAGAGGCATAAAGTGCTACAATTAAACTTTTACACGTTTCCTCTGTGTTTGCAATTAACAGAATAGAACCCAGCACAAATACGAAGTCTTCAACTAAGCAGGATAGCCTGCCTTACTCTTAGCTATACATTTCATCTGTGATGCAGTTCCACAGGTATCATGGACTCTTAAGTACCGGTGCTCCTAGCATTCTTGGTTGTTTCCATATTCAAAATACCTTGTCTGTTGCGCCCAAAGCCTTTTTGACATGTTTTGTTCCAGCCTTAAACCTGATGCTAATACATACATGTTGCTAAGAAGATAAATCTTTGTAGAGAACAAACTCCTGCATGTTACAGAAAGAGCATGATCTTTGTGTAGTTGTCCTGTCAATTCTCCTGTCACATCCTCTTTAAAGGTCTAAATGACCATAAAGCCCCACGATGCTTCTGGTGACTGTTTAACATGTACCATACACAATACCACTTTTAAAGATAACTAGTTATGACAACCAGAATTGCATCCTGGAGGCCTGTGGATCTTTTGCCCTGATTTTTTTTAAACTACCAATGCAACTATACCATCCCTTGTATCACATAAAACACATTATCTGCTGAGGGAGAAACCTTATTTTAGTCTCACCCTCCCTTCCACAAGCTGTAGGCATTCCAAGTGGGGAAAACACCTGCCCTTCTTGAGCATCTCTCATCTAAAGCTACTACTGGAAGGACATGAGCTAGAGTCTTTAAAACATTTCTGCAACCACAGAGCAGACCTGGGGTGGACTGCCATGCCTCCTCCTGTACACCACAGCTTAAAGAGAGACCACCCCCCCCCCCCCCCAAAGAAAAATTTACCTTGAAGGCTGTCTGTCTTGCAAATGTTTGCAAGCAGGCAAGTAACTTGTCAAAGGACTTATTGGGGGTCTTTTCCATAACCAAAAGCCATTCCAAAGCTCTTATTGCTGCTCTTTAACTTCAGAGGACTGTAGTGCAGTATTTTATTATTCATATATTTCTAAGATCAAGTATGTCCATCGATAATCGTAATGTAGCAATTAATTGGTTCCACAATAAATGGGCCAAAAATAGAATCTTTTCCTTAATTCTTATCCCATAAAGAGCACATACAGTTAAAAAGGTCTGATTTTGATATCGTAAATTATGAATAGGTACACAGAATTCAATGGAAAGAAAGTGAGCAATGAAAACCCCAAGCATAAAAACCTGAACAGAATTAATACTCTAAATTTAATTTTCTACTGTAATGGCAACCAATGAAGGATTGACAAAGCTGGGGTAAGATGTTGTAGGATGTTTGAGTAAAAGATGTGCAGGTAAAGATTGCACAAGTTGAAGTGATTTTATAGCAACCGCAGGTAATCCAAAGAGGTAAGAGTCGAAGTAGCCCATCAGTCAACACCAGATGATGTAAGACGGGCCTAAAATCAAATGGATCTAAAAAGTTTTAGTCTTCTCAAATGGAGGACAAAACATATTTTGTTTACTAATTCTTGAAAAAAAAGGACAAATAATAAGCTTTGAGTCTTATTAAAACATCTAGATAAAATATGGAGACTGTAATAGAGCAAGTCTCAACATATGGGTGGGAAAAGGGTCAGACAGATCGGGACAGAATAAAAAATTCAGTTTTTTCAACATTCAGTTGCAGGCCAAGACAACTTAATTTCTTCTTGGTAGCCTGGATTGTGTTAATCACAGACTGAATGTCTACTACTACTACTGAGCATTTATAAAGTGCTACAGATGCAAGCAGCACTGTACAGACAAGTAAAAGACAGTCCCTGCTCATTAGAGCTTACAATCTAGTGAAGACAAAAACAAACAAAACAGAGCAACAGTCTGATCAGGGCAAAAAACAAACCATGGCAATTACAACCTAAACAGGACAGAGGACAGAAGTCAAGATCTGAAAGCGACAGTGAAGAGGTAGGTTTTCAACCTGGATTTGAAGAGGGCCAGGGAGGGTGCCTGGCGTATAGACACAGGTAGGTTGTTCCAGGCTAAGGTGCTGCCAGGTGAAAGGAGCGAAGTCTGGAGGTAGCGGTGCAAGTAGAAGGCCTGTATAGAAGTAGTTTGTTAGAAGAGCAAAGTTCCCGAGAGGGGATATAAGGAGAGATAAGAGTTGAAAGGTATTGAGGGGCCGAAGAGTGAATACATTTATAGGTTAGGAGGAGAAGTTTGAAGTGGATGCGTAACCGGATAAGGGGCCAGTGAAGTGACTTGAGGAGAGGAGTAATGTGGGCATGGTGAGGCCGATGGAAGATTAGTCGAGCAGCAGCATGTTGGATAGATTGAAGGGGAAAGAGACGGCTCTCGCAGGGAGACCAGCAAGGAGTAGGTTGCAGTAGTCAAGGCGAGAGGTGCTTAAGGAGTGGATGAGCATTTTAGCAGTGTGTTTGGAAAGGAAGGGGCGGATTTTGCTAATGTTGTAGAGAAAGAAACGTCAGGTCTTAGCTACGAGATGGATGTGTGTGGAGAAGGAAAGAGAGTAGTCAAATATAATCCCCAGATTGCGGGCCAAGGAAACAGGAAGGATTATAAAGTTGTCGACAGAGACTGGGAGAGGAGGGGAGGCATTGGGGGGAAAGATAAGGAGTTCAGTTTTGGCCATGTTCAACTTCAAGCGATAGTGAGACATCCAGGCAGCAATGTCAGAAAGGCAGGCAGAGATCTTGGTTTGGATTGCTGGAGAGATTTCAGGCGTAGAGAGGCAGATTTGGGAGTCATCGGCATGGAAGCCATGAGAAGAAATAAGCGCACCAAGGGATTGGGTATAGAGAGAGAAGAAGAGCGGACCCAGGACGGATCCCTGGGGTACGCCAACTGGAAGCGGGGTAGGAGAGGAGGAGGAGCCTCCAGAGCATACACTGCAAGAGCGATGGAAGAGGTATGAGGAGAACCAGGATAGTATCGAGCCCTTAAAACCAAGCGAGGAGAGGGTATCGAGGAGAAGGTTGTGGTCAACAGTGTCAAAAGCAGCAGAGAGGTCGAGGAGGATGAGAACAGAGTAGAGGCCATTAGATTTAGCCAGGAATAAGTTACTGGAGACTCTGGTAAGAGCCGTTTCAGTAGAGTGTAAGGGACGGAAGCCGGACTGTAGAGGATCCAGGAGGGCATGAGAGGAGAGGAAGTCGAAGCAGCGGCGGTGGACTGCACGTTCAAGTAATTTAGATATGAAGGGAAGGAGGGATATGGGTCGGTAGTTGGAAGGACAGGTGGGATCGAGTGAGGGCTTCTTGAGGAGAGGTGTGACCACAGCATGTTTGAAGTCATTGGGGACAGTTGCAGTGGAGAGCGAAAGGTTGAGAATATGAGAGATGGAAGGGACCATGGTGGGGAAGATGGGGCTTAGGAGATGGGTGGGGATAGGATCAGAGGAACAGGTGGTGGGTTTGGAGGAAGAAAGAAGGAGTGTGGTTTCCTCATCAGAGATCACAAGGAAGGAAGAGAGGGTAGCTGAAGTAGCAGGGATGGGGGGGGGGGGAGAAATGGGGAGAAGGGGAGATAGATGAAGAAGTGGGGAATTGGAGGGTGATCTTGTAGATTTTGTCATGGAAGTAGTCGGCCAGGGTTTGGGCAGTAAGGGAGGGCAGGACCTGGGGTGGGGGCACCCTGAGGAGAGAACTGATGGCAATAAAGAGACGGCGAGGATCCGAGGCAAGAAAGTTGGTCAGATGGATGTAGTATTCTTGTTTGGCAAGAGCTATGGCTGACTGGAAGGAGCCAAACATGAATTTGAAATGTAGAAGGTCTTCCGGGGAGCGGGATTTGAGCCAGGCACGTTCAGCAGAATGGGTACAGGTGCGTAGATAGCGGGTAGTGGATGAGAGCCAGGGCTGGGGAGCAGAACGTCTCATAGGACGTGGAGAGAGCATCCAGAGCCAAGGAGAGTACAGCATTATAGGAGGTTACTGCCTCGTCGACGGCCTTGGAAGACATAATGGAAGAGATGGAGAAATGGTGGAGGAGAGAGTCAAGGGATCAATGGTATGAAGGTTTCTAAATAGGCTGGAGGAGACAGGACGAGGTTGAGGTAGCAGGAGCTGAAGATTAAAGCTTAGCAGGTCAGATAAGGGAAGAAGTTATGGAAGTTCGATGGAGAGGAATTAGAGAAGAATATCAGGTCAAGGCAGTGGCCGTGCTGGTGGGTGGGGGCAGTGGAACAAAGCTGGAGGTCAAGTGAGGAGGTAAGGGCGAGGAGCTTTAAAGCATGGGGATCGGTGGGGTTATCGACATGAATGTTAAAATCCCCAACAATAAGAGTGGGGGAAGAGGGATTCAGAAAGACGGAAAGCCAGGAGTCGAGGTCGGTAAGGAAGGTAGAAGCAGACTTGTCAGGAGGGCGATAAATAACAGCTACTCGGAGAGGAAGTGGTGTGAAGAGGCGAATGGAGTGGACTTCAAAGGAGAGGGACTGAGGCAGCAGGAGGGGTTGGAATTGGCAAGCAGGAGAAAGTAGAAGCCCAACACCACTGCCGCGGCCAGTGGAATGAGGCATAAGGGAGAACTGATAGCCCCCATGACAGAGCAGCAGTACGGTATCATCTGGGAGGAGCCAAGTTTCAGTTAGGGCAAGAAACATAGAAATATGACGACAGAAAAAGACCACATGGCCTATCTAGTCTGTCCTTCCATATCAACAACTACAACAGTCCCCATTTTACCTTTAGAGAAACTCTGTGTTTGTCCCATGCTTTTTTGAATTCAGTTACTGTCCTCATCTCTACCACCTCCACTGGGAGACTATTCCACGGATCCACTACTCTTTCCGTAAAGAAATATTTCCGCATATCACTCCTGAATCTATCTCCCTTCACCCACACCCCATGTTCCCTCGTAGCAGAACTTGCTTTCAATTGAAAGAGGCTCTCTCCCTGAACATTTATGTCACGGAGGTATTTAAACATCTCAATCATATCACCTCTATCCCGCCTTTCCTCTAAGGTGTACATATTAAGATCCTTCAGTCTGTCCTCATATGCTTTATAATGAAGACCACTAATCATTTTAGTAGCCACCCTCTGCACCGACTCCATCCTGTTCACATCCTTTTGAAGGTGCGGTCTACGGAATTGCACACTATACTCCAAATGAGGTCGCACCAAAGACTTATACAGAGGCATTATCACCTCCTTTTTTCTGCTAGCCATTCCCCTCCGTATGCACCCAAGCATCCCTCTAGCTTTTGCCGTCGCCTTTTCTACCTGTTTAGCTACTTTAAGATCATCAGACACAACCACGCCTAGGTCCCGCTCTTCTTTAGTGGACAAAAGTACTTCACCCCTTACACTATATTGCTCCCTTGGATTGCTACAGCCCAAATGCATGACCTTACATTTTTTAACATTAAATCCTAGCTGCCAAATTCTTGACCATTCTTCAAGCTTAGCTAGATCCCTCCTCATGTTATCCACACCTTCCTGGGTGTCTACTCTATTGCAGATTTTGGTATCATCCGCAAAGAGGCAAACCTTACCCGACAGCTCTTCCGCTATATCACTAACAAAGATGTTAAAATGAATCGGACCAAGGACAGATCCCTGGGGCACACCACTGGTAACATCCCTCTCCTCAGAGTGAGCTCCATTTACCTGTACTCTTTGTCGCCTCCCACCCAACCAATTTTTAACCCAAGCAGTAACTTTAGGGTCCATCCCTAGGATGCTCAGTTTGTTTATAAGTCGCCTGTGACGAACGGTGTCAAAGGCTTTACTGAAATCTAAATACACCACATCTAGGGCTCTCCCTTGGTCCAACTCCCTGGTTACCCAGTCAAAGAAATCAATCAGATTTGTCTGACAAGACCTGCCTCTGGTGAATCCATGCTGCCTCGGATTCTGTAATCTGCTGGACTCCAGAAACCTCACTATTTTCTCTTTCAGCAGCGTTTCCAATAATTTACTCACCACCAAAGTTAAACTAACCGGCCTGTAGTTTTCAACCACATCCTTACTTCCGCTTTTGTGTAAAGGCACCACATGAGCCTCTCTCCAGTCCTTTGGCACCACTCCCGATTCTAACGAGGCATTGAAAAGGTCAGTCAGTGGAGCTGCTAGAACGTCCCCAAGTTCCCTCAGTATTCTAGGGTGTATCCCATCCGGTCCCATCGCTTTGTCTATTTTAAGTTGAGCTAGTTTCTCACGAACACAGTCTTCTGAAAATTGTTCAAGATGTCCCTCGCTTCTGTTCCTATTTGTGGGTGTTTTCTGAGGTCCTGCTCCTGGTTCTTCATCTGTGAACACAGAACAAAAATATTTGTTAAGCAATTCCGCTTTATCCTTATCAGCTTCTACATATTCCTCCCCTGCACCCTTGAGTCTGACAATACCACTTAAGCCCTTCCTCTTCTCACTAATATATCTGAAAAATGTCTTATCCCCCCATTTTATTGCATTGGCTATTTCCTCCTCCTTTTGAATCTTTGCCTTCTTGACTACTTTGCTAGCTTCTCTAAGTTTTTCCAAATACAGATGCCTGCCTTCCTCTCTCTGTGATCTCTTGTATTTCATGAAGGCCATGAAGAAGATGTAGAGCGTTAGAGATAGAGATAAAGAGATCATGAGTAAAAGCAAGTTTATTAGAGACCAACTGTGCGTTTCACAAGGCACATGAGAAAAGGGAGAGTGGAAGGGGAAAGGAGAGGGATATGGATGAGATTAGACAAGTTAGGTGAGGGTGTCATTCCAGAGTAGGTCAGAGATCTAGGGGGGCTGTTGCATGAGGATCTTTTTTTCAGAGTAGGACAGAGATCTTGAGGGGTCAGGAATGGGGCTGATATCACTGGATAAGTGTGTGGCACATGTGAGAGGGAGAGTGGAAGGGGAAAAGAGAGGGATATGGATGACATTAGACAAAGTACTGAGGAACTCTTCTTAGAGTGAGATAGAAATCGAGGGGGGCCAGGGTTGGAGTTGATGTTACCTGATGAGAGAAGGAGAAGCAGAGAGCGGGGTAAAGAGGAGATAGTACAGCGGAATCGAGGGTGGGGTTGCCTTAGAGAGAGAGGGGATGGTTGAATGAGAGGGAGAGTGTGGTGAATCTCAAGAGCTGATGATAGGTTAGAAGACAGAATGGAGGAAGAGGTGAGGAAGGTACAGAGGGAATGGGAGGGGGGAAGGAGGGTGCGGGTAGGAGGGGAAGCAGTTGGGGAGTATGAAGAAAAGAAGGACAATGTGATGTGGAGCCATAGAGAGGAGTGGTGGGGCAATGCAGCCTATGTTATCTTATAAGCAGTGAGGTGGTAGTGAGGTGGCAAGGGATTCTACACACTAAGCAATACACGTTAAATTACAAGCAAGATATGTTAAAATAGGCAATGAAGTAGTGGGGACAACGTGCTATACCAAATATGTTAAATTACAGACAATGAGGGAGCAGTAGAGTCTATAGGCAGTGCAGCAAAGGTGACAATGGATTCTACACACTAAGCAATACATAGTAACATATATATGTTAAATTATACACTAAGCAATATATGTTAAATTACAAGCAAGATATGTTAAAATAGGCAATGAAGTAGTGTGGACACAAGCTATGCCAAATATGTTAAATTACAGACAAAGGGGTAGCAGTGGAGTCTATAGGCAGTGCAGCAAAGTTAATTGCAGGTAATGAGGTAGCGATAATGAGCAGCAAAGTTAATTGCAGGCAATGAGGTAGCAATACTGAGCAGCAAACTTGATTGCAATAGTAATAATAATGATGAGCAGCAAAGTTAAATGCAGGCAATTAGTTAGCAGTAAAGAGGAAGCGGTGGGGTAGCAATGGAGGCAAAGGCTGTGAGTAGCAGTGGGGTAGCAATGGAATGGATTGGCGGGTGCTTACTTCGGGTGGGAGCTGGGTGGGCCATAGGAACCGAGTTGGGGAGGAGGGTTTATTCCACTCTACTCATCGACGTTGTAGTGGTACCCGGGCGATCAGCTGGTGCTGCGGAGGTCAAATCGCTGCAAGGGTGCTGTGCTTTAAGTTTGGTGGTGAGTTGGCAATTGCAGATCTCTCCAGGGAAAGCAGTCCTTCTTGAGATCTACGGCTCCATTGTCTTTGAGCGTGGTGTTCTCTTGGTGTTATGGGGAGCAGTGAAAGTGGCCTCGGGCTGCTTTCTTTAGAGGCCCCCGCCTAAGAGCCATGCCAAAGGGCCCTCTGGCGAGGCCCTCAGGCGCGGGCTGGGTCTAGGGTCATTATCACCTTCTCATGGAAAGAGTAGTTACTCACCTGTAACAGGTGTTCTCCAGGAGCAGCAGGAATCAGTCCTCACTTATGGGTGACGTCGGCGCCAACGGAGCCCTCGCGGAGCAATTTTCCCCAGCTTTCGAAGAAAGCCTTTGGGAATTGCAGCGCGCATGCGCGGTCCCCTTCCCGCTCAAGGGTGCCATCTTTCTCAGTCGGATGACATAGCGAAAAGACAGCAAAAAAAGTTAGCAGAAACATGTAATAAGAATGACTGCAACTCCAAGGGGAGGAGGGAGGGTAGTGAGGACTGATTCCTGCTGCTCCTGGAGAACACCTGTTACAGGTGAGTAACTACTCTTTCTCCAGGACCAAGCAGGAAGTCAGTCCTCACTTATGGGACTCCCAAGCTTAAGGCTACCGGAGACCTCAAGCCGAAAAAATGAGCTCCCTCAAGCTCAACAGTACAGAAGGAAGGAATCTTCTCTGAATACGAATCCGGCCGGTAGCCCAACACCAGGGCCGGAGGGTAGGAGTTGCCTAGACCACAAAGAGATTGTGGAGGACTGCCTGTCCGAAAGCACTGTCCCTGCGGGACTCCCTCTCCAAGCAGTAATGAGCCGCAAAGGTCTGGCTTGAAGACCAAGTAGCGGCCCGGCAGATGTCTGCCAACGGAACAGAGCGGAGATAAGCCACTGACGCAGCCTTCGCCCTGACACGGTGAGCTGTGACTCGACTCTCTAAGGAGAGGCCGGCTGCCCCATAAGCCCAGGCGATACAGTCAGCAACCCAGATGGACAAAGTATGCTTAGAGACGGGTACCCCCAACCGATTGGGGTCAAAGGATACGAAAAGCTGGACAGCTTTCCTATGCTCTCGCGTACTGTCAAGATAGAAGGATAAGGCTCTTCTACAGTCCAGGGTATGCAGAACAGTCTCAGCTTGGCCGGTATGCGGCCTGGGAAAAAAGGTCAGAAGAACCACCTCTTGATTGATGTGAAAAGTGGAGACCACCTTTGGAAGAAACTTAGGGTGAGTCCGTAAGACCACCCTATTCTTGTAGAACCTAGTGTATGGGGGCTCCGACACTAGGGCCTGTAGTTCACTAACACGCCTAGCGGAGGTAAGGGCTACCAAGAAGAGAGTTTTCCAGGAGAGGAAACGAAGAGGGCAGGTAGCCTTGGGCTCAAAAGGCGGACAGGTAAGCCTTTGCAAGACCACATTGAGATCCCAGTCAGGAGCTGGAGGGCGCAACGGAGGCTTAAGCAGAAGGCCCCTGAGAAAACGCGCCACCAAGGGGTGCGAGGAAAGAGGCTGGCCCTCCACCGGCGAATGATGTGCAGAGAGAGCACTGAGGTGGACCCTGACAGAGTTGGATTTGAGGCCCAGATTGGAGAGGTGAAGCAAATACTGCAGTACCACCGATACTAAACAGGCGAAGGGGTCCTCAGAGGGCTGAGAACACCAGACCGAGAAGCGACGCCATTTAAGGGCGTAAGATTTCCGGGTGGAAGGTCACCGAGACACCAGGACGACAGCTTCCACCTCCGGAGGAAGCAGGAGCGGAGCTAGGACTACCCTTTCAGCAGCCAAGCCATCAGATGAAGGGCCCGGAGGTTGGGGTGCAGGAGAGTACCCTGATCCTGGGTCAGGAGATCGGGCTGAAACCCCAGAGGAAGAGGGGTGTCCACCGCTAGCTGTAGGAGTAGAGGGAACCAGGGTTTTATCGGCCACCTGGGCACCACCCTGTCCTGGACAACTTTGAACAGCGTCCGGGACACAAGTGGCGTGGGAGGAAAGGCATACAGTAGGCCCGTGGACCACGAGATGAGGAAAGCATCCGGCGCTACTCTGAGAGGATGCGGGTGCAGAACCTGGGAAGTTGCCGGATGAGAGGACTGGCAAAGAGATCCACGGTGGGGAGGCCCCACCGGCGGAAGATCCGCTGGACAACTACGGGGTTCAACCTCCATTCGTGCGGCTGCAGAATCCGGCTCAGTTTGTCGGCCAGGCAATTTTCCTGCCCAGGCAGGTAAACAGCCTTGAGGAGGATGTCGTGGTCGACTGCCCAAGAGCAGTCTCTGAGCCTCCTGACATAGGAGGTAGCCCGTGCCCCCGTTTGTTCACGTAGAACATGGCAACCTGATTGTCCGTCTGTACCAGCACAGACCGACGAGAAGTGAGGTGAGAGAAGGTCCGCAGGGCTAGGCGGATCGCCCGCAGCTCCAGGAAGTTTATCTGCTGAGCAGCCTCCCAAGGTGTCCAAAGGCCTTGAGTGCATGTTCCCTGGCAATGCGCTCCCCATCCCAGGAAAGAGGCATCTGTCGTTAGCACCTGGGAAGGTGGAGGAGACTGAAAGGTCATGCCGAGTACCAGATTGGGCAGGTGAAGCCACCATTGCAGAGAGGAGACCAGGCGGTCGGAGATCTGTATTAAGTCCGTCAGTCTCCCTGTGGCCTGATGCCATTGAGTGCGAAGGCTCCACTGAGCAGGTCTCATATGCAGACAGGCATTCGGAGTGACATGGACCGTGGAGGCCATATGACCGAGCAGTTGCAGGAATTGTCTGGCAGAGACCGGTGACGCGCTGTGGAACCTGCCGGCCAGAGCTATGAGCCTGTTGGCCCGTTCCAGAGGCAAGAAGGCACGAGCCTGTAGAGTGTCCAGCCGTGCTCCTATGAAGTCGAGATCCTGAGAGGGGAGCAAAGTGGACTTTTCGAAGTTTATGACGAAGCCCAAGTGCTGAAGCAGGGCCACTGTGCGTTGAGTGGCCTGAGTGACCTCCTGGATGAGCCAGTCTTCCAGGTAGGGGAAGACGAAGAGGCCTTGAAGCCTCAGGAAGGCTGCCACCACTGCCAGGCATTTCGTAAACACCCTACCCTGGGAGCGGAGGAGAGGCCAAAGGGCAGTACGCGGTACTGATAATGATTCCCTGCCACCACAAATCTTAGATATTGTCGGTGGTCCGGATGAATAAGGATGTGAGTATAAGCATCCTTTAGATCCAAGGAGCATTGCCAATCTCCCTGCTGGAGGTAGGGCAGTAGGATTCCAAGGTTAAGCATCTTGAACTTTTCCCGCTGCAGGAACTTGAGGTTGCGTAAGTCCAGGATGGGTCTGAGGCCTCCTGTTCTTTCTGGTATCAGGAAGTACCTCGAGTAAAACCCGTGACCCCACAGGTGTTGGGGTACTGGCTCCACAGCCTGTTCCTGAAGCAGACTTTGCAGCTCCTGAAGGAGTAAGTCCCTGTGCAGAGGGGGTCTTGGAGGCTCCCCTGGAAAGTAGGGGGGAGGCACCTGGTGAAAATGTAAGAGGTAGCCCTTTTGAACAACCTGCAGCACCCAGGAATCGGATGTTATGGCTGACCACCTGTGGGCAAAGTGGGTCAGCCGGCCCCCCGTGCTGAGCGAAGGCCGCGGAGGGAGAGAGGCTATGCCGGCATAGTCAAAAACTCCCACCCTGCTGAGCAGGGGCCTGTGTAGTGGGCTTGGGGGCCTTCTGCCTACGGGACCCATTACCCTGTCCCTTAGCCTGCTGACCCTGATGGGGAGCTGCTGAGGCTTGATATTGAGGGTGGTGTTGTTTATAGGCAGACACCTTCCTCGGGTAAAAAGGCTTTTTCCCCGAGCCCTTCCTCTTCTGTGAAGGGGCAGAGGTCTTTCTGGATAGGCGAGTCCTGGTGAGAGTCTCAGACTCGAGTTCTGCCGCCTTTTCAGCCATGGGCTTACCAAAGAGGTTCTCACCTCTGCAGGGGACATCGACCAACTTGTCCTGCACCCATGGCTCGAGGTCGGATGACTGAAGCCAAGCCTGACGGCGAGCACCGATGCCGGCCCCCGCTACTCGAGCCGATGCTTCAAAGCCATCATAGGCTGCCCGAGAAATAAACTTCGAGCATTCTCGAATACCAGTGGACAGGGCCTGGAACCTCTTCAAAGGTTCCTCGGAGAGACCAGCAGAGAACCCGGCAATTTCTTTTGCCAGGTCTCGAAGATACATGCCCCCATATATAGCTGGTATGTCTGGACTCGGCAAGCAAGCATAGAGCCCTGGAAGCACTTCCTACTGAGGGCATCCAGGTTCCGGGCCTCCTTACCCGAAGGCACCGAGGAGTGCATCTTTTGACTCTTAAGTCGATGCATGGCCGATTCCACCACCATGGAATGGTGCGGTAATTTGTGCCTTTTGGAACCCGGGGCTCTTACGGACTCGATACATGGAATCGACCCGCTTGCTTAACACCGGCATCGAGGCCGGGCTCTCCCACATGCGGAAGAGCAGCCGCTCCAGCATCGGAGGAACCGGTACAGTAAAGGCCTCCTTCGGGGGAGAGTCATATTGGAGGGCCTCGAGCTCTTTGGCTCGAGGCTCCTCCTCCGGATCCGCGGGGAAGGCCAAAGCCTTGGCCATGTCCCTCACGAAATCGGAGAACCGGGTATCCTCCGGGGGGGATCGGCTCCGAGGCTCCGACTCGGGCGAGTCGGAGGGGACGCACCGAGTCTGAAAAGACCCGGGTGACTCGTCCTCCTCCGTGTCCCAGCCCGACTCCTCCATGGAGGAATCGAAAGGCTCCGTGCGGACGAGTGCCGAGGACCTCCGCCCAAACGCTGAGGCCGGTGTCGAGGACCTCGGTCCCGAATGGGAGGCTGAGGGAGACCATGGCCGAGGATCGACTCGAGCTCGTATGGACTCGAGGATCGGCTCGGCCTCCGGGGTCGACTTTGACGTCGACGTCCCGGTGGTCGGGGCAGATGCACTGGCGAGGCCGGTCATCAATGCCCGCTGCTGGTCCATGAAGGCAGCGATACTGCACTCCAAGGCCGTCAATCTGAGACCAAACTCAGAAGACCCAGCAGCCCCCGACTCGGGCCCCGACGGCGTCGGGCCCGACGTCGGCTCCCTCGGAGGCCTCCACGAGGACTACAGTACTCACGTGTCCAGGAGACTCCACTTCGAGACGAGGATGCTTCGCAGGTCTCTCCGCCTCCGAGGACCCGGGGCGGCTGACGGGGCTATGCAACCTGGCCCTCGAGGGACCAGGAGCGTCCTCCGACGCCGCCCTCGCGGGTTTCTTCTTCCGACGATGTTCCCGGGCGGGAGACCCCCACTCAGAGGAACTCCGACGATGCTCGGGGCCGGAGTCACAAGACGTCGAAGCCTCTGACGAGGTCCGGGCCCGACCGGACGCGGAGTCAGAGAAGATTCGTTCCTTTTGTGACTGCCGAATCCTCAATGCCTTCGAGGACATTTTGTTGCACGGACCACAACTCATCGAGTCATGGTTGGGTCCGAGGCAATGGAGGCAGCAGTCATGTGTGTCAGTAAGAGACATGAGTCTGGTACAGCGATCACACTTTTTAAACCCGCTTGCAGCCATCGGGGGAAAAAGGGCCCCTGCGAGGTCGAAAGACCGTGCTGCCAGGGAAAAAGAAAAAAAGTGGCGGGAACGCCCGTTACAAAGTACAAAAACCGAAAAAATGTGAACGGACTCGATATTGGAGTATCGAGGCCGGGCGGGAAAAGGACACGGCGTCGAACCTAGAAAAAAACAACGAAAAAAATCAACTTTTTCAGCGGCGATCTCAAACTACGTCTGTAGCGCTCCGTGGAAAAAAGAAGACTGAGCAAGATGGCACTCTTGAGCGGGAAGGGGACCGCGCATGCGCGCTGCAATTCCCAAAGGCTTTCTTCGAAAGCTGGGGAAAATTGCTCCGCGAGGGCTCCGTTGGCGCCGACGTCACCCATAAGTGAGGACTGACTTCCTGCTTGGTCCTGGAGAAGCGAGAAATCAGTGAGAAGAGAGATTGTCATAAGAGACACTCGATAAAGATAAAAACCACTCAACCACCTATACACTCAAATCAAATTCTCATAAAATACGTAATAGGATGGAACGAGAAACTGAATCAAAAGCTACTGTAATATCTAAAAGTTACACACAATCCTTCCCCTTTGTTCAACCAGAGATCACAAGTTGAGAAACGAAGGGTCTCAGTGCTCCGTCCAATGCAAATTTCAATCTAGAAATTTATCCAGAATCAAGTTTGAGTCCAAGCCTTGCAGTAGCTGCATGACTACCTGTTCATTCAACTTTAAAAAAAAAATGGCAAATAAGGCATTAATTTGTCTTATCTGGGCAACATCCACTAGTCTTTAGTCTATTCCATCTTCAGGCATGCCATCATAAGCGACACCAAACTACATGGGACCACACAGCTTAAGAGAAACAGGAAAAAAAGGAGGCATTCAACATCACCCTTTTCATAGCAACATAACAGCAGAAAAAGCGTAGTTACTCACCTGTAACAGGTGTCCTCCAGGGACAGCAGGAATCAGTCCTCACATGTGGGTGACGTCGGCACCAACGGAGCCCTCGCAGAAGCATTCCCCCAGCTTTCAAAGAAAGCCTTTGGGAGATGCCACCACGCATGTGTGGTCCCCTTCCCACTCAAGGGTTCCATCTTGCTCAGTCAGCTGACATAGCTAAAAGAAGACGGCAAAAAATAAAAGATGGTCAAGGAGCAACTTCAAGATGAGGAGCGATGGCTGTGAGGACTGATTCCTGCTGTCCCCAGAGAAAACCTGTTACAGGTGAGTAACTACGCTTTCTCCGGGAACAAGCAGGAAGTCAGTCCTCACATATGGGACTCCCCAGCTACAGGCTACCGAAAGCCCATAGTATAAAAAGGGGCTACCTCATGAGGATCCGCAAGAAGCAGCAATTCGCCAGTGTACATAGACGACAGTAAGACAGTAGCCTAAACACAGAAGGGATGAAGGGGTAGGAGTTGCCCAAACCCCGAAAAGGTTACGGAGCACAGCTTGGCCAAAGGCACTGTCCCATTGGGACTCTCTTTCCAGGCAGTAATGGGCTGCGAAGGTATGGACTGCAGACCAGGTGGTGGCCCGGCAGATGTCCACCATAGGGACAGAGCGCAAGTTTGCCACTGAGGCCACCATGGCCCTGACACAGCGCGCTATGATGCATCCTTCCAGCTGAGCCTCACTTGCTCATAGGTGAGGGTGATACAGTCCGCCACCTGTGTGGACACGGTACGCTTGTTCACCGCCTCCCCCAGCCTACTGGGGTTGTAGGAGATGAAAAGTTGAGAAGCTTTGTGGTGGTCCTGAGTGCATTGGCTATAGAAGGACAAGGCCCTCTTACAGTCTAAGGTGTGTAGGACCGTCTCCGCCCGACTGGAGTGAGGTCTTGGAAAGAAGGTAGGGAGCACCATTTAATGGTTGAGATGGAAGGGCAACACTACCTTCTGCAGGAATTTGGGGTGCGTGCGAAGCACCACTCTGTTTTTGTAGAACGTCCGCCACTAGGGCCTGAAGCTCGCTAACTCTGCGAGCGGAGGTGAGCGCAACCAGGAAAGCTACCTTCCAAGAGAGGTAGTGAAGATGGCAGGTAGCTAGATGCTTGAAGGGTGGGCGAGTGAGCTGCCCCAACACCACATTGAGGTCCCAATCGGTTGCCGGAGGGTGAACTGGGGGCTTCAATAAGAGCAGGCCCCGAAGGCAATGGGTCACCAACGGTTGGACCGAAAGGGGCTTTCCATCTACCGGATGGTGGTGCGCCACCAAGGCACTCAGGTACACTTGGACAGAGAGGCGGAGAAAGGGTCAGCCCTGTGTTTGGCGCTCTATACAGAGAACCTGCGCCATTTCAGAACGTAGGCCTTCCTAGTAGAGGCCTTGCGAGAGGACAGCAGAATGTCTTCCACCTCAACTGGAAGGTTGAAAGGGGTCAGAATCACCCTCTCAGCAGCCACACTGTCAGCGACAGGGATCCTAGGTTGGGGTGCAGGAGAAAGCCCCACTCCAGAGATAAAAGTTCCGGGGCGGTCCCCCAGGGTATTGGGGCCTCCAACATCAACTGTAGAAGTAGTGGGAACCACGGTTGCCTGGGCCATCAAGGAGCTATCAGGATGGACGAGGTCCTGTCGCGTAGGGTCCTGAACAAGGTCTTGGCGATCAGCAGCATTGGAGGGAAAGCATATATGAGGCCTTCTGACCATGAGACTAGGAATGCATCCACCGCCACCCTGGAGGGGTGGACCTGCCAGAACCAGAAGTGGGGCAACAAAGTTGTCCGGGCTGGAGAACAGGTCCATCATGGGTTCCCCCCAGAGCCGGAAAAGCCAACTGGCTACCTGGGGATCCAGCTGCCACTCGTGCAACTGGAGAACCCTGCTGAGTCTGTCGGCCAGCAGGTTGTCCTGACCTGGCAGGTACACAGTCTGCAGGAGGATACCCTGCTGGATTGCGTACAGAGGAGCAGAGCCTCCTGACAAAGGGTACGAAACCCCGTGACCCCCTATTTGTTCACGTAGAACATCGCCACCTGGTTGTCAGTCTGGACTAGCACCGGCTAGTGACGTAGGTGGTGACAGAAGACCCTCAGGGCTAGGTGTATGGCTCGGAGCTCCAGGAGGTTGATCTGCTGGGTGCTCTCCTCCGGCGGCCAGTTGCCCTGAGTGCGGAGATCTCCGCAGTGGGCTCCCCAGTCAAGCAGGGAGGCATCTGTAGTGAGGACCCTCAATTGGCTTGGGGCCTGAAAGGGCATGCCCACCTCGAAATGCTGGAGCAACTGCCACCAGACCTGGGAGTCCACCAGTTGGCAAGTCACTGAAACTCTGTCTTGGAGGTGGCCTGTGGCTTGAGACCACTGGTCCCGGAGACACCACTGTACCGCCCTCATGTGGAGGCATCTGGGGTGACATGGACCGTGGAGGTGCACGAGAAGTCAAGGGGGCACCAAGGGGTGGTGCTGTACATCCCAAGCTATAGATCCGAGATGACTGGCTCGGACCCTGGGCAAGTAGACCTTTCACTGGAGAGTGTCTATCTTTGCTCTGATGAACTCCAGGCACTGTCGGGAGGAGGTGAGACTTGGGGTAGTTTATGATGAAGTCCAAGTGTTGGAGAACCTGGATGGTGCGTGCAGTGGCTTACTGCACCTCTGAGGCTATGCCTCCCTTTATGAGCCAGTCGTCCAGGTAGGGGAAGACGGAGACCCCCTGGAGCGAGAGGAAGGCGGCCATGACTGCCAGGCATTTTGTGAGGACCCTTGATGAAGAGGCTAGGCTGAAGGGGAGCACCCTGTATTGAAAGTGCCTGCCCCCACTACAAACCGCAGGTACTGCCTATGGTTGGGATGAATGAGGATGTGGGTATAAGCATCCTTGAGATCTAAGGAGCATAGCCAGTCTCCTTGCTGGAGGTATGGCAGCAATGTTCCAAAGGAGAGAATCTTGAACTCCTCTCTCACCAGGAATTTGTTGAGGTTGCACAGGTCGAGGATGGGCCTTAGGCCTCCTGTCCTCTTTGGCATGAGGAAGTATCTGAGCACAAAAGGACCTCAAGGACTTCCGAAAATCCCTCAAAACCTATCTTTCAGGGCCTCATTTGAACAAGAACCTTAACTCCCACCCTGCCAATAAGAATCATCTAGCACCATCATCCCTCCTGGGGCACAACCCCCCAGAATATATGTATGTATTGTCTCTGATGTTAAATGTACTACCTCGTCCCCAATACCACTTTGATTGAAGGATAAGGTGGTATACAAATCTGGCTAAATAAATAAACAAAATAAAATAAATCTGGAGTAGAACCCCCTTGCCCTTGAGGTGGTGGGGTATCGGTTCCACCGCCTTGTCCTCAAGAAGACCTGCCAACTCCTTCAGAAGAAGGTCCCGGTGGAGGGGAGACCTGATGGGCTCTCCCTGGAAATAAGGGGGAGGTGTCTGAGTCATGTGGAGGAAATAACCCTCGCTGACTATCTTTAGTGCCCAGGAATCAGTGCTGATGTTCACCCACCTCTGGGCATGGAGGACCAGACTTCCCCCTGTGGGCTGCTAATCTCCTCGAGGTAGAGAGGCTATGCTCAAGGAGTCAAAACCTCCCCCCTGACTGGGACTCAGAGCGCGACCTCGGCCGACCAAAGGACCTCGAGGATCGGCTCGGCCTCCGGAGACGTCTTGGACGTCGAGGGCCCAGTGGTCGGGGCAGATGAACCGGTTGTGCCAGACAACAGCACTAGCTACTGGTCCATGAAGGCAGACAAACTCCAGGGCCACCATTTTGGATTCCAGACCAGAAGGCTCCGCAGACTTTGGCACGGGCACCGAGAGACTCGGGCCTGATGCCGGCTCCCCCGAAGGGGAATCCACGACGAGGATGGTGTCTGGGAACCAAGGCCGGTCCACAGCCGGATCCTTCTGGGGGTCCTTCGCAGGTCACTCCTCCTCTGATGCCTCAGACGAGCATCTCGGACTTCGGGCCTGTGCCCGGGGAGCCCCCGGCCGGTTGGAACCATCGAAGGACGCTGTCTTCGAGGATTCCTTCTTCTTCCTGGGTTCTCTCGAGGGAGACCCCCTGAGGACCCACGACGAGACTCGGATTTGGAGAGTTCCACCTGAGATGTTGGGCCTCAGACGAGGCCCAGGTCTTCAAAGGAATCAGGGACTCAGGGAAAAACTTATCATGCTGTTGCTGGTGGCTCTTGAGGGCCTTGCTGGACATCCTCTTGCAGAGACCGCAGGCCACTGGGTCATGGTCTGGCCCAAGACAGCAAAGACAGTAGTCGTGTGTGTTGGTCAAAGACATAATTTTAGAGCACCAATCATACTTCTTAAAGCCACTGGTAGCCATGGGGGAAAAAAGTAACCCTGCGAGGTCGAAGACTCTCCGGGCTGCCAGCAGGAGGGGAAAAAAAGGTGTGAAGATGCTAGAAAAAAAAATAACCAACTACAAAAATTAGACCGAACCTGACGCCGAGGAAGAGAGGTCGGTAGGCAGGGAGAGGACCGGTGCAATACCAGCGGCGAGTGTAAAACTCAGGAAAAGAAATAATCAACTTTCCCGGGGACAAGTCAGACAACAAGGAATCATGCCTTCTGAACTAAAAAAATCTATCATAAGACCGATTCTAAAAAACAGTACACTCAGCAGAGATGACCCAGCATCCTACCGCCCAATATTGAGCATATCATTCCTAGCAAAGATCATTGAAAAGGCGGTCCTACTACAACTACAAGACCACCTGAACGACTATGCTCCCCTAGATGCCCAGCAATACGGCTTTAGACAACATCATGGGGTAGAAACCCTATTACTAGTCCTGCTTAACAACTTACTCAAGGGCCTGGAAAACAAAAAGAAAATGTACATACTCTTATTCATCGACATCTCAGCTGCCTTCGATACAGTTAACGATGGAACCCTCATAAACAGGATCAAGTCAATAGGAATATCAGGAACCCTCCTAAAATGGTTCACATCATACATCTCAAACAGAATGCAACAGGTGCAGTTCAACGGCAAAAAAAGCGGAAGCATTCCCCCAAACACAAGGTATACCGCAAGGCTCTGCACTCTCAGCACTCCTTTTTAACGTATATATGCAACCACTATGTGAAATCTTCACTCGCCACAAAATCAACTACCACATATATGCCGATGATATTATGCTGTACACACAACTTGACACTGACAACCCAGACTACAGCCCACTCGAAACATGCCTTAGTGAGATGCAATACTGGCTAAAACAAAGCAGCACGGCAATCAACCATAAGAAAACTGAGGTGATGTATATCTCCAGGAAAGCAAATTTTGACACCCCCCCCCCCCCCCACACACAACAATAACCTTGTGCAACAATACCTACCAAACGAAGAAAGAAATAAAATACCTAGGACTGCGACCTAAAAATGGAGAAACACCTCCGCAAAACCAACAGGGCAGTTTTCCACAGAGTTCTACAACCTATACGGAGCATAATTGACCCCCACGACTTCAGATCCGTCGCTCAAGCACTCATCATGCCACATTTTGACTACTGCAACGCCATTCTTCAGGGACTACCTAAGAAAACTCTTAACATCCTGCAAATGGCACAGAATGTATCTGCCAGGATCATTATGAGGAAAAGTCTTACTGAACACATCACTCCAGTACTAATTGAGTTGCACTGGCTCCCCATTACAGCTCGCACAAAATACTGACAACCACTTTCAAACTCATCCACAGCATTGCTCCATCCTTCCTCTCCACCCTAATCAGCATGCAACCCACCAACAGAAACAGAAGAACCATCAACTCCAACACCCTCCACACCCCTACAGATATGCAAAAGATCTGTCAAAATCAGCACTAGTAACAGGGCATTCTCATACACAGCCCCTACACTATGGAACCAACTACCGCCCATGCTACGAGCCAGCAAAGATCTATCGGATTTTAGAAAAAAACTCAAGACGCACCTATTTCAAAGTCATTTCAACCTGTTCTAAATCCACATGAAGGGCAACTATCTACCCAAAGTCCCAGAGAACCTTCTATGTAAAAATGTACATATGTAAACTCTTTTCCCTGTAGACTAGAAGTAGATAATTTTCTGTGTGCCATCCTTTCCTCCCGAATCAATTACGTATATACCATAAATTTCCTGTTTTGATTTGACAGCTTTTGCTATGTAATCATACCCGCTTCTGATCGCTGGAAGAAGCGGTATACAAATGCTTGCTAAATAAATAAATAAACAAACATCCGAAGGGCTCCGCGGAAATAAAAGAGACTGAGCAAGATGGCACCCATGGGCGGGAAGGGGACCATGCATGTGTGGTGGCATCTCCCATATGTTAGGACTGACTTCCTGCTTGTTCCCGGAGAAAGACCACATGGTCTATCTAGTCTGCCCTTCCATATCAAATACTAAAGTCCCTTCTTTTTCTTTAGAGATCTGTGTTTGTCCGATGCTTTTTTGAATTCAGATATTGTCCTCGTTTCGACTACCTCCACTGGGAGCTATTCCATGCATATACCACTCTTTATTCCATAAAGAAAGGTTTCCGCATATTACTCCTCAAACTATCCCCTTTCACCCTCATCCTATGTCCCCTCATAGCAGAGCTTGCCTTCAATCAAAAGAGGCTCTCCTTTTGTGCATTTATGCCACAGAGGTATTTAAACATCTCTTTCATATCTCCTCTATCTCACCTTTCCTGTACCGCATAAATATTAAGATCTTTAAGTCTGTCCTCATGTGCTTTATAAGGAAGACCACTAACCATTTTAGTAGCCACCTTCTGCACCGACTCCATCCTATTTATGGCCTTTTGAAGGCATGGTCTCAAGAATTGCACGCAATACTCCAAATGAGGTTTGTGATAAGGAAGCTTATCATAGTTCAGGAGGGAGCTATAAAAGAGGTGAATTGGCTTTGAACAAGCAACCTGTCTTTGCTGGTAGAAATAATAAAACAGAATGTTTTCATTAAAAGACTACCAGTCCCAGAATGCACCAGGTTTCAAACAGCCTCTAGAAGAGCTGAAGTGGGGAAACGTGTGTTCAATCAGGAGAGCTATGAGGTAATCCCCAATCACTCATCTCCAAGGGCAGGGCTTGATTCAGCACACCTGGGCTGTGCTAGGGTGGAGTGTCCCTCTAAGCAGGTTAAAAGTAAAAGATATTCTCCATAGAGAAAGAACAGAAAGAACCAGGAGAGCAGACAGAAAGAGGAGAGAGGACTACAACAGCAGAAGCAACGTGGAAGGAAGAAGAGAAAGACATCTTGGAGGTCTAAAGAAGGAGCCCACAGCAGTACGTGTGTTAGGAGTGATTCCAGAGGCAAGCATACTCCATTGGACTGGAGGAAGCCAGAGGAGTGGGGTTATAGAGCCAGGAACTCCCAAACCGCACCTTTGAAAGACGGCTGCATTTGGAAGGGGCCCTAAGACCGGTGCAAGAAGGTATGTGAAGAGAGACCCAGTGTCCAGGGATCTTGATTGGAAGGCTGGACATAAAAGCTGGACTACTTACTGGCCAGGATACCAGGAGAGGAAACCTAACAGCAAGGGAAGCTCAGGTATGAACTTTGATCTATGCCCTAGCTCTTCTCCAGGAAGACAGCAGGGAAACAAATATTACCCTGAGAGTGATCAATTAAGGAATTCCTCTGAGCCAGACCATGATATTGATTCCATGATATTTGAGGAAGAAGGAGATATATCAAATGATCAGAATGAATACATGGATTTCTCTCTGTCTAGGCTGCTGTTTTAAAATAGTTTCTCACTAATACAACAACCACCAAAAGGAACTGTAACTTGTTCTTTTATCTACCCAGAAAAGCCTCTGCAAGAAAGCTTTAGGGTAGGATTGAGCCACGTAGAGAGAGTGAACCAGCAAAGGGGTTTGCAGCTGGCTAATTAATGGTAATTGAGCCAGGCACAAGTGCACGTGAGCTCTGAAAGGAAACTTCTTTTTGTGTGTAAATAGAAGAAAGTTATCCTTGATAAAGAACAGTTTTTTGTTACTTTTGGGTTTTGTTTTTGCTTTTGGAGCACTGCTAAGAGTCATTAGCAGGAGCCATCAAAAAAACCTTTTCTGTTTCCCATCAAGGTCTCTATTGTTTGATTGCTTAAGAAGTTCAGTTACCTTATATCATGTTTTGTTTTTCCTGAGTACAATACTGAAGCAAGTGTCCTTTTGTGTTACCAAGTAAATCTGTGTGGGAGAATTAACCCCATGAATAAAATCTGTTTTTCTTTGCTTACACTGGAGCATCACAACTCATTATTTTGTGAACGGCTGATTCTGGTATAAGTGAACTACATTCCCCACAATCCTTTGCAAGTCATAATAATACTTTGCCTTTGCTAAGACTGTGGCCCTTCACGACCAGCGCCCCCGTTTACCTCTCTGTAGAGGTTGCAGCATACACCTCTACAGAGATATTATCACCTCCTTTTTTCTGATGACCATTCCTCTCCCTATGCACCCCAGCAACATTCTGGCTTTTGCCATCACATTTTCTACCTGTCTAGCCCCCTTAAGCTCATCAGAAATAATCTCACCCAGGTCCCGTTCTTCCTTCGTGGACAGAAGTACTTTGCCCTCTACACTGTACCGCTCCCTTGGATTTTTGCAGCCCACATGCATGACCTTGCAATTTTTAGCATTAAATCTCAGCTGCCAAATTCTTGACCATTCTTCAAGCTTAGCTAGATCCCTCCTCATGTTATCTACTCCTTCCTGAGTGTCTACTCTACTGCAGATTTTGGTATCATCCACAAAGAAGCAAACCCTACTCGACCGCCCTTCTGCAATATCACTAACAAAGATGTTAAAAGAATCAGACCAAGAACAGATCCCTGAGGCACACTACTGGTAACCTCCTTCTCCTCAGAGTGAGCTCAATTTACCTCTACCCTTTTGTCACCTCCCATTTAACCAATTTCTAACCCCGTCAGTCACTTCAGGGTCCATCCCCTAGGGTGCTCATTTTGTCTATAAGTTGCCTGTGCAGAATGGTGTCAAAGGCTTTACTGAAATCTAAGTACACCACATCTAGGGCTCTCCCTCGGTCCAACTCCATGGTCACAAGACCTGTATCTGGTAACTCCAAGCTGCTTCGGATCCTGCAATCCATTGGATTCCAGAAACCTCACCCTCACAATCCTCCCTTTCAGCAGTATTTCCAATAATTTACTCACCACAGAGATTAGACTAACTGGCCTGTAGTTTTCAACCTCATGCTTTCTTCTGCTTTTGTGTAAAGAGACCACAGTCTTCTTCAAACACTCCCAACTCTAAAGAAGTATCGAAAAGGTCAATCAGTGGCGCCACTAGAACATCTCCAAAATCCTTCAACATTCTTGGATGTATTGCATCTGGTTCCTTCGCTTTGTCTATTTTTAGTTTAGCTAGTTCCTCACAAACACAGCCTTCTGAGAATAGTTCATGATTCATCTGCAAAATTACCTCAGAATCCATTTTATCTTCCAATCCTGATGGGCAATTCAGAGTAGTTACTCACCTGTAACAGGTGTTCTCCAGGAGCAGCAGGAATGAGTCCTCACATATAGGTGTCATTGACGCTGATGAAGCCCCAGCGGAGCATTTCCCCAGCTTTCCATGAAAGCCTTTGGGAATGCAGGCACGCATGCGTGGTTCCCTTCCCGCCTAAAGGTGCCATCTTACCTCAGTCAAATGACATAGCTAAGAACAGCACACAAAAAAGTAAAAATAAACTATGTACAACTGCAACTCCCAGGGGAGGAGGGAGGGTTGTGAGGACTGATTCCTGCTGCTCCTGGAGAACACCTGTTACAGGTGAGTAACTACTCTTTCTCCAGGACCAAACAGGAAGTCAGTCCTAACATAAGGGGGACTCCCTAGCTCTGGGCTACCAGGAACCCAGGCTGAACAAGAGAACTCCCTCTAGTCCCAGCATCAAAGAAAGGCTTTTCACTGACACAACCTCCACCGGTAGCCCAACAGAGGGCAGGAGGGCAGGAGTTGCCTAAACCTCAAAGAGATTCTGGAGTACTGCCTGGCCAAAAGCACTGTCCCTACGGGATTCCCTCTCCAGACAGTAATGGGCCGCAAAAGTCTGGCTTGAAGACCAAGTTGCAGCCCTGCAGATGTCTACCAACGGTACAGAGCGGAGATGAGCCACTGAGGCAGCCATTGCCCTGACACGGTGGGCCGTGACCCGACCCTGCAAAGGAAGGTCAGACGCCTTGTAAGCACAGGTGATACAGTCAGCCACCCAGATGGACAAGGAACGCTTGGACACAGCTAACCCTAAATTATTAGGGTCAAAAGATATGAAGAGCTGAGTAGCCCTTCTGTGCCCTTGCGTACGATCAAGGTAGAAGGATAAGGCCCTCCTACAGTCCAGGGTATGCAGAACTGCTTCAGCCTGGCTTGCATGAGGCCTAGGGAAGAATGTTGGAAGAACCACCTCCTGGTTGAGGTGGAAAGAGGAGACAACCTTTGGGAGGTACTTTGGATGGGTCCTGAGGACTACCCTGTTCCTATAAATTCTGGTGTAAGGCCTATCACAGACCAGGGCCTGAAGCTCACTCACTCGCCTAGCCGAGGTAAGGGCTATCAGGAAGAGTGTCTTCCAGGAGAGGAAGCGTAGTGGACAAGTAGCCATCGGCTCAAAAGGTGGGCGAGTCAGTTGTTGCAAGACCACATTCAACTCCCACTCAGGGGCAGGAGGACGGATGGGAGGCTTGAGCAAGAGCAAGCCTCTGAGAAACCGGGACACCAAGGGGTGAACCGACAGAGAATGTCCTTCCACCAGTGAGTGGTGAGCTGCTAGAGCTGAGAGGTGGACATGAACAGAATTGGACTTAAGGCCCTGATTTGATAAGTGCAGTAAGTACTGAAGCACTACTGGTACAGTACAAGAGAAAGGATCCTCTGTACCTAACTGACACCACACTGAAAACCTTTTCCATTTAAGAGCGTTGGTTTTCCTAGTGGACTGTTTCCTAGAGGCTAGGAGAACTTCCTCTACCTCCTGAGGTAGGTCCCAGGGAGCCAAAACTACCCTTGCAGCCTCCAGGCCATCAAATTTAGAGCTTTGAGATTGGGGTGCAGAAGGGTACCCTGATCCTGAGAGAGAAGGTCGGGTTGCAACCCCAGAGGCAGAAGAGGATCCACTGCCAATTGAAGCAGAAGTGGAAACCAGGACTGTCTAGGCCACCTGGGAGCCACCAGCAGGACTGAGGCCTTGTCCTGAAGAATCTTGAACAGAGTTAGGGCCACCAAGGGCGTGGGAGGAAACGCATACAGGAGGCCCTGAGACCAGGGAATCAGAAAAGCATCTGGTGCTACCCGCAGAGGATGCGGTTGCCTGGAACAGAAGTTTGGCAGTTGTTGTTCAGAGGACTGGCAAAGAGGTCTATGGATGGAAGTCCCCACTTCATGAAAATCTTTTGAACTACCAAAGGATGAAGCTGCCACTCGTGGGGCTGCAGAATCCTGCTCAACCTGTCCGCCAGGTAGTTCTCCTGGCCGGGTAGATAGACTGCTTTGAGGAGCATGTTGTGTCTGAGAGCAAACAAGCAACGGTCCTGTGCCTCCTGACAGAGGAGCCTGGACCCAGTTCCGCCCTGCTTATTCACATAGAACATGGCTACCTGGTTGTCTGTTTGAACTAGGACAGACTGATGAGCCAGCGTCTGAGAAAAACCCTTGAGGGCTAACCGAATAGCTCTGAGTTCCAGAAGATTGATTTGCTGCACAGATTCCCAGGGAGACCACAGGCCCTAGGTGCACATGCCTAGACAATGAGCCCCCCAGCCTTGCAGGGAGGCATCCGTGGTCAAGACCACTGTGAACGCAGGACTCTGAAAAGGTACGCCTTTCAACAGATTGGGTGGGTGTATCCACCATCTGAGGGAGTACAGCAAGTGTTTGGACACTTTTATCCTGTCTTTGAGGTGGCCTGTGGCATGTCACCACTGAGTTTGCAGGCACCACTGTGCAGGCCTCATATGGAGCCTGGCATTGGGGGTCACATGAACTGTCGAAGCCATGGGGCCAAGAAGCCTCAGGCAGAGTCTGGCGGAGACCAGTGACCTGCTGAGAAACTGGTTTGCTAAGGTTATCAGCCTTTGGGCTCTGACTTCTGGTAAGAATGCCTTTGCCAGCAGAGAGTCCAACCTCGCTCCTATGAACTCCAAGTTCTGGGAGGGGAGCAAAGTGGACTTTACGAAGTTTATTACAAAGCCCAAGCCTTGAAGAAGAGCAATAGTTCTGAGGGTGGCTTGCCTGGCCTCCTGGCATGTCTGACCCCTGATGAGCCAGTCGTCCAGGTAGGGGAAGACAAAGATTCCCTGATTTCTCAGGTAGGCCACCACCACTGCCAGGCATTTGGTAAAAACCCTGGGGGCGGAGGAAAGGCCAAAAGGCAGTACTCTGTACTGATAATGGTCTCCTCCCACAATGAACCTGAGGTACCTTCTGTGGTCTGGATGAATGAGGATGTGAGTGTACGCATCCTTTAGATCTAAGGAGCATAGCCAATCTCCCTGCTGGAGGTAGGGCAGAAGTGTTCCAAGAGTAAGCATCTTGAACTTTTCCTTTTCTAGGAACTTGTTGAGGTTTCTGAGATCCAGAATAGGACGAAGACCACCGGTTCTTTTGGGTACCAGGAAATACCTGGAGTAGAGCCCTTGACCTTGCACAGGCTCCACCGCCCTGTCTACCAACAGACCTTGGAGCTCCTGGAGGAGAAGATCTGTGTGCAGGGGAGGCCTTGGAGGCTCCCCTGGAAAGTATGGAGGAGGCAGTTGTTGGAAGTGTAGTGCAAAGCCCTTTTGGACTATCCTTAACACCCAACTGTCTCCAGTGATGAGTGGCCACTGGTGGGCAAACAGAGCGAGGCGACCTCCTGTGCAGGGTTGGGAGAGCAAGGACGGAGAGGCTATGCTTAAAGAGTCAAAACCTCCCCACCCAGCTGAGTAGGAGCAGAGGCCGGAGGATTGGGGGTCCTCTGCCTACGGGGCCCATTACCCTGCTCCTTGGCCTGCTGACCCTGAGGGGCAGCTTGGGCAGCCTGATATTGTGGGTACTGTTTGTAGGCAGTGCCCTTCCTCGGGTAAAAGTGCTTTCTACCCGAGCCCTTCTTCTTGTGAGAAGGGGCAGAGGTCTTTCTAGACAGCCTTGCCCTTGTAAGGTGCTCGGTCTCGAGCTGTGCGGCCTTCTCGGCCATGGGCTTCCCAAAAAGGTTCTCACCTCGGCAAGGGACATCAACCAACTTGTCCTGAACCCATGGCTCGAGGTCCGATGACTGCAGCCATGCCTGGCATCGAGCCGCGATGCCGGCTGCCGCAACTCGGGCCGAAGCCTCGAAGCCATCGTAGACGGCGCGGGACAGACGTGGAACAGTCCCGAATCCCCGAGGACAAGGACTTGAATCTCTGCAAGGGCTCCCCGGAGAGACCAGCAGAGAACCCGGCCAACTCCTTGGCCAGGTCTTGCAAGTACATGCACATGTACAGCTGGTAAGACTGGACACGGCAAGCAAGCATCGAGCCCTGGAAGTACTTTCTACCAACACCATCGAGGTTCCAGACCTCCCTGCCGGGGGGCAACACGGAGTGCATCTTCTGACTCTTCAGGCGATGCATGGCCGATTCCACAACCATGAAATGGTGTGGTAGCTGCGCTTTCTGAAAGCCAGGGCTCTTCCAGAGTCGATAGATCGAATCGACCCGCTGGCTTAAAACCAGCGCCGAGGCCGGTGCCTCCAACATCCGGAAGAGGAGCCGTTCCAGCATCGGAGGAACCAGGACAGTAAAGGCCTCCTTCGGAGGAGATTCGTACTGCAGGGCCTTGAGCTCCTCGGCTCGAGGCTCTTCCTCGGGGTCCGCCGGGATAGCCAACGCGGTGGCCATATCCAGGACAAACTCCGAGAACCGGGTATCCTCCGGAGGGGATCTACTCCGGGCTTCAGACTGCGGTGAGTCCGACGGGATGCACCAAGTCTTGAATGTGTCGGGGGGCTCCTCATCCTCCGTCTCCCAGGCAGATTCGTCCGATGAGGAGTCAGGATCCGACCCCGCGGGGCCCTGGAGCACCCGCCCCGACACCGGAGGCACCGGCATCGATGCCCTCGGTCCCTAACGGGAGGTCAAGGGAGACCTCGACTGAGGTCGACCTCGAGCCATCATGGTCTCGAGTATCGGCTCGGTCTCCGGGGTCGACTTCGATGTCGATGTCCCGGTGGTCGGGGCAGATGCGCCAGACAGGCTGGCCATCAGTGCCCGCTGCTGCTCCATGAAGGCAGTCTGCACTCCAAGGCTGTCATCCTGAGACTCAGCTCGGGAGACGCAGCAGCCACCGACTCGGGCCCCAGTGGCGCCGGGCCCGACGTCGGCTCTCTGGGAGGAGAGTCCTCGAGGACTACAGGGCTTACGTGTCCAGCAGACTCCGGCTCCACGCGAGGAACTTTGACAGGCTTCTCTTGTTCCACGGGCCCGGGGCGACGGTCGGGGGTCTTAGACCTGGCCCTCGAGAAGGCAGGGACCTCTTCCGACGACGCCCTCGCGAGCCGCTTCTTCCTCTTCCGTTCCCAGTCGGGGGACCCCCTATCCGAGGAGCCACGATGGTGCTCGGGATCCGATTCCCGAGATGTCGAGGCCTCAGACGAGATCCGGGCCCGGCCGGAGGCTGAGTCAGAAAAAAGCCTTTCTTTCTGCTGCTGGCGACTTCATAGTGCCTTGGAAGACATCTTCCCACATGGTCCACACGTCTTAGGGTGGTGATCAGGACCGAGGCACTGAAGGCAGCAGTCGTGTGTGTCGGTGAGAGACATCAACCTCTTACACCGATCACACTTTTTAAAAATCGCTGGAAGCCATCAGGGAAAAAAGTGTCCCTGCGAGGTCAAAGGACCGGCCTTCCAGGGAAAAATCAAAAAAGGGCGCGAATGCCAGCCATGAAGGGCAAAAACTGAAAAAGAAGAAACGGGCTCGATACCGGTGTACCGAACCCGGCGGGAGGGGAACCGGCGTCGAACCGGGAAGAAAAAAATAGCGAGAATCGCCGAAAAAAATCAAACTTTTATCCGAGATGACAGGACACACGTCCGGTGGGCTTCTCGGAAAAAGAGAGACTGAGGTAAGATGGCACCTTTAGGTGAGAAGGGAACCGCGCATGCGTGCCTGCATTTCCAAAGGCTTTCAAGGAAAGCTGGGGAAAGGCTCCACTGGGGCTTCATCGGCATCGATGACACCCATATGTGAGGACTGACTTCCTGCTTGGTCCAGGAGAAACCTACCTTCCTTTGTCTTCAGTTCTAGCCTGAATAAGTAGTCTTTCGAGGGATGTGGATTACCTTCTGACAATTCAAACATCCTCACACCACTCCTGCCCCTTAGGACCAACTAGGTCTCTCAAGCACTCCAACTCAAAATAGTTTTCTACAGTTTGCATGGTAGTTATTCCTGGAGTGAAGTGAAGTGGAGGAGTAGCCTAACGGTTAGGGCACTAGCTTGCGAACCAAGAGACCAGGTTTCGATTCCCACTAGCTCTCCTTGAGGCCTTGGGCAAGTCACTTAACCCTCCACTGACTCAGAAAAATCAAAATTATCTATGTCTTTGCTTAATGTACTGTAACAAGATGCTCAAGGATCTATGCTGAATGATGCTGAGAAGATCAAGAAAAGTTGGAAAGACTATAAAGAGTTGTTATATGATAACGATCACGTGAACCAACAGCCGTTTCAACCTGTACCTTATGATCTGGAACCATTGGTAATGAAAGAAGCCAAAACAGCACTGAAAGCCTTATCAAAGAACAAAGCAACAGGCATTGATGGCATTCCCACAGAAGTATTACAGCAATCTGATGCAGCTGTTACCATGCTTACAAGGCTCTGCCAGGAAATTTTGAAGACAACATCATGGCCAACTGATGGGAAAAGATCTGTGTTTATATCAATACTAAAGAAAGGTGATTCAATGAGATGGATCAATACAATAACAGCAGCTACGGGTGCCAGTTTGTCAACAATGAGCCGCCTGATCCCACACGCCAGCAAGATTCTACTGAAGATTATTCAACAGACAACCACCATACCTGGAATGAGAACTACCTGAAGTGCAAGCAGGATTCAGGAAAGGGCGAGGAACAAAAGACATTATCATGGATGTGAGATGGATCCTTGAAAAGGCTAAAGAATATCAAAAGGATAACTATTTGTGCTTTATTGACTATAGCAAGGCTTTTGACTGTGTTAACCATGAGAAACTCTGGGCCACATTAAGAATCATGGGTATACCAGAACAGCTGATCGTTCTTTTGCACAAACTTTACATTGATCAAGAAGCAACAGTTCGAACGGAACAAGGAGAAACTCGTTTAAAATTAGCAGAGGTGTACTAACGACAAGGCTGCATATTTTCCCTCTACCTGTTTAATTTATATGCAGAACAAATCATCAGAGAAGCTGGATTGTATGAAGACAACAGAGGTGTGAATTTCGGTGGAAGACTCATCAACAACCTTTGCTATGCTGATATCACATTACTGGCTGAAAGTGAAGACTATCTGAAACATTTGCTTCTCAAGATCACGGAATAGTCTTAAAATGGTTCTGCACCTTAACGAAAAGGAGACAAAAATCATGACAACTGGCAAAATCAATAAGTTCATTGTTGATGGAGAAGAAATTGAAATAGTGGACAACTTTAACCTACTTGGATCAACTATTAATAATGAGAACAATCAGCAGTCAAGAAAACCGATGATGCATTGCTCTTGGCAGAATGGCTATGAAGCACCTAGACAAGATTCTTAAGAGCAGAGTTGTCTCTCTCCATACATAGATTTGACTTGTTCAAGCCATGGTATTTTCAATAATATCATATGGATGCGAAAGTTGGACAGTGAAAAAGATAAACAGGAAGAAAACTGATGCCTTTGAATTATGGTGCTGGCGTTGAATACTGTGTATATCATGGACTGCCCGAAGAACAAACCAGTCAGTACTAGAGGTGATCAAACCTAAACTTTCTTTAGAAGCTCAGATGACAAGACTTTGACTTTCATACTTTCAACACATCATGTGAAGACAGAGATCATTAGAAAAAGACATCATGCTTGGCAAGGTAGAAAGTCAACGCAAAATAGGAAGGCCAGCAATGAGATGGATCGATACAACAGCAGCAGCTACGGGTGCCAGTTTGTCAACAATGAGCTGCTTGACTGAAGACTGAACACAATTTAGGACAGCTATCCAGAGTGTCGCTATGAGTCGATAGCACTTACCACCATGCATTACCAAGTTTAAGTTAGAATGTAAACCACTTTGACTGAAATAATAAAGCGGTATAAAAAAACCCTGTTAACTAAACAAATACATACATACTAAACACTGGTTTCACATAGATTTAACTTCCTAGGTTCACATTCTATTTTTACACCTACATGACTTCATTTTCCAGCTCCCGAACTGCTAATCAAGCAATCAACAGCTTTGTCTCTTACAGACTAATAAGTGGTCCTCATCCAGCTTGCTTCCTCAGGCAGTTCAGCCATCCAGATGCCTAACCAGACTTCTATCCAGCTTTATAACTATTCAGATGTAATGGACACATTGCAGCAGATTAAATGCCAAGGCAGTAAAATTCATCTCGCTCTATCCCAAATAGACAAGCAAAAAAACAGTCCAGTCCAAGGTTTCCCTGCACCATACATTGGCAGAGCAAAAGAATAGTCAGGACAATCCTTGTAATTTTGCTCCCTCTTGACCCACAAATCTCTATTTATATTTATGTTTATTTGGAACTTAATAGACCGCCCATCACAATAGTGTCTGAGCGGTTTACAATATACAAAAGGCTGCTTAGAAAATTAGGAAAGGAACGCCATAGTGTGATAGGAAAGAAGAGAGAAGAGTAAAAGGTCGAGGCTAGATTATAGAAACAGAAACAAGGGAAAACAACATCAAGGGGGTGGTGAAAAGGGGCGCGGGGGAGGAGAGAGGCCAAAAGCTAGACAGAAGAGATGGGTTTTTAGATTTGCCTTAAATGTTTTAAATTTCCAAAGCCCGGAGCATTGAGAACTGTTTTTCCTTCGCTATCAACTTTTATACTGCGCCCCAAATCGGGTGGGTCCTGGACTGATCTAGCAGGATTCCAAGAAAAGAAATTAACAGCAAATAAAATTTCACCTTCCAAATCATCCTGCTAGACCAGTCCAGACTAGTGGGAAGTACCATAGCTATACTACCCAAGGGCGGGAAGAGCCAGCTGCCGACAAAACAGTGGCTCCAAAATGGGCCAACTCATGCACTTGGAGATCCAGGCGATAATGTCGGGCAAAGATTGACAAGAACGACCAGGTCACTACCCATCAAATCTCAATCAGAGCGACCCAAGAGCGTTCCACCCAAGAGGCTGCCTGCGCTCATGTAGAAAGAGCTTTAAGATCTGCAGGAACAGGCTTACCCTGTTAAGATATAAGCAGACTCAATGGCTTGCTTGATCCATGTGATGCTGTGTTTAGAAGCAGCTGCCCCTTACGGGAGCCAGAAAAGAGGACAAACAAGTGACCTGAGAGCCAAAAGAATTAATAACCTTCAGATAATGGTGCAAGGACCATGCAACATCCAATAAATGAAGATCAATAGAGCCTGTAGAAGACTCCCTCCTCTGGAAAGGATAGGAGCGAGATGGACTGATTTACATGGAAGTCAGACAGAACTTTCAGTAAAAAGGAAGGAACCATCTCAAGCGCCATCCCTGCTGAAAAGAAGGATAAGAAGGGGTCCAGGCAGGAAAGTGCCTGCAGCTCAGAAACATGCCAGGCCGACATAATGGCTATCAAAAAAAGAGTTTTAAGGCCAAGTCCTTCAAAGTGGCCCTCTTCAAGGGTTCAAAGGGTGGCTGCTTGAGTGCCAGAAAATCAAGGCCAAGTCCCAAGTTTATTTATTTAAAAAGCTTTTTTGTTCATCCACTTGTTCCAAGAAGGAACAAGTGGATGAACTGGAGAATGCAAGGCACGTACTCCATGCAAAAACTGCCCAATATCTGAATGAGAGGCAGGTGAGCAAACCGCAACAAGGCCACAAAAACAGGTTACAGCCATCACCCTGCACTTTCAAAGAATTAAAGGCGAGGCCCTTGTCCAAGCCATCCTGCAGAAAGGACAGGAGATCAGATATTTGGGCTCACCACAGCAAAACCGCAAGGGTGGAGCATCAGGACACAAATGCCAAACTCCAGCTAAGCTAGCGACATAGAAAGACGCCGTGCTTTAAGAAAGGTAATCACAACTTGAGCCGAATATCCTTTATGAGCTAGACTGTACCTTTCAAGAGCCAAGCCATAAGCGAGTAGGGAGCAGGATCATCCATGACGATTGGCCCCTGGCACAGCAGGCCCCTGCGATAACCAAGCTTCAGAGGCTATGCAGCTAGGAGGGGAACCAGATTTGCATACCACGGGTGACAAGGCCAATCCGGTACCACCAGAATCACCCGACCCGGATGTGCTTCTATGCACTGGAGAACCTGGCCATCAAGGCTCATGGAGGAAAGACGCAGAGGATCTGCAACAGAGGTCAGGGCTGAACCAGGCACGTTTAGACCCTGAAATATCAGCTCCCTTCAACAAATGAAAAAGGCAGGGACCATGGCACTGGCCTAGATGGCCATCAAATCCAGTGCAGGACAATCCCACTGGTTCACAATGTGTCTGAATGCCCACTAAGCGAGTTCCCACTCGCCAAAGTCGAGAAGGTGATTACTGAGAAAATCTGCCTGCACTGCACAGTTACTTACCTGTAACAGGTGATCTCTGGGAACAGCAGGAATAAGTCTTCACATATGGGTATCGTCGGTACCGACGGAGCCTGCGCGGGAACGCTCCCCAGCGTCCAGTAAGAAAGCTTTTGGGAGCATCCCACAGCGCCTGCGGGCTGCCTTCCCGCCTTTCCCAACCGCCTCTCTCCAGTTCGAGTTTTAAAGCTGAAACAAAGAGAGAGAGAGGAAAGGAAAGATAGATAGAGAGATACAACTCCTAGGGGAGGTGGGTAGGTTGTGAAGACTTATTCCTGCTGTTCCCAGAGATCACCTGTTACAGGTAAGTAACTGTGCTATCTCCAGAAACAAGCAGGAATGAGTCTTCACATATGGGGACTCCCCAGCTGGAGATGCCAGGGAGATCCCCAAGGTTGTGAGTCCCTGAGAAGGGCTCTACCTCCCACATGGATCTCGGGCATCCAACCAGGGATGGGGGGTAGCAGTTGATTAGGTATGGAACAGGTGTTTGAGAACAGCCTCACCAAACAAGGCATCCCGGCGGGAGTCCTTGTCCAAGCAGTAATGGGCTGTAAAGGTATGAACCGAGGCCCAGGTGGCCGCTCGACAGATTTCGTCGATGGACACAGAGTTTAGATGAGCCATAGAGGCTGCCATGGCTCTCACATTGTGAGCTGTGACATGACCCTCCAGAGAAAGGTTCTTACTCTGGTAGGCAAAAGAAATACACTGAGCAATCCAATTTGACAGTGTCCTCTTAGAGACTGGAAGTCCCAAATGAGAGGGATCAAAAGCAACAAAGAGTTGAGAGGACTTTCTATGTTGCTGTGTCCTTTGTAAGTAAAAGGTGAGTGCTCTCTTACAATCCAGGGTATGGAGATTCCTCTCTGCACTAGATGCATGAGGTCCTGGAAAAAAGACAGGTAAATACACCTCCTGGTTCAGATGAAAAGGTGAGACCACTTTAGGCATAAAGTGTGGATTGGTCCTGAGGACTACCTTGTCATGATGGAACCTTGTATAAGGAGGATTAGCCACCAAGGCCTGCAGCTCACTAATGCGGCGAGCTGAGGTGACTGCAATGAGAAAAATAACCTTCCAGGAAAGGAATTTCAAGGAGGTAGTGGCTAAGGGTTCAAAGGGTGGCTTCATAAGCTGACCAAGAACTAGATTCAAATCCCATGCCACTGGAGGTGGTCTAATGGGAGGTTTAGTTAAAAGAAGGCCTCTCATGAATCTTGCAATAAGAGGATGAGAGGAAATAGGCTGTCCATTGAGAGGCTTGAGGGATGCTGAAATAGCACTCAAATGGACTCTTACTGAATTCGTTTTAAGGCCTGCATGGGATAAATGCAGCAAATACTCTAGAAAAGAATTCAGAGGTATTGCAAGGGGGTTAAGACCCTTCTCTGCACACCAAATGGTAAACCTTTTCCATTTGAAAGCATAGGAACGTCTAGTGGAAGGCTTTCTGGAAGCAGGAAGGATATCCTTCACCTGCTGAGAAAGATGTAAATCTTGAAGGTCTAGGCCTTCAGCAACCAGGCCCTGAGATGGAGAGACTGGGGATTTGGATGCCATAACGTTCCCTCCTCCTGGGACAGGAGGTATGGAGCAGATCCCAAGTCCAGGGAAGGAGCTTGAGAGAGATGCAGAAGTAGAGGGTACCACACTTGTCGTGGCCAACATGGTGCTATGAGGATCATAGACCCTCGATCTCTCTGAAGCTTGAAGAGAGTTTTGGGAATTAGGGGAATGGGTGGAAAGGCATAAAGGAAGCCTTGACCCCAGTGAAGGAGGAAGGCATCCTTGGCCTGAACTCCCTGACACGGAATCCTGGAACAGAACCGGGGAAGTTTGGCATTCCACGGACTTGCAAAGAGGTCTATGTCCGGGGCTCCCCAAATCCGAAAGATTCTGGCTATCTGGTGCATATGGAGGGACCACTCGTGTGGAAGCAGAACTCGACTGAGTTTGTCTGCCCAAGAGTTTTGAACGCCTGGAAGATATACTGCCAGAAGATGAATTTGATGCTCTCTGGCGAAGGCCCACAATCTCAAAGCTTCGTTGCAAAGTGACAGAGAGCCAGTCCCGCCCTGCTTGTTCACGTAGAACATGGCTACTTGGTTGTCCGAGTGGATGAGGACTGTCTTGCAGCTGAGCAGGGTGTGGAAGACTCTGAGAGCTAGAAAGGTTGCTCTGAGCTCCAAGAGGTTGATATGTAGAGAAGTCTCCTGTGGAGACCAGATGCCCTGGGTGGAGAGATCTTGTAGATGAGCTCCCCAACCCCTTGGAGAGGCATCTGTTGTAAGGGTTGCTTGGGGTAACGACTGTTGAAAGGGGGACCCCAGCAACAGGTTTTGAGTGGACTTCCACCACTGGAGAGACCAAAAAAGGCGACTGGAGGTTGCTATTTTATCTGATAGGCACCCTGATGCCTGGGTCCATTGGGTGGATGAAGTCCATTGAGCTGCCCTCATGTGAAGGCGAGCGTAAGGAACCACATGCACGGTGGATGCCATGTGGCCTAACAGTTGTAACATCTCTCGAGCAGTTAAATGGGACTTTAACTGAATCTGGGAGGCTAACTGCACCAAGCGTAGACAACGGGCCTGGGGAAGATAGGCTCTTGCAGTTGTGGTATCCAGCAAGGTCCCTATGAACTCTAGTGACTGAGTAGGGGTGAGATGGGATTTTGGGATGTTTATTACAAGTCCCAGATACTGAAGAGCACGGCTTGTGCAGGGTAGGGAAGTCTGGGCCTCTGACTGGGATGGAGCTCTGATGAGCCAGTTGTCCAGATATGGGAATATGAATATTCCTAGAGTGAGTAGAAATGCAGCTACTACTGCCATGCATTTTGTGAACACTCTTGGTGCAGAGGCCAGACCGAAAGGAAGCACTCTGAATTGGTAGTGCTTTCCTTGATAAAGGAACCGAAGGAACCTTCTGTGTGTTGGATGGATGAGGACATGGGTGTACGCATCCTTGAGATCTAGAGAACAAAGCCAATCCTGACTCTGAAGGTATGGAAGCAGAGCACCAAGAGAAATCATCTTGAATTTCTCCTTGCAAAGAAACTTGTTCAATTCTCTGAGATCTAAAATGGGTCTGTAGCCCCCTGTTTTCTTTGGGATAAGAAAATAAGAGGAGTAAAACCCCGAGCCCCGTTGAAGAAGAGGTACTTCTTCTATTGCCCCTTGGGCAAGAAGGGTAGCAATCTCCTGACCTAAAAGGTTGAGGAGAGATGTTGGAGAATTGAACTGTTTCACCATGGTGTGAGGAGGAAGGTTTAAAAAATGAAGCTTGTACCCCTCCTTTATGATGGAGAGGGTCCATTGCTCTGCTGTGATTTGCTCCCATCTGGGAGCAAAGTCAACCTTCCTGGAATGGTGAGGGGCTCTGGGTTTCCCAGAGCTAGAAAGGCTAAGTTCTCTAGTTGCAAGTCAAAGGCCTTGAGGAGGCTGAGGCTGCTGGGCTGTGGTAGGCTTGGCAGCCTTGACTTGGCCTGTTTAGGTGGATGCTGACGTTTTGCCGCAAAACGACCTGCAGAAGATGCCTGCCCATGAGCAGGATAATATCTTCCCTTTTTAGAAAAAGATGTCTTTTTGAACAATCTTTTCTTAACAGGGGCAGAGGTAGACTTTGAAAGTCGATCCAAAGCAGAGTTCTCAGCATCCATCTGAGTGGCCTTTGCTTGCCAATCCCTGCCAAACAGGTTTTCAACTGTACAAGGAAGGTTTCCCAACTCATCCTGGACCCAGAGTTCCAAATCAGAGGCTTGTAACCAAGCAATTCTGCGTGCACCTATGGCAATAGCCGTGGCTCTGCTTACACACTCAAAAGAGTCAAAGGCTGCATGGTTGGAGAATTTGGAAACATCTTGGGCATGTTTGAGCCAAGTGAGAAATTCCTGCCTTTTATCTTCTGAAATAAAAGGAGCTAAAGTCTGCAGATGATCTGTGACTTCTTTTAGAAACATCCCCATATAGAGACTATAGGAGTTGATTCTGGCAGCAAGCATATTGGCCTGGAAAATCCTTCGGCCAAAAGCATCTGGAGTCCTACATTCACGTCCTGGAGGGTTAGATGAGTGTCTCTTTGCACTCTTTATTTTCTTCATAGCAGACTCAACCACAATAGAGTGGTGAGGAAGCTGAGTCTTATGAAAACCAGGACAGGGAGGGACACGGTACATTGTGTCTAACCTGCGAGAATGAGGAGAGGTGGTGAAAGGAGTCTCCCACATGCCCAACATGAGATCATAGAGAATCTCATGAATAGGTAGGGTAGCTGCTTCCTTAGGAGCCTTAGAATATTGCAAAATATCTAATTGCTTGGCTCTAGGCTCTGACTCAGAGACCACTGTAATGGAGAGGCCTCTAGCCACTTCCCTAATGAAGTCTTGAAAAGACAAATCCTCTGGAGGAGACATTCTTCGTTTTGGAGAATCAGACTCCTGAGGAAGAAGCACCGGTGCATCGACAGAAACCTCCGATTCATCAGAGTCTTCGGAGGAATCGAAGTATCACCTGTCCGGATGCTCCTGTAAAGCCCGATACGCATACCGAGTGGGATCGACATCGGGAGTAAGCGGTATCGGTTCGGTACCGATGGGCATCATAGGACAGGGTACCGTTGCAGCCGACACCGAAGCCGATGTCGATGCAATTGGTACCGGCACTGGAAACGGTGCCGATGCCGGAGTCGGTACTGGCAACGGAGATTGTTGCGGTACCGAAGGCATCGAAGCCTGCATAAATGCCGTAAGGGTGCGCCGTATGGATAGAATTTTCTGATCCATCGACATCACCAGAGTCTGGATGTCGGTACCAGTGGAGGCCACCGGTACCCCAGAACACGGCAACAGGTGATCGATCGAGGCAGCGCCATCAATGTCAACCTGTGACCACCCATAGGTAATGCTTTGGAAGCCGGAACTTCCCGCCGGGGTAATTTTGCCGGAGCGGAATCCTCGAGGGCAAGCCCGGAGGCATCTCGATGCTTGGAGGGAGATTTGCCCTTCGAGGACCGGCTAGATTTATGTTTGGTTACCTGAGATCCATGGGAGGAAGAAGCAGCCCTGGAAGACGTCGATGCCACTGAGGCTGCATCAGAGGGAAACAGGGTACTGAGCTTGGCTGCTCGGTTCTGCCGACCTCTTTTAGACATCATGGTACAGGACACACAATCCGTGATGGAATGGTCAGGACCAAAACATTTAAGGTACCAATCATGGGTGTCGGTGACAGAAATAGTACCGCCACATTTTGTGCACTTTTTAAACCAGGAAGCGGGCTTCTCCATGAGGAGAAAATATTTAGGCCTAAGGCCCAAACTGAAAATGCACAGTTGAAGAAAATAAAAGGTTTTTTGTTTTTTTTTTTAAGAAAGAAAGAAAAGAAAAGACCGGCGGTACCGGTCTGACGTCGAAGGCAGACGCGACAAAAAAAAATAAAGAACTTCTTCTGGGGGGACAGGAACACGACCTGCTGGCTCCGCGGAAAAGAAGAACTGGAGAGAGGCGGTTGGGAAAGGCGGGAAGGCAGCGCGCAGGCGCTGTGGGATGCTCCCAAAAGCTTTCATACTGGACGCTGGGGAGCGTTCGCACGCAGGCTCTGTCGGTACCGACAATACCCATATGTGAAGACTCATTCCTGCTTGTTCCTGGAGATATTGTCTATCCCGGTGATGTTCTATGCTGATAGCGTTTGCAAATAATGCTCGGCCCAAGGAAACAGGAGACGCATCTCCAAAGCGATCCTTGAGCACATAGTCCCCCCCCCCCCCCTTGTCTGTTGAGATAAGACACCATCGAGCCATTGTCAGACAGGACTCGAACTGCCTTCGTGCTAAGAAGCAGCAGAAAATAGAGGAGTGTCAAGCGGATTGTCCGCACCTCCAACCGGTTGATGGACCAACCAGACTCCCACCAGGATCACATTACAGACAATGAGTGCCCCAACCGGAAAGTCTGGCATTGGTGGTCAGAGCTATCCAAACATGGACTCTCCAGGGGCATCCCTCACATCAAGTTATTGTGACACAGACACCAGCAAAGACTGCGATAAATGGCAGGATGGAGAAGACGACAGATGACGTAATCATGATAGCAAGGGGACTAACGGGACATTAAGGAAAGCTGAAGTGGATGCATGTGCGCCCAAGCCCAGGGAATCACGTCCAAGGTAGCTGCCATAGTTCCTAAGATCTGCAGATAATGCTACATCCGAGCAGCAGGGTGAAGCTGGAAGGAATGAAGCAGACTTTAAAACCTCTGATATCTGTCCTGAGTTAGAAACACTCGACCTACCCAAGTACTGAAGATGGCCCTGAGAAACTTGAAGGTCTGAGATGGGCATAAGGATCTCTTGGCATGGTTGACCACCCAACCGAGGCATTCCAAGAAGGAGAGGACCTGTGCCACTGTTCCCTGTGCCTCTGCACAAGACTTTGCTTGAATGAGCCAATCGTTCAGGTAAGGATAGACACAAAGCCCATGACAACACAAGGCGGCTGCGACCACTACCATGATCTTTGAGAAGGTTTGAGGCGCTGTGGCAAGACCAAACAGTAGGAATATAAACTGGAAGTAATGTCCCAGTATTGCAAAGCGCAGGAAACACTGTTGGTCCTCTTGGCTAGGAAAGAGTAGTTACTCACCTGTAACAGGTGTTCTCCAGGAGCAGCAGGAATCAGTCCTCACATATAAGTGTCGTCGGCGCCGACGGAGCCCCCGTGCGGAGCATTTCCCCAGCTTTCAAAGAAAGCCTTTGGGAATTGCAGCGCGCATGAGCGGTCCCCTTCCCGCCCAAGGGTGCCATATTGCTCAGTCTGATGACATAGCTAACACACAGCAAAAATAGCAAAAAATAAATCATATGACTGCAACTCCAAGGGGAGGAGGGAGGGTTGTGAGGACTGATTCCTGCTGCTCCTGGAGAACACTTGTTACAGGTGAGTAAATACTCTTTCTCCAGCACCAAGCATGAAGTCAGTCCTCACATATGGGACTCCCCAGCTTAAGACTACCGGAAACCCCAAGCCGAAAAAAATGAGCTCCCTCTAGAGCGTCAGAACGTAAGGAAGGAATCTTCCCTGAGAACGCCCCCGACCGGTAGCCCAACATCAGGGCCTGAGGGAAGGAGTTGCCTAAACCCCAAAGAGATTATGGAGTACTGCCTGTCCGAAAGCGCTGTCCCTGCGGGACTCCCTCTCAAGGCAGTAATGGGCCGCAAAAGTCTGGCTTGAAGACCAAGTAGCGGCCCGGCAGATGTCTGCCAACGGAACAAAGCAGAGATGAGCCACTGACGCAGCCTTCGCCCTGACACGATGAGCCATGACTCGACCCTCCAACGAGAGGTCGGCTGCCCCATAAGCCCACGTGATACAGTCAGCGACCCATATGGACAAAGTACGCTTGAAGACAGGTAACCCTAACTTATTGGGGTCAAAAGAAACGAAGAGCTGAACCGCCCTCCGGTGCTCCCGCATACGGTGAAGGTAGAAGGATAACGCCCTCCTACAGTCCAGGGTATGCAGGACCATCTCAGCCCGGCTCGCATGCGGCCTGGGAAAGAAAGTCGGAAGCACCACCTCCTGATTGAGGTGGAAAGAGGAGACAACCTTAGGGAGAAACTTAGTCCGTAAGACTACCCTATTCTTGTAGAACCTAGTGTAAGGGGGATCAGAAACTAGCGTCTGAAGTTCACTTACTCTCCTAGCAGAGTTAAGAGCTACCAGAAACAACATTTTCCAGGAGAGAAAACGGAGAGGACAGGTAGCCATAGGTTCAAATGGCGGACAAGTAATCTGCTGTAAGACCACATTTAAATTTAAAGGTGCGGAAGAATTGAAGGAAATATCGATACATCGGGAAGATGTCTTACAACTATTAGATAAACTGAAGAGTAGCAAATCACCTGGGCCGGATGGTATACATCCAAGGGTGTTGAAAGAACTGAAATATGAGATTGCAGACCTGCTATTAGTAATCTGTGAACTATCATTAAAATCATCTCTAATACCTGAAGATTGGAGGATCGCCAATGTAACACCAATTTTTAAAAAGGGTTCCAGGGGTGATCCGGGAAAGTACAGACCGGTGAGCCTGACGTCAGTACCGGGAAAAATGGTAGAAACCATCATAAAGAATAAAACTACTCAGCATGTAGATAGTCACGACCTAATGGGAGACAGCCAACATGGCTTTAGACAAGGAAGATCTTGTCTTACTAATCTGTTATGTTTTTTTGAAGGAGTGAATAAACAGGTGGACAAAGGTGAGTCGGTTGATATTGTGTATCTGGACTTTCAGAAAGCCTTTGACAAGGTCCCTCATCAGAGACTTTTGGCAAAACTAAAGAGTCATGGGATAGGAGGCAGTGTACTATTGTGGATCAGGAACTGGTTAAAAGATAGAAAGCAGAGGGTAGGGCTAAATGGCCAATTTTCCCAATGGAGAAAGGTGAATAGTGGTGTACCCCAGGGATCTGTGCTGGGTCCGCTGCTTTTTGACATATTCATAAATGACCTGGAAAGTGGAATAACGAGTGAGGTTATCAAATTTGCAGATGACACAAAACTATTTAAAGTTGTTAAAACCCAAGAGGATTGTGAAAAATTGCAAGAGGATCTTGATAAATTGGAAGACACGGCATCAAAATGGCAGATGAAATTTAATGTGGACAAGTGCAAGGTTATGCACCTAGGGAACAACAACCCAAACTATGGTTACACGATGCAAGGTTCCACATTAGGAACCACCACCCAAGAAAAAGATTTAGGCGTCATTGTGGATACCATGTTAAAACCCTCGGCCCAGTGTGCAGCGGCAGCCAAGAGAGCAAATAGAATGCTAGGTATGATAAGGAAAGGAATGGAAAATAAAACAAAAGATATTATAATGCCTCTATATCGTTCCATGGTGAGACCGCACCTTGAATATTGTGTGCAATTCTGGTCGCCGTATCTTAAAAAGGATATAGCGATTTTAGAAAAGGTTCAGAGAAGAGCCACCAAAATGGTAAAGGGGATGGAAGGATACTCCTATGAGGAAAGGCTAAAAAGGTTAGGGCTCTTTAACCTGGAAAAGAGACGGCTGAGGGGAGATATGATAGAAGTCTATAAATTAATGAACGGAGTGGAACGGGTAAACGTAGATCGATTGTTTATGTTATCAGAATATAGAAAGACTAGGGGACATGCAATGAAGCTACAGGATAAACTATTTAAGACTAATAAAAGAAAATATTTTTTCACTCAACGTGTAATCAAACTCTGGAATTTGTTACCGGAGGATGTAGTAAAGGCTGTTAGTGTAGCTGGGTTTAAAAAAGGTTTGGACAAGTTCCTGGAGGAAAGGTCCATAAACCATTATTAAGAAGTGACCAAAGATATCAATGCTTGACCCAGTACAAGCATTGTGCAACTTGTGTCTCTTGGGGAAACTGCTAGGTACATATGACCTAGATTGGCCACTGTTGGAAACAGAATACTGGGCTTGATGGACCTTGGTCTGACCCAGTATGGCATATCTTATGTTCTTATGTTCTTAAATCCCACTCAGGGGCCAGAGGGCATAGAGGAGGCTTAAGCAGGAGGAGGCCTCTGAGGAAACAAGCCACCACAGGGTGGTTGGAAAGAGGCCTCCCGTCCACCGGCGAGTGGTGCGCTGAGAGAGCACTGAGGTGAACTCTTACAGAATTGGACTTAAGGCCGAGATTGGAGAGGTAAAGCAAATATTGCAATACTACCGCTACCAAGCACGAGAAGGGATTCTCGCTGTGCTGAGCACACCATGCAGAGAATCTACGCCACTTAAGAGCGGAGGATTTCCGGGTGGATTGCCTTCTAGAGGCTAAGACTACATCTTCCACCTCTCTAGGCAGTAGTAGGGGAGCCAGAACTACCCTTTCAGCAGCCAGGCCATCAGATGAAGGGACTGGAGGTTGGGGTGTAAGAGAGATCCCTGTTCTTGAGACAAGAGATCGTGTTGAATCCCCAGAGGAATAGGAGTGTCCACCACCACTTGCAGCAGAAGTGGGAACCACGGTTGCCTCGGCCACCTGGGGGCTATCAGAATCATGGAGGCCCCGTCCTTGAGTACTTTGAACAGTGTTCTGGACACTAGTGGCGTGAGAGGAAACGCATACAGTAGGCCTTTGGACCACGGGAGCAAAAAAGCATCCGCTGCTACTCAGAGGATGCGGTTGTCTGGAACAGAATCTCGGGAGTTGCCGGTTCAGAGGACTGGCGAAAAGATCCATGGTGGGGAGGCCCCACCTCAGAAAGATCTGCTGAACCACCAATGGATTCAATCTCCATTCGTGTGGTTGCAGGATCCTGCTCTGTCTGTCCGCCAGGTAATTCTCTTGACCTGGGAGGTAGACTGCCTTGAGAAGGAGTCCGTGATTGACAGAACAGGAGCACAGCCATTGTGCTTCCTGACACAGAAGGAAGGAGCCTGTGCCTCCCTGCTTGTTCACGTAAAACATGGCAACTTGATTGTCCGTCTGGACTAGTACAGACTGGTGAGACGTGAGATGGGAGAAGGCCCTCAGAGCTAAGCGTATTGCCCGCAGCTCCAGGAAATTTATCTGCTGTGCAGCCTCCCAAGGGGTCCAGAGGCCCTGAGTACATGCCCCTTGGCAATGCGCTCCCCAACCTTGAAGAGAAGCATCGGTTGTCAGCACTTGAGTGCGCGGAGGGGTTTGAAAAAACACTCCGAGCACCAGATTCTGAAGATGAAGCCACCATTGCAGAGAGGAAGCACGCAGTGTGGATATTCTTACCGAGTCTGCAAGGCTCCCTGTGGCCAGATGCCACTGAGTTCGAAGACTACACTGAGCAGGCCGCATATGCAGGTGGGCATTGGGGGTTACATGAACCGTGGAAGCCATATGGCCGAGAAGTCTCAGGAATTGCCTGGCGGAGACCAGGGAATTGCTGCGAAACTGCCTGGCTAGATCCATTAATCTGTGGGCTCTGTCCACGGGCAGAAAAGCCTTCGCCTGAAGGGTGTCCAGCCTTGCTCCTATGAACTCCATGTTCTGGGACGGCAGCAAAGTGGACTTTGCGAAGTTTATGACAAACCCCAAGTGCTGAGCCACAGTGCGAAGGGTGGCTTGACTGGCCTCCTGTGAAGACTGGCCCCTTATGAGCCAGTCGTCCAGGTATGGGAACACGAAAAGACCTTGAAGCCTTAGGTAGGCCGCCACCACCGCCAGGCACTTGGTGAACACCCTGGAGGCAGAGGTTAGGCCAAAGGGTAGTACTCTGTACTGATAGTGGTTTCCTCCCACAACAAATCTGAGATATTGTCTGTGGTCTGGATGAATAAGGATGTGAGTATAAGCATCCTTTAGATCTAAGGAGCATAGCCAATCTCCCTGCTGGAGGTAGGGCAGCAGGATTCCAAGGGTAAGCATCTTGAACTTTTCCCTCTCCAGAAACTTGTTGAGGTTTCTCAAGTCTAGGATGGGTCTGAGGCCTCCTGTTCTTTTTGGTACCAGAAAGTACCTGGAATAAAAACCGTGACCTCTCAGGTGGTGGGGCACCGGTTCCACAGTCTGATCCTTTAGCAGACTTGCCAACTCCTGTAGGAGTAGGTCCCTGTGCAGAGGGGGTCTTGGAGGCTCCCCTGGAAAAAAGGAGGGAGGTACCTGGTGAAAATGAAGAAGATAGCCCTTTAGGACTATATGGAGCACCCAGGTATCTAATGTGACGGCTGACCACCTGTGGGCAAAAAGGGCCAGCCGGCCTCCTGTGCTGATGTGAGCCAGCTGAGGAGGAGAGGCTATGATTTCTGAGTCAAAAACCCCCGCCCTGCTGTGCGGTGTTGTTGGCTTGGGGGCCTTCTGCCTACGGGGCCCATGACCCTGCCCCTTGGCCTGCTGACCCTGTTGGGGAGCTGCAGAGGCCTGATAATGAGGGTATTGTTTATAGGCAGATGTCTTCCTCGGGTAAAAGGTCTTTTTTTCCCCGAGCCCTTCTTCTGAGAAGGGGCAGAGGTTTTTCTGGACAGCCTAGTCCTGGTCAGAGTCTCGGTCTCGAGTTCAGCAGCCTTTTTAGCCATGGGTTTGCCAAAAAGGTTTTCACCTCGGCAGGGGACATCGACCAACTTGTCCTGTACCCATGGCTCGAAGTCAGATGACTGTAGCCAAGCCTGTTGGCGGGCACCGATGCCGGCCCTGGCTACTCGGGCCGAAGCCTCAAAGCCATCGTAGGCTGCTCGAGAGATAAACTTCGAGCACTCTCGAATACCAATGGACAAGGCCTGGAACCTCTGCAAAGGTTCCTCGGAGAGACCAGCAGAGAACCCGGCAATCTCCTTTGCCAGGTCTCGAAGGTACATGCCCATGTAGAACTGGTATGTCTGGACACGGAAAGCAAGCATAGAGCCGAGGGCATCCAGGTTCCGGGCCTCCCGGCCGGGAGGCACCGAGGAGTGCATCTTCTGACTTTTCAGTCGATGAATGGCCGATTCCACAACCATGGAGTGGTGCGGTAATTGTGCCTTTTGGAATCCGGAGCCCTTGCGGACTCGATAGATGGAATCGACCTGCTTGCTTAACACCGGCGTTGAGGCCAGGGTCTCCCACATGTGGAAGAGCAGCCGCTCCAGCATCGGAGGAACCGGAACAGTAAAGGCCTCCTTCGGGGGAGAGTCATACTGGAGGGGCTCGAGGCTCCTCTTCGGGATCCGCGGGGAATGCCAAGGCCTTGGCCATATCCCGCACGAAGTCCGAGAACCGGGTATCCTCCGGTGGGGATCGTCTCCGAGGTTCGGACTCCGGTGAGTCCGATGGGACACACAGAGTCCGGAAGGTGTCGGGTGACTCTTCATCCTCAGTCTCCCAGCCCGACTCCTCGGGGGAGGAATCGAGCGGTTCCGCCCCGACGCCGAGGAAACCGGCGTCGACGACCTCGATCCCGAACGGGAGGCCGAGGGAGACCGTGGCCGAGGATCGACTCGAGCTCGCATAGACTCGAGGATCGGCTCGGCCTCCAGGGTCGACTTGGACGTCGATGTCCTTGTGATCGGGGCAGATGCACCGGTGAGATCGGCGATCAGTGCCCGCTGCTGGTCCATGAAGGCAGCCAAGTTGCTCTCCAAGGCCATCAACCTGAGTCCGAGCTCAGGGGACTCAGCAGCCCCCGACTCGGGCCCCGACGGTGTCGGGTCCGACGTCGGCTCACCTGGATGAGAGTCCACGAGGACTACAGTACTCACGTGCCCAGGAGACTCCATCTCAAGACGAGGTTGTTTGGCAGACCTCTCCGACTCCGAAGACCCGGGACGGCGGTCGGGGCTATGCGACCTGGCTCTCGAGGAACCAGATGCGTCCGCCGACGCCACCCTTGTGGGTTTTTTCTTCCTGCGCTGCTCCCGCGAAGGAGACCCCCGCTCAGAGGAACCCCGACGCTGCTCGGGGCCGGAGTCCCGAGACGTCGAGGCCTCTGACGAGGTCCGGGCCCGTCCGGACGCGGAGTCAGAGAAGATTCTGTCCTTTTGGTGCTGCCGACTCAACGCCTTCGAGGACATTTTGCCACACGGACCACAGATCATCGGGTCATGATCGGGTCCGAGGCAGCGGAGGCAGCAGTCATGTGTGTCGGTAAGAGACATAAGTTTCTTACACCGATCACACTTTTTAAACCCGCTGGCAGCCATCGGGGGAAAAAGGGCCCCTGCGAGGTCGAAAGACAGGGCTGCCAGTGAAAAAGAAAAATGGCGCGAACGCTAGTCATGAAGGACAAAAACCGAAAAAGAGAGTGGGCTCGATACCGGCGTATCGGGCCCAGGTGGGAAAAGGATCCGGTGTCGAACCGAAGAAGGAAGACATAAAACAGGGTAATCAACTTTTTCCTCGGCAAAAAACGAACTACGTCCGTCAGGCTACGCGGAAAAAGACTACGGAGCAAGATGGCACCTTTGGGCGGGAAGGGGACCGCGCATGCGTGCTGCAATTCCCAAAGGCTTTCTTTGAAAATTGGGGAAATGCTCCGCACGGGGGTTCCGTCGGCGCCGACGTCACCCATATGTGAGGGCTGACTTCCTGCTTGGTCCTGGAGAATATGGAATTATGCCTCTGCAATGTTAAGGGAAGCTAAGAACTCACCCGCACAGACCGCTTGAAGCACAGACTTCAAGGCCTCCTTGCGAAAACACAGCATGCAGAGACAATTGACCGCTCAGAAGTCTAGGATGGGTTGGAAGGAACAGTCCTCCTTGGGCATGATGAAGTAAGCATAGTTACTCACCTCTAACAGGTATTCTCCGGGGACAGCAGGAATCAGTCCTCACATATGGGTTACGTCGGTGCCGACGGAGTCCACGCGGAGCAAATCCCCAGCTTTTGAAGAAAGCCTTTGGAAGTTGCCACCATGCATGCGTGGTCTGCTTCCCGCCCAAAGGAGCCATCTTGCTCAGTCAAATGACATAGCTAAAAAGACACAGGGAAAACCTTCAATATATATCATCTTGAGGGTGAAGAGTGGAGCTAAGCACATAAAACAGACTGGGATAGCTAAAAAGATGGCAAAAAGAACAAAACAAGTAATATAGGAGGACTGCAATTCCGAGGAGAGGAAGGAGGGTTGTGAGGACTGATTCTTGCTGTCCCCGGAGAACACCTGTTACAGGTGAGTAACTACGTTTTCTCCGGGAACAAGTAGGAAGTCAGTCCTCACATATTGGACTCCCCAGCTACAAGCTACCATGAACCCAATAGCCAAAAAAGGCTCCCTCATCGAGAGCCGCGAGCAGCTGCAATGGAACTCTCAACTGTCAAGGAATTAGCACTCCGGTAGCCTGAACACAGAAGTGTCAGAGGGTAGGAGTTGCCTAGACCTCAAAAAGGTTACGGAGTACAGCCTGGCTGAAGGCACTGTCCTGTCAGGACTCCCTATCCAGACAGTAATGAGCTGTGAAGGTATGGACCGAAGACCAGGTGACAGCCCGGCAGATGTCTGCCAAAGGAACAGAGCGCAGATGAGCCACTTAAGTTGCCATGGCCCTGACCTTGTGAGCCATGACACGGCCTTCCAAAGGAAGCTGTGCTTCCTCATAGGCCGGGCAATACAGTCCACCACCCATGTAGACAGCGTACTCTTGGTCACCGCCTGCCCCAGATTACTGGGGTCGTAGGAAACGAAAAGCTGAGATGTTTTCTAGTGGCCTTGGGTGCACTGAATATAGAAAGATAAGGCCCTCCTACAGTCCAGGGTATGGAGGACGGCCTCAGCGCAACCGGAGTGCTGTCTGGGAAAGATAGTAAGGAGGACCACCTCCTGATTGAGGTGGAACAAGGACACCACCTTCGGAAGAAACTTGGGGTGTGTGTGAAGCGCTACCCTATTCTTGTAGAACCTGGTATAAGGCCTCTCCGCCACGAGGGCCTGGAGCTCACTCACCCTTCGGGTGGAAGTGAGTGCGACGAGGAACACCACCTTCCAGGAGAGATAGCAGAGATGACACGTAGCCATCAGTTCGAAAGGCAGCAGGGTGATCCGCCCCAACACTACATTGAGGTGGACCGGGGGCTTAGACAGGAGTAGGTTCTTAAGGAACCGGGACACCGTTGGGTGAGCCGAGAAGGGCTTCCCATCCACTGGATGGTGGTTCGCCGCAAGGGCACTGAGATGCACCCTGATGGAAATGGACTTGAGCCCCAAGTCGGAGAGGTGGAAAAGGTATTGCAACACTATAACCACCGGGCAGGAAAAAGGAGTCCGCCCCCGTGCAACACTCCAGAGCGCAAACCTGTGCCACTTAAAGGCATAAGCCCATCTGGTAGACGTTCTGCGCGAAGCTAGCAGAACATCCTCCACTTCCCTCGGAAGTAGGAGCGGAACTAGGAGACCCTCTCAGCAGCCACTCTGTCAGCGAAAGGGAGCTGGGGTTGGGGTGCAGGAGAGCGCCCCTCTCCAGAGAGAGAAGCCGTGGGTCTGCCCCCAGGGGGATGGGAGTCTCCACCGCTAATTGCAGGAGGAGTGGGAACCATGGGGCTATCAGAATGACTGAAGCTCTGTCGCAAAAAATCTTGAATAGGGTCTTGGCAATCAGAGACGTCGGGGGAAACACATACAGAAGACCCACCGACCATGAAATTATAAAGGCATCAGCAGCCACCCTGGCAGGATGTGGTTGCTGGGAACAGAAGCAGCGCAACTGGTGGTTGTTCGGGCTGGCGAACAGGTCCATCATTGGCTCCCCCCAGATCTGGAAGAGACCGCAGGCCACCTTCGAGTTCAGCTGCCACTCGTGTGACTGGAGCAGTAAGCTGAGTCTGTCGGCCAGCCAACTGTCCTGGCCCGGCAGGTACACTGCCCTGAGGAGAAAGCACAGTTACTTACCTGTAACAGGTGATCTCTGGGAACAGCAGGAATAAGTCTTCACATATGGGTATCGTCGGTACCGACGGAGCCTGCGCGGGAACGCTCCCCAGCGTCCAGTAAGAAAGCCTTTGGGAGCATCCCACAGCGCCTGTGCACTGCCTTCCCGCCTTTCCCAACAGCCTCTCTCAAGTTTGAGTTTTAAAGCTGAGACAGAGAGAGAGAGGAAAGGAAAGGAAAGATAGAGAGATACAACTCCTAGGGGAGGTGGGTGGGTTGTGAAGACTTATTCCTGCTGTTCCCAGAGATCACCTGTTACAGGTAAGTAACTGTGCTATCTCCAGGAACAAGCAGGAATGAGTCTTCACATATGGGGACTCCCTAGCTGCAGATGCCAGGGGAAGACCCCAGGTTGTGTGTCCTTGGAAAGGACTCTACCTCCTCCCATGGATCTCTGGCATCCAACAAGGGTAGGTGGGTAGGAGTTGATTAGGAATGGAACAGGTGTTTGAGAACAGCCTGACCAAACAAGGCATCCCGGCGGGAGTCCTTGTCCAAGCAGTAATGGGCTGTGAAGGTATGAACCGAGGCCTAGGTGGCCGCTCGACAGATTTGGTCGATGGACACAGAGTTTAGATGAGCCATTGAGGCTGCCATGGCTCTCACATTGTGAGCTGTGACATGGCCCTCCAGAGAAAGGCTTCCACTCTGGTAGGCGAAAGAAATACACTGAGCAATCCAGTTGGACAGTGTTCTCTTAGAAACTGGAAGACCTAAATGAGAAGGATCAAAAGCAACAAAGAGTTAAGACAACTTTCTATGTTGCTGTGTTCTTTGTAAGTAAAAAGCAAGAGCTCTCTTACAATCCAAGGTATGAAGATTCCTCTCTGCATTTGATGCATGAGGTCCTAGAAAAAAGACAGGTAAATATACCTCTCTGTTCAGATGAAAAGGCGAGACCACTTTAGGCATAAAGTGTGGATTGGTCCTGAGGACTACCTTATCATGATGGAACCTTGTATAAGATGGATTAGCCAACAAAGCTTGCAACTCACTGATGCGGCGTGCTGAGGTGACTGCAATGAGAAAAATAACCTTCCAAGAAAGAAATTTCAAGGAGGTGGAGGCTAAAGGTTCAAAGGGTGGCTTCATGAGCTGGCCAAGAAACAGGTTTAAGTCCCATGCCACTGGAGGTGGTCTAATGGGAGGTTTAGTTAAAAGAAGGCCTCTGATGAATCTTGCTATAAGAGGATGAGAGGAAATATGTTGTCCATTGAGAGGCTTGAGGGACGCTGCAATAGCACTCAAATGGACTCTTACTGAATTCGTTTTCAGACCTGCATGGAATAGATGCAAGAGATACTCTAGTAGAGAATTCAGAGGTATTGCAAGAGAGTTTAGACCCTTCTATGAACACCAAATGGTAAATCTTTTCCATTTGAAAGCATAGGAACGTCTAGTAGAAGGCTTTCTAGAGGCATTAATAACATCTCTGACTTGCTGAGAGAGATGAAAATCTTGAAGGTCTAGGCCCTCAGCAACCAAGCCCTGAGATGGAGCGACTGGGGGTTTGGGTGCCACAAAGTTCCCACTTCCTGGGACAGAACGTCTGGTGCAGAGCACAAGTCCAGGGAAGGAGCTTGAGAGAGATGCAGAAGTAGAGGGTACCACACTTGGCGTGGCCAGTGTGGTGCTATGAGGATCATTTAATTATTTATATATCATGGTCCCTTGATCTCTCTGAAGCTTGAATAGTGTCTAGGGGAAATGGTGGAAAGGCATAAAGGAAGTCTTGACCACAGTGAAGGAGGAAGGCATCCTTGGCCTGAACTCCCTGACACGGAATTCTGGAACAGAACCGGGGAAGTCTGGCATTCCACGGACTTGCAAAGAGGTCTATGTCCGGGGTTCCCCAAATTCGAAAGATCCTGGCTACCTGGTCCATGTGGAGGGATCACTCGTGTGGAAGCAGAACTCGACTGAGTCTGTCCGTCCAAGAGTTTTGAATGCCTGGAAGATATACTACCAGAAGATGGATGTGATGCTCTCTGGCGAAGGCCCACAGTTGCAAAGCCTAATTGCAAAGCGACAGAGAGCCAGTCCCACCCTGCTTGTTTACATAGAACATGGCTACTTGGTTGTCCGTATGGATGAGGACTGTCCTGTAGCTGAGCAGGGAATGAAACACTCTGAGAGCTAAGAATATTGCTCTGAGTTCCAAGAGATTGATATGCAGAGAAGTCTCCTGTGGAGACCAGATGCCCTGGGTGGAGAGATCCTGCAGATGAGCTCCCCAACCCATTGGAGAAGCATCTGCTGTTAGAGTTGCTTGGGGTAGCGACAGCAACTGATTTGGAGGGGACTTCCACCACTGGAGAGACCAAAGTAGGCGACTGGAGTTTGCTATTTTGTCTGACAGGCAACCTGATGCCTGAGTCCATTGGGTGGACAAAGTCCATTGAGCTGCCCTCATGTGAAGGCGAGCATATGGAACCACATGCACGGTGGATGCCATGTGGCCTAATAGTTGTAACATCTCTCGAGCAGTTAAATGGGACTTTAACTGTATCTGGGAGGCTAACTGCACCAAGCGTAGGCAACGGGCCTGAGGAAGATAGGCCCTTGCAGTTGTGGTATCCAGCAAGGCCCCTATAAACTCCAGGGACTGAGTAGGGGTGAGATGGGATTTTGGGATGTTTATTACCAGTCCCAAATACTGAAGGGCACGCCTTGTGCAGGTTAGAGAAATTTGGGCCTCTAACTGGGATGGAGCTCGAATGAGCCAGTCGTCCAGATATGGGAAAATGAATATTCCTAGAGTGCGTAGAAATGCAGCTACTGACATGCATTTTGTGAACACCCTTGGTGCAGAGGCCAGACCGAAAGGAAGCACCCTGTATCGGTAGTGTTTGCCTTGAAAAAGGAACCGAAGGAACCTTCTGTGTGATGGATGGATGAGGACATGGGTGTACGCATCCTTGAGATCTAGAGAACAAAGCCAATCCTGACTCTGAAGGTATGGCAGCAGAGTACCGAGAGAAATCATCTTGAATTTCTCTTTGAATAGAAACTTGTTCAATTCTCTGAGATCTAATATGGGTCTGTAGCCCCCTGTTTTCTTTGGGATAAGAAAATAAGGGGAGTAGAACGCTGAGCCCTGTTGAAGAAGGGGTACTTCTTCTATTGTCCCTTGGGCAAGAAGGGTAGCAATCTCCTGACCCAGAAGGTTGAGGAGAGATGTTGGAGAATTGAACTGTCTCACCATGGTGTGGGGAGGAAGGTTTAAGAAATGAAGCTTGTACCCTTCCCTTATAATGGAGAGGGTCCATTGCTCTGCTGTGATTTGCTCCCATCTGGGAGCAAAGTAAGCCAACCTTCCTGGAATGGTGAGGGGCTCTGGTTCTTCCAGAGCCAGAAAGGCTAAGTTCTCTAGTTGCAAGTCAAAGGCCCTGAGGAGGCTGAGGCTGCTGAGCCGTGGGAGTCCTGGTAGCCTTTGACTTGGCCTGTTTAGATGGTTGCTGACGCTTTGCAGCAAAACAACCTGCAGAAGATGCCTGCTGACCATAAGCAGGATAGTATCTTCCCTTTTTAGAACAATCTTTTCTTAGCAGGAGCAGACGTAGACTTTGAAAGTCGCCGAGGCTCTACTTACACACTCAAAAGAGTCAAAGGCTGCACGGTTGGAAAATCTGAAAACATCTTGGGCATGTTGAAGCCAAGTGAGAAATTCCTGCCTTTTATCTTCTGAAATAAAAGGGGCTAAAGTCTGCAGATGATCTGTGACTTCTTTTAGAAACATCCCCATATAGAGACTATAGGAGTTGATTCTGGCAGCAAGCATATTGGCTTGGAAAACCCTTCAGCCACAGGCATCAAGGGTCCTGCATTCACGTCCTGGAGGATTAGATGAGTGTCTCTTTGCACTCTTTATTTTCCTCATGGCAGACTACCACAATAGAGTGGTGAGGAAGCTGAGACTTATGAAAGCAAGGACAAGGAGGGACATGGTACATGGTGTCTAATCTACGAGAATGAGGAGAGGTAGTAAGAGGGGTCTCCCACATGCTCAACATGAGATCATAGACTCTAAAAACACATCTCTTCACTCAACACTTCCTCCAAGACACTACCTCATCACCTACCCCTCTTCCAACCCAAACTAGTGTATATGGTTAGGCAAATAGATTCCAAAATCCCAATCCTTCCCCCAATTCAAAATCTACTCATGCCTATCCTACGAAGCTCTAAGCCTATACTAATTTATTGTAAATAGTTGTAAATTATTTGCTGTTATATTGTCTTTAACCCAAGTTATCCTTGTTCCATTTCCTGTTATCTGTAAACTTGACATACGTTTTTATGCTTAAGTACAATGTTGTTAAAATGTAAACCGCACTGATGATGAATAGCGCGGTATATAAAAACTACTAAATAAAATAAAATAAATAGAGAATCTCATGAATAGGTAAAGTAGCTGCTTCTTTAGGAGCCTTAGGATATTGCAAAATATCTAGTTGCTTGGCTCTAGGCTCTGACTCAGGGGCCACTGTAATGGAGAGGCCCCTAGCCACTTCTAGTGAAGTCCTGAAAAGACAAGTCTTCTGGAGGAGACATTCTTCATTTTGGAGAATCATACTCCTGAGGAAGAAGTACCGGTGCCTCGATAGAAGCCTCCGACTCATCAGAGTCTTCGGAGGAATCGAAGTATCGCCTGTCCGGATGCTCCTGTAAAGCCCGATACGCGTACCGAGTGGGATCGACATCGGGAGTAAGCGGTACCGGTTCGGTACCGATGGGCATCATCGGACAGGGTACCGCCGATGTTGATGCAATCTGTGCCAGTGCCGGTACCGGCAACGGAGATTGTTGCGGTACCGAAGGCGTCGAAGCCTGCATAAACGCCGTTAGGGTGCGCTGCATGGACAGAATCTTCTGATCCATCGACACCACCAGAGTCTGGATGTCAGTACCAGTGGAGGCCATCGGTACCCCAGAACACGGCAACAGGTGATCGGTCGAGGCCGAGCCATCGATGTCAACCTGTGACCCCATAGACAATACTTTGGAAGCCAGAACTTCCCGCCTGGGTAATTTTGCCGGTGCGGAATCCTCGAGGACAAGCCCGGAGGCATCTCGATGCTTAGAGGGAGATTTGCCCTTCGAGGACCGGCTAGATTTATGTTTGGTTACCTGAGATCCATGGGAGGGAGGAAGAAGCAGCCCTGGAAGACGTCGATGCCACCGAGGCTGCATCAGAGGGAAACAGGGTACTGAGCTTGGCTGCTCGGTTCTGCCGACCTTTTTTAGACATCATGGTACAGGACACACAATCCATGATGGAATGGTCAGGCCCCAAACATTTTAGACACCAGTCATGGGTGTCGGTGACAGAAATAGTACCGCCACACTTCGTGCACTTTTTGAACCCAGAAGCGGGCTTCTCCATGAGGATAAAAACGTTCAGGACTAAGGCCCAAACCGAAAATGCACAGTTGAAGAAATAAAAAAACAAAACAAAAAACTTTTCTAAGAAAGAAAAGAAAAGACCGGCGGTACCGGTCTGACGTCGAAGAAGGCAGACGCGACCCAGAAAAATAAAGAACTCTTTTGCGGTGACAGGAACACGACCTGCTGGCTCCGCGGAAAAGAAGAACTGGAGAGAGGCGGTTGGGAAAGGCGGGAAGGCAGCACGCAGGCGCTGTGGGATGCTCCCAAAGGCTTTCTTACTGAACGCTGGGGAGCGTTCCCGCGCAGGCTCCGTCGGTACCGATGATACCCATATCTGAAGACTCATTCCTGCTTGTTCCTGGAGGTTGCCCTTTCGGGCTGCGAATGAGCACAAGTCCAGGGCCTCCCGGCAGAGGACGCGGGACCCCGTGTCAACTTGCTTGTTCACGTAGAACATGGCGACCTGGCTGTCCGTCTGGACCAGGATGGATCTGTGGCTCAGGGGTCTCCGGAACACCTTTAGGGCGAGGCAAATCGCATGCAGTTCTAACAGGTTGATCTGTTGGGCACTCACGTCTGGGACCAGATGCCCTGGGTGCGGTACCCCTGGCAGTGGGCTCCCCAGCCCATCAGGGAGGCATCTATAGTGAGGACCCTCGAGTGATGAGGAGCCTGAAAGGGCATCCCTGCTTGCAAGTGGTGGGGTGACTGCCACCAGTTCAGGGACTGCATCAGGCGTCTGGTGATTTTGACTCTGTCCTGGAGACGACCCGTTGCCTGGGATCACTGGTCCCTGAGGCACCACTGCGCAATTTGCATGTGTAGGCAGGCATCTGGTGTGACATGGACTGTGGAGTTCATGTGCCCGAGGCGGCGCAACAGGTGTCTTGCTGGCACCGAGGGACGGCGCTGTACTTTTCTGGCCAGCGCCATGAGCCTGATGACCCTGTCTGCAGGTAGGAAGGCCTTGGCTGGAAGGGTATTGATCCTTGCCCCAATAAATTTCAGATCTTGAGCCGGGCACAGGCTGGACTTGGGATAATTGATAACGAAGCCCAAGTGTTGAAGGGCCTGGATAGTGCGTGCTGTGGCCTGCTGCACCTCGGGGACCGTGGTGCCCCTGATGAGCCAGTCATAGAGACAGGGGAAGACAAAGATCCCCTGAAACCTGAGAAAGGTGGTGACCACTGCTAGGCACTTCGTGAATACCCTGGGGGCTAAGGCAAGGCCGAAGGGCAGAACCCTGTATTAAAAATGATTGCCCTCCACCATAAAGCGTAGGTATTGCCTGTGGTTTGGGTTGATTAGGATGTGTGTATAAGCATCCTTTAGACCTAAAGAGCATAGCCAGTCTCCCTGGCGGAGGTAAGGCAGTAATGGTTCCAAGGGAGAGCATCTTGAACCTCTCCCGCACCAGAAATCTGTTGAGGTTTCGCAGGTTGAGGATGGGCCTTAGGCCCCCTGTCCTCTTTGTCATGAGAAAATACCTGGAGTAGAACCCCTTGCCCTTGAGATGGTGGGGCACTGGTTCCCACTGCTCGGTCCTCGAGAAGGCCTGCCAACTTCTTCAACAGAAGGTCCCGGTGAAGGGGAGGCTGAAAAGGCTCTCTGGGGAAATAATGCGGAGGTACTTCGGCTAGGCAGTGGAGGTAACCCTCCTTGACTACCTGCAATGCCCATGCATCGGTGGTGATAGTTCCCCACCTGTGGGCGTACAGGGAGAGCCAACCTCCTGTGGGCTGCCCAGCCTCGCTTGGGGAGAGGGGCCATGCTGCAGGAGTCAAAAGCTACTCCCGGGCTGAGCCGGGGTCGAAGCTTGGGGCTTGGGAGCCATCTGCTTACACGGACCATGCCCTTGCCCCTTGGCCTGCTGTGGCGCTGGGGAAGCCTGATAAAGGGGGTTACTTCAGTAAGCAGTGGACTTCCTCAGGTAGAAGGGCTTTTTCCCCAAGCCCTTCTTTCGGGAAGGTGCCAAGGTCTTATTAGAAAGCCTAGTCCTCGTCATGAACTTGGTCTCCAGTTCGGTGGCCTTTTCTGTCATGGGTTTGCCGAATAGGTTTTCCCCGCGGCTTGGGACATTGATCATCTTGTCTTGCACCCATTGTTCGAGGTCTGACGTCTGTAGCCAGGCTTGGCGCCAAGCAGAGATGCCCACCGCAGCTACCCTGGCTGCCGACTCGAACCTGTCATAGGCCGTTCAAGACATATATTTGGAGCATTCACCAACTGCTCTGGATAGGCCCTTGAAGCGCTGCGAGGGCTCCTCGGAGAGACCAGCCGAGAACCTGGCGATCTCCTTTGTCAGGTCTCTCAGGTACATGCCCATGTACAGCTGGTAGGCCTGGATCCGGCAATTCAACATCGCACCCTTGAAGCATTTTCTGCCGAGGGCAAACAAGTTGCGAGCCTCCCTGCCAGAGGCACCGAGGAGTGCGCCTTCTGACATTTTAGTTGACACATGGCTGATTCAACCACCATGGAATTATGCGTCAGTTGTGACTTTTGAAAACCGGGGCTTCAGCGGACCCGATACATCGAGTCCAGCCACTTGCTGATCACCTGGGTCGACGTCGGTGTCTCGCACATGCCGAGTATAAGAAGTTCCAGGATAGGTGGAATGGGTACCGTGAGGGTTTCCCGAGGGGGGCCTCGTACTGGAGGATCTCGAGTTCATCTGCTCGAGGATCCTCCTCGGACTCCGCTGGGAAAGCCAAGGCTTTGGACATATCTCGAGCGAAGTTCCAAAAAGCCATGTCCCCTGGAGATCTTCTCCGAGGCTCCGATACTGGAGAATTGGAAGGAACGTCTCAGTGAAGGCTGGTGTCCAGCAACACCTCGTCTTCAGACTCCCAGATGGAGGCATCTGAGGAAGACAAGTGGCATTCCTCGGGCCCCGAGGGGTCAGGCCGCTTCAGCACTCGCTGGCTTGCCAGTGACTATCTCCGTCCCGAGGAACGGGAGACCGAGCAGGACCGTGGCCGAGGATCTACTCGGGCCTGTAGGGCTTCGAGGATCTGCTCAGCCTCCGGGGTCGACTTAGTCATCAAACCTCCGGTGGTCTGGGCAGAGGAACCAGATGTGCTGGATTCTAGCGCCGCTGCTGCTTCAGGAAGACAATAATCCTGCGTTCCAAGGACACCATCCTGGACATGAGTTCTGGAGGATCCACAGCATCTGGCTCGGGCACCGATGTACTCGGGCCCAAAGCCGGTTCTCCCAGAGGGGAGTCCTAGACTAGGATAGGATGCGCTTGCCAGGGGCGGTCCATGGCTGGATCCTTCCAAGAAAGTTTGATCAAGCGCTCCTTCCCCAATGCCTTGGGCTGGCGCTAGGGGCTCTGTGACCAGCCCCACGAGGGGCCTGGTCGTCTGAACCAGCCAGAGATGCAGCCGTCAAGGATTTTCTCTTTTTCGGTTCCCTCGAGGGGACCCCCCCTCTGAGGTCCCCCGCACTTGGGAGGCCCTGGCTTTCGGAGGCATGGGGGAAACAAGGAAAATTTTTCCATGCTGCTGCTGGTGGCTTCTCAAGGCCTTCGAGGACATCAGTTTGTAAAGGCCACAAACAGCCAGGTTGTGTTCCGGGTCGAGACACCAGAGGCAGCAGTCGTGTGTATCGGTGAGAGACATAATTTTACCGCACCTGTCACAGTTTTTTAACCCACTGGTAGCCATGGGGGGAAAAAGGACCCCAGCAAGGTCAAAGACCCTTCGGGCTGCCAGCGAGGGAAAACTGGGGCGGAAACGTCCAAAAAGGGAAGGAAAAAAAAAAAAAAAAAAAAAAAAGGAGGGCCAACCCGATACCGGGGTACCAGGGGCAGGCGGGAAGGGTACCGGTGCTAGCCGGAAAGAAAATAAACAGCCAAAAGGCAAGAAGAAAATCACTTTTTCTGGGACAGAAAACAGACTATGTCTGAAGGGCTCCGCGGAAAAAAAAGAGACTGAGCAAAATGGCTCCTCTGGATGGGAAGCGGACCACGCATGCGTGGTGGCAACTCCCAAAGGCTTTCTTTAAAAGTTGGGGATTTGCTCAGCACGGGCTCCGTCGGCGCCGACGTAACCCATATGTGAGGGCTGACTTCCTGCTTGTTCCCGGAGAATATGTAATAACAGCCAGATCCAACCCCAGAGAAGGAAACCAGACAAACTGCTCAAAGCTACAGAGGTCAAGGAAGCGTCAGCAGAGTCCCACCAGAAAAGGGAAGGCTCTAGACAGCTCACGAATATCTCTAAGAATGGGATCCACCAGAGACCTGGACTGGGTGGAATCCTGATTTTCCAAAGAGTCAGCAATATGGAGTGATCTCCAAAATTTGAGAAATGAGAGCCGGCAGCTCCTCCTTACGAAAAAGATGTACAGCCTGGGAGTCATCCTGAAGATCTGAGGTTACAAATCCCAGTCTTCGTGGTCAAATTCACTGACCAGACTGTAAGAAACTGGCTCCTCTGAGGGATTTCAGGAGATCTCCTTGAAGGGCCGCTCCTCCTGAGCAGGCACAGTAGAGCTCTCTCGCTTTCCGGAAGATGGGTCCTTGGATGCTGACAGACCAGAAGACCCTGAAGAGGGGGGTTTGGAAGGAAGGGCCACAGAGCCAGAACACCAAAGATCCTAGGCCTGATGGAACAAGAACACTGGGAATTACCGGGTTCCTCACGAGGCTGCACTTGGAGAACAGGAGGAAGAGATACATCCCTCAGCAGGGCCGGCGCAGGGCACGCCATAGGAGAACCCACAGCTGAACTCTCCATGCTCTCCCCTGGGTCAAAAGCACAGGAAGTGTTGAGGCTGTCTATCAAAACCCGGTGCTTGCGGCCACAGCCAAGGCAGCACTGAAAAGAAGGCAGGAAAAAACATGATATGCTGCTGTTTCGCAGAGAATAACAGTAGTTACTCACCTGTAACAGGTGTTCTCCAGGAACAGCAGGAAATGGTCCTCACATATGGGTGACATCGACGTCGATGGAGCCCCTGCGGAGCATTTCCCCAGCTTTCTATGAAAGCCTTTGGGAATACTGCACGCATGCGCGGTCCCCTTCCCGCCTAAAGGTGCCATCTTGCTTAGTCAAATGACATAGCTAAAAAACAGCACACAAACATGTAAAATAAACTATGTACAACTGCAACTCCCAGGGGAGGAGGGAGGGTTGTGAGGACTGATTCCTGCTGCTCCAGGAGAACACCTGTTACAGGTGAGTAACTACTCTTTCTCCAGGACCAAGCAGGAAGTCAGTCCTCACATATGGGTGACTCCCTAGCTCTGGGCTACCAAGGAACCCAGGCTGAACAAGAGAACTCCCTCTAGTCCCAGCATCAAAGAAAGGCTTTTCACTGAAAGAACCTCCACCGGTAGCCCAACGGAGGGCTGGAGGGCAGGAGTTGCCTAAACCTCAAAGAGATTCCGGAGTACTGCCTGGCCAAAAGTACTGTCCCTACGGGACTCCCTCTCCAGGCAGTAATGGGCCGCAAAGGTCTGACTTGAGGACCAAGTTGCAGCCCTGCAGATGTCTGCCAATGGTACAGAGCGGAGATGAGCTACTGAGGCAGCCATTGCCCTGTCACGAAGGGACGTGACCCGACCCTGCAAGGGAAGGTCAGCCGCCCTCTAAGCCCAGGTGATACAGTCAGCCACCCATATGGAGAAGGTACGCTTGGACACAGCTATCCCCAAATTATTAGGGTCAAAAGAGATGAAGAGCTGAGTAGCCCTTCTATGTCCTTGCGTACGGTCAAGGTAGAAGGATAAGGCCCTCCTACAGTCCAGGGTATGCAGGACTGCTTCAGCCTGGCTTGCATGAGGCCTAGGGAAGAATGTTGGAAGAACCACCTCCTGGTTGAGGTGGAAAGAGGAGACAACCTTAGGGAGGAACTTGGGATGAGTCCTGAGGACTACCCTGTTCCTATAGAAGCAGGTGTAAGGCCTGTCACAGACCAGGGCCTGAAGCTCACTCACCCGTCTGGCCAAGGTCAAGGCTACTAGGAAGAGTGTCTTCAGGGAAAGGAAGCGGAGAGGACAAGTAGCCATAGGCTCAAAAGGTGGGCGAGTCAGTTGCTGCAAGACCGCATTCAACTCCCAACTCAGGAGCTGGAGGACGGACAGGAGGCTTGAGCAAGAGCAAACCTCTGAGAAACCGGGACACCAAGGGGTGAACCGATAGAGCGTGTCCTTCCACCAGTGAGCGGTGAGCTGCTAGAGCGGAGAGGTGGACCCGAACAGAATTGGACTTAAGGCCCTGATTGGATAAGTGCAGCAGGTACTGAAGCACCACTGGTACAGCACAGGAGAAAGGATCTTCTGTACGCAGCTGACACCACACAGCAAACCTCTTCCACTTCAGGGCATAGGTTTTCCTAGTGGACTGCTTCCTAGAGGCCAGGACGACCTCTTCAACTTCAGGAGGGAGGCCCCAAGGAACCAAAACTATCCTTGCAGCTTCCAGACCATAAAATTGAGAGATTTGAGATTGGGGTGCAGAAGAGACCACTGGTCCTGAGAGAGGAGGTCGGGCTGCAACCCTAGAGGTAGTGGAGTGTCCACTGCTAGTTGAAGCAGAAGTGGGAACCAAGGTTGCCTCGGCCACCTGGGGGCTACCAGAAGGACCGAGGACTGGTCCTTGAGAATCTTGAACAGGGTTCGGGCCACCAGAGGTGTGGGAGGAAACGCATATAGGAGGCCCTGGGACCAGGAAATCAGAAAAGCATCTACTGCTAGTCTCAGAGGATGCGGTTGCCTGGAGCAGAACCTGGGCAGCTGTCTGTTCAGGGGACTGGCAAAGAGATCTATGGATGGAAGTCCCCATCTCAGGAAGATCTTCTGAACCACCAAGGGATGGAGCTGCCACTCGTGGGGCTGCAGAATCCTGCTCAACCTGTCTGCTAGGTAATTTTCCTGGCCAGGGAGGTAAACCGCCTTGAGCAACATGTTGTGCCTGAGCGCAAACAAAGGTCCTGCACCTCCTGACAAAGGAGCCTGGACCCAGTGCCTCCCTGTTTGTTCACATAAAACATGGCTACCTGGTTGTCTGTTTGCACTAAAACAGACTGGTGAGCCAGGGTTGGAGAGAAAGTCTTGAGGGCTAAGCGAATACCTCAAAGTTCCAGTAGATTGATCTGCTGCTGGACCTCCCAGGGAGACCACAGGCCCTGGGTGCACTTGCCCAGACAGTGTGCACCCCAGTCCTGTAGGGAGGCATTGGTGGTCAATACCACTGTGGACCCAGGTGGCTGAAAAGACATCCCTTTCAGTAAGTTGGGGGGATGCAGCCACCAACATAGGGAGTGCAGGAATGGCCTGGACACCCTTACTCTGTCGCTGAGGCTCCCTGTGGCCTGTGACCACTGACTCCAGAGACACTTTTGCGCAGGCCTCATATGAAGCCTGGCATTGGGAGTCACATGTACTGTCGAAGCCATGTGGCCAAGAAGCCTCAGGCAGAGCCTGGCGGAGACCAGTGACCTGCTGAGAAACTGGTTTCCCAAAGTTATCAGTCTTTGGGCTCTGTCCTCTGGCAAGAAAGCCTTTGCCTGCAGAGAGTCTATCCTTGCCCCTATGAACTCCAGGTTTTGGGAGGGGAGCAAAGTGGACTTTGCGAAGTTTATGACAAACCCCAGATGTTGGAGTAGAGAAATGGTTCGGAGGGTGGCTTGCTTGGCCTCCTGGCACGTCTGACCCCTGATGAGCCAGTCGTCCAGATAGGGGAAGACAAAGATACCTTCATTCCTCAAGTAGGCCGCCGCCACCACTGCCAGGCATTTGGTAAAGACCCTGGGGGCGGAGGTGAGGCCAAATGGCAGCACTCTGTACTGATAATGGTTTCCTCCCACAAAGAACCTGAGGTACTTTCTGTGGTCTGGATGAATTAGGATGTGAGTGTACGCATCCTTTAGATCTAAAGAGCATAGCCAATCTCCCTGCTGGAGGTAGGGCAGAAGTGTTCCAAGAGTAAGCATCTTGAACTTTTCCTTCTGTAAAAACTTGTTGAGATTTCTGAGGTCGAGAATAGGCCTGAGATCCCCTGTTCTCTTTGGTACTAGGAAGTACCTGGAGTAGAAACTGTGACGTGCAGGTGGGGAGGCACAGGCTCCACTGCCTGGTCTCGTAACAGACCCTGGAGCTAATGTAGGAGGGGGGCTGTATGGAGAGGCGGCCTTGGAGGCTCCCGTGGAAAATAGGGAGGAGGCAACTGATGAAAATGAAGCAAGTAGCCCTTGTGGACTATGCTTAAGACCCAGTTGTCCCCTGTAATGAGTGGCCACCGGTGGGCAAACAGGGTTAGGCGACCTCCTGTGCAGGGATGGGACAGCAGAGACGGAGAGGCTATGCCTTGGGAGTCAAAAAACCCCACCCTGCTGAGTGGGAGCAGGAGCCAGAGGCTTGGGGGCCTTCTGCCTACGGGGCAGCGGGGGAGGCCTGGTAAGTTGGGAACTGTTTGTAGGCAGTTGCCTTCCTCGGGTAAAAGGACTTTTTACCCAAGCCGCTCTTCTTGTGTGAAGAGGCAGAAATCTTTCGAGACAGCCTTGTCCTCGTGAGGTGCTCTGTCTCGAGCTCAGCAGCCTTCTCGGCCATGGGCTTGCCAAAAAGGTTCTCACCTCGGCAAGGGACATCGACCAACTTGTCCTGAACCCATGGCTCGAGGTCCGATGACTGCAGCCATGCCTGGGGTCGAGCCGCGATGCCGGCAGCCGCAACATGGGCCGAGGCCTCGAAGCCATCATAGGCCGCTTGGGACATGAACTTAGAGCATTCCCGGATCCCCGAAGACAAGGACTTGAACCTCTGCAAAGGTTCCCCGGAGAGACCAGCAGAGAACCCGGCAAGCTCCTTTGCCAGGTCCCGCAAGTACATGCCCATGTACAGCTGGTAAGACTGGACACGGCAAGCAAGCATCGAGCCCTGGAAGCACTTTCTACCAAACGCATCCAAGTTCCGGGCCTCCCTGCCAGGGGTCACCGCGGAGTGCATCTTCTGACTTTTCAGACGATGCATGGCCGATTCCACCACCATGGAATGGTGCAGTAGCTGCGCCTTTTGAAACCCAGGGCTCTTACGGAGTCGATAAATGGAATCGACTCGCTTGCTCAGAACCGACGCCGAGGCCGGTGCCTCCCACATCCGGAAGAGGAGCCGTTCCAACATCGGAGGAACTGGTACAGTAAAGGCCTCCTTCGGAGGAGAGTCATACTGGAGGGCCTCGAGTTCTTCGGCTCGAGGCTCCTCCTTGGGATCCGCCGGGATCGCCAAAGCAGTGGCCATATCCCACACGAACTCCGAGAACCGGGTGTCCTCCAGAGAAGACCTACTCTGGGGCTCACACTGCGGTGAGTCCGACGGGATGCACCGAGTCTTGAAGGTATCGGGGGACTCCTCATCCTCAGTCTCCCCGCGAGGTCAAAGGACCGGCCTTCCAGGGAAAAGGAAAAAAGGGCGCGAACGCCAGCCACGAAGGGGAAAACCCGAAAAAATAAGATCGGGCTCGATACCGGTGTACCGAACCCGGTGAGAAGGGAAACCGGCGTCGAACCGGAGAAAAACCCGAGAAGAAATCGCAAGTAATTAACTGAAAAATCTAACTATTTTCCGGGTGAACGAGGACACACGTCCGACGGGCTCCACGGAAAAAGAGAGACTGAGCAAGATGGCACCTTTAGGCGGGTAGGGGACCGCGCATGAGTGCAGTATTCCCAAAGGCTTTCATAGAAAGCTGGGGAAATGCTCCGCAGGGGCTCCATCGACATCGATGTCACCCATATGTGAGGACTGACTTCCTGCTTGGTCCTGGAGAAAGAGCAGATATGCCAAAACAAGAGTAGCAAGCCATCTAAACACTCACAACATAAGAAATTGAACGCGATACAAAAAAACGAAAATAGGGCTCCCATGGTGAAAAAAAAAATTGATCCGAGGCACAAACGACAAGTGAAAGAAGTTTAAAAAAACCAAACACAGCTCGCCTGGTGAAGAAACACCACAGGAAAAAAAGGTGGGAGAAACCATGTTAGAAGGCTGAAGAGAAAAAATGGCACAGCTGGCTGAGAGAAATAGTGAAGAGAAGGCAGGGGTGCAGCAGTACTGTTATCCCCTGAGCCCTGCAGGAACCAGCCACTGGCTGAGGTATACCTGCTGTACTGAAATAAAAGGAGCTCTTATTTATTTATTAACTTTAATGGAAAAACAAAGAAAAGTGTGACAGTAAAGCTCCTCTCAGTAAAGCTCCTCTCAGAATGCAGGAACTTGGATTCACCAGAGGGCTGCTCTGCTCCTCTTAAGCACCCACCCACCAGTTCAAACTGATTCACTTGATCAGGAGCACACTAGCGAAATCATGAAACCCCAAACAGGCACCTCTTGTGCGCACTGGGGATGTCCAATACCAAAAAAAAAAAAGCTACACTGGATTGTCACTCTCAAAGTGATTGCCAGGAGCAGAGTAGCCAAAATCCACCACCTGCTTCTGCTGAGACAGAAAAAATACTGAAGATATCCCCCAGGGGAGCAGGTTTATGTGCCAGTGATCATGTCACTGAAGTTTCTGACTGATTCTTTCTCTGGTCTCCATCATCTGCTGGCAGGGGGATATAACTTGCTAATCTGGACTGGTCTAGCAGGATGATTTGGAAAGAAAAATACTGAGGACGGCCTCTAGCTCAACTCTTTCCTTACCAGTGATCATGTCACTGGCAAGTTCTGCAATATTTATTTATTTTATTTATTTATATTCTCTTATATGCCGTGCTATTCTGCATCAGTGCGGTTTACATTGAACAAACTGAAATTACATTGAACGAGGCATTATAACTTGGAGATAACTATTTTACAGGGAACATGGGCTATGGAGGGTTAAGTGGCTTGCCCAAGACCACAAGGAGCACCTGTGGGACTAGAAACCCCAGTCCTTCCGGCCCAAGGTTGCTGTCCTCTAGTGGGATTTGAACCCCTGACCTTCCGGTCTGAAGTACCTTGCCCCAACCACTAGGCCACTCCTCCACCTTGCCCCAACCACTAGGCCACTCCTCCACTGCTGGCAGGAGAATATAGCCCATTGTCTGCTACAGGAACTAAAACTGTTCTTCTCTGAAGATCATCTATGGTCTGAAGTGGTCAAAATTATACTCCATATTCCAGATCAGGCATTATAAAGACTTTAAAACAGAAGAATTACCTTTCCCTTATTCTATATTACTTTTCTTAGACATGCAAGGATCCTCTCACTGTTTTGAAATATGCTGACTCATTGGTGTTATCTTTAGTATGGTGCCTGTCCAGGTCTTTTCCCGATAGGAGCATCCTAGAAACACACTGTCCTTGTTTATAACATAGGTATTTGTGGTCCCCCTTACTCTTGTCTACACTGCTTCAGATTCAAGTTGTACATAAATCTGACTTCACCCTGTGCAGTGCACTTCATTGAGGCAAAGTAGTATTCACATGGAAGGATTACATTGCATATTTTTGGTTTAGTTTGGTTCTTGTAACAAAAAAACAGCAGAAAGAAAAAAAGTGTTTTCTCATTTCAAGAATTTCAAAACATCAGAAAATGGACAATCCATTACAGTATCAAATGTGCTAAGACACCCAAGCCCAGGTTTACTCTATTCCTATATGGACCTAAAACAACCCATGACCATGTTCCTGGTGTAGACCTAAGTATTGCTGCTTTTGTATACCTAGTCTGCTTGTCTGTGTAGCTATCGTCACTGTATCATACGTTGTCACACCATTCCTTTCCTGTGCCGCAGGGAGTTTGGACTGGACTTCCTGTGCCCTTATGTTCTGAAAAGCAATATTTAAAAGCAAAACAAAGTCAAAACAAAACAGCTACTTAACCGTTCGTTTCCACAGCAGTACTAGAAGATATGATTTTCAAATGTAAATGGATAATTTAAAAATACAAACCAATGTGATTTAGTTTGCTGACAAAGCAGTGTTTGTTCTGTATTGATATCAAGCTAGTATTCCACCCCAAGTGGTTTACACCAAGGCAGACAATAAAAACATGCCAGTATTTGAAAGTCTTGTGAAATATCCCCCGTCAGTCTTCTGCATTTCTGTTCTCATGTATATAGTAAGTTAGGTCTAATATAACCATGCTCCTTTTGTCAATTCCAATTCCCATCCTGGCACAACGAAAAGAGCAGTGGCAACAGCAACTGTCTGTACCTTTCATGAACACTGCAAGAAAGCATGGTTACTCACCTTTAATAGGAGATCTCTGGGAACAGCAGGCATCAATCTTCACAGATGGGTATCGTCGGTATCAATAGAGCCCGTGTGGGAACGCACCTGCACAGCTGCCTTCCCACCTTCCTCACAGCTCTCTTCAGTTGTGTATGTAGCTGAGAGATAGAGGAAAAAATTGTACCCAACTCCTTCTATGGAAGCGGGTGGGGTTGAAGACCGATTCTTGTTTTCCCAGAGATCACCTGTTGCAGGTGAGTAACCATGCTATTTCCAGGAACAAGCAGGAATGCAGTCTTTATAGAGGAGACTCACTAGCTCCCAGGCACCAGACTGAGTATGTCCATGAGGCAGAAGAATGGAGCCAAGTAGGTTGAAGCCTCAGCAGATTTGAGTGCAGTAGCAGAGAACATGGAAGAGGGAGATAAGTGCCAGAAGTAGAATTAGGAGGAGTTGAGGTTAAAATAGATGCTGAAGTACAGCCTGGCCAAAGACATCATCCCAACAGGAGTCATTGTCCAGGCAGTAGTGAGCAGTAAAGGTGTGAACATAAAACTAGGTGGCTGCTCAGTAGATCTCCTGCATAAAGACAGAAGGGAGGTTGGTGACCAATGTTACCATAGCCCTCACATTGAGAGCACAGTAACGTGACCCGAGAGAGAGATGACAGTCTGATCATAAGCCAGCAAAGACCCAAGTGGCTGGGGTCAAAAGAAACAAATAATTGAGATGATTTTCAAAACTCCTTAGTCCTATGTAAGTAGAATGCAAGAGCACACTTACAGTCCAGGGTATGCAATGCCGCCTTTCCTCTGGAAGCATGCAATCGGGGGAAAACGACCAGTAGCATCACCGACTGGCTGAGATGAAAAATGGAGGCTATTTTATTTATTTATTTATTTATTTATTTATTTAAACTGCATTTATATACCGCTTTTCACCGGGTCTATTTTCGGAAAGAAAAGTGGATGGGTCTGAAGAACAACTTTGTCATGGTGGAATACAGTATAAGGAGGATCCGCCAGTAAAGCCTGTAGCTCACTGATGCGATGAGCTCAGGTAAAATGACCTTCCATGACAGGATTTTCAGAGGCATGGTAGCCAGAGGTTCAAACGGGGCTTTCATAAGTTTGCGCTAGGAACACATTGAGGCTGCAAATCATTGGCGGTGGTTTGATCAGTGGCTCGGAAAGCAGAAGACCCCACATGAATCGCTGCACCCAGAGGTGCAAGGAAATAGAAATTTTATCCTGAGGCCTATGATATAGCCAAATTAACATGAATAAAATACATTCTCTAAAATGCTTGTATGCAAATGCTAGAAGTCTAAAGAATAAGATGGGAGAGTTAGAATATATAGCACTAAATGAAAGGTTAGATATGATTGGAATATCAGAGACATGGTGGAAGGAGGACAACCAGTGCGACACTGTGATACCTGGGTACAAACTATATCGTAATGATAGAGCTGATCAAATTGGTAGAGGGGTTGCGCTCTATGTTAGAGAGGGCATTGACTCAGAAAGGATTAAAGTTTTGCAGAAAACAAAATCTACTGTAGAATCTATATGGATTGAAATTCCATATAAAAGAGGGAAGGCAATGGCAGTGGGGGTGTACTATCGAGCACCTGGCCAGAATGACCAAATGGATGATGAAATGCTCAAAGAAATCAAGGAAGCTAACAAAAGTTACAGCGCAGTAATAATAATGGGTGATTTCAATTACCCCGGTATCAACTGGGTCAGTGTCATGTCAGGACATGCTAGGGAGATAAAGTTCCTAGATGAAATAAATGACTGCTTCTTGGAGCAGCTGGTTCATGAACCGACCAGAGGGGAAGCCATATTAGACCTAGTCCTTAGTGGAACACCAGATCTAGTGCAAGAGATAAGGGTGTTGGGGCCACTTGGCAATAGTGATCATAGCATGATCACCTTTGATTTAATTAGTGGAGGAGGGATAGTAAGGAAATCCACAGTACTACCTTTTAACTTTCGAAAGGGAGACTATGATAAAATGAGGAAAACAGTTAAGAAAAAACTAAAAGAAGCAGTTGCGAAGGTTAAAGACATACATCAAGCTTGGGTGTTGTTGAAAAATACTATCTTGGAAGCCCAGACCAGCTGTATTCCACGCTTTAAGAAAAGTGGAAGGAAGTCCAAAAAACTGCCAGCATGGTTTAAAGGTGAGGTCAGAGAGGCTGTTGTTGCCAAAAAAGCATCTTTCAGGAAATGGAAAAAAGAGCCAAACGACGAAACCTGGAAACAGCACAAGCACTGGCAAGTCAAATGCAAGGCATTGATAAGCCAGGCAAAGAGAGAATTTGAGAAGAAGCTTGCTGCGGAAGCAAAAACGCGAAATAAAGACCTTTTCAAGTACATTCGTAGCAAAAAACCTGTGAGAGAGTCAGTTGGTCCATTAGATGATAAAGGGGTTAACGGAGCACTAAGAGGCGACAAGGCGATAGCGGAGAGACTGAATGAATTCTTTGCTTCGGTCTTTACTGAGGAAGATGTAGGGATGTTACCCATGACTAAAGTGGTATTTAAAGGTGTGGAAGAATTGAAGGAAATATCAATACATCGGGAAGATGTCTTACAACTATTAGATAAACTGAAGAGTAGCAAATCACCTGGGCCAGATGGTATACATCCAAGGGTGTTGAAAGAACTGAAATATGAGATTGCAGAACTGCTATCAGTAATCTGTGAACTATCATTAAAATCATCTCTAATACCTGAAGATTGGAGGATCGCCAATTTAACACCAATTTTTAAAAAGGGTTCCAGGGGTGATCCGGGAAAGTACAGACCGGTGAGCCTGACGTCAGTACCGGGAAAAATGGTAGAAACCATCATAAAGAATAAAATTACTCAGCATGTAGATAGTCACAACCTAATGGGAGACAGCCAACATGGCTTTAGACAAGGAAGATCTTGTCTTACTAATCTGTTATGTTTTTTTGAAGGAGTGAATAAACAGGTGGACAAAGGTGAGTCGGTTGATATTGTGTATTTGGACTTTCAGAAAGCCTTTGACAAGGTCCCTCAGAGACTTTTGGCAAAACTAAAGAGTCATGGGATAGGAGGCAATGTACTATTGTGGATCAGGAACTGGTTAAAAGATAGAAAGCAGAGGGTAGGGCTAAATGGCCAATTTTCCCATTGGAGAAAGGTGAATAGTGGCATACCCCAGGGATCTGTGCTGGGTCCGCTGCTTTTTGACATATTCATAAATGATCTAGAAAGTGGAATAACGAGTGAGGTTATCAAATTTGCAGATGACACAAAACTATTTAAAGTTGTTAAAACCCAAGAGGATTGTGAAAAATTGCAAGAGGATCTTGATAAATTGGAAGACTGGGCATCAAAATGGCAGATGAAATTTAATGTGGACAAGTGCAAGGTTATGCACCTAGGGAAGAACAACCCAAACTATGGTTACACGATGCAAGGTTCCACATTAGGAACCACCACCCAGGAAAAAGATTTAGGCGTCATTGTGGATACCATGTTAAAACCCTCGGCCCAGTGTGCAGTGGCAGCCAAGAGAGCAAATAGAATGCTAGGTATGATAAGGAAAGGAATGGAAAATAAAACAAAAGATATAATGCCTCTATATCGTTCCGTGGTGAGACCGCACCTTGAATATTGTGTGCAATTCAGGTCGCCATATCTTAAAAAGGATATAGCGATTGTAGAAAAGGTACAGAAAAGAGCCACCAAAATGGTAAAGGGGATGGAAGGATACTCCTATGAAGAAAGGCTAAAAAGGTTAGGGCTCTTTAACCTGGAAAAGAGACGGCTGAGGGGAGATATGATAGAAGTCTATAAATTAATGAACGGAGTGGAACGGGTAAACATAGATCGATTGTTTACCTTATCAGAATATAGAAAGACTAGGGGACATGCAATGAAGCTACAGGGTAAACTATTTAAGACTAATAAAAGAAAATATTTTTTCACTCAACGTGTAATCAAACTCTGGAATTTGTTACGGAGGATGTAGTAAAGGCTGTTAGTGTAGCTGGGTTTAAAAAAGGTTTGGACAAGTTCCTGGAGGAAAGGTCCATAAACCATTATTAAGAAGTGACCGAAGATATCAATGCTTGACCCAGTACAAGCATTGTGGAACTTGTGTCTCTTGGGGAAACTGCTAGGTACATATGACCTAGATTGGCCACTGTTGGAAACAGAATACTGGGCTTGATGGACCTTGGTCTGACCTAGTATGGCATATCTTATGTTCTTATGATAGGCTGCAATAATGCAGAGATGAACTCCGACAGGTTAGTCTTAAGTCCTGTGGAAGACAAGTGGAGAAGATATTGTAGAAGAAGCTCGATTGGGCAATCAGATGGGTTCACCTGTTTTGGGCTGCACCAAAGGGTGAACCCTTGCCATTTGAAAGCATAAGATCCCCTAGTAGGTGGCTTGCAAGAGGCAAGCAGGATGTCCTTGACTGGTTGCAGAATATCAAGGCTATCAAAGGACATGCTTTCAGGAGCCATGCTGTGAGACAGAGGGCTTGTGGATTGTGATAGAGGAGTAGTCCCTGATCTGGAAAAGGAGGTTGGGAGCATGACCCAAATTGAGGGGTGGAGTCTGCACTGGACAAAGTAGCAGAGAAACCACGGCTGACGAGGCCAGTAAGGTGCCACCAAGATCATGGAGCCCTTATCGACCTGTAGTTTAAACAGTCTTGGGAATCAGAGGGGTTGGTGGGAATGCATAGAGCAAGCCCTTTCCCCAATTGAGAAAGGCATCTGTTGCCTGACTGAGGGGGGGAAGGGACTCGAGCAAAAAAGCAGTAGACGTGTGTTCTCCAGAGTGGCAAACAGATCTATTCTGAGGGTCCCCCACATCTGGAAGATCCAAGAGACAGTCTGATAATTCAGAGTCCACTCGTGTGGATGTAGAATGCAGCTGAGTCTGTCCGCCAGGACACTGAGATGAACAGGGAGATACACTGCTCAAAGGTGGATGCGGAGTGTAATTGCAAAGGCCCAAAGGCAAAGGGCTTCCTGACAGAGGAGATAGGAGCCTGTTTCGTCCTGCTTGTTCAAATAGAACATGGCTACCTGGTTGTCCATCTGGACTAAGTAGTATTTGCCCAATAGCTGGGGTTGAAGAACTCAAAGGGCATTCGTGAGAGTACGAAGCTCTAGATTGACATGCATCTGGGATTCGTGGTCTGTCCACAGCCCTTGCATGGGGAGCTTGTTCAGATGTGCTCCCCAACCTAGCTTGGAAGCATCCGTGGTTAGGGTGCACTGGGTTGGAGGCATCTGAAAAGGTGACTCTCCTAACAGATTTTGGGGGTAACACCACCACTGAAAGGAGTTGACTAGAGAAGAGGTTACACGAATCTTGTCCAAGAGTCGGCTGGTCGCCTGAGACCATTAGGATGAAAGTGTCCATTGGGCTTGTCTCATGTGAAGACGAGCATATAGGACAACATGTACTGTGGGGGCCAAGTGGACCAGAAGGCATAGCATGTCTTGAACTGTCACAACACTTTGGTCTTGTATCATGAGGGTCAGCTCAAAGAGGCGCGTAAAATGATCCTTGGGAAGAAAGTGTCTAGAAGTGCTCCAATGAATTCCAGCTGTTGTGCTGGAACAAGATGTAACTTGGAAAAGTTTAGAATGAGTCCTAGACTCTGCAGCACTGTGATAGTGCAATGAAGAGATAATTTTACCTCTTCTGGGGACTCTCCACTTATCGACCAGTCGTCTAAGTAGGGGAAGATTGAGATCCCCAGTGTGTGCAAATAGGCAGCGACGACCAACATGCACTTTGTGAAGACTTGGGGAGCAGAGGCTAGGCCAAAGAGTAGCACTCTATACTGGTAGTGGACTTGCTAAACCTTGAAATGCAGGTATTTTATGTGATGAGGGTGGATCAGCAAATGTGTGTAAGCATCCTTGAGATCTAGAGAACATAGCCAGTCGTGAACTTTTCTCAAATGAGAAACTCATTGAGACCTCTCAGATCTAGGATGGGCCTGTACCTTCCTGTTTTCTTAAGGATTAGACAGTAAGGAGAGTAGAAACCCCTGTCTTATTGGGTTGGAAGGATTCTTTCGATAGCCCCGAGTTAACAGGGTGGCCACCTCTGAGGATAGGAGACTTGACTGGGAAGGATTTGCAGGGTAAGCTCTGGAAGGGAAGCAAATAACCCCATATGACTATGCTGAGAGTCCAGTTCTCTGATGTAATGAGATGCCACCTGTGGGCATAGGCACAAAGATGGCCTGATATGTGTAGGGGCTGAGGACCCTGCAGAGGTCAAATAGCTATGTTCTCTAGGAAGGAGTCAAAAACCAGGTGCTTGCTGTTGTGTAGCAGCTGGTTGGGGTTTAGAAGTCAGGGCCTTTTTGGGTTGACAAGGACCCTGAGGCCTTTGCTTTTGTTGCTGAGGCTGATAAGCAGTAGACAGTTGTTAAGAAAGATATCATCTCTTCTTTCTAGGAGGGAAAAAGACTTCTTAGAAGTGGTTTTCTTCCTAGAGGGATCTGAAGTCTTCCTGGAGAGGCGCTTGAGGGTAAAGATCATCTGCCTCAAGTTCCCCTGCTTTTTCTCTCCAACGCTTACCAAAAAGGTTTTCACTAGAGCAAGGAATGTTGGCTAACTTACCTTGAACCCACTGCTCCAGATCTGATGCTTGAAGCCAGGCCATCCTACAAGCACCTATGCAGACTGCAGCTGCTCTGCTGGTAGACTCAAAGGAAAGACTACTTACTCACCTGTGACAGGTGTTCTCCAGGAGCAGCAGGAATCAGTCCTCACATATGAGTGACGTCGGCGCCGACGGAGCCCCCGTGCGGAGCATTTCCCCAGCTTTCAAAAAAAGCCTATGGGAATTGCAGCGCGCATGCGCGGTCCCCTTCCCGCCCAAGGGTGCCATCTTGCTCAGTCTGATGACACAGCTAAAAGACAGCAAAAATAGCAAAAAATAAATCATATGACTGCAACTCCAAGGGGAGGAGGGAGGGTTGTGAGCACTGATTCCTGCTGCTCCTGGAGAACACCTGTTACAGGTGAGTAACTACTCTTTCTCCAGGACCAAACAGGAAGTCAGTCCTCACATATGGGACTCCCCAGCTTAAGGCTACCGGAGACCCCAAGCCGAAAAAATGAGCTCCCTCTAGAGCGTCAGAATGGAAGGAAGGAATCTTCCCTGAGAACGCCCCCGACCGGTAGCCCAACATCAGGGCCGGAGGGTAGGAGTTGCCTAGACCCCAAAGAGATTATGGAGTACTGCCTGTCCGAAAGCACTGTCCCTGCGGGACTCCCTCTCAAGGCAGTAATGGGCCGCAAAAGTCTGGCTTGAAGACCAAGTAGCGGCCCGGCAGATGTCTGCCAACGGAACAGAGCGGAGATGAGCCACTGACGCAGCCTTCGCCCTGACACGATGAGCCGTGACTTGACCCTCCAACGAGAGGCCGGCTGCCCCATAAGCCCAGGCGATACAGTCAGCGACCCATATGGACAAAGTACGCTTGGAGACAGGTAACCCCAACTTATTGGGGTCAAAAGAAACGAAGAGCTGAACAGCCCTTCGATGCTCCCGCGTAGGTCAAGGTAGAAGGATAACGCCCTCCTACAGTCCAGGGTATGCAGGACCATCTCAGCCCGGCTGGCATGCGGCCTGGGAAAGAAAGTCGGAAGAACCACCTCCTGATTGAGGTGGAAAGAGGATACAACCTTAGGGAGAAACGTAGGGTGAGTCCGTAAGACTACCCTATTCCTGTAGAACCTAGTGTAAGGGGGATCAGACACTAGCGCCTGAAGTTCACTTACTCGCCTAGCAGAGGTAAGAGCTACCAGAAAAAGTTTTCCAGGAGAGAAAACAGAGAGGACAGGTAGCCATAGGTTCAAATGGCGGACAAGTAATCCACTGTAATACCACATTTAAATCCCACTCAGGGGCCGGTGGACGTAGAGGAGGCTTAAGCAGGAGGCGGCCTCTGAGGAAACGAGCCACCACAGGGTGGTTGGAAAGAGGCCTCCCGTCCACCAGCGAGTGGTGCGCTGAGACAGCACTGAGGAATTGGACTTAAGGCCTAGATTGGAGATGTAAAGCAAATACTGCAATACTACCGCCACCAAGCACGAGAAGGGATTCTCGCTGTGCTGAGCACACCATGCGGAGAATCTACGCCACTTAAGAGCGTAGGATTTCCGGATGGATTGCCTTCTAGAGGCTAAGACTACGTCTTCCACCTCTCTAGGCAGTAGTAGGGGAGCCAGAACTACCCTTTCAGCAGCCAGGCCATCATATGAAGGGACTGGAGGTTGGGGTATAAGAGAAATCCCTGTTCTTGAGACAGGAGATCGTGTTGAATCCCCAGAGGAATAGGAGTGTCCACCGCCAGTTGCAGCAGATGTGGGAACCACGGTTGCCTCGGCCACTTGGGGGCTATCAGAATCATGGAGGCGCCATCCTTGATTACTTTGAACAGTGTTCTGGACACTAGTGGCGTGGGAGGAAACGCATACAGTAGGCCTTTGGACCACGGGAGCAGAAACGCATCCGCTGCTACTCTGAGAGGAAGCGGTTGTCTGGAACAGAATCTCGGGAGTTGCCGGTTCAGAGGACTGACAAAAAGATCCATGGTGGGGAGGCCCCACCTCAGAAAGATCTGCTGAACCACCAATGGATTCAATCTCCATTTGTGTGGTTGCAGGATCCTGCTCAGTCTGTCCGCCAGGTAATTCTCTTGACCTGGGAGGTAGACTGCCTTGAAAAGGAGTCCGTGATTGACGGCCCAGGAGCACAGCTGTTGTGCTTCCTGAGATAGAAGGAAGGAGCCTGTGCCTCCTTGCTTGTTCACGTAAAACATGGCAACTTGATTGTCCGTCTGGACCAGTACAGACTGGTGAGACGTGAGATGGGAGAAGGCCCTCAGAGCTAAGCGTATCGCCCGCAGCTCCAGGAAATTTATCTGCTGTGCAGCCTCCCAAGGGGTCCAGAGACCCTGAGTACATGCCCCTTGGCAATGCACTCCCCAACCTTGAAGAGAAGCATCGGTTGTCAGCACTTGAGAGTGCGGAAGGGTTTGAAAAAACACTCAGAGCACCAGATTCGGAAGATGAAGCCACCACTGCAGAGAGGAAGCAAGCAGTGTGGATATTCTTACTGAGTCTGCAAGACTCCCTGTGGCCTGATGCCACTGAGTTCGAAGACTCCACTGAGCAGGTCGCATATGCAGGCGGGCATTGGGGGTTACATGAACCGTGGAAGCCATATGGCCGAGAAGTCTCAGGAATTGTCTGGCGGAGACCAGGGAATTGCTGCGAAACTGTCTGGCTAGATCCATTAATCTGTGGGCTCTGTCCACGGGCAGAAAAGCCTTCGCCTGAAGGGTGTCCAGCCTTGCTCCTATGAACTCCATGTTCTGGGACGGGAGCAAAGTGGACTTTGCGAAGTTTATGACAAACCCAACGTGCTGAAGCAGAGCCACAGTGCGAAGGGTGGCTTGACTGGCCTCCTGTGAAGACTGGCCTCTTATGAGCCAGTCGTCCAGGTATGAGAAAACAAAAAAACCTTGAAGTCTTAGGTAGGCCGCCACCACCGCCGCCAGGCACATTGTGAACACCCTGGGGGCGGAGGTTAGGCCAAAGGGTAGTACTCTGTACTGATAGTGGTTTCCTCCCACAACAAATCTGAGAAATTGTCTGTGGTCTGGATGAATAAGGATGTGAGTATAAGCATCCTTTAGATCTAAGGAGCATAGCCAATCTCCCTGCTGGAGGTAGGGCAGCAGGATTCCAAGGGTAAGCATCTTGAACTTTTCCCTCTCCAGAAACTTGTTGAGGTTTCGTAAGTCTAGGATGGGTCTGAGGCCTCCTGTTCTTTTTGGTACCAGTAAGTACCTGGAATAAAGGCCGTGACCTCTCAGGTGGTGGGGCACCGGTTCCACAGCCCGTTCCTTTAGTAGATTTGCTAACTCCTGTAGGAGTAGGTCCCTGTGCAGAGGGGGTCTTGGAGGCTCCCCTGGAAAAAAGGAGGGAGGTACCTGGTGAAAATGAAGAAGACAGCCCTTTTAGACTATATGGAGTACCCAGGTATCTGTTGTGATGGCTGACCACCTGTGGGCAAAGAGGGCCAGCCGGCCTCCTGTGCTGATGTGAGCCAGCTGAGAAGAGGCTATGCTTTCGGAGTCAAAAACCCCCGCCCTGATGTGCAGGAGCCAGTGTTGGTGGCTTGGGGGCCTTCTGCCTACGGGGCCCATGACCCTGCCCCTTGGCCTGCTGACCCTGTTGGGGAGCTGGGCCTGATAATGAGGATATTGTTTATAGGCAGATGTCTTCCTCGGGTAAAAGGTCTTTTTTCCCTAGCCCTTCTTCTTCTGAGAAGGGGCAGAGGTTTTTCTGAACAGCCTAGTCCTGGTCAGAGTCTCGGTCTCGAGTTCAGCAGCCTTTTCAGCCATGGGTTTGCCAAAAAGGTTCTCACCTCGGCAGGGGACATCGACCAACTTGTCCTGTACCCATGGCTCGAGGTCTGATGACTGTAGCCAAGCCTGTCGGCGGGCACCGATGCCGGCCCCGGCTACTCGGGCCGAAGCCTCGAAGCCATCGTAGGCTGCTCGAGAGATAAACTTCGAGCACTCTCTAATACCAGTGGACAAGGCCTGGAACCTCTGCAAAGGTTCCTCGGAGAGACCAGCAGAGAACCCAGCAATCTCCTTTGCCAGGTCTTGAAGGTACATGCCCATGTAGAGCTGGTATGTCTGAACACGGCAAGCAAGCATAGAGCCTGGAAGCACTTCTTACCGAGGGCATCCAGGTTCCGGGCCTCCCGGTCGGGAGGCACCAAGGTGTGCATCTTCTGACTTTTCAGTCGATGCATGGCCGATCCCACAACCATGGAGTGGTGCGGTAATTGGGCCTTTTGGAACCCAGAGCTCTTGCGGACTCGATAGATGGAATCGACCCGCTTGCTTAACACCGGCGTCCAGGCCGGGGTCTCCCACATGCGGAAGAGCAGCCGTTCCAGCATCGGAGGAACCGGTACAGTAAAGGCCTCCTTCGGGGGAGAGTCATACTGGAGGGCCTCGAGCTCCTCGGCTCAAGGCCCCTCCTCGGGAACCGCGGGGAATGCCAAGGCCTTGGCCATATCCCGCACGAAATCCGAGAACCGGGTATCCTCCGGTGGGGATCGTCTCCGAGGTTCGGACTCCAGTGAGTCCGATGGGACACACCGAGTCCAAAAGGTGTCGGGTGACTCCTCATCCTCCGTCTCCCAGCCCGACTCCTCGGAGGAGGAATCGAGCGGTTCCGGTCGGGCAGGCAACGATGTCCTCCGCCCCAATGCCGAGGAAACCGGCGTCGACGACCTCGGTCCCGAACAGGAGGCCGAGGGAGACCGTTGCCGAGGATCGACTCGAGCTCGCATGGACTCGAGGATCGGCTTGGCCTCCGGGGTCGACTTGGACGTCGATGTCCCGGGTGGTCGGGGCAGATGCACCGGTGAGACCGGCGATCGGTGCCCGCTGCTGCTCCATGAAGGCAGCCAAGCTGCTCTCCAAGGCCGTCAACCTGAGTCTGAGCTCAGGAGACTCAGCAGCCCCCGACGGCGTCGGGCCCGACATCGGCTCCCCTGGAGGAGAGTCCACGAGGACTACAGTACTCACGTGCCCAGGAGACTCCATCTCGAGACGAGGTTGTTTGGCAGGCCTCTCCGACTCCGAAGACCCGGGACGGCGGTCGGGCCTATGCGACCTGGCCCTTGAGGAACCAGGTGCGTCCGCCGACGCCACCCTCGCAGGTTTTTTTCTTCCTGCGCTGCTCCTGCGAAGGAGACCCCCCCGCTCAGAGGAACCCCGACGCTGCTCGGGGCCGGAGTCCCGAGACGTCGAGGCCTCTGACGAGGTCCGGGCCCGTCCGGACGCGGAGTCAGAGACGATTCTGTCCTTTTGGTGCTGCCGACTCCTCAACGCCTTCGAGGACATTTTTCCACACGGACCACAGATCATCGGGTCATGATCGGGTCCGAGGCAACGGAGGCAGCAGTCATGTGTGTTGGTGAGAGACATAAGTTTCTTACACCGATCACACTTTTTAAACCCGCTGGCAGCCATCGGGGGAAAAAGGGCCCCTGCGAGGTCGAAAGACAGGGCTGCCAGTGAACAAAGAAAAATGGCGCGAACGCTAGTCACTAAGGACAAAAACCGAAAAAGAGAGAGTGGGCTCGATACCGGCGTATCGGGCCCAGGCGGGAAAAGGATCCGGCGTCGAACCGAAGAAGGAAGGAAGACAAAAAACAGGGTAATCAACTTTTTCCTCGGCAAAAAACAAACTACGTCCGTCGGGCTCCGCAGAAAAAAGAAGACTGAGCAAGATGGCGCCCTTGGGCGGGAAGGGGACCGCGCATGCGCACTGCAATTCCCAAAGGCTTTCTTTGAAAGCTGGGGAAATGCTCCGCACGGGGGCTCCGTCGGCGCCGACGTCACCCATATATGAGGACTGACTTCCTGCTTGGTCCTGGAGAATCAAAGGCTGCCCTACTAAGGAATTTTGAGGTATTTTGTGTTTGCTTGACCATTGTCAGGTATGAGCTGCGTTTGTCATCTGGGAGGATAGGAGCAAAGTTTCCTAGATCCCCGGAGACATCTTTAAAGTACATGCCCATGTAAAGGGTATAGGATGTAATCCTAGAAGCAAGCATAAAAAGCTTGGAAACAGCGGCATCCAAATGCATTGAGAGCTCTGGCATCCTTGCCAGGAAGTACCGACATATGAGTCTTAGAACTCTTAATGAGTCTCATTCCCTATTCCACAACCATGGAATGGTGTAAAGGTTGGGGTTTTTCAAACCCTGGCATGGAGGAACTCGATACATGGTATCTAGATATTTATTTATAGATGCAACAGTTAGCGGGGTCTCCCACATACACAAATTAAATCCTGTAGGATTCAAAGAACCAGTAGAGTGGCTGCCTCCTTGGGTGTCAAGGGGTATTGGAGAATTTCCATTTCCTGTGACCTGGATTCCGTTTTGGATGAAATAGTGATTTGAAGTCCCGCTGCCATATCTCTGATGAAATCCTGAAAGTACATGTCCTTTGGCGGGGACCAACACCGTGTATGAGGCAGAGAAGTATCGGAGGGAATATCTCTGGTCTTCCTGGAGTCCTCTGATGTATCATCGGAATCAGAAGGTGGTTCTGACTCCAAAAGGAAATTGAAGTAACGACGGTCCTGAGCCGATGTCGGTGCTCAGGGAGTACCGCACTGGAACCGGTTGCGATCCAACAATGCCTACCGGTTCCAGGGAAGGAATCGAAGGAAGGGGGACTAGAGACACTGATTTCAACAGAAGAATTGGAGAGAGGGGTCCCTTTGATACCCATCTCAAGTGGTGGAATTGGTGGGAGTAGTCCCAATGTGACCAGCTTCAGAGTTGGCATCAGACCCACAGGCACCATCACCGAAGTACTGTAGATGGTAGTGCCTGAGTTATTGGGACTGTCGATACCTGCGGTACCGCAGCAGCCAGGAGCTTCACTAAAGTTCTTTTAATAGCCAAGAAGCACTGATCAATGAATGCCACTGATGCTTGGGTCGATTTCAATACAGGGTTGAGAGCCACCATCCTAGAGTATGGTACCAGTAGCTCTCCGGAGGTCCATGCCTCGGGAGGTCCTGGGGGCCCTGAGTGTCTTTGGAAGGTTGATCCTCCCACCGGTGCTGATTGGCTAGTCTGTCAGCATCCGATGCACCTTTTGATGTATCTCTTTGGAGAATAAGACTTACCTCCGACACTCCGTATTGGATTTTGATGCCGAGGATGATTTTGACTTATGTTTGGACTTTTTTGGAGATCTTAGACCCAGCAGAGGAGGCCAAGGCCCTCAACGATGCCGAGGCTACCGAAATTGAATCTGAGACGAACAGTGAATCATAGTGCCTGGCCCTGTTCTGTAGGCCTCGTTTGGTCATCTGCTTGCACGAAGGACAACTGTCTGGCTTATGGTCCAGGCCCAGACATTTAAGACACCAATGGTGGGAATCAGTGACTGACATAGTGCCGGAGCACTTGGAATATTTTTTTGAAGCCACTGATATATTTGTGCATGACAAACAAAAAATGTAGACCTGAGGCCTAAAACAGTGGAGGAAATGCCTAAAGAAAAAGTAAAATTGAAGAAAAAATTTAAAAAAAGACTAGAGACGGTATCGGCGCCAACGGGAAGGCAGAGCACATAAATAAAAAATAAAAAAATAAAAAGTTTTTCAACGGTGACAGGAAAGGCTTCGCAGAAAACAAAGAACTGAAGAGAACTGTGAGGAAGGCAACTGCGCAGGTGCAGTAGAGTTCTCCCAAAAGTTCTCCTATTGGATGCTGGGGAGCATTCCCGTGCGGGCTCCGTCGGTACCGACGATACCCATCTGTGAAGACTGCATTCCTGCTTGATCCTGGAGATACCAACAATGCTGAGGTGATTCCGTGCCATCTTATTAGCTACTCAGATCTTCATGTAATGGTTTTGCAAAAAAGTATTCTTTCGGGACGGATGATCAGTTGATGGATGATGAGTGGAGGAGTGGCCTAGTGGTTGGGGCAAGGTACTTCAGGCCGGAAGGTCGGGGGTTCAAATCCCACCAGAGGACAGCAACCTTCGGCCGGAAGGACTGGGGTTTCTAGTCCCACAGGTGCTCCTTGTGGTCTTGGGCAAGCCACTTAACCCTCCATAGCCCATGTTCCCTGTAAAATAGTTATCTCCAAGTTATAATACCCTGTTCAATGTAATTTCAGTTTGTTTAATGTAAACCGCACTGATGCAGAATAGCGCGGTATATAAGAGAATGTAAATAAATAAATAAAATCAATTCACTATGTTATACATCAACAAGCAAGAAGAGCCAGCTCAAGGTGCTGCAGCACTCTGAGACAACTTTTGCGTCGTCCCCCCCCCCGGGTCCGATCTTGCAGTGTAAGCTGAGCAAAATGGAAATTACACTAACCTGGTAATTGTAGTTCCTGGAGGGTCCAGTTTAGTCCTCCACAATCGGGTAGTGCCCCTCCTCCTGCAGCCGGGAGACTGGACCAATCAAATCTTCTGTAGTATATATGCAGACGGAGCTCCCAGAAGCCCACAGTGTACTAGTAACAAAGCATACTTAACGAAGCAACACATTAGATTAATATACAAAATGGCATAATTAAAGAACAATTTGTTCCCCCCAAGAAATATCCAACCCCCTCCCCAAACGAGGAAGTCAGAACACTGCATTGCGCCGGTACCGACGCCCCAGAAATCAAAACACCGCTCCCCACCAGAATCTCAGGAGCTGCCTGAACCCCCGAGACAGGGAAGAGCCTTAGCAAAAAACGCGGCTGCAACAGAGGGGACCGAACGGCAAGAGGAACCGTCTTATGAGCAACCGTTCGGAAAGCGCGCCGCATAATCATATCAGACCGTCGGGAGGGAAGGAGGACTAAACTGGACCCTCCAGGAACTACAATTACCAGGTTAGTGTAATTTCCATTTCCTGTTCGGTAATCCAGTTTAGTCCTCCACAATCGGGATGTAACAGAGCAGTTAAGACCGGGCGGGACCTTGCCATCTGGCGCACAGAACCGCCGAACCAAAACAGGAATCCCGAGCCGCTGACACATCTAAGCGATAGTGTCTACTGAAAGCATGCAGAGACGACCAAGTGGCCGCCCTACAGATATCTGCCGGCGGAACCAGGCTATACTCCGCCCAAGAGGTCGCCTGAGCCCTAGTGGAATGAGCCCTCAGACCCTCCGGAATAGACCGCTGTTGCAACAGATACGCGGACGCGATCGCCTCTTTGAGCCATCTAGCAATGGAGGCTTTAGCCGCCGCTTCCCCTTTACGCGCACCCCCGAAGAGCACGAAAAGCCGGTCAGATTTCCGAAAAGACTCGGTAACCTTTAAATAACGATGGAGCGTACGACCCACATCGAGCCGGAGAAGACCTTTGTCCGTTGACCCGACATATTGCGAAGAAAGCACTGGAAGAAACACTGCCTGATTCATGTGAAAGGGAGACACCACCTTTGGCAGAAAGGAAGGAACCGGACGGAGAACGATCCGATCCGCGGAAAAAGACAAGAAAGGCTCTCGACAGGACAATGCATGCAGATCCGAAATGCGCCGTGCCGAACAGATGGCTACAAGAAAAACCGCCTTCAGCGTGAGATCTTTCAGAGACGCCCTGCGCAGGGGCTCAAAAGGTTCACGAACCAGGGCCCTCAGAACTAAATTCAAGTCCCAAGGAGGAACGAAAACTCTGCGGGAGGGCCGCAAATGAAAAACAGCCGTAAGAAATCGGCGTACATCCGGATGAGCCCCGAGCAGACGACCCAAAACCTTGCCGCGATAACACGAGATAGCCGCCAACTGGACTTTTAGGGAACTAGCCGCAAGGCCCTTATCGAAACCATCCTGAAGAAAACTTAAAACGACGGGCACGGAAACCGTCGCCGCCCGGACTCCCCGCCGGGAGCACCAGTCTTCAAAAATCCTCCAAATCCGAACATAAGTAAGAGAAGTGAACGTTTTCCTCGCCCGCAGAAGGGTAGAAATCACCGCGGGGGAGTAGCCCTTCCTTTTCAGCCGAGCCCTCTCAATGGCCAAACCGTAAGCGAGAATCGATCCACTTGGGGCATCCGCAAGGGACCCTGAAGAAGAAGATCCGGTAGCGCGGGCAGGAGCCAAGGAACGCCGTCGCGCAGCCGGACCAGATCGGCATACCAGGGCCTCCGGGGCCAATCCGGGGCCACCAGTAACACACGACCCCGATGGCTCTCGATACGTTGCACGACCCAGCCGATCAGAGCCCACGGAGGAAAGACATAAAGAAGACCGGACGTTGGCCACGGCTGAATGAGAGCGTCGAGCCCCTCGGACATGCGCTCCCTTCGCCTGCTGAAGAAGCGCCCTGTCTTGGCTGATTGAAAGGTCGCCATGAGATCCATGATGGGTGGACCCCACCGCCGGGCGATTTGCGCGTAAACCTGTGGGTTTAGCTCCCATTCTCCGGGGTCCACCCGCACTCTGCTGAGAAAATCGGCCTGGACATTGTCTATGCCTGCAATGTGTGCCGCCGAGATTGCCGAAAGGCGAGTTTGCACCCAATTGAACAAGGCCGCCGCTTCTGCCTCCAGGGTCACGCTGCCGGTACCCCCTTGGCGATTGATGTAAGCTACGGTGGACGCATTGTCCGACAGGACTCGCACCGGCCGGCCGAGAACCAGGGTCTCCAGGGCTAGCTGGACTGCCCGCAATTCGAGACGGTTGATCGACCAAGAGGCCTCCAGGGGAGACCATTCCCCCTGTGCAAAGCGGGACTCGCAGTGAGCCCCCCAGCCGGTTAAGCTCGCATCCGTCGTGAACGGAACCCACAGTGGAGGCTCCAAGGGAATCCCCCGCGTCAGGTTCTCGGCGGAGAGCCACCACCGGAGGGATCGGCGAACCGTCTTTGGGCAAGGCAATCTCTTGTTCAACGAGTCGAACTGGTTGGACCAACGTCGCAGAAGAGCACTCTGCAGCGGACGCATGTGGAAGCGCGCCCAAGGCACCACCTCCAAAGTCGCCGCCATCGTTCCGAGGAGCCGCAGGTACCACCACGCCGACGGAGCTGGCATCCCGCGGAAGAGACGGACCAGAGCCCGCAACTCCAGCACGCGTCGCTCCGGAAGGCACACCAAGCCCCGTGCTGTGTCGAAGCGAACTCCCAGATACTCGAGATCCTGTGTCGGAGACAGACAACTCTTGCATTCGTTCACCACCCATCCGAGGGACCGAAGGAGATCCACCACCCTGCTCGTGACTTGCACACACTCCCGACTGGACTTTGCTCGAATCAACCAGTCGTCGAGATACGGATGGACCAGGATGCCCTCCTTGCGCAACGCGGCGGCGACTACAACCATCACCTTTGTGAAGGTGCGGGGAGCCGTGGCGAGTCCGAACGGCATGGCCCGGAATTGGAAATGGCCCCACGGAAGCGCAAAGCGGAGAAACCGTTGATGGGAGGGCCGGATGGGAATGTGTAAATAGGCCTCGGTAAGATCGAGGGACGTTAAAAATTCCCCTTGACGCACCGCTACGATGACTGACCGCAGGGTCTCCATGCGGAAGTGCGGCACCCTGAGAGCGCGATTCACGCCTTTGAGATCCAAGATCGGACGAAGAGAACCGCCCTTTTTGGGAACCACAAAATAGATGGAGTAGCGACCTGCGCCTCTTTCCAAAGGCGGGACCGGAACCACAGCCCCCAGAGAGAGCAGCCGATCCAGGGTCACGCGGATGTCCCGCGCCTTTTGAGCTCCCTTGCTGGGAGACAGAACAAACGAATCCGGAAGTGGGTGCGCAAACTCCAGGGCATAACCTTCTTCTATAATCTGCAGCACCCACCGATCTGACGTAATTTGGGCCCAAGAAGGAAGAAAGTCGCGCAAACGACGACCCCCGATAACCGGGTCTCCCTCTAGAGCCCGCCTCGTTTCATTGCGGCTTGCGATTAAAGGAAGAGGCCGAGGAAGAGGCGGCTCCGGAGAAGCCCCTTCCCGCTCCTCTGAAACCACGAAACCCTTGATGACGGGTTCCAAAACGACCGCGCTGCGATGTCCACAGCCGGGAAAAACGAAATCTGCGAACATCCCGAAACTGGCCGCGCGCTGAGGTGGACGACCTATTAAGCTTAGGCTTATCCTCCGGAAGCCGACCACCCTTAGACTCACCGAGATCCTTCACCAACTTATCCAGAGCCTCACCAAATAACAACCTGCCCTTAAAGGGCAGTTTACTGAGGCGAGACTTGGAAGAACCGTCGGCCGCCCAGTTGCGCAACCAGATGGACCGTCGTGCCACTACCATGGAGGCCATACTATTAGCTAGGGAGCGGATTAAATCATAAAACAGATCCGCCAAGTAGGCTGATCCCGACTCCACGCGGGTAACGTCCAACAGCCCCTGTTGGTCCATACCGGACCCCGAGCGCAGGTGCTGCGACCACCGCAAACAAGCCCGAGCTACCCACGCCCCACATATAGAAGCTTGCAACGATAAGGCGTTGGTCTCGAAAGCTTGCTTCAACAAATTATCAACCTTTTTGTCCTGAACATCCTTCAGGGCCGCGGCCCCTTCAACCGGGATGGTGGTTTTCTTGGTCACTGCCGAAATGGCAGCATCCACCCGTGGAGACTTAAACAAGTCCCTGTCCTTGTCGGCAAGGGGGTAAAGACGATTCATGGTCCGAATCCCTTTCAAACCGGATTCCGGTTGCTCCCATTCCGCATGGATCATCTGCTCAACCACGCGGTGCACAGGAAAAACTACCTGGGCATCCCTGACCGCCTGAATGAGAGGATCCTCAAGACCCTCCTCCTCCAGCGGCCGCACCGCAGAGAGGTTAAGCGCTTGGAGAGACTCCGTGACCAAAGGGACCAGCTCGTCCCTTCGAAACACCCGAATAATTCGAGCCTGATCTTCCGGCTCCGGGAGCTCCCCGTCTTCTAACTCCTCCGCCTCAGTCTCAGGATCCCCCTCAGCCTCGGAATCCGGAAGACAAAGGGTGTCCTGATCCTGGTCCCCCAACCTGGGCCGCTTGACAGCGGGTTGGGAAGACCGCTGAACCCCCCCTGCGGATCCTGGGGGGAGAGAGGCGGGCCAAGCCTCCGGCAAGTGACCGGACCGGCTTAAGCGGAAGGCCTGATGCATGAGAAGAACAAAATCTGGGGGAAAGTCTATAGGCGACGCTACTACAGCCGCCTGCTGGAGCTCAGGGACCGACGTATTAGACGCCGGGCCCAAACCAGAAGGGAGGACGCTCGGTGAAGGGACACTGTCCCCCGAAAGAGAAGGTTCCCCGGGCACATGCTGTTCCTTAACTTCAAAAGGAAGCTCCAGGTCTGAAGAAACTGCAGCACAGCTCTTGCAGATTCCAGAGTCAGTCATTGTACCTCTGCGGGACCCACAAATTACACACTGAGGTTTGGCAGCCATGCTAAGGCAACCTGCTCTCAGGGAGAAAGAAGGCAACAGGAACAGGGAAGCCCACACCAAGGGGACTAACCTTATTCAAATCAGTACAGCTTTAAATTTAAAACTTTTTTTTTTTTTTTTTTACAGAAAACAAAACACTCCCCAGTATCCTAGGGGTGCCCTGAGCAAAATCGCCAGGAAAATAAACCCCAAAAACACCAGGGGAACCCGTGCACAAGTGTTAAAAAGTGCCCTTAAAAAGCACACTTTAGAAATCCAAAATGGCCGCCGCACTTTTTCACCCACGGTAAAAAACGGCGCGAAAATACAAAGGTAACCAAATAATATGGAAAAGAAAGAAAATGACCCTCTAATACAGGGCAAGCGAAAAAAATCAGGAAAAAGTGCAATTTGGAAGCCAGGGGAGCCGACAGAGCCTCTGACAATGCAAAGAACAGAGAGCTGAAAAGTTAAGCAAGGAAAATTCCTACCAGCTCAGGGAACAGCAAGGAACTCAGCCCACTTCTCCAAGTGACAGGCAATGCTGCAGCCGGTATGGCTCTTCCTCGTACAGCCTTGGGGAGAGCTCAACCCAGGCTTCAGAGATTCCCAGGCAGGAAGGCAGGAGCCCAAGGCAGGTCTGGTTTCCCCCAGGATGTCCCCTGTGGCTTTTTTTTTTTTTTTTTTTTAAAGATACAGCTACCTAGCAAAGAAATAGAAAATAAAGGACCAGAAAGAAACCCCAAAAGAACTAACTAACTAGTGTTGCTCCTTCAAGTGTCACTTAGCGTGCCCAGAAAGGGCACAGAAGTCCTCCAGCTGCAAGGAGACTGGACACACTGGGGGCTTCTGGGAGCTCCGTCTGCATATATACTACAGAAGATTTGATTGGTCCAGTCTCCCGGCTGCAGGAGGAGGGGCACTACCCGATTGTGGAGGACTAAACTGGATTACCGAACAGGAACAAGGGTAAATTTTCAATCCACTGGCTTGTTAAACGCTACCCTCCCATTTAACTTAATCTGTGTATTCTGTGTCACTATCCATATAGAAAGCATGCTGAATATACAGACAGTGATGACATGGTTATTGCATTATCTGTTTAGGTTAGGAATGATATTCTGCAGACCTAAACACATACTTTAGCAGATTAGTGGCTGAATGTTGCCACTAACTAGATAATTTTCTGGCTTACTCTTGGTCATCCTCTAACATGCCTCACAAGTATACAGATAATATCTGGCCATGCGGCAATTTAAAAACCTGATATCTGTATATATATTTTTTAACATGATTAGGCTAATTATGCATTTGCCAGCAAATGCCTAATTCTCTTTGAATATCAGTCTGGGAGTGGTGAGTCTGGGAGTGTTCATTTATATGGAACACTCCCAGACTCACCAATAAAACTCCCAACGACATATGCAGAGCAGAAGAATTGTGTTTCACTTTACATCTGAACATAAAAAAAATTCTATTCAAATTCTAGTCTCCCATCAGTGACACCACCACTAATTCCCTCCACAGCTAGACACTGTGCATCATAACACAAAACCCTGCAAACAGACACTCGCCACAGCATCAACATTTGTTTTTTTTTATTGCTGTCAAGTCAATGCTAATCCTCCTGGCGACCTAGCTGCCTCTGGGTTTTCTTGGCAATGTATCACCGGAAGTAGATTGCAGGCCTTTCCTTCCGAGGCAATGGAGGGCAAAGTGGCTTGCCCAAGGTCACAAGGAGTGCCAGTGGGAATCAAATCCTTGGTCTTTTGGGTACTAGGTAGTTGCTCTAACCATTAGGCTACTCCTCCACTTACTTTTGCTTACCAGATAATGTCCTTTCCTGGACTCCTGCTAGACCAGTCCAGACAAGTGGGTTGTTTGTATTCCCCTACCAGCAGATTGATGGAGAGAAAGAACTAATGAAAAGCCCAGGTTTCAATGACATTTCCATAGCTCTTTCTACTTCAGTCACCAGAGGTCTCTTCAGTATTTGGCCCAAAGCATATGGGAGAACATGGCAAGCCTCACACAACTTCAACGTGGGCAACAAGTAATCAAACAGTAGAGAACTATGTACAAGAAAGCATAAACAGGCGACTATCTGTAGAAGATGGACCTGCAGAGCCAAGTATATAAATCATAGCGAATGAAAGGGTACTGCCACAGAAGAATAGAGCAAACACAATTCCAGGGGGCGGGCCCTGGACAGGTCTAGCAGAACTCAAGGAAAGGACATTATCTGGTAAGTAAAATGTCACCTTCCATATCATCCTGCTAGACCAGTCCAGACAAGTGGGACATACCAAAGCTATGCTTCCACAGGGCGGGAGGAAAACACAGCAGCTCGCAAAACCAAAGGTTATGTCCACTTGAGTATCAACATTCAAGCAGAAATGCTTGACAGAAGTGGAAATTGACACCCACGTTGCCGCCTGACAAATGTCTGCAGGGGCTTTGACCATGAGGACACTTGTGCTCGGGTAGAATGGGTATGGCAAACCCTCTGGATGGTTTCACAAGAGAGCCACTGAGGCAGTCGCCTCCTTAATCCAGCGCCCCAAAGCAGACTTAGCCGCCATATCACCTTGCACAGGCCAGCAACCAGCACAGAAAGATGGTTGGACTTATGAAAAGAATTCATAACCTTCAAGCACCCTCTGGATATTCACAAGGTGAGTCCTAAGGACAACCTTATCATGGTGGAACTGCATATAAGGTGGATCTGCCACCAAAGTCGGAAGCTCACTAATGCGTCTAGACGAAGTGAGGGCAACTAGGAAGATAACCTGCCATGAGAAAAACTTTAGTGAGGTTGTAGCTAAAGGTTCAAAAGGTGGCTTGAGGAGCTGCCCTAAGACGACATTAAGATCCCATGCCACCGGCAGTGGTCTGATGGGAGGCTTGGCTAATAAAAGCCCTCTCATGAAATGCGCCACAAGTGGCTGTGAGGAAATAGGCTATCCATCCAATGGATGGTGAGAAGCAGCAATTGCACTTGAGGTGAATCCTCACCAAGTTTGTCTTGAGACCAGAGGAAGAAAGATGAAGGAGATACTGAAGGAGAGCATCTACAGGAGCTGAAAAGGCATTAAGCTCCTTCTGGGAACACCAGATGGAGAACCTACGCCACTTGAGTTCATAAGAACGTCTGGAAGATGGTTTCCTGTAGGCTAGCAGATCTCCTTTACTTCCTGAGTCAGATTAAAATTTTGTAAGATTTTGCTTTCAGCTGCCAAGCCATGAGATGAAGAGACTGTGAATTAGGATGGAGTAGCGTCCCTTCCTCTTGGGAAAGGAGATAGAGAGCAGATCCGAGACTCAGGGGGCAAGTCTGAGGGGGACATAGCAGGAGAGGAAACCATGTTTGACGTAGCCAGCATGGGGCTATGAGAATCATTCTGCCCCTGTCTACTTGAAGCTTGAAGAGTGTTTTGGAAAACAGGGGTATGGGAGGAAAGGCATACAGGAAATCCTGACCCCAGTGAAGGTGGAAAGCATCCACCTGCTGTAAGCTGGACATCAGGGTTCTGGTGCAGAAACAAAGATTCGTGTTTTGCAGAGTGGCAAAAAGGTCTACTTCCAGAGTTCCCAAAGTCTGAAAGATGGAGGAGCGGCCTAGTGGTTAGGACATGGTACCTCAAGCCGGGGGTTCAAGTCCCACCTGGGGACAGCAATCTCAGACCGGAGGGACTGGGGTTTCTAGTCATATAGGCACTCCTTGTGGCCTCAGGTACACATAGATTGTGAGCCCTTTGGGGACAAGGGAATATATCCAGTATCTGTTTCTAGTAATTACATAATGTAAACTGCTTTGAAGGATAAGGCAGTATAGAAAAATGGTTAAATAAATTAAGGTTGTCTGTGGATGGAGGGACCATTAGTGTGGAAGAAGGATCAGACTCAATCTGTCTGCTAGGACATTTCGCTGTCCCGGTAGGTATACCACTTGGAGGTGTATCCAATGAGCAATGGCAAAAGACCAAAGCTGTAGAGCCTCCTGGCAGAGGGCCCAAGAGCCCATTCCACCCTGCTTGTTCACAGAGAACATGGCGACCTGATTGACCGTGTGGACGAGAACTCTGTGGCCCTGTAGTTGTTGTTAAAACACCTTGAGGGCATTGAAAATAGCACGAAGCTCTAGGAGATTAATCTGAAGCTGTGACTCCTGCTCTATCCAAAGGCCCTGAGTGGAGAGAGGGCCTAAGTGAGCTCCCTAACATACAGTCTGAAGGCATCCACTGTCAGAATGCATTGATGTGGAGACATCTGAAAAGGTGACCCTATAAGAAGATTTGTTGGGGTACACCACCATAAAAGGGACTCCGAGCATGTCTGTGACTTGGATCCGGTCCTTGAGGGCCCCAGAGACCTGTTTCCACTGTAATGCAAGGGTCCATTGTGCTGTTCGCATGTGCAACCGGGCATATGGGACCACATGTACTGTAGAGGCCATATGGCCCAGAGGTTGTAGCATTTCTCTGGCCGAGAGATGATCCCTGAGCTGTACCTGAGATACAAGCTGTACTAATGGAGTACAACGGTCCTGGGGTAGAAATGCCCTTGACCGTCGAGTGTCTAGAAGAGCTCCTATGAATTCTAGCGTTTGAGTGGGAACTTGATGTGATTTTGGAAGATTTATCATAAATCCCAGATCTTGCAGTACCTGCATTGTACGAAGGAGGGATAGATCAACCTCCTGTGAGGTGGCTGCCCTTATTAGCCAGTCATCTAAGGGAAGACGAATATCAAGAGAGTCCTTAGATATATGGCTACGACTGCCATGCACATTAATGAAGACGCTTGGGGCAGAGGCGAGTCCGAAGGGAAGGACTCTGTATTGCTAGTGACTTCCCTGGAAGATGAAGCGTAGATACTTCCTGCGTTCTGGATGAATGAGGATATGAGTACACGCTTTTTTTAGATCTAGAGAACAGAGCCAGTCCTGAGTCTGGAGATAAGGTAGAAGAGTTCCTAATGAGATCAGCTTGAATTTCTCACAGACTAGAAACTTGTTTAGGTTTCTGAGGTCTAAGATGGGTCTGTACCCTCCGTTTTTCTTTGCTATGAGAAAGTAGGGAGAATAGAATCTCGTCCCTTGTTGAGATGTTGGAACCTTTTCTATGGCACACTGTGACAGAAGTGAGATGACCTCTTGCTGCAGGAGAGCAATGTGTGGGGGTTGAGAACTAGTGTGGAGGGGGGGTATGCTTTGTAAATGAAGCCTGTACCCTTCTCGCACTATGTTAGTGTCCACTGCTCTGAGGTGATCAGATGCCACCTGTGGGCACAATGGCAAAGTCTGCCTGCTATGTGGAGAGGGTGGGGATTCTCCACAGGCAGGGTGGCTATGTTCTCTAGGAAGAAGTAAAAAAACAGGCACAGACTGGGTCATAAGAACATAAGATATGCCATACTGGGTCAGACCAAGGTCCATCAAGCCCAGTATCCTGTTTCCAACAGTGGCCAATCTAGGTCATACATACCTAGCAGTTTCCCCAAAAGACAGAGGTTCCACAATGCTTGTATTGGGTCAAGCAGTGATATCCTGGGTCCCTTTATAATAATGGTTTATGGACCTTTCCTCCAGGAACTTGTCCAAACCTTTTTTAAACCCAGGATACCCCTATGAAGAAAGGCTAAAAAGGTTAGGGCTCTTTAACCTGGAAAAGAAACGGCTGAGGGGAGATATGATAGAAGTCTATAAATTAATGAACGGAGTGGAACGGGTAAACATACATCAATTGTCAGAATATAGAAAGACTAGGAGACATGCAATGAAGCTACAGGGTAAACTATTTAAGACTAATAAGAGAAAATATTTTTTTCAATCAACGTGTAATCAAACTCTGGAATTTGTTACCGGAGGATGTAGTAAAAGCTGTTAGTGTAGCTGGGTTTAAAAAAGGTTTGCACAGTTTATTTATTTATTGATTTAACATTTCTTATATACCGCGCTATTTCTCATCAGTGCGGTTTACATCGAACAATAAACACTTGGACATACAGATTTTGTCCTACGTTTACATAAAACAGGGTTTTAACATGGATTTAACTGGGGAAACTATATACATATGAAATTATGCTACAAGTGATTAAACAGGTTGAACTCATAACAGGTTTTACAATGAGAATTAGATTACTGCGTGTTTGTACTCTCCTGGTCAAGAAGAGTTGAAGTTCTGTAATATCATATGGTGTACATTCAGAATGCAGCTTTAGTGTGTATGTTCACGGTTGACATGATTGAGTGAGTGCGTGGAGGGGAGGGGGAATCGTCGAGCTGAGTGTGTGGGTAGAGGGGGAGTCCTCGAGCTGTGTAAAGTGAACGAGGAACAAGTGATGTTTGAGGGCCTTTCTAAAATGAGTGAGGTCCCTGATTGCCCTTATGCTAGAAGGGAGTTGGTGGGAGTTGGATGGGATTTAGGAGCCTGTTGCTTTTTCTATTGCTTGGGAGGCGCCTCTTCTGGTTACTCTGAGGCTGGTACTGAGAAGCTGGGGGGTAAGAAGGGTAAAATTTCTTCTTATCATAGAAAGCTTTCTTTACAGCTGCTTTTTTCTTGGCAAGGTTGGAAGTAGCTTTGTAAAGCCTATTGAGGGTGGTATTCTCAGACTAACTGAGAAACTTTATCTTGCCAACCCTTTCCCAACAGGTTCTCAACAGTACAGGGAATATTACCTAGCTTGTCTTGAACCCATTGTTCAAGGTCTGATGCCTGAAGCCATGCAATCCTACGCGCACCTATGCAGATAGATGTTGCTCTGCTAGTGCTTTCAAAACAGTCAAAGGTTGCCCGATTGACAAACCTTGAAACATTCTGGGCATATTTGACTAATGTAGTCTGCCCTCTTATCATCTGGGAAAAGAGGAGCCATTGATTCCATATCCCTAGTTACCTCCTTAAGGAACATATCCATGTAGAGTATGCATGAACTTATGCGGGCTGAAAGCATGGAGGTCTGAAAGCACCACCTCCCAAAGGCATCGAGGGTTCTCAATTTCCTGCCTGGGGGATTAGAGGAGTGCGTCTTAGAACTCAATTCGACACATAGCTAATTCCACTACCATTGAGTAGTGTGGAAGCTGCGTTTTCTGGAAACCAGGATTTTCTGGTACCCGAAACATGGTATCGAGTCACCGAATATGGGGAGAAATGGTGAGGGGTGTTTCCCACATCCAGAGCATAAGATCTTGGAGTACGGTGAATAGGCAGAGTAGTTGCCTATTTAGGAGCTGTAGGGTATTGGAGGATCTCCAATTCCTCTACTCTGGGTTCTTTCTCAGATGTAGGTGTAATGGATAGGCCCCTCACAATATCCTTGATAAACTCTTGAAAAGACATCTTTGGGAGGGGACATGTACCGCTGCGGTAACAGTGAGGATTCTTCTGGAAGACTTCGCATTTCTTAGGTACCGATCGATTTATCATCCAAAGAATCAGAATCGGTAGAATCAAAGTATCGGCAGGAATAATGCTCCCGCTCTTGTAAGCTCCAGTACCAATCGAGCTCAGTATCAGCCCGAGAGACTTGCCATACCGGTACCTCGGAACAGAGAACAGACTCGAGGGCCGGCATGGGCAGGAGTGTGTGAAGTGGCATGAAACTCTATGCCAATTGCATTGGCAGCATCGATGGTACCGGTACAGTCGGTAAGGTCCTGACTGGTACCGACACCGCTAACAGAGTCGCTAGACTCTGCTCAATGGCCAATACATGCTTATCCATAGAGCTTGCCGATGCCTGGGTAACGGTACCAGAAGCATGGCATCAGGAGCTCTCCTGAGGTGTAGGCCTCAGGAGCATCCTAGAACCCTTTGGTGGCTTTGGAGGGGAGGTCCTCCCACAGGGGTTGTTTGGCCGGTTGATCCAACTCCAACACAACTCTTGATGTATATGTATATATATATATATATATATATATATATATATATATATATATATATATATATATGGAGATATATATATATATATATATATATATATATATATATATGTATATATATATATATTTATATATATAAGAGATCTACACTTGGGAGGACGGTCTGTCTTCAAGGAAGACTTGTGTTTCTCGATACCTGAGATCTATGTGAGGAAGACGATGATGCCCTCAACGACGCCATAGCACTCTGTCCTTTTCAACTGGCCCCAACCCCTCCCCAAATTCTCCAGGTCCTTCAAAATCTTCTCCCTGCCCCATATTTCTGCACTTGGTCTTACAATCCTATTCATATCCTTCACCCAATCACCTTGTCCCCACTGTCCTCTTAATCTCTAGTGAATTTCTTAGTTCTTGTTATCCCCCCTCCCAAGCAACTCCAAGTTTCCTCTCACAATCCCATCCAAACCCTGGGTTCCCACTTTAAAATCCCAATATCCAGCCTTAGAGTCTTTCTTCTATTTTCTGACCCAGTCTTACAGTCTCCACCTGTCAGAGTCCCTGCTTTCCCACATTCTATGTCCCTAGAACCTGTCCTCCTGCCTCCTACTCCTTCCCCAGCACCTACCCATATACTTCCTTCGCTAATATTCACTAACCGTGTTTTTCCTCCTTCTTACCCTAGCATGTGTTCTTATACTCCTCCATCTCAACCTTCCCTCGGTTAACTTTGCTTCTTCCCTACGCCCCACAATATCTATCCTCCTCTCCCTTCTCACTTCCCTAGCATCTTCCTCTTTTTCTTACTTTAACCCTATCAATTTCCAGCATTAGCCTCCTTTCAATCCCAGGACTCCAGCCTGAGAATAAGCTCTCTTCCAGTCCCAGCCCTTTTTCCAGTCTCATCTCCCCAGACCTAGTTATCAGCCCATTTCCAGTCAGCTCCCCAGTCTGTGTGTCAACCCAGTCCCAGTCCCCCAGCCTCAATATCAGCCCATTATCAGTCCCAGCTCCCCTAGTCCCAGAATCAGCCCATTTCCAGCCCCCCAGCCCAGTTCCTGCCTCCCCAAAGTCCCAGCTTCAGCCATCCCAACCCCTTCCCTGCAGCAACACAGCTGCAGGAGAACTTTGCTTTTGCGCCCATGACTGTATTAATGCTCAGCATGGCTACAGGAGCATTACTTTAAGTATAGCAAAGCTGCAGGAGCAAAAGCAAACATTCCCATGGCTGTGTTAGTGTTTAACACAGTCGCAGCTGGGGAGGAAGAGGGCAGGCTTCCTGTAACCCTACTGTAGTGCACCCTGAGCCACTGCATCACTGGCTCACCTCTTAAGATGGCCCTACAAACAAGACAACTAGAGGTAGTTTGATAGCCACAGATGCCATGGCCATTTGCAGTTTCCACTGCTGTCACTGCTGATAAGACAGAGGGCTGGCATTATGCTGTCCTCCTAATAGTCACAATTGTTATTACTAGACAGCTAGCTAAATCACATCAACATCTCCTGAGAAGACTTGCTTTCTTAAATGTTTAGTACAAATAAGCAAACTAAGAACTTAATGTAGATAGCTGAAATCAAGAATTTTGCACAGAGTCGTTCCATACAAGTATGAGTCCTTCTGTAATCATTTCAGTTGAACAATTGGTAATTGAAGGAATAGACTGTTGAATAATTGTGTGTGCTAAAAGATGAACATTGTACAGGCTGTGAGAGAAGAGAAAAGCTGTGAAGTGGCTTGCTTTCTATCCAAGATGGAGAACACAACCTCAGAGGCAGAGTTAGAGGTTACAACACATTACTCATAAGGACCAGAAGACCCAGATATGACTAATGGATTCAAAGGTTACAGCACAAGTTAGGGTATGAAGTCAAGGAATGGGTCACATACAACATTCAACCTGTAAGAATAAAGAATACAAGTCCTATACAGGAAACTGGTTTGCCCTTGCTTGCATGCTGTCAGTACAACACAAAACACAATGTAAACATGCATATAAAAAGCTGTGGGAGAAGATTGTGGGGTCAAAAGTGTATGGTTGGAGGTATCTATAAGGGTAGAACTGCTGTGCAAGAGTCATTTCTTGTAAAGAAGCTGCTAAACCCTCCTGAACAGTGAAGAGCGGTCAGCGGTTGGGGCAGACAGCTTCTGGTGGGGTGAGCAATGATCCTTAATTATAGAAAAGGAGACAATGACATCCCCAAAGAGATAATCTCTTATGCATGGTGAGTAGGCAGCATGGGCGCAGTTGGGGGAAGGGGGGGGAAGGAGGGCAAGGGGGAGGTTGCCCCCCGCCCATTCAAGCTTATTTGGCAACAGTATGCCCTCCCCATGCCTGCTTCCACTGCCTTTTCTGCTCCTGCAGCAGCAGTGGACTGGCCCCTGATTTGAAAAAAAAAAAAAACCCGCGAGAGTAAGCTTCTTCTCAGAGGGGTGGGATCAGACCAGCCTTCTCAGCAAGAAAGTGTTCACACAGCGGGGGTTCCCTCCCCCACCATCGGAAAAGGCAGCAGTAGTGGAAACAGTGTGGGGGGGAGGCAGAAGGGTGGGGGGAGGTTGGAAGGGAAATGCTGGGCAAATGGACATAAAGGGGTGATAGGTGGAATGAGCCAGAAGGGAAATACTGGGCAGATGGACACAAAGTGAGAGGTGGGGGGGGGGGGGGGGGCAGAATGGATGGAAGGGAAATGCTGGGCAAATGAATACAAAGGGGAGTGGAATAAGCTAAAAGGCAAATGCTGGGCAGATGGACATGAATGGGAAGGGGGTGGAATGACTGAAAGGGAAATACTGGGCAAATGGACACAAGGGGAAGTGGAATGAACAGAAGGGTAATGCTGGGCAGAAGGACACGAAGTGGAAGAGGGGGGGGGAAGGGCTTGGAATGGCCAGAAGAAAAATGCTAGGCAGATGGACACAAGGGGAGAGGAAATGCTGGGCAAATGGACATGGGGGGGTGATGGCTGGAAGGAAAATATTGGACAAATGTTGCATATGAGAGGAGCAGAGGGCAGATGTTAACTAAGAAGCATGAAGAGGATGACACAGGGCAGATGCTGGACACAAAGGGGAGTGTGAAGGAAATACTCAACACAGTGCAAGGATGGAAGGCAGATGCAGGACACAGGTAGGGGATGGTGGATAGATGATGAATGTATTCTGGAGGAGTAGACAGACATAAGGTGGGGATATAAGAGGACAGAGAGCAGATGGTGGATATGGAGTGGGAGCATATGCTGAACATATAGTAGAGGGTTTAGAGAGCAGATGCTGGACATGTGGTAGGGGCCATAAAGGGATGGAGGGCAGATGCCGAACACAGGTAGGGGTCATGGGGGGATAAATGGCAGACACTGGTCATGGGGTAGGGAAAGAGGGGTATGCTGGACATGGGATGGGGTGAAATGGGGACATGCTGGACATGAAGTGAGGGAGAGAGAGGGAATGTTGGTATGGGAGATAGGATGACAAAAAGCGAGAAACATGAGACTGAGGAGAAAGAGAGACAGGGTAGGAGAGAAGGGGATAGATGCCAAACAAAGGGAGAATGGAAGAGAGAAGGAGAATGGAAGAAAGAGTTAGTTAAAGACTGGAGAATAAGTGGCTGGGGAAGGATAGAGAGGTGGCGTGAGAGGGCTATAAAAGGTGGAAGACTGAGAAATGGATATATGAACGAGAATGACATTTGAGTTGATAAAGAGAGAAAAATAAATGTGAGAAAGCTGAAAGGAAAGTGTAGTAACAACTGTAACAGGTGTTCTCCAGGAACAGCAGGAATCACTCCTCACATATGGGTGACGGTGCCAATGGAGCCCACACAGAGCATTTCCCCAGCTTTTAAAGAAAGCCTTTGGGACATGCATACCTTGTCCCCTTCTCGCCCAAGAGTACCATCTTGCTCAGTCAGATGACAGAGCTAGAACGGTAGCAAAAAAAAAATAATACACGCTACGGAGGCAACTCCCAGGGAAGGAGGACTGATTCCTGCTGTCCCTGGAGAACACCTGTTACAGGTTAGTAACTACGCTTTCTCCAAGAACAAGCAGGTGGTCAGTCCTCACATATGGGACTCCCTAGCTCCAGGCTGCCGAGGACCGAACCACGACAACACCAACGGCGACCAATGGGGAAGCTGTGAGTTGCAGAAGATGAGTCCCCATTGAGAGACGCTGCAGGACCGTAGTGTCCAGGGGCATCATCACTCTGGTAGCCCGAACACAAAAGGGTTGGAGGGCAGGAGTTGCCTACACCCCGAGAATATTACGAATATTGACTGGCCAAATGCACTGTCCCTCCGGGACTCGCTCTCCAGACAGTAGTGAGCTGCAAATGTATGAATTGAAGACCATATGGCAGCCTTGCAGATCTCAGTCACTGGCACTGAGCACAATGTGCTGTGATCCAATGCTCAAGGGAGAGGCCAGCTTGCTCATAGGCAAGGGCAATACATTCCACAACCCAAGTGGACAGAGTTCGCTTAGTCACAGGAAGCTTCAGTCTGCAGAGGTCATAAGACACGAAAAGCCGAGGAGCTTTGCAATGGGCCCGAATCTGCTGTAAGTAGAAGGACAGATGAAGTTTGCAATCCAGTGTATGAAGAACTAGTTCCTCCCAGCTGGCGTGAGGCCACAGGAAAAAGGTGGGGAGGACCAGCTCTTGGAAAGGAGATACCACCTTCGGGAGGAATTTGGAAATCATGCAAAACACTACTCTGTTCTTGTAGAACCTTGTATATGGTGGATCTGCCACCAGGTCCTGGAGATCGCTCACTCTTCGAGTGGACTGTGAGGGCCACCAGGAAGGCCACCTTCCAAGAAAGGTAATGCAGGTGGCAAGTGGCTAGGGGCTCAAATGGCAAGCTGGTGAGCTGTGAGAGCAATAGGATGAGGTCCCACTCAGCTGCCAAAGGGCAGAGAGGAGGCTTGGATAACAGGAGGACCCGGAAGAACCTGGAGACCAAGGGCTGACCTGAGAGGGGTTTTCCCTCGATAGGGTGGTGGTGAGCAGCTATCGAGCTCAGATGCACTCTCATAGAGCTAGACTTTAGCCCGGTGTGCGAAAGGTGAAGTAAGTACTGGAGTACTAATTGCACATGGCAGGAGAAGGGGTTCTCCCTCCTTTCCGCACACCAATTGGAGAACCTTCTCCACTTAAAGGCAGGAGGCCAGTAGGATCTCCTCCACTTCTCTTCGAATATTGAAAGGGGCCAATGCTATCCCTTTCAGCAGCCACACTGTTAACATAAGAACATAAGATTATAAGATATGCCATACTGGGTCAGACCAAGGTCCATCAAGCCCAGTATTCTGTTTCCAACAGTGGCCAATCTAGGTCATATGTACTGTGATGCAGTAGACTATAGAAAGCCTGTAGGGGCTAGTAAAAAGGAAGAGCTTACCTCAAACTTGGCTGGACAGGAAGACTCAGCGTGTGTGAAAACAGCTGAGCAGCCAGGGCCGTCAGCACAAGTAAAGCAGAAAGGGTTTAAAATGAAGTTTCCCTTCTCTAGTGGTGACGCAGGAAGAATTAGAGAAACTCATCAGGATCACCTGGCCTCAGAATCTGACGTAACGTGCAGAGAGAGGAGGTATGTAAGTTCCTGGTCAGAACCAGGAAGGGGTCAGAACAGCAAAAGCAAGGAGTACGAGATAAAGACTTGGAGAAGAGCTGAGAGTCCCAGAGGAAGTTCCAGTTCCAGGGGAGGTCTTGGAGGTCTGGGAGGACCCAAAGCTCTCAGAGGAAATTCCAGGAGAGACCAAGGGAGCAGTAGAGCAGCTGGTCTCTGGAACGACAGTCCTAGGGAGGATTCCCACACGAGCAGGAAGTGGGGCAGTATCTCTGAGGGATTGCATGAGCCACGGAGGAACCTAGCTCAAGCTGGAGGAACTGGGCCAGGGGAAAGAAAGCCCAAGGCTGACTTCAAAGCCTGCAGTAAGGTAACAAGCTTGAAGCCTTATTTTTATAGAGAAGAGGCTGGAAGTTTTAATGGGCACAGCCCTGAGCAGGGTTTTAACTCAGAAAGATACTCAGACTTCCTACTAAGAGAGCCAAGAGAGGCAAACCAGAAAGAGACATTATCTGTACCAGGTTTCTATAACCCTGACTTTGATAAGTACCTTGGAAGAAAAGGGGTTTATCAGCAACAAGAGAATAAGCCATGCTCCAGCACATGTAAGGAATGTGATAGGGAGAATATTGGGAGTGGTCCAGGCTTAATGCAGTGGGAGAGTGTTAACAGTTGTACAGACCCTGAGCCAATGGACTGCACGATTTGTCTATCAGATGACATAACCTCTTTGTGTTAACTTCAGCCAATGTGACCTTGTGACGTGAACAAGGAAAGAAGAAGAGATGTTCTAGCTATTTTCGTTCAGTTGCTGTTTTTGTTCTGTGTGCTTCTGCAAAGAATGTTTTCTGTCCGGGAAAGGGAATAAAACCCTAATTTTTGCTTTAATCACTTGACTGACTGACTCTGTTTAAAGGAGAGAAGCAGTTTATAAAAACCACAATACCCTAGGCATTGGCCTATTGGGTCCACAGAGGCTCTACTCAGGGTCTCCGTGACAGTACCTAGCAGTTTCCCCAAGGGACACAGGTTCCACAAAGCTTGTATTGGTTCAAGCATTGATAGCCTGGGTCCCTTCTTAATAATGGTTTATGGACCTTTCCTCCAGGAACTTGTCCCAACCTTTTTTAAACCCAGCTACACTAACAACCTTTACTACATCCTCCGGTAACAAATTCCAGAGTTTGATTACACGTTGAGTGAAAAAATATTTTCTTTTATTAGTCCTTTATTAGGGGAGATATGATAGAAGTCTATAAATTAATGAACGGAGTGGAACGGGTAAACGTAGATCGATTGTTTACGTTATCAGAATATAGAAAGACTAGGGGACATGCAATGAAGCTACAGGGTAAACTATTTAAGACTAATAAAAGAAAATATTTTTTCACTCAACGTGTAATCAAACTCTGGAATTTGTTACCGGAGGATGTAGTAAAGGCTGTTAGTGTAGCTGGGTTTAAAAAAGGTTTGGACAAGTTCCTGGAGGAAAGGTCCATAAACCATTATTAAGAAGTGACCGAAGATATCAATGCTTGACCCAGTACAAGCATTGTGGAACTTGTGTCTCTTGGGGAAACTGCTAGGTACATATGACCTAGATTGGCCACTGTTGGAAACAGAATACTGGGCTTGATGGACCTTGGTCTGACCCAGTATGGCATATCTTATGTTCTTATGTTAGTCTTAAATAGTTTACCCTGTAGCTTCATTGCATGTCCCCTAGTCTTTCTATATTCTGATAAGGTAAACAATCGATCTACGTTTACCCGTTCCACTCCATTCATTAATTTATAGACTTCTATCATATCTCCCCTCAGCCGTCTCTTTTCCAGGTTAAAGAGCCCCAACCTTTTTAGCCTTTCTTCATAGGAGTATCCTTCCATCCCCTTTACCATTTTGGTGGCTCTTCTCTGAACCCCTTCCAAAATCGCTATATCCTTTTTAAGATACGGCGACCAGAATTGCACACAATATTCAAGGTGCGGCCTCACCATGGAACGATACAGAGGCATTATAATATCTTTTGTTTTATTTTCCATTCCTTTCCTTATCATACCTAGCATTCTATTTGCTCTCTTGGCCGCCGCTGCACACTGGGCCGAGGGTTCCAACATGGTATCCACAATGACGCCTAAATATTTTCCTGGGTGGTGGTTCCTAATGTGGAACCTTGCATCGTGTAACCATAGTTTGGGTTGTTCTTCCCTAGGTGCATAACCTTGCACTTGTCCACATTAAATTTCATCTGCCATTTTGATGCCCAGTCTTCCAATTTATCAAGATCCTCTTACAATTTTCCACAATCCTCTTGGGTTTTAACAACTTTAAATAGTTTTGTGTCATCTGCAAATTTGATAACCTCACTCGTTATTCCACTTTCCAGGTCATTTATGAATATGTCAAAAAGCAGCGGACCCAGCACAGATCCCTGGGGTACACCACTATTCACCTTTCGCCATTGGGAAAATTGGCCCTTTAGCCCTACCCTCTGCTTTCTATCTTTTAACCAGTTCCTGATCCACAATAGTACACTGCCTCCTATCCCATGACTCTTTAGTTTTGCCAAAAGTCTCTCATGAGGGACCTTGTCAAAGGCTTTCTGAAAGTCTAGATACACAATATCAACTGACTCACCTTTGTCCACCTGATTATTTACTCCTTCAAAAAAACATAACAGATTAGTAAGACAAGATCTTCCTTGTCTAAAGCCATGTTGGCTGTCTCCCATTAGGTCATGACTATCTACATGCTGAGTAATTTTATTCTTTATGATGGTTTCTACCATTTTTCCCGGTACTGATGTCAGGCTCACCGGTCTGTAGTTTCCCGGATCACCCCTGGAACCCTTTTTAAAAATTGGTGTTACATTGGCGATCCTCCAATCTTCAGGTATTAGAGATGATTTTAATGATAGTTTAAAGATTACTAATAGCAGGTCTGCAATCTCGTATTTCAGTTCTTTCAACACCCTTGGATGTATACCATCCGGCCCAGGTGATTTGCTACTCTTCAGCTTATCTAATAGTTGTAATAATTCTTCCCGATGTATCGATATTTCCTTCAATTCTTCCGCACCTTTAAATACCACTTCAGTCATGGGTAACATCCCTACATCTTCCTCAGTAAAGACCGAAGCAAAGAATTCATTCAGTCTCTCCGCTATCGCCTTGTCGCCTCTTAGTGCTCCTTTAATCCCTTTATCATCTAATGGACCAACTGACTCTCTCACAGGTTTTTTGCTACAAATGTACTTGAAAAGGTCTTTACTTCGCGTTTTTGCTTCTGCAGCAAGCTTCTTCTCAAATTCTCCCTTTGCCTGCCTTATCAATGCCTTGCATTTGACTTGTCAGTGCTTGTGCTGTTTCCAGGTTTCGTCGTTTGGCTCTTTTTTCCATTTCCTGAAAGATGCTTTTTTGGCAACAGCAGCCTCTCTGACCTCACCTTTAAACCATGCTGGCAGTTTTTTGGACTTCCTTCCACTTTTCTTAAAGCGTGGAATACAGCTGGTCTGGGCTTCCAAGACAGTATTTTTCAACAACAGCCAAGCCTGATGTACGTCTTTAACCTTTGCAACTGCTCCTTTTAGTTTTTTCTTTAGCATTAGCGACCCCAGATTGGGGAGAACCCTCCTGGGCCAGGAGGTCGAGCTCGGCGAAGAGAGACTGGGAGTGCCACCGACAAAGAGCAGCAGTATAAACCAAGGCTGTCTGGGCCACCTAGGGGCAATTAGTATAACTGATGCTCTCTCGCTCTGGACCTTGAAGAGGGTCCTGGCAACCGGGGAGTGGTCAGTTGGAACACAGAGTAGATCCTCAGACCATGAGATCAGGAAGGCATTTGCCATCATTCTCTCTGGGTGCGACTGAAGCAAGCAGAAGCAAAGTAGCTTGTGTTGTCCAGAGAGGCGAATAGGTCCATCATGGGCCTGCCCCAGAGGTGGAAGAGACATTTTGTCACACTGGGATTCAAGTGCCACTCATGTGGCCAAAGACAATGCTCAGCCTGTCCGCTAGGCACTTGTCCTGGCCTGGGAAGTAAACAGCTTGCAGGAGCATGCTGCTGTGGGCTGCAAAGGAGAGGAGGGCCACCGCCTCCTGGCAGAGGGAGTACGAACCCGTGCCTCCCTGCTTGTTGATATAAAACATGGCAACTTGGATGTCCGTCTGGTTCAGTACGAGCCGGTGTTGCAGGTGGTGGCGGAACGCTTGTAGGGCCAGGAAGATTGCCCTGAGCTACAGGAGATTGATCTGCAGCAGCAATTCCTCCTGAGACCTGCTGCCCTGGGTGCAGCGGTCCTCACAATGTGCCCCCAACCCAGGAAGGGAGGCATCTGTAGTCAGGGCCCTCTGAGGCGCAGGTGCCTGGAAGGGCATTCCTGCCCGGAGGTAGCAAAGATTTGTCACCAGCTGAGGGATTCCACCAGTTGGTAGGTATCCCTGACCTTGTCCCGTAGCCTGCTTGTGGCTTGAGTCCACTTTGGCCGGAGGCAGCACTGGGCTGTCCGCATGTGCAAGTGGGCTGAGGGCTTTACGTGGACCGTAGAGACCATATCACCCAGCAGGAAGAGGAGGTGGCAAGCTGGCACTGACCATCGGCATTGCACCTCTCCTACCAGTTGTCTGAGACGTTCTGCCCTTTCTTTGGGGAGGTCGGTCTTGACCTGTAGAGCGTCCAACTGAGCACCTATGAAATCCAGGCTTTGTGCTGGAGAAAGGTGGGATTTGGGGTAGTTGATGATGAACCCCAGGTGCTTCAAAAGGAGGGTTGCACGCTCTGCGGCCTGACTGGCCTCTGAGACACAGTGCCACCAGTGATTAGCCAGATGGAGGAATATAGATAGAGGATAGATAGAGGAAGACGAAGGCCCTTTGTAGACGCAGGTGGGCAGCCACCACCACCATTCATTTGGTGAAGACCCTTGGCTAGGAGGCCAGGCCGAAGGGTAGCACCATGTACTGTTAGTGCCCTCCTCCTACCACGAACCTTAGGTACTGCCTGTGGCAGGGGTGGATTAGGATGTGTGTGTACACATTCTTTAAATCCAAGGAGCACAGTCAATCTCCCTGGCGGAAGAAAGGCAGCAATTTTCCAAGGGAGAGCATCTTGAACTTCTCCCTCACCAGAAACTTGTTTAAGTTTCACAGGTCTAATATCAGCCTGAGGCCCTAGATCTCTTTGGGACTAGGAAGTATCTAGAGTAGAAGCCTTTTCCCCATAGGTGCTGCGTTGTCCCTGATCAATCCTGGGAGCTCTGTGAGCAGAAGAGTCTGGTGAAGGAGGGGTGCACCGGCTCTCCTGGGAAGAACCTGGGTGGTATCTGTTATAGGTGGAGGAGGTATCCCTCCCTCATCACTTGCAGTACCCACTGGTCCAAGGTTATATTGGCCCATCTGTGGCCAAAGAGCACCAGGTGCCCCCCTGTGGGCTGGTGAAGGTCTCCCAGGGGAGGGGAGGCCCTGCCCTGGGAGTCAAAAACTCCCCTTGGGCTGGGTGGGAGCTGGGACCTGGGGCCTCGCCCTCTGAGTTCCATGGACTTGCCTCTTAAGGTGAGAACCTTGTTGCTGGCCCAAGAAGGGTTGGTAGTGGTGACCGTATAAAGGGACTCTTTTTCCTTGGGAAAAGGGGTCTTTTCTCCGATGGTTTCTTGCGGGGAAGGGATGAGGACTTTTTAGAGAGCCTCTGGCGAGTCACCACATCAGCCTCGATCTCGGCCATAGGTTTGCCAAACAGGTTCTCCCCGGTGCAGGAGACATCAAGCAGCTTGTCTTGGTCCCCCGGCCTGAATCAAGAAGTCAACCTTCTGGTTTTCCTTAGTTCCAATTTAATTTCCCCCTTTTTAACTTAGTTTTATTTCAATTTTAATCTGTTTTTCTTTTTGTTTTGTTTTCTTAGTGCTGTTGAGTCAGTGCTGACTCCTAGCGACCCAGCTGCCTCTGGGTTTTCTTGGCAATGTATCACTGGAAGTAGATTGCCAGGCCTTTTCTTCCAAGGCAATGGAGGGTAAAGTGACTTGCTCAAGGTCATAAGGAGTGCCAGTGGGAATTGAACACTTGATCTTCTGGGTAACTAGGCAGCTGCTCTAACCGCTATGCTACTCCTCCACTGTTTCTTAACATAGTTTAATTTTTTAAGTGCTCTTCGTTTTACTTTTACTTTTATTTTTACTTTTTATCTTTTAATCTATACTTTATTTTTTACCATTAAGCCATACTTTATTTAGTAATATTTTTTTTTATCTGGACATACTCCAATTTGTCCTTCTAGAGGAGTCCCCATGCCACCCTCTTATTCTCTGCCATTGCCATGCATTCAGGTTTGTCACCTCTTCTCCTGTCCCTCCCCTCCATCCCCTTCCCTCCCTTCCCTCCTTTAACTCCCTTCCCTCTTCCTTCCTTCTACCTTCCCTTTCCCCCCTCCCTTCTCTTCCCCTTCCCCTTCCCCCCCTTCCTTTTTCCCCCCTCCCCTCACCCTCCCCCTTTTTTCTACTCTTTTATTCTTTTAGCTATTTGTTTGTTTTATTACATATTTATTGAATACTTGCTATGGATTTAATTTTATTATTTATTCTCTTTTATTGAATGGCCGTCCTTTTAATATTGTTTGTATTACTATATATTTATTGGTTATTTGGTATAGTTTTATTTATTTATTCTTATTTGTATTAGATGACTGTCCTTTTAATGTTCTTTTTTAATTTGACATTTTAATATCTTTTGGTACATTTTTTTTATAGAGTGGACCAGTTGAACTGCTATGGCATCTTCATCCCTTTTACTGTTTTTTATGAACATAAGAATTTTTCCTTCATCACACTAAATGATCCTTATTTTGTTTTTTAATGGATGCCTGTCCTCCCCCCAAAACCACCCCCCCCCCCCCGTTTTGGAATTACACGTTTGCAACATACTAGTGACCATTCCTTACCATCCTATATAGTCTGCCCGTACAAGGTGCACTCTGCTATCAAGTTTGGTTTTCTGATAAACATTTGATCTTGTAGCAATGTTATGCATTTAGACTAGCGAGGCTGAGGAACGCTATCATTTACAATCCATGGCTGCACTGCAGTTTACTGGGGTCGTAGGAAACAAAAAGCTGAGAGGCTTTCCGGTGAGTTTGCGTATGCTGGATGTAGAAGGACAGATCCCTCTTACAGTCCAGGGTATGGAGGACCATCTCTGCCCGACTGGCATGTGACCTGGGAAAGAAGGTAGGAAGATCCACCTCTTGGTTGAGGTGGAACAAGGAGACAACCTTCGGAAGGAACGCAATGTGTATGAAGCACCACCCTATTCTTGAAGAACCTGGTATAAGGCCTCTCCGCTACAAGAGCCTGGAGTTCACTCACTCTCCAGGCAGAAGTGAGTGCAACCAAGAATACCACTTTCCAGGAGAGGTACCAGAGGTTGCATGTGGCCATCAACTCAAAGGGCGACCTGGTAAGCTGCCCCAACACGACATTAAGGTCCCATTCGGTCACTGGGGGACGGACCGGGGGTTTCAAGAGGAGCAAGCCCTTTCTCGTCCACGGGAAAGTGGTTCACTGCTAGGGCAATGAGGTGCACTCTGACGGAGTTAGACTTATGTCTCATCTCGGAAAGGTGGAGTAGGTATTGCAACACCACCACCACCAGGCAGGAAACGGGGTCCACCTTTTGCCGGCACACCAGACAGCAAACCTGCGCCACTTAAAGGCGTACGTCCGCCTGGTAGATGGTCTACGTGAAGCCAGCAAGACCACCTCAACTTCCTCCAGAAGGAGCAGGGCGAAAGTCACCCTCTCAGCAGCCATGCCGTCAGCGAAATGGAGCTGAGGTTGGGATGCAGGAGAGAGGCCCCTCCTTGGAGAGAAGCTGTGGGGACAAACCCAGAGGAATGGGAGTCTCCACTAATAGCTGCAGGAGAAGCGAGAACCACAATTGCCAAGGCCACCATGGGGCTATGAGGAGGACAAAAGCTCTGTCCTGAAGGATCTTGAACAGAGTCCTGGTGACTAGAGGCACTGGGGGAAAAGCATACAGAAGCCCCACCAACCATGAGACTAGGAAGGCATCGGCGGCCAACCTGGACGGATGCGGCTGCCTTGATAAGAAATGGGATAGCTGGTGATTGTCCGGGCTCGCAAACAAATCCATCACCGGCTCCCCCCAGGTCTGAAAAAATCTATTGGCCACCGCCAGGTCCAGCTGCCACACGTGTGGCTGGAGGATCCTGTTGAGTCTGTCTGCCAGACAGTTGTCCTGGCCCGGCAGGTATACTGCCTTGAGGAGAATTCCCTGCCGGGTTGCAAAAGAGCAAAGGTCTAAGGCCTCCTGACAGAGGGTGCATGACCCCGTATGCCCCTGTTTTTCACGTAAAACATAGCTACTTGATTGTCCGTTTGGACCAGGACTGACCTGTGATCCAGGTATGGCCTGAAAACCCTCAGAGCGAGACAGATGGTCCGAAGCTCCAACAGATTGATCTGTTGGGCACTTTCGTCTCGGGACCAAACTCCCTGTGTGCGGTACCTCTGGCAATGGGCTCCCCAGCCCAGCAAGGAGGCATCCGTGGTGAGGACCCTTGAGTGGGGAAGGGCCTGAAAAGGCATGCCTGCCCTCAAGTGTTGAGGTGATAGCCACCAGGCCAGGGATTGCACCAGGCACCTGGTCACCTTGATCCTGTCCTGGAGATGCCCCGTGGCCTGGGACCATTGATCTCTGAGGCACCACTGTGCGGTTCGCATGTGGAGGAAGGCATCTGGAGTGACATGGACCGTGGAGGCCATGTGCCCGAGGAGACGCAGCAGTTGCCTCGCTGGCACTGAGGAACTGTGGCTCACTTTCCCTGCAATGGCAATAAGCCTGCTTTCCCTGTCTGCAGGCAGGAAAGCCTTCGACTGAAGGGTATTGAGCCTTGCCCCAATGCAGTCTGAATCGGGCAGAGGGTAAATTTGGGGTAGTTGATTACAATCCCCAAGTGCTGTAGAACCTGGATGGTGTGAGCTGCGGCCTGCTGCACCTCGGTGGCAGAAGTGCCCCTGATGAGCCCGACGTTGAGGTAGGGGAAGACAAAAATCCCCTGAAGCCTGAGGAAGGCGGCGACCACCGCCAGGCATTTTGTGAATATCCTGAGGGCTGAGGCAAGGCCAAATGGGAGCATTCTGTACTGGTAGTAGTTGTCCCCCACCATAAAGCGTAGGTACTGCCTGTGGCTTGGGTGGATAAGGATGTGTGTGTGTAGGCTTCCTTTAGGTCTAAGGAGCATAGCCAGTCTCCCTGGCGGAGGTAGGGCAGCAATATTCCAAGGGAGAGCATCTTGAACTTCTCCCTCATCAGGTCGAGGATGGGCCTTAGGCCCCCTGTCCTCTTTGGAAGTATCTGGAATAGAACCCCTTGCCCTTGAGGTGGTGGGGCACCGGTTCCACCGCATGGTCCTCGAGAAGACTTGCCAACTCCTTCAGAAGAAGGTTCCGGTGAAGGGGAGACCTTGGAGGCCCTCCAGGAAAGTAGTGAAGAGGCACTCGGGCTAGATAGAGGAGATATTCCTCCCTTATCACTTGTAATGCCCATGAATCGGTGGTGATGACTTGCCACCACCTGTGGGCATACAAGGCAAACCGACCCCCTGTGGGATGCCCAGTTCCAGCTGGAGCCAGGGCCTGGGGCTTGGAGGCCTTCTGCTTACACAGGCCAAGCCCCTGTCCCTTGGACTGCTGCCCCTGTGGGGGAGTCGGGGAGGCCTGATAAGGGGGTAGTTTCGGTAAGCAGCTCCCTTTCTTGGGTAAAAGGGCTTTTTACCTGAGCCCTTCTTACGAGGAGGGGCAGAAGTCTTCTTAGAGAGCCATGTCCTCGTCATGAAAGCATAGTTACTCACCTGTAACAGGTGATCTCCGGGAACAGCAGGAATTTAGTCCTCACATATGGGTATCGTCGGTACCAATGGAGTCTGCGCGGGAACGCTCCCCAGCGTCCAATTAGAAAGCTTTTGGGAGCATCCCACAGCGCCTGCGTGCTGCCTTACCGCCTTTCCCAACTGCCTCTCTCCAGTTCAGTTTTAAGCTGAGACAAAGAGAGAGAGAGGGAAAGGGAAAGAGATAGAGAGATACAACTCCTAGGGGAGGTGGGTGGGTTGTGAGGACTAAATTCCTGCTGTTCCTGGAGATCACCTGTTACAGGTGAGTATGCTATCTCCAGGAACAAGCAGGAATGTAGTCATCACATATGGGGACTCCCTAGCTTTAGATGCCAGGGAGAGGCCCCAGAGGTTGTGTTCCTGAGAAGGGCTCCACTTCCCCCCATGGATCTCTGGCATCCTACCAGGGATGGTGGGTAGGAGTTGATTAGGTATGGAACAGGTGTTGGAGAACAGCCTAACCAAACAAGGCATCCCGGCGGGAGTCCTTGTCCAAACAGTAATGGGCTGTGAAGGTATGAACGGAGGCCCAGGTGGCTGCTCGACAGATGTCGTCGATAGACACAGAGTGCAGATGAGCCATTGAGGCTGCCATGGCTCTCACATTGTGAGCTGTGACATGGCCCTCCAGAGAAAGGTTCTTACTCTGATAAGCGAAGGAAATGCACTGAGCAATCCAGTTAGAAAGTGTTCTCTTGGAGACTGGAAGTCCCAAATGAGAAGGATCAAAAGCAACAAAGAGTTGAGAGGACTTTCTATGATGCTATGTTCTTTGTAAGTAAAAAGCTAAAGCTCTTTTACAGTCCAAGGTATGAAGATTCCTCTTTGCATTTGACGCATGAGGCCTTGGAAAAAACACAGGTAGGTAGACCGCTTGGTTCAGATGAAAAGGCGAGACCACTTTTGGCATAAAGTGTGGATGAGTCCTAAGGACTACCTTATTTATTTTTATTTATTTAACAGTTTTTATATACCGCACTATTCATCATCAGTGAGGTTTACATTAAACAACATATTACCTAGACAGGATAAAACTGACACAGGTTTACAGATAACAGGGAATATAAACTGGGTATGAACAGGGGAAAACTATATACAATTAAACAGGTACTGTCATGATGGAACCTTGTATAAGGTGGATTAGCTATCAGCGCTTGCAACTCACTGATGCGACATGCTGATGTGATTGCAATGAGAAAGATAACCTTCCAAGAAAGGAACTTCAAGGAGGTAGTAGCTAAAGGTTTGAAAGGTGGCTTCATGAGCTGCCCAAGAACCAGGTTTAAGTCCCATGCCACCGGTGGTGGCCTAATGGGAGGCTTAGTTAGAAGAAGGCCTCTCATAAATCTTGCTATAAGAGGATGAGAAGAAATAGGCTGTCCATTTAGAGGCTTAAAGGAAGCTGCAATAGCACTCAAATGGACTCTTACTGAGTTAGGCTTAAGTCCTGCATAGGATAAATGAAGGAGATACTCCAGCAATGATTCCAGAGGTATCGCAAGGGGGTTAAGACCCTTCTGAAAACACCATATGGTAAACCTTTTCCACTTGAAAGCATAAGAACGTCTTGTGGAAGGTTTGCTGGAAGCAAAAAGAATCTCCCTTACTTGCTGAGGGAGATTAAGACTATGAAGATCTAGGCCTTCAGCAACCAAGATCTGAGATGCAGAGACTGGGGATTGGGATGCCATAACATTTCGTCCTCCGGAGATAGGAGATCTGGAGCAGACCCTAACTCCAGGGAGAGAGCTTGAGAGAGATGTAGAAGCAGAGGGTACCACACTTGCCGTGGCCAATGTGGAGCTATGAGAATCATATGGCCTCTGTCCCTCTGAAGCTTGAACAGGGTTTTGGGAATTAGGGGACTGGGTGGAAAGGCATACAGGAAGTCTTGACCCCCGTAAAGGAGGAAAGCATCCCTGGCCTGAGCCCCCTGATCCGGAATTCTGGAACAGAACCGGGGAAGTTTGGCATTCCATGGACTTGCAAAGAGGTCTATGTCCGGGGTTCCCCAAATTTGAAAAATCTTGGTCACCTAGTCTGCATGCAGAGACCACTCGTGTGGAAGCAGAACTCGACTGAGTCTGTCTGCCCAAGAGTTTTGTATGCCTAGAAGATACACTGCCAGGAGATGAATCTGATGCTCTCTGGCGAGGGCCCATAGTCGCAAAGCTTCGTTGCAAAGCGACAGAAAGCCTGTTCCCCCCTGCTTGTTCACAAAGAACATGGCTACTTGATTGTCCGTATGAATGAGGACTGTCTTGTAGCTGAGCAGGCTGTGGAACACTCGAAGAGCAAGGATGATTGCTCTGAGTTCCAAGACATTGATATGTAGATGAGTCTCTTGTGGAGACCAGGTGCCTTGGGAGGAGAGGTCTTGCAGATGAGCTCCCCAACCCATCGGAGAAGCATCTGTTCTGAGAGTTGCCTGGGGTAAGGGTTGTTGAAAAGGGGACCCCAGCAACAGGTTTTGAGTGGACTTCCACCACTGGAGGGACAAAATAAGGTGACTTGTGTTTGCTATTTTGTTTGACAGGCATCCTGATGCCTGGGTCCATTGAGTGGATAAGGTCCACTGGGCTGCCCTCATATGGAGGCGAGCATAGGGAACCACATGCACGGTGGATGCCATGTGGCCTAGTAGTTGTAACATTTCTCAAGCAGTGAGATGAGACTTTAGCACTGCTTGAGAAGCTAACTTCACCATGCGAAGACAACGGGCCTGGGGGAGGTAGGCCCTTGCCTTTCTGGTATCCAGCAAAGCTCCTATGAACTCCAAAGACTGAGTGGAAGTTAGACTGGATTTTGGGATGTTTATTACCAGACCCAAATACTGAAGGATACGCATTGTGCAGGATAGAGAAGTCCTGGCCTCTGACTCTGTTGGGGCTCAAATGAGCCAGTTATCTAAGTAGGGGAAGACGAATATCCCTAGAGTGCGGAGAAATGCTGCTACAACAGCCATGCATTTCGTGAACACCCTTGGTGCTGAGGCCAGGCCAAAAGGAAGCATCCTGTATTGGTAGTGCTTTCCCTGAAAAAGGAACCGAAGGAACTTTCTGTGAGTTGGATGGATGAGAACATGGGTTACGCATCCTTGAGATCTAGAGAACAAAGCCAATCCTGACTCTGAAGGTATGGCAGCAGAGTTCCGAGAGAAATCATCTTGAATTTCTCTTTGACAAGGAATTTGTTCAATTCTCTAAGGTCCAAGATAGGTCTGTATCCCCCTGTTTTCTTTGGGATAAGGAAATAGGGGGAGTAAAATCCTGTACCCTGATGAGGAATGGGTACTTCTTCTACTGCCCCTTGGGCAAGAAGGATAGTGACCTCCTGACCTAACAGGTCGATGAGAGGCGTCGGAGAATTGAACTGCCTTATTATTGTGGGAGGGGGCATGCTTGAAAAATGAAGCTTGTACCCCTCCCTTATGATGGAAAGTGTCCGATGCTCTGCTGTTATCTGCCACCATCTGGGGGCAAAGTGACATAACCTTCCTGGAATGGTGGAAGGCTCTGGTCCCCCGAGAGCCAGAAAGGCTAAGTTCTCTTGCTGAAAGTCAAAAGCCTTGTGGAGGCTGAGACTGCTGAGACGGTTGAGGCTTAGCAGTCTTTGCTTTCTTCTGCTTGGGTGGTTGCTGACCTTTCCTGACAAGCTGACCTGCAGAACGTCCCTGCTGAGCATAAGCAGGATAATATCTTTTCTTCTTAGAAAAGAATGGTTTCTTGAACGATTTCTTTCTAGCAGGATCAGCTGTGGACTTGGATAATCTATCCAAGGTAGAGTTGTCAGCATCCAACTCGTTGGCCTTTTCCTGCCAATCTTTACCAAACAGGTTCTCACCAGTACACGGGATATTTCCCAATTTGTTTTGTACCCAGAGCTCCAAATCAGATGCCTGGAGCCACGCAATTCTATGTGCGCCTATGGCAATGGCAGAGGTTCTGCTTATGCACTCAAAGCAGGCAAAGGCTGCACGGTTGACAAATTTAGAAACATCTTGGGCATGTTTGACCAATGTGAGAAAATCCTGTCTTTTATCCTCAGGAAGAATAGGACTCAAGGCCTCTAAATCATCTGTAACCTCCTTCAGGAACATTCCCATGTAAAGACTATAGGAACTGATCCTGGCAGAAAGCATGGAACCTTGGAAGACACGACGTCCAAAAGCATCCAGGATTCTGCACTCACGTCCTGGAGGATTAGAGGCATGCCTCTTTGCACTCTTGATCCTTCTCATAGCTGATTCCACTACAATAGAGTGGTGAGGAATCTGAGTTTTCTGGAACCCAGGACAAGGAGGGACTCGATACAGAGTATCCAGTCTGCCAGAATGAGAAGAGGTGGTAAGAGGTGTCTCCCACATCCTTAACATGAGATCATGCAAAATTTCATGAATGGGCAAGGTAGCTGCCTCCTTAGGAGTTTTGGGATATTGTAAAATTTCCAACTCCTCAGCTCTTGGCTCTGTTTCAGGGGCCACAGTAATGGACAGACCCCGAGCCACCTCCCTGATAAAATCCTGGAAGGAAATATCCTCTGGAGGAGACATCCTGCGCTTAGGGGAGGAGGGCTCCTCTGGGAGAAGCATTCCTGCATCGACAGAAGTGTCAGAATCCTCAGATTCTTCTGAGGACTTGAAGTACCGTCTGTCCGGATGCTCTTGAAGAGCCCGATACCCGTACTGACCGAAGTCGGTACCGGGAGTAATCGGTACCGGGGTTTCGGTACCCGAGGGCATCGGATGACTGGGTACCGGCAAAGCAGATACCGATGTCGATGCTATCGGTACCGGTACCGATACCGGTGCCGGCACTGACCGGATTGTCTGTCGCGGTTCCGAGGGCGTCGATGCCGCAAGGAGAGCCGCCAGACCTCGCTCAATAGCAAGGAATCTCTGGTCTATCGACGCTGCCGATGCCTGGATGTCGGTACCGGAGAAGACCGCCGGTACCCCAGAGCATGGCACCAGTAGTTCTGCCGAGGTCGAGGCCTCGAGAACATCCTGGAGCCCCGATAATGCTTTGGAAGCCAAAGCCTCCCGCCGGGGCAATTTTGCCGGTGCAGAATCCTCAAGGGCAACGCCAGATGCATCTCGGTGCTTAGAAGGAGATCTACCCTTTGAGGACCGGCTGGACTTATGTTTAGTTACCTGAGATCCATGGGAGGAAGAGGAAGTCCTGGAAGACGTTGATGCCACCCAAAGCTGCATCAGAGGGAAACAGGGTACTGAGCTTAGCAGCTCGGTTCTGCCGACCTCTTTTAGACATCATGGAGCAGGACATACAATCCGTGATGGAGTGGTCAGGACCTAAACATTTTAGACACCATTCATGGGTGTCAGTGACGGAAATGGTACCGCCATACTTGGTGCACTTTTCGAAACCTGAGGCATATATATATATTTTTTTAAAGACAGAAAATAATAAGAAAAAAACGGCGGTACCGGTAAAGCGTCGAGGAAGGCAGACGCGACCACAAAAAAGAAAGAAATAAAGAAGAATTCTTCTGCGGTGACAGGAACAACAACCTGCTGGCTCCGCGGAAAAAGAAGAACTGGAGAGAGGCAGTTGGGAAAGGCGGGAAGGCAGCACGCAGGCACTGTGGGATGCTCCCAAAAGCTTTCTAATTGGACGCTGGGGAGCGTTCCCGCACAGGCTCCGTCGGTACCGACGATACCCATATGTGATGACTACATTCCTGCTTGTTCCTGGAGATCTCTGTCTCCAGCTCTGCGGCCTTGTCGGTCATGGGTTTGCCAAAGAGATTCTCCCCCTGGCATGGGACATCGACAAACCTGTCCTGAATCCATTGCTCGAGATCGGACAAATGCAGCCAAGCCTGGCGGCGCGTACTGATGCCCGCTGTGGCTACTCAGGCCGCCCGTCATAGGCCGCCCAAGACATAAATTTGGAGCATTCATGGACTGCTTTGGACAGGCCCTTGAAGCGCTGCAAAGGTTCCTCGGAAAGACCAGCCGAGAACCCGTCAAGTTCCTTCACCAGGTCTCTCAGGTACATGCCCATGTACAACTGGTATGCCTGGATTCGACAATTCAGCATCGCACCCTGGAAACACTTTCTGCCGAGGGCATCCAAGTTGCGGGCCTCCCGGCCAGAAGGTACCAATGAATGCGTCTTCTGGCTCTTAAGCCGTCGCATTGCCGATTCCACAACCATGGAATTGTGCGGCGGCTATGATTTCTGGTATCCAGGGCTCCGGCGGACTCGATACATCGAGTTGAGCCGCTTGCTGATCACCGGCGTTGATGCCGGTGTCTCCCATATGTGGAGCATGAGTCGTTCCAGGATCGGAGGAACGGATACTGTGAGGGTCTCCCGAGGAGGAGTCTCATATTGGAGGATCTCGAGCTCGTCGGTTCGAGGCTCCTCCTCGGACTCCGTGGGGAAAGTCAATGCCTTGGACATATCCCACACGAAGTTCAAAAGACCCATATCCTCCAGTGGGGACCTTCTCTGAGGTTCAGACATGGGGGAATCTGAGGGGATGTTCCTAGTCTCCGGTATCTGGGGACTCCTCGTCCTCTTTCTCCCAGGCAGAGGCCTCTGAGGAGGATTCGAGGGGCTCCTCGGGCATCGAGGGCCCCGGCGCCATCCGTCCCGACGCCGGCAGACTCAGTGGCAACAACCTCGGTCCCGAAGGCCAAATGTGTCCTTGGCCAAGGATAGACTCGAGTCCGAAAGGTCTCGAGGATTGGCTCGGCCTCCGGGGTCGACTGACATCAAAGGCCTGGTGGTCGGGGTGGAGGAGCCGGACATCAGCGCCCGTTGCTGTTCAACAAAGGCAGTAAAACTAGGCTCCAAAGCTGCCATCCTGGACACGAGTTCGGGAGGCTCCGCCGCCACCGGCTTGGGCACCGACACGGTCAGTCCCGACACCGGTTCCTCCAGAGGGGAGTCTTCGGCCAGAACAGTCGACACTTGCCATGGCTGGTCAGGTTCTCGCGAGGAACACTCCTTCTGAAATGATCCCTGCAGGCGCTCGGGGCTCCGCAACCGGTCCCTCGAGGAACCCAGTCGCTCTGAGCCATCCAGAGATGCCGCCTTCGAAGATTTATTCTTCCTCTTGTGCTCCCTCAAGGGAGACCCCCTCTCAGAGGAACCTCCTCTAGGCCTTGGGCAACATTCTCTTACATAGAGAGCAGAGCGTCGGGTTATGATCCGGCCCGAGGCACCGGAGGCAGAAGTCGTGCGTATCAGTCAGTGACATGATTTTCCCGCACCGATCGCATTTCTTAAAACCGCTGATGGTCATCGGGGGAAAAAGGACCCCGGCTAGGTCGAAGACCCTATGGGCTGCCAGCAAAGGAAAAGAGAAAAAAGGCACGAAGACACCTCAAGGGGATAAAAAGGAACAGGACCGACCCAATACCAGAGTACCGAGGGCCGCAGGCGGGAAGGACACCGGTGTCAACCAGTCGGGCCAAAAAGGCACAGAGAAAAATCAACTTTTTCCGGAACACGAGGGACAACATCCGATGGGCTCCGCGGAAAAAAGGAGATTGAGCAAGATGGCACCCTTGGGCGGGAAGGGGACCACGCATGTGTGGTAGCTACTCTCAAAGGCTTTCTGTGAAAGCTAGGGATTTGTTCCACGTGGGCTCCGTTGGTGTCGACATCACCCATATGTGAGGACTGACTTCCTGCTTGTTCCCAGAGAAAGGAGCGCATCTCATTATGGTTCTTTTAACTTTCTTTTTAACACGAGTTTGTGGTCGGCACAACCTTCACATTCTTGGAATTTATATTTTTAAGTTCAGATGCTTCATTGTTAGCTATATCTGGCTCTGACCCATTTGTATGCCTCTGTAGACAGAGTGATCCCACAACATACGCTCCTTTCTTTCCTTTCATGATACTGATGAAAAGTTTTAGTGGGATGTAAATCCCATGCTTCTACGGTAGTGTCCAGAATCATTATGTGACCAGTCCCGGTGATATCAATAGCCTCGTGTAGGGTAAGGAGTACGTTTTATAATGTTCTTTTTTTACTTTTACTTTAGCGCTACTTGTGGCTGGTTCAATTTTCATAGTCCTTAGCTCCACAGTTTAAAAACGGGGCTGGGTTGTTTTTTTTTTACTTTTGGTCACATCTGGCTCTGACTCCCTGTCTGCTACTGTTGACAGAAGGGAACCATAACAATATACACTAAGTCCCCCAGAAATTGCAGTTGTTTTTTTTAAGTGAATTTGATTGTGTTCTTGTATTTGTGATCAGTGTATACTGTCCTTATAGCTCTTCCACTTATAATTGTTTATAGGCAGTATTGCACTCAATCCCCATGATATTGGTACAATGTTGTCATTTGTCGTTTTGCCTCATTATTGCAGATTGTGTTTCACTTTATAGGCTACTAGATCCTCTAAAGACACAGCTCCCACAATGTGTCTTTGTAAGTACCGATTTACTACATACTAGGATGGCACACATTTTTGCCCCTCCTCATCTCTGTCCTTTTCTCTTTTATCCCAAGTTGGGGTTAACACATGTTCTTTGCTCACTGAGATTGTATCAGGTAATTTACTGGGAACGTCGCCTTATGTTTTTCTCCTAATGGCTTTTATGATTTTAATATGTATTTATTTATTTACTTTAGCTGATTTTTATATCTGTTGAGTGTGAGTTTATATCATTATTTATTTGTTTTAAATTGTGTTTTTATATTTTCTTTCAGAATGTGTACCCCGACGAAAGCGTTTGCCAAAACACGTAGGGGTTTTTATCTAATAAAGCACCTGTGACCTCCATACACCACTCACTTTGTTGTGTTCTTGCTACGTATTGTGAGGATGTTTGCTCTCCTTGTGTTTTTTCAGCTCCTGGGTTAGAGCCTTCAGGTACGTACCTATGTATAATTCATAGGCTTGGATCCGGCAACCCAACATTGAGCCCTGATAACACTTGTGCCCGAAGGCATCAAGGGCTCTGGCTTCCCTTCCAGGGGGAACAGAGAGGTGAGTCTTTTGGGTCTTAAGTTGTTGCATGGTCGACTCGACGACCATAGAGTTATGTGGGAGCTGGGGTTTGTGGAACCCCTTGCCTTTCCGGACGTGGTACATGGCGGAGGCGTCAGCTCACCACCAGTACAAACGCCGATGTCTCCCACATTCTGAGCTGCAGCCACTCAAGGATCTGCTGCATGGGCATCGTGAGGGTTTCCTTGGGTGGAGACTCGCATTGGAGGATCTCCAGCTCCTTGGTGCATGGGTCTTCCTCCGCCTCGGTCTGCACCAAGAAGGCTCTGGTCATGTCCTTGAAAAAGTCAGGGAAGGCCACGTCCTCCGGAGGAGAATGGTTCTGGGGTACCAGGGGAGATGGGTCCGAGGGAATATCTCGGTGCTGTTTGGTTTACAGGGATGCCTCGTTGTCGGTCTCCCACTCATTGTCAAGTAGTAACAAATTTGAGGCCCTGCGACTCACTGGTCTCGAGGCCGTCAACAAGGGGTCGGCGGCCTCCGGAGGACCTGGAGTCCAAGTCGCGGAAACTAGCCGGGGAGTATCAGGTGCCCGAGGAATGGGACTGGGACCTCGACCAGCACAGAGGGCTTATCCAAGGACAGTGGTGTTCTGAACTCAGCTTGACAACCAGGGACTCCCTTGCAGTCAGGGGGCACAGTTGTCGGGGCAGATGATGCGGATGAAGCAGCCATTACTGCCTGCTGTACGAACAGGATAGCAGTAATATTCTGCTCCAGGGCTGCCATTCTGGTTTCCAAGCCAGAAGGATCCATAGCTTTTGGCGCAAGCACAAAGGATCTTGGGCCCGGTGCCAGCACTCTCGCGAGTGTGTCCTCGAGGAACCTCGCACAGTCTCCACTGGCCAAGGAATCCTTCTTGAGGATCTTGGTAGGGCGCTTCTCAAAGTCATCCGAGTCTATTCAGGCTGTTTTACTTTTTTTTCCCGGTACAACCTCGGCAGACTTAGATGACTTTTTCTTCTTTTTCTTTGGGTCTTCCCTGAGGAGCTGCCATCGCAGGTCTCTGAGGACACTCTGGCCGCACGGGAAGTGCTGGGCTTGGAGCTCGGCGTCAGGGAGGCTGCAGCAATATCAAACAGTTCAGCTTTTACCAAAAAAGAAAGCAGAACATGGTTGGAGCACATATGCCTAAGGGGGCTACGTTGCCAAAGAAAATAAAGGAAATTTTAAAATGCACAAAAATGCTAAACAAGAGAATAACTAGAGGGAAAAGAGTATTCACCTGTAACAGTGTTCTCCGGAGACAGCAGGAATAGGTCCTCACACATGAGTGACGTCAGCACAGATGGAGCCCGTGCCTTTGGTAAATGCACCATGCATTTGTGGTCCACTTCCCGCCCAAGGGTGCCATCTTGCCTCAGTCCAGTGACAGTTAAGACAGCAAAAAAAAAAAAGATGGTAAAGAAGCAACTCCAAAGGGAGGCGAGAGGGTTGTGAGGACTGATTCCTGCTGTCCCCGGAGAACACCTGTTACAGGTGAGTAAAGCATAATTACTCATCTGTAACAGGTGTTTTCCAGGGACAGCAGGAATCAGTCCTCACTTATGGTTGACGTTGGCACCGACAGAGCCCACGCAGAGCAATTCCCCAGCTTTCAAAGAAAGCCTTTGGGATTGCTGCCATGCATGCTGGCCTGCGAAGGGCTGATATTGGTGATCCTGCCTAAAGGACCCCTTTTTCCTCAGGTAAAAGGGCCTGCCTCTTCCCCAGTGTTTTTTTGTGGGGATGGGATGGGTTTGCCGAACAGGATCGCCCTGGTGCAGGGGACATTGAGCAGCTTGTCTTGGACCCATTGCTTGAGGTTCGGAGAATTGCAGCCAAGCTTTGCTTCAGGAACTAATGCCGGCCATGGCTATCCACGCCGTTGGCTCGAAGCTATAATAGGCTACCAAGGAGAGGAATTTGAAACAGTTCTTGATCCCCAAGGTCAGGGTCTGGAACCACTGGAGGGGTTCCCCAATGAAGCCTGCCGCAAACCCCGACAGCTCTTGGGCCAGAGCGTTTAGGTACATGCCTATGTAAAGCTCGCAGGCCTGGATCTGGCACCCGAGCATCGAGCATTGGTAGCACTTGCGCCCAAGGGTGTCGGGGGCTCTGGACTCCCTCCCAGGGGAAAACAAAGAGTGGGTCTTCTGGTTATTGAGTTTCTGCATTGTCGACTTGCTTCATGCGGGGCTTACTTCTTTCTAAACCTCTGGTCAAGCTCCTGCCAGTGGCTTGGGACTTCATTGTGTTTCTGGCACAGCTCCTTTGGCTCCCTTTGAACCGCTTGCATCCTGTCCTCTGAAATTCCTGACTTGGAAGGGTTTGTTCCTTACAGTGGTCACTTCTGACCATGGAGGTATGCAGGAGCTGGGGTTTGTGGAACCCTTGGACCTTCCAGAAGTGGTACATGGCATCGAGGCACCGGCTCACCACCGGCACAGACACCAGTGTTTCCCACATCCAAAACAGTAGCCTCTCAAGGATCGGCAGCATGGGCACCATGAGGGTTTCCTTGGGAGGAAACTCGTACTGAAGAATCTCCAACTCCTCAATATGCGGGTCTTCCTCTGCCTCGGTTTGCACCGAGGGGGCTCTGGTCATGTCCGTGACGAAGTCATGGAAGGCCACGTCCTTAGGAAGAGTGGCACCGGGTCCGAGGGAATATCTTGGTGCTGCTTGGGTCTCGAGAGGCCTCATCATCCGTCTCCCACTCTGAGTCCAGCGGTGACTGCGAGTCCAAGGCCTTGCGACTCCTTGTCTCGAGGCCAGCAGCCTGCAGAGGACCTGGGATCCAAATCGTGGATACTGGCCGCCCAGGACCGGATGCCTGAAGAACAAGACCAGGATCTCGACCGGCACAGAGTACTTACCCAAGGCCGGTGGCGCATGAAGCTCGGCTCAACCACTGGAGACTCCATTGCAGTCGAGGGTTCGGTTGTTGGGGCAGATGAACCAGCCATCATCGCCTGCTGCAGGGCCAAGATAGCAGTGATGTTCTGCTCCAAGGCTGCCATTCTGGTTTCCAGACCAGAAGGCTCCACAGCCTTCAGCATGGGCACAGATGATCTCAGGCCTGGCACAGACACTCTTGCAAGTGTGTCCTCAATGAGGGATACGGCCTCAAGGAACCTTGTAAGGTTTCCGCTGGCAGAGGAATCCTTCTTGAGGACCTTGGTGGGGTGCTTCTTGAAGTCGCCCGAGTCCCTCCGGGTGGTTTTACCAGGTTTCTCCAGTGCAACCTGGACGGACTTAGAAGACTACTACTTCTCTTTCCCCAGGTCTGAGTTCTTCTTGGAAGAGCCACAGCCGCGGGACTCCGAGGATGTGCTGGCTTGGAGCTCTGTGTCGGGGAGGTCGGGGCCGAGTCGGACCTGGGAAATGATTTCTCCTGCATCTCTGACATTTTTCTGTTGGTTTTAGGTGTCATGGCCTGGTACAGGTCGCAGGAGGGTGCTGTCATGGTCCAGGCCCAGGCAGCAGTCATGGCTGTTGGTTACTGACATGGTTTGACTGAAACGGTCACATTTTTTGAACCCACTGGGAGACATGGTGGGTAGCACCCAGACAGGGGTCGACGACTTCCAGGCAAAAAAAAAATGCATGAACGCCGGTCAAGGAAACCTTGATGAAAAGGTGGGCCGGGGATGGTGCCAGCTCGAGACGGGAAGAGGAACCAGTTACTGAGAAAAATTTAACTTTTAAGGAAAGTCAGTTGGGCTCCGCGGAAACAAGGAGACTGAGCAAGATGGCATCCTTGGGTAGGAAGGGGACCATGCATGCATGGTAGCATATCGAAAGGCTTTCATTAAAGCTGGGGAAATGCTTTTTGCGCAGGCTCCATCGGCACTGATGTCACCCATATGTGAGGACTGACTTCCCGCTTGTTCCTGGAGAAAATGTCATTACTCACATTCAGAATGACCAGAAGACGTACGTGGGGCTCTATGTTAAAACATACCAGACTGAGGTCAAAATGACGGCACATCAGTGGGCAGAAAGGCACACAAATGCACAGTGGAGTTTCCAAAAGCAGCTGGGAATACTCCCACATGGAGCTCCATCAGATAGTGTCCCACGTACATGAGGACTTTTTTTCTGGTTGTCCACAGGGAACATTTAACATCTTTGAAATATACTGGTTTACAGCACTGATCACACTTGGAATATTAGTGGTCTTTTACACATTTACAGAAAGGAACAATGATGATATGAAAGTTTGTTAAAAGTCTGAAAATTCTTCCCTCAGCTTAAAATGCACTTTGGAGAGATGCAAGATGTGGACAAAGCATAGTTACTCACCTGTAGCAGGTGTTCTTCATGGACAGCAGAAATAAGCCCTCACATATGGGTGACAATCCCAACAAAGCTTCGCACAGGAATGCTCCCCAGCTTCCATTGGAAGCTTTTGGGAGGCTCCACTATGCATGCATGCCTGCCTGCCTTTCTGCTTGCCACAGCGCCATCTTCTCTCCAGTTTAATAACAGAACAAGTCAAAAGCATCTCCTCGAAGAGTTGTGAGGACTCATTCCTGCTCTCCATGGAGAACACCTTCTGCAAGTGAGTAACTATGCTTTCTCCTTAGAAAAGCATACGTGAGGAAGTAAATCCTCACCTATGGGACTCCCAAGCTACAGGCTACCGAAAACAGAGAACACAAAAGCCCAACCGGGGCAACAAAACTGAAGAACCAGAAGAAACAGTGAGGACAGTCCCCCAGGAGACTTGACTGATTAGCATCCTTAGCGCACACTGAAACTAAGAGGACACCTTTTGATAGCCTGGATGGACAGAAGAGCCAGTAGGAAGGAATTGAACCTAAGTCCCAAACAGATGCTGGAGTATGGCTTGGCTTTAGTTGCTGTTGCGTTGGGAATCCCCATACAGACAGTAGTGAGCTGTGAAAGTGTGGGTACAAGACCACGTAGCAGCCCTGCAAATCTCCATGAAGACAGAGCACAAGTTGGCCACCGACACAGCCATGGTTCAGACATTGTGAGCTGTGACATGACCAAGCTCGGGCCTGCCTGGACAAAAGCGAAAGAGATGCAATCTGCCAATCAAATGATCAGCATGCATTTGGAGACAGCAGCACACAGTTTGCTGTGGTCTAAAGTGACGAACAGCTGGGTGGAATGCTGGTGCGCCTTCATCTGCTCGAAGTAGAAAGCTAGGGCTTGCTTGCAAATCCAGCATATGTAGCGTAACATCCCCACAGTTAGTGTGAGGCCTGAGAAAGAAGGTGGGCAGAACCACCAGTTGATTGAGGTGGAAAGAGGAGACTGCCTTGGGCAAGAAATGCAGATGCATTTGCAAAACCATCTTATTCTGATGGAACCTAGTGTTTGTCGGGTGAGCCACCAAAGGTTGGAGCTCACTGACATGACGTGCAGAAGTGACCGCCGCAAGGAACAAGACCTTCCAAGTCAAGAATTTCAGAGGACAGGTTGCAAACGGCACAAAGGGAGCCAACAGGAGCTGTGCCAGAAACACAATGAGGTCTGAAGCCACTAGCGGGAGCCTGACCAGAGGTTTAGAAAGTAGTAAGCCCTGCACGAAGCAAGTCACCAGGGGCTGAGCTGAGCTTCCCTTCCGAGCCATGATGGTGTGCCCCAATCGTGCTCAGGTGGGCTCTGACCAGATTGGACGAGACTTGAATTCATGAGGTGCGGGAGATTCTCCAGGAGCTGCCTCATACAGAGACGAGCCAGCGGAGTCATGTGTACAGTCAAGGTCATGTGGTCAAGCATCTTCAGCATCTCTTATGCTGTTGTGTGGCGCTTCTATTGAATGTTGCCTACCTCTTCTGTGAGCCGCTGCATGCGGTCCATTGGGAGAAAAGCCCGGGTCCAAGTCGTATCAAGGAGAGCCCTGATGAACTCCAGCTGCTGAGAAGGCTGGTGGTGAGCCTTGGGGTAGCTGACTACAAAGCCCAGAGACTTGAGCACTTGAATGGTCAGGCAAGCCAATTACCAGACTCTGTCCATTGTGGAACTCTTGATGAGCCAGTCATCAAAGTAGGAAAAGACGAAGACCCCAGGGTTCGGAGATAAGCAGCCACCACCGCGAGACACTTTGTGAAGATCCTGGGAGCTGATATGAGATCAAATGGAAGCACTCTGTACTGATAGTGCTGACCTCCCAGAATGTTACCAAGGGATTCCGAGTGCCCCACTTATTGATTACATAAGCCATGGCTGTCATGTTGTTGGACAGTGTCTGCACTGCCTTATCTTAGGCCCAAGGCTGGAACCAAAGCAGAGCTAGTCTGATTGCTCTGGTCTCAAAACAACTGATATGCCACTTCATCTCCATCCAACCCTAACAATAAGCCCCCTCCCTCTCAGCTACTTAAGCTGGCATCAGTATGGTATCTCTAGGTTCCTCCTTTCCAGATGATTTCTGCACAGCCACCATATCAGGCTCTGCTGGACCACTTATTTCAGCTCTTGCATCTGAAGAGACCACCAGCATGAGAAAGAGCCCTCTGAAGTGGCTGCATATGAGCAAATGCCCATGGAATCACCTTTAGCATTACTGTCCACATGGAACATTTAACATACTGGTTTACAGTACTGATCACACTTTGAATATTAGTGTCTTTTTGCACCATAACATGCACTTTGCCTTTCATAGTACTGACCTGTGCCACCCCCTCTGAACACTCGATCCACTGAGTCAATCAACTGATTCTTGGCCACATTCATCACCAATTCCAGGGTGCTGACCACTGTTGTGGTCATAGCAGAGAGAATCTTGCTGTATGATTTGATCCTGATGAGCCAAATCATCCAGATACGAGTGTACCACTATCCCCTACTTGCGCAAATGAGCTGCCATAACCATCGTAACCCCTTGGAAATGGTTCTGGTGGCCAAGCCAAATAGAAGGGCCTCAGATTGAAAATGATTATCCAACACTGAGAAACACAGAAACCACTGAGGAGTGTGGCCGATCAGAAGGAAAATATATGCCTTGGTTAGATCTAAAGAGGTCAGAAACTCCCCCGTCACACTGACAGACCACAGCATTTCCATTTTAAATTGTGGTATCCACAATTGCCTGTTAACTTGAGATCCAGGATAGGTAATGACTTGCTGTGCTTTTCAAGCACCACAAAAAAAAAAGAGAGTGTCTGCCCAATGTGCATTCTTCCAGCAGAAATGAGACCACCAAACCAATTTGAAGGAGCCAATCCAGAGTATTCTTTAAGTCAGCCCTTCTGTGAAGGCACTTTACAAAGACACCCACAAAGGCATCTAGAAAAGGCTTCACAGTGGATAGCCATCACAGATAATCTCTTGGAAGCAATGATTGGATATGATCTTAGTCTACTCCATGAAAACCCAGAACCATTTTTTAAAATTCTACTTTATGGAATTTACTGGTAGAAACAATGGGGCTTCCAGCAGTACTACACAAGTTTCCAGAAATCATGTGTTGATCCTCCTGGGCATGCTCCAATCAGGGTTGACAGACAGGAGCAAATCTATGCTGCGACTACAGAAGTTTCAAATGACAAGGAAATACTCCAGTAGTGGTAAGTGCCTTCTCTCTGGAAGCTTCTGGTTGGGCAAGCCCTATGTGACAAGCAAGACCCACCAACTGGGCTCTAGTTCAAGATCGGAATGAGAGTCCTGTGCACTGGAGAGTCAGAGGGAACTCCAGGACAGAGGCGGCTCTGCCAGAAGGGATGGCATCCCAACAGTGCATGATGCAGTGAGAGCTCCACTGGAGCAGGGGCCAGGCAAGCATAGCACAGCACACAGTGTCACAAGCATGGGAAACAATGCCATATTGGGGCCTAGCAATGTGCAAGGCATCAGGATCAGGAAGAAGGTCTCTGACTCAGCTACCCTAGGAAAGCGTCACAGAAGGGAAGCATTAGGAATGCAGTTGCTCAGGGATTCAGGCCTGTCTTCACATTAAGTTTTCCTCCTAATTTATTTTAATGATGCAAAAGGCACACTGATTCATGCAGCAGGGCAAGATCAGGGGTGACTAAGATCAGGGTACCTGAATGGAACAGTGATAAGGGCCATTCCAAAGATGCCTTGGCTTCACAGAAAGCACAGTCACTTACCTGTAACAGGTGATCTCTGGGAACAGCAGGAATAAGTCTTCACATATGGGTACGTTGGTACCGACGGAGTCTGCGCGGGAACGCTTCCCAGCGTCCAATCAAAAGCTTTTGGAAGCATCCCACCACGCCTGCGTGCTGCCTTCCTGCCTTTCCCAACTGCCTCTCCTCCGTTAAGTTTCAAGCTGAGATAAAGAGAGAGAGAGAGAGAAGGGAAAGATAGAGATAGAGAGATACAACTCCTAGGGGAGGTGGGTGGGTTGTGAAGACCTATTCCTGCTGTTCGCAGCGATCACCTGTTACAGGTAAGTAACTGTACTATCTCCAGGAACAAACAGGAATGAGCCTACACATATGGGGACTCCCAAGCTGAAATGCCTGGAGTCCCAGCATGTCATAGATTGGAACATGCTATCCCCCACAACACCAGGCATCCTGAGGATGGAGGGTAGGAGTTGAAAAAAGAAAGGCGCTGTGGAACAGCTAACCTAGCATAGGACTGCAGACAAGGAGTCCATGTGTGGATGATAATTATCATCAATGATATTGAAAGAAATATTGCAATATGGACCTCCCCTAACAGGATTACACAGCAGTAAGGAGGTTCATGGGATCTACTGGGGAACCCAGTAGAGGAACCTCAAGGAGGATCTCACTGTGAAGTGGAGGTAATAAGCCTGTAGGAAAAAACAGTGGAGGTCAGATTCCTGAAAGGTAAGAGGGAACCCCAGTAATAACTGGGGTAGTACAAAGACGGTGGGCCTTCAGCGGACGGCTTTATGACAAAAGCCGAACTCTTGGCAACAGAATGGCTCACCCTTAGGAGCAAAAAGAGAATGCTGACCAATTTGGACAAACAGGCACAGTCCTTGTGGGAGGAAAAGGTATGGAAACCCCTTGTATCCCAAAAGAAAGGACAAATGCCTGAGGCGTTAGAGCCTGTGATTAACTGAAGATCCGCAATGTCTCTCCTAACTGGAGTCAGCTAGGAGAGATACTGGAACATGGAGAGCTTCAGAGGTACCTAAACCTTAAGGTTATGGTGGAAGTTGTTAACTACCACAGAAAGTGGTTGTGCATGTAAAACTCCAAACATGCTGGATAGCATAGGTATGGGTAAAGCCCATCTGTCAGAATCATATAGCTATATGAGCCTAGACAGTCAGGTAGATAAATATGCAGATACATATCTACCGATAATAAAATATCTCGACAGATACATATATACGGTGTATATATATATATATATAGATAGATAAATAAATAAATATAGATATATAGATATAGATATAGATATATACATAGACATAAGAATATATCTATAGTGAGATATGAAGGGGCATAAAATACACGCAATGATAGACAGACATCTGTAAGATGTACGCTATAGATATGAATATATAGGCCTCTATATGGGTGTCTGCAATGAAGCAGACAGAGATATGCCTACAGAACGGTATTCACATAGAAAATGTGGAGAGGAAAGATTCATCTAATAACAAGAAGGTGGAACCTACTTGTGAAGATATATAGAGAATCTATTCCCACTGGTTATGAGCTACAGGGATGCTAGCTAGTGAAATAACCAGGACGGTTACGTGAAAAAAACAGAGGATGATATCAGTCTGCAGCCAGCAAGTCCTGAGTATTCCAGAACTCTAGCATGGTAAGTGAACAGAAGACGCATAAAAATGAGATACCATGCTGACCTGGTTAAGGGCAAAAAGGTATCATGCGTTCTTACCATGAGGACGAGCTGCAAGGAGAAAAAGCATATTCCCGATTGGAAATACTATGGACCAAAGCAGGGAATTGGCAACTCCTTAAGCTTTCATGTAAGAGAAGGCCTATGTCCTTTATATTAAAAAGGAGATAGTGAAAAAAGGGAGAACCTTTCTAGTCATGGGAGACATGACTGAAAAAGCCTTTTCCAACCATCTAGGATAGCTGTTGGAGAAAAAAAACCCATGCTCTCTAGCAAGGGCCCATAGTGGAGAGCTTCTCTGTAGAATTGCAGAGAGCATGATGCAGGAGAATGAGGAGATAGAACTGGCTGCTGGAGAGCCAGTACCTATGTCAACTATGCTGCCAAACCCAGGGGAATGGAGATGGCAGAAAGAGAAGACAATCCAACAAGCCTGTAGTGAAATAATTTCCAAGACAGATGACAGCACTGACTTGGAGCCACTACTAAGACTAGACAGAATGTTAGTGGAGGACAAATCTGGTTGCTGGTGGACAAGAACCAGTGGTCCAAACATTAAGGCTCCTGCATAGGCAGCTGCTTGCCAGACAGCAGAAAGAATCTTACTGTTTAAAAACAGAAAGAACAGACAGAACAGGAGTAGAAAACTCTGGACATGTCTGATGAACTGCCTCAAAGCAAGATTGAAAAAGAGGAGTCAACTCAGAGAGGAAAACTCCGCACTGGAAAAGTAACAAAACTAGAGAGGCTGAAGAAAAAGCCCTCCAGTGAAGCAATACCGCTCTTACAGAGGAAAAGCTTGGTAAGAGGGTAAAGAGAATGGAGCTGAAGAAGACTTACAAAGTAGTAAGTCTATAGAAAGGAAAAAAAGACATGCTGGCACAGGAAACTATCGTTTGATAGTGGTTAGACCTCTTTCCCTAGCAGGAAGAAGAGGAGAACCCTGTGACCTATAGGCATGAACATCCTGACAGCTCATAGAACATAGAAAAAATGGATGTCTTTTGGGAAGAGATCCATGTCTAGGGTTTAGAATGAAAGCAGTTGATTGCCTCTATTGAGAAGAAGCAACTGTAGATTCTAACCCCAAGAGTCACAAGCATCTGATGAAGATTGATCAGAAACCCTGCGGTTGCTGGGTTTGCTGAGCCTGGTAAGAGGTTGAATTCTGCAGATCAGGACGACGCTTCCCTTGTTTGGGAACATCTGTATGATGGGCAGATGATGCATAAAACCTTCTTCTCCTATGGGAAGAAAGTTTGGCAGAGACACAAGGAGACACATTTCCTACCTACTGGGACAGAAGAAGGTGCAGAACAGCCCCTAGGGACAGGTAAGTCAGTGGACAACTGAGTAACCTGATGTAAAGACTCCTTGTTGAAAATATTGTCTCCAGTGCAAGGAGTATGTCCCAGTCTTTGCTGTGCCCATTTGTCCAAGTCTGAAGCTTGGAGCCAGGCTCTACGTCGTGCCCATATGGTTATAGCAGAAGTCCTGCTAACAGACTCAAAAGAGTCAAGGGAAGCACGAGTAAGAAACCAAGAGAGATTCTGAAGATGCTTAAGCAGTGAAGAATAGCCTGCAGTCTTGGACTCTGGAAGGGAAGGAGTCAAAAGATGTAATTGCTTTGTGACCTCCTCAAGAGATACTCATATAAAAAATATGAGAGAATTCTTGCAGAAAGCATAGATATCTGGAAGGTTTGACGTCCAAAGGCATCTAGTGTCTTAGACTCACGACCTGGCGGATAAGAAGAGTGCTTTTTCTTACTCTTTACCCGCCTCATTGCTGATTCCACTACTATGGAATGATGAGGAAGTTGAGTCTTTTGAAACCCTGGAGAGGGGGGCACTTGATATAAGAGATCAGTTGCTCTGGAAGGTGTGGGTACCTTTAAAGGTGCTTCCCACATTCCTAGAAGGAGATCCTGCAAGGAATGATGAAAAGGAAGCATTATGCTCTCCTTTGCTTTGGAAGAAACAGAGCCTTGTGCAGGATCATGTCCAGGGATAGGAATGGCAAGAGATCTTGCTATATCCCGGAGGAAACTCTGAAAAGAGGGATCTCCGACGGGAATCTCCTTTGGACAGGTTATATCTGAAGAACTAGCCTGAGCACCGAAAGAGGTATCCAAATATACAGGAATAGAAGATCCTGCACGGTGCAGTGTGGAATCCTTAAGGGATGGTCGCCGGTACTGGCTGTCAGGAGCAGCGACCGTCAGTACCACATCGTCCATGCCAGGTATCGACTCCAAGCTTGGTATAGAAGGGAGCGATCCTGTTGGAAGAAGCATGGCAGGAGTTGACCACGATGCTACTGTGGATACCGGTACCGATGCCAATACCGGTACCGATGTCGGAGCCGAGCCCGACACAGACATCGAAGCAGCCATCGGCGACAGTTCAATCGGTACCGAGGTAACCGAAAACCTCCGGCCGCTATCCTCGGTACCGAGTCTCCGGTATCGATCGGTGTCGGTACCAAAACGTGTTGGTACCCAGTCTTCCAGACTGGAGATCGATTCCAAACTCGGCATCGAGGGCAAAGAGCCTGATGAGCGAAGCATGGAAGGCACCGACCGCAAGGGTAATGTGGACATCGGTACCGGCTTCGGTACCGTGTCTGATACCAGTGGATGAAGGCCAACCAGTGGCAACTCAAATGGCCTCGGAGGAACCGAGAGTTGCGGATCCAAATCATCGGAACAGAGCCTTCGGTACCGCCGGGAGCCGGTACCAAGGCGAGTCGGTACCCAGTTCTCCAGACAGGAGATCGATTCCAGACTCGGCATCGAGGGAAGCGAGGCTATCGATGCACGTCTGGAGGGTACCGACGTCGGTGGTAGTATCGGTGCTGGTACCGATAATGGAAAGTCAGTCTGGAGAGTATCCACCGGTCCCGAAGGCACCGAGGACGCCAGATGACCATCCCTGGTGAGGAGTGTTTCATCCAACACCAGTGCCGATGCCGGGGAATCGGTACCGCTCGAAGCGGATGCCACCACCGGACACGGCTCAGGTATGTTCTGTAAGGGGTGAACCCCAGGAACAACCTGAAACCCCTCAAACGCTTTGGAGACCGAAGACTCCCGCCGGGGTTTTGAAGCCAGTGGGCCCTCGAGGGCAAGGCCGGAGCCGTCTACATGCTGTGCATGAGACCTACCACTCGAGGGCTGGCTAGTCTTAACAGACTGTTTGTGGGTTACCTGATCCTGTGTAGAAGAAGAAAGAGACGGTGCCCTGAAGTTGGAGGGAAGCCGTGTATCGAGGGAACCTCGATATTGAAAACCTCTTCTCACCAAACTGTTGCCTAAAGGCTCCAGAGGAAAAAGGTCAGGACCCAAGCAGGTTAGACACAGACTTTGAGGGTCTAAAAATAAAGTTGTACCGCCACAGTTTGAACATTTCTTGGAGAAAGTGGCTGGCGGTTCCATGAAGGAAAAAGAAGAGGCCTAAAAGGCCTGAGAAACCGTGAGACACTATGAAGAAAAAATATCACTTGAAAAAGGAAGATTTCACAAGAAAAGAAAAGAAAACACCGGCGGTACCGGTGGCGTCGGGGAGACAGCCGCGACCACAAGAAAACTAAAGAAATAAAACAAGAATTTTCTGCGGTGACAGGACGACGTCCTGCCGGCTCCGCGGAAAACGAAAACTGAGGAGAGGCAGTTGGGAAAGGCAGGAAGGCAGCACGCAGGCGTGGTGGGATGCTTCCAAAAGCTTTTGATTGGACGCTGGGAAGCGTTCCCGCGCAGACTCCGTCGGTACCGACGTACCCATATATAAAGATTCATTCCTGCTTGTTCCTGGAGATAATGGTAGAGCTCCCTGACGACTATTACAAGTCTGATGGATATGGTCCCACAGGAGTTCAAGGAAGGAGAGAATGCATATGGTCCCCTAGGAGCTCAAGGAAGGAGAGAATGGCTGTGATGCGGCTTTTATTTTTATTTTTTTTTACACAAGGAGGAACTTTGTTCCTTGTTGCTCAGGTGGTCAGTTCCCTGCTACTCACTGAGGCTCTATCCAAGGAGGAGTCAACGGCAGATCTGATTTTAACAGGCATTTGTGACATTACAAGACTTTTCTGCTTCCCCAGGTCATCCAGAAGATTATGTCAATCAGGTGGAAATTGTCTGTTGCCTCCTTTAAGATGGCATAGCTATGTCTAGGCTTTATTTGCTCCTGAGAGATTAAGTTGTTTAGGCTGTCCAGGGTGGACGCCGGTCACAGATATTACAAATATTCCGGATGAGGGGGATACAGCTCTGAAGGAATCCACAAGATCACAAGATGGAATTCTTGCTGGGCTTTGAGACAGTTCTCTGTCCACTTTGGTGAGAAGTTAAGAGAAGATGGTGAAAGATTTGGAGTCCCAAAGTCCCTAGACTACCAGAGGACAGATTCTGGTCCTCATCAAGATCATGTGCTTTTAGGAGCAAAGGGAGAGATGCAAGGAGGTTCCGTCCAATCAAGGCAGAATATGATTAGCAGAACAAGAATAATGAAAGGTGTTTTTTCTTTCTTCGGAGCAAGAGTCCTAAAAATGGAAGTGTAGGTGGAAGAACCTTTGTAGGTTCCAGATCCTCCCAGTGAAGGTCAACTATTCAGAGAGTGGCTTTAAATATGTAAAATATTTAAACATCACTGTCAGTGTTTAAAAAAACGATTACCAGAACGTTCGACTACTGTGCTATGTTAATAGATCAGTGCATGCTGAACAATTTTCACACACAGTTGTGGTCAACATAGGCACACCCTTGCATTTTAGGTATGTTGAGTACAATACCTTAAGAAATAAAAGGAAATTTTCCAACTTTTTATCATCATAATATTGTAATAGTACGTTTAAACGTATACAACAAAAAAAAAAGATGTCTGTATTGTAAGTTCTGAGGAAACAAAACACAAAATATGACCTGGAAAGGATTAATGGCACCCTTCATTAATATTGGCTTGCACAACCCTTGGCAGTGATGTAGCCATCTGTAAGTTTTGTACATCTGTCTGCTGGTAGTTTCTCCTATTCTTCAACTGTGATTTATTTCAGCTCATAAATGTTTCCAGGATTCCTTTTACCAATGGCAGATCTCAGCTCTTTCCAAAGGTTCTCAATTGGATTGAGATCAGGATTCATTGCTGGTCAGTTTAAACAGTCCATTTTTCCCTTTTTAACCATTCTTTTGTACTTTTTGATTAAGTTTTGGGTCACTGTCCTGCTGGAGGATTCATGACCTTTGACCCAGACCTAGCTTTCTGACACTAGGTAGCACATTTCACTCCAAAATACCTTGATAGTCCTCTGACTTCATGATTCCTTTAATACTCTCTCTAGGCCTCCAGTTACCGAGGCAGCAAAACAGCCCCACAAGATTTTGGAACTTCCACCATATTTAACTGTAGGAAGGATGTTTTTCCCCCCTTTATAAGCTTCATTTCTTTGCCTATAAATGAATCACTGGTCTGCATTGCCTAAAAGCTCAAGTTTAGTTTAATCTGTCCACAGAATATTGTCTCAGAAGGATTGTGGTTTCTCAAGGTGGGTTTGGGCAAAGATCAGGAATGCCTTTTTATGGCTGTCTTTGAGAAGAGAGGTCCTCCTTGACCTTTGCCCATGAAGTCCTTCTTTGTTTAATGTGTGGCGTATCGTGCGGGTTGAAACCACCACTCTAGATTGCTCCAAATCAGCCTTTAGCTCTTTGGATGTTGTACATGGTGTTTTTCCAACAGTTCACACTAACCTCTGAAGACTTCTTGGATTAATTTTCATCTTCCCACCACATCCTGGGAGGTTCTTGATAGTTCCATGAGCAGAACATTTCTTAACATTGCAAACTGTAGACACCGGAATTCCAAGATCTTTGGAGATGGCCTTTACCCCTTTGAAGTTTGGTGATAATATCCTTTGATGGTCTCAGGCAGCTCTCATGTTCACCATTGTGAAAATGGAATAGGGAATGAATATGGCCATTTTAAACATTAGAGCCATCATTCATTGGTTGATTCAAGTCATGTGAGTACTGCCGATCACTGGTGTCTAATTTTACTGCATTGGGAATGTGGTTCTTTTCAAATTGATTTGAGTTGTTTATAAGAGTACTAATAACTAGGTCCTGGTAATGTTCCAGTTTTTATACTATTTCCTACTATTTCCTTTTTTACTTGGTATAGTTTTATTTGATTCTTTGTGTGTCAAATGTGTGCATAAATAATCCAAAGCCATTTCACTGACCACAGGGGATTTTTTTAGGCAATATTGGCCATTAAGGGGTTGAACTGCAAGATCATCTCAGCAACCAAACATAACAGGTTAAATGTGGTAAAAAGAGCTCTATTCGATTTGATGCGCCACAAGGTGTACCTTAAAGATCCACATTGTCTTCCATTCTCTTCAACTTATACATACAGCCCATTCTCAAACACAAGATGCTCTACCACATTTATGCGGATGACATTATGGTTTACACCCCACTAACATACATGCACTAGACCTATCTCCTATAACTAAATACCTGGAGGCAATGATGACATGGCTCACCAACAATAATCTGTCGGTGAACTATAAGACAGAAGTTTTGTTTATTACCAGAAGTAGCACCTTCAACCCGCCAATCAGAATCTGCATCCAGGATAAATCAATCGAAGTGAAGGAGAAAGAAAGATACCTAGGAATCACCCTAGACAGCAAGCTAAACCTTCTTTCACACTTTAATAAAACAGCTTCAAAGGCAAAACTACAAACTGAAATTAAAAGTTAGGAGTCTCAAACTGCTCTTAAACCAAGATCACTTCAAAACAGTATGTCACACTTTCATCACGCCCATACTGGACTACGATAACTCGCTATATCAGGGCCTCCCTAAACAGTCTACCTACTCCCTCCAGTTGGTGCAGAATACAGCAACTAGGATCATCACAAGCATGGCTAGAAACAATCACATCACACCTGTACTCCAGCACCTCCACTGGTTGCCCATACATGCGTGCGCAAGATACAAAGCAACTTTGAACATATTTAAAATCATTAACATTTCAGCCAATGTCCTTCAAAATCTAGTAATCAGGGACTCCAACATGAGACTTAGGAGAAGCAACATGAACAATAGGATCATCATCCTGTGGAATTCCAGAGAACCAATCATGCCACATCCAGAAGAGCACCGTCCCTCTATGCACCGGAGCTATGGAATTCCCTACCCGACTTTATGAGAGCCACGAGAGACGAAGACTTCTGAAGGATGCTCTAAACCACTCTGTTTGCAGAATTCTATGAACTCTCCCAGGTCACATAGCCTGGCTTTAGGCATGACCACATGGTCTGCAATTGACTCATTTAATTGTAAATACTCTTAGATGTTTATTTCCCCTCCATCTCCTTCCCCTCGTCCTTTATAAATGTACCCAACCTAGTTCGCTGTAAACCACTTTGATTGAAGGATAAGGTGGTATATAAAACTGGTTAAATAAATAAGAGGGGGGCGGAGTCAAGATGGCGGCACCCTAGGTGTGTAGTGTCTCAGCTTTTCCTGTCTGTATTAACTTTCGCTATGCCTCCCAAGCGGCGTAGTAACTCTAGAGCCAAGCCGGCAAAAGGAGTCTCCCTCGCGATGGGGCAACAGCAGATTGAGGCGCTCCTCCTAAAGGCCCTGGCGCTGGAGAAGGCTGCTTCGGAGGGTTCGCTATTGTGGAGTGCTAATGGGGAGGCACCCACAGTTGAGCAGTGTACATCTAACCCGCAGCCACGTTTAGCTGCCCCACTGGACCCGGAGCTTGTGGAACCAGGCCCCGCTGACATCGAGCTACTGACTTCTGGAGAGGAAGGTGGAGCTGTCGGTCAGCCTGCCTCATGTTCAACGCCGTGGTCAGCTCTTCCCGCTCATGCCGAGCAGCTTGTGGAGGGTTCCAATTTGGCTGGAGAGCTAGTCTCGGGTGTTTTGTCGGTTGTGGTGGAGAAATCGCAATTGAATTTGCCCTCAGGTCTTCAGCAACAGAACTCTGGTGAGATCTCATTGGACACTATTTGGAATATGGTAGTGAAGCTTGAAGCTACTGTTTCCAAGTGTGCATCGGATGTCTCTGCTCTAGTGCAAGTAGTGGCTCAATACTCTATGCAACGCCTGAATTTTGAGAAACACACACGAGAGACTTGCTGAGATTGTAAAAGACATTAGTGACTCTAAGGCTGTGATCGACCAGCTTGTGAAAGACAAAATTTCTGTTCACCAGAAATTAGAACAGTTTGAAAATAAGTTTAGGGGTGTTAAATTTGAGAATTTTAAATTTTCCCCAGCTTTTAAATGTTTCTCCTTTGGATACTTTCAAGAAATATATGTCTGAGGTACTTCCTACTCCTGATTCTGCATTTCCTTCAATAACCAGAGCCTATTTTTTTTTTTACCTGTGAAGAAAGTTGGTCAAGATTTACCTGTTTCTGTTGTTCCTGACAATCTCTCTAATTTTCTTGAAAGTTCCTCTCTTACTGTGCTGGCTTGATCTACTCGGTTACTTTTGTTTTTGAAACACATCTTTCTAGGTTGTTGTCTTTGTATTTTAAAAAGCTTTCTGTACCTTTTCTGGGTGAGACTATAAGAAGTTTTCCTGATGTGAGTCGCACTACACAAGAACGTAGACGTCAGTTTCTAATCATGCGACAAGAGACAGCTGCCTTGGGGGCTAGTTTTTGTTTGTGCTATCCCTGAAAATGTTTTGTTTCGTTTGCTGGGGTAAAATATATTTTCTTTGCACCTCAGCAGCTCCAGGCCTTTTTGGACCTTAAGAAGTTGCCGATATTGGCGGGGGTGATGTTGACCAGGAATAGGCAACGCAGTGTGTTGAGTAGTGCTGGGGTGTGTGCCTATTGCCAATTTATTTGATATCATTACTACTTGTTTTTTCTTGTTGGATTCGCCATGTGTTATTACTCTGCCCCCCTCAATTTATTGGGGTCTAATTAGAGCTGTACTGTAGTTTCTTTTGGGGGATTTCCCCCTCTTTTTGTTATTTAATTTTTCCTTGGTTTTACAACTTTCATGTTTCTGTCACAATTAAAATTATAAATAAATAATTAAGCATGCCAGTAAAGCACAGTTACTTACCTGTAACAGGTGATCTCTGGGAACAGCAGGAATTAGTCCTCACATATGGGTACGTCGGTACCGACGGAGCCCGTGCGGGAAAGCTCCCCAGCTTCTTAGAATAGAAGCTTTTGGGACCTCCCACTGCACATGCGCACTGCCTTCCCGCCTTCCTGAACAGCTCTCCTCAGTTTCGAGTTTATTGCTGAGTCATCAGAGAGAGGACAGGAAGAGAGATAGATAAAAGATACAACTCCTAGGGGAGGTGGGTGGGTTGTGAGGACTAATTCCTGCTGTTCCCAGAGATCACCTGTTACAGGTAAGTAACTGTGCTATCTCCAGGAACAAGCAGGAATAAGTCCTCACATATGGGGACTCCCTAGCTTAGATGCATGGGATCCCCTGTAAAGGTTCGCCATCTTCGTATGGATCTCAGGCATCCATTCTGGGAAGGTGGGCAGGAGTTGTTTAGGAATGGAACAGGTGCTTGAGGACAGCCTGGCCAAACAAGGCATCCCGGCGGGAGTCCTTGTCCAAACAGTAATGGGCTGTGAAGGTATGAACCGAGGCCCAGGTAGCGGCTCGACAGATCTGATCTATGGAAACAGAGTGCAGATGAGCCATAGAAGTTGCCATGGCCCTCACATTGTGAGCAGTGACATGGCCTTCCAGAGAAATGTTTTTGCTCTGGTAAGCAAAAGAAATACACTGAGCAATCCAATTGGAAAGTTAACGCTTGGAGACTGGAAGTCCCAAATGGGAAGGATCAAAGGCCACAAAAAGTTGAGAAGACTTTCGATGTGGCTGAGTCCTATTAAGGTAAAAAGCGAGAGCTCTTTTACAATCCAGAGTATGAAGGTTCCTCTCTGCATTGGATGCATGAGGAGCTGGAAAAAAGACAGGTAGATATACCTCTTGATTAAGATGAAAAGGCGAGACCACTTTAGGCATAAAGTGGGGATTCGTCCTAAGGACCACCTTATCATGATGAAATCTCGTGTAAGGTGGATTAGCCACTAAAGCCTGCAGCTCACTGATGCGGCGAGCCGAAGTGACTGCAATGAGGAAGATGACCTTCCAGGAAAGAAATTTCAAGGAGGTGGAAAACATTGGCTCAAAAGGTGGCTTCATAAGTTGACCGAGCACTAGATTCAAATCCCATGCGACCGGGGGTGGTCTGATGGGAGGTTTAGTGAGAGTCAGGCCTCTCATGAATCTTGCAACAAGAGGATGAGAGGAGATAGGTTGTCCATTTATATGTTTCAAGGATGCTGCAATAGCACTTAAATGGACTCTTACCGAATTCGTCTTGAGGCCTGCATTGGATAGATGCAGGAGATAATCAAGAAGAGAATTCAAAGGAAGTGCCAGAGGGTCAAGACCCTGCTGAGCACACCAAATGGAAAAACGTTTCCATTTGAAAGCATAGGAACGCCTGGTAGAGGGTTTCCTAGAGGCAGAAAGGATATCTTTCACTGGTTGGGAAAGATGAAAGTCTTGAAGGCTTAAGCCTTCAGTAACCAAGCACTGAGGTGAAGGGATTTGGGGTTTGGGTGCCACAAAGTCCCCTCCTCCTGAGACAGGAGGTCTGGCGCAGCTCCCAGATCCAAGTAGGATCCCTGGGAGAGCTGTAGAAGTAGAGGGAACCACACTTGGCGTGGCCAGCGTGGAGCTATGAGGATCATAGTTCCATGATCCCTCTGGAGTTTGAACAGAGTCTTGGGAATCAAAGGAATGGGTGGAAAGGCATATAGGAATGCCTGATTCCAATTCAGGAGAAAGGCGTCCGTAGCCTGAGCTCCCTGACACGGAGTTCTGGAACAGAACCGGGGAAGTTTGGCATTCCACGGACTTGCAAAGAGGTCTATGTCCGGGGTCCCCCATTCCTGAAAGATTCGGTTTATTTGGTCCAAATGTAGGGACCATTCGTGTGGCAGCAGAACTCGACTGAGCCTGTCTGCCCGAGAGTTTTGAACTCCTGGGAGATACACTGCTAGCAGGTGAATCTGATGCTCTCTGGCGAAGGCCCATAGTCTTAGAGCTTCGTTGCAAAGCGACAGAGAGCCCGTCCCTCCTTGTTTGTTTATGTAAAACATGGCCACCTGATTGTCCGTCTGAACTAGGACAGTGAGGTTGGCTAGGAGGGAGTGGAAGACCTTGAGGGCAAGGTAAATTGCTCGCAGTTCCAGAAGATTGATATGAAGGGTGGTCTCCTGTAGAGACCAAGTGCCCTGAGTGGAGAGAGTTTGCAGATGGGCTCCCCACCCTGTTTGGGAGGCATCTGTTGTGAGGGTTGCTTGGGGTAGCAATGGTTGAAATGGAGCCCCACAACAGATTCTTGGTGGAAGTCCACCAGTGGAGGGACCAAAACAGACGATCGGAGGTTTGTATTTGGTCTGAGAGCGCTCCTGACGCCTGAGTCCACTGAGTGGCCAGGGTCCATTGAGCTGCTCTCATATGAAGACGAGCATAGGGCACCACATGCACTGTGGAGGCCATATGACCCAGTAGGCGTAGCATTTCCCTGGCTGTCAAGTGAGTGCTGGACTGAGCTTGGGAGGCCAAACTCAGGAGGCGCTGGCCTCGAACATGTGGAAGGTAGGCCCTTGCAGTGATGGTGTCCAACTGGGCCCCTATGAATTCTAGAGATTGAGTAGGGATGAGTTGGGACTTGGGAAGGTTTACTACCAGTCCCAGATACTGCAAAAGGCTCCTTGTGTGGTCCAGGGAAATCTGGGCCTGTGACTGAGTTGGAGCTCGGATGAGCCAGTCGTCCAGATATGGGAAGACAAAGATTCCCATGCCTCTTAGAAATGCGGCTACGACTGCCATGCATTTTGTGAATACTCTTGGAGCAGAGGCTAGACCGAAGGGGAGTACTCTGTATTGGAAATGTTTTCCCTGAAACAGAAAGCGAAGATACTTTCTGTGGGATGGATGGATGAGTATATGTGTATACGCATCCTGTAGGTCTAGAGAACAAAGCCAGTCCTGACCCTGGAGGTAAGGAAGGAGAATGCCGAGAGACAGCATTTTGAATTTTTCCTTGAAGAGAAATTTGTTCAATTCTCTCAGATCTAGGATTGGTCTGAATCCCCCTGTCTTCTTTGGAATGAGAAAATAAGGGGAGTAGAAACCGGACCCTTGTTGAGGAAGAGGAACCTCTTCTATGGCCCCTTGGGCAAGAAGAGAGGAAACCTCTTGACGCAACAGGGTTAGGAGAGATGGGGGAGAATTGAATGGTCTCACCATATGAAGGGGAGGAAGGCTGGAGAAATGAAGTTTGTAACCCTCTCGAATGATAGAGAGGGTCCATTGTTCTGTTGTGATTTGTTCCCATCTGGGAGCAAAGTGAACCAACCTTCCGGGTATGGTGAGAGGTTCTGGTTGTGTTAGAACCAGAAGTGGCAAGTTCCCTAGGAGCAAGTCAAAACCCCTGAGGGGTTGGAGCCTGCTGAGCTACAGTAGCTGCTGCAGGCTTAGCTCGTGCTTGTTTGGATTGCTGACGCTTAGCAGTATAGCGAGGTTGAGAAGACTGCTGGCCAGTATTTGAAGCAACTCTGGCCTTCTTATAGTAAGGCCTTTTAAAAGACTTTTTCTTAGTAGGAATTGAAGTGGACTTTGAAAGTCTTTCCAAGGTGGCATTTTCAGCATCCATCTGGGTGGCTTTGATTTGCCACTCTTCCCCAAATAAGTTCTCACCTGTACAGGGCAGATTCCGTAAGCCATCTAGAACCCAAGGTTCCAGATCAGAGGCCTGGAGCCAAGCAAGACGTCGGGCTGCAATAGCAATGCCCGAAGCCCTACTGGCTCCCTCAAAGGAATCATATGCTGCCCTATTAGAGAACTTAGAAACCTCTAAGAGTTGTTTCACTAGGGAAAGGAATCCCTGCTTTTTATCCTCAGGGATAAAGGGGGCAAAATGCCGCACCTTTTTGGCAAGTTCCTCCAGGAACATGCCCATATAGAGACTGTAGGAATTAATCCTGGCTATAAGCATACTAGCCTGGAAAATTTTCCTACCAAAAGAGTCCAAAGTCTTACATTCCCGTCCTGGAGGGGTGGAAGAGTGCCTTTTGGTACTCCTAATTTTCTTCATTGCAGACTTCACCACAATAGAGTGGTGGGGCAATTGAGTCTTTTGGAAACCAGGAGAAGGAGGGACCCTATACATGGTGTCCAACCTACGGGAATAAGGAGACAAAGTCAAAGGATTTTCCCAGAAATCCATCAGTTGTTCTTGAAGGATTTCATGGATAGGCAGGGTAACTGCCTCCTTAGGGGCCTTTGAGTATCCCAAAATATCCAGTTTTTTGGATCTGGGTTCCTTTTCAGAGGATGTGGTAATAGAAAGGGCTGTAGCCATATCTAAAACAAAGTCCTGGAAGGACAAATCCTCTGGAGGGGACATTCTCCTTTTAGGAGAAGAGGGCTCCTCAGGTAAGTTGAGTGAAAACTCAGCAGAATCATCAGAGGAGTGAAAATCCTCAGAGGAATCGGTGCTTTCCTCTAACGCACGATACGCGTACCGATCGGTATCGATATCGGGCGTATCGGGTATGGAACCGGTATGGAGCGAAAGCCCATACGGTACCGACTTGCGTTTAGAGGTGGACGGCCTCGATACCGGCATGGCGGACGATACCGGTATCGGGCCCGGAACCGCTGAAAGCGGAACCGATGGCGTTGCAGCTTTAATGAAAGCCATGACGGCCTGCTGCATGGACTGTACAGTATCGCCCATGGACGCCATAGCTGCCTGGATGTCGGTACCGGAGTGACCCGGTACCCCAGAGCAGGCTAACAGGTGATCTGTCGAGGCCGTAGCATCGATATCAACCTGAGACCCCTGAATTGGCGTTTTTGGAAGTTGGACTTCCCGCCGGGGTTGTTTGGCTGGGGCAGGGTCCTCAAGTTCTAAGCTAAGAGCCTCTCGATGCTTTGAAGGAGATTTGCTCTTTGAGGACTTGCCCACAGAAGGTTTGGTTACCTGAGATCCATCCGGAGAAGAAGACCTGGTGACTGTGATGCTGTATTCTCTGAAGCAAACAGCACATGGAATTTGTTGGCCCGGTTCTGCAGCCCACGTTTAGACATGTGGGAGCAAGATGGGCAGTCCGGTATGGAATGGTCAGGCCCCAAACATTTCAGACACCAGTCATGGGTGTCTGTGACTGAAATAACAGCATTACATTTGGTACACTTCTTAAATCCAGGGGCTGGCTTCTCCATGAGGAGAAATTGAGTAGGCCGAGAGGCCTCTCTGAAGTGACCAAAAAGCTAAAAAATAAGAAAAAAGAATTATAATTTTTTTAAAGAAAGAAAGAAAAGACCGGCGATACCGGTATCGGTATGGGGAAGGCAGGTACGCGGTCTAAAGAAACAATAAAATAACAATTTCTTCAGCGGTGACAGGAACACGACCTGCTGGCTCCGCGGAAAAAGAGAAACTGAGGAAGCTGTTCAGGAAGGCGGGAAGGCAGTGCGCATGTGCAGTGGGAGGTCCCAAAAGCTTCTATTCTAAGAAGCTGGGGAGCTTTCCCGCACGGGCTCCGTCGGTACCGACGTACCCATATGTGAGGACTTATTCCTGCTTGTTCCTGGAGATTGTTGACAACAACTGTAAAAAGCCTATATTTTACTTGAAGTTCTTATGAGTTATAGTAATTTTACATGAGACAGTTTTTCTTCCAAGGATAATTTATTATCTGTGTGATTTTATTGTTTACATTTCATTGTTACCATCTAGGACTTTGGATGGATAAGCAATACATGTATTTAAATAAATACTATCCTTTTCTTAAACAAAAAGTACAATATATCACATCAGTACTGCCCCTTTTCTCCAATTACATTAAATAGCTTTATCCCTAAATCTTCTGACTTTCCTCCTGAAATTAAGGTAATCACTCCATTATGTATTGCTCCTTATGCATACCTAGTATGTCAAAACAAAATATCTGTTTGCTATCTGTGAAGCAAGTCAATTCTACATATTTATTTCGGTAAGAGGTTTTTTTCTTTCACATCTATAGCATAGTTTTGGGGGCTAAGCACAGAGTGCCTCGCAGACACAGTGTAATGAGCAGATTTCAGAACAAAAAATAAATAAATAGGCTGTGCAATGAAGATTACATATGGTCTGGAACCTAGACAATACTGTATACAAGACCTATGTAGAAAGTTTACCTCATCTGCTAGCTTCTTAATATCCTGATGCTGCTCATCTACATAATCTTCTACATCATTCCAAGAGTTGGTAAATTGTGGAGACTGCAAAATGAGGCTTTCTGGGAACAGTACTTAAAAACACAAAACAAAAATGGATTTATCATAAATTGATGAAAAGCAGGCTTGCAGAAAAGATACTCCAATACTTGTTCTGCAGGTAAAAGTTCACATCTTTCATTTCATTAAAAAAAAGAATAAAATATTAGAAACAAGTAAAGACATGGAAACAAAAACAAACAAGAACATGTAAAAATTAGCCCCAAGTAAGACAATATTGGACAACACTCACCAGCAGTTACAGTAACTGTATCCAGAGCTTTTCTGTTAGGGGTACTTTATGGAATGGGAAACCTTTATATTTGTCTGCTCCAGACTCATCCCTCCCCAATCCCCATCCTGACCTTTGCTGAAAGGAGGGGCACTAGACAGAGCTGGAAGTGAGGTCTGTTGTCTGAAAGGAGCATAGGTTTACCTTAGAGAGCTGTGACACCAACCCTGTAAACTATGACTAGGGACAATACAACAACAGCAGGAGAACCTGGGAATTATCAGTCTTGAAGGATTGCTGAGAGAGGAGCTCCTGCTGGGAAGGAATCTGTGCTGGGAAATTCTCAAAATCTTGGAGAAGAGGAAATTTTTTGGGTTGTTGTTACATTAAGTGCTGTCGAGTCGGTATCGACTCATGATAAACACAGAATTTTAAATAGATACAGATTTAATGTCAGTTATGGCATAGCTGAATAGACCTTTTGATTAATGTTTATTTCTTGCCCACACACCCCAGGCACAATCTTTGATTTACAGGCTCTTAAGCCAATTAAAGGAAATGAGGGGCATTTTTCACTTTCAGGTTTAACTGGTTGTTGTACGATTTATCAGCAAGGTACTTTAATTTCTAATCGCCATTCATCTTCAGGTGAACATTCAACAAAGTCTCTTAAACTCATTAAGTTTATTTCTGTTGGTTAAAGTATCCCTATTCCCCTAGCAACTTTAAATAAACAACCTTAAATAGCTAAACAAATCATTATAATTAAGATGAAGACAGCAGTCCAGCAGAAAGCTGGGTGACTATCCAATCCTTTGCACTGAGTGCTGCATGTATTACCATCTTACCATTGAGAAGTCTTGTATGAGCACTAGGTGTAACAACCTTCTCGCTCTCAAGAAACAGTCCAATCTATGGAAGCTAGAGTAGAAGACTTAGAGGAGCTGAGGAAGACAGAGGTATATAGACGAGATCTTCAGGGACATAAAGCGTAATTACTCACTTCTAACAGGTGATCTCCAAGAACAGTAGAAATTTAGTCTTCACATATGGGTGACATCAGTACCGACGAAGCCCGCACGGGAACGCTCCCCAGCATCCAATAGGAAAGCTTTTGGGAGCATCCCACTGTACCTGCGTAGCTGCATTCCCGTCTTCCTAACTCTCCCTCCTCAGTTGAGTTTGTAGCTGAGAAAAAGGAGAGTAAAAAGAAAACCTACAACTCCTAGGGGAGGAGGATGGGTTCTGAAGACTACATTCCTGCTGTTCCGGAGATCACCTGTTACAGGTGAGTAACTACACTATTTCCAGGAACAAGCAGGAATGTAGTCTTCACATATGGAACTCCCTCACTCCCAGATGCCAGAAAAGTGAACTCAGAACCGGTGAAGGTTTGCCTCAGGGTAGGCTTCAAGAGGTCATGAATCCTTCATTGATGTCTGGTATCATTAATGTTTGGGACGGAGGATAGGAGTTGCCCTTAAGTTTGAAAGAAGTGCTGGAGAACAGTCTGACCAAACATGACATCCCAGCGGGAGTCCTTGTCTAGACAGTAATGAACAGCAAAGGTATGGACAGAAGACCAAGTTGACCCCTTGCAGATTTCATCAATGGCCATAGAGCGTAGATTCGCCATTGAGGTAGCCATGGCACGAACATTATGAGCAGTGACATGACCTTCTAGTGAGAGTCCTGCTTTATCATAAGCAAATGAGATGCAATCTGCTATCCATTTGGAGAGGGTATGTTTAGATACTGGCAGCCCAGGTGACTAGGGTCAAAGGAAATGAACAACTGCGAGGCTTTATAGTGATCTCGAGTCCTTTGGCGATAAAAAGCCAAGGCACGCTTGTAGTCAAGAGTATGCAGGATTGCCTCTGCTCTAGATGCATGTGGTCTAGGAAAGAATACATGAAGGTAAACGGACTTATTCAAATGGAAAGGAGATACCACCTTTGACATGAAATGCAGATGAGTCCTAAAGACGACCTTGTCATGGTGGAACCGGGTGTAAGGTGGGTCTGCCATCAAAGCCTGAGATTCACTGATGAGTCTAGCTGAAGTGAGGGCAATAAGGAAGATGACCTTCCATGAAAGAAACTTTAGTGGGGTCATAGCCAAAGGTTCAATGGGTGGCTTGAGAAGCTGCACTAGAATGACACTGAGATCCCAAGCCACCGGGGGTGGTCTGATGGGAGGCTTGGTTAGCAAAAGACCTCTCATAAAGCACGCTACAAGCAGTTGTGAGGAGATGGGCTGTCCGTCCAAGAGATGAGAGGCAGCAATTGCAATCAGGTGAACTCTCACCGAGTTGGTCTTGAGACCAACTAAGTGGTGGAGGAGGTATTGGAGTGCCTCCAATGGAAAAGAGAAGGGACTGACATCCTTCAGAGAACATCAGATAGAGAACCTATGCCACTTGAAAGCATATGAACATCTGGTAGATGGTTTCCTAGAAGCTAACAGGATCTCCTTTACCTTTTGTGTAAGGTTATGGTCCTGTAATGCTATGGTTTCAGCAGCCAAGCTGTGAGATGGAGAGACTGGATTGAGATGGAGCAGTGGTCCCTTCTTCCTGAGAGAGGAGATCGGGCTCAGATCCCAGTTGTAGAGACTGAGTCTGAGTCAGACGCAGCAGCAGAAGGAACCATGGTTGACGTGGCCAGTGCAGGGCTATGAGAATCATGTAGCCCCTGTCTGCTTGAAGCTTGAAGAGCATCTTGGGAATGAGGGGAATGGGAGGGAAAGCTTAAAGGAGACACCGACCCCAGTGGAAGTGAAAAGCATCCACCTGCTGGTTGCTGGACATCGGAGTTCTGGTGCAGAAATGGAGAAGTTTGGCATTCTACGGAGTAAAATATTGATCTATGTCTGGAGTTCCCCATGTTTGAAAGATGTAGGACGTTGTGTCCGGATGGAGAGGCCATTCGTGGGGAAGAAGGATCCGACTCAACTTGTCTGCCACGATATTGAGCTCCCCTGGGAGATACACCACTTGGTGGTGTATCTGATGAGCAATGGCAAAGGACCAGAGATGGAGAGCCTCCTTGCAGAGGGGCCAAGAGCTTGTTCCACCCTGCTTATTCACATAAAACGTGGCCACTTGATTGTCTCTCTCGACAAGGACCCTGTGGGACCTTAGGTGATTTTGAAACACTCTAAGGGCGTTGGAGATAACACGTAGCTCCAGTAGATTGATTTGGATTTGTGACTCTTCCATTGTCCGGTGGCCTTGTGTGGAGTGTGTGCCCAAGTGAGCCACCCACCCCAGTTTGGAGGCATCCATCGTTAGGGTGCACTGATGTGGAGGAATCTGAAAAGGAGACCAGAGGAGGAGATTTTCTGGGGAACACCACCATTGGAGGGATGTAGTGAGAGAGATTGTGACTTGGATCTTGTCCCTGAGAAGGCCCAAGGCTTGTTTCCATTGGGAGACAAGAGTCCACAGGGCCGTGCGCATATGTAACCACATGCACTGTTGAGGCCATTATGTCCTAGAAGCTGCAGTATTTCCCAGGCAAATCAGATGGTCTCTGAGTTGCGCTTGGTAGGCTAGCTCCATGAGACGAATACAACAGGGTTGGGGCAGAAATGCCTTTGATCGCTGTGTATCTAGGAGAGCTACAATGAATTCTAGTCTTTTGAGTTGGAATGAGGTGGGATTTTGGAAGATGTATGACATGGTACGAAGCAAAGAAAGCTGAACCTCTTGGGAGGTGTCTGCTTTTATGAGCCAGTCATCCAAGTAAGGGAAGACAAATATCCTGAGACACCTTAGGAAGGCAGCTATAACCGCCATGCACTTTTTAAAGACCCTTGGGGCTGAGGCGAGTCCAAAGGGCAGGACTCTGTATCGATAACGTTCCCACTGAAAAATTAAGCATACTGTAGATATTTCCTGTGTTCTGGATGAATAAGAATATGTGTATACGCTTCTTTTACATTTGGAGAAGAGAGCCAGTCCTGACTCTGGAGGTAGGAAAGAAGGATCCTTAGAGAGAGCATCTTGAACTTTTCACAGATCAAAAACTTGTTGGGGTTTCTGAGGGCCAGGATGGGCCTGTACCCTCCGCTATTCTTTGGAATCAAAGTACAGAGAGTAGAAACCTCTTCCCTGCTGAGGTAAGGGGACCTCTTCTATAGCATTCTGTGATAGAAGAGAAGACACCTCCTGTTGTAGACGAGCAGTGAAAGGGAACTGCATGATATTCCCCTAGGGTGGAGGGGGGCAAAGTTTGTAGATGTAGTCTGTACCCCTCCTCACTATGGTTAGTGTCCACTGCTGAGGTGATGAGATGCCACCTGTGGGCATAATGACAAAGTCTGCTTGCTATGAGGAGGGGGTGGGGGTCCTCCAGAGGCAGGGTGGCTATGTTATCTAGAAAAAAAATCAAAAACCAGGCACAGACTGTGGCTGCGGAGTAGTTGAGTCTTAGGTACTAGTGGCTTCTTCTGTTGTTTGGGAGGCTGCTGCCTCCTTTGAGGACCCTGAGCTTGGTACTGAGAAACAGGAGGATAAGAAGAGTAGAACTTTTTTGTTATTAAAGATGGCCTTTTTTGTAGCCATCTTTTTCCTAGTAGGCTTGACTGTAGTTTTAGACAGTCTATTTAGAGTGGTATTCTGACTCCAACTGAGAAGCCTTATCCTGCCAGTCTTTGACAAAAAGATTCTTGCCTGTGCAGGATATATTGCCCAGTTTATCTTAAACCCACTGTTCAAGATCGGAGGCCTGTAGCCATGCAATCCTGCATGCACCAATACAGATTGCTGTGGCTCTGCTTGTGCACTCAAATGCATCAAAGGTTGCTCTACTGACTAACTTCAAGACATTCTGGGCATGCTTAACTAGAGCAAGATAGTCACCTCTCATCTGGAAGAAGAGGGGACATGACCTCAAGATCCCTAGTAACCTCCTTGAGGAACATGGTCATATAGAGTATGTAGGAGTTTATCCTGGCTGAAAACATGGAAGCCTGGAAACATTGATGCTCAAAAGCTTTGAGGTTTCTTGATTCTCTACCCGGAGGGTTAGAAGAATATGTTTTAGAACTCCTAATTTGGCGCATCACCGATTCCACTACCATTGAATGTTGGGTAAGCTGTCTGTTCTGGAAGCCGAGACATTCCAGTACTCGGTACATAGTATCTATGCGTTGAGTATGGGGTGAGATCGTGAGGGGAGTCTCCCATATCTGGAGCATGAGATCATGGAGAATGTGGTGCACCAGAAGAGTGGCTGCCTCCTTAGAAGCTGTTGGGTATTGAAGAATCTCCAATTCCTCTGCACTGGGCTCTTTCTCAGATGTTACTGTTATGGAGAGACTCCTAGCTAGGTCTCTAATAAACTCCTGGAAAGACATGTCCTTGGGAGGGGACATATGCCGTTCTGGTGGAGGAGAGGGCTCCGAAGACAGGCCTTGAAGTCCTTGTGAACTGAGTGACTCGTCATCGGAAGCATTGGTCTCAGAGGACTCTAAGTATCAGTGGGAATAGTGTTCCTGCTCTGCTAAGTGCCGATACCGGTTCATGTCGGAATTGGGCTGGGGAATCTGCATGGGGAGGGCCTCTGTATCAGCGATGGACTCAGGGGCAGGCATGGGTGGCAGTGAAGCCAGCGGCATGTATCCTGTAGCAGTGTGCATTGGTACCATTGATGGTGCCGGTAGTACAGTCAGTAATGGTTTGATCGGAAATGAAGCTGCCAATAGATATGATGGTATATGGAGCTCACCAATACTTGGGTATCAGTAATGGAAACTTGCCCCACCATCCCAGAGCATGGCACCAGCAGCTCTCCTGGTCAAGGCCTCGGGAGCATCCTGGAGCCCCTTGATAGCTTTGGAGGATAGGTCCTCCCGCCGGGGCTGTTTGGCTGGCTGATCTACCTCCAGGGCATCGTCCTAGGCATCTCGATGCTTAGAATGGGATCTACCTCTGGAGAGGCAATCTGTCTTCGATGAAGACTTGTACTTAGATACCTGAGATCCATGAGAGAAAGATGATGCTCTCGATGACATCAATGCCAGAGAAACCGCATCCGAACAAAGAGTTCCAAACTTCGAGGCCCAGTTCTGCAGGCCTCTCTCTTTATCATCTTTTTACAAAGGGGACATTCTAATGGCTGGTGATCAGGCCCGGGGCATTTTAGACACCAGTCATGAGTGTCACTAGCCGAAATGGTACTGCCACATTTAGAACATTTCTTAAAATCACTAGCTGGTTTCTCCATAGTGTCAGTAGACAGTATGGAAGGCTTAAGGCCTACAATGGTACCGATGCGCTTAAAGAAAAGTTGAAAAGTTTATTTATTTTTTTTAAACAGAAAAGGAAAAGAAAGAAAGAAAAATTAGGGAACTGACAGCAAACGACAGTTCAGGCGTCAACGCTAAGGCAGGCGCTGACCACAAAATAGGAATTAAAAGAACTTTCTGGGTGACAGGATTTGCTTCCTGCTGGCTCCACGGCAAACAAAGAACTAAGGAGGGAGAGTTAGGAAGGCAGCCCGCAGTCGCAGTGGGATGCTCCCAAAAGCTTTCTTATTGGACGCTGGAGAGCGTTCCCGCATGGGCTCCATCGGTACCGACATCACCCATATGTGTAGACTACATTCCTGCTTGTTCCTGGAGATTAGAGAAGTCTCACCTCCAATCTGGCAGCCTCTCTGCTGTCATGGAAGAGAGAGGTCATCTAAAAGGACAGCTTCACCCTGGGTGAAGCAGAAGTGATCCTGTAGCTAGGACCTGTCTTTCAGGTGATGTAATACCCTTTCGTACCATGTGGTGTCTCCAAGGTCATGTGCCCATGAAGGAAGGGTTAGTATGGCCGTTACAGTTGGCAATTCAATTATTACAGATGTAGATAGCATGGTGGTTGGTGGACGCGACAATCATTTGGTAACTAGTCTGCCTGAGGTGAAGATAGCAGACCTTATGAGTCACCTAACTAAGGTTTAAAACAGTGCTGGGGAGGAACCTGTCATCTTGGTACATGTTGTTACCAATGATATAGGAAAGTGTTGAAGAGGTTCTGGAAGCCAAACTTAAGACTTATGTAGACAGCTGGAATCCAGAGCTCCCATGTTGGCATTCTGAGAAATTCTTCCTGTTCTATGCACATGACCCAAAAGGCAGGCAGAGTACTGGAGTCTCAATGCATGGATGAGAAAATGGTGCAGGGAAAATAAGTCACTCACCTGTAGCAGGTGTTCTCCATGAACAACAGAAAAAGTTCTTATGTATTCGTGACATCATCTGACGGGGCCCCACATGGGAGTATTCCCAGTTCCTTCTAGAAGCTTTTGGAAGCTCTACTGCACATGCATGTGTCTTCCTGCCTGTCATGGCAGCACCATCTTGAACTCAGTCTAGTACAATAGCTGAGGAGAATACAATTCATTGGAGAGGTGGGTGAGGTTGCGAGGACCTCTTAGTGACCATGGAGAACACCTGCTACAGGTGAGTAAGGTGACATTTTACTTACCAGATAATGTCCTTTCATAGAGTCCTGCTAGACCAATCTGACAAGTGGGTTGTTTTCCCCTACCATCAGATGTGGAAACAGAGGAAGCTTCCAGAGGCTTCTTATGACATCATCATGCCATATCAGTCCAAACCCCTAGAGGGAGCCTTCAGTATTTGTATCAAAGCATATGGTGAAGAACCTCAGATCTCAAACAACCTTAGTGAAGGTAACCAAGTTCAACAGAACAGCAGCCATAACTGAAGGCTTGTCAGAAGTGCATGAGCCCGCAGAGCCAACCACAAAGAACTGCATGGGTCCTGGACTGCAATAGCAGGACTCAAGGGAAGGACATTATCCAGTAAGTAGAATGTCACCTTCCATATCGTCCTGCTAGACCAGTCAAGACAAGTGGGACATACCAAAGCTACAGACTTTACTGGGCGGGAAGAAGACAACAGCTTTCAAGACCATTGAGCCAAAAGCTGTGTCTGCCCGAGCGTGAACATCCACTCAGTAGTTTATGACTAAAGTGTTGCCACCCGACAAACATCTGAGGGGGCTACCGTACTATGCTCCGCCCACAAGCACCCTTGTGCCCGAGTGGAATGCATATGCTAACCTTCGGAACTAGCTGGTTTCACGACAGATACATGGAGGCAATCTCCTCCTTGATCCAGTGCCCCAAAACAGACTTGGAGGCTGCGTCACCTCTACATGATCCCGCAAACAGCACAGATAGAGTTAGCAATGCTCAAGTACCAGAGAAGCACTCTCTGGACATCCACCAGGCAAAGGTCCCTGTCTCCCACTTTGGCACTGCTCCATAGAAAAGGAGAGCAAACAGATTACCTGATTCATATGGAAGGCAGAAACCACCTTGCGCAATGAAGGAACAGGCCAGATGCACAAGGCCCCCTCTCGTCTGCTCATAAGACCTGGTGCTCCCTGGATCCCATTCCCCCTAAATGGCTCCTGGAGCTCTCCTTGGCTCTCTCTCCCTCAATCCTCCTCATGCTCATCACTGTCCTGTGGTTGTTTCCCTTCCTCCTGGAAGAGTGCCGTGGTTCGTCTCCTCCTTAAGAAACCCTCACGACCCAACTGTCCTCTCCAATTGGCTCCCTGTCTCAAATCTTCCTTTCATTTCTAAGATTCTTAAATGCTTTGTTTTTGCCCAACTTTCTTCCCATCTGACCTCCACCAATGCACTTCACCTCCATCAGTCTGGTTTTCGGTTGGGCCATAGCACAAACTATTTTTCTCTATGTACTGAACGAACTGCATGTTGCTCATGATCGGGGTGATGTTACTCTCCTTGTTTCCTTGGATCTTTCCGTGGCTTTCGATTTGGTGGACCATCGCACTCTTCTCCGCCGTCTCACTGACTTTGGTAGTGTTGGTGTCCCCTGGTTATGGTTCTGCTCCTTTCTCTCTGCACACACTTTCATTGTCTCGTCTTCTCTTCCACCTCCACACCTCTCTCCTGTGGTGTCCCCCAGGGTTCCGTCCTGTCCTCTCTTCTCTTCCATGCTTTTCTGGCCCCCCTTGCTCTTCTCGTGCAGCAGGCCGGTATTTCCGCATACTACTATGTAGATGATATCCTCTCCTTTTGCATTGGACTAACCCCTCTGTCCCTGATATTGCAGCTCTCAATGCCTGTCTCTCCTTCATCCAGGACTGGATGGCCGCTAATTTTCTGCAGTTCAATCCCCTTAAATCTACCGCCATGTGTGTTACGTTTGGGTTGTCCCCCCCCTCCTCCCCTGGCTCCCTCCCTTGTCTGTCACTATCCCCTTGGTGTTCTCCTTTCAGTACCTTGGCGTCATTCTTGACTCTTCCCTCTCTTTTTCAGATCATATCTTCTCGGGCTCCCGCCGTTATCTTCTGACTCCACCAGCTCTGTGCCGTTCGCCCCTTCCTCTCTGTCCCCTCTCTAACCACTCTCCTTCTGACCCTTGCTGTTTCCTGTCTCGATTACTATAATGTCTCCCTTGCTGGTCTACCTCATTCCCAAATCTCCCGACTGCAACTCCTCCAGAATACCGCTACCTATCTCCTCACCTCCTCCTCCTGCTATGAGCATGTTACCCCTCTTCTGTTCTGCCTCCACTGGTTGCCGGTACATTTCAGGCTGCAGTATAAAGTCCTCATTCTCACACATCATATTATCCACACTTCCTCCCCTCAATACCTGGCTAACTATCTCCGGTTCCATGTCCCTCCCCATCTGCTCCTCTCTGTCCACAACTACCATTTGGGGCTTCCTTCCCCCTCACAAGCACACCTTGAGCACACCTGTTCTTCTGCCTTTTTCTTTCTGGCCCCTTCCCTCTGCAACTTCCTTCCCCTAGAACTTTGTTCTGAGCCCTGTTTCACTCACCTGAAATCTGCACTAAAGACCCATCTGTTCCAATGCGCCTTCAATCTCCCTCACCCTCCTCAGTGACTTTATACATTTCATTCCCTCATCTTCTTTCTCTTATCCCTCTGCTCTTCTGTCCTTTCCTATCAATTACTGGAATTCCCTTCTGCCTTTATCCCAGCAGTCATTTGACTTTTGTATTGTACGCCGCTATATGTCCTTTGATTAAGCGGTATAGCAAATGTTTGAATAAATATAAAGATAAAGATGGGCCGGAGGCCCCATGTCCACTTTGGGACGAGGAAGTATCGGGAGTAAAACCCCATCCTCTGAAATGCGGTGGGACTGGTTCTACCATCCCATCCTCGAGGAGGCCTGCAAGCTCCTGACTCAGGAAGGCCTGGTGCTGGGGAAGTACGGAGGAGGGACGGTCCAGATGGAGGAGATAGCCCTCCCGAATGACCTGGGAGGACCCAGGCGACGGTGGAGAAGGACTCCCAACTGTGAGAAAAGTGGACCAGACGTCCACCGATGGACAGCCGCCATGCCAGAGGACGAGAGGCTATGCCGATGGCATCAAAACCCCGAGGACAGCTGAGCCGGCGCCAGAGGTTGGGTCTTGGGACCCCTTTGGCTTACGAGGGCTATGGCTTTGCCCTGACTGCCTTGAATGGGTTCGACGCCGATGGGTAGGACGGGTAGCCCCCTGTACGGTAGTCCCTTTCGGTAGAACAAAGGCTTCTTGCTCCGTTTCTTCCTAGGGAGGGAGAAAATCTTTCGGGAGAGGCAAGTACGAGTCACATACTCCGTTTTGATCTCCACTGCCTTATCCTCCATGGACTTGCTGAGTTGCTCCTCAAGGCAAGGGATGTCCAAGCTGCTTCTCCTGGACCCTCTGCTCCAGGTCCGAAGACTGGAGACAAGTCTGCCAGCGGGCTCCAATGCCAGCCGCTGCCACCTGGGCGGAAGACTCAAAGCCGTCATACGCTGATCGCGAGAGGTACTTTGAGCGGGCATGAAAACGCTGGAGATGGTCTCCATCAAAGCCCGCCGCAAAGCCTCCGAGCTCTCTAGCGAGGTCACAGAGGAAAATCCCAATGCTTAATTGGTAAACTTGGATGCAGCATGACATCATAGAGCCCTGATAAGCTTTGCGCCCAAGGGCATTGAGGGTATGAGACTCTCTGCCTGGCGGGACCAAAGAATGAGTCTACCGGCTCTTTGCATCATCCCACTATTGAAGTGTGGGGAAGCTGGGCTTTCCAAAACCCCAGACCCAGCTGAACCCTATACTTAGCGTCCTGGTGTTTGCTCATGATAGGGACTGAGGCCGGGGTTTCCCACATACAGAGGAGTCGTCGGTTCAGAATGGAAGGGACCAGCACCAAGACAGCCTCCTTTGGAGGGGCCTCATATTGCAGAATATCAAACTCCTCTGCGCAGGGCTCCTCCTCTGACTAGGTGGTGAGCACTAGGGCCAGTGCCATGTCCCGGACGAACTCCAGAAAGGTGTCCTCAGGAGGTGACTGCCACCTCTGGGTCAGCGGAGAGGGGTACGAGGTGAGGTCTCAGTGCGACAGTCTCCAGGGAGGTCTCCCCATCAGACTCCCACTCTGAGTAGTCCATTGAGGACTCGAGGTCGGGCAGCTGGAGATAGGTCGGTGACCTGTACCGGGTTTCCGAGACCAAAACCTGCCCGGAACCGGAGGCGCTTGCTCGAGAAGATCTCGTGCCCGAGGATCGGGACGGCGATCAAGCCCACACCAAGGATGGAGTTGAGACCCTTATGACCATTCTAATGAACACCCTCATCATTGGAACCCAAGAGAAACAATCCGGATACATCCTGATCTTTTTAGATATATCAGCGGCCTTTGACACAATCTCCCACGAAATCCTCATAAGCAGACTCCAATCAATTGGAATCAAAGACACTGTACTCCAATGGTTCAGATCCTACTTAACCAACAGACAGCAATGAATACGCACCTTCTCCAAGACCTCAACCCCCTACCAACAACATCAAGGAGTACCCCAAGGGTCCACCTTATCAGCCATGCTGTTCAATATATACCTCCGTCCACTATGCTCAATCATCCGCACCCACAACATCAACTTCCACATATACGCCGACGACATAATGCTCTACGCACCGATTACAACCACCAATCCAAAAAACGACCAGCTATCAGCCTGCTTCAACGACGTAACCAACTGGCTACAAGAGAACAACCTATCCATCAACATGAAGAAAACCGAAGCCCTTATAGTGACAAAAGATCAGGACTTCAAACCACCTACCCACCTCAACATGGGAACCACACAAATCCAAATACAGCCCCAAATAAGGTATCTAGGCGTGATCATTGATCAGGCTCTCACCTTTAAACAACAAATCAGCAAAACCGCTGGAACAATATTCTACAAAGCTAAAACTGTGCAACGTCTCCGATCCCTTCTGGAACCCCACGACTTCAGGACAGTAATGCAAGCGGTAACTCTACCTCATCTGGATTTCTGCAACATAATCTACCATGGATTACCCGCCTCACACACCATCCCCCTCCGAACTGCCTTAAATACCACAGCAAGGATTATTCAGAATGCGAAAAAACGGGATCACATCACCCCGATCCTAAGAGACCTCCACTTCCTGCCAATTCCAGCAAGAGTAAAGTACAAAGCGATCCTACTCATCCACAAGACTATCCACCAAACGCGGAACACCTCACTCCACCACCTTCTGCCTCGCCCATCTCACAACAGATCAACCAGACAATCCTCCAATAACTCCATTGTCGTCCCCCACAAAAGAACCAAATCCACACAACGGACCTGCAACAGAGCCTTCGAACTCTATGCCCCATCCCTCTGGAACTCTCTACCAAACCACATTAGAAACAACGATGACATCACATCATTCAAGAAACAGCTGAAAACAATCCTATTCCGTGAGCACCTTTGATCAGAACTTCCACCCTACCCACACGATCTAATACCTAGACCCAGCAGAAATGTACATGTCTATGTCCACCCAAAATCACTAATTGTTGTCCCTGGTGATGGCCCCACCCTATAAAATACTATCCCCCCCATGTTATATGTTACACCGCTTTGACCCGGTGAAAAGCGGTATATAAATGCAGTTAAATAAAATAAAATAAAATAAATAAGGATTCCTCACGGGGCTTCTGGCTCTCGGGGGTCACAGCAGTGGCCCTAGGAGTCCTAGAGGTTGAGGTCCCTGCAGTCTTGAGGCGCTTGCCGGCAGGGATGGGCACCAGTGCCTGCTGGGCACGTGAGGAACACAGAAACGCTGCATTCCAAGGAAAGCATCCGGGCCTCCCACTCGGGAGTGGGGCCCTGCGACACCATGATGGGGTGCCTGGGTCGGGTTTCGAGGAGGAGAGGGGGTCCTCGCTGTGATGACCCTCGGGAGACCAAGCACCTTCACCGGAGGCCTCCGTATCAGTTCGAGGTACCTTACTGGGCTGTTCCCTCTCAGGCTCAGAGTTTGGTGAGGGGGGCTAAGAGACCAGGCAAGTAACCTCTCACGCTTGTCTGGCGCTCCCGACAGAGTCCTTGCAGCCTTCTTTTACTTCTGTTTGCGTTCAGGTGACCCCTGGTCAGAGTGCTGCCGGGCCCAGGGAGGAGCCTTGGGAGACTCCAGAAGTTATGGGGCTGAAGAGCAGGAGGCTACCGGGGATACCGGGGCTGCCTTACAGAAGATATCATCCAGCTTCTGCTTAAGACGGAGGACATCTTCTTGCAGAGGGAGCAAAGCTCCGGGTCATGGTCAGCTTCTAGACACCTGAGACAACAATCACGGGTGTCTGTGAGCAACATGTTTTTTGAATACCTATCACATTTCTTAAAACTGGAGGCAATTGGGGGAAAAAGGACCCCTGAGAGATCGAAGACTCTCGACGCAGCCAGTAGTTAAAAAGGGCATGAAGTGTGCTAAAACACAAAAAAGGGAAAAAACCCGAATCCAAGGCAAAGCAGAGGTGCTCGAGAGGCAGGAAGAGGTCCAGCAAAGGCCAGATAGCAAAATCCAGTTGGAAACACAGAAAACATTTTACGGGGATGAGACACACGTCCTAAGGGCTCTGCAGAAAAATGAGACTGAGTAAGATGGCAACCCTGGGCGGGAAGGGGACCATGCATGCGTAGTGGCATTCCCAAAGGCTTTCTTTGAAAGCTGGGGAAATGCTCCGCGCGGGCTCCGTTGGTGACGTCACCCATATGTCAGGACTGACTTCCTGCTTGTTCCTAGAGAACCTAAGCTCTACTGATAGCTACCTGACAGTAAGTGTGTGACTCCATCTGCATAGCACAGCACACCTTTTTTGTAAGAACTGAGACCAAAGGTACCAGCCCCTAGACAATTACAGATTCTCCTTTTCTCCCTAGCCCGACAACACCATTTGACCATGGATCTACCACTGCCTAGGCTGGTAGCTGTGGCATCCCACCAGGCTAAAATCATGGCCCAAGGATTGGAATGCCTTTTTTTCCTCTCCCCAGCAGACTCTAGTGGCTGCACTTCATAAATATTAAAAGCTATCAAAACCTGCGATATGAGGGAAGATGACTCATCCCCCTGAGATATTTATACTCCTTTCTGGTTATTTCCCCCAGAGATAGATCTCGCCTCCTATAGCCCCTCTACGACTACTTAAACATCTCTAAGGGCCCCTGTAGAAAATCGTGCCATGCTTATCTAGCCTCAGCTAGCTCCTTTACAGCAGTAGGACGTGAGGATTGGCTGCCGAAGACTCCAGGAGCTTAGCCTTCCAAGCAACCTCTGGTGGATCAAAAAAGAAAACATCCACGAAAAAAAAGAACATGTGAACAGCTGACCAAATGGTTCCCATCGTTACAACTGATAATCCTGAGCCTTCACTGAAAGCACCATGGCAAGCAATAACATGGGCTTAAGCAAAATGCTGGGCATTCTTGCTGAAAGCTGAAGGTCTGCGTGCATGGGGAAAAACTTCAGAAGAGAAGGCCCAGTTGTCTCACTGCCATGGGTCCACCTCTCTGAGCTGAAAAACTCACAGAGCAATTTGAGCCACAAAGCCGTTAAGGTGGTTCGGCTGATGTCTTACACACAAGCCATGAACGGTTTTTTTTGGTGTGAGAGCTGACGCTGCCTAGCCTGCACCAGCATCCGGATCGCATCCCCGCCTAAAGGCACACCAGCAGGAGTTTGTCAGAGACTATGGGATTCTGAAACTACTTGAACTTCCAGACCAAACTGACTTCCGTGCCTTATTTTTTTTAAGCTTTATTTGGGCTTCACCAAGCGTTGGATGTCCATTACAACTCCTAGCCTCCTCCCTAAAGTTGGGGAGAAGGAAGGGAAGTAGTACAGCCTGGCCACCTCACCAAGCAGCTCAAACTGAGCAAGGCTCAAGATAGGTTGAGGAGGGGGAGGGACCTACTACAACCGGGATCTGCACCCCAGGGCATTGCCTTCAGCCACAGCAGCTCTGAGCCCTCTAATTCATTGCCTTTCTGAGAAATACTGGTGTGACGATAACTGCACAGGGTGCTTATAGTGACATCATCAAACCAGTGGTTCTCAGTCTCCATCTGCTGATAGGAAGGCATAAACTCACAGGGATGATGAAGAAGCCTCCTATTATATACCATGTGTAAACTGTGATAATATCTTAAAGATGAGCACAGTTTTCAGCACCACTCTCATATTTCTTAAACGGCTATAAAAGGGGACAACCACAGCCTCAAGAAAGTTCAACATATGCAAAGTTGTTTTTCAAATAGGGTACATCTGAAGCCTGCATAGCTGAAACCTATGTTCTCATGATAAATATTTCTCTTAGTATACCAAACATCTTATGGCCCCCGAACCTAAATACAACAAGGAGTGTGTTTCTAATGTACTTGCAATTAATAAAATAAACCCTTCTCATCTAAAATCTTTCCTAGTTAATAGAATTGAGGTTATAAGTTTTGCATGGATGCGGTGACAACTCAATCCATGAATGGTGTGTCAGAAGCAGTTAAAGGTACATTTTAAAAAGCTATTACACAGCTTTTTTTTTGTTTTACAATTCTTTCTACTCTCCTCTTCAGTAGAAACTTGTTGCAAATCACAGAGAGGCAGTTGCTTTTTTTTTTTTATTATTCCTCTTTACACAATTACCATTATGAGCTGTGAGTGCTTTTTTGAATTAATTCAGTTGTAATACTGTGAAATAAAAGTTAAAAAAAAAATATAAAAGCATAGTTACTCACCTGTAAAAGGTGATCTCAGGGAACAGCAGGAATTTAGTCTTCACATATGGGTATCGTCGGTACAGACGGAGCCTGCGCAGGAACACTCCCCAGCGTCCAATACGAAAGCTTTTGGGAGCATCCCACAGCGCCTGCGTGCTGCCTTCCCGCCTTTCCCAACAGTCCCTCTCCAGTTGAGTTTAAAGCTGAGACAAAGAGAGAGGGAAAGAGAGATAGAGAGATACAACTCCTAAGGGAGGTGGGTGGGTTGTGAAGACTAAATTCCTGCTGTTCCCGGAGATCACCTGTTACAAGTGAGTAACCATGCTATCTCCAGGAACAAGCAGGAATGTAGTCTTCACATATGGGGAACTCCCAAGCTGCAGATGCCAGGGAGAAGGCCCCAGAGGTTGTCTGCCCGTATGAAAGTGTGGCAGGCTACGGCCTAGTATGGCCTGCTACTATGAAAGGCCTGTAAGTTAGGCCTGGATCCTAACCCCCATTATAGCTAGAAAAGAACCAAAAATCTGTGAAAAATGAGAAAACTGTTTTAAACTGCTTAATAAGAAGTTTTACATGAATTCATAAGTCTTTCATTATTCTCTTGTGTGCAAAAGAAAGAAATGTTTCAATACATGCATTCCTGAAGCTAGGGATAACCTTGCAGTAGAGAAGTATCAAAATCAAGAACTGCACCATTGTTAGAACAATCCTAAGGGAGGGGGCTGGTTGCTAGGCCCCGGAGGGATTTCTGATTGGACAGGTGCAGGGGGCGTTGGAACCAATGAAAAGTTTGTATGTATCGAGCTAGAACCAATAGAAGGTTCTCATGTATCAAACTGAAAAAGAGGTATAAATGGTTATGTCTCTGTAAAAACTTTGCTCAGTTCCTTTTGAAGCTTTGACTGACTGGGCCTGTGCACAATAAACTAGCTTGGACCCTGTCAATTGACTCCTGGATTTATTTATTAATTGCACTTTGCTGCAGCAAAAGGACTCCACTTTCCCCCATAGATCTCTGGCATCCTACCAGGGATGGTGGCTAGGAGTTGATTTAAGTATGGAACAGGTGTTGAAGAACAGCCTGACCAAACAAGGCATCCCGGCGGGAGTCCTTGTCTAAGCAGTAATGGGCTGTGAAGGTATGAACCGAAGCCCAAGTAGCTGCTCGACAGATGTCGTCGATAGAAACAGAGTGAAAATGAGCCATAGAGGCTCCCATGGCTCTCACATTGTGAGCTGTGACATGGCCTTCAAGAGGAAGGTTCTTACTCTCAAAGGCAAAAGAAATACACTGTGCAATCCAGCTGGACAGTGTTCGTTTGGACACTGGAAGTCCCAAATGACTAGGATCAAAAGTAACAAAGAGTTGAGAGGACTTTCTATGTTGCTGTGTCATTTGCAAATAAAAGGCTAAAGCCCTTTTACAGTTCAAAGTATGAAGATTCCTTTCTGCATTTGAGGAGTGAGGACTTGGGAAGAATACAGGAAGGTAAACCACTTGGTTTACATGAAAAGGTGACACCACCTTTGGCATAAAGTGTGGATGAGTCCTAAGGACTACCTTATGAAGGAACCTTGTATAAGGAGGATCAGCCACCAACGCTTGCAATTCACTGATGCGACGTGCTGATGTGATTGCAATAAGAAAGATGACCTTCCAGGAAAGGAATTTCAAAGAGGTAGCAGCTAAAGGTTCAAAAGGCGGTTTCATGAGCTGCCCAAGAACCAGATTTAATTCCCATGCCACCGGTAGTGGCTTAATGGGAGGCTTAGTTAAAAGAAGCCCTCTCATAAATCTCACTATGAGGATGAGAGGAAATAGGTTGTCCATTTAGAGGCTTGAAAGAAGCTGCAATAGCACTCAAATGAACTCTCACTGAATTGGTCTTAAGCCCCGCATTAGATAAATGAAGGAGATACTCCAGTAATGATTCCAGAGGTATCGCAAGAGGGTTAAGACCCTTCTGCAAGCACCATATTGCAAACCTTTTCCACTTGAATGCATAAGAGCGTCTTGTGGAAGGCTTCCTGGAAGCATAAAGGATATCCTTTACCTGCTGAGAAAGGTTAAGGCCGTAAAGTTCTAGGCTTTCAGCAGCCAGGCCCTGAGATGCAGAAACTGGGGAATGGGATGCCACAGCATCCCGTCCTCCTGAGAAAGGAGATTTGGAGCAGATCCTAACTCCAGAGGCGGAGCTTGAGAGAGATGTAGGAGAAGAGGGTACCACATTTGCCCTGGCCAATGTGGAGCTATGAGAATCATATGACCTCTTTCTCTCTGAAACCTGAACAGGGTTTTGGGAATTAGGGGAATGGGTGGAAAGGCATACAGGAAGTCCTGGCCCCAATGGAGGAGGAAAGCATCCATGGCCTGACAACCCTGAGCCGGAATTCTGGAACAGAACCGGGGAAGTTTGGCATTCAACGGACTTGCAAAGAGGTCTATGTCCGGGGTTCCCCAAATTTGAAAACTTTTGGCCACCTGGTCTGCATGGAGAGACCATTCGTGTGGAAGTAGAACTCGACTGAGTATGTCTGCCCAAGAGTTTTGAATGCCTGGAAGATACACCGCAAGGAGATGAATCTGATGCTCTTTGGCTAGGGCCCATAGTCGCAAAGCTTCGTTGCATAGCGACAGAGAGCCTGTTCCGCCCTGCTTGTTCACAAAGAACATGGCTACTTGATTGTCCGTTTGAACTAGGACTGTCTTGTAGCTGAGCTGGGTGTGGAATACTCGAAGAGCAAGGAATATTGCTCTGAGTTCCAGGAGATTGATGTGTAGATAGGTCTCTTGTGGAGTCCAGGAACCCTGGGTAGAGAGGCCTTGCAGGTGGGCTCCCCAACCCACCTGTGAGGCATCTGTTATTAGAGTGGCTTGGGGTGGGGGTTGCTGAAAAGGAGACCCCACAAAAAGGTTTTGGGGTGACTGCCTCCATTGGAGGGACAAAGTAAGGCGATCTGAGTTTGCTATTTTGTCTGACAGGCAACCTGATGCCTCAGTCCACTGAGTGGATAAAGTCCACTGGGCTGCCCTCATATGGAGGCGAGCATAAGGAAACACATGCACGGTGGATGCCATGTGGCCTAGCAACTGTAACATTTCCCGAGCAGTGAGGTGAGGTTTTAGCACTGCTTGGGAAACTAACTGCACAATGCGAAGGCAGCAGAGCTGTGGAAGGTAGGCCCTTGTCTGTCTAGTATCCAGCAGAGCTCCTATAAACTCCAGGGACTGAGTGGGAGCAAGGTTGGATTTTGGGAAGTTTATGACAAGTCCCAAATACTGAAGGATGCGCATTGTGCGAGAGAGAGCAACCCTGGCCTCTGGCTCTGAAGGGGCTCAAAAGAGCCAGTCGTCTAAGTAAGGGAAGATGAATAATCCTAGGGTACAGAGAAATGCTGCCACCACTGCCATGCATTTTGTGAACACCCTTGGTGCAGAGGCCAGGCCAAAAGGAAGAACCCTGTATTGGTAGTGCTTCCCTTGAAACAGAAAGCAAAGGAACTTTCGATGAGTTGGATGGATGAGAACATGAGTGTACGCATCCTTGAGATCTAGAGAACAAAGCCAATCCTGACTCTGAAGGTATGGCAGCAGAGTTCCTAGAGAAATAATTTTGAACTTCTCTTTGAACAGGAATTTGTTCAATTCTCTGAGGTCTAAAATGGGTCTGTGTCCTCCTGTTTTCTTTGGAATAAGGAAGTAGGGGGAGTAAAACCCTGTAACCTGTTGGGGAATGGGTACCTCTTCTATTGCCCCTTGGGCAAGAAGCACAGTGACCTCTTGACCTAACTGGTTGTTGAGAGAGGTCTGAGAATTGAACTTTCTTACCACTGTAGGAGGGGGGCATGCTGAGGAAATGAAGCTTGTACCCCTCGCTTACAAAAGACAAGAGTCCAGTGTTCTGCTGTTATCTGAGCTCATCTGGGGGCAAAATGACAACCTTCCTGGTATGGTGGAGGGTTCTGGGCCGTTCAGGGCCAGGAAGGCAAAGTTCTCTAAATAGGAGTCAAAGCCCCTGTGGAGGCTGAGTCTGCTGAGCCGGCTTGAGGCTTAGCTGCTTTTGTCTTTCTTTGTCTAGGTTGTTGCTGCTGTCCCTTTTGGGCAGACTGACCTAAACGATGCCCCTGTTGGGTATAGGAGGGATAAAACTTCTTCTTCTTACTGAAGAATGGTTTCTTAAGAGGATTTTTTCCTCACAGGATCAGCTGTAGATTTAGACAATCTATCCAAAGTGATATTGTCAGCATCTATCTCATTAGCTTTTTCCTGCCAATTCTTGCCAAAGAGATTCTCTCCTGTGCAAGGAATATTCCCTAGTTTATCCTGTACCCAAATTTCCAAGTCAGATGCCTGGAGCCAGGCAATCCTACATGCACCTATGGCAATGGCAGAGGTTCTGCTTATGCACTCAAAGCAGTCAAAAGCTGCACAATTCACAAACTTGGAAACATCCTGAGCATGTCTGACAAGGGCGAGATAATCTTGGCTCTTATCATCAGGAAGGAAAGGGCTCATAAGCTCTAAATCTCCTGTGATCTCCTTAAGGAACATTCCCATATATAAGATATAGGAACTGATCCTAGCAGAAAGCATGGAAGCCTGGAAGGTTCGACGTCCAAAGGCGTCAAGAGTCCTACACTCACGTCCTGGAAGATTAGATGCATGCCCTTTTGCACTCTTTATCCTTCCTATTGCTGACTCCACCACCATGGAATGGTGTGGTATTTGAGTCTTCTGAAACCCAGGACAAGGAGGAACTCGATACATGGTGTCGAGTCTTCGAGAGTGAGGAGATGTGGTTAGAGGTGTTTCCCACATCCTTAACATGAGATCATGCAAGATCTCATGAATAGGTAAAGTAGCTGCCTCCTTGGGAGCTTTAGGGTATTGCAGGATTCCTAATTCCTTTGCCCTAGGCTCTTTTTCAGGAGCCACTGTGATGGAAAGACCTCGAGCCACATCTCGGATAAAATCCTGAAAGGACATATCCTCTGGTGGAGACATCCTAGGCTGAGGAGAAGAAGAATCCTCAGGAAGAAGTACTCTGTTATCGGCAGAGCTTTCAGAGTCTTCAGACTCATCCAAGGATTCGAAGTATCTCCGATCCGGGTGATCGTGCAAGGCACGGTATCGGTACCAATCAAATTCAGCATCAGAATGGTCCGGTACCAACCTGTCGATACCGGATGGATACGCATGACTCGGTTCCGGTAGAATACCTGCCAATGTCGATGCAGTCGGTGCCCGCACCGGAGTCAGTGCCAGTACCGGTTGAATTGTCTGAAGCAGTTTCAAGGGCATCAAGGCTGTGAGAAGAGCCGCCAGACTGCGTTCAATAGCCAAGAATCTCTGGTCTATCGACGCTGCCGATGCTTGTGTATCGGTACTAGAAGAAGCGGCCAGTACCCCAGAACATGGCACCAGTAGTTCTGCCAAGGTTGAAGCCTCGAGAACATCCTGGAGCCCCGTTAGTGCTTTGGAAGCTGAAGCCTCCCGCCGGGGCAATTTTGCCGGTGTAAGTCCCTCAAGGGCAACGCCAGAGGCATTTCGCTGTCTAGAAGGAGATCTACCCTTTGAGGACCGGCTAGATTTATGTTTAGTTACCTGAGATCCATGGGAGGAACATAAGAACATAAGATATGCCATACTGGGTCAGACCAACGTCCATCAAGCCCAGTATCCTGTTTCCAACAGTGGCCAATCTAGGTCATACGTACCTACCTAGCAGTATCCCCAAGAGACACAGGTTCCACAATGCTTGTATTGGGTCAAGCATTGATATCCTGGGTCCCTTCTTAATAATGGTTTATGGACCTTTCCTCCAGGAACTTGTCCAAACCTTTTTTAAACCCAGCTACACTAACAGCACTTACTACATCCTCCGGTAACAAATTCCAGAGTTTGATTACACGTTGAGTGAAAAAATATTTTCTCTTATTTGTCTTAAATAGTTTACCCTGTAGCTTCATCACATGTCCCCTAGTCTTTCTATATTCTGATAGCGTAAACAATCGATCTACATTTACCCGTTCCACTCCATTCATTAATTTATAGACCTCTATCATATCTCCCCTCAGCCGTCTTTTTTCCAGGTTGAAGAGCCCTAACCTTTGTAGCCTCTCTTCATAGGAGTAGCCTTCCATCCCCTTTACCATTTTGGTGGCTCTTCTCTGAACCTTTTCTAATAACGCTATATCCTTTTTAAGATACGGCGACCAGAATTGCACACAATATTCAAGGTGCGGTCGTACCATGGAACGATACAGAGGCATTATAATATCCTTTGTTTTATTTTCCATTCCATTCCTTATGATACCTAGCATTCTATTTGCTTTCTTGGCCGTCGCTGCACACTGGGCGGGGGGATTTAACATGTTATCCACGATGACTCCTAAATCTTTTTCATGGGTGGTAGTTCCCAATGTGGAACCTTACATCGTGTAACCATAGTGTGGGTTGTTCTTTCCTAGGTGCATAACTTTGTACTTGTCCACATTAAATTTCATCTGCCATTTGGATGCCCAGTCTTCCAATTTATCCAGATCCTTCTGCAGTTTTCCACAATCCTCTTGGGTTTTAACAACTTTAAACAGTTTTGTGTCGTCTGCAAATTTGATAACCTCACTCGTTATTCCACTTTCCAGGTCATTTATGAATATGTCAAAAATTAGCGGACCCAGTACAGATCCCTGGGGTACTCCACTATTCACCTTTTTCCGTTGGGAAAATTGGCCATTTAGCCTTACCCTCTGCTTTCTATCTTTTAACCAGTTCCCGATCCACAATAGTAAAATGCCTCCTATCCCATGACTTTTTAGTTTTGCCAAAAGTCTCTGATGAGGGACCTTGTCAAAGGCTTTCTGAAAGTCCAGATACACTATATCAACCGACTCACCTTTGTCTACCTGTTTATTCACACCTTCAAAAAAACATATCAGATTAGTAAGACAAGATCTTCCTTGTCTAAAGCCATGTTGGCTGTCTCCCATTAGGCCATGACTATCTACATGCTGTGTAATTTTGTTCTTTATGATGGTTTCTTAAGACGAAGCCCTGGACGACGTCGATGCCACGGAGGCTGCATCGGAGGGAAAAAGGGTGCTAAGCTTAGCAGCTCGGTTCTGCCAGCTGGCCCCTTTTCTACATCATCCCACAGGCAACACACTGCGAAATACAGTGGTCAGGACCTAAACATTTGATGCACCACTCATGGGTGTCGGTGACGGAGATGGTACCGCCACACTTAGAACACTTTTTAAAACCCAAAGTGGGTTTTTCCATTCTGAAGGAAAAGTTGGGCCTAGTGCCCAAAATGGCACGTGGCACCTGAGAGAAAATTACTGGAAAGACTCCAGATAAAAGCTGTTTTTTTGTTTTGTTTTTTAAAGAAGAACCACCGGCGGTACCGGTGTAGCGTCGAGGGAAGGCAGACACGACCACAAAAAAGAAGAATAGAAGGGGTTTTTTTCTGCGGTGACAGGATGTGCGACCTGTCGGCTCCACTGAAAACGAAGAACTGGAGAGGGACAGTTGGGAAAGGCAGTACGCAGGCACTGAGGGATGCTCCCAAAAGCTTTCCTATTGGATGCTGGGGAGCGTTTCCGCGCAGGCTCCGTCGGTACCGAAGATACCCATATGTGAAGACTACATTCCTGCTTGTTCCTGGAGATAACTGACTAGACAATACTAGAGGTAAACAAAGTGGAAGCGAAATGGAAGGCAAACCTATCAGTGATCAATACACAATGGATCCTTGATGGCCCTTATTTGCTGCATGAGAAATAGAGTTTGATCATTTTTTTTTTTTTTTAATAGTTAATTCCAGTCAATTTTTGAAGATTACACAGAACAATTATAATGGAATTCACAGCCCTTAGGAGGGAGAAGACCTAGCTATCCTTTAACAATGACATTTACTTGCTGGCTGAGAACACGTTTTGGGTCCTTGAGGGAACCACTGTTCATGTTCTTTAGCAGAGGACTGACTACATAAGATAATGGAAAGGGAATAAATGGAGAAGCAGTCCACTCCTATTCCTGGACAGCCATGAATAAAGACTCATGGTGCAAACAAGACCAGCCTGTCCACTAGGCAAACTAGGTGGTTGCATTGGGCAGCAGATCCTGTTGAGCAGCTCAGCTCTAGACAGTCCCGATATGCTGCCCCCACCGCACCATGTGCCGGCACCAGGGTGCCCCCAACATCCAACCTCTCACCAGGGGTTGGATGGGCGGCATGACAATCATCTCTTTGAAGCCACAGCAATCTTCAAAGCGCCACTTGTGTCCTGCACACCTGCCCTCTCTGACAGTAAGTCGGAGGGGAGCGGCAGGCCATGAGTGCACACATGCATTTTAAGGCCTGCCGTGACTTCAAAGAGGTAATTGCCATGCCGCCCATCAACTCCCGGTGAGAGGCTGGATGTCAGGGGAGGGGAGGCGAGGCGAGGCGGTGGGGTGGGGGCAGTACCTCGGGTCTGCTTAAGGCAACAAGAACCTCTGGGCTGCCCCTAGGAGCTGATTCCGAATATGTGATGCAGCACAAGAGGAAAAAAACTGCTGGGTACAATCAAGAAAGCAGAAAAATCCTAGAAACTACTATTTTCAAAGATAGACCTTCAAAAAATAAAATAAAATGGACAATAAATTAATTGTTACCTGCTTGCCCAAGATGAATTCCTTGCTCCACAGCAAACTGGCATCTTCTGGATGTAGTCCTGACATGCCACAAAAATGTAAAAATAAGAATTCCTGAAGATTTATATCTTTTTGACAGGATAACAAATTATTTTAACCCAGGATTATTTTTTAATTATATATATCAGATAATTTACAAAAAAAACATTGCCTCCTGGATATGCTCCCAGATAATGTTTTCAAGTTAAAAACAAAAAAAAGCAGCCTTACATTTTCCTAATTCAGGTAAGACACACTACCAACGGGTTTCTCTTTGCTGGGGAATTTAATACACCAGTTCACATACTAGGTAGCACCAAAATTCTCTCTCACTCATTCTACCTTTACCAGAGCTGTTCTGGTTAGCTAGTTGCTTTGATAAAGGAAGCCCAGCAATACAAATTAATGCCAGCCTGCCTAAAGGATTCTTGACCCCAAGTGAGCAGTTTCTATGGGCTTTAGTCCACTCCAAACAGAAGGCCAAAACTCTTACAATCTATGTGCAGCACACTTTCACCCTATGGGGTCTTGGGAAAAATCATCGACTGATCAAGGTGAAAATACAACGCCACTTTCAGATGGAATTTAGGATGTGTTTGCAAACCATTCTATTGCTGAAAAACATCATGAAGGATAGATCAGCTACTAGGGCCTGGTACTCGTTAACTCTATGTGTTGAGTCACCGCCATTAAAACAACCTTGCAGGTCAAAATCTTAAGGGCATTTAGCAGCTTGAAAGGAGCTTTCATGAGCTAAGACCACACTGAGATCCCAAGGCACTCTGGGAAGCTCATGGGGAAGCTTTACAAGAAGCAGGCCCTACATAAAACAAACTCCTCAAGGTTATAAAGCGTTGAGTTTATCTTCTATATGATAGTGATTAGCACCAATTGCACAGAGCTAAACTCTTATAGAGTGGTTTTCAAACAAGACTCAAACAAATGTAGGAGGTATTCAAGCAACTTTTGGGTGTGACAAGAGAAGGCTTCTAAGAAAGCCTAGTTACTCACCTGTAACAGGTGTTCTCCGGGGACAGCAGGAATCAGTCCTCACATATGGATGTCATCGGCACAGATGGAGCCCGCGTAGTAACCTCTCCCCAGCTTTCAAAGAAAGCCTTTGTGAGATCTACCACACATGCACGACTGACTTCCTGCCCAAGGGTGCCATCTTACTTCAGTATGATGACATAGCTCAAGACAAAAACAAAAAGAAAAGCAACTCCATGGGGAAGAGGAAGGGTTATGAGGACTGATTCCTGCTGTCCCCAGAGCACACCTCTTACAGGCGAGTATGTGGGAACAAGCAGGAAGTCTGTCCTCACATATGGGACTCTCTAGCTACAGGCTACTGAAAAAACCTGTAAGCCACAGGCAGCCACAAAAAAATAAACCATGAGGATCAGTAAGAGTACAGTTCAGTCGCAAGAACTCAGCAGCGACCCCAGCTGGGAAAACCAGCTCTTCGGTAGTCTGTACACATAAAGGCCGGAGGACAGGAATTGCCTTAAACCCCAAACAAATGACAGAGTACTGCCTGGCCGAAGGCACTGTCCCATTGGGACTCCTCCTCCAGGCAGTAATGCACTGCAAAGGTGTGAACTGAGGACAAGGTGACAGCCAGGCATATCTCTGTTAAGAAACTGAATGGAGGTTCACCACAGAAGCTGCCATGGCCCAGACGCCGTGTGCCATGACGTGACGCTGCATCAAAAGACCAGTTTGACCACAGGTGAAGACGATGCAGTCTGCCATCCAGGTAGACAAATTATGTTTGGAGACTGCTATGTCCAGGCAATTAGGGTCACAGGAAATGAAGAGCTACGAAGACCGGCAATGGGGCTTGGTCAGCTATAAGTAACAGGCCGATGATCGTTTACAGTTTAGTGGAGCGCGCAGACTCTGCCCTACTGGCGTTAGGATGTGGAAAAAAGGTGGGAAGCACCACCTCCTGGTTGAGGTGGAACTTGGGGTGCCTCCGAAGCACCACCCTGGTTCCTATGAAACTTGGTACAGGGGGCATAAGCCACCAGAGCCTGGAGCTCACTAACCCTGCCGGCGGATATAAGCACCACGAGGAAGACCACTTTCCAGGACAGATACTTGAGGAGACAGGAGCCAGCGGCTCAAAGGGTGGAGGAATGAGCTTTGAGAGGACCACACCGATATCCCACGCCATCACCGACGGACGAACGGGTGATCAAGAGAGCAGGAAGCCCCTCTAGAAGCAAGCTCCGAGAGGCTAGGGGGATAGGGGCTTCCCCTCGATGAGGTGATGGTGCACCAAGAGCGCACTAAGATGAACTCTGATGATGTTACATTTCAAACCAGCATTAGAAAGGTGCAGAAGGTACTGCAACAACAGTTGGACAGAACAGGAGAAGAAGTCGGCACCCCTTTCTGCACACCAAACCGAGAAGTGACGCTACTTGAAGGCATATGCCCACCTGGTGGAGTACTTGCGTGAGACCAAGACCTCTTTCACTTCTCTGGGGAAGACAAACTGGGTCAGGGCTACCATTTCAGCAGCCAGGCCATCAGGGCCAGGGACCCCAGCTTGGGGTGCAGGAGAGAGATGACCTCCTAGGAGAGCAGGTCCGGGGTGCCTGGGACAGGCCAAGGAGCAGCGGAAACCAGGGCTGTTGGGGCCACTGGGATGCTATGAGAATCAGGGTGGCCCGGTTGAGCTGGACTTTGAAGAGAGTATTGACAATGAGCGGCATGGGAGGGAAGGCATAAAAGAGGTCTTTCATCCAAGGAATGAGAAAGGCATCAGCTGCCACTTGGGAAGTGCAACGCTCTAGAGCAAAAGTGGGCCAGCTGAGCAAAAGCGGGCCAGCTAAGTACTGGCCAGGCTGGCAAAAAGATCCAGCACATGAAGGCCCCAATGGCGAAACAGTCGATTGACCACCCATGGGTTGAGCCGCCATTCGTGGGGCTGGAGAACACGGCCCAGGCAGTTTGACAGAATATTGTCCTGACCGGGGAGATACACTGCCCTGAGGAGCATTCCACTCTTGCTGGCAAGAGTGCAGACAGACTGTTTCCGAGTACAGTAGGGACGATTCTCTGCCCCGCTGCTTGCTGATGTAGAACATCGCCATCTGATTACCCATCTGATTCAGAACAGCCTGGTTCCACAGGTGGTGCTCAAAGGCTCGGAGAGTGCAGACAATCGCTCGGTGCTCTAGAAAGTTGATCTGTTGGAGGCTCTCCAATGCCGACCACAGGCCCCGAATGCGGAGGTTGCCATAATGGGCTCCCCAGTCCAACTTTGAGGCATCCATAGTGAGGACCCTCTGTGAAGTCCGGACCTGAATGGGCATCCCTTCCAGCAGGTTCGGTGGCTGTTGCCACCAGTAGAGGGACTCGGCAAGGTGACGGGCAACCTGTCCTGCAGGCACTCTGTTACCTGGAATCACTGGGAGCAGACAGTCCATGGAGCCAGCCGCATGTGGAAATGGGCATTGGCTGTAATGCGCACTGTCAGGGCCATGTGCCCTAGGAGACACAGCATGAGACAGGCAGAGGCGGAGTTTCAACCCTGAATCTCCTTTGCAAAGGCCACTAGACACTGGGTCCTGTCGAGGGGAAGGAAAGCTCGGGCCTGGAACATGTCTAGTAATGCCCCTATGAACTCTAGGGCTATGGGTCTGTTGCAGGTCAGAGTTAGGGTAGTCGATAACAAACCCCAGGTGCTCCAGAGTGAGAATGGTATGGCGTGCTGCCCACTGCACCTCAAAGGCTGTGCAGCCACTGACCAGCCAGTCGTACAGGTAGGGAAAAACAACTACCTCCTGCAGCCACAGGTGGGCAGAAACCACCACTAGGCATTCTGAACACCCTTGGAGCCGAAGCCAGGCCGAAGGACAGGTCTCTGGTACTGACAGTAGCTTCCTCCGATGACAAACCGGAGAAACTGCCGGTGGGGCGGATGAATGGGAAAGTGCATGTAACATTAGGAAAACATGCAACATCACCAACGCCTACTAAAATGTGCACTAATAAATGCCAGATCAGTACGATCTAAATGGCCCGCAGCCCTCGACCTGATACATCAATATAACCTCGACATCTTGATGATCACGGAGACATGGCTATCCGACTGTGACAACGTACTACTGAATCAGATGCTGCCACCAGGATTTGTGATATACACATCCCACAGATCTAGTCAGAAAGGAGGCGGAACCCTCATCCTGGCCAAAGCTGATTTACACTTCAAGTTGTGCAACTCCTCTAGCTCAACTTACCTTGACTCCCTCACAATAGCTAATGAGCTCTGTACAATCAACCTTTTCTATCGGGCACCCTCCTCCTCACCAGATGATCTTCCAACTATAATTGAGCAGGCATGTACCACATCCACCTCACGCTCACCAAGTTGGCTAATCGGTGACTTCAATCTCCCATCTCTTCAAGACAGCCACTCAGCAGCATTCCTTGACGCCCTTGAGGACCTAGGTTACAAACAGCATGTCGATTCTCCCACCCACACTAAGGGTGGCAAACTGGACCTCATTTTCGCACCTCTCTCCAACGCCACAATACCCCTAACTCTTGCACTATCTGTAATACCAGTACCCTGGTCGGACCACAGTCTTCTCAGTTTCAATATACCCATTAACACATCCCACAAAAGCCGAAAGTCTTCTAACACATCTGGAATCCACACAACCCGCTTTAGACCACTCAACGAGAGCGTAGTCCTAGAGAATCTCAGACCTCTCATGGCCAACACAACCATGGATTTAGATGATCTCATATCCAAATGGGATGAAAACCTGAGAGCTGCCTCCTGCCCATCACTCACTGAAAAGAGAATTCGAAAACGTGAACATACTCCATGGTTCTCCACAGACCTTCGTACATCTCTCCACCATCTACGCAAACTTGAGCGACAATGGCGACGAACTCACTCTCCTGAGGCGCTGGCAGCATACAGCTCATACTTAACTACCCACCGAGCAAAGATAACACAAAGCAGGAAAACTTACCACACAGGCTTAATAAAACGCTCCATCAATAAACCACATGCATTGTTCAGCATAGTAAAGTCCATAACAGGAGAACCGGTCTCAGCACAACCCCCTATGCCTCAGCCGCAGGACTACGCAAACTACCTGCAATCAAAGATGATAAAAACCAACACAGACATAAATGTCAACAACGCCTCCACTTCACCTAAGGAATCCCATGCAATGCCACTACACAACTTCTCCACTGTATCAAACAGAGAGGTTGTGAACATTATTGCCTCAATCAATCCTAGTACAGCTCCTAATGACCCGTGTCCAGCCAGCTGGATCAAGGACATGCGACATGACCTCAGTCAAATATTGAGCAAAATACTTAACCAGTCCTTCTCAACAGGTTCATTCCCGCAGAGTCTGAAACACACTTCCATCAAGCCCCTACTGAAGAATAATAGACTGGACCCATCCAAGGTTGAATCCTTCAGGCCTATCTCGAGCATCCCACAGCTTGCAAAAATCATTGAGAAGGCCGCCCAACAACAAATCCAACATCATATCGACTCTGAAGCACCACTAGATCCATCTCAACATGGCTTCAGGGAAGCACATTGAGTCGACACAGTCCTTACAACCCTATTCAATGTTCTGGTAACAGGAATAAATAACATTCAACAAGGTTTCGTCCTCATCTTCCTGGACATCTCCGCCGCTTTCGACTCTGAGTCATGACATACTCCTGCAACGCTTGAAAGATAAGAGGATTCAAAGCACAGCTCTCGAATGGTGTAAATCCTACCTATCGAACAGGTGGCAACAAGTAAAGACAGGCCACGCATCCTCAGAACCATTCCTGCAATCACAGGGAGTACCCCAAGGATCGTCCTTATCGGCACTAATGTTTAATATCTACATGCAGCCGATATGTGACTTGATCAGATCCTTTAACGTACAATGTCTCGCTTACGCAGATGACATCCTCCTATATATGCCATTCACAATTGAACATCCAGTATTCTCCCCAATAATCAATTGTTTTGAAGCTGTAGCCGAATGGTTGCTATCACAAAACCTTCGGATTAATTACAACAAAACTGACGTTCTTTTTGTCACAAGGAACCATAAGTTCATACCTCCTCCATCACTACTCGTCAACAACATAGAGCTGAAATCAAAAGCTACAATCCGTTACCTCAGCATCACATTGGATCAGCACTTGGATATGACAACGCATGTCAAGATCACCACAAAAACTATATATTATAAGATCAAATCGCTACGTCACCTCCGCTCCCTACTAGATCCCACAGACTTCCGAACAACCTTCCAGGCATTAGTCCTCCCACACCTGGATTTTGCCAACATCATCCTTCATGGCCTCCCTCAATCAACTTTAAATCCGCTCCGCCTAGCCATGAATACAGCCGCCAGAGTCCTCTCCGGCTCATCAAGATCTGACCATATAACACCCATCATGAAAGAACTGCATTGGTTACCATTACATGCCAGAATCCAATATAAGTCTTTAGTCCTTACTTTTAAGGCTCTAAATAACTACCCCCCTACGCCAATCAGCAAGCTTATTCATGGCACCCTGGAAAACAGAAAAAGGAGAACCACATCAATGAACACCTTAATAGTCCCAAAAATAATAACGAAGTGCACTAAGGCCACCTCCAACAGGGCCTTGTCCTTATTTGCACCTCTAAACTGGAATGCGCTACCTCACGAAATCCGTGCTATCAAAAACCTAATCCTATTCAGAAAAGCACTGAAATACCACTTGTTCACAAAATGCTACCCAGAAGTCAACCCAGACATTAACAAAACTAGCACCTCAATACAACCTGAAAAGGGCTAGTTGATCAACCTTCTCTCTAGTCCTATTAGCGAACCACATTGCAATATCCAAACGAGTTTTATTACTGTATATACCATTAAGTTATTCTGTACATAGTTCCCCCGGTTGTCCTATTGTTGAAGTTCCCTGTTCAATGTAAAACTCAATGTTACTTGTATGCATTGTAGTATGTTTCTTGTTCAATGTACACCGCACTGATTGTAATAGCGCGGTATAAAAGAATTGTTAAATAAATAAATAAATAAAATTAATGTGTGTCTTGAAATCCAAGGAGCATAGCCAATCTCTCTGGAGGTAAGGCAGCAATGTTCCACGGGAGAGCATCTTGAACTAATCCTTCACCAGCAACTTGTTGAGGTCTCGAATATCTAGAATAGGGTGAAAGCTGTTGGTCCTCTTGGGAACCAAGTAGTACAGTAGTAGAAGCCCTCACCCAGTGCAGCTACTATGGCCATTGACTCGAAGCAGTCACAGACCGCGTGAGTGATGAATTTGGAGCACTTCTTGACCAGCAAGATCAGAGTTCGAAACCACTGAAGAGGCTCTACCAGCCCAGCCAGCTCCCTCACCATGTCTCGCAAGTACATGCCCATATAGAGCTGGTAGGCCTGGATCTGGCCGACGAGCATCGAGCCCTGGTAGCACTTTCTGCCCAAAGCATCCATGAAGTGGGCATCCCTGCCCGGAGGGTACCAAGAAGTGTGTGTCTCGTTTTTTAATCCTGCCCATGGCCGACTACCACAATAGAGTTATAGGGCAGCTGTGCATTTTGGAACCATGGACTCTGTACATGGCATCAAGCTGCCTGCTCACAATCGGCTCCGAGGCCAGGGTTTCTCACAGGTGGAAGAGCAGTTCCAGGATAGGGTGAACCGGCATCGTGAGTGAAACAGTGGGAGTATGGTTGATAGAGAAGTCATTCTGAACTTTTCTTTCTTGATGTAGAGATTGAGTTCTCAGAGGTCGAGGATTGGCCAGAGGCCTCTAGACTTTTTTGGAATGAGTAAGAACCAGGAGTAGAATCCCTGGTTGCATTCCTGTACTGCCACAGGTTTTATGGCATGGTTGCATAGCACGGCTGCAATTTTCTCCTCCAGGAGATGAAGGTGGTGCGCAGGGAGGTTTGCTGGGCAGGGGTGGCCCTGGTGGAGGAAGAACTGAGATTGAGTTTGCAACCTGCTGCAATGATGCTGAGAATCCAGCCTGCTGCAATGATCGCTAGACCTCTTGAAACTGTTGGACTCTGCTTCTTACTGGTAGATAGTCAAAAACCGGGGGCTACTTTGACCAGAAGTGCAAGGGCAGCTGCAAGTTGTTTTCTCTCATGTTGTCTGACCCATTGCCCATATTTGGTGGCTGGCTGACATAGCGTGGAGCTCTAAGGTAAGGCTAAAAACGTCGATGGGGTAAAACTGCTGGAAGTATTGGTAATGATATACCTGCCAGTATTGAGGTTATTGTGGACAACGGGACTGTTGCATAGGCTATTGCGGTTGAACGGAGAGATCCCTTACAATGGAAGAATGATCTTTCATTTTAGAGACCGCTTCCTGTACATCTTAGAGCTGAAGAGACTCTTCTTGACAAAGGTGTCATAAGTGGCACGAATGACATGGTAAAAGGATTCATGTAAATTATCTTGTAGTTGATGCCTATCCTCCCCTGAAACTATACCCAGGTCCTCCAGATGCAAAAGGAGGTTATGATGGTACTGGAGAATTTGGAGTTGATGTGCCAGAGTTTTCATGGCCAATACCACACTTTGAGAAGATTTCCTGCCTACAGAATCTAGGGTGTGGTGGTCCTTCCCTAGCAGGGTCTGGGTGTTGGACTTGGTAGCTTTTGATTATTTGAGCACAGTCTCTGAGACAACGGACTGGTGTGAAAGCTGTTGAAAGTCAAGAGCAGGAAGCACTTTGTATTTGCGATCTAGATGTCTGTAAGTGGCATGTACGGAGGCCGGCGTCTTCCAAACAGATGCAAAATGGTCCTGCAAAATCTGGTTAACAGGGAGCGCCAGGACCTCCTTAGGGATACACTACAGGCACATAGAATAGACTGAAAATCTCTCTTGTTGGTAGGAGTCTGAGAATCACTGAGCGCGAGCACTCATATCTTCTGTAGAAGCTTTGAACAGGAAAGATTTTCTGTGAGCTCCTCCCCGGTGAAGTGGTCTGGGGAAGATATAGGAGAGAGGGCTCAGGGCCCCAATGGTTGGGGTGCTAGCAGAAGAGCAGGCATCATCCCGTAGGGACTAAGGAGCCCTCCAGTCTATAAGAGGCGGAGGGTCTTGATGGACTGTAGCAGAGATATGAACACTGGGTCCTCAAGGGAGGGGGCAAAGTCTGCAGGTAGGATGGCCCCCAGAAGGGCTGCACTATCTTGAACAAAGCACCGAAGCAACTGCAGGGGGGGGGGGGGGGGAAATCGCTGGGAGATGACCTACTTCCGGTTGTGGAAACCAAGGGGGATAGATAGCATAGAGGCTATTTGGAATCTCCAGTGTTTGAATTTGAGAGATCCAGCTGAATCCTCTCCCACTTCCGTTTATGTGAACATGGGCCTTTTGGACTGCTGGAGGTTCAGGGGGCATCCATTCAGCTGTGCTTAGACTTAAACTTATGCTTGGTCCCTCCAGCGGGGGGGGGGGGGGGGGGGATCAACCCTTGGGGAGAAGCCTACAGTTTCTGGGATAGGCAGGGATGGAGTGCAGCCTCTGGCCTGTAAGGCTCTGAGCCACTTTTCTTGATGCCAGTACCGGTAGGTCTGCCTCTAGCCATACGGTAGCCCCTTATGTCCCTGATCATGCCTTGTCTGGGCCCAATGGAACTGGGGCAGATGTAGAAGCAGAAGCCACCATGGTAACAGAATCAGCAGAAATAACCTGACTGAGAAGCTGTGCTCACTGGAAGTCTCTTTGCTCGGCTTTGGATTTTTTTTTTTGTACCGAGAACCGTGCATGCTGGGCCAGCTGAGGAAAGATCTGTTCTGCAGCCTGGGAGCTGTGCAGCAGCTTGAATGAAACTGTTTTTTAAAGAAAACAAATACCTGACGGTGCGAGAACATTAACCATGTGAAAATGAAAGAAAAGCAAAGAACTAAAATGAAACGCTGATGAACTCCGCTGGAGAATGGAAGTGCAGCAGATGACTAAACTGCGGTAGCAGAAGACTACAGGAGCGGGACGATCAGGTGGGAAGATACACGTAGCCTCAGAGAAGTCCTTCGGACTTCTTAGCTAGGGGAGAGCCGGCCACTGGTGCTGTCATCGGACGTCTCCAATCAAGTGTACCTGCATCCTTCTGCTTGTTTCCAGAGTAAAGGCCTGGGAAACTACTTCCAGTTATACCCTGCCAAGAAAACCCAGGGGCTGCTGGGTCACCAGGAGTCAGCATTGATTTGATGGAACTTAAAAAAAAAATAAAAAAGGGGATGGGGGGCAGCTAATATTTGTAGTGCTGCCTTTTTTGTAGGTAGGGCTGAAATTGTTTGTACTCTACCAGTTAATGTTAATTGCAACAAATTTGCAAAAGCCTACATCAAAAATACATCATTTTGGTAATTTTTTTTTTTTTTAGTTTTTGTAACAAACACAGCATCTTCCAAAGAGCTCACCTGCATACCGTGAACTCCACATCCATAGGTTCAGAGTTATAAGACTGTGAGAGTTCTGCATTCACTTTCAGCATGAGCTCCTCCTCATGGATCTGTGGAGATGTATATGACTTTTCAGTACAGAAAGTTTAGGAGATGGGGAAAGCAGCAGAAGGTCCCATGAAAACAACTGCTCAATGAGACACATCAAGAAAACCCACTACAATCACCTGCTATAGCTATGAGTTGCAAATGGCTTTGTAGAAGACAGAATTCAGGCCAAAGCTGAGTAGCTACCTAGTGGTTAAAGCAGCAGACTGAAAATCAGGTAAGCCAAGCAAGGTTCTAACCCACTTTTTCAAACCAATGATCTGTGTGACCTTGGGCAAGTTATTTAACCCTCCATTCTCTCAAGTAGCAACTTAGATTCCTGCCCGAGAAAGCTTATAATGAATCAAGTGTATTTTCCCTTTAGTGCAGGTTTGGAAAGGTAAATAAATCCATTATCAAAATCCATACTTCACTGATCCTGAAGAAAACTACAGCAGGATCATCCATGGCCAGATACTGCCACTGGCCCTACTATAGCAATTTTTGTGATGTGAGTTATCATAGTGTAACATACCTTTGCTCTGCACAGTGGAAGCATAAGTTCATTTTACTATGTGCACACAGTATCATTGGGCTGCTCTTATTTCAACAGTGTTCTTGCATTGCAGTTTTCTGGCAAGTCCAACACCTATTGTAAATTTGCACATCACAGTATGTTGCCTTCCCTGTTTTTCTATTTGCTGCTTGAAATGCATGCTTTGCAAATTTAAAAGCTAAAAACATTCACAAGAGATCAGAGGTTTCATTCATTTAGACAACTATTATTCATTCATTTAAGCAAACTGTAATACTGTATTGATTTACTAATACAGGAGGTTTTTTTAATATCTTTTATAATCATGGCCTTCTGGGGAAAAAGTAGGCTACATCTTCCCCAGATCCCAGCGAAGAAAGCATCAATCTTGTCAGGCCTTGACAAATGTTCACTGGACAGAAGCAACAAGAGGCAAAGCCACTGCACCCAATACAGCTAAATAAATAAAATAAATAAATAAATAAAATCACTGGTCAACATTGAAATCGTTACTGACTTTAAAAGGCCCTAATCTGTAGTATCTTGGTGAGCTGAACACGAATATAACATTTAAAAAAATTTATTGGCTCTCGTTTTGAAGATATTGCATGTAGTTCATTTTTGACGTTTCACCATGTAAATTTATCCAGTAGGACATCAACAACATCCCAAATAAGCCTTGAATGATGTAATATTACATCACATTGCATAATACCAGCATGCACACATCATCCAGAGTTGATTGCATCTGCCAGACGGCTGCTGAAGCCATCAGACATCAGCAGTGTACTATACGCAGTCGGAAAGAAAGTAATCTGGTATTCTGTTCCGATATTGAAAGCCTCATGAATGCCTTGAAAATCACTCATGACCCACAAGACTGGAGACTATTTATAGACTCTAAGAAACTGAGTCTGAAGGCTGTGCTTTTGAACAATGGAAACCGTCTTACATCTATTCCAGTAGCGCATGCCGTCCACATGAAAGAGACATATGATAAAACGTAAAGCATCTACTGACTTCCATTAACCATAACAAGTACAGCTGGCACCTCTGTGGTGACTTGAAGGTAGTTGCCCTTTTAATGGGACTGCAGCAGGGATATATAAAATACATGTGTTTCTTATGTGAGTGGGATAGCCAAGCAAGGGATTGGCACTACTTGCGGAAGGAATGGAATCACAGACAAAATGTAACAGTTGGAGAGAAGAATATCCAGCACCCAGCTCTGGATGAGGCTCATAAAATCCTGCTACCATCCCTTCACATCAAACTAGGTTTGATGAAAAACTTCGTGAAAGCCATGGACCGCACTTCGCCAGCTTTCCGATACCTGCATGAAAAATTCCCTCGACTCACCGAAGCAAAGATTAAAGAGGGAGTTTTTGTGGGTCCTCAGATTCGAGAGCTCTTCAAAGATGACCGGTTCAACAACTTGCTGCAGGGTGATGCGAAACAAGCATGGAATGCTTTTCGCCTAGTGTCAACAAACTTTCTCGGGAATGTTAGGGCAGAAAACTACAAGGAACTAGTAGAAGACATGTTGATGCGGTATCAGAAACTTGGCTGCAATATGTCTCTAAAGATCCATTTCCTTGATTCCCCTTCCCTTCCCCCCCCCCTTCCCCTCCATCCTCCCCCCCTCCCCCCCCCCCCGTGGTTTTTGGTTGCATACAGTGTGTATGGTATGAAGGTTTTACATTAGGTGCATGGTAGACAATCATGAGGATTGAATGTTAATTGATGATGTCACTTATGGTTCCCGCGCTTTTGCAGACTTTAAATTCACCACGCAGCCGCGGGCTTTTTTAGTTTTTTGTAAGAAAGAGAGGAACGGCTGGAAAGTGCTCTGGTGTTAATATCTGCATGAGTTTTGGAATAAAATATTTGGGTGAGTAACAGAGGTTCGATAAAATGGTGTGTATGTAATAATGATGAATACGTTTTGAACGTGCTGTGATATAATGAATTATGGAAGGACAGGTATATACAGCGATTCCTTTGCTGCAGAATCTTAAGGAATGTTTGCCGTGGTTCACATTAGTTTTAAAATTCCAAAAAATACAAAGTTTAAAATTCCCCTCCCCCCTTCCCCCCCCCTTCCCTACCCTTCCCCCCTTTCCCCTCCGTCTTCCCCTTCCCCTTCTTCCCCCCCCCCCTTCCCCTCCCCCCGTGTTTCTTGGTTGAATACAGTGTGTATAGTATGAAGGTTTAACATTAGGTGCATTGTAGACGATCGTGAGAATTGAATGTCACTTGATGTCATGTATGGTTCCCGCGCTTCTGCAGACTTTAAATTCACCAAGCAGCCGCGGGCAGTTTTAGTTTTTTTGAAAGAAAGAGAGGAAAGTGCTGTGGTATTAATGTCTACATGAGTTTAGGAATAAAATATTTGGGTGAGTAACAGAGGTTTGATATACGGTACAAACGTAATAATGATGAACAAGAACGTGCTGTGATGTAATGAATTATGGAAGGACAGGTATGTACAGCGATTCCTTTGCTGCCGAATCTTAAGGATTGTTTGCCGTCGTTCACATTAGTTTTAATAGCATGGCATTAATATGGTGTGTATGTTATATTAAAGATGTGAGTGATTTGAGATTAAGGACCACGTTGGGTGATTAAAAATTTGCAGAAGGTTTTTATTAAGGCATAACGTTTGCCCGGTGGGGCAGGCAGTATTTGTTGGTTGGGTAAGAACTGCAGTAGAAGGGACGTCAGTTGTTAAAATAAGGAGATTTGGATTTTAAATTCCAAAAATACAAGGTTTAAGATTTACAGCATAAGACGATGTGTGTGATGGTGAGTAACGAGTGTTTACTGGTTATGCCATTCTTTCCGCGCATCTTTAGAGCTTAATCTACTACGCAGCTGCGGGTGGAGTTAGACACTTGTACATTAAGAAAGCAATGGCGAGTAGAAGTTTTGTGAGTTTTGGCAAAAAAGATTTGGTAAGTTTATAAAGGTTTTGGAAGAATGCCTGAATGATATTAAAGTTTTGATAATGAAAGGAATGAGATACACGGTGGGAGAGGAGTAAGGTTATGTTTTTAGGTTCTAAAGATTTCGATTTTTAATCATGGCAGGTAATGCTAGAAAACAATAAAAGGCACAGCAAAAAATATTACCTATAGGATTTTATAAGATTGTTGACCATACAATAGAAATGTTTTTTTAAAACAAATGGGGTTCAACCGCTGTAGATAGGATCCCTGGTTGATCCTTTGCGCTTTTTCTGGGTCCCTGGGTTTTTCCTCGACTTTTGTCTATTCTAATTTTAAACGTAAAAAGATCTCTATTTAATAATTTTATTGAATAATTGCCTTTTGTACAAATAATGGATTTAATGCAGTCTAGTATGGCAATTCTTTTTCTTTCTCCTTTTTCCCTTCAGTATTAACAAGTGTGGCAGGACAGATTCATATAGGTAAGAGTTAATACAGTATCCTTTATTGGATGGAGCTGTAGGTTATGTTTTTATTCAAATGATTAATGCATGTTTTAGGCAAAATTTGTCATGGTTTTTATACATGTATGATTTAATATTTATATGTGTCATGGAGTATAATTATTTATTTATTTATTACATCATTATTATTATTCTATTAATGTATGGAAGGTTCGCTGTACTTTAGCATTCAATTTTTATTTTCATTTTTATTTGAATTATTATTTTTATTCTATTTATTTTTTATGTATTGATGTTTTAGTTATTTATTGCTGTACCAATACATTTATAGGTGCTGTTTTTATGATTATATTCACGTTCATAATTTGGTTTATGATTTATGAATGTTTTTAATGGTGTTTTTATATGTTATTATAGCCTAAGCCCCTGATGAAGGCATGAACGAAACACGGCCTGTGTCGGGCCTGGCTTTATGAAATAAAGTGGTAATTGAATAGCTCCTTCCTTGCCTCCACGTCTCTGACTGGGTCTGTTTGGCACGTGGATTGTGCTTTTTTGTTGGACTCCCTAGCTTTAGATGCCAGGGAGAGACCCCAGAAGTTGTGTGCCCCTGTGAAAGGGCTCCAAATCCCCCCATGGATCTCTGGCATCCTACCGGGAATGGTGGGGTAGGAATTGATTAAGTATGGAACAGATGTTGGAGAACAGCCTGATCAAACAAGGCATCCCAGCGGGAGTCCTTGTCTAAGCAGTAATGGGCTGTGAAGGTATGAACCGAGACCCCAGTAGCTGCTCAACAGATGACGTCAATAGACACAGAGTGTAGATGAGCCATTGAGGCTGCCATGGCTCTCACATTGTGAGCTGTGACATGACCTTCCAGAGAAAGGTTTTTACTCTGATAGGTAAAAGAAATACACTGTGCAATCCAATTGGACAATGTTCTCTTGGAGACTGGAAGTCCCAAATGAGAAGGATCAAAAGCAACAAAGATTTGAGAGGACTTTCTATGTTGCCGTGTGCTTTGTAAGTAAAAAGCAAGTGCTCTTTTACAGTCCAAAGTATGAAGATTCCTTGCTGCATTTGAAGCATGAGGCCTTGGAAAAAATACAGGCAGGTAAACTGCTTGGTTTAAATGAAAAGGTGAGACCACCTTTGGCATAAAGTGTGGATGAGTCCTAAGGACTACCTTATCATGATGGAACCTCGTATAAGGAGGATCAGCCACTAATGCTTGCAACTCACTAATGCAACGTGCTGATGTGATTGAAATGAGAAAGACAACCTTCCAGGGAAGGAATTTCAAGGAGGTAGTAGCTAGAGGTTCAAAAGGCGGCTTCATGAGCTGTCCAAAAACCAGATTTAGGTCCCATGCCACCGGTGGTGGCCTAATGGGAGGCTTAGTTAGAAGGAGGCCCCTCATAAATCTCGCTATGAGAGGAAATAGGTTGTCCATTTAAAGGCTTGAAAGAAGCTGAAATAGCACTTAAATGGACTCTTACCAAGTTAGTCTTAAGCCCTGCATTAGATAAATAAAGGAGATACTCCAATAATGATTCCAGAGGTATCGCCAGGGGGTCAAGACCCTTCTGCGAACACCATATGGAAAACCTTTTCCACTTGAAAACATAAGAGCGTCTTGTGGAAGGCTTTCTAGAAGCAAGGTACTTCAGGCCGGAAGGTGGGGTGTTCAAATCCCACTAAAGGACAGCAACCTTGGGCCGGAAGGACTTGGGTTTCTAGTCCCACAGGTACTCCTTGTGGTCTTGGGCAAGCCACTAAACCCTCCATAGCCCATGTTCCCTGTAAAATAGTTATCTCCAAGTTATAATGCCCTGTTCAATGTAATTTCAGTTTGTTCGATGTAAACCGCACTGATGCAGAATAGCGCAGTATATAAGAGAATGTAAATAAATAAATAAAGGATATCCTTTACTTGATGAGACAGGTTAAGACCATGAAGGTCTAGGCTCTCAGCAACCAGGCCCTGAGATGCAGAGAGTGGGGATCGGGATGCCACAACATCCCGTCCTCCTGAGACAGGAGATCTGGAGCAGATCCTAACTCCAGAGATGGAGTTTGAGAGAGATGTAGGAGCAGAGGGTACCACACCTGCCGTGGCCAATGTGGAGCTATGAGAATCATATGGCCTCTGTCTCTCTGAAGCTTGAATAGGGTTTTGGGAATTAGGGGAATGGGTGGAAAGGCATATAGGAAGTCCTGACCCCAATGGAGGAGGAAAGCATCCCTGGCCTGAGAACCCTGAGCCGGAATTCTGGAACAGAATCGGGAAGTTTGGCATTCAACGAACTTGCAAAGAGATCTATGTCCGGAGTTCCCCAAATTTGAAAAATATTTGCTATCTGGTCTGCACGAAGAGACCACTCGTGTGGAAGCAGAGCTCGACTGAGTCTGTCTGCCCAGGAGTTTTGAATGCCTGGCAGATACACCGCAAGGAGATGAATCTGATGCTCTCTGGTGAGGGCCCATAGTCGCAAAGCTTCGTTGCAAAGCGACAGAGAGCCTGTTCTTCCCTTCTTGTTCAGATAGAACATAGCTACTTGATTGTCCGTCTGAATTAGGACTGTCTTGTAGCTCAGCTGGGTGTGGAACACTCGAAGAGCAAGGAAGATTGCTCTGAGTTCCAAGAGATTGATGTGTAGATGGGTCTCCTGTGGAGTCCAGGTGCCTTGGGTAGAGAGATCTTGCAGATGAGCTCCCCAACCCACCTGTGAGGCATCTGTTGTTAGAGTGACCTGGGGTGGGGGCTGCTGGAAAGGGAACCCCACCAACAGGTTTTGGGTTGACTGCCACCATTGTAGGGACAAAGTAAGGCGACTTGAGTTTGCTATTTTGTCTGATAGGCAGCCTGATGCTTGAGTCCACTGAGTGGATAGAGTCCACTGGGCTGCTCTCATATGGAGGCGAGCATAGGGAACCACATGCACGGTAGATGCCATGTGGCCTAGAAGTTGTAACATTTCCCGAGCAGTGAGATGAGTTTTTAACACTGCTTGGAAGCTAACTGCACAATGCGAAGGCAGCGGGGCTGTGGAAGATAGGCCCTTGTTTAACTGGTATCCAGCATAGCTCCTATTAACTCTAGAGATTGAGTGAGAGTCAGGTTGGATTTTGGGATGTTTATGACCAGGCCCAAATACTGAAGTATAGGCATTGTGCAAGATAGGGAAATTCTGGCCTCTGACTCTGATGGGGCTCGAATGAGCCAGTCGTCTAAGTAGGGGAAGACAAATATTCCTAGAGTGCGAAGAAATGCTGCCACTACAGCCATGCATTTCGTAAACACCCTTGGTGCTGAGGCCAGGCCAAAAGGAAGAACCCTGTACTGGTAGTGCTTCCCCTGAAATAGAAACTGAAGGAATCTTCGGTGAGTTGGATGGATGAGAACATGGGTGTACGCATTCTTGAGATCTAGAGAACAAAGCCAATCCTGACTATGAACGTATGGCAGAAGAGTTCCTAGAGAAATCATCTTGAACTTCTCCTTGAACAGGAATTTGTTCAATTCTCTGAGGTCTAAAATGGGTCTGTGTCCCCCTGTTTTCTTTGGAATAAGGAAATAGGGGGAGTAAAACCCTGTACCCTGTTGGGAAATGGGTACTTCTTCTATTGCCCCATGGGCAAGAAGTAAATTGACCTCTTGACCCAACTGATTTTCGCGTGAAGTCTGAGAATTTAACCATCTTACAACTGTAGGAGGGGGCATGTTGAGGAAATGAAGCTTGCACCCCTCCTTTACAATGGAGAGAGTCCATTCTTCTGCTGTTATCTGCTCCCATCTGGGGGCAAAATGATACAACCTTCCTGGAATGGTGGAGGGCTCTGGCCCGTGGAGGGCCAGGAAAGCCATGTTCTCTAGATGGGAGTCAAAGCCCCTGTGGAGGCTAAGTCTGCTGGGCCGGTGGAGGCTTAGCAGACTGTTTTGGTGGCTGCTGTCCCTTTCGGGCAGAGTGACCTGCAGAACGCCCCTGCTGGGTATGGGAGGGGTAAAACCTCTTCTTTTTAGAGAATGGTTTCTTGTAGGATTTTCTCCTTGCAGGATCAGCTGTAGCCTTGGATAGTCTATCCAAAGAGGTGTTATCAGCATCCAGCTCATTAGCTTTGATTTTCGCCTGTGCAAGGGATATTCCCCAGTTTGTCCTGTACCCAGAGTTCTAAGTCAGATGCCTGGAGCCAGGCAATCCTACTAGCACCTATGGCAATGGCAGAGGTTCTGCTTATGCACTCAAAGAAGTCAAAATCTGCACGATTAACAAACTTGGAAACATCTTGGGCATGTTTGACAAGTGTAAGATAATCTTGCCTCTTATCAGGAAGCAGAGGGCTCATAAGCTCTAGATCTCCTGTAACCTCCTTAAGGAACATTCCCATATATAAAATGTAGGAACTAATCCTGGCAGAAAGCATAGAGGCCTGGAAGGTTCAACGCCCAAAGGCATCAAGAGTCCTACATTCACTTCCTGGCGGATTAGATGCATGTCTTTTTGCACTCTTGATCCTTCTCATAACTGATTCCACTACCATGGAGTGGTGTGGTAACTGGGTTTTTTTGAAATCCAGGACGAGGTACTCGATACATGGTATCAAGCCTAAGAGAATGAGGAGAGGTGGTAAGAGGTGTTTCCCACATTCTTAGCATGAGATCATGCAAGATCTCATGAATAGGCAAAGTAGCTGCCTCCTTGGAAGCTTTAGGATATTGTAAAATCTCCAATTCCTTTGCTCTGGGATCTGTTTCAGGACCCACTCTGATGGAAAGGCCTCTAGCCACCTCCCGGATGAAATCCTGAAAGGATATATCCTCTGGAGGAGACATCCTACGTTTACGGAGAGGAAGGCTCCTCAGAGAGAAGTACTCCGGTACCGACAGAGCTGTCAGAAACCTCAGAGTCATCAGAGGATTCAAAATATCTTCTGTCTGGGTGCTCTTGCAAAGCACGATACCGGTACCGATCGAAGACGGTACCGGAGGGGTCCGGTAACAGCCTGTCGATACCGAAGAAAGCATAGTTACTCACCTGTAACAGGTGATCTCCGGGAACAGCAGGAATTTAGTCCTCACATATGGGTATCGTCGGTACCAACGGAGCATGCGCGGGAACTCTCCCCAGCGTCCAATTAGAAAGCTTTTGGGAGCATCCCACAGACCCTGCGTGCTGCCTTCCCGCCTTTCCCAACTGCCTCTCTCCAGTTGAGTTTTAAAGCTGAGACAAAGAGAGAGTGAGGGAAAAGGAAAGAGATAGATAGAGAGATACAACTCCTAGGGGAGGTGGGTGGGTTGTGAGGACTAAATTCCTGCTGTTCCCGGAGATCACCTGTTACAGGTGAGTAACTATGTTATCTCCAGGAACAAGCAGGAATGTAGTCATCACATATGGGGACTCCCTAGCTTTAGATGCCAGGAAGAGACCCGAGAAGTTGTGTGTCCCTGAGAAGGGCTCCACTTCCCCCCATGGATCTCTGGCATCCTACCAGGGATGGGGGGTAGGAGTTGATTAGGTATGGAACAGGTTTTGGAGAACAGCCTGACCAAACAAGGCATCCCGGCGGGAGTCCTTGTCCAAGCAGTAATGGGCTGTGAAGGTATGAACCGAGGCCCAGGTGGCTGCTCGACAGATGTCGTCGATAGACACAGAGTGCAGATGAGCCATTGAGGCTGCCATGGCTCTCACATTGTGAGCTGTGACATGGCCCTCCAGAGAAAAGTTCTTACTCTGACAGGCGAAGGAAATACACTGAGAAATCCAGTTAGTGTTCTCTTGGAGACTGGAAGTCCCAAATGAGAAAGATCAAAAGCAACAAAAAGTTGAGAGGACATTCTATGTTGTTGTGTTCTTTGTAAGTAAAAGGCTAAAGCTCTTTTACAGTCCAAGGTATGAAGATTCCTCTCTGCATTTGATGCATGAGGCCTTGGAAAAAACACAGGTAGGTAGACCGCTTGGTTCAGATGAAAAGGCGAGACCACCTTTGGCATAAAGTGTGGATAAGTTCTAAGGACTACCTTGTCATGATGGAACCTTGTCTAAGGTGGATTAGCTACTAGCGCTTGCAACTCACTAATGCGACGTGCTGATGTAATTGCAATAAGAAAGATAACCTTCCAAGAAAGCAATTTTAAGGAGGTAGTAGCTAAAGGTTCGAAGGGTGGCTTCATGAGCTGCCCAAGAACCAGGTTTAAGTCCCATGTCACCGGTGGTGGCCTAATGGGAGGCTTAGTTAGAAGAAGGCCTCTCATAAATCTTGCTATAAGAGGATGAGAGGAACTAGGCTGTCCATTTAGAGCAGGGGTCTCAAACTCCAATCCTGGAGGGCCGCAAACCTATCAGGTTTTCAGGCTATCCCTAATGAATATGCATGAGATAAATTTGCATACACTGCCCCATTGTATGCAAATATATCTCATGCATATTCATTAGGGATACCCTGAAAACCTGACTGGTTTGCGTCCCTCCAGGACCGGAGTTTGAGACCCCTGATTTAGAGGCTTAAAGGCAGCTGTAATAGCACTCAAATGGACCCTTACTGAGTTAGTCTTAAGTCCTGCATTGGATAAATGAAGGAGATATTCCAGTAATGATTCCAGAGGTATCGCAAGGGGGTTAAGACCCTTTTGCGAACACCATATGGTAAACCTTTTCCACTTGAAAGCATAAGAGCGTCTTGTGGAAGGCTTCCTGGAAGCAAAAAGAATATCTTTTACTTGTTGAGGGAGATTAAGATCATGGAGATCTAGGCCTTCAGCAACCAAGCCCTGAGATGCAGAGACTGGGGATTGGGATGCCATAACATTCCGTCCTCCTGAGATAGGAGATCTGGAGCAGACCCTAAGTCCAGGAAGGGAGCTTGAGAGAGATGTAGAAGCAGAGGATACCACACTTGCCGTGGCCAATGTGGAGCTATGAGAATCATATGGCCTCTGTTTCTCTGAAGCTTGAACAAGGTTTTGGGAATTAGGGGAATGGGTGGAAAGGCATACAGGAAGTCTTGACCCCAGTAAAGGAGGAAAGCATCCCTGGCCTGAGCCCCCTGAGCCGGAATTCTGGAACAGAACCAGGGAAGTTTGGCATTCTACAGACTTGCAAAGAGGTCTATGTCTGGGGTTCCCCAAAGTTGAAAAATCTTGGTCACCCGGTCTGCATGCAGAGACCACTCGTGTGGAAGCAGAACTCGACTGAGTCTGTCTGCCCAAGAGTTTTGTATGCCTGGAAGATACACTGCCAGGAGATGAATCTGATGCTCTCTGGCGAGGGCCCATAGTCGCAAAGCTTCGTTGCAAAGCGACAGAGAGCCTGTTCCCCCCTGCTTGTTCACATAGAACATAGCTACTTGATTGTCCGTCTGAATTAGGACTGTCTTGTAGCTCAGCTGGGTGTGGAACACTCAAAGAGCAAGGAAGATTGCTCTGAGTTCCAAAAGATTGATATGTAGATGAGTCTCCTGTGGAGACCAGGTGCCTTGGGTGGAGAGGTCTTGCAGATGAGCTCCCCAACCCATCGGAGAAGCATCTGTTGTGAGAGTTGCTTGGGGTAACGGTTGTTGAAAAGGGGACCCCAGCAACAGGTTTTGAGTGCACCTCCACCACTGGAGGGACAAAATAAGGCAACTTGTCTTTGCTATTTTGTCTGACAGACATCCTGATGCCTGGGTCCATTGAGTGGATAAAGTCCACTGGGCTGCCCTCATATGGAGGAGAGCATAGGACACCACATGCACGGTGGATGCCATGTGGCCTAGTAGTTTTAACATTTCTCGAGCAGTGAGATGAGACTTTAGCACTGCTTGAGAAGCTAACTGCACCAAGGGAGCCCCTTGCCTTTCTGGTGTCCAGCAAAGCTCCTATGAACTCCAAAGACTGAGTGGGAGTTAGACTGGATTTTGGGATGCTTATGGCCTCCCCCCCCCACACACATTTGATTCCCCCCCCCCCCCCCATGGTTATATGTCCCACCGCTTTGACCCGGTGAAAAGCGGGATATAAATACAGTTAAATAAATAAATAAATAAAATGACCAGACCCAAATACTGAAGGATACGCATTGTGTAGGCTAGAGACGTCCTGGCCTCTGACTCTGTTGGGGCTCGAATGAGCCAGTCGTCTAAGTAGGGGAAGACGAATATCCCTAGAGTACGGAGAAATGCTGCTACTACAGCCATGCATTTTGTGAACACCCTTGGTGCTGAGGCCAGGCCAAAAGGAAGCATCCTGTATTGGTAGTGCTTTCCTTGGAAAAGGAACCAAAGGAACTTTCTGTGGGTTGCATGGATGAGAACATGGGTGTACGCATCCTTTAGATCTAGAGAACAAAGCCAATCCTGACTCTGAAGGTATGGCAGCAGAGTTCCGAGAGAAATCATCTTGAATTTCTCTTTGACAAGGAATTTGTTCAATTCTCTGAGGTCCAAAATAGGTCTGTATCCCCCTGTTTTCTTTGGGATAAGGAAATAGGGGGAGTAAAACCCCGTACCCTGTTGAGGAGTGGATAATTCTTCTATTCCCCCTTGGGCAAGAAGGATAGTGACCTCCTGATCTAATAGGTTGATGAGAGGTGTCGGAGAATTGAACTGCCTTATTATTGTGGGAGGGGGCATACTTGAAAAATGAAGCCTGTACCCCTCCTTTATGATGGAGTGTCCAATGCTCTGCTATTATCTGCCACCATCTAGGGGCAAAATGACAAACTTCCTGGAATGGTGGAAGGCTCTGGTCCCACGAGAGCCAGAAAGGCTAAGTTCTCTAGCTGCAAGTCAAAGGCCTTGTGGAGGCTGAGACTGCTGGAACGGTTGAGGCTTAACAGTCTTTGCTTTCTTCTGTTTGGGTGGTTGCTGACCTTTCCTGGCAAGCTGACCTGCAGAACGCCCCTGCTGAACATAAGCAGGATAATATCTTTTCTTCTTAGAAAAAAATGGTTTCTTGAACAATTTCTTTCTAGCAGGATCGGCTGTGGACTTGGATAACCTATCCAAGGTGGAGTTGTCAGCATCCATCTCGTTGGCCTTTTCCTGCCAAACTTTACCAAACAGGTTCTCACCAGTACACGGGATATTTACCAATTTGTCTTGTACCCAGCGCTCCAGATCGGATGCCTGGAGCCAAGCAATTCTACGTGCACCTATGGCAATAGCAGAGGTTCTGCTTATGCACTCAAAGCAGTCAAAGGCTGCACGGTTGGCAAATTTAGAAACATCTTGGGCATGTTTGACCAAAGTGAGAAAATACTGTCTTCTATCCTCAGGAGGAATAGGACTTAAAGCTTCTAAATCATCTGTGACCTCCTTCAGGAACATTCCCATGTAAAGACTATAGGAACTGATCCTGGCAGAAAGCATGGAAGACACGACGTCCAAAAGCATCCAGGGTTCTGCACTCACGTCCTGGAGGATTAGAGGCATGCCTCTTTGCACTCTTGATTCTTCTCATAGATGATTCCACTACAATAGAGTGGTGAGGAAGCAGAGTCTTTTGGAAACCAGGACAAGGAGGGACTCGATACATAGTATCTAGTCTGCGAGAATGAGGAGAGGTGGTAAGAGGTGTCTCCCACATCCTTAACATGAGATCATATAAAATCTCATGAATGGGCAAGGTAGCTGCCTCCTTAGGAGTTTTAGGATATTGTAGAATTTCCAACTCCTTGGCTCTTGGCTCTGTTTCAGGGGCCACAGTAATCGAGAGACCCCGAGCCACCTCCCTGATAAAATACTGGAAGGAAATATCCTCTAGAGGAGACATCCTGCGCTTAGGGAAGGAGGGCTCCTCTGGGAGAAGCATTCCTGCATCGACAGAACTGTCAAAATCCTCAGATTCTTCTGAGGACTCGAAGTACCGTCTGTCCGGGTGCTCTTGAAGAGCCCAATACCCTATCAACCGAAGTCGGTACCGGGGTATCGGTACCGGAGGGCATTAGATGACTGGGTACCGGCAAAGCCGACACTGATGCCGATGCTGATGCTATCGGTACCGGTACCGATGCCGGTACCGGCCGAATTGTCTGTCGTGGTTCCGAGGGCGTCGATGCCGCAAGGGGAGCCGCCAGACTGCGCTCAATAGCCAGGACTCTCTGGTCTATCGACGCTGCCGATGCCTGGATGTCGGTACCAAAGAAGACCACCGGTACCCCAGAGCATGGCACCAATAGTTCTGCCGAGGTCGAGGCCTCGAGAACATCCTGGAGCCCCGATAATGCTTTGGAAGCCGAAGCCTCCCGCCAGGGCAATTTTGCCGGTGCAGAATCCTCAAGGGCAATGCCAGAGGCATCTCAATTCTTAGAAGGAGACCTACCCTTTGAGGACCGGCTGGACTTATGTTTAGTTACCTGAGATCCACGGGAGGAAGCGGAAGCCCTGAAAGACGTCGATGCCACCGAAGCTGCATCAGAGGGAAACAGGGTACTAAGCTTAGCAGCTCGGTTCTGCCGACCTCTTTTAGATATCATGGCGCAGGACATACAATCCATGATGGAGTGGTCAGGACCTAAACATTTTAGACACCATTCATGGTCATCGGTGACGGAAATGGTACCGCCACACTTGGTGCACTTTTTGAAACCTGAGGCACGTTTCTCCATTGTAAGAAAAAGATTTTGGGCCTAAGGCCCAAAAAGGCGCGTGCACCTGAAGAAAAGTAGGAAAAATTGTAGTATATATATATATATATTTTTTTTTTAAAGAACAGAAAATAAGAAGAAAAAACCGACAGTACCAGTAAAGCGTCGAGGAAGGCAGACGCGACCACAAAAAAGAAATAAATAAAGAAGAAGAATTCTTCTGCGGTGACAGGAACAACCATCTGCTGGCTCCGTGGAAAAAGCAGAACTGGAAAGAGGCAGTTGGGAAAGGCGGGAAGGCAGCACACAGGGGCTGTGGGATGCTCCCAAAAGCTTTCTAATTGGACACTGGGGAGCGTTCCCACGCAGGCTCCGTCGGTACTGACAATACCCATATGTGATGACTACATTCCTGCTTGTTCCTGGAGATAACAGCATGACTCGGTGTCGGTAACACAGTCGCCGATGTCGATGCTGTCGGTACCGATATCGGTGCCGGAACTGGTGTCAATACCGGTTGAACCGTCTGAAGCGGTCCCGAAGGCATCGAAGCCGCAAGGAGAGCTGCCAGACTGTTTTCAATAGCCAGGAACCTCTGGTCTATTGACGCTGCCGATGCCTGGGTGCCGGTACCGGACGAAGCAGCCGGTACCACAGAGCATGGCAACAGTAGTTCTGCCGAGGTTGAGGCCTAGAGAACATCCTGGAGCCCCGATAGTGCTTTGGAAGCCGAAGTCTCCCGCTGGGGCAATTTTGCCGGTACAAGTCCCTCAAGGGCAACGCCAGAGGCATCTCGATGCTTGAAAGGAGATCTACCCTTTGAGGACTGGCCAGATTTATGTTTGGTTACCTGAGATCCAAGGGAGGAAGACGAAGCCCTGGAAGACGTCAATGCCACAGATGCTGCATCGGAGGGAAAAAGGGTGCTAAGCTTAGCAGCTCGGTTTTGCCGACCCCTCTTCGACATCATCCCACAGGCAACATACTCCGAGATGGAGTGGTCAGGACCTAAAAACATTTAAGGCACCACTCGTGAGTATCGGTGACAGAGATGGTACCGCCACACTTGGAACACTTTTTAAAACCCGAGGCGGGTTTTTCCATTCTAAAGGAAAAGTTGGGCCTAGTGTCCAAAATGGCGCATGACACCCGACAGAAAAAAAGGCTGGAAAGTCCAGGAAAAAGATTACAAATTTTTATTTTTTTTTTTGAAGAAAGAAAGAACCGGCGGTACCGGTATAGTGTCGAGGAAGGCAGATGCTACCACAAGAAAGAATGAAAAAAATGGGATAATTTCTGCGTTGACAGGAAAAATGACCTGCTGGCTCCGCGGAAAAAGAACTGGAGAGAGGCAGCTGGGAAAGGCAGGAAGGCAGCATGCAGGCACTGTGGGATGCTCCCAAAAGCTTTCTAAATGGACCCTGGGGAGCGTTCCCGCACAGGCTCCGTCGGTACCGACAATACCCATATGTGAAGACTACATTCCTGCTTGTTCCTGGAGATAAGGTAGGTGTGCTATAAGCACCTGCAGCTCACTGATTCTGCAAGGTAAAGCCAGTCAGTACCATCTCCACTGAGCAAGGGACTGAGGGAACGGTCCGCAAACCATACCAAAAATCAAAGGTATATTCCGCCCTCTTGGTGGAATCCTTATGAGACGCCAGAAGAATGCCCCCGACATCCATGGGCAGATGGATTTCTGCCAAAGCTACCCACTCAGCAGCGAAGCCATGAGAGAGCGCAGAGGTTGAGGTGCAGGAGGATGCTCTCCTCCAGTGAGAACAGACCGGTGCACAGTCCAGGCGAAGTGGCGGTGCCCAAGACAGACATAGCAAGAGGGTGTACCATGGTTGCCAGAGCCACCGTGGGGCAACGAGTATTAAGGAGGCCCTGTCCGCTTGGACCTTCAAAAGGGTCTTGGCCACCAGAGGAGTCCATGGGTAAGCACAGGAACTACATAGAGGAGGTTGGCAGACCTACATAGGGGCTGGTTGTTGTATCTGTAATAGAAAATGATGTTCTACTGAGAAATTTGGAGATACATAAGACCTTTTAAATGGGTGTATACTGTTAACAAATTTGGATATTTGAATATTTTTAAGAAAATATTTGGAAAATCAAGAAAAGTACTTTTTTTGAGGTATTACAATAATAAAATAAGTTGAGGGAGTTTTTAAGACTGGTGATGTGAGTTATCTGCTTTCCTCTATGGCGATTAACTTTGCCACATAGTGGGATTAGAGCCATCCTGAGGTCTTTTTCTCCCTTTAGTAATGATGTATTAATGGTTATGGTAGAATTTGGTAGTGGTGTGTGTTAGGTTACAATTAATATTCAAATTAATTTGTGTGGGTGCCTTAGGTTTTTCTAGGGGGGTTTTCTTTGGTTTTGGACATGTTTCTGTAACCCCATTTGGGGTCCCGACCCCAAGTTTGGGAACCACTGCTTTAGAGTGTTTGTTATGGTTCTTAACTCCAAGAAGTTAATCTGGTGGAGACTTTCCTGAAAGGATCAATCGTCCTGAGCAGGAAATCCATCAAGATGAGCTCTCCAATCCAGTTTGGACAAGTCAAACGTTTTGCAGTGGAGAATTTGGAAAGGAGACCTTTGAGCAAATTGTGATGGACTGTCCAACATTGCAAAGACTGAATGAGTGAATTGGTGACATACAGACGATCCTCGAGTCAACTTGTGGCATGGGTCCACTGAGTCCACTGAGCTTACCTCATATATGGAGGCATGCTAAGGGTGTTATGTGTATGGTCTAGTACAGTCAACATCTTGTGAGCTGTGACCTGCGGACTCAATTGAGCCTCTCGCACAGCACTGTCAATCTGAGGAGTCTGTCGTGCGGGAGGAAGGCTCTCACCTGAGATGTGTCAAGCATGGCTCCTATGAATTCCAATTGTTGGGTGGGCTGCAGATGGGATTTCAGGAAATTTATGACAAACCCTAAGTAGTTCCAGCACCCGAATAATCAAGTGTTAATTCTTGAATCTCTTCTGGAGGGTATTCTTGATCAGCCAATGATACAGATAGGGGAAGACAAACACTCCCAGCAACCAGAGGTAAAAAAAACTACTACTGCAAGGCATTTTGTGAAAATGTGAGGTGCTGAGGCTAATCCAAAAGGAAACACCCAGTATTGGAAGCGGTTGGGCACGGCCTTTGGCTCAAGGGTTTTTCAAGGCGGTGTGCTCCCCAGGATACTTCCTGTGAGTGGGATGTATCTGAATGTGGGTATATGCATCCTTCAGATCCAGGGAGCACAGCCAATCTCCTTTTTGATAAGGAAGCAGGGTGCCCAGATAAATCATTCTGAACTTTTCTTTGACCAAGTATATCTTCAGATCTCTTAGATGTAGAATGGGACAGTATCCCCCTGTATTCTTGGGCAAGGGGGAGATCATGAAATACCTGGAATAAAATCCTTACCCTCTTTGCTTTGGTAGCACGAACCCAAAGAGATCTGCCAAGAGGGCAGTGATCTCTCTCTGAAGCACTTCCTGATGCAGAGGGTCGAGGTGATGCACCCTTGTGTGGCAATTCGGAGGTAGGTTGAACAGATGCAACTGGCAACTGCTTTGGATGATCAGCAGAACCCACCTGTCTGAGGTTATGAGGGGCCACCTTTGGGTGGAGGGGGAAGGAGCCAGGCTTCCCCCAACTGGAGGGTCTTCCAATGCAGTTACTGGTAGAGTGGTTATGCTCTGAAGGAACCAGTCAAATCCCTGCCCCAGGCTTTGGCTGAGGAGCAGGCTGGGATTTCTGAGGCTTCTCCCACCATGGTTGTGATAGAGGAGCCTGCTTAGATTGGGAGGTTTGGGACCCAGGAAAGTACCTAAGCCTCTGGGAGTAAGGTGACATTTTACTTACCAGATAACGCCCTTTCCTTGAATTCTGCAAGATCAGTCCAGACAAGCGAATTGTGTTGCCATACCAGCAGATTGGTGGAGACAAAGAACCAATGGAAAGCCCAGGTTTCAATGACATTACTCCTATGCCTCTATTTGCCTCATTCACCAGAGGTCTCTTCAGTATCTGTCCCATAGCATATGGGAGAACATGGCAAGAATCACAAAACCTCAATCATGGGCAACCGTGAATAATCAAGAGTAGAGAACTATATATAGGCAAGCAGAAACAGAAAGCTGTCAGTAAAAGATGAACTTGCATAGCCAGACAGCGAAACTGAGCAAGTACAGTTCCAGAGGCGAGCCCTGGGCTAGTCCAGCAAGATCCAAACCTTTCATATCATCATGCTAGACCAATCCAAACAAGTGGGACATACTAAAGCTATGACTCCACTGGGTGGGAAGAAGACAGCACCTTGAGAAACCCTTGAGCCAAAGGCCATGTCCAACCGGATGTGGACATCCAAGTAGTAATGACCGACAAAGGTGGAAAGCAGTGCCCACGTCGCAGCCCAACAAATATCTGCAGGGGCTACCGAGCTCCGCTCCGCCCACAAGAATGCTTGTGCACAAACAGAATGAATGCACAAGCCCTCCGGAACCGGTCAGCTCCTTAACAGCTACACCGAGAAAATGGCCTCCTTAATCCAGCGCCCCAAAGTCACCTTTACACGGGCCAGCAAACAGCACAAAAAAATGGTTGGACTTATGAAAAGAATTTATAACCACCAGGTACCAGAGAAGTACCCTCCGAACATCCACTAGGCAAAGATCCTTATCCTTCCCTTCTCACTGCTCCTTGGAGGAGGAGGAGGACAGGCAAACCATATGAAAGGGAGAAATCACCTCATGAAAGAAGGAAGGCAGAGGTCAAATGGAAACGGCCTCCTCAGAAAAGGATAACTAAGGATACTGGCAAGACAGAGCCTGTAGCTCCGATATTCATCTTGCGGAATAAACTACGAACAAGACGACAGTCAAGCATCAAATCCTTCAGAGCAGCATGATTCAACAGCTTAAAAGGCGCCAAAATCAGGGCCCTGAGCACCAGACACAGGAAGGGACCACAGACCAGAGGGGAGGATACAGGTGCCAAACCCACTGAAGAAAGCGCAAAACATCCGAGTGCAAGGCTAGAGACTTAGCAATCAGTAGACCTTGGGAACAGGCCACAGCTGCTACCTGAGCCTTCAGGGAACTAAGGGAAAGCGTAGTTACTCAACTATAACAGGTTATCTCCAGGAACAGCAGTAATCAGTCTTCACACACTGGTGACATCAGCACTGACAGAGCCCCGCGCGGGAACATTCCCCAACATGTAATAGGAATGCTTTTGGGAGCATCCCTTCATGCATTTGTGCCTGCATTCCTACCTCACTAGCAATTCTCCTCAGGTGTAGAGCTTAGAGAAAACCAGAAACAAAACCTATTCTACTATTTCCAAGGGAGGAGGGCGGTTTGTGATTACCGATTCCTGCTGTTCTTGGAGATCACCTGTTACAGGAACAAGCAGAAATGCAGTTTTCACATATGGGACTCACCAGCTCCCAGCTACCATGAAGGACAGAGGATGAAGGTGAGACTGACAGAGGAAAAAACCCTGAAACTCTACTAAGGTAGAGTATGGATCCCTCAGGCCCAGCCCCTTGAGCCACTTTCCACTGAAGTAGCCAATAGGAACAGGGGGAAGGAAGTGTAGTTAAGTCCCAAACAGGTGCTGAAGGATGGCTTGGCCAAAGATAGCATCCCTACTGGAATCCCTGTCCAGACAGTAATGGGCAACTTGGCAAATCAGAGATTTTATTTATTTATTTATTTAACATTTTTTATATACCGTCTTTCTACAAATCAAGACGGTTTACATAGAACATTTCAAGGCAGTGTGTTTCAACTGTTTACAAGGAACAAAGTAACAAGGATACATAAGTGAACAAAATTAACTAATTACAATGATCAATGATCAACTATTTACATGTGTATGTGTATAGAGCTACAACTGGTTGTATTATGGGTTTGAGGGAGCATGGGCGGTAAGGTAGATGTAAGGGTTAGGTATTAGGGTGGTAGGGAAAAATGTTCAAGGAAGAGGTGGGTTTTTAACGTCTTTCGAAATTCAGAGTGAATCACACAGTTACGCAGTTCATGAGGAAGGGTATTCCATAGGGATGGAGCATAGAGACAGAAGGCCTTGTTGATAGTAGATTGTTTGCAGTGCCTTTTATTTGTTGGTATGGTCAGTAGGTTTTTGGTAGAGGAACGGTATGTTCTTGTGTTGTTGGAGAAGGCAAGGAGTGGGGAGAGGCATGGAGCTGACTCCTTTAGGATAATTTTGTGTATAAGAGTGAGAACCTTGAATTTGAGATGGAGACAGAACTTAGGTTGGCCACTGTGGTGACCACAAACACGGACACTGAGCAGTGACGTGACCCTCTAGAGAAAGTCTGGCCTGCACATAAGTAAAGGAAATGCAATTAGCAATCTAATTAGAAAGAGTACACTTTGTGACTGGTAGGCCCAAGTGACTAGGGTCAAATTAAACAAAATGTTGAGAGGACCGACTATGAGCCTTAGTTCTGTTTAAATAATAGGCCAAAGCTCTCTTGCAATTTAGAGTATGCAATGTTGCTTCTGCACGAGAAGAATGAGGTCTTGGAAAAAAGGTTGGGAGAGAGACCGATTGGTTAAGGTGGAAAGGGAAACCACCTTTGGAAGAAACCTGGGATGGGTTTGAAGGATCACCTTATCATGGTGGAAACGTGTGCAAGGAGCATAATCCACTAGAGCTTGCAATTCACTGACCCAATGAGCCGATGTGAGTGCAATCAAGAAGGTAACCTTCCAAGTGAGGAACTTCAGCGAAGCTGAAGCGAGGGGCTCAAAGGGAGGTTTGAGCAGTTGAGCTAGGACAAAATGGAAGCAGTCTGGTGGCTTGTTAAAAGAAGGCCTCGCATGAAGCGTGTTACGAGAGGATGAACAGAGATGGGCTGACCACCAACTGGTCAGTGAGAGGCTGAGATGGCTTTAAGGTGGACTCTAAGAGTTTGTCTTTATTCCTGCCTTAGAGAGACGGAGAAGATATTGAAGTAGAGACTCCACCGGGCAAATAAATGGGCTGAGCGCCTTCTGGGAGCACCAGAGGGAAAAGCGGCGCCATTTAAAAGCATAAGTACATCGAGTAGCATCCTTTCTAGATCCTAGGACATCTTTTACCTCCTTTGGAGAGTCTAGATGAGATAAGACTAGGCTTTCGCAGCAATGTCGTCAACTGTAGCACTCTCAGATGGGGTGAAGGAGCATCCCCTGGTCCTGCAATAAGAGACTGGGCTCGCATCCCAGACAGAGATTTGTGTTGCACTAGTCAAAGGAGCAGTGGAAACCATGGTTGATGTGGCCAGAATGGGGTGATGAGGATCATCATTCCCTTGTCCACTTGAAGTTTGAAGAGGGCCTTCAATATCAACTGAATGGATGGGAATGTATAAAGTAGTCCCTATCCCCAATGAAGGAGAAATGCATCAGAGGCCAGACTCTGTGGAAACAGAACCCTGGGACAGAATCGAGGAGGCTGGGTGTTCAATGGAGTAAAGAGGTCGATGATGGAAGTTCCCCATAATCGAAATATGTGCTGTGCTGTTTCGTGATGGAGCGTCTATTTGTGTAGTCGAAGAACTCTGCTCAATTTGACTGCTAGCACATTTTGCTCCCCTGGAAGGTAAACTGCTTGAAGAAGAATCTGATGAGATATAGTGAAGTCAAGAGGCAAATCGTCTCTCTGCAAAGGGAGCGAGATCAAGTTCTCCCTTGTTTGTTGATGTAATACATGGCAACTTGATTGTCTGTATGAATGAGTACCACTTGTCTGGGTCAGCTATGGATGGAACACACTTAGAGCATTGGCAATTGCCCAGAGTTTCAAGAGGTTGATGTGGTAAGTGGCTTCCCTGTGGGACCATAGGCCCTGCGTAGTGAGGCTGTTGAGATGAGCCCCCCAGTCCTATTTGGAAGCATCCGTCATCAGGGTACAACTGCAGTGCAGACATCTGAAAAGGTTACCCAACAAGAAGATTCTGAGTGGTGCACTACCACTTGAGGGAGTCCACCAATTGAGGCGTGATGGTGATCTTGCCCATAAAGACGACCCATTGCCTGCTTCCACTTATCCAAAGGAGTCCATTGCATTGGGTACATGTGAAGTCAAACATATGGGACAACATGGATTGTGGAGGCCATGTGCCTTAAGAGATGGAGATGTCTCTTGCACTGATATAGGACCAGCATTGGCAGATATCTGCCAGGTTGATGAGACGGTGGAGCTGGTCTCTTGGAAGGAAGGCTCAAGCTTGCACACTATCCAGAAGTGCCCCAAATGAACTCCAGTGTCTGGGTTATAGCGAGATGGGTACTTGACCAAAAAGCCCAGATGCCGAAGCACCGAGATTATGCATTGGAGTGATATGGTCACTATGTGAGGGGAATGGTCCTTGATTAGCCAATTGTCTAAGCAAGAAAAAATCAAGATGCCCAGAGTGCGGAGGTAGGCTGCTATGACTGCCAGACACCTTGTGAAAACTTTTGGTGCAGATGCAAAACCAAAAGGCAGAACACAGTACTGGTAATGGCGTCCCTGGAAGAAGAACCGGAGGTACGTCCTATGGGAAGTATGTAGAAGGATGCAAGTGTAGGCATCTTTGAGATCTAGAGGGCAGAGCCAGTCTTTTTCCTGGAGAAAAGGAAATAAGGTTCCTAGTGAGACCATATTGAATTTTTCCTGCACCAGGAACTTGAGTTTCCTGAGGTACAGGATAGGCCTGAACACCCGTGTCTTTTTGGAGATGAGTGAACAACAGGAGTAAAACCAGAGGCCTTGTTGAGGGACTGGGACTTCCTCTATGGCCCCCTGCATTGTAAGAGTGACTATCTCTTGCTGAAGTAGAGTGCAGATGATCCATGGGAGACTCTGCAATAAACTAAGTGGGGTCAAGTCCAGGAAATTGAGATGATATCCCATGCTCACATGAGTCCAGGGCTTTGACATAACAAGAGGCTATCAGAGGGCAGAGGACTAATCTGCCTGCCATGTGGAAGAATAGGGGGTCCTGTAAGGGTAGACTAGCTATGCTCACGAGGAAGCATTCAAAAACCATTGTAGACTGCGCCTGCAGAGCTGGTTGAGGTTTTGGAGTCTTAGGCTTCCTGGGCAGATGTGGCCCGTTTTAGATAATTCTGTTGAGGCAGATAAGCAGAATAAGGTGGGTAGAAAGGGTAATACTTGTGGCCCCTATTTTTGATGTAGCTGTTAAGGCTGATAAGCAGAAAGTGGTGGGTAGAAAGGGTAAAGCGCAGTTACTCACCTGTAACAGGTGATCTCCGGGAACAGCAGGAATTTAGTCCTCACATATGGGTATCGTCGGTACCGACGGAGCCTGCGCGGGAACGCTCCCCAGCGTCCAATAGGAATGCTTTTGGGAGCATCCCTCAGCACATGCGCACTGCCTTCCCGCCTTTCCAACTGTCCCTCTTCAGTTTGTAGCTGAGTGAAAGGATACAGGGAGAGAGGAAAGAGACAGAGACAGAGAGAGAGAGAGAGAACTCCTAGGGGAGGTGGGTGGGTTGTGAGGACTAAATTCCTGCTGTTCCCGGAGATCACCTGGTACAGGTGAGTAACTACGCTATCTCCAGGAACAAGCAGGAATGTAGTTCTCACATATGGGGACTCCCTAGCTGAAGATGCCAGAGAGATAGCCCCAGGAAGGTGCCACCGTCGAAGGTGAGAATCCTTCCTCCCATGGATCTCTGGCATCCCACCAGGGTTGGTGGGCAGGAGTTGGTTTAGGTTTGAAAGAGATTTTGAAGAACAGCTTGGCCAAAGAAGGCATCCCGACGGGAGGCTTTATCTAGGCAGTAGTGAGCTGTGAAGGTGTGTATCGAAGCCCAGGTGGCTGCTCGACAAATGTCATCAATAGACACAGAGTGGAGATTAGCCATAGAAGCTGCCATGGCTCTCACATTATGAGCTGTGACATGGTCCTGAAGAGGAAGACCCTTACTCTCATAAGCAAAGGATATGCATTGGGCAATCCATTTAGATAAAGTTCTTTTGGAGACTGGAAGTCCCAAATGATTAGGGTCAAAAGCTATAAAAAGTTGTGAGGACTTTCTATGTTGCTGTGTTCTTTGTATGTAAAAGGCCAAGACCCTTTTACAATCCAAAGTATGAAGGTTTCTTTCTGCATTAGAGGCGTGAGGCCTCGGAAAAAATACAGGAAGGTAAATTGATTGATTTAAATGAAAAGGCAAAACCACCTTTGGCATAAAATGTGTGCGAGTTCGAAGAACAACCTTATGATGAAACCTAGTATAAGGAGGATCAGCCACTAAAGCTTGCACTTCACTAATGCGACGGGCAGAGGTGATTGCAATTAGGAAGATGACCTTCCAGGTCAAAAACTTAAGGGCTGCAGTGGCTAAAGGCTCCAAAGGCGGCTTCATGAGCTGCCCGAGAACTAGATTTAGATCCCATGCCACCGGTGGTGGCTTGATGGGAGGTTTAGTTAATAAAAGGCCTCTCATAAATCTTGATAGGAGTGGATGAGTGGAAATTGGTTGTCCATTTAGAGGCTTATAAGAAGCTGCAATTGCACTAAGATGGACTCTTACCGAATTGGTCTTTAACCCAGAATTCGATAAGTGAAGGAAATACTCTAGTACCGATTTTAAGGGTATGACCAGGGGGTTTAATCCCCTCTTGGAGTACCATACAGTAAAACGTTTCCACTTGAAGGCATAAGATCTTCTTGTGGAAAGTTTCCTAGAAGCCTGAAGGATATCTTTTACCTGCTGGGACAGGTTGAAATCCTGGAGGTCTAAGCCTTCAGCAACCAGGCCGTGAGGTGCAGGGACTGGGAATTCAGGGGCCACAGCGTCCCGTTCTCCTGGGAAAGGAGATCTGGAGCATTCCCTAACTCCAGAGGTGCCGCTTGAGAGAGATGCAGAAGCAGGGAATACCATGTTTGGCGTGTCCATCGTGGTGCTACGAGAATCATGCGACCCCTGTCTCTCTGAAGCTTGAAGAGTGTTTTGGGGATGAGGGGAATGGGTGGGAAGGCATAAAGGAAGTCCTGACCCCAGTGAAGGAGGAAGGCATCCCTTGCCTGACAGTTGTGCGCCGGAATCCTGGAACAGAACCGGGGAAGTTTGGCATTCAGTGGACTTGCAAAGAGATCTATGTCTGGAGTGCCCCAGAGATGAAATATCTTTGGCACCTGGTCTAGGTGGAGTGACCACTCGTGAGGTAGCAGTACTTGACTGAGTTTGTCTGCCCAAAGGTTTTGAATGCCTGGAAAATATATCACTAGAAGGTGAATTTGATGCTCTCTGGCGAGGGCCCATAGTCATAAAGCTTCGTTGCATAACGACAAAGAGCCTGTTCCGCCCTGCTTGTTCACATAGAACATGGCTACCTGATTGTCCGTCTGGACTAGAACTGTCTTGTAGCTGAGCTGGGCGTGGAACACTCGAAGAGCTAAATAAATTGCTCTTAATTCCAGGAGGTTTATGTGTAAACCAACCTCCTGTGGAGTCCAGGTGCCCTGGGTAGAGAGATGATTCAGGTGTGCTCCCCAACCCACCTGTGATGCTTTTGTTGTTAGGGTGGCCTGAAAGAGAGGTTGATGGAAGGGAGACCCCACTGTCAGATTTTCTAGTGATTGCCACCATTGGAGGGACAAAATTAGTCATTAAGAGATTGTTATTTTGTCCAACAAATGACCCGTGGCCTGTTTCCACTGTGTGGAGAGGATCCACTGAGCTGCTCGCATGTGGAGGCGAGCATATGGGACTACATGAACTGTGGATGCCATATGTCCCAGTAACTGCAGTAGCTCCCGAGCAGTGAGGGAGGATTTGCCTGCTGCTTGTGGAAGGAAAGCCCTTGCCTGTCTGGTATCCAGACAGGCTCCTATGAATTCTAGGCATTGGGTAGGAACTAGTTGAGATTTCGGGAAGTTTATTACCAATCCCAAGTATTGGAGGATTCGATTTGTACGGGACAGTGCAGTGCTGGCCTCTGCAACTGTGGAGGCTCGAATGAGCCAGTCATCTAAGTAAGGGAAGACGAAAATCCCCAGGGTTCGTAGAAATGCAGCTACTACTGCCATGCATTTCGTGAATACTCTTGGTGCTGAAGCCAGACCAAAAGGAAGAACCCTGTACTGGAAATGTCTTCCCCTGAAAAGGAAACGTAAAAATTTCCTATGATCTGGATGGATGAGAATGTGAGTGTATGCATCCTTTAAGTCTAGAGAGCAAAGTCAGTCCTGGCTTTGAAGGTATGGCAGAAGAGTTCCCAGAGAAATCATTTTGAATTTCTCTCGAAACAGATATTTGTTCAATTCTCTGAGGTCTAGAATGGGTCTGTGTCCTCCTGTTTTCTTTGGAATAAGACAATAGGGGGACTACAACCCTGCACCCTGTTGAAGAATGGGTACTTCCTCTATTGCCCCTTGGGCAAGAAGTGTGGAGACCTCGTGATCTAGCAGATTGTCTGCAGAGGTTTGTGAATTGAATTGCTTTAGAATTGTAGGAGGGGGTAAGCTGTGAAAATGAAGTTGGTACCCCTCTCCTACAATGGACAAAGTCCAATCTTCTGCTGTTATTTGATGCCATCTGTTGACAAAGTAGCATAACCTGCCCGGAATATTGGGGGGTTGGGGACCCCTCAGAGGCAGGAAGGCAAAGCTCTCTAGGAAGGAGTCAAAGCCCTTGAGGGGGCTGAACCTGGAGAGCTGGTTGGGCTCTCGGGCCTTTTGGTTTCTTTTGCTGTCTAGTTTGTCCCTTTTGGGCAAACTGACCTGGAGTCTGACTCTGCTGGGTATAGGAAGGATAAAACTTCCTCTTTTTGCTAAAAGAGGGTTTTTTATAAGGCTCCCTTTTGGCTGGAGTGGCTGTAGACTTTGACAATCTAAGGTAGAACTGTCAGCATCTAACTCGTTAGCCTTTTCCTGCCAGTTCTTGCCGAAGAGATTTTCCCCCGTGCAAGGAATGTTGCCTAATATGTCCTGTACCCAAGTCTCCAAGTCTGATGCCTGTAGCCAGGCAATCCGTCGTGCGCCAATGGCAATAGCAGAAGTTCTGCTGATGCATTCGAAGCAGTCAAAGGCTGCACGATCGACAAACTTGGAGACATCCTGAGCATGCTTAACTAGAGCAAGAAAATCTTGTCTCTTATCATCTGGGAGAAATGAGCTCATAAGTTCCAAGTCCCCTGTGACTTCTTTGAGAAACATTCCCATATATAGGATATGTGAACTGATCCTAGCTGAAAGCATGGAAGCTTGAAAAGTTCTGCGTCCAAAAGCATCCAGAGTCCTGCATTCACGACCTGGAGGATTGGATGCATGCCGCCTCTTTGCACTTTTCATCCTACGCATGGCTGATTCCACTACCATTGAATGGTGTGGCAGCTGAGTTTTCTGAAATCCAGGACATGGTGGAACTCGAGAACCACAAGAGCGAGTAGGTATGGAAGTCACATACGCTTTATTAAATTAAAAAACCCCAACGCGTTTCGGCGATTGCCTTCATCAGGGGGTACTGGAGGACAACAAAACAATATAATAAAATAAAATAATAACATCTTGTTAAATATGAATTATAAAAACGTTACAAAGTGTTATAAAAATGAGTTGTATAAACATAATGAACTAAATAAAAGGAACAAACAGTATATTGTAGTAAAATCATAGTATACTTACAAGTAGTCTTTATCAATACACTAGACGGAGCGCATATAATAGTAAAGATATGGCACAAAACCAATCGTGAAGTAGACAATGCTAAAAAATATATATATATAAAAAGATGCCATTAATAACATAAATAGAAAATTAAATAAGAAATATCAATAAAACACTCAACATAGATACCAACAACGGAAAACCCAGACCCAGAATGGAGTCATTAGACTCCAAAACAAACTTTTCTTTATAGTGAGACCCTTCATGGTCATATCTCCCCAAAGGGGACCCTTAAAATAAACACATGTATTGTAAAATCGAGACGACCACGCACCACAGACCAATATAAATAAAAATAATTATATACAGCAACGATGTTGCAAACCCTTAGTGCAGGGCAACAAAGGCTCTGATGTGGAATGAAAGTGAAACTGTAAACATTGTGGCCGAAAAGTGTTGAGTGAAAGTACCTTGACCCCGTTAGCAGGCTAAGACATGAATACTTAAAACCGCTAAAATCGGCACGCTTTCAGGGTTAAGGGATACTGCCTAGGAAATGCATAGATATAAAAAGTGACATGGAGAAAAGAACTCTAATAATGCATCTAAATAAAATAAAGGGGAAAAAATTGTTAATTAAGCAACCAAATTGGTCCGTGTTCCTTGCACAACGGCACCTATGCAACATATCAACAATGATTATATTACAATAAACCACCCATATCAAACCTGCAGGAACCCTACCAAAAAGTATGCATACAGACCAAATGATAAAAATAACAATTACTTAGGCTAAAAGAGCGATTACCTTAACATCGTTAGCATGTTAAGACAGCCATTCTTAAGAACGCCAGAATTGGCGCGCTTTTAAGGTTAAAAGGTACAACGCAAAAATGCGTGTGTATGGAATAACGTAAAACCGGGGGAGATATGACCATGAAGGGTCTCACTATAAAGAAGAGTTTGTTTTGGAGTCTAATGACTCCATTCTGGGTCTGGGTTTTCCGTTGTTGGTATCTATGTTGAGTGTTTTATTGATATTTCTTATTGTTTAATTTTCTATTTATGTTATTAATGGCATCATTTTCTATATATATATATATATATATATTTTTAGCATTGTCTACTACACGATTGGTTTTGTGCCATATCTTTACTATTATATGCGCTCCGTCTAGTGTATTGATAAAGACTACTTGTAAGTATACTATGATTTTACTACAATATACTGTTTGTTCCTTTTATTTAGTTCATTATGTTTATACAACTCATTTTTATAACACTTTGTAACATTTTTATAATTCATATTTAACAAGATGTTATTGTTTTATTTTATTATATTGTTTTGTTGTCCTCCAGTACCCCCTGATGAAGGCAATCGCCGAAACGCGTTGGGGTTTTTAATTTAATAAAGCGCATGTGACTTCCATACCTACTCGCTCTTGTGGTTCTTCAGTTGACTTTGCGAGCAGTGCTCCTGTTTGTGTTTCCCATGGTGGAACTCGATACATAGTATCAAGTCTCCTAGAGTGAAGAGAAGTAGTCAGAGGTGTCTCCCACATTCTGAGCATCAAGCTATGCAGAATTTCATGGATAGGCAGAGTAGCTGCCTCCTTAGGAGCTTTAGGATACTGGAGGATTTCCAATTCCTTTGCTCTGGGTTCCTCTTCAAGAGCTACTGTGATTGAAAGACCTTTGGCCATATCAGAGATGAAATCCTGAAATGACATGTCCTCTGGAGGTGACATTCTGCGTTGGGAAGAAGAGGGATCTTCTAGGAGAAACCCTCTAGTGCCAGCAGAATTGTCAGAATTGTCAGTCTTCAGAATCGGAAGAATTGAAGTATTCCTAACCCCGATGCTCTTGCAAAGCACGATTCCGGTACCAATTGAAGTCAGTACTGAGGTGACCCGGTACCGTTTTGTCCACTCCAGCTAGAGATGGCATGGGAAGAGTTCCCACCGGGGCCGGTACCGTCAGTACCGGTGTCAATGTCGGCACCAGTGCCCTTGGGACCACCGGTACCGCAGCTGAAAGAAGAGCTGTGATACTGCGCTCGATAGCAAGAAACCTCTGGTCTATTGACGCTGCCGATGCCTGGGTGTCGGTACTGGTAAGAACAGCCGGAACCCCCGAGCATGGCACAGGTAGTTCTTGCAAGGTTGAGGCCTCGAGAACATCCTGAAGCCCCATCAATGCTTTGGAAGCCGAAGCCTCCCGCCGGGGCTATTTTGCCGGTGTGGTTCCCTCAAGGGCAATGCCAATGGCCTCTCGATGCTTAGCAGGAGAGCTACCCTTTGAGGACCGGCTTTTATGTTTAGTTACCTGAGATCCATGGGAGGAAGAGGCGGCCCTTGACGATGTCGATGCAATGGATCTGGCATCTGAAGAAAAGAGGGTACCGAGCTTTGTGGCCCGGTTCTGTCTTCCTCTTTTGGTCATCCCCATGCAGGAGAGACATTCAGTTGGAGAATGATCAGGTCCTAAACATTTTAGACACCAATCATGGGTGTCAGTGATGGAAATGGTACTGCCACACTTAGTACATTTTTTAAAACCACTAGTTGGCTTTTCCATGATTTAGGAAAAATGGGGCCTAGCACCAAAGAGGAAAGTTTCTGAAAAGAAACAGTCTAAGTTTTGTTTTGTTTTTTTAATGAAAAGAAAAGAAAAGAAAAGAACCAGCGGTACCGGTAGGCGTCGTGCGGTAGGCAAACGCAACTACAAGAAAGAAATTTAAAGACGGAATTTTCTGCGGTGACAGGGAATAGGTCCTGTCGGCTCCGCGGAAAACGAAGAACTGAAGAGGGACAGTTGGAAAGGCAGGAAGGCAGCGCGCATGTGCTGAGGGATGTTCTCAAAAGCATTCCTACTGGACGCTGGGGAGCGTTCCCGCGCAGGCTCCGTCGGTACCGACGATACCCATATGTGAGGACTACATTCCTGCTTGTTCCTGGAGATTACTTCTTCCTGGGATAAAAGGACATTTTGGCAGGAGCCTTCTTTTCAGTTGGAATAGCCATCTTTCGAGATAGAGACAGATGATCTCACCTTGAAACGCCTATCTCACCCCCCTCTTCTCACCACTCTTTTTCCAAAGAGGTTTTCTCCTGTACAAGGAATGCTAGCAAGTTTTTCTTGAATCCATTGTTCAAGGTCAGAGGTTTGCAGCCAGGCCATTCTCCTGGCTCCTATGCAAACTGCTGCTGCCCTACTGGTGGACTCAAAAGCATCAAAAGCAGCCCTAGTGAGGAATTTTGAGGTAATCTGACCATGAGTGACCAAGGCCTGATTTGGACCTTGTTTGTCTGGTGGAAACAGGGTGGAAAATTCAGCCAGATCTTTTGCTACATCTCAAAAATATACCCATGTAAAGCATATAGGAGTTTATCCTGGACGCTAACATAACAGCTTGGAAGCACCAATGTCCAATGCATCGAGAGTCCTCGACTCTCTTCCTGAGGGAACAGAGGAGTGATTTTTAGAACTCTTAATCTGATGCATTGCCTATTCCACAACCACAGAATGATGTGGTAAGTGAGGCTTTTGAAAACCTGGGCAAGGGGGAGATCATGAAATATCTGGAATAAAACCTGGTTGCATCGATCAGTCTCTTGCTGATCGATGCAACCATCAAGGGAGTTTCCCACATGCAAAGCATGAGGCCTTGAAGGATATGATGTATGGGTAGTGTAGCAGCATCTTTAGGAATCGAGGGGTATTGAAGAATTTCAAGCTCCTCAGCCCTCTGTTCAGTCTCTGTGATCACAGTCACTGAGAGGGCAGCTGCCATGTCCCAGATAAAATCTTGAAAGGACATAACCTCAGGCAGTGATCGACGCCTCTCATGCAGTGGAGAAGGGGTCTGAAGGAATGTCCGGGAGAGGTGCAGAACAGATAGACTATGTCCAACTCAGAGAAAGTGGAATCAGAACTTGGTAAAAAGTTGAAATAGCGACGATCATTACCATGGCGTAGTTGTCTGTCCGATGTCGACATTGGGTCTCAGTGCCAATACACCGAGGCATTGGAGCAGAGGTGTCTGGAGCCCGGTGTACCTATGGGCTCCAACATGGGTATCAGCGACGGTTCCATTAGCAATGCCATGGATTTTCTATCTATGCACAAACATCGAGGTCTGGCATCAGGTCCAGGGATCCCAAGGGCCCAAGTACTACTGCGACAAGGATAGTAGTCAGACTCCTCTCGATAGCTTGCTCACGCTCATTGAGGGAGACTGGAGATGACTGGGTAGATCCTGTACCACCGTTCCAGAACACGGTACCGGGAGTTCTGTGGAAGATGCCACCTCAAGAGCATCCCAGAGCCTCTCTGGTGCCTTGGAGAACGTATTCTCTCACTGGGGCTCTTTTGCTGGTCTCTCCATGTCCAGTTCCCCTGTTGGGGAGTGTCTGTGATGAATCCGCGAATAGATATCGGACACCGATGCCTGTTCTGCGGACGCAGATGCAGAGGTCTTCAATGCCTGTTCTGCGGATGCTGATGCAGATGTCTTCGACACCTTTCCTGCCTTTGTGGAGGACTTCTGTTTGCTGGTATGTTTGGGCGTCGAGGAGGTACAGAATCATGTGTCGACCGCGACAGTGTGGAGGTCACCGAAAAGTGTGCTGAAGTAGCCAAATCTGATGGAAACAACTTTTCCCCATTGTTGTTCACAGTTTTTAAGTCCCCTCTTGGGCAGATGCTGACACAAGGGGAAAGCCGAAGCGTCATGGTCTGGGCTCAAACACTAAGCACCAGTCAAGCTTATCTGTAGAAGAGATAGCATTTCAACACTTAGTATATTTTTTGAAACCGCTATGTGGTTCTGCCATATCTGAGAAGACCACCAAGGCAAAAATCAAAAGAGGCAATGGCGGTCTAGGCCAGCCAAGGAAACTAACGCGCGAATGATGAAATAAAAGAAAAATTAACAGAAAAATTAAAACAAAAACAAAAAAAACCCAGACCACTACTACTACTGAGCATTTGTATGGCACTACAAGTCGTACGCAGCGTTTTGATACAGCCACAGATCGATGAGAAGGCAAGCACGATGTACCCAAAGGCACTTAGATGAATTTTACCAGTGGAGTAAGGCGATATCCTGATAGCTCCATGGAAAAAAGATGGCTGAGGAGAATTGCTGTGAAGGCAGGCACGCATGCATGCATGAAAGGATGCTACCAAAAGCATTCCGGGTGGATGCTGGGGAGTGTTCCCACACGGGGCTACATTAATGCAGAGGTCACCCAAATGTGAAGACTGCATTCCTGATTGTTCCTGGAGACAGGCCCTTCTCCAGGCCATCTTATAGAAAAGCCAACAGAAATGGCTCCTTGGCCGTCTTAAAAGTCAACTGCCGAGTGCCGCACCATTTCAAAAAAGAAGCACCAGACCCACACATATGCTAGCTTGGTTAACCTCCTCTGTGTTCAGAGTAGAATAGAGAGCAGTCCTAGCCATCTCCTTTCAAGAGCAAAGGCATAAGCAAGAAGGGAGAAGGGTCCTCCAGGACAATTGGTCCTTGCAGCAATAGGCCACGAGACAGAGGCAACCAAGAGGAAGCACCTGCAGGAGTAGCATCAGATCTCTGAACTGTGCTCTTCTCGGTCAATCCAGCACCTCCAGAATAATCCTACCCAGGTGGCATTCTCTACACCGAATCACATCCCCCATCAGGGGCCACTGAAGAAATACATATGGCAGGTGCTGACTTGACAAAGACTGGGCCAGGGCATCAAAGCCCTCAGACCCCATCTCCATGCGGCAACTGAAGAAGTGGAAAACTTTGGCATTGGAGCTGGCCACCATGAGATCCATCTTGGAGCGACCCCAGTGGGCAGAATAAATTGAAACGCCTCCTGACTCAACTCCCACTCTCTAGGATCCAGCTGAGGAAGTCAGCATCCACAATGTCCACCCCAGCAATGTGCTGAGCTGACAAGGCTAGGAGGTTCTTCTCCACTCAGGCATCTCCAGAAGCCATCTCCAGAACTATCCCGGCATTCCTCGTGCCACCTTGCCAACTGACAAACCACTGCCGTGGTGTTGTCCGAGAACGCTTGAACAGCCCGGCCCTGAACCAGGGGCCATTAATGCATACAAAGCCAACCTTATGGTCCTAGCTTCTCTGCAGTTCCAATGGCCCTGGGACATACAGTCTTGGCAATGAGCTTACCCAGCCCAAGAGGATGGCATCCGTCGTCAGAAGGATCCAGGAAAAATCATCCAGTGGTGATAGCACTGTTGCCACCACCGCTAGCTGGTCTTCACCGTCATTGGGAGCGGGAGCTTGTGCTCAAACTCCTAAGAACTTGGGAACCACTGGGTCATCAAGGCCTGCTGAAGCGATTGCATTTGAGCACCTGCCCATCGCACCATTTCAGTGGTCACCAGCATCAATCTGAGGAGCTGAAGATAATACCAGACTTTGGGAGCCTGCTACACACAGAACAGCGCCAGGCAATCCAACAGTCTTTTAACCCTCTCCTCTGGCAGAAGAACTCACTCGAGTACAAAACGTGCTCCCAGGAACTCTAGGGACTGGGAAGACAACATCTGCCTCTTTCCCCAATTGATCACTCTGCCAAGGATTTCCAAAAAGGAGACCACTCGGGATGCCACCCGAGATGCTTCTGAAAGAAAATGGGCTCAGGAGTCAGCTTTCCAGATATGGATGCACACAGATCCCTCGGCGCTGCAGCCACCATCACTATGAGCTTGGAGAACGTCCTCTGTGCAGTGGATAACCCGAAAGGGAGAACAGCAAACTGATAGAGCCAAGCATGGTAAAATGCAGATACTTTTGCTGATCCGTCTGGTTCGAGATATGAAAATACACTTCGGCCAGATCCAGAGAAGCCAAGAATTCTGCTTGGCACACTGCTTGAATCACAGAGTGCAAGGTTTCAATGCCAAAGCACAGGATGCACAAGTGCTCGTTGACACCTTTGAAGTCCAGAATGGGCCAGAAGAAACAGTACTTTTTTTAGCACTACGAAATAGATGGAGTACCTGCCCTTGCCGCAGACCCACAAGGGGAAATGACGAAGGCATCCGGAATTAGCTCTTTACATTCCAGGACACTGTCAAACAGAATGGTGTTTAGCACCCATCGATCCTTGGTAACTCGGGCCCATTTCTGAAAGAGGTGACGTCTGCCTCCAATCAGGGAAACCAGGGAATGGGCCCCTAAACCTTCACTGAGAATGAGCATGAAACCCAGAAGCAAAGGGGAAGAAAGGTTTTCCAGGTTGGTAATGAGAAGAGTCCTGAGAGCCCCCAGAAGTCTGGCCAGCACACCCTCGGTGGACAGGCATAGACTGAGGAGAAAGAGGCACCAGCCCGCTTTACAGGTCCTCTTAATCTGTCTTCTGGAAGGTAGTAAGATTTCATCTCGCCCAAATCCTTCATCAGCTTCTCCACATCGGCTCCAAAAAGAAGCTTCCATTTAAAAGTCAGTTCGGCCAACCGGGCTTTGGTGTCTGCCACCTAATGCTGGAAACAAATCCAATGCTGTGACACTATCATCAGGGCACTGACGTACCAGATCATACATGGCATCAGAAAGGAAAGCCATAGCCGACTCCGAAAGAGAAGTATCATCATCTGGCAGAAGAGACTGAATCCAGTGGAGCAGAGCTCGAGATGTCAGGCTGGCACATACAGCCTGCTGAAGAATAGCAGCCACCACGGCAAACTGGTTCTTCAATAAATCCATCTTTCGGTCCAGAAAATCCTTTAAGGCCAATCTGCTTTCCACAGGAATTGTGGACTCACATTATGGAACTTCCACCATATTTAACTGTAGGAAGGGTGTTTCTTTCCTTGTACGTTTCAGTTCTTCACCTGTAAATGTATCAAAGAGCTTATTTGGTTTCATATGTCCACAGAACATTTTCCCAGGATTATGGTTTCTCAAGGTGGGTTTGGGCAAACATCAGGCATGCTTTTTTATGTCTGCCTTTGAGCAGTGGGGTCCCTCCTTGGCCTTTGCCTATGAAGTCCTTCTTTGTTTAGTGCATGGCGTATGGTGTGGGTTGAAACCACCATTCCAGATTGCTCAAGGTCAGCCTTAAGCTCTTTGGATGTTTCATGTGATATTTTTCCAACAGTTTGCACTTAGCTTAAAAGACTTCCTGGATTAATTTTCCTCTTCCCACCATCTTCCAGGAGGTTCTTGACAGTTCCATGAGCAGAAAACTTCTTAACAGGGTGAATTGTAGACACAGGAATCCCAAGATCTTTGGAGATGGCCTTGTATCTCTTTGAAGTTTGAAATGTGGTGATATTGGCTTTTCTGATAGTCTCAGGCAGATTTCTTTTCTTCACCACTGTGAAAATGGAACAAGGAGTGAATGTGGCCATTTTAAACATTAAAACCATCATTCATTGATTGATTCAAGTCATGTGAGTACTGCCAGTTAATCACGGGTGTATCTAATTTTACTGCAATAGGAATGTGTTTCTTCTGTTCAAACTGATTTGAATTGTTTATAAGGGTGCCAATAATAATGTCCTCAAATTAAGCGGGACCCTAATGAACACCTCAAAATAAATGATCTTACTATTTACTAATAATTTTTTTGGTGGATTGTTTGCGCTGAAAGAATCACCTCTCTCGTTGCAAAAACTTTTTTTTTTTTTTTTTTTTAAAGGCTACCAAGTTTCATAAAAGTATAAAAAGGGACAACATAAAAAGTAGTCCCCAAGATATATTTAACTGAATGATGAGTTGCTAAGGCTATTGAAATTGTGAACAACTTTAACCTACTTGGATCAACTATCAATAAAGAAGCAACAAGCAGTCAAGAAATCAGACAACGCATTGCTCTTGGCAGAATGGCTATGAAAGACCTAGATAAGATTCTCAAGAGCAGAGATGTCTCTCTCCATACAAAGATTCGACTTGTTCAAGCCATGGTATTTTTAATAACATCATATGGATGTGAAAGCTGGACAGTGAAAAAGACAGATAGGAAGAAAATTGATGCCTTTGAATTATGGTGCTGGCGGAGAATACTGTGTATACCATGGACTGCCCGAAGAACAAACCAGTCGGTACTAGAGGAGATCAAACCTAAGCTTTCTTTAGAAGCTCAGATGACAAGACTTCGACTTTCATACTTTGGACACATCATGCGAAGAGAGAGATCATTAGAGAAAGATATTATGCTCGGCAAGATAGAAGGTCAACGCAAAAGAGGAAGGCCAGCAATGAGATGGATCGATACAATAACAGCAGCTACAGGTGCCAGTCTGTCAACAATGAGCCGCCTGACTGAAGACCGAACACAATTTAGGATAGCTATCCAGAGGGTCGCCATGAGTCGACTCCGACTCGACGGCACTTAACAACAACAAGGCTACGTATTAAACTTTGTAATCCTTCCATCTCGATAATTACATGTGTTTTCAAAATAATACAAAAGTTCTTTGTTAGGTTCTTCAATGAACAAGAATCACTTAGCAGTCCATTTTTTTCATTCCTCATATGACTCCATATAATGAGTTACTCAAGGTGAACACCGGTGAAAAATTCTTTCCAAAATAACGCGATGGACGCTGTTATTAATTCACTCAGGAATATCGCGCAATACAACGCCGTGTTTCAAGCCCCCGAGTCCTCTCGGCTCTTCCTCAAGCAAACTGATTCTCGCAGTGAGTATTCACCTCTATTTAATCCTCCAAACATCTTTACAACGGCTTGAGGATATCCTCTGGCCAACAATCGCTGGATTAAATCTTCTGCATGTTTATTAAACTCAATCTCAGAAGTACATAGCCGGCGAAGTCTTAAAAATTGCCCTAAGGGTAAACCTCTTCGTAAGGGTCCTAGATGGTAGCTTTTGTAATGCAATTAAGTATTCCTTTGCACCGCTCTTCTATATAAGGTTGTACATAATTCTGAATCATGCTTGCATACTGTTAAATCCAAAAATCCTATATGCAATTTATGATATTTTGGAGTAAACTGCAGATTTGGTTTTAAACTGTTAATCCACTTAAAAAAAACTTTGCAAATTCTCCTGTGTGCCTGTCCAAAGGAAAATATATCATCTAGAAACCTACTCCAGAGAGAAATGTTGGAATACCACTTCAAGACGTAAATGTATGACTCCTCAAAGTGGGACATATACAGAGTGGCCACCGAAGGGGCCACCGTTGCCCCCTATACCAGCCTGACCTTTTCAATGCTTCCTTAGAGTCAGGAGTGGTCCCAGAGGACTGGCGAAAGGCACATATGGTCCCTTTACATAAAAGCGGAAGTAAGGATAAGGTTGAGAACTACAGGCCGGTTAATCTGACCTCTGTGGTGAGTAAATTAATGGAAACACTGTTAAAACAGAGGGTAGTGAGTTTTCTGGAGTCCAATGGATTGCAGGATCCGAGCCAGCATGGGTTTACTACAGACATGTCTTGTCAGACAAATCTGATTGATTTCTCTGACTGGCTGACAAGAGTTGGAACAAGGAAGAGCCCTAGAATTGGTGCATTTAGATTTCAGTAAAGGCTTTGAGGCTATTCTGCACAGGTGACTTATAAATTGCGCACCCTGAGAATGGACCCTAAAGACACTGATTGGGAGGTGACAAAGGGTATGTTAAATCGCGCATGTTACCAGTAGTGTACCACAGGGATCTGTGCTTGGACAGATTCTTTAACATTTTTGTTCCTGATATTGCAGAAGGGCTGTCATGTAAGTTTTGACTCTTTGTGGATGATACCAAGATCTGCAACAAACACCCCGGAAGGAGCAGATATCATGAGGATGCATCTACTTGAAGAATGGTTGAGAATTTGGCAGCCGAGATTTAATGCTAAAAAAATGCAGGGTCATGCCTTTGGCCTGCAAAAATAAAAGGGAACAGTACAGTATAAGGGGTGAAGTACTTCTATCCACGAAAGAAGAGTGGGACATGGGTGTGATTATTTCTGATGATTTTAAAGTAGCTAAAAAGGTAGTAGAAAAGGTGACAGCGAAAGCCAGAAGGATGCTTGGGTGTATAGGGAGAGGAATGGCCAGCAGAAAAAAGGATGCAATAGTGCTTCTGTGAGACCCATTTGGAGTAGTGTATGCAATTTATCTTTATCTTTTATCTTTATCTTTAATTGAGGCTTAATATACCGCTCAATGCAGTCGCATCAGAGCGGTGCACAATGTACAAAAAGGCTGCATAGAAAAAGGAAAGGAACGCCAAATGTATGACAGGATAGTTAAGAGAGAAGAAAAGAGCTAAAGAGAAACGTCAGGTAACAAATAGGGGCTGTAAGAAATCAGCGAGGGGGAGGGGAGAGAGGGGAGGGAGGTAGGGGAAGATCAAACGCAAGGCAGAAGAGGTGAGTCTTCAGGCGGGTCTTGAAGGTTTTCAGGGAGGGTTCCAGGCGAAGGTCCGGAGGAAGCGAATTCCAGAGACGGGGCCCAAGGAAGTAAAAGGCAGAGGAGCGGGTGGGTTCGAGGTGAGCCTGTGAAGGGGAGGGTAGGGTCAGACGGTTGGCATGGATAGAACGGAGAGAACGGTAGGGAGTGTGAAGGTGAATCTGGTCAGCGAGATAGAGGGGAGTACCCGTGTGAATGGATTTGTGAGCAAAGGTGAGTACCTTGTATTGTATACGGAAGGGAATAGGAAGCCAGTGCAGTCTGTCAGACGGCTGCCTAGGGTGAGAACTTACACAATCTTGACGATGCATATATTCATATGATTCTTGCAAGGTATTGTGGGTATTGTAGTTCATTCACTCCCAAACACAGCTGATGACAATAATTTGAGTTGTGAAACCAAGTGGTAAGATCAATAAAATACTTCTTTTATTGATGGGGTTTAATTCACCCAGCACATGTATGCTTGATAGCACTATAAATGAGGTTACTTGCTTGCAGTGTTTAAATGGATAACAAAAAGTCACAAAGTAAACCAGAAAACAACCTTCAGCTTGTCAGGCAATTAGCTAATGTTTTCTTAGCAAATAATTACCAAATACAAAGGCACAAAGTAAAGAATAAACTTTGCTGGTTAGGTTAACTTCTGCTTATTTTTCCACGCCGATCTCAGCAGTGATTCTCCCTTGCTCACACACACAATCAGGTGCAGCCCTAATTACTATCAATGGACCAGCTGAAAGCCTTTAGCTGGCTGGCTGCTACTGTGTGAGCCCAAATCCTGCTTTAAGAGCTGTTTGCAGTGAAAATAAAGAACAAAGTTAGGTTTCTTTGTGATGGCTGATGTGTTTGCTCACGGAAAACTAGCAATAGCATTTAGATAGAGAACAGTCCATATAAATAGTTTCATCTGCTGTATCTCCCCCTTCATCAACAATCATAGGGTCAATATCATACATTGGCACAGATGAGTCTTTCATTAAGGCACTATCATGAGAATGCTTATTCCCTTGCTGCCATTCTCTATTATAGATAGGGTCTGGATCAGTGTTCATACCTGAGCCTCTCCTGCCATCATAATTCCTCTCTGTAAAGCCTGGCCAATATGTAATCCAATTCTGATGTCCAGCCTTCCAATCTTGATCCCTGGACACTGGATCTCCTCTCACATACCTTCTGGCCTTGGTCTGAAAGTCCCTTCCTGATGCAGTCTTCTCTCTTCCAGGTAGCCACTGGTGATTCCTATCTCTGCCAATCCATTCCTCTGGCTGAATCCAGTCCAATGGACTCTGCTGGCATTTGGAATACCTCCCAGTATGGGTACTGCCTTGGAATCTCCCAGACCTTCCAATGGCCTTTCTTCTCTTCCTTCCAGAGAGTTTCCTTCTCTCTCTATCTGTGTGGCTTTTGCTGAAGCTGTTCTTCAAACTCTCCCTGAAGCTGGGCTGGAGCTTGTAGTAACTGTTATCTGAAGAATAAGCTCTACTCTTATCCTGTTCTAATGTGTGCTGCTCCCTAACACAGCGCAGCTGTCTTGAATCAGGCCCTGCCCTTTGAGATGAGTGCTTAGGGATTACCTCATAGCTCTCTTGATTGCACACACATTTTCTTACTTCAGCCCCTCTCATGGCTGCTGGAAACCTGGTGCATTCTGGGACTGGTAGTCTTTTATGTGAAAACTCTGTTTTCTTGCTTCTACCAGAACTGACAGGTTGTTTGTTCAGAGTCACATCATCTTTTCTATAGCTCCTACCTGAGCTATGATAAGCTTCCTTATCACAAGTCGTATGAGAAGTGGAGTGATGTGATCGAAACGAGAGGAGCAAGTGAGAATGCGAGCCGCAGTGTTGTGAACTCTCTGAAGGCACTGTAGTTGGGACTGGGGAAGACCAGCCAGGGAGGCATTGCAGTAGTCAAGACGGGTGACAACGAGCGAGAGGAGAAGGGTGGTCATAGATGAGAAGGAAAGAAAAGGGCGAACAGGGCGAAGTTGACGTAGGGTAGAGAAGCAGCGTTGGATGACGGAGGAAATATGGGCTTTGAAAGATAAGGATGAGTCAAGGGTGACGCCCAGGTATCGTAAAGACGAGACAAGAGGGATGGGAGAAGAGGAAAGCACAGGAAGAAGAGGGGGAGCGGGACTGCCAGCGGTGAACCATATGGCTGAGGTCTTAGAGAGACTAACGTGCAGAAAATTGGAGGAAAGCCAAGAAGCCACGGTGGAGAGACAGTTATTGAGAGGCAAAATGTCAGGGGAAGCAGAGTCAGTATGATAGAGCAGAAAAATATCATCGGCGTAGTAATGTGCAGATATACCCTGTTGTTGAACTAAGAGAGCAAGAGGGGCTAGAAAGACGTTGAACAGGAGGGGAGCAAGGACAGACCCCTGTGGGACACCTCAGGGGAGGGGGGTGGAAGGTGAAGATAGGGGACCAGAGGAAACACAGAAAGAACGACCTGAAAGAAAGGACCGAAACCAATGAAGCACAGTGCCGGAAAGACCCGCATCATGTAGACGTGAAAGGAGGGTACGGTGGTCGACAAGGTCAAACGCAGCAGAGAGATCAAGTGAGACAGCAAGGGTGAAAAGACCTCGGTCATGGGCAGAGTGGAGTTCATTAAGGAGAGAAAGAAGAACAGATTCAGTACTATAGCCAGGGCGAAAACCAGATTGAAGAGGGTGCAGGGTAAGTGAAGCTTCAAGATGTGAGGATAGTTGGGAAAAGACAAGTTTCTCTAGGAGCTTAGAAAGGAAAGGAAGGTTGGAAATTGGACGCCAGTTAGAAGGGGAGAATGGATCAAGAGAACTCTTTTTCAGGACAGGGCGGATGATAGCATGTTTGAAAAGAGTGGGGAAAATACCAGTAGAAAGGTTGTTATTGATGATGGAGAGAAGATAGGGGGAAAGGGCCAAAGAGGGATCCAATAACCAATGAGAGGGAATGGGATCAGTGGGACAGGAGGTTTTGGGAACGGAGTGAAAGACCTTGGAAAGGGCGGAGGCAGAAACAGACTCGAAGGAGGACCAACGATGAGAGAGAGGGGGGGCACAGTGAGAGGAGAGCGGAGTAGGAGAAGGGGGAGGAGTGGGCGGGGGATTGAGAGGAGGAGGAGAAAGAGGAGGAGGACAGGAGGGGAAGGAGAGACGGAGAGAGAGTATCTTAGAGCAGAAGAATGTAGCCAATACGGCAGGATCTGGGGAAACAGGAGGGAGGGAGGGTGAGGAGAAGGAGCGAGGGGTAGACAGGGAATGAAGGACGGTATACAACTGACGAGAGGAGTTGGTGGAGGTAGAGATAAGGGTGGAGAAATAGTCCCGTTTAGCTGCGTGAAGAAGGGTACGATAGTGATGACAGGCTAAGAAACGGTCCAGAAGGAGGGGGGAGGGGTGCTTACGCAATAGCCTTTCAGCCCGGCGGAGGTGTCTACGATGGAGGGAAAGACCAGAGTGAAACCAAGGATGCCGACGGGGGTGACGGGGAGCAGGACGTGGTCGAAGGGGGGCAATACTATCAAGAGCAGAAAAAAAAGAGTATCATTCCAGGTACATACCTGGGTGTCAACAGGAAGGAGATGAAAGTCAGGAGAGAATAGGGTGTCAGAGGGGGGGGGAATTGGAGAAGGGTATCTGTGGTGATACGTCGGGTAGGAACAGAGGGGGGAGGGACAGTGGAAGAGGGAGGAGGGGACGAGGGTAAGCGGAGTTAGAGGGAAGAGAAGAGACAATAATGATCAGTCCAAGGGAGGGGTAAAGAGGAAAAGGAGGAGAGAGTAAAGGGAGAGGTCAAGGGAGAAATGAAGAGATCAAGAGTATGGCCGGCGGAATGGGTGGAAAAGGGAACAAGTTGATGAAAAGAAAGAGAGAAAGAGAGAGAAAGCACAGTTACTTACCTGTAACAGGTGATCTCTGGGAACAGCAGGAATAAGTCTTCACATATGGGTACGTCGGTACCGAAGGAGCCCGCGCGGGAACGCTCCCCAGCTTCCCAAAAAGGAAAGCTTTTGGGAGCATCCCACAGCGCCTGCGCGCTCCCTTCCCGCCTTTCCTAACCGCCTCTCCTCAGTTCAAGTTTTAAGCTGAGACAAGAGAGAGAGAGGAAAGGAAAGATAGATAGAGAGATACAACTCCTAGGGGAGGTGGGTGGGTTGTGAAGACTTATTCCTGCTGTTCCCAGAGATCACCTGTTACAGGTAAGTAACTGTGCTATCTCCAGGAACAAGCAGGAATGAGTCTTCACATATGGGGACTCCCTAGCTAGAGATGCCTGGGAGATCCCTAAGGTTATGAGAGCCCGGGAAGGGCTCTACCTCCTCCCATGGAACTCAGGCATCCATTATGGGAAAGAGGGCAGGAGTTGATCAAGAATGAAACAGGTGTTTGAGAACAGCCTGACCAAACAAGGCATCCCGACGGGAGTCCTTGTCCAAGCAGTAATGGGCTGTGAAGGTATGAACCGAGGCCCAGGTGGCCGCTCGACAGATCTGGTCGATGGACACAGAATTTAGATGAGCCATAGAGGTGGCCATGGCTCTCACATTATGAGCTATGACATGGCTCTCCAGAGAAAGGTTCTTACTCTGGTAGGCGTAAGAAATACACTGAGCAATCCAATTGGACAGTGTCCTCTTAGAGACTGGAAGTCCCAAATGAGAGGGATCAAAAGCAACAAAGAGTTAAGACTTTCTATGTTGCTGTGTCCTTTGTAAGTAAAAAGCAAGAGCTCTTTTACAATCCAGAGTATGAAGATTCCTTTCTGCACTTGATGCATGAGGAGCTGGAAAAACGACAGGTAAATATACCTCTTGATTAAGATGAAAAGGTGAGACCACTTTAGGCATAAAGTGAGGATTGGTCCTAAGGACTACCTTATCATGATGGAACCTTGTATAAGGTGGATTAGCCACTAAGGCCTGCAGTTCACTGATGCGGCGAGCTGAGGTGACTACAATGAGGAAAATAACCTTCCAGGAAAGAAATTTCAAGGAGGTGGTGGCTAAAGGTTCAAAAGGTGGCTTCATAAGCTGACCAAGAACCAGATTTAAGTCCCATGCCACTGGAGGGGGTCTAATGGGAGGTTTAGTTAAAGTGAGGCCTCTCATGAATCTTGCAATAAGAGGATGAGAGGAAATAGGTTGTCCATTGATAGGCTTAAGAGATGCTGCAATAGCACTCAAATGGACTCTTACTGAATTTGTCTTAAGACCTGCATTAGAAAGATGCAGGAGATATTCTAAAAGAGAATTCAAGGGTAGTGCTAAAGGGTCAAGACCCTTCTCAGTACACCAAATGGAAAACCTTTTCCATTTAAAAGCAAAGGAACGTCTAGTAGAAGGTTTTCTGGAAGCATGGAGGATATCCCTCACTTGCTGAGAGAGATTCCAACCCTGAAGGTCTAGGCCTTCAGTAACCAGGCTCTGAGGTGAAGGGACTTGGGGTTTGGGTGCCACAGAGTCCCCTCCTCCTGGGACAGAAGATCTGGAGCAGCCCCCAAGTCCAGGGAGGGGGCTTGGGAGAGATGCAGAAGTAGAGGGTACCACACTTGGCGTGGCCAGCGTGGAGCTATGAGGATCATAGATCCTTGATCCCTCTGGAGTTTGAACAGAGTCCTGGGAATCAAGGGAATGGGTGGAAAGGCATATAGGAAACCTTGACCCCAGTGAAGGAGGAAGGCATCCCTGGCCTGAACTCCCTGACACGGAATTCTGGAACAGAATCGGGGAAGTTTGGCATTCCACGGACTTGCAAAGAGGTCTATGTCCGGGATTCCCCATTCCTGGAAGATTCTGAGTACCTGGTCCATGTGCAGGGACCGTTCGTGTGGAAGCAGAACTCGACTGAGTCTGTCTGCCCAAGAGTTTTGGATTCCTGGGAGGTATACAGCCAGGAGATGTATTTGATGCCCTCTGGCGAAGGCCCACAATCTTAAAGCTTCGTTGCAAAGCGACAGAGAGCCAGTTCCTCCTTGTTTGTTTATGTAGAACATGGCTACTTGATTGTCCATATGAATAAAGACTGTCTTGTAGCTTAGGAGGGTATGGAAGACCTTGAGAGCCAGAAAAACTGCTCGAAGCTCCAAGTGGTTGATATGAAGAGAGGCCTCCTGTGGAGACCAAGTGCCCTGAGTGGAGAGGTCTTGTAGATGAGCTCCCCAACCTGTTTGGGAGGCATCTGTTGTGAGGGTTGCCTGGGCAACAACTGTTGGAAGGGTGACCCCAGCAACAGATTTTTGGTGGACATCCACCACTGGAGAGACCAAAAGAGACGTTTGGAGGTTGCTATTTGGTCTGAGAGAGCTCCTGATGCTTGAGTCCACTGGGTGGACAAAGCCCATTGAGCTGCTCTCATGTGAAGGTGAGCATAAGGTACCACATGCACTGTGGATGCCATGTGGCCTAGCAGTTGTAGCATCTCCCGGGCAGTTAAGTGATTTCTTGACTGAATTTGGGAGGCTAACTGCACCAGACATTGGCAACGGGCCTGGGGAAGGTAGGCCCTTGCAGTGGTAGTATCTAACCAGGCCCCTATGAATTCTAGGGACTGAGTAGGGGTAAGCTGGGACTTTGGGAGGTTTACCACAAGTCCCAGATATTGCAGAATGCTCCTTGTGCGGTCCAGGGAAGTCTGGGCTTCTGACTGAGATGGAGCTCGGATGAGCCAGTCGTCCAGGTATGGGAATACAAATATTCCCAGAGTGCGTAGAAATGCAGCTACTATTGCCATGCATTTGGTGAACACTCTTGGAGCAGAGGCCAGACCGAAAGGAAGCACTCTGTATTGGTAATGTTTTCCTTGAAAAAGAAAACGGAGGAACCTTCTGCGAGATGGATGGATGAGGACATGTGTGTACGCATCCTTGAGATCTAGAGAACAAAGCCAATCCTGACTCTGAAGGTATGGAAGGAGAGTGCCCAGAGAAAGAATTTTGAATTTCTCCTTGCATAGAAATTTGTTCAATTCCCTGAGATCTAATATGGGTCTGTAGCCCCCTGTTTTCTTTGGAATCATAAAATAGGGGGAGTAAAACCCTGACGTTTGTTGAAGAAGGGGTACTTCTTCTATTGCCCCTTGGGCAAGAAGGGTAGCTATCTCCTGACCTAAAAGGTCGAGAAGAGATGTTGGAGAATTGAAGTGTCTCACCATGGTGTAAGGAGGAAGGCTTGAGAAATGAAGCTTGTGGCCCTCCCTTATGATGGAGAGGGTCCACTGCTCTGATGTAATTTGCTCCCATCTGGGAGCAAAATGAGCTAACCTTCCTGGAATGGTGAGAGGTTCTGGCTGCTTTAGAGCCAGAAAGGCTAAGTCCTCTAGCATCAAGTCAAAAACCCTGAAGAGGTTGAGTCTGCTGAGTTGCAGAAGCCCCTGTAGACTTAGGTCTGGCCTGCTTAGGTTGCTGACGCTTAGTAGCAAAGCGACCTGAAGATGATTGTTGGCCAGTAGTAGAAGTGAATCTGCCCTTTTTGAAAAAAGACTTCTTGAAAGGTTTTTTCTTGGCAGGAATGGAGGTTGACTTTGAAAGTCTATCCAAAGCAGAATTTTCTGCATCCATTTGAGTGGCTTTTATTTGCCATTCTTTGCCAAACAGGTTTTCACCTGTACAGGGAAGATTTCCTAAGCCATCTTGGACCCAGGGTTCTAAATCAGAAGCTTGGAGCCAAGCAATTCTGCGAGCAGCTATAGCAATGGCCGAAGCTCTGCAGGCACCTTCAAAGGAGTCAAAGGCTGCACGGTTGGAAAACTTTGATATGTCTTGAGTATGCTTAAGGCAAATAAGGAATTCTTCCATTTTATCCTCTGGAAGAAAAGGGAGGAAAGTGTGCAGTTTATCTGCAATCTCTTTTAGAAACATACCCATGTAAAGACTATAGGAGTTGATTCTGGCAATAAGCATACTGGCTTGGAAGATTTTCCTACCAAATGCATCCAAAGTCCTACATTCTCTTCCTGGAGGGGCAGAGGAGTGTCTTTTTGCACTCTTTTTCTCTTCATAGCTGACTGTACCACAATAGAATGGTGAGGAAGCTGTGTTTTATGAAAACCAGGACAAGGAGGGACACGATATATAGTGTCCAATCCTCGAGAATGAGGAGAGATAGTGAGAGGAGTCTCCCATAAGTCAATCATGTGCTCATAAAGAATCTCATGAATTGGCAAGGTGACTGCCTCCTTAGGAGCCTTAGAATAACCTAAAATGTCCAATTTTTTAGCTCTAGGCTCTGACTCAGAGGTCACTGAAATAGAGAGTCCTTTAGCTACTTCTCTTATGAAGTCTTGAAAGGACAAGTCCTCTGGAGGAGACATCCTTCTTTTTGTAGAAGGTTCCTCAGGAAGGGGTATAGATACTTCAGAAGACTCCTCTGATGTATCAGAATCTTCAGAGGAATCAAAGTATCGCCTGTCAAGGTGTTCTTCTAAAGCTCGATACACGTATCGAGCGGTATCGACATCAGGCGTCATCGGTACCGGATCGGTACCGATGAGCATCCCTGGACAGGGAACCGCCGCAGTCGGCATCCTGGTTGGTGCCGGTACCGGAGCCGATACCGACAACGGGTTTTGTTGTGGTATCAGCGGTGTCGCAGCTTGAATGAAGGCCGCGATAGCCTGCTGCATGAATAGAACATTGTGATCCATCGACGCCATGAATGTCTGGAATTCGGTACCGGAAGGTTGCGCCGGTACCCCAGAGCATTCTAACAGATGATCGGTAGAGGCCGTGCCATCGATGTCAACCTGTAACCCCATAGGAGGAGCTTTGGAAGCCGGAGCTTCCCGCCGGGGTTGTTTTGCCGGTGCAGGATCCTCGAGGGCAAGCCCAGAGGCATCTTGATGCTTGGAAGGAGATTTGCCCTTCGAGGACGGGCTGGATTTATTTTTGGTTACCTGAGATCCATGGGAGGAAGTAGAGGCCCTGAAAGACGTCGATGCTACTGAAGCTGCATCAGAGGGAAACAGCACATGGAGCTTAGCTGCTCGGTTCTGTAAACCTCGTTTATACATCAAGGAGCAGGATGGACAATCCAAAATGGAGTGGTCAGGACCCAAACATTTAAGACACCATTCATGGGTGTCGGCGACAGAAATAGTACCACTGCACTTAGTGCATTTTTTAAATCCAGAGGCTGGTTTTTCCATGAGGAAATTTTCTCGTGAGGCCTAAGGCCCAAGAGAAAAAACACACTAAGTGAGGGAAAAAGTGTTATTTTTTATTTTTATTTTTTTAAAGAAAAGAAAGACCGGCGGTACCAGTCCGACGTCAAGGAAGGCAGACGCGCGACCAAAGAAATAAAATAAAGAACTTCTTCAGCGGTGACAGGAACACGACCTGCTGGCTCCGCGGAAAAGAAGAACTGAGGAGAGGCGGTTAGGAAAGGCGGGAAGGCAGTGCGCAGGCGCTGTGGGATGCTCCCAAAAGCTTTCCTTTTTGGGAAGCTGGGGAGCGTTCCCGTGCGGGCTCCGTCGGTACCGACGTACCCATATGTGAAGACTCATTCCTGCTTGTTCCTGGAGATAAGCATGATCACGGGGGGAGGAGGGGGAAGTAGCATGAATATTGAAATCCCCGAGGTTTAAGAGCTGGGGGAAGAGAAGGGAAACTTCGGATATGGTAGAGAGGAGAGAGTCCCAAGCAGGGGCAGAAAGAGACGGCGGAGCGTAAATAAGGAGAAAGTGAAGCGGAGGAGAGGAGAGGTGGCAAGACGGAGGAGCAGGGATTCGGGATAGTGAAGAGCAGATGAGGTTTGTTCTAGAAGAGGGAGGGAGGAGCGGTAGAGGACAGCGATCCCTCCACCACTTCTTCCCCGACAAGAGACAGATAAAGCAGAGTAGCCTGGCGCTAAGCAACGGTTTAGAAGGGGTTCTTCACCATCCCTTAGCCAGGTTTCAGTTAAAAAGAAAAGGTCACGGGTGTGCTGGGAAGTGAGATCCTGAACCAGGGTGGTCTTTGAGCGAAGAGAACGGCAGTTAAGAAGGGCAAGCTGAAGTAGCAGGATCGCTGGGGGAGATGGGGCCGGAGCAAGAAGGGAAGAACAGCAAATCAGGTTAGAGGGTGCGCGTGCAAGTGGACCAGGGCTGACAGGGGCAGAGGGAGCAGGTCGCCAGCCCCAGTAGACCGGAATGGCAGACATAGTAAAAAGAAGAAGACACAGGAGAAGGGAACTGAAACTAAGAAAGGAACAGCACTTACCGTGATATCGTGAGAGGGAGGCAGATGTGAACCGCAGACGGGGAGGGAAGTAACTGGCCCAGGGCCACATGCAATAGGCAGGGGGGTGGACTGAGGAGGCTCTGGATATTCGCCCCCGGACCCGCCCCAAGGAGCTCGCCCAAGGAGCAGGACCACACCTTCAAAAGGATATAAAACAGGATGGAGTCTGTGCAGAGGGTGACTACCAAAATGGTCAGTGGTCTTCATTATAAACCATATGGGGAAAGTATCTATCTCAATACGTATACTTTAGAGCAGGATCTCCAATTCCAGTTCAGTCAGATTTTCAGGATATCCTTAATGAATATGCATGAGATAAATGTGAAAACAATGGAGGTAGTGCATGCAAATATATCTCATGCATATTCATTAGGGACATCCTGAAAACCTGACTGGTTTGTGGCACTCCAGGACTGGAGTTGGAGACCCCTGCTTTAGAAAAAAGGCGGGATAGAGAAAATGGGATCAAGGAGATATGATAGACACATTTAAATACCTCCGTAGCATTAATGCACAGAAGGAGAGCCTCTTTCAATTAAAAGTAAGCTCTGCAACAAGGGTACATAGGATGAGAGTGAAAGGGGATACACTCAGGAGTAATATTCAGAACATTTCTTTATGGAAAGAGTGGTAGATTTGTGGAACAGTCTCCCAATGGAGGTAGCAGAGACGAGGAATCTGAATTCAAGGAAGCATGGGACAAACACAGATCTTTAAAAGATAAAAAGGACTATAGTAGCTGATATGGAAGGGCAGACTAGATAGAAATATGATGGCAGAAAAAGACCATATGGACTATGTTTCTATGTAACTGCCCAGTAGAAGCTATGCACTGTTCCAGCACTAGAGAATATTACACATAAGCTATATAAAACCCATTTTGTAAACTCACTACACCATGACAGCCATAATTCTCTAATTCAAAAAATGCACTTCAAAAATGAAAATGATACATAAACTTTTTAAAACCATGTCAGTTATCCCCCCTTAGGCCCACCCAAGCACAGATCCTTCAAGAAAAAAATTAATTTTTTAACTTGCCTCAGTGACAAAAGTAACATACTCGATGACTGGTCCTACGTAATCTTGATGTCTCAAAATCACTTTGTCTCCTGGTTAAAAAAAATATTTTAAAAATGATGAAATTAAGTTTCAAAGAAGATAAATGTACAAGAGCCAACTATAGTTTGTACTCCCACTTGTTGACAAGGTGGTGATACTCATGCTCATTCGCCAGGACTAAAGGTCCTCTTACGATGAAACCATCTCAGGTGCTCTGTCAACAAAAGTGATATTCACCTCTTCCTCAAAGGATGCAAATGGGTTGGGTTTTTCAGGCTCTCTAATGAATATACAAGCTAAAAGGAGGGAGGGGGAGGAGGATTTGCGTCAATCACCTTAGCTGACTATGGACAGTTTTGAACTAAGATCTCCTAGAAACATCAGAAACAGATCAAGTGGCTACATCAACTCTGTTAACATTACAATGGATCCTGATAAGGACTGGTTAATGAAAAATTTTGTAAGAGCTTTTTTAAAGAGTGTTTATTTACTGTCATATTCAGATCTTCCCACATGTGGCAAAACCCACACAGAAAGGGAAGAAGCAATTTCTTTTACTTAAACCTTACAGATGAGGGGGTGGGGGGCCTTCTCCCTATATGTTCCCTGTAAACGTTTGGTCAGTTAAAAAGAAGCTAGATATTTTCTCTTTGGGCCTCAATAGCTATCTTTGCTCTTAATCTGTTGTTTACAGTCTTCTGACCTTTAGCATTTCTCCTAAAGCACAGTTACTTACCTATAACAGGTGATCTCTGGGAACAGCAGGAATAAGTCTTCACATATGGGTACGTTGGTACCGACGGAGCCTGCGCGGGAACGCTCCCCAGCATCCAATCAAAGCTTTTGGGAGCATCCCACAGCGCCTGTGTACTGCCTTCCCGCCTTTCCAACTGTCTCTCCTCAGTTGAGTTTTAGAGCTGAGACAAAGAGGGAGAGAGAGGGAAAGGAAAGAAGGCTAGAGAGAGAGACAACTCCTAGGGGAGGTAGGTGGGTTGTGAAGACTTATTCCTGCTGTTCCCAGAGATCACCTGTTACAGGTAAGTAACTGTGCTATCTCCAGGAACAAGCAGGAATGAGTCTTCACATATGGTGGACTCCCTAGCTTTAGATGCCAGGGAGAGAGCCCATAGGTTGTGTGTCCCTGGGACAGGGCTGCACTTCCCCATCTGGATCTCTGGCATCCCTTGAGGGATGGTGGGTAGGAGTTGATTAAGTATGGAACAGGTGTTTGAGAACAGCCAGACCAAACAAGGCATCCCGGCGGGAGTCCTTGTCCAATTAGTAATGGGCTGTGAAGGTATGAACCGAGGCCCAAGTGGCTGCTCGACAAATGTCGTCGATAGACACAGAGTTCAGATGAGCCATTGAGGCTGCCATGGCTCTCACATTGTGAGCTGAGACATGGCCCTCCAGAGAAAGGTTCTTGCTCTGATAGGCAAAAGAAATACATTGGGCAATCCAGTTAGAAAGTGTTCTCTTGGAGACTGGTTGTCCCAAATGAGAAGGATCAAAGGCAACAAAGAGTTGAGAAGACTTTCTATGTTGCTGTGTCCTTTGTAAGTAAAAAGCCAGAGCTCTTTAACAGTCCAGGGAAGAAGATTCCTCTCTGCACTTGATGCATGAGGTCCTGGAAAAAAGACAGGTAGGTAGAACTCTTGGTTGAGGTGAAAAGGCGAAACCACCTTAGGCATAAAGTGTGGATTAGTCCTAAAGACCACCTTGTCATGATGGAACCTTGTATAAGGTGGATTAGCTACTAGTGCTTGCAATTCACTGATGCGGCGTGCTGATGTGATTGCAATGAGAAAGATAACCTTCCAAGAAAGGTATTTCAAGGAGGTGGTAGCTAAAGGTTCGAAAGGCGGCTTCATAAGTTGACCAAGAACCAAATTTAAGTCCCATGCCACCGGGGGTGGTTTAATGGGAGGCTTTATTAAAAGGAGGCCTCTCATGAACCTTGCTACAAGAGGATGAGAGGAAACAGATTGTCCATTTAGAGGCTTGTGGGAAGCTGCAATAGCACTCAAATGGACTCTTACTGAATTTGTCTTAAGGCCTGCATTAGACAGATGAAGGAGATACTCCAGCAACGATTCCAGAGGTATGGCACGGGGGTTAAGACCCTTTTCAGAACACCAGATGGTAAACCTCTTCCACTTGAAAGCGTAAGAACGTCTAGGGGAAGGTTTTCAGGAAGCAAAAAGAATATCTTTTACTTGTTGAGGGAGATTAAGATCCTGGAGATCTAGGCCTTCAGCAACCAAGCCCTGAGATGCAGAGACTAGGAATTGGGATGCCACAACTTTCCGTCCTCCTGAGAGAGGAGGTCTGGAGCAGACCCTAACTCTAGGGAGGGAGCTTGACAGAGATGTAGAAGCAGAGGGTACCACACTTGCCATGGCCAATGTGGAGCTATGAGAATCATGTGGCCTCTGTCTCTCTGAAGCTTGAATAGGGTTTTGGGAATTAGGGGAATGGGTGGAAAGGCATACAGGAAGTCTTGACCCAATGAAGGAGGAAAGCATCCCTTGCCTGAGCCCCCTGAGCCGGAGTTCTGGAACAGAACCGGGGAAGTTTGGCATTCCACGGACTTGCAAAGAGGTCTATGTCCGGGGTTCCCCAAATTTGAAAGATTTTGGACACCTGGTCCATATGTAGGGACCACTCATGTGGAAGCAGAACTAGACTGAGTCTGTCTGCCCAAGAGTTTTGAACACCTGGAAGATAAACTGCCAGAAGGTGAATGTGATGCTCTCTGGCGAGGGCCCACAGTCGCAGAGCTTCGTTGCAAAGCGACAGAGAGCCAGTTCCTCTCTGCTTGTTTATATAGAACATGGCTACCTGATTGTCCGTGTGGATAAGGACTGTCTTGTGGCTGAGCAGGGTGTGGAAAACTCGCAGAGCAAGGAAGATTGCTCTGAGTTCCAAGAGAATGATATGTAGACAAGTCTCCTGTGGGGACCAGATGCCCTGGGTGAAGAGGTCCTGAAGATGAGCTCCCCAGCCCATTGGAGAAGAATCTGTTGTTAGAGTTGCTTGGGGTAGAGGCTGTTGAAAGGGGGACCCCAGCAACAGGTTTTGAGGGGACTTCCACCATTGGAGGGACAAAATGAGGCGACTTGTGTTTGCTATTTTGTCTGATAGGCATCCTAAGGCAACGGGCCTGGGGAAGATAGGTCCTTGCCCTTGTGGTATCCAGCAACGCCCCTATAAACTCCAGGGACCGAGTAGGGATCAAATTGGATTTTGGGATGTTTATTATCAGCCCTAAATATTGAAGGATACGCATTGTGCAGGTTAGAGCAGTCTGGGCCTCTGATTGAGTGGGAGCTCGAATGAGCCAGTTGTCCAGGTAAGGGAAGACAAATATTCCCAGGGTGCGCAGAAAAGCAGCAACCACTGCCATGCATTTCGTGAACACCCTTGGTGCAGAGGCCAGGCCAAAAGGGAGCACTCTGTATTGATAGTGCTTCTCCTGGAAAAGGAACCGAAGGAACCTTCTGTGAGTTGGATGGATGAGAACATGAGTGTACGCATCCTTGAGATCTAGAGAACAAAGCCAATCCCGACTCTGAAGGTATGGCAGCAGAGTTCCTAGAGAAACCATCTTGAATTTTTGACTAGGAATCTGTTCAACTCTCTGAGATCTAAGATGGATCTGAAGCCCCCTGTTTTCTTTGGAATAAGAAAATAGGGGGAAAGGAACCCTGTGCCCTGTTGTTGAGAAGGCACTTCCTCTATTGCCCCTTGGGCGAGAAGAGTGGCAACCTCCTGCTCCAACAGGCTGAGGAGGGGGGCTGGAGAATTGAACTGGTGCACTCTTGTGAGAGGGGGCAAGCTGGAAAAATGAAGTTTGTACCCCTCTCTTATGATGGAGAGTGTCCAATGCTCTGCTGTAATTTGCCCCTACCTGGGAGCAAAGTGACATAACCTTCCTGGAATGGTGGAGGGCTCTGGTCCTTCTAGAGCCAGGAAGGCTAAGTTCTCTAGCAGAAAGTCAAAGGCCCTGAGGGGGCTGAGATTGCTGGGCTGGAGCAGGCCTCGCAGCCTTTGCCTTGCTCTGTTTGGAGGATTGCTGACGTTTGGAAGGGAACTGAGCTGCAGAAGATGCCCGTTGACTATAAGCAGGATAGAATCTTCCCTTTTTAGAAAAAGGTGTTTTCTTAAACAACCTTTTCTTAGCAGGAGCAGCTGTGGATTTGGATAGCCTATCCAAAGCAGAATTTTCAGCATCCATCTGAGTGGCCTTTGCTTGCCAATCCTTACCAAACAGATTCTCACCTGTACAAGGGATATTTCCTAATTCATCTTGGACCCAGATCTCCAAATCAGATGCTTGAAGCCAATCAATCCTACGTGCACCTATAGCTATAGCTGAGGCTCTGCTTACGCATTCAAAGGAGTCGAAAGCTGCACGGTTGGAGAATATGGAGATATCCTGGGCATGTTTGAGCCCAGTGAGAAATTCTTGCCTTTTATCATCAGATATAAAAGGACTCAAAGTCTGCAAATGGTCAGTGACTTCTTTTGAGAACATGCCCATGTAGAGACTATAAGAATTAATTCTCGCAGCAAGCATGGAAGCTTGGAAGATTCTTCTTCCAAAAGCATCCAGGGTTCTACATTCACGTCCCAGAGGATTAGAGGCATGTCTTTTGGCACTCCTAATCTTTCTCATTGCAGACTCAACCACAATAGAGTGGTGAGGAAGTTGAGTTTTATGGAAACCAGGACGAGGAACACGATACATGGTGTCCATCCAGCGAGAATGAGGAGAGGTGGTTAGAGGTGCTTCCCACATCCTTAACATGAGATCATACAGAATCTCATGAATAGGTAAGGTAGCTGCCTCTTTAGGAGTTTTAGGATATTGCAAAATATCTAACTCCTTGGCTCTGAATCTGGGACCACTGTGATAGAGAGGCCCCGAGCCACCTCTCTGATAAAGTCTTGAAAAGACAAGTCCTCTGGAGGAGACATCCTTCGCTTAGGAGAGGACTCCTCTTGTGGAAGAAGCATCACTGCATCGACAGACTCTTCAGAATCCTCGGAGTCCTCAGAGGAATCGAAGTATCGTCTGTCCGGATGTTCTTGCAACGCCCGATACCCCGTACCGACCGGGATCGGTATCAGGAACCACCGGTACCGGGGTATCGGTACCGGAGGGCTTCAGAGGACAGAGTACCGGCATAGCGGACACCGATGCCGATGTCGATGCCACCGGTACCGGGATCGGTACCGATGGCGATGCTGGTGCCGGTACCGGCGGAGTAGTCTGTTGCGGTACCACGGGCGTCTATGCCACAAGGAAAGCCGCCAGACTGCGTTCTATGGAGATAATCCTCTGATCCATCGACGCCGCCAATGCCTGGAAGTCGGTACTGGTGGAAGCCACCGGTACCCCAGAGCATGGCACCAAGAGATCTGTCGAGGCCACGCCATCGAGATCATCCTGGAACCCCCGATGATGCTTTAGAGGCTGCAGCCTCCCGCCGGGGTAATTTTGCCGGTGCAGAATCCTCGAGGGCAAGGCCAGAGGCATCTCAATGCTTAGAAGGAGATCTACCCTTCGAGGACCGGCTGGATTTATGTTTAGTTACCTGAGATCCATGTGAGGAAGAAGCAGCCCTGGAAGACGTCGATGCCACCGAAGCCACATCAGAGGGAAACAGGGTACTGAGCTTGGCAGCTCGGTTCTGTCGACATCTCTTAGACATCATGGAACAGGACAAACAATCTGTTATGGAATGGTCAGGACCCTAAACATTTTAGACACCAGTCATGGGTGTCGGTGACGGAGATAGTACCACCACATTTTGTGCACTTCTTAAATCCCGAGGCAGGCTTTTCCATAGTTAAGGAAAAAGGTTCTGGGCCTAAGGCCCAAAACTCAAGTGCACCTGAAGAAAAATAAATGGAAAAAAGGTCTTTTTTTTTTTTTTTTAAGAAGAAAAGAACAACGACCGGCGGTACCGGTACAGCGTCGAAGAAGGCAGATGCGACAGAAAAGAAGAAAGAAAAAAATAAGGAAATTCTTCTGCGGTGACAGGAACATGACCTGCTGGCTCCGCGGACAAAAGAACTGAGGAGAGACAGTTGGAAAGGCGGGAAGGCAGCACGCAGGCGCTGTGGGATGCTCCCAAAAGCTTTCTGATTGGACGCTGGGGAGCATTCCCGCGCAGGCTCCGTCGATACCAACATACCCATATGTGAAGACTCATTCCTGCTTGTTCCTGGAGATCAAGGCTAATCCTCCATCTTTAGTACAAGAGGGCTAGTTAACTCACTATTATGCCTTTATATCATGTTCGTATTTCTTTAATGTGATTTCCTTTATGTTTTGTATTCCTCCTTGAACTGTGAAAAGTAGAGAAGGTCTATAGTTTGTTTGTTTTTTAAGTTGATCTGTCTGGGTTGTGGGTTTATCTTTGACTTTTTCTGTAAAAAGTATAAATTCGTAAAGTTTGAGAAATATAAAATAGATATTTTGAGGGCAGAGGAACAAGTAGCGGCCTTCATTCCCTAAATAACGATTCTCTGCTTCTATCATTGTTTCTTGCCTAAACTCTGACCTCTCTTCCTTCCAAGGTGTATAGTTTTGATTCTTTTATTCACATTCAGACATAGTTAATTCATGAGCTGGCGATATCTTTTACTCCTGGGGGAATTCTGCGCAACTGCACAATTCAGAATTTATGCAGAATTCCACAGCAACACAGATTTTTGCCTTTTGTCCACAGAAAACATCACACACAGTGAGAGCCAGATCAGTAAGCCGTAGGAAAGAGAGGAGCCAAAGAGCAGCCAAACCTGCGGGTAGAGGAGAAGCATATCTATTCAGCTTAGAGAACCCATGCAACAAAGAAGTAGTCCAAGTGCAGTCAAACACGCAAAAGCAAGAGCAGTAGTTCAGCCCAACCCGCAGGAGGAGCAGGAGCAACAAACCCAATTCAGTAGCCCATGGGACAAGGAGCCGCCAAGGAACAGCCTGGTTTGCTACCATGTTTTCAAGATGCTGGCTACATGGGAACTCATGAGGGAACAAGCAGAAGAGGCTGTGATTGATAGCAGAAGAGGCTGTGATTGATAGCAGAAGGGCTTATCAACATCACAGACCCCCTCCTTCCCTGCTGACATGTAGCTAAAATCAGGGAGGGGAAGAGGAGCCAGAGCTGGTGATTGACAGCAAAAAGAGACAGCAATGGCAGATTACTACAGCACATGCCAAGAGGCTAACAGTTAGGAGCTTCAAGCTTGAAGCTGCTGCTTGCTTTGCACTGAATGCTCCAAAGCCATATGCCCTGCCTCCCCCCCTGTGGTTCTGGATCCTTCTGAACCTCCAAAAAGGAAGGGAGGGGATGGCAGGGCAAATGGGTCTGGAGCACACATAAAAGCCAATAAGGCCTCTACATATCTACTCTGTGTCTTTCTAAACTGCAGTCACTAAAGTCCAAAACAATTCTTACTGATTACCTTATTTCTGATAACATCTTCTGTTGAACCAAAATCTGGTTGAAAGAAGGCTATGAGTCATATCTTCCATGTTGCCTCTCCCCTGGATACTCTGCTTTCTCTGTCCTTCATACTACTTGCTCCGATGGAGAGATGACCTTAACTTAAAGAAGTACTATCTGTGAATGAGCTCTCTCAACTCTGCAATATCCTGAAGGTCCTTACTGTCTCAATCAACTGCACCTCCCCTAAAACTCATGCACTGTTATTTTAATGAGCGCAGTAGCATGGGACATATTTCAAACACTTTCCCTATTAATGATTTCCCTCTCTAATGTACTTAGATTAAGTGACTAATATCCACTACAACACTCTCTCTAGAACTTGAGATAAATCATTGGCTATTTTTTTCCCCAACCTCAACCTTCTGCAGCATGTATTTTTCTCTACCCACACAGCAGGGTACACACTAGATCTCATACTGGACTGAACAAAAAGCCATCGTACAACCACAGAACCTAAGCAAACTATCATTACGTTGGAAAGGTCATGATCTGATACTTTTTGTATACGACTGGTACATCCAAAGGGAGAACGTGTAATTACTCACTTGTATAAGATGTTCTCCGGGGATAGCAGGAATTTGTCCTCACCTATGGGTGATGTCGGCGTAGATAGAGCCAACGTGGTAGCTTCTCCTCAGCTTTCAAAGAAAGCCTTTGGGATATGCACCATAAATGTGTGGTTCCCTTCCCACCCAAGGGTACCATCTTGCCTCAGTAGGATTACATAGCTCAAAGGCAAAAATGACATCAAAGCAACTCTACAGGGAGGAGGGAGGGTTGTGAAGACCGATTCCTGCTGTCCCCAAAGAACACCCGTTATAGGTGAATAACTACACTTTCTCTGGGAACAAGCAGGAAGTCAGTCCTCACATATAGGACTCCCTAGCTACAGGCTACCGAAAACCTGTAAAATGTCATGGGTGATCAAGAAAAGGTGAACCGTGTGTAGCAGCAATGAGTCCTTGAGAAGACAGACTCCCGAGTGGCCCAAGTGTCCAGCGAGAAAACCAGCACTCCAGGGCCAAAGGGCAGAAGTTGCCTACACCCCAAATAGATGAAGGAGCACAGACTGGCCAAAGGTACTGTCCCTACGAGACACTCTCTCCAGGCAGTAATGAGCTGCGAAGGTATGGACTGAGAACCAGGTGGCGGCACAGCAGATTTCTGACAGAGGAACAGATTGCAGGTTTGCTACGGATGCCGCCATGGCCCTGATGCTGTGCGTCATGACCCAGTGTTCCAGCGAGAGCCCAGCCTGCTCATAGGCAAGGGCAATGCAGTCTGCCATCCAGGTGGACAGAGTCCGCTTGGTCATTGCTGCATCCAGCCACCAGGGATCATAAGAGACTAAAAGCTATGCGGCTTTGTGGTGGCCCCGAGTACATTGGGGCCACCACAACGTAATGGAGTAGAAGGACAGGGTCCTCTTACTGTCCAGAGTATGAAGAATAGTCTCTGCCTGCTGGCGTGAGGCCGCAGAAAGAAGGTGGGGAGCACTACCTCCTGACTGAGATGGAAAGACAACACCACCTCGGGAAGGAACTTGGGGTGCATGTGGAGCAAGACCCTATTCTTATTGAACCTCATATAGGCTGGGTTGACAGTACATCTAGAGAGCCTATTAAGGGCAGTGTTCTCAGACCAACTGAGAGGCCTTGTCTTGCCAAAACGGTTTTCACCAGTACAAGGGATATTACCCAGCTTATATTGAACCCATTGTTCAAGATCTGATGCTTGGAGCCAAGCAATCCTGCATGCACCGATGCAGATTGATGAAGTTCTGCTGATGCACTCAAAGCAATCAAAACATAATCCGCCCTTTTGTCATCAGGAAGAAGAAGAGCGATTAACTACAAATTTTTAGCCACTTCTGAGGAACATACTCATATAAAGTATGAAGGAACTAATTCTGGCCGATAGCATGGAAGCTTGAAAGGAATGTCGACCAAAGGTGTTGAGGGTTCTCGATTCCCTACCCGGAGGGTTTGAGGAATGTGTGTTCCTGCTCTTGATTGCCGATTCCACTACCATGGAATGGTGCAGTAACTGTGTCTTTTGAAAACCAGGACATTCCAGTACCCCGTACATGGTAGTGGGCTCATGGGTATGGGGAGAAATAGCAGTTACTTACCTGTAACAGGTGATCTCTGGGAACAGCAGGAATAAGTCTTCACATATGGGTATCGTCGGTACCGACGGAGCCTGCGCGGGAACGCTCCCCAGCGTCCAGTAAGAAAGCTTTTGGGAGCATCCCACAGCGCCTGCGCGCTGCCTTCCCACCTTTCCAAACCGCCTCTCTCCAGTTCGAGTTTTAAAGCTGAGACAAACAGAGAGAGAGGAAAGGAAAGATAGAGAGATACAACTCCAAGGGGAGGTGGGTGGGTTGTGAAGACTTATTCCTGCTGTTCCCAGAGATCACCTGTTACAGGTAAGTAACTGTGCTATCTACAGGAACAAGCAGGAATGAGTCTTCACATATGGGGACTCCCTAGCTGCAGATGCCAGGGAGAAACCCCAGGTTGTGTGTCTTTGAAAAGGACTCTACCTCCCCCCATGGATCTCTGGCATCCGACCAGGGTAGGTGGGTAGGAGTTGATTAGGAATGGAACAGGTGTTTGATAACAGCCCGACCAAAGGAGGCATCCCGGCAGGAGTCCTTGTCCAAACAGTAATGGGCTGTGAAGGTATGAACCGAGGCCCAGGTGGCCGCTCGACAGATTTGGTCGATGGACACAGAGTTTAGATGAGCCATTGAGGCTGCCATGGCTCTCACATTGTGAGCTGTGACATGGCCCTCCAGAGAAATGTTCCTACTCTGGTAGGCGAAAGAAATACACTGAGCAATCCAGTTGGACAGTGTTCTCTTAGAGACTGGAAGACCTAAATGAGAAGGATCAAAAGCAACAAAGAGTTGAGAAGACTTTCTATGTTGCTTTGTTCTTTGTAAGTAAAAAGCGAGAGCTCTCTTACAATCCAAGGTATGAAGATTCCTCTCTGCATTTGATGCATGAGGTCCTGGAAAAAAGACAGGTAAATATACCTCTTGGTTCAGATGAAAAGGTGAGACCACTTTAGGCATAAAGTGTGGATTGGTCCTGAGGACTACCTTATCATGATGGAACCTTGTATAAGGAGGATTAGCCACCAAAGCTTGCAACTCACTGATGCGGCGTGCTGAGGTGACTGCAATGAGAAAAATAACTTTCCAAGAAAGGAATTTCAAGGAGGTGGTGGCTAAAGGTTCAAAGGGTGGCTTCATAAGCTGGCCAAGAACCAGGTTTAAGTCCCATGCCACTGGAGGTGGTCTAATGGGAGGTTTAGTTAAAAGGCCTCTCATGAATCTTGCTATAAGAGGATGAGAGGAAATAGGTTGTCCATTGAGAGGCTTGAGGGCCGCTGCAATAGCACTCAAATGGACCCTTACTGAATTCGTTTTCAGACCTGCATGGGATAGATGCAGAAGATACTCTAGTAGAGAATTCAGAGGTATTGCAAGAGGGTTTAGATCTTTCCCTGAACACCAAATGGTAAATATTTTCCATTTGAAAGCATAGGAAAGTCTAGTAGAAGGCTTTCTAGAGGCATGAATAACATCTCTGACTTGCTGAGAGAGATGAAAATCTTGAAGGTCTAGGCCCTCAGCAACCAAGTCCTGAGATGGAGCGACTGAGGGTTTGGGTGCCACAAAGTTCCCTCTTCCTGGGACAGAAGGTCTGGTGCAGAGCCCAAGCCCAGGGAAGGAGCTTGAGAGAGTTGCAGAAGTAGAGGGTACCACACTTGGCGTGGCCAATGTGGTGCTATGAGGATCATGGTCCCTTGATCTCTCTGAAGCTTGAATAGTGTCTTGGGAATTAGGGGAATTGGTGGAAAGGCATAAAGGAAGTCTTGACCCCAGTGAAGGAGGAAGGCATCCTTGGCCTCAACTCCCTGACACGGAATTCTGGAACAGAACTGGGGAAGTTTGGCATTCCACGGACTTGCAAAGAGGTCTATGTCCGGGGTTCCTCAAATTCGAAAAATCCTGGCTACCTGGTCCATGTGCAGGGACCACTCGTGTGGAAGCAGAACTCGACTGAGTCTGTCCGCCCAAGAGTTTTGAACGCCTGGAAGATATACTGCCAGAAGATGGATGTGATGCTCTCTGACGAAGGCCCACAGTCGCAAAGCTTCGTTGCAAAGCGACAGAGAGCCAGTCCCGCCCTGCTTGTTTACATAGAACATGGCTACTTGGTTGTCCGTATGGATGAGAACTGTCCTGTAGCTGAGCAGGGAATGGAACACTATGAGAGCTAAGAATATTGCTCTGAGTTCCAAGAGATTGATATGCAGAGAAGTCTCCTGTGGAGACCAGATGCCCTGGGTGGAGAGATCCTGCAGATGAGCTCCCCAACCCATTGGAGAAGCATCTGTTGTCAGAGTTGCTTGGGGTAGCGACTGCTGAAAAGGGGACACCAGCAACAGATTTGGAGGGGACTTCCACCACTAGAGAGACCAAAATAGGCGACTGGAGTTTGCTATTTTGTCTGACAGGCAACCGGACGCCTGAGTCCATTGGGTGGACAAAGTCCATTGAGCTGCCCTCATGTGAAGGCGAGCATATGGAACCACATGCACAGTGGATGCCATGTGGCCTAATAGTTGTAACATCTCTCGAGCAGTTAAATGGGACTTTAACTGTATCTGGGAGGCTAACTGCACCAAGCGTAGGCAACGGGCCTGAGGAAGATAGGCCCTTGCAGTTGTGAGATCCAGCAAGGCCCCTATAAACTCCAGAGACTGAGTAGGGGTGAGATGGGATTTTGGGATGTTTATTACCAGTCCCAAATACTGAAGGACACGCATTGTGCAGATTAGAGAAAACTGGGCTTCTGACTGGGATGGAGCTCGAATGAGCCAGTCGTCCAGATATGGGAAAACGAATATTCCTAGAGTGCGTAGAAATGCAGCTGCTACTGCCATGCATTTCGTGAACACCCTTGGTGCAGAGGCCAGACCAAAAGGAAGCACCCTGTATTGGTAGTGCTTTCCTTGAAAAAGGAACCGAAGGAACCTTCTGTGTGTTGGATGGATGAGGACATGGGTGTACGCATCCTTGAGATCTAGAGAACAAAGCCAGTCCTGACTCTGAAGGCATGGCAGCAGAGTACCGAGAGAAATCATCTTGAATTTCTCTTTGAATAGAAACTTGTTAAATTCTCTGAGATCTAATATGGGTCTGTAGCCCCCTGTTTTCTTTGGAATAAGAAAATAAGGGGAGTAGAACCCTGAGCCCTGTTGAAGAAGGGGTACTTCTTCTATTGCCCCTTGGGCAAGAAGGGTAGCAATCTCCTGACCCAGAAGGTTGAGGAGAGATGTTGGAGAATTGAATTGTCTCACCATGGTGTGGGGAGGAAGGTTTAAGAAATGAAGCTTGTACCCTTCCCTTACAATGGAGAGGGTCCATTGCTCTGCTGTGATTTGCTCCCATCTGGGAGCAAAGTAAGCCAACCTTCCTGGAATGGTGAGGGGCTCTGGTTCTTCCAGAGCCAGAAAGGCTAAGTTATCTAGTTGCAAATCAAAGGCCCTGAGGAGGCAGAGGCTGCTGAGCCGTGGGAGGCCTGGCAGCCTTTGACTTGGCCTGTTTAGGTGGTTGCTGACGCTTTGCAGCAAAACGACCTGCAGAAGATGCCTGCTGACCATAAGCAGGATAGTATCTTCCCTTTTTAGAAAAAGTTGTCTTTTTGAACAATCTTTTCTTAGCAGGAGCAGAGGTAGACTTTGAAAGTCGATCCAAAGCAGAGTTCTCAGCATCCATCTGAGTGGCCTTTGCTTTCCAATCCCTGCCAAAAAGGTTTTCACCTGTACAAGGAAGATTTCCCAGTTCATCTTGGACCCAAAGTTCCAAATCAGAGGCTTGTAACCAAGCAATTCTGCATGCACCTATGGCAATAGACGAGGCTCTGCTTACACACTCAAAAGAGTCAAAGGCTGCATGGTTGGAAAATTTGGAAACATCTTGGGCATGTTTAAGCCAAGTGAGAAATTCCTGCCTTTTATCTTCTGAAATAAAAGGGGCTAAAGTCTGCAGATGATCTGTGACTTCTTTTAGAAACATCCCCATATAGAGACTATAGGAGTTGATTCTGGCAGCAAGCATATTAGCTTGGAAAACCCTTCGGCCAAAAGCATCAAGGGACCTGCATTCACGTCCTGGAGAATTAGATGAGTGTCTCTTTGCACTCTTTATTTTCCTCATGGCAGACTCTACCACAATAGAGTGGTGAGGAAGCTGAGACTTATGAAAGCCAGGACAAGGAGGGACACGGTACATGGTGTCTAATCTACGAGAATGAGGAGAGGTGGTAAGAGGAGTCTCCCACATGCTCAACATGAGATCATAGAGAATCTCATGAATAGGTAAAGTAGCTGCTTCTTTAGGAGCCTTAGAATATTGCAAAATATCTAGTTGCTTGGCTCTAGGCTCTGACTCAGGGGCCACTGTAATGGAGAGGCCCCTAGCCACTTCCCTAACGAAGTCCTGAAAAAACAAGTCTTCTGGAGGAGACATTCTTCGTTTTGGAGAATCAGACTCCTGAGGAAGAAGTACCGGTGCATCGACAGAAACCTCCGACTCAGAGTCTTCGGAGGAATCGAAGTATCGCCTGTCTGGATGCTCCTTTAAATCCCGATACGCGTACCGAGTGGGATCGACATCGGGAGTAAGCGGTACCGGTTCGGTACTGATGGGCATCATAGGATAGGGTACCGTTGCAGTCGACACCGAAGCCGATGTCGATGCAATCGGTACTGGCACTGGGAACGATGCTGGTGCCGGAGTCGGTACCGGCAACGGAGACTGTTGCGGTAACGGAGGCGTCGAAGCCTGCATAAACGCCGTTAGGGTGCGCTGCATGGACAGAATCTTCTGATCCATCGACGCCACCAGAGTCTGGATGTCGGTACCAGTGGAAGCCACCGGTACCCCAGAACACGGCAACAGGTGATCGGTCAAGGCCGAGCCATCGATGTCAACCTGTGACCCCATAGACAATGCTTTGGAAGCCGGAACGTCCCACCGGGGAAATTTTGCCGGTGCGGAATCCTCGAGGACAAGCCCGAAGGCATCTCGATGCTTAGAGGGAGATTTGCCCTTCGAGGACTGGCTATATTTATGTTTGGTTATCTGAGATCCATGGGAGGAAGAAGCAGCCCTGGAAGACGTCGATGCCACCGAGACTGCATCAGAGGGAAACAGGGTACTGAGCTTGGCTGCTCGGTTCTGCCGACCTCTTTTAGACATCATGGTACAGGACACACAATCCGTGATGGAATGGTCAGGACCCAAACATTTTAGACACCAGTCATGGGTGTCGGTGACAGAAATAGTACCGCCACATTTCGTGCACTTTTTGAACCCGGAAGCGGGCTTCTCCATGAGGAGAAAATATGTTCAGGCCTAAGGCCCAAACTGAAAATGTACAGTTGAAGAAAGAAAAGTGTTTTTTTTTTTTTTTTGTAAGAAAGAAAAGAAAAGAAAAGGCCGGCGGTACCGGTCTGACATCGAAGAAGGCAGACGCGCACAGAAAAATAAAGAAAAAAAAAGAATTCTTCTGCGGTGACAGGAACACGACCTGCTGGCTCCGTGGAAAAGAAGAACTGGAGAGAGGCGGTTGGGAAAGGCGGGAAGGCAGCGCGCAGGCGCTGTGGGATGCTCCCAAAAGCTTTCTTACTGGACGCTGGGGAGCGTTCCCGCGCAGGCTCCGTCGGTACCGACGATACCCATATGTGAAGACTCATTCCTGCTTGTTCCTGGAGATAGGCAGGTGTCTCCCACATATGAAGCATGAGGTTGTGGAGTATCCGAAGGATAGGGAGTGCAGCCATCTCTTTTGGAGCCGTCAGGTATTGAAAATTTTCCAGTTCTTCGGCCCTAGGCTCTTTCTCCGATGTTACTGTTATGGACAGGCCCCTAGCAGCATCGCTTATAAAGACTTGGAACGACATGTCCTCTGGTGGGGACATGCGATGGATCCTCCGGGAGAGTTTGCATATCTTGAGTATCGGCCGATTCATCGTCCGAGGAATCAGAATCCAAAGACTAAGTATCATCAGGCAGGGTGTTCCTGCTCCATACGAATTCTGTATCGGTCGAAGCCGGTACCTGGAATCTGTGTAGTCGGAACCTCTGTGCTGGAAACTGATTTGAGGGCCGGCATGCACAGTAAGTGTGGAAAGCGGCAAGAAAGTCGATGCAGCCTGTGTCTGAACCGACGTCGGTACAGATGTCTGCAGAACTGCCTGTAAGGGTTTCACTGGAACAGAGGCCACCAATAAGGCCGCTAAGCTCCGCTTGATGGCAAGAATACGTTGATCGATGGAGCTTGCCAATGCTTGGGCCATGATCACTGAGCATGGCACCAGGAGTTCTCCAGAGGTGGAAGCTTCGGGAGCATCCTGGGACCCTACTAAGGCTTTGGAGGGAAGGTCCTCCTGCCAGGGTTGTTTGGCTGGTGTGTCCCCCTCCAGGGCAACACCCAAGGCATCTCAATGCTTAGAAGATCTACCCTGGGGGAGGGGGGCCAATCTTCGATGAAGACTTAGATTTCGATACCTGAGATCCTTGGGAGGAAGATGAAGCTTTCAATGACGTTGCTGCTAAAGAGACAATGTCGGAGGCGAAGAGGGTGCCCAGCTTTGCAGTTCGATTCTGTAGGCCTCTCTTCATCTTTCTATAGAGAGGACATTCTGATGGTTGATGATCACGCCCTAGGCATTTTAGATACCAGTCATGGGTGTCTGTGGCAGAGATGGTACCGCCACACTTAGAACACTTCTTAAAACACAGAATGGTTTCTCCATTTTATCAGAGACAAATGGAAGGTCTAGGCCTAAGATGGCGTCGATGCGCCTGAAAAAAGGGAAAAAAACCTTTCCTCTTCACAGTGTTTTTGTTTTTTTTAAAGAAAGAAAGTACCGACGGAGGACGGTACCAGCGTCGATGGGAAGGCAGACGTGAACCACAAAAATATGAAAAACAGGAATTTTCTGTGGTGACAGGATTTGCTTCCTGTTGGCTCCGCGGAAAACGAAGAACTGAGGAGGGAGAGCTGGAAAGACGAGAAGGCAGCTACGCAGGAGCAGTGGGATGCTCCCAAAAGCTTTCCTATTGGACACTGGGGAGCATTCCCACGCAGGCTCCATCGGTACTGACGTCACCCATATGCGAAGACTATATTCCTGCTTGTTCCTGGGGATGAAACTGGATGCAAGGAAACCAGACATAGTGGTAAAGGAGAAAAACACCAGAACAGCATTAATAGAGGTGTCTGTTCTAAGTGATTATTCTGTGAATCGCGTGGAGAGACAGAAGATCCTAAAGTACCAAGAAACGCAGTCAGAGACTAAGAAAATGTGGCAGAAAGATACAGAAATATTTCCTATTATACTGGGAGCCACAGGTTTGGTGATGAAGAATGTCCAAGCACATCTTGACAAATTACCCATACCTGTTACATGTTATGTTATGTTATATTTTATTTGAAATACCACAACATTGCATAGTAGTTTACAATATCCAAGAAACTCCAGAAGGAAGCTCTCTTTGGCACGATGCAAGTACTTGCCAAGCATTATCAGTAAATTTGAGAGACTGAGATCATACTCTCATACCCTGGCTTAGAAGTGAGATTCATGACTGTCATGGTATGCGCAAAACTAATCCATTTGGAGAAACTGATCTGGAGCAATAGGATAAAGCTTCACCATGCTCCGGCCAATCCGCAACTCGGCACCAGGAGAATTCCAGTCTGCCGCAATCTTCTCCTTAATGGCCTTATGAAAGGGAAAAGGACAGAGTGGCTTCCATACCCTACAGTAGCGGATCACCATCTCCAAGAGTACCAGCCAAGGCTCCTCAGAAAAGTTAATGCTACTAAAATCTGCACAATCAGAAAGAGCAGCTCATCTCTGTGGAAGATCCATACCACCGTCTGATCCTCCCCTGCAGAGAGCTCACTCTCCTCCAACTCCTCCTTGGGCTGTTCCTGAAAGTGGTCTGGAAGGGTTTTCCAGCAGATCCAAGGAATCTGCCAACCCCAATGAGACTGTGTCCTTGTTATCAACCACCCTTTCCCTGCAAGGGCGCTTTGCTGCCACAGGGACACACTGTCCCCCTGCCCAGTGAAGATGCAACTGGAGCTACAGGTCCTTCTTCCAGACCCTGCTACAAGCAGGTGGCCTTGTGAAGCAAAAGCACAAACTCTGGCTCATCCCCCCCAATACCCCCCCCCCCCGAGTCAGTGACTGTATAGACTGCAGTACTGGCATCTCAGACCACTCCACCACAGAAGCACTTGCAGCACACAACATGGTGGCAGTCCTCAACAAAATTGCCAAGCCTTCTGACTCTAGAGCAGCACAATCACAGTCACAAAAGCCTTCCTTGACCACCTCCTGCCTTCCCAGACCACCAGTAAGTTGATAAGCGGCAACCATGCTCTCTCTAACATACTGCAGCATAGCCTGACTGCTGCCACAGGTCGCACTCCAAGTCGGATATGTGCACTGCGGCCCAGACTCTCATGGCATGCTCTCCTCGGCTGAATCACCCTCTCACCAGCACCGATCTTGGACTTACCGGCCAGTCGTACCTGGAGGCCTTCTACACTACCCCTGTTCTCCCTCTTGTGATGTCTGCCCATTTCACTTTTTTATTTTTAAGCAAAACTTTAAAGGCAGACACACAAGAAAAAAAAACTCAACATCTGGCCTTCTCTCAAAGGTTAGGGAAGAGGAAAAAATGTTGCCACCAATTTTCCTAACAAGAGGAATTTCGCTGAGGGACGGGCTAGGGGAGAGGGACCAGGCTCCACCAAGTTCTGCACCCCATGCTTGCTAGAACTGCTGCGACCCAGCACTACACACGCCAAGTTCCAGCCTACACATGCTATGCTCCATCTGTGAAATACGTGGAATAGGCTCTTTATGGGATAATGTTTCAAGTTAGTGAGTTTCCATCTACTGGTGAGCATATCCCATGCATCTGGTCTAGACTGGAGGGAAGATTAGGAACATTTACACTTTACCTCTACAAGCTTTTTGAATAAGATGACTTTATTGAAAAAAGATGGCAGATTTCAGACTTATATTTTTAGGAAATCCGCTAATTGTAATAGCCTGTTGAATTATACCATTTACCATATGAGGAGATAAAGAAGAGGGGTTTTATGATCTATCTTTCCACAGGAGGAGATAAGGTGATAACAGTAATTATATCAACAGCAGATGTCTCGGATACCATCTTCAAGATTCAAAAATATTCTTTAATTTATAGTCATGTAATTTTATGTATGTTTTTTCCATTAAAACAAAACAACTTTGCAAAGGTTATGGGGCAACAATGAATTCTAATTCTGGGGCAACAGGAGTAGAATCTGCACCATCAAGAGGATTTAAGCCCTATTTAAAATTTTGAGGAGTTGCATGCAATTCTGAATAAGGGTTAGATTGATTTATACATTGAGAATTGAAGTATATGAAGGCAGTAAGTGTATTTAGTGAATAAAAGAAAAATTAAATAGAAAAAGTAACAAGACGTGAAAAATCAATTGAATGTAAAAGTAAAAATGAATTAATAAGATTCCTTACAAACAATTGATCTTGGATTTCACATTTTTTGTAAGGCAAAGTGAGTTTAAGCTAATTAAGATTGTTAAACTTCTTAGCAGCAATCCGTAACATGGATTGGAAGGTGGCCAATGTAATACAAAATTTTAAAAAACATCTAAGAAACTACAAACCAGACTGACTGATGCTGAGCAAAATGGTAGACACCATTTCTGTAAATAAAACTTATTGAATATATGTATAAATATAGCTTAATGGGTCAGACTCAACATATATTTAGCAGAGGAAAGACTTACTATCTTTATCCGTTCGATTTTTTGAAAGGGTCAGTAAATGTGTGGATAAGGGCTAGCTGGTTGCTAACGGCATTTCTGGATTTTCAGAAGGCATTTGATAAAGACCTTAACCAACAGCAGAGGTAAAAATAAAAAAACAAAAAAGACTAGGATCGGGTAGCCTTGGGAAAGCTAATGCTTATCCATGGCATATGTTAACATGGATTCTTTGGATCCTGCTGGGTACTTCTGCCCTGCACTGATCATTGTTGCAGACAGGATGCTGGTCTTGATGACCTTTGGACAAAGTATGCCTTTTCTTATGTTCTTAAGAAAGCCTAGAGACAACCAAGCCCATGAAGGATATAAAGTAAACAAGCAACTGGAAAGCCTTTCTTTTCAATCACTTGGCTGTTTTATTTGCTTGTGCTTTGCACACTTGAGTTGTAGGTGACATATGATACCATGCATAGCAGTAAGCATGGGGGCAAGCTGAATGAACATGAGATTCCACCAAAGTGTGGGCTAACCTAAACTCATCCTTTCTGTATACCTTTTCTTAAGAGAACTGAATCTAGAGAAACCCACCTGGATATACAGAAGGTCTGCCCTCGGCCAGCCCCGGCACCTCCAGCAGCAGGTAGCCCCCATTTTTCTTCAGAGTGACGCCGCTCAAACTGAGCTCTTTTATCTCCTCCTCTGCAAGGATGTCTTCCAGCCACAGCAGTGTGGAAAACTTCTTCTGGTAATTAGTTACGCTCAGCAGCTGCAAAACAGTTAACCTCTTACCATTTCAAACCAAAATTGAGCACTTTCAATTACCTTCCTCCTCCCCAGGAAAGACTAGAACCTACAGTCCTGCTCAGACCCACTCACCTGGAAGGTGAAGTTTTACTTACTTGATAATTTCTTTTCCAGGAACCTGCTAGACCAGTTCAGACATGTGAGTAAAGAACCCCTGCCAGCAGCTGATGGTGAAAGACTAGAAAATTCCAGCGAAACCACTACAAGTACATGGATTGGTGCAGCCAGAGGCAGTATCTACATGACAAGCCCCAGAACAGAAACACCACAAATATTAACATCCGCAAGGAAATGAACCCAAGAAGGGCTAATCAAATACTCAACCCCCCCCCCCAAAAAAAAAAACCAATACAGCCAAATGCCCATCAACTATAACACTTCTGTACACCATTCAGAGAGGCAAATACAAACCAGAAGCGGAAGTGAGCTTCCATGGATGAATCCTGGACTAGTCTAGCCAGATTCCAGGAAAGGAGATCATCAGGTAAAGTAAAATTTTATTTACCTAATAATTTCCTTTCCTGGACTCCTGCTAGACCAATTCAGATAAGTGGATAGTGTTCCTTTGCCAGCAGATGGAGACAGAGAAAACTAGAAGCTCGATCATCACTGGTACTAGACTTGGAACAGCTAAAATACCTGGAGTATTTTATTAGCAAGCTCATGGTAAAAACAGGTTCAACCCCAGAGCCCCGGGGAGAAACAAAATCTCCATCTCCAGGAGTAATGGCCAACTGGTCAGTACTCAACACATGCAAGGATGGGCTTACAGATCCAACTAAACATCTGAACTCCATGAATACAGTCAGAATGGATCTTTAAATATAGTTGTGGTCAACATTTTTGCCACCCTTGCAGTTCAACTCCTTAATGTCCAATGTCTTCTTTAAAAAAAAAAGTGGTCAGTGAAATGGCTTTGGGCTATATATGTACATATTTGACACATAAAAGAATCAAATAAGACCAATTAAAAAAGGGAATAAAATAAACAGACTTTGCCAGGACATGATTGGCACCTTTAGAAACAATTCAAATCAATTTGAACAGAAAAACTATATTCTCACTGCAGTAAAATTAGACACACCTGTGATCAATTGTCAAGTCACTTGAGTACTGAATCAACCAATGAATGATGGCTCTAATATTTAAAATGGCCACATCGCTCCCTGTTCCATTTTCACAATGGTAAAGATAAAAGCTGCCTGAGACGGAAAGAAAAGCCATCAACACCAAACATCAAAGGGGTACAAGGCCATCTCCAAAGATCTTAGGATTCCTGTGTCTAGAGTTCACAATGTTAAGAAGTTTTCTGCTCATGGAACTGTCAGAATCCTCCCAGGACATAGTGGAACGAGGACAATTAATCCAAGAAGTCTTCAAAGATTAGTGTGAACTGTTAGGAAAAAAATATGTACAACATCCAAACCTCTTAAGGCTGGCCTGGAGCAATCTGGAGTGATTGTTTACTGCACGGTGTATGATGAAGGTTGAAACCAAGGAGAACTTCATGGGCGAAGGCCAAGGAGGACCCTATTGCTCAAAAATAGACATAAAAAGGCATCCCTGATCTTTGTCCAAACTCGCCTTGAGAAATCATAATCCTTCTGAGAAAATGTTCTGTGGACAAATGAAACCAAACTTAAGCTCTTTGGTAATGCAGACCAGTGATACATTTACAGGCAAAGAAATGAGGCTTATAAGAAAAATACCCTTACTACAGTTAAATATGGTGGAAGCTCCATAATGTTGTGGGGCTGTTTTGCTGCCTCAGGAATGGGAGGTCTTGAATGTATTAAAGGAATCATGAAGTCAGAGAACTACCAAGATATTTTGGAGCAAAACGTGCTACCTAGTGTCAGAAAGCTAGGTCTGAGTCAAAGGTTATGGATCCTCCAGCAGTACCAATGACTCAAAACATACATCCAAAAGTACAAAAGAATGGTTAGAAAGAAACAAATAGACTGTTTTAAACTGGCCAGCAATGAGTCCTGACCTCAATCCAATAGAGAACCTTTGGAAAGAGCTGAAATATGCCATTGGTAAAAGGAATCCTGAAAACATTCATGAACTGGAACAAATCACAGTTGAAGAGTGGGAGAAACTACCAGCACAACAGTTGTACAAAACTTATAGATAGCTACAAGAAACATTTGGAGGCTGTCATCACTGCCAAAGTTGTGCAACCAAATATTAGTGAAGGGTGCCAGTAATCCTGTTCAGGTCATCTTTTATTTTGTTTTTCTCAGAAATTACATAAGAACATAAGATATGCCATACTGGGTTAGACCAAGGTCCATCAAGCCCTGTATACCGTTTCCAATAGTGGCCATTCTAGGTCATACGTACCTAGCAGTATCCCCCAGAGACACAGGTTCCACAATGCTTGTATTGGGTCAAGCATGGATATCCTGGGTCCCTTTTTAATAATGGTTTATGGACCTTTCCTCCAGGAACTTGTCCATACCTTTTTTAAACCCAGCGACACTAACAGCCTCTACTACATCCTCCGGGAACAAATTCCAGAGTTTGATTACACGATGAGTGAAAAAATATTTTCTCTTATTTGTCTTAAATAGTTTACCCTGTAGCTTCATTACGTCCCCTAGTCTTTCTATATTCTGATAGCGTAAACAATCGATCTATGTTTACCTGTTCCACTCCTTTCATTAATTTATAGATCTCTATCATATCTCCCCTCAGTCGTCTCTTTTCCAGGTTGAAGAGCCCTAACCTTTGAAGCCTCTCTTTCTTCATAGGAGTAGCCTTCCATCCCCTTTACCATTTTGGTGGCTCTTCTCTGTACCTTTTCTAATAACTCTATATCCTTTTTAAGATACGGAGACCAGAACTGCACACAATATTCAAGGTGCGGTCGTACCATGGAACGATACAGAGGCAATATATCATCCTTTGTTTTATTTTCCATTCCTTTCCTTATGATACCTAGTATTCTATTTGCTTTCTTGGCCGCTGCTGCACACTGGGCGGAGGGTTTTAACATGTTAGCCACGATGACCTCTAAAGCTTTTTCCTGGGTGGTGGTTCCCAATGTGGAACCTTGCATCGTGTAACCATAGTGTGGGTTGTTCTTCCCTAAGTGCATAACTATGCACTTGTCCACATTAAATTTCATCTGCCATTTGGATGCCCAGTCTTCCAATTTATCCAGATCCTCCTGCAGTTTTCCACAATCCCCTTGGGTTTTAACAACTTTAAACAGTTTTGTGTCATCTGCAAATTTGATAACCTCACTAGTTATTCCCTTTTCCAGGTCATTTATGAATATGTCAAAAAGCAGCGGACCCAGCACAAATCCCTGGGGTACTCCACTATTCACCTTTTTCCATTGGGAAAATTGGCCATTTAGCCCTACCCTCTGCTTTCTATCTTTTAACCAGTTCCCGATCCACAATAGTACACTGCCTCCTATCCCATGACTTTTTAGTTTTGCCAAAAGTCTCTGATGAGGGACCTTGTCAAAGGCTTTCTGAAAGTTCAGATACATCATATCAATCGACTCACCTTTGTCTACCTGTTTATTCACACCTTCAAAAAAACATAACAGATTAGTAAGACAAGATCTTCCTTGTCTAAAGCCATGTTGGGTGTCTCCCATTAGGCCATGACTATCTAAATGCTAGTATGTCTAAGTTGCACAGACGTCTTTTTTTTTTTTTTTTGCTATATCACTTTGAACATATTAAACTATGATGATATACAGTTGGAATATTTCCATTTCTCAAGATATCGTACACAACATACCTAAAATGCAACGGTGCCAATAATGTTGACCACAAGTGTACCACCAGCATTTCCTGAATTCTGCAAACAGAGTCAATATGAATCTGCAACTGCAGTTGGCATTTCCTAAAAGGAACAGCAGCAGTAAACCACCTGATGGGTTCTGGACTTCTCCAGCAGAACACCAGGAAAGGAAATGATCAGATAAGTAAAATTTCAACTTACAGATCATTCTGCTAGATCAGTTCAGACAAGTTACGACTCAACCGAAAATACAGCTGCCTTATAAACCTCCGCCCAAAGGACACACGGCCCTGGCCTATGGCTGGCCATTGCCTCTTGGGAGCAGATGGGAATGAAGTGAGTCTGCAAGCTAACTGGCCCCAACTAACTCCTTAAATATGTAGGCAGAAGCCACAGCCTCCTCAATCTAGTGCTCTAGGGAGACCTTGGAGGTTTCCTCACCCCTACAAGCTTCTCCAATCAAGATGACAGACTGGTGATTTAGTCTATATCAATTTATTTATTTAGGCAGATTTATCATTAAATCAAAGCGGTTTTCACATCAAACAATGAAGGGGGGCTATAGAGTGCAACATGCAGTGGAAACATCTGAATGAGTGTGTTCGTGGGGTGTGAGCGATTAGTTTGCTTTATATGAAAGTGAACTATGTACAGTTATAAAAACAAGTGAACTATATACAACTGAGCTATATACAGGTCTATATACAGATTGAAGGCTTCGGTTTGGTTATGGCAGAGTCTAGTTCAGATGAAGTCCTTATAGTGATCCATGAAAAGCTTTGTTTTGAGCAGCTTTCTGTAATCTTTGAGGTCCGTAGTCCAACAAACAAGCACGAATCCACGTGCTATATAGTACCCAGTAAGACAACGTGGACAGCAGTATGGAAGGAAATTCTTTATTCAGTCACCTTTAGCCTATGGCCCGACACAGGCAGTGTTTTGCTACCTTCTTCAGGGGCCGGCTAAACTAAAAACAAACAATAAATAAATAATGACATCATAGTTAAAAACATAAATAATTAAATAAACATAAAACCAAGAGTTGATACCCAAAGTGTCCAACATATAAAACGAATTAACATATTGAATACAGAAAACATACTATGATCAATGCTTGTGTCTACATACATAAGCACTACATAGACCAGCACAGCTAATAAAACTAATATGAATTAATGGATACTAAATAACACATAAAATTGATAAATAAACAAATACATTATCTCTCAATCACATATATGAAATTAAAACATCTAAATAAGAATCTAATGATAAAAATATAATAAAAACATGGATAAAAAATAAATAATAAATAACTAATATGTCCATATATAATACACTTAAAACAGGGGGCCTTGAAGGATTATACAGTTTGTGTTCATGTGCTTGAGTCAACCTCAAAAAACCGCTTAAAAATACTTGGGCAACATTCAGTGGAATCAGGGGAAACTATCCTCTCTAAAAAATTCTTTAAAAGAAGCAAACACTACTGAAAAGCTCCATCTACCTGCAAGTTGTGAGTCACTGTCTTCAAAACGTGAACTTCATCAAATGCTGATTCTGACAATGACACAAAAAGGAGATATGAAGGGTACATGAATCTTCATACATAAGGGTAGCCACCACGGGTCTGATTTATAGGTATTAATTCTACATATACTCAAATATAAACAATACTACCATACAAAAGTATACATAGTCTACACATGCCTAAATATCATACAAATCATCCACCGTACTTAAAAACTTCCAACATAAATACCAGAGTTACAAGCGACTTACAAAATTATCCATAGATCTAAACCCTACATTTGTTCCATATTTCATTATACAGACCACGGCGATCTATCGTGGGGGCTCCGATATCATACACACCCTCCACGGATAAAACCACCATATTTAAAATGACTAACACCATAAAAACCGCATTTATAAAACAACTTACAGACTGTTTTCATTGTCCAAAATCAACTCCTGTAGCGTGTCTGCCGGCGCGCCACACAAATAAACGCCAACACCTGCGCTCTGCAATCGCCACACAGACTCATGGGATATTACACGAAGTAATCCATTTAAATACCCTCATACATGTTTGATACCAAGAAAATGCAGAGAAACGCCATAAGATTTTCTTCATGCACTGAGATGATCTAGCAATTATCCGGCCGAAACAATCAGCTACCAATGAACATCCAGATTGTTAAATTGTCCAAAGGAACCATGTTAGCAAACCCACCGGCACATCAATTTGACTGTTGGCGCTTATACCGTTTCCCCAAAAATAAGCCTTAGCACGTTTTTCTGTGATTCCCATAATAATGGCTATTAACCATTTTGTATATATGTTTATAATTATTTATTATTTTACATATTCCTGTTTATAATTTTTTTATTATGTTTTTAAGGCTTCATTTAGTTATTTATTTATTTGGAACATTTTAATTATGGATACATTATTATCAATGTTCTTATTAATATCTCTATGTCTACCATGCCCGGTTAGCTTTAGTTTGTTAGTTGTCATTTTTATCATTATTATATTATCATTAATTTTATCACCATTTTTATGACAATTTGTGTATTCATTGTTTTTAATATGTTCGTGTTCATTTTATATTTGTAAGTTTATAAACCCCCTGAGGAAGGCAACCCTGCTGAAACGCCTTGGGGATCCCAATAAAAGCGCTTGTGTCATCTACACTCTTGCTCCGTGTGTTTCCTGCTCAGCTTTGCAAGAGCTGCTGCTCTTTTTGTGCCTGTGCTTGTGTATGTAGACACAAGCATTGATCATAGTATGTTTTCTGTATTCAATATGTTAATTCATTTTATATGTTGTTAACTATGATGTCATTATTTATTTATTGTTTATGTTTTAAGTTTAGCCTGCCCCTGAAGAAGGTAGCGAAACACGGCCTGTGTCGGGCCATAGGCTAAAGGTGACTGAATAAAGAATTTCCTTCCATACTGCTGTCCACGTAATCTTTGAGGTCCATGGCAGATCTCAGCTCGTCGGGAAGAGAGTTCCACAGGGTGGGTGCGGCCAGTGACAGAGCACTTCTTGAGGTGTGTAGTGATGAAAGCTCCCAGGAAGACATGGAAGTGGAATAAAATCCTAGTTTCCCCTCTGAAATGAATGACAGTTCACTTGTGCATAAGACTTGCAAGCCAGATCAGGAAAAAACCCAGCTCCCGGGGAGCATTTCACCTGCAATCCGGTTCCTTCAAGGGGGAGGAAGCCGGCTCCGAGGCTGGTGATTGAGCGGCCAGCCCCAGCTGACGTCATCTCGAGGGTCTTGTTTAAAAGTCTTCCTGCTGCTGCTCTCTTCGGGAGCGTTTCACCTGCAGTCCGGTTCCTTCAAGGGGGAGGAATCCGGCTCCAAGGCTGGTGATTGACCGGCCAGCCACAGCTGATGTCATCTCGAGGGTCTTGTTTAAAAGTCTTCCTGCTGCTGCTCTCTTCGGGAGCGTTTCACCTGCAGTCCGGTTCCTTCGAGGGGGAGGAAGCCGGCTCCGAGGCTGGCGATTGAGCAGCCAGCCACAGCTGACGTCATCTCGAGGGTCTTGTTTAAAAGTCTTCCTGGTGCTGCTCTCTTCGGGAGCGTTTCACCTGCAGTCCGGTTCCGTCGAGGGGGAGGAAGCTGGCTCCGAGGCTGGCGATTGAGCGGCCAGCCACAGCTGACGTCATCTCGAGGGTCTTGATATTGCTGCTGTTCTACGGCGCTTAGCCGTCGGTGCGTCTTCTAAGGGGGGTCTTCAAAGGGGTTTGTCTTGCCCCTTGTGAGCCCCTTAGGAGCCTACGTGGAGGTGGAGTGGCCACGTTGCGCCGAAAATGCCTGGCGGCAAGCGCAAAAAGAAACAACTTGCGGAGGACTCTCAAGCTGGAGCGATGGAAAAACATGTGGTTTCCACACCGCGAGTCTCCAACACAGGTACTGTGTCTTCTGATCCTTTACTCGAGGGACAGAGTTTAAGCTCTGTTGAGCGTACTCCCACGCTTCCTCCGGGTTTCCTTGAATTAACAGGGGGATTTGTCTCCTGATACTGTTCAGTCAAAGTTGTTGCCTACGGATGTTTCCTGGAGACCTTTCCCTTCGCTTCCTACTGATTCCTCTGTGGCCACGGTTTCCCTTTTGGATGTTTGGCGGGTGATTTCCCGTACTGAAAAAATGCTTGAAGAGACTGTTCCTAAGCTTTGTCAATTTACTAAGGACTCTGTACAAAAATTTCACTCTCTTGATTCTCAAGTGGGAGCTCTTAGCTCAGCTCTGGTGAAAATGGAAATGCAGGCTAAATCTTTCTCTGAATTTTCGGCCACTCATGTCAAAGAGAGTTCCATTTTACACCAGAAGCTTGAGAATTTAGAGAATGCTTATCGTAGCAAGAATTTGAGGCTTTTAAATTTTCCCAGCTGTTCTTTATTATCCCCTTTGGTATTGTTTAGGAAATATCTGAAGAATATCCTTCTCTATCTGCAGGCCGACTCTGGTGTTATATCTAAATGCTATTATCTGCCCTCTAAGAAATTAGTCGGCTCTGTGGGGAGAGAGGAGGATCTCCCTTTGGACACTGGTGATTTCAATTTAACTGCTTTTTTAGAGGAATCTCACGATGTGATAGCTACTAGGGCCACATTGCTGGTGACTCTAGCCTCCGAGGAAGATAGGGTAGCCATTTTGAAAAGTTACTTTCGTAGGAAGGCGTTTCAGTTTTGTGGGGACAAGGTAGCTATCTTTCCGGATGTTTCCCGTCCCACACAATTACGTAGGAAAGATTTCTTGCTTTTGAAATCTAGAGTGCTTGCCTTAGGGGCTACATACTTTTTAAAATATCCTTGTAAATGTTATATTACTCTACATTATGATAAATATGTTTTTCTCTCCTCATCGGATTTGGAAAAATGGCTAGTGGAACAGGAAAAAGCGAGTAAATCTTTGTGATAGCTTTAGGTAGGCAGCGGGAGATCTCTACCGGCTGCTTTGTAGGCTGTGGTTTCCCCCCTATTTTGTCGTCATTTTAGGGGGACCCTTTGCCTTGTTTTCCTTTAGCTTTATTTTTAGTAGTGATCAGTCTCCCCGAGATGTGGGCTAGAACTTAGTTTAAATATTATGTATTTTGTTTTTTTTTATATTTTATGTTTCTTTGATTGTAACTGTTTCATTAGATTATGTAAACTGTTAAATTTTCATAAATATAAAAAAAAAAAAAAGAAGAAAAAACCCAGCTTCCTGCTAAGGTCAGGCCACGCCCTAGCTCAGGGGTGGAGACAAGCTTGCCTGATGATTGGTCACACAGGTGCAGAGAACAGGGAGTGCCTAGCAGCCAACGGTTCTTAAAACCACGAGCAGAGCAGAAAGAGGAGGGAAGTAGGAAGGCAAAGGACAACAGAGAGCAAGGCTGAGCATAGCTGGAGGAGAAAGAAAGAAGAAAACTCCCAGGAAAACAGCTACCCAAGAGGGACTGGAGAAGAACATAAGGAGGCTGAATTTCAGAGCCTGGAGGATCCCAGGGAGAAAGAAATCAGCACTTGTCTGAGGAACCATCCCCAAGGTAAAGCCAGCAGTTTCAGAGCTGAGAAATCAACAGAGAAACAGTTTGCTATTGCTAAGGTCCAGGAAGCAGAGCCCTCACCGTCTACTGCTAAGAGGTGGGTGGAAGGTTTTACGTATGGGAAAAGCCATAGCCCTAATAAAAGCAGAACAGCTGAGTCTTCAAAGCTAGAAGCACTGAGAGAGTTGTTTGATGAGGGAAAAGTTCACTCCCCTAATACAACTGTGCCTTTACAAGCTGAATTGCTGTGGAATCAGTTCCAGGAATTTCTAAAGAAGAGAAAGCCTGGGAGAGTTTGTAACTTTGATAGAGATACCACATATCCTGATGCCATAGAAGGAATGCAAATAGATTCCTGTTTGCCAAGCTCTGAGTGTGAACCTGTACCAATGGATTGCTCATTGTGTTTAAAAGAAGAGTCTGCATTATTGAACTGAGCTGAGAGACTGTGAAACAATATAGAGCATAAGTACAACACGTGCTTAGAATTAAGGAAAGCTAATACTGTGTTTTACTAAGCTTAATTGCCTTCTGAAGCTAAGCAGCAGTGCTTAGAAGAAGTTTGCTTTGAGAAAAGAAAATCACAGCTGTCGCAAGTTTATCTGTATTTCTGTTGAGGCAGTCCTCGGTGTAAGCTTGTGGGAATAAGAACAGCTGAACAGTGAAAAGAGGTTTTTGTTACGTCCCTCTCTGTTACCTGATTTATCCTTTTTGCCTTGTTTGTGTATTGAGCTTAAATGCCATGGAAATCCCCACAAAATAAATTTTCTTGCTGCCTTGAACCACCGACTCACAACTACAATTTGTCCTTAAAGAATAAACTAACTACAAGTCCTAGAATACCTCTGGTGACAACAAGGGAAACTTTATTCAAAAGTGAACAACATAAGGCTGTTTCCTGCTTGTAAGCTCTTGGGCCCAAGCGGAAGCATCGCAAGTGGCGTAATATTAAAGATGTCACGCATGCGCAAAAGGATCATCATCAGGATACCTGCTGGAAAAGAGTAGTTACTCACCTGTAACAGGTGTTCTCCAGAAGCAGCAGGAATCAGTCCTCACATATGGGTGTCATCGGCGCCAATGAAGCCCCAGCGGAGCATTTCCCCAGCTTTCTATGAAAGCCTTTGGGAATGCAGGCACGCATGTGCGGTTCCCTTCCCACCTAAAGGTGCCATCTTACCTCAGTCAAATGACATAGCTAAGAACAGCACACAAAAATGAAAAATAAACTATGTACAACTGCAACTCCACGGGGAGGAGGGAGGGTTGTGAGGACTGATTCCTGCTGCTCCTGGAGAACACCTGTTACAGGTGAGTAACTACTTTTTCTCCAGGACTAAGCAGGAAGTCAGTCTTCACATATGGGTGACTCCCCAGCTCTGGGCTACCGAGGAACCCAGGCTGAACAAGAGAACTCCCTCTAGTCTCAGCAGCAAAGAAAGGCTTTTCAAGGACACAACCTCCACCGGTAGCCCAACAGAGGGCAGGAAGGCAGGAGTTGCCTAAACCTCAAAGAGATTCCGGAGTACTGCCTGGCCAAAAGCACTGTCCCTACGGGACTCCCTCTCCAGGCAGTAATGGGCTGCAAAGGTCTGGCTTGAAGACCAAGTTGCAGCCCTGCAGATGTCTATCAAGGGCACAGAGCGGAGATGAGCCAGTGAGGCAGCCATTGCCCTGACACGATGGGCCGTGACCCTACCCTGCAAAGGAAGGTCAGCCGCCTTATAAGCCCAGGTGATACAGTCAGCCACCCAGATGGACAAGGTACGCTTGGACACAGCCAACCCTAACTTATGGGGTCAAAAGATACGAAGAGCTGAGTAGCCCTTCTATGCCCCTGCGTACGGTCAAGGTAGAAGGATAAAGCCCTCCTACAGTCCAGGGTATGCAGGACTGCTTCAGCCTGGCTAGCATGAGGCCTAGGGAAGAATGTTGGAAGAACCACCTCCTGAATGAGGTGGAAAGAGGAGACAACCTTAGGGAGGAACTTTGGATGAGTCCTGAGGACTACCCTGTTCCTGTAAATCCTGGTGTAAGGCCTGTCACAGACCAGGGCCTGAAGCTCACTTACTCGCCTAGCCGAGGTTAGGGCTATCAGGAAGAGCATCTTCCAGGAGAGGAAGCGAAGTGGACAAGTAGCCATCGGCTCAAAAGGTGGGCAAGTCAGCTGCTGCAAGACCACATTCAGCTCCCACTCAGGGGCAGGACGACGGATGGGAGGCTTGAGCAAAAGCAAGCCCCTGAGAAAAATGGGACACCAAGGGGTGACCAGATAGAGATTGTCCCTCTACCAATGAGTGGTGAGCTGCTAGAGCTGAGAGGTGGACCCGAACAGAATTGGACTTAAGTCCCTGATTGGATAAGTGCAGTAAGTACTGAAGAACTACTGGCACAGTACAGGAGAAAGGATCCTCTGTATGTAGGTGACACCACACAGAAAACCTTTTCCACTTGAGAGCATAGGTCTTCCTAGTGGATTGTTTCCTGGAGGCTAGGACAACCTCTTCAACTTCCTGAGGAAGGCCCCAGGGAGCCAAAACTACCCTTGCAGCCTCCAGACCATCAAATTGAGAGACTTGAGATTGGGGTGCAGAAGGGAACCCTGGTCCTGTGTGAGAAGGTCGGGTTGCAACCCCAGAGGCAGTGGAGGATCCACCGCCAGTTGAAGCAGAAGAGGAAACCAAGGCTGTCTGGGCCACCTGGGAGTTACCAGCAGGACCGAGGCCTTGTCCTGGAGAATCTTGAATAGGGTTCGGGCCACCAAGGGCGTGGGAGGAAACGCATAGAGGAGGCCCTGAGACCACAATATCTGAAAAGCATCCGCTGCTGTCCACAGAGGATGTGGTTGCCTGGAGCAGAACTGTGGCAGTTGCTTGTTGATGGGGCTGGCAAAGAGATCCATCAAAGGGAGACCCCATCTCAGGAAGATCTTCTGAACTACTGAAGGATGAAGCTGCCACTCGTGGGGCTGCATTATCCTGCTCAATCTGTCTGCCAGGTAGTTGTCCTGGCCAGGAAGCTACACAGCCCTGAGGAGCATGTTGTGCTTGAGGGCAAAAGAACAAAGGTCCTGAGCTTCCCGACAAGGGATCCTGGACCCAGTTCCGCCCTGTTTGTTCACATAAAACATGGCAACTTGGTTGTCTGTCTGAATCAGGACAGACTGTTGAGCCAGGGTAGGAGTGAAAGCTTTGAGTGCTAATCGAATAGCTCTGAGTTCGAGGAGATTGATCTGCTGTGCAGCTTCCCAGGGAGACCAGAGGCCCTGGGTGCACTTGCCCAGACAATGCGCTCCCCAGCCTTGCATGGAGGCATCTGTTAGCATCACAGTGTAATCTGGAAACTGAAAGGGCACCCCTTTCAGCAGATTGGGTGAGTGTAGCCACCAGTTGAGGGAGTGCAGAAATTGTCTGGACACCCTTATCCTGTCGCTGAGGCTGCCTGTGGCCTGTGACCACTGAGACCGAAGGCACCACTGAGCAGGCCTCATATGGAGCCTGGCATTGGGGGTCACATGTACTGTCGAAGCCATGTGGCCCAGAAGCCACAGGCAGAGTCTGGCGGAGACCAGAAACCTGCTGAGAAACTGACTGGCCAAGGCCATTAACCTTTAGGCTCTGTTTTCTGGCAAGAATGCCTTTGCCAGGAGAGAGTCCAACCTTGCCCCTATGAACTCCAAGTTCTGGGAATCTTTATCTTTATTTGCAGATTTAATATACCACTCTTTACCGGTGGCATCAGAGCGGTGTACAATGAAGGGAAGGGAGCAAAGTGGACTTTGCGAAGTTTATGACAAACCGCAGGCGTTGTAGAAGAGCAATAGTCCTGAGGGTGGCTTGATTGGCCTCCTGACATGTCTGACCTCTGATGAGCCAGTCGTCCAGATAGGGGAAGACGAAGATGCCCTGATTTCTCAGGTAGGCCGCCACCACTGCTAAGCACTTTGTAAAGACTCTGGGGGCGGAGGTACTGTACTGATAATGGCTTCCTCCCACGATAAACCTTAGGTACTTTCTGTGGTCTGGATGAATGAGGATGTGCGTGTACGCATCCTTTAGATCTAAGAAGCATAGCCAATCTCCCTGCTGGAGGTAGGGCAGAAGGGTTCCAAGAGTAAGCATCTTGAACTTTTCTTTCACTAGGAACTTATTGAGGTTCCTGAGGTCCAGAATGGGACGAAGGCCACCGGTCCTTTTGGGCACCAGGAAATACCTGGAGTAGAATCTTGTGGAACCTGTGTCCCTTGGGGAAACTGCTAGGTATGTATGATCTAGATTGGCCACTGTTGGAAACAGAATACTGGGCTTGATGGACCTAGGTCTGACCCAGTATGGCATATCTTATGTTCTTATGTTCTAGAATCCGTGACCTTGCAAGTGGGGAGGCACAGGCTCCACCGCCCTGTCCACCAACAGACCCTGAAGCTCCTGACGGAGAAGGGCTGTGTGCAGAGGAGGCCTTGGAGGCTTCCCCTGGAAAATATGGGGGTGGCAGTTGGTGGAAATGGAGGGCATATCCCTTGTGGATTATCTCCAGCACCCAACTGTCCCCGGTGATAAGGTGCCACTGGTGGGCAAACAGGGCGAGACAACCTCCTGTGCAGGGTTGGGAGAGCAGTGGAGGAGAGGCTATGCTCAAGGAGTCAAAAACCCCCACCCTGCTGAGTGGTAGCAGGGGCCTGAACCTTGGGGGCCCTCTGCCTACGGGGCCCATTACCCTGGCCCTTGGCCTGCTGACCCTGGGGGGCAGCCTGGGCAGCCTGATATTGTGGGTACTGTTTGTAGGCAGTGCCCTTCCTCGGGTAAAAGGGCTTCTTACCCGAGCCCTTCTTTTTATGAGAAGGGGCAGAGGTCTTCCTCGACAGCCTTGTTCTGGTGAGGTGCTCGGTCTCGAGCTGAGCGGCCTTCTCGGTCATGGGCTTGCCAAAAAGGTTTTCACCTCGGCAAGGGACATCGACCAACTTGTCCTGAACCCATGGCTCGAGGTCCGATGACTGCAGCCATGCCTGGCATAGAGCAGCGATGCCGGCTGCCGCAACTCGTGCCGAAGCCTCGAAGCCATCGTAGGCGGCGCGAGACATGAACTTCGAGCAGTCCCGAATCCCCGAGGACAAGGTCTTAAATCTCTGCAAGGGTTCCCTGGAGAGACCAGCAGAGAATTCGGCCAACTCCTTGGCCAGATCCCTCAAGTACATGCCCATGTACAGCTGGTAAGACTGGACACGGCAAGCAAGCATCGAGCCCTGAAAACACTTTCTACCGACGCCATCTAGGTTTCGGGCCTCCCTGCCAGGGGGCACCGCGGCGTGCATCTTCTGACTCTTCAGACGATGCATGGCCGATTCCACAACCATGGAATGGTGTGGTAGCTGTGCCTTTTGAAACCCAAGGCTCTTCCGGAGTCGATAGATGGAATCGACCCGCTTGCTAAGAACCGGCGCCGAGGCCGGTGCCTCCCACATACGGAAGAGGAGCCGTTCCAGCATCAGAGGAACCGGGACAGTAAAGGCCTCCTTCGTAGGAGAGTCATACTGTAGGGCCTCGAGCTCTTCAGCTCAAGGCTCCTCCTCGGGATCCGCCGGAATAGCCAAGGCAGTGGCCATATCCCGGACGAACGCCGAGAACCGGGTGTCCCCCGGAGGGGACCTACTCCGGGGTTCAGACTACAGTGAGTCCGAAGGGACGCACCGAGTCTTAAAAGTATCGGGAGACTCCTCGTCCTCCATCTCCCAAGCTGACTCGTCCGAGGAAGAGTCGGGGTCCGACCCCGCAGGGCCCTGGAGCACCCACCCCGACGCCAGAAGCACCGGCGTCGACGCCCTCGGTTCCGAACGGGAGGTCGAGGGAGACCGCGACCGAGGTCAACTCCGAGCCACGAGGGACTCGAGTATCAGCTCGGCCTCTGGGGTCGACTTCGATGTCGATGTCCCTGTGGTCGGGGCAGATGCGCCAGACAGGCTGGCCATCAGTGCCCGCTGCTGCTCCATGAAGGCAGACATTCTGCTCTCCAAGGCTGTCATCCTGAGACTCAGCTCGGGAGACGCAGCAGCCACCGACTCGGGCCCCGGCGGCGCCGGGCCCGACGTCGGCTCCCTGGGAGGAGAGTCCACGAGGACTACGGGGCTTACGTGTCCAGCAGACTCCGGCTCCACATGAGGAACTTTGGCAGGTTTCTCCGGTTCCACAGGCCCGGGGCGACAGTCGGGGGTCTTAGACCTGCCCTCGAGGAGCCAGGGACCTCTTCCGACGACGCCCTCGCGAGCCGCTTCTTCCTCTTGCGTTCCCGGTCGGGGGACCCCTTGTCCAAGGAGCTTCGACGGCGTCGGGATCGGAATCCCGAGATGTCGAGGCCTCAGACGAGGTGCGGGCCCGGCCGGAGGCTGAGTCCGAGAAAAGCCTTTCCTTTTGCTGCTGTCGACTTCGTAGTGCCTTGGAAGACATTTTTCCACAGGCCCCGCACGACTTACGATCGTGGTCGGGGCCAAGGCACCAAAGGCAGCAGTCGGGTGTGTCGGTGAGAGACATTAGTTTCTTACACCGATCACATTTCTTAAAGCCACTGGAAGCCATTGGGGAAAAAAAAAAAAAAAAAAGAGTCCCCGCGAGGTCAAAGGACCGGCCTTCCAGGGAAAAAGTGAAAAAAGGGCACGAACACCAGCCACAAAGGGCAAAAACCGAAAAAGAAGAATCGGACTTGATACCGGTGTACCGAACCCGGCGGGAGAGGAACCGGCGTCGAACCGGTAGAAAAAAAAAAGAGCAAAAATTGCTAAAAATCTGATTTTAACTGGGAAAACGGGACATACGTCCGACGGGCTTCACGGAAAAAAAGAGACTGAGGTAAGATGGCACCTTTAGGCGGGAAGGGACCCGCGCATGCGTGCCTGCATTCCCAAAGGCTTTCATAGAAAGCTGGGTAAGTGCTCCGCTGGGGCTTCATCGGCGCCGATGACACCCATATGTGAGGACTGACTTCCTGCTTGGTCCTGGAGAAAGTAACTTTGCTGTGGAGCCAAGCTGAGGAGCGTCCAGGAAGTGAAAACAGCAGTGCAGAGAAGACTAAAAGACCGTCACTGGTGTTAAGCGCGAAGCTTCACCTAAGCCAGGTAACGGGTACCTAGCCAGGGCCAGTTAGGATACCAGGGCAAGGGTGCAAGCCTAGCTGTTGGAAAAAAAAAAAAAAAGTGAAGAAACTTTTTTTTTTGGTATCGCACTTTGGTCTGTGTATTTTCTTCCTACAGGATTCCAAGATGACTCTCGAGGCTCAGGACGTGTTAAAATGGATGGCACATCAATTCGAGCGACAGACAGACTTGTCCTTACAGGCGCAGGAGAAAAGTGCTGCGCAGATGCAAGCTCAACAGAAACCACTTCTTGAGATGTTGGAAGCATGGCTGGCAGAGCAGAAAAAGCAGACTAGACCAGCAGCAACACCTCCCAGTTCCAGTACACCAGCTTCTTCGGTTGTGCTTGGTTTGCAAGCTGGTGGGACTTTCAATTTTGGACCGCTCACAGATAGGGACGACTGACGATTTCCTTGAGGGTTTTGAACGGGTGGCTCACCTCAGTGGCTGGCCTAAAGAGCATTGGGCCGTGCGCCTCGCGGCATCCCTTACTGGGGAGGCTTTAGCCGCATACCGTGCCATGCCACCTGCGCTCGCCAGTAACTATGACGAGCTTAAAAAGGCGGTTAGAGAGAGGCTGGGGCTAACACCTCTAGTTTATCATCGCCTGCTAAGGGCTGTAAGATTAAAACCAGGCGAGACTCCTAAGGCCCTATGTCAAAGAGTCTGTACCCTAGTGAACAAATGGCTGACTCCTGAAGGAAAATCAGTGGAGTCAATTCTAGATAGCCTTGTGTTGGAGCAATACATGGCTGCTGTACCCTGAGAAATTAGCACCTTCCTTATACTCCAAAACCCTACAAGAGGCCATAATGCTTTCTGAGCGTTTCATGGAGGCAGAGTTAAGTGCACATGAAGGTGGCAGTGCTTACAGGGTTGCAGTATGCGGTGTATCAGAAAGGAAGATGGGGTTGAATAATGAAGCTCTGAAAATGTATATGCCAATGTTGAAAGGCCATGTTACCAAAAAGAAATGTTTCAAGTGTGGTAAAGAGGGCCATTTCCAACGAGAATGTTATGTGAAGACAGCACTAATAGTGGAGAACCCCCGGAAAGTCAGAGAAGGATTTTTACTCTCAGTGGAGGTACAGGGAATTGTAACCACCGCGCTCTTAGACTCAGGTGCCAAACAGAGCATGCTGTCTAAAACGCTCTGGCGACAAATTGAGGCCAGGAGTAAGGACGCAGCAATTCAGCCTGTAAGTAGTGTAAAAATTAGATGTATCCATGGAGGCATCTCCCTATATCCTGTCTATAAGCTTCAAGTGAAAGGCTTAGGCGTAAGCAGAGAGATCCCCATAGCTGTGGTACCCAGGCTGCCCCATAATTTAGTACTGGGGAGAGACTGGCCACAATTTCATAGGGGCCTGGAATAGGGCCTGCTTTCAAAAGAAGCCATGGTCTCCACGAGGGCCCAGTTGAAGGCCCTAGAAAGTGACGAGGAATCCCTAGAAGAACCTGTAGAAGATCTTCCCTCGCATGAGGACTTGATAGCTTCCCCAGCAGATAAGAGAAAAAAGGGAAAAGGAGAGAAGGGTAGGGAGAGGCGGTCTCACTCCCGGCATAGGGCGGAAGCGCAGGCTGGACAAGACTTGCCATGGGTACCGGCGGAACTAGTTGACAAATTCCCCACGTTTCCCAAGGAGCAACAGGCCGATCCCGCTCTGACCCAGGCATTTAAGTATGCCCAGAGCGGAAGGGACATCCTACCTAGATTTCTTTTAGACACAGGGATACTCTACAGGGAAAGCCGGGATCCCCATACAGGAACTGAATGTAAGCAATTAGTAGTGCCCGCAACATTTAAAACTTTAGTTCTAAGGCTGGCACATGACCACCCAGTTGGGGGTCATAAGGGTATACAAGGTACCCTAGACCAAATTTTGGCCCGTTTTTATTGGCCAGGGGTTTTCAAAGAAACGGCCAAATTTTGTGAAGCCTGTCCGGCATGCCAACGTGTTTCTGCGGCTCATCCAAGGGAGGTACCTATGGTACCCTCACCGTTGATTTCTGAGCCCATCCACAGAATAGCGATGGACATTGTAGGACCACTAACAAAGACACCCCGTGGGTTCCAATATATACTTGTAGTAGTAGACCACGCAACAAGATTTCCCTGGGCTATACCCCTCCGTACCATATCAGCAAAAGCAGTGGCGGGAGAGCTGATAAAGTTGTTCTGCGAAATAGGATTCCCACGTGAAGTGCTTACAGATAGAGGGAGCAACTTTATGTCGAGATATCTAGCCCAGGTGTGGGACGCGTTCGTGATTCGGCACATTAAGATCTCCACTTACCATCCCCAAACGAATGGACTGGTAAAGAGGCAAAATCAAACTCTAAAGAGAATCCTACGACGTAGTTTAGAAGGCAATATGGCTAATTGGGACACAGTGCTCCCATTTGTCCTTTATGCCTGCAGGGAGAGAAAACAAGCATCCCTAGGGACAGCGCCGTATGAATTAATGTATGGCCGATCCCCTCGCGGTGTTCTAGATATTTTACGGGAACAATGGGTAGAACCCGATGTAAAAGAAGTGGGAATACCCGAATTTTTAAGAGACCTGAAGGGGAGATTACACCGTGCCTCCCAGGTCGCGGAAGGGAATTTAAAGAATAGCCAAACAAAGCAGAAAACCTACTATGATCGGGGCACGAGGCAGCGCCAGTTGGCAGTGGGGGAGAAGGTCATTGTCATTGTGGCCGGTGGAAGGGGCCTTATAAGGTAGTGAAGCCTGTAGGGCCAGTGTCCTATCTGGTTGAGAATAGAAGAGGCCGCCGGCAAGTTTATCACATAAATGTTTTGAAGCCCTGGCATGACAGAGTAGCTTTGGCCCATCTAGCCACGATAGACCCTGGAACGGAGAGCTTAGAAAGGACACACAAAACCACAGAGGCCTTGAGTTGTATCACGAGCTGTGCTAATGACATTATGCCAGCCCGTGATATCTTAAGGGGGGGGATGTGTAGTGATGAAAGCTCCCAGGAAGACATGGAAGTGGAAGAAAATCCTAGTTTCCCCTTTGAAATGAATGACAGTTCACTTGTGCATAAGACTTGCAAGCCAGATCAGAAAAAAACCCAGCTCCCTGCTAAGGTCAGGCCACGCTCTAGCTCAGGGGTGGAGACAAGCTCGCCTGATGATTGGTCACACAGGTGCAGAGAACAGGGAGTGCCTAGCAGCCAACGGTTCTTAAAACCACGAGCAGAGCAGAAAGAGGAGGGAAGTAGAAAGGCAAAGGACAACAGAGAGAGCAAGGCTGAGCATAGCTGGAGGAGAAAGAAAGAAGAAAACTCCCAGGAAAACAGCTACCCAAGAGGGACTGGAGGAGGACATAAGGAGGCTGAATTTCAGAGCCTGGAGGATCCCAGGGAGAAAGAAATCAGCACTTGTCTGAGGAACCATCCCCAAGGTAAAGCCAGCAGTTTCAGAGCTGAGAAATCAACAGAGAAACAGTTTGCTATTGCTAAGGTCCAGGAAGCAGAGCCCTCACCGTCTACTGCTAAGAGGTGGGTGGAATGTTTTACATATGGGAAAAGCCATAGCCCTAATAAAAGCAGAACAGCTGAGTCTTCAAAGCTAGAAGCACTGAGAGAGTTGTTTGATGAGGGAAAGTTCACTCCCCTAATACAACTGTGCCTTTACAAGCTGAATTGCTGTGGAATCAGTTCCAGGAATTTCTAAAGAAGAGAAAGCCTGGGAGAGTTTGTAACTTTGATAGAGATACTACATATCCTGATGCCATAGAAGGAATGCAAATAGATTCCTGTTTGCCAAGCTCTGAGTGTGAACCTGTACCACTGGATTGCTCATTGTGTTTAAAAGAAGTCTGCATTATTGAACTGAGCTGAGAGACTGTGAAACAATATAGAGCATAAGTACAATACCTGCTTAGAATTAAGGAAAGCTAATACTGTGTTTTACTAAGCTTAATTGCCTTCTGAAGCTAAGAAGCAGTGCTTAGAAGTTTGCTTTGAGAAAAGAAAATCACAGCTGTCGCAAGTTTATCTGTATTTCTGTTGAATGACCACACGAGGCAGTCCTCGGTGTAAGCTTGTGGGAATAAGAACAGCTGAACAGTGAAAAGAGGTTTTTGTTACGTCCCTCTCTGTTACCTGATTTATCCTTTATGTTGGAGAAGCATCCTTTTTGCCTTGTTTGTGTATTGAGCTTAAATGCCATGGAAATCCCCACAAAATAAATTTTCTTGCTGCCTTGAACCACCGACTCACAACTACAATTTGTCCTTAAAGAATAAACTAACTACAAGTCCCAGAATACCTCTGGTGACAACATGGGAAGCTTTATTCAAAAGTGGACAACATAAGGCTGTTTCCTGCTTGTAAGCTCTTGGGCCCAAGCGTAAGCATCGCAGGTGTCCTGTCTGGATTTGGTGAATTCACTTGGAGTGGTGATGGTGTCTGTGGTTCTCCTTCTTCTGGGTCTGGTGCATAGGTCCGCTTTGATGAGAGGTTGCAGGCTGTCAACTGAGATGTTCTGTCTTATTTTGAATATGTTTAGGATAACTTTGTATTGTATACAGGAGCTGACTGGTAGCCAGTGGAGGTGGTATAGGATAGGTGTGATGTAGTCATGTCCTGAGTAGCCTGTTATGATGTGGTTGGCAGTGTTCTGAGCCATCTGCAGTGGTCGGAGGGCCTGTTTTGACAGTCCTAGGTAGATGGGGTTGCAGTAGTCAAGTGCAGGGGTGATGAGCGTTTGACAAACTGTATGGAAATGGTCCTGTGCGAGGATGGGTTTGAGGCGCCTGATGGTTCTCATTTTGAGGTAGGCGTTTCTTGTGGTTCTGGCAATGTGGGCTTGTAGGTTTAGGTCCTTGTCGAGAGTCACTCTGAGGTATCTCACTTCTGGATTTACTGATATTGTGATGTCGTTTAGATTTATGGTAGGTGTCATTGAGAAGGTGGGGGTTTTTTGATATGAATAGTGCTTCTGTTTTGTTGTGGTTTATGGATAGGTTGTTTTCTAACAGCCAGGTTGTCATTTTCTGGAGACAATTCGCTAGGTTGGAGTAGTCTGGGGCGTCCAGGTTTATTGGGGTGAATATCATTATGTTGTCGGCGTAGATGGTGTATTGAATCTTGTGTTTTTTGATGATGGAGAAGATTGGTTGTAGGTATATATTGAATAGCAGTGCGGAGAGGGATGAGCCTTGTGGAACGCCCTGAGTGGCTTTCAGGGGCCGGGAGGTGTTTGAGCCGCATTTGACCTATAGCTGTGTTAGTTAGGTATGATGTGAACCAGTTCAAGGTGGTGCCATGTAGTCCAATTTCTTGTAGTCTCGCTAGCAAGGTTGTATGGCTCACTGTGTCAAATGCTGCGGAGATGTCTATGAATATCAGGACGACTCCCATTTTGATGTTATCGATAGTCCGGATCAGTTTGTCGAGGAGTTGGATTAGTAGCATTTCTACCCTGTGGTTTGGTCAGAAGCCGTGTTGATTTGCGTCCAGGGGGGCATGGGTGTCTATGTGGCTCTGTAGTTGGTATTGGACTGCTTCTGAGATGATCTTGGCTAGGAGGGGGAGGCTTGAGATGGCTCTGTAGGCAGCCGTTTTGGCTAGTGTGGATTTCTTAGGGATGGGGCATATTGTAGCTAGTTTGAGTGCGCTTGGCATTATTCCTATGGTGAGAGAGCTTGTGATTATTTTGTAGATGTCCTGGATCAGATCTTTTTTTGCAGCTTTGATCCATGTTACGGGGCATGGATCGGTGGGGGCGGTGCTGGTGTTGAGGGTGGAGATGATGTTTGATATCTGTTCCTTGGCTGGGATGCTGAATTTGTTCCATCTTTGGTTGGGATGAGGTGGTTTGTTGCTGCTGATCTCTGTTGTCCTTGGCGGGGGCTGTGAATTTGGTCTTAAAGTGGACTGCGAAGGTCTGTGGATCTATCTGCTGTTCGTTTCTGTTGTGGGGTTCGTTGGTGAGAGTCTTTACTAATTCGAAGAGTTTGCAGGGTTTGTTGGTAGACTTCAGGATGAGGTTTGTGTGGTAGTCTTTCTTGTGTTGGTTGATGAGTGTTATATTCCTCTTGTTTTGACTGGTATAGGTTCTGTATGGGGTTTGATTTGGAGTGTCTCCATCAGCGTTCGAGTCTTCTTAGTGCTCTCTTTGCATTGCGGATTTCCTTAGAATACCAAAGGGTGGAGCTGGGTTTGTTTCTTTGTTGTTTCCGTGTGTTGGGGGTAGTGGGTCTGGCGGCGTTTGAGATGGTGTTGTTCCAGTTTTCTATTTGTGCATTTATATCCTCTGAGCTGTTGTTGAGGAAGGGTAGGGTGTCTTGTAGGAAATGTTCCTTGTTGAAGCTTTTGAATCTTCTTGTCGTGGGTGGTTTGCCTTGGAGGTTATTGTTATTGTCGTTTGCTGCTTGTATCTGTATTTGTAGTAGGTGGTAGTCTGACCAGGGTACTGGTGTAATTGACGGTTCTGAGATGGATTTGTTTTCTATTAGGTTGTTGGAGGCGAATATGAGGTCGGGGGAGGATCCGCATCTGTGTGTAGCAGTCTACCATCCACCAGATAGAGGTGCTTATCCCCATGGTAACACTGCCCCGAGAAAGGGGTGGGGGAGGAGGGGGAGACCCACACATTAGACAAGAAGGTCTGAACTACTCTGGGATGGGGCAAAATAATAGCCTTGCAAGCCAAGTATGGATCCCACAAAAGATGTTCTGCAACATAGAAATGCACCCAGCAGAGCAAATGGCCATCAAAAAGACTGTCTTGGACTTCCGGTGATGTCAGGGGGTCGGATGGTGGCGGGCTAGAGGAGCTCCGTCGCCTTAACCTACCAAAAGTGAAAAAAACCCGCAGAAAATGCGGTAAAGAAACCACGAAACCAGGGGGCATTGGTGGGTGAAGCCCCATGATCAAAGCGGGCGTGCAATCGGGCAAAGAGCTTCCCCGACATGAACAGGAGCGGCGGAGAGAAGCGGCGGTACATTAAGCCGTGTGGTGGAAGAGAGCTGGGGACGAGAAGCCGCGAAAGCAGGGGGCAGTGGTGTGTAAAGCCCCTTTAGCAATGTGGACGAGCAATCGGGCAAAGAGCCTCCCCGACACGAGAAGGAGCGGCGGCAGGAAGAGGCGGTTCGTTGAGCAGCGTGGTGAAGGAGAGCTGGGACGTGAAGCCCCCGGGTGAAAGGCGGCGGTGTTGTGAGTACTGCGGGGGGCAAGCAGCATGCAGAGTCGGGGAAAAGGTAGGAAGAACCAGTACCTGGAAGCAAAGACATCAGACTGAGGAGTGAGCTAGCCGACGGAGAAGGTTGGCAAGGCCTGGCAGCAAGGAGGGAGAGCTGCACGGGCGCCAGAGGCACAGCATGGTGAACAAGAGAGGCTGTGTGCGGAGGAGGAGCAAATCAAAGGGGAGAAGGAGGTGAGAGTGATTGCTGGGACGACCGCAGGGGAGCCAGGGCTGAAGGAGCACTGAAAGTGTGGTGGAGCTCAGCAGTCCCAAAAGCTAAAAGTCAGGACACGTGAAGAGAGGCCTGGCAAGTCAGAGAAAAGGCATAAGAGCAGCAGTACAAAGGAGGAGTAGCAGCACCCTATCATAGGCAGAAGAAGAGGCAGCAGTCACGGCCTGTACTTGCAACTGGCAGAGGGATATACCTAAACTGAGTTATGGAAAAGGCAAAGAGAAGGGGTAGTAAAGAAGAAGCTGGCGGAGTTCCGTTCCCTGTATGCGCCGTCCAAAGGAGGAAAGGAGGGCGAGAAGGCAGGCAGGATGGGAGATAACTTGCAGGGGCATGAGGAAGAGACAGAAGGAGAGGAGTGTTTGAGTACGGCCAAAAAAATAAAGTGGCGGCTGATGGAACTGAAGGAGGATCTAAAGGAAGAAATTGGAGGAGTTAAAAACGAGTTAAAAGAGGCTTTGCAAACAGTCAAGCAAGACATCACGGAATTGGGGGAGCGTGTAGAGGAGGCAGATAACCAGCTGGAGCAACAGGGGATGGCGATGGAGCAATTCCAGAAAGGTTGGGAGGGGTTGAGGGAAGCGCAAGAGGAGCTGAAGAGAAAAACGGAAGACTTAGAGGACCGTGCGAGAAAATGCAACATAAGAGTACGGGGAGTCCCAGAGGTTCCCAAATATCGGAACAGCGAAGAGGTGGTACAAAAAATATTTGGAGAAATCCTAAAGGAGGCGGGATATACTGAGGAGGATGAGACTCAGATACAAAATAGAAAGGGTACACAGAGGGTTGGGGCCTATAAGGGACAACCATCCGAGAGACATTGTGGTCTGCCTGGCGTCCTATAAACTGAAAGAACGCATACTGGGAGCAGCAAGGAAGATAAAATACAATCAGTGGGAAGGAAACAAACTGGAATTGTTTCAGGACTTATCCCCGGGGAAGCTGCAGCGTAGACGAGAGATAAAGGAGGTCACAGCTTACCTGAGGAGGACTGGCATGTGGTACAAGTGGCTGTACCCATTTGGATTGCTGATTACAGTACAAGGACAATCGAGGAAAGTAAAGACAAGTGCAGACGCATGGAGAGCGTTGAGGGAGTTGGGAGCGCCAGACTTACCGGAGGATGCCAGAAGCCCAGCGAAGCAGATTGACAGCACCGCTAATAGAAGCAGGGTGAAGAGCTTGAGATGGCACAGAGCAGCAGCAGGAGGTCGGAGATTGGCGAGATTGGTCAAGGAGCGGCAGAGAGGAAAGGAGAGTGAGGAAGACGCCGGCTGAAGCAGCAGCAGATATGTGGACTTGAAACAGATGTATATTAATGTGGGGTTGGTTGTGGGGGATAGTATTGAGTAATGAAGTAAAGAGGGGGGGAGCAGAGGTGATGGGGAGAGATGGGGGGACAGGGGGAAATGGGGAAATGGGGGAAATGGGGTAAAGGAAGCTGAATAGGTAGAGGGGGAAAAGGGGAAGGACCAGGTGGTGGGCCGATCCTAGGTCACGGTTATGGAAGTCAAATCTCTGGATCAGATGAGAAGAATAAGGGGGGGGAGGGGGAGGTGCAGGTGGAAGGGAGGGGAGAGGGGTGGAGTGGGGAGGGGGTAGAGAGACGAGGGGGAGAGGGGGGAGAAAGGGGAGCAGGAGGGGAAGGGGAGCAGGAAGGAAAGGGGGAGCAAGGGTGGAGGAAACTCTGAAAATTGTAACTATGAATGTGAAGGGGTTGAATTCACCTTGGAAAAGGCAGAAACTGTATAAAGAATTGACAAGGCATAAGGCAGCGATTGTAATGTTGCAGGAGACATACTTACAAAAAAAACATGAGGGGTTAGTGCGCCCGAAGGGCTACAAAGAGTGCATCAAACACACGGGAGAGGAAGAAAGGAGGGGTGGCGGTTTTCATCAAAGGGGAATATAAAACTGAAGTGCAGTCGGTAATAAGGGATAAGGGGGGGAGATTCTTGCTGTTGCGAGTGAGAGTTGGGGAGGAATGGTTTTGTGTGGTGAATGTGTATGCACCTACGGGTTCTCAGAAGGAATTTTGGGAGGAGTTAAGTAAACAAGTGGCGGTTATGGGAGATGGAGCACTGATATGCGGAGGAGATTTTAATCTGCCTTGGGAGGGGGTAGGGACACAACTGGGAAGGGCGAAGGGCAGATAGACAAAGATATCATAGGTTTGTGAGCGAGAATGATTTGATAGATGCATGGAGGTTGATGCATCCGGGCAGGCGGCAGTTCTCTTTTTTCTCAGCGGTGCATGGTACATATTCAAGGTTAGATGTGGTCTGGGTAGGGAAGGAATTAGCAGGCAAGATATGATGGGGGGGGGGAATAGAGCCCATAACGTGGTCGGACCATGCACCAGTGGTAATACAGGTGAGGGTGAGGGGGGAAAGCAAGGGGGGGCAGTACTGGAGGCTTAACGAGGTATTGTTGGAAGACACTAGGGTGGTGAGTGAGGTGGAACAGCTAATACCGGAGTATTTTGAACGGAATGGGATGGGATGGGAGAGGTTGCAGAGGGAGTGATCTGGGATGCTTTCAAGGCAGTGATTAGGGGGGTGCTAGTAAAATGGGGAGGGCGGTTAAAAAGGGAATGGGAGGAAGAGGAAGTGACGTCACCGGAGCCAATGGCGGCCTGAACGAGCTGCTCCGGCACCGATCCGGCCGGTAATAGGAAGCTTGCGACCCCCCGGAGGTGGAAAGCGGTGGTCCCGGGTGCGGGAAGCGGCCGGAGCTGACCGCGACGGTTGGAACGCCGGCGGCAGCATAATTCAGCGGCGGAGAGCCGCGTGTGCGGGAGGCCTGTACAGCCGCGCGGTGGGCAGAAATGGCGCCCGGAGGTTTAAAGGAGGAGGCGTGAGTGGCCGGCGGCAGCCCCGGACGGGCGAATCTCTGCCGTTTTGCAGCCCCTCTGAGGGAGGAAACTGCGGGACACAGGAGTGCTGGAGGAGGCCAAAATCGCGAGGCACTGGACCTGGAGGTGAGCAGAGGCTGAAGAGGGAGCCCACAGGACCAGAGACAGCCGCACAATCGTGAGTCTGCAGTGCTAGAGTCAGAGGGCACTGGGAGGACCTGGTGGCGGCTGGGCAGTAGCAGGAATCTGCAGCACAGAGCAGAGTGACAGTGCTGTGTACGGCTGCCCTTAGTGCTAGCAAGGGTGAAGAGTGAAAGACCAGTGCAGAGCCAGACAGCGCACTCTGAGGCAGAGATGACCACCAGAAGAAAAGCGGCGGATCTCAAAGAGTTTGCCTACCCTGGATCGCATGGAGGGAAGGGAGAAGCAGGCCCAACAGGGAATAAAAAGCCACCGGATGGGCAAGGAGAGCAGGGTGAAGAAGCGGAGAGGGAAAATGTAACAGCTCCTGGACAGGAAACTCCGCAACCTATCACCAGAGCGGAGCTTCGAGACTGGTTCCTTGAAATTAAAAATGAGGTGCAGTCCGTGAAGAATGAGTTGAACGAGGTGCTGGGACCCTTGAAGGAGGAAGTCGGAGAGTTGGTGTGTCGAATGGGAGACCATGAGAACAGGTTACAGGAGCTTGAACAGCAACAGGAAGGAGAGACCCAACGGCATGCGAAGTTAGGATCTCAATACGAAGCTCTGTTATATAAGCTGGAGGATCTGGAGAACCGTTCGCGACGCAACAACCTGAGACTCCGTGGGATCCCAGAGGAAAAGGAGTTTATGGACAGTGAAAAGGTTGCGCGTTCAGTGTGCCTGGAAGCTCTCCGATATGGTGGAGAGGAGGTGACAGCTATGGACATACAGTTGGAAAGAGCGCACCGTGCATTGGGCAAACCAGTTGGGAATAAACCACGAGACATCATCATATGCCTGGCACGGTATAAAATCAAAGAGAAAATTGTGCATAAAATACGGCGAACGGGACCCCTCATGTGGCAAGGGTACCCAGTGCACATATATGAGGACCTTTCTGCGGGCACGTTGCAGCGGAGGAGGGCTCTGCAACCAGTTACACAAATCCTGCGGAGGGAAGACATTAAATATCATTGGCTTCATCCATTTGGACTCTCGTTTACAGTTAAAGGGCAGACATGGCGGCTACAGACTCCGGAGGAGGCAATGCAGGCCCTCCGGGAGGCAGGACTGAGCACCACGGCGGAAGGCGTGGGGGCAGGTACTGCAACTGGCGGGTGGCGGGGGCAGCGTGGGGGCAGCCCGCAGCACCGGCGTACACGAACTGCAAACCCAGGGCGGGAGCTGCAAGCCCCCCAGCTGCCGGAAAACACCTGAAAGACTGTGTAGACTGATAGCATGCTGGTTTAATTGTTGCAGGGTACAGGTGGAGTGCTATGTTTCTGTCTGACCCTCTTGGTAGCATATAGGTTTTGTGTAAGGTAATTTGGGGAATAGAAGGGAGGGGAGTTGGAGAGCGGGTGGTGAAGGGGAAGGAGTAAGAGGATGGGAGGGGGAGGAAGATGGAGATGCAGTAGTGTACAGGGCGGGAGGACTTAGAGAACGGGGGAGAGGGGGGATGGAAGAAGGGGTACAGAGGGTGTGGGAGGGGTATGTGGAGCGGAATAGGGGGGCTGAGGGGATGAGTAGGTGATAGAGGGAGGCGGGTCAGCGGGTTGGTAGTCGGGGGGGTAGGGATGAGAGTAAGCGTTAGGCTGGGGAAGGTAGGGGACGCACTACTCCTGAGTTATCCTCTGGAAGTGATGGAGGATATGGGGGGGAAGGGGGAGGCCTTGAAGGGGTTAAAAGGGGTTCGACGGGCGAGGGGAGGAGGAGGGGGAGGGGGGAGGTATGGGGCAGGGAGGGTGGGTGGAGGGCTTGGGGGAGGGGGGTGCGGGAAGCAGAGGAAGTTGCGGATTATGACCTTGAATGTTAAAGGGCTGCGTTCAAGACAGAAACGACGGTTGGTGGAGATGGAGGGTAAACGAACAGGTGCTGATATTATGTGCATACAGGAAACTCATCTGCGGGTGGGGCAGGAATATATGTTAGAATCTCGGCAGTACCCTACAGTGGTTCTGGCGGGCCAGAGACTAAATTCTAGGAAGGGGGGGTGGGCATCTTGATAGGGGGGGGGGAGTATCATAACATGGTGAAGGAGGTTCGACGGGGAAAAGGAGGTAGATGGGTGGGGGTGTTGCTACAAATCGAAAGGGAGGAGGTTTGGGTGATCAGTCTGTATGGCCCTAATGAGAAGCAGGGGGAGGCCTATGAGCAACTTTTGAAGGAGTTGGAGGGCGTGGGGAGTATTCCAATAATAATGGGAGGAGATTTCAATCTGACATGTAACCCCAGACTAGACACCAGCGGGGGGCGGGGGGCGAAGGGATAGACAAAGCCTGCATAAACTGAGAGAAAGCCTGGGTTTGGTGGATGTTTGGAGGAGCTGGCATCCGGGAGAACGGCAATACACATACTATTCCCCAGTGCATAGTTCCTACAGTAGGTTGGATATGATATGGGGGGGTGGAATCTGGTTAGACAGAGTACAGGATGTAGAACATGGTTCGATCACTTGGTCCGACCATGCCCCGGTGAGTGTATGTTTTGATCTGGGTCGGAAAGAGGACAGTCTAAAATTTTGGAGACTCAACAACTCTCTGTTAGAAGAGGAGAAGCATGTGGGGAAGCTTAGGGTCCAGATACAGGACTACCTCCAATTCAACGATACAGGGGAGGTGTCTATGGGGGTACTCTGGGATGGCTTAAAAGCGGTGATTCGTGGACAACTGGTTAGCCTAGGGGCGCGGGTGAAGCAGGGACAAAGGGGGCAGCGGAAAGTAAATTATTGCAACAGCTGCGGCGTTTAGAGGGGGTATATCAGAAGGTGTCGGATCCAAGCATCCTTGCGGAGCTTATTAGGGTAAGAGCGGAGCTGAGTACACTGCGGGCCCAAGAGATAGCATTCCAGCTCGCGGTACTGAAGCAGGCCCATTTTGAAGGCGGTAATCGGGCGGGGAAGATACTGCCAGTCGCCTGAAGGGGCGGCGGCAAGCAGCGCATGTTGATGGTATTCGGAATACTAAAGGGGAATGGATCCACACCTCAAAGGGTATTAGGGGGGTGTTTCGGGAGTACTATCAGAAATTGTATGAAAGTGAATTGGAGGTGGGAGGGCAGGACACGGCCGAATGTTTGGAGGACTGTGGTCTGTCGCAAGTGACTGAGGAGGAAAGGGAATATCTCGGGCAGGAAATCCGGGAGGAGGAGGTGAGGAGGGCTATAACCACGCTGAAATTGGGGAAGGCGCCGGGGTTGGATGGGTACACGGCAAAGTTCTATAAGGTCCTTTCCGACCAGATCACGCCCCTCTTTACTAAGGTAGTTAATAAGGTGCTGCAGGGGGAGGGCCTTCCGCGCACAATGGCGGAGGCGGGTATAACAGTCCTGCCGAAACCAGGCAAAGATAAGGGGGTATGCGGCTCATACCGACCTATCTCTTTGATAAATTTGGACGCAAAGTTGTTGGCAAAGATTTTGGCGAATAGAATTCAAGATGTGGTTCCGCACCTGATTCATCCGGATCAGACGGGTTTTGTGAAGGGCGTCAGGGTAGTGATAATGTGAGAAAAGTTTTGAATGTTATGTGGCATCTTCAGCGTGCCACCGAGGAGGCAGTGTTAATCACAGTAGACGCCGAGAAGGCCTTTGACCGGGTGGAGTGGTCTTTTATGTTTCAGGTTTTGGAGGACCATGGGGTTTGGAGGGAGGTATATTAGTTGGATAAAAGCGCTTTACCAGGGACCGCGTGCTAGAGTTAGGGTGAATGGTGGATATTCTGAGAGCTTTGATCTCCATAGAGGTATTCGACGGGGTGCCCCTTGTCACCCCTCTTGTTTGCATTGGCTATAGAGCCGCTGGCAGCCTATATCAGACGGGCGGGGGATATTAAAGGAGTGACGATCTGTGGGAGGGAGGAAAAGATTGGGCTGTTTGCAGATGATGTTGTCTTTACCCTGACCCAGCCCCTTACAACCTTACCAGTGCTCTTGACGGCTATACAAAGGTACAGCCGCCTCGCGGGATATAAAATGAATCAGGGGAAGACAGAGCTGTTGGGATTTAACTTGGCGCCCAGGGTGGAAGAGAATCTCCGGCACCACTTTAAGTTTCGGTGGGTGGAGGGGAGATTTCGGTATTTGGGGATCCAGTTAGGGACCCCCCTATCTCAGCTTAAGCAATGGAATTATCAAGGCTTGGTTGAGAGTATCCGACAGGATCTATCCCGGTGGCGGGGGTTGTATTTGTCTTGGCTGGGCCGCATTGCGGTGGTTAAAATGAATGTACTCCACGGTTATTTTTTGTGTATTTGTCTCTGCCGTGTAGGCTGGTTAGAATGGAAATTGATAAGATGCAAAATCTTCTGCTGCAATTTATTTGGGATGGTAAGCGCCCGAAGGTCGCCCGGGCGACCATGTATAGGTTAAAAGCGGAGGGGGGATTGGGGGTCCCGTCGTTGCTCCGGTATTATGAAGCGGCGCAACTTCGGGCGCTGTTCGCTTGGAAGGAGGGGGTGGAGAGACCTGGATGGGTGGAGATGGAGGACGGGGAGGGGGCAGAGGTGGGGGCATGGATATGGGACCCTGGTGGGGGGGGGACGGAGAAAGGAGATGGGAATCCCTATCGTGAACTGACAAGACAGGTTTGGGTGAAATGGAAGCGGTTTCTTGCTAGGGGGAAACAATTCTCCCGCGAAACTCCAATTCAGACCTTAATGAAAGGCAGGATGGGGGAGGCAGCAAGGGTTTTTAGGGGGTGGGGGGAGAAAGGGTTACGGAAAGTGGGCCAATTAGTGGGGGAAGGGGGCACATTCGGGGATTTGAGGTGTTGCAACAGCAATATGGCTTGGAGGAGTCCGATAGATTTGCCTATGTAAGTTTGTGGTATTGGCTTCAGCAGCGGGAGGGGAGCAAGAATGGATGGCGAAGTGCACGGCGTTTGAGGAGATGATGGGGGAGTGCTGGGATGCCTACTCGGATTATCTCAAAGTTATACAAACTTTTGGGGGAATATCAACAGGGACCGCTAACGGGGTCAGGTGCAATGGGAGGAGGAGCTGGGGGGGCAGTGGGATGCTGAGCGGTGGGACAGAATTTATATTTAGAACCATAAATTGGCTCCGGGAACAGCTATGCTGGAAAATAGCTATAAGCTCCGTTTAAGAATGTATTGGACCCCGGTGTGGCTGCATGCCTCTACCCTGATAGTTCGGATAGATGCTGGAACGGGTGTTGGGGATAGAGGTGATTTGCTGCCATATGGTGTGGGGCTGTATGGTAGTTCGGGATTATTGGCGGGCGGTGGAAGTCTTACGGCAGCCATCACAGGGGTGCAGGTGAGTTTTACCCCTAGTGTGGTGATTCTGAATGAAAGTGAGCGGGGAGGGAGGGGGAGGAGAGAATTGGATAGACTACAGGGGTATTGTGTCATTGCAGCGAGGATGGGTCTGCTGCATTGGTGGAAGAAACAGGATGTTCCCCCGATAGCGGAGGTGGTGGGGCGTATGGAGCAGCTTAGGGGGTATTGTGCAATAGAAGCTCATCACAAACATACTGTCCACAGGTACAAGAAGGTGTGGGAACGATATGAGCATTGGAGGGCAGAGGGGGGGGGGTTTAGTATAATGTGTCCCGGTCAGGGTTGTAGTATACAATCCCTGTCCCCTTCACCTGTAGGGGGGCTGGGTGGGTTGTTTCCTGTATGCACCTCTGTACTCCTGCACCTTGTGTTAAGATTTGCCTTGGTTACTTTTAGTTAGCTCACCGCTGTTTGTACGGCGGAAAGGGGTTCTTCTGCTTTTAGGGGAGGGGGTGAGGTTTGGGTTGGGGGGTTTAGGGCTAGCGGGAGTAGGGGGGGGAGGATACTAGGGGTGGGGGGGTGTCTATTATTCTTAGTGTGTGGTCTGGGTCTTTATGCTTGTATGGTCCACAAGAGACGAGTTTCTGCCTGTATAACCAGTAGAATGTATAAAATGTACAAGGTACAATGTATAAAGTGTGAAACAGAGTATGGGGGGTTAACAGAAAATGGAGAAGCACTATGGGCGGGATCTACCACACCTGCTGATGACAATGTAAAGAATGTTTTTTTTACTTTTTATTTTTTGTTGTATCTGAGTCGGGGGGGTTCCCGAAGTATGTTATGTATTGCCTGTTGTGTTGAGTGCTAATAAAAACTTTTAAATTAATAAAAAGGGAATGGGAGGAGCAGGAACTAACTCTAAGGCGTCGATTAATGGAACTGGAAGAGAAAGATGCGTGGGGGGGAATTCAGGGGAGCGGTTTTGGAAACTAGGGCTAAACTAAACGCTTTGGAGGCGGGGCGGATAAAGCATAGCCTGCAGTTATTGAGGCAGAACTTCTTTGAAGGGGGTAACAAAGCTGGGAAATACTTGGCTCGGCAGCTAAAAAAGAGAAAGGAGTGGAACCGAATACTGCAGATCAGAGGGGGTGCGGGGGTAGTGCGAGAGGATTATCAGATCAGAGAGGAATTTGTAGCGTTCTATCAGAAGCTATATGCAGCTCAGGCTGATGGAGCGGAAGGGGATATCAAGAAATATTTGCGTGGAGTGGGGTTGCCACGGTTGACGGAAGGGGAGCGTCAGGAGCTTGATAGGGAGACTGGGGCGGAGAAAGTGACCCAGGCGATTAAAGGTATGAAGTTAGGGAAGGCCCCAGGACTAGACGGCTTGACAGCAAGCTTTTATAAGAAATTTGGGAGTTTGTTGAATCAGCCATTAGTATCTGTTTTTAATGCAACGAGGAAGGGGGAGGAATTGGCAGACACGATGGGATGGGCAGGCATCTCTGATACACAAGGCGGGAAAAGAACCGCAAGATTGTGGATCCTATAGACCAATTTCGTTGCTAAATCATGATGCAAAATTGTTGGCAAAGATTCTAGCGACAAGGCTTAATAAAGTACTAGGGAAGCTAGTTCATGAAGATCAAGCAGGCTTTATTCTGGGGAGGCAAGTGGCGGATAACATCAGAAAGGTTCTTAATGTGATATGGGCAAGGCGGGCAAGAGAACCAGCGTTGCTGGTCTCGTTAGATGCTGAAAAAGCATTCAACCAAGTGTCATGGAAATTTCTCTTCTCAGTATTGGGGGTTATGGGGTTTGGGGAAGAATTTGTGCAGTGGATAAGGGCGTAATATAAAAGTCCTAAAGCATGCGTGAGAGTCAACGGCGGGTATTCGCGTTTCTTTTCTTTAGGGAGGGGAACTAGGCAGGGCTGCCCATTATCGCCTCTGCTTTTCACACTTTCTTTGGAGCCCTTGGCAGCGCGGATACGGGAGAGCCCAGATATAAGAGGAGTGAGAGTAGGCCCATCAGAGTATCATATGTCGCTCTTTGCAGATGACATCTTGTTGACAATTACACAGCCAGGGGTTACATTACCAGCTTTAATAGAAGAGATTCAAAATTATGGGAGCATAGCAGGGTTCCGGAGTAACTGGGGGAAGTCAGACATATTAAATGTGGTGGGGGAAGAGGAACTGCAGAGGGAACTGCAGCAGCAATTCCCGTTTCGGTGTGCTAAGAGATCGATTAGGTACTTGGGGGGTGCAGGTGGGGAGGACACTGGAGGAATTATATGAATTAAATTATAAACAGCTTATAGGGCAACTAGAGGCACAGCTGACGGGTTGGAGCAGGGGGTTTTCTTCCTGGTTTGGGCGGATGGCGACTGTTAAAATGATGCTGCTTCCCCAACTTTTATTCTACTTCCAGGTGCTGCCCATAGGAATACTGAAAGAGTATTAAGAAAAGTACAGAAGCAAGTGGAGGGTTTTATCCGGGGGGGGGTAAAAGGCCAAAGGTGGCGGCGCGAACATTACAAGTGCAGGGGATGGAGGGAGGGATGGGGGTGCCTAACTTTGCCATGTATTATAAAGCAGCGCAGTTGCAGGCGGTATATGCATGGTTAAGGGAACTGTTAAAGCACTGGATGAGGATGGAGTTGGCATTTATGTCCCCCAGGGAGTTAGAGCGGTTAGTGTGGGCGGAGAAGGGGGAGAGGGGGATAACCCGATGGTGGGACAAACGTTAAGCATATGGCAACAGAGTAGGCAGAGAATGGTGAGGGACAAGAAATGGTCTCATACTATGTCCTTACAGGCGTGTTGTGAGAGGGGAGTGGGACCGAGTAGAGGAATTTTGAAGAGATGGGAGGCGCAGGGGTTAAGTCAGGTGTCACAGATACTAGTGGCGAAGGAAGTAAGGAAATCTGAGGGCATTCGTGATCTCTATCAGCTGCTGGAAACAGACAGGTTTGCGTACATGCAAATGGGATCGGTGATTCGTAAAAGGGGAAGGGAGCAGGAGAGGGGAGGAGAAGTGGAATGGTTTGAAGAAGCATGCTTGGTGTCCCTGGGGCAAAAGGGCATGATCTCTAGAATTTACAAAGGTTTAATAACGAGGGGAGCTGGGAAACTGAGCTATATGAAAGCGTGGGAAAGGGATTTGGGGGTGGAATGGGAAGTAGAGGTGTGGGAAGAGGTGGTGCGGGGCATAGCTAAGTTCACAATTGCTACAACATTACGAGAAAATGAGTTCAAGGTGTTAAGCAGGTGGTATCTTACGCCGGAGAGGTTGTTTAAAGCAGGGGTGTTGAAGACGAATGAGTGTTGGAGGATGTGTGGAAAAGAGGGTACATGGATGCATATGTGGTGGTCATGCCCGGTGGTGCAGAGATACTGGGGAAGACTTGGGGAGAATATATACAAAATTATGGGAGCAAGAATAGAACTGACTCCTGAACTGTCTCTCCTGCAGAAGAAGGATGGACGGTGGGAAGGAGAGTGGAACACTGTTTGGTTTTGTGTTACGGTGGCTAGATGTGAAATAGCTCGGCATTGGAACAGAATGTCGCTGCCATCTATGGACAGTTTTGCCAAAATAATGTCAGATATTTATCTGATGTATAAAATTACGGGGGGGGAAAAGGGTAGGGGGGGCAAATGGAGAAACGGTGGGAGGGGGTATAGAGATGGTTGAGAGAGGATTTGTGGAAGGAAGGGTAAGGCGAGAAGGGGGAGGGTGGAGGGGAGGGGTGGAAATAGGGTGAGGGGGTTAGGGTTAGAGTTAGGGTAGGGGATGAGTGGTAGTAAGTGGGAGGAGAGGAAGAGAGTGGGGGTAGAAGATGGGATAGGTGAGGGAGGGAGGGTGAGGGGGAGTTAAGGTTTGAGGTAATGGTAGGTGGGGTGGAGGTAAGGGAAGGGAAAGAGTAGTTACTCACCTGTAACAGGTGTTCTCCAGGAGCAGCAGGAATCAGTCCTCACATATGGGTGACATCGACGTCAATGGAGCCCTTGCGGAGCATTTCCCCAGCTTTCCATGAAAGCCTTTGGGAATGCAGGCACACATGCGCGGTTCCCTTCCCGCCTAAAGGTGCCATCTTGCTCAGTCAAATGACATAGCTAAAGAAAAGCACACATAAATGAAAAAATAAACTATCTACAACTGCAACTCCCAGGGGAGGAGGGAGGGTTGTGAGGACTGATTCCTGCTGCTCCTGAAGAACACCTGTTACAAGTGAGTAACTACTCTTTCTCCAGGACCAAGCAGGAAGTCAGTCCTCACATATGGGTGACTCCCTAGCTCTGAGCTACCAAGGAACTCAGGCTGAACAAGAGAACTCCCTCTAGTCCCAGCATCAAAGAAAGGCTTTTCACTGACAGAACCTCCACCGGTAGCCCAACGGAGGGTTGGCGGGCAGGAGTTGCCTAAACCTCAAAGAGATTCCGGAGTACTGCCTGGCCAAAAGCACTGTCCCTACGGGACTCCCTCTCCAGATAGTAATGGGCCGCAAAAGTCTGCCTTGAAGACCAAGTGGCAGCCTTGCAGATGTCCACCAACGGTACAGAGTGGAGATGAGCCACTGAGGCAGACATTGCCCTGACACGATGGGCCGTGACCCGACCCTGCAAAGGAAGGTCAGCCGCCCTGCAAGCCCAGGTGATACAGTCAGCCACCCGGGTGGACAAGGTACGCTTGGACACAGCTAACCCCAAATTATTAGGGTCAAAAGATATGAAGAGCTGAGTAGCCCTTCTATGTCCCTGCGTACAGTCAAGGTAGAAGGATAAAGCCCTCCTACAGTCCAGGGTATGCAGAACTGCTTCAGCCTGGCTTGCATGAGTCCTAGGGAAGAATGTTGGAAGAACCACCTCTTCGTTAAGGTGGAAGGAGCAGACAAATTTAGGAAGGAACTTTGGATGAGTCCTAAGGACTACCCTGTTCCTATAGAAGCGGGTGTAAGGCCTGTCACAGACCAGGGCCTGAAGCTCACTCACTCGCCTGGCCGAGGTTAGGGCTATCAAGAAGAGTGTCTTCCAGGATAGGAAGTGTAGAGGGCAAGTAGCCATCGGCTCAAAAGGTGGGCGACTCAGTTGCTGCAAGACCACATTCAACTCCCACTCAGGAGCAGGACGACGAATTGGAGGCTTGAGCAAGAGCAAGCCTCGGAGAAACCGGGACACCAAGGGGTGAACCGAGAGAGAATGTCCTTCCACCAGTGAGTGGTGAGCTGCTAGAGCTGAGAGGTGGACCCGAACAGAATTGGACTTAAGTCCCTGATTTGATAAGTGCAGTAGGTACTGAAGCACTACTGGTACAGTACAGGAGAAGGGATCCTCTGTACGTAGCTGACACCACACAGAAAACCTTTTCCACTTTAGAGCATAGGTTTTCCTAGTGGACTGTTTCCTAGAGGCTAGGGCAACCTCCTCAACTTCCTGAGGTAGGCCCCAGGGAGCCAAAACTACCCTTGCAGCCTCCAAGCCATCAAATTGAGAGCTTTGAGATTGGTGTGCAGAAGGGTACCCTGATCCTGAGAGAGAAGGTCGGGTTGCAACCCCAGAGGCAGAGGGGAATCCACTGCCAACTGAAGCAGAAGTGGGAACCAAGGCTGTCTGGGCCACCTGGGAGCCACCAGCAGGACTGAGGCCTTGTCCTGAAGAATCTTGAACAGAGTTCGGGCCACCAAGGGCGTGGGAGGAAACGCATACAGGAGGCCCTGAGACCAGGGAACCAGAAAAGCATCTGCTGCTATCCGCAGAGGATGCGGTTGCCTGGAGCAGAACTTTGGCAGCTGTTTGTTCAGAGGACTTGCAAACAAGTCTATGGATGGAAGTCCCCATTTCAGGAAAATCTTTTGAACTACCAACGGATGGAACTGCCACTCGTGGGGCTGCAGAATCCTGCTCAACCTGTCCGCCAGGTAGTTCTCCTGGCCAGGTAGATACACTGCCTTGAGGAGCATGTTGTGTCAGAGCAAGCAAGCAAAGGTCCTGCGCCTCCTGACAAAGGAGCCTGGACCCAGTTCCGCCCTGCTTGTTCACATAAAACATGGCTACCTGGTTGTCTGTTTGAACTAGGACAGACTGATGAGCCAGGGTTTGAGAAAAAGTCTTGAGGGCTAACCGAATAGCCCTGAGTTCCAGGAGATTGATTTGCTGTGCGGCTTCCCAGGGAGACCACAGACCCTGTGTGCACTTGCCTAGACAATGAGCCCCCCAGCCTTGCAGGGAGGCATCCGTGGTCAACACCACTGAACTCAGGACTCTGAAAAGGTACCCCTTGTAGCAGATTCGGTGGGTGCAGCCACCATCTGAGGGAGTTCATAGATTGGACACCCTTATCCTGTCTCTGAGGCTGCCTGTGGCCTGTGACCACTGAGTCCGAAGGCACCACTGTGCAGGCCTCATATGGAGCCTGGCATTGGGGGTCACATGTACTGTCGAAGCCATGTGGCCTAGAAGCCTCAGGCAGAGTCTGGCGGAGACCAGTGGCCTGTTCAGAAACTGGTTTGCTAAGTTGATCAGTCTTTGGGCTCTGTCTTCTGGCAAGAATGCCTTTGCAAGCAGAGTGTCCAACCTCGCCCCTATGAACTCCAAGTTCTGGGAGGGGAGCAAAGTGGACTTTCCGAAGTTTATGACGAACCCCAAGCTTTGAAGAAGAATAATAGTTCTGAGAGTAGCTTGTCGGGCCTCCTGGCACGTCTGACCTCTTATGAGCCAGTCGTCTAGGTATGGGAAGACAAAGACTCCCTGATTTCGCAGGTAGGCCGCCACCACTGCCAGGCACTTGGTAAAGACCCCGGGAGCGGAGGTGAGGCCAAAAGGCAGTACTCTGGTACTGATAATGGTTTCCTCCCACAATGAACCTGAGGTACTTTCTGTGGTGTGGATGAATGAGGATGTGAGTATACGCATCCTTTAACTCTAAGGAACATAGCCAATCTCCCTGCTGGAGGTAGGGCAGAAGTGTTCCAAGAGTAAGCATCTTGAACCTTTCCTTCTCCAGGAAATTGTTGGGGTTGCGGGGATCTAGAATAGGTCGAAGGCCACCGGTTCTTTTGGGTACCAGGAAATACCTGAAGTAGAACCCTCGACCGTGGAAGTGGGGAGGCACAGGCTCCACCGCCTTGTCCACCAACAGACCTTGTAGCTCCTGAAGGAGAAGATCTGTGTGCAGGGGAGGCCTTGGAGGCTTCCCCTGGGAAGTATGGAGGAGGCAGTTGTTGGAAGTGTAGTGCATAGCCCCTGTGGACTATTCTTAACACCCAACTGTCTCCAGTGATGAGTGGCCACTGGTGGGCATACAGAGCGAGGCGACCTCCTGTGCAGGGTTGTGGGAGCAGGGACGGAGAGGCTATGCCTAAGGAGCCAAGAACCCCCACCTTGCTGAGTGGGAGCAGGGGCCGGAGGCTTGGGGGTCCTCTGCCTATGGGGCCCATTACCCTGCCCCTTGGCTTGCTGACCCTGAGGGGCAGCTTGGGCAGCCTGATATTGTGGGTACTGTTTGTAGGCAGTGCCCTTCCTCGGGTAAAAGTGATTTTTACCCAAGCCCTTCTTCTTGTGAGAAGGAGCAGAAGTCTTTCTAGACAGCCTTGTCCTTGTGAAGTGCTCGGTTTCGAGCTGTGCGGCCTTCTCGGTCATGGGCTTGCCAAAAAGGTTCTCACCTCGGCAAGGGACATCGACCAACTTGTCCTGAACCCATGGCTCGAGGTCCGATGACTGCAGCCATGCCTGGCGTCGAGCCGCGATGCCGGCTGCCGTAACACGGGCCGAAGCCTCGAAGCCAACGTAGGCAGCGCGGGACATAAACTTGGAGCATTCCCGGATCCCCGAGGACAAGGACTTGAACCTCTGCAAGGGTTCCCCGGAGAGACCAGCAGAGAACCCGGCCAGCTCCTTGGCCAGGTCTCACAAGTACATGCCCATCTACAACTGGTAAGACTGGACACGGCAAGCAAGCATTGAGCACTGGAAGCACTTTCTACCAAAACCATCGAGGTTTCGGGCCTCCCTGCCAGGGGGCACCGCGAGGCCGAGTCAGAAAAAAGCCTTTCCTTTTGGTGCTGATGACTTCGCAGTGCCTTGGAAGACCTTTTCCCACATGGTCCACACGTCTTAAGGTCGTGATCAGGACCGAGGCACCGAAGGCAGCAGTCGTGTGTGTCGGTGAGAGACATCAGCTTCTTGCACCGATCACACTTTTTAAAACCACTGGAAGCCATCGGGGGAAAAAAAAAAGAGTCCCTGCGAGGTCAAAGGACCGGCGTTCCAGGGAAAAAGAAAAAAAGGGCGCGAACGCCAGCCACGAAGGGCAAAAACCGAAAAAAGAAGATCGGGCTCGATACAGGTGTACCGAACCCGGCGGGAGGGGAACTCGAACCGGAGAAGAAAAATAGCGAAGGATCGCCCAAAAAAATCAAACTATTTTCCGGGATGACTAGGACACACGTGCGGTGGGCTTCACGGAAAAAGAGAGACTGAGCAAGATGGCACCTTTAGGCGGGAAGGGAACCGCGCATGCATGCCTGCATTCCCAAAGGCTTTCATGGAAAGCTGGGGAAATGCTCCGCAAGGGCTCCATCGACGTCGACACTGTTCCCTCTAAGCTGTGCGCGCGCACACACCTCGCCAAGCGAGTGCACATACTTTAAAACAGAGCGCACAAAAATTATGGTTCTGATTCTGATAGAAAACACAGACGTCTTAAAATTTAAAAGTTGTGATTGTAATTACTAGAAATTTTCCGCTTCATTTAGTAATCATCTATTTTCATTTAATTTGATTAAAATCAATGTGGTGTACATACTGTATTCTGACGTGTAGTCAAATTTTAAAGTATATAACTCCGAGTGTCGTTATGTGGCGCACAAAAATGTAACCTTCCTTCAAAAGCTGAACAGCTGATATTTTATGCACACAGAGCCTACAGAAAATTAGAGGGAACATTGGATGTCGATGTCACCCATATGTGACGACTGATTTCCTGCTTGGTCCTGGAGAAAAGGTTAGGCCATGGGCAGGTTTGGAGGCAAAGTTTACAGTTTAATTTATGTTTGTTGGTAATTGTGGAATGTCATGGGATGTACTTTGCTGAGTGTAATTGGTCTGATAAAAAAATTAATACAATTTTCAAATTAAAAAAAAGACTGTCTTGAGAGTGTGACACTCAAACGGTCATTAAGAGCTGAACCACAAACCAGGGTGGGACTACATGTAGCCCAAAGTGACATACAGCAGGTCCAGATGACACCTTTGAGTCATCTGGATTACTGTAATACATTTGAGAATGTCAAAGAAAGCATAGTTACTCACCTGTAACAGGTGATCTCCGGGAACAGCAGGAATTTAGCCTTTACATATGGATATCGTTGGTACCAATGGAGCCTGCGCGGGAACGCTCACCAGTGTCCAATTAGGAAGCTTTTGGAAGCATCCCACAGCGCCTGCGTGCTGCCTTCCCGCCTTTCCCAACTGCTTCTCTCCAGTTGAGTTTAAAGCTGAGACAAAGAGAGAGAGAGGGAAAGGGAAAGAGATAGATAGAGAGATACAACTCCTAGGGGAGGTGGGTGGGTTGTGAAGACTAAATTCCTGCTGTTCCCGGAGATCACCTGTTACAGGTGAGTAACTATGCTATCTCCAGAAACAAGCAGGAATGTAGTCTTCACATATGGGGGACTCCCTAGCTTTAGATGCCAGGGAGAGACCTCAGATGTTGTGTGTCCCTGTGAAGGGTTCCACTTCCCCTCATGGATCTCTGGCATCCAACCAGGGATGGCGGGTAGGAGTTGATTAGGTATGGAACAGGTGTTGGAGAACAGCCTGACCAAACAAGGCATTCCGGCAGGAGTCCTTGTCCAAGCAGTAATGGGCTGTGAAGGTATGAACCGAGGTCCAAGTGGTTGCTCGACAGATGTCGTCAATAGACACAGAGTGTAGATGAGCCATTGAAGTTGCCATGGCTCTCACATTGTCAGCTGTGACATGGCCCTCCAGAGGAAGGTTCTTAATCTGATAGGCAAAGGAAATACAGTGTGCAATCCAGCTGGACAGTGTTCTCTTGGAGACTGGAAGTCCCAAATGAGGAGGATCAAAAGCAACAAAAAGTTGAGAGGACTTTCTATGTTGCTGTGTTCTTTGCAAGTAAAAGGCTAAAGCTCTTTTACAGTCCAAAGTATGAAGATTCCTTTCTGCATTTGATCCATGAGGTCTTGGAAAGAACACAGGCAGGTAGACCGCTTGATTAAGATGAAAAGGCGAGACCACCTTTGGCATAAAGTGTGGATGAGTCCTAAGGACTACCTTGTTCTGATGGAACCTTGTATAAGATGGATCAGCTACTAGTGCCTGCAACTCACTGATGCGGCGTGTTGATGTGATTGCAATGAGAAAGATAACTTTCCAAGAAAGGAATTTCAATGAGGCAGTAGCTAAGGATTTGAAAGGTGGCTTCATGAGCTGACCAAGAACCAGGTTTAAGTCCCATGCCACCGGTGGTGGCCTAATGGGAGGCTTAGTTAGAAGAAGGCCTCTCATAAATCTTGCTATAAGAGGATGGGAGGAGATAGGTTGTCCATTTAGAGGCTTGAGAGAAGCTGCAATAGCACTCAAATGGACTCTTACTGAGTTAGTTTTAAGTCCTGCATTGGAAAAATGAAGGAGATACCCCAGTAATGATTCCAGAGGTATCGCAAGGGGGTTAAGACCCTTCTGCGAACACCATAAGGTAAACCTTTTCCACTTGAAAGCATAAGAGCGTCTTGTGGAAGGCTTCCTGAAAGCATAAAGTACATCCTTTACTTGCTGAGGGAGGTTAAGATCATGAAGATCTAGGCCTTCAGCAAACAAGCTCTGAGATGCAGAGATTAGGGATTGGGATGCCATAACATTTCGTCTTCCTGAGACAGGAGATCTGGAGCAGATCCTAACGCCAGGGAGGGAGCTTGAGAGAGATGTAGAAGCAGAGGGTACCACACTTGCCGTGGCCAATGTGGAGCTATGGAAATCATATGCCCTCTGTCTCTGAAGCTTGAATAGGGTTTTGGGAATTAGGGGAATGGGTGGAAAGGCATAAAGGAAGTCTTGAAACCAGTGAAGGAGGAAAGTATCCCTGGCCCGAGAGCCCTGAGCCGGAATTCTGGAACAGAACCGGGGAAGTTTGGCATTCAACGGACTTGCAAAGAGGTCTATGTCCGGGGTTCCGCAAATTTGAAAGATCTTGGCCACCTGGTCTGCATGTAGAGACCATTCGTGTGGAAGCAGAACTCGACTGAGTCTGTCTGCCCAAGAGTTTTGTATGCCTGGGAGGTACACTGCCAGAAGATGAATCTGATGGTCTCTGGCGAGGGCCCATAGTCACAAAGCTTCGTTGCAAAGCAACAGAGAGCCTGTTCCCCCCTGCTTGTTCACATAGAACATGGCTACCTGATTGTCCGTATGAATGAGGACTGTCTTGTAGCTGAGCAGGGTATGGAACACTCAAAGAGCAAAGAAGATTGCTCTGAGCTCTAAGAGACTGATATGCAGATGAGTCTCCTGTGGAGTCCAGGTGCCTTGGGTGGAGAGGTCTTGCAGATGAGCTCCCCAACCCACTGGTGAAGCATCTGTTGTGAGAGTTGCCTGGGGTAAGGGTTGTTGAAAAGGGGACCTCAGCAACAGGTTCTGAGTGGACTGCCACCATTGGAGGGACAAAATAAGGCGATTTGTGTTTGCTATTTTGTCTGACAGGCATCCTGATGCCTGGGTCCATTGAGTGGATAAAGTCCACTGGGCTGCTCTCATATGAAGGCGAACATAAGGAACCACATGCACTGTGGATGCCATGTGGCCTAGTAGTTGTAGCATTTCTCGGGCAGTGAGATGAGATTTTAGCACTGCTTGAGAAGCTAACTGCACCATGCGAAGGCAACGGACCTGAGGGAGATAGGCCCTCGCCTTTTTGGTATCCAGTAAAGCTCCTATGAACTTTAGAGACTGAGTGGGAGTTAGACTGGATTTTGGGATGTTTATGACCAGACCCAAATACTAAAGGATACGCACTGTGCAAGATAGAGAAGTCCTGGCCTCTGACTCCAATGGGGCTCGAATGAGCCAGTCGTCTAAGTAGGGGAAGACGAATATGCCTAGAGTGCAGAGAAATGCTGCTACCACAGCCATGCATTTCGTGAACACTCTTGGAGCTGATGCCAGGCCAAAAGAAAGCACCCTGTATTGGTAGGCTTTCCTTGAAAAAGGAACCGAAGGAACTTTCTGTGAGTGGGATGGATGAGAACATGGGTGTACGCATCCTTGAGATCTAGAGAATAAAGCCAATCCTGACTCTGAAGGTATGGCAGCAGAGTTCCTAGAGAAATCATCTTGAATTTCTCTTTGAACAGGAATTTGTTCAATTCTCTGAGGTCAGAAATAGGTCTGTATCCCCCTGTTTTCTTTGGGATAAGGAAATAGGGGGAGTAAAGCACAGTTACTTACCTGTAACAGGTGATCTCTGGGAACAGCAGGAATTAGTCCTCACATATGGGTACGTCGGTACCGACGGAGCCTGCGCGGGAAAGCTCCCCAGCTTCCCAGAAGGAAAGCTTTTGGGGCCTCCCACTGCGCATGCGCGCTGCCTTCCCGCCTTCCTGACCAACTCTCCTCAGTTCGAGTTTAAAGCTGAGACAATAGAGAGAGGAAAGGAAAGAGAGAGATAGATACAACTCCTAGGAGAGGCGGGTGGGTTGTGAGGACTAATTCCTGCTGTTCCCAGAGATCACCTGTTACAGGTAAGTAACTGTGCTATCTCCAGGAACAAGCAGGAATAAGTCCTCACATATGGGGACTCCCTAGCTAAGATGCCTGGTAGATCCCCTGAAGGGTATGAGACCCTGAAAGGTTCCTCATCTTCCTATGGATCTCAGGCATCCATTCAGGGAAGGTGGGCTGGAGTTGTTCAAGAATGGTACAGGTGTCTGAGGACAGCCTGACCAAACAAGGCATCCCGGCGGGAGTCCTTGTCCAAACAGTAATGGGCTGTAAAGTTATGAACCGAGGCCCAGGTGGCTGCTCGACAGATCTGGTCAATGGACACAGAGTTTAAATGAGCCATAGAGGTGGCCATGGCCCTCACGTTGTGAGCGGTGACATGGCCCTCCAGAGAAAGGTTCTTACTCTGGTAAGCAAAAGAGATACACTGAGCAATCCAATTGGAGAGTGTTCTTTTGGAGACTGGAAGTCCGAAATGAGAAGGATCAAAAGCAACAAAAAGCTGAGAAGACTTTCGATGTTGCTGTGTCCTGTGGAGGTAAAAGGCAAGAGCTCTTTTACAGTCTAGAGTATGAAGGTTCCTCTCTGCACTGGATGCATGAGGAGCTGGAAAAAAGACAGGTAAATATACCTCTTGATTAAGATGAAAAGGGGAGACCACTTTAGGCATAAAGTGGGGATTGGTCCTAAGGACCACCTTATCATGATGGAACCTTGTATAAGGTGGATTAGCCACTAGAGCTTGCAGTTCACTGATACGGCGAGCTGAGGTGACTGCAATAAGAAAAATAACCTTCCAGGAAAGAAATTTCAAGGAGGTAGTGGCTAAGGGTTCGAAAGGTGGCTTCATAAGCTGACCAAGAACCAAGTTTAAGTCCCATGCCACCGGAGGAGGCCGAATGGGAGGTTTAGTTAAGGTTAGGCCTCTCATGAATCTTGCTATAAGAGGATGAGAGGAAACAGGTTGTCCATTGATGGGCTTAAGTGATGCCGCAATAGCACTCAAATGGACTCTTACTGAATTCGTTTTGAGTCCTGCATTGGAGAGATGCAGGAGATATTCCAAAAGAGAATTCAATGGGAGTGCTAGAGGGTTAAGACCCTTTTGAGCACACCAAATGGAAAATCTTTTCCATTTAAAAGCGTAAGAACGCCTAGTGGAAGGTTTCCTAGAGGCATGTAGGATATCCTTCACTTGCTGCGAAAGATTGAAGTGTTGAAGGTCTAGGCCTTCAGTAACCAAGCTCTGAGGTGAAGGGACTTGGGGTTTGGGTGCCACAAAGTCCCCTCCTCCTGAGACAGAAGGTCTGGAGCCGCTCCCAAGTCCAGGGAGGGGGCTTGGGAGAGATGCAGAAGTAGAGGGTACCACATTTGGCGTGGCCAGCGTGGAGCTATGAGGATCATGGACCCTTGATCCCTTTGAAGTTTGAAGAGAGTCTTGGGAATCAAAGGAATGGGTGGAAAGGCATACAGGAAGCCCTGACCCCAATGCAGGAGGAAGGCATCCTTGGCCTGAACTCCCTGATACGGAATTCTGGAACAGAACCGGGGAAGTTTGGCATTCCACGGACTTGCAAAGAGGTCTATGTCCGGGGTTCCCCATTTCTGGAAGATTCTGAGTACCTGATCCATGTGCAGGGACCATTCGTGTGGAAGCAGAACTCGACTGAGTCTGTCTGCCCAAGAGTTTTGGATTCCTGGAAGATATACTGCCAGGAGATGGATTTGATGCTCTCTGGCGAAGGCCCATAATCTTAGAGCTTCGTTGCAAAGCGACAGAGAGCCAGTCCCTCCTTGTTTGTTTATGTAAACCATGGCTACTTGATTGTCCGTGTGAATAAGGACTGTCATGTTGCTGAGGAGGGTATGAAAAACTTTGAGAGCCAGAAAGATTGCTCGAAGTTCCAAGTGGTTGATATAAAGGGTGGTCTCCTGTGGAGACCAAGTGCCCTGAGTGGAGAGATCTTGGAGATGAGCCCCCCAACCTGTTTGGGAGGCATCTGTTGTGAGGGTTGCTTGTGGCAACAATGGTTGAAAGGGGGCCCCCTACAACAGATTTTGAGTGGATATCCACCATTGGAGAGACCAAAAGAGACGATTGGAGTTTGCTATTTGGTCAGAGAGCTCCTGATGCTTGAGTCCACTGGGTGGATAAAGTCCACTGAGCTGCTCTCATATGTAGGCGAGCATAAGGCACCACATGCACTGTGGAGGCCATGTGGCCTAATAGTTGTAGCATCTCTCTGGCAGTCAAGTGGCTTCTGGACTGAGTCTGAGAGGCTAAGTGCATTAGACGTTGGCAACGGGCCTGAGGTAGATAGGCCCTTGCAGTGGTGGTATCCAACCAGGCCCCTATGAACTCCAGGGATTGCGTAGGGGTGAGCTGAGACTTTGGCAGATTGATCACAAGTCCCAGATACTGCAGGATGCGTCTGGTGCGATCCAGGGAAGTCTGAGCCTCGGACTGAGATGGAGCTCGGATGAGCCAGTCGTCCAGGTATGGGAAGACAAAAATTCCCAGGGCGCGTAGAAATGCAGCTACTATTGCCATGCATTTGGTAAATACCCTTGGAGCAGAGGCTAGACCGAAGGGAAGTACTCTGTACTGGAAATGTTTTCCCTGGAACAGAAACCGTAGGAATTTTCTGTGGGATGGATGGATGGATGAGTATATGTGTGTACGCATCCTTGAGATCTAGAGAACAAAGCCAATCCTGACTCTGTAGGTATGGAAGGAGAGTACCTAGAGAAAGCATCTTGAATTTCTCCTTGTATAGAAATTTGTTCAATTCTCTGAGATCCAGAATGGGTCTGTACCCCCCTGTTTTCTTGGGAATGAGAAAATAAGGGGAGTAAAAACCTGATCCCTGTTGAGGAAGAGGAACCTCTTCTATTGCCTTTTGGGCGAGAAGAGTGGTCACCTCCTGACTCAACAGGTCTAGGAGAGATGGGGGAGAATTGAAACTTCTCACCATGGTATGGGGAGGAAGGTTGGAGAAATGTAGTTTGTAGCCCTCTCTGATGATAGAGAGGGTCCATTGTTCTGATGTGATTTGCTCCCATCTGGGAGCAAAATGGGTTAGCCTTCCTGGAATGGTGAGAGGTTCTGGTTTTAGAGCCAGAAAGGTTAAGTTCTCTAGATTTAAGTCAAAAACCCTGAGGGGATTGGGACTGTTGGGCTGTAGCAGCCCCTGCAGGTTTTGCCCTGGCCTGTTTAGGCTGCTGACGCTTAGGAGCAAAGTGAGCTGCAGAAGATTGTTGGCCAGTATTTGTGGCAAATCTGGCCTTCTTGTAGAAAGGCTTTTTGAAAGATTTTTTCTTGACAGGGGTAGAGGTAGACTTAGAAAGTCTATCTAAAGCAGCATTTTCTGCATCCATTTGAGTGGCTTTGATTTGCCACTCCTTACCAAACAGATTCTCACCTGTACAGGGCAAATTTCCCAACCCATCTTGGACCCAGGGTTCTAGGTCAGAGGCCTGGAGCCAAGCAATTCTGCGAGCCGCTATGGCAATACCTGAGGCTCTGCTAGCACCCTCAAAGGAGTCAAAGGCTGCTCTGTTGGAGAAATTTGAAATATCTTGGGATAAAGGGGAGAAAATGGCGTATCTTTAATGCAATTTCCTTCAGAAACATGCCCATATAGAGGCTGTATGAGTTGATTCTGCCAATAAGCATACTTGCTTGGAAGATTTTTCTTCCAAAAGCATCCAGAGTCCTACATTCTCTTCCTGGGGGAGTAGAAGAGTGTCTTTTAGTACTCTATCCTTTTCATAGCTGACTGCACCACAATGGAGTGTTGAGGGAGCTGAGTTTTTTGAAACCCAGGAGAAGGGGGGACACGATACATGGTGTCCAGACGACGAGAATGTGGAGATATGGGAGACTCCTCTCACCCTAAGTCCATCATGTGTTCTTAAAGAATTTCATGGATGGGCAAGGTGACTGCCTCTTTGGGAACCTTAGAGTATCCTAAAATGTCTAACTTTTTTGCTCTAGGTTCTTTTTCAGAGGATACAGAAATAGAAAGACCTTTAGATACTTCAATGATGAAGTCTTGAAAGGATAAATCCTCTGGAGGAGACATTCTCCTCTTTGGAGAAGAGGGCTCCTCAGGTAGAGTAAGGGATACTTCAGCAGAGTCATCTGATGAAACAGAATCATCAGAAGACTCAAAGTATCGTCTGTTTGCTTCCAGGGATCGATAAGCGTATCGACCGGTATCGACATCGGGGGTACCCGGAACCGGATCGGTATCGGGAAAAACCCCGGAACCGGGAACCGGAATCGGTATCCTGGTCGATGTGGATGGCCTGGGTACCGGTATCGGTTGTGGAACCAGAACCGGAGTCGGTACCGCAGGGTGCAGTACCGAGGGCGTCGCAGCCTTAATGAAAGCGAAAATGGCCTGCTGCATGGATTGAACTGTATGATCCATGGACGCCACGACTGTCTGGATGTCGGTACCGGATGAATGAGCCGGTACCCCAGAACAGTCTAACAGGTGATCGGTCGAGGCCGTGCCATCGATGTCAACCTGTAACCCCATAGCAGGAGCTTTGGAAGCCGGAGCTTCCCGCCTGGGTTGTTTGGCTGGGGCAGGGTCCTCAGGGTCAAGCCCAGGGGTATCTCGATACTTAGAGGGAGATTTGCCCTTTGAGGACCTGCCAGAGGAATGTTTGGTTACCTGAGATCCATCAGGAGAGGAAGACCTGGAAGATGTCGATGCTGGAGTATCTGTAGAAAACAGCATGTGAAACTTGGCTGCCCGGTTCTGTAAGCCACGTTTAGACATCAAGGAACAAGATGGGCAATCCGGAATGGAATGGTCAAGCCCCAAACATTTAAGACACCATTCATGGGTGTCTGTGACTGAAATAGTACCACTGCACTTGGTGCATTTTTTAAACCCAGAGGCTTGTTTCTCCATGAGGGAGAATTTGTGAAGGCCTAAAGGCCTCACAGAACAAACACACCAAGTGAGGAAAAAAGAAGATTTTTTTTTTTTTTAAAGAAATAAAGGAAAAAAGACCGGTGGTACCGGTCTGGAATCGGGGAAGGCAGACACGCGGCCAAAGAAATAAATTAAAATAACTTCTTCAGCGGTGACAGGAACACGACCTGCTGGCTCCGCGGAAAAAGAAGAACTGAGGAGTGTTGGTCAGGAAGGCGGGAAGGCAGCGCGCATGCGCAGTGGGAGGCCCCAAAAGTTTTCCTTTTGGGAAGCTGGGGAGCTTTCCCGCGCAGGATCCGTCGGTACCGACGTACCCATATGTGAGGACTTATTCCTGCTTGTTCCTGGAGATAACCCTGTACCCTGTTAATGAATGGGTACTTCTACTATTGCCCCTTTGGCAAGAAGTATGGTGACCTCTTGATCTAATAGGTTGATGAGAGAGGTCTGAGAATTGAACCGTCTTACCATTGTGTGAGGGGGCATGCACAGGAAGTGCAGTTTGTACCCCTCTCTTATAATGGAGAGTGTCCAATGCTCTGCTGTTATCTGCTCCCACCTGGGGGCAAAGTGACATAACCTTCCTGGAATGGTGGAAGGCTCTGGTCCATTGAGGGCCAGGAAGGCTAAGTTCTCCAGATGAAAGTAAAAGGCCTTGTGGCGGCTGAGACTGCTGAGATGGTTGAGGCTTAGCAGTCTTTGCTTTCCTTTGTTTAGGTGGTTGCTGACTCTTACGGGCAGGCTGACCTGCAGAACGTCCCTGCTGGGAATAAGAGGGATAAAACCTCTTCTTTTTTGAGAAGAAAGAAATCTTTCAAAAAGCCTTTTTTGCAGGATCAGCTGTGGCTTTGGATAGCCTATCTAAAGTGTTGTCGTCAGCATCTAATTTGTTGGCTTTTTCTTGCCAATTTTTGCCAAATAGATTCTCACCTGTACAAGGGATATTGCCCAGTTTGTCCTGCACCCAGAGCTCCAAATCAGATGCCTGAAGCCAGGCAATTCTACGTGCACCTATGGCAATGGCAGAGGTTCTGCTTATGCACTCAAAACAGTCAAAAACTGCACGGTTGACAAACAGACACATCCTGGGAATGTTTGACCAGTGTGAAAAATCCTGCCTTCTATCCTCAGGAAGAAGAGGGCTCAAAACTTCTAAATCACCTGTGATCTCTTTAAGGAACATTTCCATATATAAAATATAGGAACCGATCCTGGCAGAAAGCATGGAAGCCTGGAAAGTACGACATCCAAAGGCATCCAAAGTTCTACACTCACATCCTGGAGGATTAGAGGCATGCCTCTTTGCACTCCTGATCCTTCTTATAGCTGATTCCACTACAATAGAGTGGTGAGGAAGCTGATTTTTCTGGAATCCAGGACAAGGGGGGGGACTCGATACATGGTATCCAGTCTACGAGAGTGAGGAGAGGTGGTGAGAGGTGTCTCCCACATTCTCAACATGAGATCATGTAAGATCTCATGGATTGGCAAGGTAGCTGCCTCCTTAGGAGCTTTGGGATATTGTAAAATCTCCAACTCCTTAGCTCTGGGCTCTGTCTCAGGAGTCACAGTAATGGAAAATCCACGAGCCACCTCCCTGATGAAATCTTGATGAAAGGAGATATCTTCTGGAGGAGACATCCTTCGTTTAGGAGAGGAAGGCTCCTCCGGGAGAAGTATCCCGGTACTGGCAAAGCTATCAGAATCCTCGGAGTCCTCCGAGGATTCGAAGTATCGTCTGTCCGGATGCTCTTCAAGAGCCCAATACCCGTTCCGACCGAAGTTGGTACCGGGGGTAATCGGTACCAGTGTATCGGCACCAGAAGGCATTGCATGACTGGGTGCCGGCAAAGCCGATACCGATGTCGATGTTATTGGTACCGGTACCGGCATCTGTGCCGGTACCGGTTGAATCGTCTGACGCGGTTCCAAGGGCATCGATGCCGCAAGGAGAGCTGCCAGACTGCGTCCAATAGCCAGGAACCTCTGGTCTATCGATGCTGCCAATGCCTGGGAGTTGGTACCGGAGACAGCCGGGTACCCCAGAGCATGGCACCAGTAGTTCTGCCGAGGTCGCGGCCTCGAACATCCTGGATCCCCAATAATGCTCTGGAAGCCAAAGCCTCCCGCCGGGGAAATTTTGCCGGTATGGAACCCTCAAGGGCAACGCCAGAGGCATCTCGATGCTTGGAAGGAGATCTACCCTTTGAGGACCAGCTAGACTTATGTTTAGTTACCTGAGATCCATGGGAGGAAGACGAAGCCCTGGAAGACGTCGATGCCACCGAAGCTGCATTGGAGGGAAAAAGGGCACTGAGCTTGGCAGCTCGGTTCTGTCGACCCTTTTTGGACATCATGGCACAAGCCATGCACTCGGAGATGGAGTGGTCAGGACCTAAACATTTAAGACACCACTCGTGGGTGTCGGTGACGGAGACGGAAATGGTACCGCCACACTTGGTGCATTTTTTAAAACCCAAGGCGAGTTTCTCCATAGTGGAGGAAATTTTGGGCCTAAGGCCCAAAATGGCGTGTGCACCTGGAAAGAAAAGTTTGGAAAAAAGAATACTATTTTTTTTTTTTTTTGAAAAAGAAAGAAAGAACCACCGGCGGTACCGGTATAGCGTCGAGGAAGGCAGACGCGACCACAAAAAAGAATAAGGAAAATAATTTTCTGCAGTGACAAGAACACGACCTGCTAGCTCCGCGGAAAACGAAGAACTGGAGAGAGGCAGTTGGGAAAGGCGGGAAGGCAGCAAGCAGGCGCTGTGGGATGCTCCCAAAAGCTTCCTAATTGGACGCTGGGGAGCGTTCCCACGCAGGCTCTGTCGGTACCGACGATACCCATATGTGAAGACTACATTCCTGCTTGTTCCTGGAGATACTAGTAGAATACAACATATTCAAAACATAGCAGCAAAAATGATCACTTATAGTAGATACACAGAAAGGGTGATCTCTTTGCTATATAATCTTCATTGGTTACCAATAGAGGGTCAGGTACTCTTTAAGGTACTGTGTTTGACGTTTAAAGCTATGCGAGTAACTGGACCTGCTTATTTGTCAAACAGGCAAAGGAGATATTCTCCTGCAAAAACTTGCGATCCTCCGCAAACTGTGCTTTGATAATACCATCAGCTTCCTCTTTCTTTCAGATGAGGATCAGGGACAGTAGTTTATTGGCCGCTATTTAGAAAATATTATGAATAATTTATGGAATGGTTATTGATTTTATATATTTTATATACTTTTTTTATGTTATTGTACTCCGCTTTGTATGTCTTATGACTGTCAAGGCTGATTATAAGTGATGTTATAAATTAAATGCAAGATCACCGGGTGCCCAGCAACCAGAGCACACCACAGCTAAAACATGAACCCACAGGGAGGTTAAGGCAAGATGCCTATGGAATCCATTTGGAATGATGGCAACTGGCAGGTCAAGAAAGCCCAGTAAGGCAAAAGAATCTATCTCCCACCAACCACACTGCCCACCGACCTCAATGAGGCACCAAAGTCAGACACAGGCCAAACAAAATCTGTACCTCGCCTCAAGTTAGTGGCAATCACAACGGAAAATAATCTCTCTGCCTTAGGTGGTGCCTTTGAAGGGCAAAAACGCAAAGGAGCCCAAAGCCAGGTCATCCAACAGGACGAGCCATGTATCTTATGCAGAAGGAAGGAGCTGTCCAGTCGGCATACTGGTTCCTCCAGCAGGTCAGAACAGCAAGGTCTCCACAACCAAACTGGATGCACAAGAAACAGCAAATCTGAATGGTCCTTTAACCTGAGAGTCACACAAGTGATGAGAGGTCATGGCAGAAAAACATACCAAAGCAATACCTGTGGTTAGGACTACAGCAGGTTGACCACGCTCTTGAATATGAGCTCTCTTAAGGTATGTACCTTGCTATTAGCTTGCAATCTAAGAGGTCCAGGAATAGACCATATGGTCTCTATCTGCCATCATGATTCTATGTTGCCTGAAAATACCCAGACTGCCCACCCCTGGACTAGAAGCTGAAAGCAAAGCAAAGCTAAATGTATGGTCCATGTCTCCGGTCCGTTGATCAACCAAAGCAGCCACGTAGGAGGACCACTGCCCTTGAGTCATCTGACACAAGCAGTGGGCTCTCTATCTCAATGGATTGGCACTGGATGTCAGAAGAACCCATTGAGGAAATTTGAAAGCCATCCCTTTCATCAAACAATGGCCAAGACCACCAGAATAGACTCCTCACCACCAATGGAAGTAAAGGAAGCCTCACTTCAAAATCTTGACACAGAGGGAACCACAAAGCTCTCTGAAGTGAGTGTATATGCGCCCGTGCCAAAAAGGGAGGTCCAACGTGGACACCACTGAGTCCAGGAGCTGTAGATCAACCCTAAGCCCTGAAGGCCACCTAGCTTCAGAAGGCAACGAGCTGTGCCATCATCCTGGCTCACCTCTTGACATTCAGGAACATCCTGCCCAACCACATGTTGCACCACACACCATGGTTTTACCAGGGACAGCGATGGAACCAGATGGTTCTTTGCATTGTTCATCACCCAGTTCAAGCTCTCCAGGAGTTGAACCACCCAGATGGTTGCAGCTTGACAAGACTGCTCTGACTTGCCCCAGATAAGCCACTCATCATGATATGGATAAACTCTGATCCCCTCTCTGTGCGAGACTGCCACTGCCGCCACCAGAACATTGGAAAAGGTCCTGGGAGCTGTCACCAAGCCAAAATACAAGGCCTGAAACTGAAAATGCCTGCACAAACTACAGATACCGAAATATGAATATGAAAATATGCCTCAGATAGGTCTAGGGATGTGGGAAAATTTCCCCCCTTCGGGGCTGCCTGCACTAACCCTTGGCTCCATTCAAGTATAGGGGGCTACAGGCACAATTTTATTTATTTATTTATTTAACAGTATTTCTAAACCGCCTTTTCTTAATAATCAAGGTGGTATCACAGCAAGCAATCAGGTAAAGTGTGTGTGTTGTACATGCAGTGAGGATAAAACTTAGTTGTGTGAGGGATGTGTTGGGTGCTTGATTTGTTTGAGCTATATACAGGGTGGGCTATTTACAGTGGTGCTAGAATCATATTTTATATATATTCAGTTGTTTGGGAGGATTGGAGTGCTGTTATCCATTCTCTTAGGTTATGTGATGTGACCATAGTGCTCTATGAACAGCATGGTTTTCAGTTGTTTTCTGAAGTCTTTGAGGTCTGGAGTTGCCCTTAGATCGTCCGGTAGATTGTTCCATATTGTTGGAGCAGCCATGGAGAGAGCTCTGTCTGTTGTGTCCTTGCGTGTGTGCTTGTACTCATTTGGGGTGCTGACTCGGTTGCGTGTTTGACTTCTTCTGGGACGTGCGCTGGTTTCCGGTTGTATGAGCAGGTGGAGGCTGTTGGCTGATGTGTGTTCTTTTATCTTAAATAGGTTTATGATAGTCTTGTATCTGATGCGAGCAATGATTGGGAGCCAGTGTAAGTCCTTTAGTGTAGGTGTGATGTGCTCCTGCCTTGCGGCTCCGGATATGATTCGAGCTGCAGTGGCCTGAAGATGGCCTGAAGATGAAGAGGAATGGGCAGGGTGACTGACAACTGCTCTCTTGAACGGGTGAGCCGCATGGAGAGACCACAAAGGCATCCAAGATACATTTGCAATGCCGCCATGCCTAACTCTGTTAGTTGATGTCTAGAACGCAGCAAGTCATAGTTATCCAGGCCCACTCTAGGCAAAACAGATGAAAACGTCCCCCTACCAGACACTTCAGAATAGGCCTACTGCCCATTACTGGCCAAAGCAGGAGGCACCAGCTCCAGAGGAAAAAGATTTTTGGACTGGGAAGACGAAAGCCCACAGGCTATGGACCCAAACGTAGGATCAAACTTGCTGCTGCTGCACCAATCTAGCAACCACCAGCTGTTGGAGACAGAAATACAGAACAATTCAGAAGGATGCCACTAGCTGCTCCAATCCTCTCCAATCCCCCTAGCTTCTCCAATAGTTCTCACTACATTTTGCTCTGTAATCTGGTAAACTACTGATTATAAAGCATTTATAAATGTAAAAAGTTATACAACTAACATTCCCCCTTTACCCTTGTTAAGTTCTTGTTCTTGTCCTATGTACAACAGTGAATCACCAGCTCTGTTATTGCTTTGTTATATGTATACAGCTTTGAATTGTAGAAAGGCGGTGTAAACATAAGCTTTAAATAAATAAAATAAATAAATCCATGTGTCAATAGTGATGTCACTTGAAAGTTCTAGTTTCTGTCTCCATCAGCTGTTGGCAAGGGGACATTATCCATGTCTGGAGTGGTCTAGCAGACTGACCTGGAACTGCAGATTAATGCTTTCTGTAGTGGTGGTGAGGTTCATCTAGATATACAATTCTAGCCAAGGAAGAATACAGACACAGACATCCCTACTGAATCCAGCCATCAGGAATGCAAAATGCATCCATCAGCTCTAATAAGCTTTTCCCAATCACTACTACTAGTAGGACATAAATTTACAGGAACATAAAACATTATCACATACATAAACTAGTTCCTACTTTCGGAATACAATAGTTTGATTTCCCAGTGTCAGTACATTTGGAAAGGCAGAAATAAAGATCAGCAAAGCAATATATATGCCAGGGTGCTGTGCAAGACACACATGCAATTCATGAATAAGCTGCATTAATGGGAGTCAAGTAAGCATACTCACTCACCTGTAGCAGATGTTCTCTGGGAACAGCAGGAAACAGTCCTCACTTATGGGTGACATCACTGACAGAGACCGCAAGGAAACTCTCCCCAGCTTTCAAAGATAAAGTCTTTGGGAGATGAACCATGCATGCGTGATTGCCTTCCTGCCAAGGGAGCCATCTTACCTCAGCAGGATGACATAGCTTAAACAAGCACAACAAAAAAACCCAAAAAAAGACAACTCAGTATTAGGACTAGGGCAGTTAGAATCCATTCAAAGGTGAGGATCTTAGACTTTAGGAAGACTAACTTTGCCAAGATGGGCCAATACCTCAGGGAGTGGGATGGGAACAGCTGGGGGATGTAGAAAAACAGTGGGCAAAACTGAAAGGGATTATTTTAAGGGCAACCAACCTTTTTGTTAAAATGGTAAATAAAGGTAAAAGGAAAAGGAGACCGCTATGGCTTTCGAAAGAAGTAGCTGAAAAAGTGAAGGAAAAGAGGGAGGCCTTCATGAAATACAAGAGATCACAGAGAGAGGAAGACAGGCATCTATATTTGGAAAAAGTTAGAGAAGCTAGCAAAGTAGTCAGGAAGGCAAAAATTCAAAAAGAGGAGGAAATAGCCAATGCAATAAAATGGGGGGATAAGACATTTTTCAGATATGTTAGTGAGAAGAGGAAGGGCAAAATGGTATTGTCAGACTCAAGGGTGCAGGGGAGGAATATGTAGAAGCTGATAAGGATAAAGCGGAATTGCTTAACAAATATTTCTGTTCTGTGTTCACAGATGAAGAACCAGGAGCAGGACCTCAGAAAACACCCACAAACAGGAACAGAAGCGAGGGACATCTTGAACAATTTTCAGAAGACTGTGTTTGTGAGAAACTAGCACAACTTAAAGTAGACAAAGCGATGGGACCGGATGGGATACACCTTAGAATACTGAGGGAACTTGGGGACGTTCTAGCAGCTCCACTGACTGACCTTTTCAATGCCTCGTTGGAGTCGGGAGTGGTGCCAAAGGACTGGAGAGAGGCTCATGTGGTGCCTTTACACAAAAGCGGAAGTAAGGATGTGGTTGAAAACTACAGGCCAGTTAGTTTAACTTCGGTGGTGAGTAAATTATTGGAAACGCTGCTGAAAGAGAAAACAGTTGAGGTTTCTGGAGTCCAGAGGATTACAGGATCTAAGGCAGCATGGATTCACCAGAGGCAGGTCTTGTCAGACAAATCTGATTGATTTCTTTGACTGGGTGACCAGGGAGTTGGACCGAGGGAGAGCTCTAGATGTGGTGTATTTGGATTTCAGTAAAGCCTTTGACACTGTTCCTCACAGGCAACTTATAAACAAACTGAGCACCCTAGGGATGGACCCTAAAGTTACTGCTTGGGTTAGACATTGGTTGGGTGGAAGGTGACAAAGGGTACAGGTAAATGGAGCTCACTCTGAGAAGGATGTTACCAGTGGTATGCCCCAGGGATGCCTTGGTCCGATTCTTTTTAACATTTTTGTTAGTGATATAGCGGAAGGGCTGTCGGGTAAGGTTTGCCTCTTTGCGGATTTATACCAAAATCTGCAATAGAGTAGACACCCAGGAAGGTGTAGATAACATGAGGAGAGATCTAGCTAAGCTTGAAGAATGGTCTAGAATTTGGCAGCTGGGATTTAATGTTAAAAAATGTAAGGTCATGCATTTGGGCTGCAGCAATCCAAGGGAGCAATATAGTAAAGGGGGTGAAGTACTTCTGTCCACTAAAGAAGAGCGGGACCTAGGCGTGATTGTGTCTGATGATCTTAAAGTAGCTAAACAGGTAGAAAAGGCAACAGCAAAAGCTAGAAGGATGCTTGGGTGCATACGGAGAGGAATGGCTAGCAGAAAAAAGGAGGTGATAGTGCTTCTGTATAAGTCTTTGGTGCGACCTCATTTGGAGTATAGTGTGCAATTCTGGAGACCGCACCTTCAAAAGGATGTGAACAGGATGGAGTCGGTGCAGAGGGCGGCTACTAAAATGGTTAGTGGTCTTCATTATAAAGCATATGAGGACAGACTTAAGGATCTTAATATGTACACCTTAGAGGAAAGGCGGGATAGTGGTGATATGCTTGAGATGTTTAAATATCTCCGTGGCATAAATGTTCAGGGAGAGAGCCTCTTTCAGTTGAAAGCAAGTTCTGCTACGAGGGGACATGGGATGAGGGTGAAGGGGGATAGATTCAGGAGTGATATGCAGAAATATTTCTTTACAGAAAGAGTGGTGGATCTGTGGAATAGTCTCCCAGTGGAGGTGGTAGAGATGAGGACAGTAACTGAATTCAAAAAAGCATGGGACAAACACAAAGGATCTCTAAAGGTAAAAAGGGGACTGTTTTAGTTGATGATATGGAAGGACAGACTAGATAGGCCATGTGGTCTTTTTCTGTCATCATATTTCTATGTTTCTACGTTACTAACTCCTCGAGGAGTAGAGAGGGTACAGAGGACTGCTATGGGTGTGTAACTACGCTTTCTCCGGGACCAAGCAGAAAACAGTCATCACTTATAGGACTCCCTAACTATTGGCCACCGAAAAAACCTGTAAAAAGCCCAATGGTGCAACCAGTAGAACTCAAACCGTGAAGAACAGTGGAGTAGGGCCGAGTGGTTCTGAGGGTCAGCTGCAGCTTCGGCATCAATGAGGAATCCACTCTTTGGTAACCTGGACAGACAGAAGGGCTGAAGGGAAGGACTGCACTAAGCCCCAAAGAGGTGCCAGAGAACAGCCTGGCCGAAGGCACTATCATACAGAGTGTCCTCCCCCAGGCAGTAGTGGGTTCCGAAGGTAAGGATAGAAAACCACGTCACAGCCCTGCAGATCACCAACAAGGTAACAGAGTACAAGTTGGCCACAGATGCTGCAATAGCCCGGACGTTGTGAGCCATATCATGATGCTCCTGGGAGAGTCTAGCCTGGGCAAAAGAGAAGGAAATTCAGTCAGCCATCCATATGGAAAAAGGTGCACTTTGAAACAGCAACTCCCAGCCGATTCGGCTAATAAGAATCAAACAGCTGGGGCGAGCAGCGGTGTGGCTTGGTTCGCTCGAGGTAGAAAGCCAATGTTCTTTTACAGCCTAATGTGTGTAGAGCAACCTCAATCCTATTAGCATGAGGCCAAGGAAAGAAGGTGGGAAGGACCACCAACTGGTTGAGAAGAAAAGGTAAGACCACATTATGAAGAAACTTAGGGTGAGTGCCGAGCACCACCCTATTCTTGTGAAACCTGGTATATGGAATATATGCAACCAGCACTTGTAACTCTCTAACATTGCTTTCAGAGATGAGCGCCACCAGGAAAGACTTTCCAAGAAAGAAACTTGAGAGGGCAGGTGGCAAGTGGTTCAAAAGAGGGAGCAATCAGCTTCCCAAGGATGACATTAAGGTCCCAAGCCGTTGTGGACGGGTGAATCAGAAACTGGAGGAGGCGGCTACCCCTCATGAAGCAGCCTATGAAAGGATGAATGGGAAACTGCCCATCCACTTGATGATACGCCACCAGAGTGCTAAGGTGCACCTGGACAGTTAGACTTCAAACCCACATGGGAGAGGTGCAACACTTAGGTCAGCACCATTTCTACAGAGCAGAAAGGATAGTTACTCACCTATAACAGGTGTTCTCCGAGGGCAGCAGGAAAATCGGTCCTCACATATGGGTGACGTTGGCACCGACGGAGCCCTCACAGAAGTATCTCCCCAGCTTTCAAAGAAAGCCTTTGGGAGACGCCACCATGCATGTGTGGTGCCCTTCCTGCCAAAGGGTGCCATCTTGCTCAGTCAGATGACAGCTAAAAGATGGCAAAAATGGTAAAGAAGCAACTCCAAGGAGAGGAGGAAAGGTTGTGAGGACTGATAGGAACATAAGAACATAAGATATGCCATAATGGGTCAGACCAAGGTCCATCAAGCCCAGTATTCTGTTTCCAACAGTGGTCAATCTAGGTCATATGTACCTAGCAGTTTCCCCAAGAGACACAAGTTCCACAATGCTTGTACTGGGTCAAGCATTGATATCTTCGGTCACTTCTTAATAATGGTTTATGGACCTTTCCTCCAGGAACTTGTCCAAACCTTTTTTAAACCCAGCTACACTAACAGCCTTTACTACATCCTCCGGTAACAAATTCCAGAGTTTGATTACACGTTGAGTAAAAAAATATTTTCTTTTATTAGTCTTAAATAGTTTACTCTAGTCCCCTAGTCTTTCTATATTCTGATAACGTAAACAATCGATCTACGTTTACCCGTTCCACTCCGTTCATTAATTTATAGACTTCTATCATATCTCCCCTCAGCCGTCTCTTTTCCAGGTTAAAGAGCCCTAAACCTTTTAGCCTTTCTTCATAGGAGTATCCTTCCATCCCCTTTACCATTTTGGTGGCTCTTCCTGCTGTCCCCGGAGAACACCTTTTACAGATGAGCAACTACACTTTCTCCAAGAACAAGCAGGAAGTCAGTTCTCACATATGGGGACTCCCTAGCTACAGGTTACTGAAAGCCTGTAGAGAAAAACACTGTCGCCCTCAAGGGGAGCCGTGAGCAGCAGCAGTTGAGTTTGCAGATACAGACTGCAGTAGGACCTGTGTGTTCAATGGGAACCAACGCTCCGGTAGCCCGAACACAGAAGAGTCGGAGGGTAGGAGTTGCCTAGACCCCAAAAAGATTACAGAGCATGGCCTAGCCAAAGACGCTGTCTCGTCAGGACTCCCTCTCCAGGCAGTAATGAGCTACAAAGGTATGGACTGAAGACCAAGTGGCGGCCCGGCCCGGCAGATGTCCATAAGAACATCAGGACAGAGCACAGTTTTGCCACAGAGGCCTCCATGGCCCTGACACTGTGTGCCGTGACCTAGCCATCCAGTGTGCGCCCAGCATGTTCATAGGAGAGGGCTATACAGTCCGCCACCCAGTTGGACAGAGTTCGCTTGGTCACTGCCTCCCCCAGTCAACTGGGTTCGTAGGAAATGAAGAGTTGAGCAGCTTTGCGGTGGCCCTTGGTACATTGAATGTAGAAGGACAGGGCCCTCTTACAGTCCAAGGTGTGAAGGAGAGTCTCCATCCTGCTGGTGTGAGGTCTCAGGAAGAAGGTGGGTAGCACAACCTCCTGGTTGAGGTGAAAAGCGTAGTTACTCACCTGTAACAGATGATCTCCGGGAACAGCAGGAATTCAGTCTTCACATAAGGGTGACGTCGGTACCGACGGAGCCCGCGCGGGAATGCTCCCCAGCGTCCAATAGGAACGCTTTTGGGAGCATCCCACCGCGCCTGCGTAGCTGCCTTCCCACCTTTCCAACTCTCCCCCTTCAGTTGAGTTTGTAGCTAAGAAGAAGGAGAGAATAAGGAAAAGGAAAGTACAACTCCTGGAGGAGGAGGGTGGGTGGGTTGTGAAGACTAAATTCCTGCTGTTCCCGGAGATCCCCTGTTACAAGTGAGAAACTATGCTATCTCTGGGAACAAGCAGGAATGTAGTCTTCACATATGGGATTCCCTAGTATGGAGATGCCAGGGAGATGACCACAGAGAGCAGCGAAACACAGCTTAAGCGGGTCATGTATCCTCCCCAAGGATATCTGGTATCGAAAACCGGGACGGTGGGTAAGAGTTGTTCTAAGTATGAAAGAGATGCTGGAGAACAGCCTGGCCAAACGAGGCATCCCAAAGGGAGGCCTTGTCCAAGCTGTAATGGGCTGCAAATGTGTGGACAGAGAACTAGGTTGCTGCTTTGCATATTTCATCAATCGCCATCAAGCGTAAGTTGGCCATAGAGGCAGCCATTGCTCGCACATTGTGTGCTGTGACATGACCTTCATGGGAAAGTCCCTTACTCTCATAAGTAAAAGAAATGCAATCTGCAATCCATTTGGAGAGTGTTCTTTTAGAAACTGGAAGACCCAGGTGACTGATCAAAAGACACAAAAGCTGGGACGCGTTTCTGTGCTGCTTATTCCTCTGAAGATAAAAGGCTAAAGCACACTTGCCATCCAGAGCGTGTAAACCTCTTTCTGCACTAGATGCATAGGGTCTAGGGAAGAAGACAGGAGGGTAAACCGACCGGTTCAAATGAAAAGGCGAGACCACCTTTGGCATAAAGTGGGGATGAGTCCTAAATACTACCTTATCATGGTGGAATCGCGTATAAGGAGGGTCAGCCACAGGTTACAAGACTAAGCAAATAATATCTAAGAGAGCTCCCTTGCTACTGGCGCCTGCATTATGGAACTCCCTCCCCATGGACTTAAGGACCCTAAATGATACCAAGGATTTCCGCAAAGCTCTCAAGACCCATCTCTTCACCAAGGCCTATGAGCAACCACCTTAAGTTGCCAAGTACTAGATACCACCCAAGTGGCCCACTAGCTACCCTCACCACTTAGCCCCAACCGCCCATACCCATTTAGACCTATAAGTAGATAGCTTTTTACGTATGTGAATCGTATCTCCTCCTGTTGAATGTATGCCTCCCAATGTCTTGTTGACCACTTTGATTGAAGGATAAGGTGGTATACAAAACTGTCTAAATAAATAAATAAAGCCTGACGCTCACTGATCCGTCTCGCTAAAGTGAGGGCAATCAGAAAGTGACTTTCCAAGAAAGAAACCTTAGAGATGTGGTGGCTAGAGGTTCGAAGGGCAGCTTCATGAGCTGGCCAAAGACCAGATTAAGATTCCATGCCAACGGTGGTGGTTTAATGGGAGGCTTAGTTAAGAGTAGACTTCTCATAAAGCGAGATACTAGTGGCTGAGAAGACACCGGTTGTCCTTCAAAGGGCATATGGAAAGCTGCTATGGCACCGAGGTGAACCCTTACTGAATTAGCCTTGAGTTCAGAGGACGAGAGGTGGAGGAGATACTCAAGCAATGCCTCCAGAGGAACAGAAAAAGGATTAAGTTCCCGCTTTGAACACCAAATGGAAAACCAAAAGCATAAGCATGCCTTGTGGGAGAAGTTAATATTCTGGAGTTCTAAGCTCTGAGCAGCCACTGTCTCTCTGAAGTGTGAACAGAGTCTTGGGAATGACGGGAATGGGTGGGTAGGCATATAGGAAGTCCTGACCTCAGTGGAGGTGGAAAGCATCACTCGCCTGACTGTTCTTAGCAGGTATTCTGGAACAGAAGCGGGGAACTTTGGCATTCTGAGGACTTGCTAACAGATCTATGTTTGGGGTTCCCCAGAGTTGAAAAATTTGTGCAATCTGGTCCGCATGGAAGGACCACTCGTGAGGCAGAAGTACTCGACTGAGTCTGTCTGCCCGGGAGATATACCCTTGTTAGGTGAATCTGATGGCGTGTGGCAAACGACCAGAGATGCAGGGCTTCATTGCACAACATCCGAGAATCTGTTCCACCCTGCTTGTACAAGGCTGTCTATCATAAACTAAGAACCCTCTGACATCAACGTACGCTCCTCGAACCATCAGACTTTCGCTCAGTATGCCAGGTCCTTATCTTTCCCCACCTGGACTACGCCATCATTATCTACCATGGCCTGCCAAAGAACATTCTTCAGCCACTACAGCTAGCCATGAATACAGCTGCCCGAACACTCCTATCTGCCTCAAGATTCGATCACATTACGCCTCTTTTGATCCAGCTCGGAACCCTGTACTGGTAATGTCTTCCCTGAAAGAGGAAGCAAAGAAACTTCCCGAGTTCTGTATGGATAAGGATATGTGTATATACATCCTTTAGATCTAGAGAACAAAGCCAATCCTGACTCTGGATGTAAGGGAGAAGTGTGCCAAGAGAGATCATTTTGAATTTCTCTCGGAAAAGATACCTGTTTAGTTCTGATGTCCAGAATGGGCCTGTATCCTCCCGTTTTCTTTGGAATGAGGAAGTAGGGGGAGCAGAAGCCTGAGATAGAGGTACCTCCTCTATGGCGCCTTGAGCGAGAAGGGTGGTAACCTTCCAGCCCAAGAGAGTGGTGAGAGGGGCTGAAGAACTGAACTAGGAAGTGAAGTTTGTACCCCTCGGTCACTATGGCAAAATTCCAACGTTCTGATGTTATCTGATGCCACCTTTCTGCAAAATGACATAGTCTGCCTGGGATGTGATCTGGCTCTGGACGTTTCAGAGGTAGGACAGCTAAGTTCTCTAGGAAAGAGTCAAAGACCTTGAGGAGGCTGGGCCTGCTGAACTGAGCCTTTCTCTGCTGCTTTGGTTGATGTTGTCCCTTCTGAGAGGAATGGATGGGACAGTGCATGGTCTAGGCATAAGGAGGATAGAACTTCTTCTTGTTGAAAAAGGGTTTCTTTACAACCTTTTTCTTAGCTGGGTTGGCCGTGGCTCTAGAAAGCCTGTTCAAGGTAGTGTTCTCAGACTCTAGCTGAGGCCTTGTCCTGCCAATCCTTGCCAAAGAGATTTTCTCCTGTGCAAGGAATATTCCCCAACTTATCTTGCAACCACTGTTCAAGATCAGATGCCTGCAACCAAGCAATCCGACATGCACCAATACAGATAGCAGAAGTTCTGCTAATACACTCAAAACAATCGAAGGTTGCTCTGTTCATGAACTTGGAAACATTCTGGGCATGTTTAACACGTGTCAGGTAATCTGCCCTTTTTTCATCTGGGAGGAGAGGAGCCATAAACTCCAAATCCCTTGCTACCTCCCGAAGGAACATACTTTATATGGGTATGTAAGAACTTTTTCTGGCCAATAACATAGAGGCCTGAAAACATCTACGACCCACAAGCATAGAGAGTTCTCACCTCACGGTCAGGAGGATTAGACGAATGAGTCTTGGCACTTTTGATTCGATGCATTGCCGATTTCACTACCATTGAGTGATGTGGCAACTGCGTCTTCTGGAAACCGGGACATTGTGGTACATGGTATCGAGTCTCCGAGAATGTGGAGACACCGTTAAAGGTGCTTCCCACATCCTAAGCATGAGGTCATGCAATATCTAGTGAATGGGTAAGGTAGCAACCTCCTTAGGTGCTGCCGGATACTGAAGAATTTCAAGTTCTTCAGCTCTGGGTTCTTTCTCAGGGGTCACATTAATGGAGAGGTCCCGAGCCACATCCCATATAAAGTCCTGAAAAGACATGTCTTCTGGAGGAGACATACGGCGTTGTGGAGAAGGAGAAGGATCCTCGGGAAGAGTATCCCTGGTACCGATGGATTCATCGGAGGAATCGGAATCGGAAGACTCAAAACTATCGACGAGCCGGGTGCTCCCGCTCGGCACGTCAATGGTACCGTTCAAAATCTGCATCAAGATGCCTCGGTACCTGACCCTCGATGCCGGACACTGACGCCAAGACATGGGTGGTAGCATAGAGAGCGGTGCAATGGTCGATGCAGGAACATTCAGTACCGGTGTCGGTACCGATGACTGTGAATCTATCGCAGAGGTTTTAGTGGTACTGAAGCTGCTAGCAGGGCCACAAAACTCCTCTCAATTGCCAGAATACGTTGATTCATGGAACCAGCTAATGCTTGGGTGTCGGTACCGGAGGCATGGGCCACAACCCCAGAGCATGGCACCAAGAGCTCTCCCGAGGTGGAAGCCTCTGGAGCATCTTGGGACCCCGATAATGCTTTGGAGGCAAGGACCTCCCGCCAGGGCTATTTGGCCGGGGTATTTTCCTCTAGGGCAACGCCTGAAGCATCTCGATACTTAGAAGGAGATCTACCCTTTGAGGACCGATCTGTCTTGGAAGACTTAAGGTTTCATTACATGAGATCCGTGGAAGGAAGAATCAGCCCTGCAGGACGTCAATGCCATGGACATGGTATCTGTGGAAAAAAGGGTGCTGAGTTTCGCAGCTCTATTCTGCAGCCCCTCTTTGTCATCTTCCTACAGAGGAGGCAGCTGGTGAACGGTCTGCTCCCAAACATTTGAGACACCAGTCATGGGTGTCAGTGATAGAAATGGTACTGCCACATTTGGCAGACTTTTTAAACCCACTAGTAGGCTTGACGTCACGTGACACATGAGCAAGTGAGGACGTCTTTCACTTGCTCCGGGGCCGCCACGGCAAATTTGATTAAAATCGGCGATTTAAATTCCTGGCGTTCGGTGCTGGCGGTGAGGATCCCCTCTTTAATATAGCCTCTCTGAGCTGCTGTTCTCTGGTGCTTTCGGATGCCGCCCCCGGTTCAGCGAGAGAGGGAGAAGGAGAAGGCGCCAAAATCCCGGGCCTCCACAACGGCGGAGCTGCAGCCCCCCTCGCCAGGTACGGAGAGTGGAGATTCGGCGTCGGAGGACATAGCGAGGGAGGTGGCTCGGCACTTAGACCCCAAGTTGGATCAGATTCTCTCCAAGTTGGAGGTGATGGGGGAGACGTTGGCAGCGCAGGGCCAAAGGCTGGATGAGCTGGAACACCGCGTGTCGGCTATCGAGGACGATGAGGGCCGGCAGGAGAGGCTGCACGCTGACACACGTGCACAGATCGTGGCTCTGCAGAGTAAGCTGGATGACTTGGAGAATCGTTCCCGTCGGAACAACCTCCGTTTGGTGGGCATCTCTGAATCCATGACAGACCTCCAGCTACTGCCACTAATTGAAAAGTGGCTCCCGGAGGAGCTGGGCCTGCCTACTTTGGTCGGCGATTTGAAGGTGGAACGTGCTCATAGGATCGGGCCTCGGATGGAGAACAGATCTAGGCCCCGAGTGGTGATTGCAAAAATACTGAACTTCGCCCATAAGGAGCGCCTCCTAAGAGCCTACCGACAACATGAGGGTCTGTTACTGAACAACACTAAAATCCTCCTATTTCAAGATTACTCCACAGTGGTGTCGGCGAGACGTAAGGAGTTCTCCCCTATCTGCACGGCTCTTTTTGAGAAGAAAGTTCGTTTCTCCTTGGCCTACCCGGCACTGCTCAAGGTCCATCATTTGGGGCGCAACCTGACCTTTGATTCTGCGGGAGCGGCCAGAGCCTTCTTAGAGCGCCTGAACAAGGATCAACCCGCACTGGCTGCTGAGCGGACTGAGGACTCTGTGGCGTGAGTGTCGCTGGGCTTGCCTTGCATTACTAGCTCTGCGACTGCGGTGAGACCCCCGGAGTGGGGTGGCCTCATATATGGCCTGTGACTATAGCTGCTGAGACTTTGTGTTGCCGGCCCGCCTACCCCGGGAGTTTGTGGGGTAGCTGGAATCTGTGTCATAGCCGGCCTGTGTGAGATGTGCTGTATTTTCCCAGATAGTGATAGCGGATCTTTCACCATAGTGTTGGTTTCTTTTATTTATGTCTGGGGTGTTACAGCCTAGTCTCTTAATACCATGTTTCTGCAGCTGACCCGTTCTGGGGATGCGGTCTCACCTAGTGGGCTGGTTTCTTTGTCCCTCCCCTCCCCCCCCCCCCCCCCCCAATTTTGCTCCTTTCCATCCTCTCCTTCCCTGAATGTGGGGGGGGCCCGGACCATGTGGATAGGTTGCTATTGTGCTAACTGAACGATCTTGGGCCTCCGTAGTGCTGTACAGTATCATGTGCTGGAGGGGTCCACACTGGGGATCTCGGCTGCCGTCTGAGGCACCGACGCTGGGAGGAAGTTCCCGCGGTGGCCCCGTGGTGCACTGAGGTGACTCTGCTCAGTTTTAACTGAGGTGGGATGTGTGTTTTTATTGGGGATAGGATATTTAGAGGGGGGGGGAGTAGAGGGGAGGGGGGGTGGAAGTGGGGTGGGGGAGGGGGTCAGCTGGGGGGGAGGGGGGAGGGGGACGGGGGAGGGAGGGGGTGGGGGAGATAGATGGGGGAAAGCTGCCTAAGACTATAGGGATCTCACGGTTGGATAAGGGGACAGAAAGTATGCTTCTCTGGGGCCGAGGCTGGGCGGCTCCCGGAGTGTATATATGTTTTTTTTTTGCAGTGCAAGGTCCTAACCTCCGAATAAATTACTCAAAATATTAAGTTTGTCTCCTGGAACGTGGGGGGCATAAACTCCCCTATCAAACGCACAAAAATTTTGCAAGCATTAAAGCGGAAGGGCACCCACTTGGCATTGCTGCAGGAGACCCATTTGAGTGAACAGGAGCACGAAAAGTTGGTGAGAGACTGGGTGGCACACATGTATGGGGCCTCTTCAGGGGGGAAAACAGCGGGGGTGGTAGTGCTAGTAAAAAAGGGTATCCCCTTTGAGGTACGGCAGATTGATGCTGATCCGCAGGGGCGTTTTGTGTTTCTGCAAGCTAAATTATTTAACGAGGAGATATGGATAGGTAATGTGTATGCCCCTAATGTTTACGATCATGCTTTCTTTAAACTCCTTTTGGGCTATGTGCAGAGGGCGGGGGACGGCAAATTAGTGCTGGCGGGCGATTTCAATTGCCCCAGTGACCCACATTTGGATAAATCAGTGGCGAGCAAGGGGGGGCCTGGTCTAGGAAAGGGGTGGGTTATCTTTGTAGATTGGGTGGCCTGTTAGATGTTTGGCGTACTCTGCATCCGGGGGAGCGTGCTTATACCCATCAGTCACGAGCCCATTTGACCTGGTCCCGGATAGATTATATTTTGGTGAGTGAGCAGGCGATCTCCAGGGTGGAACGTACGGATATTGAGCCTGTCTCCATCTCCGATCATGGCATGGTTTGGATGACTTGGGTATGTCAGGGGGTGGGGAGAGGGAGCTGGCGATTTCCGGCCTATTTGTGGGAGGATCAGGATTTTCGTTGTTTTTTGGAAAAACACTGGGACGAGTACGTTCATTTCAATGATACCCCTGAATGTTCGCCTCTCCTGTTCTGGGAAGCTAGTAAAGCGGTTATGAGAGGAGTAATTATGGCATATACTGCTCAACGACGCCGACACTTGGACCGTAGCATTGTTGTTTCGGAGCGCAATCTTCGGGCATTGCAATCCAAATTAAGTGCTTTACGTGGGAGGGAGGCCCGCGCGTGTCAGCAAGGTTTTGTTAAGGCTCAGTCAGCTCTTCATGAGCTACTTCAGAGAAGAGCTAAGATGTCCTTGCAGTATTATCAGCACAAATTACATAGATATGGCAACCGATCGGATAAGTTATTGGCGAGGCTGGTTCGTGATCCTGGTGGAGCGCGTTTTGTTCCGGTCCTCAAAGATGGGGAGGGGCACATGCAGCACCAACCGCAGCGTATTGCAGAAATCTTTCGCAGGTTTTACGCCTGCTTATACACGGAGGAAGATCGCGCTGCTGCCCAGGGTCGTGCGTTCCTCGCTAAAGTACCGCTGCCGCAATTAACTGGGCGGGAATTACAGGAGCTTAACGCTCCCCTGACAGGACGGGAAATTCAGGATGCCATTAAGCGAGGAAAGCCGCACAGGGCCCCCGGCCCTGATGGCTTTGGTGGGGAATACTATAAAATATTGTCCTCTCGAGTAGCCCCCAGTCTGTTGGCTATGTATACTGAGGCGCTGCAGCGGGGTGGCTTCCCCAGAGATATGCGCTGCGCAAACATTACTGTTATTCCGAAACCGGGTAAGAATCCACTTGACCCTGCGTCATTTCGACCCATTTCACTTATCAATAGTGATGTTAAGATTTTAGCCTCGATATTGGCTAAGCGCCTGAACCCCATACTACCGTCCCTGATTGGAGAGAGTCAAGTAGGCTTTGTTACGGGCAGGGATGCAACAAAAAATATTGCTAAATTACTCTTGGGTATGGAATATTGTATTGCGCGCAACTCTCCACTGCTATTAGTTAGTCTGGACGCTGAAAAAGCGTTTGATCGGGTTGCTTGGGAGTATCTGTGGGCTGTGCTGGGGAGTTTCGGGATCCGAGGAGTGTTTGCCCAGTGGGTCCGGGTTCTATACAAGCTCCCTGCTGCGAGGGTGGGCGTGAACGGGGTTTATTCGGAACCCTTTATTTTAGAAAGGGGTACGCGCCAAGGTTGCCCGTTGTCCCCGCTATTATTCGTCCTGGCTTTAGAACCCTTACTTCGGACTATCCAGCAGGAGGCTCAAGTGCAGGGGATACGGATGGGGGGGGAGGAGGACATGAAAATTAGCGCGTTTGCGGATGATATGCTTTTATGTCTGACAGCCCCGCAGGACTCGTTGCAGAGAGTCCTGCATCTTATCCATGAATATGGGAGTTTCTCCGGGCTCAAAATCAATATGTCTAAATCTATGACCCTGGATGTTGGTGGACAAGTGCGCCCTGTGTGGTGTGGAGTCTTCCCCCTAGTGTGGGCGGAGGGCTCGATTAAGTATTTGGGCATACAGCTGCCTGCGAGTCCGGCTCAGCTGTATTCAGCAAATGTGGGGAGTATGATCGAAAGGGCTAGGCTAACGTTTCACCGCTGGCGGACGCTGCCGTTGTCTTTACGCGGTCGAATTGCCTTATTCTCTATGGTGGAGCTTCCTCGGTGGCTCTATGTGCTACGATTATTGCCGATTTGGATTCTGGGGAAGGATTGGAAACTCTTCGATCGTTATTTGACTGGCTTCCTTTGGGGAGGTCGCCGACCTCGCATTCCGCTCAAGGCTCTACGACGGAGGAGGGAGGAAGGGGGGTTGGAATTGCCTACGTTGAGAAACTATAATCTTAAGTATTTGGCGCGTCATATATGGGGACTGTTAGCGGCCGAAGGTGGCTGTGCTCCTGTCATGCAGCTACGGGAAGTCTCCTCTTCGTGTCATGGTTTGTACTTGTTGCATAGCGCACATCTACATGGTCTGGGGAGGGGAAAGGATAGCGTGTATTTGCGAACTCTCCGTCTGGCTTGGCGGGAGATCTGTAGGAGGGTGGGTTGGGATTCGACTTGTTCTCCCCTTCTGCCACTGGTGGGGAACCCGGACTTTTCACCGGGTTTTGCGGACATCACGCTCTTCCATAGATGGCAGCAGAAAGGGATAGTGTGTTTGGGAGACCTGGGAAGGACGGAGGGAGGAATGTTGGAGAGCTATCAAAATTTGAGCCGTACATATCGGTTGGGAGCTGCAGACTTTTATGGTTACCTCCAAATTCGCCATTATGTAGATCAGCTGCGGAGGAGAGTCCCCGCGCTGCTCCTAACCAGAGATCCCCGCCAGCTGCTTGGCGGCTGGGTGGAGAAAGAAATGCTTGATTGGGTTGAGCGGAAACACCTGCTTTGCCCGCTCTTAGATTCGGAGTTCATTCGGACTCTTACCCAGCGCTGGCGTGCAGATGGCCTACAAGAGCTGACAGAGGAGACCTTGCGGTCTGCTTTTGAGCGGCTCCCTGGGGGGGCAGTGTGGATTTACCTGCAGGAGATGCAATACAAATTCCTTTGGAGGGCCTATGCTAGTGACACCTGGGCACATCGGGTGGGCCTCCGAGACACCTCCCTGTGTTGTTGGTGTCAGCGGGAGGCGGGGACCCTGTACCATAAATTCTGGTTATGCCCTAAAGCTCAACAGCTGTGGCAACAGGTGACTGATAAGATGGGTGCGTGGATGGGGTGCGAGGCCTTTAAGGTGTGGCAGGTGTGCTTGTTCCATTGTTGGGAGGGGACGGAGACTATGATATTACCTCGCCACCGCATCTTGCTCAACAGGGGTCTCCTCTTAGTCAAGAAAGTTTTGTTGGGTAGTTGGCTTGAGAGCTCCCCCCCACAGTTCGAGGTTTGGACCAAAGCGCTGCTGCACTTGATGTATATGGAAAAACTCACAGCAAAACAGCTCGGGGGGAAGCAGTGGGAGAGGTTTCATGGGCTTTGGCAGCCGTTCATAGATACCTTGTCAGCACAGGAGCGAAGTGATGTATTGAATGTCTAGCTCAACTTTCTCAAGGTTGGGCTTGCGAGCCAAACATGCCTGGGGGGGGGGGCGGCCAACTCTTCTCCCTTTTCTTCCTCTTTCTTTTCTTCTTTTCTTCTTCCTCTACATGTTTTTATTCCTTCTTCCTCCTCTTCTCAGTCATCCCATGAGAGTGTGTTAGGCGGGGGATCTTCAAGAAGTCTGGGCGCTTGGGGAGGGGGGATGGGGGTTTGGGATGATAGGGGGTAGCGGGTGGGTGGGTAGTGCGTGGGGGGGGGGTTTGCTTAATGCTAATATTCATCTTGTTATCCTTGCTATTATTATTCATCTTATTATTATTTGAATCGTTGTTTGCTGTTTTCTGTTTATTGCAAATGTTTATTGTTATAAGGCTCTCGGCTCTCCTTGTGTGGATAGCGGGACCCATTGCTGGTTCTTTGCTGTGTTTATTTGTGAAACAATAAAAAACCACTTTGCCATAAACCCACTAGTAGGTTTTTCAATTTTGAGGAAAGAAAAGGCCAGAGGCCCAAAATGAAGTCTAAACCCCTGAGGGTAAAGACCCTGGAGAAAAACAGTTTTCCTCCCTTTTTTTTTTTTTTTTTGAAAGAAAGATATACCGAAGATACCACAAAAAGAAAAGTTTTTCTGCGGTGACAGGAATGCTGCCTGTTGGCTCTGCAAAAAACGAAAGACTGAAGGGGAGAGCTGGAAAGGAGGGAAGGCAGCTACGCAGGCGCAGTGGGATGCTCCCAAAAGCATTCCTACTGGACGCTGGGGAGCGTTCCAGCACGAGCTCCGTTGGTACCAACGTCACCCGCATGTGAAGACTACATTCCTGTCTGTTCCTGGAGATAGAAGACACCACCTTCGGGAGGAATTTGGGGTGCATGCGAAGCACGACCCTGTGCTTGTAGAACCTGGTATATGACGCCTTTGCCACCAGAGCTTGGAGCTTGTGGACCCTGCGAATGGAGGTAAGCGCCACCAGGAACACAACTTTTCACAAGAGATACCTCAGGTGGCAGGTAACCAGGAGATCAAGGGAAGGTGAGCTGTGCTAGCAATACACTGAGGTCCCACTCCGTCGCCGGAGGGCAGTCAGGAGGTTTTGACAGCAGGAGCCTGCTCAGGAAGCGGGTAACCAGAGGGTGGGCCAAGAGGGGCTTGCCTTCAACAAGGTGATGGTGCACCGCCAGGGCACTGAGGTGTACACCCTGATTTGAGCTCAGATTGCAAGAGATGAAGAAGGTACTGCAGCACCAGCTACACCAGGCAAGAACTCCGGGGTTATTGCACAGGGGGATCAGTGCCTCCACTGACAATCTGAGGAGCAGCGGGAACCACGGCTGCGTGGGCCACCGTGGAGCCACCAGGACTAGCAACACTTTGTTGCAAAGAGCCTTGAAGAGGATCTTGGCAATCAACGACATGGGTGGGAAAGCATACATGAGGCCTTCTGACCACGAGATGAGAAATGCATCTGCCGCTACTCGGCCTGGGAGGGCTGACGGGAACAGAAGCAGGGCAACTGGTAGTTGTACAGGCTGGTGAAAAGGTCCACTCGTGAGGTCCCCCAGAGATGGAAGAGCTGGGTGGCCACTCTGGGGTCCAGCTGCCACTCGTGCAGGTTGGAGGACCCTGTTCAGTTTGTCCACCAGTGTGTTGTCCTGGCCTGGTAGATATACCGCCTGTAGGAGCATTCCCTGATGAATTGTGTAAGAGCACAGTGTCACCTCATCGCAAAGGGTGCGAGACCCCATGTCCCCTTGCTTGTTTACATAGAACATCGCCACTTGGTTGTCCATTTGGATCAGCACCAGCTGGTGCCTTGGGACAGTGGAGAAAAGCTCGGAGGGCTAGATATATTGCCCGAAACTCCAGAAGGTTGATCTGCTGGTTACCCTCGGACTGTGATCAGCTTCCCTGGGTGTGAAGTTCCTCGCAGTGGGCTCCCCATCCCAGCAGGGAGGCGTCCATTGTGAGGACTCTTAGGGGACTTAGAAACATAGAAACATGACGAAAGAAAAAGACCACATGGCCCATCCAGTCCGTCCTTCCATAACAACAACTACAACAGTCCACTTTTTACCTTTAGAGATCCTCTGTGTTGGTCCCATGCTTTTTTGAATTCAGTTACTGTCCTCATCTCTACCACCTCCACTGGGAGACTATTCCATGGATCCACTACTCTTTCTGTAAAAAAATATTTCCGCATATCACTCCTAAATCTATCTCCCTTCACCCTCATCCCATGTCCCCTCGTAGCAGAACTTGCTTTCAATTGAAAGAGGCTCTCTCCCTGAACATTTATGCCATGGAGGTATTTAAACATCTCAATCATATCACCTCTATCCCGCCTTTCCTCTAAGGTGTACATATTAAGATCCTTAAGTCTGTCCTCATATGCTTTATAATGAAGCCCATTAATCATTTTAGTAGCAACCCTCTGCACTGACTCCATCCTGTTCACATCCTTTTGAAGGTGCGGTCTCCAGAATTGCACACCATACTCCAAATGAGGTCGCACCAAAGACTTATACAGAGGCATTATCACCTCCTTTTTTCTGCTAGCCATTCCTCTCCGTATGCACCCAAGCATCCTTCTAGCTTTTGCCGTCACCTTTTCTACCTGTTTAGCTACTTTAAGATCATCAGACACAACCACGCCTAGGTCCCGCTCTTCTTTAGTGGACAAAAGTACTTCACCTCCTATACTGTATTGCTCCCTTGGATTGCTGGAGCCCAAATGCATGACCTTACATTTTTTAACATTAAATCCCAGCTGCCAAATTCTAGACCATTCTTCAAGCTTAGCTAGATCCCTCCTCATGTTATCTACACCTTCCTGGGTGTCTATTGCAGATTTTGGTATCATCTGCAAAGAGGCAAACCTTACCCGACAGCCCTTCCGCTATATCACTAACAAAGATGTTAAAAAGAATCGGACCAAGGACAGATCCCTGGGGCACACCACTGGTAACATCCTTCTCCTCAGAGTGAGCTCCATTTACTTGTACTCTTTGTCGCCTCCCACCCAATTTCTAACCCAAGCAGTAACTTTAGGGTCCATCCCTAGGGTGCTCAGTTTGTTTATAAGTCGCCTGTGAGGAACAGTGTCAAAGGCTTTACTGAAATCTAAATACACCACATCTAGAGCTCTCCGTCGGTCCAACTCCCTGGTCACCCAGTCAAAGAAATCAATCAGATTTGTCTGACAAGACCTGCCTCTGGTAAATCCATGCTGCCTCGGATCCTGTAATCCGCTGGACTCCAGAAACCTCACTATTTTCTCTTTCAGCAGCATTTCCAATAATTTACTCACCACCGAAGTTAAACTAACTGGCCTGTAGTTTTCAACCACATCCTTACTTCCGCTTTTGTGTAAAGGCACCACATGAGCTTCTCTCCAGTCCTTTGGCACCACTCCCGACTCCAATGAGGCATTGAAAAGGTCAGTCAGTGGAGTTGCTAGAACGTCCCCAAGTTCCCTCAGTATTCTAGGGTGTATCCCATCCGGTCCCATCGCTTTGTCTACTTTAAGTTGAGCTAGTTTCTCACGAACAGAGTCTTCTGAAAATTGTTCAAGATGTCCCTCGCTTCTGTTCTTATTTGTAGGTGTTTTCTGAGGTCCTGCTCCTGGTTCTTCATCTGTGAACACAGAACAAAAATATTTGTTAAGCAATTCCGCTTTATCCTTATCAACTTCTACATATTCCCCCCCTGCACCCTTGAGTCTGACAATACCACTTTTGCCCTTTCTCTTCTCACTAATATATCTGAAAAATGTCTTATCCCCCCATTTTATTGCATTGGCTATTTCCTCCTCCTTTTGAATCTTTGCCTTCTTGACTACTTTGCTAGCTTCTCTAAGTTTTTCCAAATACAGATGCCTGTCTTCCCCTCTCTGTGATCTCTTGTATTTCATGAAGGCCTCCCTCTTTTTCTTCACTTTTTCAGCTACTTCCTTCGAAAACCATAGCGGTCTCCTGTTCCTTTTGCCTTTATTTACCATTTTAACAAAAAGGTTGGTTGCCTTTAAAATACCCCCTTTCAGTTTTGCCCACTGTTTTTCTACATTCCCCAGCTGTTCCCATCCCACTAACGACTCCCTGAGGTATTGGCCCATCTTCGCAAAGTTAGTCTTCCTAAAGTCTAAGATCCTCACCTTGGAATGGATTCTAACAGCCCTAGTCCTAATACTGAACCACACCATCTGGTGATCACTGGATGCAAAATGATCTCCCACTACAACATCAGAAACACTTTCACCATTGGTAAGCACCAAGTCCAGTATGGCCCCTTCACGTGTGGGGTCTGTTACCAATTGCCTGAATAGTTCTCCCTGTAGAGAATCCAGGATCTCCTTACTTCTAGATGACACTGCAGCAGGAATGTGCCAATCAACATCTGGCATATTGAAATCTCCTATCAGTAGCACCTCCCCTTTCCTAGCAATGCTGCGTATGTCTTCAATTAACTCTGTCCACCTCCTCCTCTTGTGAGGGAGGTCTGTATATCACACCAATGCAAACAGATTTCTCTTTCCCTCTTTCTAGTTTAACCCACAATGCCTCCTCTCTCCCTTTTAAGCTCTGTAATTCCAAAGCTTTAATAGTAGATTTTACATATGTCACTCCTCCTCCTCCCCTTCTTCCTACCCTGTCCTTTCTGAATAAAGTATAGCCAGGTATAGTTACATCCCAGTCATGGTTTTCTGTGAACCATGTTTCTGTAACTGCCACTAAATCCAAGTCAGCCACTCCCACCAAAGCTTCAACTTCAGGGATCTTATTTCCCATGCTACGGGCATTAATACACACTGCTTTCCATATGTTACCCCTGTTACCCATTTCCATAAAGGTATTTAATGTATCACCTACCTGGGGGCTTTCACTTACCTGGGGGCTTTCTTCACCCATCCCCAATGAATCTAGTTTAAAGCCCTCTTCAGTAGATTAGCCAGTCTACTACCAAAGATGCGTTGACCTTTCTTGGACAGATGGATGCCATCTCTGCTCTGCAACCCTTGGAACAGCAACCCTTGGACTTGAGGTTGGACAGGCATCCCTGCCTGAAGGTGTTGCGGATTTTACCATCAAGTCAGGGAATCCACCAACTGGTGGGTCACAGACTCTGTCTTGGAGGAGCCTGTGGCCTGCGTCCACTGGTCTCAAAGGCACCACTGGGCAACCCTCATGTGCAGATGAGTGTCTGGGGTGACATGGACTGTGGAGGCCATATGGTCGAGTAGGCGCAGCAGAAGCCGAGCCAACACCGAGGGACGGTGTTGTACGTCTACAGCCCGTGTTCTCAGACGGTCAGCATAATCCAAGGGGAGGAAGGCATTTGCATGAACAGTATCCAGTTTTGCCCCTATGAACTCCAGACATTGTATCAGGAGGAGGTGGGACTTGGGATGGTTTATTACAAACCCCAGATGTTGTAAGGACGTGGATGGTGCATTCCGTAGCTTGTTGCACCTCGACGGCCATGCCTCCTTTAATAAGCCAGTCGTCCAGGTAGAGGAAGATGAATATCTCTTGGAGATGAAGGTAGGCGTCCACTACTGCAAAGCATTTGGTGAAGACCCCATGGGTAGACGCCAGGTCGAAGGGTAGTACTCTGTATTGGTAGTGGCCTACCCCCACCATGAAGCAAAGATGCTGCTTGTGACTGGGGTGAATGAGGATGTGGGTATATGCATCCTTCAGATCCAAGGAGCACAGCCAATCTCCCTGCTGGAAGTAAGGCAGCAATGTCCCAAGAGAGAGCATCTTGAACTTCTCCCTCACCAGGAACTTGTTCAGGTTCCGCAGGTCTAGGATGGGTTTTTGGCACGAGGAAATACCTGGAGTAGAACCCTTTGCCCCGGAGATGTTGGGGTACAGGGTCCATCGCCTTGTCCTTGAGAAGGCCTGTGAGTTCATGCACTAGGAGGTCCCGGTAAAGGTGAGGCCTGGGGGGGCTCTCCCGGGAAGAAAGGAGGAGATGTCTGTGCCAGATGAAGAAAGTAGCCCTTCCTGACCACCTAGAGTGCCCAGGAATCAGTGGTGATGGCTGGCCACCTGTGGACATAGTGGATGAGATGTCCCCCTGTGGACTGCTGTCCTCCTTGAGGTAGAGAGGCTATGCCCAAAGAGTCAAAACCTCCACACAGGTTGGGCTGGAACAGACCCCTGGGGCTTGGGAGCCTTCTGCTTACAAGGGCTTTGATCATGTCCCTTAGCCTACTGACCCTGCTGGGGAGCTGGGGAGACTTGAAAATGTGGGTAAGCAGCCCTTTTCCATGGGTAAAAGTGCTTTTTACTTGAGCCCTTCAGTCAGGGATGGGTAGTGGGCTTTTTGTAGAGTCTGGTCCTTGTCATGAGCTCAGTCTCCAACTCAGCAGCCTTTTGTGTCATGGGTTTCCTAAAAGGTTTTCCCCTTGGCATGAGACATTGACCAATTTGTTCTGAACCCATTGCTCAAATTTGGAAGACTATAGCCAAGCCTGGTGTTGGGCACCAATGCCCGGCACAGCTACTCTAGTTGC